>CM032893.1:20801448-23286448 GCA_019176425.1 Megalops atlanticus
TATCCAGGGGCCAGTTTGGGGTTATTTGTTTTACACTGTGGGGTTTAATTGATATTGATCTGGATTGATTGACTGTGGTCAGGCAGAACTTGTGATTTGCAATTGCATTTGATCTGTCCCGAAAGGTGTAATCATTGTTGCACATTGCTAATCAAGCTTGAGGCACCCATCACACTTTAGAGCAGCCAGAATGACAGAACAGCGACTGGACTCATACATCAACGCAGGGCATAGCAAGGGTAACAGCCTGAGACTCTTTTCTCACAAATGGGATATCATACATGGTCACTACTTTGTGCTGGAGTACTGGTGCATCATATTGCTTTCGGGAATTTGCTAGGACTGCTATGACTCTCACTGTAATCAATACATTTATACTAAAGCAATTCATTGAATAGTCAATGCACTAATACAATCATTAATATTTCTGACATGAAATGATGTAGATACATGTTATTTCAAATGAATTTATGCCCTTCAGAGGCTTGGAGTTTATTAAATAACTCCAGGAATCTGATAAACTGCAGTCTTGGCCCTAATCCTAAACTGACCCACAACACTAACCCCAAATCCAAAACCCAGTTTTGAATCCTACTCCCACCATATACATAACATCAATCCAGCCCCATTATTTTATGCAATCATGCACGCCATGTAAATATGCACAGTTAACTAAGATACACTGTGCCATTGTGCTGTTACTGAGAATTTGTTCAACAGAAATAAATTACCCATGAAATACCAATTGTGTAAAAAAAGTGCATTGACATGTTTTGCACTGGTAGGTAATGGTGCACTGGTAAGTCAAAAACTGACTTGCTGAGGACACTGAAGAGAGAGCAAAGCCTTCATTTAAGAAACAACTTCACTCTGCAGTATGCCTCTCAACTTATCTCAGCTGGCTCCTGGCCTCCTTCAGCATTGATCAGGGACACTGGCCATTTACACAGGTTGGGACCATTTAATCAGAGCTCAGCGCCATCCAGGGACACCGTGTGACAGGCAGGGTATAATAGGACTCTTTAAAACCATTTCAAGGTGCCCATAGCAAATAGGACCTTAATGCAAACATCGACTCCAAGGAGAATTTCTCACAGCCAAATCACGTTGCTCTGTTTTTGGGGAATGTTACGGTGCTGGCCGATACACCACACATAAGAACAGCAGAAATAAACCTTTATACAAAAAAAGGAGGCACTTTGAACTCAAATGATTCTTCTTTTCAACTAACTCTTAAACAGCAGCCACACGACTGTTTAATTCATGCTAATTAGACAGGTGACCCTCTTTAGCCAGTGGCTGATCTTTAATTACACGCATTCCTCTGACAAACAATGGCAAATATCCATGTTCTCTTGAAGCTAATTAAACAAAATCTGTTGCTGGTAAATTTGGTGATTGGAAATTAGAGAGTGAGAATCTCCTAAGCACTACATTACATTACATTCATTTAGCAGATGCTCTTATCCAGAGTGACTTCCTGCACAATAGAAGAGAAGTGTATCTATTCAGGTTGAATTAGCAACAGTGTCAGACCAGGCTAACAACACTCCCAGACCAGTGACTAACACTATTCAAACCCTACAAGTTAACTTGTGCAACATGACTAGACAACAGAAGCCAGGTATATTACCATAACAAACGTACATTGAAACTAACACATTCAATGTACAACATATTGCTGACTGCACTCCCAGTGAAAATGGTGATGGGGAAAGCTCATCCTTCACAGGAAATCTTCAAGCTTTCCACAATACACTGTGTTCTCTCCACAAACCACTGCAATCTTGTTCTTCTTTGAATGTATTGTTGCATTGTTGAGATTTCTTTGAAGTTCTGGTTTTGAGGTAAATTTGTGGCCTTGCTGCATTAAGAAAGTGACAAAGCTCTGATATAGAATAGAGTGGCACTCGGTAGAGTGAATACCTTTGTCTCTTTAGGCAATTGTCGTAGCAACCCCAAAAGTCTAATCATTTCTCCCTCACATCCAGTCATTTCAATAAGTTTAATAAAGATCCATGCCATATTTTTTTCATTTATCTCATTCACATAAACAGAAAAATAGACAGCACTCAGGGGCAATTGCATAACCTTGGGCTCCCTCGTAACCTCACCTGAACCAGTAATAAAATCTGAGAATGGTGTGTTGCTGTTGTATTGAAAGCACATCAATTTTGCACATGACATTGCACACGAACATCTACAAAAAGGAACTACTGTGGTAATAATAAGCCTACAGTTTTGAAACACAGCTGTAGCTTAGCTCTAGATGCATGTGACTCAGAGCAATCAATCCATCACTTGCTATATAATGGTATGCATGAAGTTTTTCAATAGGAAATAAGGCCTGGTAATGTGTTATGAATAGGCCTTAATTCTATTAGAAATGTGTGATATGTTATAAATGTGTAAAAGACTGCACCGACAGCACATAAAAATTAAAGAACTAGATTTTATTGCTCTTCGGAGTGATAGTTTCTCAGTCGCAGCAAAAGACATTTATGTCGTCTAAATATAAGTATCTTTGAGGCTCGCAGTATTTTTTTTTTCAGTGTTCATATAAATGTACTCAAGGACCACTTTGTGTAGCATGCATCCCTGCTGTTTAACACAGCTCAAATTCCATTATTCAAAAACACCACTCACCATGCACAGCTATGAAAGGGGAGGGGAAAAAAATCTGAAATAAACATGCAATTTACTATAGTTCTTTCTCTCAGCTACGTGGAAAAGAAAGGGGTCTGGGTAATAAAAAGCTCTCATCCTTGAGCTTGTTCAGTCCTTACAAGTACCACACAGTCCCTGTGGTGCAGTTCTTTCTCTGTGAAGCTTTCTAGGCCTCCAAGACACTCTCAGCCTCTCACATGCATTTCTTTTTTCACAGTTTGGCTTCTTTCTCATTTTGATATTGAAATCAATGCAGAAGTTCAGCTAGGCAATTAAAGCATGGAATTAACTCAGAACAGGAAGAAAAATAGAGGAAACGCAAAAAAACTTGGAGTCTTTGTCCCAAGTCACTGCAATTTAATCACCTGATTCATTTGATTATTGACTCGAGAGATATCTGTATAATCTCTGATCTTTGTAGAATGCTTCTTACTTGTTTTCACAAATGTTTAAACTGCTGACTGTTAAACAACTGGAGGTTTGTGGGGGCTGTTATAATTGCCTGTTACCCTCTTGATGTAGACAGGCAGGAACCTTTTTGTACAAAACAGAATTTCAGAATGAAAAGGAATTGTACCATGAAAAATCAAGGTGATTTTATGTTCACTATCAACCAAGGCAATTTCAGCAAAACTGTTATGCAGTAAGAGTGTACATACATGCATAGCTGTTTGGAAGGCTCGTTTTCATGCCACAAAACAGTGAAAAACACTATAAACTATGGCTGTCTGTGGGGAGGGGCAACCAGGGCTTGATCCCTCCTGTGTTCCTGAGAAGCATGTTCAACTGGGCAACATGAAGGTAACTGAAAAAGTTGTCTGTTCACAGTGAGGGAGCAAGAGAGAGAGACAACAAAGCTACAGTCACCGTCACAGTGGGAGTGGGAACGAGATGAGTGAAAAAGATCACAGACACCTTGAAAAGGGAGCATGGGTGGAATTTGCTTTTGTTTGTTATTTTGCCTTTGTTGATTTAGTTTGTTATTTTCTTGGTGGACCTGTAAGGGCAAGCCAAGATTACTTCTGTTTTTTAAGAATATGCTATGTCTTGCTTACCAAATAAATAACAGTCTGCAAGACCATAAAACTTTATTTTCTACCTCCTGTCTAATCATTCCGGAGTCAGATCAGGCCGATGCCATGTGGCAATGGCCTTTAAAGCCTCAACCTTTTTGCCTTTGGGTGAAATATGACAGCATTTTTCCTTGTGAAATAAGGATCAGTAAGTCCTCCAAAATGCCCTGAGAAGCCTACGAACACAGTTCTAAATGCCACAGATTTGGAAATTAAACACATGGGACAGAAGTGTGAAAAACAGAGAAGTTCAGCCGTGACAAAACAATTCCATATCCAAAAGGTATTAACCTTTACATGTTACCTGGGATGGGCAGTATGGAACATGTACTTCAGAGAGAAACACCCTATGTACGTTCCTGATGCTTAATTAAGACAATCCCCAATTCACTCAGCTATTAAAAACCTGAGTATTGTAACCTTTAATGCAATTGAAAAGCAGTCACACACAACTAGAAGAGACCATCAGTCAAATCCTCCGCTGAGGTTCCCCAGAGCACACTGAACATTAACAAATTACGCCTTTTCAAGCCTGAGAGATTAAGATTTCTGTCTGGGCAAAAGATAGCAAACAAAAACAACAAAACAATCTCTTTCTTTTCCAAGCTCTGCAGAGAGATCGTGCTTTGAATTTGGATCAGAAAAAAAGAAGACCGATGTTCAGCCTTGTCACACACTTTCCCAGGTAAAGCTGTGCGGACCTTAGAACACAGAATTAAATGTGAATGTTGTATCCTGAATCTTTCAGGCACATAACTCTGTTGAAATGGTTAAGTTGTTTGTCATGTCCAAGTTTGCTGATATTGAGAAAATGAGTGTTGGCAACAGAGTGTCTTCACCTTAGCCTTTGCTACCCAGTCTATCCTACAACAATATCTTTTTTGTTTTGACTACTGTGGTTTGAGTGGACAACCAGAGTCCAGAGTGCCTAACCTGCAGTCTGGACTGCGATCTGAAATTGACACAGTGTGTCATCAGTATATGGCAGGTGAAGAAACTGAGGCTGGGTTCAACTGCAGGGACTTCCTCATTTCCAACCAGGACAGGAGTGTGAGACAGGTTTAGGACCACAAAGCTCTGCATAAATATTTTTGCCCTACTAGGCCCTAAATGTCATTCTATCCATATCAACTGGGAGCTAACAATCTGCCAGCAGCACTGTTTGACCTTCCTAGACCAGCACCCAGCTCATGACTGCAACCAAAGATGTCAGCACCTGCTGTATTTCCCCCTGGGGGAGAATGCCAGTGGAGAAGTCAACGGTCCATTCAGTGGCCCCCATATTGTGAGGTTTGACCTCTGTTCCCAGATAAGAGGAATGGTGTTCCATCCAACAAACCCAAACCTTTGTTCAGGTCTGTGTTAAATGCTTCATCTTCAGACTAAATTAAATGCTACACAGACCTCAGACCCCCCCTACATGGAAAGCTTATTTTCCTAAGGATAGATGTATCCATGTGACTCTGCTCCTCTGTCTCTGCTGACTGAGTGATTGTCTTCAGATTAACTCCCATCAAACAACTGTTTGGTGAGACAGTTCTTCTGAGGTTCAAGAAAGCTTTGCTCACAGGCAGCTGTACATGCGTCTCCCTAAGGGTGGGACTTGTATTGCAGGATCTCATGAGAAAGTCATTTCAGCATCCACACCAGACCAGCTTAAACTGGTTCCTGATAAAAATGGCTTTCAATGCAGAAGCATACCAAGATCAGTAAGATACAGGCTTCATGAACAACCAAATAAATAAGCATCTCTTATTCTTGCATTTTAATCTGGATGAGACACTGGCAGTTTCATCCCTTGCATTTCTTGTGATGTGGATAACAGTAGTTGAAAGGCAGCCAATGTAACATCATGCTGTATATTCTGCAATGACAAAACGAATGAAGAAATACAGAAACTTCATTTACTAAAATACATGGCACCTGATGTAGTCCTAAAAATCACTTTTTTCTTGTATGGCAAGGAACCAATGAAACAAGGAGAAGATCAGATTTCCCTACACGATTGGACCAGACTCTCTTCCTCCTCATATTTATCTTGCCAACCTCTACTCCTCAATCGGGCCATGTAGATATTAATATGCTGTCAAGGGGACTATTGGTCTTACACTACCGTTTCCAAATTCCTAAGTGACCTCCTTGAGCTTCAAACTTTCCCAGGTGGCTAATCTAACATGTTCAAGCAACCATTTAGCTACTTAATTACTTTCAGAGTGCTTTCTCCTCATATGATTTGCTGTGTCTTCAAAACATAACATTCTAAAAAATCAGGAAATATCTTAGCACTTAATGTATGTCCTTATTTTTTTAGAATCTTGTGTTTTTATCTTTTGGATTGAATATTGAATAACAACAACACCAACAAAATTAATTGTTAGAGGAGGCTTGGCTTCCCTTGCCTCTTCTGAGTAGCTGCCACTGGGACATACAGAAAATGGCCCATGCAAGGCTTCTTTTCCCCTGGTGCCCCAGCAGGACAGCTGACATATGCTCAAGGGTAAAGCAGAAGAGCCCTAGAAAAAATTGTCAGGTGGCATTAGATTCAAAGCCATGTTGTTTCCCCTGAAAATCCGTGACGACAGATCCTTTGACATCATGCAATATACAGACATTCATTGCTACATTTTTTTTCTTCAATTGTGGGCTTTCACTAAACTGTTCAGTATCAACAGATAGCTTACTGTGCCAGCAGTTTATCGTAGGCTTGTGGGCAAATAGCTTTTCATGTCTGATCAAATTGTTTATTTCTCTCAAGTCAGATGGTCAAATGAGGACAATATATAACGTTTTGTGATTTGAAAACAAACTTTTTCCCCCTAAAAGGAAAAAAGAATAAAAAAACTTCACCAAGGCAGAACTTTGTGTGGAGCATAATTCTCTGCAGGAGATTTTTTCCCCACTGGTAGCCTACATAAAGATATTGTTGACATGCTTTTCATGGATAAAGGGATTTAATGCTCCAGAGAAGACCAACACCAGTAATGTTCACTGCAAGGCATTGCAATTGGCAGATTGTTTTGTCCAATACCTGGGCACCTGCAGTTGCACCTGGATATTTGTCAATAACTTTTCCAAGGGTTCAAGGCATAAAAAACTATCCCATGACTAAAATGTTAATTCAATGGGTTATGAAATCTGGATAGTAACTGTCTCTTTGTGGTTTCAAAGACAAATCCAGAGCAATTTTATATAGTTTTATATAAACTTATTTTGACTTCTGAAAGATATAAATTTAAATACAGTTTATTTGCAATGTATAAATGAAAGAGAATTTCCATTTAATGTTCACTGACCAAGGGACCAATTGAGACTTGAGATATACCCATGGAAACCCTGTTTAAGTGCTTCCTGAAAGAGCTGTGCACCTCTGTTACCAGCAAGCATATTCAGACATGGGCCACTTCCGTTCCTATGTAAAAAATGATTGTCTAGGATGGAATTTGCCCAAAATGAGAGCATTTGGTACAACGTGAGAATGTGGTTCGTTAATTTCCAATATACACACATTGTAATGTATAATTAAGTCAGTTTTCTACACAATTCTCATCCATATGGAATGCAAAGTGTGCCACAGTGGTGATTGTGTGTTTCAGTTGTTGTTTGTCATGGCATGCAAGGACCGTTGGACTCTTATACCCTTTTTAAACTGTTATATGAGATCCATACCTTTAGTATGCTAGTAGTTATATGCAGGATAGGGGAGGGGTTAGTGAACTGCTAAGTCATAATGTGTCTGTCAATGCTAAAGCTGTTGGGAAGAAGAACATGTTAGGCAAATGCATACTGATGACATGCCTTTCATCAGCACAGCAGCTGGTGAAACGGAATTCCATGGGTATAGCTAGCTGTTTATATGCCAAAACATTGCACATGCAAATCATCTTGTGATATGGGTCATTTCTTAATAAATATTTGTGTTTGCTTTTGTCTTCTCTACTCATGTTAACTTTTACTTCACAGACACGACAAGGAGCTACATACTGTAACAAAGATTGAAGCAGATCATGTATTACAAGCTGCGGACAATGACTGAAAGCCAAGAATGATTTATTAGCCATTTAGGTAGCACTTGGCTTGGCATGGATTTTTAAGCAGAATAGCAATATTGGTGGGTTTAAATGGAGGAACAAAGACCACTCTTACCTACTATGAGATCTGTAGGCATTGCTACAAAGGTGGGCTGAGTTGCTAAACAAATTATAGCACAGT
Organism: Megalops atlanticus; assembly: GCA_019176425.1. Taxonomy (NCBI): domain Eukaryota; kingdom Metazoa; phylum Chordata; class Actinopteri; order Elopiformes; family Megalopidae; genus Megalops; species Megalops atlanticus. The sequence goes on from CM032893.1 coordinate 20,809,398, forward strand.
TTTAGCAGAGAGGGAAACAAAATCACTTCTTATGCAATCAAAGCAACAGTTTGGCTGAGATGTTCTTTCTGCTACCGCAACCAGCATGCACCAAAATCAATATGCTGTTTTCTGCATCAACTGTTGGCCAAATCGACATAAATGCTGAGGATCTGAGCCAATATAAGGTGACTATGAGGTGTTTGATGGGTGCAGACCTGAGGTGAATTGCATTGGTTCAGCTAGCCTGGGGTGCATGAAACATCTGGTTTGAACAAGATTCAAACAGAGATTAGCATGACCTGGATTGTCGATTGACAGTCCTGAGGTGTTCAGAAAGCTCATCTAAAAGTTTGGCAACACGGCCAATAATTTATCCACCCTGTAGTTTGAGTGATGCCATTAGAGAAAGGTCAGTTGTTTGTTTGGTCTGTAGGTTTTTGAGATAAAGTACAGGCAAGAAAATATGATGGGATGCAAAAAAGAAATCAAAATCAATGCTGGGTGGGTGTTATGCATACAATGCACTGAACCGTGTGAAGTTTTAGCCAATAATTATTTTACAAATAGAGCCATGCACTAACTAAAAGATGGTTAGCAGCCATCCATTACTTCCAAGAGAAGCAAGGAGAGAACTTCCATGATCCAGTGTTAATGGAAGCCAGTTCAATCATACTTTTGTTTCATAAGTGTTTCATAAGTTACATGAGTATCACAAAGATAACCTTTTTTTTAATCCCATGAATGAATTGAACTGAATATTCATTTAAATTTAAGTTAGACAGACTCATTCACACTTATATGTTCCCCATGTACAGTAATTAAATAATGTTAAAGCATTCCTTCTCATTTTTACTTTGGTAGATGGACAGTGTTATATAATAACAAAACTAAAAGCAGTAATATCTGAAAGCAAACACACTAGCAAATTTACCGATCGCCCAGAAAAACAGTGGGTCATGACATTGAAAAGCAACTGGTGCTGGAAATTCTACTATTGTGTCTGTGTGTATCACTGCTGTAAATATTCAGTGTCTACCCACTTTGCCTTGAGAAATTACAATGGAGAGCACCTCTAAAATGAATTAGACAAACTGCCTGTTTCCCGTCAAATAAAAGGCATCATTTAGAACATTTATGGAGGAAAAAGTATTCAGAGCACAGTTATCATTTCTTTATTTGCGAAAACTTGTTTCGCTCCTTTGAGAGCACATTGTCGGCTGTAACACGGTCAAGCACAACGTAAACTTTGTGCCAATGAGAACAAATTTGCTCAGTCTTGGCAGGGTAATTCTTTGATTATGACACAATATGATAAAAATTTTTTTACAATTGTAATTAAAGGTAGGGATGTTCAATTTATGTATGGTGTGTTCCATCCATGGCAAGTCAAGTTGAATAATTTCTTGATGTAAAATCATTATTTAATCATTAAGTCACTGATGATATCATTGGAATGGAAGCTGTGTTTGACATAGAAGACTTTTAACTCAGGATTGCTCCAGCTATAGTATTAACTTGAATTCTTAATAAAAATTTAATTACAAATGTGCACTGGAGATATCTCACCAAGATTATTGACACTGTCAACTTGGAACACTTCAAAAATGGTCTGCCAGTATGTATTTCAAGATAAATTAAAATATCCTAAGGGTGGTAAAGTATGATCTTATGATATCCATTTGAATATTTTAAGTCCTACAACTCTAAAAGCAGTGTCAACTTTTCAAACATAATGCCATCCTGGGAACTCAATCATGAACTGAAACATAAACTGAATCAAATTTTCTCATCTCATATTACACACAGGATTTGCTTTTGTGAAATCAGGTTAGAAATTGTATTATTTATTTATTTTTTCAAGAGACTGCCATAATAAGAGACAAAGTCAAGTATTCTTAAGGATTTATTGCTATATAAACATTTGTCAGTACTGTGACACATTGATAAAGTTTGGGGATGACAGGACATGGAGAACAGCAAGCTGTACTTATTTTCAGGGTGAGTGAGACAGGAACAATATACAAATGATGAAATAAGTACATATTTTTCCAGCTCCCACTGATAACTTTAGTGCACTTACTAAAATAAGAAAAACAATCCCAACAAGTAAACAATGACCCCTAATGGGAAGGGTACTTCATCACTCTTTTTAGACTTTTTTTTAGACTGGCTCTTTTTCATACTATTATTCTACTTCTCTTGTTATGAATTAGGGTTTGTGTTGTAAAAATAAGCGTTTTAATAAATTACGTTAGCATGGATCATGGTAAATTGGATCATCACAAAGCAAGGACAGGGGTCACAATACCACAGTAATAATAATGTCTTACTGTCACTTTATAGACCACTGCAGCTTTCAATGCTGCAGTGCTGCTCATTGTTCAAATGCAGGCTAAAGGGACAAAATTACTTACATCATTTTGTGTCAGTAAATTACATTTCACCAAACAAGAAAATGTAACAGACAGGACACAAACATTGACCAAGACAAGGCCAAGTACAGGATGTTGCTATATCATCTTTAACTGACCCTAAATTAATCTCAGTAGGAGCATGGCCCTGAAGACAGATTAGTGCTAGGAGTAAAATATTTCCTTCAATATTTAACCCCATCTGTCACTTTGATGGACATTTTGCCCCTGCTGAAAGCTACAGAGCAACCTTCTTTCAAATCTAACAATTCAATAATTCAGCTCTCTAACTGTGCATTATTAATGCAACTGTAGGACAAAATAATGTGCAATAATATCATGCATAGAGTATATACATTTGAAATAATACATTAGAATTTTGCATTTGGATTTTTTAAATCTCTTAAATACTATAGAGTAGGGAAGAAATAAAATGCTGAGTCTGTATGGTGTAAACATCCATCTAACCGGGAAAAACTAAAGAGATAACAGAACAGCATGGGTGAAAGCAAAAAGACAGAAAAATAAACGGACAATCTGTGGAAAGATGACCTGAGAACAATCCTTGATAATACACATAATAAGGAAAAAAACTTCAATGGCAGTGAGCAGTGACGTCATTCCAGTTATCCACTGGATTTCATTGCATTGTAAAACAAGCATATCAATCATGTGCTTCCAGCCAAAACTACTCTGGCTTGGAGTTCAGAAGCTCTGCATTATATGCACTGTAAACTAATGTTCTGACGTCCAGCATAAATACAGTCTTTCCTCCCTTTTGTCTGTTCCAGGAAATGCAACCTAAAAAAGATTTGCTGGGAAACAGCATAATCCAAGACAGACCATAAATTCCATAGCCCTACTTCCGAGTCTGGGGTGAAATTAAGGCAGTAAATCTCCTCTCTCTCAAAGCAGTATATTTCAACTAAATTAACACACTTTTCCTCAAAATACATACTTTTTTATTGCAAGGGACCCTAGCCACCCAGAAGTCTCTGAAAAAAATCCACATTTTTGCTAAAAATGCTGAAATGAGGATAAAATACAATACTGGTAAGACATGATGCTCAAAAATGGAGCAACTGTTTGTAGAGTATGCTGTTAATAAATCCATTTACCCAGACAAATTCCACAGTACTGTAGTTCTGGGTTGCTAACTGTGAAAAGTTTGAGTTTAGAAAACATCCTTGTACACTTCTGCAATCCTGACAAATGCCGTGACATTTTGGGAGATTGATCTATCGTTCCTTTTTTTTAGACACAAAGGATGAGGGATTCGTGATACCAATATGATTATGCTCTCTCAAAGTAAAAATGGGTATTTGTAGAAAGACGCATCCAATAAATACCAACAGGATGTCAATCAAAAATGAATCTCATAACATGAGAATATGTGAGAGGTTTTGTATGTCCTGATCAGAATGAAAGATTTTGCTTGTTGCAGCTTTTTTTGCTAACATTTTGCCACATTACAGTAGTCTAGACAAATATATTAATGCATACAACTATATCCCACAATGCATACTACTTAAGCCTCCTTCCAAGAGCTCACATATGTTCAAATCTCTGCACTTTGGTTCTGTTGTTTTCTTAATGAAGCATTTAATCTAACTGCAATGAGCCTTGTCCTTAACACATTAAAAAAATGTGAAAATGAAAATGAACAAATAATGCAGTTTCGGAAACTGAAAGAATAGCAACCCCAAAAAATGGCTGACTCCAAGGTAAGAACAAATCGCACTGCAGCTGGATGGATCAGAGCCCTTGGTTTGCTGTCTCTGTGTGTCCTCCTAATTTATGGCTCCTCTGGAGTTGGTGACAGGTGGCTCCTCTGAAGCCTGCGACAGGGAGGGCTTCGGCTGTCACACCTCTCGAAGCCTCGCCCTATTTGTTCTGCCGGCGCCTGATCCTTGACTAGCTGTCGCCGGGGACAGCTGTTTGTCTAAATCTGTCAGGGCTCATCAGCTGGCGCAGAGCAGTGTGGGAGAGGGGATTTATCATGTGATAATCTGTTTAAAGAGTTTAAACAACTGAAACGGCCACAATGCTCTAGTGGAGCACACAGGATTAGATCTATTGATTGCAGTGAAATTTTCCTTATGCAGCTGTACAGAGAAGTGAAGCAACAAGGAGACATCAGTATTTCCTTAAATTACACATCCTTCCCTAAAAGTTTTTTATATTTGTTCTTGAAACATATCTGTACCTTATCTTTTCGTCAGCTGTGGTAAAGATTCTTTATCTGGTTATTATTATGAAATATGGGAAATCTGGTCTACTTAAACATACCAAGGAGTAATACTGCAGCAATATATTATTCAGTATGTTGTAAAAATACAAAACCAATTAAAACTCTTGCTGCTATGAAGTTGCACAATACATTATTAATGTGCTATCCATCAGAGATTTATAATCTAAATTATGCCAGCTTCTAAACCTTTGAGTTAATGGAAGAATACCGAATCAATTATTTTAATTTGTACTGTATTATAATGTTGTGAATCTTCCTGCATGAGGTAGTGGCCCAAATTCTTTTAAGGGAAATGGAAAAACAAACCTGTATTGGATTATATTATCATTATTTACCACATACATTGAAGCAAACCCAGCTGGCCTTTGTCTTTGTACACACCAGGGAACATTTATTTCACTTATAAAAAAATCAAAGTTCTCCAATCACGTCCTGAATGTGAAAGGTACAGCTAAGGTTAAGATAAACCTACAAATCTAGCAATACATTAAATGTCAGAGGAGCTTATTATAAACAAGATTACAGTGAATTTTGGAATTTTCAAACCAGGTAGAATTTCTCAAATTCTTGGCCACGGAGGTAACTTCACTGAAAGTCTAAACTGAGCATACTGTAAGTTGCAAGTCATTTACAGCTAAGAAGGCATGTTTATGAAAAGAAGAGGGTTCACAGAGAGGGAATCTCCATTTCCTTCCATAATATCTATCATGTTCTGATGCATGCTCCCTCTCCAATGCATGACCAATGGATGGACATTTGATTTATAACTCCCTGCAACAAGTTTGTTTTTTTTTCTTTTCTTCTATCTATATCAATTCAGGGTCACATTACAGTGAAAATGAAAGTATTTTAGAAATAAAAATGACAATTTTGAGGAATGACTGATAACTGATGTGACAGCATTTAGATAAATCCATCATATTTGGGCCATATGAGAAGCCATACATTGCTACCATGATAATATTCCAGGTAAACACCTCCACACACAAAGAAGTATAGCCTGTGCATGAGGAGGACATTATGAAAGTTTTACTAGAGATAAGATTTACTTCTGAAGTAAGGCTTTGCTAAGATTTGAACCAGCAACCTTACACACATAACTGCACTACTGTCTACATCAGCACAACCTTGCTTTGACTCATCTAGTAGTGCCTTTTACATTGTAAACCAAGATAAAGAAGTTTTTTGCATTGAAAATGCAGCCCTCAACTGATTTTTAAGTAGATGGGACTTGGATGATGCTTGGAAGTTCATGCTCTGCTGCTCGCAAGATTGTGCACAGCAAGTGAGGTTTAATGTAAGGGGTGACAAAGAAGTGCTTGATTTTTGGTCCCTTGTATTAGTCATGACCATGGGATGCCAGCACCCAAACCTATGTTGGAAGATGGACAACTCTGAGGAATTCTGAATTTCCTGTGGCCAGAATTAGGAGAGACTGTCAGTCTCTCAGACTCAGATGGAATGTTGCAAATCATTTGATGATTTATTGCATGAAAGGCCTGTGGCCATGTCACCAGACCTTCAGTTACACATATCATTTTTTCTCTCTCTCTCTCTGTGATCTATGGATCAGAGCTGCACGGATGAAATGCCCTCCTTGTGGGATGACATTTCTTCAGATAAGCATGTCTCTGTGGTACAATGGTACTTACTGACCAGTGTACAACAACTCATTGAAGATGTGCACTGGTGACCTGTGACTTTAGTTGGAGAATGGCTCAGCCTGGAGGCCCTCTGACCATTTATTAATATTGTTTTTTTTGTCAGGTTTGTGTGTATTTCTGTTTTAACCAAAAGAAGCTGGATGGTTGCATCTTGACACTCCACAAATTAGTTGATGCGCTAGACTATGTTTAAAGGGTTAGACTGCTAGAACACACTTGCAAGCAGCAGGGAGATTACAATTGATCGTTTTTTTTTTTTTTTTTTTTAATACAATGCATATAAATTGACATACAATGTTTTTGATTTATAGACTTGCATGAAAACTGTTTCCATGCAAGTCTATAAACATATCCATAGTAATGCTAAAAGAAAAAAGTTCATTTAAAAAATTAATAATAAAGAATAATGGACCAAAACTTTTTTAAGTTGTTAAGTGGGATCTATTAACATGTAACATAGTTAACATAGCATTTCTCACTGGATGGATTTCTCACAGCATTTCTCAATGTCCTTTTCAGAAACATCTTAAAGCTATATTTTAAACAAAACCTTTTTCTGTCTACTTATGATTATACTGTATTGTTGCTGATGTCTGATGAAAATCTAATTATTAAGGAAATACAGATTTTTTTTTGTTTGTGGGTAATGTTGGTAAATAATAGGTAAGTCCTTCAGAGGTTACATCTCTGACCTTGTGAACAATTTGTGCTTGCCAGAGAATAACGGATTTCAATTTTCTTGTGTCTATAACTGTCATCCCTCCCCTGACAAGCAATTAAAAAGATAAAACAAAAAGATCTGAAGTCAGCACGGCAAAGCTGCCCATTAATTCACCCAGCTAATAAGTTCTAAAAGGAATCAATACCACATTGGTGTCAAATGGACATGTGGTCTTGCCTACCTCCTTCCCATTAAAGTGAAGTGATTATGTCATACAATTACACATGCAACAAAACTATCTCCTTGTATTTGGTGATAGTCACACATACTGCACAACACTTTCTTTCAGAACTACATATCTGCTCATATCGCTGGCCTCACTCAGCTTCCACTCAACACAATGCAGAACTACGCAGTCATGCTTTAAAATTCTTCATAAATGTGTGTTCATTTAATTGAGCCAATGTTCTTTCTGTTATTGTGCATTTCTTGAGCAATTCACCGCAACAATACAAACCACGCACAGAACAGCCATCCCTGAAAGGCTTTTTCCAGCACATTCTCATACAATGGATTCACTGCCTGTAATTCTCCTCAGGAATAATTTGGTGCAGTCAGATCATTCTGCAGCACTAAACAATCTTTAGGTGCTCAGCAAGAGCTGGAATGCATTGTTCTTCACAGACAACACAAGAATTAATAACAATCTCCGTTTCTATAAAACATTATTGTGACTGCTTGTTGATTCAAAACCACAAAGTCATCTTCAAGAAAAGCGGAGTTCAGTCAAACAAACAGCAAAGAAGTGAGTTTTTCTGTGATGTTAGAAGTCAAATCTTACAACCAATGATCAGATTACTCCATGTGTCCTGTTGGACATTCAGTAGTAAACACGGTTGCCACTTTGAACTAAGCAAGAACTGTTTGGCTGAGAACTTTACTGAATGCTAAGACAAGCTGTGTGGTTCTCATGTTGGTCTCATGTTTAATGTTGTAATGCAACACTTGGAAAAAATCAAAAGATCCCACTGCAGGATTCAAACTGGTGATCCTGATAGTGTCTTTTCCACTGTGCCCTCAAACAGGCCACTGAAAAGGTATTCACTTATCTACTACTGTGAATAGATAATAGTGAGTCAGACATTTGAAATCTGAAGTTATTGAAATTATTGGGAAGTCATTGAAATTATTGAAGTTATTTGGATTTCAATCTGTAGGTTACAGTGAAAGTCACATGCATGTACACCGGTACACCAGACATACCTTGCTTTTCCCACTTCATAAGATGGAGAGATCTGAGGAATTCATGTCCAACCATTCATTTCTGTTCAATTATTGGTGAAAGCCGGAGTTTTGTTTTGAACTGAAGAATACAAGCAGTTTAAGAATGCAAGCAGTTTAAGCAGTTTTATGCTTTGCAAAACATGCAGATTAATTGGGTTACCACGGTTATATTGTTTTACCCAGGAACCTTTTCTTTGCTATTCAGATAGAGGTCAGGACACAGATTACGAATAAGAAAGTCCTGTGACATTAGCGGCACACTTCATGAGGCAGTGTCTTTTAAGTATTTCCCACAAATGGCCACCAAGGCATGTGTGTTTTCTTATACTTGATATGAGCAGTTTTACTATTATATTTGTACATTCCTGCCTTTTAAAGTTTTTCAGCTAACTGAAAAATAAATCTAACACGATAACCATATCACGTGACCTGCCAGTGCCATTTTTAAATTTCAAGATGATCCTAATGTACCTTGCCTTCAAAGTTTCGAGTGTCTCAATTTAACTTTGAATTGAATCCTGGCAAATTATTTTAGTGCTATGTGTAGCAGAGTCAAAATGAGTGCATTTCAATGGCTAATGTTGACCATGTTCCTTTACATACAACCATGAAATTTTGAGAACTGGACGCCTTTTTGTTGTTTTTTGATTTTGCTGGTACAGCTCCTGCTGTACAATCACTGATTTAATTTTCACTTGCAACCAAGAAATTCTTGCCAGAATTCAATTCATTCTTTTTTTTTTCATTTTTTCAACTGTGTGGACTCATGGGAATGTGGAAGAAACTGGGTGATTTTATGAGAAGATGCACTGAGGCAAAAAAACAAAGGTAAATCCCAAAAAAATCACCCAAGTGATCATTAAGTTAGCCAGTCTCCCTTGCTTGCCAGCTACCCTTTTTTGTACCATTGAGCTGTAGTACATTGGTACAGTACATGGAATCTGCTAAAATGGTATTAGTCACAGCTAAAAGAAATAACATAAAAGGAAAAAAAAAAAAAAACAAGAAACACATATACAATGGATGGCAAAAACAAGAACCATCCCAAAAGGGATTCTTATTTTTTGATCATTTAGTTCTCTATCTTACACAGCAGAGCCTGAGACCATGGTTTGATACTTTCCTCATTCCACATATCTTTCTCACCATCCTGTCCCTGGGAGACTGCTAACATTTTAGTCATTTAGAAGGAATCTCTGATCATTTACCAAAATAACTGTTTGAAGGTCAAAAGCAGGGTCAAGAGCTTCTATCTTAACCAACTGGGGGAAATTAATGTTAAGACTTCTTAACTCAAGGGCTACTGCCTACATTTTGTCTCTGGAGAAAGCAAGCATCCTTTCCACAATGTTGCTTGGCAGGATTTCACTGTGGGACCTTGCAGCTGTTGGTGTGTGAGCCAGATTAAAGTGCAAGACATGGGCTGGCAATTAGGGATCTCACTCTAATATTTGGACATCTGAACACCCTTCACCAAGATTTCTGTCTGCCATCATCATGATACAAAAATACATTCTCTTGATTTATTTGATTTTCACAAGCAAGGACAAATGCCCCCCTACCCCCACCCCCCATATTTTTTTATTTATTTATGGCATACAAAAATGTGTATTTGTTTTAAGGGCTGTGTATTTTGAAATAGTTTTATAGGACATGCAATGGTTCCACCAGCAAAACACCTGGTCATAGTTATTTTTAAAAAATGCAAGACTGAGTCAAATTCAATCAAATTTGAAACACTGTCAATGTACCTTTTGAGTATTATGCAAATCTTTTCGATTAACAGTGTTTTATCTGACACTGTAGGTGTAGTTGGCAATGAGCATTTCCAATATACTTCCAGAGAAACACAATTTTTGGAGAAACATGAGCACCTTTATAACATGTCAACAGAACAAACTGGTGAAGAGCCAGAAATATAATTTGAATAAGCAGTTATTTAAGCACCATTAATGTGCACTCACTAGTGTTCTGCAAAGCACGGACAAACCAAAGAAACAAACCAAAGTATATTAGCTTCAAGCTGGGGTATGACAGCAGCCTATGCACATAGCTGTCCTGCTAGATATATGTAACTACTTCATGCCCATGGCTCACTGCATTTATGCAATTAGCATGTTGGAATTTTAAATACCAATAGTTCCCCCAGACCATTTCATATTTTGAGTTACTCCAGCTAATGATACAGTATTAACTATTGATCTGCTGCCTAGTGGAGCACTCTATACCAGAACGGATATATGTAATGCATCAGAGCACAGATTACATCCTGTGGGAAATGTGTTTGTTCTGATTTTTCATTTGCTTCAGAAATTAAACATGTATTTTTCCCCATACACTGGTGCATTTATGACCATCTCAAAAAAAGCAATAGGCTAAAGCATGTATATAAAAACTCGAAGTTGCCATTTAACTTTGCAGGCTGCCATTAAAGTTATATTATAGCATTATAGTTATGGCTAATGCTGCCTTGGGAAATCTGAAGTTTCGTCAGCAAAAAAAAAATATCTAGATTAAAAGATTCCAAGTTCAGCTTTGGATGTCCAAACTAAGAGAGTCTGCTTGTTATGAGTATAGATATCAGGGCAGCTCCCTCTCCCTCTACTTGAAACTTGAAGATTCAGTTCACTGCTTGCTAAGATCAGCTAAAAAAAACTGCTCAAAAGCTAGCTTCTCTGCTCAAAAGCTAGCTTTCTCCAAAAAATAAACCAAGATGCTCTGAGCTGCAACCCAGAACTCTATCTTTCAGCTGAGAAAATTACATTTTAGCACTGTGGTGCCGGGAAGAGCAGTGCTTGAGCAGACAGGGCTGCACTCGCATCTCGGCGGCTTTCCTTTCAGAGCCGCTGAAGTCTCGGGAGGTCGGGAGCCCTGCAGAGGCACAGACAGCGGTGGCCCCGCGCACAGGCACAGCTGCGTGCAATCAGGCTTTTCGTGCAGCTGCCACTCGTTACCTCATCAGCGGGCCTCGGCACAAACGGTTCTCCCGGACCTGCCTGCCTCACCCCCCCGCCCCCCCCCCGGAGCTCAGGCACAGGCTAGAGACTCTTTCCTCTCCTTTCCTTTTTTCATGTTTGCTTTTTGGATATTTTGTAGAAAATTATTTGCACTACATTTGTGTGTGTTTTGTGGGGCCACCTGTTGGTGAGGAATGTTTTCAGAATTGAATCTGTTCAGATGATACCAATTGTTTCCCTCAGTATTGACTTGGTTGATTCCTTCCAAACTTCAAGTACTATCCTATTGGGCACAGCCTGCCAGAAGCACATTCTTCTGTTTCCTCTACGTGATGTGCACAAAGCATAACCTAAACCCTCAGGGCTTTCAATTAACCTGGGAGGGTCAATGTCTTTGTCAAGACATGATTGGTAATCCTGGTCTTACGCATTAACCTTGTTGAACTCCTCAGTGCAAGCAGTCTTCCCTAGCATTCTCACAGTAAATTACTTCCTACTGGTCATCCTGAAGCTGTAAACCCTTGTTCAGTGCCGTGACCTCCTGAGCGGTCATAAAGCTCCCTGTGCACCATAAACCTTGTGGCACGCTGCCATTAATTCATATTTGATTGTCATTGTAAACCCTTTGCATGGCACAATCAACTCAATATTAGCCAGTATATAACTGCACGACCCTGCTCATAAACCCCAATCAGCTTTCCGTCTGGATATCGATGTGTTAACCAGCCTACTGAAGCCTGCTTGTAAACGAGATGTGCAGGTTATTCCAATTACGAACTCATTCACTTGTGAGCAGTTTGTGTGCTGATAATTGGTTTCTGAATTGGTTTACCCACAGGTCTTTCTCAATGCCTCTGTTTGTCACCCCCGCGGAATGCCAAAACTCAACATTTCCGTTCCCTCAACAGCCTCTTGTCGGGGTCCTCATTCTTCCATAATGGGAAACCATCAGCAACCATAAATTTTAAAGGCAGGCCTCCTGTGAGTGTTTGCATCCGGCAGGATGTTTTGAGCTAAAGAGAAGAGCTGTGGGCAGCAATATTGATCATGATCATTAGCACTCACAGGAGGTTTAATGGGTAGCTGGTTGAAATATACTTTGGTAAAGCAGAGAAAACAGAACACAACCACAACTATTCCTATATGAAATGCCTCATTTTATTAATATATTTTGTGATTATGTGTCCCTGAACCTAAAAGACATTGTTTTAAAGTAAATATTTGATTTTTAATGTCAAACACTATTTCATGCATGTGGTACTTCTTGCATGTCAGCAATCCAACTTGCAGCAGTATGTAAAATTAAATGAAATGACTGCCGCTTTTATCCATTTCCATAGGTGGAAAAGACTGTGATCTATCATAGAAAAGTGGTTAAACTATCATGCTGACATTTGTTTCATCCACTTCTTGCTAAACAAGGAGTTAAGGAGGTTTATAGGTATATGCAGTGTTTCTCAACCCTACTCCTGGTGGCACCCTGTCCTGCATATCTTCTATCTATCCTTGCTGCTTGATTAAATCAGGTGTGCTCAGCTAATAAAATGTGCCACTGATGAGTTCAGTCAGGTAGGTAAAGCAAGGATAGATAGAGGATATGCAAGACAGGGTGCCGCCAGGAGTAGGGTTGAGAAACACCGGGTATATGAACGATACTTTAGCATAGCACACATTCCAAAATGTGAAAAGGACCATATTTAAGCCTGTCTGATGACTGCCAAGGAAGAAAAGGTCATGAAAACATAACACTTGCATAATGAGATGTGCAGAACTAAGTCCATTACTGTGTGTAATACCAGGTAGAGGAGCTCGTGACTTGGATTACAGCTGCACAAGAGATGTACATTGTGTCAATGTGTTTGTTTCTCAGCCATGTGTGGTACATAAAGATATATTTACCTGTCACCCCACCTTCAGGCATTTGAACACAAAAACCTTTCAGTGTGCTGACAGGTGTATTTAAATGGGTAAATCACAAAATTACAACTACGAAACTCAACAGCACTTCAAAGATAACTGAGGGACCTGGTTTAAACTGTAGTTGTTGTCATGACAGAGTGGAGTAGAAATGTTGACAGACTGGGCAGACTGTGTCCTCATTGCAGCTGTGAGGAGTTCACCACTAAAGCACTACCAAAAACCTGTGCATCAAGGTGTCATATATCTATACAACCACACCACTAAGCTCTGCTACTGAACGGCATCTGGTGGTCCCATCACATCGCAGCACAAAATCACTATCCTGAACTTTCTCTGCCATTGTCCCCCGATGGTGGAATGACCTTCCACACTTCATCTGTTCTGCTGAATCCCTCACTATTGTTAAGAAACAACTGAAGACACAGCTCTTCTGAACTCACCTGATCACCTGAATCACAATCAGCAAAAGTAATTTCTTATGTCCTAAACTCTGTTTTCCTTTAAAAAAAAAATATTGGTTTAATGTGTCTCTACCAGCTGGCTTGTGCTTTGTCGGCCCAACTATTGAAACTTGGTCATGCAGCACCTCTAATATTGTGACTCCATGTATGGCTTTCGCTTTCGCAAGGTGACATCTTACATTTAGGATTAAAACTGAGGCTATTGATCAACTTGAGACTTCAGACTACGACTAAACCAAAGCATTACATGTTAGCTTGGTGATGAGATCTGCACTTTGGCAGGCATTTCAGCGTTTCGGGGATACATGCCATTTGCCAATAAATAAAAGGCCTCTGTAGAATATTTTTCAATAAGGGTTGGAATTTTTTTAAGCGCATAGGGCCGAAAAGTTAAGCTTTTTACAGAATTCAGTTTCACCCGCTATTCATGGATTGTAATATCTGAACTTTGAGAACAAAAATGCCAAAGTACATTTGCGCAGAGGCCACAATAGTATTAGTGAATTTTAGGCTTCCAGTGAGACATGGGTATTTACTAAAGTGTGCATGCTGAAGCTGACAAAGGATTGGATAAGTACTGCAAAGCCCTAAAACAATATAGACAGGGATTACCGCTTGGGGACAATGGGCCTCTTTTGAAATTACCAGTGCCCTACAATGCTGCACATGGCAGTTTGGCATTGTTCATATCCAATTAATAACTATAGTCTACAAGGCTTGCTGGCTGCACTTATTGATTCTGAGCTATTAAAAAAATCCCAGTGCTGCCCACCTTCTGGCTCCCCCCATGCCTCTAGACTGTTAAACACAGAGTCTGTACTGTCTGCACCTCTAATCTGGGTCGTCCTCTATCGCTATCGATTAGTTCTCCTTGATATTCCCTCCAGCAGCATGTCGACAAAACTCCGGAATGTAACTTACCTCATCGCTCACTCGCACGTCAATTAGGCAGTGAGTGGGCAGCCGTCGGGTTCAATGAATAGACCTGAGCAGAGGAAAAAAAATGCAATGGCTTGCTGTGTCTTTAGAAATCATAGCTATTCTGGTTGCTAAGGAAGTTTTATAATTGTAATGCTAATTATCGCTATAGTGGGAAAAAGCTTCAAAAAATAAAGACCAGTGAAACTGAGAATTGACGGAACAAATGACCTCAAGCAGTGAGTGAAAATACACGTGTGGTGCACTGTTTCAGCTTTTGTTCTTTCAGGAGTTTCAGGTTTTGATGACATAGGTTTACCAGCGTCTTACATAGTCCACAGGTTTACTAGTGTCTTACATAGTCCACATATGTTCAGGAACAACATTTAGTACAGTGTAAGTTCATTTGTGTTGTAAATGTAAATGTGTTGAAAACTGACAATGTCAGAAACTGACAACATCTTTAAACTTCTTTAACCTTGTTTAAATAGGATATTTACAGTTATTACTTAATTATTTGGTAGATGTCCATGCAACGTAGAATAACAACAGAGATAGGCACATTTAAATACTAACCAAGGATGAGGATGAATTGCAGTGGGAACTGCTTGCAAGAATTACATTTTACATTTTACTTTTAGTCACTGAGTCCAGTTATTACTCTGCATGGTAGAATTACTGCCAATGAATGCTAAACCATTTTACCCAATCAGGCGTGCCCTGTGGTGCAAACATTTCTTCTCCAAGATGTTCCTATATTACAAGACAATAACGCTCCCATGCACACTGCTAAACAGATTCAAAACTGGTTTTATGAACACCGTAATGAAGTCAAACACCTTCTATGGCTTCCCCAATCACCATATCTGATTGAATTGAATGATTATGTGAAGCGCTGGAACATAGAGTGCAACAGTAGATTTCCACCTTTTTCATTTCCCAAAGAAATGTTTGAAAATTTGAATAACAGCATTCGTTGACCTGCCACTTCCCAGCTAATTGAATCCCTCTTGAGTCTTTAACTTACTTTATTTACTTCCGTCCTCTTACATGTAGAGGGTAATGTTGCCATGGATACTGATGCCTTGGATACCAATGCTCATTCTCTGTGCATACAAATCTATCAGACCACTGTCAAGTTAATATTGTTCACATCAGATGTGAACATATCGTGATTGACCACTGACTGCTATCAATGCTAATTATCAATTTAAAAGTGCTGTATGAATACACCTAATATGTTTTGAATTTGAGGACATGCATGTCTTTACCTCATAATATGCATGAGCTTATTTTGACAAATTCTAGTTGGCTTCATGCCTCTCTAAATTAATTCGAGTAATTCTATACACATTCAGAAAACATTGATGATGGTGTATGAAAATCCTTCAGAAACTATTAACATCAGTTAAACCTGTCTCCTAAGTCACTGACTGCACAAAAGTTACATCTACTGTATGTACCAGAGGAACAAGTGCTTTCCAAGTGAAGTCAGTTTTCTCATAATTGATTTGTAATTGATCTCAGAATAAATTGCATCCTCCCTCTGCCTGTCTTTTCATAGTTTCTTTTCGATTTCATAGTCTTCGCCCTGAGCATATTTCCCCCTCCACTGTAAATATCAGTCATTGTGAAATGCAATTACCGGCTACAGAGCATAGTACAGAGTGCATCTATTCTCTAGATGAACCTGACAACTTCAGACCGGCTCTGACATTAAGAGTGAGACAAGAGTTCTTCCCGGAGTGAAAGATTTTAATTTACTGAAAGGCATTGGAGGCGAGAGGTGCCTGGGCTCGCACGTTGATCTGCTCAGTGCATATAACACTCAAACAACTTCAGCATACACAAATGTCACTGCCAGACCAGCAAACCTGAGGCAATGGTCACTATTGAATACACTATAGATTGTTGTGGGGGAAGCATGAATCACTGAGACACCATTAGGAGCTACTGAAAAACAGTCAAAACCCAAGGCAGCATACAAAACTACATTTTTCAAAACTTTTCCTCCTCCAGAAAGATGACACAGCCAGTATATTCCACTGCTGTAACACAGAACGGTTGTGTGGTTAAAACATAAATAAAATCAGCAAAATGTCCAGTTGATGATATTTTTTCTTAGCTTGGCATGGCATCAGTAATTTTTCAGATTTATTTTCCACACACAAATGTCACTGAATCTTTGGCTTATTCATCACAATTGTTGGCATGTGATTCAATAAATGTGTGTAACCATTATACGACATTGCTCTGCTGCCAGATCCAAGCAAGCTCTGCAATAATTACTGAACTTCAAACACAAATGAAAATGGAAATTTTTCCTTGGAGGAACAGCAGCATTATTATTATCATCACAATCACCATTATTTATTAATTTGGCAGACAATGTTATCCAGAGCAACCTAGGAGGCTGTCGTGACAAGATACATATAGTGAATATCGTGAGAGCTGCAAGAAGGGCATAGGTACAGAATATCAAGGAACATATCGGTGATAAAGCACTGAGCCAAAAATAGTGCCAAGATAAGCATACAGCTATCCAATACAAGCATATACACAGAGCCTAAAAGACAACCTATCATAATGTCACATGAAGTACCTATAAAAGAACCATAAGATCAACCAAAGAAGGAACACAAACACCATATAGCGCTGAGCACTGATCTACAATATAGCATTAGACTCCACATCTGGGCTATTGAGACGTGCAAGGGATTTTAATCAGAAACAGAAGATTGTTATAGAGATTAATTCTGTCATTCTCATGCTGTCAGTCAGAAAAAATAAAAAAAAACAGATGAGGATGCCTGCTGATTGCTGAGCAATGTGACGGTGCTTGCGTGTACGGCCTGAAGGTAGGCAGAGTCTGCGCCCAGGAGTGCCAGGGAGATAAGGCAAGCACCAGACCTCAGCCTGATGCCAGCTGCAGCTGCTAGCCAACAGAGGGAGATGAGGAGGGGCATGAGAGAATTGGGTGCATCTGGGAAGGATGAATGCCAGTCAAACAGCCGTGTTCTTAATGAGCTGAAACAGTGTAGTGGTGCAGGCAGGGAGTATGGCCAGTAAGGAACTGCAGTAGTCCAGTCGGAATAGAACAAGTACACTCCGGATCAGCAGCTGGGTTAATGGGTTGGTGAGGAGCAGTTGGATTGTTGTTATGCTTAACATTGTGCATCAGTGGTAGGTTCCTGTGCAGGACCACACCCTTCTTTGTTTTTTAACATAGCATTTCACATTTTCAATACAGTGTCTGTATTGTACCAGTAATAATCTACTGCAGACTCTCTTATCCAGATCAACTTCCATAGTTACAATTTTTATATGTCATCCATTTAGACAGTTGGAAATTTACTGAGGCAATTGTGGGTTAAGCACCTTACCCAAGGGTACAACAGCAGTGACCCAGTGGGGACTTGAACCAGCAACCTTTCAATTTACAAGCCCTGCTCCTTACCACTGTGCTACACTGCCACCTTAAGAGTAGACAGCAATGTATTTGCAGTATTTGTGTTTTTTAGGATCTATAATTCCTCATCAGAAAAGAGTAAATGGATTACTCAAAACTGTATTCCACAGGATCATTTTGCAGCAAGGTTGAAACTTAGGATCAATTTCCCTTTATAAGATAAATATTTTCATTCATATGGGAGTGACGAGGACATTAACAGAGATTGGAACACTTATCCTATGAATAAACCTTTATATACTCCTCCTTGTATGCTACACTAGTAGCTTATATGAAGACATTTGCCAAAGAATTACTTTAAATTGAGTATATTTTCTCCAGTTTGTACCAACATGATCTTCGTGATTTTCTTATCATCACCCTTTCATTTTTAAGCAAATGAGCCGTTCCCTTCAACATAAACTAATATGATGACACAACGCCTTGCACTGATCGGGAGCTTCAAAATCACTGTCATTTATGCAAAGACAAAACTAAACACATTCCAAAGTCAGTATATTTTATGCCTTATAGCTCATCAGTTTCATCAGTTAGCAAATTCCTTCCTGATTAGTGATTAAATGTCAACTCAGGTGATTACCGCAATTCTGGGGATAAATAATTCCTTGCCACCTGCAGTTGCTGTGAATTACAAGGCATCATTCTGAGACCTAGTTTTTCCTTTATTAAATGTCTTGCTGGTTTATGGCAAGGACACTGCCTTCTGGCAACAAATCAAAGCCATGGAGGTTTACATGTTAACATGTTTTAATTAGAAATAAATTAAATATTGTCCCAACTGGCAAAACCAAAAACAATACAGATAAGTAGTAAGTAACTTTTTTGCAGAATTTCTACTGCTTATTACCTACATGAAGACACATATTTTATTTTTATTTTAATTGAAAGGCATCTCAAACATTTCGTGTCAAATACATGTCAAATGACAAAAGTTTCTGCACAAAACATTGTTCTCTTCAACAATTCTGTTTGATCACCTAGAAGGCATTCAAGCATCTGTACATGCTAAAATCCACTTGGAGCAAGATCTCTTCCATTTTCTCCTAGTAAGCAATTGTCAGATGGCAGTGTCAATTGATGCTTGATGTTTTTTTTTCACCTGCCTGGAACTAAACAAAACAAAAAAAAAACAAATATATAATATAGTCGATTTCATAGATCATAAATATGTGGAATGTAATGTATCTACATAATACAAGGGCAGCAGTGTAGCATAATGGTTAGAAGCAGGGCTCATGACCGAAAGCTTCAATTCCCTACTGGGGCACTGCTGCAGTACCCTTGGGCAACACACGTAACCCAGGATTGCCTCAGTAAATATACAGCTGTGTAAATGGACAACATGTAAGAACTGTGATATGGTAAAACAGACACTACTTGTCTCAAAATATACATTCACAAATTAACTTTTTTTCTTGCTGCAGCTTGCAATGTCGTCAGTTTTAACACTATAATTGTTTCATTAGCTTAACATCTGGCATAATTTGTAATTATTTCATTTACAGTGGAAAGAATAATATATTATCCTTCATGTATACAACTTCAGTCTAAAACTGTATCATTCAGATTATGCTAAATGAGGAATACAACATAAATTAATATGTACTGCGTGCTGATAATGTTAATTGGGTCGGGGGAGGGGACAGTGACATATTTTTATCCCTAGCCTACTATCTAATAGCCCCAGCACTGTGCCAAACAAATTAGTTTTCATCAAAACAAATTGGTATACCAGTCAACAGGAGCATGGGCAACAGAGGAATGGTGAACATGCTTCACTGAATTTAAAACATGCTAATTTACACTACTAAATCTAATGTTGTTGCCTGAGGAAAAAAAAATCTAATATAATGGAGTTGTGTCTAATATATGCTCAATAATATCTTGATCCAGAGAAACATAATTTATCAACAGCACTTATTCAATCACAAAAGAATTATGGGTCATTTGCTCAAAGATAAAATGAGTTATCTGTCATCACATGTCAAAGATATGAGTTGCTTTGAGAGAGAAGGCTAAATAGTTCAAGGCAAGTGATATTTATTAGGAAAAATTTTGAAAAGTTCATGAAAACTGAAAGGTCCAACTTATCCAGATTCCCTCAAAGCCATTATTCAACTTAAAAAAAAAAATCTCTTGGTTGCAGGTAACATAACTTGGGGTCAAACATGAGGGCAAATGAAAAGACACTCTTTGACAGTTGAGTAAAAAACTCCAATGATGCAGTGTTTTTTTTTTCCCTAGCTCACAGTCTACCCTGACATGAAGTATACACTTTAAACTCCAGGGTTTTGTGTCCAATTTACTGTATCTGTGAAACTGTTGCTTTGAAGGAAATGGCAACAATAGCTTACAAGAGCAGGACTCAGCAGAGGGCTTGTCTCACTTCTAAGATGTTATACGGTGAATAATAGAAGGAAGATGCAACCTAAAAAAGAAGATGGCTGTCACATGGCTAGCTTCAAGAGGATTTATAAAAAAAAAAAAGTATATAGGATCTATATGGAGCAACTGTATGGATAATTTACATTAAGAGAATGACCTTTGGCCTGTTTGTAGTTGTGCTCGTTGTTAATAGACACTCCATTTGTAAGTAACAGGAGAGCGACACAGTTTTTGCCCATAAGGAGCTCTTGTAATGGTAACATAAGAGTAACTCAGAAATAGGAATCATATCAGCACTGATGTGAAACAAATAATTATTTTATTTTACTGATAAGCATACAGAATCTTTGTGGATGAGCGTCAAACTACCAGCCACGCTATTAACTAAGGATCGCAAAGGACTCCATAGGTGGAAAGCCTTTACAAAGCATTCTGGACTTTAAGTACATTTAATTATGCATGTATTCATGGAAACACCATCAGATAAAGTGTTCAGATAAAGACTGTTTTTTTTCTATAAACAGACATCTAGAGCTGTAGACATCACAGCTAAATGGACAAATGTACAGCTAAACTGTAAGTGGCAAAGAAATGCATGGACCCATTTATCCATCCTCATGTTCATGAACCCATTAATCCATCTTCTCCTTCAGCCTGTTGCCCTCTGACAATTACATCATCACCCTGAGACTCATTTCATACTCTTTCTGCTCTGCAACTTTTTTTACCGGGTGCTGCCATTTTCACTGTCAGAGGGTGTAGAAAATGAAAATTTTAGTAGCTTCAAATTAGGCCATAATGGGCCTTATCGCATGGCCGAAGTGGTAAGCGCTAATTATAATGGAGTCATCCTCTGTGCACTTCTGTTCAGATTACAGTGGCTGTGAGGGTCCTCAAGCAAGAGTGGGGCTGATGAAAGCAGAGCCTCCAGACCACAGTGCGATGACTAATGTATGAAGACACGGAACTCCTCCATGAACGTAATTACAATTGAGTTTCCATTATCCTAAATGTTCTTGAACC
This sequence comes from Megalops atlanticus, assembly GCA_019176425.1. Taxonomy (NCBI): domain Eukaryota; kingdom Metazoa; phylum Chordata; class Actinopteri; order Elopiformes; family Megalopidae; genus Megalops; species Megalops atlanticus. Next base: position 20,830,784 of record CM032893.1, read on the forward strand.
AAGAGAGCACTCAGATGACACAAAAAAAAAGTCCCAGAGGTCACTTTGAACAGAAACCGTGATAAAATGTGCTTGCACGGTGAATTACTCATGGTTTAAAACCCCTGTGTATATTCAGTGACATACAGAGGCAAGAGAGGAGAGACAAATGTTTTGAAATCCCGCTCCTGTGGAGCATTATTAATGAGGGAGATGGACATGATAGTGCCTGTTGATGGATATGGCAGAGAATCTTAATCAGGTGGTCTTAGCGATTGCTTAAAATGCTTTTAACTGTCCAGCATATTTCACAGTTGGTGGGATTTACATTTACATGTATTCACTTGGTAGATGGTTTTATCCAAAGCGACTTACAAGTGAGACAGAGTTAAACACAAGCAAATAGCCATATAAAGAGTCAACAATATTAGAAGCGCTACATGACCAACTTTCAATAGTTGGCCAGACAAGGTGCGTGTGTGTGTGTGTGTCTGTGTGTGTGCATATGTGTGTGTTCTGCTCATTTCAGAGCTGCAGGTTGTGGATTTTAACTTTGATTAATGATTCCAGTATCATCCCCTCAATTACAGTGTGTAGCACTGAGATTGAAACCACAAATCCACATCAGACTCAGCTTTAAAGGATACCTGATTTAATGCTTACAAGTTAAGTTTGTAGTTCTTATAGTTTTCCCTATGCAGCATGATTTTTTTCTAATTCACTGTGCTGCTGGAACAAAGACAAGTAGGTTGAATATCTTTTGTGAGGAAGAAAAAAATGTGTGGATGTTGCCAGAGCCACAATGGATTTTTAATATGTTGAATGAAACCCTATTTGAGCTTAATCACCCTATGGTCAAATAGATTCACTGAGGATGTATTATGATCTTTTTTGCAGAAATCAGAGAGGAATAAATAAGAAATGATGAAAACAATGTAAAATGTGTGATGGAGTTTCATGGTGTTCATGTTGTTTCATTTCAGAAACAAGAAGGCATTGATTCAGATGTTTTGCATACACTGGAATATCATTAAATGATCCTGAAAATTGCAGAGAAATCCAAAAGTTTCTGAAAAAGATGCTCACCACCACTAAATTCCTGTGGAGTTGCATATGGTAGGAGTGCAGCCTGGTACACATTACATGTCTAGTCTCATACCCTAGATATCCTATTCTATGAATAGTGAATCAATTTTTAGTTTGTTGTAACCATTATTAGCTTGATTAATGCAGTTGACAATGTTGAGAAATGGCATATGAAACAGAATTCTCTGTCGATAATAGAATTATGATTTTTGCATGCAGCAGTTGTCTCCATGTCTCCATAACATAGGTCCAAAGGAATGGTTCACTGGTCCCCTCTGATCAATAAGGCCAAACATGGCCTGGACTCCTCACAACATTCTGGGAGAACAAATTAAATTGTTATTGAGCAAAGTTTTTCTTTTTTTTTATTAAATGTTGTGTATTTCCTCTGCCAAAATGCAACATTTATTTTGAAAAGTTGGATAGTTTTGATTGAAATGAATCCCCATTAATCTCATCATTTTTGCAGTGCACCTAAATTTTTCAACTTAGGTAGGAACACCTAGCAAACAAGAAAGTATAAAAGTCTCTAAGATGAGGATGTTCCTACTCAGATAATATGATAGTGTGATGTGTAAATGTGTCAAATTGACATTGAATTTTCATGTTCTTGTCAAGATTGTCTTAAGGGTTAATTTTTTTTTCTCACTCTCTGAGATGGGAACTTGGATGAATAACAGGTTAGAATATAATAAAGTACCCTCAGAATGCTGCAACAGCTGCTGTAGTAGTTATTAGAGGATAATTAGCTACATTTACAGAGGTGACAAGCTGATGATGACAAGATAACATGTAAATTTACTAAGATCTGATAAGCTTGATTTGTGTCACATTGTCTTTGAGATAAGTTGGTTCCATCCTTCTAGAGGTAAGAATCTCATCTTGTTTACCTCTGAGCAAATGAACTGGATGTTCAATGACAAAGCCTTGTTCCCATCAGTTGATGATGTCTATTGTGGAACAAGACTGATAATTTGCATATGACCAGGCTTGGAGCAACAGTAAAAAAACAGGACCTTTTGGGTTAAGCTCCCAGCACTGAGCATATTGTGGTAAGTGCTACTTTAGGAATGTCGTCTGTGTAAACTCATGTCAGATTTATTAAAGTGCTGTGCATTTTCTGCATTAAGCATCATTTGGCTGTAAATCAAATTGGATTTTGGGTTTAACTGATGTGTTTAAGCGACTTATAGCTAATTTAGCTCATCTAATGAAAGCATTTTCTAATGCTCAAAGATTAAAGAACATTATCGCTGCATCTATGCTCCTGAAAAGCCAAATGCTCCACAGGGAGGACTATTGAAGAGACACATTCAGGCTTTGAAGGCCAGGTTTACAGCTGAGCTAAATGAAATGGCTGATTGTGGAGGCTAATATTAGCACTGGCTCTGAAAGACGCATGGTGGTTGTCATCAAGGCTCTTAGCCCTAACACCACCAATGATGGGCACATTCCGCGACATAATTCACTGTGCACAAAGTACCATTGAGTGCACACGAAGACCACTGGATATGAATTTAACTTATTAAGCCCGTCAATCCCAGGGCATCACCCAGTCAATCACCACTATGCTGATTTATAATGAGATAATTGAACTGTCTCTTGGTTTCTCTGATTCTCCATTGTTCTTTCCTCTTTGTTTTCCATTCTTGCTCATTGCAGCAATTTAGTGTCTTGTCTTTTGTTTGAATCCATGTCTTTACAGCCGGTGTCAACATCTGCACCAAACAGAGACTGAGGCGTAGGCATTGAACCTAACCTGGGAATGTGATTGACAACAACTACGTCCTAGCTAATTAATCCTGAGAGAGAGAGACACCATCTGCTTCAACATGGGGCAATCCTGAATGTGTGTTGTCGCCGATGGCAGATGTTAGGGAAGGACAAACCCTTGCGCAGGAACCACGCTAGTTTCCCCTTTAAGATTTAACCTGTCCGCTTTCACCCCAAAGCGTCGATATATTGGTCATTCCCAGACAGGCTGGCTGGAAAGCGTGCCCCAGCTGTTGGCTAATTAAACGCGTTTGACACACAAAACCTTGGCGAATACATTTGTGTGAAATGACAGAGGGTTAGACAGGCTCCGTTCTCCATGCAACTCTCCATTGTTTTATCGCTTCCTTTATACTTCCTGCTTGTATTTAATAATCACTGTCATTTCACCATGATCCAATAGGATTGTCTGCTTTATCTATCATCCCCAGTCAGTTCCTGGATCAGTGTGAGGAGAATTTTCGCTCCAGGCAGAGTTATATTTGAAATGAACGCTCACTGCAGGTCACCTTGCTGACATATTTAGAGGCGTACCACCCTAAATAGCCTCAAGCCAGCACTAAATTAATTACCAAGGAGAAGCACCGTCTCATGATAAAAGTACTACCTCATTATTCACACAGGCATCAGCAATATTCTTGAATTTTCCTTAATATGATATTTGAACCCCAAAATAAGAAAGCAATGACTAGATTTACTCCTTGGGTTATTTGCTGTTCCTTTACCTCTACAGGCATTGGAGGAAAACACGGGGGGCGGTTGTGTGGAATCAGGAGGCACACAGAGCCATTGCTCCAGGGAGGTATTCACATTCAATACTCGTATTGTAAAGGTCACCAACCACCAACCTGACACCCATTTCATCAAATTAGAGGCATCCTCAGATGATTAAATCACCAGTTTCCCAGGCCTGAATTGCCAGTATAAAGCTTTATTTGAGGATCCTGGTCTTATCAACAACCATCCTTTATTTTACATATCTGGTTTTTGCTTGTTTAGTATTTATTTATTTTGGTTCAGTTTAAGTTCAAGTTCAATGATATTTAGTGACTGATTAAAGTATATGATGATTTTAAAATACCCCTTCCCCTTGCTGCCCTGCCACTATTGTGAAACAGGGACAACCCATGTAAGGGTGAAATACTTCAGCTAAGGCTTTAAAAAGTATTGTAGAGAACAGAAGTATTCCTTTTTCATAAAAGTGAAAAAGGGAATGAGATGTAAGAGAAACATGGCATAAATATGGCATATGAGGCATATGACAAAATCATATGGCACTTGTTTATTGCATCACATTATACAGTGAAAGGCTGTGAAATAATAAAGTTACTGAAAGTCATATCCTGTCCTTATTACATGCACTGATACATACATTCCATGTTTAAATATATGTTGTAGTTTTTCAGTTTCCCGATAAAAGTATTTTCTGACATTTTATGATGTGATTTTAGAGTGTTACAGCAAATTTCTGTGAGAATGCATAAAGAAAGTAATGACTCTAATTGTGGTCAAACTCTGATCACAGATAACAACTTCTGACAGGGGAAGGGAAAAGCCACTTTTCACATGGGGGGAATGGCTCTCCATGTCTGAATTAACAATTCAATCAAAGGGTTTTCATGACGGTCAGGATGCATCAGCTCCAAAGATGTCATTATGGCACAGATGCCCTATGGTGACTTTCCACTGACAGTGATAATGTGAAAAATTAATGTGGACCTCTTTCTGATGTCCAGTGTCTTCTTTCTCCATAGTGGGGGTGTTTATACATTGCGGTACCACTGTGGAAATATAAATGATAAAATAATTAGGAATTCTGAAAGCACGATTCCTTGACCAGAACAATGTGCAAAAACATGATATGTTAAAAAACCCAACAGCAAGTAAAAACAAATAATATGTGAAAATGTCATTGGTTATATGTGAAGCCATGCATTATAGCTGTAGCCTGGAGGGGATATACTGTAATCATGGCAGTAGCGTGCTTACTAGCTCACAAAAGAGATAAGGATGCATGAGAATGCTTTGATTCTTGATCATTTTTCAAAATGAGCATAATGACAGAAGATTTCTTGCAGGTAAGCATGCTGTAAGATCAATGAAAGTGAATCCTTTTCTCACTCCCAGGACACAAAAAGCAAGTTAAATCCAGGTTAGTATGGGGTAGGACAGTGTGAATTCAGCAAGTGGGCTCAAAAAAAGAAAGTGCACTCACATCATGGCAATATGGAATGCCATATACATAGGGGCTGCACCAGCTTGGCACTGTCAGTGTGCATACTTAGAGGCACTGGCTGGCCGAGTTGCAGCTCCATGCTGGCTGGGGTGGGCCCTGGAGGACAGACATCTGACACAGCAGAACAGAGGGCCGATTCCCCTATCCGCAGCCTCAGTGCCGCTGGCCTTGTTCCTGCGGGAACACTTGCTGCGGAATATACCTTTCAATGCACATACCTGAGCTGGGGGCATCTTCTGGGCAAACCTGATAAACGCTCGGGTTTAACAGAGGGCATAGGGTTAACGCTGATTTTCACGCCTGCCCGAGATGCTGGCATTTCAAACAGGATCGCTTTCTGATGAGTCAGGCCCAAAAGCAAACAGAGCCAAACGGCGATGACTTTTTGCCACCCGGTTGAGTTTGCAGCATGTCCCCGTGTGTCACAGGAGAGACAAGAAGATGGGAATATGTGCTGGAAGCCTCTGTTCAATTCTCTTCGTCTCTCTCCTCTCTTTTTTTCCCCCATCTCTAAGCCTTAGGGATCTCTGTTGCTGCTCCCGACCTTTCAGATAATGTCCTCAAAAGCAACGGGTCAGAGCAGGACATGAATACCGAACAATCACCTTCACAAATCCGCGGTTTTATCACATTTGCTTTAAAAAAGTCACGGCCAGGATAGCCTTCGGGACTCTGAGGAAACGGGCACATCTCAAACGTTGCCTTTATTCCCCGAACATATAAAAGCACGCCCCGTTGCTTTCCCAACATCTATCGCTGGAGTAAATCAGGCAAACAGCTCTTTTAATATTTATAACTATTTAATGACATTATTACTCTCCCTGACTTTGTGTTTTAATGGGTATATATACCATCTATATGGCAGAAGTTCAGCCATATAAACAGCTAGTGCTCTAAAATTCTGCTTGAGCAGCTTGAGGGGGTAGTTGGGCTTTAGTTTTTTTAAGTTATTTATATATGTTACATGTTATGCAAAAAATACACTGAGTCAACAATGTAACTGAGTTCAGGTCAATACACAGCTTTCATTGCAACACATGTTAATACTTGGAGGAATAATCAAATGATTAAGTTATTGTTTACTGTGGAGATTTTGTCTGTTTACTTCTAGAACTTTTGTGGGTGTGTGTGAACAGGTTTAGGTAAAAGTTATACTGATAAAGTAAAGCAAAGCTAATTAACCTAACAGCTCTCAGTACACCCATGAAATTTTGCAATTTCTGAAATTAAAATGACTAAGCTATACTTTTTTAAACTAACTACAAAAATATGTACTCTGATGCATCTTATTTTGATTTATGGAGAGATGCCTAACTCTTTATAAGGGCTGATTCCACCTTTATCTCTGATGGCCAAGTTTCAAGAAAAGAACACATTGGTACTACTTTTAGGGTGGACATATTGTCAGACATCAGAGGAGTTTGTTTAAAAAAATAATAAAATTAGGGGACTCCAGTGTGGTCTTGAGTGTAGGCTGATCCCTACACCCCAGGTCTGAAATCTGCCTTGTCATCTACTGACAGTGACTGAGATCTCACAGTGGCAAACAAATTGTCTCTGTTCCACCAGGGATGGATAGGTCAGCCAGAGTTTCCTCATCTCACTGTTCTCATGTACCCTGCAATTTGTCAGATCCTTGCAAGTAGCTCAGATGACATCGATGGAGTAATACCTATCCTCCAATGAGAGCCCACTTCACATTTGTGGACTGTGACCTGTATTGTGAACAATTGTTGTCTCGCTTCAGTGTTCCTGCTTGAATGCATAGGAGGTCACAATGAGGTGAACCTCCCGTACAGCTGTTGATTCCAAAACAGGGTTCCAAAAGTGGGGAAAGGCATTAAAATGTAAGTTTAGCGAGCTTTGAAAGTCACTGAGGCTCGATCTGAAGACATCTGAAAAAAAAAGATCATGACCATGATGTCTCGGATGACAAACGGCAAGCCTACCTAGATGCATATGCAATAATTAAATCACTGTATGGTGGCTCACTAGCTAGCCGTAACTACTGGTAATAAGATATCCTGCTGTTTTAAAATATATGATGAAAGTATAATGGCTGCATAGATACTGTATAAATGCATTTGCAAGTATTTCTTATGTAGCTGGCAGAATATCACACATTTTGTTGAAGACACACGAAGAGAGGGGAAACAATAAGGCAAAACATGGTGCTCTGTGTTGCTTCATGCCGACCTTTTACAGTATCAACCTGCTAGTCAAGATGGCTTTAATATTCAGGGAGCACAGTCTCAGCCTTCCCCTGAAAAACGAGTGATGAGGAGCAAGGGGCATATCGTCCTGCTTGCAGGTGGCAGAGAAAGAGAAGAATTTTGTGGATAAAATGCTTAGCAGCTTCGATCTTGAATTATTCTGCACAGCAAGGATAGAGGTGTCAGAGCTGAGCTGCATGTTATGGGTGACAAATATGACCTCTGTTTGACAGAGGCAATGCAGTCTCTTTCAAGCCAACTGATGCAGCAATTATCTCAAAATGACGTGCAAGTCAAATGGCTCCCCACAGGCCTACAATATGATCAGTCCCGCCTCTGTGTTACACCGCCTTTACCACTCTGCGTGAATGGCACTTTAGTTTGAATGTGGAATAAATTAGGAGAGTTTTGTCTCAAAGAAAAGTTAGGTGGTGGTTCTGTGAGGAAAATAAAAGCCAGGGAAATGCAAAGCAAAGTGTGAAAAGAAGCATTCAAAAATCAGCCTTGTATTGGCCTTTAGCCTACTGTGTGCCTGGTGCATCCAGCTAAATGCTTCCCAGAGGGTTCATTACCAAATTTGTACTGACCTTTTTTTCTGAAAATGTAAAACTTATTACAAGTCCCATTTATCAATGCATGTAAAATCATGATGTTAAGCTAACCTAAGGATCATGTTTGAGAGGATAGCCCGTGTTGCATGTTAATATCATATTTAAATAGCTGCATTCACAGAGCACTTCATCATTATTGAGGCAGAACTTTGCCTGCTCATTTCTGCTTGATTAGTTTTGGAGACAGACATGCATCCGAGGTTGGGCACCCCGTAGGATCTTTTTAAATGAAAATTCTCATTTAGTCTCGGCTCACTAAATGATGAAGAAAAAAAATGACAGCAGAGATTCAGAAAATCCTATTAATATTCGGGGAATGAGTTTTTGACAGCTCTGGAAATTAATCAGTGACAAAGTTCCCCAAAGACAAGGTATTTTGACACAAGTTTTTGGCAAAATAAAATAAATCTCACAGAATAAGCACACTGAAGCTTGGCGCTGTTGTCTATAATGGGCTTAGAAATATCTGGCAGAGCTATGACAGCAATGTCACAATATTGAACATGTGTCTGTTAAATCTAAAACTATGAGACCTAGATTCAGCATATTACATTTTCCATTTACCACAATAACTGTAAATAACCTATAAATGCCAAAATATACTGCCCGTGAGCACCATGACAGCAAGCAGCAATTTATCGACAGTGCTGCTGTGCTGGATTCTCTGATAGTAAACTGTCTGTGAGTAGATGGTGATGTAACAGCCCTTGGATGCTGGATGGATGCTTCAGGTCCTTTATTATTGTTTCTTGTGCTCTGGGTAGCATCAAACCTCCAGGGTTTTAATAACTACACAGAGAGCTAAATCTAAGGTGCTGTTGATTGTAATCATCATAGCATCTCATCTAGCTTTCTGGCTTTCATATGGCAATACATGCATCAGGACTAAATTATGACGGCTAATTTGATAATTATGATAAACATACTGACCTGCAAAAAAATCCCCTTCACGCTCAAACAATCATGTCATTTTCTAATCAGTCGCTGTGGTTGAAATGGCCCTTGTCCAAATGAATTGGATGATATTGTTGGTGACAGTTCACAATACTTGTTGATAAACAATTAGCTAATGTGACTTATTACTCTAAATTTCATTGGCTGTTTAGTTCTAGTAGGCTCATCTTTTCCTTGAAATAGTGAATGCATGCTTTTCCATGTCATCTGTTAAAACTGGAGTAATATAAACCCTGGTGTAAGAAATGGTGTATGATGTAGAGTAGTCCAACTTGAGTGCCATGAAGATTTGAAATATTATCTAAAGGCACATATTGGTAGCTATTCTCCATCAACATAAAAGAAAAAAAATAACAGACAAATGACAAATTCCCATGAACTGCTAACATTCAGAAGACTCTAGCCTTTATCAAGATGAACTTCAGAGTGTTAATGGAGATGCAGAAATGAGTGGAAGATTTTTTTTGAGCATCTTACTGTCCTGGGTGCGCTGATGTGGTTTCACTAACTATCAGTGTCTCCTGCTGCTAAAACAGAGAAGACAAGGTACAAGGGAGGAAATGGACTTTGTCAGAAGGAATCATCCGTAGCTGCTATGACTTGAAGTGTGGTATGAGTTATCAGCAAATTAGCTCTCTTTCTTCACAGATGTTAATATGCCCTGGAAGCCTCGGGATATTGAATGATCTCATCTAGCAATATGAAAAAACCCTGGGAACAATAAAAAATGGCATGCTGTCAGGACTGGAACCATATCAGGCTGGGACACCTTCCTCCCAGCCCATTGGTTATGTGTTCTCTCTGATGCACTGGGGGGACAAGAGGTTCTATACAATTAATGTTGCCAATTACCTGGGACAACAGAAGTCAAGTGGGACTTCTTATCAAATGCACCGTCGTAAAAGTGTCCATCACTGGTTTCCCCCCAGAGCTGTTGTCCTTGCCGTGCTTTCCTCTGCATATAAACCAGCCCCCTGCAGCCAGAGTGTGACTTCTCCTACAATGAGCCAATTACTTTACACCCTCACTGACGCACCCGGGAGTGTTTTCTCCTCTAAATGCGTGTAGAACTTCCGTACCAGTTCGTATGCAGGTGACCCGTTGACAGCAGGATTAATCACGAGCCCCCACATGTCAGTCACATGCAATTCTGTGTTAAGTGGAGAGACGCAACTGCAGGTTCATTTTTTTGTGACAATCATTTGACTGTGACCGACAGTTTAATACCATAGTTGAAATCAACCATAGGATGTACCTTGAAGTCAGAGCCCAATCACTCATGGAGAGACACTTGAATTAACCCAGGATATCTGTGGGAATGGCTGTGCTTTGATAAATATTGACAGTGAATTATCTATCTGGCAGGGTAATGGGTGGGCTCTCCAGGCCAAGGTGGACACACTGAGGCTGACAAACACAGAGAGAAAGAGGGAGAGCGATGTGTACAATCACTGACACTGTTCCACGCAAGCTCTCAAGCACACAAGTGGCACGAGGGGCAAACAAGATGACAGCGCAAAAGATAATCCAGGAGGCATGTTGAGACAACTTGTTGCGAAATATCTCTTCTGATTAAATATTTTAACCCCTACAACACAAAGGCCATGTGTGCTTACCTCTTTCTCAGATAAAAACTCGGTCATTTTTACACATAGAGATGTCCTGTTTGTTTTGCCGTATAAGGGAGGCTTGTCATTTTCAACATGTCGGAAACATCATCATTCAATCTAAAATTGGCTATGCAATAGTGACACGAAGTCTGCCTATATTTTTTGCATCACCAGCAATTCTTCTTTTAATTCAAAAAGAACTTCAATTAATCTCTGTTTAATATCTTGGTCATTTCAGGACATTGAAACATGGGGTGGGTCTACTGATAGCTACAATGTATTCAGGTGTGCTTCACTTTCTGTGGAGCAGACAATACACAGACAAGACCAAATTGATTATTGTAATCCTATAATATTAGTCTCTGTAGAGATATCAATGCTGACACATTTGTTATTTTCAGCAAGCAAAAATTATTTTACGTCATATAAAAGGGCCTATCAAATTCCTCTCAGGACTCCTGATGGTATTTGCCATTACACAAATTAGTTCTGAACAAAATGATACATGGCATGTGTGGATAGCTATTACAGAGTAAACTGCCTAAAACATAAAAATAGGGCAGGATTCGTAAAGTTAAAGAAAGGGAAATAGCTAATTCAACAAGGTCAAATAATTTTAGAACAAACACAAATTATTTCTTTTTTCTTTTCTGAAGCGCTCCGTGACATGATTCATTCATGGAAGGCCATGAACAAGTCAGTTCTCTTAATCTCTCTCTTTGACCTTGAAGCCCGGCACATGTGCAGCTGAAGTGATAACGTCAATCTATCACAGAACACACCAAATAAACTTCAGTTCAACCAGTTGTATTACATCATGTAAAAACTCAGGATGTAGGAGTGTGGTCACAATGAAGTTAAGGTATACCCATGTCCAATAATGGAGAGAAAAATATGTGCTTTGATGTTATTTATAATGGATAATTTAGTGTAGGAATGAGTCATCGTTAAAGCACACTCCGCTTATCTTACTGAAAAAGAACTCATGCGTGTGTTGCCTGAGTCAGTCTTTTGTTCCCGGGGATCAAACATTGCATTCCTCTTATGCAGCACCCACTGTGAGAAGGACAGACTCAAGACTAAAACCAATTCAAAATCACGGAGACTCATCTTTTCAACTTACAGTGATGAACGGGCCCCAAGGGCTTCCTTTCTACTAAACTGTGTGACATTTTGTTACACCCAAGGCAAGGACAGAGACTGGAGTGCACACAGCCATCACTGATAATGCCAGATTCTGCAGCCCACAGCAAAAGAGGGCCTCCCTGCTTCACTTTAGGTCATTACAGATCCTTGCTGCCACTCAGTTAACATGCAGGTGCTTTCTATTTCATTTAGTGAACCTAAAGGTACTTTAAAAACGTAATGTCTTCAGGTATTCGGTCAGAAAACAATATGCATCGCTCTATGTTCAGCATTAAACAGCACAACCACTTTAAAGGTATGATTTCATAATATTAGCAACAGTAGGTGAGGTGAATCTTTGGCAGAATTGTTTTTGAGCTAATAGGGAGCATCTGTATGCTCCTAACAAAATCAGATGATAGGGCATTGCTGTAGAATACATAGTTCTGCAGATGAGACATTAAACTCATTTGTCTAAGCTGCTAAACCAAGGTCATTACTGTGTCTAAGATCCCATGGAAACCTGTTCAAAAATGCAACTCCAGAGCCTTGTCTGAAATCTAAAAATCAGCTTTCTAAAATTGGTCCCCTGTAGGATATGCACACCACTTCACAAATGGAATGAAAACCAGGATTGGGAAGCATTGGTTTAAGATGGGTTTAAGACATTTTTCGTCATCAGATTTCCAATTGTCTCAGCAATTTTTCATCCAAAGATCAAATATTTAACCAGTCGAAATATGACTTGCCATTCAGACACTCTGAACAGCAGCTCTCACAAAGGCTGTTGCCATGGAAACACAATGTAGTAAAATAAATAGATGAATAGATAATACATGTTAACAAGTTAATACACAGAAGCCCTGAAGTATTGTTCAGGCATAGTTTAATGAGTCAAAAGGATGTTAGAAGCCCCCAGACACCAAGACACTTTTGACCTTGTATATTACCTTAATTTTTGTTATCTCCTCAAACTCATAATCAGGAAGGAACTGTAATATGCGAATTGTTTTTCCAAACCAATTAAAATTTCTCCTAAACTCTCGATCTGGTTAAACTCTGCCAGGTATTCTCAGGTAATATGACTAAGGCTTTATGACTCCTCAGCTGGTTGTGCTTATTGTGCGTTATCAGTGATTGGAATCCATCAGTCTTATACTATGGGAAGCAAAGTCATCAGATCATTTCATATGGGTCAGTGATTTAAGATGCATGGCCAATATGGGTTTTAGAGAGGCCTACCCTCCCATCTGTAGTATTTTCCCCAATTATTATTAACCGTCATAACCTACAATACTGCCATAATGGCATCTTCATCTGCTATAAGAGGCAGTTATAGTGTAAAGACATCATCAAATAGTCAACATGCAATTAAAACTCCCAAGGAAATTAAGCCAAACATCAAAATGGTTATTTGGAATGACTGTCCGGTTGAATCTATTGTTTGCTATCGGACATAAATCTCTGTTAAATGGCGCCAATGCATTTCAAAGAACTCTGTTTCTTCCACGGATCACATCTTCTGAGCCTCTTGCAAGATAATTGAAAAGAATTGACAAGGTTTAATTCAATTGTGCTTGGTCCTCAGTTAATAGCATAAATCCTGCCAGCTTTTGAAGGATAATTTAATTAATCTGCCTCTGTAATCGGTTCAAATCTTCAATTAGTCCATCAGACCCACAGAAAAGTCAGAGGGTAGAAAGCTGAGCTGATTGGGACAGTTCACCTGCATTAGTAACACTGAATTAAGGTTTATCGGGGCAGCTGTTTCCACCAGTTGAAAATATTTCACCCACTTAAACAGCAGAAAAGCCACACAGTGGTTCTGGCCTATTACATTGTTTACATTACATAAAAATAGGTTGTTTTAAGATTTTCTTTTATTATTTTCGGGGGAATTAAGACAAAAATGGCTGATTCTTTCACTTAATTTAACAAATTTAAGCCTGTGATACATTTTCGATTGTTAGACAGTAATTTTCATTCATTTAAGTGTCCAAACTTGAAGATGTGCAAGAATTGATTGAATGTAATGCCTGCTGAAACCATTCAGAATTAAGAATTAAGTGTGATGGCGATTAGACTGAACATGGCCCAAAGCCTGTTGTGTGCAGCCTGAAATGCTACTGCATTTCCTTGTGCCTGTATAAGTATATGGGAAGTCATTTCTGACACCCCCTGTTGAAAACATATACAGCTATGACAGGGCTATCAACATCAAATAGATAGACAATTCCAGATAGTCTATAACATGCCAGAGCAAGTAAGAAAGCAGTATAAGTAATGTATACCACTCCATAATGTAATGGAGGATCTTTGATGATTGTACATGGAATATGCAGTATGCAGCCAGTTAAATGAATTGAAATGAATTATTATTAAAAAGATTTTTCTACTACTCTCTTATTTATTTATCAACCTATTTATTTCAGCATTCATTCCAGTCTGTATTCGTTTATTTATTCATTTAATTTTGGCAGTTTCAGTCTTTCATACTTAAAAATCTGTCCATTCACACTTCAGTACTGCAGCACACTTTGAAGTGGTCTTTCTAACACTAAGAGAGGACATCTGTCCTGGCAGGTCATGGCTGACATGTGTCACCCATTGGCAGCAGACTTGGAGGCTGATGCTCAGGGTCCCTGCGACCTCCCTGTTGCTGTGAAAGTTATAGCTGCCCTTTGGTTCTTTGTCACTAAGTCATTCCAGCATACCGTGCCATCACTTACATGGGTTTCACAACCATCTGTGGATGCAGCTGTACATGCAATCACCTCAGCCAAAGCCATGGTGACATGCCAATAGCTATATCTGGTTTTCATCAACACAAGACAGTCAGCAGTCAGCACAGCAGGAGTTCCTTGACAAACTGTGATTGCCCTGGTGTCCTGGATGGCATTGATTACAGTCACAGATGGTTACGTGCACCATCAGCCGACGGAAACCTTTATGTGAGCTGTAAGGGGGTTGACTCCCTTTATATCGAGGTGGTTTGCAATGCACAGCGCAGCGTGAAATGTGCTCGCCTGCCGATTTTCCCATCATCTGGGCTAACTCTGTCATTCCTGCGGCCTGTCCATAAAATGGCTTCCTGAATCTGTGGCTTTCAGGGGACAATGGCAACCAAATGAAATCAGGGCTGATACTAGCACATATAACGCATATGACCAAAGGACATATGCTTTTGACCACAGACCACCCGGCCTCATGATATAGCTTGCGATAGAGGGATCATTTGGATTCTGATGGATTTCAGATGTTGGGACAGGTTTGGTGTAACAATATAGCCCCCAGAGATTCGGTGTGCTCTTGCTAGCACGTTTTACACAGTGCTGCCATAAATAATGGATTTCACGTTGACCTCCCAGAGGACGCATCACGAGACTAGCTGCATGTGCCTATGGCAGAGTGCCACAGGGCACTACAGTGAGTAAGGGGCCAGGAGGGACCGGTTAGCTGTGCAGCTTTGCCCTGTGTAGTGCCCCCTGTTCTCTCTACTCTTACTCACAGACAGGAGGAGGCAGCGGTAGCACATCAGGGAGCCCAACCGGAGAGAGTGGTCAGCTGGGTGGTCCCATTGGAGAGGGCTCCTCAGGTGAGCTGAGACCCAGGGGAGGCGGGGCAGGATTTGACAGCTGACTGCATTAGCCAGCCGTTCCAGACTTTGGAACGTGTCTCTCTGCAGCGGATATGTTGATAAGGCATCAATGTTCCCACTGCAGCATGTCAAACCCACCTCCTAGATTTCCAGAAGAGGGATGCCGACATGAAGCTGGCTCCCATTTTCAGCAACGACCCATGCCAACACCACCACAAATGGGTGGTGGCCTTTATGGTGGTGTTGGCATGGGTCTTGGTTTTGGAATGGATGGTGGTGTTTTTGGTGGTTTTGCCAGCTCACCCTCCTCCTCCTCCTCCTCCACTCTCTTCCACAGGAGTACCTGCCTCCTCGGCCACCAAACCCAAAATCTTCAACCAGTGGAGCCACAGTAGACACATGCACGTAGACACACAGAAACTCACGCACACACTCACAGGAATATTTTATCATTCATATTTATTTGCACATTTCCATGCTCAGTAAATTACAGCACATATTTGACAATGTCAGGTTCATCAATGTAATTCTTTTGAACAATGATTGTAATCCATGATTCTCGTATTTTATTATTCATGTTCATGGCAATAATTTATTTTTTGGGTTATTAGAAAGCACTGTAGAATCTTAGCAAATATTCATTATGCACACACTCTCTTTCTCACTCCCTCCCCCCTAAAGCCCTCCACACTCTCCCCGGCGACTACAGGCTGCCAAGTCCTCCAATGGCGTGAGTAGCTGGCTGGCGGATGCACCTCCCCCTGTTGCCATTGCCATCCCATCTGTTGTCTGCCAGTTTTTGTTTGCCCCTTCACCTGACATCAATGAGCCACTGTCTGCACTATGAGGGCCAGACGAAGAGACATTTATGCTGGCGACTACCACCTTCCAAGCCGTTTTTGTGCTGTTGAGGTGAGGTGGCCTGTTGGCAATGCCATACGACACTGCTGTGCCTCTCTCATGAGCACTTCTGTTTCCTCTGCCTTGAACCTTGGCAAATCCTTGACTCTGCCTGGTAAGATAAATGTTAAATACAATAAATTAAATAAAATCCACTCAATCTGTGCCTTGCCCATGCTGAAATTGGCGAACCAAAATGACACAACACCTTTTATAGCGAACAATACAAGAGACACAATTGGTCATCACAATGTCCAACCTTCACTGCACCCACAGGTAATCAAGTTTCACAATGAGATAATGCATAGAGCCATTAAATTACCAAACTTTAGATTCCTCCACCCCCAAATTTTTTTTTCGCCTTCTTGTCTGTAATGCTTAGTCATACTGTATAGTTTGTCAAAATAGGGATCTAGGTTGAAATGACTAATTCACTGTCTGTGTGCTCATTTATACTGAAAGCAGACCTGAATCAAGCACAGCTATTTAGTACATTCTTAAAGCCATGTGACTATGCAAATATACTGTAGGAAGATATGCCTGTATGATTCTGCATAAATGGAAACTAAGCCAAGCTGTAATCTTTATAAGTAACTTTCATTCATAAGGCAGGGTTTACTGAACACCTCTTTTTGTTTCATTTGAAATGCTGTACTGATTACTTTTCCTTTTAACAGGGCATGTGTTCAACAGGATCAATCAAATGAACTGAAACAAGCTGTTGGCTATTTGTTTGCGTATCATCTTAGTCCATGTGTACTGAGGAAAAGGATAGGGAAAGAGGCAGATCCAGATAAAGGTGTAGAATATAAGTATGCATTTCATCAACATCTATTTATTCTGTGTAAATAAACACTGATAATAAACACTGCAGTGTTAACATGAACTTAGCATGGTTTTGGCAAATGAACTAGGGGTAAGCAAACAGATATTCAGGAAGCAGGCAGTCTATGGATGTGTAATTATTAAGTCATTGTTTAATTAATTCCAGGCTCTAAAATTTATGTTTAAAGTTAAATATAAAATTTGTGCACTAGAACCAAAAGTAGAAATCTTATTGGAAATGGATTTACTACTGAATGACTATCTGTTTGTGGGCTGCTTCAAAAACAAATAATACTTAATAAGCTGTAGCATATTTATTGACTATTTTCTAATGGCATAACCAAGCCCCGTAAAATAAAGTGTGACCAGCTATGGTTTTCTAAAAAGAGATGGAAGAGGTCCAAGCATCCCTCTGCCTTAATTGCTTATCACTCTCTCCTTGTCACTGTCTTCATCGCTGACCTCTGCTAGATCCTTATACTTTCAATCTGCGATACAATCTGCAACTAATGAGCCACGTAAAGTGTTTTCTGCTTTTCCCATCTCTCCTCAATCCCCCACCTCCTCCCCAGACGGCTTCGCTTTCTGCAGATGACTTTGCCTCGCACTTTTCACTGACCGAATGATTAGTATTCATAATCTTTTTAAACAATTCTCCGTCTTCCACAACCTTCCCCAAATCTTTGTCTTGTGTTTACCCTCTTCCCTCCTCTGTTGCCCGCACTCCTGCCTCTGAGTCTCACTCGTCTTCATGACCCTGTTCTTGCTCATATTTTCAGTCTGTTTCCCATGAACACATGCCCTGTTAATTCCTTTATTATTAACGCCTTCTTTATTTTTGTCTGTTTTTTCTGCTTTTAAACTGGCATTAAATCTCCTCTCAAAAGATATTAAACTGTGACCCTCTAAATTTGGAAAAATACCGCTCTAACTTCTTAGTTCCCTCCTCTGTTATGTGAACACTGTCATATGAATAAACTGTCAGTCAGTCTTGCTGCAATTTATGCAAGGAATTCCCTACTTAGTCCTTGTTCTTGTTCACAACTGTGTTTGTTGTTCTGCTGCTCTTTCTCTTCATTTTCTCATGCATTACCCCATCATTCAATCCTTGTTCAATTTAGTTTTTTCCCTTCTAATGTCACCCACGAATGAATTTCAAGCGAATGATAGCATTGCACAGCTTCATGTTACCTTTCCTCATCTTCAGAATGCATTCTTTTTTAAACACAAACTATGCATTCTCCCTGCTCTAAAATCTTCCTTCTTTTCATGCCTCATTTATTGACATAGGTTTATGTTGACCATTTGTCTATCTATGAAGGGAACATGGATTGTTTCCCTCGCAGATATAATTCACTGGCTGCCCAAAACAGGGCACTGATATCTATCTCGGGAGATGGTCTCCATTTGCTCCCAGATGCTCATAGAAAAACAGAGAAGGGGGCCAGTGGGCACCTAAGTGGACCCATAGACAACCTGCCTACAGCAAAACACACCAGAGCCTCACCCTCTGCCCTCACCTTGTGAACAGCTATGGCAGCTGAATGCACAGGAGGGACCTGAAAAAGCTGGGAGCCATGTTGTTCAAGCAGCACAAGATAACAGCTATTAATCATATTCAGTCCATGTATTCCAAGCATGGCCCTTTTGTACTCAAAACACTGGGGCTTTAGTGCTCTTTAATTCTAGTGAAACAGAATTATTTGAGACTGCTTACTAGAAAAGCTTGACCATTCGCTTCCCTCCAGGAGGTCCATCACTTCTTTCTTTCTTGAGACTCGCCTAATAACTGGTGGTTAAAAACCCATTACCTTAAGAACTGAGCTCCTTTGAGTTATCCTCTCCATCTTTCAGCATCAGCTTTTATTAGTTGTAGTTCAATATTCTCTTATCTTAGTCTAGTGATACTCATAATATTGCAATACAGAGGCTTATATTAAAAAATTAGTGAGCATGTAAATGAGTCAGTGATTGTATTCCTGCCTCTACAGTACCTCTAGGCATACTTGACAGTCTGTATGTTGTTCACAACAAAGTTATGTATAAAACATGGCACTGTTTTCTTAAAAATAACTTTATTAATTTCCTGCTGTTGTTAAGACTTCACCAATGAGCTTGTGCTAGACATAGCTGAACATTCCTAGGACAAGGTCTTTACGTTGACCTTCTCATTTCAAGTAAATTAGTTTTAACTTCAGGACCAGCACGGGAACTGTGATTTGAAAAGTGCTGATGAATAGATACATTACTAAGGAAAACAGTATTCTGTTTCATAACATTTAAATTAGGTCAAAATGTGAAAGTACCACTTTGATAGGTCTCAAAATAACAGCCTGAATACCAGTGTATTCTCCCCACACTGTGTTCAACAGTTGTTTTGGCTATACTGTTTATGAAAACTTGTCTCTGAGAACATAGCGACGGTGTCCTCTTTATAATAGTGTGACACTAAAATATGTATTTTTTTCTGCTAATGAGGAGATTTAGCTCACAGCCAAAGTAAAAAGTACACAACAACTAAAAATGTCCCGTTGACCTGCCTGAAACAATCTCCTCTTAGTTATTTGCATTTCAGAATTTTGAGATATCAGGGTGCTTCAATGCAAGTACAAGTAACTTGCGCAACCTATGAATTTTAGCTTTGCACAGTACATTCTACACTTTCTACAAAGTATTGTTTGTTGTAATAAGCAACTGAAAAGGTAAATGTTATAAGGGCTTCGAAGTTCAAAACATATGGTAGAAGGGCATCAAATGAGTTTCCCAGCATCTCTTTTTTTGGAGTCACAATCCCTGACTGTAAGATAAATAAAGACAGATTCACAGAGAAATAGAAAGAGATGTTTTCAGGTCAGAGTTTTCTGGTAGTCTTAAGTGTCAATTTAAAAACTTGAATTCTGGGGAGACATTTGTTATGCACAGATTGGGATAGGAGATCTCCAGGGGCTTTTGATCTGTCGAATATTAAATTTCATTATCTCACTATTGGTGGGGGAAGTCACCAGGCATTATGCCAGGGTTAATCAGATACCCAGATATCAATTAACACCCCTTAAACAGATACATGTCATGATATTCAAACTTTCCAACTCCCAATTTTCTTGTGATAGGCAGTAGAAAAAAGACCCTTGGCTTCAACAGACATTTACAAAATAGTCTGAGAGCACTGTCTTCCCATGATAGCATGTGCAAAATGAATAAAGGGAGCAGGCATGGGCAGTTTTTAATGATTCTTATCAGTAAACTTCTTTGCAAAACTTTTCCCATAAGTGTGCTTTAATTTTGTCCAGCACTGTGCTTCTCGCATTTGGTATGACTGTGATATTACACTGTATTAGAGATAAGTAATTGTTCTTGGGTGGAGGTGCACCCGCTACTTCCCTCAAAATCAAAGAACGTGAAATGCCAAGCCAAATTGCAATCCAATTACTCAGAATCCAGGTATCAACATCTAATATTGAAAGGAATTAAGGCATTTCAGAGACTGGGTAAACAAATTAAATCATAGATACTTCTTATTCAAGCAACGCTCAACCTCTGAGACAATGTCTGCCAGTGATCCAAAATGCAGGTAAGAAGATTATTTTAGCAGTGGGTCATGGTGATAAAGACTGATTTGAAACATGAGAAGCAATTTCATTTTCATATTATAAATTGTAACCATTATAATTATACTATCAATCCAAAATGCTTACTATGTTAAGCTGCACTATTTATGAGATTTTCAGTTTTTACATAGGCCATTAAGAACTTATGATGATTAATATGAGGTGATATTGAATTTCACAGATGTCACTTAGGCATTAAAATATGTTTTACCATACAATAAACTATATATTCACCATTAATTTTTTGTTTCCGCATTTGAGTGACAGTTGCAGTGTCTAAAGTGATTAAATTTACATTCACATTAATATTTCAATATTAACCCAAATATTCAAGTATGCTGACAAAATATGAGTCACGTAAGCCCCTTATTCCAATAACCATAACCTGAAAAGCCAGCATTCTGTTAATGAGAAACCTGAATAAGACACGTGGGATATTCCTCTCATATGTTCTCTCTCTAGTCATAATTCACTCACTAGCTAACTGTCATGGATAACAAGAAATGCTTTCATTTTGGGAGTGACAAGGAGATAACAGCAATTAACTTGTTTGCAAAGTGATACGAACCCAGCACAATAAATTGCACAAGCAAGCATCTCCTGAGCTGTTCTCCCAATTAAGATAATTAGCAGGAAAATTCAAAGATTCAAAATTACAAGTCAGGGAGAAAAGAAAATGGAAATGCATCCATTTTAATCAGTATTCCTCTCATAGAAGCCTTATGGTTCCCTGATGAAATGGAGAGCCATTTTACCCACTATTCTGTGGATTCCAGATGCTTACTTTTAGCTCTCAAGAATGGCACAGAACAAGGTCCTCACCTCCATGTTGGCACAAATTGCCTTTAAGCTGTTTATTACTGTATTGCAATGAAGGTGAGAGGTTGAGATTTCAATTTAATGGAAAATGTGGATGTACTATGAGTAGAGACTTGAGGATGTGACTCCAGAAGACCCCCACAGAATCCTCAAATTAAATATGACATGCATTTACATTTTACTAAATTTGAGTGTTACTGCACTAGTAAGTGTGTTGTATCAGCCCACGTATCTATACTGTCTTGTAACTTTTGAAAGAAATTTCAGAGACTTGGTTTTATTAATATTCTAATTGTACAATATGCAATTAAAAAATGAATTGCCTTATCCATAATGATATTTGACATGTAGCAGACTATGTTTTTCAGTCTACTGATAGGGCAACAAAGAATATCTGTAAAATCCTGAAACACCTCACAATAGAAGGCATTTTTAGGTATGAGAAATCATCATTTTGACTTGACCATCAGTACCAAGTATTACAGCAGTTTTTGTGAAGAAAAGTCTTGCTTTTGGTGTGTTGGAGATGTGTCTTTCTATGGTAGCTCTTAATTACTTAACTGGACTCACTGATTAGGAGGAAACTGGACTCGCATGTGGTTTCAAGCCTGCAGGACATTGGGTCTCTGTGACCATGAGTGGACAGCATGAATAAAAATGACAGATTCTCAATGTTTAATCATTAACAGGATAAAAATGGCTGGAACAGTGAACTACATTATCCACAGCTAGCAGATGCATGTTTACAGGTACAGTTGAAAAATGTTACTTTGGCTCAGCGCTAAAAACAGATGTCTGTTAACTAGAAGATAAAGCAAGTTGTTTTCCTTTATTAATGAATCATTTTGTTGTTGTTTTCTTGTTTAGCTTAGGGGAGTTTCACTTATTAATAGAGATTTGTGGCACACAATGGCAGTTTTGTTTCATAATTCAGTTTTAAGAGTCTGAAAATGAAGGTCTGGTCTCTCTGCAGATTCCTATTGTTTAAAGTTCCTGGCTCTGACTCAAGTTCACAGTTATTTCCTCTGAGCTTGTTTACAGCTTGCAAAAAGAACTAAGCTGCTCTCTCTGCATGTTGTCTAATGTGGCATTTCAAATAGCTGTTAATAATTTGCTCATTCTCCCCTGGAAACAACAAGTTACTATTTGACAAACGTTTTGGTTGCCTCCATTTGCCTGTCCTGCAGTCCACCAAAGATAATGAAATGTGTTATGGTGAAGTTGCTCAAATTAATATTTTAACCAGAAGTTCTGTCATTACTCATGTTTCTGTCCATCCACTAATTACTAAAACTCTATTTTTGCATCCAGTGCCACTTAGAGAAACAAATTCATTTGTTTTCTCACATCATATTTATACACGAGGGTCTAAATAAAGCCAATGTGTTTGGTGGAATACTGTGAATAGTCTAAAATCATAAATCATTCTTCATGGTATTTGCCGTTCGTCTCATGCGTGTCACATCTTAGGTATATGACACACATTACATAGTTCATACAATTTAGTTTGTGCAAAGTATAAATTAGAGGTGTGCCAAACAGTCAGATGCAAATATCAGTATGATATTTCTGGACAATTCTCTGACTACAACTATCATACAATTAGAGAGAGAAGTATGTAGTCAGGGAAAAAGCACTGAGCATATCAAAGATAATGAGAAATCTTGTTAATCGAAGGAGTTATCTGTATTTCCATTTTAATTGGATAGAACTACTGACGATCAATACAGGAACACTGTGATTGGAGTGCCCTTCTCTGATCTGCCCCTCTGCGCTTGTCACGGCACAGGCACGGACTCAGATGCAGACCAGATGTACTCAGGTTCTAAGAGGTTTATTTGAAGTCGCAGGGCAGGTACGGAATGTCAGAACAGGGTCAAAACCAAGGAAGCAGTCCGAAGCGGGGCAGACGAGGGGCCTGGGCTGTAAACAAGGCAGACGGGGTCGGAACCAGGCAGGCAGGCGGATCAGGCAATCAGGGTAAAACGGCAGGCAGAGACGAAGTCGAGGAACAGGCAAGGTCAGCACAGGGAACTCCAAAACAGAATACACAGGCGGGACCAAGACAGGTGAAAAACACTGCAACAAACTGGCAACAAGACAGAGACAAGCAGGGTAGATATAGGGCTGGGCTGATGAAGAGATGGGATGCAGGTGGACAGGCAGGCAGGTGGATGCGGTCAGGTAATCAGGTGGGCAGGGACAGGGCAGAGAGCGGGGCAGGGCTGGAGCACAAGGAAAACAGTAAAAAAAAGCACATGTACCACACTGACAGACAAGGAAAACACCAAAACAACAGCTAGGGGGCCGGAGTACTGATAGCACTATGTAGTATCACTGTATGCACACACTTCATTGACACACTGTTCCACTGGTCATCTCACTGTCTCTTGGTCTTGTCATCAAGTGAACAAAAAGTATTGGCTAGCAACACATTTTAAATTGTTTGTATATTTTTCTACACATCTTACTGTATCTAACTGTACTCTGTTTCATTACAAGACAAGAACTGTCAGTTATTTTGCACTGGTAGCTTTGAGGTTGAACTTCAGCATCTTCAGCTCAACAGAACGTGTGGCAGTAGCAGGAGCAATCAAGCTAGCTAGTGCGTCTACTTTGCTGTCTCCCTAAGGGACAGGTGGCAGGGAATGAACTGACTGAGTGTGTTGGCTAGCACTGTAATAATGCAAATGTCAGGTGGTGATGTGGGTTTGTCAGGAAGCACCACCCAAAGGACGTGCATCAATAGCACCAGCCAGGCCATGTGCAAACAATAATTGCACTGATAAGCCAGACTGGATTTATTTCACTGAGTGGGTGCCGCCACATATAAGAAGCGTACAGAGGATGGTAGAGCAGAGAGTTTGTGGCAGTGGGAGAAATCAAAACCAGGCTCATTCTGTTTATCTACATTTTTGGGAGCATTTGGAGACTTTTTTGTCTTTTTTTGGATTTGTGTCAGCATGTTTTGTTGTTGTTGTTGTTGTTTGTGTGGCACAGGACCTGGTGGCATCTGCAAGGGCTGGTGGAGCAGGAAACTGTATCAAAACTCAAAATAAGCAAGGGAAAAGGCAGGGCTTAAACGACTGAAAACACAGGACAATAACTAAACACAGGTGTAACACATTAACTAAATGAAACAGTGAACGAACAGGAAGTGAGGTCATCTCACTTGTGAAGTGAGGCAGCAGCCAGAAACCCAGACAGGATGTTACGAGGACACCTGTTGTTCACTGACACTGTAGAGATGTTCCCTATAAGAAAAGGAACACATTCAGTCCGCTCAATCTGTGGTGTGAGTGAGATGCAGGGAAGGACAGCTGTTACCTGTTGGCTGGAGACCTGGTGTGTGGCAGTGACAGGGAGATGGAGTGGCTGGCCAGTTCTGGGGGCAGTTGAGATGCATCTGGGTCCTGGGGAGGGGAGTTTAATCAGAGAGAGCATTATTACCCTGTGTCCCGCCAGTGTCCCACCAGTTACTGCCCAATGTTTTTTTGTGTTTTGATGGGCTGATGGTGAGGTGATCCTGTGAGGGGTGAAAAGAGGAAGATCCAGGTCTGGTTAGTTTATGACAGCTAACCTGGTTCGATTTCTACTAGCTAGGTACCTTACATTCAGCTTGGTTGAGGTATTAATATGTGAAAAACACATGCACCATATTTATAAGGTTACTCAAATTCAAATTTTGTATCCAACAGGGAAAGCACTGTGGCCTATATGATTTTTTGTTTTTTTCTTCATTCATGTAGTATAACAGCAAAGAGATTTGCATTGTAAAGAAGAGAAATCTTCATGTCTCCAGTTGACTTCCTCTGACCCTGAAACAGTTTTCAGAAAAGTGTATCTTATTATTTTATGGTCATGCGGCACTTCTAATATTGTGACTCTGTGTATGGCTTTCGTTTGTGTTGTACCTCGCCTCACTTGTAAGTTGTTTTGGATAAAAGCATCTGCCAAATGAATAAATGTAATGTAAATTTTATAGGTCCTGAAGTATTATTATCCCAAAGAGAAGAACTCTTTCTGATTAGATGTACATGTAAAAAAGACTAACTCATAGGATATTCATAAGCAAGATACAAATGAAAAACAAATCCTAACAATTACAGCCAGTGAACATATTTTCATGCATTTCCATTTTTTTATTTGACTACAACTGTATCCAACACTGATGACACAAATTACAGATACGACCACAACTATTGCAAGGTCAGAAACCATGATACACTACTGGCATTTGTCTGATTGCAAAGGCTAATTCTGAGATGTACATGTGGTTAAATTATTATCAGGAATAGAGAAAAAAATATATCAGACATGTCTATGAAATAATTTCACACACTTGGCACAAGAAGCTAAATAGAAATCTTTTGGTTTAACTCACTCTGTTGTCTCATAGCATACATAAAATCATAGTCTCACAACTCTGAATCATAATTCAGACTGCAATAAAATGTGTCCAGTAAACAGCATATAAACATCTGCACACACGACAGCTTAAGGTAGGGTGAAATTGTTTTCAGCTTTTGCAATTTCCTCACTGGATGCAGCCCTGATCACTTTCTAATCAGTTTCATAGAGCGATCCTCAAAACATGATAAAAGCAAACCACACCGTGGCGGCAAATCTCAATCGGCTGAGCTGTAATTAACCAGCCAGAAGGATGTGGAAAGAAAATACGACAATTTCACACAAGTGTGTGGACCACTGATCCAATTAAAAGAGTTTGGTGGGAAGGAAAAAGGGAAAATTAAAGCAAAAAAGCTGTGGGCTTTGAGGGGGAGAGCTGGCTCAATCGAGCTATGCTCTGTGATCTGCAATCCCTAAGGTCAAAAGCTGGTTTTAAACAAGCATGTTGTATATTGCCCCTGCACAATTACCTCATAATAGAATTAGGCTGGTAAGGGAAACTGTGCACGTGCTAATTTGGAACGGGCCAGAGGGAAGCACCGATTGGATCCGTGGATACTGTTACCGTTTCGGAAACTCTAATTAAGCACAGCTTGTGTTTCCACGTAAAAGACTTCCGTAGCATGCACAAATCCGCACTCCCTGCCAATTAAACTTTACCATCTTCTAGGGGCCCCCCATCTTATCTCCTGGACTTTGCTAAAAGTCAAGAGATTTGCCACATCTCTCAGAAAGATTAATGAGCTGTATGCATTAAAAGTCTGAAGGACCAGAGTGAGTCACAGTCAAAGAGCAGTGGAAAAGCAGGCACACCAATAGCACAGAAACACTGTGTAAGCCCCATGTCACATTTGACACAAGCACATGCTGTATGATACAGATCAGTAATGAGATAAAATTTGATGAAATAGGAAAATAATAGCAAAGGGGTCATTTATTAATACAAGCATAAACGATGCATTACGGCTCAGCTTTCATGCCCTGATAATTTCGTGTTTGCAGGGTATTTCATGAGAGTGATCACGTCAATTCCACTAGCGGTAAACAATGCCCCTCCCTGAAGTTCGATTAGACACCCCCCACCCAGCCAAGGTAAACTGCAGCCTGTGCCTTACCACTAGCAACAGGTATGGCAAGAGAACAAGTGATCATGCCTTGAAGAAGGGAAAATGCAAACTAATATAATTGGAAATATTAATACAGGAAGCAAGCAAACATAATCATTAGAATGGGTCTGAAATATACATTTTTGGGGAAAACAACATTTGGCAAGCAGTTACTGATAAGGTCAATATAATAAGAAAAACAAAACACACAGTGCCTTAGTTTCATTTATATGGATTAAATGTGCTCTGGGCTAAATTGCCTATGTGTTTTGTTTATAAAGTAATGTGAATTATGGAGTTGTTCCTTTACATGAGATTGATGAACAGGGAACACTAAATGCCATCTCGAATGTGCAGACTACAAATCTACAAATTCTGTAAACCGAGGAAGACATATAAGTGATTACAAAATATGCTTATTGGTAGTTTCCATATCATGAATACTTTTAGTAAAATAGACCCCCATGTTCCTTTATAGTCATCACAATACATGTATTTGTATTGTGCTTAAATGTGACTAAATGTAAGTGTATTCATTTGAAATTCTGCAATCCCAAATTTCTCACAGACTAGGCCAGTATGAGCATAATTTGAGCAGAGGTAATCAAGAGAGCATGTGAACATCCTCTTAATGTAGTAGTAACTAGAAAGCTATGCTAAGCTAAGGGAGCAGAGGCTTCTGAATTATTGTATTGTCAGGGAATACAATAATTTAATATTTATTCATACCTTTTTAATTTGGTCAGAACAATCCTTCGTGTTGTAGACAGTTTTTGTTTTAAAATGATCATTGCTGGGCTATGCTGAACAGCTAGCATTTTTTCCCAAAGTGTATTTGGTCTTTGGATTGGTTATTCACAGGTTTCCCTCTTATATTAAATAGTGAGACACCTTTGTGCAAAATTTCCCTCTGTAATAAATCTTATCACATCCTGTGATACATTCATTTACATTAAGTTCACCCATTTTTGTGCCTGTAAAATACATGGGCATAAACATAATGTGATTATTCTATCACTGCATATGGATGAAGCCTCATGTCGTCCACTCAGAAGCAGAGAAGGCAGTGTGTTCATCGTCTGAAATGTACCTAGTGAGCGTTATTGGTTAACATATCACAGGATAACGAACAACAAAATACAACAAAGTTTTTGTATAATACAGGGGCCTATTTGTGTTTTACATTATATATGTTCAACATTAGTTGAGTTTCTGCTAGAAAGCAAAGGACACTTGAGTATTAATATTGATACTGAGTACTTGATGCTGTAGATGTTGAAATATGGAGATGGCTTGCTTTCCCCAGCTACAAGGGATCATCTCACAGACCTAAATGAGCATTTGATCCCTGTCTCCTCGTTGATTGATTTATTTCTTGTGGAGAAAAATGTTTCAGTGGTGTCAAGCTTGATGGATGTCTACTGATCTCAGAAAAAAACATTAAGATTCTGCCTGCCAATTCTCATAAAGAATATTCTTGATTTTAAACCTTAGAGTAACCTCAAATTCACCATATTCATGACCTCAATTATGAAGACGTCTGTGTCATTTGTCAGCTCATTCAGAAATGTTTTCATTCCTTCTCTCAAGTAGCTTAGGGCATGAAGCATTTATACACTGTGGCTCTGTAGTTTTCATAAAGGAAAATGGCACTAAATTTGGGCAAGAGAAATGCTGTACCAGCATAATGGCCATAACATCATCATAAATATCAAAGAGCAGTGCATTCATAACATTAGTAGATGTAAATGCACAAAGTACAAAGCACAATTTTAAAAAAGGGGACAAATGAGGATGTATTATGTAGAATAATATAAAACAATCATTAGACAGAGTAAAGTCTTACAAAGTGCTAACTCAGATATCCTGTCAGAGTTATAGGACAGATTTAAAATGTCTTTATATTTCTTAAAAGACAATTCATGAATTATAGCTGTGATTGCCACATTGTGTTTCCAGACCTGAATTGCGCAGTTCACATGATTTTGGAGCAGGTCTGTGATTTTGTCAGTTCCCTAGCATGGTAGAAATTGCCAAAGTGACATGATATAAATTGCACCAAGCCTGGCAAGATATATACAGATTATTATATATGTATAATATATTAAATGTGTTATACATACGGGGTACTTTAGGGGGTAACAGAAGGCGGCGAGTGACTGTACGGATTTGAACAGAGGCACATTGCTCAGATTAGCACAGGACAACAAGGGGGCAGACAACACACAGTAGGGAAGACAGACAGACAGGATATCCTGTAGAGGGGAGGCACAGGTGTAGGTGGGGAGAGAATTCTAGATGACTGGGAGGGGATAACAAGGGGGTCTTCCAAGGGGTTGCTTTCACATCATTGCATTATATGCAGAAAAGCAAAAAAAAATCCTTGTTTAGCAATATAGACACAAGCCATACCTGCATCAAGCAAACAGAATCTACGGCATCAGACAGCATATTTGGCCACGTATCCCTTGCCAGGACATATTGAAAAATGTGCCCTTCAAAATGATTTGATGTTGAGGACGATCTGGCCGCATTTCTGAGGAGATCAATTTCCCATGATATGAAATAGTCCTGGTCAACAGGAGGTGAAGCCCATAAACCCATCAGGCCCCTCAAGATCAATGAGGGGTGCCTCTGAAAGACACCCCTGACTCATTCCTAATAAAGGAGTCATAAAGACGAAGGGCTTTAGTGAAATACTTGCATAATGGCAATATAACAAAGTCGAAATCCTGTCATCTGGACTTACAGATTCTGACTTCAGCACTTTCTGCAGCCAAACTGCCTTCAGTAAGCATGTATGGCATCGAAGTGGACAAACAAAAAGTGCATGTTAACACAGTTGCATATGAGAGAGGATCCCTCTGAATGCACTTGAGTAATGCTTTATTATTCTGGCAAACCTGTAAGGATGTTCAAAGATTTTTTTTTTTCCTGTGGGATTTATGCTGATTTGTTTTCTCATTTGTCAATCATCTTTCCACTCTGTTACAAAAGAAGTTCTGATTTAAATTAAATGACCATCAGTTGATTCATGTATTCAGGGGCAGCTGAGGCTTGACAAGTCTTTCTTTTGGTTTCAGCTACTGCCCTTCACTAGATGAGGCAAACGGCAGTATCAGTAAAGCTTTTCCAACTTTTCCTGAAACCTCTGTAACTTGGATTTTTTTTTCCTGCGGTGAAATTATTATTTACATTGCACCTCTTCAAATATTGAATGGACATAGGTGGTTAATGATTAGATATGAATGGAATGTAAGTATAGGAAAATAAATTGGGGCATAGAATGCCCATTACAGTAAAGCCCATGCTCCTAAATGGGCGCTCACCATAAAAAAATATATCAGCAATTCCCCTCTCAGGCAGCAGAAAAATACAACAAATGGAAACAGTAAAACTGAGGGATCTCTTCATTTTATAGCTACCTGTCATTGCAATGAATGCCTCCTGTTCAAGGCCTTAAGGATTGCAGTTCTCTCTCCCTTGTTGTCACTGTAGCATGCCTTGTAATTGAGTCATAGTCCCTGCCCCTTGCCACAACTGTTACAGACACAAGTGTTAAGGGAAAATCATCACTGCAACATCCTGTCATGTACAGTTCCACTTGCCTAAATGCCATGAAGAAGTGAAACACCAAGTACGTTTCAATGAGCGATTCATCATAGAATAAGATTATCAATGCGTAATCCCTAAACTGAATGGGAAATTTGATCTATTTTAGAACTTCAAAGTCCCTCAATGTTCTAAAAAAAACAAACACCAGTGGACCACACAGGAAAAAGAACGATCACAACTCTTCCAAAAGTGTGTGAGTTAAGCTGTGATTCATTTCAAATATTTTCAGCAATTCAGCAACCCCCAAACACATGTTACCTAAGTAATGAAAAACAAAAGTATTGAGTCTAGGCCTCAAGCAAAG
The DNA here is from genome assembly GCA_019176425.1 of Megalops atlanticus. Lineage (NCBI taxonomy): Eukaryota > Metazoa > Chordata > Actinopteri > Elopiformes > Megalopidae > Megalops > Megalops atlanticus. The sequence continues at coordinate 20,861,556 of CM032893.1, forward strand.
AGTTTTGTCATAGCATTCACATGTGTATTCACACTTACGGATGAGATTCAAGGATGCAACTTACATTAATTAACTTAGCTTACCACAGAGAAATTTCAGATGTTAATGAACATAATTACAAAACATCCATTCAAATAACAGCATGAGTCATGTGAAACTTAAAGTGTTTACAATCTTACTCTCTGAATGCCAGATGATGGTAACCCGGGGAGCCGAAACGCTTCAAAAGTCCACAACAGATTCTTTATGCATTAGTCCAGCTTCAAGCCATTTAAAGGGGCTCTCTTCCAGAATACTCATGAAACCTATAAAAACTAAAAGGCCTTAGCATGAGGACAAGTGGGTGGCTGGTACTGTAGTGCTATGCCCTTGAAATGTCACCCGAGCCCCTTTTGTTTCATTTAGGTGGCATTTCGATCTCTGAGCAGTGATTGCGTGGATCATGAAAGAGGACAGGATGTAAGTTAGCCAATTAACACTGTGTTGCTGCTAGCACAGCAAGGCCTGATGCTGGCTCAAAAGCCATGTAACTACTGTTCATCAACAGCATTTCATATTCATTTATATCAACTGATAAAGTACATGCTAATGAATCATTAAGATGACATGTGACTTTTGAAAAATCTGACTTTGAAAAAGCATCTTACTGAAGACAATGATTTCCAAAGCACTAAAAATAAACATCTGCTCCAGCCAAAATGCAGTTATATTTAATTAATTTGTAATTAAAGGAACAGCCCGTGTTACAGGAATGGCTAATATTATTGTCAGGGTCAATTTTTCTTCAGCCTTCCTGAAGATGTGGGATTACATTGAAGTACCACATCTTCCTTGCTGCATCTTAAAAAATGAATTTGCAATGCTGTTCGGTCAGTGAGTTCCTCATCAGATGGAGTCTTTGATCAGTATCACCAGTGCTTTTTTCATCTTTTTCATCGTCATCCATTCACCAAAACATGCAATAAACTGAACACGCAAAGTGGCCCTTTCAGACATAGCCCTTCCACCATTAACTAGTGCAGGACATGTCACATATCAAAGGGCAATACACATAACACACTCCCAAAAGCAACAGTATTCTTATGATCAAGTTCAAGCTCGGAGAGCATTTTTAAAATAAGAAATGTTAAATGTCATATCACACTTCGAATTGAATGCCGTGTTGTAATTGGATGTGTCTGATAGCTATGAAAAAACTTTATGAAATTGCTCTGCCTCCAAAAGCCACAAGTTATACAAATCCAATTAACCTGGGGTGATAATAAAAAGAATGAGACAAAACCTGACCATACTTGATTTCTCTTTCAACTGTACTTTCTTGAAGGAACTCAAATTTACCCAGCGTTTTCTTGCTTTATTCCATGGCATTGCTTCTCTCTTCATTATACACACTTACATACCCCTGTATGCAAACAACATAATGCACTATAGCCAAACTGTATGACCATTTAGTAATATCAGATGGAAGACATGTCTTTCCATTTATGCTTAATTTAAATACATGGGATGTGTTGGGTAAAGTCGCTCCAATAGAGCCATGTTTGCTGATAACGTATGGTAATTGCATATGTCCTCCTCAATGTCCTAATCTCATTTGACGAGAACACCTCATTCCATGTGTAATTCATGATGTCTCTTTCATTATATCCACACCACTAATCTCAAATCATGAAAAATATGACAATGTTCATGTAAATTTAAAGAACACCTGTAACCTATATTATGTGTACCTCACTGGGCCATGGCCTTTATATTTGTAAACTTGACATTATACAACTGCATCCAGATAAATCTGATAAAGCGTCAGAATACAGTTCCATTATAAATGTGTGATAAAGCATTAGTTCTGCATTAATAAATGTTAGAAATAGAATTTTAAGTAGAAGACCAGTGTTCTCAGATTGACAGGCTCACACAAGACTACAGTGTGCACTGTTGACTTGGATATATAACATAGCAACAGTACATACTGTCACTATGTGTGGAATTTTCTGGAAATCTGACATATCTTCTGATGTAGAGTAGACATACTTTACTATGCACTTATAACTGAATCATATTCTAAGTGTTTCCCAACCAAAAGGGGAAAATTGGAAGGTTTTGTGACATCAAAGCATGTTTACATTTATTCATACTTAAGAAAGGTAACTTGTGTTTTTAAACAGCACATAAATTAATGATATCAATGAAGATGGTGTGATGGAACTGCATTGATGGAGATATTATTTCTGCATATTCAGTTTTTTTGGCACTGCAGTTAATTTGTTATGAAATGTTTAGAACTTTAATTAATCCTAACACTGCTGTGCAACAAATTAAGAGTGTATCTGTACAGTCATACAAATTAATCAGATAAAATTACTGATTTAGAGTTGTCAAATTAAGTATTATTTTCTTTACTTTTAGGAGCAAGCTTTAATAAATATTTAAGAAATACATTTGAAAATAACCCTCCAAACTCCAAGGGAATATAAATATTTCTGTGGTTCATCAGAGACAGACTTGTGTCTGCAAAGAAAGGAGTTGGCCTTGACAACAATCACTTATAAACATTAGGTCAATCTTACATTAAATACAGAAATCATTATATTCCATTAGATTTTATATTTTGGTGTAATAATAACTATGATAATGATAATGATAGTTTGGTGTAATGGTTTGGTTGTAATGGCTTAACGCACTCGCTAGCTTTAGCTGCTAGTTGGTACCTGTAAATGTAAATGTATTAAATGTAATGTTTTAGATACCATTAGTTAGCAGATATGGTTAGGTTGACATTAGCCCCATAAATAGTAATTACAGCTATCAATATAGCTAAAGTATACCAAGCTGATGATGGAAAAAAAAACTGTATTTCTGTGGAAACAAATAAAGGTCAAACAGACTAAATAAATATATTATTCTACACTGCACTTTCAGTCCTCTCCTTCAAGTCGATCAGGCCACATGTTGTCATTGACATCACATCCAATGTTTTCCCTCACAATGCACCTTGGGAAACATCTCCTGCAGTGTCACTGGGTTGTTTGACATTTTCGTTGTGTGATTTTTGTGTCATTTATATAGAATTGTGTTTACTGTGTTGTAAAAACGTGCTTGACATTTGAATTTTGTGTGTAACCAACAGGAAATAACTTCTACTACTGCTAGGCTCATCTAGCTTATAGTGGTAGGCAAGTGGACCAAAGTTTCATTCAATGTACCTTAGCAAAAAAAAAAAAAAAAAAAAGCCCTGTAACTTTATGTAAATTTCTCCATAAGTTAAGTGAGACATGACAATGCAGAATTTTAACAGCATCTGCCCCATTCAAACTACTGAGCTGCTGAGCATTTAAAAATGTAGCTATCTACAGATAGCCCATGACAAGAATAAGTTACGCTAGCTAAACATGCTATGTGTTTACATAAAGCTACTTAGATATCTAACAAATTTAACTTGAAAGGATAATTCCTGAGGAATCTAAATAGTGAACAAATCCCTCCTATTCAACTGAAGCTTACTATAATCACAGCTTCTATGAAAATGTATGTCACTAATAAGAACTGTCCTGTCACTACTGAAAACATTGTTGCCACTAGTAAGAAAAAAACCGTTATATGTGAGAACAAAATTGTTATTTAAAATATTGATATTACTAGAAAAAAACATCATCAGTAAGAAAATAAATTTACAAGTTCAAATAAAATGTTTACCAGTAAATACATGCTGTCACTAGTAAGGAAAAAAAAATCATCACTAGTGAGAACTAGTAAACTAATGGCAGCTGGCGGTTAAATGTTAACATGGCTTGCTAAAGTGTATAAACGCAACATTGCATCTCATCAGCACTGCTTGTGCTTCTTTTTTTAATTAGTAGGTGACATAGCACAGTGACAGGAGCAGATGCCGCCAGAGCAGTACCAGCAGTAGTGGTGACAGAAGGAGCAGCGCCAGCAAGAGGGGTTACACCAAGACTGGCTGCAGCAGGAGAGGATATGGCAAGGGCAAATATGACAAATATTGCAGGAATGGGCATGAACTGGTAGAGCACACACTCCATCAGTGACTGTGACAGCAGGTATGTATGTATGCATGCATGGAGGGAACAATACAAATGAATACAAACTTGAAATTCAGTTTGACTAACTGAATATATGTATATTTTTAATCATTTTTTCCTTTTTCTTCAGAACAATTGTACAGAATAGGAAACACAGATATGACTGGTTGGAAGATATGGTTGAGTCTGTATTTTAATCCGATGCCAGATGGTATAATAAAACTGTACAAAGCAGAAAAAGAATGATGAATCGGTTTAATTTATATAAAGTCAATTATGAATAATTACGCTCGTTCAGCTACTTCATTGGAGGAAATAAAATACTGTGAAATCATCCTAACTTGAATTGAACATGATAAATTATTCAGAGTATCATTTCCTAATAATTCATAACAGATAAAATGTGTAAAAGCAATCACTCCATTGAAAGAGAGGAACCTTGGGTTTGTAATGGAAACATCGTTTTTAGGATGACAGTATGCACCTTCTACTATTTCCGCAGCTGGGCTTTGACTTTCCAATGTCACATTCGCTGTGTGGTGCAGGATAAAGGAGTAATAAAATGGCAAATAATGAATTGTGCTAATATGAAATGGAATCAGAGCTGAGAATTGCTATCCAAAGGCCATTGTGGACAGTATTTTGTTGCCAGAATGGCCTGTCCAAAGTTCCTTTGTAAAACTTCCCTCTGCCAGAAATAACACTAGAGAGTAATAGCAACAATCTCTCCATCTATTCACTGCAATAGATTTTATACAGTATTTTATAAATGCCTTTAGTACCTCCAGTTACTGTATCCCAATTAAATGGTGCCATTAACACTGTTACTTTGTATCCCCTTTTGTATCCGTATGTTTATCGCTGATGAATTATTCATGACCAAACAACAAACTACAAAGTGATTAAGTATGAAATATTCATGTTCTGGTAGGGTAAACTGCAAGTGAAACCACCAAGAATTAATTAATCAAAAGAAGTCCCTTTATTTCCCCTGATTTAATGTGTCAGTTTGGCCTAGTATTTTTTATTAGTATTTATTTTCAAGTTAATGAGACGTATATCACTCCAGCTGTGCAACCACATTGTAAAGTGAGAGGTGTATGTAAAATAAGCAATACTCTTTCAGAACATAGTGTTATTATTAATATATGGTTAACACATTACAATTAGCATGTTATGCTATGTATTATGTAATATATTACTAATACTATTACTTGTTATGCACTAACTTGTTAACCTAATTGAAGTCTGGAAAAAGTGGGTCCTCCAAAGACATGTTTGTTACAGTGCACTCCATTGATAAGAATAACATTGTTATGATGAACATACAGTCCAGGCTATACTTTCTCTTACTTATATTGAGGGGGTAACCCTTCCCCCTCAAAAAAACACACATACACAAGAACCACCCAAACAATCCACCTTATATAATATTCAGCCATTATGAAATGATGTATGTATTATCATGCTGGTACTACCACAATTGTTGCTGCCATTTTCTGACACAGCAATGAGAAAATGCAATGAATACAGCTACTAAATTTCAGTTGTGTGTAGCTTGTGACTGTAACTACCTACAGTACTCTCCATGCATATGCAGAATGTCCAGTAGCTGGGACAGAAAACACAAAAAAAATCAAAGAAAATTATGTTTTACAGTACTGTATGAATATATATTTACAAAGTATTAAAAATCAAAACATGTCTAATACTGTGGGCTGAATGTACCCACAGATAGCTACAGAGCATGAAGAACATTTGCAGGAGTTTTTTTTGCGGGAGTCGCATTTATTGACATAATGCATAATTGTGACTATAATTAACAATTTGGAGAGAATTTAAAGTACTTTTTCTAGATCTACTGGATAATTTCCCGTACGATGTCTCAGTCTGTCTGCTGTTTTTTTTTTTCCTTCTGTAGTCTGAGAGTAATTCTGTTACAGTACTGTCAAGTTCATGTGAATCGCGGGAAACACTGAAACTGACAGTTCTCCTCATTAAAACCTGGAAGTTGTTTGGTGATGAAATTAATCAGCCAATTAGCTTTCAAATGCTGCCTACACAGTAGTCGTGCCACACAGGTTCCAAAAGGGAGAGATCATGAATTATTAAAGCTGTAAAACAGACACCAGCAGTTCGTTCACTGCATTATTTATTACAAATACACACTGCACATCATCTACAGATTGATGGCAACTCAATAATGGTATTTTATTATTTACAAAATGGTGCAAGTGTGGAGATGTGCCCGCAAGTGTGCAATCACGAGTGAATTTCAATAGGTCATGCTTATTTATATGCCAGTAGTTTTTTTCTCTCACAAGCATGCATATACATACCCAGACACCCAGAGTCACACACTACTCTCTATTCTTTCCTTCAGCATAAAGATGGCGTAGAGCCCAGCTCCCGCTCTGTGTGTAGGGATCTGAGAACACAGCACATGACGGTATGACTGCCTGTGTGATGGCGGTGCCAGCATTCGTTCACATCCAATCCCTCCTCTCTGCTGAGCTACAGCAGCTGAGGATGATGATACCGGCACAGAGCAGTGTGGCTATAAAATGAACAGTGTGGGAGGAGGAAGTGGTGACTTGTTATGTGAGGGCAGCACCACCACCAGGTTGGAAAGACTGTACTGTTCCCTTGACGACGTCTCACTACGGCCTTGGGTTGTGTGCAGGGCTGTTGCTCGTCTGCTTTAGGACTGCATTCCTCATGGCATATTGGAGCTAAAGAAATAAACGTCACATTTTTTTCAACCTTTAAGTACTTTGTCCATAATTTCAATGAATACCTAACTCTTGCTGATGTGTAGTAATTCTGGCTTAATTTCGTCACTCAAAGTTTAAATACAACATGTGAATGCCACTGGGGATTGAATGACTACACTTGCTAAGGCTAGTTCAGAGATTCTCCTGCAAAACAGACAGCACATATCCTAGTTAGTGCACAGTCTGAGCTATCTGTTTGGATGTCTGCATGGTTCAATGGATTGAATGACCAAGAAAAGTACAACTTTGGTCCTCACAGGGAAATGATCTAAGCTGATCTTTTCATTTCAGCAGTTTTCTATTATTGTGTTCTTTTATTCATAAGTGTTTTGTTTAGATGTAATGGCAAAGAATAAAACATGGCTTTTTTACTGTCATCTTTTTTCTGTTCTGTGGGGTGTCATGCTAAATACAATTTCACTTATGATTGATGGATTATAACTGCAAGGAAAACACTTATTTTTGTAATGCTGGCTTTTAGTTGTACCTGACAGCTTCCGTTCTCAATACCACACAATATTATACAGCTCTGCAGCTGACAAAAAATCCATACCTTTTACCCATGAGCAGAAAGTGTGACCCTACTGAGTTAATTCAAAGAGAAGGAGTGTATGTTCTTTAACTTTTGTATGATATTACACTTTACAAAAGTTCTTCTTAGGGAAACACTTTGTCAGACAAATTTCTGCTCAAATCTTGTGTTTGAACAGTATAGATAGACCACAAGCAAGTCTGGCTTTGTGGATAAAAAAAACTGTGTGTGTGTACTCACAGTCAGGGGGCACCTGCACATATGCCTACTGTTCCAAGGTATCCAGGCAGTGCAACACACATGTTGCTTTATCCCTCCTCGCTTTTCAGGAATGTGTGGTTCATGCCCTAAGGCCCTTGGATCATCACCCACTTTGCTTTTTCCTTGTTTCTTTCATCAGACTTGACATTTGTTTCTCCATTCTCAGAATACCAATTCCCATTTTATGAAAAGGACTCTTCTGCACCTGGAGGGGAATGACTCTGCTTCTCTCCCGGCTCATCCCATGTAGGCATGAGCTCACATTTTCAATACCAATTCCCTGTGGAAGGAGAAGCGTTATTATTGGCGTTTTGCTCCTTCAGCTTTTGTTGGTCCCATACAAACACCGTGCTGGGGGGGAGCGTTTCAGCACCACCGTTCCCATTTTCTCACTCCCTGCCGTATAATAACTACCCCACTCGTAGGAGTAGTGAGGCCCTGGGGACCAGGGCAGTAAACATGATCTACAGGAGAATCATAATGATGTACATTGGCGCCGTAAAGCTACTGAGCCTAATTTGTAATAAGCCAAGCTGCATTACTGGGCTGTGGACACAGAGGGGTGGTCGTATAGCATCCAAACCGCCTCCTCAGTACTTATCTTCCTGACTTATGGTCCTAAATGCATTAGAGTTGCCTCTAAGTCATTATTTGCCTCAAATCTCGGAAGTTCTTTGCAACACAGTGATTAGTTGAGAGCTCTAATTAAACACTGGAGAATAATTAAAACACTGACATGTATTGAGACCCATCAGCAATATTTAATGTATCATTAATTCTCAGAGACCGAAATAGCGGGGTTGTAAGCACCTATGGCTATATATACTGTGTATTTCTTAAATTCATCTAAGTGGGGAGACAGTATTTAAACTGCTGATGTGTGCAACACAGCGCTATGTCGATAGTGGTAAGGACATCTCTTTATCACCAGGAGAAACAGAAAACTTTGTGCACACTGGAAAACCTCCTCTCTTAAATCATGGAATCTCTCTGGAGAAACTACCTGTTGCTTGGCAATCATTAGGGTGAAACTCTGAGCTCTGTTTATTATTGTGAAATGGCCAAGTAAAAACATTCTGTAGTGATGGCATTCCTCAGTTGTTTCAATTGCCATTTGAGGCATGCTTTAAATTTCAACAGTTAATTTATCTTTACCTCTCCTTAGTCAAGAGGTGCAGACAAGTATAAACAAAAAGTGAACTGCAGGTAAATACATATCAATTTTAATATTTATGGAAATTTTCAGGAATAACCTGGTAGTCAACTGTCCACAATGCTGGTTCTATTTCTGTGGACCCAAATGATGAGACATGGAACACTCCAGCTATCACATAAACTCCTGCTACGGTGGCTTCAGCCTATCCTCTCCTCCTACTTCCTCAGATCCTCTGGCTATGGTGGTGGCACCCTGTGGAATACCTCATCTCTACCTTTCCACTCCATCTCCTCTTTTGAATATCAAGCAGTCTGTTACCCACCCATCTAAGCTTAATATTGCTCCTCCGGGAGCAATCCTCCAGGTCCTAAGGGAAGCTGCCTTGGTAAGCTAGACTGCCCCCTTAGTGCCTTCCCTGAGGATGGTACACTGCTTGTCCTATTAGTAGACCTCCCCTCCACCAAGATGACTCCCAGTTGGCTGATTTCTTCCCACTCCCGTGTTCCTTTCACCTCACCCTGATGCAGTTTCCACCCACCCACAAGGCCAAACCACTTTTTTTGTCTCTTTCCTTCCGTCTTTCTTCCCAAAATCAAACCCCTCCATGCACACTCTTACCATTATCTTCCATTAACATCTGCCATTATCTCCCTCTATCCTGACATTTCTTTCTTCTTCTGGCTTCCCTTCCATCAGTTGTGTCATTTTCTAAATTGTCTGCAGAATCCACTACCTCCACTATCTTCCTCTTCCTCTTTCCTTGACACTCCTGCCCTCTCGTGACCAGGCTAGCTCAAACATCCTCCCCCAGTCCCTGACTAACAGACTTGCTCCTCATTGAGTGAACTAAGCCATGAGTAGCTGAAAGGAAATGGAAGAGGTCCAGCAGCGTCACTGATCTGCCTTCTTTCCAGGCTCTCCTTTCTGTCTCTTGTCCACAAACTCAAGAGTCAAGCCTTTTTAAATTACAGTTCCATAATCATATCAATAATATGAATGTCTCTCACATCATCTCAATGATCATAATCAATGCATCTCCCTCTCACCCATACAAATTGTTCTGGTCAACCCACCGGCACCTCCATCTTCTCTTACAGTTGATGATTTCTAGCAGGGGGTTGAGGACATGAGTAAATCCTTCAATCAGCCACCTGCATGGCCCTACAGTTCCCTACGAACCTGACTCCACGCTTCCCAACGCTCTCACCCAAATGCTTCTCTAAAGCAAACATTCTGCAACTGGCATCAGCCCACAGTACAAACACCAATCCACTTGACCTGAACACATCAACTCCAGTATAGACTAGCACTAGTGATCTCCTCCCATTCATCTCTCCTATCAAATTTTGCTTCAGGATTAGCAGCTCCATCGAGATGCCTCTTCTCTTGGCCCCAGAAGTGCTCAACTCAGAAAGAGCTGTGTCTCTTTCCTCTGTTCTCATTGTACTAGACCTGTCTCCTGCCTCAGACGGTGTGGAAGGCATATCCTCCTGGCTTCTCTAGCAGGAATGGACATCACTGGCAGTGGCCTCTTATGGTTTGCGACATAATTCTTTGACTGTTCCTACTGGGTGATAGGCTCACAACCGATGCAGGAAACCTGCACAATGTAGCACTGGCATCTCTGTGATGCCTGGGGATTGTCAGCTCCTTGCTTTTTTATCTGGAGCACAAACAACTACATTTTAAACAAGGGGAAGCCTTCAGAAGGATTGAATAATATAGCAGATCTGTCGAGCACAACAAACTATTGCAAGAGGTTATAAGACCAGAGGTTTGGAAATGCTATTGTTACACCGTATGTATGTGACTTTGGTGATAATTAATCTCAAATATATGTTGTAAATGTCTGGTGTAGTGAGGCTTAAAGAAAACATACAGAGTGCAGATTCCATCATTTTCCGTATGTACATACATATCCATAATGTGCCATAAATGATCAATATTGCTTTAAGATGAGTCGCACTCACTCCTCAGTCTGCTTAAGAAAAAAACAGAATGACCCTGGTCATTGTGATGCATAACACAAAGCAGACAGACTCAGGGATCTTTGAAAATCTGTTCAACTGTGAAGAGCAAAAACAAAGCTGAAATTGCATGGATCAATCCATTGCCAGGTGAACAGCCTGGAGCCAAAATCAACAGCTCCATGCTGAGTGGAGCTCGTTCAGCCTTGACCATTGGCCTTTACTGGGTCTGTTTTACTTTGGCTCTTAACAGTGGGTAAAATCACTACAATAAATTCCACATAAAATGCAAAAATAAAAAAAGCATATAATTGTGAAAACTTTGACTTTGTTAGCATTTTAAGGCCCAAAATAAGAATCCAACATCAACCGACTGTCATCAATTTAAAAGATCAATGTAATATAATCAGTAGACACCTTTTTCCAGTAACAGCAGTCCTGGGCCTTGTAATGCACATCACTTATTTTATTGGACCGACAACATCCAGATTTAATGAGCTTTCCATGTCTGACAGATGCCTCTGAAGAGTGATTCTGATTTTAATGTGGACATTTCTGAAAGACAGTTTTACATAAACATAATTGCTTTGTGACCCACAGCCTATTCATCTGAAATAATTTCATAACAAATTTAAGGTATAAAGTTAAAATCACAGCTGAATCTGATTTCCCTGAAGTAAGCAGTGTTTTTTAATTGAGTGTCAATCTAGTCAACAATCAGGTGTTTACAGAAAGTGTAATGCAGCATTTGTCTAAGTTCCTTTTCTGACAGGAAATATACTAAATATCAATTAAAGATGATGGTAAAATGTTTAGGTGTCCTCTCATCACTACCCCAAACAGGGACCTATGTAAGCCCTTCAGAGCTTCATGTCTGGCCCCTGAAATGAGTGAGAAATGATGAAAAAACATATATTATAAATTGTATTATTGAGCTAGTGCTCGGTTTTTGGTCTATCACAATTTTATTAGAATACATGTTTAACTAAGTGAATGGAATTATTTCAAAATTGTCCTTTAATTGTATCTGATGCTGTAAACCTCACAAGAGCCCAGATGAATTAAGGTAATGTACATCCCAAGAATTACATAATTACTTAATTACATATACAGTATCTTTATATAGTAATCCTTGTAACATGGTTACTAACATAAAAGAGAAGTTTATGGTTTATGTATGCATGCTATATCTTAGCTTTTTCTGTTAATAGTGTCCCATAGTAAGTCCAAGAGGAAGTTTGAGGATATAGCAAATATGTTTGAGGATATAGTCTAAATGTTTAGACGACAGTTTTTGTTGAACCAAGATATAGATTAAACAGATGAGCTTTCAATCTGCAGCACAAGAATCTCAGTGATACAGCAGTTGTGACGACTGCAGGGAGCTAATTCTACCACTGACAGGCCAGAGTAGAGAGTAGACACGCCCGAGAACACGGACTCTTTCAGAGAGGTTGAGAAACTAATATAAAGAAACTGTACCTACCAGAATCACCAAGGCATCCTCTTCTGAGTCACAACAACAGGGTGGTTCAAGCTGTGAATCCACGTACCTAAAAATGTCAAAAAGCACTCATGTCCAAGACTGTGGTGCAACTGAAAGAGCTGAGTTTTCCCAAACTCAGCTCTTTACACTTTTCGAACAAAGTGTAAACAACATCAGCTGCAGTTTGAAGGTTTTGAATGTGCAGGGTGAGGGATTGTAAATGATGATCATTTTGTCTTCATAATCTGTGTAATACAGGAGGAAGAAGTTAAGAGATGACTAGGAGTGTGCTGGATATTTCATTAAATTGGTTCAGAAAACTGTTTATCTCTTTATTTACACTGCTTTTATGGACAGATAAAGTGCACAAAAATCCTAGAGAGAAAAGTGCCACCAGTTTTTTTTAGCATAAAATATAAGCAATTCAGTATTTAAAAATATGTATGATGGTATGATTTCATTAAAAATATAAAGGTTTTTGCCCATTGCTTAAAATTTTAATCAGTGCTTAACCAGAGAAATGATGAAAGTGACTCACAAAGTCACTATTTGATGTATGATTCATGTCACTCTTGCATTGTTCCTTAGACATATGTTTTGCTTCTGCATACGGGCAACTCTATGAAGAAAAGTGAAGTCTGAATTTAATTTAAATTTGAATATTTTAATTTGAATCAGATGTGTACTATATTACTATTCCTGTAAATCTCATTTATTCTCCATCATCAGAGATTCAATCTGTAGGAAACAGCCAAGCTGTCAGGCATTATTGGAGAAGACGGAACTATCCAAGGTAATGCTGTCAGTTATAAGTATGCTTGAATCATATCCTCGTTTAATTGCTTACTGGTATTTTCCTTGCACAGGTTTAAAAAAACACATTCAGATTGCAATTATCTGCCCTAAACATTGTATTATCACTGCCAAATTGCCACTCCAGTTGATGGCAGTTTAATGTGAGGCACATCTGCTCTGAAGGCATCTGTTTAACATGGCAGGGAACTTCATTAAAGTGCCTGCCACCACAAGAGCAATGATTTCCTGTAAATCCGTGGATCGCAAAGGTCTGGGGAATGGTCAAAGCTTGGATGGATACAGACTGTAGATGGACAGAGCAAGATGCTGAGCTAAGCATCTTATCCCCACAAACCATTGAAATACTTCAGGGTGCAAAGCATCTGAAACACAGACAAAAGAAACTGATGAGAGCTGATTCCATGGGCTGTAATAAAATATGATGCAAATAGAGGCCTATTTGAAATCAAATTTGTGAGGAACCAATAGCAGACAAGGCACAGATAGGTGTTGGCTGGTATTTCAGAGCTCATTAAATATGCACTCCAGCCTTGGACAAACAAAGCATTGAAAAATATACATGTTATCTATGATCACATTGATGCCTTATTATTTTTGTTCTAATGTGATACAAATGTTATGTGTCTACTGTTAGGAGGCTTGGCATACCATGAGTTAACCTGCTAGTTGCATAGTATGCCCTCACTTTGTTGATGTGTTAATTTCATTGTGAAATGTGTATGTGTTTATAATTGTAAGTGATTGATCATTTGATATGTGTTGAAAAGACTTAGAGAATGGTTTTGGTAGTTTCAGTGTTTGACAGGTTAATGAGGCAGCCCTTTATGACTGCTTGTCCATTCTGTTTTTCACTTTGAAAGAAAGACACCAATCAGTACAGCACATTCAGACAAGCTTGTCAAGGTGCACATCATTTCATTCCACAAAACACAATGCAGACTCAAGGGTTACAACCCACCACCATTGCACATTGGGTAATTGTGTGCTGCCATTGTTTTGCAGTATGCAGCTGGTCCCATTGTGGTCCCAGTGATACACAGTTAGGAGTTGCTTTCATTAGCAGTGAATTTATGCTTTGTAAGTTTTAAAGAAAATATGTAAACATTTTTTACCACCAACATATTGAGGAAACATTGCCTTCCTGGAGAAAACACTGCTGGATTATATATTAGCCTATTTTATGTTGTGTTACTCATTTTAAATAAAACAGCAAATTGGTTTTAACATTTCTATTTAACAGTGGTCTAACCTTATGCTTATATTCTGAACTTCTAAATTTATAACAGTAGATGAAATTAAGTCTTAAGACTATTGAGCCCAGACCATTCTGAGTTAGATATCTAGCTGGTTTGGAAGGAGAAAGGAAAATACCACTTTCTAAAGGTCAGCACTTACTGTCTAAGTATGCCAGGACACATGGGCATTGCTGTTTTCATGATACCATCATGAAACAGAGGCCTTAAACTGTAGAGGCATTGGGGAGTTGTCGCTGCATGTCACTCTAAAAAACATGAGACAGATAACCTTAAGGCAGAATGGCACAGAGGGCAAAATGGCACAGTTTTGCGAAGATGAGATGGAAAGCATTTGCTGTTAGCCTTTGTGGGTTGAAAGCATTATTCAAAAAATAAGACTGGGGGACAGACATAAGTCTATATGGCATTTATGGCATTCTTACAACATGTATCAAGCATTCAAGAATTACTCAAGAATGGGAGCGCAGGTCTACAGAGTAAGCATGGTGTTTTCCACTGTATTGCTTTTGCAAAATATGATAAATGACATGCTAGTTGTTTTGATGCACGATTAAATAAAAATCTCTAACCAAAAGGTTATCAGATATCAAATAATGAAATGCATTGTTTCTAATTAATTAAATAGTGATCAAATTCAAAGAATAATATGAAGAGTTTTAAGAAGAAATATCCACAGGCCATTAGACTCTTAAATTACTCAAGAGTATTCCCCAAAGACTGCACTGTATCCCCAACAAGAGCCTAATTAGAAAAGATTTAGTGACAGGTTCTGCACTGAGGAGTTCCACAGAGACGCTGAAGGGGTCCATACATCAATATATCCCACCTCTCAAATTCAGGATGACTGACACTGCTAAAATCCTGTTGCAAATTGGGGCCAAAACAAAAC
This sequence comes from Megalops atlanticus, assembly GCA_019176425.1. Lineage (NCBI taxonomy): Eukaryota > Metazoa > Chordata > Actinopteri > Elopiformes > Megalopidae > Megalops > Megalops atlanticus. The sequence goes on from CM032893.1 coordinate 20,876,733, forward strand.
AAGCTGTCTGACCAATACAAGTCCTGTAGGATTAAATGGCAAGAATAATTTCTTGGACTTTGGGTGCTCAGGCCTGAGTAAGTCCTATGGAGAAAATACTTCCAGCTTGACAGAATGCATAGACTTGCAGGAAGGCTTTTGGGTTCAAAGCTGCAATTAACTTTAATGACGGCAGGCATAACAAAACACCTTTCTAGGGCAACTGCATTCATGCAGATGAAAGTACATATTTCCATTGTTTTAACAAGCACAACAGCATATTGCATGTTAATAGATTTTTTCCAACTCTCCAGTGTCTTAGCAGGATGCATTTATTAACAGGAGCCCAATTTGAGCTACAGATCCTCTTCCTCTGATCCCTCATGTGTATTCATTTGTTGCACTGTCTTCATAAGCCAGAGTCTATACTCACTAATTCCATATCCCCAGTTTACCTGCAGCACGATCCAAAACACCCCTGATACCATATGGATTTCTCCACTAATTTCCTCACTATATGCAAAGGATTCTGCTCCTTAGAAAGCTGACAGTAGGGCTACAAGTTCCTTTTCACATACACAAATGAAAATGATACACACACACACATTTATCAACAAACTGAATCTTTAAAATACAGTTTTTGGCCCTGTAACTATGGACCAGTCATAGAGGTTGTTTGAATCGGTGCACAACTTCACTTCCCAGTATCATCTCCTTAAAATGCTGCACGATATCCTTCCTATTGGACACACCTGGCCTGGTTAGTTTGGGTACATGGGGAGGGGGAGAAATTAGCTGCGTCAGAGCAGCTCAGGGCCCTGCTCCAGGGCCTGGGGAGCTGCCTAATCAGCTGAATAATGATGACAAAGTACAGCATTTGGTGAACAGACCATCTAGGCACTTTTCCAGTAGCCAGTCCACAACCATTTGACCCTACAAATGTACTCCATTCAGTCAGCATAGCTCTGCACAGGAATGGAATATCATCTTTCAATAATGGAATCTGTGCAATGATCAATCGGTACGCAAACCAAAAACAAATAATCAACAATCTTAAAAGCCTTGCTCTTCCTGTTCTTTAGCCTTGGTTGCTGTTGTCCATTGTTGATACAATGCCACTGTGCCATAGTGAACAGTACAGTAATGTGACTACTTTCTGATTGGTCAGTACATGATGATATGTTCCCCACATGTCCTAACTCATTGACAGCTGTTCCCCAGCCCACCTGCTGCTCTTCTTTGAGATCCAAAGATACACTCTCGCTCACAACTTCACACATGCATGCTATTCCTAACCTACAGGCCAAGACCTAGTGATCTGTGGTCTTATGAACTATAGCATGACTCTTCACTGTTTTGAAGTCAGACCATTGCAACATCTAGCTATATTTGATTACCTGCCAGAACCCAATTAATGGCACACAAAATTGCATTTGGATAAAAGCTTTTTTGTTCTCAAACACTTATACAACAGTAGTCCCAAATAACACACAATTTAATGTGTTAAAAAAACACATTATGTTGTGTGTTATTTGGGATTACTGTCAAAAGGTTGTGGTTTTGGTTGGTGCCAAAGTTCCTTTGTGATATTGTGATTGTTGTACATTTTGAGAATGTTAGGGATATGCACTGTAAATGCATAATGCTGTCAAATTGTTTAGTAAAGTATGTCTGATACTAGTGCAAACTAGATATGAGCTTGTGCCTACTTTTAGTGGGTCTGAACATGTATGTGCAGAAGCATTTTATGGTTTAAAATACAGGTTTTGCAAACACAAATGTGTCCAGTAAGAAAGTGTTTTTCTTTCCACCATACAATAAGTGAAGTTTCTCCACTATGGATATTGCAGAACTCACATCGCACTCTCAGTGAAAGAGAAAAGCTATTCAGTCCTCCTCCTGTGTAACTTGTCCTAGACTCTGACGACCAACTTTAGGCAGGTGGTACTTTTTGGTAAGCAACATTTCATCACTGTGGATGCTGAACTCATGATACTGTATTAGTAATGAAAATAGGAAAACTTGCTTATATTTGCCCATTGAAGTTAAGCACAAACTGCAAACAGAATGATAGAATAGGTCTCACAGCCCTCACACTGTAGGTCTTTTTTGCTGCAGACAGAAGTCCCCAAGCCTGGCTCACTTCATTATTAACCCCGGATCTCACTTCGCTCCTTCAGACAAGAAGAAGAATGAGATGAGACCTGCCGAGCTTATTTCTTACCTAACTGAACATCCAGGCTTTACTGAATGACAATTGATGAATTCTCCGCTCTGGAAAACGTGAATCAAGGATGCTGGTTTGCATCGATGGAGGTGCAGCCACCGGGACAGCAGTTTATTACCAAGAGCAGCTAAGCAAGGTGGCTGTTTGGCAGGCTAATTCTCAAATCCACCAATTAATCCACTTGCCATTTCTTTTTGCTTCACAGTATTGGCTGTGCAAAGCTTTTGTCAATACTGTGGCAAGTCAGAGGCATATGAAAAATTGCTAGCAACAACCGATTCTGTAGAGACTGACTTACCCTACAAATGGCACAACTTCATCCATAGTCAGCCAAAGTTTCTTGCCAGTATTATGTGTCAGAGTGTCAGAGTTTGCTGCAGTATTTGAATGCACTTAGCAATGCTCTTCAGAACCTGTTCCATGATCTTGGTAATGCAAGTGAGCAAGCTATTAATGCAAGCTAGAAGGCTAGTAACATGCTATCCCTGTTTGTAGACAAAGAAGTGTATACTTGCAGACTTACAGCAATCTGCGAGGTAAAGGTCTGTGGGCTGGCTGGGAGGATAGATTTCATGCGTTTACTGCCTTGTACAAATACAATGGTTGAACACACCTGATTCAACAACCAAAGAATGCAATGTGTTAACTTTGATTGTTTATTCTTTTTCATTTTTTGTATTGGCTACCAAAGACTGAATGTATGCAAGGCTGCAATGTCTGTCCAATGCAGAAACGGCTGAGACAAAGTCAGAGCTCCAGATGCATGAGACAAAGAAGCATGGGCATATGCAAAGCATCAGAGGTACTGTTATGTTATATCCAAATCTTCACAGCACACTGAAGGTCCAGTTTACCATGGCTGGTTAGCTGCTTCAGATGACCACTTCATCAGTTGTTTGAGATGCCTGAAAACACGTCTGCAAAACACCATATTTGACAGGCTTGCAAATGAGGTGTAAATTGACAACAAAGAAGTCTGAGATGTTGACACAGTGGGAACAATGGTAAATCAATCTTAGGCAGTAAGTGTTGAGTTGTTAATGTTCATAATTAACAACAACGCTTTAGTGCCACATTATTCTTATTATCTTTGCTGTTATAATTGCTATTTCATTGATCTTTGTATTGATTACTGTACATCATATGGCTGAAGAAATAAAATTAATTTTTAAGAGAAGGTATGCTTTTATGTCTACTTTAACAATGTCCCCTTGGATTCTTGTGTTTTTTTGTGAATACATGTATCATTCTAAAATATGTTAATAATTTAGTGTGCACACTTTGCAAGATGTTTCTGGTGGCACTCCTGTGATAAGTCATGAGAAAAGACTCTCATCAGTCCAGCTGTGAGTCTAACTGTAGGCATTTTTCAGTACAGAACACAGAGGAACATGTCTTGCTGAAAGAGACTAAGCAGCTGCTTCATGCAAAACAACATCATTCAGACAACACATTTCAATTAAATAAATAACGTAATATCTCTCTTGAGTTATACTGAACAGATTTCTCTTGTTGAAGGGACTTCTCCATTTTGAACACTCCACTCATTAATATTACAAGCTGTTTAAAGGATGTGGAACAGATGTTGATTTCATCCTCGGCTGAAGACAAACTGATAATTGCTTTGTTCCACAGGCGTCTCATGTAGCTTTTTCTGTCTTTTGTTTTGCTAATTAAACTCTGAAGAGAGATGTCCAAGCAATACTGTTATGTAATCTTTCTTTCTCAGTAATGTAGATATGGCACTTACTTCCCAAAACATCATGGGTCACTATGGTGCTAGAATTTAAACTTGACCAATGGTAGTGAATGAGGTCTATTGATTGAATATAAACACAACTTACTTCATCCGTAACCTTAAGTGTGTTTTAATGACATTTCATTGGCTAATTGTATTATCCTTACACTCATGATGGTGTGTATTAAATGAATAAAAGTAACTTTCATTTAAGTTTATAACTGTAAAAGTTATGGATGTATTCCACAGTGGCTTGATTCAATTTTGCAAGCAAGTATGTTGGGAAGTGGAAATGGAAAGTGACATAAATATGTAAATATAAATAAGTAAATTCACAGAGTCCATGAAAAATTCTTGAGTTGGCAGAAATGGCTGCAGCAAGTAACTGTGATGCTGTACAAAATAAGCATATCCATTGATTTCTTGTTTTATGCAGGGATTAATGAGAGTTCTAATGGGCTGAAAATAGGAGGCCGATTTTAGCATTCAAGTAGACATGAATATTTTCTTTGAATGCTGGGCATATTACCCGCAATGGCTAGGGAATTTATGCAAGACTACAGTGAGAATGACAGCGCTGCATGAAGTATGGCTTTGGTTTTTTTATTTTGCCCACTGGGATTAGACTCATGAAAAAACTAGTGCATCAGCTGTGTGCTAGCCTTAATGGGTGATATGAAAACAAGGAGACACACGTACCAAATGAGGTGTCTCTTTCTCTCTCTCTCTCTATATATATATATATATATATATGATACAGAATCTCAATATAAAGAATTTGCTTTTGCACTTAAATTAATAATTCAATTAAGATCATGGCTCACCTATTTACATATAATCCTTTAATTACTATGGTATAAAATTCATTAACAATATGACTGCTCTGTGAAATGCCTATGACACTACTGTTTTCAACAGTTTTCAACATTTTTTTGGGCAATTTTTCCTGCAAACTGTGATAAATGTCATTGCTGCCATTTGTTTGGGGCACTTCACCTTGTAAAATTCAACAGCGAATTACTCATATGAAATGGTCTTACTCCCATTTCAGGGTAAGGGTAGGAAGCATCACACATAACTCCCACTGTCTACTCTCAGGTAAAACTTTTTTGTCTGTAAAAGTGCTTTTAGCAGGACTTTTATTGAGTATGACTACATGCAACTTCCTGCTGTGATCAACCAAGGACACTGACAAAGATTGAGTATAATACATCAATAAGAAATATGAAAGATTGTTGATGTCTCTAACTCCCACTAAATACTAAATACCAAACTGTAGGTTGTGTTTATGCTATTATTATTTTCTTCAACAATACATGCTTACCACATTTCCTCTTTGACTATATTTGTAAATATTGTGTGATAAGAAGTGCTGTTTGTGTTTATTAAAATGTGTTGTCTGATTATTGAGTAAGTTGACTCTACAAATTCAATTCAAATTAATAAGAGGAATACTGTACCTAAGTACATTAAATGGTGTCCCCCCATGAGCAGATAGCTATATTCTCAACACAAGCAATATTGTTGCTAATTTAAAATGAATTATTGGGCAACAGGTTCACTGTAACATTTAAGTAACAGTAACACGAGCAGTAGCCGTAAAATCCAAGTGATAATTTGAAATCATTTATATTATGTGTTGTAGCAAGACAGTTTGTGTTTAGACAGGAGAGCAGAAATGAGAAGCTACCTATACATTACATTTATTCATTTGGCAGATGCTTTTATCCAAAGCAACTGACAAGTGACTCAGAGTACAACACAAGCAAAAAGCCATATAAGGAGTAAAAAGCCATATAAGGAGTTCTACTGAGCCCAAGGTTCAGTAATTCAAGCACCAATGTATGCATACAATCTATTGTCCATTGTTAGATACCTCTGTTGATCACCTACACCACTTTGTTTTCAGTTCAGCGTTGCTGCCAGTATAAATGAAGTCCAGTTCTCAATTTTCTGCCTATACTCACACTCACCCAGAGGCATGCATGACTGATAGAGTGTGGTAAGCCAATCATACGCAGCACAACGTTTTCCAGACAGAGGGTGCCTTGACACCGATGCCAGTTGAGCAAACTACATCTGATCCCCCGTGCCACCTGGCATCCAGTGAGTTAGCCCGCTGAGTAAATAGCGCAGGGTACCCCTGCTGACACTGAGGTTGAGAGGCTGAGATAAAGTTACATCCAGGCAAGTGACACTTCAGGCAAGAGGAGAGCTGTGCCAGAGATCCCTAGCTCAGCCAGGGTTGACAGAGGGATCTGATAGTCTACCATGTTGAAAGCAACTGAAAGGTTCAAGAGCATGACAGCATTGAAGAATCTCACTGCTTTTGCATTTATATAGTGCTGGCTCCACAGTATGAAGTGAATTGTGTGGAAAGAGAAATTGCACATGGATATACAGGTGTGAATTTTAAAAACGATGAAAAGGGTAAGGTAACACTATAATTGAAGTGATCTGCATGGATATGGATTCTGACTTAACCTATAAAGAAGCCCAGGTAACCAAGTTTCTAAACTGCCTTTTAATGAGGCTGAACAGAGGCAAATTTCCTGCTGCATGTCTCACCACATAAAAGAATCATATGCTTGCACACATGGGATTATTTGTAGGTACCTGTTTTGATTGAATACCACCTGCCTGAATTCTCAGAGGACGCCTAACAGAAAGACTTCTGGCATATGAAAAATCCACAGAGAGCAGGTAAATTGAAAATTTTAAATGTCCCAGCATCTGCAGTCGGCACGCATGCTGTCACGATCATTGCATACAGACCCAATAAGAGTGGCTGGCAAAAGGACACCTTGCTTTCCTGCTTTGTTTGAAAGCCAAAAGCAGCAAGGCTTTTTATAGATTTCTGCCTGTTTCTCCTTATGCATATGGATTCATTGATCGAGGCTATAAAGAAAATGTAGACATGGTACCAGATATATATTTTTAAAAATCACCTTCAATGAGAAAATATAATTGATTAGCTTTTCTGCATTAATAAAGGGAGATTTTACTAATATTTATTATTGTTGATGGGGATGATCACCTGTTCTTTTGTTGTTGTTGTGAGGTCTTACTTCCTGCAGTTTGTTTTTCATTCAAAGAGAAGGAATTTGACTTCAAGGTTATTAGGACCCAAAATGGGCCCTTCTGGGTTCTTTGAGGGATTTTAGGACATTCACAGTTGATAAAGATATGTTAATGGTATTAAGGAGGGCTGATATGGAGCAGGATTAAGTCCTTTCCCAAGCTTTGATGGAAGAATTGGATTTAACAGGCATAGAGCACCAGATTTTAAGGCTATTATCAATTCAGTACGTTTTGGCCGCTTCATGAGAGGGAAAAAAAATCCAACTGTGGAACCCAATGAAAAAATTGTCCTTTAAATAAGCCAGATATCCTCCAAAAAGAAATTGTGAATGAAATGGTCAAATTGACAATAAAGCCCACATGTTTACATGCTTACCAGTGTGGGAGACTGAGATCAGCAGCTGGTTAGAGCGTTCAAAGCAATAAAAAAAAGCCGTTTTATCAAGCGGCAATGTCAGTACCAAGAATAATAACCTTGAAAAACAGCAATTTTAAGAGTGTACTGAGATCCTGGATCCTGTATGTGTACCTCTAGTTTGTTTCCTCTGCCAGTGCTGGATTTTGCAAATTGTCCTACATAAAAACTGAACAAAACGCATTTCCATTCAGACTTGATATGATAAAATAAGATGAAAAGCCATCCACACTGTTTTGATGTCATAAAGGCTCCTATCCTAGGTATCATAATGTTCCCTCACTGGATTCTTTCATCTGTGTCACAAATTTCTTTCCTAGTTCTTTGTCTACCAGAGAAAGCATCTGATCATTTAAGTCCCCCACCAATAAAAGTCCATCTAGTCCACTTTTACAGAAGTTTTGATGGGCTAAAAGAGACAACACACATTCTGTACATGAAGACAGCTCCCTTAAAATTCTAACTATTATGCAGTCAGTGACAGAGCTCCTGGTACGACTGGTTGACATAAAAATGGCCTTTTTTTGTATTACTGTCTATCATTTATAACCTAAATGAAATGAGTTTTGTTAATATAACTAATATAACAATCATGTCTGACACAGTATATAGCCAAATTTTAAATGTTCTCTGACTCAGTCGAGCGCAGACCTTTACTTTGAATTTGACAGGGCTGACATTGTACCAGTGTGAGGACAGGTTCTTGTCAGAAACTTTGTTTCAAGTATATTCTCTTCTGCTTTATATTTTGTTGATTAGAGTTCCACTGGGTCGACACCTGTGGTGAGACAATGCCACATTCATAATGGAGGCTGCACATTGTGCCTTGGGTGGAGTCCATTACCCATGACCTGATATCATACAGTGAACAGCTACAACCTGCAAGCCAAAGCAGGGTTTCCCACACTTTACATAGCCCACCATATGAGCGCATACAGTTTTGTGACCCTCCCTCATTAAAATGTAGCCCAACAGACATCATACATTTTGGATGCATGCCAAAATAAAGTGATGTACACTAGACAGTGCATTCGGTTTAATTAGTGTTCTGACCCACAGTTTGGAAACACTGCCCTAGAATGGTGCACATTGTTAGGCTCATGTTTGCAAGCTGCCAGGATAGATTAAGATAGCACTTATCCCTTCCATAAAAAACACCACCCGCATACCCATGTGGCCTCGCCCTTGTTCCTGTGTGCCAAGATCCCCTGCACACTACACCCTTTTTGATAAAAGAACTTTCCCAGAATCCTTTGCTCTCCATGGAAGATAGGCAGAGCTTGCTGTCACCCTGATTTTAACAAAGTCCCTCTCTTATATGCAGCCTGCAGCCAATCACTGAACTTGAAAGAAACTACTTGGGGGGAAAATGTCTTCTGATTCAATGTGGATCAGAAGGAATAAGACACATTAATCTATTCTCTCTTTCTACTGTGCTTTTTTTCTTGAAGGCAGAAAGCTATGAAGAATATTACCAGTCCAAGAAAAGGAGAATTTCACAGGGTGTCAGATTTTGTAATGATGATATTATGGATATGTCTGCAGGGCAGTAAAACAAAAAGATGCAAGAGGAATTCAGGTTGACAGCGTTAAACCACTTCCCACCACACTAAGATATAATATGGGTTGACACCAATTGAGAATTACCACATTGATGAATATTGCACTGATGCGTCCAATTCAGATATGCAAATACAGGACTGATTAAAGCAACTCACAAAGAAAAGTGGAGAAAGAGGTAAAAAAGATTAAATTGTTACGGACATCTTGGGAAATATGTCTAAAATATGGTTGGTAATATCAACTTTGTTATTGTATCCAGGGCAGAATGCTGTATTGTGACAGTCAGTGGATATGGCTACTGTACATCAATGTACAGTCAGTGTACATCAATGTATATCAATGTACAATGTCTTATTAGAAAGGGTGCTGTATTCCCTCAAAGTGGCTCCATTCCCTGAGGATCCAAACCACATCTTCCAGACAGCCTGGCAAAGCTAACCTGAAGGCAATTAATTCATCCATGGCTTATTTAAGCCTCCTTTGTGCTACATTGAAGGTGACATCTGTACACTATACAACAGTCAATGGGTGTGAGTGGTTCCTCATATGGGGGAGACAGACAGTCTGAGGTCTTAATTTCTAGATTTAGGTTGGGGCTTTGCTGGTTGGGGGTTGTTCTGTGTTTAGTGGGCAAGCATGCTGATGGTTTATGCAGACAGTGCAGAGAAAGTTTGACATGTACCGTTCTAGTGTGAGCTGTATAACAGGGAAAAGGGATGACTGTTCTGCTGTGTAGTTGATATTGGTGTTACCACTCACTCCGTACAGACCTTACTGGGGCCTAGATCTGAGTTGTTTGGTGTACAGAGCAGTATTGCAATTCCTCTGCACCACTGGCTTGCATGCCATTATGCAATATAGTGTGGTGAGACAGGCAGACCTGTGGGCAGCAGCAAAATAGCAATAAGTTTTCTAGCCTGTTGTTAAATCTGAAAAGAAGAAGAAAGAGAACAGTGAGGGTGAAGCACCATTTGGGGGAAAGCATATATACATATATATATCCTTTTGCCTGCTGTTTCAGATTTGTTTGCTTAACTGGTAACCAGCTAGCCAGTCACAGAGAGGGATCACACCCGTCCAGCTACTCTCCAGAACGGAGAGAGTTTTTGGTTTTTATTTTTGTTCTCCTGCTTATCTTGGCAGTGCTCCACCTGTCAGAATAAAAGTATTTTAGTTTCCCCATATTTCCTCGTGTCGTGTCTGTCATTTTATTGCACAACTCTGTGCGTCATCTCTGGTCCTGTCACAGTAGAAATATGGCTGTGTGTCTGTATCAAAATGGCAGGGGGAAGGGGTTCAGATACTTGTCTGTCTGGCATGTATAGCCTTTGCGTAACTGCTGGAGGTTTACTGTGCAAAATTCAGTTTGACTTCATACTAAGAAAGCAATCCGGCAATGGTTCCATGCCCAAAATGGCAATGTATCTTCTTTGCACAAAAAGGACAAAAAAAACACAAGAAGAAAAAAACAAGCCTGGCAAAAAGCACATCCTTAATTCCATGCCATCAGACCCTTGCCATCCTCTTCAGTCCAATCTAACAGACACAGTTCTTTGTTGCTGTGCATATGGTTTAATGCCCCTGCCCTTTGCAACACATCACAAGAGAATCAGTGCTTTTAAAAGAAATCCATATTCACATCCAGCACTAAGTCTGCCTTTCGACTCTTTTCTTTCTATATAGAAAGTGAATACTCACATGTCTCACAGATTCAGTGCTACATACTTGTTGATGCATTAGTGTCCCAACAGCAATGATATGTAAAAATATAAGTGCTACACCATGTTGCACTGTATTGTTAATGCTCTCCTCCCCTGATGCCAAAGAAAAGTGAAGTATAAAATCTGAAGTTGTTTCCAGGTCCTCCCCCATCCAATAATTTTATCCAGACATCATAATAAGCATACAGAAGGTGTCTCTATTCATTTCTCTTGAAAGCATCACACCACCTTCATTAGTCTACAAGGAGCAGAGATCCTCAGCAGAGAGTCATAAACACTGGTACCCTCTGGAGCAAGGGTGCCAAATTCTGGTACAGGGGGATCAATTAAAGTTCAATCAAGGCAGTAATTAGCTGAATCAAACAGTTAAGTGCTCGAGTGGGAAGGAAGCCCTGCTCAAAGGAGACTAGTTGTTAATTTGAGCAATTGGGATTAAATTGATATGGAGCTGGAGATCAAGAGCTAATGCTTTGTTATTTGCTCATTTGAAAAAAAAAGTTTGGATCAATATTACACAGCAGCAAACTTTGGTGTAACCACATAATTTCCAAAAATTGTAGCTAGGAAGCAAGGTATGTTACCAAGGCATTGGTATCAGATTCAGCACTATTTACTGTCTATAGTTTAAGTCATCAAACTTAGCTATCTTTCTAACATCATAGTTACCTAGGCATGACCTGTATACAAATTCTTGCGTGGTTTACAAGTTCAAGACATTCTTTAAAATTAAAAAAAACAAATTAGAAAAAGTTATTCAGGGAGGATGTTTTCAGGGAGAATTGTTATGTTTTGATGTTGCTGTTTTATTGTTTTTTGAGTATTGCGGCTGTATTGTAGAACATGAGTTATATTCACAGGATTTTGACAGGGCTTTTCTTTTGTGAGATTCCTCACTGCATGCCTTTGATGAGTGAAGTGTAAATGCTGTGTGTTTCCCCAAATACATACTGGATGCACTTTTTTTACCAAACAGGCATGTAAAAATTATTACGAAAATCCCATTATGGTTGTCTGTTCAGAAGCTTGATTTAGGCTTGGTACTGTGAGAGTTTTACATTCCACACTTTGTGTTGTTCATTTTTCTCTGAACATTTGGCATTTCTTCTCTTGGGATGATCATATTCCTATTAGCCCAAGAGCCTCCTATAAGCCAAAGGCCAAAAACTGCAGCCATGTTAGCTTACCTTATTATCCACTGAATACCTTGGTCATTTTTTCCACATAGAAACTTCCCATATACCTCCCATACAATCAGGGTGTTACCTGGTGTTCAATCAGATGTCAGAAAACAACAAGACTGCATGCAATGACGTTGCACACTCTGCCTATTGGTAGCTGTAGTGTATTCAGATGCATGTCTCACTCAGCTCAGCTGATCACATAACCTAAATGGCAACAGAAATTCTGATTATTATTGAAAGCAGTTTTTCTTTTTATCAGAAATATAATGAACTGCCTTATTATTACAGTTATTTGATTGTAATCAGTTAAATGCATATAGTTATTTATTGTGGCTTTGTACTGATTTTATAGCATTAGTCACGTAGCTATTTGTTGTTGTTTTGCATTCGTTTTACACAAGTATTTATGTAAATCGTTATTTACTGTCTGCTGTACTGTTTGCACTTGTACTTTGCTGACAAGAGCTGAGGAAATCATGTGGCTTCATATAAATATTTGGTCATCTGACTGCTATGAATGGATGATCCACATTATGAGGTTTTCTCACAAACTTGCTGGAAATGAACTTCAAACAAGGCATCTTCTTCTGCACACCAACACCGTCTACTTGTTCAAAGGCATGAGATTAAAGCTTGTAATGCATAGATCAATCAATGTCAAAATTATACAGATGTGCCACTCATCTCTGTGTCCATTACCTGTCCATACAGCTGATATAAATATCAGTGGATCTCTACTGACTGCCAGTGAACCTGCAGAGCAATCACTTAGTCAGTGGTAAGAATATGCAAACCTGAATTTTTCAGACATATTATCCAGAATAAGAATACCATTATAGTGACCTGCATAAGATAAGGTATAGTATTTGGTGGCTACATAGTAACATTATCACTGTGAATAACCCTTTTTAGATATTGGGCGGCAGTGTAGCATAGTGGTAAAGAGCTGGACTCATAACCGAAAGGTTGCCAGTTCCATTCCCTGCTCAAACACTGCTGCTGCACTCTTGGGAAAGGTACTTAACAGTAAATATCTAGCTGTATAAATGGATAACATTGTAAAAATTGTAACTGATGTAAGTTGCTAAGCTGCGCTGGATAACAGTGTCTGCTTAATGCCAGTAATGTAATGTAAAGTATATTTATTAAATCAATATTTAAACAAGAAGAAATCATCATGAGTACATATGGCCGAGGTTAACAACCAATGTTATCCACCAGCAATGATCAGGAGGCAATAGTGGTGGAACAAGTTGGCTTTGCTATGCCAGGGATAGGGATGGGTAGGTCATCCAGGGTTTTCTCGTCTCACTGATCTCAGGCTGCCTGTGATTTTTCAGGCACCTGTAAGTTGCTTGGATAACATCCGAGTAGCACCTATTTTCTAATTGGCACCTGCTTCACTGTGGTGCAGTGTGTGTGACAAATAATGTGTAGTGTGAAAAATAGCCATTGGCTTAGTGCAAGTGTAACAGAGGAAAGCATTCATCTTGCTTCAGCACTCCTGCACAAGTGAAGAGGCTGCTGCAGTGAGACGAGCCTAGCTTACAATTGATGAGTCGAAACAAGGTTGCATGAAAGGGAAAAACAACATAAAAAGGTGCCACCTTCCCCCGAAGAACTGTAGCAAATTAACCTGCATGAACTGCATGAAAGCTGGGTTGTGAAATGAAAGATCTCTGATGAGCAGCATATCGGTCTGAACAGGCCGGAGGCTCTCAGCAGTGGGATGGATGCCTTCGCAGCCACCATGATTTCTCACATATCCCTGCATTACAAATAAGATTGCTGTGTTTGTCAGAAGAAAATAAATGTTGAGGTGACCCTGAAAAAGCTGACAGGTAGTTGAGCAGTGGTGACGGAGTCATTTGCGCACATACTTTGAGCAACTTAATGGGAGCAACAGATGCCCAAATGCATTTTACATGAATAATACAAATTTCAAGCCATACTGGCACATTACCTTGAACCCAAATGGGCTTTAACGACAGTCACAGACTCCATAAATCTCCGTAAGTAGTCAGACAGAGCTGCAGTCATTCTCTTTTGCTGAAAGCCCTTCTTAAAGTGCTGTTTCAAAAACACCTGTGGGTCATTCTGACAGGCCATCTGATGTGACACATTTAGATTTTCTTGAGATTTTCACTTTACACAGGTAAAGGTCAAAGTAAAAGAACATAGTGAAGCAAACAATGAGCATTAATATGACACTCAGGCTGAGTCAGGATCATGTGCAAAACAAAAACATTACAGTATCCTCAATTAAGTCAAGCGAATAGTCCATAAAAAGATTTTGCCTTTGACAGGACAAATGTTTCAACATTCAAAACCCATGTGTTGTAGACAAGAATATTCTTATGACTAAATTTTGAAAACAAATGGCTCTACTATTGGGAATTTTGGAACAGACGTGTGCTTGGCAGAAGTTTCTAGCCTCTATTCAAGGGAAACCCATCATTCAGCATGAGTCAGTTGAAGTTTTGATTTAATCCAGGCCCCATTCAAAAATGAGGGAAGCACAGACCAGGAGAGCCCAGGAAGCTTTAGCATCAAATGCAAATGAAGCTGGAGTACAGCATGTATTAAACTCTGGTATAATCTGAGATGATGTGCCGGAGCTACTAAAACTGAAAGATATTTCAGAACAAAAGGTTTTCAAGGTTAAAACAGCCAATGTCATTTTCCATTATTCTTCAAGACAGCCTTGTGAAAAGTAAGCTGTCTGCGTTACACTTCTCAGAAATGACATGGAAATCCTTCATCCAGTGTGCTTCATTCTGTCAGTGTCAGGATGACATGAACAGGATTGATGGGAGAGTTACTAGTAACCCATTGATTGTTTTCCTATGAAAAACAAAGGCATTTATTTTGTTCAGGCATGTTTCTGATTGACAGTACATGGTAGGTCCACCCATAAATACGATAATGAAGCCTGACTCCTCCATTATTGATCAAACAAATGTTCAAAACCAACTGCATTATATGTTAAGACTTAACTGATGATCAAATGAGTAAAGCACAGGTCATTTCTAATGCTGGCCATCTGAAAAATATTTGCACTGTGGCCAATCACAGTTATGTTACGCTACAGGCTGTTGATAAGTTAAAATTGTGTAAACAAACATGTTTATACAGGAGGCTGAGGCAACAAATAATGATGATGAGAAGAATGAGAAAAAGAAGTACATAGACACAGTAAATGCAAGCAAAAAATGAAACTGCTATCCATTCAGAATTAAATGTCTTTGATCAAATGAATAGCATTTGACTAATTCAAGGTGGTCATACTGGCATGGAACAACTTTATTGTTGACCTTTCCAAATCCAAAATGTCAAAAACATAATATAGCAAAACTTATCTCCAGGCTCATTCCAACCCTACAGAACTGACTTCTTGCACAAAGTTAAGTCAGCCATAGATAAAGCCATTTTTGCAGCTTTAAATTAATTTGAGATTCATCCCCCAAGAAGGAGCAGAAAATGGGCACAATAATGAAAATAACTATGAATTTTCTCATACATGATGTCTTTCAGACAATAAATGTCATTTAACACAACAGATGGTGAATTATTTTGCTGTCCATGCTGGATGCCAAGATGTATGTGAAAGTTTACATTAGAGTAAACCCTTGGGTGCTCAGATTTCAGAAATAGCTGTCATGTTATTTTTCTAAATCACACCATTCAAGACACAGAACAAAGTGTTCTTGGATTGTGTTTGTCTAGGATAATACAGTATTTTGCCTCCATTATATGAATATTCTGAATGAGCTATTGTATGCTGTTATAAGCTTTTCTCACAAGATGCACAGTAAACTGAAAAGTTGTGACTCAATCTTCAGTGAAAAAAATGTTTTCATGTTTTAGTGCTTATGTTTTAGTGCTCAGAATGTTCCCTTTATTCTCCATGTCTTTAGAAAATCATAATAGATACTTAAATCACTATTATACATGATTTCAAATTCAAGAGCTGCATGATGTAACGGTGTGTTTTGTTGACGCAAATACCAGATTTAGGTAGACAGCTTGTATAATTTCACATTTCACATAGATCATTATGTGAATGTATATGAATGTGGATAAACTAGGGACAACTTTAGGAAATCAATGGTCTTACCATTTGGAAAACTTGTATTTAAAAGAATTTTCAAAACTCCAGTCGAGCCAATCCAATGCTGCTTTCCAAGGTTACTGTACATCATTGTCAAATACTAAAAACTGATTCTGTACACATAATAGCAGTACTTTACTTTGAAAAGTTTCTTTTTCAGACAGATTTATATCCACTCAGACTAATGTGATGTTAACAATGAAGCAGTACATCTCTCCTTCTTAATAACTGATTTACCCTTCTTTTCTGAAAAGGGGATATAACAGTTTTTGTATGTGCATTCCTGCATGGAAAAAAATCGGATTCCTCTCTGTTTCTTGTTAAGAATGACTCCATCCAAAAAACAAATAAACCGTAATGGTTTATGCTGTGATCCCATAATTACTGCCCATTAAGCAAACTACAAAATGACTTGCACTTCTCTCCAGTAATTGCTAAACTATTGCTCATTTTCTTAGGTGATGGACTAATGGTGTATAAAAAGGCATGATTACAGATTAACCCCTTGAACTGTCCTCTGGCCTTATTGCATGAGTCAGTAGCATTTGAATTCACTGCTTATTTTCTCCATTACTTCATAGCCAGGAATAACCATTCCTTTTTCTGTGGAGGCAGAGGAAGATTCATCGTTAAATGATACGATCCTAAGTGCAATTTTTGGTAATTATCATCAGTTGTTCCTGTTAAAAAACACCACCCAGAAAGATGCTGTGCAGTGGAGAATGAGAGGTCATAGACCGAGGATTTGCCAAATGGAAACTGAATATAAAGGAAGCAGATGCCCTTTTTACCCCTGCTTTTAACAAGTAGATGTTCTACACAAGGAAAAATACCAGAAAGCTTAATTGAACTGAAATATTTCTATCAAAATATTTTATACAATGTAAATATTGACATATGCAAATTAGTTGTCTGTAAAGCAACTGACCGATGTGTCATTTCCCTTAAGCTTCCACCACAGCTGGATAAATGGTTAGTATGTAACAAATGTAGGTCAACCTGCTAAGCAACAAGGACATCTGCTTAGCTAATATGTAATGTAATATTACATTGTAATATTACTGAGGTAGTGAGCAGTTGAATTAAGAGCTTGAGAGAAAATGAACCCTCCAGATTCAGAGTGTACAGGATCAGGAGTAGGAACACCTGAGGCGTAAACCCTAATAGAGAAACTACCGACATTGTGGACAATGGCACCCTTTAATTTATATCATGCGAAATTCATTTGTATTGCCTGCTGCCTCCTGTTCACTGTACTTATTTCAGCTGTATCTTATCTGTAAAAAACAACTGAAGTTCACAGCTAAAATTCAGGAGGAGAATGAAACATTCCACTCCTTTCTACTTCCTGTCTACATCAGCTGTTGACAGCATCCCTCCTCTACCCCATCTCCCCTCCTTCTTTCCCCTGCCTATGAAGTGCACATGGGGGTCAACAACCTCTGCCCAGGGTCAGATGAGATCCCTTTGTCAGACTCCAAACCAAATAAAGTACCACTGTAACTACATCACACGCAAACCTTCACACTTTGTATGGAAATTCATACCTACTGAATGAACCATTATTTATATTGATTATATAGATAAATGCCTGAATGGAGAGAATTTTTTTTTCAACAGATTAGCCAACAGTGGCACACTTGAATGAAATACGATAGGCCTGTTAACAGAAATATTCAACAATGGATAATGCGGTTACAGCACAATACAATGTTCCCCTGATTTATGAGCTGTGTAAAGGAAGATACTGCAGATCGATTGGTTGCATACAGCTCATTAATTAAATGACAATGCAGTTAATATGTCTAACCTGTAAGGCTGAAATTTTCCCTATGGATGTGCGCATCTTATGTTCTGAAATCCATGAGTCACTCGAGAATATGCCGCAGCACTTACGCTTTAGCTCTATGACTTTAAACATTGTGATGAAGAAATCTGCTTTGTATGTGAGGTCAGTGAATGTGGCTGTGGAGCAGATAATGGAATGCATTTGATACTCATTATTGTATCTAAATTATTTTGTGGAATGTTACATGTTTAGTGTGATCACTATGTTGCAATGTAATCATTCAACCATAATTTTATTTCCAAATGCACATCCAATCAGTTACTTCCCCTCAACAAAAACAGTTCTTTCCAAATAAGGAATGCTTTTACAATCCTGAACTTTATCACTTTGATAATCAATGTCCTGTTTGTACCCTATAATTTGGTTGTATTTCAAAACATTGGTAATGTCTTATTCTGCTGCTAAACCTATATATGCAGCATGATATGCAATAGGTTTATCAGTAAACCAATGCACAGACATCAAGGTCGAGGAGTATGTCTTTTCCCCAGTCTTCCATGCCAATGTCACCTTAGCCACTGTTCCTCGTGAAAAATCAGCAAGTTGAGCAGATTTCATCACTGATGCTCCTGAAAATTGGGGCCCAACTATCACTCCTATTTCAAAGTCACTGAGATCTCTCCTAGTCATTGTAGCAAAAAGATGAGCAACTGGGCCTGCCCAGCACTTTTATGCATGACCCTAAGCATGATGGGATGTTAATTGATTAATTATCTCTAGAACCACACTTGTGTGGAAGCACCTACTTTCAATATACTTTGTATCCCTCACTTACTAATATGCTTCCTTTATTTTGAAAGTTACCTGCAGGTGCCAGTATGGCACAGTGTCACATTAAGGAACTTAATCTGATTCCCTGTAGAAAATACCCAACAGTGCAACACGATAGGTGTAGAGAGGTAGATCAGCCCTGGATAAAGGTGTCTGCCACGTGAATTATAACATGTTTCTGAAGCAACTGTTTTTGATCCAGTTATTCTGGATTAAGGATTAAGGCTAAACTTTCTCAGTCTATTGAACCCATTCCTTGAGTAGTTGCTATTTAAAGTGGCTGAAACAATATTAATGTTGTAAGTAAACATCACTTCAAATGACTTTTCTTTCTTTTACACACATGAAACAAAAAAGTTCAATTTTATGTTAATCCATAAAAAGCTCCCAAAGGATTGCATTCTTCAATTTTAGTATATTCTTTGTGTGGCACAAAATTAGTAGCATTTGGATGAGGCAGACTAACCCAAGATAGACCCAGACAACACCCACTGCTTTAATGGTCATGGGAAATGCATTGCTTGCTACCATAAAATTTCCATATTCAGGTTTTTTTGGTGTGGGGTGGGGGGGAGTCAACAGTCTGTCTTGTCACTCGATGTTAATAGAACATTCATTTCAGTTACATCTGAAATTTTTATACTCAGAAACAAAGTATTTTTCATCTGTTGTTATCCTAAGTGATTCTCTCATAATGATAATTAGGTGTCATGAAACACTCCTCCCTTTCTATACAGTAAGCAAGGGCATGTTGTAGATACTAAAATTAATATTTCTGCCATTCAACCAATAAAGGTGCAAAAGATAATATGCAAACAGACCTGTTACACTGAAGAATTTAGTAGTAGAAAAAAAAGGAAATGCTAAATTGTTAACTCTTCTCTTGACAAAAATGATCAATCTCTGACATCCAATCAATATATCAAGGTTTCACAACCATACAGTGATGCAAACAGGTAAGGTTCGGTCAGTATCAGGCTAAAACTGTATTAATTTAATGATTTAAAGTTCATTCTGCCTAACCAGTGTCATAGGTTTGTTGAAGAGGGTCATGTAACCTGGTCGTGTAACCTGGAATGTTGTTAACTAAGACCTGTGATATCAGCCAAAGGATCCGAATTGAGTTAGTGATCCTGAGATCCTAACTGTAAAAGTAAGAGTAACACAGTCAGTGTGGTCCGTGATATCTGGATCTCTGACATTACTATTAAAGCAACAGGGTCATGGTGGCCACAAAAGAAGCTTCTTTTTGGGTACTTTTACTTAATTACTCCCTTCTTGGTACTCTTGCCTGCTGTGAAGATTAAATGTTGCTGAGTATTTAATCTGACTTTGAATTAATGGACTGAATGCTAAGATCATCTTCTCTGAAAACCGCGTGAAAACCTCCATAAATATAGTGCGGTGTTTTCCTGATTCTAACCCTGTCACATTTAGCTTTGTGGTCACTTAGCTTTCCTTTTTGCTATCAAACTGCATTGCTCACACCTTTGGTGTTGCTTGTCCTTTCCCCCCTGCAACAGAGTAACACACCTTTTCTGTCAAGATTCTGTTCACACAGATTCCTGTCCTAGAGTTGTGCATCAGTATGTCATACCAAAGTCACACCATGCCAATCTGTTACCACTGTCATCTGTTCGCACATCTCAGATGAGTTGCAATAATGCATTATTTTTCAGATGGTGTTATCATTCTGACAGTTCCTCAGAGGTTTTGCAGGTTTTTGTTTCATTCTTCATTATGAAATAGAAATGAAAGATGAAGTTGACATTATGATAATGAGCATATAATTATTACCAGATATTAAACAATCAATTTATTACAACAACATGCCTGGCAAATATGTAACTGTATATCTTGTGTCTCCTCTCCAGCTGGTTTTGTTATGGTCAGGTGAGGATCAGCTGCTACAGTTATATTGTGAGCCTATGAAATGACCAGCAGGAATGTGTTGACAAAACCTGAGTGTTTGGAAAAGGAAATATATGTGACGAAGGCATGGAAATTCATGAATGGACTCTATATTAGCAAGCTAGTCTTCAAATAACCAAAGATGCAGAACAGATGCAGAATCAGTTCTGTTTAACTGCAGTTAAAAAGGCTTTTGTTATTGAGCCATGTAACTAAATTACAATGGTGAAAATAACCATGGTAAAATGTTTTTGCTTTGGTTTATTTAACTTGTGTTATGATTTTATTTCATTTATGCTATATCAACTGCTAAAATATTTAATAACTAAAATGACTGCTAGTTAGCTTGCTGAAATGACATAATGAACTGTTGAATTACAACACTTTTTTACCGTAAGAAATCTGTGTTTGTAAAGTAAATGGCATTATTTAGAGTGAAGTCCAAACCACACTAGATTGATTGTGGGTCTCAATCCAGCCACACTTCATCTGGGCCATCTGTGTCACATTTGCTTCCACTAGTCCCAGCTACACTTGAGAGTAGAAGGTATGCTTAGCTACGAAGAAGTGTTGAGGCTATAAATAAGCCCAATACAGGGAGGTGTAAGACAATAAATATATTGTAAATCACAATTCATTGCATTATTTATTTGCTTAGAAAACCCCCTTATGCAGGGAGGGCTTACACAACTCATGTTTAATGCATCATACATACACAAATTGGTACTTACTGAGGTGAAGTACTTTGCTCAAGGTTACAAGAGTAGCATTCCACGTGGGATATCAACCTACAGTCTTTGGGTGACAAACTAATACTGTATAACCAAAGCTTAGCTATGCAACTAAAAATATGCTGAACAGAATTCATTCTCAGTCTTTGTATGTGTAAACTACATCTGCTGTAATATAAAAGAGTATTTTTTTAATAATCAATTGTCAGGGGAAACTCTGTTTGGCACATCATACTGATGATGAAATAAGGATTATAATCTATTGGTATAATGCTTAGGCACTATAAGCTTATCCACCTTCATTTTCACAGCCTTTACATCATCACATAAATGGTGTGGATTCCAGGATCCAACAGGAGAAAACATCCTGTTTATTTTCACAAATTTACTGGAGGACTGCAATTGAATTTGTCACCATAGTGCATTATGTGCAGTTTCGGATGTTTCATTATAATAACTGTAGCCATTGTAACCTTTAAAATTTGCATTACGGTCATGAACTTGAAACATTTCTCTCTCTCTGTCTCTCTGTCTCTCTCTCTCTGTGCACGCGTGTGTGCATGTGTGTGTGTGTGTGTGTGTGTGTGTGTGTGTGTGTGTGTGTGTGTGTGCGTGTGAAAAGGACAGAAATGTGCAGTGCATATTCAGCGAAAGTGATATGCTGGCTGTACCAAGCCTTTGTGAATCAGCCTCAGAAGGGCTATTGACTTTTGCTTCATAATGTAAAACGAAACAATTTCCTTGAGGATCATTTTCAAATATGTATTGACTTTTTCCAGAAAACTTCAAATTACTTTTAGTCCCCAACAAGATATGTGTTAAATAGCAAATGTGAAGCTACTCATTTTCACCAAAGATGAAAAATTGCCTTTTAAGAGTTTTAGAGCTTTAGCTTCAGCTTTTTGCTTTTATTTGGCTTGACAACCTGTGAATTGAACTCCTATTAGATGATGTGGTGTTGTGTATACAGTGTATTGTAGTGGAACAAAAACATTACTGTAAATGACAGTGTACATTTTTTAGTTTTTCTAAATCTAAACAGATGCATATTTTTATGCATTAAGTCCATAATTCTCAAATACACATTCTTTTACTATATTCATTCTTATTGAATATGATCTATTCCTTTTAAAGTTTGATCTATAAAAACACTTTGTATTATTTCTTTAGAACAGTTCATAAACAGCCAGAAAAAAAATCAGTTTGAAAGTGTTTTGTGTCTGTCCGTCAAAATATATAGATTTTTCCTCCAGAGTTGCAGAGCTACTTCTTGATCTCAAAATCACAAAGTGTCATTGTTTTTGCTTGTAATGCAATTCCATGCAAAGGTCAAGGAGGTCAAAACATTTTTTTTGTATCTCCTTCCCAGAAATAGCTGGCAGGAGCTATTTTTGGACATTGTGAAGATGCAATCCTCATCTTCACCAAAGCAGACATGAACCTTTCTTCTTATTTTTAACCCATCTGACTAATGCAACAAAATGCAAAGAAAAGAACTGTGCATATTAACTTGAGCATTAGCGTATTAAAGAGGAACACAAATGTGTTCAATTGCATCCATTTTAACAGGGAATTTGTAGTTGTTTAATTGGTCTACACCTAATCTCCATCTGGTTAACCATTGCGTAAAAGCAGGGGGGAAGTCCTGAGACCAGTGGAAATGAAAGATAGTTCTATGTTGTCTTTTTTGCCTGGTGCATCTATTTATTTGAGGACCTCTTTGCTGAGCACCATTCATTTTCAAGTGAAAGCACCATTTTGATGCTCCATGCCTCTGAAGCTTTTCAACTCTGTTTAACATTATCCACATTTGTCATAAGCATTTCTTCTCATAGGCATTCCACTATGAATGGTATTGGCCTCGATTTTATCCACAGACAAAAAACACCACGAGTGTTGGATAAGTACACAAGTATGATTTATGATTTACATGTACTTACCATGTATACATCCATCACCTGTCAGAAGATATGCATCTATCGGGCCATGGTCCATTTACTGTAAGCTACAAAAAAGCACAGCTCATTTTATGAAAGAATGCGGGACATGACTCTGAAACAGACGTATGCCTGTTATGTATTATGACAGCTAAGATGGTGCAGGGTCATAACCGAACATAAACATGCTCTGCAAAATAAAGGCAAAACAATATGGTTCAAAGGCATAACGTACAGATTTGTTTTTTAGTTAGTAGGATCATACGCATCTTACAAGTTTTTTTGTAGTTTGCCTGTTCTTAAAATCTTCAAGTTTATGATAAATACATATTGTACTGAATGTGTGTTAATGGCTATGGGAAATCAATGACAAATGAAGAGAATTGTGTTAAACATTACACCAGATGTAGGACTATGTGCAAAATGCAATCAATATCATGAAGAGAAAACGGATGAGGTATAATAGTGTCTCTCAGAAAAGAAGGATCAATTAAAATGTGTTTATTTTTCCCATTGATTCTTTATCATACGAAGCCTAACCTTGTAAATGTCGCATGGCTGCCAAAAGATATACCCTGTTGTACCAGGGAAAATACAATGAGACGCTTCAAATGTGCTACAGCTGAATCCAGCAGTAGGTTGGTTTCCTACCACGAAATAAACTCTCTTGCCTCAAAGTCTCACCTTCGCCTCCTTGTGCTCAGTGAGAGACACACCGTCTCTTTACCCATAAAGTGTAAACCTGTATAATTAGTCAAAGGATTTTATTCTATGGAATGTGAGAACTCTCCTCAACCAAGCTTTCCTGTCAGATTTCATTTATATGATATTTAATTAAAGAGGGAAGGCTATAAGCCAGGAGATGAGGGCCTATATAATTGTTTCTTAATTACATCCTTTGATAACTCACCTTTGATTGCTCCTTACTGACACCAGGGTCTAAAAAGGAACATAGTAATTACAACATAGCTTTTGCAATCAGGGAAGGGATCTGCTAAGCATCATTGAGTAAGAGTACAAACGAATTGACTATTTCAAATGTTCATCCAAAGAATCAATGTATGTGAAGGTTTAAACAAAACAGAAATGATATCCATCATGTTTTTGACAGCCTGATGAGACATAATTTTAATGAAAATGGGAAGTGGTAGTATAACAATGCTCTGCAGGGTTTGGTCTCAGAACACCTTAACAGTTACGGTTGAGTGCGCACAGATGCGTGAAATTTTCATTGTATGAAACACAATGAATAGCATTCAAAGCTCAATCCAGGATCGAGAGCACATGCATATTTAACAAGTCACTGAGTATTCCTGGTAATTATTGTAAGATGGTTATTACGAAGAAATTATCAGTAACAATTCAGGTCTTGTATGACCTTGAGGGGGGACCCCTGTAATTATTCTCTCATTAGTGTGTACCAGTCATTGCAGCAACACATGGGCAGTCTTCTAATTGACCTGAGACCTGAGATTATAATATAATAAAATAGCATGGTATTTTTTGATTTCACCAAATGTTATGAAATGGGGGCTTGATGTAGATGAAGAGGATAACCAGCTCAGGATGTGTTCGCCCTTTCACCACTTGCTCTTTTAATCCAAAGAGAACAGGGTGTACCTTCCCAGACTGACAGCTAGCACAGTGGTTCCTTGCTGATTCCACACCCCTGGAAAAAACTCTGCTCAGGAAAAAAAGAGCTTGCTTGATAAAACAGGGCCATTCACTCCCAGGTTTGATATTTTCACCTGGGCAATTTAAGGCCCTAGATGGAAAGGTAGTGACCCCAAAATGACAGGCAATGAACATTTTGGAAAGGTAGGTGGGTGTTTTAACTGACAGAGAAAAGGTAATAAATGATTTCTTTTTTTCTTCTCTTGCAGCACATCCTGTTTTGTAATACAGAGTTCATGTCAGTTCTGCTGAATGTGCTTCGTTTAGTTGCAACAGGAATCCAAACAATAATTCCAGCAGGTTAAGTGAACTCCCATGGTAATACTGCACCAGGCTGAGCATTTTTAAAGACTCCTCCATGGAGAGCGTGTGGGCAAAGCTATGCACACAATTCACACAAGTGTGTGTGTGGTAGCTTGCAGAAATTGCTTTGGTGAGAGATTTACAACCCCATCGATAAGACAAAGGTAGGCAGACCGCTATTACTCACAACTGTATGCTTATATCGAAAGACAATAATGAAGCTGACTGCAGTTTTGGAATGAAATTATTGAAGAATTATAGAGAGCTCTTGATAGGACCACAAGATGACTCTTTCCCCTTGTATAAGTGGGTTCTCGCTGCAGCCCACAGAATGGGGAGGAGCTGGATGTTTGGGACTAATGTTTTGTTGCCATCAGTCAATGCATATGAACTACTGACATTGCTGATGGATATTTGGGGTGAGACTGGATCAAACTGAGTGGTCTGAGGAATTGGCTCAGAGTGCTGATTTGCAATGTATCAGAGTATTTTCACCAAAATGTATCCTAAGGAAATTGGACCATATGTCAAGCATTGCATCTTGGAATCAAAACTTTTTTGTTTTTGTTAATTGCAGGATATCAAGTCCTATGTATCTTTACATGGAAAAAAATAATGAGTTTAACAGAGAAAATTCACTGCTCCTGTGAACTCATATTATTTAGAATAAACTGCATCCTTGGACAATTATATTTTTATATCCACCAGTTTCACAGGCAAGGATTAAGTAAAGTCATAGATGAAGACATTTCTTTTAATAGAGATTTCAACAAAGAGAACTTTCTTAGTCTACGACTTGGCTTAATCTCTGTGTTGATCAAAAAGTAAATAGTATTAAATTAGAGCTCCATTTAATTATACTGTGCACCTTTAAAGAGTGCTTTTAAAAAGGGGAGTAGAACCCCTGAGTAAAATCCTTGTAGATGTCCCCTTCTCCCATAGCCCGCATAACCTTTTCAGCCTGTCAGTGAGGTTTTTTTTCTTTCTTCCACCCAAGTTAATGAGGGCTAATAAAAATAATTATGAGGGATGATCCAGTTCCTCCCAAAAATCGAGCTCCACCCCGTTCTGCAGTGTGCAGCGAGAAGTACTTGCCTTGCGTTGCACCCCTTGATCCTCAAGATGTTAGTAGAAACTTTCTAAATCCCACGAACCTGCCAAAGCTCAGAAGATGCCAGTAGTCATCATTATAACACGTTAATTATGGGATTCTGTACAATCCTCCCATTCACTTCATTTTCATGACTCTAAACATTACTCCTTATGTGTACCAGCTGTAACTATTCTGAACATGGTGAAATAACACTTTCTTAGCTATTGGTTGTAGTAATATACAGTGGGCTTTTAATTTATTGCATGATAACAAGCACTAATGATGCATCATTAATGAAACTTTACACAAAATGAGAAATATGGTAATGATGTTCTGTATGATTTTTATTTATATTTTTTTACAGAATGACGATGGCCTGAAATACAGCATTTTTTGTGTTTCAAAAGAGAAGTCTTTGTTTGGCAGAAAATCACAACTCACTTAGCCTCAAGCTTTTTTTCAAGCAATATTGGACAGTGTCCTACTTATCTTTACTTTTCAGTATTGCCTTTTTCCAGGACATCAAAAAAATCATTATTTGGATAATGCATTACTTTTCTAAACCTCTTTTTGATTGAGTTGTTACACATGCATCCACCTGCTTTTGAGGCCTTTTGCTCTCAGTTTTTGGAAATATAATCGGTTCCTGGAAGCACAGCAGACCACAAGGTATTTTTGTTTTCCACAATATAAAGTAGGCTGACATCTTGAAAATAAAGAACAACATTTTATGAGAGAGAGAGAAGACAAAGTACGAGGTGGATGAGAACAGAATTAGATCCAAGAACTGGATATTTCATGCTAGTTTTCTCATTCGCTCAGCTTTGTTTGGGGCTGTGTTGCAATGTCAATGGAGGGCTGCATAAATTTATGCAGCGTACCTTTTTTGTATATGTAAATGCTTGGTGGAGGACCACATGAAAATTGGTTTTGATTAAATGAAGTACAATAACCAGCGAACCTCTGGAGGGTTTGCCCACTATCCATTTGGTGCAATAAATGAATGCATCATTTCATAATATTGTGGTACATGTATCTATTTGTCATATAATCAGCAACAGTGCAAAGTGAGGAGTTTCTGTTAAAAACTCATGTTCAATTGATTTGTCATGTTTATAAAGAGCAGTTGCATCATATTATATTTATTTGCTTGCATTTTCCTGTCTCATTGATTACTACTACTACTACAATTGTCTGCAATCTGTAAATTCAGTGAAATTGGGTCACGAAAGAAAAAGAAGATGAAAACAACAGTACATTATATTGTAATACTCTGTCGAATTGTATTTTTTATATATTTAATTAATGTGAATGATGAAAATACCAATCATGACACAGCTACCAATCCATACATTAGTTATTATGTACAGCTAGACCATAAACACATTCAGTGTAGTTAAACATGCTAGAGCAGGTGTTAAAAGTGATAAGCCATAGCCACTATTTATTAAAAAATGGCTTGACGGCAGTTATTTTTCTCATCCAGTGTGAGTTTTAATTTGTATTTATTGCATGGAAAAAATACATATTGAGGCCAAACTTGTAATCTAGAGTGACATGGATTAGCAGTGACTTTCTGGATGTGATAACAGGCTTGCTGGTTATCATCCTAAGGAAGCTGCTCACCATTCTGTTGTGCATTTGTTTTCTTGGCTGATCCAACAGAAAATTGCCAAAACTATATGCTTTGTCTCTAATTTAATCTGTATTGCAATAAATACATTGCACCAAGAAGGTTAATAACTGCCAAAACAAAAAAGGAAAATGGAAAAACAATGATAATGTCACTTGTTGCATGGATGCTGCCAGAGCAGATAAGACTCCCCTCATTTCCTCTGCAAACATTTCAAGTTGAATCCAATATTATGCATCATGAAATTTATGAAGAAATGTGAACTGTGGAGATATTTCAGAACACGTATGGGAAGGTTTTTTTCTTTGTCCTTGCAGTCAAAACAATACATCAAGCTGAATTCATGAAGATCTGAGTAAAGGTTACAGCAGGCAATCAAAACAGTGGGTGGCTACTTCTTGTTTATGCTGTCTTTGGGATGACCCTCATGTTACTCCCAAGTTGAATGTGTTACTTTCAGCACTAAATGCAGCAGAGTTCATTTTAAAACAGCTGCATGGTTTAGCCAGTAGTGCAAATTCAGTACCATGAATGTAATGGACAGAGAAGAGGCTGAGATACAAAAACAGGTTGACCCTGTGTGTTTATTATAAAAAACCAACTTAATTGCATGTAACGCTATGATTGTAAATATTATTATTCACACTGTTGCCATGTTGGCCTCCCCATTTTTAGTTAAACTGGGATAAAGTTACATGTACCATTATGAGTGACAAAATTTATGAATTTAATTCCATTCAAAATACAATTGCCTGGGAGACTTCCAAACACCAAACAAAATATAATAATAATATAATATAATAAAAACAGCAACAACATCAGGAGAAGACAGCAGCATACAAACTGCAAGGATGATGAAATTGCTGAATGACTTGAATTAATGAAAGGAAATAAACAATATTTTACATTTTATTATATATGTAATATGACCACACATTGCTCAATTATAAGTTGGTATACAATAAGTATGTTTTCCAAAATTGTTTGCATTATGTATAGGATACTGTAGCCTACATTTGAAAGAATGGCAGCCTAGCAAAGAGAAATGCTCCATGCATGTTATGACCTGATGTCTCAAGGTTGTGGTTCAATAATATTACACATTCTGTGAGAGGGAAGTGTCAGGTCCTTCACAAGATGGTAAAAAGTAATATTTGGCATTTGGCTTCCAAACCTGATGACTTCAGCCAAAATACGTTTGCATACAAATGCTTGTATTTGCAAGCCACCAAACTTTAATCCTTTTCAGGAAAGTTGTGTTCACTGAAGTCTTAAATACAAGCACAAGGACCACTGCAGCTGACTGCAGAATTTTTTTTAAAAAGGCTACTTTTTGTACATAGTTTGTTCATTCATCCAGTTCATTCAGTTTGTGACAATTTGGTTCTGATGCAGTTCACATCTCACTGCTTCATTCAGTTCTTCCAGCTTGTTCATTTCCATCAGTTCCATCAGAACATGAATATGTGAATCTCATTCATTTCATTCAGTGTATGTCAGTGAGTCTGACCAGAGGGTGACTCCACCTCTGGTGACACAAAGACTGGCATTTTATGAAACATACTTTCAGATTTCAAGATTTTTTAAAATCTAGACTTTCCATTTTAAGTCTTCCATTTTGATACAATTTAATGGTCGACATCAAGAGAGTCTGCTTGTTTCTAACCACCTATTGGGCACAGGTCCAGGTACCACAGTCTGGTGCTATCCCACCTGGTGTACTGCAACTTCCTGTTTTTGCTGTTAAAACACTCCAAAATATCCAAAACTCTGCAGCTTGTCTGGTCTTTACTGTCTCTACTTTTTCTCCTGTTCACTGGCTTCTAATTACAGCCTCTTTGAAACAATGGAACTGGAATACCAGGCCCTCAACCTTATCATTCAATTTACAGTCTCTCATCTCCCAATATGAGATGTGAAATGTAGATGACTTTTTCATGGATCTCTGCACATGAGGCTGGGCTGCATGGGAAAGTGTCATCTACATTAATTGAGATCAATATATGGAACCCACTATCAATGCCAGCATAGGCTTTAGCCATGTTTTCACTCTGGTGATTCACTGGGAGGCCATGCCTTGGTGCATCATTTAAGTGAACTATACAAACTATCATAAATTCTGCAAAATGGCCAGCAGTCCTACTACCCAGCAACTCAGCCTTTGATTAATTATCCACACTGGGTCCGTTTCTCTGTGACATGCCTCCTAGTCTGGTCTCAACCTGTGGTGATACTTTCTGTTAATCATTAAGCTGACCCCAAGTCATTTCTATCACAACCTTACTTTCTACCTCTCACCGAGCCATTTAATTATCCCCAAATGTGATCTGATCTGAGTACAGAGGTCTGTGTCTCTGTGTCTTCAGCTCTGCTGGGAACACTCTGTGCCATGAAAGCACACAGAACTCTTATTTAGCAAAGATCTCAGTTTTTACTTCTATTCTCTTTAGGGACAAAAGGCCTTGCGCTTTTCAGGCAGCACAACAAAACCTATGACATAATCTTAAAAACATATACAGCTGCCTGAGAACTCCCTAATGATGACAAATTCAACGGTAATGGATAGAGTCACAATTAAATGATAGACACATCTAACTTTCTGCCACAAAACTGTAAAAAAGGCACTATAAAGTTTAAATCAATCAATCAATTGCACCCATGAATGTGCTTTACCATTTTAATGAACTCTCTCTTATTTGGTTTTATTTAGTATTTTATTTAGTATTTTGCGATGTTTTCTGAAATCCTGCAGTAACTGAGCTCAGTTGAGCCCTGTGGAATACAGGACACTAGCTGTAGAAAAAAAATGTCTTTGAGCAAAAATGTCTGTTTTATGTATGTTGAGAACAGTATAAGGAAAGTCTGAGCAGCTGGGAAACTGTAAAATTGAGCCTCATTGGAACTTATTTTGAAGAATTCCAATGCCTGGCTTTTTCAGCTATCTAAGTGAAATCTACCACAATAGCTTCATAACATATCAACTTTATCTTTTAAGTTGCTGCTGAATTCTTGAAAATGCAAATTGTACAATTACTTAAGGCGAAACTTTACTTTGAGAATTCTAAAAACCTAATGAAAAAGAATAATTTATATATAGAATTTGAAGAAGAGACTCCAGTCATTCATTTTTCAGAAATTAGAATAGCACCCTATTAAAGGATGTGGCTTTAACAAAACCTTATGAAGTAATGTGATATTACATTCTCTACCCAACAACAATAATCATAATCACCAACTGTATTCAATGTACAATTTGGTTGGATAATGAAAAAGAAAAGCTTTGACTTGCCAATAATAATTTGCAATAATTTTATGCGGAGTGTTTAAAAACTCATGCAGAGGATCGCATTCTCCCAGCGTGCATCTCAAGATTTCAGCTACAATAGCTGATGCCAAAGTACAGCAAGCTGAGATCATAAAATGATCAAAATTTAGAAGCTGCCCTCTAGTTTTAAAGAGGCACGAATCTCTGTTGATGCAAGCGAGAGTCAGCAATGACAGAATAGACACCTTCAAAATGATCTCCTTCTTACCCACATTTCCTGAAGAAAATTAAAATCTATTGATTTACCACAGGCTGCTATGTGCTTCAAAGAATGAGCTGAGCAGAGACCAATATATGTCGATACTTTTTCAGATGTTTTGTTTTCAATAGCTCACTCAAAGTGAGCTCCCTTCCTATTTCACTCTCAGTTCTTTTGCAACAGTGGCACTAAATATGATTTACTTTGATGCATCAATAGGGAGAAAGCCTTTAAATTACTTCCTCAACCCATGTGCTGCAAGGCCTATCAAGACCCAACAACGTCCATTTTTCATTTCAACAGAACTCCCTCCCTCTGTTGTGGAAACTATAGCCACTCCATAAACACCCCTGATTAGTTTTGTGATATCTAAATGCATTGCAGTGGCCAGTGCTTACAGCATATGTGTCTAAAATGTCACACTTAAATCCATCTGTCCAGTTTATTTGTATTTATATGGCTTCTGGTCAGCATTATCCCCTATACTGGTGCACCTGAGTGAGCAAATAAGATAGATATGAATTAATAACACAAGTCTTTTGTAATATTTTCAAATTATATGCATCATTTGCATCTTACTTTTAAGATTTTCCCCAAATATTAGAAAGCAAAGATCTTCAACCATTATTTTTTTCAACCATAGTATTTTATAGATGACATCAGATTACATAATTCATATGTATCTCCCTAAAGAGGCATTATTGTATATGAAATGGATGTGAAATGCATGGAAGAATGTTTATGATACTTTCACACAATGTTTTTAAAAAGTGTCTTTGTGAGATTTTAGTGTCAGAGCTCTTAACACCTCTAAACTGTAGCGCTGCATGCCTGACTAGCAGCTCAGCTGAATTTAAGAGTAAGAGTTACTGTCATTGGTCCCCATTGCTTGCTAATTTAATTTTACAAAGTGACACATTCACTTTGGGTTCAAAGGTATGTATTCCTTTTGCTGAACAGATATTCAATTCACTGAGTTTAACATCAAAAGCTCTTGAGTCTACCACTGTTGAAGCTGAAAGTGGTTTTCCTCCTAATTATGAATATTCATGGTGAGGCATGGCCAAAATGAAGACAAACACAAAACACCAGGGTAGACAGTACTAAAACTTATAGTTACAAAGAGGAACCCTCTATACACTGAAGCACCAAGGGCGGAAGGAATGCAAAGCTAACAGTTTCCTCTTTAACCGTCTCTGGCATATTCATAAAAGGCATTTTCACATTGTGTCTTCTGTTCTTGTACGTACTCATGGAGAAACCTACTCTTACCTACACAAAAATGAAATATATTGTAATATATTGACAAATATGTTGTTCAGCCCAAGAATATATTTGTAAAAGCATTTAGAATAAATTCTTGCAAAGAAGAAATATACTGCAATATACTAACATGGCAATAATTTACACATTTTCAAAACTGAGCCAAAAAATATATTCTCTAAATTATATTCTCTTTTTTTTCATATCAGTAGGCAACTAATCCGGCAGGGTATGAATTAATTTCTCTCCCTGTAGAGAATATTTCAGTTCTGTCATTCTTCATTTTTAGCCCTCTGAATTCCCATCTTCTGTGTTTGTAGTGCAACTAGATCTTGTTTGTTTTATCAACTTGCTCATAGATTATTATTATGCATGGCTGGCATATTGTTTTTTGAAATCATGAACTGTAAATACTGCATAGCTCATGCATTATGTAATTCAAACATGATCAATATGATTATTTGAGCAGTAATGCTAATCCATCACTTCATCTAATTTAGAAAATAACTTGCATGACCCCTAAGGCCACTGCAATCAAATTGTGCTGACTTTAGTGGAATGGTCACTAACATAACCTTAGTTTATCATAGCTTATTGTAGAGAATTTGCTATCAGGTTTATCAGACAAGTAATTAAGTAATTAGTAATTAAGAATTAATTATTATGTAATGAACAACGTATATTTGTCTCATCAGGATAAATCACATAGAGTGTGTATTCTGCCAGGAACTGAATTCTAGACAAAAGTATATATATATATATATATACACATATATATATATATATATATATATATATATATATATATATATATATATATATATATATATATCATAACACAATGAAACAGCTCAATAGCATTTTTTTCATCATTAGTGTAATGGGAAATATTTGTGTGTGCAAATAAATAATGTAGAAGTACAAGTATAAAAGGGCATCACCCAAGGGCAGCATGATCAGTTTTGGGGTATGAAAATCACTGCTCAACTTCTCAAAAGTCTTGCTGTCAATCAGCGAGCCTTTTTACATTTCAGCATTCCAGAATAGAAGCTTTTGGAGCCTAAATTGCTGTTCTTCAATGGATCTCTTCTGATCATCCTCTCCTCTGAGAAATTAAATGAGGTGCAGACACACTGAAAACACAAACGTGGCTTCTGAACGTTTTCAGAGAAATGGCAGCCACTGGAGCTAAGGACTGCGCTTCGACAGAGGGAATCTCCCAACAGGCAACCCTCACAATGAAAAATTTAAAGCAAAATCTCTTTGGCTGAAGAACACAGTCAGTAATTGTTTCCCCTGAGCTCAAGCAACTATGGAGGCTAAAAATAAATAGAAATACCCGAACGCTCACATATCAATCTTTCACATATTATTCTGTCAGCGTACTTAAAATATATGGAGAATCTTTAAATATGGTACATTTAATGTATGTGAATCGTTAAATCCTTAAATAGACTTTAAATTGTATACAATCACTAAATCAGAAAACCTGGAACATATGAGTGGCAGCTCAAAACCCTCAGACTCCTCTAAACAAACTGAATGGTCCATAGATTTAACTGGTAATGTGCTTGAATACATTGACTTCTGATTAGTAAGGCATGGTAAATCCACTACACTGTAACTGTAAATGCACAGTAAAGTTCCATTAAACATCTGGATAGTCTATGTTGTCCAATATGCGGTAACATGCTTGCCAGGAGATGAAACTTATTCAGTCCCCTTGTCAACACTGGGCTGCCCACGGCCTGTCTCATCCACACCGGACGGATGTGTTTGGTCACACCAGTTGGAGACCGTCTCCTCTGAAAACTGAAGTTCAACTGAAATCGATCTCAATCTGCTGATGATAATTTTTAAATAACCCTTATTAAAATCAGTCAGCCATGTATCCAGTTCTCTTTGACCAATGTTTAATAAAAAACAGCTCCATATTATATATTTTCAACTGTCATAGCACTCTGTTGTATGAGGCTGAAGCTAAGTGTGGTATAAACCAATTATACAAAATATATTTCTAGCTGCAACGGCACTCTTTTGTAATGCAAAGAATTGATTCTTGTTACATACACTCATTGATAAAATCATTATGAATTAGTTAGAGTTATATTCAATATCATTTCTTCTTCATTATATTGCATCACCAAGACATGAAAGTTAAATAAAGGATACAAAACCATATTATTTTCTGCAGGTCAAATCATTTAGTTTGAAAAGATATGTAGTGCCATTTTTCAGCATCTAACTATTAAACCAGAGTGAGCATGGCTCAAACTTTTCCACTTCAGTAGTTGTCTCAGAAGACTGTTAAATACAGCAGGCTCAATATTTCAGCATTTGATCTTGATCGAGATTGCAGTGGCAGTGTTCACTGGCACAGTCGCTCATTTATTTCAGCTATTCAGAAATAGGTCTTTCATATCCCTAGGCTTCCCAAGTACGAAAATATGAAAATTCATGGAACCAAAATAACAGCTCTGCATAACGCATCTATTGATCAAGCCTGTAACAATTCATTTTCTCGTGTTACAACACAAAATAATTAGTCGGACACACCAATTAAACACGTTGCAAATGACTAAAATTGATTTGGAACAAATACATGAATGCATTGCAAAGGAGGCCACATGTTTTATTCAAAGTTCTTGTATTCACAGACCAAGGCATTGTCTTCTGTCATTTGTTTGTTGCCTGCTGATTAATGTTCAGTGAAAAGCATCAGATGCCTATCACCAAAGTAAAATGGGGAATGACACTGAGCGTGAGTCTATGTTCTTATAATGAGATTTGGTGCCCTATAACTGTTATCTAAAAAAAAATATCAGTAATTTACCACCATCACTTGTAATGAGCAGCATTTGATTAGTAGAAAAAATGTACATCAATAAGGAACAGTGGTGTACAAATATTTAAAATGTATAGTCATCTAAGAAGAGATAGGAAGAATGGGGGATGCACAGTACACTGATTAAGGCTCCCAGCTCCTTTTTCTCACTAGACTGCTCTGTATCTACAGGAAATCATCGAATCATATACACCAGCCAGACCACTACCCTCTGCAATCCTATAGGATGACTGGCTGTCCATATCGCAGTCACTTCCCCTGTCTGTCCTGGCCCCAGTGTGGTGGAATATGCTTTACACAGTGGTGAGGACAGCAGACTCTCTGCCCATTGTCCACCACATACTGGAAACCCATCTCTTCATATTATGTCTTGGCTCCTCTATCTGACTGTTGCAGCACTTAAATCTTGCTTTTTGGTATAGCACTTTAGTATTTGTATCACAGCACTGATTTAAATATTGACATTAGTTATACTGTGATTGTATTGATTATTGTAATGCTTTATTTAGTCTCTATTTTCTGTATGAAAGCAGATATTGTAACTCTATACTATATTGATACCTGTTCAGATATAGTGTAAGATTTTCTTACAAAAAAGATTGTTCACTTAGCCTTAATATCTGTATTAATGTCCTTTGCTTTGAAAGTCCCTCTGGATGACAGCTTCTGTCAAATGAATTCATGTAAAATTTATCTTAAAACTGGTTAACCGAGTTTCTGGTAATTGATCTTCACTTAAATCTCGGGTTACAAATGCTCAATACATCCAACCACATGCTTTTTCTGGGTTTCAGTTGCTCAGTTCCACCCTAGGCATGTTCAAATGAAACAATGAAGACATTGTATACTAAACCACCCACCAGGTCTTTAAATCTGATATGACAACAACCACTAGAAACAGTGGCCTATGTGACAGCCACTTCTGCTTACAAGACCCCCTGTGGAATCAGCTATGGCGATGTGTCAGATTTCGAATCCAGCACGGCAGCATCAGCATATATGGAGAGATTAATGACTGCATGTATCCCCAAAAGACTCACCAGCTAAGATTCAGTAAGCCGAAGGGGCATCCAATCATGTCTGCAATTCTAACTTGCTCTGTTTGTTTCCCTAAATTACAGTACTCATTTGCTTGCGAGGCGACGTACATAGCCTCCATTTTGGGAGCCATTTTATTCCTTTTATATATAGCCAGACATTTACAGAGACAATTTATGTTAATAACCTTGCTTGAGGTTACAAGAGCAGCAACCCACCATGGATCTAAAGCTAAAACACTGATTATAAACTCATTTTCTTAACCACAACAACACATAATCCAATGGGATTGCATTTGATCTATAGTAATAA
This sequence comes from Megalops atlanticus, assembly GCA_019176425.1. Lineage (NCBI taxonomy): Eukaryota > Metazoa > Chordata > Actinopteri > Elopiformes > Megalopidae > Megalops > Megalops atlanticus. The sequence continues at coordinate 20,913,633 of CM032893.1, forward strand.
TATACCCTGGGTGATAAATATGTTTCAAACATTGATGAAATCTTGAGCATAATGTTACCTCACCAGAACTTCTAGATACAATTATTAGAAAATAATTATGTAGCAGGGCTGATATTACACAGATTATAAATAATTTGGTCAAGACAAGGAGAGCATTTTGTATATGAATGTATTTGATTTTTTTATGGTTTAGCCATCTTTACATGAAGCATTCATTTGTAAACTGAACACTATTTCCATCATGAAGATTTTTAAAACCCAGACTTTACTTTGTGGTTCTTTACCAATTGAATACCTTGATTGTTATTATGACAAATGTTATAAAACACTGACAGCATGTTACTTTTAGACTTTTAGTCACCTTCCCAATTTAAACCCAGAGCCTTAATCAGAACTCGTATTACATTATCACTGCATGTAACACAACAACTGTGAAAATGTACTTCAGAGTGAGTTCTTTTTTTCTCATTTTTACCTAATTTTCTTCATGGAGAGTGAATTCAAACTTTACCAAAAAGTTTCATTAAAATTACAGAAAAACAATGATTCATAATTAAGGAGGTGGAACAGACAGATTCCATGCTACATTTAGTATCGCTTTACTTGCTTTTGATGTGCGTACTGCCGTACCTGTTTGACTTCTGAAAGGTTTGATCTCAGACCGGAGTGATTACTATGCATGTACAATTTTCCTGAAATGGTGTGAAAGCTTTAATTGGACTCAGATAAAATGAGGGACCGCTCAGTAAACAAATCCCACTCCTCCCCCACAACCCCCCCAACCCTGCCTTCCCCCCAAACACACACAAACACATACAGACACCATTCATATTTTCTTCTGAAAGTAACACATAATTTGCCATGTCTGACAGGTAGTGAGCTTAATAAAGTGAGAAATCCTGCAGATTTCTTGCAGATTGTCTCCAGCACCGTCTGTTACCGGTTCTTCCGTTCAATCGCAGCTGCAGCGTCTTTGCAATGTCTCATTCATCTGTCCAGGCTTCACTGGCCTGGCCTTATAACCTCCACAAACCAATTACACACCTGTCCCTCCAAATGGGAATTAAAAGAGGGGAGGCAAAGTTCTGTGAAATCATCTTGAGTTCTTTTTTTTATCATTTTCTCTGCTCTGAAAGGATTAAGGGGATTTCAAAGGGATTTGGGCTGCAATTAAGAAATAATAATTAAAGGACATGAAAAAACAAATATTAATAGGACAGATATGGATATAGCCACCTGAGTTTGAAAATAAATGATTTGTCAACAGCTGAAGGGGCAGTGCTGGTAGGACATCTAACCTCTGTGATATGGTGATTTCTAACCCACAGTTGGGCATTGGGCAATTAAATCTCTCCATACCCCTCTATTCCTTTGCTCTGTTTCTGTGAACCTTGTGTTTGGATGTGTCTGATGTTCAGAATTACTGGCAAAGTTGATTATTGAAGGGGATTGTCTCATTGCAGTCGGACATGTTTTGATGATTCAAAGTGCTGTGCCTGATCATTTCAGATAGCACTGGCACTCGAACAGCATCCTTATCACTACTCAGCTGCTTTGTTAATTTGGGATCTTTTCTTCTTATTATTATTTTTTTCTTCTTCTTCTTATTATTATTATTCTTTTGTTGTTGTTATTATTAATTGTGGAAAAACCTTAGTCAGCTGTACCATCAGATTTGCCTGCTGCCAAAGGCCTGCCAGTGTGGCAATGGTGTCCCCACCAAACCTGCCAGGCAGACAGACATCTGTCCCTTTCAGGCTACTGGTTATTCATTACATTATCCAGTACTTTCCCAACCACCGGGAAAGCTGCATCTGGGTCTGTCTAAAAGTTTGAATTGCCCCCTACAGGTCAATATTCCCCTAGGTTGCTGATTAACCCAGCTGAACACCACTGGCTCATCCCTTAACTATCTTTGGACTTATTGCCTCCTTATACATTGTGTGCATCAAAGTGATCATGTCTGAAGTTGCTGCTGTTTTTTGGGCTCATACTATTCTATATTTCTTTAGAGAACTGTTGCTGTAGGTTTTTTTTTTCACCAAATCAAAGAGGTTGGATGCCCTATTACTATTCTATCAGATATCTCATCTGGATTAATGTCAACAGCAGTAGCTATTAGTGATTCGCTGTTTGGAAATGGATGAGTCTTTCTGAATGAGTCTTTTCAGCGTACTGTATGTACTGTTTTACGATTCTGAAAGATTTGTTCATATGTCTCACCAGTCAGGCAACCCCCAAATGCTTTGAGTAACAACTATCGGCCTGAAAACTACAAATCCAAAAATGGCCATGAGTGGAAGAAAAAGATATATTTGGGCAGGTTGCTATACAGACTATCAGAACTATAGAGAGACTAAATGTGAAAGTAAACCCAACATAGAGTAATCACCACTACATGACCTGTCCTTCACCACTGTAAACGTGACTCTGTCGTAATTCCAAGGCATCAAGAACCTGTGGGTAGTGCTGAATACTAACCTGTCCTTCACAAACCATATGACAGCATTGACACTGAGATGCAGAATCCTGCTCTACAGCATCTGAAAAATCCACCCATTTTCAACTGACAGCTCAGCACAACTCTTGGTCCAAGTCACTATGCTCTCCAGACCAGACTACTGCAACCCTTTTCTGGCAGGTCTCCTGCCAAGTGTCATCAGACCTCTCCATTTGATTCAGATATATATCTACAACAAACCAAATAGTCTCTTGTCACATGTCAGCTCCTCTGGTTACCTGTTATGGCTCATATAAAATTAAACTCTGGTTCTAGACTTCTCAGCAGTAACAAAAACTGCAACCTCATACTAACAATCTGTCATCACACCTGACACTGCTGTCAGACCACTCTGCTCCACTTCCTCTGGGCACCTCGACTTCCCTCTCTGGTAGGGTCGATCATCTTGTTCGTGTCCCTTCACTTCCCTTTTCCCCAAGTGATGGAATGAGCTCCCGACACCTGTCAGAACAGTGGGATAACTGTCCATTCTCAGCTTACCTATTCAAACTATATCTTCGCTCTCTGACCTTCTCTCTTTCCTTAAACTGTGATAAAAGATGTCATTGTAAAATGGTAAATGATTGTGATATAATCATAGATACAAGCCTAGTAGTATTTAACTGATAGTACCTTTGGCAAGGGCAATTGTCAGTGGTAAACAAGTTGTGCAGACTTTACCTTACAAATCTTCTGGATGCATATAACAGTTTAAGGTTATGTGCCCTATGACAGAACTTACTCTCTTTGTGCCATTTATTATCATATTATCATATTAATCATTACTATTATATAAGAACAATATCATAATAAAGGATTATTAATATTGTGGTAAAGATCATAGCTGAATGTATGAAGTATAACTAAACAATTGTTTTTGATTCTGATTTTCATTTTCCCTTGGCCAATAGTACTTAGACTCAGTCAGTGTGCATCTCACAATATTGTTCTTAGCAGTGCATATGCTAACAGGGAGCTGTGGGCTGTGGGCAGATGTTTATGCCAATCTGAATGGAAGTGGACAGTGAGAGTCAAGAGTGGATGGTGTGTAGACATGGGTGTGCATAATTTATGAACATCACACTGGATGATAAATAGACATGGAGGGCATGTAGCAGAGTTCACACACAAATGGGAGAAGGCATTGATAGAGCCGAGGGAAGACAAGAACACAGAGGAAAAAGTGGAAGATGATTACAATGGAGAGTGACAGTTGATGTGGACACAGAGGGGTGCTGATCACATGACAGAAGAAGAGAGAAGGGGACAAAACTGTGATCCAAGAGTTGATAGCCAGTGACAAAAAGTGACAAAGAGATTTGAGGAGCAGCTGTTCCTTGTTGGAAAGGAAATACAGAAATGAAAATACATGAAAGCATACAAAATATATGAAGAGGAAAGTGAACAGATGTTGCCAGTGATGGTTCTGGGGGCCTTGTGGGAACTGAGACTCTGCGTGTTTCCTGCACAGATCACTTCTCACTCTCTTGAGAAGGTAAATTAACAGTCTGTAAAGCAACAGGATTTGTCAGGATTTACATATCTCAGCACGGGTAAGTGCACAGTACATTGCTTTGCTGTCAATTATCTGCTTCAAATATAGAAGTGAGCATGGGACAACTGCAACAGAAAGCAGCCTGAGGAAAGAACCTGAGAAAGAATCTTCAGGAGCTTCATTTTGTCAGAGCAGGGATGGACTATTGGAACTTTTGCACCAATCAATATGAGCATCATCATTGTAATGGGACTTCATTAGCCCATATTTTGCAGAACTGCAGAACAATTACTGACTACTTTTAATTTCCACACTAAATCTCCATTGAGTGGGTTCACCAGAAACGTACAACTTGTAGGTTTGTTTATGCTGTTTTTCCTGGATGAGAACGTATTATTCAGTATTTGGCAGGATTTGGGAAGAAGTAGTATTTATAATTATATTCGAATGCACCTTATTGACCAGTATCCTGTGAAATGTACTCATCCACAAGTAAACAGATGGTAAAAGAGCAATCAAGTCCATGCCTCATACAACAAGCTTAAAGTTATCAAGGTGAAAATAGTGCCAGGGGCTAAATATAACATCACTAATCTGACAAAGGAGAGAAATGTACTGCTTTAAATGATTTTTAATCAAATACATCAGATAGCTTAAACTCAGAAATTCCTTGCAAAATATGTCATAGGATAATATATTATTATTGACAATACAATTGATCAAGTAATCAGTAAGGAAGGATCCACATAGACTTCCACATGACAAAACAACAGAATCCATCTGTTTTCACTTATTTTATCATATCTAAAACTACTGTTATTCATGTTAATACCTTAACCTTCTCAAGGAAGGGCACCATGCTCTCTCTGTCAGGCTGCTGAACGAAATGCATTGCCATGTAGAGAACATATTTGAACCAGGCGATTTTTTTTTCTGTACTCCATATCTACCTGCCATTATGCAAAGGCCCATACAACATGGAACCCTGACCCAGCATGAACACTGCTTATTATTTTTAAGTTATTCAGGATTGAGCATTAGTACTGCTTCGATTCACTGTTCGTTAAATAACTCCCTGGGTGCCATCAGCTTGCCTCTGGACAATTTCAGAGAGCTTTGCGGTGCACACACCCCTTGCGCATACCCTGTTGCATCCCTGCAACTGGATATCTCCAGAAATATGAATATTCCAAGACATGCCTCGCCTATCTTTCCTGCCTCTTCAGTGGAGCACTTCAGACAAATATTTATAGTTCAGTGCCTGTGTCTCCACAGTAAACGCAATTGTTGACCATGTTAAAACAACATTCATATCTAAAAAGAATTAAAATGAAGGGAACTTGGAACTTGTGCATCAGTCACATTTATGGCAAATGCATACATGCACTATACCCACATGCACCTGTATACACACACAGACACATACACAGAATAGAAGTATGCAGAGAGATAATCAGTGTGTTCTGTGTCAGTTCCCCAGTACTGCAGAGAAGAAGAAACTTATCTTCAAACAGCTCCACAGAGGCAATTCAGGGGCACCTAGCAATAGAAACGAGATTAAAGAATTGATTTCACAGTATTTCAATCATGAAACTGAAAGCACATTTCCCACTCCCTTACAAATGAGTCGTTTGTCCTAATTGACAGATATGTACATACAAGCCACTGGCTGTCCCAACAAAAGAACATTAACCTGAAACAAACTCATCCCAGTGGATTCAACATGAAACATATTCATTCGATTCTCATTTCATGTATAATTTTACAGTGGCCCTTGAGCAATATAAGAGCGAACTGCAAGAGAATTTGAAGATTGAATCTAAATATTTATCAGCATGCAGCACTTTGGGAATCATATTTAAAAAAGTGATTTGAATATCAAAGAAGAGGATAATCAACAAGAATTAACTGGGTCAACTGAGCTCAACAATTTTTCTCAATTAATAAAAAGATGAGAATGGCATAAAAGGCACACTATTTTGTTGAGCAGGGTCTCATACTAGACAGAGATATCATTTGCTTTTTTGAAAACCTGGTTTCATCAATGAGTGGTACAGCACACACAAAGTGTATCTTCATTCTTAAAGTAGACCACCACCCAAAGGACACCAAAATAAGCAGATTTCATTAATACATTTTTGTGAACTTGTCAATGGTGCCATAAATATATGCAAATCTTGACATAATTAAGTTTGAAAAATCCATTTCATGGGATAATCAGACTTCAGAAAACTCAATTTTGTGTTTTAATCAGATCTTACCCAGGATATTAATGCAGTAGTAGTTTGAAGCATGTTCATTCATGTAAAGTATTTCAGGCTAAGCCAAAGCAGATAATTAATTACTGGCCTTGAAACCAGAAAACTGCTGGTTTAATTGGAAGGTGGGGTTTGATAATCTTTGAGACCTCTTAACTGTAGCTGCAGCAGTAAATATCCTGCACTGTATAGATTGTTAATAATTAAGAAATCAGAAATATTTCATCCAATCAACAGACATAACCATCTAACTAAAACTGAAGGCACAAAAATTATTTTGTCATCTTTAAGATTCAACATTAGATTAAATCATTATCATATAGCAGTCTTATCCAAAATGACTTACATACATCTAGGTTACAGTTTTATCCAATTAGATATCTGGATATTTACTGAAACAGTTGTGGGTTAAGTTCCTTGCCCATAGGTACAACAGGAGTACCCCAGCAGGGGACTGAACTAGCAACCTTTTGGTTATGAGCCCTGTTCCTTTCCACTATGCCACACTGTTGCCCGATTCTATTTATAGAGAACTTACCAATGCCAAAACACACACTAGCCAGTCAAGCAGTTGAGAATGGATTTTTTTTACTGCCAGTCAAAGAATCCACAAAGACATCTCTTGTTTAAGAGTTGACAAATAAGTCAAGAGTTCTAGATGTGTTTTTAACCTAATTAAGAGGTAGTCTAATCTTTAGTAGCATAGTTTATGCCAGTAGCTGGATACACTGGGCACCAAAAACATGAGGTATCTAGCCAGGTGGCTTAACACTTTGTTGTACTATTTCAGAAATGTCACCCCTCCAAGGATCACATACTCAAAGAGGCATTGACTCACAGACACAGGGCCTTTTTCCGTTTGATTACGTTAGCTAGTACTCTCAAGGCCTCCAAAGTGAGTGTATGCAAAGATGTCACTCCAGATGTATTTCCCTGGATGAATGTAGGTGCATGTTATTGCTTCCCATACTTAATGGGCGATTTTTGTGCAGACCTGTTTAAATCAGGCCAGCCAGTCAGTTGTATTTAGTTGTTTTATACTGTTGCCCAACTAGCTGCCTAACATAAGCTACAGGGAGTCAATGAAAGTTTAGTGATTAAAAAAAGCCTGTTATTTTGATTCGTCATAATGACTGTCACTGTATCTCTACAGGGATATACCTGAATCTGAATGCTATTCGGACATGCACAAATTTTACATTTTTTTTTTCTATTATATTTACGTTTACCAAGTACTCTTTTAATATTAACATTTATTGTATGTAGGTGTAACGTGTGAGTTCAGTCTTAAGTAGCCACACCAAGCAGTGATGAATGTGACTGCTCTTATGGTCTGCCGGTCTCATATACCAATAGCCAGTTGCAGAGGAGAGGAGAAGGCTCAGTTAGCGGAGTACCACCTGTCAAGCTCAACAGGCAGGCAGCCAGTCATCCAATAGCTAAGGCACAGGCTGTCAATAATCCCCTTCAAACCAAGATAAAGATAGAAAATAACAGCCCAAAATGTCTTCACGTTAGAAAAACTGCATTGTCAAAACCTGTCAAGTGGACCAAGTGGTCCTTCTCATCACCTTTCCTCATCAGGGTGAGGAAAGCTATTAATGCATTCCATGCTACAGTTAAGATGCCAACAGCATAGACCAACATTCCTTTTGTAATGGAGAAGTGTGAGCTGCCAAGTGCTTCTGCAACAGCAAGGAACAGAAGTAAAATAAATATTACCAGATTTAATATATAGTAAGTGCAGTCTGCATGCCATATATGAAAGCCACACAGATGTTTAGTGAGCCACAGTACATTTATTTTTATTATGTTTGCAGCGAGGAACATTGTGCCAGCCAGCAGCTACATCAGTAACGTTGGCTAGTTACCCAGCCAGGTACGTTACTTAACTTAGCGAATGCTATCTGTATACAAAGAGAAAGTATATTGGCTAGATTGTTAAAACACAACTGACAATGCCGAAGCAGCTTGTTTGATGATATTTGCACCCTGATGTAGTTTGGAGCAGGTGAAGCAACGCCATAGGAAAACTCCCTCAGGCACGAAAGCCACAACGGCCAAAGGCCTAACATTGTGTAAAACATGGAAGAGTGACCACATCGGCCGTTTCAGAGTCGCACTGAACCCAGCGAAAGAAAGGCCAATTATTTAATCCCTGAAGAGACACATGTGGAGGCAAAACTTAAAACCTGCTAAAACCTCTTCTTGTACTCAACAATGAATGAAAGAAAGGAAAAAAGCAGTAGCGCCTCAATCCCAAAAGTAACTACACAGTTTGCCACACTACAAATGAATTACATGTATAATTGCTTATTGAACTTATTTTTACCTGCAAAAATGACGTTATTAGCTACACAGTATTTAGCCTTAGCCTAATGCCTAGAGCCACCAATGGTAACTTCCAGTAAACATCGACCAAATAATACCCCACGGTAGCGGTGATTTGCAGTGAAAACCCTGATGAATCGCAGTCCTTGGCAGGATGAGATACTCATTTTGTGTTTTACTCGCACCGTAATCATACATTTCATAAAGACGTGAAACACATTAAAACAATTCACGAAAAGCGCATTTTCAGCAGCAAAACAAGGGAACAGATAAACTAATTATTCTGCAATTTACTGTAAAACAAAACGACCGCAAATACATACGTACAAATCACAAAATGATAAACAAATACCTGCGCCTGCTTAGTACATATAACGGTATGGAAATGTACAGGAGGGGACGACTGCTGTGGAAGTCATGCAGCTCTGCCACAGGCATACTTGCATATCAAGAGCGCCATCTAGTGTCTAGCATTGACAGGACAGGAGCAACTGTTAGGGCCACACCTCACAAGGACGGCTGAAGAGTTCCAAGCGTCGTCTTCTGAAACAGCTTTAACGGGACAGCTTTAGGATGAATGTTAAATGAAACCATGCAAAGGTAACTCATTAAAGTTGGGTTTCTTCCTTGTTATAGCACATTTTGAGATATGGAAATTAAATGTGTGGCATCGCATTTAAGTAGGATTTGTAAACAGGCAATGCTGCGAGTAAGCCTCTGAAGCCATTTATTATTCAGTAATTGTAAAACGATAGTATGGTCATACTTTATTATAGTATAATTAGGTAATTTATCAGACACCCTTATCCATAATGGCCAAAAGTATATGACATTAATATATACACGAATACAAATACAGACAGGTAAAGGTCGATATGAAAAATGGTAATAATTACCCTGAGAGTAAAGCAATTCTTACAGAATTTAGCAGTGCATAATGCAATTATAAACAAAACTATGCATATATCAAAATAATGAAAAATGTTATATACCTCCCCCACCCACACAACAGCAACAACAAAACCTCAAATGACAAGTGGTTTTGCACGGGATGCTTAAAATGGGAAGTAGAAAAGTATACTGTAATAAAGTGCATACAAAACTGGACTTGTAACCCAATGACTGCAGGTTCCAATCCCAGATAGGACACAGTTGTTTTACAGAGTATCTAACCTTAATTGGTTTGACATATCACCAAGTGTATGAATGACTCTGTCCTTAACAACAACTGCTAAATAAAATATTATTTTAAGGAATTTGAACCACATGTAGGTCTACAAATGGCTCATTAGTTTTCTTAAGATTAAATCTTTTCATCAAAAAACAAAGTGATGCAATCTGATGGAGAACAGAAAGCAGTATAGCTTTCACCATCTTTTATAACCCTTTGACAGGTTTTGACCATAGAGGGTCTTCCTTGAAGTGTCACTCCATGGGCCCTTCTGTGTGAGTTCCTTATGAAAGAGGGGTTTTATTGTTGAAACTTCTCAAATTTCACAAAGCCAGCCTGTTTATTAACATTAAAAAACTAACAGAGATTTTAATAGACAAGCAGTCCTCAATTATTATTAACTAATGTAAATCCCATCATATTTTTGATGTTCATTTTATAGACACTATATATACTACACATATGGAAAATGCAGTGACAATTATCAGACTGGAGTGCAGCAAAGCCTCAGCTATACCAAGGTGTGTAGGTGTTACACTGGTGTTCGTGTTTGGCGTTTCACCTTCCATGATATGAGGCTCAAATCTGTTTATCATTCAGACCCCCAAAAATAAATCTAATTATCTCGTAATAAAGCAATATGCTGCCAGCAGGTGCAGAGGTTAATTTGTCCCAAAGACAATCTGCCGTACAGAGTGGACAACATGACACAAATGGCTATGAGCAGTTGCTTTAATAAACCAGCAGACAATCCTCAGACCTCAGCCGTCAGTGAGGGAGACAGCCGATAATGTCTCAGAGGAGTCACCTAAGAACTGCGAGTCTAAAATGAACTCATTTTCAGACCCAATATCCAATTGAGGACGTTGCGCCTCAGGTCTGAAGGCCCTGGTTTTCAGTCACCTGGGTAGTGAGCTGCATCTCTTAGCTTTTATGTGATTTAGCTCCTCAATCTATTCTCACACAGCAGATTGTCTGCACTGAATGAAAATGACAACACAGGTTGCAGTTACTGTCAATGAAGATCAGTGAGCGCCGAGATAACCCAGGAAGGCTGCCCGCTCTGTAAACTTATTTGGATGAAATCCAGTACCAGTAGGGCCATTGGGATAAATGGCTTTGTCACAGCTTGCTTCACTCTTTTTACTAATCCAAAGTACTTACAGTAACAATTAATAGGGTTTGCCCATGGTCATATATTGCATACTCATTGCCTCTAATTTCCTCTAATTTAAACAAGTCTTTGTACAAATGATGTGGGAAGCGAGGGCTGGAACATAAATGGCAGTAAATGACAGTTTAAGCAACATCATTATACCCATTTGCATGCAGCTATAATCATTACAAAACATTACAAAGCTGGTGGATGTCTGCATTTAGCACATCGTTTGCCTGAAAAAAGTGGCATCTGTCTCTTCTAGTGTCTTGTTGTACATTTTCCATTGATTCAGCATTCAACAGTGAAAACATTAGATTTCACTTGGACTCAGGTACCAGTGGGATAAATACAGTAAGTGAATGTCTCAACTGACTTGTATCATGTGCAACTTAATGGACCTTCATTATACTTAGGCTGATTTATAATACTGCGCTGCTCCTACATTCAGTTTTAATGGAAGCAAGGCCAAGAGAAATCCCAAATCACTACCCACACCATGGGTCCCTAATAAAGCTGTAATAAAGTTGTGAGGTAATTTCTCATCTGAAAAAGCAGACTTCACAGTCTTTCAACATTAAACAATATGTCTTAATGTCAAGTAAAAACACAGTTGTCCCAAGAGGGCAGATGAAACACACATTTTGGAAACTGCAATGCAAAAAAGACTTATCATTCTCATCATCCACTGCTATGAATGAGTGGAATTCCAAGATGTTACAAAGACCTGCTACTGTTTGGTAATCTTCTATTACCTTTCATATTTAACACAGATATTCAATGTTTTTTCATTTAATGTGGGGACAGTGGGGGTATACATATATGATTTACCAATTAGGTTATAAGTGTATTGTAAACTGCATCCTTCAACATACTGTCAATTTCACAATATGTTAATTAAAGGGAGCCATTTAATCGGGGAAATGTTCTTATTACATAAAAATAAATACTTGGCTTGCAGATTAAAATGCATAGTGGCCGCTTGGGCATTGATTACTGTCTTAAATACATCTTTACTTTCTGAATAACCTTGCCAAGTAAAAGAGTTCAGCGGATTCCTTCCGGCTGGCTTTGGGTTTCACAATCTTCACTTCACGGAAAGCGCAAGCCAGCCTGCTTTGAACCTGGTGGGCCTGACCTCCATCCCAGTATTTACAGATTAGCGAGCCACCCGGCCGCAGAACCCTCTCAGCCAAGTCCGCCACGGACAGACACATGGCAACGAGTCGTTCATGGTCCATTTCTCTGAAGCCGCTGGCATTGGGGGCCATGTCACTCAGAATGACGTCTGCCTGTGATCCAGGGAGAAGATTCTGCAGCTTTTCTTGTGTGGCTGGGTCTGTAACATCACAATTGGACAGGAAGAGGGCTCCATCCAGAGGAGCAATACGGAGAAGGTCCACCCCAACAACAAAGCCTTTTGGGAATTCAGTATCTTGCAAAAGAGAGAGCATAATATGATTATCTTTTTTTTTTTTTTTTATGGACACTTTTAGTACATCTGTCTACATATAATATGTATTGCACAGTCTTGAGGTATACTGCTGTTTACTACTGAAACCGTTAAGGTTCACTACATTGCTCAATGAGACAACGATACTGTTTCACCCGGGGCTGGAAACTGCAACTTTTTTCCCTGCCTATCTACTCTGCCCAAACACAACATGGCATAAGCAGCACAAAAGTACATTTGCATGATGTAAGATACAATAAAACCATATATGGTGAAAGGCTGAAAAAAAAAAGCTGAAAAGCTACTTTATTTAACAGGCAGGGTTCAAAATATATATTGATTGACATATTCACTCACTTGCTCCGGCTGAATTTACTCTTTGGACCGCAACTTGGCTCCATGCGCCTGGAGCAGCGCCGCAGTCGATGACGCTGCAGCCAGGCTTCAGAATTTTGTGCTTGTCGTCTATCTCCAGTAGTTTAAAGGCGCTCCTGCAGCGATAGTTTTGCATATGAGCGGCTTTCACAAAAGGGTCATTGAGCTGCCGGACAATCCACCGCTGTTCCGAAGCACTTTTCCCTTTCAGGTTTTGTGGTGCTTTTTTCAAAGTCCTGGCAGAGGTGTGCACACACGTTCTCTGCAACAATGATAAACTGTACATCTCTACACTAGACACTTTCACTCACCTTCTCAACACAGATCTTTCAAAGTGAATAAAATAAGCATGACACATTTTTAGTCGAGAAATATGTCTATAGCCACATTTACAGAAAACCCACAACGACTTTGTTCCTGTTTCCAGTCGAACAATTTAGATTGTCGTACAGTGTCACATGGTCCATGATGCATGCACGTCGCGCGAAAGGGAGTACATTGTAGCTGTTCTGCGGCGTGCGCTGTACATAGGTTGCAAGATATGCAACATTACTTTATATGCAAACATCTTTCTTCGCATATTAGCGATTCCCAACAATAGGGGAGTGACCTCACAATATTATTTTATAAACCCTGTAAACTACAACCTGTTTAGGTGCAAGGTACGTGCTTTTCCTTACAAGCCAGCTACAGATATTGTATAAGCAGAGTATTTATAAACCTCGTTGGTATTGGCTAACTAGCTACGTAGCTAGCTATCAGTTTGTTCCTGGCTATCTGTTTACATCATGGCTTTCATGCCTCAACGTTATATGCATCATGTGTCCAATATCAGTTCTAAGTATATGGTTGCCTGTAGACATCCAGCAGATGCACAGAGCCTGGACTGAAATTATGCCCGCGAATATTTTTCTTTAATAAATTTTTCATTATGGATACATTAAACCATCTGTATTGATTTAAAATAAACAAAATGCTTCCTCATCTTTTTTAAACTTAAGCAGAAATTTTAACTGAAATTTTGAAATAAAATACATTTGTCGTGACACGTTCAGGACCCAGGTCTCCCATATCCCAGATGTTTATTTTAAGTCTTTTGAATTTCTTGCTAATCCGTGATAATATCAAATGTAAATTGGATAATAGAGATTTTTATTTGGGGTACATGGAAAACTGATGCTCTGATTCAGTCTACGCAGCACTAACAAAGTCTCTGGTGTACTGTGTTGACTTATCTTGTGTTTCAGCGAGCCCAATGTTGACCTCCAAGCTATTGACTCTGGTGTTAGTGGTGCAGCCGGGGCGTGTGCTGCTGGGAATGAAGAAAAGAGGATTTGGCGCAGGGAAGTGGAACGGCTTTGGAGGGAAAGTACAGCCGGGGGAGACCATTGAACAAGCAGCCAGGCGGTAAGTCATGGCTTCAAGACTAAAAATAATAATAGTCACCATAGTTCTTGATCTACAATGTTTGAGAGGGATGGAACGATGCTTTGGTGAACTTAGTGCAAGAGCACTTGCCAATCCACAAAACAGTACCATCTCTACAGGATGTCAGTCTGCTTAAAAGACAGTTGTGGCAGCTCAGTCAGGAGGATTTACAAGAACGTATTGCAAATATATACTTCAAACATTTCTTTCTATTTGTCAAAATGTAAATATCAATAACAAACACTGTCAACACACTTGGCTTGAAAGTGTTCCCATTTGTTATACATACCATACAACCAAAAACAGCACATGACTGTAAGTTCCACTGCAAAGAAACATTGTTTAATATCACACACTCTGTCACATGCTACACAGTCTATGTGCAATTTTCTTCAGTGTAGATAACATTCAGCTTGAACTGATAAAGCCGACATGCAGGATGAGTCTACTGAGGGCCATCTAATGAAGGATTCTGAGCACTAAGCAACACATTCCGGTGAAGTTCATAGCATTAAAGACTTAGGAGTTATTTCTTCCTACTAATGCATAACAAACTGTCTTTTTTCAGGGAGCTGTTGGAGGAAAGTGGTCTTACAGTGGATGCATTGGACAAGATAGGAAATATTAAATTTGAGTTTGTGGGAGAAACAGAGCTGCTGGACGTTCATATTTTCAGGGCTGACTCTTTCAATGGAGACCCAGCTGAGTCTGATGGTAATCTTTCCCTCTCATTTTTTTTATATTGTTCCATCTACATTAAATAATAGTGTTTAACATTAAACATAAGAAGTACAGAGGTAAAGTAGCTGTTCAGAGTGTGACTGTTTCAACTGATAAAAAGGAAAGTGAATTACATGACGTTCAAGGAAAGTCTAAATGAAACCAAATTGCCGAACAGTTTTTTTAAGAACACAAGTTTCCTTCAGTTAGATTCTCAACATAGAGAATAGAGACAGCAACTAAATAACTAAACTGCAACCTGAAGTGTGTCTTAGCAGTGTGTAGCCTGAAATCTCTGAGTATCTGAGAATCTCTGAGTAGGCTACTCTCTGAGTATCTAACTGTTTTCCCATCTCTGACAGAGATGCGGCCCCAGTGGTTTGACTGGGAGAAAATCCCCTTTGATCACATGTGGGCAGACGACAGGCTGTGGTTTCCACTCATGCTGCAGAAGAAGAAATTCCTGGGCTATTTCAAGTTTCAGGGACACGAGTTGATCCTCGAACACAAGCTTGAGGAGGTGGAAAAACTTTGAGTGAGCATATGCAATGGCATTCGGAAGAGCCTTGCTCCCACTGATACTAAAACCAGTGGTTCATTTGTTCTGGACCAAATAATGATTACACATCACTTTGTTACATGCTGTTCTGCCAGATTTCAAATGTAGGCATCAAAACTGGCACAATTCCTGCGTATGAAGTTTTGTTAATATTTGGTTGGAACTCAGTGAAGGGGCCAACATCTTGTTCATGAAAGGCTGCTTTGGCAGAAACCAACAAAGCTGAATTTCACAAATCAGAATAAATATTGGCAATCAAGTGAAAGTGGTCAAGAAGAGTGATGGGTTGGGTGGTCAGAACTCACTGAAGATGTAAACAGATTCATACATATATCTCACATGCCTCCCAGATCCTCCTATTGGCAGCTTTTTGTTTACCAGCCTTTGGAAAAGCATTCCTTTTGAGCACATATGTGTGGAACATGTTTGGGGCAGGGCTGAGTGTGAGAGTGCCAGTTTTGAGGAAATCTGTTTGTGCCAGCTGATGGGCTTTGTGCCTGTGCTTTGCTACAGGCAACCCAGGTAGTTCAACAACACTGTGAGGCCTTTGTGAACTATGAAGATGTGATTGATAAATGTTTGAGCTGTGTGCCTTTTTTGTGGAATTTTCTTTTAAAAAAACATCATCGGTTTAGCCTAGTGACCATCCATTTAACCCGTTCAAAATGTCATTCCCTGCTGTAGATGGAAATGGACACCTGTGGTGGCCTCTGGACCTTTCTATGTCTTGTGTTATTTGATTCTAGTTTCTTAAATCTCTGTTTCTGCTTTTAATGTAGTTTTGAAAACGGTTGTTGTGGAAGCTGTTTCCACGTCGTTTTGAATCCAAATGGCAGTACCACTGTATTTTCTGTGTAGCAGTTGGTGTTTGACCAAGTGTTAATAGCAGGTTAGTACTGAGTGCATGTTGGAGACATATGAGGAAGGAGAACACCACTGGTTACAGTTAGCATGAATGCACATGAGGAATCAGTCACTGTCACGTGACCTTCATAGTGAACTTCAACATTTTGTTCAATAAAAAACAGTAACTCCTCAGGGTGTGGAGTGGTCATTTTGGTGAGTGTTGAGTATGAATATGTTTGCATTGATCTAGATCAATGATCAACTATGAAGACTACAGGTTCTTGCATGGTATCTTACAATAAGTTGTACAAACACACAGCTATGTAAATAAACCAATGAGTCAAAGTTCTGTTTGTTGAGAGTGTGACATCAGTTGTACAATCAAGAGGAACAATAAATGTAGACATGATTTTGGTGGTTCGGGCAAGCACAGCTCTGCTTCAGCTGCAGCTGCATGTATGTTTAAAGGCATGTCAATGCAGCTCATTTGATAAATGTCCTCTGTTTTTATAATCAGCTATTTTGACTGATAGTTATTGCAAATGTGTCCAGTAATATGTCTATACCTTCTAAAATAATTTGCTTGGTGTTTAAGATGGCAGTCAGTGATCAATTATACAAAGATTTGTCCCATTTATAACATACACATTCATATTTTCTGTGTGTATGAACCTGAAAACTTGATATTTCCATATGATTTCATTTGGATGTCTGAGAAAACTTGATGACTCATTTTTTAATCTTTTTACCATTAGATTACACTTTGTGAATTAAGTATACATTAGCATTTTCCCATGTCACCACAAGAGGGCGGTCTAAAGCTCTTTCCGATTCATTAAACATTAAAGAGAAGCTAAATCTACTTCATTTTTTTTTAAATGAGATATTATGCTACATTACATGCATTTTCTATTGTAGATATTGAGCTACACTGTTTAGCAACCCAGTTTTTCCACATTTACTCTTCATTAACTCTGTTCACTTCATACTGCTACAACATTGCCATGTCATACAACTGTTAGAGAAAAAATTATGACTTCTGATGAAGCCAGCTCTTTATTTGTGCAGAGGTGGCCTTCAGTCCAGGAGAAGAACATTTAAAGTAACTTATTCATGACACAGACCCACACAAAGGGCAAGAATTTCTTTTAAGCCTTGTATACAATTATCTGTTCACTGCAGAGTTGCATGGCTCAGGAGTTGTGACTTCAAAAGATATTCGGTGTAGAATAATAATAATTGCTATTAGATAATGCAATTATTATTCCCAGCCTGCACCATTCAACCGCTGCAGCTCATCCAAAACGCAGCGGCTAGGCTGATCTACAATCTCCCCAAGTTCTCCCGCGTCACCCCCCTACTGAGATCCCTCCACTGGCTCCCAATCGCAGCCAGGATCCGCTTCAAGACCCTGACTCTCACCTTTTCCGCTGCAAGAAAGACTGCCCCAACCTACCTCCAGGACCTCATCCTGCCCTACGCACCCGCTCGTCAACTCCGCTCTGCTACATCCGGACGCCTCGCTCCACCCACCAATAGTACGAAAGGCCCACGCTCCTCACAACGACGCTTCTCCATCATCGCCCCCAGTGGTGGAATGAACTCCCCACCCCCCTATGAACAACTCCATCAATCCAACCCTTCAGACGTGCGCTGAAGACACACCTTTTCAGACTCTACCTGGACTGATACCTCACTCTTCGACTTTGTAACTTTGATGTTGTGAATCTGACTCCTGCCTTGTACTTGTTGCTCACTTGTCTAGGTAGTATAGCGGTACTCCATTTTTCTTTCTGTAATTGTATTTGAGATGCAATCCTAGTTCAGATTAGTTGGCTCGCGTCACGGACCTTGCACTCAGCTTCAGCACTATTTGCATTATATATGACCTGTACACATCTTGCTCTTGTGCCTGTTGTTTGCTCACTATTTGCACTTTTGTACGTCGCTTTGGATAAAAGCGTCTGCCAAATAAATAAATGTAAATGTAAATGTAAATAATGCTAATGTATTTAATATTCAAAATGACAAAAAAACACCAAAATAAAAAGTAAATATAGAAATAAGAATCGCTTCTATACCAAATATAATTTATTAAATATTGATACAAACAGTTTCACACTTACAAGTTTAAGTGTTTAACGTGTTTAAAACACAATGGAGAACCACCAAATTATAGTTATTGATTACATTTCACAATGAACCACTACACTATTCAATTGTTAAATCTTCACTTTGGAAGCATGTCTAAATATACATATTCTAAATATGTATCTTCGGTCTTTATCTATTGAATATTTTAAAATGTTTTCTTAAAATATCTTGACTCTTGCAAAGTGTGACTTGATTAGTATTAGTATTAGGAGGAGGACTAAAGCCATTGTGTGGCCAACAAAAAAAAAAGCCTGTATTATTTTTCACCCCTATTGAAAGCATTCCATTATGGGGCTATCCCCAGAAGATCTTTTTGTGTTAGTGGAGTTACCATACATTATTTCAGGAAAGCAACGTAAATATATATTTAAATTTGTTTCATGTAATTGGAATAAAGCAGAATTAATACTTGATTACTCCAAGTAAACGCATACATGAATCAGCAAAACAGGTATCTCAGTGGAGCCTGAAATTAAAGGTGAATTTTCTGGAAAAAGACAGCAGTTTGAAAAATAAACCCAAAGTGTTTAATTTAATTTATCAAACAAACATTATGCCACTGAGCCTTACAAACTGATAAATCCTTGATAGGTCCAACCATGGTACCATTTAAGATTTAACACCATCTGATTTTTTCCTGCAGCGTGCTGGAGTGAATCAGTGATATATCAATGTGCTACATTTTGTGATCGTATCAATATTGAAATGAAATGTACAACCAGAAAATCGTACATAATTATTCACGCCTTCCTTTTCTGTGGTTGTTTTTGAAAAACATGCTGGGATGGTTCAAAGGATCGCAAGATATATTCTGTCCCATTTTTACCAACCAGTTCTGTGGGGCAAGTTCACGGTTGTGTTTGCCAAAAGGAGCTACACATGCAATCATGGCTATATCCTGAGCATTCACTCCCTCTAGTGGCCCTCCTTGAACATTGCAGTGCAGTCACTGCATGAGGATGACCCTTTTCTCCAAATATACATTTTCATAACAAACCACTTCTGTGCTTTCATGCATTTTTTACATTTTTCTATGGCACAGCAGGTAGTGTTTTTTTTCCCAGAGGTTAGCATCTGAGAATTCCATCATTGTCTGTTCCTGAAGTGGTTTTCCCAGAGATATAAGCAGTGCCTAAATAAGGAGTGTATCACCTTTTCCTTCCAGTTAAAGTAAAACAGAAGGGTGTCTTTGAGTTCTCCTACTGGGGTGTGAGAGGAGGGGTGGGGACGCCATTTCCCCCCCCAAAAAGACAGCTCAGCTTCGGCTGGAGATCATTCCACACTTCACCCATCTGGTAAGACAAGAACAGGCTTGTTATGCCAAACTTTTTCTTCAAATTCAAGTAGTCCCTGCTATACACAGCTCTGATATGAATTACTATTGAGGCTTCAAGATCAAGCTCGTCAGTAACTTTGTGCGCTGTATGTCATGACATTGGAAATAGATTACACCTACACTAAATTACTGTATACTGTGTACAATGTACCCTTACTGGGGCATTTCACACAATAAGGACAAAAGGGAAAACTATGACAGATCTAGTGCAGTTTTCCGAGCTCAACTGTCCAATTATTTCTAGTAATATCTGTGAAATAAAAGCTACTTCCAAAGTTAAACTCTAACAGCAGTCTTATACATTTTGGTGATGATCAAAAATCCATTTGATGGTAAAATTTATTTAATGACATTCCTCTTTCCAATGTAATTTTGTGCCCAGAAACATTTTAACAGCCATGTTAGACTTAATTTCTGGAGGGATGGGTGTGTGCTGGTTTTGAGTTCAAACAATTTGTGGCTTAACTGGCCAATCAGAAACATGTAAACTTTTTCTTAAATACATTTACAGAAAAAAAATTACTTAGTGCAGGGCAAAGCTACATTCTACAGCAGCAATGTACCATTTTCAAAAATGTTAAGACAAACTGATTACATGATCAGGCTAGGAAAGAGCAGCTCCTGGGAGGAATCCAGCAAACACATGACCATGCTGGAGGTTGACAGGAGTTTGAAGTCAAACAAAGTGAGGGGAGAAGACGGCTCACCTCTCTGTGTCCCTGAATCTGGGATTTGACCAGCGCTCCCAGGATGTGAGAGGCGGCATGGAGATAGGTGAAGACCAGCTGGGTCTCCTGGTGGAGGCAGAACAGCGAGAAGTAGTTGCGCAGCTCCATGATCTGGATGGCGTTCTCCTGCTGCTCAGAACAGACACATGGAAGTCGAACGTGAGTGCACAGTTTCAAAACTTGCTCGTCGTTCATGTAGATGCATGAGAGTTGGAGCTGACAACAGGGAAGAATTCCTGATACCGTATTGTCGATGTAGACATGTCAGCGTTGGATTTGACAAATAGGACAAAATTGTGCAAACCTTGGCGTTTCTGTGTCAGTGATAGAGGTTGAAAGGAAGGAAGTAATGATGTAATATTGCCAGTGTTGATGCAATAGTCTTAACGGGAGTCTGAGTTGAGAGGACAGGATGAATGTTAATGTCGTCGGTATTGCTCTGTCAGCACTGGAGCTGGTGTTGCTGCGTCAGTGTTACCTGCACAATGCGGGACTCCAGCTGCTCCACGGACACCTGCTCTTTGGGCTGCACAGTAGCACTCATCATCTGCCTCCTCATCATGCCGTACTTCTGCAACGCACGCTGGTGTTCATGCAGCACGCCCTTCTCGTGCCGCTCACACAGGTCCTGCTCATGCAGACACACAAACACACACACACACACACACACACACGTACACACACAGGCACACACACAAACAGACACAACCACAAACACTTTCAGACACATGCTGTAGACATCTTTCCCCCTCTTTTTTGTGACTAACAGATTTTGAGTCTTCATATTTTTTCTTAAATATCTCATAGGGTATTAATATATTCATTTTTATACCAGCTGTATGAGTAAAATTGTAAAATCACTTAAGGTTTTAGGCTTAGATTCAATTTAACTGCAGTTCTCCTTGTCTTAACAAATAAAACATTTACACCAATTGTTCATTTTTCACATTTAGTACATTACCCATCACATCAGTACCTGTTACAAACCATTACGAGCTCAGTGGGAATAAAACATAACACTTGCATCATTATTGTGCATACAGTACGTTGCATATAAGCCCTCAATGAACTCACCTTGTATGACTGCATCACATCCAAGAAGAAATGAAGTTTTTCCACTACGTCATCTTCCTCTCTTTTCCCCTTGGAAATAAAATAAAGTGAAAACAGTGAGCACAGCTCCAGGAGGGGCTGCTGTGAGGAAGGAATGATAAAGGGCACAGCTGACAGCACCCTGCTCCTTACCTGCTGGGCCGATTTTTCGGACAGCAGGGCAAACTCCGTGGACAGCCCCTTCAGTGATTGTCGCAGTGTCCCCCATGTGCTGTTTGCTGAGGCCAGCAGGGGGACAGGCGATGTGTCAGAGCCCAGTGTGCTGCAACATCACAAGAACATTACCTGTTACTGTAATGCAGACTTGCACACAGTTGTGCATTTTGTGACAAAATGTGAACATAGTGATAACCGCAACAGTACAGAAAAGCTTGTCTGCAGAATCTATCAGTGACTGTGATGTATGGTAGTGTGTGTACTACCATACATCACAGTGTGATGTACCATAGTGTGTGTTCCCTTAGTTTCTAGATTGTCTAGTTGTGGTGGGGCTTGAATACTGTTATGCTCACACTCACTGGTCTGGGAGTGTTGGTAGCCTGGTATGACACTGTTGCTCATTCAACTTGAATGGGTACACTTCTGTTGTTTTGTGCTGGAAGTCACTCTGGATAAAAGCATCCTCTAATGAATGTAATGTAATGTAGTCTATGCACGCTACAAACCTGCCCTATCCTCTGCTCATGAGAAATTAGCCCCTAGCTGCCCAAGGTTATTCTCCACTTCACATAAAAATATTTAATGTACATTAGGACAACTCATCCTAACAGAGCTCACAGTGTTTTTGAGCACAACTCACCTCATAAAACACAAGAAACAACAAAATTTAAGAAAGCTGACTAGACATCCTAAGCTGCAGAGAGGGAGAAAGAGAAGAAAGAAAGAGAGGGAAAGAGGTGTTGTCACATTCTGCTGGTACCTGAGTTCCCTTCCAAGCACGAGCAGGTCCGTGGCATTGTTCTTGGAGCGTTCGGCCATCCTCTCCACCCTCTCCCTCAGTTTGAGGAAGCTGCTGAAGATGTTTCGGATCAGCTCCCTGCTGGAAGAGAACTGAGCCTGCACATCCGTGGGAAGGTAGTCCTGTGACACAGCAACAGGTGTCATTAAATCATGCCCAATGCTAAAAACAGAATATTTTGAACTTTATTTTACACTCATTACTAATGAAAGAGCAAGGATGAACCTGTTGTGCTGCATTACTTGAAAAATACAGTTATCAAACTACTTGTTTTATGCACCTCAGAACAAGAATGGGTACAAAGGTAAGGAGATGGGTACACAGGCAAGGTGATTAAATATGCCTAAGCGCTCAATGAACTTTCTAACCTGAAGTGAGCTTGAGGGGTTGTCTCCGGATGTTGCCTTAGAGAGACACCACCATACAGATATTAAGAAATACAATTAAATCAGCAGCTAATTAACACCTGCAATAGCGAGGAGCATCTTAATAAGGTTAAGAACAAGCCTTTTCAGGACACCCTTAAAGCAGGCCAAAACAGAGAAAGGCAAGTTCATATTACTCAGGGGAGTTCAGACCCACCTTAGCCTGTGTGGCGATTTTACTTGTCATAAACTCGTCACCAGTTTTCTTAAATGCCTCTCGTAGTTTGTTCTGAACATCCTATGGTGGGAAAAAGGCAAGAATTACACATAGCCTGAGCATGCCCACAGCTCAGATGTACCTACTCAGAAAATATTCTCTTGCCGCCAGCTAAGTCAACACAACAAATGTTATGTAGTGCAATTACAGATGAAACAGTTTATTATACATATAAAAATAACGTGATGTTCTGACTATGACAAGGAAATGTTTTCTTCCAAATCACCTTTGATTTGGAGATAAAAAAAGGCTACAGAACATTCTGGTGGGTCAATGTCCACTCAGCCTCAGGCAGTGCTATGTGATATTTTTCTTGCGTAGTAAAATCAACAAACCAAATGTTGAGGAGGGCAGCAGCAGCAGCTAATACACAGGGAGAGATAGCCCACTGCCAGCGGCCCTCTCCACCAGCAGAGCTTCTTAGGCCTCAGGCCCAATTCTGCTGAGGCGGGTGAGAGCGGAGGGGTTGGTGACAGTTCCGGGCCGTACGGACGTGACCTCATTAACCCTCCGGTTCGGCTCATTACACCCACTCTCAACACTCCAGTCTGCATATCTCCCTCTCGCCATTAGTCTCCCTCTCCCAGTCATCTCTTTATTAGCGGGTTGTCTGTGAAGCAGCACCATTACTGAGGCCACACTTTCACATTTAATTAACTTCACATGCACTTAGCTAGCACAGTTAAGTTTTCTCCTTTTCCAATTTTTGCCTGTTCTGGGGATGTGAGGTTAGCTTTTTAGTTTTCCTTTCACTCTTGACTGCTACCATTGTACAAATGTCTTACAATACAGAAGGCCTTGCCTCAATAAAAATATTGGAATGAAGAATTTTTGGATGGTTTTTTTTCCAATAAACATACACAGCTAACCAAACAAGTGACCTTTCAGCAACAAAACACTGTCTTTTAGGTGAAATGTCAAACCAAGATTGTGATTCACTGTGGTTGTGGAAGATCCCAAGGATTTATCACAAAGAATAAGGGGTTCTCCAGTGTCATGGCAAAAATCCCCATCTCTTCCCAATTTAATCACTGCCCAGTTTAATTGACTATGTCAATCCCTTTCCACCTCTAGGGCTGTGTGTGGTGTACTTTTGGTTTCAAAAATGGCCCTTGCCCCAAGCCGTCAACTTTAAAGGGCTTTCAAAACCATGAAAGATACTATATAAATACAATGTAGTAATAGTATTAGTAGTAACAGTAGAAGTAATAGTAGAAGTAGTACTGTTAGCAGCAGAAATATTGATAACACACTCCTCCCTATGGTAGTCCAGCAAATCAACTGCAGTCAGTCGGTCTGATTGGTCTGTTAACATACTGAGCCATTAAAGGTCAGGAACGTCTTCACAAGCTCTTCCTCTGAGAAGAAAGGGTGCCGTGCCACAAGATTTAGGAACCTGCACAGGGCTCTCCGACGCCCCTCAATGAACTCTCGATCTGACGCTGAGGTCAACACTAGGCACAGAGAGAAAGGATCAGATCAGACTGAAGAAATATGTGAACTACTTCAGAAAGACGTAAACAACTATAAATACAGAAATACTAGGAATAATGTTTGCAAACACTTTTGTGGCGGTAAATGAGGAACAGTGAAATTTCATTTCTGCTTCTAAGACAAAACATCGATTGTCCAAGGAGGAATCCCCCTTAAATTACACTACAACACCACTGCAGTGTGCACTGCCAAGCATTTCGGTGACCACTGGCTTTGGTAGACAGGCTTCACTCCAAAGCCATGCTTTCCTTTACACAGTCTTTAATTCAGGGTTACATAGCTCTTTTCAAATAAATGCCACTTTTAAAAAATGGCAATGAAAACTAAAATGTTTTTTTAAAGACAATGACTGGTTGAATCAGGTAGTGCAGTGACTGACTAGAATGAGAGCCTGCAGACACAGTGGTAGGCCCAGCTGCAGGCTTTGGCTGTGTTTTGGCAGCCCTGCTTTCCCCCTTACCTCCCTTCAGCATCCTTTTAGGAGGAAGCGCCGGCACCATTCTGTAGGCAAACCTCTGCAGCAGAAGTTCATGGAAGACGTCAAAGTCGCTGTACCGCCGGTAGACGGAGATTTTAAAACGCTGCAAATGGGCAGACAGAATATCAGATTACACAACTACAAATTAACAAGGCAAATTAACTTTCTCATTATATTTGTGTGTAGGAGTCCCTTTTTCAGGATAAGTTATGCTGCTTTACATTATGTGTACTGTAATGACTCTGTTGGTGCGAATGATGAGGTCCACTTAGTTACTTCTGTATTCTATAAATGCTAGCTAAACAAAGGACTGTGTGGCTGGCATACAAAAGCCTGACAACATTCTTTCTAAGCATAAGACCTGACAAAATCAGTTACCCTAATATTGTCAGCTCTTTTTTGTCCAGTTATGTACTCACTGCCTTAATAACATTATTAAGATTACATATTACACACAATGCATTCTAATACAATAGATGCCTTTTTACCAAGGGAGTTCATGTAAAGTGATTTGCTCAAGTGGAAAGAGGCAGTATCACGCATGAGATGTCTCATTTTGGCAGTTCCTTTATTCTCAGGGTTTGTGTTATTTTAAAAAACATTACCAGGGTTGAATTTCACCCAGAAGTTAAATAAAACATAAGATAACTGAAGTAAAAATGAACAGCAATTGACCTCTTGCAAAGAAAATGCCCCAAGAATATGAGCCCTGTGTGTTTTCTCAGGAGCTTGGCTCTGCTCCTGTCATGTCATCATCTTTACTGCACTGAAACATTTCAGCTCTGAAGCATGGGGCACACATTTCCTCTAACATTTCCCCCATCCTCTGAGCACATGTAACACACGAGACATCTTTTCCTCTGAGTGTCCGGTACAAAACACAGAAAGGGAAAAACTGCACTTGATAAAGAAGCATTCTAGTAAATTTTCTTTAGCCAACTGTTCAGTGATTATTTGATGCTTCACAGTGATCTTGTCAGTATGAAGTATGTACTATAATAGTGAATGTCAGATAAATGGTTACAAATTATTACAAGCAAGCCATAATATTCATTTCCAACATGCCTGTAATGGCAGTCATATGCTAAAGCATGACTCTAATCTAATGTAATTTAGATCAGTAGCTGTCACTCACCTGACTGGTGATCTGGTACTCCACATGCTTGAGGAAAAGGCCTTTCTTTTCAGGAATGAGCTCCACTTTCACAGTGTCCCGCTCCAGCAGCTGCGCCAGACTCCGCGTCACCATGAGGGGGCTCTCCCGAGCAGACTGCATCTTCAGGGCCCCGCAGGTCTTTCAGGTATCCCAGCCGGGGCTTAGCAAACTCTGCCGGAACACCAACCAACTGTCACACGGCAGGCAGCACAGACAGCACCCGACGCAGTGCGCGAACCAAATCACACAGAGAGGGAGTCAGCGCGCCCACCAGCTAACCACGCACCAGCTGATGGGGGGTGATGTCATTTTTGAGCCGCGAGTCAAAAGTAGATATGTGACGTGCACAGAAACAGCACTAATCACAGAGCGTCGTCGGAAGATTATTCAGATGTGGGAAAGTTAAGCCTGCAGAGCGAGTCACTTAAAAAGAGGAAGAACATAAAGAGCAGTGGAATTCCCCCTTTCAAATGTTTTTCAGCTTAACCTTTCAGCACGTGGCAGGGTGAAATTATACCATTCAATACAAGAGCCAGTGTGAGTAGCAGCTACAGTGGTTACAAATCATGTTTTAAGCGGATCAAAATTCTCAAAAAAGCTGCAGTCATTGTGAAATGCATTGCGACTAAACTCTGTCCACAGTCTGAGGAGCTTCAAATCAACTGTAAGTGGAAAACTCCTGTTCTTGAAGGACCAGAAGAACCAGTAGGATTGCATATTGACAGCACTTGTCATAACACTGAAGCCCTTGATTAATTATAGAAATTGTTATGTTCAAGTTTTATTCCTGATATTTTTACAAAATGATTTGTTTCACTCAGTCTTCAGCTGGGCCTCTGTCAGTCAGTCATGGAGGAAACATACTGCATCAAATCAACATTCACTGCTGACCATTCCTGGGTGTTACAGTAATGCACACAATTATATATACTCTCTGACAGGTGTTTAGCTGGTTCTTTAACAGCCAACCTGACAAAACACAAAGTGAAATATGTTGTTCAAAGTTCCACTTTTCAAATAAAATGAAGATTTGCTGATCTAATAACGCCTGTCCTTTTTTGTTTGGGGAGTGTGTGACAGCCTTTAATTCAGTGGCTCTTTAATTTCTTCCCCCTTTTTACTGTTTTGTAAATCCAAACAAACACTTTTCCTGGGTTTTATTTCCTTAAATGGCAACCATATCTTCCTATTACCTTTTATTGTAACTGTACTGAGGAACATATGGCCGCATAACAAGATAATACATACAGAGAATATGCTGACCAGCCTCTTTTTTAGTAAAAGTGGGGCTGACTGTATGGAAAGTACTGAGGTTTGTGGAACTTGGCCAATCAATACAAGGAACTAATGCCGTCCGTGGCCTTACAACTACAGCACTTTTTACACATGCATAAACTTGCTTTCTAACCAGATTCCACCTATCTAATGAACCGTGTCTGTAGTAACAAGGTTCTCTCTCCTCACTTCATTTGAGGCCACTATTCAGTCTCCACCCTTAAATTTGACTACTACATTAAGAAACTGTCCTATTTTTGATCCGTCCATGGCATTGTTTGTTGTTTTCAACACACTAAGCACATATTGTGTAAGACCTAATTAAGATAAACTTGCTTAAATCTGTTACTGAAAGTAGAAGACAAATGACCCTACTTATATACTGAATAAATGCCTATGGTGGCTAGCCTGTTTGGGCTAAAGCTGTCATTCATCCACACATTCTACCACAATGTTTTCATTTGCCCTCTTCATTTTATCTATTGTCTAATAGACTTACCTTGTATGAATTTCTTCAAAAGTTTTAGACTAGGATTGCTAGTGCATTAGACTCCGTTGTGAGCAGGTGCAGCTGAGAGCCTGGGATTTACATCAGGAAAGTTTGGATAACAACCCATTGAACATAGTATCTCACTAAAGCTTTACTTGAGGTTACTAAAGCTCCAGTGCCTGTAATGTGCAACTTTATATGTGGACATTAGACAGTCATCTACAGTACAGCAGATGATATATACTTAAGAGTTATCATGAGGCCCTTCACATCGCAGTTGAACAATGCTTTACAACGATAGCTCCAACAGAACAACAACCAGTGTGTATAACACCATAAACAACATGGCGGCTAAACCATGTGACTCAGCCATTGCTAGCTTACAGCTTCCATGAGACTGTTTTTGACGTGCAGTTTTCTGGTAACTTTTGTCCTGATGCAATGGGCTTTTGAAGTATTACACCAGCATCTATAAACAAAACTGGCTACATTACATGACTGAGCAGTTTCCTGTCAGCTTTCCTCAGTAGAAGTGAGCATCAATATAAGGTGCCACCTATTGCAGGGCAGACATTTTCAGCAATACCAATGTTTCTATCACATTTTTACTGTTACCAGCAGTTGATGCACATTGATATTCAGTTCAGGACAATTGTGGATTCCTTTGATTATGCTTTAGTATGCTTTATGCATGCTTTTCATGTGGATATAGTGAAGAACAATATTGTTGAAGTCAGTGATAATGAAAATATGTTTAAGAGACAACCTGTGCCCTGTCCTTTTTGAGCATGTACCTTTGAGCTGCCATTTTATAATTATATCACGCAAGTAATTTATTACGACTCTAAGCTGTGCAAAACATGGCCTATGCTGCATGCAGTTGCTGTATGTGAAGCTGTGCTGTTTATTTAGCACCCAGCTCCTTTAACTCTTCACCTTACTCCTTTAACTCCTCACCACTGCCATCTATAGGACTCCATGTGCAGTTATCAAAGAGGTGGACACTGGCTTACTTTATACCAGTGTTTCTCAAACCTCTCCTAGAGTAAAACTTGTCCTGCATGTTTCAGATCTCTCCCTGCTCCAACACAGCTGATTCAAATGATCAGTTTGTTGTTAAGCACCTTCAGGAGTTCATAACAAGTTGATCATTTGAATCAGCTGTGTTGGAGCAGGGAGAGATCTAAAACATGCAGGACAAGTGGTACTCCAGGAGAGGTTTGAGAAACGCTGCTTTATACCAATCACTGCTTAACAAGTGCATCTAATTGGTGTTTGAAATTAATTTTACATTTTATAGAAAACAGGTGATAAGTGTTTGACAGATTTTCAAAATCCTTTCAAACACTGATTAAATAAATAACTGTTACATCATGCCAAATACTTTTGATGTTTTTGTATCTTCTTTCACAAACACAGACAAACTCATTGAAAGACTTTATAAGTCTAATTTGCACTTACATGTCCAGCAATGCTCAGTTGGTTACCAGTTGCATGGCTTAACTGATCTGGCATTACAATAGGAGGATCTATCCTCGAGTGCATCTTTCTCTATTCACAGTGTGTCATAAATCTTCCTAAAGCAGGGTAAAATTAATCTGACTTCAGAACAAAAACACGAAACGTCCAAACAGCACAGTAACGTGGCAGAATACACACTACTTAAGAGTTCTGGTGGGTTACATATGAGTGTTACGAGTTATGTGACAGCTATGACAATGAATATGAAATCTAATGAATTTCAATGACTGAGCTTTAAATGTACCTGCCTTCCAAGACGGCAGTAATTACATATGAAAAGAGGCGGTTCTGTTAAGGGGCACATAATTCAGCGTTATAAAAAAGGCAATTTAGCGTGTGCGCTAGTAAATCTTTAAACCTATAAAAGAACAAAAACTGTACAGAATATGACAGTACACTTTCAATGGGGAAACACATCGCTAATCAAACACGAACAGAATCTTGGTTTGCCACTATTTGCAGTGCACCAAACTTGATGCAAACTTTATGCTTTTTCCCAAAAAAGCATAAAGTCAGCAACATGCTTTAAATCGTATTTGATATGCTGTTACTTTGGTTTAAATATGTCAATCAATGGAATTTAAATGGTTTCATACGGTTTAATTTGAACTGTTTTGTATTAAAAATATTGCCTCCTTATTTATTAATTTACAATTCATTTTTATATATGTCGTAACATACTGCAAATTAGGATATCTGACAACACAAGAAATTGTTTCTAGTAACACACACACACACATACACGCATGAAAAAGCATAAGCTTTCCTAAGATGATCCATATAGCTCTTAAACCATATACGTCATCACTAGAGCGAGCGAACCATTCTTAGTGGCGTGCGCACGCATCGTGGTTGGAGTGGTCCACTTGTTCCACGTATTCAGCTTACTATGGACAGAGTTGCTATATGAAATTTCCTGTGGCTATGAACGGAATCATCTTTATTGTATGAAGAACTAGTGCATTAAGAATAGCTATACTGACGTGAAGCATCCGGCAAAATAACAATTGTACTGGATATCCCCTATAATTAACAAAATTTTGCCCAGATGGCGGCTGTAACTTAATTCCACTGTATGGGCTAGCAACCAGAAAAGAGTTCGGAGCACAAACATTTACGTCATCATAACTCATTTTGAATGTCATGATTGTTATTAAATTCTTTGCAAACTAGGATACACTGGTACTGTGTTAGTTTAAACAATTCTCGCAGATGTACCGTTTTTTTTAACAGCAACTAACTGGAATCCAAGTCTGAAAACGTAGCTAAAACAAATGGTTCGAGGGTAAGGAGGTCACGTGAAACGAATTATAAGTATGAAGGTTCCTTCATTTCATTTTCAGCAAACACTGCGAAAAACGAATATATAATTAATTGCTGTAGATAAATCTGGCTTTCGCGAGCTCGTTACCTTCAGTGATCTCAGCTTCCACGGCGCATATTGTCATGTGAGCGCGGTAGCACCTCCATGTGATTTCCTGAACTGAAAATACAACAACAACGGATTTTCTTTTTCTTAAAGTTATAGACTAGCGCTGTTGTGGACTAGAACAAAATGACATGGGTTAGACAAACAGTTCCCATAATTGTTGATACTATCCACGTGGACGTACATGTAAGCCGATTAAAAATGATCCTTCATATTTTTCAATCAGTCTTACGTTCACTGACCTATTTGTCACCGATATTGTCCGGCTTGATCCACATATCAGTGGAAACTCGCACAATCTGCGCGACACTGACCCAATTAAGATCGCTGTCAGTTTGTGCCTGATTTGTCATTGCCTGCTTGTAGATTCCTTTGGGATCGAATTCAAAGTCATCATTATTTGGCTTGAGGTAGATGCTATATAGGCTACCTAGAAGCGTGATAGATAATGTGCCTTCCTATGTGAGATGATAGGGTACCAATCTAGTTTGTGGTTGATTCTGTCATGTTACGCAAACTACGCAAATTTAGTGCTCTCTTCTATCTACTGTTCATCCAGGCGTCTCATCCAATTCACTGTGCCCACCGCCGGTCCGCATACGGAAATGATTTATGAATCCAGGCAAAATTGATCGGTAAAATGATCTGTTTAGTTGAATGTGTTTGGATCTACTAAAATGTAGGCTAAAGCTTACTGGAATTTGAAATTAAAATGAAATCCCAGAGGAGGAGTTTGTTGATGTATTGTACCAAACAAATGCCAAATCATTCAACCGCACAGGATAATTTTATAAATATTTGGTATGTCTAATCAATTATTTTCTCTGAGTAAATCATTATTTTCTCTTGGACCAACCCTAGGTGCAATTTGCAAACGTTAATTCGTTTGTTATATACTGTATACAGGGCAAAAGTTTACTTATAAACTTTTATAAACAAAAATTTACTCAAAGCTTACTCTTTTCTTCTTTGACTCCGGGTAAGAGTATCTACTGCCAAATAAATAAATGAGAAAATGTAAATACAACTAAAAAAATGTTTTCGAAAGTAGAAACAGCAGAAGTAGGCATTAAGACAATGGGCTCCCAGCACATAGAGTCAGATGAAGGAAGAGACTTTCAGTTTAATCATTTTGGAAATGCAGGGGTTTTCCAGGTGATTTTGCTGTGTGCACAGGGGAATCTGTGACACCAGTCTGTAATTTATCAACATTGAAAAACATTCATAACTGGAGTGAAGTAAAATTGACTCAATTAACCCTATTATTATCTGAATCAGGGGGTAATCGCCTGTCTGAAAGGAAAGGTGGCCAAATGTATAGAATGCTAGCAACACAGCTGTTCAGGGTGGTGTGGCTGTTGCATGGATTAGGAAAAATATGCAGTTGCCAGCCCCCACACCTTCAGTGTTTTCATCACCATATATACCTTTTGGTCTTTCATACAGGAAGCCATTACAGATTTTAAATTAATTTGGGCCTGTTGTGAACATTCTAGCAAAACGTTTTAATAGAATGTCTCTAATGGAACAGCCTTACAGTCAGATGTATTTGCTAATCAAAAAAGGCTTGTGTTTGAAGACAAAAAGTGCATCCTATAGCATCTGTCTATCCCCTCACCCACACCCAAAACAAGATGAGACACGAAATCTCACCAGGTGTGGGTGTGGCAAATGGACCATGGCCCATGTGCAATCATAAGAACTGGTTCAACAGAGACACTAATGGGGGGTCTGAAAGCAGCCAGTCTGAAAGCAAGCACCAGGCACAGCCTGAAATAAAGTGTCCATGTCACTCTGAGAAAACACAGAGTGAAAGATCACAGGCAATGGCTTGGAGAAAGATATGTAGATCCTGAGGGCAGGTGGTAGACTTGTGTTTGACGTGAGAGTCAGTGAAAGGGTCAGTAAGTTTAGGGGGAGACAAGCATGAGTCAGTAGGAGTTTCCAGAGACATATCTGAAAAACAGTGAAGTTGCTGACACAATGAGAATAATATTCATATCGCTGGTAAAAGAGGGAGGCAGTTTGTGTTTTGTTTATACTGATAATATCAGTACTTAGTTGAGGTCTGTGATAAAGGGATGAATTGCTAATATTACAGGAAACCCATATGAGTAACTTATTGACCTAAAAAGGAAAACTGTTAAACTTAGTCATTATCTTACTGGTGAATATAAGGAAACATCTGCTAATTGACCTCTGTGCTGATCTCTGTTCCAAAGTGAGCAGTGGTTATGATGGACAGTCATTCAGGCTTTTACTTTAAAGAATTTTTCTCTCCATTTAACAGGTTCCAGGAATATTCCTGTCTATGTCATGTCAATTCCCTATCTAATTTAACACATTTCTGTTGCAACTCTAATCTTTGTGTAGATTCTAGAAAGCAAGTTAGAACCCAAAGTACACACTTTCAGCTATGTTCATATGTACAGTATGTAATAAGCAAGACTGTGATTTGGAGGTGTCTATTGTAGAAAAGATTAAGAGATAAAATCTATCTGAGGTAAAATTAAAAGATGAATTTGGCATTTAACTTGAAACATGAAAACAAAAACTAAAAACCCTGAGAACACTAGCAGGCAAAATTCCTAGTGACTGTAGGTTTAGGACTGCTTATCCTGTACACACAGAGCAATCAACCTTATTTTTTAACACTAATAAATATAATAAATATTTACTTCAGTCACAGAGATTTTAAAGATTTCTTTCAAGGGAGAAACCACATAAATGTGCCATGGCCCTGGGGTCGCCTTTTGTATCTCATTGGAAAAATCTTTTCCTGGGGTATCAGAGTATTCTGCTGTAGGGGTGCTATATTTATATCATCTTCATGTTATAAGTACGCCCCAAATATAGAAAAAGACTGAGGACTACATTAACAGCCTTAATCAGTAAACCTTATGCATCAAGTTAAAAAACACATATTAACACCAAGAGGGTAAATGTTTTACAAAAAGCCCAATTTGTACCAAGTCAGTCAACTTTAAGGTTGAAATGGAAAAGAAGCCTATAATCAGTTTGAGCTAGAGCTATGACCAAGCAATTGTTGTGCTACATATACATTTGTACAGTTGATACAATTTTTCCCATGTATTGAACATGCAGCCTGAATTGCTTCCATAAATAGCACCTTTACATGACCACATGATCAGAAAAAATAGTGGACAGTTTTAGAAGCCACTACATGCACACCAACTTGTGTAAAATGTCTGAGTGACTGCCCATGTGGATTAAAATTCTATACATTTACATAACCACCAGAGAACTATGTTGTGTCATCAGGAGAACCAGCGTAAGACAATTAGGTTTTGCACTGTACTATTGAGTGTCTGAATGAAGCATTTCTGTTAAGCTTATCACTGTTTTAATACAAAGCCAGACCTTGTTTGCTGCGTAGTCAAGGCACGAAGAACACGGTACTTGCACTATGATAGTTATATAACTCTGTACATCTCTTTATTAGATTTTCAGGAGGTTAATGGCCTGGCAATGGATCTGATTTTCTAGCTGAAATTATAATATAAAGAATGATTATGATGTGATTTCAATATTTTCTTTTCTACACTGCAGCAGTTCTGCATCATTGCATCTGTTTGTCTATTGAAACAAATGTGTTGTCGATTTTCACATTTGTGCCTACCAGCCTTTTTATTGCAATGTTTTCCAGCACTGTACTAGAGCTATGACAACACATATTACATTGCTGATGTAGTGCTGTGTGGCACTTCAAAATCCATAAAAGCTCCAAATACTACAAAACTACAGATAGGCATGGCCAGTTATACATTACCAGATAGAATGGGAATTAACCTGTTGCCATAATTTGTTAGGTGCCTGCCTCAAGGGTACCTAATATGATTTTCCAAGATTCATGACTTTCACCATTTTAAAACATTTAAGCAGCATTTTGTCTCACCCAGAAGCATGAAGGTTTCACAAAATAATAATAGTGATAATCGAACAAGGCTTTCATCTGACCAGTTTCACACTGAGAAAAAAACACAAGTGAAATACATTGTAAGCTGATGGCTCCTTTTGTTGTGGTTCTGTTTGTAGAGGCCTAAGTTGGAATCCTTTGTTCTTGTGTGATCTTTTTGACAACCCCCTCAGGCGGCCCCCTTCAACTGTAAACCTCCTTGCACCCACACAGTCTACTGAACGAGTCCAAAACATTCAGTTTGTTGTCAAATGCCCATTGTACTGTGCAATTATGCACAGATTGAAAATGCTAATGCTAGAAACTTAGGGTGGCTTTGTCCTGAGTGTGGTCTGTGTGTTCCTGTGGGATGAAGTGGCTATAGCCTTAACAGTCAACCTGGGATGGAAGAATTCACACCTGAGTGTAAGACAGTCTTAAAGCTTCTGTGGACACTGCTGGGGAGAGGAAGGAGACTTGTAAAATGAGACTTGTAAGGGGGAGAATGGGGGCCTTGCCTGTACTATTTACATACATTTTGGCACTCTTACTTCTCCATGGTGACAGCTGAAAGATACCAGTAATAAAATAATATGCAGGAATATAATTCACATTACGTATATTATTTCTTTAACACATTGTCCATTTACACAGCGGGATAATCACTCAATCAATCAGTGTCAGGCACAATGGCAATGCAGTGCTGCTCCACACAGATTAGGAGTTTGTCCATTTAAAATGTAGAAAATCTGAGGACAGACTGTAAATTATTTATCTTTAAAAAAATCGCTCTTCTATATTACTTGTAATGTTTTTCCTCTTCGTCGCAGTTTCTATGCGCAATTTTCGGCGTTGTATGCTGTCACATGGAAGGAAAGTTCGTCAGATATTTTTAGTGCTCCAAAGAAGTCAAACTGGGGAAATAAAAAGGAAAATCGGGGTCTTGAGCTCAGTGGAGGTACTTACGATAAGGTATGTTTTGTGCGTTGTGTAGAACCATATCGGTGTAACCTACTTTCGGCCAACAGAGGTCAGTGTATGCAACAACTTCGCTCTGGACGCATGTACTATCGGTGTCCTCTGAGAGGCTCAGTGGGGAAGACTATGACTTCATCCAGCTCCGGCTTGAAAGCAATGCCAATGGTGTCCCTCTCGCTCCTTTCATTCTCGCTCTGCAACCATGGCTAACCGTGAAAGCCCACTGCTGGCGAAATGAACAGATAGACCAAGAAGAAAGCGTTATCTGTGAGATCTGCTGGCATCGTTGGAAAATCGAAGTGTCGTGGTTAAACAAAGGAAAATCGTGCAACACTCACAGCGTGAGTGGGGTCTGGGGGATCAGGATGGCTGGATAAACCGGAAAATGGAATCGCCAAGCGCATCCTCCAAATGGTTTGGACATCTTCATGGGTAGCTATATAAAAACCAGAAGAGGAAGGTTGTCAGCTAAATGCAGTTTTCTTGCTAACGTTGGTTAGGCGGGGTTTACTGCAGTTGTTTCGATTTGCAGATAGCTAACTACCTTCATTAAATGGGGCGTTTGAAGGGAAGGCAAGTGGAGTGAATTGATCTGGCTTTTAATCGAAAATATTGCAAGCTAGCTTGCGAGCAGAAAGCTATTAACGCTAGTTAGCTACCAAGGTAGCTATATCCGCCAATGTTGCGAGGTAGCCAGCTAGCTTGCAACAATAGCTAGCTGTTTAGCTACCTGTGCTAGCTGGGTATGGTTTTATCTTATCTAGCAGACCTGATCGGTGAAGGGGTATTTTGGAATTTAGAACATACAGGTTATTGCTGGAATTTGTAGGAACCTGAATAAAAGGAATGTTGCTGCTGGGACAGGAATGCCTGAAATTCTGAGGGTTCAGCGTCCAGACCCTTGGGAAACCCTGGAAGAAACCGAGTTGAAAGCGTTCAGAAGGAAAACCTTTAAAACTGGCGAATTTTGTCATTTTCTTCTATAATATCAATTAGGTAGCTGGCTACCTAGCCACGCGTTTTGGGCCAGTTGTCTAGTTAGTTAACGCTAGCTGTCTTACAATTACTAAGAAAGCTGTGCTGCCATAACTGGAGCCAATGTTTTGAACGACGTGATTTGGCCGTCTAATTTAGCTGGCTAGCTGCTTTGCAACTGGAGTCCCTCTATTTACATATTTAGCTACCTAATCATCTCAGAAGAGCTACAACTGGAGCGCTCGGACGTGGGATCTTCTTGGATTTGAATTGGATTATTCTATTCAGTGTGTCATTTGGAATTTGAAAATTGCTACCACCACTGACCATGGCAGCGGTGGTCAACTACTCACCTCCGTGGTGGGTGAACCTGCTACACCGACTCCCCCACTTCACTCTCCAGTTTGAGCAAACAAGCAGCGATTTTCGCCCGGAAGATACGGAATACCTACAGGTATGATAAAACTACGATTCACCTGCACAGTAGCTATTGAATCGTAGTTTAATATGTACGCTGTAGGGTGTGTGTGTGTGTGTGTGTGTGTGTGTGTGTGTGTGTGTGTGTAAAACAAGCAGTGTATAGCTGGCTAGTTAATTGTTTAGTGTAGACCGTTTTTCTTCTCTTTGTCTATCATCTTAATTATTTTGGCAGCAAATCTTCCAACAAATCTTCTCGCACGTGAGTAGAAACTGGTGCGGAACAATGGCAATGTTAGCTTTATAAGTTAGTATTACTATAGGGTAGTACAGCACAACTAGCTGGAATCATCTGAAAGATGACAATCTCTTCAAAGTGTACCAAGGAAACACCAGAATTGTGGTCACTGGTGAGGCTTTCCACTATCTGTCTAGCTAGGGAAACACACTCTATGGCTTGGATTTAGAGGACGTTCTGCATGTTCACGTGCATCGGTGTGGTGCAGGCGCTGCGCAGATCTACTAGTCGGTAACGTAATTATCTGTATCCTCTCTCAGCCCACCATTTTAATCTAAATAGCAGCTGATCTGCGCAGTGCCTGTTCTGAAGTGATACTCGTGAACAAGTAGCTTGTTATGGGAGCACCCTCCGCGTACGCACACACCAGCACCTGAATACGTTCCAGCAATTTGCATATTTGATTTCACATGTCATTTTCGTGTGTGCGAGACATGTTTCATAAGGGTCGATCAAACCACAGTTTTTCTTCACAACTTCCCCTTCCAGTCAAAATGCGAAGCCACTACGTGCATGGGGACATATTCTACGTTCAGTGTGGCAGTTGAGGGAAATGGGAGTGTCTCACTATCGGCATTTTTTTCATAGAAGGAACCTCACTTTACGCAGTTCCTGTGGTCTAGATGCACAAGGAAGGATCCTTTGCTTACATGACATTTGCCTAGCGAATACTTATCGAGAGCGATTTGCCTTACAATTCGTACGTGTTTACCATTTATACCATTGAATATTTTTGAGGTAATTTGTATGAAGCACTTGTATGAAGCACACACAACAGCAGTGTCCAACCTGATATGGGAATAGAACCAGCTACAATTGGGGTATGAGCCTTGCTTATGACACCTACTACATGGGTTTACAAAATTAGTTTGTATGAAAGTCTTCATACTTCGAGAATTTCTAATGAGAGATGAGACAATGCAGATTCTGAACTAGCTCGATATTCATGAAGATAATTTGTCAGATGTTTTAGTTTCACTGTGAATAAAGAAAGAAAAAGATGGATCAGTTGGCTTTTTTCTGGTTGTCGGAATGGAATTTCTTTAAATTCTGTGGAAACATACAAAATCTACAACAAACCAAATCTCACTTTTTACCTTAAATTATGATACATCACATGATACAACCCATGAAGTGCCAGTGCAGACCCCAGCCACTAATCAGGGTTATATTCCATGATTTGTGCTTTTCCATGTGTGTGCCACTTTCAGTTTAATAGGTATTATACATTTTCTAATGTCAGTGTGTTAGCATTCATGTGAACAGCCCACCATGTCTGTGTTTGGGTGAATTGATGCAGATGTGTTTGTGTGATGGTGTATTTCAACATTATTAATTTCAGTTGTAGTTATTGTTATTATAAATGTGGTGTGAATTGTGTTCCACCCAATGCCTCATACCCTAGTGCTTCTTTAACCACTTTGTTTGTTCCTCATTCACAGTCATCAGCTTATTAAAAGCAACAGATGGCCCCCAGACAGTCTGGGAGGGGACTGGGAATTCTTGGAGGTCTGCCTGTGCATCTCATTTACATGTATTTTTTGCTATTTTGGAGAATCCTCTCCATTGGCTTATTTTTGTCGATCCTCCATAGATGTCTTTTAATTCGCATGTAGTTGAACAACAACAAGTAAGGAGGATTAATGAGAGTGGTGATTTGGAAAAAGATGGAAGTCTCCAGAAATCATGTGCATTTCCAGAATTGGACATTTTTAGGACCTGTTCTCTTTTAGCTGAACAGGGAGTGGTCCCTGTCTGGCCCTTATATCAGGCTGCAGCTGGGTTGATTGAGTTCCATTGAAGTTGTCCTTTTAGAGGCATTGTTCATGCACATTGTCACTGGGCTTGATTTTAGAAAAGTCTGTGGTAAACCATTAGGAGGTTGGTCAGTTTTTAAATTCTAGATCCATATGGAAAATATATTCACTGTTGTGCCATTGGCACAATATCAGAACCAGCAGTTTGGATACTCTCACTTTTTAGCCTAAATTTTCTAGTGTAACAATGGAAAAATGTTGAATGCAAACAGCAGTGAAAATGTAACTTTTTAGGGTTTTTGGACACTTTTGCTACCAGGCAAGGTTAAGATAACATTTGCTTGCAGTTACATTTGTTTCCCTGTCCAGTATCTGTTGTGTTTAGCTCTCTGTCTTCCACATGGTACAGTTTAACAGTGTTTTATGTGTACTGTATTTGCACTTGGTTATATATTGGCCAGAAAGACATGATTGGATTCCTTAATGGGAACAATAATACCAGTGTTGTGGCAAATACTGTGTTCTGCTGGTGAAAAGGGTTGTTTGGCAGAGGTGCAATACTTTCATTTTGGAATGGCTGCTGTTCCAAACAGTGTGTGTCTGTTGATTTTAAGGATAGATACTGCGTGGTATGTCCAATGAAGACCAGCCGAATCAGATAGTTCAAACTAGAGTCCTCACTCCTGGCCATTTATCACACCATCCCTTGTCTGCTTTTGTGATCATGGCATATAACTGAACTAGACAGCAGATAAACGTCAATATTCCTGCCTTCCCCTATTGACTTTAAGCCTTCTCAGCTTCTCACTGAACTTCTTATTTTGATCTGATGTCAGACTGATCACAGCAGGACTCTGTAGGAGCTTGTATGTTTTTCAGAAGAATGATGACTCCTGCCGATAAGTGAGTTCCTATCAACAGTTGTGCCTGTGAAGTTGGGTTGCGTTTGACTGAGAGTGAAATTTGACAGAAGCATTACCAGTCCTGTCAGGACATGCTGTGTTTACAACCAGCAGCAATGCCTTCCAGAAGCTACTGACACAATATGAGAAATGTAGTCACCCTCTTGAGGGGACGGTTGTAGTGAAGTCAGAAATCATCCTTCTGAGACATTGATGCCTCACTGAAGGATGTGGTCCACCTGCTCCACTCCTCTGTTTTGATTAGAATGTCTTTGTTGACTCAGCTGCCTATGAAAATATGTTGTCTTTGAGAGGAATCCTTTCCTCCTCCATATGTGTCGGCCATAGCTCAGTACCTTCTGGACATCTGTAAAGTTGAATTAAATTAAAGATACTGCAAAAGGCCAAAAATGTAAACAGACTATTATATCACACTCGAGTACAGCAGAGGACAATGAGGATTGGGTGTCAGTCTGTGTGGCTGATATTTGTTGGGATTCAGTTATCCAGTTAGGATTCACATGTCTTTGGTGAAATATTGGTAGGTGGGCTGCTGTTTTTTTCATCCTATGAACGTATTTAGGAATCAAAAATCTCGAAAGTCAGTATTACCACTGTATGCCTGTTTGTTCTTAGCGGATTATTATCTGTGCCAATCATGGTGATTAACTCGTAGCAACAGTTGTTTAATGTCTTAGTCCATCGGTTAGGTCTTAATTGGGAATGGTTTGTGCTCTGCTCCTCTGCGGCCTTTTATTAAATCGCCATGGAGGCAGTGCCCAAAGCCATCTGAATGCATAGGACGGAGCACAGCTGGTTGAAATTGCGTCTAATTACAAGGTGGCATGCCAGGAGTCCAAGCCATTTCTCTGGTAAATGCGGTCATGAATTTCGCCTTCTGCGTCATCTGTATTTGCTGCCGTGTTGGCTGGGACCTGAAAGGAAGTCTTTTCAGCCCTTTATGGTGCTGTCGCAGTGTTTTTGAGCTGTGGTCAACCCCTGTGGCCTTTTTAGCCTGGGTCAATGGGGAGAGGTCATGCTGAAGATCTGGGTTTTTCGGTGAGAGGGTATTAGGGTTGTGGTGGACTGTTTGTCATTGAACTGATGGAATGCGAGGGCTTTCAGTTTGGATTTACCCTCACATTTGACGGTAACAGAAAGGGTCAAATGGGACAGAGACTCAGCTCAGATTGGTTAGGCATTTTTCCTTGGGTTGGTCCAATTGTGTGAGAGCACAGTCCACAAGCCTTACGAGGTCAAAGCCCTGCACTGAATTTCTGTCCAGGCTGGAGCCTGCTGTTTGAGCTGGAGCTGACCTCATATATGCAGGGTACACAAGCATGGGAGGTCCAGCCACAGAGGAGAACCGACTCTGTTCTTGCCTGTGACAGACTGACGGGTGATCAGAAGAACACCCTTGAGCTGAGCTTACTGTTTGAAGAGGTGCACGGCAGGTTTGCTGACCTTGAGGCAGAGCTAAGAAGGGTTACTGCAGTGCAGGCTCTGTTTGTTCTCCTGGCTCGTGTTCAAGGCTGCAGCTGATGGTGCTCCCCTCCAAAGCTGCAAGGCCTGAGGTAGGATCCTTACCCCAGCTCCAAAGCAGTGAAGCCTGGTTCTCACACCTCACACTGGGTGTGCCCTGACAGCCTGCTACTTCCCCTCTCTTTGCTGTTTGCTAGGCTTATAGGGACTAGGAAAGAGACGAAATAGTCAAATATACAACCATGAGACCAATGGTTTTTTTCACTCAGATTGGTATTCACATGTTGTCCAGTCACCCAAAGAACAAAGAAAAAAGCAGTTTTATTAATATGCCATAACTATTTATCAAGGACAGCCGAAGAGCCTTGCATAAGATGTTGAGGAGAATTTGGTGATGGTATTTACTTTCCTGCATGAAAGTGTGTGCATGATGGTGGTGGGGGAGTGCAGGAGGATTTGATTATTCAAATATTCATTCTGCATCTGTAGAGTGTCAGATTATTCAAAATACGCACCCTGAGTGCTGTCCCCACCTGAAGCATATCTTTTCACCTGTTGCCATCTCAGACTCTTGGACTGGTTAAGACAAGCATCCCTCCTCTTGCTGTTAAATTATGCACAGTCTGGACTACAACAAGAAATACAAAATACCCTAATGCACACTGGTACACTTACCTGTAAGCTTTTATGCACACACACGTGCATAGGTATTCCCTAGTGTCATGGTAAAGTTCTTTGCATGTTTCCAAACATGCATTAAATATAATGTGCAAGCTTGAGGCTGAGGTTTGGACTGAATGATGAGGCATTTTGAATATCAGCTTTTATAGCATCATGCATTCTGAACAATGGATGTTTGTGCGTCAGTCAGTCACACTTTGAAAGAGAGTCAGGTTCTTCCCATTTTTCAGGTTGCATAAGCTTCGTTAAAGGTTTGTGGTTATGTAGAGGGATATCATCACACAAACTGTAAATGCCTTTGTGATTGCTTCTTATTTCTTAATGAAGGTAGAATGGCTGCTCTGGTACCAAGCACACTTTGACGGCTTGCAGAGCTGCATTCATTGTGCTATAATCTGTTTTCAGTCGTCACAGTAATGGGCAGATTTTGTCCTGGACAGCCCATCAAAAAATAATTAGAAACACATCAAGAAAAAGAGTCTAGCTGGCAAGTTGTTGCATTTTCTGTTGTCATCTCCTGCTTTTTTTCTGTCCAGTCTCATGATTTTGAATTTCACTCATCATTTACGTCCCTGGCTAAGGGCGGACCAGGCTTTTTTAAACACACTTCATTCAATGCAGGTTTAAATTATTACTCTTTTAAAAGTAGGCAAAATGCCATTCTAGTGCAGATTGACACTGATAGGTGTCCTGGTTGTTACTGTTTTTCCCAGTGGGCTCAA
The DNA here is from genome assembly GCA_019176425.1 of Megalops atlanticus. Lineage (NCBI taxonomy): Eukaryota > Metazoa > Chordata > Actinopteri > Elopiformes > Megalopidae > Megalops > Megalops atlanticus. The sequence goes on from CM032893.1 coordinate 20,956,827, forward strand.
AGACTGAACCTACATGATGCAGGGCACAAAGCCAATGTGAGCATTAGACATGAGAATTAAATCTCAGCTGGAGAGGTGGTTTTGTCTGGTGGCTCAGTTACAGTGGAGTCAAGGGTTAGACTACTTCATACTCCCCTGATGTCCCAAATGTGTTCCTTCTCTCCATATTATTTACTTTTCTTCTTGTTATTATTATTAGTAGTAGCAGTGGTGCTAATTATGGTAGTTGTAATAGTCGTATTGCTACTGCTGTTAGCTGTATCCGTTGACACTGGGTGCTATCAGTTTTAGTAAAGTGCTGTACTGTGGGCAGTTCCCCTGCCAGCCTTTGGTTGTGAGTCCAGTCTTTTTACTCATTATGCCAATGTAGTTCTGATGTCTCTCTCTTCCCAGGAGCCTCTGTCCGCCCCCCCTCCCTTGTGGCTCACTGACGCCCGGGGGGTTGTTGTGTCACAGCCCATTACTCCCGCCTGGCTGGGGTCCTCTATTCTTTCCATTCCACTCCACTCCTCGTCACGAGCGCCATCACGTTTTAACCTCTCCCCTGCCATTAAAATGTTACTGCTACTGTTGGACTGCCACTGCTTGCCTTCTTAGTACTGTTTCTTGATTATTATTCCCTTTGCACACACACTGATAATTCCTGTTGTGGAGGGTGCAATTCAAACATTTGTTCAGCTGTTAATAAATTTTCACAAAAATGTGTTACATTACATTACATTCATTTAGCAGATGCTCTCGTCCAGAGCGACTTCCAGCAGAAAAGGACAGAAGTACATCTATTTAAGTTGAATGAGCAACAGTGTCAGACTAGCTCTCCCATAATTTGAACTCCAAAATTACATTTGACCCATTGGGGGGGAAAAAATCATTTGATTGCAAGATGACTGGAACTGCACAAGAAACATTTTAGCAGCATTTCCTTCTTGCTTATCTTGCCTTTTTAGTCCTCACTTGTCTGGCAGTGACAGAAGTGTACTCACGTGGTGAAGAGGTTAATCGGGGAGAGCATTGATGATGGCAGTCTGGCCCGCAGACGGAGGGGGAGGGGGGAGAGCATCCAGCACTCTACACAGGGGCTGGCACGCAGTCAGAGCCAAGCCCATGGCCGGAATTAATTGGTAATGTCAGCACGCTAAGTCGAGGATTTATGCTCATTCTCAGTGCAGAATTCCTCATCTCCTCAATGTCCTTATGGGTGAAATATTTGCTGCCCCCTTTTTTCCACAAACAATAAAAATGTATTGATGTGATTTAACAACTGGGAGCTTCAAGTAAGGGCAATTTATTTTGCAATTATAGTTACATTCTGTTGTGTTCACTCTTTTCAGTATAACAGTGTGCAAAGCAGTCTGTGATAATCACACTGCTTAGGGCAGCCTGTAAATAAAATTGGATGGATTGACAGATAGCATTATCCTTTGCTGAGGGGGATGATCTGTAGCCTCCTTGCCAGCACAGTGCATGCTGTTGGAATTCAGCATCAGTTGAGAAGTGGGGAAGAACTATGGATAAGCTCCACTGGTGGAGGCCAGGACAAAGAGGTGGGCACCTTAGGAAACTCTCTCATCCACAGTGTGGGGAAAGAGCAGGTCACTGGGTAAGCAATGGGACCGGGGGAAAAAGCAGGGTTTGTTTGGGTGCAGGAGGGCGAGAGCTGAGAGCCAGCAGGGTTTGGGTGGCTTGGCAGGTCAGGATGTCATGGGAGTAGGCCAGATCGCAGAGTGGGCTGGGGGCGGGGGGGTAGCGGGATCTGTTCACTAATCGGTGCACGCACTGTCTGGTAGCAGGTTGGGGGAGGAGGGGCATGGGGTAGAGGCTCAGACGCCGTATACCCGAGTTAGAGCAGGCTGTTTCAGTTCCCACAACCAATCAAATCATAGAATTACACACAGTTATGGATTTTATACCTGAAACAAATAATAACATAACAGCTTACTTTAAAGGTCAGATAATTATTAAATCCAAATGTAATAATTTTATGAACAGTTGCAGTTTTATGATCAACTGCAGTGCTTTACTTTTTTTTGGTTGGGGGAAGGGGGGTGTGCACCTCAAGAACTGCCAGTGTGGTGTGCCCATGTGTGACTGATTTTGTTTCCTTATTTTTGACATGTTTTTATGGTATTTTCTTTTTGATGTCAAACACATTAATGTGCAAATACCAAATCCTAAATGGGCTATCACTGAGTGGGAAATTTTGACTTAAATATCTTGATTATAGAATGTTCCACCTTGACCCAAGCTCATTTTGCAATGTAAATTCATTCTGTAGTTGTAAATATTGTTTAATAATTGCATAGATCTAATGTGAATTGCTTTATGTTTGGAGGTGGGTCAATATGCAAATATCATATCAAGTAAATTTGCTGACTGATTAGGTGAACATTACAGAGAACAGCTCCTTCAGCACTCCCTTTCCAGGTCTTTGAAATAATTGGCATACCTTTGTCACACAATTTGAATAAAGACTTTGTTGCTATGTAATTTTATCACAGTTAATTTGGAAAACTGTCACAATCACATTAAGAGAAGTGACAGGCAGGGAACAGCTGGTGACTGTGGTTTCAATAGGTTTTTTTCTGGTTTAGCCTTCATGAAATTTTAACTGCCATCTCTTTCTACCAAGACCCAATGCGTACTTACTGTCAAAGCAACCGTATGAGCTTGAGAAATTGCATTGACGTATTCTGTCAAAATACCCTGAGCGTGGATTTATTTTGAATTTGATGCATGTCCTTGGATTAGAAGGTCTCACTCTGAGAGCTGACCCTCACAGCCTTTGCAGAGGTGTTTGTGAGCGTTGTTCTTATTGTGGAGTCTTGTTGACTAAAATCAGAGAGGAACTGAATCAGTGAGTAGATGAGAAGGTTGTAAATCAGTAAAGCTTGAGAGAGGCTTGGGGCAGCAGCCCCAGGAGGGCCCTAACCTGTGCCAATTCTGCTAAAGGACCAACAGACCTGTAAATCCCCAGGCTGTAATGCTCTCTTCGGAATAAACAATGTGGTTTTCAGGCCTGTGGAACCCACCACAGGAATGCCATAGCTGTTTGCCGGGGCCAGATATCAGGGCTTCACTATTTCTTGTTTCCACCTCCATTAAGTTACATTTAATCAATTTCTTCAGTGGTTGCTTCTGGGTCCCCGCTGAACTGAGCTCCCAGGTCATAATTTCAAATAGTTTAACGTGCCTTTGGTTCAGTACTTTGTGATTGACGGCAGACACATTTAGGCTCACGGCTCCACAGGGCAGTGGTCTGCTATCATATGCTGCTATAATAGACCCACCTTCTCTTTTTGACAGAGGCAGCAGACACATCTCTTTTGATTAACACCTCATAGGCTAAATCACCTTTAACCTCATAGGTCATGCATTCTAGCTCCTCTCCTGTCACTTCTTCTCAGATGGAGAAACAGCAGAGCAGATGTGCTGACGTACTCTTTAGCATATCACCGGTGGTGTAAAACTGGTCACAGAGTATGTGGTCCTGAGGCTTATTTCAGATTCTTTGCAAATGTGCTCAGTAATCAAATCACAGGGCATCAGTGGACTGACAAACCACAGTTCTGACTGGACAAAATACCCAATTACTTAGGTTGCAGGTAATTAGTTAACATTAAATAAAATGAACCTGTTGTCCCATTTAGGTGATAAACAGACATTGTGAACAGTGTTTGAACATAACCTCAGTAATTTGTACTGAAATCTTTGTCAGGTGCGCAGCTCATGGGTTTAGCTTGTGGAGCTGCCCACCCGCCCTCAGTGTAAGGCAACAGTCATATAATGGAGACACATTAGACAAACAGGTGGTCTGGTGTAGGGTGGCCACAGGCATGACACTAATACCAAATGAGCAAGGGTCTTGTGGGAGAAGACTGACTCTTACGTCCTGTGATCACGTACAGAGATGGAGTATAGAGGTGATCTGGTGAAATACAATTTGCTGTTTGCTGTCCTCACCCATCCATCCACCCAAACAAAAAAAATTTGCTTTGTGGCCAATACCAGTCAGGTGATTTCGTGTAACAGCTTCTCTCGGAAATCCTCTTGACGCGGGACTTCAGCCAAATAATTTATCTGTATTCATTACACAGTTTCCAACATCTTACATTGTACATCCATATCCGTTTCCTGAAGAATGGATCTTGATGATGTATAAAACGGCAGCTCCCTACCTGGGAGTCATACCTGCTGCGGTATGGTCCAAATCCGTGAACACATTAACCACACCATAAGAGTGTAAGCCCTTTACATAACCCAAGGTTAGTATTTAAAATGGAGCCATTGTATGAAATGAAAATCTCTTAGACTTATTAGACCAAGACTTTCTGGTTTGGGGGGACAGAGTAGCTAATAATCCAGGTGCTTTGCACACTGGGCAAGTAGAAATCTCAAACTTGGCCTACAAGATCACCTCCCTTGTGATGCTGGCTCTTGAAGACAAGGTATTTCTGCTTTTTTTCCCCCCTTAAACTGTGTCATGGACTATCTGTCACAAAACATTTTCACAGGGAGAACAAAATGGTTAATGCTGCTAATCTATTTTGTCAGCTTGTTTGACTAGCAAGGCGCTGACCGTTGGGGAACCATAGTCATTACACACTTTAGAAAATACAAGCTGTTTCTCTCCATGGTGTAGGGCAAGTACATTTATGGCTAGATAACTTGGTCTGATGGACCATTTGTGTGAGCTCCTGAATAAAGTTTGTAGAGTGTTTTGAGGGGGCAGTAAAAAGGATGGAAAAAAATCACATCCATCCTGGAAAAGTAATGGGTTTTTAGAGCGGTGATATTAGGAGAGAGCAAACAGTAAATACAGTGATTTCTGGGACTGGCCCCATTACAGTTATGGATTGGAACCAGTGACCCGTGGAAAGTAGGGGACTGCTTTCAGTTCATCGCTTTCAGTTTAGACAGTTCTGGAGCGATGACTACAACATGCATATCGCATCTGCGGTCGTCTTGTTTGCTTTTTGTGCTTGTGTAGCCAGCCTCTCCCACAGGCGGAGAGTCTTGCGTTTCTTCCGATAAGGTTGTCTGAGGTCAGCCCAACATTAATGAGATGCATAAATAAACTAAAGAAGTGATAATTTGTCAGGTCCCCCCCGTTGTTTCCACTCGGGAATCAATGACCCAGATGTAGTCTGTCATCCTTGTGTAGCTTCCTTTAGGATCACTCAGGATGCACAACCTCCTGTGAAAATGAAAAAAGCCTCTTCCCTGTGGGAAGCTGAGACTACACTGCATTTCTGTGGAAGCAAGTCTGACCATATTGAGGAAATATGAGGACAGAATCACAAATGTTAATATGAAAAGCTCCACTGAAAAATTTAAATAGGCCTAATTACTCAGACTTGAGAGTCTAGTGCTTCTAACAGTTTTTCTTTGAATGAACAAAAGTTTGTACAGGATTTAGTGTCAGTGTTTGGAAGTGGAAAGTGTTTGATTCTGGAGCTTCTGCCCTCTTGCTATTGTACATTTTAAATAATCTGAATTGATTTTTGTTTATTCACAGATGAATCATCAGCCTGTCTCTTAAAGTGCAACATTTGTTCAAATATGTCTCAGTGGCTCCAACAGGCCCTACATGGGAATATCTGTCATGGCTTCTCACAGGATGTGGGCGGACAGAGGCCTCTGTTGTATTCCACTGACCTCTCTGATGATGAGAAAGCAATTCCAAAAAATGTTAGACATTTCATCTGCCCTTCTCTGCCTCTCTGGCCTTCGTAGGGTGGTTGTGTGATGCTCAGCCATTGGCAGTATTGAACCTTTTGTCTCAGTGTTCTGTGGTGTGGTTTTATCTTAAGGGTTAAGGCCTACATGCTTCTATGAATGCACTTCTAACACACGGTATGGAATGGGGTCAAGCAGCCTTTATAACCTGATTGTCGTAGGTTCAAATCCCATACTGAGTACTGCCACTGCATCCCTAAGTGATGCACTTAACCTAGATTACACCAGGAAACACCCATAGCATTACTGCATAAGTGGATAATATACACTTTGGAACACCCCAGATCAGAATGTCAGATAAGCAGGTAAAGTATGATAATAGTGGCCTAATAAACAACAGGAAAATGCACTGATAGGAGTAGTAGCCATCAGAAGAAAACCTAACTCACCGTTATTGTGTCTGCTATACATGGCCTGCTGTAGGGAAATGCAAACAAACCTGAATACAGAATTTACGAGAGGCTTGTGACACAAGAGGATTTTTTTTATTGCACTGAAGAACTTCCAAGGCCTGGGTCCTTGCTGTTTGAAAAATTGGAACAAGGCCTTGTTATTTGACTTCTCATATACTTGTGGCCATGGGAACCACAAAGTCGTGATTACGGCTAAGCTACAAATACAGTGCTATTGCAAAATTTACCATGCATACAGAAGAGGAGAGGGACTCCAGAGAACAAAGGCCTCTCTTGGAACAAAGCATATGGATCCTGTTAGTATTTCACTCTGGATATTTTCCCGACAGTAAGCTGGAAAGAACCTGGCATTTCTGCACTACTGTTGCGTTCCCATCCATTTCCAACATTTCTTCTCTTTCTTCGGAAGAAGTAGAACTCACTCCCTCAAGACGGAAGACATCTTTTCTTTCTCACTGTCTAGGAACTAGCAACTCGTTAATCAAAGTGGTTTTCAGTAGGCGTCAGGGCATTTCAGAGCATGTGTGTTTCCATGAATGATAGATGGCTGAAAATGTTTGCGCAGTACTGTTGCTTTCATTCCAGGCTGTGGCAGACTCACAGCAGGAACGTTATATATGGGCTCCAGAAAAAAAAACAAAGGATTTCTTTTGCACTGTGTATGCATTTCTCTTGCATACTCACTGTGTATTTATTTTACACAGTCAAAATAATTGCTACTGCTACAAATTTACCTTACAACAAAAGTATGTCTAATTCCCTTGCATAGCATTTCAATAGCATTTCAAAGTTTTCCCACCTGTGCGGAACAATTTGAAAAACCATTAGAATCAGACTTAGCAAATGTTTAAATGTTACATTACATTATTGACAGAAGCTCTTATCCAGACTTACATCGGTTATAGTTTTTTACAATGTTATCCATGTATACAGCTGAATATTTACCAAGGCAGTTTTGGGTTAAGCACCTTGCCCAAGGGTACAGCAGCAATGCCCCGACGGGGAATCAAACCGGCAACCTTTTCGCTACAAGTCCCGCTCCTTAACCACTATCCTACACTGCCACCCCAAATGTGTTGAAACCTGCTGTAGTTGGGGGTCACTTTTTTACATTTACATTTATTTATTTGGCAGACGCTTTTATCCAAAGCGACTTACATAGGTTACAGTTCTTTTTACAATGTTATCCATTTATACAGCTGGATATTTTACTGAGGCAATTGTGGGTTAAGTACCTTGCCTAAGGGTACAGCAGCAGTGTCCTAGCGGGGATCGAACCGGCAACCTTTCGGTTACGATTCCTGCTCCTTAACCACTATGCTACACTGCCGCCTTTTCCCTCCTGGAAGGCAGTGCTGTAGAGTGCCTGAGTTCTGAAGTGGCCTGCTTTCCCCCGCAGCAGCAGAAGGAGGGGGCCCATTAGGATAATCTCCTGCCGATTACATTTATGTTTACGCAATCAGCGCCCAAGCCTTTTCCTGCCCAAACGACTCCGGGCCCGAGACCACCCCCTCCCTCGACATCTCTGGGAAAATGGAAACGGAAATGCAGTGTTAGTGTCTGGATTGAAATCTGTTTAATGACTGCGTTCTGCCCCCCACCACCCTGATTTTCCCAAGAATATAAGCATGCGGGAGAGGAACTTCATCATGTGTGACCTACATTTGAAATGGCCTCTATACTGCAGTGGGAAATACCAGGTGGACATGGCCAGTGCTCTAGTTACCATTCCGGTGTATATAAAGCAAGTCTACAATGGCAGTTAGTGCGCCTGTATTTACTCCTCTTGAAAATCAGGTTTTTGAAGCATAGAGGGGTGGTATGTGCTGGTTAGAATGTAGTAACTTTAGTGCAGTTCCCTGCAGAGACTGAATATATTTTGCACTGGAGATGTACATAATGAATGATGGCAGTGTTACTCTCTGGATCTCTCTCAGCCCTGTTCTTACCCCTATGACCTAAATACACTTACACTTGTACCCTGAGGCTTGCATAGTTCAGCAGCTGTTTGCTTTGTCTTAGCTTGGAACCAGCAATTCTGATGTCCGTAGTCGGAAAACAGCCCCTACTGCATACGCCATCACTCAGAGCCAGGCCATAATAGCATTGCATTGATCCTGTGTCTAATGACAGTGCACTGAGCATACCTCTTATGTTGTCACAAAACCCCTGCCCCTCATGACATCAGACTAAGTCTGCACCTTGATGTCATCACTTTGAGCATGCATGAGATCCCATTCATTGTGCCCTTTATGATGTCACACTGAGTATGCCTTTGATGTCATCACTTTGATGTCCTGACATGACCTGCCTAATTCTGTAGCCCTCCGTTGCCTGTAAGTAGCAACTTAAAGCTGTTGGACATTCTGTAGTCCAGCCAGTAATGTAAAGGCAGCAGGAATAACCTCTTTTCAGTGTCCAGTGCTTCCATTTTTGCCTTGACATGTTGACACTGCAGCAATTCCCAGTGCAGACTAGGAAGATCACCTTTGCTGGCACTCTCTTATCTGTGTCTTTGACTTTGACACTAATTTATGTGGAAGAGTTTTTGTTTTGTTTTTCAGATGGATTTAAGGTGCATTTTGAGTCAGGAGTCGTCAGCTGCGAGGGTCTGGAGGGAGCCACTTTGCTATGGAAATAAGCTCATTAAAACAGAGGAGCATAAATGGATGCTGGCAGCTTTCCTGACTGTATATCCAACTTTAGTTTTCTCATTGCATGCTGTCATTTTTTTGTTTTGTTTTCTCAGTAACAGTTCTCTATGAGCCTGGGATACCAGACACATCAAAGCCCGCACCTCTTGTGGGCTGCGTGGCGGGTCCCGGCTCTGCTTCCTCCTTGATGGGTACATGATAAACATGACATTTTGAGATCAGTCACAGTGGCGTGCTCCACTGCGCTAAATCAGTGTGACAAGGAGAAGACATCTAAGCCTGAGTCACCAGGTCTTCTCTCTGAGTGCTCCCAGGTTACCCCTGTCTCTTACTTCTCATGCACCAGCCGTGCCACGGACCTGCTTCGTCCTGCCGGGCCTTTGACAGAGGCCTGGGAACGGCGTAAGAGCTGAGACAGCAGGATCACTGGTGCCTGTAATGTTGCTCACAAAGACTGAAGGTTTTGGCAGTAGCTCGCTGTGTTCTCGCACGGTCAAGAGATCGCACAAAAACCCCATCGGAGGCATCCAGAGGGCTCGCAGTATGTGTGCGCAAAGAATTCCACGTGTTTGGAATTGTAAATATTATGGGTGTGCTTTCTGCATTTCATCATTTGAAATCAAAGTAAATGCATCCAAATCATAAACGAGGTCATCAAGTTCATGAGCCATATACAGCCCTCTCCTGCAGATCCATTGTAGTTCAACCTGTGAAGTACCTATGCTTTGAGAGCACTCTTGCATAATCCTGCTCACATTACTGAAATGGACTGCAGCCCTGAAATAGTGTGCTCACTTTTTAATGGATTTGCTGTATTTCTGCATCTGAATATAAGGAAACGGAAGACACCTGAGTGTGATGTGCTCTTGATGTTCTGGAGTGGGTGAAATTACCAGTGAAAGTGCAAACATTGAGCTGCGTTGATCAGAGCTCCATCAAGCCATCGCCCATACTGGAGTGGGCCTCTATAATCCTTGTCCTAGTTTAATTTTAGTTCCATTTTTGCTGCCTAGTTTTTCCACTGATTTTCCAAAAATAGTCAGCGTGCACTAACTTCACACTCTGCTGTGAAAAGAGAGCTATGAATGATAAACGGTGAATTTTTTCCACAGAGTTTTGTATTTCTGCCTTCATTCTGAGGAAAAGCTCCAGCTGGCTGTAAGGCCAACTTGTGTCATCAGCTGGATAAGCTCTAGGTTTACCACACATGGTTTGAAATGCTCAATCATGCGTGTAAGTTTTGAATATGATATGTCCAGTGTTTGTATTGGACTGGATGTCCCCTTTAAAATGTTGAGTCTGGGGCATTAAGGAAAGGATTCTCAGCGTTGTGGTTTAAGACTTTATAAGGGCCCCCAACACTCAGTTTTTAAGCAGAAGACATTGTTATTCATAATTGCAGAACCATCAAGGCGTCAGAAAAGGTCAATGATTGGTGTCATATTTAAATCAAATGTCAAAATTTTGATTATTCTTACGTCGCAGGGGCTGACGTGGTGCTCTAGGTCACATTAAGCTGAAATCCTGTTTTGAAGTTTGCTATTGTTTCATTTCAGGCTGCTTCAGTATGATATTGCGCAAGTCTGCATCCACAAAAGAAAGGAACCCTCTCTGCTTCCCCTCATTAATTAGCTATCTGAAGTATTTAGTCTCTTGCCAGAATTAAATGTGGAGGCAAAGTGGATTACAAGACTGTGATGTTGAATATTTGATTACTTCCCACTCTGCCAGGCTTGATTCAATAGCGGTTTCAGGGCTCAGATTTTCCAGCACATGTATAAGATGAAATGAGACAGGAAGCCCTGGAGTCCTCTTTTTTTATTTATTTGTTTAGTTTCACTCTGGAATATCAGTTGCACTTGCATTCCAGAAGCCATAAATCAAGCGAAGGTTCTCTCACTCAAGGTCACTGTTGATTTCCCAGATAGCTCTTCCATCTGCTGTCATGTGCCGTCTCTGTTTGAAGGGCCTTTGTGCTTCTTTAGCCTGCTAGCAAAGACTCAGGCCTGGAGTCAGAGCTCTGAAATAGCTCTTTGTTTAGCCTGCAGTATCTGTCCTTGGAAATCATTGCAATTTTTTCTGCTTATCAGATTAGAATGTAGCACAGTTCCTCGCTGCTGTCAAGAAGAAATCTAATAACGGATGCATCGGCATGAAGTCGTTTCCACAACAGGAAAAGGTGGAGGACATAAATATACCATTCTGTTCTGCCCTTTTCCAAAGAAACAGGGCATTGTACATAGTCAGTGTAGAGCAAGTCAAAAGTATTGTAGATTCCGTATGGGTCATGGCCTTTAGGTGACAGAGTCAACTTGCTAAGAATCAAGAATCCTCTCTCTCAGTGTAGGTCTGAGTTTTTTGTTAAGTGCATTTAAAGGAGGAATCTTTGTACTTGAGGGAGCCTCTACAGTGTGCTTAGTAATGGAGATACATATTTATACTGTTGGTGTTTACACTATGTGCTGGACCTGTGAATTTGAGGGATGTTGGAGATGACTATATAGAGATTGTTTTCTTTGACTCAAGAAGGAATAATTTTTTTCTCAAAGGATTGTTCATTTTTAAAGACCTGCTGAATTTGGATTCAGGTCATTTTACCGCTCTGTTAAATGGTATCCGTAAGGTAAAGCACTGATCATTTTTCTGAGCACAGCCCAAAGTGCCCTTGAAATATCCTTTGTCAGAGACCTGTTCTTCAGGAAACCTGGCCCTAGAGAAGCTGTGAAATGGTGCATTCAGAGATTCAGTGCGTTGCTTTCACTTGGGTCAGCACAGCAGAGGCCTGACTCTAGCCTCTAGGGTCTGACAGGTTAAACATGTGTGTGGCTCCAGCCAGTCCCTTTTCCCTCCTCCAGGTTAAGGCAAGTGACCCTCTGCGGATTCATCCTGCTGCTTTTCAGCTTGACATTCAGACCTTCCTTGAGGACTCCCAGAGCCCTTTGTCTGTTCCTTTCAGCTGACAGGTCCTTTATGATCACACAGAGAGGGGGAAAGAGAGCTTTGGCACATGTTGAAGGGGGAGACGGCGATAGAGAGTCATTTGAGACCAGCAGTTTTGAAATGCTCGCATGGAAAAAAGGAATTTGCAATGTCCGCAGAGATTAGTGTGTCTGACATCAAGCCAGTGCTCTTAACCATTCACGTATCATACAGAACCCATCTGCTGAGTGACTACCTCAGTATGTGCGGGAAAAGTGCTTTCTGCTTCTTTCATGTCTGGTTATAGGGAGACCAGGACAGTGGATGAGGGCTTTGGTTTTTGCAAATATTGCTACAGCACTGTATCTGTATTCTCGGAAAAGACAATGATTCTGTAAAATACCCAGCTGGATGAGTGGATAACATGTCAAATGTAGCTACTGCCGCCACATTCAGGATGTGTGCTATGCTGTTTCATCATGGTATTGTGGCTAACTATCAGTGAAGTTCCGCTCTTTAAAATGATTGCAGTGGAAGTTAATGTGTCGTTTTACTTGCTCAGATTGTTGGAAAGAACTGATTCAGCATTGATTGCAAGAAGAGATTATTCAGTACCAACACAAGGAAGACATTGTGCCCAGTTACCAGATCACTGCAGTCTGAATGCACAGATTGGTAGCAAATAAGAACTGGCTGTGAACTTTCTGAACTTCGAGAGAGCCAATTTCACAAAGGGAGAGCAGTACTGGCTGGAGGCTGATGGTGGCTTGATTGATGGTGTTTTGCTGTAGATTAGTAGGTTGTCTTGTCTGAGGATACAGGAGATGAGTATAGCCTCTCAGACATAATAATTACAAGCCTAATGGTGTTGCTTTCTGTAATTAAGGTTATGGCTTTATTTTCTCCCATGTTGGTGTCAGTCATGAAACTTTTTAAACAGTGTTGTAGCCCTTAATTGACTTTGGCTCTCCTGGCTTCATCCACACAAGGTCAAACATCTTGACAGGTCAGAACTCTAAAAGCAGCAGATTATATGTCATTATCACAATGCTCTGCTACTTATAGTGCTTATGGGACATCTGTTTTCTTTAATGACCGGCTGTATTTCCTGCTTGCTGCCCAGGTAGCCACTTATAAAGAGTTGAAGGCAAATATTCTTGTCAATTAGTGTACATTAACTCGGTCATAGTTTTAGCAAACTTTGTTGCCTGACTTCTCTTGTTTTGTGTTCGTTTTCACCCGCAAACAAAAAGGTCAGATTGGAGAGACTGAATTGGCACAGAAACCTCTCCTCATAATCCCTCATTCGTAACAAACAACTTCATACTGCCCATGCACATATGCCAATGTGCCTGGGCCCTAGCATATATGTTAATTGTTGAAAGTAGTGGCATGTGATGTCACCTCCTGTCCCACCTCTCTCTTCCAGTCTATCCTGCTTCTGGGAGGCGTGGCCCTGGCCTGCTTGGCCCTGGACCTCCTCTTCCTGCTCTTCTACTCCTTCTGGCTGTGCTGCCGCCGCAAGAAGAGCGACGAGCAGCCCAACGCAGACTGCTGCTGCACGGCCTGGTGTGTCATCATCGCCACGCTGGTCTGCAGGTGAGTCCGGAGCTCCAAGACCCCACCGCCCCCGACCCCTTCACCTCGACAAGCCGCCACCGCGCGTATGGATCATGGTACGTCCATCGGTTTGACCTAAAATCAGCAGGATAATCAATTGGCTTTTTCCTGTTTTAAGACCATGGATGTTCTGCTGTGAAAGTAGCTCTCGCCGTGTTACGTGGGTTAAGAAACGCAGCAACACTGCTCGGAAGTTTTTTTTTTTTGGGTCCCCACAGGCGGTGATTCACAGTGACATCAATCAAAGCTTTTACTCGGGAAGCCAAGCTGATGAATGGGAACTGTGTTGAAGAGCGCAGAAGCGAGAGCTGCCCACACAATCCCGGGTGGCTGGCTCACAGACCTTGTGCGCAGCTGACCGACGGTCATCGTTCTTGCAGACTGTAGAGGATGCACTGCCCAGCCACACTGATGGCCGGCTTACTCAGCGCAAATCTGAGATCTGTGAAAAGCTGACTTATGGCCATCAGGCAGGTGAGCTAGGAATAATGGACCTGTCCTTGTCACAGGCTGTCTGACGCAGCTATTGATGAGCAGGCATTTTCTCTCTGCTGGTGGATCTGAGGGTAGGATCTCAGACCATTAGTGCATGCATTTGGGTTTTATTAACCAAAAAGTGAGCATTTATTAGAGGCTGTTAGTAGAGGTTACAGTGGCCTCCGCATCACTGCACATCAGAAGTTGCCATTTAGAGGAATGGCTCCAGAGTGCCACGGTGTTTTTGGATTTGCTCAAATAGCCACAGACTTAACATGAAAGGCTGGTTAGTGGATATTTTGTTGTTCTGCTTCTCAGGGGAGATTTTTGAGAAACAACAGTAAGCGTCCTCGTCCTTTGTTCCTGCAGGCTGTGCTTTTTTTTTTTTTTTCCCTCCATTAGCTGGGGTTTATCTTCCTTCCCCAGGCTCACAAATCCTGTGTTCTTGGTGTAGTGTAAATGAAAATGGAAATCTACTGTGGGAAGGATTGCGCTGTTTAATTCTTGGAGGTAGGAGGTTACATCACCAGAAATATGCTGCTGCAGCCTTAATATGTAGCCACTGTTGCAAGGTGGAGGTATTTTTAGAAATAATCCCCTCTGTCCTTAAGTGGAGGTGTCGAACGGGTTGCACATTGATAAACTGTATTAACTTCCTCTTGGACATGATTTGTTTAGCAGAGAATATGATATTAAAATACTACCTCAGCAGAAGCTGGTAGTTGGAGGGGGTTAAAACTAGAGGCTGTCATCAGCTAGGCATCAGGCAGCATTGTTCAGGCCTTCTTTCGGCAACCTGTTGAGACTTTAGTTTAAATTACCTTTGCTGTTGCATCTTTTTTACTCAAGGGCTTCCTTCAGCTGTAGAATAATAGTAGGCAGTAACAGATTCCCATGGTCACAAAAACATGCTTTTGACTCAGACAAAAATTCATGTGAAAACACCCCACAGCTGGTTTTATTCTGCATCCCCAAATTCAGATGGGAGTTTGAAGCCTTTGAAAGGCTTGCTGTGTTAAAATCTTGTGGGCTCTATTTTAATGTCTTAAATTGCTTTTTGAGCAGTATTATGGTGTCAAATAAATCGCCATGTGCATATTGGTTATATTACAGTTGACACTGATGAAATAGCATTATATCCAACTGCTCTTAGATGGAGGAAAATTAAAATCTGGCCACAGCTTTTTCTGTTTGATTTGCACATGGGAACATTGGTCCGTTCATGGTGGCGTAAGTTGTGGTGCAGAGTTCTTTGGTGGACTTAGCAACGTGGCGCTGCTCAGTTCTCTGGTCGAACCATAGCCTTCCATTTTCTCTCTAAACATTCTGAAACATTTCCCTGCAGTAATAATAAGCTTCACCTTTACTTTTCAAATCCTCACTGAACCCTCTGTTCGGTTTAACCGAAATGCATTTTGTCAGGCCAGATTTACATAATTTTGTTTGTTGACACAGTGGCATTGTTGCTGAAATGAACAACAAAAAGTTTAAGCGTATTGAATTTACAAAATGCTCTCTTACATTAGTCTCCGAAAGGTAATGGAAAAAGTACATTAGTATTGGATGTTACAAGGCCCTGCGTGCCAAAACCCAGCTAGTGTGAATATTGCAGTTGTTTATTGTAGGTGTAGCCTACATTCTAAACCCTGCAAAAATCTGAATCACTGCATGTGAGTAACAGTCCAGGATCCTTTTGCTATAGGTTAGCTATTGTTTTATTTTCATCACATCAGACAGCCTCCTGAAATAGCCCACAGTCACATCTTGAAACTTGCAGTGCAGTCCTAGTTTCTATGGGTGGGATGTATTTTTATAGTTTATCCAGTATCTGTCTTAGATGATTTGTATGTATCTGGGCTAAATCTTTGGCAGGAAAGATAACATGGCCTTTAAAAATAGGCTTACAGATTATGTCTGTTGGGCCTTTTCCTTATGACAAAGTAATATTCTACATCCTGAGTGATAAGCTGTTATCAGCACTGACACTTTGAACACTTACGTTTTATATTCTGTTTGAGAAGAGGGCAAAGGGCCACTGAACACATTAAAAATATTGATACCCGTTGGATCCTGGTTGTACACCACTGCAGTGATGCTGAACTGAAAGTCCATTCTTTTGTTGTTGCTTGTTTTTCATCCAAGTCATTCAGATTTATTTGAAAATAAAAATGGAAAAGTATCTGATTTGATATTGATATTGTTGGCTCTTGGGATGTTTTGATAATGCATCAATGCGGGCTGTGCATTTCTGAGAGGAAGAAGCATAATGCTGAGAGTAATAAAAGATCTGAGATCATGATCTCATGGTACAAATCATGTCTGTGCCATGAGGGTTATTCATATTAGTATGTGTGCATTACATCAGTGTATTATAAAAATGTCTTGTGTCATATCTTTGTCGTATCTTGCTTGCTAGTTTGTTTCATCTTGCTGGTAAGTGTTCATTGAGGTGTTTTTCCCTTGCATGGGGATGCTTATGGCTGGATTTTGGAAATGAGCATGGATGGACATCCTGAGTGGCTCAGTCAGTTAAGGAGCTTGCTCTGAGCCCAGGCTGAGCCCCATGGCCTGGGTTCGAAAGTGTGCCATCTGTTAACAGTAACCAGGAAACCACAGTGCCAGAACAAATTGGCCTGACGGGGATTGGAGTGGTCAACCAGGGTCCTCTCGTCGCACCGGGGGTGTGTAGGTGTGTGGGTGTGTGTGTGTGTGTGTGGGTGTGTGGTGTGTGTGTGTGTGTGTGTGTGTGGTGTGGGTGTGTGTGTGTGTGTGTGTGTGTGGTGTGTCAGAGGGTTTCACTCACAATGCCCTGTGCTTCTGTACAGAGGTTTGCACGGTAAGCTAATCCTAATGTACAACTAGGTGAAAAGGCAAACAGAAAGGAGCAGCAACATGGTATTAATGATCTGGGGGTGGCACAGGCTGGTTTTCATAAGGTCAATGGAAATGAAATACCATATAGTTTATTCCTAGTAAACCAACATTGTATAATTTAGTTCTCCTTTCTTAAAAAAACACATTTTGGATAGAGCCTTGGCTAGAGCCATCTGCATTTGTTTTAAGATTTCATAATACATCTCAGATCTCACTATTTTGGGGGTAGGACTGATGCATATTTTTATGCGCTGATATCCGGCTACAATTGCAGCATGGGCAACCTATTTATAGATGTGCGATCAGGCTTACGTAGCAGATAAACACCTGGGGAGTGTCAAAGTCAGTTCAGGTGTATGAAACGTTTTATCATTTGCTGTCAGGCAAATAATGTAGAGCAGAATGAGCCAGTGTAACTAATGGCGAGGCTTGCGGACATTTTGTGGAATTAAGTTTATTTCTCGCCTGTTTAGTCATTACATGCTGCACCGTTTCTCACCTTTATTCCACGCGTAATTGTAGAACAGAAAAGAAGGGAGGAATGAGGATTGTTTAATTGCAAATGGACTTGCTGAATGCTTTTTTGCATGCGCTGTATGGACAGTGAATGCGTTAGCCCTGTGTCTGTGGCTGTGATTAGCTGACAGCTCTCTCACAGGAAGCAGTGGGGGTCTCTCCTGCTCTGTCACCCACTGTGGATTAAGGAGGCTGCTAGAGAGCTGCCCAGCAGGTAAATCCTTGTGAAATCATGAATCACTCTGATTTACTTGTCAACAGGGGATTTTTTCCACTTGAGACGGAGGGAACTAGAACCACCAGCCATGAACGGCAGGCCAGAAGCTGTCTGAGTTCCTCTTTGTGTTCCTTACACTGGACATTGAGGGGTAGGAAGATGGCAGACACTCTACCAATACAGAAAGCAAAAAGGCACGTAGTCACTCTTGAAGTATCTGCTCTGATTTGGATAACTGTACAAATTTATTTATCTTTGATCTGGTATGAGATAATCAAGCTTAGAAGCAAGTTCATAGCTTACTAGAAATGTAAAATATGTTCACTAGAGAGTTCCCATTGCCAGCATCTCAACACTTTGTTTGTTCAAGTGGGGACACAATGTTTAGATAAGCTCTTGCAATTCTTTGCTGAAGTGAACATCAGCTAAGTGGCTACAGGAAGCAGTACTGAGCTGTCAATGAGTAGCTATTTTAAGATTCTAGCAGGTTTTGAGCATATAATTGTGCTCATAACATGCTAGAGGTTGAAGGATTGAGTTCCTCTGTCGAGGGGAGAAATGTCTCTTAAAAACAGCTGTTTGCTTGTTCACATTTATTTGTAGACTGTCCACCATTTCTTCAGACAAATTTTACAGACTTTACCTGGTTGGCTGGCTGTTCCCAAGTTGTGTCAGCTAACATTACTTTTATTATTATTATGGAAGTGAAGAAGCACATTTCCACATTATGTTCAGTTCCACATAGTTTCAGTTCTGTTTCAGTAGGGAAAGCATACAGAACCAAAACGTTGCAGTTCTGACTGGTTCCAGTTTCCACAGTGGAAAAAGTCCCTACTGAATTAGTGAGCGGGAGTATGTAACGAGAGACCTGTTGAAGAAATGAAATGCATTTTTTTCCCCTCATACATAATGCAGCTAGTCTCGCACAAACCCCAAAAACACATTGCAGTAATTACAGCTTTTTACAGGACGTTGTTGTGGTGTGGCTGCTTATAAGCTTTTTCAGGTGTGGTAATAACATTTCAGAACGAGATGTTTAATTGTACTATTATTTCCATTTTGGTGTCCTTAAGTCACCTTCATTCACTGGTTTTAGTTCTGATTGATGCCCTTACTACCACCACACCACCTGCTACTTCCGATTTAGGTAGTGGTTTTATAAATTGTGGGTCTGTCTTCTCCACAATGCCAGCTGTCTGCATCATCTTCTATGCGCAGCGGGAACAGTCCTTCCTAGTATCCATTTTTAAGGAGCAGTTAATCATATAGGCAATCAAAGCTTGCTGCTCCATGAACCGCAGTTGAACTTTGCCAGCATTTGAATGATTGAGGTCCGGCCTCTTAGCATTCCCAAGGGAGCAATGAGACAGTTGGCACCTGCTGTCTCCATGTTAAGGTTCGTTAATTCCATCCCTTTACTTCTTCCTGTGAGATACGTATCAGCGCAGATCAGTGCTTATAGTGCCAGAAGATTTATGGAAATTTCAGTTCATTTTGCCCTTCCTTTGGAGGGTGGGAAATGGATTATTCCCCAGAGGGAGTCAGCATAGTTCACGCAATGCAGCGGCTACAATTAGACCAATGAACACAAATGCTCATACAAGAGAAAATAGCTGTTGGGTTGCTTTGTTCAGGTTTAATGACCTGCGGGCGATTGTTTGGCGTCAGTAAGGCCCCGCTGTTGAGCTCTGGGAGTGGTTGATGGTTGTGCCTGCAACAATGTATCAGCTGTAGGATTGCAAATTTTTGTAGGAGCGGGTCGCAGCGTAGCTATGTTGTGCTGATGGAATCATGACAGTCTTTGGTGGGCTTTGTGTTGTGCAGCTTGGTGACACTGGGAAGAGGTACATATGGAAGATCAGACTGGGTAGAAAAAACCTCACGTCAGCCACTCTTGTTTCACTTCCATAAATTTCCATGGCTGCACAGTTTTTGTTTGTATATATATGCTCTTTATGCTTGCAGCTATGATTTAGGTGACATATCAACTTCGGAATGGGCTCTGTGTGCTTTTATGACTAAAACAATAAGTTAGAGTGATACAACAGTGACAGCCTCCCGGTAAACTATCATGGTTGAAAAAAAGGATTATTCTCACTATGCGTTGTTGCAGACGCAGCTTTTTTCCACCACTGAGATAATTTTGTCTCTAATCTCCTCACGCCCCGTTTTTTGAAGTATCTGTCAGACTGCCTGACGGCTAGTTCTGTTTTGATTTCAGCTCCAGCCTGCCCAAGCCCCCCCTAAGCAAGCATTTAATCTTTTCATGTTCTGTCTTCCATTTCTCTGTGCTGCTGATATTGTGCTGTTTCACAGAGCCAGCAGATAGGATACTACTTCTCTGGAGACAGATGGACAGACAGACAGAAAACCAGCACTGAAATTGTGTCAAACATATATGCTTAGGACCAGAGAACTATACACAGGAAGTCCTTTGAACTTGTGCTACAATCAAACTTATCTTAGTTTTGTTTTTCCCTATGTAATTAGTCCCTCCTTGGCAACACAGAAAGCTTGAGAGCCATTGGTTGGTGGCCACTGCACAGCGTTTGCTATTTGTTACTGCGTTGGAATACACAAGCTGTTCTAAGAAACACTACAGGGTGTTTTTTTTTTCTTGCCAGTGCAGGAATTCTTAAATAGGGCATCAGTTTTCTTCATGTACAGTTGCCTGGAACCACATATAATTTAATATCTGGAACCACACAAAGTCTAATTCCTGTCATTTAAAATCTATATCCAAGAGTTTGCCATGAAACAAGTCGTTTGTCATACAGAATCATGGAACATTGGCAGTCTCAATGCAGGCGTGAGATGGGGAGTGTAGCACGCAAAAGCAAGCACACAGTGCACAAAATCTTGTGCCTAACAGAGGAAAGAGCATCCCCTGCCTAGCTCTGTGTTTTCCATCACTGATTTTGGCGGTGCATGTGAAATCCACTGTGCAGCCACTGAGCACTTGGTTTGTTGAATCCTCCTTTTTATTTGGCAGGTTCATTTATGCTCTGAGCCGCACCTGCACCTCGCTTTTTCTCGAAAGATGAGCGAGGAAATGGCTGTCCGGTCGCGTCTGGTCGAGGGGGCCACTTCAGCGCGGCACACAAAAGGCACGGAGGCCTCGCGAACACATGGACTGCATTACAAGCAGTGGTAAAGAAAGCTGTGGGGGAGGACAGCCACGGGGGGGGGGGGGGTGGTAGGGGCTGCTCCAAGGAGCGATGCGACTCACAGGAAATTTGGGAGACGAGGCTTACGCGACTTGTTGTGGCAGGCTGGTAGACCGAGTCACCTGGCTGTCTCCTCTTAGCAGATCATCCATTATTGAGCACAAAGCCACAGTGTCTGACACTTGTTTACAGTGCCTTTTGCAAGGGTGGGTCACGCATACCAGATCCCCACGGCCCAGCAAATAGGGAGGGGTGCGCACTGCACACCCGAAACCCCCCTCCCCTTCTTCCCAAATGGCAGGGGCAGCATTCAGGCTGAACAAGAGTGCTGCAGCCTTATTCCCTCATCTTCAGAGAGAAAGAAATGAACTGAATCTTGTGCTGTCATAAATATTGCAACTAATGTTCTCTCTACTGTAATATGTGGGGGCTGGAGTGGGTTGGCTTTGTGTTCTTTTTTTATTTCCTCTTTAGTGTCTGTCCATATCTCACGTCTGACCACCTTCTGTATTGATTATCCTTTCGGGGGCAGACGTATGAGCTGGTCGATTGGGAAAGTATACAGTAAGATGGATGAGCAGAAAGTGTTTGCTTTATTATTACACTGTAGTGGAACAGCAAAGATCCATCAGAATGGCGCAGCTACAGTGGATATGAAAACCAAACATCATTCACCAAGCAGAATGGCCATGATGCATGGCTACCATTGTCTGTTGTCATTAAGAGTGCAGCCTCAGTGCAAACACTCTGACCTGCGTACATCAAAGGCAGGTAAAAGAAGTCAGTCATTTCTATTCCTATGAAGTATGTTCCATAAAGTTCAGTCTTCTGCCATGTTTTCAAATTCACCATTAGAGAAGTTTCAGAAAGGCCACGGCACACCCGAGTTCATGAAAATCATGTCCTCTTCCAGCGTGATGGATGAGATTGAGTGGAACTAGAACTTGGACAGAGGGGAGACTTCCTGGGGAAATCAGATGGCTGCTGGAACAATGTGAATATGTGAAAACAGTGTCCGCCTTGGCATCCTATTGCACTTGCAGAAGGGGGTTCCTCACTGTCCAGAATCCCGGTCTGACTTTCTGAGTCTAGCCATCTAATCCTCCTGCAGTAGGAGTGGATAAATACATCCCTCCCTTTCCGTCTCCTCTGAGTTGTGGCAGGCATCCTAAAGCAAAATGTCTGCCTTGCGTCTCCCTGGTCTGTTTTGCTGGTAAGGAGCAAGCGGGGCACAATTTTTGTACCTTAAAGGTACAGGTTTCTTAACCCAAACTGCCTCAGTTAAAATCCACCTGCATAAATGGATAACATGTAACCATAGTAAGCTATAAAGTGCATTGGATAAGAGTATTTGCTAAACAAACAAAGCATTGCATTGCATTACTGGCATTTAGCAGATGCTCTTAGCCAGAGTGATTTACATAGGTTGCAATTTTTTACATGTTACCCATTTATACAGCAGGATATTTACTGAGGCTAATGTGGGTGAAGTACCTTGCCCAAGGGTACAACAGCAGTGCACCAGTGGGGAATCGAACCAGCAACCTTTCCATTACGAGGCCTGCTCCTTACCATTATGCTACACTTCCACCTGTGTAAAAATGCAATGTAAAGCAATGTAATGTAAAGAAATGTAAGAATAAACCAGGCCTCCATGTGCAATTTGTCATTATTATTACTCGCCATCTGCTTGTGGCCAGGAATTGAGTCCTCTCTCAGGGGGTGTCACAGCAGCCCTGGTCTAATACACATCTATGGAAAGTGGAAGTGATTAATGCAGACCCTGGTAACTGGATCTAGGACAGCACAGTACTCTGCAGGCTTATCCTCGCCGCTGACTGTAGCAGCCAGCGAGCTTGCTTCCCTCCTGTCACTCTTCCTCTGCCCTTGGACTTCTGATCTGTACAGTGCCGCAGCGTTTATAGCTTTTTTTTCCCCCTTGCATTTAAACAGATCAATCATTTTTGATGGCATACTAACTTTCCGGTATGAAACAGCATCAGAGTATACAGGCTGTTTCTGTCCTGCTTAACCTTCTTCAGTTCTCCAGTAACGCAGAACCCACGTTGACAGCATGCCAGATGACAAACGAGTCTGGCAGCGCGTCCAAATGAACGAACGCGCGGATCAGGCCGTATGCTTAACCTCGGGCGGCGCTTCCTGTCCCAGACGGGAGGCGGGGTGTTATTTTCACAGATCGCCGGCGTGCATCCGCCGCACCTCCTCACCCCTTGATCACACGGAGGGGGGGGGATGCTGACATCCTCCCCAGGAAACGGGAGGTCCTGTGTGCCAGCGAGGGGAAGAGGAGAGAGGTGAACTCCAAAGAGGCGTGACGTAGGGCTGCGTCAGTCAAGCGAAAAACTTACCCTTTGACTCAAACTGTGACTGTGTGGAGGTGGGGGGATGGAGGAGACTCAAGTTGGCTTGTGACTCTGTCAGGAGAAAAGACACACACATGGCTGGTTCAAATTTACAATTACATTTACTTAATAGGTGTTCTCTTCCAGAGTGATTTACATAGTGTACAAATGATTGAGACAGCTGAAGTATTTTACTGAGGCGATTTGGATTAAGTACCTTACCCAAGAGTGCAGCAATATACTCAAAAAACACCCGGGACTCAAACAAGCGCCCTTTACACACTGATAACTTTTAATGCATATCATGAGAGTTACTGGTTCTGAGGGAACAGTGATTAATACCTTCCATTTTTGAAAGAAGTTTGAGGCCTGTCAGGTTACCATTGCTGCATGGCAGCAAAGTATTTTTAGCAGTATAAATTTTATGTTGTTAATGGCCATTGTGTGTTATGTTTATTGTGTTACCATTTGCCATGTTGTCAATATGACAAAACCAGGTTCTTCTTTGTGCAGGGTATCCTTTCTGTTAGTTTTCAGAGAAAACAAGCTGTAATTCCACTGGTCGAAGATGTTGGAGAAATGCTGAAAAAAAAAGTAGGCACACAGCTTAGCGAACATTCCTTTTTGTTGTTTTGAGCATTTCACAGTTGAGACCCTCTAAAAGAGTGCCGTGGAGCAGGATATACTTAGTGTCACCTCCGCCACCACAAATTCAAGGTTTGAATGCAGGAACACGTGAAACGTTTGACCCAGATCATCAAAGGCGTCACGCCCCGCTCGACTCCCGGGATTAGGGAAACAAGGAGCAGAGCGCACGCCTGCTGGCCTTCACACTCTGTCTAGACCACAGAAGGTCAGCTTAGCACGCCCGCGCCGGCTTTGGCTAATGCGGGGCAGCATCAATGGTGCAAAACAAGGCCGCAGCGCGTGGCTCCTGTGGATGATCAATCCCCACTGTGGAGAGGAAGCGCTCATGGGTAAACAGCAGCAGGTGTCTGTCCCCTGTCACATTTCTGCCCCCTCCCTCCTATCAGGTCCCACTTTCCCCTGCCACTGTGAGACAGATTCATTTAGCAGACTCTCTTACCCAGAGTGACTTACATAGGTTACAATTTTTACATGTTATCCATTTATACAGTTGGATATTAACTGAGGCAATTCTGGGTTGAGTACCTTTCCCAAGGGTACAGCAGCAGTGCCCCAGCGAGGAATCGAACTGGCAACCTTTCGGCTACAAGGCCTGCTCCTTACCACTATGCTACACTTCCGACCCCACTGTCTACACCAGAGACCATGCCCCATCTGAACAGCTCAGCAAACCGTGATGGAGTACTTCAATTTGCTGCATTAGGAGCTGAGTTTTGCTGCTGCTGTTAAAATGAAATACCTTGCATTGTTTGATTTTTGCATTAAAATGAGCAATTGCCTCGCAAACTTATTGCTTTTCTGAACAGCAGCGGTGTTATGTGCCTGCTTGTTCTTAGTTCTTTTTTGTACAGCCTCAACTTTGGTCTAGACAAAGGTTGCCATGGAGATGAAGTCAAACTTAATGTAGAATAGAAGATGAATGTTATTAGACAGTGAGGCTGTGTGAAGAGTTGAGCAGCAATTGTGCCAAAAATGCCAAGGCAATAGAGAATTCACTCAGATGTGCTGCATATATTCACTTGAATCCAGTTCGGGTTGTATTGTAGTCTGTTTTGTAGCCCCTCTGTTCTAATCCAGGATGGGGTGTATTATAGTCCCCTTTATTGCACCTCTGTTGTGACAACAATGTTTCAGTGGGGGGAAGGAATAAAGCAGAGCTGCTGGCTCTGTCTACGGTTGCATCAGCCATTTACCAAAAAAGCCTCCTGCAGGGAAACATCTCACCTAGTTATGTTTTCCCTGCAGATATTGCAGGCCTCTGAGCTAACACCCAGTGTCTGGCTCACGTGCTCAGGCGTTGAATAACAGGCTAAGAAAACGTGTAAGACAGAAACAGAAAGTAGATTAAGCGGGACTGGTGGAAACTCCTCTAGCTTCCTGATCGGCGTTCATGTGATGTAGCCTAAGGCAGATAGCACTTAAAACCTGTCTGTTGAAAGGCAGCAAATGTCGTTCTATGAGAAAGGATAACCCAGAGTATATGGGCATTTATGAATTTAATCTTTTCAGGACCCACTTACTAGTTGTGTACTTGGTAGGTCCAACTGACCAATTGACTCCAATTCCAGTTGACTTTTTATGCAAAATTCTTGTGCCTTGGTGATATCATGCTGAAATTAGATAAACCCATAAAATGTTAAGTTAGACTGCTGCCACTTTCCAAAAACAGCCCTAGGTGCCTTATCACCTCGACTCTGAGGGAACACACAGAGATTGGGTTACACAAAGCGCCGGATTACGGAAATCTTTTTTCTCGCAGTGAGAAAACAACGAAAGCTCACTCGTTCTGAAAGGATGGATGGAAAAAAATGCATTATTCATTCTGAAGCAATGGCTGTCAGAGTTCAGCGGGATAGAAACAACCGTCTTTGATGCATGCGATTGCCTGGGGAATTAGTAATCGCAGCTCAGTCCGACCGTCTGTGGAGAGCAGACCTGTTCGAAATCGCAGTTCAAACGGGACAGTGACTAAACCGAGTCCTGTCGCTCTCAGCAAGAGCCCCCCTCCTCATCAAGCCACGGCTTTCCGAAGCGTCACAGATGCGGACTAAGACGTGGTAGGACATTCATTTCAGACATTCAGCGAGTCCCACTGTCTAAGTGTATGCAGCAGTCACTGTGCAGCCAGAGTCAAAGATGGGGAAATTGGCTGGGACAATAGGTGCTCCCTTGAGCGGAGTGTTCTTGATAATTTGGGCCCAGAGTTATAGAAGTCAGTTGTCTGTGCTTTGGTGAATAGCCCATTGTTGGGCCTGGCCCAGTCTGCCGGGCCCCCAGATTTCAGAGAGGCAGTGATTGCTGGCTGTTGAGTCGTCCTTACTCAGGGATGTGCCACGGCGACACCTGCTGGCTAGACAGTAGAATCGACCTGGAGGCTAGGGGTCAAGGGGTATTGCCCTGTTCCTTTTCTGAATATTTTAAGTTGAATACATGGAATAGAGGGTTTGATTATTATACTCAAACAGACATGCCTTGCCTGTGACTAGCCGCGCTGCTACTCGCTGCTGGCATGTCGTCAGGATAGTGTGCCATCTGTGCAAACAAACAAACTGAGAGAAAGAGAGAGAGAGACAGAGCACTCCGTCAGACAGATGCATTCGTGAAATGGGACACCGCGTTGGGAATTCCCGCCCGCCCGACCTGATTCCGTTACTGTCTGGAGGAGAAGGTTTATGCAGTTGATTTTTTTGTGGAAATGTATATTTAGTAAGCCATTCGGTGGGACGTCTTCAAATGGAGTGTCCATAGCGAGTTGTTACCGTTTCATCACTGAGCAGGGGTAGCATTGACCTCACAGGACTCACAGTTAACCCATGAGTCATCACTAAATGCAACAGGCCTTTACCCTTTATAGGGTAAAGGTAAATTTGCTGTAGCCAAGACTTGCGTGGAAACATTACAGTATTTGGGTGCTGGTGCAAGCCATGCCATGCTCGTTCAAGGTTGTTTTGAGTGCATTGTATCAGCTTTCTGGCTCACTGCTCATTATACAATGAAACATATTGTGTGTTATACAATATACATTTCTGTAAGATAATGGCTGCTCTGCTCTCTTGTCATTTGCGTGATGCACAGCTCTGCTGGCATGTGCACGTGCAGATCTCCTTGCGCCATTTGTGTCTCTTAATGGAACAAGCAGTAATAAAGTGTTTCTTTGTGGGAGTGCAGGTAATGGTTAATGCGGCAAGATTTCTGCAGTAATGTGAAGATTAGCTAGGATCAGCAATTCACTGACGGCTGCAAATGGCTCCTTTACGCAGGAATCCTGTGATGTGGTTTTCCTCTGGGGCCGAGCGCGTCTCAGGCCTCCACAGTCCCAGCACGTCTGGGCTTGTTTAGATCTATTTCCCATAATCCCACTAGTGGCTGGGCTTCGATCTCGGGGCTTTCGTTATTGTCGGGATCGGCGTTGGGGGGTCGGAACATTGCTGACCCCCTCCTGTGGTTTCCCACCAGAGCTCAATAACAGCGTAACCTGCCTGGGTGAGCTTTCTGAAATGCAGGATTCACAAGGCTCGCTCAGGAGAAACACTCACTGCCTCCATTCCAGACTCCGCCTCATTCCTCTCTCCCTCCCTCCCTCCTTCTTTCTCCCTCTTTGTTTCCTCCTCAGTGCTGGCATTGCCGTCGGTTTCTATGGGAACGGCGAGACCTGTGATGGAGTCAACCGGCTCACATACTCCCTCCGTCACGCCAACCGCACAGTGGCAGGAGTGCAGAAACTGGTAAGCCCCCCAGTGTAACCTCTGAGGCTGTTTTCCAAGCTGGTTTCACCACTGTTGGTCATTTAGAATAAGTGTGCCCAACGAGAGTAAACTCCCTGCCCCCTCCCCACCACCACCACTACCAAGACAAACAAACACACACACATACACACATAGACACAGAAAGCATCAGTATTTTATTAAAGGCTCAGTTTTGAAATGTTTCACTGTAGTTTTTCCTGTAGCAGAGATGAATAGAGTGAGATACATGGCTTGGGTCCTGGTATTCACAGTGCAGAGGATGCGAGGGGCTGCTTTAAGCTTGACCTACAGGACTGTGCGCCATTTTTAATTAAGGATTCAGCAATACACATGTGTGCTTCTGCTTCTGTACTTTGAGCTCTGTGTTTATATGGTGGTAGTGCCGTGCTGTAGTTGACTTTAACCCGGATGTTGTGGGTTTGATTCCAAGGTGGTGCACTGCTGTTGCGCCCTTAAGCATCAGAATTTCTTCAGTACATGTCCGGTGGATACTATTTTAAATTTTAAACTGAAGCATGTGAGTCACACAAGCATGTGCTGAGCAGGTGATTGCTTTGTGTCTTCACGTGTGCGTGCGCGTCTGTGCTTGCGCGTCTGTGTCTTGCGCGTCTGTGTGTGTGCATGCATGTGTGCGTGCATGCGTGTGTGTGTGTGTGTGTGTGTGCGTGCGTGTGCGTGTGTGTGTGTGTGTGTGTGTGTGTGGGTGTGGGTGTGGGTGTAGGTGTCAGACAGCAACACCTCGCTGAACCAGACGGTGGACGAGGGTTTGCGCCAGCTGGAGGGCCAGTACTCCAGGCACACGGACTATGTGTCCATCGTGCAGAAGCTGCAGGGTCAGCTGGACGAGCTGGTGCGGCAGATGGGGGACATCCCTTTCTGGGACAACCGTGACATCTCCCTGGAGGAGCTCGCCGTGAAGATCGAGCTCTACGACTGGTACAGGTGAGGCCGGCGCCGCCACAGAATGTGTGCTTAAGATGGACAGACAGAGATTAGCCAATCAGAGCTCATCGAACGTCTGCTGTTGTCTTCAACATACAGGGCATTCAAGGCTGTTGTAATTGTGACCGTTATTTGTTTGCCTTTGGCGAATGTTCACTGGACAATGAATTGAACTGGAAATTGAAAAGGTCCCATCATAAAATATGTTTTACTCAAGGGATAGACCTAAAGCTTGAAGTTTCAGCTTTCTAAAAGTTCGTGACCATGAGGCTGATGGTAAGCCGCCACGTGCTTGTTTTTCAATTTTTTACCATTGCCGTGTTGAAAGGATTTTACTGCCGCTGCTATCTGAAGGTTGAGGGTTTGAGTTATTTTCGCCTGTTCATTTGCATTCTGGCAGTCATCAAAAATGATCTTGGGTTTTATCCTGTCATGTTGTGCTTTCTAAGAAACATTCTGCCTTTGAGATATTTTTTTCATAACTACCCCAC
This sequence comes from Megalops atlanticus, assembly GCA_019176425.1. Lineage (NCBI taxonomy): Eukaryota > Metazoa > Chordata > Actinopteri > Elopiformes > Megalopidae > Megalops > Megalops atlanticus. The sequence goes on from CM032893.1 coordinate 20,985,610, forward strand.
AACACTCACACACATACAGACATGTTTCTGGGAAGGCTTTGTTAGACAGTTGTGCTTGTCAAGGAAGTGGTTATTTTTATGTTGCTTTTTCTAAAATATGCTTTTCAATCTTAGAGAAAAGCTTATGTTTATTAAAAGATCTTGTCAATGTCTTGTTAAACTTCAGAGGAGAACCATGGCAGTATATCCCATTTTCGGTTTAAGCATATTGATGAAGAATTGCCCTATGCAACTCCAGAAACCTCTCATGTTTTACTCATTTTAACCACATTTTAAACATTTTTAACAGTTCTGATTCATGGTGATTTTATTTGCTGCTGGGCTCTGATGAAGAAGGTCACACAAAAACCACAGTCTTTTCATCTGGTTTAAGTGCTGGAACTGGAGTATTGTGTCATCCATTTTCTTTTTATTAACACACAATGGCTCTAAATGATGATCTGACTGTCTAAAGCAAAAGCCTCACATTTATACTGATATGAGGCCCATTATGCTTTCTTTGAGCTCTTATATGTGGCAGTTTATTCAAAGTTCAGAATAACTGGAAATCAATTTAGTTAATGTCAAATTGTACCACACACATTCCCACTTTCATACATGCTGTTTATGTATTTGAGAAGCATTACTGTATTCCTCTATATATCCATGAAAGTACATACAGGTCATTCTACTCCAAGTCAGTGTGGTTGATAATCCATCCTCATCCATCCTCAAATTTTTACAAGGAAAAACTTTGACCTTGGTGTTTTGGGACTTGTTTGGTTCTAAATCATAGCCATTATTACTTTTCTGAAATTTCCCCTTTGAATTATGGCCTGGCATTGGGCTCTCTATTCTAAGCTTGAGTCATTCCATTTCCTTATATTGAGCCAGTGCCAGGAAGTACTGTTCTATTAGGGTCATGCAGGCCTTCACAAAGGGAGAGAGAGGAGATGTCCTAACCTAAGAGGATGGAAGATATCGGGGCAATTAAATTAGACTGACTCGAAAGTCGGCCCGTTCCGCCGTTTCCCTCTGAGCTGTCAAACGCGTCACATTCACAAGGGAAGGAGGAATTGTCTGCTTTGGTGATGCCGGCCTGCTCATCTCTCCGGGCAGCTGGCAAAGTCCCCAGGGTCCACTGCTGAAGCAACCGCTGTTGCGGCTAGCCTCTCGCAGCAGACTGTGGATGTTTTAATCAATATCAATTTGCCACAGAATTAAATCAACGCTCATTACGCTTTGAGGAACAAGCACTTTGAGGATGCGGGATAGCAGGGGGGGGATGTGCAGCGAGGCAAACGCTGTGTTGTTTTTCAGGTGGCTGGGATACTTGGGCCTGCTGCTGTTCGATGTCCTCATCTGCCTGCTGGTGCTCTTTGGGCTCATTCGCAACTCAAAAGGAACTCTGATTGGGTAAGTCGGGTCATGTGACTGTGTGCAAGGTGGGAGGACTCTTAAGTCTCCTCTCAGTCTAAACCCAAATCATCTTAAGAGAGTATTAGTGGTTGATACATTTTTTAACTTTTAACAGTTGAATACTATAATAACTGCATTTGCTTCTTCACTGTGTAATTGCCTGTAGCCACTAAAATTGATTTTTTAACAGACAAATTTGCTTGATTTGAATGCCCTTTTAAGACAGTGTCAGCTGTAATAGTGGTATGTGTGTTATCTTCCAATTTCCTGTCCTGGCTATTTTGCACATCTGACAACAAAATTGCTTGGTATGGGTGACAAGAGGGCTCTCAGTTCAAGACAAAATGTTGCTTGTCTTCATCACGAAACTGTTGCCAGTTAAAGAGATCTCCAGGTGTCCTTTCTGTAAAATAGGGCTGCTTTGTAGAGTTAGTCACCGACTCTGAATGCGATGTGGAACATACTTCATTTGCATTGGCGCTAGCTTTCCATTTTAAAATCTGTCAAGTGGGTAGCCTAGAGTAGGATTTTGGAGGCGGGCTGACGGGGGTTCAGCGCCATGGCGCCGGCGCTCCTCTTCCCACGCTCCGAGGTGTGGGCAGACGGCGGACGAGCGCCCGCGGGGGCTTTCGTGATGGGTCACACGCGGGCCATACGAGGAGGGCCGCAGCTGCCCGGGCTTTCTGACTCACAGTTTGCATTCACTCCCGTCTGAATCAGAGCCCCGCCTTGTCTTTTTTGCGTGGCGCACATTCGATGCGCGGGCGTAGGTGGTAACGGCGAGGTTTTCTGTCACGAATTACCCGGCACGCACGGCTACGGGCAGAAGTTTGGGATCCCCGACACTCGTGCGTCGTGACTGTGAGAGGGAATTAGCAATGAGAGGCAGCCTGTTGCTGTTGCATCATTGCTTTTATTATGCCTGTGTGCAGTCAGCAGGCAGTGATTTAGCTCCAATGGGGAATATTTGCTGAAACAGAGGAGAGATCATTTGATGACACATATCTTTGAGGCCTAGATTCAGAGAACTGATCACAATGCACTTTGTCCTGAACTCTGAATACCAAATTTAAGAAAACCTTACGTTTCATTGTGGTTTTTTTCTCTTAATTTCTTTCTTGTCTTGAGAAAGACATGACAATGCCTCAACACTTAAATTGTTCCATGTAAAGTTAAGGACAAAGCACTTTGTGCTTAGATTGCATCTGTACCTTAGTGTCTTGTTCAGGTGATTCAGAGGGAGTCAGAAATTCCTCCCGGGGTTAAATTAATGTGAGCCTGTCCTTCATCGAGAGTTCACAGAATTTCTCTGATTCCCTATCACAAGTTAGACTGAGTGTACTTCAGCACCACATGTCAAGCCAATTATGTAAGAAAACCTTTGTTCATCAGATTTTGAAAAAACTGTAATCTGTGAAAAGTCAATCTGGGGTTTGAAAGTCCAGCTGTGCTGAAAAATGCGTGATCTAATGTACATGATGGTTAAACAAGAGGGACTGATCAACAGCAGCTGGCATATTCATCCAACTTCCTCAATCCTGCAGCTTCCATGAAGTTTTAGTCTGTGTTTGGGGTTACGCGGGGTCTCTCATTTACATATGAGGCAGGTACAGAACCGTCAGCCACAGGGTGCCTTGTATAACACAATAATATACTTATATTGCAATATCGTCCCCAGTGAATTGGATGCAAATTGTCATTTAGCATTGCCTAGAGCCAGATGGGGGAATGGAGCCATTGCATGTTTGTGACATCATTATCCTAATTCTGATTATAATTCGCCTCGGCATAGAGAGTGGGTGGCAGTTTTGGATTTAGATATTTTTATTTTTCTTTTTTTTTAATTTATGTATTTATTTTTGAGTTGACAATTGTCACAGATTTCAAGCTGTGCAGAATGCAGTACATTTGCATCCTAAAAATTACATCCGATTAATTGGCTCAAGGTGAAGACTGGAGAGCTTTGATATCTGTAATGAATGTACAGTCTCATTCCAATGGTTTCAGGACTAGAGAGAGCTCATTTGTTCTCAAAGCAAGGAGCGGTGAGGATAGACCCTGCCTGCCATCATCTGTCCATCAATTCATCTGTCTGTAACTATGCCCAATTTGCAAACTCCTGTCTATGAGAATATGCACTGTGTTTGCATCAGTTCTGTATCAGAAAGTCCATTTTAGGCCCTGGAGATCCTCAGTATTGACGGTTCTAGCTGGAACAACGACCAGAAACCTAGAGAATACCAGTGGGTGCTAGTGGTGAATGTTACATTGTTCATCCTCAGGTCTTTGCCGAATTAAACTTATCGCATTTGTTGTGCAACACTGCTTAATGTGGTTGTATCTAAACCTGAAAAGAAGACTTGACTTGATAATTTAAAGTTTTTAGATTGAAATGCTCACTTTAGACTGTAGTTTGAGGTGAGGGGGAAAGTAAAGTAGACTTCTTCCTGTTTTGATCTACAGAAAGATGTGTTGTCTCTGTGCTAAGGCATTGACTCGATCCCATTCACATGTACAATCAGGGTCTTCTTTTCCCATCAGGGAGAAAAGCTTTCATTACTGTCCTTTTCAAAGGGTATTGGATGGTTTTGGGATGACTGCATTATCTGGGGCTCAATCAGCAGCTGTAATGAAAGCATTTTGTTCTGCCAGACCCTCTGTAGATCAGGCAGAGGTTTTAGTCACCCCTCAGCAGGTTGCATGTTCCCAGAATGCAGTTAGCATCACTGTAATGAGGGATAGTACTTCTTTCACCTCTCGTTTCTAACCCCTCTGTCCCTTTCTGTTGGCCTCTTTGTTAACCCCCCCCCTTTATTTTTCTCTTTCTGTCCCTGCAGTGTCTGTTTGCTGGGCGTGTTCGCACTCGTCATCAGCTGGGGATCCCTGGGACTGGAGCTGGCTGTTTCCGCGGTAAGTGTCTCCATGGGAACATGTCTTTGTGCTAAGGCTGGGCTGTTTCCTCCAAAGTACAATTCAGCTTGCACATAATGTTCTATTTTTCACAGATTTGTGCGATTTTGTGTTTGTGCTTGGAACATTGGCACAGGCGGTTCTTATGGACATTTAATACTGTCCTAACGGTTATAAGGGCTCTACAGTACTTGTTAATATCGAGGGAAGCGACAATGAAAACGTTGAGCATAAGAAACAAGATCACACAAACTGGAACGCAACCAGACATGGTTCATCACAGCTGGAGCGTTCTTTATGCAAGCGCCCACATTTTGAAAGGCGTGTGTATTGACATGTAAGGCACTGCATTAATCCTGAGAAACACGTGACACAAGCTGGGAAAACAACTGTGAGGGGATGATGTCACATTGGCAAGCAGTGGGATATCAGATGGGAGAGTGTCCTCCGGGACCTCTCTGTGCACTAGCTCCACTTTAAAAGAGTTTGGATGAAAAGTGGTCTCCCAACAATCAAGCACACACGATAACAAAGAGTCCAATAATACAACATTACTATCCCTGGTATTCTGACTAATATGTCTGATGCTTCTTACTGAGGGCTGTTCTGAAAAATCAGTGTTTGGCCCTCATCACTGTCGTTTAAGTACATCTGAGTGGAACTGGGACTTAAGACTTGGAGTTTCTTCAAAAGTCAATAAAATATGAAGAAATGTAAGGAATAAAGAGAAAGAAAAATTTGACCCACAAAGTAATGAGACCAGGTCTTTGGCCACTGTCAGGCTGGTATATATCAGGCTGGTATATAAACCCTCTCCCTGATACCCGTTTCCCTTTCTCCATGGAGCTACATCATCGTCATCCATGGAAGGTGCTGGCACTGTTAGATGGTTTCAGGGAAAATGCAAGGCTGTGTGCATAAAATGCTTCTCTGCCCAGTTTGCAGTATCTACCTTTCCCATCTCCTATGCTGTCTTTGTAGTCAATGTAAATCCAACACCTACTCTCTTTTGAAGTTGATAATTCATTCCCTACGTTTGAATTGCAAATTCTTGCCCTTTCACCAACTCCATTCTATTGACTGCTTTGCATAAATCCTTGCAAGCTGTTTGGCCCGGAGGTAGGAGAGCCTGCATTAGCCACAGTGCTGTTTTATAGTTCTCGTGCTCACAAAATCAGGAGTTTACATGTTCTTAGTAAGATTGAATCATTTTCTTTATTGATTTCTTGGTTTTACAAAGGTTAGGCATAAAAAATTGGGTTCAAATTCAGGCCAGGACAAAAGGCATTATTTGTCTGGCTGAAAATGCAAATAAACCACACCTCTCAGGTTAAATTTCTCTGGCATAAAACTTACCCTGTGTATGCTTTGGTAATGTGGTTGTTTTCGTTTTGCTCCTTGTCACCTCTTGTTTATCGACCTACATGCAATAATCTATTTACTTTACAAGGCGTTAGTCAAAATCTGTATTATGAATATTAATGTTGAAAGTAATGATTACACGGGAGATCCCCCAGGGAAAGTCTTCCTCAGAAAGTGATTCTTACTAGTTTTATTAGTTTGAAGAATGTTTTATGAGTTCTTATGCTTTTCATTTGAAATTAGTGGAATCAAAGGATCATATTCTTTCACCTCATACTAGAAAGCCAAAGAAAAAAAAATGCACATTAAATGTGCTGGGTCTCTAAAGAGATCAAATTGTTTCCTCGCCGCTGGCATTTGTCATTCTGCAGCACATCATTTTACATGGATGCTGAGTCATTTGTGGGTGTAACCAGTGCAGCATTCTCTGTGTGATGTCTTAGAGTTCCAGTGACTTCTGTATCGCCCCGGACATGTACATCACCAGGGTGACCGATGAGAACGCCGTGGTCAAGAAAGGTAAGATGGCTGTTTACCACCAATGCCAGGCCAACTGGTCTGTGTTCGGTCCAATGCTCTGTCCACAAGAATCACGTCTTTCTCTTGCATGCAAAGCATTATATGTTTGACGGTTACTGAGGTGAAGTGTTCCATATGTAGAGGAAGAATATGGTGCTTTCTTACATTTAGCTAACTAAACTGACAACCACAATATGCCCACCTGATTGTGCTTTCAAAAGAAATGTCTGTCATGGGACTCTGAGGGCAATCTGTCAGCATTGTCTGGTCACTCTGTTTTTGCCAGTTATCATCAGTCAGGGGTGACACATGGCAGGTTGTAGTTCCTGTTGCCATCCTGGCTCTCGAGGGAAACGTATGCAGCCCTGCTTTGGAGGAGGTGGTATTCAAAGACCAGCGCTTTCATATCCCGTTGGCCTAAGAGAAGCACAGCAGTCAGCTTTTTAGTTCAGTTTCTACCTCATAAACAGGATTGTATAATGCAATGATTCAATACCCCTGTTGAAATTCAAATAAGGCTTAGTGTCCTTATGTCAGTGTCTTCATACAGCTGTACAACCACAATTTTTGTGATAAAGTCTCAGGGACTTTTTTTGTCAAAGGTTATTTTCAGAGTCTGTGAATATTCCTTTAATAACGCTAAATAAATGAATTTCGGTCTCCATGGTGCTGTGAAAATAATAGTAAAGGAGAGTGGCAGTTAGGACTTTCATACCAGCACCCTCTCTCTAATGCACAGTTGGTCCTCTGTCCCACCCAGAGGAGAGATTTAAACCCGCCACCCGTCTCCTCCCGGTGCGTTAAAATGATTTGTCGTTATTGTGCCCAGCCGGCCTTGTTTTGAGCACATATTGTGAGGATAAATTACCCGCTGCAGTCCACGGTCAGGCAGGAGCAGGGCAATGCGGTGTGTCGTAACTGACACCCCGGCCTCCCCATCGGCTCTAATTGGACGATCTGCCTCCGTGATGAGCTGTGAAATTGGAAGAGGCCAAACCTAACGGGCGCCAAGCTCATTATGGAAATGAAGCTGACCGACAGGTAGACAGGGTGGAGCGAACGGGAGCGGTCTGATGGCTAGGCAGGATGGGCCGGTGGGCTAATTCTGTGCCTGTCACACTCTGAGCAAGTGATCTGACCAAGTGATTTGAAAATGGCCTAACATGTCATGACCTTAACTGTAGTTAACTTACATTATCTATACTATATTTATATGTCAACTACTTGTCGTACTGCCCCTACCCACCATCAGAGGTTTGTCCAGACATCAACCAATTTTTTTTTTTTTACATTGCATCATTTGAATTCTGTTGATATATGGTGTTACACAATACAAAGAATTGTAAATTGTGAAGGTATGACGCATTCTTTAAAAGGTGCTGTCAGAGTCTACAATCAATTTGCAGAACGCTATGAATTGTACAAAATGCAATTATAGTAAGATGATGGCTTAGTAGAATAATTTTGTCATAATTTTATTGTCTGTGTGTGTAATCCTGTGCTCTCAGAGGAAAAAAAAATAGGCCACCATTTCATGGCTAGACAGGAGCTATTATTAGCCACCGAAGGCGCAAGGCAAAAACTGCTACAAAATCCACATGGTTTGTCAAAAACTAAACAATGTTTGTCAGGCAAGTAGAGGCTTATGCTTATATCCTGTCCCAGACATATAGGATGGTCACCAGGTGGCCATCACAGTCATGTGGCATGGGCACCAGGTGGCGCTGTAACAGTCGATTGATTTTCAGAAGTACGTTAAAAATTGCTGGTACGCCATAGAGGTCTTAAACTAATATACTGATATATATCTACAGTGGTTTTGTGGAAATTTGAGCCTTTTGCTTGTAATTGGCTCCAGTGATCCATCTATATAGAAAAATGCTCCATAAACATAACATTTTCAAATGTACATCTATATATCATTCATGCAACTGGCATTTTTTGAAGTCTCAACCCATGGAGAGAGACTAGAAAATGTCTTCCTTTGTGTCGGACGGAGACCGGAAAGATGTTGCAGTGAATCTTTTTTATGGCAGGAAGCGTAAGGGCAAAGTTCAGTGGAGTCACAGCCTTTGACCTTTAACCTCTCCTCAACTGCTGTTTGTCTCCCGTGACTCCTGTGGCTAACACAAGTCCCTGACACATAACATGCAACTTTACTCACAGCTGGAAGGCCTCAGCTGAGACTTTAAACATCTTAATGTTCATCTCATGTGCTGAGGTAATGTGCTTTTGCCTCTTCCCACTCATGTCGTTCCCTCAGTGATTGACTGTTCTGTGCAGACTAGCTTCGTGTTCTGAGTGGTCACACCCAAGGCATAAATCACCAGCTACATTTGTGTCACAAATGGAGGCTCAGTGGAGTATGAGGAGCTCTGTAAATAAAGTCATCCTCGAACCCTTGTCCCTTCAAGCCTTCAGCCCAAAACAGCTCAAGATCCGATTTAGCAGCATGAGTCATTTGACCTGACAAATGTTTATTGACAAGGAAAGCAAAACAGCACATACACTTTATTCTGGGTGAGTGCTCTGTCTCCGAAGACTGCTTTGACTGCTTGATCACCTCAGAGGGGGTTCTGTGTAGATGTTTATACGGTCGGGATAGAGTGCTCCTGGGCTGACAGCATCATGTTACTGCATCTGTATGATCTAAAGTGGATCTGCTCAGCATCTTTGTACTGAACTTTAATATTTCTATGTATATTTAAATAACTGGTAGTTTTACAGTGCTAATGTCTCGTATTTGACTAGCCTAGCTAAATATTTTGGTTTATGTCAAGGTCTCAAGGAGCACATTGTGGCATAAAAGGGGGATCACCTGTACATGTAATTCCTGTAATTCATCATGTGATGACTGGGAGCAGGTTTAAAATTGGCTGATTAGTAGCTGCATACTGGTCTGTGGCTGCATTGTATTCCAGGCTGCAAACGCATAATGACATTCCTATTATTGCCTGATGAATCAGGCCAACAGCAGCATTACAAATATTGATGTCTATTAGAAACAATGAAAATACCGCTACGAAGGTCGTGGCTAAAGTCTGAGAATAGAAACCAGTGCTTGATGGACTTAATGGGTTCAGTTGTACCTGCAGCGGTACAGTTTTAATTAAGGGCACTGGGCCAAATGTTTTGCTCTGAGAGAGACTCAAGTATGAGGGAAGTTAATGAGTTCGGCTCTCAGGCTTTTCTGATGGAGGATATTGCTCTCATAACAAAGTTCTGCTCATGGCCGGCAGCACAGAGAATCAGAAAGATATAATGTAGCACTGCATTTTTGGGAAGAGGCTTTTGATGACACCACCTCCATTTTGAATAGATGACTAACTGTGGAGAGGCCCTGAGGACAGTGTAGCTGACAAGCATTGCTTTCACAGCGCATCTTCAGTTGGCTGGGCCGACTACACACGAGACAGGAAATTAAATTTAACTCACCATCCTGATCTGTGAGGCAACCGCAAATTTAATGCGTGTTCAGAATTCAGATTCATTGCACATGTTTAGTTTTCAGTCGCAGGCAGAAAGCACTAATGAAATTCAGGAAGAACCACAGAGTGGGGAAAAAAAGGCAAATGTGTAATTGATCATGATGAATTAAGAAATTTCATAACTTCGGCATATACTTAAAATGCTTCAGCTGTAATTAATGATGGAAGAGTGAGGTTTCACAAACCGGAGAATGAGTGAAGCTATCCTGTCTGACTCGCTGACTGGAATTGACAGTAGTTTCCTTATGTTCTTTGAATGGTTCATTCAAGTCAGTGATTGGCAGCACATTGTAGCTCCACCCCTTATGCCATTCATGTAGTCTGTCTCCTGTCATTATATGTAGTGCCATCTGCAGTACCCATTGAAAGCATGTTTGGCACATAACCGTAGAGTCTCCTTCCTCCATTATATTACTTTGCAGTACATAGAGTGAGGGTCCTCAAAACCAGTGAGAACATGCCCCTGTGACCAGAGTAAGAGTAAGAGTAATCCATGCTCTTGTTTCTGGATTTGCTTTCCTTTTTGGAAACGGCCACAGGTTTTCACCTGCCAGTCAGTATCAAAAGCGGAGACTCCTCACAATCCACACAGGACAAGCTAGGCCTCTCTTTATTTTTATTAGTGCTTCACAGCGGCTTGTGATTTTGATATTATCCTCTCCAGCAGGTGAAGCCAAAGCTCCATATTTCACTCTGTGCCTGCCTTACAGTGGCTGCCACCAGACGTCCCGTAAATCATTTCAAACTTCCCGGTCTCCATCTCTCGTTTCATTCCTCATTTCATGCCCTTTCATTCTCCACTCCTCATAAGTCACCCCTCCTTATTGCCCTGTCACTGTCCGAACTTATCGGATCCAGAGTTATTTTCAGCCTCTGCTACGGTTTATGTCCGGGTCCATTGTTTTTTTTTTTTCAATACAGATGTTTCAACCCGCAAAAATTCTACTGCCGATTAGCCGCAACAAAGACAAATTATGAGTCTGTCATCTCAGACGTTATTCACTAAGCGCTTAGACAAGCCGTGAATGAAGGTCCTTCAGCCTTGCTGTTGTATATGGTCGTCCAAGGATATAATTGAATGGCCTCTTTATGGCCTGTTGTCAGTGGCATAATTGCGCTGTTTATTAAGCACACTGAGAAGGCAGCTCTGCCCAAGACATTGGAAATGGCTCGTCAGTAATGGGGATGGAGTCTGCTGCTGGTCTCCATGTCTCCAGACAGAGGAGGGTGTTCCCAGGAATCAGTGACTTACCCAGAGTCCCCCACTACCTGGAAGTGGGACATCCTAGGGAAGTACGTGCGCGTGCATATTGAGTGTATCTTTATATGTGTGACGTGCACAAGGTTTCTGCAAGGGAAATATTGACCAATAACTACAGGTGTGGCTGCAGCATGTTCTTTGCTTACTGCCAAAAAAAAAGTTTTTGGTAAACAATCACCATCATTTACCCATCTGTTGAGCTCTACAATCACACTTTCATGAACACATGGGCTGTCTGCTGTTCCCTTTACTGTTAGCAAGCTAATTGCCTCTATTTGATTACCCCATGGTCTATATGACTGGTAATTATTCAGCCTCTGCAGACAAATGGTCAATTTGCGTTAATAAAGGGTCAGTCCAGCTTTGCTGACTGAGGTTGTCCAAAGATGACATCACCGTCCTGCTGACCCAGTAAAGTAGCTCCTGTTAAGCTGCAGTACTGCAGATCTGTGGCTCTGAGCCATGGTAGATATGGGAGAACCCAGGGTTGATGAATGTTTAATATCTCCTGTAAGGTCAGCACGGCATTCATGTTAGAGGCAGCTCAGCTTCAAACAGAGATCTGTTTTGTAAAAAAAAAAAAAAAAAAAAAAAAAAAAAGCTGTGACTTCAAAGAGGATTGAACCAAGCTGTAAATAAACAGCCATCTTTGTGCACAGTGACCCTCCCTCTCCCAGGCTGCAGTGTGGTACTGTTGGGTTTTAATTAGGGTATTTTTTTTTTTGGAAGTTTGCGGTTGGGGCATCTGCCGCTGCTGGAGAGCATTCAGAGGACACAGAAAGACCGTATGGTGCTTTTCATCTTTAGGAATCGGTTGCTGCGTAGTTTCAGTCTTCCTGTTTCTATGACTGTCTATGACGGTGATTTCTTCCACTGGTAAAACATGGTCACTCCTAAAGCGTTTACATTCAGATGTGAAAGTTAGAAATGAATGAAAAAAGTATTCCCGAGCACTCATTCGAAATGCAAGCTGAGCCCTACAGACTGCATTATCAGAAGTTAGTCTGGGTTCTGTCATTAGCCAACAATGACCACAGGTCCGCAGCCCAGTCAATATGTTAAATTATATTATATTACATTACATTGTAGTTATTTAGCAGACACACTTATCCAGAGTGACTTACACAGGGTACAATTTCACATTATCCATTTATACAGCTGGATATTCACTGAGGCAATTGCAGGTTAGGCACCTTGCCCAAGGCTACAGCAGCAGTGTCCCAGCAGGGATTTGAACCAACAACCTTTCAGTTACAAGCCCTGCTCCTTTCCACTACGCTACACTGAACCCATATGTATGTAATAGAAGACAGTTGTGGTGGTACGAGTTGTGGTGAAATAGTTTGTAGCTGTGAAAAATGCGCGTTGTAGGCTAAAGGGTCAAGTAGAGGAGAGGGTAAAGGTCATGAGCACTCTTTCTTGCAGTGAAAGACAGGCATCCATTTGTGGGCCCCTAGACAATTTCTCACCTCACTTTTTTTTTCCCCCCAAAGGAGAACCTTTGATCAGACCATTTGTGCTGAATAAGGCAATCCTCTCTCTCTGAGCAGCCAGAGCTTGGCACAGAGCCAGGTCTCACACACACAAGCCCTTTCTGGCAGCCCGCTCCACTTCAGTGCTAGCTGACCGTGAGAGAGCTGAGTAAACTGGAAAAAACACCGGTGAGCGATCACAGTGTCGTCGAACGCACGGCCTTATGTTCCGTCAGCGCTGTGGAAAACCTGCTTTCAAGCTGGTGGAAAACTGTGTGTTTATGTCCGGGCCAAGGAGCCACAAAAACAGATAGGAGAGAGGAAAAAGAAACAATGAACAATGAACGCTTCTCCTGACAGAGGGGGCTTTTAAAGGAAGGACAAAAGTTGGCTCTGAGCATGCCGTGCCTTTACGGAGCCTCCTCTACCATTGACAGAAGGTTGCACATTCCCTTATCATGTGTTTTTGTGTTGTCTCTGCAGATATCCTGCAATACTACCTGAGATGCAGCATGGGCCAGGCCAACCCTTTTCAGCAGGTATGGTTGTCTGACTGCAGGTACCCATCTGAGGCATGTCTCATCTGTAGCCTCAGCTTTGTCTTGATCAGACCCCTGAGTAAACTGTGCTGTCTGCTGTTTCTGACCCACTATAGTGCTTTGTGTTTTTCAATGGTTATGTAACATTCATTATTCGCTTAGCAGAATGCCTTTGTCCTGGGAGACGTACCTGACCCACCGTTTGCATTCACTCTATTCGTGCAGCTGGATAATTTCCAAAGCCGCTCGCGTTCCGGACCTTGATCAAGGGCATAGTGGCAGCATTGCAGCTGGGAGTAGAACCACTACACCACTGTTTTAGATTTCAGCAAAAACGCTTTTGTCAGGGAACCCATGTAGTGTACAGGTAAAGTAAGGTACATGCCACAGACTGAGGGCTCATTCAGCATCAACTGTGAAAGACAGTGGGTCCTGTCTGAACTGCTATCACAACATCACATATTGGATCTTGCCGTCTATGTCACAGGTGACATTCTTCTTTATAGGTTCTGACAGTCGAGGTTGAACTGATTTATTAAGGCCTCAGGGGGTTAAAAATGACATTTGTAATGGAAATGTCATGGAAATGGAGTCTTCCACAGTGACAGTTTGTGCTCAGAGTATTCCACAGTTGGGATCGTGCCAGTGTATTGGAAGTACTGTGAAGAGAAGCTTTGTATTAAATGCATTCCTAAATCAGGCTTCTAACTGGGGAAACCAAGAAAATAGCCTGCTATAGTTTCAGTTGTCTGTTTAATAAAGGCTAAAATATAAGCAAATCCCTTGTTTCTCACTCCAGGCACACACACTGGAGTTTCTGTTTTAACTTGTGACCCCTTCCCCAAGTGGTAATCCGTTTTAAAAGGCCAAATGACCCAATGTGCATCTGCCATTTGATAGACTGCAGGCTTCTTCCCCATTCTTACTGAAGTATGACTGAAAAAATCACTTCCTCAGCTTCATTTTTAATGAAGTGAAATAACCAGACAATGAATAATGCACGCTACCTCACAGCCACCGTGTTAACACTTGTGTAGTGCAAAATGAGAGTTCTCTGACTACCAGGAGGAGAATTAGAAATCCAGCATTAGAGCATAGCCAAAGGTATTACAACTAGTCTGGAAACTGACCTCAAGAATGCTGTGCCTTCACTGGTTTCTGAGATAATATGCTCATGTGGAAGAGTTATACTCTCTGGGTGTCATTCGCTGCTAAGTGGAACTGACACTAAGATCTAATGAATAGTTCAGTATCTAAATGACGGATGGCGTTGTCAATGGTCTGTGTTTCAGAAGCTGTCAGGAAGTCACAAGGCCTTGGTGGAGATGCAAGATGACATAGCGGAACTTCTGCGGTCCGCGGTCCGAGAGTATCCAAAGACCAAGGTGTGGGATTCTGTCTGTCTGCGTCTGTCTGCCTCTGCATCTGTCTGTGCATATGTGTACAGGCATGAATGCACGCTTGCATGCATGTATGTGTTTGAATTGGCAAGTGTTCAGTATTGTTACAACAGGTTGTTGTAATGACAAAATGTGTATAACAGTAACGGTTATTCCAGTGTTTGTGGGAATGCATGTGAGCAGTTCTGTCCCTGTCCCTGCATTCTTTACCTGTTCTTTTCTCGTGGCACAACTGATAAACCACAGCTGTTACCCCTTAATGTGTCTGTGCCATAGAGTGCACTCAATCAGTTTTTTTTTCTCCATTTCTTCACCCACTGCAAATTTGACCTCTCTCCTGTCACAAGGTAAAAGGTTTAAAAGCCAATGAAAGCCAGTCCCCACAGCGCATTCCCACACATTTCAATGAAACTGCTGGGTTTTAAAAAATGCTTTTAAAGTTGTGTTGTCTGGTTTATGTATGTACAACTATGTCATCTATAGAAAAGTCACTGAGTGGTAGTCAGTTAAGTAACTCTGTTGTGCTAAGGACAGTCAAGTGAATGGCTCCAAAATACCAACAGAGGCAAACACATGCCCATCTGAACACAAAAGCATGTTAGTAACCGTTTTGTGCACATACAGCTGTTGGGCTGCTTTTAGCAGGCTTTTCTATAGGTCCATGCGTGCCTGCTTCAGGGTTTTTGTCTCCTGCCGATCTCCTCTACTGTCCATGTTAGAGAACAAAATGCCACCTGACCGTTTAGATCCATGGGGTGGAAAAAAAGGAGACGGGCGCATACTTCAGTTCTGTTGGACCCATTGAGTCAAAGTGCTGAGTCCACCAGTGCATGTATTACACAGCATAAAAGGAAATGTGTTTAGTCCTCGGGATGTGGCCCTCAGGAGAGGGCCTTTTTTTAAGCTGGTCTTTGCACATTTCTGTTCTTCCAAAACCATTTGTGTGAACTGAAAGACAGAGTGCCTAATGTTGTCTTTACTGTATGTGTGCCTCTCAGTGCTACATGCAGTTTGTTCCTATTGGACCCTCCCCTAGTTTTATGTCTGAATGCACTGCCTAAAAATGGCTCAGGCGTATGGCTGAACACAAACTGAATGAGTATATTATGTAACTGGCTTTATTGAGCAGATTCAGGCCCCTCCAGTCAAACTGTATTGTAATTTGACTTGGTGCAGCTTAAGAAAGTGATTTTTTTTTTTTTGATGTGGGTTTTGTTTCTCACACAGGTTTGAATTTGCTAAGCTATAATATCTCTTACTTAAAGTTGTTACCCAAAAGTTAGGGACAAAGTTCGGGACAAAATGTGGTTAGAAACAAGCAAAATGAACAGTTTTGTTTTTTCTTTGCTTATTTGAGCACATAACACCTCTTTAACCAAGTTGAGCCAGCCCACATGGTGGTCATCTCGTTAGCTGGAAGGCTCTGTAGATGAAGCTGTGCCGATGGAGGGCTGACACTGTTGGAAACGGTGTCGCTCTCTTCCAGGGGAATCTGGAGCAGATCCAGGGGGTGCTGAACACCACGGAGATCAGCCTGCACCAGCTGACGGCCCTGGTGGACTGCCGCAGCCTGCACATGGTGAGCCCCGTAGCGGGGTTTAAGGTGTGAGTTTAAGGTTAGGTCACGGTGATGTGCTTGAAAGTGGTGGGCAAGTGCAGTTTAAATTTGCTCTGGTGTAGGAGTACATGTAAGAGTGTGAGTTGTGTGTGTATATGTGTGAGTGTGTGTGTCTGTTTGTTTATGTGTGTGTGTGTGTGTGTGTGTGTTTATATATGAATACATATGTGTACGTGTGTGTGTGTGTGTGTGTGTGTGTGTTGTGTGTGTGTGTGTTTGCGCTCGCAGTTGTGTGCGTGTGTGTCTCTATCTGACGTGAGCGCTCCGTAGCTAGATGACTCAGTGTTGATAGGAGCTGGTGGGTGACTGGTGGAAGAGGAGGAGGTGTAGAAGACGCCGCCGCGTTGCCTTCACGCTCCGCCAGGCAGCGTGTTTGGCGCGGAGAGATCTCCGTTCACACTCCCCCGCACGTGCGGCATCCACTCTTCCAGCGCGTCAGCCGCCAGCGCTCTCCTCAGCCTTTAACCCCCAAACAACCACCCTCTGCCTTCCCTCCTACGGCATCCCACCCGTCATATACTGTCACATCCTCACTGCGCTACGCGTTGTCATCAGAGGTCAGGCCACAGATATCCTCTCCTGGAGTGGAAAAACGGCTTCCGTCTGTATGCGTTTGAACTACTCAACTGCGGCATCAGCAGGCAGTTTTTCCAGCAGGGTCACTTTAATACCTTACTCAAATAAGCACAATCTTCATTGGACCAGTGAAGCTTCCCTAACCAGTTTTGTGAGCAGTAGTGGTTTAAAGAGAGCTGGATAATGTGCTGGATTGTAGCCTTCTGGAGTGAGAATTCATCAGCCCTGTAACAGAGTATCACGGCTCTTTTTATGGATGTATTTCAGTACACTTGTCTTACATTAAGTCTGTGTAATTATGCCTCGCACCTAAACTCTGTGTAATTGTCCATCACTTTCAGCCACAGTTTATATTCAGCCTGTAAGCTGCTGGAAGAGTCTGGCAGGCAGCTGCGATGTGAGAGGGTTTTCCTGACCCCCATACATTACCAGAAAACCTTTCTACAGCTTCCTAAATTAGAGTAGCTAACAGCAAGGTTCCCTCTGCCAAGAAGGTCTGAGGTGGACATATTTAGAGCTTTCTCTGTAAAGACATCACCATCCATCTTATAGGGTGTGAAGTGTCTCCGTGGCTTGTGTTGAAAGCGTTAGGCCATAAATAACTTAAAATGGCCAACGTCAACTCTTTGCTGTATTGGTCCTTATGGTTGTTGTGAAAGTAAGCAACAAAAAGGTATTAATTATTGATTAATGGCATCCACCAGATATATTCAGTCAATTAATAAAACATAACACAGTAAACAGATGTCAAGATAAAGCCATTCTGATTTGGTTTAGAGATCTTTTTCCTCTTTTTTGTTATTTCATTGATTTTTATTTACAAATGAAATTGAAGAAGCTCTCTCCATTGTACTGTCTTTTTCAAACATATACATTTAAATATGCATATGCAGTATATTCAGTCTTTGGGACCCAAAAAGGGAGAAATTATAGTACATTACAATGAAAAACTACCAAGGGATTTGTGTCTGTAGTGTCTATATAGTCTTTTGATAGAATAGCCTGTCACTTTGGGTTCACAATGATGGAACACCATTTGAGCTTTTCTGCACATTAAGAAGTGTATGGGCCAGAAGCACACCCAAGTCGATGCAGGTTAAACTGAGTAATTGCAACTGCATAACATAACTGCATAACTTTTTTTTAAATAATTACTGTAATTATTGTCCTCACTCTTAAGCCAAAGAAAAGCTTTCTCCACTTTTCCCAACTAGACTTATTGTCATATATACACATATGTTTCATGAGTAAGATGCTCAGTGAAATGCAGCTGGGCTACAGTAAAGGGGGATACAGTGGGAAGGAGTGTAGCATAGTGGTAAGTGGTAAGTTGTAAGGTTGCGGTGTAGCGTAGTGGTAAGGAGCAGAACTCGTAACCGAAAGGTTGCCGGTTCAATTCCCTGCTGGGGCGCTGCTGTTGTGCCCTTGGGCAAGGCATTTAACCCAGAATTGCCTCAGTAAATATACAGCTACATAAATGGGTAACACAAGAAGTTTTAACCTTTGCAAGTTGCTCTGGATAAGAGCATCTGCTAAATGCCAATAATGTAATGATACAGGTTAGAGCAGAGGGGTTCTATTTGGAATGAGTGTGTTTACTGTGAGTGTCTGAGCTGGTGGTGCGCAGTGGTGACAAAGCTAGTGTCTGTCTTGTCCCCACCCTCAGGACTACGTCCAGGCAGTGACGGGTCTGTGCTACGACGGGCTGGAAGGCCTCATCTACTTGGTCCTCTTCTCCTTCGTGACAGCGCTGATGTTCAGCTCCATCGTCTGCAGCGTGCCCCATACCTGGCACAGTAAGAGGTAGGAGACTGCCGATCCACGGGGCCTCCCGGGGGAGGATACTGTACGTGTCTGCGCTTCTTTGTGTTTTCTCTTTTACATGGTCACCTCTTTTGGTCTTAGGGCCTCTGCTCATACTGTGCTCCACTTTAAGGTTTAGAACACAAGTTTACATTACATTCATTTACCAGAGCAACTTCCAGCACAAGAGAACAGGTGAGTTGCACACAAACACACAATTCAGCATCAGACTGCTCTACAAAAACACCATACCACTCTCACAAATACACCATTCTGCTCTTACCAATACAAACACACTGCTCTTACCAATACACCTCACCATTTACAAATAAAACACATTGCTTCCCAGATACACCATACTGCTTCACAGATAGACCATACAGCTTTAAAAATGCACCACATTGTTTTACAAATACAAATATACCACATTGCTTTACAAATAGACCATATGGCTTTGCAAATACCCTGCACTTTGACATGAAGGATCTAAGGACTGGTCATGTGACTAATAAGGCTAGCATATAACAGTGGGTAGTGGAGGAAATGAATCTCTCATTCATCTCTCATTCTGCGGTGAATTTGGTCCTAATGAGTGACCCTGCTTAAGGGAAAAGGTTTCCGAGGAGAGCATTGTTAGTGTGGACCTATGCCAGGGCCTAAAGGTACTTGCACCCCTGGGTCACATGCTAGTCTCTGTGATTGAAACTCTTCACTAGCAATAAACAACCATGCTATCATTCCAACCTCATACAGCCAGGGTCCACAGCTGGGGTCACTTTGGGGTGTCTCTACAGACCCTGCTTTGTCAGACCTGAACTTGTTGACCCTAATGAGCATTAAGCTTGCTAAGTTTTGGCTGACCAAATTTGTCTTAAATTGAACTGTAGTTAACTTGTTTTATTAACTGAGGTGTGGAGGGGGACTGCTTTCTCTGCTGTTGGCCATCTTCTGCAGGCCTGTGCAGAACGGAGCAGAAAGCCACGCCGCACAGCCATGTCCTACAGATGTACCGCTGTGCAGAGAAACACACAGGTCCCTCAGAAAGAGGACGATGGGTACTGTGTCACAGTAACCGCCCTTGGGAAAGGCCTAATGATGGCACTGTTCCTTCCTGATTTCCTGCCTTTTGTCCTCTCACGGTGTTAAGTGAGCTGAAACACACAGGAGCTGTTCTACAGACAGCTATAATTTGTAGCTCGATATCTAAAATTCCTCACGCCCCCGGACACTCCTCCTCTCTGGGAGACAGTTCGCATTGAGGTAGTTCCCTGAAAGGAAGGCAGAGGCAGATGAATTCCTAACACCTTCAGTTTCACCGCTGCACTGTGTAATTAGCAGTGTGGGTAATGACTGCGTATTTATTACTCAATTTGATCTGTCTCCAGTTCCACTCAGCTGTTCCTCTGATGACACTATTATGCTTTCATTAGGGTCCAAGGTGTCAGCGATAATTTAGCCATGGTTAAGTTTTTTTGTTTTGATTGGCAGAAATATTGCAAGTTATGTCCTCATAACAGTATTTAGCATCAAGATCATAACTGTTGGATGACAGTGGTGCTATGACTCAGTCGAAGAGGCTAAATTAAGATTTAGCTGGAGCTTAATCCAATGATCAAGTCAGTACAGAGACAAGACATCAGTGACAGCCAGACGGAAGGGTAGTAATGAGCATCATTTGCATCCCCTGTCCTGCAGAAACACCAATTAAGAACAGAGATCTCATGTGCGAACATCAGAATCCAGGGAGAAAACTCACCTCCATCCCATCATTGACCACTGGGTGGAGACAAACTCCACAGTGTGTACCAGCTCTTATCTGAAACTGTTCTTTTTCATATTACTACCGTTTCTCTTTGTGAGTTGAAAATTGCTGAGTCCTGCTTTTATCCAACAGATTTTGTACATATGGAGCATCTTACGTGTTTGTTTTTCACGGTGCCCTTTTCTTGGACCAGTAAGAGCCTAAGGCACGAACAGCAACATTAACTCAAAACCAATACATCTTAGAAAGTAAATGATTGCCTTAATTTGTCTGTTTGAAAGCAAATCAATTGTAATCTTTTTGGACCTGCGCTACGCTGCGCTCCCTGCCTTTAGGGCCACATTGAGCCAGAACTCGCTCCATCCATAGGTGTTAAGTTGAAGCATGAATTCTAGCCGTTGCCTTTACGCTTACAGTGTACCCCTCAGGGTGAGCCGGTGCGCACAATGTCAGGATCTCACGTCGTGAGCAGAAGAGGGGGGGTTCCCCATAAAATGTGTCTCACCCCCTTCTGTTTTCTCATCCCCCAAAAGGAATGAGGACGACGGGGAGGAGGAGTCCATGGCCCACAGCAACCGGCAGCCGCACGACAACCTGTACCGCGTGCACATGCCCAGCCTGTACAGCTGCGGCAGCAGCTACGGCAGCGAGACCAGCATCCCCGCGGCGGCGCACACCGTCAGCAACGCCCCCGTCACCGAGTACATGTGAGTCAGCCGCGCTCCCTCTCTCCCTGCCTCCCCCCCGCCCTCCGCTTCCTCCCGGTCCGTCGCCAGCCCACGCTGTTTACACGCCAGTCACGCACTACGGCTCGCCGACACATCACACCTCCGGCGTGAGGAGGCAGACTTTGCCTCTTTGAGCTTTTAAAAATGACTCGTAACGTCGGCGGATGTTTAAAGTGTCACATTCTGTTGACGTACCAACACTCTCTCAGAGCATTTTATGCCAATACTGATTAGCTCATAGGTTTCTGGGGCATTTTACTCCCTTGGAAGCAACATTCTGAAACAAAAGTTAAGTGGAAATACGTCATGGAATGTATGCTATTTGACCAGCATAAGTCTTAATTGGTTGTGTGTGTTATTTTCCTTTTGGACGCTGCTGTTTATAACTTAATGAAGTGATGTATTATACTCGCACAGAACCTCCATGTGCTATTACACAGGTGCAAGGTCACCGCAGTGTAAAGCGTGACCTGTGAGTACAGTAATGCCTGTTAGGGGGCCCGTCTCAGATGAGGTGTGGGACAGGGAATGTTCCGGGGTTTTCCCTCACGCGAGGGAGCACAGAGGCGGATCATTGTCCAGCAGATCCTGCTGGGCTCGCGCAGCTGTGCCCCATCCCGACAGCTGCAGCTCAGTGAGAACAGGGTGACCTCAGACACAGGCCTCTCGGCCTACCGCGGGGGGGGTGGGGAGGTGGTTGGGGGGTCTGTGCTGGGGGCTGAGGTAGCCGCATGCTGTGGCAGCTCCTCCCGCTGCGGTGTGTAACGGATTCTCTCGTCTCGTCTGTGTTGTGACGCAGGACCCAGAACGCCAACTTCCAGAACCCCCGGTGTGAGAACACGCCGCTGATTGGCAGGGAGTCGCCCCCGCCCTCTGTAAGTCCGCACACTTCGTCCGTGTGTCATTTTGGCAGCCTTGGTTTAAAGAAACAAGCAAAAGAACCAAAGAAACTTCTAATCTGAACTACATTTTACCTCACTTTCCCAGGTCTCTGTAAACCTGAAGCCATTGGTGAATTGGGGTTTATAAAAGGGGCAAAGAGTATTTTTCACCAAGATGTATGTGCAGAGTATTAGAATTTGAATTCTGTCAAAGCATGTTGTTGTCAGGGAGAATATTCTCTGTTAGTATAGACACACTTTTTAGAACAGTCATCACTGATTTGGTCTTTCAGTATTGTCTTATTCTATTAAAGATCTGTAAGGAAACAGGATATTCCCTTATTATATACTCAGTGAATGTGTATGTATTTATTTTTAGGAGCTCACAAATGCAATGCAGAATTTTGTATTTTGTCAGTGTACACAGATCCCTCCCTATGTAGTGGCAGACTGCTTTTGGTAATACATTATTGAACTACTTCTGTTTCAAGAGGTTGTGTAAAATCACACATTTCATTGAAGTAACTGAAAAGCTTGAGGAAAAGACAGAGCGGGCAATCTGAGAGATATTAAAAATGTTTCCTCGTGGAAAGCAAGCTCCCCTGTACCTGCCTGTGCAAAGCCTTATGCTTCTCCTACATCTACCCCAACCGCACCCCCTTGCCTGGTCCCCCCTGCCCTGTGACCACGCCCCCCCCCCTCCCCCCAGACTATGCGTAGCCCCCCACCCCCCCCCCCACGCAGTGACTTAGTTTTCACTGTGTCTGTGGCTCATGTTGCACTTAGAGGCTGCACTGTGTCTCTTCTCTATATTTTCTGTCCTTCTTGTTTCTGCAAACCCGCACAGTTGTATTTGACTGCCATGGACAATAACAGCCGCCACAGCTGGCAGTTAAAGACTTCGGAAAGTGCCAGATCGTTCTGGTAACAGCGTCTGCTATCCTGACAGGTACTGGAAATGCCCCCATTCCCCTATCCTGTCCCCCACACCCCCCAAAGATCCCACTCTCTCAGATAACCAGTGTAGCCTGTTGCCCCCTGTCTCTTGCGAGTGTCACCCCTCTCTCACCCAGCGTTCGTCCCCTGTCACCTTTGGGCAGCATGCGTGTTCCCTATCTTTCACGCTTGAGTTGCAGGTCCTGTGGTAATGCTCCTCTCAAAGCTGTTTCTCAATTTCTCGATCTTTCTGACATGGCTCCATGGTGATAGGGTGCAGCAGTGAGCGAGGGACTCCCCCTTCTAAGGGTCACAGATTCAAACCCATCAGTGCACCTCACTGGAATTTAAGTACTTCAGAAAGTACCCCTGCAACTGGATGACAGAAAGTGAAAGATATAGAAGTTTCACTGCAGCTAATGAAAAACTTAATAAATAATATGTAGCAGTAAAATAGTTGATAAACAAATTATTAAAATGACACCACTTAAATGTCTGTTCTGAAAGGGTCTTGCTGTTTAATTGCATTTTGATGGTTAATCTGTGTAAGTGAGGGACACCAGTGAAGTATGTAATCACAAAAATAAGCACATTTTCAAATGCAGCCATTCCATAGCTATACCTTGTGAAACATTATTATGCTAGGATAGATCTAATATTTGCTCAGTGCATTAGCTGCAAGTAAACTGTGGTTACTTAATGTTGTGCTAGTCTCGCAGCTGGTCACAGTGAGGTTTGCTAAATTCATTACTCTGAAGCGCAGGGATCAGGTAAACCACTTTAAGGTGTGGTTGCTGTTTGCCAATTTTAACCCTTCCTCTACTTATAACTTTTTCCTTCTGAAGCCACTGTTTGGATGGCTATAAACAGTCACTCCCATATCCCACTGGACTCTGGTCTCTAGGACTACAATTACCTTCCCCCCCTGTGAAGCAGTGGCACAGTCCACCACCCCTGTGTCTGATTTCGGTAGATGTGCCCCTATCTGTATCCAAATGTCCTGCACAGGCCGGTTTAATCCTGCCACTCCCCCCAGGCTGACTCCATCACATCAGCAAAGCCTCCTGTCATTGATCCAGGCTAAGTGTGTGCAGCTGTTGCAGATGATAAGTCCAGGGGAGATCATGGGCTTGACTGCACAGCTCTCCCTCGTAATCCCTCGGTTTGACGAAATCAAAACCTCAACACATAAGCAGAGCTACTTATTCCCTTCATATTAATGAAGTACTGTTTTATAAGGTCCCCTCAGAATGCCTTTTCAGGTTCCCGTCATGGAGGTTTTGATCCAATCTGTTACGGTTATGCTATATGTATGGTAATATACTTGGCTTCTCTAGTCTTGTGAAGTTAACTTGGGCTAGGACTTGAATAGTGCAATGCTCACACTCACTGGTCTGGGAATGTTGTTAGTCTGGTCTGTCACTGTAGCTCATTTAACTCGAATAGATACACTTATGTTCCATAGTGCTGGAAGTTACTCTGGATAAGAGCATCTGCTAAATGAATGTAATGTAATATGACTTCTGTGTCTGTATCCCCCTATAGAATGTACACATTACTCATATACCAAAGACACAAACTTATATATGCATTTCTCCATTTTCATGTTCCTTTGTTTGAGGTACAATGGCTACATATCAAAAAGTTAAAGTTTTTTCTTTGGTAGAGAAAGGACAAGATATAAGCAGGATGTTTTCCAAAGTGGGCATGTAAATCAGGAGGTTTGTCTGTCACATGTGAACTTTCAGTCACTGATACAATGAAGTATGCTGTCCCTCTTACTCTGTGTCTACGTGTACAGTGGCAGAAACATAAGGCAGAACCAGGTAGTGATGGTAAGGGTCTGTGAACATGCTTGGGTTAACTGTAGGGATTGATGGATTCAGTCCTCTTCTTGCATTCAGTACTTAAAGTCAAGAGCAACAAACATTGTGTTGAGACTGAATAAAAGCCATGGCTCAAACATAATTAGCTGTAACCACCTCTGAGACCTTTATAATGACATTGCAATCAATTTGATCCTTTTTTCACCACTGGCTGTCCAAATGACTTGGAGTGTTTTATTAGTGTTTTTGTTGCCATCTGTGACCTGTGGAGTTTGCTCATCTTTCTCCAGACCCAACAACCAATCCTGTTCTTCTTAATGTTTTTGTGAACCGTTTCTTACTGCTGGTCACTTTGTAACATTATCCTGTGCTTTAACAGATCAGAATGCAGGGGTAATTTTATTGCTTTTGTCCCTCAAGCGCAAAGCCCTGCATGATGGTAAATGCCTGTAATACTGCTGAATACATTATCAACTTTAGGGTTATAATGTTACACTATCACAGGAATTAGAACCAAAATTATTTTATGGTGTTTGATTTGTCATACATAGTCTGCCAATGTAATATTCTATTACAATATTCTATAGAATTCAGCTCATGGAATGTTGACATGCTCTGTTTAAAGAATCCTAGATCAAGTTCCGCATAATTTTTATATCCATATCAAAAGTATTTAAGGGTCCAGTGCATTTATTTATTAATGCCATGTCTTTCTTTGTTTAACAAAGCAATTGTGGAAGTGGCAAAGGCAAATGAAAGCACCCTTCCCAGTACTGAGCAAAAAGAAGATATGCACTTTGGATCTTTTCAAGTACATTTGGAGTAAATGTTCCAGTGGAATTAAAGAACAGACATTCAACAAACATTTATATTCCAAATAATCCAAATTCAAAAAGTAATGGAAGTACTTGTGATTCTAACATATGCAAAAACATACACATGCTTCTTGAGGATAAAACGCTCAAGAATCATTATGAAAGTATGTAATGAAGAGGCAACATGTGTTTAGTTTGGAGTTAACAAATCACGAAAACACACTTGCAGATATAGGTGAGTGTCCAAGCCTTCTCAGAGAATAAAATGTACTTTGTGGGGATGCTCCTCTGATTTGGGAGGGTTTTGACAGTGTGTGCCCATTTCTACTCTGTGTTTTGTTTCCTTCCCCCTCTCTACAGTACACCTCCAGCATGAGGGCAAAATACCTGGCAACCAACCGTCCTGACTCCAACAACTTAGCTTCACACTAAAGACAGCTCACCCTCACCTCTACAGAGACCGGATTGGAACCCTCTTCTGGAACATTCTTCCCAACCTCTGGCCACAATAATACCACTGTCTCCATCTGGCAAAAAGGAGTACAGTTCTGATCTCCACTTCTCACCGACACATCCAGCAACCGTAACAAATGAGTGAATTGCCCATTGGATATGCATTTTTTTAAAAAAAAGGAACATCCTTGTGTCTTGTAAATAACACTGTATATGATCTTCTCGAAACCTGTATGATGACTCAAGAAAGCCAGTCCTGTCACCACACAGACTAAATGTTATCCGAGATTATTTCCAGCATTGTAAGGTTGGGCCTTTCTGCACTTGCCGGAACCTCAGCTTACAGTACAGTTACCCAGAATTCCCTGGCTCCCATGACAGTTGTCCCGTAGGAGATTGACAGATTGATTCTTGAATTCCTCACATTTTGTCAGACTCTTTTTCAGATCATTCCACAAGATCACATTGTGAAAAGTGTGAAATCTCTCTTTTTTGGTTTTTTTTACAAGTGTGTAAACTAAAAAAAAAAAAACAAAAAAAAAAAAAAAACAAAATGGGTGCTTTTGTGTTTACTACTGAGAGCCTCTGCAGTGATTTCCCTCAGCTGGGTCTGACCTGGAAGGGTGTCATAACAGAGGCGACATGTGTCCTGCACAAAGTTTAGTCAACTGCCATTTCCTGTTCAGGATGCACAATGTCATGTAGTCCGAAGCGTAGGACTACATCCAGTTTCTCTCACCCGTTCTTTGCTACCACTTGTCTATATGCAATTAGCCTGGAACTGTGGGCTTGATGAGCTTTTTTGTTGGAAAGGTCCTTGTATTTCAGCCTGCTTTTTCATTCTTAATGCTTTACAAAGTGTAATGGGTTTTTTTTTTTACTTTTCATTACTTTTCAATGCTAAAATTATCTATCTGATCTGTGACATAACATAATGAAATCCAGATAGGTGAAGATGCTGTCGATTTGGTATCGAGGAATTCTGCAATGCTGAAGACTGAACAGGGAGCAACTTGAATTATGCTGATCAGAATAGTCTCCTGCGAGAGGAAGGAGGATGCTGATTTGATAGAGATGGGGTTTCTGTCTAACCATGGGCCAGGGTGAGGGCTTTAAGGACACTGCACGACACTGTTAACGCTGGTAATGTTGGAAGGATGGCTCATCCTCGCTTTACTCCCACTGTGAAAAATGCACAGAGACAGAGATGTGAAAAATGTTAGAGACTCTATGTTGAGCCACAGGCCTGCCCTGACTCAGAGGTAGAATAGCTAAGGATGGCTTGGATGCACAGGTGGCTCAGGTGTGCTGATATCAGTACAGTCAAAGTTAAATGTGTTTGTAATGCTTTCCAGGAGTGCCACACATTTCTGTAATGTCTCAAATAACAGTGCAAAAAGATGAGTTCTGTCACAGATCTCAGATGAGATCTGCTACCAGACAGGCATAAGTGAACTGTCTTTTGTGATTGAACTGATTGAACTCTGGTCAAAGGCAAGAAAACATTCCTTTATCTTTAACAGCATTGCAGCTGGACTTGAAGGCATCAGCTTCAATATGTTTTAGTCTTGTTCATTTGCTTGAAATTACTTCTGACATATCGCTACACTAGCATGGCAACCTGTTCAGATTACTGTACTGTGTCTTATGTTGGCCTCAGAAGAATAACGCTGGCAAAAGAACCGGGACATGTTGTCTTACATCCCACCTTGGGCTTATACCACTGAAACATAGTGCCACCATGTCAGAGAATGACCTGTTATTTCATTTCTTTTGCTTAAATTGCGGGCACTTGTGTGTGAATTAACTGTGAACTGGACACTGAATACCATGGAACCCTGGACTTGATGTAGGATTCCTATCACTGCTTGGGGCTGGATGCGCAAGACATGGCAACCAGCTCCAGCCACAGGAAGGATGAAGAAGAAAGCGTCCTCTGGCTCCCTGCTTTTTCTCAAGCTGAAAAGGGAAGCATTTTTTTGTAAACTGACAGTAAATTGAATAATTTGGTGCTGTTCAAGTGGGGTAACGTGACCAAGGCTAACCACGGTGGTTTTGTCTTTCAGTCGTCACTTTATATTTAGCTAGAAGCTGGATGTTTTTGAAGAATTCGTAGAAGAGGAAAAAATGCAGCTTTTTATCAGTTCTGCTGCTGTCACAAACTTGATTTTATTTTATTTTTTTCCTGCAAAGCACAAACATTGTGTTTGGGGAGCTCTGGACCAGCTCTCGCTCTGATCCGAATGAAGGACACACAGAAGGGGCACACTTCGGACAGAGGAGTGTGTAGTCAGTGACCACTCAGCAGCAGTTCTGACCCCCCTTTCACCCTTAAAGTCTTTCTCTCAGACTGTAAGTTATCTTGCTGTGCGTTTCTAGTGTTAGTATCGGTATTCCTGTGCATAATGTGGACAGTGTGTTTGCTTGCCAGTCTCCTGTTTCCCCCCCGCACGCTCACCGGGAGGAACTCCACCTCCCAGCATACCTTTCTGCTCGGCTCCAGGGTCGCCATTCAAGCGCAGGTGACATCATACGCCAAGATGGCGCTGTGCATTTTCCTCACCACAGAAAAAATTCTCAGATGGTTTCAGGTGCATTTTCTGGAGAGGTGAATACAGTTACACACAGCAACAGGGCGGCGTAGTGGCCGAAGATTTCAGCGAAACAATGTATGTGTCTTCACATTTTGTAAAGAGCAAGCAAAAAGTGATTGCTATGACCTGAATTGAATCTTCAGGAAGGAAGGAGGTGCTTATCTGAATAATATTGCTCCAACTATAGAACCTTGTGGTTTTGAGAGAGCCTTTTATGAATGCCAGATTATGCTCTGATGATAGGTAACCCTTGAAATGTAAATTAAAGTAAAATGCTGGTGTAACCAGGGTTAAGTTTTTGGGGCTGAAGTGTCTCAGTCCCTCTTAATTAAGCATCAGTTCACAACTAGAGGGACGCTTCTAAACTGTGCCAATCACCAAAAAAACAGATCCTCCCATTTTTCTCCCTCGCCCTTTAATTAAAACAGTAAATATTGTTGGTTATTATTTTTCACTCTGGCCTTTTTCTATATTTACATTTCTGGGAGACGTAAACAACCAAAAGAGACACCTGTGGAAATTTAGCCGGTCTTTTCTAAAGTAAATGAATTGCATTTTTATTTCTTGTGTGAGATCCCATTGTCATAGTGAGACAATCTTTATTGTTTTGAAGTAGTGACTTTCTCTTTATTAAGCATTGTCAGAACTATATATCAACAATGTAATGTTTGCACGTAAAAAAAGAAAATCTGGTGAAAAGCAAATTGCCTTTGTAAATTCATGTTTTAAACAGTTAAATCTCATACAAGTTATTTTCCTTTAAAAATGTCTAGTCCCCTTAATATACTTCATGATTATTAGCAACACAAATTTTTATTTGTTTCTGAATTGTGAATACATAAATTTGGTCTTGCATTGCTCTGTTTTGATAAACTATATTACTGTAGATTTATTTTTTTTATTTTACAATTACTAAAATATTGTAAATGTTAAACCTGTGGTTTTATTGAGCTTGAACTCGGTGTTTTAAACTCAAATTAAAGTTACTTAACAGAACGATTTTGCATTGTTCCCTGTAAGTGAATGTGGCCTCCTCAAATGGTGGAGGAAGCACCTGTTAATGTGCAAGTTAGTGAATTTACTGTGAGTTACATCTGAATGCATTGCAGGAGGAGTTTGCTGTCTTAAGGTAAGCCTAATAGTTAGATAAATCGTCATGCACTCATTTTGTACTTTGTAATGTTACCGAAAGTGACAGTAGCCTCATGCGAGAGCTGGATGGAAGCTGTGTAAGAAATGAGAAGTTTTGTAGATGTAACGGGAAGAATCTCTCTCTCTCTCTCTCTCTCTCTCTCTCTCTCTCTCTCTCTCTCTCTCTCTCTCTCTCTCTCTCTCTCTGCTTGTTCTCACCATAATTGAAAGTATTCAAACTTATTTGTTTTACAAATGTCAAATTCCTTTGAAGGTGTACATTTTGCATCAGCAGCGATGGAGCGTTACTCCCCTGCAGGGGGTGCTCTTTAATTAGTTCCCACATCACACAAGCTCTCCCACACAACCACAGCTTGCCTTGTTCCATTGAGCTCCTCAAGCTTAACAGTAAGAATAATAGTGCTAAATAATAATAAACGTATTGAGTTGCTGGATACTGCAGATCATCAGAATAAGTCCGACTGATCTCAGTGAAAACACAAGTCTATGTGGTACCCTACTGTAGGGTCCATGGCAGTAACAGAGGATATTTTTTATTTGTAAAATAATCTGTAAATTATGTTCTTATTTACCATTTATTTGAGTTTTACATGTTACATGTTCTGGGAAAAGTCAGTTAAATGAAAAGGAGTTAAATGAATCTGGAGAAAAGTGTTTGTATGGACCATACCTTTAACATGCACACACTGTCAAATGGACCTTAGAGTAAATCCCTTAATGCTTGGTATGTCCAACCAAACAGATTCCCTGGATTTTGTTGTCATATAGACTGACCCTCTGGCCTGATGGATTACTCTGTGCATTCCTCAATGAGAACACTAGATGGCGATAGTGCTGTATTGCTCTCAGTTAGCTTGTGGGACAGTGTCTCTCACTGAAACATATAGCAACAGAACAATGTTAAAGCATTTGAGAACTTAATAGTTCCTGATCGTGTATAACAGCTCCATAGGATGTACAGAGTTGAATCTGAATCATTATTGGTGTTCACAATTACAATCACCACTAACTCAAATATGTTTCCCCATTTTTAGAGTGGGCAAAGTTGTTATTGGTTTGAAATAATACAGTACCTTAAGCTACCTTGATCTATTATGGCAAAAAAGAATATGAAGATAGACATAGATAAGAATATGGGGAAGACAGAAATGAGAGAGAAAAAGAAAGAAATGAGGAATACAGTTTATTTAAAGGGAACATGACTGCAGACTTCAAACAGACCCTAGGGACCCCAATGAGATGAGTGAGCAGAAATGGAGCCGCTCTAAAGGATTTAGTAATCATGGTCAGTAAGCTAAAAGGGAAGGCAAACATGAGCAATGTCAGAATATTCCAATTCTTCACTGTTGTGCCCAGAAACAGTCATCCATGTACCTCTGAATAACCAGAAACCTGATCTAAGATGTACATCAATGGCTTACATTTAGCAAAAGCAAAACAAATTTCAGCATTTTAATTTAATTCCCATCAATGTAAGTTTACACTTGGTACAGTGACCAGAATGCTATGGAAAAGTAACCCTAAACTGAAAAAGAAAGCATTTTCCTTACCCCTGTGGAGTCTTTAATACAAGTGTTGACAAAATGGGGAAAAATACACCTGCCACCTGAGCAACTGAATAGAACACATGCATGACATACGAAAACTACACAAATCCCCTGTATCTTTAAACGTGATACTCCAGGCAACATTTTTTGAGGTTTGGCTAGACATTCATATGGCCATCCCAAACCAAATTTGTCAAGGTTCACTTTGAAACTCTAGTACAATGATCACATAAGTGCATATTGACTTTCACAGAAGCCTAAATAAATAGTTTGTGATTAGTAGGAAGTCCATACTGTTGGACAGAGTACTCATTTTGCTGGCAGGTTTAGATGGTTAAAAATGTGCGGTCATTTTCTTTACCCAGTGTGCAACAGAGAACCAAAATAGTCATGTTGCTCAGTAGCTTTTTGTTCTCTGAGAGTTTGACGTAAATTGTGTGGCTGTGTGACGCCCTGCCTCTCCACTGGCTGAGGTTCACAGTGCGTCTGAGTGACAGCCGGCGGGCTGTGTTGTGTTTGTGACCTCACTGGGATCACTGGGGGTAGTCGGGGTCACAAACGGGACAGCGCTGGCCCATGGTCTGCCCATAGAGAACCGGGCCAGCTGCTGACCCTGCCTGAGGCTCGATTCCCTGCAGAAGGGCATGTCACCCTAACAAAGAGCCCTGACAGGCAACCCAGCAGTCCAGTCCCTTACTTTCATATGCAGTCCTGTGTTGCTGTTTTGGGTCTTTAGTATGACAGCAGTGAGCCTTGGAGTGGTCTATAAGAAATGCACTTGCAGTAGGTCATTCATTTTGATCTATGAGGGTGCATATTTGGAATCCCTTTGGGACATTTGTAAATGTTTTTGTCTGGTCTCAGAGGAGGGGGTTGTCATTGGGATTCAAAGCAGCATCCCTGGCTAAGAAATGCCTCACTTCCCCTCCCCGCCCCCCCGGGTGTCTGTCTGAATTCTTGAGGTTTGGGGAAGATATTTGTCTTCATGGGGTGGGAGATTCATTTTAGAATGATCTAAGGGGGTGATAATTAGGGCAAATATTTACCAGAATAATACTTTGACAAAAGAATGGAGGAACAGAGTGAGAGAGGTCTTAAAGAACAGTATAGCAGCTAGGTAATGCAAATGCAACAGACATATTTTCTGAGAATGAGGCTGATAATGAAATGTCACTTACTTGTCAGGAAATTGAATTACTCTCAGTTGTCAGACTGATGGAATGCGTCATTAATGCACTGAAGTGCATCGCTCAGTGCCATGAGGAGATAGTCAAGAAGGAATTTTCCTGAATTATACTGGGCGCAGTGCCCGAAGTTGGCAGAAGCATGAATGGCCAAGGTTTCCCTCCTTTTCTTTCCTCTGTTTTACGAGTACCGCTGCCCTGATCCGCAGGGGTCAAAGTTCACCTCAGTCTGACAGACCAAAGAAGCCCATTTTAAAACTGTAACACCCTAAGCATATTCTATCATGTCTTAAGAAAGCAGCCCTGTACAGCACTTTGTGGTTACCATTCAACATGTCTTGGAACCTGCCATTAATTTAAACTTTTGCTGAAAAAAGTCAGAATGTTGCTTTCTTATAGAGTCACCCATGAGAAAGCGGTTTAACTTTGGTTATACGAAACAGCATCATACAAAAGGTCTCACAAGACTTACTGTGTATCTTTAATGTCTTTTGTTTTCTTGTTACATGCAGTTTGAACAGCATTTTTAACAAAAAAAATTCATTTTAGATTGACTCACTCAACATCCAAAAATGTGCCAAAATTATGGAATTCCATGTGATATCTCTTTCAAAATAAGTTAATATAAGAATGCCATTTGAATTGCACTTTTGCAGGTTAAATTAAATCAACCTACATGGATGCAGAACAAATCAATTTTATGTTGTGGGATTTGCTTGATATCTCATAACTATGCTTTCCCTGTTTGTCTGAGGAGTGATGGGTGAATTGCTCCCTGTTGTACACTTAACTGTGTTGCAGAAACTATGCAGCCAGCGAGTGCGTGACACAGTGCATGACACTCAGTCTGGGCCCCTGTCTTTCCCCGGGGTTCACTGGGTCAGCACATGAAGAGTAGGACAGCAGGGGAATCAGCCGTTACAACTTAAATGTCTAGAAGATGTGAATGTGTGTGTGTTTTTGGCTCCAGGATTTTGAGAATCTTGGGAGAGCACATGGATATTTTTCAGGTGCAGCTCAGGGACCAACAAAGCTGTGAAATGTAATAGCGGGTACAAGTCACAGTCTATCAAATTTAAATTTTGTCCACTTAAAATCCAAAAAACATGAATCCTGTAAGCACTGACTTTTTTAAGCACTTCAGAACAGGTTTCATATGTGGCTTAAAGGCCAAATAACACTCGCGTTTCCACCGAGCTGTTTAATATCCGTGTTCTCAACAGATGTTAATTCATCACCGCTCGGATGCAGCGTCCCGGGGTTTAATGGTAGATTTGGTAATCTTTGTTCCCCGGCGCTGGCGGCAGCAGCTGCCAGACGGGATTGTGCTGGTGAGCCTGCGTGGACGGGGAGTCAAGGAGACGGGTTTTGTTGTTGTCCCTGGCGAGGCGGGTTTGAAAAGGGGCGGATGGTGGGGTTTTGCTGTATTCCCAGTGTCCATGTCCGGAGCATTCATACCCCGGTGACCCCTTTAACATTCCCGGCCTAACTGAATGGGGATGTGTGGCTGCTAAAATAAAGACCTTTATGGACGGCTGCTTTGGTTCTGTTCCCGCACGGCTCTCATTAACAGAGTGCCTCCCTTTCCTTTTATTCCGCCGCTACACAGAAAACCAGTCATTTAGGGTGGCCAATAGTGACTTTGGTGGTCCAAGGCAGTTCAGTTCTCTACACTGAGCCCTCCCCTTCAACTTAACTCATGTCCTCACAGTAATAGGGCTGATAAAAAAGCACACCCCTTTTCTCTTTGCACCCTCTGTAGAAAAGAATACAAAGAAGACATTTGCAGCGCATCAGAATTCGAATAGTGGTCTTCTGGTATTTTGTTTCCGCCCTAAAGAGTCAACAGAGATTTCACGAGGCATAAAACCTCATTATTTTGCCAGAATGGTCATAAATGTCTCCACGTTCCCCCCAAACAAAAACAACAACTGTAAAAACTGTGTTTGCGCCAAAGCCAGAGCCCGTACCTCCGAGACTTGGGAGCAAACATGTGAAATGCCGCGTGTGTGAGGGCATTGACCGGGCTGTCTGGCGACCGCGCCCTGACATCTTTTACGCCGTCGCTGGGGCACTGAACCACGTTCCACAGCGGACGGGATGTTGTCTCGGGCCAAGTGTGGGGACCCTCCTCCGAGCCTCCCTGGAGAGGCCCCTGAATCGGTCATTTCCAGACAGATGGCGGAGCCACCAGCGCTGTATGCATCTATGTATGTTGAGCGGATCCAGTGGGAGGAAGACAGAAGCGCTGAGCACTGTCCCAGCCTCTTAGAGACTCACGGGTTTGAGCTACGCCTGTTTATTTTATGGCTACATTTATAACCTGCCAGGAGGCTGGTATTGTGCATGTGATGTCAGGTGATGTCTAGGTTCTGCAGTGGCCCTTTCAGTGCTGTATAACACAGGTGTCTCCACAGTTTGGCCTGACGCACAGTGTGTGGATGCTGTCTCTGTACTTTGATACTATAATAGAAAAATATCTAAAGATGCAAAAGCAAAGAGAGAAATGAAAACGGAAGCTTCAGACGTAAGCTTTGCAGCCAATGAAAAACTCACAGGCTTCACACTTTCATAGCTGCAGCCAAAGTGTCATGTTACAGGAAATGGACAGTTTTGTGTTCATCTGAAATTGGTGCAGGTGAAGCTGGCAGCACTGGCACAATTTGTTCAGCCTTGTTGTGTTTTTAAGGCACAAGGGGTTGTAATGTGGACATACTGATGTCAATAGCATGTGCTAGTAATGAACTAACAGAGTAAAAGTGGTATTTCTGTGGTATTTGAATCCACTCTGTATGAGAAAAAAAATGGAGTGATAGTGGGGGTGTCTGTTCTTCTACCAGAGGTTTTATTTAAAACATGCAGTGTATTTTCCCTCTAATGTCAATGATTACTTTTTCAGTCTGTCGCTGGTGATGGTCCCTCACATTGCATTTATATAGAGCGTCAGTACAGGGCATGTAATGACAATGTCTGGCCAGACACTGAAATTTTGTGTCACATTACATGTCTCATTACAGAGCTGAAATTGAGCAGGGGCAAAAACAGGTGCTGCAATGTCATAAGTAAGAAGTTAGATAAAGTTATTCTTAAAAGCCATTGTGTTGGATGAGTTGAACTTGCAGGCTTGAGGCAAGTTTATCAAAGAAGGCCACATTTGGATTTGATTGTGTTTTCAGAGCAAATACAACACAAAGAGCTTCCTAACAGCAATTGCTGGAATCAGTATTTGCATGTTGTTGAGCTGTACCACTGAACTAGAAGAATGACAGGAAACCAACAGAGACATTAATATCTGTCAGAATGACAGGAAATTTACTGAGACAGTTACCGGTAGTCTTTATTTTTCTCTAAGGCCATGCCCTGCCAGCAGTTGCAATTCACGAGGTTTCATAATTCATGCACTATAGTGTTCCTTCAGTTGCCCTTGGAGGGCAAGACTTTTGTTTTGCATTTGCATCTGATTATGCATCCTATGCAAATGCCTGTGTGTCATTCTTCCACCAGATGCCAATTTAAACATGCGGAAGCTGGGAGAATCCTCCAGGAAATATCCGGGTGTCCAAAACATTAAACATTTAAAAGTGCACACTCAATACCCAGTCTCAATTGAGGCTGTGTTTTTATGCCTCAAATTGAGCTTTCATGTATCATGACATTGATAACATAAAGGTAAAATCTGTTTCACAGAGAATGCGCTTTCCCTTGGATCCATCAGTAAAGTCACCCAGCGCTCCCCCCTCCCATTACATGGGCTTGACAAAAGGACTTTGGATGCAATGAGACTCATGGATTGCAGAGTGCTCATTTTATTTCCAAGTTCCAATTAATTTGAGGCATGCTAAACTTGTGAGAGGGAAAGTCGCATGAACTGATGATCATGTAGCCATATGTTTTTGGGGTCACTTTGTCCCTGATGTCTTTCATCAAAAGAACAAGTATTTCAAATTTTAATAATGAAATAAAATATTTCAAATGTCCGCATATTTTTTGTACATTGCACTCGGTTCCAGATGCAGTATCAATGTCCTGTAGCCGCAGTGAAAAAACAATCATTTACCAAGGAGCTGGCAAAAGTATATGCTTACACTTATGGATATTTGCATGTCTGAAGCCTTCAATTCAAATGAAGCTGCTGCTGTTAACTGTTATCATTACACAGCTTACTCGGTGGGTGTGGAGCGTAGTTTCCGTTGACAAAATGACAAGTACTGACATTTCCACTGGGGAAAAACATGGAGGTGTAAAAACAGGCTGGAAACTCCTGTCAGCCTGAGTAAAACTCTCCTGTCTCTCATGAAACGCTGGGAGGGAGGAGTTTCCATTGCCTTTCCGAAAACTCATTTCTGCAATTTGCAGGATGCCCATAGCTTTTCTCTGAAAAAGTAAGCACTTTATGGTATATCCTTTGAGAACCCAGAACACTTTCTCTCAGGTTCTGCTTTCTCATGAAAAGTAATTTAACTTGACACTTCTTAATAGACTGATGGTAAACTGTAATCTTAATATGTAATATCACACACTTACATGTAATATTTTCAGATACTTTCTGATTCATTCTGATTTGAGATGAATTTGGGGAATACTTATCAATTCAGCTGTGAGGCCACTTTGCATCTCAGTTTCCTTTAATACAAAGAAGTGAACCAATTCCAGCTCTCCTAAAAGGGAACAAAAGGGACATGGATGAACATTATGCTCATTAAGTTTTCATTCACACCTGTGCTTGTCTATACCTGTCTTGTAGGCTGACTGTTCGTTGGTCAATACATAAATGTAAACTGGGTATTTAATTCCAATGGTTCTAACGGGAAATCTTTTTGTAAACACATTATTAGAACATCACAATTGTCAGGTGTGGTGTTTTAGACTTTAGACTTTAGTCCAAAACTAATCTATGGACAGATGAGGCAGGAGTAACAATAAGCTCTGGTCACTTACCTCAATGAATTGTGGGTAACTTTCAGTGACAAATAGTAAAAAGTAATTACCTGATAATGACCAGAAATTGACTGAAATGTTATTAACTCTGTGCAGAACAAGAAAAAAAAATCACATATGCAAGCCTGAAAAGGGTGTACAGGTATTTACTTCATTTTTTACCATTCATCATCTGTCACCAGAAATCTGTACAGGAGGAATGGATGTGCTTGCAGTTCTCTGACACTGTTACCTTTTGAAGAAATCCATATCATCCTTACTGATTTACTGAGTGTCCATTTTTTCCAAAAACAATTCTCTTGAGGGATAACTCATAACATTATCCATTCCTGAGAGATCTACTGGGAAACCTCCCTCTTCTTAGATGTCTAACTCCTTTTTATCTTGATGTTACCCAATACCCACCTGCATTAGAGGAAATTCAGTCTGTATGTCCAACATGTCCTATCATTTTCAGGTCTCCTTATGCATTGGAGCCCCACCCCTGAGGCTCACAGATATAAGACCCCAGTTCGCCGTCAGATTCCTCATGCCACTTTATGATCCCAAATGCTCCTGCAGACCATGCTGGGTGCCGCTGTTTACATGGAATATTAGTATTAATATCTGCACCACCATGAGATGTTCAGTTCTGTCATAGTGAAGCATTGTGCAGTAGAATGATAATTACTCTGCATAATGGTGTCTGTATGCAACTGTAGGAATTGTGATTTCATTAATCAATTAACAAAAAATCCATATAAAATATGCTTGTCTGACAGTTCTTTTTAATCTCTTTTCAACATGTTTTATTTCTAAAAGGTCAAATGAAATGACTGTTGCAAGGTTCAGTGAAAGAAAAACACTTATGAAATCCGTTATTATTACCAAAAACCAGACTATCACCCGGCAATAATCTGTTCATCTTGTGAAGAAGCACTTCCTCCCCTTGAGACTGTCTGTTAACTTAATCTGAAGCTTGTGCCTACTTCTGCCTATGAAACAAATCTACTGGCAAACTTTGAACATAATGTTGTTTGTGAATCCAAGTTCAAAACACGTTTTAAAGAAGTAATTCAAAACCATTGTTTGGCAGCACTGCAATTCTTTTCACACAGGTTGAAGAAAAAAAAAAACAACGGTACTTTCCAGGTTGCCAGCCATTAGTTTCAGTTGTTATATTGCGCTGCAATGAAATGACAGTGTGTAATGTTAGAAAGGGCTTTAGCAGCAGTTTTCCACATCTCTGGAGAAGTAAACCCTTTGCTGAAACCAGAAGCCTGCCACCATATCAGTAAGCCCTGTGTCATTGTGGGAGGTTGGGCAAGGGAAGGTAACAGACTGTATTCTGATCTTACCTCAGAGTCATCTAGTGAACATTATCTCACCTTTACCCAAGATACCAAGATTGTTATCTCTGTGGCCAAGTTACCGATGCACCAAAGGCATACGTTCGCAGCAACCACATATTGAGAGGCCATACTTGATAACTGTGCGCCTCTGCACTTTCAAGTTATTTTCTTTTGCTACTTTCAGCATCTGAGTATTGCTTTACCAACTGTGAGGTATATTGAGAGCTCTGTTCCAAAACAAAAAAAACACTGACAGTTGAGACATATGAATCGTATGCATTTCCAAAACATGTATAATACAGTATGTGTATCTTTCCCTTGTTTCACTGATGCAGATGGATAAGTTGCCTTGACGAATCCTTTTATTTTTTAATGTGTGTGTGTGTGTGTGTGTGTGTGTGTGTGTGTACATATGGGTTATGATCTCAAACATACAGTATATATACCATTTGGTTTAGTTTTTTAAAACTATTTACAGTTCTAAACTGTATAGATTTCAAAGCTTGAAAAAAAAAACATTAAATATGGATAATACTGTGTAAAATAATGAGCAGACAAGGAAGAGGCCAATAAATTTTTTAATTATTTATTTCATTATTTCTGTAGAAGGTTCTCAAAGATCCCATGAAAGGACTTTATTTTAATCCACTATTTTTAGACATGTATCACAGCAGTATTTTCCCAGTGGTGAGTTTGCAGGACTCCTTGGTTATTGCTTCTTCTGGTCCTTTTTTGTGAACCATGTTCAGATAAACAGAAAAACCAGAAAATGTTGAGATCAAAACAACCCTTGAACAGATGAGAG
This sequence comes from Megalops atlanticus, assembly GCA_019176425.1. Lineage (NCBI taxonomy): Eukaryota > Metazoa > Chordata > Actinopteri > Elopiformes > Megalopidae > Megalops > Megalops atlanticus. The sequence goes on from CM032893.1 coordinate 21,024,908, forward strand.
CACTTGCATTTCCTCTGACTGCCACACCCAAAACATCTTAATGACTGAGAGAATCTGAAAAGGAATGCAGGGGGACTGGATAATTATTATAGGAAGATTCATTCATTGTCTGCCAGTTCCCACGATACTGCCTGCAGTTTATGTGCATATGTAAACACAGACAAATGTTGAGAATGTAATTTAGCTCTTGAAGGAGGTAACCATTAAGATTTAAGTAGAAAATTCTTTAAAAGCTGCTGAGTTGCAAGGCTGTTTTCACCTGAGAAATTAACCCTGACTTTGTGGACAAGGAGGGGGAGTCTACAATCTATTGAGTGTCAAACCTTACGTAAGTTAGAGGAAGATGATGCACAAGTCTCTCCAAAGATTTTGCGCATTCTAGTTAGGTATATTGTGGCATCCAACTGGGCAACTACATATGGTTCAGTAAATTTGTCAGCTTCATAGATCTGAGTAAAGATTACCCCCAGGACATTTTGCATTTATTTCCCCTGCTTAGTACAAAAAATTCTGGAAAAAATGACACATTTTTTACATTCTAGCAATATAACTGCGTTGTGATTGGACTGAGACATTCAGCCTCAAGAAGAAGACTATTTGTCTACTTCTAAGACAAACATTTGCTTTCATATGGCACGTTTCATGAAAGGAAAAGCGGATCTCGTTTTCAAGCTAGAAACCATAATCACAGCCTTAGCTTGTAGTAATGTAGTGGGAAGGAGCAGCATCCCGACATTCCTCTGAAGTTCTGTCACAAGCAAACACTGTTTATACGCTCTTACTTCTTTGTAAGCCACAACTCATGAAATAAAGACAGTCTTTGCCATTTTAAGGGATTTCAAACTGTGATGAAATCCAAGACAGGCATGTTGAACGGATCCGTATGCTAACCTTCCTATATTTAGCAGTTTAATGTAATGTGCAGACAATCCTGGTTTGCGTACTTGCACTGAATGGAAATTAGTGGAATGTTGAATTGTTTTCACTAGCATCAGAGAGACGCATCAAAGACGCAATAGAACTAGTAACAAAAACGTCATCTAAACTCACAAATGCGTTGAGATAAAGTATGGTAACATTAAGGCCATGGTCATTTTTATCTGTAACTATATAAACAATTACAGCACAGGAAAACATACCAGTCTTGGCAGGATTTAATACACAGTATCTTTCTTGAAAGTAATAATGAGCCTGAACTGCATTTGTAAGTCATCCTTCATGGACCTCAAAAAGCTTTTATCTAACCCACTTACTAAATTGCAACATACGTTAAGTTTGGTTGTGAAATTTTTAAACTATATATATTCTAATCTATCTGCATATGAGTTGGAAAGGATTTGGCTGTGATGGACAAGTTATACCTGTACTGATATCACTATAGAAAGATTATGCAACTACTCTTTGCTCTTGATGTATCTTTATGTATGGCAACACCCACATTGTTCAAACAAAAAAAAAAACAATCATTGCATTAATGAGTACTTGAAAAGAAGAATGGGATTTCCACACACTTCCTGAATAACACTGAGCAAATGAAACAAACCGTTTCATCAGGAAGAATAAAATCAGACAGCTGGGCCACTTCTTGTCTGCCCAGACCCTCTAATGAGAGGAAATAAGGGTTACAGACCATTACCCCTGTCCTTCATCCACTCGCTAATGTTTTTCACCTGCTTGGTGCATCAAACACGGGATTTCAGTGAGGAGACACCTATTCTAATAACTAGCTGTGTGTGACCCTGAAGACTGGTTCTCCACTCAACACAGTCCCTGTAGAGGAAATAGCTGACGGCACTCTGAAGTGAGTAAAATGATTTAGATACAAAAAAGCAAAGCTCCAAATGCCAAATCAACATTTTTTTTCTATTAGAAGGTGTTTATTTAACAGGTCCCAGTGGGGGCTATTCCATACTTGTAGCGGTCTAAATTTTATGTACAACTGTGCTGAACCTCTTAGTCCATGACAGTTCTAATTATCAGGCATGTAATCTGGTGTTCATGCATACTGCTTTTCATTGCCTTTCCGTTTATTTTTTTTTCTGTGTTTCCTCCATGGCTTCATCATCTTTTCCCATATCTAGGCTCCCACGGTCACACTGTTAAATAATAAACTCACTTTGTCAGTTTCTAAATTCACTCCCCAGGCCACTGACAGCATATGGTAGTCATGGGTAATGGGTATTTATCTTTCCTAAATCCTTTTTTTTCCCCCTGACAAGCAGCGTTTGGTCTTTGACGGAGCAGGACAGAGAGGAAGAACGTTAGCCCTTGGGCCACACCACTCGGGTTTGCTTTGCATGTTTCCGCTGCCGTTATTGTCATTCAGACTGCAGCAACCCACTTCCCTCATTTAGAGCCAAAACTGTGCTTCACAAAAAAAAAACCCTTATGGTTATATAAAGGCACATCCTCACCTACAAAAAGCATTACATTATTGTCATTTAGCAGACACTCTTATCCAGAGCAACTTAGATAGTTTACAGTTCTTCTTATCAATTCATACAGCTAAATATTTACTGAGGCAATTGTGGGTTAAGTGCATTGCCCAAGGGTACAACAGCATTGCTCCAGCAGGGAATCAAACCAGCAACTTCTGGGTTACACGCCCTGTTCCTTACCACTGCACTACACTGCCACCCACATTCAGTGACCAGGACAACAGGAAAGAAGAGGAGGACACCCTGTGGGTGAAGAAGCAGTGTTATATAAATATTTTTTCATTAAATCCTCATGACAGATTCTTTCAGATATGGGTATTATATTAAAATTAATGTCATTATTGAACAATTAATTAGTTCAGAAAAAGTCTCAGGGAAGGTAGCCACCTTTTTTTAGTCTCTTTCTAATGAGCAACACCAGGTGGTCTTATCTCATGTACAATGAAGACGTCAACTGGAAATTAAGAAAATTAAGAACAGACGCAGACCAAGTGGTGTTAGTGATCAGGTCTGACCAGACTTATTACTCCCTTCTATCTGAGCGTTCTGTGAAATGATCGTTTTGCCATACTAAAACTGCATTCCATCTTGGATGTAACCTGCACACTGCTGAAAGGTGGGTGATGTAGTTGAGTGAGGAGGAAGTGGTCCTCTTCTGGGTGCTGATCACCACTCATGATTGCTTTACATTAATGAGCTGATATTGTGGTTGGCACACAGACACAATGGGATTTTTCTCAGTCCAAACCTCTACGGGGTCATTTCATCTTACACTTTGAAATAGCATGCTTGAGAAGTAACCACTCCCGAAAATTAAGACCTCATTGTATGTGCTGATGAGGCCCCTACCATCTACCCCAGCTGTCTTATACAGAGTGGAGGCATGGATGGATGGATGGTACTGAACTAATTCTTACCCCTTTAATGTATATAAAACTGCTTTTAAGTGACCCAGCATTCTCATGTATCAAATACATTTATGCAGGATTGAATATGTACAGTTCAAGTGAGGGCTTTTGTCCACTGTCATCAGTGCACAACGGGTGTTTTCACAAAGTCCAGTTGTTAAATAACAGACAGCTGGTCTGATCTCTTGCTTGCTAAACTGTGGAGTGCCACCATTAACTCAGGAAACAGTGCAATATGGTGTGTGTGTTCAGGAAGCCAGAAGCTGTTTGCCCTAACCGCAGTCTGTCTGGACTTTTTTGTTAAATCAATGCTCTGTAGTTTCACTGATCTATACATCGTATGGCTTGCATGTCATATTCACTGACCCAAGACACAACCACATGCTATGATAATCAGTGAATCTGCACAGAATATGTGCAGGTTTAATTTAAAAAAGAGAGCAAAATTATCAAGCTCATGTGTCAGGTCAGCCTGTTTCAGCCTGGCCATGTGGTGCAGAGACATGTCATTAAAGCATTCTTCAGAGGTTTCACTTTAGTCTTTTGTAGTTACTGTTCAGTCACTATGTTTCTAATATTTATATATATGTAATGTATATAAATATTAGAAATGCTTGACATTATCGGTATAGTTATCAGTGATATGGGCATATTCCAGGTCCAGAAGGCTGTATGGTGAATCTGGGTATGCTAAATGTAAATGCTAATGTACTCTTGAGTAAGGTGCTCTGTCCTGAGCAACATCCGTTAATATCAAAATACACAAATGGATAGTTATGCAAGTTATCTTCAATAAATACAATGTGAAAGAGACATCAAAGAAGAGCATGCAGCTTTTGGAAAAAAGGACAAGGACAAGTGAGTCCATAATAAAGACATCAGGTTTTATAATCCCTGAGAAGCATTCTGGTTAATTCATACATTTAAATTCAATAATCCAGATACTGGAGTTATAAATTACAAAGGAAAATGCAATTACAAGCAGTAAACATTCATTTTAAATTCATCAGAAGCATTTCTGATCCACAGAAAACAATAATGCACGTGATATAAACATATTTACATAAACACAGTCATTTGAAACAGAGGGCACAGTACATAAATACTGCATCAAATAAAAATTTACAAACACACCCACTGTGGGTCATTTTCACAGAGACAAAACCTCTGATTGGAAAGACTGATGCTGCTCTTGTCAAGCCCCGGATTAGTACAACAGATGCAAGATTTCACAGTAATGGATACAAAATGACAGAAATGGCTAACATCCTTTGCAAAGGATCAGAAAGAGACCATTATCTCATCATATTAGTTGGTATAGATATAAACAGTTAATCTGAGAATTTATTTTTTCCACAGGTTGTTCTGTGATATTTCATAATGTGTCTGGGAGCTTCACAAGAGCAAGCAACAGTTTATTCAAAGGAAGTTGTGCAATTATTTAATATATCTTTAAGTAATGCACAAGATGAGAAAGATAAAAATGTCTAATATATAAATTTTGCCAGGATTGTTATATGCAATGGAATGGAATTAAATATATTAAATTCTGGAGGTGTTCATTTTTTTGGGTTAAGTCTTACTTTAGTTTTAGCTCAGGTTTGAAACACAACAAGCCTCAAACCTGTGAATTCATTAACTAAAAACCACAGAGGGGAAAGTGCTTTGTTGTGACATACCTTAGATACACAAAATCTAAGCATACATCAATAACTGCCCACTGCCAGCTTAAACCATATTCACCCTAATACTTATGTTTCAGAAAAAAAAAACTTCACGTTACTGATTTTGTCCGGAGTCTACAGAGATGTCAAAAAAAAAGTCACACCTACCCAGAAAAAGTCCAATATTTTTTCTCCAGACCCTCTAATGTAGGTTTTTTAAAACTGCCAAAGAGGCATAAGAAATATTTCTAAATTACTTTCAGGATGCAGATTAGAAAAAGGAAAGCAGTGAACAAGCGCTCAGACTGAAAATTTAAAATTAGCACATAAAAGCTGGCATAAAAGGCATAGGTATACGCATGTACATTCTGTGAGAATTGCAAATACATGGCGAGCAACATTTACAACACGTGAGGCGCACGCAAAGCCTGCGCAGGGCTAACGCTGACAGCGCATTTCCGCCGAGTGCCGGGGGCCCCCCATCTCTCTGGGCCAGAGGCGGAAGCGTAGGCACCAACGGGGGAAGGAAATGTCTGTATATCGAAATGCGGGCCGCACAGCAGCCTAAATAAAACGATGCGGGGTCGCGTGCCGACTGCGACCGAAACGCAGCGGCCATCGCGGCCCCATACCACACGGGTCCCACGGGCCTTTCAGATACCGAGGCCGGACGCGGGACGAGGATTCCACCGAGGGAGGCTGTCGCCGTTAATAGGCAACGTTAAAGGGGCACCAGGGGGTGTCTGGGTACAATAAACAGTGCACAGACTTGAACCTGCGGAGAGAGAGAGAGAGCAAGAGAGAGAGACAGAGAGAGAAAGGGGGAAGTTAGCTTGACAATGAAGGGAAAGAGCTAACTGTCTGCTGCTCACAAAATGCATAAACACATGTGCACTTAATGAGCTGTCCACAGAACGGAAAGGTGGGCATTGAAACCTATGTGGTGTGCTTATTTTATCTTAAGTAATTTATCAGGGCTAAGAGGGCCCTGAGCTGTTTTGCGAGAGGAACTCCTCGCCACACTAGTCTGGAGGACACAATGTACTCTACAGTCTAGACCAGCACAGAGAGAACACAGACACTAGGCAGGGTAGAGATGGAGACGAGATTAGCCATGATGTAAAAAGGGCAACTTTAGCCTCACTTTCAAACATCAGTTTTGGGTCCAGTCAGCTCTTAAGGCCTTCTTTTGCTGGCAATCACTATTGATAACATGGGTGTGACGTGGCTCCCTACCCTTACCTTGACGGGTCCTCCTCCACTGTAAAAGCCCCCTTCATGTTAATGATATTCCTCTTGTTCTCGAACATTCCATAACTCAGTGTAACCTGAAAAGTACAGGACAGCACAAGAATGAGCTCATTGTTCTGCTGACTAACAACACCCATTACAGTTGAGCTTTAAAAAAGTATATGCTTCTCTTCGGAAAATCAGCCAATGCTCCAGGCACCTAAACCTGTTCCCTGAAAGTCAACAGCCTACTGTCTAATTATTTCATTAGCTATTTTCAATAATAATTTCAAATTATGGCAAATACAAAAATAGAAATCAATATAAAGTATTCTGAGAAAAAAGAAAGTACCTAAAAATTCACCCCTGGAATGGCGTTCATATGGAGGTACTAAGCACATATTAGCTGAATGGCCATTTCAAGACAGTTTAGTAAACTCTCCACATGCCTAACCAGATGGTTTTCTTTAGATTTTATTTCATTATTGCCACCTTATGAGCCCAATCTGCTGGACGTGGATGTTCTCACCTGTTTGTGCAGCTCAGACTTGGGCACCTGCTGCAGGTTCTCAAGGTGGGAGTGGAACAGGTTACTGCGGATCAAATGAACCCCCAGGACCGATTCGATGATATAGCCAATGGTGCAGTCATCTGGGAGGCGGATCTTCTCAGCCGTGTTCATGAAGTGACCACCGCTGCATGGGATAAGAGGACAGTGAAGCCAGTCAGAGAGTGGCCATTTGTGAAATCATATAACTCCGCCTTGTAAGAGCCATTGACTTAGTATGTTTATGGCACCTACAATTAAACTCTTTCCCCAGGCTTCTTTTACAAATACCTATTGAATCTTTCCATGAAACAAAAAGTACTTCTAGCATAAATAAGATATGCATATGAAATGATATAACAAACCACACGCCAAGAACCAGAAGCCACCGGTCTGAGTGATCTTCTTTTTTTGTTCTCTCTCACCTTGCCCAGGGGCTCATCTTCAGGGCCAGTCCCCGGCTCACACAGAAACCTGCACCTCCCGTAGCAAACCAGAAATTCACCGGCCTCTGAAACAATGCAAGATAAAGACAAGTCAGCATTTTCGGATGTTGGCTGCGTTCTCCCTCCGGTAATGCTTAAAGTATAGGATTGATGCTACTGTGTAATTACCAGCAGCAGGCTTAAGGGGCAGCAGGGGAACCCTGCAACTGCAGGGGCCTTGGCCCCAGCCCCAGCTACAGTTTCCCTCACCACTCTTTTTGCAGTAGGTGGGAAGGACAGGGTGGGCATAGTGCCTATCCAATATGTTCTGCATAGGTCCTCAGAACCACTGAAAGACCACCACTGAAAAATCTCCCCAACAGCAGTGAGAGCTTCATCCACCCACCATCTTGTTGTCCCCGAGTCTCTCTGTGGCCTCGATGGGCCGGTCCAGGCTGGGCTTGCCGATGTAAATGTCCTGAGTGTGTGGGTAGTGGGACAGCAGCTTCACCAGGGTGTGAACGTTGACGTAGTTGTCGTCATCCACATGGCAGAACCATCTGAGCAGTAAGAAGTCACACAGTCAAACCAAAGCTGCTTTTCCAAGACACGCGCTACTGCTCTGCCTTTCAAAAACACACTAAGCTATGCACGTATGTAAATCATCAGAATAATCGATACTGATAGTGAAATCACAGTTCATAAAGGAAGATTAAGTAATATATGCCTTTCTCTACTTCTATTATACTATCAGAGCAAAAAGCTTTCAGTACACAGAGTACATTAGCTTCATCATCCATCAGCTTTAAGTTAAACAGCACTGACCCTCAGTGGGGTTTTGTCGGTGTGTGCGGTGACAAGCTTACTTTTTTCCGGACTCAATGAACTTGTCATACTCCACTGCCATCTTGCAGGACAGGGCTTGCCGGCTGTGTGCCGCTGAGCAGTTTGTGTTGATGGCGTGACTCCCTGTTTTCAAAGAGAAGAGAAAGGGATTTCTGAGTTAGCGCATAGCGCATCAATCATCGGCGCCATTCCTCTGTCCGGCTTTGCCTTTTTGCAATCTGCCACCTGTTAGGCGGCTGCCCTGAACATGTCTGTCCCATGCGCTTAAAGGGGTGATTTGCATCGGGACTATAAGGTCCTGCTACAGACTTGACAGCGCTGAGGCATCTGGGAAAGAGACTTGAATAGAGTCCCCAAGTTCCCGCCCCTTTTTGAGGGCAGAAGGCTGGATTCCCTCAACTTAACTGACAGACTGGAACATCAATGAAGAGCCTGTGATATGGTTCACATCTTCTCATCTTTAATGCTTCACTGCTTTGCATCAACCAATAACATCTAGATATACTTCCCTAAGGCATGCAGTTAAAACTTCCTGTGCAATACCACCAAAGGCAACCTACAGATTTGTACAGACTGTTTAGTGAACCTCCCCACCCCCAGGTGACCTTTGGATCCCGATGTGTGAATTAGTGTTTGTTGGCGGTAAAACAAAAAAAAGCCTGTTTAAAGACTCCAGCTCACCAATTTTCTTCTTCAGATCCTCATCGTCTCCATCAGTGAAAATGTAGGTCTGGAAGACACAAGCAAATAGGAGGAGGTTAGACTCCCACTCATCTGATTCCCCCTTAAAGACAGATGACATTACTGTCATGAACCAGCGTCTGCTTCAGACTGTAAATGATCATGCAAACAAATTCCATCGGGATGAGATATTTGCCCAAAGTAGCTCTCTTATGCTGAACTACTGTGCTCATGTCCTCTCCATCAACATCCTTTTACTCCCCAAAGTTAAACAAGTGAAACAGGCAGTAAAGACGCTTTTTTTCCCATAGAATAAAAGCCCCTTGTGCTAGGTTCCGCCCTCTCCATGGCAACTGTGCTGGTGCCTCACAGCAACACAGCCTCCGCACAAGAAAGTAGGGAACAGATCCTCCACCCCTACCCCTGCCTCCACCCTGACCCCACCCCTGAACCCACTTTCCATTTCACACAAGGGATGGGGGTAATAAAGGAACTCCGAGAACACTTTTAGCGGGCCCCTAAAAAACGTCTCCGTCTCCTTTTCTCCATACATTTTCAATCGTGTGCAATGCAGGCCATACAGAGGAAAAAGTCTGAATAATTCATTTTATGACAAAAAGAAAAAAAAACACCAAAAGCAGGCGGGGTTTAGCTTTGTTAACAGTGGGGGGAAAACACCGTGGAATTAAATGAGCAAACTGGCTGCCCCGTACTTAAAAGAGCAGGTTGCGATAAAGAGCTCTTTTGTGACAGATAAGTCAGAGCAGGTGCAAGGCGTTATTCAGCATTAGCAGCGGCGCTCAGTCCCGCCCCCGCCCCCATCCCCAAACACCACAGACAGGCTGATTAAAAGGAACCTTGACCCTGTCTCCTGTCGTTCATTTGCTTATATATATATTGTTTTCCCCTCAGGTGAAACAGCACCTGCCGCGTGTGGCCTTATCTGTGCCACGAGTCACAACATGCCAAGTTATAGTGTCCAGGATGGACCTGTTAACTGCTTAACAACCCCCCGCAGCGGGTGTGTGTGTGTGTGTGTGTGTGTGTGCGCACACGTGTGTTGAAACACCCACTACCTTATACTCTCCCAATCCCCCCAACCCATTCTCTCAATACTGAGTTGTATGGTCACATACACATATATACTCAAGATTTGTATCCAGGCAGTTGGTTAAGACGAAGCCACACGCAAACTCCACGCACACACACCTTACTGCATTTCACACTTTACCTGCCACAGCTGCCGAGCCCACGTGTGTGACAGACCTGCAGAGCAAACTCTGAACAGATGCTGTGTGGTGGAGCGGGCCCGAGGCCTCTGTTTGTTTAAGGGAGGGCAGCGGTTTCGCCAGTCAAAAGACACGAGACGGCAGTGTTTGCTTAAGTTTCCGCTGAAAGGAAGGCCTAATCATCCTGGCAGCTGCCAGAACGGGCGAGGGTAGTGACAGAGGGAGAGAGGGAGGAAAAAACTCAGTGCTGATTACTAAATCTGAACTCTGTGTGTGGTAATTCACAACCCCTCCACCCCACCTCCCCCCCCCCACCCTCTCCAGCAGAACAATGGGGTGTGTTTTCAAGCTGGGTAAAATGTCCAGTGGGTAAATTGTGAATATGTTTGCGCTCATTAGCATACAGCTGCAGCAGTTAACTAAAGAGAAGCCTTTGAGGGAATGCTTTGTTCTTACCCTTCTTTTGTATGGTCCTAAAATATCCCTGCAGCGAACCAGGGTTTCTGCTGCTAAGCTACATACTGCCAGCATTTTGGTCAGATGAAGGGTGAAATATATTCTGAATACATGTATGTTTGATGCACACATGTTGAGCCAATTTTACAGGCAGACATCAGGCTTGGATCACCTGTATTACATTTTGCAACCAAGACCTTAAATACTAAGTAAAACTGATCGGATTCAGTTCTGTGGTTTTGTGGGTGCAGGCTTTGAATAGGTTGTCATAGAAAGGTATAAGAACATGGGGGTGTTGTTGGTATTCTCCCTGCTACCCCCACCCTCCCAGTCCACTTCATGAGCAAGGAGCCTGGCAGGCGGTCTCTCTGTCTCCCCGGGAAGGAAGGGCACAGCCCACAGAGAGTCACGATGGCCCCCCAACACCACCCCCCTCCTCCACAGCACCCCCTGCCCTCCACCAACAAACGGCTACCCCCCGCTTTCCTGTCTCCAAGCCAGGAAATTCGATCGTGCCATTTTGCTCACAAAAAAAAAAAAAAAAAACTTGATTCACTCCAACCTTTTTTGTTCTTTACAGTAAATGATACTGTGTGTGCAACTGGAGGACAGAGCATGGCAATTTTACAATGTAATGCCTCACAGAGAAGTGTGCTCCAGGCTATGCAGAACTACAGCCAGAAGGAGGTTCTCTCTCTCTCTCTCTCTCTCTCTCTCTCTCTCTCTCTCTCTCTCTCTCTCTCTCTCTCTCTCTCTCTCTCTCTCTCTCTCTCTCTCTCTCTCTCTCTCTCTCTCTCTCTCTCTCTCTCTCTCTCTCTCTCTCTCTCTCTCTCTCTCTCTCTCTCTCTCTCTCTCTCTCTCTCTCTCTCTCTCTCTCTCTGTGTGTGTGTGTGTGTGTGTGTGTGTGTGTGTGTGTGTGTGTGTGTGTGTGTGTGTGTGTGTGTGTGTGTGTGTGTGTGTGTGTGTGGAGCTACCCTCTGCACACACAGCAGTGATGTCGCCAGTCCCGATTCATATTTCACTCCATCACGTCCTTCTCCCCAGCTGTGCACCCCTCTCCGGGTCTCTGACTCGGGCCATTGTACAGCTGCGGCCAATTCAATTAACCCGTGAATAGCGGCGGCCACCTCACACCGTCAGCGATGCAGGCTGTCGTTGTGTAAGCGCTGATTAATGTGATCTTAATTACGGACTGCATGGATACCACACTCCTGCCATCTTACCGCTGGCTGCCTAAGAGCTCACAGATTCAATTAACTCATACATGTCATGAACAGTGTTCTGAACAGTCTGATAGTCAATATTCAGCCTTGCAATATTCTCAATAATAGTCCACTCTTTATTACACCCCTCATAGTATAATAGATGCTCTCCACTGCACTTGTGTTCAATGTACTTTTTTTGCTCTGTAGGGTGACAAGCTGACTGGGGAACGCTTGTGTTTGTGTGTATGTGTGTAGAATTGCACCCTCATGAGGGTTTGTGCCGTACCCTGACCATCGCCTCATTGTTGCCATCCTCTTTCACAGCGGGGAAGTTGCATTGTTCCAGGGGGGAAATTTTAAGAAACACCGGAAGCTACGAGCGGGAACAGAACAATCCCCCCACTAAAATAACAGACAATACGTTTCTCAGAATACTACGACGGGGCAACAATTTACCTTTATAACAGTAATGATACCATCAGTAACACCCCTAATTTTTACTAATAAAATCATTAGGCCATTACAGAGAACTCCCATCACGTATGATTGCTTGAAATCCACACAGCTAATAAGCTTGTCCAGTGTATCAGTTTATCAGCCAAGCGCTGCCTTTGATCGTTTCTCGTACAAGGAGCAGAATACAGCTTTAGTGTGCGTGCAGTACATTGAGCGTTCCTCTGCGTGCTCTCAGGCGAATCTGTGACGAAGGACATGCCTTGGGCCACTGAGTAAGAATGTCTTTGAGAGGGAATCCATAAATGCTCTCATATACCCAGATGTTGAAAAACAGAATTCACATTTGAAGAACTTTCTAGATGGAAAAAAAAAATTAATTTCCATTGGAAAAACTAAAGAGCAAGGAGCTGCCTTCAGAGAACGTCACTGTTCATGCAAATCCCCTCATCATAACTGGGTGTAAGTGGCAAACCGTTGCCTCATGTGTAAACAGTTTGCCAACAATGATGTGGGCTGTGCAGAGAAAAAAAAGTAACTGTAATGGTGTGAAAAAGGACTACATATAATTCCCAGATGCACCAGACCCATTTGTGTCAACAGTTCCCTAGTGCTCTGTGTTTCCAAGTCAACTGAGACTGATAAAGGGATACACAATGGAGGAAAGTACATGCAATGTACTACCAATGGTGGTATAAAACCGAAACCATAACTAGGTGGGCTTACACTTCACAGCAGATTATCACATGAAGCTGTTTACAGAAGCATGGCTCTGGAACCAACACCGAAACGCACCCCTTTTTGTGTTTGCCATTTCAGTCCAACCCTCTACTCGCTGCAGGATAGCTACCATAAAACAAAGATAAAAATGTTTGGGGGGGGGCCCTTTGTCAATATTTGCACAGTGCCTACCGTTGGCCCAGTTCTGGCATGAGGCCACAATCATAAAAAGCCATTGAAAGAAAAAGCTACAATCTCAACAGTATACACTGATAAAGAGTGGATTGCAAACACAAACCAGGGTGCATTTAAAGTTTGCTGAAGGTTCTCTGACAGATAAGAATCCATGTACAACTTCAGAGGGGGATGTCTAGTTGTAATGTATATGCTGAGAATGCAAGGATTCATATGGCAAGCTTTAAAAGTCTTTTGTTCTTCATCTCTATACCACCTGGCACCCATCTCCCTGGAACTCCCATTTGTATTCTAGGCCCGACGTTTCTTTTATGTCTGCATTAACCCCCACCAGCTGCCCAGGAACCCCCTCCCTCCCCCAATTCATTCTTCATGCAATTGTGTAACTTGCATTACCGTCTACAGTGAACAAATTCAATGGTCAATGTAAACTACTAGTGCTTAATGGCATTCAAGTCAACGTTAAGCTTTTTACAAGAAGGTGCGTGTGCATTGGGATTAGAGAACATATGATGAAATGGACATGCTTTAAGTGGTGGTAGGATTCTTTTTTGTCAGATCGACAGATGTGCATTGTTTCCATGCCCATCTGTGGACTAACCCTGCAGGGACTAACCCACAGCATTTAAATTCAGCTAAATGGGAAAAACCCAAGACCTGGCTGAAGTGTTATCACCAGTGACTAAAGCCGAACTGCCCACTTTTCAGTCTCACAGCTGCAGGGTAGGAAGCAGCCACCAGCAGACACTGCATAACCGCAATTACATGGCCACTCATTCCAGGATACATACTCCTTAGGAGAGCTTCAGTGATGCATCCAGTCAAAACCATCTCACAATTACAATGAAATGACATTTTAATAATGATGACGAAGTGTTTCTAAAAGAACATGGACCCACAGACTTTCCTGGTGTTGGCATCTTCATGCTACCTGGATTCTGGGAAATTAATAATAAAACTGAACTCAATGAGTCAAACAATGCGTGCTGAGATCAGATACTCAATAAAATCACTGTCTGTAAAATCATGTTAAAAGTTAGTCACAATCCTGAATTCATGGAGTGATTTCATGCATGACTTGGAATATAAAAGTGTCTTTCTTACAGTGGTGTTCTTACACTCTGACAAATTCAGCACGCTGCTTGTGGTGAAAACTCTCCTGTAGCTTCTGTTTAATTGTCACTGCTATCCCCTTCAATGAAACCCCCAATTTTCCCATCGCTTGGAAGCTTGACCCAGATGGGACTGACCCCCTCTTCTCCACAAACAACACAAAAAGACCCCACATCATCCGCTCCCATGTTCCCATGGTGAGGCGAAGACGAGGGGGCCATGAAAGCTTCCCCCTTCAGAATGAACCTTTGTGCAAGAGGACAGCACTACCGTCCCCGCCGTAGGACCCCAGCACTGAGATACTCACATAAACGCCCCAAACAAAAAGGAGAACGAGGAGAGGGGCGACAAGGGGGGAAGACCCACCCTGACATCCTCGCGCTCTTAAGAGATGTCACTCGAGGTAGACAACAATCTGAAGAGGCGAGGGAACGAGCACAGCAGATGGGGCTGAAAGTGTCACAATACATCTCCTTTGGAGCAGTGCATCACATGCTGGAACTCAGTATTCCCACATCCTGTCTGTCTCTGATTGACAAAAACAGATCAACCAAGACCGCAATATGGGCTTTCTGTTACAACTCAAGAAGGTGTAATTTCGTGTTCACTACGTAAAGCAGCCTCTTCTGCTATCAGTTACACCACGGTGATCATTTTCATATCTATATATTTAGATATATAGATATAAAAGTCTATACAGCAAACATGCTTTGGTGAAGTTACAAAAACAGAGGAAAATAAATCGAACTGGAGATACACCTCCATGAGAACTTGCAGAGCGGCGCTGTGATCACACCAATCACTTGAGAAATGCCGCACTTTGAAAGGATTGGTTACTATTATCGTGTAACCTAATTAATGTGGTTCACAAAATGTGTATCGAGTTGTGCTACGATTGCCACTGCTACGCTTTGCGAGACCCATTACGCCTTAAAACATTACAGGTTACGATGCGGTTTGGTGGTTTGCTAGCGATGTGTATCAAGGGTCATTACTCATGAACATGAGTAAAACAAGTAGCACTCGTTACTAGTTAAACTCGTAGCTGACACAATACGAACGTCAGAGTCGAGAAATTCTAAACAAAAAATAACAGACAATAAATATGCTTGCCAAGTACGGTTACAGCCTTGTCTAGTTTCTCCCTGAAATCGCTTATGTACAGCATGTTGTCACAGGTGAAGTATTCAAAAATACGAGAAAAGTAACTAGTGGCTTATTCTGTCAAAACCGTTAGGATGAAGTAAGTCCATTTCACCTCCGCTTACCTGTTGCATGTTTCTTGAGATCCAGGTGTCGAGAAGAAGATTCAGTCTGGACTGATGGAACTTCTTTGTGGTCTTAACTGCGATAAAGATATCACTGGGGTCGATGTCCTCAGCGGGGGCCGCCTCAGTCGCCGACTCAGCTTGTGACGCGGGCCTGTCCACCTCTCTCCTGTCCCGGGTTAATTTAGAGAAATAGGCGGAGAATCCTCTCTTGTTCGCCGGCTGCGAGTTGTCCTGAGCCTGGCTCCGTGGCGGACCTTGATCTGGCCGTGCGCCGGTGTTTGCTCCCATGCTGTCCAGGCTTTGCAGGGAACGCATCCCGACCTCTCTCCCTGTCGGCGTCTCGGCCACCTGGATTCTTTGGTGCTGCGCTGCAACCAATAGTACCACAAGGCAGGTGAAGGTAGCTCCCGCTACAGAAATAGCCAATTTCTTCCCGCAGCTTTTCAACATTTTTATATGAAAGGTTTAACATTAATGTACAGAATCACAATTGCATAGATCTATTCGACAGTCATTTCACGGGATTCACAGTTTCCTTCTTGGAAGCTCCAATGACTAACTACCCCTGAAGCTGCCCGTTCTCTGAGTGTACCATGTACCATTTGCATAGCGCTGCCGGAAAGCTTTTTATAAACTTGCCCGAACAAAGGCCACGCCACATGGGCGGTGCGAGTAAGCTTTGTAAACTGCAGGAACGCCGCGCGAAACGGGCTTTCCAGGCGTGGTCTCTTAGAAACGCCCATAAGGACAACGCAGCAAACCGCAGTTCACGGGTGGAAGGGCAGATTTAGTTTGCCTTCTGCGTGAGGCAATTTACCTTTTATTTAAAACTCAATCATTTCATACAATGCATCATACAGTATTTTGCATAGCAATTGTTACAACTTTCATAACTGAAAGTTCTGCAAAGTTACACCATAAAAACCCCTTCACAAAGTAGGCTACTTCAAAATGGAGGATAAATATATGAATTATGTTTAACATGGTATACGTGGAACTGTCTTGGGTTTTTTGGTTTTTGTAAACTCCCAAATGCTTGTTCCTGCATTCCTGTGAAAAGATTAAGTGTCTTCTTGTAGTGGGAAGGAAGAAAGAACATAAAGGCACTTTGCCAAAGTCTAGGGAGTGCTATACATCTGGACAGTTTTTTTTCAGTTACGCCAGTTATACTCACACTTACTACATTGTAAGTAAACCTCTGGAGATGGATAGTCTTTGGCCATAAATTATAGGGCTCAGAACTTTCCTAAATGTCACTTACAGCAGAGAAATCAGTGGGAGGCTGTGGTAACAATAAAAATAAGAAGAAATTTTGTTATGGATTGAAAAGATTTTTTTTTTTTTTTTTGAAAAAGATCAGATCTGGACCCTTGTTTTATTAGCAAATAGTGTCAGGTAGGTGGCAGTAATGTCAGGTAAGAGCAGAGACTGTGCTCAAAGAAAACAATAAGGCTGGTGGATATGTTGATAATGTAGTTCAAATATACAATTTGTCTTTAGGTGACAGTTGAGTGAAAAAACAGAATCATTCAGGACTAGAAAATGTGTGATTCATTCTGCCCTGTGTATTTCAATTTCCATCAGCAATGGTTTGTTCCAGATTAGAGTCAGACAGTCAGGACAGTTTAACTGACTGGGTGAAATGTGTTGATTATCAGTCAATAAATCACATTTTGTTCTTTCTCCATATAAGGGAAAGGGATAATATCATGCAGTTACATGGACAAGACAGCTTGTATTATGCACTGATCTTAAATGTGAAAGGTAATGTGTGGAATCAAAATTTGTACATTTTTTGTGCATCTCAGTTCAATCAGGTCTACAGCTGTAGTGATGTTTTGATGACACCAGACAACATGACACAGACAATGCATTAATATGAACATATGGAAATTTGTCATCTGCCTTGTGAGTTTGGCTCTTGTGTGAACTTCTGTGGACTGCTTGCACTCTCTTTTGTTTCCTTGTTATTGAAATTCCTGCCCTTCCAGAGTGGAGCCCTTCTGGTGGAGAGTATTTGACCCCGGGCGCCTGCTGGAGGGCTCCCTGCAGACAGCCATGCGGCTGGCACTGAGATGTCTGGGAGTCCTGCTCCGCCTCCCGCTCTGCCCCGCTCATTGAACCAAGCCAAACTCCATATGTGCAGTCCGGCGTCACAAAGTTATCCCTGTGATAATTGGCTTAGCATCGGCGCAATGGTTGCATTGTGTGTCTGTACCATCATCATGTAGCTCAAGCAATTTAGGGACAGATCTGTGAGTTGGTCCACAGATAGGTTTCTAAATTAATAGGGTACAGCTTGTATTGCAGTTGGACAGACATCCAACCAAGATGGGGAGGTGCAAGGAGAAAGGTACATGTCATCAATGGGAGCAGGTTGGAAAACATAATTTGCCATAACTGAATGCACCTTTACTCATTTTTCTATGCAGCTAAAATATGCTTTTGGTGTGGAGATAATGATGCAGAGGAAAACTTGTAATAACATTTCTTTGCAGTGAAGTCTTCTCCAGAGTCAGAAAGATGGTGACCCCTTCAGACATACTGATTACAACAACATCCAGAGGCAAAATTGAACCAGGATATTGTCTAGAAGTAGAACACATTTAAAATATGATGGCAATGCAGTTGCCAGCCAGGACTTTGTCTAAAATCTCCAAATTTGTCTAAAATCCCCAAATCTCCATCGGTGTGTATTTTTTTTTTTAAATATGACTTTCACATGTAATTCTCAAAGGATTTTGAGTAGTGATGAAAAAGCCAACCAGACACAAAATTCACAACCACTACACATTCTGCTGAAATTTATTTTTTCCAAAAATTCAAAAATTTGACTTGCTAAAGTTTTTTGTTTTTATTTTTATTTCTATAATGTGCTAAATACAGGATCATTTGTCGTTAGATAAGAATACTAGATTTTCACTTGAAAAATACATAACCTGGGAACCTTTAGAATGTCTGCAGAGAGTTAGTTTAAAGGTATAAGATACAAGTCCACCAGCAGTTGGAGTTGATTTAGGCTTCTGGAGCATCTCGTGAAAAGAATGCAAGAAAGAGATATGAGAGACCAGGACAAATGAGCCATCCCCTGGCCCACATTCTTCAGAGACCAGCAGACCCATTTTGGGAATTTTTCCTGCCATTTTACATATAGCCTCCCAGAGGCTTCACGTGTCTCTTAACACCCTGATATAAGGGATGTTGTTTAAATGGGATAAAGGGCTTAACGTGCTGGAGGTTTCATTTGCTGCAGGCTCATGCCCTCCCCCTCCTTCCCTCCTCACCCTGACAAGAACAAAAGGAATCCCTGCCAGCCCCCATTTAATCCCTTCTCCGATTCTCCCATCTCTAAGAAGTTACCGCTGAATTCCACCGAAATGAAATCCCCTGAATGGGAGCAAACCACTTCCCCCCACAAGAATGTGTCCAGACCTCCCTAATAAACACAACAACACTTGATTCCATTTGGCCTTGTCAGCATCGCTTGGAGATCTAACAGTGTCTGTGGGGCCTCTTATGAATGGACCTGATTAGAAGAGTGTTATTTATAGTCTTGTTTTAATGTGTTAATGCACAACTGCAGAAGTACTGTCTTATGTCTGTTCTGAAGCCAGGAGTCAGTATGGGAACCATTACTGTACGTAAAGAATAGACAGGGTGTGATTATTCTCATTTTTACAGTTTTCTCAGGCAAACACATTCTTATGGTTGGGTGTATCTGTGATCGAAAATATTGTTGCTTATTGCTAAATAAGGCTGTTCTTTCCCAGAAGTCTGACTCAAGTCAAACATGATTCAGTTTAAAGCTGACACCTTAAAGAAGCTTCCAACTTTCCATCTACTTCAACAAGAACTCTTCATTCACAGAGGACTTGTAATTTCAAGAATTGCTTAAATGTTACTCTGTAAGAACTCTGTAAGTAGAACAAGGCAGAAAGGACTGAAAAGTAGAAAGAGTAAAGTACAGTAAGCAGAGTTTACAGAAATATCGGACAGTAAAGTCAATAAAGTAGAAACAAAAATAATAGAAAATGGAATAAGTAGAGTAGGAATATGAGGAATGGAAAAATGGAATAATAGAAGTAGATACAAAAAGAAATTGAAGTTGTGAAGTAGCATATGCTGGGAGGCCCAGCAGGAGTGAGTTGCAGTAGTCTAGGTGAGAGATCGTAAGTGCTTGGAGGAGGAACTGCATCAAGTAGGTGGTGAGGAACGGATGGATTATTCAGTCTGCAGGGACTGTAGAAGAGGAACCTGCAGGGCCGGGTCATTGACACACTGTATTTGGAGAATGAAGGCTTTACATCCGTAATGACTCCGAGGTTGTTTGCTGAACCATTGCTCAAGATGGAGAGATGATGGAGAAGTGACAATTTAGTCAGCATGTAGAGGAGTTCTGTCTTTGCCAGGCGGAGGCTCAGACAGTGGTGTGTCATCCATGCTGAGAAGTCACGTAGGCAGTCTGTGGTGCGTGAAGACTCCCCTGTGAGTCACGGGGGAAATGAAAGAAAGAGGTGAGCCTCGTCATCATAGCAGTGGTGCGAAAATCTATGTGAGCTGATGACATTACTATGGAAGACCCTCAAACAACTCAATAGGCTGTATTTAGGTGCAGCAGTCACATAATGTATGAACTGAAATCATATTGTAATTGTCACTCAAATAATTGTATAACAAATAACTGTTTCCCCTGCTGATAAAATACTTATCCTTCAGTAGCCATTGTGGTCAGGCTTTTCTTGAATGGGACGTGCGCTGTGTGTTTATTTTAAGCTTTACGCGAGTGTGGAGTCTCGAGGGATTCCTGGTAAGGTCTGGAAAGAATGTGAGCCGCTATTCAGCCCTGTGGCTTGCTGGTACTATTGTTCTTGATCATGGTCCCAGTTAACAGAGAGGACATGTTAAGTGCAGGGCCAGAGGAGAGCCACAGTCTCCCTCTGTCTCTTTGTTTCTCCGTCTCTCTCTCTCTCTATCTTGTTGTCACCAATGCTCTCCCTCTCTCTCACTTTCTCTGCTGCAGATCCTGTTTGTCTTCACTGTTTCTAAATCCCTACCACAAGGTCACAGTTTTCCATAGCAGAAAAAGAAAGTATTTACTCCCTCCCACCACGCACCACAGATATGTTAATACAGTATTCATAACCTCTCTGTCTGGTGCATCGACTTTGGGTATAGATTTTATACACTTGTTGATTCAATTAGCCTGATTTCCAGTTTAAGATCTTTGATCACATCTGATGTGATACTAACAGCTACTAAAGCAGCCAAGAAAACAAGTAATCATTTACTTGCACTTCTTGGCTTTTGGCACTCCTGGCACAGTGCACTTGTTTGTGACATATTGCTTGTTGATTGCTTGCTGCAATCTCTCTGCAGTCACAGTTTTTTCAGATGGCTGTTTCTCCCTTGTCCCAAAGCAATACTTTCATCTCTGCAGCCAGAGAGCGCACCACACTTGACATCATGCTGTAACATGGTGCAGTTGCTGAAAATGTTATTTCTTTCCCCAGGGTTCCATGCATTTCCTTTCAAGTAACATTATCTGTATAATTTCAGCTGATAAGGAGGGAACACAGTGTATTTATTTGTCTTGTGAATGGCAAGTCAGACTCCTGCTTGGCCACTGTGTTGTGTTTAGGGATATCATCCAGGTTCTTAGGGTGAGTGGGGTTCCCTGGCTGTATCTTCTCATAAGGCCTGTAATACCAACAGTAGAAGCTTGCCCATGCTGAGAAAATAAACGCGGGCCTTAGCTTCTGGTTCAGCCCCTCTCAAGTGTGCTTTCCTTCAGTCTCTCGTCTACACCTGATATCTTCACTCTTCATTCACTTTCCAGATCTTGGGTACCTCAAGGCTACATTAATATCAATTATTCCAGCAGGTCTGTATGACATGACTTGTTGAAGTCTGTTGTTGAAGGTCCAGCACTGAAATAGTTCCACAGAATATCAGAGGAACAACTATGGGAAGCCTAAAAAGCAATTGGTAGCTGAGGTTGAGACAGATGGGGGCTATGCCACAAAGGCTTAAACTCAATAATATGCTGTCCAGGTCCATGTTTTAGCGATTGCAACATTTGCTCAGTTTAGCTTATACACACACTGAATTTTCACTGATAAATGTTACTAATGCTTTTTGCCCCCTTGTCAATTCAACAGCACCAGTCGAAAGAGGTACTTCCTCTTGGGGCGCTCTCCAGTGCTATCTTTTATGAATCATACTAGCTACCTCCTTGCCAAATGGAAGCGCCCCACGGTGCAGACCAATGCATGCCCAATTGAGCGAAACAGCAAGCTGTAGCAAGCTCTGGAGCGCTTCAGTGGGCCACGTGAAAGCACCCTCGGTAAAACCAGTAACGAGGAATGAAACCGTTCTGGATTCACTGTTCACAGGCAGCCAAGTTTCCATTCAGCCTCATAATGAGTACGGAGGCTCCTGCCTGTGTCCTCCTCTCTCCCGAATGAACCCTGGGCCCGTGCATTTACATAACCAGGCGCTTGCCAGTCCTCCTGTGCCTGTCCTACTTCCACTCTATCAGCTTTCTTCCCATAACTTTCCTCATTGTGTCTCCCTACGGCACCCTGGGAGTTGTTAATGAATGAGATATCCCCCAAACACTGTTAGAAATAGTTTTTCTGTAGTCATAGGAATAGTTTTTTTTTCTGGGCAGAAGGTGAGACCAGCTTCCTTTTGGACAGTACCAATTAAGAGTGTTTTTTTTTTTGCTGGGGGTGGGTGAGGTGGGATGGACAGTTGGTATTTTGTTTTGTCCTGTTTGTTTTCTCACCCACTTTGAGTTAACAGCAAGGGCTTTGTGTGGGATTTGCAATTTGAATACTCCCAAGGGAAACAGGCAGTCCCCATATTATAGGGGAATGAATGAGCTCTGGGAACTGATACAGTAGGGAAATGAGATCGCAGCCATGACTGAATAGACTGGCAGAGTATGCTAATGTGTGGGAACAGCGAGGGACATTATACAGATGATGTATTGGAGAAATTCCTCTGACTCAGTGTGGCACCTTTGAAGTTGTAATGACATAAGATGTTGCTTTCTCACCACTTCTCTCAAGCATACATTTACAGTTTAATTCAATTTTAAAAGGCCCAAGTGTCAAATCTGTGTTATTTGCACTCACAGTTGGACATTTCTCTTTTATTCTGTTCTGTATAATGTACACGGCAAATCCCCAGAAGTGAACATCAAATCTGTTTGCCTTTGCCATCATTGTCATTCTCAGCACAATCTGGGCACTTAGGCCAGTTTTCAATCTAAGTGCCTTTGACTTTTTCTGTTTTCACTTTGACTTTTAGAATTTTTGCATTGGCTACTTTTTTGGTTCTCACACAATATTAATGTGTTTGGCAGTAGCTGTAATCACAGAACAAAATGCGTAATGTGCACAACTTGCACTTGCTTAAAGTTCAGTTAAGGAGAAAGTGAAAAGTGGTTATACTGAACAGAGGTCAACATGTAGAACATCCTTCTCCAGTCTTGTTGTAATACAACGTTATTGTTCTCCAAGGGGAAATTAGCTGTTGTGTAGAGGTCCCTACTTCTCCCATTGGTCCATTAGACTGTGGAGCCAGCAGAATCGGCAAGCAGATCCAGTGTCAGTCTTCTGTGCTGTTAATTCCCAGTCTCCTGCTGTCTCCTGCTCCCCCCCAAAGGAGCCCACTGCCTTGCATGCTCAGCTCCCAGTCTGCCCACAGGCTCTGTAAAGGGGTCAGGAATCACAGGGATTTCAGCAGCGGTGATGGAGCAACACTGATTCCATAAATGGCACAAAGTGTGTCACGGGTTCGACTGACCCCTTAGACTCACACACTCACATGCATGATCGTATTCACACACACAAACACACACACACACACACACACACACACACACACACACACACACACACACACATACCGACCCATATTCACAAGTGTATACACACACACACACACACACACACACACACACTCGTATGCATAAGCACATACACACAGTAACACATTTTGAGCCAGGCTGACTCATCTCCACCATCGCCAGAGGCCCAAACAGATGTGTGAGGCAGATGACCTCCACACTGACAGTGTTCCATCACGCTGTGCTTCATGACAGGCACATGCTGGAAGGCCCGAAGCAATCACCTTGGTAAACATTAATCAGAATCATCCGTAATAAATGTGGAATCGTTCTCTGTTTGCACCTATGCCAGACTATATATCCTATATATCTACTGTGTATATCTGAAGACCATTTTGTGCACTCGGAACTGAAAAGGTCTTGCCATCATTGTTTGACTTTTCCCTGCTCACATTTTGTTTATTTTATTTTCACCACACTTTAATTAAAAAACTCATTACGATCATTATTTGTGGGTGAGTAATAACCTTATTGCTTATGTCTCTGAAAATGATCCTCAGAAAAAACAAAAGATTTATTATTGCAGCACATTAAAATTGTTTTGATATAACGCTAATAATCATGGTGTGCATAATGCTTTTTTCCCCCCACTGATTGTTTATTTCCCACTTTGCGTGTATGTATTGCTCTGTGATGACAGGAGAATTACAGGATTACAATGTGAAACAGATGTGACAGTACACTTGTTGAATCACAAGGATCATTTTCAAATACCGGAGAGAAAAGATGAACAAATAAGACCAACATTGCACTGCAAGGACTAATTGATGAATAGTTCTGTTTTAGAAAGATTTGATTTATTCCTCATTTATTCCCTTTTATTATGTTTTTATTATAATTCCAGCTTTACGTTTCTAATAAAATAGAAAATCTGAAATGATTAATGATTGATTATAATTATAATAATTATACAAAGATTAATAATGCATAGAATTCTCAGTTTATGCAGATAAAGAGTCTGATATGATGACTGACAAGAAAAGAGATGGTTGTGGGAAACAGCGACACATGCATGACAAAAAAGGTCCAAACCATCAAGCACACAGAGGAGAAAGCAGGGGAAAAGGCCATTGCAAAGCAGCTTATTTTAGACAGACAAGAAGTCTGGACAGCAGGAGAGAAAAGGGTGAATACTCCAATTAGCAACAGGTCTGGGCCACCTGTGTGATGCTGGGGGGTTGCCTAAGGCATGGGCGGCAGGATGGGGAAGAGGGGGTGTGGCAGCAACACATGGGAGATGCAGGGGCTGCCACCTGCTCAGTCTTTAGCTTGGTCTGAGTCCGAGCGCTCATCCTAATGAGACGCCTCCACCCCACCCGGATGGGGGTGTCTGGGTCAGCTGACGGAATTCTTCTGCTCCATTTAATACAATGGTTCCATGCGAGGCAGGCTTCCTTTTGCGCCGCCACCAACCAGTGACATCCCCAGGCCTGCGCGGTAGGTGCAGATAGGCCGCAAACGCCACACTGAGCTTTTTCGGGTAGATCTGACAGCCTTAATTTCAGACCTTTAAGGATCGTTTGAACCGAAAATGCGGGGAGACGGGGCCTGTCTCCTTGCTTAACTAGAGACTTGTTTGTTTGGTTCCCGTTCGGCTAAGATCACGGCAGACCTGTCTGCTTCTCTCAGGGATGTTCCAGTGACATGAACTGAGGTTGAATGGCAAGTGGGGAGTCTACATTGCCTCTTGCTGTGGAAGGCAACACATCTAAGTAGTTTCTGAAGCGTTGCATCCTGACAGAAAGATATCCTAATATGTATGTTTTAATATTTAGCTGGTTATATGGGTTGAGCTTTTTTCCTTGTTGACTTCTGCTCAAAGCAAGGACCCCAATGCACCTTGCAGCATAATAGACCTTATGTGAAAAAGAGAAACAAAAATTTCCCTCAGTCCTAAGAGATTTTGAGAGTATTTTTCACATAGCTGTGGGAAACTCATTTGCATCAGCATGGGAACAACATTTGGATTTCCCACAGGACGAATCTGAGAGAGACCAGGTTCTTTAGCACCTGGTGCACAGCAGCTGGGGCCACTGAAATGCACAGACATCAGGGGTAAGATTACCTCCTTATGCTGAGGGCAAACGGCAGAAATGGAAGGGCAGTTTGAGAAGGGTGTGAACATAGAACAGTTTTTTGGCCATCTCTCTGTTCTTTCTCATGTGCGGCTGTCCTGATAGAGAAATCACACTTTAGGGTAAACAATGCTTTGGACACAAAATGTGGTATTTTTTCAAATAGACACAGCAGTAATCAGCTCAGTATGTGTAATAAAATGATCTAGAGCATGGAGTGAACATCAAAGCGAAGGCATCTCGCCGGAGCCTGGTCTCAAGCAAAAAACTATACTGCCAGTGTAAGCTCACAAAGATTTATGAATGTGCAAAAGTGATTATAACACAGAGCTCTATGGGAGTATAATGTCAGCAGGTGCTCCTCCTCGATGGTGTGATTGTGTTAATCTCTTTCGGGAGGCAACCACCTCTCACCCCACCGCCTGCACCATACGGCCGCCATGGTAATCGTGGCCTTCGGCAGATAGCTAGGTGCACAACAGACAACCTCCATTGCTGCAGATGTGCACGTGGAAAATGTGCGTGTTGCCCCTCGCCAAGGGGCAAAGGACATGGCTCAAGCGACCTGCAAGACTCAACAGATACCGATCATTCTCGGTTCGGTTAAGTGGCGTTGTCTGGTTGACAACGACTGCACTGACCTCTGAGCCTCTGCGTTTGCTAATCCAACATTTCACGTGGCACGATCGGGAGGGATTGTTTTCTTTGCAATAAAACACGTCTCTCCCCAAGTTGCCAAGCATGATCTGGATGAACCCTGCCTGCTTTCAGTCGTGCACTTCTGAGAGTTCGGCTAAAGCGTTTCAGCTGTGTCCGTGGCAGTGCTGCATCCCATTCAGAATGGGAACAAGTTCACCAAAACGACTCCAGTTTTTGAAATCAGATGCTTGTCTGTCGTGTGATCCTAAATGGTCATGTGGTTCCAATGAACAACTTGGAGGCCTCCACTCACAAAGCCCATTACCAATTTATCAAATATTGCTGCTTTTCTCTGATTCCAGTGTCAGGAACCATTCAGTTTCCTAAAACGTTGTGGGGTAATTTCTTTAAATATTTATTTAGTTTTAAGGATGACCAAACAGTTAACCTATTGATCTGTGGTATATCCATTACCCATTATTTTGAGTCATGCTTTCCTTTCTTCTACAGCGATTTTAGTGGTGTACAAACCACCTGTGTCCACAAATATGTTTCTAGTTAATGTAACGTATCGCTGATGAGAATCTCCTATTGCAGCTGCTGTGTGTTAGGGATAAGGAGTCAGAGGTCACTGACACCTAACTAATCACCATTCCCCAAGCTCAACCATACTTTTTTATCCTTGCAAGGCCACCTGACTGGCTCTAACCAATCTGCTTTGCTCTGGCAGCAGCAGTACAGTAACAGTTACCCTCCAAATCTATCGGTCTGGCTTGCACCAGTCCAAAAACAAGGCCACAACTGCATGACGGTCCTTTCCCACAACCTCCAGGCACCTCGGAGGAAGTCATCCATAACTAAACGCATCTCCTTAATCAGGGCCTGAATGCAGAAGCTGTCCCGGAGGTTGGCGGCCAGGAGTGCCTCATTATAGAGGCACATGCTCTCCTTTCACATAGGAACAATGCGACCCATTGTCCCGACTTAGATCTGTCCACTTTGATTTAGAAGGACCCTCCGGAGAAGAAAGACAACAGAAAAGTGCATCTCCTGTCACAGAACCACCAGCTCCATAATGAGTCTCAATTAACATGCACAGAGAGAGGTGGTGGAAAATAGTTATACACAATTTTAGTGAAATACTGTGCTGGTATTTATAGGAGAGTCATTTTCCCTTAACATGTACGACAGGCTTTATTTGTAATCTGTTGCAAAAACCATTGCACCAAGCATTATATTTGAAAGGACCTTTATCCGAAGATTCTGTGTATCCTTTCCGTCTACAATATTCACTTTAATCAACAGTATAGTATAGACCATATGGACCATGCTTCGTGTCCATCTATTTGCATTTGAGATCAGATGTTCACTTCTTGAACTGTGACCTTTAGCACTCTGTGATATCCTCAGTGAAATTTTTGACAGAAATATTTCAACAGCTGTAATGAGATTTAATTTACTCTGTTAAAAATTGATTATGGCAACCATATTTCTCTTCCCATATTGAATTTTATAGTGAAGCTGTACTTACTGATGAAATTGGATTCTTGAAAGCTATCATCTCCCAGTGATTCACCTGAATCTTAGAACCTCATTCCTTGGCCTGGTGGTGAAGAGTTCTGCATTGTTGCTGCTCACTGGCC
This sequence comes from Megalops atlanticus, assembly GCA_019176425.1. Lineage (NCBI taxonomy): Eukaryota > Metazoa > Chordata > Actinopteri > Elopiformes > Megalopidae > Megalops > Megalops atlanticus. Next base: position 21,052,561 of record CM032893.1, read on the forward strand.
TAAGAGAGGGCTCTCCTTTTGATGCCACTACAGTGTCTTCACCTGAGGGCCACGGGACCCTCCAGTATTTTCTGCCAGGACATACGATGAACTCAATGGAACATTGCTTTTGTAATTCATCCCTTTGGTTACCGCTGTTACATTGTAACTAAGGATAGCGAAACATCAACTTATAGAGGAACACAGACTCGTGTGCAGGAACTAATGTCTTTTTTACATGAGGAGGTTGTTTTTCTAAGTAATAAATGCACACATAGCACCGTGCCTAGGATATGTGGTACACACATTAAAAACATCCCTCCTTTCAAAACTAGGGTTGATAGATATCCTGTCCAGGCTATTCTCTTTAGAGCCAAAAAAGAACATCCCGTTTGACCTAGAGCTTCTGCCCCAGAGACGGAAGGGTTTATTTTTAGTTACTGACCCATCATTTCAAAAGCTTTTGTGCATTGTCTTCTCTGGCTGCAACTGACTTGAGCATTGAGGATAGCATTTCTGACATTTTGAGGTAAACATCCTGCAAACCGTCTGATGTCCAATCTTACAGATGAGTCTGGCATGTCTGTATTCTGGTGATAATCCATCAGAAAACCAGGGCAAAATTGATGGCGCTGTTTTTGATGACATAATGCCATAGTGGCTTGATTAGTTGATTTAATTGAAATTGGATATCTAGTTCACAGTTATCTAGCAAAAAATGATTAATTTCTGTTCATAAAGATAATGACATTCAAGTCATTCAAACAGTAATGGAAACAGCCGAAATGTCAGTGAATTGAAATATAAGCTGAAAAGTTGACTTTACAGGTACACAAAAATATTTTATCCATTATCCTTAAATAAATCAGCTATTTCTGCTTTCAGACAAGAAATGCTTAAAGCCATGTTTTGAAACAGACAAAAAGGAAAGCTAGAGCTGTCTGTCTTTGGCATGCAAGCCTCTTCTACTAACTACAATGGAAAAGTGCAACACAAATTCTAAAGCCACATGTATTGGATTAAGCTGTGGCAGTTTTGCTGGTTAGCAGATAAAACAACTATTTTCAGCAATTGTTTGAGAATGAGGATGCGTTCCTGTTCAGCCCTGGTCTGTATCATTTTTGTTTTTCTTGGTCATTCTCCACTTTGAATCACTTTGGGAGCATTAGCCACAGATTTGGGGTTCTTCTGTAATTGGTCCTGGCACTTCTAAGAACTTGAGCCCAGAATCCTTCTAGCATTACCTCATACCCCCTATTAATGTGGTCAGTTAAGTGAAACAAACTTAGCATCAACCTGTCAAAGGCAGTCCACTCATACTTTGTTTACCCATATCACAGAATCTTTTCCTCAAGCAGTAAACCACAGTTTTTTTTTTTTTGTTTGTTTTTTTGCTTTTCCCATTGATACATTTTCTCTTTGAGAAAAAAATCAACACTGTTTATCACATAGGGTTGGGTTCAGATAATCAATCGTTTGGCCGCAGCTCTTTTCTTTGTAGTTGTTTACAATGAACTGAGTTAAAAAAAGTTTAAACCTCGGGGGCTCCGAGCAAGGACGTTAAGCCGCGGTCTCTTTGTTCTCTTCTGAAACTATTAGGCTGTATGTCAGACTGTTTAAGAGGAGTCGTTTAAAGAGAGATGGTATAGAAGACTTTAGGGGGAGGTGGTGTGGTGACTAGCTATTCTTTTCTGTCTGTTACCATTTTCATTGAAATGAAGGTAATCTATCAGGCATGTGAAAAACTCCTTTCAAAGCACAAGAAAAGCCAGCCTGAATAGAGACCTGTCCATGGGCCGCACGTACAAGGGTGCATTGGACGTGTTAAAAAAGTGCACCCCGGCTGAAAAGCTCAGGCGGGTGTTCACTTTCTCCGAGGGAGACAGCTTTATGCTAATGCACGAAAGAACATTTTTCAGATCGGTGTAACCCCTTTGCCCCCGGCAAAATGCAACCAAGGACTTGTCACATAAAGAAGAGGAGACTTACCACGCGTGGCACATGCTCATTCACCCAGCTTTCATGGTTCAAATGCAGTCTGGTACCATGGGTCTTTTAAAATGAGAGGACCTCATGCCAAGACACTGCAAACAGCTGTAGAGCTGGTCGTCATCTTGTGTGTATGTGTGTGTGTGTGTGTGTGTGTGTGTGTGTGTGTGTGTGTGTGTGACTTTCCTGAAAATCTGAGCTTTAAAGGGTAACAGTGTATCTAGAAAATACCCCTATAATGTCTCACAGTTGCTTCCTCCTGTCTAGTTAAATGTGATCAGGTCTATAAAGTGGCCAGTCGAAGGGAACACTCTCACTTGAAGAAATGTTATGCTGGATAAACTTGATGGCAAGGTTTGAATTGATAAAAAAAAAAGTTTAATGAGTGGTTTGCTCAAGGGAGAGTTCATGTCCAGTAAAGATAACTGAATATGCAGAATCAGGTTTCCACTTTCATCATATGTCATTTATCACACACATGTATATGTAGCTATGTATTTAAAGGGTAACAATGGAGGTCTGGACATTGGCATGAGTATCTTCATTGTGTTTACATTTTTCGTAACACTGATTTGAAAAACTAACATCATAATTCCTGCATTCAACTTTTGTTAATACATAACCTATGATTTTCTGTTTGGAAGAGGGAAGCAAACAGAGTACATATCAAGCACAGGCGCAAACAATAGGAGAAAAGCTCCAAGAGGAATCCAAGGCCAGCCATCTGCCATAAACAGAGCTCCATTGTCAGCCATGGAAGAATGTCTCCCTAGATTGATGAGGGTTTCCAATGGTTCCTTCAGGAAATTCTGAGACAGCAGGCGTCCCAGCCGGCAAAGGTCTTGGCCTTGCCCTCTGAGCAGCCAGCCAGTCAGGCTGGACCCTCCAACAAGTAGATGTCTCTGCATGACAGCTGCCTATTCTCTGCATCACCACCAGAGAATCTTCATGTTAATATAGAGAAACCTCCATTCAGCAGGAAAAGCTACTCATTTTTATGTAATTCCATCGTTTCAGCACAAAGATGTAGGCCCACATAGGTTAACTCAGACTGGCTGAGAGAGGAAAAGTAGCCTTTGACCTACTTGAATGCATTTATTCTCAAATTGGAGCTTTGGTATCATTTGCACCAAACATAAGCACCAAAAAACACTCCTGGTGTATTCTCTTTCAACCTTTGTTTGAAACCTGATGCAAGTTCATGATGAAATAATTATCACCCCACGCTGACCCGTGTTTAGACAAAATTACCAGATGCAATCACAGCACCTTCTTCAATGATCTTTTGGGCTGAACCATTTAATGCTTAACTGTGCAGGACTTTATAACACAGTAAAGTTTTTAATATACCCCAGCAAATCCTTGGATCCATGGCAATCATATGTCATTATTATGCCAATTAAAAGGGTTTAGCCTGTTACATCCTTGATATCATCATCCTGCATCACTCACTGGAGCACTCCATAAGAACCTGGACATTTTCTTTTGACCTTACAGATGACATAAGACTTTATTAGATCCCTCTCTGATTGGGAGAGCTGACTGGTATCCTGATATAAAATGTAATCCCGTGGAGTCTGCCGCATGATGGATACCATGATTTATGTATTTAGGGTGACAAGGAGGGTAGGAACGCTTACTGAGTGATCAGTTGAAGGATAGTTAGGAGCCCTGCGATTGGTTGATGGGAGGAGACTGTCACATAGTGCAACAGGAATGTACCAATGCATGGACAGTGACCTTTGGCCTCCCCCAGCAGGTGTATGTAGCCAGGCTTTATTGAAAGAGGCGCCATCATTTGCCCTTCCATGTACTCAGGCTGGACGTGGCTTGTAAAAGCATTTTGCAGGACAGATGCTGTATGTGAATACCCTGAGGGCGAAAGTGTGGCGTGCATACAGAAAGGGACAGATTGCTGTCATAGCCATGCAGCAGATCAAATGTGGTCACCACTGTCACTTGTTGCTTTAAAGTCAATGCTATTAGATTGATTGTGTATGTCTGAATCTGCCTGTCCCATTATCCCTAAGGGCTCATCCACAAAAGCACCCTCAGGAGGATTTAATTTGAGCATTTTTAAGTTTCAAATTCATTTAAGTTTCAATTATACTGGCAAGATCGCTTGGAGAGTTTAATTAATTTATGTCACTTCTACATCCTCTTTCTGTGCAAAAGTTTTTAGAAAGGAATGGTACTTGCATTCAAGCATTATTTCAAATATGGAATGTTAATGAATTACATGAACAAATTGTGACATCAAAAGTTGTAACTTTTACTCCCTGATGCCTCAGATCTCAGAAAAGTTTCAGAATTATTTAAAATGTCCTTAAAATCTGTTTACTAACATGCCAGACAGCCGGAACCTCACTCCTACCTGGAATATCCTTCCTTCCTGGCTTCAGGGAGGAAGGAAAAATAAACTCTTAATGTTAATACCACATGTTGCGCTATATGGTAAATGGACCATCATAAAAACAAACATATTCAAGCTGCAAAGAAAAGACCTGACCGCAGGGAAGAATGCAGAATGTTTAGTTTAGGGGTAACCTCAGCCTCTTGTGGGTATGGTTATATTCCCCATTGTATCTCACACTGCTATTCTACAGGATTAACAGGAAAAGTTCCTGCAGTCTAGCTGCTTAGCTTTCTGCATGAATGGTGGTCATTCAACACTGGACTTCAGTGCCATCGTAGTCCAGATGTCTTCAAGAGTTTCATTGTCCTAATTGAGGATGAAGTGCAAAGGGCTTCATTTAAGGAGTGTGTGTTTCTATAATTTGAAGCAGTTAGTGTAACAGATAGTGTGTTTGAAATCTAAAGGTTACATGTTGAATTCTTAGACAGAGCACCGCTGTTGTACCTTCAAACAAGCTGCAAATGACTTACCCTGATTTGCTCCAGTAAATATCCAGTCATATGAATTAACAGTGTCATAATGTGAGCTATGCAAGTTTCTGCGGATAGGGGCACCAAACAAGGAAATAAACATTGCAAATAAATAATGTGATATCTAATGATGTCATCTGAGTGTATGGAGTTCTCCACTCTACAGTGATTCGTACCTGTACATTAACTAAACCACAAAGACATACAACATGCCATCATTTGTTTTCATGATTTAGAAATATCAAATGGCCATATCTGGGTGACAACATAATATACTTAACTCATTGCACATCTGCCAAAAACCTGTTCTTTTCCAAATGTGTTTTTTGGGGGTATCTTCTACCATGAGTACAGCACCCACATTTTTCATTTCATTCAGGTACTTTTCTACCCCCTGAAACCCCACGTAGCTGGTTGCCACATGACACAGGTGAGTCTCCTGTGCATTCTGCTGTAGTAACTGTAATGAGTACTCACCCCTGTAGGCGGTACACAGATGGGCACTGCAAAATAGTGCAATGGTGAACCTATTCATTCAGTAAATCATTAATCTGTGTCAGCAGGGAGTGATGGCGGGAAGTAAATGACGCAGCAGAGAGGTGCTGTTGTCACGGAAACCCCTGGATTGTTAGTCACTCTGCCCTGTCTGGCACCTGCAGATTGCGGCTACGGACTGTATTCTGCAGTCTGGGGACAGTGTCTGACAGCATGGAGGGTAACACTGCCATAAGATGAAGCTAAAAGGCACAGCTGGCTCTCATAACTGCCACAGAGGTCCTTTTCTCAGTGGAGATGGCTGAGCTTGTGTCTCTATTCCTGATTAGGTCCTGACCCCTTGAATGAAAAAAATGGTAAAATTAGTTTGTAGGTAATAACAAAATCCAATTAAGAACCAATTGAGGAATTCCAAAATGTTCAACAGATTAATGATATGTGTGAATAGTGAACCTGGCCCACTGAAACTAAAATAACTAGATGCAATTTATTTACTCAAATTTATATTAAAGCGACATGGAGGCACTGTTTTATTTCACCCATTTTAAAATAATCTATTAAGCAAAAAGAAAAAAGGAGTAATTCAAGCTATGTTTGTGTTATGTTATAGAATTTTACCTTGTAGCCATGACAGATGCGTGGTTAAGCAATGTCAATCAATCAAAAATTATTTGGAATAGCATTCATAGGCCCATCCCATACATGGAGAACAAATGTGTTTTATATCTGATGGCCACTCTTTGTATCTGGACCAGCACTGCTGGCTGATATCTAGACAGAGCTGATGCCATAACCCAGATATACAGAACAGATTTTTAAATGCCCCACCTTTCTCCTTGACCAGAGTTGTCCCTCTGTCAGCAAGAGATTCAAGCCCGACATGACTAAAAATGTCAAAGAAATCTTGTATTTTTAGAAAAAAAGAGGATCATATGTTGAAATCAATACACATGAAAATGTGTTGAATAAACAAAAGCAAATGTATGAACTTAGACTGAACAAATGTTTTTTTTTTTTCCCTCTGTATGAAATTTCAAGGCCAAAATATGGCTTTAATTACTATGAAATGATACTTCTGTTCACAGTAAAAAAAATATACAACATGAGCCACGTCCCAGATATTTTTGGAATACAATGACAATGATGTTAAGTGTTTACAAAAGCCATTGAACTCTGAGTGAAGTCTTATGATATATGATGTGAAAGTTCTCATAATAACACCATCATGCTGACTTGACGACAAACATAACACTTTCTGCTGAAGTTGGGATGGAACTGAACCCAGCATGAAGAGCTTTGAGGATATGGTGAAATATGATATGGCACAACAAGAAAATTATTCTCATGTCTTAATTTATTGTATTCCTAACCATTACTTGGGTTTCATGAGGACACCGCACCAAAAACAATCATGGTTTGTTTGGAGAATCTCAGTTTGGAGGAAAAATATTGACTGTGGGAACAGCAAGCGTATTGCAATTCCAAGAGCGTGACGCAGTTTTGTGCTTCCCTCTTGCAGCAACAGGGACTGATACCCTGTGGGTCTTCGACATGTTCTGTAATGACCTTCCATGTAAAAGCCACAGACTGTGACAAGATTTGGGCAGCAGTGTGGCGTCATGCCCAGAGAGGGACAGGTTATTGTCCTTGATGGAGAACTACTGTTTTGCCCTTTAGCTGGGTTCTTAATCTAAATATCCAGCTGTATGAAGTGAACATATAAAATGGGACTTCTGTAAGATGGGAGTTATATGTTACTCAAGCAAACAATGATAAATGGTTAGCATTATATATGTAAAGTACACATATAAAGTACACTATTACTGCATTTTTAAAAAGAACAGATAATTTATGCTTTGCTTTGTGCTGTAAAGCAGCACAAATTAATCTGTGATGCACTTATAAAAACAATTGAAATGCTTGATTTTGCATTTCTACACTCATTTAAAATGCCTGATAAGGATTAATGTGTGCATTGTCTGAGGCTCTAAATCAGTATATTAACGAAATAATGCCAAACAATAAGTAAAGTCAAAAATGATAGCCCTTTTTTAACATATTTATTTGATATTATTCATGTAAAATCAGAAATGCAGAGAGGAACTGAAGTGATAATTAGCTTTAACTGTTTCTTTTACTGTCACAAGATAATTAAGTCATTTGCCGTGATATGCAACACATACCTCAGCTTGTTGAAAAGATCATATAGAGAGTTTTATGAGGGTCATTGCACTATTCATTCATGTAAAATGTAAAAAGAGATTAGTAAACAAATTCAGAGCTCCTAAAAAGGGTCCCTGTTGGCATTACACTAAGCTGAAGCAATGTATTATAATAAACAGTGGTTGCATTATCCACAGGCTACAAATTAGATTATTTTGCCATGTAGATGTAGTACATAACTACACAAATCAACAGTGTCATTATCTTTGCCTGGAGAGGATCTTGAAAAAATCCTTTAGGAAGACAGTTGGAATGACTGTGCAACAGGGTATAATTTGATTATTAACTATTCCTGCAAAGGAAGTGGGTAGAATTCAGGAGGGAATGCGGAGCAATGAGGTCCTTACACACCCAGATCGGATGCTGAGAATTATGTGGGCCGTAAGGGAAGCTCAGCTGTTAGGCCAGGTCTGTGTGTATGCCAAAAACAGAAAAATTCAACTCCAGATTCACACACAAAATAATGCATGTTTCAATGCTTCAAGACCATCGTGGCTCTGAAGCCCCAAGGCATGGCTCTTTACAAAATGATCAGTTTCACATAGCTGTTACAATTGAAGATATACATTGAGGTGGGGGTCTACATTAAATTCCAGACTTCAGGAAAATAAATATAATAAACTTTCAAAAATGAACTCCAGGGGAAGAGTGGAGTTGGACGATACCCACTTAGTTAATGAGATGAGGATGACCGATTTATAAAGGTTAGATAAACAGTCACATTATCTGGGAGAAAATTAAACAATGAAGAGAGCTGAGAAAGAGCTGGGGAGTTGAAAAAGCCAAAGAGTTTGCTATCACGTTGTTGTGAGGGGTGGCATACCCTTGGCTTTTGAGTATACTGTTCCTTGCCTGAGCGAATACACATTCAGAGAGCATTTCTAAACATGATTACCAATGGCTTTTGGCAAAATTTGGGATGTAGTCATCATAACAGTGGTCCTTTTGAGAATGGAAACCAGGCTAGCCCCAGACGTTTAGGGAACCAATGAAGCACAGACTGAAGGAACAAAACATTGTTTCATTTCAGTTGCATTTTCCATATGACCCTGCAGTATTGTTTTATCTTCTTGCAGAGGGCCAAGGTCTCCATCTTAGCCTGAAGAACGTAAGGACATTGTTCTGGGCTCAATGCTAGTTATTTGTCTTGAACACATCGGTCCCACAATGCATTGCTGGTCTCAATGCCATAGGTCAAAGTATACTGAAGGTGAAGACTAGGCAGTGGCCTGCCCATTATAATGCAACAGACAAACCTTGAACTATCAAGAGAAAGCCTGAATTCAAGCCGCTCATGGGCACTCTGACACCAGCTGGGCCTTCAAGTTTTCTGAGCAGCTCAAGAGGAGCGCCTTTGACTATTTTGGCCTGAAAAGTGAAAATCCTTCATCGTGTTGAGAGAGAGCAGCTGCTCCAACGCCATTCTGGTGAATTGACATAACAGGAAAGACACAGGGACACCAGAGGTCTCAGTAACTCTTTTCTCCCTTTCATTTTGTACATGAGTGTATTGCACAGTCACCAACTCACTTTCAAATCTTCTCAGCACTTGCATTCCCTCAGCTCTTTCTAGTGTTGAAAGGAATGATATGATTTAGACCTTGCTGTTGAGAGACATCTTGCAACAGGCACAGATCGTTATAATTTAAAGACAGACACATAATATGCCTTTTCAAATGTCGTACCCTGTTATCTGAGTCTTAAGTGTATTTATTTGGTGAGGTTACAAGATTAAATGGAACTAAGCTACCATGTCATTTGCTTAGTGTGTTGATTTAAAGACAGAAACAGCGTTGGCAGTGGTTCTTTGTCTTCACGGTGGACATTTTTTTCTTACCTTCACAAATTCTTTTGTGTGGATAAAGCACTTTGAAAAGCTCATCTCTTTTATTTCCTCTGCATGGTGTAATAAGTAATCACATCTTTGATGAAGAAAGCCCTTTTATATACCAGTTACCAAGTTTTCTTTGTCTTGTTTCGAGAGGAAAGCGACAGCGTGCCTCTTTGTAAAAAGAATGTGTGTGGATATTTTCCAGTGCGCTCCTAATGAAAGAATAGGCAGTAAGCAGAAGAGAGAAATTTTTGGCACAGAGAATTAGGGAGCAGGACTTAAGATAAAAGTATCTCTTCATCCCCCAAAATCAAATCTCCATTCTAAATCCAATTGCATGAATATGACTGAAGGAGCGGTTTTGTTCTTGCGCCTGCAGTTGGCCGTCACTAATTGAATTTAATGCAGCGCCCAGTTTTGGTGTAAAGCAGCGGGCCAGAAGACATACAGGCCTGCTGAAATGTCCCCAGAGACTCAGGAATATGACATCAAAGGGGCTTGTGTATTAACTTGTGGGGACAGCCCGCTGAACAAAAGCATAGTTTTGTGGCGTTGTGTTAAACTGGGGGACCAAAGATGCATTTTTTTAATGGCACGAGGTTCAAGTCAGGGATGCCCCCTTTTGCCCTTTTATAAGCTGGCTGCAGCTGCCGGGGCCACCGGGTGTGTTATCTGACACACTTTTGTGCCTTTTACAATCTGTAGCTTCCAAATAGAAGACTAAAATTTCCGATTGTTCTGCTTTTTAGTCCAGCTGCAAGGAGGAATTAAGACCATTGAAAAACTGATATTTCAATCAAGCTATGTTTCCATGGAAACACTTGCACAAGGCAAGGAGTAAAATCTGTGAGCAGGAAAAACTTAGAGATACTATGTCAGTAGTAATCACGATGTCAGCCGCCCTCACAGGAACTCCTTAGATTCATTTATTTAGATTTTGACAACAACTTCTGTACCAAACTGGAAAGGTTCACTGATAGTGTCTCAAATAATGCTGACTCTGCCTAAATTATTAAATTCATTCCAATGGTTCAAAGTCACTGGCTGGATATCGGTAGGTCTGTGGTCCCTCCAGGTATATTCTGCTTCAGCAGACAGACACACTCACAAGTCTGTCTTCGCTCTAAGGATTTCTTCTTCATCTGATTCCCCTGGAAGACATCAGGGCTCTTCTTTGGATTCCCATTTCAGAAACTTGAGTAGTCTCCCGATGTTGGATTACCCTTACTCCCTCATCCAATCCAAACTTCTCAGCTACAAATCTAAACGTTGCCAGGTCTCTGCTGAGAAGTATGCACCAAGTTAATCATCTCTCCACTGTCCTGGATAATCATTTATTATAAACAAACCTGGATGTGTGTATCCCCTCTCTACTGTTCTCAGTTACTCTCAACAGCAGAAGGCCCATGTTTGCTTTTCTCATCATTTCAGTTGGACAGGTAACTAGATAGCCAAATGTAGAGCATTTCTCCACAGTTTTCTCCAGTTCTCTCCACTGAGTTTGTAGCCCCCCTTTTTAAGAGTGAACATGTGTAGTATTGTCCTTTAGAACACAGATTACAAGTTTATCTGTCATTGCAAATTCATACAAGTCACAGTCCAGATATAGCTATTATATATTTATAAAATATTTAATTATTTCAATATTTCAAGTTTTTTCCAGTCATGATATTGAAGAATTGAGCTATTGGAGAACATATGTACATTACATCGACACTGAGTGGAATTCAGTCTGCACTAAAGACGTTCTACATGAAGGTTAAATTCATTGATTTCATTGTAAAAATGAAGCATATTGCAAGGTATTACAATTGAAAATACAGTATTACACACTCAGTTGTACAAATCCAAGACAGCTGTGGAGAAGTACATTGAGAATGATACGATACAATTTATCTATTCACACTACAACTTTTATTTGTTAACAAGGTCCAGTGCTATACTAGACATTTTTGTTTAAATCCAGCAAATACATTTCACGTTCTCCCTCTCCAGCAGATGTTTCCGAACACTCTCAACTCTAAAACTGTCAAAAGGGTGTCTGTTTATTACCAATGCAAGTTTTCATAGACGTCTCATTAGCAAGTTCTGAAGTGCCATTTGTTACAGCACAGTACCTCAGACCGCTGACTTGCCTGTCACAACTACAGAGTTTTCCATACAAATCATCCCCAGCCCCAATGCATGAGCCATTGACAGGAAATGTAGAGGACATCTACATCTACCCCCACTGAAGGTCTGTCAGGGAATCAGGCTGTATCCTCTGTTTAGCCAGCCATAGTTCATAGAAGAGCAATGCAGATGTGAGCTAAACTCATGATACTGTTGAGAATGAAAGGTTATTGTCATAAGCTTAGTTTGAGAGTAAGGGAACAGCTCATATATAGACAGATTAAATAATGTTGCTGGCAGAGAGAGGACACTTTACTTTGCCATTACATATAGCATCCCAAGGCTTATAGAGAGGATTCTGAACAAATTTGAATGGGATTAACAAGTAATCATTCATAAAGTACGTACATGGACCTGCGTGCTTGGTGGAAAGCACTGGGATCCAAGTCAATGAATCCCTGTCCACTCGTTTTGGTAAGCCTGGGCCAACATAAACATGGACAAAGTCATCACCACACAAGGTCAGGGAGGATCTCTTCCGCTGCGCCCGTCTCTCTAATTAACACATGATTGTTGTCCTTTTCCAATGCACTGTGCTGCCAGAGTCGACAGGAAAGATGAAAATCTGCTCTTCTCCTCTGGGGAAAGCTACTCATTAGGAGCTCAGGTGAAACTGTGCACAGGAAGGGAGGTGGGGATGTTTGTTATCAACCTTTGTAATGTGATGTCATCAGCATGGCAGCCAAAACACCTTGGGTGAAAACAACTATAAAATAGCATGATAGAGTAGAATTTTTTAAATGAAGACAAGCGACAAGTGGTTGAATTATGTATCTTTCTTTTTTCACAGAAGTTTTGCTTGTAAAGGTAAATATAGGATGTGTGTAGCGGGTAATAAATAAAGTTCATACATTGAATATGAACATGTGAATCACATTTAGGTTTATTTTAATAATGTCTACCTATAACATAATACACGTCCTGTTTAGCAAGCTAACAAGAGCATGAGCATAGTGGGAATAGAAGAGCAGCTAATTAGCTAGCACAATACTATTCTGGGTGTCACCAATACAAAAATTTCACCAACCAGCTGCAGGAAGACTCCTAATCAAGAGAGCATGCCACTGTGAATACACAGGTCCAAACATCACTTCCCCTCTGGTGTCAAAGCAGCGGTGAACACATTCTTCCTCTTTCTGACATAAACACAACCGGGGTCAAATGGTAGCAGTCAAAGTGAGCATGGTACTGAAATCTGTTGGAAATTGTTTCCGTAAACGGTTCATTTTCATTTCTCCAAGCATAATCTCCAGTTAATCTGTGAGTGTGGTCATTTTTATGGGTCAGTTTGGTTGCTACCCCAGCTGTTGGTCTGTTAAACCCCCAACCCCCATTTTCCACAGAGAAGCTGTCTTCTGGAACGCAAAAGTTTATTTTCAATGTCTTGGCCTGAGTTATTAAGACACTTCAAAAAGTTATCTGTCTGGAAGATGTAAACTGTTTTCATTTGCTGATATGTTAAACAGCTGTTCAAAGGAAATTGTTGTTTGGCTGGTTTCACTCACAAGCATGCAGGGCCAAAGGTCACAGAATTTCAGATCGGCATTGTTTTCCAAACCATTATAGCGCTTCTTAAGATTGAATAATACACAATAACACTTCATATATAGCTTTACTAATTAACTGTTTTAATATATCAATATTCGAGCCATATGGCATTTGACACTGCCTCTCTTTCATCTTGCTCTGTGTTATTTTCCAGACTGTTAATGCCGGATTAGCTGTAAACTGCTCCGCTAATTACCCAGGTTTGCAACGCTTCACTGACATTATATGACATCAATCCCTGAGCCCTGAGCATAGTCCCTGCAGTAATGTGCAATCCAGTGTATTCAGGTCACATGCCAGATTGTACAAATCTTTAGTGTACAAGCACAAACGAATACACTCAAGACTTCAAAGAAACCGCATGTCTCATTGCATTAGTCTCAAGTGTTCACCCTATCAAAAAGTAAAACTAAAGTTTCTTCTTGTGGTATGTGTTATGATGCTGTGGTCCAATGTTTTGAGAGTTACAGCTACATAACAGCAGGGTCCTTCAGCCCAAAGGCCACTGCTCAGGAGAAAGTAGCATGCAGAAACCATAGCTGATACCAACTGGCTTTTTAAGGTAGTCACAGAAGATTGGTAGAGAAAAAAACACCACAAGCATTTGGCTGATAATTCACTTTGGATGTCAAGTCTACTTTCTGAAATGCTCCAAGTGTTTGAAATTGAGCAAGCGTATTATTCATTTCTGTTTGGGGATTGTGGGTTGTTCCTGCGTTTAATACAAAGAAATAATTTTTTTAAGACGCATATGACACATTGTCACATAATTACAGTATACCGCATCCAGCATTGGTTATGCTCATGCAAACTGGCAAGCGTTGGGGAAAGCATAAGATACTACATGTTTATTAAGAATGAGACTGCATACTGTGATTTTTATGAAAATTCAACGCAGTTGTCTTATTAATATCCATATATGTCAGTCATTCAACTCTCTGTACGTTAACCAATGTTTTATTCATTTTCTATTTTAAATACACAGACCATTATTTCACTTTAATTTGAAAATCAGAAGTAGATTTATTAGTCCAGCCAGTTGCCTGAACCTGGTCTTTTTTATGGAATAATTATTTCAAATGGTAAAAATACTTTTGCTTGAGGTTTTTTCAGAGGTTGAACCAAAGGTGTGCTCGGGTCACTTCTCTACAGCCTTGAACCCACAGAAAGTTGCAATTCATCTGAATTGATTGTAGGTGAAAAGAAAAAGTTCCCAAGTAAAGTGCAACAGTAAGAACATTGACTATATCATAAATGTGAATATGAATTCAGGATATTGTCCCTTTGATTAACTTAAGAAAGTAAATCTCAGGGAAGCAATTTATTACAGATGTGTATTATTATTGCTGTTACAGCTAGGAACAAAAAACTTTAATGTATGTTATTACTGAGGGCAGTTAGTACAAAAGTCTTGAAGAGATGCGATGACTTGCTGTCTTGCAAGTAAAGAGAACAGGAAGAGAGTAGGCCTCACTCTAACCTGACCTCTTACTGGCTTCCTCCTCAGCCACCCAGGGTGGGATGTCCCCTGAGGCTCCCCCGATAATTGCACTAATCAACTCGAAAGGAGGAAATAACAATCGTATCACAGACGTGCGAGCTGTGACCTCTCGCTCCACTGGGTAGGGTCTCTCCAGAGAGTGGTGTGGGGACACAGAGATTGCATCTACTGCTTGGGTCGTTGTGGTGCTGGGGAGAAGCTTGTAGAAGTTTGTTTCATTTGGGCGAAAGCCTGTGGAGATTTAATCTGCTCAAAAGAAAAGCCCTCAAATCCATTAAAAACAAAGACTAATTGAGTTAAGAAGGGTAATAAATCTCCTCCCATAACAAAAAAACCATGACCTGGTCTTTTCCCATGACTCTCCGTTACTGTGACAAAACTGTAACCGTAACTAACCTGTTTGTAAGCTTCTCTGATGGCACGTATGTTGTGAGAGACATCAAGTTATGTAAATCTATTCAATAAGACACTTTTGAGGAAGCATAGGCTGACGGTGAGATATGAGAAGAAGAATAAATAGTTTTATTGTACCCTGTACATGATCTTTCACAGAGAAGTCATGAGTCACAGAGGAATATGTCAGTATATCTTGCAGTGCTCCTCTTCTGTGTTTAACACTTTAAACTGTGACAGATGGCTGACCCTCTATGTGCGGTAGAGAGACAACAGAGTCTCAAACTGGGAATTGTGACTGACACTGAGGCTGCCCAGATGTAGTCTGTCATATTTATAATAGGGAGCACAGTCCCATACAAACATGTTATAACTTTTTTTTTTTTTGCCCCGCAGTTTGAATTATCAAACACACGTGAACTGACACATCAGAGGAAGACATTGGCTACTTTGTTTCATATGCATTTAATACTCAAACTCTTCAAACTTGAAGAAAATTTAGTGCAAACAGGTGATAGTCAGAAAGACCAAATATGAATACATTCTAAATCATACTTTCTAAATATTAAGTACAGCTTGGATGTTGAAGGTCTTGGACAGAATATGAAAGATTACTACGGTATAAAACATCTAGCTTTCTGAGTCTGGTATCCCAACGTCCAATCATCAGGCCAGATTTGATTCAATTTATTTATACAGTACATTCCATCTAGGAATTTAGAAGAAATCAAGTGTACTTATCTAAAAATGATATATTTAGGCCCATACAGACAGACGTTAGTTTGTCCAGTAAGTCCATATCAATGCTCCTTATAGGTCTTTTACTGGGTTAAATGAAAGGGACCAATAACTACTCACTGGCTGTAAAATAAAATAGGAAAACATGCAGGTCAGCATGTGCTTGATAAACTGAGAGGAAGCTGAACTCAGAAAATAGAAAAAAGGATAAGTCTTTAGAACATTAATATCGAAAGCTGTCTTCCTTTGTCCAGATCTATGTCTTTCTTATTCGTAATGCTGGAGGTTAATAGAACGTTTTTGTTTAGCTGTACCATCAGTGTTGCCCTTACAGGATTTGCGTATTATTTTAACTATTTTATTTTTTAGTTTGATTATATTATGACAGGCTTGGTGGGTGAGGCATGGCACAGGGTATATGCCTGACCTCCTCTGGACCTGTCTGGCACTTTGGAGTATGCAAGGTGCCAGAGTCTATCCTCCTGTGAAAGTGCTGATAACAGGAGAGAGCTGTTGTTTCCAACAGGAGCTTCCTGTCGGATGTGTCTGAAAACTCAAACTAATGTTTTTTTGTTATTTCTCTGGAGTGACAGTGTGTTTTTACAATGAAAATGATTCAACAACAAAGAGATTGTCTCTCTAGTCCCTCATTTTTCACTGCAGTTGAGTTGACACAACCATTGTCTCGTATGGTATCCCCACACATTAATCATGAGATTAGTGCATGTATATTCTGGACTGAAATATGCTCTGCTTTTGGTCTTATTTTTATTTAATTGTTTTTTGGTATGTCTATAAATTTGCAAAGTGAGGTGCCAGTGTCATAGCCTGACTTTTTAAAAGTAAAAAGAAGCTAGTTGCAGTTCTTCCTATCATGACATGCAATCAGTGATGTTGTTTCAGAGTATTGGAGTTCTTTGTCAGTACTCACCATTCCTTTTCCTATGAATAACTTTAAGGACGCACTACTGATGAGTTTGCATGTGCTGCTACAGCAGGACTGTTATTTGGGTGTAGTATTCCAGACAGAGATGCCACACCATCTGTTTAAAACAGGAGGAAGGATTTAACTGTTGCAGTGCTGCTCCTTATTGTATTAACACTCAGTTGTTTATCCTTAGAGATGAACTGGCTAAAGAGTGAGAATTGAACATTTTGACACACAGACAAACTGTGAGCCTTATTAACAGGGCAAAGGACTACCTGTGGGTGTTTCAGGTGCTAAGTCCATCACTTTCGCGTTGCTTCCTAGCCAGACTATGAGACGCTATTATATTATTTTCATTTAGCAGACGCTCTTATCCAAATTACTTACATAGGTTACAATCTTTACCAGTTATCCATTGTACAGCTGGACATTCACTGAGGCAATTGTGGGTTAAGTACTTTGCCCAAGGGTACAGCAGTAGTGCCCCAGTGGGGAATCAAACCAGTAATGTTTTGGTTACAAGCCCTGGTCCTTACCACTATACTGCACTGCCACCCCACCATATCTATGAGACTTCTGTGTTCGTTCCACTGGCATAGACTAAGTTGGATTCACATTTGTCAAAAACAGAGGTCATGTTAAAGATTTCTTTACAGAATCAAACCCTCAGTTTCAGCAGTATGGTCCTTATCACCCTGTTTCCATTGTCTTCTGAAATATCTGCTGCTTTAATTTCCATGAATTAAAAAAGAGACAGACAGAGAGAGTGAGACAGGGAGAGAAACAGACAGAGAGAAATCCCTTTGAATGTAGCTCTTCCCATATGTTGTCCCTGCCAGGAACAGTGAATATCCAACCAAATGTAAAACAAATGCAAAAGATGCCATTGTCTTTGATAAAGAACAGTAATCATAGTGATGCAGCAAAATACCTTTTGAGGCACCACATGGAGCGCCTGGAGTTAGTCTGAACATTCGCATCCCATTGATTGATTTCCAAAGATAAATTCATGGATTCCCCACATGGAAGACTCCCATGTGGGCTCAATAAGGCTTAGCACATGGGCCAGACTTGGAATTTGAGCAAGGTGTTTTACATTGGGCGCTCAAAGAGGGTGAAAATTGAATTAGACATACCCAAAAGGACATGTGCAGTTAAAAGGACGTCTGCCGCGCAGCGGAGCAGCATCATCTGCTGTTTGACCCATTCCCCCCAGTCCCACTTCTTCCAAGCTTTGATCCTTTGCAATCCTCTGGGAAAAGCAGGACGTTTGCTTTCTCCTTATCGCTTTTTGAGTCTATTGAAATAGACAAGCAAGAGTTTAGTATCCTCTGTGAGCCAAAAAACCCTCAGCCAACAGGAAGGTCAGGAATGAAAAAAAACCCTTTCTTTGAATTTGTGTGATTGCAGATATGTTATCTTTTTTAAGATAATCGGAATGGCTGTTCATTTTTACAGGGAGTGGTGGGTTGGATTTGCACTGGAATTCATGTCTGGCGTGCCTAGGTCCTTCTGTCATTCCTGCATATCTATTGTGCTCAGGAAGACATGTCTTTCTGAAACAAAGGAGGTTACACAAAGGCTTAAGAGAACACCATCCCTCCCCGGCCTCAAGCTGTCTGGAGAAACAGATGACGAATGGATGGTGCAAGGAGCGCCGTCATGAAAGCACATCCACGCTGAGGCACCCCACCCTCACTGTCTATTGCAATGAGTGTAAAGGAGGAAGTCACAATCAAGAACCCAGCGCACTGAAGCCTCACCCCCCACCCTCACACACGCTGTGCTAATCAGGGGAGGAGGTGACCATCTCAATGGGCAGTTCTCTGGATGATCAAAAAACAACAGGTGGTTAAAGGCAAACCCTGCCTATCTGCATCATGCAAGTGGGTCACTGAGGGAGTATGTCTTGTGAGAGTCACAGTTTGTACAACACAGTGCACAAAACCATGCCAACAGACTCTGTTGAAACATACAGGACATATGAGTGATCCAGGGCATTGGCTGGACCTCCTGTGCTTTTCAGGTGCAAACAATATGAGCCGCTACCCTAAAACAGATCCACCTAACTCCCTACAGAGACTCCAGAAAACTCAGAAAAATAGCATTGGGAAATGTTTGTATTGGCGTCACCCCTGGGGAGCTGGGGATTTTAGACTGTATACAGAAGACAGCGGCCTGCAACATTTTAAATTTATGGCATAAACAAAGAATACTCAGTTCATCTGGAGGCCATGTGGTATCTTATCATAATGATTTTGATTAGATTTGGCTTCCAGAAATGTGGTATGGATGTAATAGGGTATTACTTGGGTACTGGAATACAGTTGCCATGATGTGTCAAAAAAATCTCATTCACAAAAACCAGCCCAGAACAATCAATGAAAACAATGAAAACAGCTGGACAAGTCAATATTAACATTGATCTTAAATTTGAATTTCCCATTTCTCTGCTGACAAGGCAGGTCATTCATGTAAATGGAACAAAAAAACATTCAAATGTTGTTTATCACAACATAGCAGGTAAAGAAAGAACAGATTACTGACTGCTTGCAAAAATGCCACTGGTCTACACTGATTCAGTATGTAGTGCTTTATACTTCAGTATGAATAAAATGCAGGACCTTTTTTGCTGATGTTTTGCTGTTTTTTCCCATGCTCTGTAGACCTCTACAGTATCACTACCCTCGGAGAGCAGTAAAGTGGGCCAGAGAGATACGATTCCATTGTCTGTTGGAGAACTGTGGGAGAGAAGGGCTTGGCAGAGCATTGTCAGGTGTCCCTGTTCCAGGGTGTCGTATTGTCACCACTGCCAGGGCTTGTATCTGCCATCTGTCAGGCACATCACAATGTCCCCAGACTCAGAGCTTTTCTCTATCTCAAGCCAGTGCTGGGGTTGAGAACTGCCTCCAGGCCATTTATCTTTAGATCCTGGCCTTGTCACTCTGACCCTGCTGGTCTCAGTTTTTAGTCTTTGATATAATCTAAGAATGTCCTTCTTAATGATGACTGTTAGGTACTGTATTTTTACTGTTATATAAATTTATTTCCATGTAAGTACATAATTAATAATCAGATAAAATTGAGTCAGATAAAACATGGCTGTACATACAAACACACACACACATACACACGTTCATATGGTATATACAAACAAATTCATGCACACAAATACACATACCCATGCACACACAGAGTGCCCTGGTTTACCTCATCAGTAATGGTGAAGGGGAGAGAGGGAAAGAGGGGTGCAGGGGTAAGAGGGAAAGACATGCTTAAATGTCTCTGGGTTTAAGGATCCTGTTTTCCCTCTCTACTCAGCACTAATCTACACTCAACGTACAGGGAGAGCAAAGACAGAGCCAAGAATTCGAAAAAGCTTTGAGAGCAACATATCTTTGGGATTAGAACTAATGTGATAGATTTTAATTCTCTGGAATGTAGGGCCCTAATACACTGAATTCTACCCTTACATGACTATGTTGTAATGTCTACGTGCAGCAAAAGCTAGACCTGTAAATAAGTGCCATGTTTTATTCCTGGCTTCTATAATAATGTTGAAAATAGGTCATTTAGGGGAGAATTTGGCAAGGGGACAGCTGAAACCTTAGATGCTTTGTGCTGATCTACCTAGACAGCCTTCACCAGTGTGGAAGGGTAACCAAACAACCCTTGAATTGCTTTGAAACTAGCAAGGTCAATAGAAACTCACTCCACTTTCAAAAGATTGTGGCAATTTCCCCACTTAGGTGTAATCTCTACCCTCTCCCATCTTTCTCTCTCATCCCGGAATCAGGCTGGTTTCTGAGTTCACGTCCCAGATGCTTTTTGAATTATCTTATCTTGTCAAGTGGATTTATATCGGCTCGCCCCACTAGAATTTCTAGCGCCAGCCTCCGCACAATGTTGGAGTCACAGCTAAGAACTGCGGGCACATCCACAGACGTTAGAAAGGCGCACACTGTCACTGCTGATTGCAGCAAACAAACAGAGGGATACACACATAGCATATACTCTAGACCTTTGGAAAACCTCCAAACTCCAGGTAGCTGTCTGAGACTGGGCAGATGGCAGCATTCAGTGTGACGCATGTGCCACAGCTCCTGTTGCAGGTAATGCAGCGGAAAAGCAATCAAACTATACTGAGTTATCCGGCACTGGCTCCAGCTCACGCTAGCCTCGACCTGTAAAGAGGGGAAGGGGTAACACCCTTTCCTTCACTTCGTATATTTCCTCAGTTTTCCTCTTAAGATGTTAATGAAGCAATCCCTGCCCCGTTACTTGTAGTACTTGCTGTTTATTTTGCATGTAGTATTGCAATGTGTTTTGGATTCTGTGATCTAGCGACTGATATACAATACTATACATGGCTTCCCTTGTCTAGTCAGGTTGCACAAGTTAACTTGTGGTAGGGCTTGAAAAGTGTTATGTTCACACTCGCTGGTGTGGGGTTGTTGTTTGTCTGGTCTGACACTGTTGCTCATTCAACTTGAATGGATACACTTATGTTCTTTTTTGCTGGAATTCGCTCTGGATAAATGAATGTAATGTAATGTAATGGAGCAAAAATGGCAATCACCATTTCACAGTGGTTTCCATGTTCTTTGTTTATAAAACAGTAGGGCAGAGTGTTAATCTCCTGGCATCCTGGGGGCCCGTTTTAGCATGTGTGAAGTCATCAGAGGCATGTGTGAATCTAGGAAAGGTGGGTGAGAACTCCCGGCGCTAAAATCGACGCTGGCATTTAAAGGACAGGGGAAGCTAACTGGCCCCCCACAACCCTATGAAAGATCTGCGCCGCTCAACAGGGAGAGATTTCTCACTTCCATAAAACAGACCTGCGGCTAAACAAACAAACATTCCTAGTGTCTCTAGTTGTGTGTGGGATCTGATCACAGAGAGGCTAGACGCATGCCCAGGCATGCCACAATCAATAAGTCTTTTTTAAGAGATGTGCTAGGGTGATGTCAGCACTGTACTTTTTTCTCAGCCTGACAGAGTAAGCATATCATTTCCCCATTTTGAAATCATCAGACTGTATCAGGTCTACTTGCAATCAACTGTTCACCTCACTTGGGTATCTGTCATGTGGAGCTGAAATACTGACAAGTATTGTGTCAAGGAAGCAGCCACATATTTTTAAAGTGGGTGAGCACTCAGCGTGGAGGGTTAAACTAGAGGCGGCATTTGTGAGTTGCTCTTACACAATATTAAAAGAATCACAAAACTGGATTTTGTACAGTGGAGGAATGTAGAAGTATTATTTCCTGCAGGTTTATCAATTTTCAGGTCCATCCTGACAGCCGCAGTGGACCCACTGTGAAAGTGAATGATGATTTATGTCGGTCTTCTGTTAGGCTGGGAGCCACTGATCTCTCAAAGGTCATCTCCAAAATGACCTCCTCTGATGGCTGCCAGATTGGATTGTTCACGCATTTTTCAGTCCCCCTCCCCCAACCCCCCATCCCACTAGCCAAGTACACAACGTGCAGAAACCGCTGGCCTGGCGGCCCATTTGATCCGGGCACAGGGTGTAAAATTGGAGGCGCTCCTTGCACCCATGTGCGTCCCATCCATCCTGTGTTATGTGACAGCCGCAGACTGACCGCCCCGGGACGATTGAATTAGCACCTGCCGCTCAGCCTGGAGGACTGGCGCAGACTTCAGAACGTTGCAGCCTCGCCGTACGGACCCCGCTGCCTCACAGGCATGCTGCTGTGGCATGTGACAGTGATGGCTTCTCCTAGGAGATCCAGGAGCCACTAATTGTTTTACGGGCATGGATTAGTCATGGTGCGCACCCATGTTTAATAGAGCTCAGGCAGGAGGTCTGAGCAGTTACGCTCCGTTTCAAAATGAGAGAACCGAAAGTCCACAAGCTGAAACATTTCTTGTTTATGATATTAGTCTGTCTTGTGGGAGAATTTTCAGAACTTTCCAGATCTCAAAACAAGTAAGCAGGTTTCATATCACTGGCCAGGAGTATGTTGAACACTTATTCGTCTTTTGAATTAAGTTTAATGATGCCTCAGAAAGGTGGTTTGGAATCAAACTGAGCTTTCGATAACATATTTGTCTGTATTATTATTAGTCGTACTTGTAGTATGAGTCTTACCTACTGAAAATTAGCTTGCTACTGTGTAGACACAACTTGACAAATGCAAGAGATCCATAGTAACACAAAGATACCATAGAATAACTAAACTAAACAAATCTGACTTCTGTGAAGTTCTCAGTCTGCATATCACATTTCATTGCTCAAGGAATCAAACTTTTACAGTGGAAATGTAGCAAGATTTCAAAAGAAAACAGACAGGTTGTAATCAGAATGCAATTAGTCTTACACTGGATTCAAACTCCACTTTGACTTTAATTAGCTTTGATCACTTGCCATGCTCTGCAGAAAGTATAAAAATTAAATAATAATATATGGAGTATGGGCATTTTTTTAATTCAGCTGAAATTCCTCATCCTCCAAACTGACTGTGAATAGAGGCATAAACATATAACTTGGCGTGGAAAAACAACTGGGAAAAGCATGTATCTGCAAAACCATTTAAAATCATTTAAGATGTTAACCTCATGCCTTCACACACGCCCGGCCCGGTTGAACCTGCACCTTGACAAACGCTCTCAGGAGTTATCCTAATCAGCCATATCTGCCGAGTTCATTGATCTTCTTTCAGCAAGACATTCATCATCTTATTTATTGATTCACAAGACAATGAACGCATAGATTTTTCTCCCAATTAACTGGAAGCTGGCCATGTTATAAAACGGGAGCTTCTAAGCACGGCCCTGGATTAAGGGTAGGAGTTGCGTGTGTTTTCCAGCATGTCTCCAGGGCTGATGGCTTGAACAGATGTGGAGAGTGACCCTCCGCTCACCCATCACGGTCCCTCAGAAGACCTTTTGTTGCCTGGAGATTTACAGTGTCTGTTGACAGACATTAAAAATGAGGCCATACTTTCGCAAAGCTTATAATTGCAGAAATAGTGTGTAGTGTGCATGCAGCTCCTCAAGAGCCTGAACATATCAAATATATCATTTAATATACATCTACTGCAAATGAAATGCAGTTTCAATGCAAATTGCCAGAATACTAAAAGTTATATTTATTGCAGTCATTTAAAAACTACAGTGCACAGTGCACAATGAATTAATAAGCAGCTGTAAACTTGTATCCATCTTAATATGGCTTACTAAATGGTATGTGCAAAACCATTGCAAATTATAGATATCTTGAGGATAAAGCCGTAGTAAGCTGTCCCAACCTTCTGTAAAACAGTGAGGGCATTAAATTCAGAGTGAATAATACAGACAATAATGATAAATATTTTTGTTCTCTGTAAAAGAATGACATCACATGGAGGGGCTGAAATTATTTTAGTTTCAAAGACAATCAGAGAGGATTAGCCTGTCTACACACAAGGTGATTAAAAACCTTTGTCTGTGCAGCAGTGAAGCTGTGAAAGCATGCTGCTAGTTAAGAGGATGACAGGAACACAGTGTTGGTCTGATGTGGAACACGTGGGTCAGCCGAACTCGAGGAGGCGTGAGCGGTATCTAATCTGGGGAGACGGAAATAGATGACAGGGTGGGAGTGCAACACTACGCTGACCGGTGTAAAATCCTCACATATTCCAGAAGGTGCGACATGAGATTTTTCCATTCCGCCTCTATTTACAGTCTCCTGCATTTCTCTACCCATAAGTCCCTGCACTGCCACTGACCATGCTATTGTTGCGCGTGAAGCCTGAGCATCAGGGGAGCTGAGAATATTCACCAAAATTTCACCTTACCACAGATGACTGTTTTATTTGTTATTCATTTAATACTCTAGACAAAATCTCAGAGTGTATAGAAGTGCTTGAACCACCTTGGTTGGTTTTATTAGAAGTTTAAACCCAAGGAAAGTGATTGGAAATAGGCCTACTTAGTGTTTACGCATTTTAAGGGTCAAACACTTGATGTGTAATGAGTAGAGCAAAAGTCCTCCCCTTGAGATATATTCTCAAATGCTTTTTTCCACTTTTTTCCAGTTTTGCTTAGATATGCATCTTAAGTGGTAATTGCAAAAAAAGTAATAAGTAAATAAACTGCTGATAATTTTTCATGGAGCAGCTCTTGGAGCACTTTGAGTTTTGTCAGCTTGTCCTTAATTTCACTAAAAATACAAAAATAACAATCTTAATTCATCCAAATGTCCGGTAATCCAGATAATTTGTGATTACATGCTGTGATAGGAAAAGTCACGCACTGCTCGGAGGAGACTCGGAGCCCTGCGGCATCAGGGACGGGCGTCTGTCTGTGTGGTGACAGGGAGCTTAGAGTGGCGCAACAGCACTGAGCCGACTCCCTGGAGTGTGCTGGAAAACACATCTGGACAAGCCATTACCGGCCACTTTACTGCTGGAAAACAGTTTGTGCGGGCCGACGTTTCCAAACAAACATAAATAAAGGCCCAGTGCCGCGCTGCGAAGCATCTCATTCATGCCGGGACTCCTGCTGGGCCACCACAAGGTCTCTGTTTTCCTTTCTGCCATTAACATCGCTGAGATGGACTTTTCAAGCTAACCAAACAGAACTGTTAGCCTTCTCAACCACCGTCTCTTTTGTTAGAGTCATGAATTGATGGTTATCACCTCTTTTAGACCTTAATTACTAACATTCCGTAACCATGTTGGTAGGGTTGTGAATTGGTTAGCAAAACACGACATTATTTATTTTCTTAAATTGTGTTGTTTTATTTGCTTAAATTGTCCATACACCGTATACACATTTATGCAGATGGACATCAGTTCAAGTTAAATACCTTACTCAATGGTTTAGTAGCAGTGACCCACCCAAGATTTTAATCTACTACTTTTTATTTACAGATTCAGGTGCTTTAGCTACTTTATCATGCTGCTGGGCATGAAAATGAGAGTAGCAACTGTGACCTGTCAGTCACTGATTCTTGAAACAAGCAAAATACTAGCAAAAAACTGATTCTCTCAGATCAGTGAGAGATTGAAAACATATGGCAGCCTCATCCATTTTATATTTAATGAAGCCTTGCCCTGGAAGCATCGCTACGGGTAATTGTTTTTTGAAGCCAAAAAAAAAAAAAACAACAGACAATGGGGACTGGGGCTTGTTGATAGTGAGGGGGGATTTGTTTGTAGGACAGACAGCAGTCCTGCCCTGAGAACCCTGCGGAGATACAGTTGTCACAACTCATCTTGCCAAAGCCCAACTGACCCCCTCCCCATGTCCTCCCCAGGATCTATACACAATAGCATTCAATTTGTGTCAGACTAAAATATTATTTTCCTGTAGTAATAAAGTATAACAAAACCAAACCGGGCAGAAGCCTTAGGGGGAGGTGGTAGCCTCAGTCCAGACAGATTATTTATTTATGTAGCAGAAACTCATATACAGAGTACCTCAAAGACTGTTGTACAATACAGAGCGCAATACAAATAATACAATTAACTTTAGCAGCTGACGTCCGGTATAAACCACTTTCTCTACATAAAACACTGATCCCCAGTGAAACTCCAGCTTAAATCAGGACCATAACTAGCTGGCAAGTACTAAAAACTAGATTGGCACTCAGAAGAGTGCATTCATTTGCCATCCAAATCTAAAATCAATACATTTCTACGATGTCCCATAGGTTGTCATATTACCAACTTGTAGTCTGAAGAGGTGAGCCCTCAGGAGATGGCAGAACATGAGTTATGACATGAATTATGGGTTAGGTATCACTGTCAACTGACACCTTGAAGTCAGAAGTAAACACAGAAGCCCTGGACCCAATCTGAAAAATTACCAGGACACAAGGAACCAGATAAATGGTAGGTTCATCCCCATGATATCTTGACAATAGCTTAGATATTAAGGATGTGCAAAGCTCAAAGCTCAGAGCTCAAAGAACATACCATTCCAGCTCAGGCCTCACTCGTGTGTTTCATTAGTGCTTGAATGTTATATAATGTGCATGCTAAATAGATTTATTTCCCATTGGCATTCTGGTCTGTAAAGTTCATATTTCTAAAAGATATGACCATATGATTGCCAGTCAAACATCAGTAACACACATGAATATTATAAACCCAGTGTTCAGCATTTCTATTTTTTCTGTATGGAGTCAAATCAGAGTTCTCATCCCTGCGACCCAGCTGTTATACATTTTCCTTTGCATCTTTCTGAGTTTCCTTTTGAAGTCATTAAGTTGCTTAAAGAAAACTGGAAGAAACAGTAAATGTGTAGTTTTTGCTATGTCAGTTTGTCATATTTCTCTTACGTTTTATTGATGCCCAATGCCCAGTGATTGACATCTCAAAATGTTTACATTCAAATCAGTGCATTTATTTATATTTTCATTTTGTACATTTTACACTTATTATATTTCATAGGTATTTTTAAGTTGGCTGTGATCTGTGGATGAATGATTTATGTTCATCTTGAGATTTCAGATGCAGTTTCATGAAAAATGAAATCCTTCTTTTTAGAGCTGGCTTGGCTTTTGATTTTATAAGACACTAGTTTGGTTTTACAAGCCTCCATGGGTCTTTTGTGCTTACAAAAATAGCCATGCTGTTTTGAAATGTAAAATTATCAGGGTTCACAGCAAGCTGATGCTGTAGTGGTTTTTCTAGCTGTGAGAGAATAGGTACTGCATTATTACAAGAGGAGAGGAAAACAGCTCAGGCTTGCAATTTGATGGAAAGTCAAAGCTTGTGTTTAATTTAAACATATACCTACTATGTATCAAAAAGATCCAAGTTGTGCCTACTATAAAATGCATCTTTGATGAGATATTAATTTATGACTTCTAACTACATACTGTGGGTAACACAAGTTTTATCTAAACAGTGAAATAAGTACCACTCATACTTGTCAGATCTTAAGAGACTTTTGAATTTAATCTAACTGGAACTGTCTGAGAGTGCAGTGCTTGTGGTAGCTGGCCATACAAGGAGCAGAAAGAATGTTAACACCCTGGCTTTGTTCTATATGCTATCTCTGGAAGCATGGGCTGTTATCACAATCTATGTGTCTGTTCCATCGACCAAAGAACCTTATCAGCTGAGCATAAATTGTTTTTATTACATGAGGTGAGTCCTGCTCCTTGTGTATTAGCAGCAGATAAGACCCCTGGTAAAGAACAATGAAAAACACTAGTCATTTATGGTAGGTCCTCGATAAACACACCTAACCATACAAAGTATGAATTCTTTCTATTGAGCAAGCAATAATAGGGCCTCTTATTTTGCTTAAGCATGCTGACTGGTCTTCTGATGAAATGACTCATGACATTTATTACAGGTCCTCAATAAACACACATATACATAAAAATATGAATTATTTCTATTGAACGAGCAACAACAGGGTCTCTTCATTATCTTGCTTAAGCATGCTGACTGGTTTTCAGCCAAAATGACTCATAACAGAAGGTGGGTGAGGGCTTTAAAATGTCTACTACATGCAAATGAGTCCTGTCACAGTGAACTTTTCTGTTTCTGCTTCTAGTCAAAATATTGCCTCATATTACAAAAGACAGAGGAAGGGGAAACATGTTGTTTCCTTGGAAGAACCCAAAGTGGGAACAAGTAACTGTATTGATTTCTGCATTTGGGATTAAGGGTCATATGAGGTCTGTAAAAAGTCAGTCATGATAATTCAAATAAAAAGGCAAAAATCCTCCCTCAAAAGAGTGAAAGTCTTCAGGGATGTAACCTGAACTTAAGTCTGTGGGTTCTCTTGCCTGATAACTGTAAGGTTTATGTTGGCTGCAACATGAGGGAATGAATGAAATCTATAATGTACCATTGAAAACGAAGATGAACAGGCAAGCAATAGACTGTTCGGTGTAGAATATTTGTGTGTCCTTCTTAAATTATTTAATGGAAGAACTCCTTTTCCTGGCTCCTCTGGCCTAAGCAGAGGAGTGAGAATTCTACACTGACTGTAGAATTCTCTTGATAATGTGGAACAGTATCTCTAAACATCTTTAATCTTTAATTTTAACGAGGAATACCATATAGATCATAGGTTAAGGATTGCAAAGGTATATGTTAAAAATGTACGTAGTGAGCATGTGTAGTAGCGTCAGTAGCATCGTTTAGGTTACCTTCTGATATTAATTTATTCTCTCCAATAGATGTATTCAAATCTAACCATCACTCTGTGTTTATACAAATATAAACTGTTTTTCATTGTATGAACATGGCTTGATTATTCCCATGGAGTAAAACTATGTCTGGTAACTCTGGTAAGTCAGAAAACCACCATCAATAACAGAAGCTCTACTGATGCCTGACAAACTGGATTATCCCATTTATGAAAAGACTCATCAATGACATTCCAACAAATAACATCATTCCGCAAGTTGTTCTCAATTGTAACCACAGGCGAAAATTCAAAATGTTTACTAAATCTGATTTAAAGTAATTTAAAGTGATTCTGTCATATCCATTCTGTCTGTAATTTCTTTAAATCCCTCAGTCACAGCTGTAAAGTTCTCTCAAGGGCTTTTAATAGACAAAACCAAACCATATGTGTTGAGTTTGGAAGGAAAAGCCACTCACTTAATTGAACTGTCTCATCCTCCTTTTATGTCGATGTTGAGTTCTGAGCATGTGACCTTATAGGGGGTCAGATCACTTTCTCTGAACAAGCAATGCCGGGGAGTGCATACTCCTGTCGGCTAGGCTTAGCGACCTCAACCTCCCCACCTCACTCCACAGGGTGTCACTTCAGTGCCACACCAGCTGAGGAGAGAGAGAAAGAAGCTGTCTTTCATCAGAGATTTTCTTAACACACACATACCACACAGGCTGTAATCTTTGCAGTAATCCTACATCCCTCTGTTATGTATAACCACCTCCCAGTGAATCTTGACAATGTTTTCAGCGTAGTTGTGGACTATGTGACAAATGCTGCCATATTGCAGTTTTCAGGGTTTTGATCTGATCTCTGTGTTAAATGCTGTTTTTTTCACATCATTTAATGATGACAGCAGAAACACAGCTCCTTCTGTATCAGAAATGTTTGTGTTGTATGAATTCAGTTTGTACTAAACAGAGATTTAATTGATGGACAGGGGTGTTTTCATTTTGTCTAACAGGGTTGTAGATAATACTATGAAAGGATTTGTAACATGATAACTTCCTCATGAGTCTTCTGCAGGACCTGGGTACATGTGCAGGGAAATGTTTGCGTACATTGTTTTCTTTATTATTCTGTTATGTATTAGGGTCCATCTGCAATATAAAATAATTAAACACTGTGTTCATAGTCTGTGTCTCAAACAAAGCAGGCCTTCAACCTGAATGCCATGATTGAAGCAAGTTCTACATTTTAAACTATTTTTGAACAATACACTGGTTTAAAAATATTTGAAGTTCAGTGCCAGCTAAAGTTTCAGTGCCAGCTGAAATCCTGATGATATGTACAAATAAAAGATGTTGAACTTGCTAATATTCAGTACTCAGTTAAGGACACAGCACCACAGATTTGTTTGAATGTTAAGTGAAGTGTTATTAGATTGCATTCCATGAATGGCACTACTGTGTATCTTGTTGCAGACCTTATTTCTCTATTACCATCCCTGTTGCTGTCTCTGTTCCCTGTGGCAGCCTCTGTTCTGGTCCATGTTGCAGCTCCTGGCTCACGTAGTTAAGGTTCTTGTTAGTTTTCCATTGTTTTTTGCTGCTCTGCTGACCCATGTCATCTCAGCCCACCAGAATTACTGGCGCTGAACTACCTACATGCTGGTAGTGAGTGGAATTGACAAGCTGTGTAAATATGTTGCTTCCATCAGAATCAAAGATAAACAAGACAGAAAGGGAAACACTGTCATTACTGCTCTCAGCAAACATACAGATGTAAAATGGGATCGTTTTTTTTTTTCCTGTAAAATCTCAGCCGTGGACCGTCCCAGCAGTCATCTCAGTCGGCGATGGTTGTGATGTGTGACAATCAGGGATCAGTGTGATGTGTTATAAGCCTAACAGTGGGTAAAGCAATTCAAAAGCAGTTGTGTATTAATAGCTTTGATTGCCACCTGGCATATTTGTCTACCTCAGGGTGGACAGGAAATCAGCTGCAACCATGCAGCTCTGTAATCCCATCAGTGTGCTGTCCCCAGCAACCACCCCCTGTCCCCAAACACACACACACACACACACACACACACACACACACACACACACACACACACACACACACACACACACACACACACACACAAACTCCCCCATCATGAAGGGGTGTCCACAGGACACTCAAAAGTTGATTTGCTCCGCAGAAAATCACATCATTCTGTGTCTAGCCATGAGCAAACGTATTTAGGACTTTCGTCCATTTGTGGACAAAAGAATTCCACACCTTTCCTTCAACTAAGAAACAAGCAACAGCACAATGTGGAAATGGAGGAATATGCTTAGCCCAAGAGAGCACAAGACAAAGTGCACCGTATGGGAGAGTTCAGCGGAAAATCAACAGCACGGCCCTGCATGTCTCCTGACACCAATCTGTCATGACTTAGCGAGAAACGGTTTGCCAAATGGCAGGGGCTCTGACGCACACAGCGGCCATCAGGACATTTCAATGAACGCGTTCATACTCCAAAACGCACATATGGATTGTCTGATTGTTTTCATTGCAGCCATCATGGTGTGTTTGATCCTCAGATGGTCCTGGGGGGGGTTTGGATGGGGATGGGTGCAGGACTGGGAGAGTTCAGCAGGTGACTGGCCCTGCAGTCTGTGTGCTGTACCGCTGCTCCCGGCCCCTGCATTGTGATGGTGTAAACTGAGCAGCTGGAGATTACAATGGAGCCCACAAGAGCCCCAGTCTGGAGTTATTTGCAGTGCCTACAGGCACGTGTGTGTGTGTGTGTGTGTGTGTGTGTTATTTTCATTGCCCAGACTCAAACAGTGTGCCTCAACACTGTATAACAGTGTGCTTCAATTATAAATTAAAACAGAGTGGAGTGGTCTGACCAGTGGTAAGCATTACATTTACACCATAGGGAGGTAGGGAGGGAGAACCATGTCCTACCAATAAAACAGAGCCAGTTTTCATCTTTTTTCACATCTCTCACAGACAAAACCTAAAAAAGACACAGGCATTTGGTTCAAACTTGCTGTTGAGTTGGTGCCTATGATGCAAAACAAACCATTATTATACCAACAGTAATAAAGCATGCTCATATCCTTCCAATGACTTTACTGTGGCCTAATGAAACAGTGGGTTGCACTGGTTTGCAAACATTTGGCTGCTTGGTGTTTACCACACTGCTCTTGTGGTCGGTGGTTGATCTGAAGAGCTTATGGTATGCGGTGATAACTCCCTGTTGTTTCACTATTACAGCGTTTAAAAGACAGAAGTGGTGTGAAATAGAGTTTGTTTATGATCGTGTTTTTGCATATGGTTAGAGACATGCTGTAAATAAGAAATGACTCAGAGGGAAAGTCACAGTGGAACAATGAAGAAACTTTGTATATGCTTTTGTTTTTTTAACAGAACATTGTGTAGTCTGACTTGGCAAAGTCATAATGCCATAATATCATCCAAGCATGTTTCTCAGCGTTACACACAAAATCATTTTGAAAGTTCAAAAAAAAAAAAAGAATTTCACTCAGTTCCTCTTTTCACACAATCCCTCTGCGCCTTCACAAAGCGCTGGGGACTGAGGAATGTGGGCCATTGTCGCCATGGTACAAGTGACAACCCGGTGCCCAAATCCCGCTCCCCCAGCCTGGTCGCGGGGACCACTTAGCGATTCGTGCCACGTCAGGCTCTGGACGGAGTGAGGGAACCCTCTGCTCAGAGCTCGGAGAGGGGGGCTCATTTACATCCACTGCATTGTCAGTATGCCTCAGCATGTGACCCGCCTCTCAAAGGGCGCTGGGAAAGGAAGACCCCAGACATCATTATGTTAATGCTGACGCCGCAGCTATTAAAGCATAACACACAGGCACGCCGGCTTAGCAGTGTGTGTGTGCGCCGCCCAAGGGACCGGCCTGTTCATTCCCATGCACGGTGGATACCATCGACACCCTGCTCGGCTGGGACAATGGCACTTCTCTGTCTTTCGTTGCACTGCACTGGACATTCAGAAAAAGGAGCCTCGTCCCTCTCGGAGTGGCCTGTGTGGCTGTGTTTTTTGTCCAGAAGTCAGATGCAGGCCACGTGTGACATGGGTTGAACTTAGATTGCAGAGATTTGCGTGCTTTCCAGTCTTTCATGACCGTGAGATTGAAATGTTTTGTTTATTATTTTTACCAAGTGTTTTTTTTTTTGATGCAGCGTACCTTTGAAATGAAATCATTTTTCAGTGTATTCACATGCCATTTATAGTCTCCCCATTAATTTCTGTTTGAATGACTGAATTATAATTCCACTGTAAATATTGTTAATACTGTTAATATCTCCTATGTGGTGGAATGAGCTTCCTGTTGCGGTCAGAACAGCTGAATATCTAGACACATTCCGTCACAGAATAAAGACCCACCTCTTCAAACTGTGTACCTCATTTCCCTTAGCCTAGGGTGATCTTATTCTCCATTTATGTAATTTTTTATATATAGTAGTTTTGTTGTTTGTAGCTTTTTGTCATTTTGTTGTTTTAATTCTCATAATAATGGAGATGTTGTGTTTCACTAACCTGTTGGATCATGCATATGTCCTTGTTTTGTACAACATTTCATGCTGTTTTGTTAAATGCACTTTATATTTGCGCACTGCAAGTGGCTCTAGATAAAAGTGCCTGCTAAATGACAAAATGTACATGTATATGTGATTTACATAGATATAGTTATAGATAGAGGGACCTCTAAGTTGCCACTGGGCTTATTGGTGCAGTCAGGTCAGTTTTCAGTATCAACAGATCTGATATCCATTTTTGGATATTCAGTAAATGATATCTAACTTTGAATTCTACTCTGTTACACATCAAATACACATCATAATATATGCATTTTTAAGACCTAGGCATGTAAACTACTACTACTACTACAATTACTACTACTATACAGTTTATTTGTATAACACCTTTCAGACAACAAGATGCAGCTGAAAGCACTTCACAGGAAGGTAAACATTAAGACAGAAGGATGGTAAAAGCAAACAATGAACCTGTAAAACTAATTTAGAATCCCAAATATATAATATATAAATGAAATAGTACATTAGCATTAGTGATAAAAAATGCACCTCTTAATTGATGGTTTCAATTATATTCAACTATTATTGTTTTCAACAACAATGAAAAATATTGGCTTCTGCTTTGGTAAGATCAAGAAAAAGCAAACACATTTATGGAACTGCAGTTAAATTACCCTGAATCAGCATCATCAGTCTTTTTTTTACATTTTTGTCATTGCAGGCAAGCTAGATTCCCTTCCACTATGCTAGCTACACACCACTACCACTGAATGCATACTCTACCCTTTGCTGTTGCTTAGACCATTGCCACATTTAGCCACTTAGCACAAGCATTAGGAATTTAAACTTGTCCACAAATGCAGGATAGAATGAGCTGTACTTTTAAAAATGTGGAGGGAGTGTTACCTTATATCTGGGATATATGATCCCAGATATATTCTGCAAAGTGAGATAACCTTCAAAAAGATAACAATTTTATTTAAATTATCATTAAGGCTCATTATGGCCTTTTACCCTTTTTATATAAACTGAATTTTTTTTTGTAAGCAATGTATTGTTTTTCATCGCACACAATACAGTACTTATACATGTCCTCTCTTCTCATTACATGGATGAAAGTAGACCTTTATCACCCTCTGCTGGTAGAAGAATTTTTTATCTCATATCTCATATGGTGTTAAATAAGTTCTCAAAGTCTCACAAATTGTGATCTACCTATGAGGAATGCCATTGCATTCCACCTAATTTGGAATTTGAAATTTATAATTTGAAAACCATGCACTTGCCTTAGGTAGACAACATATCAACAGCTAAAACATCTGTTGGTCTGCGTGAAATTTGGTTGGTGCAAACTGGAGAATTTTGACACTTAAAATAGAAACAATGTTTGCATGGATTATGTACAAATAAATGGAATTAATTCACCCTTTTGACTTTTGTTGTCTTTGTATAATATACAAGATATACCATATCACCATCATGCCCATGATTATTTGAATGAACTTATCTCAGTTTTGGGGAATTATTTTGCTCTGAATGAGAATAGATTGATAACCACAATCCAAACGCCTGAATCCTTGGAGATTTGTTGGTGTGTTTTCTTTATTGTGTCAGAGAAACTGAGCTAGGATTTGTTTTCAGGATGAATTTGATTTTAAGGATTTCAGTTTTCCCTGCCGTACTACATGACAGACAAAATACCTGACCAGCAAATTATTTTTCTGTTCTTTCAAAAGGGCTATTGTTTACATTCTAGCTTGATTTTAAAAATAGAAGTATTACTTTTAATTTTTTATCCATACCAATTGTTTTGCCACATGCCCACCTACTCCTTTCTCAAAACCAGAGAAAGGAGTCGGTTCTAGAGTGTTCCACTAGGGGGAGTTATTGCTGTGACCAACTCTAACACTGTAATGAATCATTTTGTGCAGAACAATATGCACAGCATATTCATCTTGAGAACTTATTTAATATCTACAATCCAATTAAATTACAACCACTGCAAAAGGGATGTATGAAAAATGGTTCTTCAATTACTTTACTGAAGTTTCAGACAATGATTTGGGAAGAGAATCTTCTCTGGGGTTTTTTGACTAATGTAGACAAACCAATCCCATCCAAAACTATAAAAATCCCACTTACCATCCTTTCTACATCATCTCATCACAGCATATATCAGCGACTCTTTTTCATTTTTCTTTCCATATTTATGATGTCCAAATGGGGAGTCATCAACCTCAGCCCACAGCCAGGTGCGATCCCTTCATCAGACTCCAAGCCAAATAGGTACCACTTTAACCATATCAAACGCACTCTTCATGCTTTGATTGTATGGAAATTCATATCTACTGAAAAGTAATAGATGAATAAATTTATGTACTTTGGGTATATTGTGGATCTTGATCTAGCCCAAAGTTGTGCTTTTTGTCTAAAGATCACATGCATAATTTATCTTAGTTAATACTGATTATAGAGGCCTTATCTATCATAAATAGATAAGAGGGTGAATGCTGGAAATAGCTGTCCAGAGAGGAAGCAGGTGCATGGGATTTTAATACTGTTAGAAAAAAATGGCTCTCCCATGTTTCTCTGAAAGGGTTGCCTGAAGATCACTCTGCCGAATCGTTATTTCAAAATACTATAATTAATATTTAAACCCAGTGTGGCCCTGAGCAGAAATATTTCCAGGTAGGACTGTCTACAGATGTAAAGACAGAAGAGCACAGCTTCTCTGAGTACTATGATAAATACTTTCACTTCTAAACATTTCTTAATGAAATGAAACATACAATATATTACTTCTAACTTTTAAAATGTGCAGCAGTGTGGCGCAGTGGTAATGAGTAGGGCTTGTAACTGAAGTTGCCGGTTTGATTCCCCGCTAGGGCACTGCCGTTGTACCCATGGGCAAAGTACTTCACCCAAAATTGCCTTAGTATTATCCAGCTGTATAACTGGATGATATGTAAAATTGCAACATTTGTAAGTTGCTCTGGATAAGACTGTCTTCTGAATGACAATAATGTAATCCAAAATCTGAATTCCTAATATTCTACTGAACAGAAATATGTTTTATCATTAAGGAATGGTGAACAACTTATTTTAGACGGATATGTCAACATGTCAGTACACCTGAATGCACCTAAAATGGCTTCTATTACACTAGACTCTAGTACTATAATACTACTCTAGTACACCCAGCTGGACAAATGGACAGTTCAGCACCCTGGACAGCTCTATATTCAGCTCTACCATGCATGTGTTGTCCCAAAGGAGTGGTGTAGTTCACCACATGCATGTATATCAATCACACAGACACTGTATATGAATGAATACATCTGCACAGCCAGACAAGTTAATCATGGTACTAATCTGAATGTATTATAGATCATTGCCACAAATGACTAAGCAGATATAGTCAATTTATTTACAGTTAGAAAAGAAAATGGTGTGATATATATAACAAGCATGATTCAAACTCATAAAATGGTGTGTAATGAAATATAAAGCTTTAAGCTCTCTCTGTGAAAGCTTAGCTTTAACAGCGATCTGAAGCGCTCTTGAAATGTACAAAGCATATCCTTAGTCAAGGCCGATAACTATAGTTATTGGCATTGGCCTTCTTGCAGACTAACAACTCAGTGAAAAAAAATTGACGTCACTGTTTTTTATTGAATGTACCCCCATTACCATAGAAACAAACAACTTTAAAAAAGAAAGAAAAGTTAATCAGGGTTATGGATATGTATAAATGTAAACGTAGCATTTAAGCATTCAGATTGTAATGACTTTTTTCAGTGATGCCACCAAATAAAGCGCTGTAAGAATGAGAACATACATCTACTAATGCAAGCTAGCAACAAACTCATGGTGACTGTTACTACATTAAACCTTGAGAAACCAAACATCTTAGGCACATCTTTTTAGATGAAATACATTTCAGTATAGTTTAATGACTTTAAAAGAGGCAGACAACTCATAAAACAGCAGCACAACTGTTTCAGAGAACATGATACAATGTTTCTTTGTTATTCAGTCAGCACCATACTCAGATCCATTGCTCCAAGTTAACAAAATTTTGACAAGAGTGCAGATATCCTCTGGTAGCAAAACACTGTGAACTTGTTTAGCTCACTTAATAGAATAATTTATTGAGTGCTTTATATCTGTGTGCTGGTACAGTTTTTATTACATGAATTTTCCAACCTGCAGTCAGCACCATACTTAGATCCATTGCTCCAAGTTAACAAAATTTTGACAAGAGTGCAGATATCCTCTGGTAGCAAAACACTGTGAACTTGTTTAGCTCACTTAATAGAATAATTTATTGAGTGCTTTATATCTGTGTGCTGGTACAGTTTTTATTACATGAATTTTCCAACCTGCCATGCTAAATTATTTGGTCATAAAGAAGGCAACAACAGGACAGAACCTATGCTGAAGCAATTTTTTTCAGCTTTCTGACACCGCACGCTGTATCATTGATCACATGATGGCACGATAAAAGATCAAAATCTTGGATTCGATTTTCAAAAATGTAGTTGCCTAGCAACTACATACAACCCGCTTTCTGGTTTTTCACTATTTTTTCACCCCCAAAGTTCTGTGCTTCTCAGGCACCCTCCTAGAGGGGCGGAGCAGAATTTTCATGGCTGATGTGAACACGGCTTGAGGCACAGATGCTTAGATACAGAATGTAATCTAGTATGAAGCAGGACAAGGCCTCCACAGTGCTTCTGACAGCAGAGTAATGACCCTCTGCGCTTGCCTTTCATCTTTCACATCAAGCATCTTTCACTGAGCTGACCACTGAGAACAAGGGTGACCACACAATAGATCCAGGAAAGGCTACCATGTTGCTGGCAAACTACAGTCCTGACAGTTTTTTTTTATTCCAGTCCCTGAAATACTGAATGCCTTCAGTACATGGCTAACCACCCTCAAGCAGCCTTATCAATTGATTAAATTAAGTACAGAGTATGAAATGAAGTAAGAGGCATGCATGGAGGAAAAACACCAATGACAAGGCTATATTCAGTCTGTGGTGATCCACAGCCAAATGGCAGACCTTCAGGCAAGATAACCCAAATCAGCCTTTATACTGGGATCCACTGATGGCTGGGAACCAGAGCCTCTGGCAGAGTGACATTATTTTCACAGAGCACTGATCTACAACATTACATAGTCAGGAAACAGAAGAACTAAAGAGGTGCAGTATGTGAACAAGGTGAAAGGCAGAGAGGAAATGGCACAAGATAACAGGTAAGGTCACGGTGAAAGAATATATTTAATGAGGCCCAGATTATATCTACCCACGATGCATTTTGTAGTAAACAGTGATCAAAGAAATTAAGATGGATTGGTGTGCAAATAAGGAAAATGTTAATGCTTGTTTACATTTATTAGCACAAGTTAAGGACAAAGCACATTATGTACTGATGGAATCTTGTGCGATTAGATGGTATTCTTGTGAGATATGCCAGACAGACTGGTAAAAAGAAGAGAGATAGCCTGCAGTACAACTAAAAAAATAACCACAGATGTTGATTATAGGCAGAAATAAAAATGAAGAAATCAAACCACATTATTCATTTCATTACAACAGCAGTTAATTTCGCTTTACACTAAAAAATACATGTCAATAAAACTAACAATCTGTTGAAACCCAACTTGAAAAATGCAGGTGCCAAAAATGTGGAGCATTTGCAACTGTAAGCAGATCGAAGTGCAAAAGATTAATGAACTTCGGACAGTATTATACTCGAATAGAGACAGGAAATTCCAAAGGGCAGGCAGATTCGGCGAGGTGTGAAACCCAAACAGACACCCACCCGGCCTTTCTAATCCCGGGGATCAGGGTCCAAAAAACATCACCAACAAAGCGTCACGCGCCACACACGCATACAGACACACCCCCCTGCATCATGTGTTGTTTACGCTGCCGTTTTTGCCGTAAGCGTTTTTTTGTCCATTCAGTGCGCAGGCTTTCCATAAGCGCGGGTGTGACGTAGGCCGCGCGATTGCTGTATTTTTCGGCATTCACTTTGACGGTGTCTCTGAGACATCTCTCACGAGCGACCCAAGCCAGACACAGATCGATATGCCAAGCTCCGGTGACTAAATATAAAAAAGCTATGTCGCCTCTTCAGTCTCTAAAGGCTACGCAGGGAAATGGATAGATATCAGACCAGCACTGAAAACTGGCTAATGAGAAGGGCTCAAAAAATCTCTTTGAACCGAGATATGATTTTGCCTAATCAAGCCATTTTCCCTGTAGGTGGCCTTTACAGGCTGATAGGGACATCTCCCAAGTCTTAAGTGACTTGCCTCTTGCACTTATCCTTGTGCTGCTACTGTGTGGCTAATTGACACTATAAATACAACGTGACCATTGCCCCAGATAATTAGAAAAAAAAAGCTGTCACTCAAGGGGAAAATTTCTTCTCTTAGTCAGAAGAGAAAAATAGTTTCTTAGTGTCCAATGACAGCTGATTTGAACAAAATTAATCATGCACAATTAACCATTACTCTGTATTATTTGCAATATTTCAGTCTATTTAGATGCCAAAATTATGCATGGTCTGCACAAATTACTAATACTCTTTCCAGTTTGCAGTCCAAACAATGCTTATGACCATGGAATAATTGATTTTGCACACGTTAAAGTGATTGCATTAGGCATAATATAATACGTTTGGTGATTCCTGTACTTTTGTAGCCATCATAGACACTTCCATCTAGGTGTGGTAGCTGTACTTTACTTTGAGTAATAGATGTTTGAGATCACTTGCACTTTATCATGATACAGCTATCACTGAAACAATATTAAACAGTTAAAAATATTGGGCAAAGATACCAAAACTGTAACAAATGTTTAAATGCATCACTCAAAGTTAAGAACAACAGGCTGTATTGGTTTAATACCCAGCTTAGATTTGTTGGATCAATTTCTTAGAAAAACACAATGATCTCCATTAATCTAACTCTTGCTGTGGGTGAAAAGGAACAGCTGGAAAACTGTAGATAACAAATATTAGACACAACACACAGTAAACTTCAGTGTCATACCAGGATACTTACTGTGATTTGGGACAACATGGCTATTTGCATCATTTTCAAACAGAGGACCAATGTTTGAGAGGTTTTTAGCATACTAACTGTTTTACAAAAAATATTTCCATGAATTAAGTCACAACATTTATTTTCTCAAAATATGTTCTTGTTTACTGTCTACGTGCTATTGTACATCTTATACATTCGGTAACTTGGTTATGCAGCTGAATTCCTCCAGCTGTGTTACAGGACCTGGAGCGCATTGGAAAAAACCAAAACATTGTGAAGGCAATCAACACAGAGAAGCACAAAGGCCCTTGTCACACATTGTGGAGTGGATGGACAGGGGTGGCCCAGAATGAACTCAGACAATGGCCTTTGACTGTCCTTATCCCAGTAAAGCCCATCACTCACGTGGTCTCGGCTGGCTCTTTAAAGGACTCCCTTGGCTCCCGCCTGTGTCAGCTCGGAGTCCTGGAATCAGACTGGGGGAAAGCAGAGACAACACAGACAAGATGACTTTACGGGTAAGGATCTGAAATGACTCTCACCAGCAGTGCAAGAGACCTGGCTGCTCTGAGCTGTTTTCCTCACAGATTTTGTAAGATGTAAGCAAAGCCTCAATTTGGGGGCAGAATCAAACCTTTTAGAAATCCTTTTATTCATCTAGACCTTTCACAGAGCTGAAGTGAATTTTGTCACATTCTGTTAAACCTGTTCAGTTTTGTCTCTACAGCATTTTCACTGTGTGGACATTAAACATGAATCATTTCATCACAAATGAAATGCTTTGTTAGGTTTGTGGAAGTTGTCATGCTTTATGTTTAGTGAACTTCATTGTGATGAAGAATATACCTAATATATTAAATAAATACAAGAGTTTGAAATGTTACCTGCAAGTACTCTCCTCAACTGTATAGTGTAGGATGTAGTGCACCTGAACATTTTTTCACAACAAAAGAAAAGTTGTAGTGTTCCAGTTGTGTTGTTCCACAGTTAATTGTAGTAAATTTGCATTTATTTGTCTGTAGGGTATTTAACTCAGATAAAGAAACACCAGACTAAACATACAGGACATATATGTGCATTTTGCATGGGGTCTCCTTATACTTATCAAGTAACCTTCAGCACATCCAAGCCTCCCAAAATGACTCTATTCAGATAAGGAGAACCCAAGTAAGATATACATTCACATATTTGGTTGTAAGACCACACCTATGAATGCTGCAATAATTGCTCTTGTCTTTTATTGGAAAAATGGTAAATAAGCACATGTTAGTCATGGGGGTAATAGATGGGGCAGAGCTAACAGACCTAAAGTCAATTGCAGGAGCAGTTCAGTTATGGCAAAAGAAGAAGGAATAACTGTATGTCTCTCCTGAGGACACGTGTTGTACACTTCTACTGAGAGCGTTTCCATTGATGGAGCTAGGTCATGAGTCAGCCTTCTGAAGATAATTTCTGAGAGTGTTATTACACAGTTACCAAATGGTGATAGATCTATCAATAGCACTGAACGGACAGCAACGTCAGCGCACGTCAGTGCCAGGAATGACTGTGACTGCCAGACTCAGTTTCCCACCAATGCTTTCTCTGCAATCATGACAAAGACTTCATAAGCTCTGCCCCTCCCTGGTTTTGGTAAACCTCGTCATTGCCAGCCATTTACTCAAACAATGGCACTGACTGACTGACTTGATCTCGCAGTTTGAGGCGTCCTGCCCTGACGGCCTGTGCCCAGGATGGAGCGTCATTCTGAAAGGCGAGCCACCCTCTGAAGCGAATAAGTAAGTATCCTGTCTTGAATAAATCATAGGTGTTTCACCAAGGGCATGACTGCTGGCACAGACAAGTAAGGAATGGACTCTGTCAATTCTTGGCAACTGTATTTTAAAGCTAAAATATATTCTTCCTAGTAAGTATTGATTAGCGATACAATAGTGATACGTCATTGACAGTTCCCTGCATTATATGTTACTTATGGAAAACACTTTAAAATTAGAAGTCTGGTATT
Source organism: Megalops atlanticus (assembly GCA_019176425.1). NCBI lineage: Eukaryota > Metazoa > Chordata > Actinopteri > Elopiformes > Megalopidae > Megalops > Megalops atlanticus. The sequence goes on from CM032893.1 coordinate 21,094,973, forward strand.
TTTCAAGAGCATTTTCAAGGCATCAGACGTTCAAAGGCTCACTCTGACAGTATAAGGATTTGGATCTACACTCCTTTGTGGAAAAGTATTGTTTATTCGATTATGTGGCCAAAATAAAATATATTTTTGATGAGTGCAAAAAATATGACATTTAAAATATTTATTTACACCATTATATATACTTATATATAGTTATATATACATTATATATACTCAGTCAATATCACCTTGCTTAGTATCACAACTCTGAATGTCATTTTCTTCAAACCATTTTGTATTGTTTTCAATTTGAATTAGCTCTTACTCTTTCAATACTCTCAGAGTAATGAATTACAGCCTTTTTGTTCTTTTGGTGTATAATTTTAGAAAAGATTATTTAATCAATAACACCATACTTAGCAGTAGAGCTTTTGTAAATGGTCAGTTAAAGTCAGTGGGATCACGTTACAAAGGTATAGCATCAGCTAAACTGATGATGGTTAGCAAGCTTTTCATAACTGTGCTGACATGTCTGCATGTACACTCAACTCAAGGAAGCAAAGAATGCTAACCTGACTCAGTTGCCAATTAAAATACCGTTCTTCGTTTTCCCACATTGCATGCCTCCTTTAATGCCATATATTTTTTCTGGGCGGCAGGGGGTAAAAAGCACACCCTTCAAAATGACCAATGAGAGCAATAAGAACACTGAACAATCAGTGAAGAACACACCACCATAACTAAAGAGGAATCAATGTCCCATTTACTTCTGCCTGTATTTCTCCAAGGTCACCGGCGTAAATGGAAATTGTTTCCACCACAATGGCTTTTGCACATCAAGACTGGGCCATTTCTTTGTGGATCTATTAATACAGGAATTGAGCCTCCAGCTCAGGCCACTGGGAGTACAGCATACAGGAAGCAACAGCTATAGTCCAGAAGAGTGACAAAGCCAGTTTCTGAAGGTTCATTAGGTTAAAAGGCACTTAAAATCAATTCTCTTAAAAATACAAAACATACTTCACCTTTCTATTGTCATGTAAAATTGATTGAGAATAGGCTAAGCTAAGCTCTGTAAAAACATTTGAAAATAAAACTCAGGGAAGGTGTTCAGCTGAAAAAACCCCACTGTGCCCTTTTAGCGCAGTCTGTTACCTTACATGCACCGCATGATGATAAGGCAGGAAGTAATAGTTCATTATATGTCACAGGGCCTTTGCACAGATCCTCATGAAACCCATCACAGTGCACATTATAGGAGAAGAACTTTTTCATGGTCAAAGATAATACTGGATTTAAATTAGTCATGAGGCAGGCTTTATCTGGCTGCATCCTACACACACTCTGATGCATGCAGTGCAAACAATTGGTGGTGGACAAAGAATCATCAGTTAAACCAAATACGCAGTAACGGAAAAATCACACTGTAGGGGATATTGCAAGAAAGCCCAATCAGTTACAATTTACAGGCATCAGTGCCAAAAGTCATTACATGAAATATATTTTGCATTCAAATTTTCCAGAGTGCAGACAATTCCTGAGCCAACATAATATGTAAGTACTGAGGCAGAAGTGTATTTCTGTATCACACATCCATAACATTCATTTTAACCTTACTGTGAATTTAAATACTGTGCCTCTTTCCAGATTTAGTGATTTCTGTTGCCCTGGTGCCTTAGCCTTAATATTGTACAAAGTATTTTGTGCACATCTTGTCCTTTTCAGATTTGAGATCAACTTCATGTGCGATAGAGACGACAGAATAGCCTTCCACTTCAACCCTCGCTTTGCTGAGTCAGACATTGTGTGCAACTCCTTCATGTCCAACCACTGGGGACAGGAGGAACGGTGTACCAATTTCCCTTTTGGAGCTGAGGAACCCTTCCAGGTAATGCACCTTTCCATTGGCAAGGTCACTATTTCACAAACAGGAGAGGAAGACATCCTGGGAAGATACAACATGCATGCATCTACATCTTACCTAGCTTGCCTTTTACTGTCTGTTTTTACTGGTGAAAATTTCTTGAAGGTTAAGTACCTCACCCAAGGGTATAACAGCAATTCCCCATCTGGGAATGGAGCAACCTCTAGCTCACATTTCAACACTATTCCTAAATACATACATAAATCTTTCCTCTCTTAATTACCGCTTATTTGCTTTATATTTTTTGCATTGAGTGGAATTCCCAAAAGAATGAGTGGAATGATCCAGATTTCTCACCAACAGAATGATCAAACATGCCCTGGAAAAAAGCAAAAAAAGACTATGCTTTATAAAGGCATTAATCATATTCACAGGATAGATCCAGATGGATTCTGGATGCTGCATTAGCTTTACATGGGGCTGTCTGAGGGCTTCCTAAAATCTAAAATCAGCATAGACAGTGGGGGGTCCAGGACCACGTCTCTGGAACACCTGTGCTAAAGGTCATCTCACACATCTTCCCACCTTCATCCACGTCAAAGTAAGAGCAAGCAGAGCCTGCCTTACAGGGAGCACAAGCTTTATCTGAAATTTCCAACTCCTGCAGATCGAAATTTACTCCGACAACGAAAACTTCCACGTTTACATCGATGACACGAAGATAATGCAGTATAAGCACCGCATTGAAGACCTGAAGACCATCACCAAAGTTCAGGTGGCAAACGACATCAATATCACCTCATTAGAGATCACCAAGAAACCTTTTTATTGAAGCAATATGAAGGGGGTGTCCATGTTTTACAAGCAAGGCCCCCTTAACAAAGTTTGCTAAGTAAGTTTTTGTTTGTTCACAGTGTGAATTACTAAACGTCATTTTTTTTTCTTTTTGTTTATGAACCTTTAATCATGATGTTAATCTCCTCTGACTGAAATTTGCCCACAGATGTGTGAATGTTGATTTCCCTTACAGTCATCAGCATTTCAACAGCAGTGTTAAAATATCTCATCCAAAGGCCATATTTAAAAAAAAATCTCCTTAAATAAACTCCACCATTTGGTCTTATTGGGAGTTGTCACGATTGTCCTTTGAGATTCATAATTTTAAGTCTGTCTATAGCAATAATCTCTTTGGCATACTTAAAAAATACATAGATAAGTTTTTAATTTTTCACTTTTGAAAGGAATATTTAATTTATATTTGCTATTTCCATTTTTTATCTTGAATAATGTAGATTCATTAACACAAGTAGAAAAATTCCCAATATCAAAGTAACACACTGAAAAGAAATGCAGCACAGGCTTTGCATGCTGATGCCAGCTAGGCCAGTAAATAATATGTTTACTTTTTGTCCATGGCAGTATATTAAAGTGTGCCAGTGCTCATTTTTATAATAACCTTTCATGTGGAAGTGATGTCATTGTGGCTCAGATTCACCCCTCTATCCCAACAGCAAAACAACACTGCATGGCAATATTCAATGCAAAACCAACATAAACACATGTGTACACCCCAGCCAACATCACGGAAGCACAGTAATGATACGCCAAAAGGGGAGTTGGCATAGAATAGTTATGCTGAAGCCGGTGTATTATAGAATATTTCAAAAGACAGGGACCCACCCCTCACAAGAAGCATAAATATCTCTTCTTTGGGGTAATGTAGGGGGTAAAGTGCTTTGATGTAACTATTTGGCAAAAAAATAATTTGGCATTGGCTATATGGCATTTCACATCCTATGATTACGCAAAGAAAAGCATGAAGGGGTAACATCTGTACACAAATGTATGAAACATGGTTGGCAAATTCATATTGAAACCACAGAATGTCTCATTGCCAGGACTGCACTGTCAGAACGCCTGCTGGCCTGCAGCTGACGCCACTAGTGCTGAAAGGACAGCTCCAAATGAGCCATCAGCAGAGCACAGCTGAGGAGTTGTAACATTGCTGCTCATTTGTTTAGCAGACTCCCTTATCTAGGACATATTATATAGCTCACTGTATACATATGACCTTTTTATGCCACCGGACATTTACTGAAGCATTTCAGGTCAAGGGTATTAACAGCCCAGGGATACAACAGCAGTGCCAAATCCAGCATTTGAACCAGCAAATGTCTTGAATCACTAGTACACACTGCAACAAACTGATGAATGTTGCATAATGCAGAATGTGTGTTATGTGAGCACGAATCTACATTCCAGTGGAACAGGAAAAGAATAGATACTTGGTATGTGATAAACTTAAACTATAAAACAAAGCAAATAATGGGAATTTTCTTTTAATATTTCTTCATTTCATGCTTCATTTAGTTGTTCAATTTATGATCCCCCATCTTCCCATATACATCCAAAATGAATTAAACAAGCATTTAAAACATTTTCTTCAAAAGAAAAAAAAAAATCATAATCTTAATAAAATTAATGATGTCAGAAACTGGTTGAAAGCATCTCAGAATCATTTCAAGAGCTGTGCACCCGCAGCATGAATACGCTATGGTACATATCCTTTTGTTATCCTAAATCTGTTAGTGTCTGATGCTGTGTCCCAACTTGCTCTGCATAAGAACTGCATGCATCACAACAGTAAAAATGCAATACATCTGCCATTAAAAAAACTGTTTGTAACTGGTCCCTAAAACAAGAATGCTACGAGTATACTGGGGCAGGAAATGTAAAACACTGAGAGGGACTCCAATATTCTACTTTCTGTTCATGTGTTCAGATATTTACCTTTTATATAAGTCCTATATGTTGATTTGTTGTAGATGGTAAAGTAAGATCAATGAGTTTCTTGATGCAGTGATATGTGACACTGGGAGTACACAACGCTGCTATCAGCCTCAATTTAGACAAAATGGGGGCTACTCTTTCTTCAGTGAAGCAGAATGTAGCCAGCAACAACATTTACCCCCTCAGAGGGTTTAAGAGTACAATTTAGAGGTTGACATTCACACATTAAGGAATACCACGATTTAGACTTATATTAAATTGTTTTAAGTTGGCAGGTCTGGCAGGAGTACTAGCTCAAGACCTCCAAAACCTCCACGCAGTAATGTTTGCTGCACTTCTGATGAAAAACAGACCTGAGTGGTTTCTCTAAAAAATGCTTTCAGAAAAGTGTGACGCCAGATGGAGTGGAATGCAATATGAAAACAGGTTGGGCAGATGGCTTGCCGTCCGTCGATGACTAATCCCAGAAAATCTGGGTTTAACAGGTGCAAAGGTATAGGAGTGCATTGGCATTCCTAATGTCGTTTGATAGCGCGTTTTGAATGATCTGCGCATTTAAACCGTATAATCAGTTTCTGTTGGCCACGAGGTAAATGAGCATTTTTTGCGTCATAAAATTTCGACCGTTTTAAGGATACTGAATATGTTATTACCTTCCCTCTTACATAGTTATAATTATGGATATACTCTACAGAAAGCTAACCGTTTAATATGTTGCCTGACTAATCCCTACTATGGTGATTTGTCAATGATATGTTTTCACATGGGCAATATTGCATATTCCTCATTAAATAATTGGGCTAAACATGCATTTTTTTTCAAAATGCATCCCCTGTTTATGTGAAAAGTACAAACCTTGTGTTAAAATTTCCCTCCACTGCCGTCTACGACTCTCGAAGCAATTTACACCTTATCATAGAATAAAAATTACTTTCCCGCAAATATTCTCTGCTCTAACTTATCTCAGTGAAAGCTGTCGGGAAACGTGTGGCTGCTATCGAAACATGTGAGCCGCATTTACGCAGTAAGGAACAGCACGTAAATCGCTGCTTTCCAGAATCAGAGGTACCTTTGCGCAATAAGGAGCTCACCTCTTTCCTTCCAGCGGTGGGAAAACGACTCTTCGACAGTCCTGTGTGAGTCAAGACGGGCAGTCATTCTGAAACGACAGGTGCACACCAACAAGCCCGGGCTATGGGAGATGCTCACTTAGTCACACAATTTTTGTATGACAACAAATGACAAAGAAGATGCTACCGTTATTCTGGCGGATTCTGTTTAACATCATGGGTATGCAGGCAAGTCATTCTTCCTTTTTAAATAATTCATTTTCTTTTAAATAAATAGAAAGTAGATGGTACATTTCCAACAATATTGTGAGATTTTCGTTTTTTAAAAGATTTTTGGTTTTATTGTAGAAATGAGGATACTAAACTGAATTGTTCGAATTCTTGGTAATGTGTTCATAGAATTCGATCAAGGAACTTGCACGATTGTACGATATCATTTCGTTTGCCTTTACAGGCTATGCTATATGTTGTCTGAACGTGTCATTGATTCATTTATTATTACATTCGATTTCAAACCAGTGGATAATCAGGTTTGCTTTAACTAATGGAGAAGGTTGAGGCAATAGTCAATTTCACCATCTGATAAAGACAGTATGAAGCACTACCATAACACTATCTTATACACTAATGTATTTGTCACCGATAACGCAGTCACCTCATAGTCTCTAACGATCTACAAACGTTTTGTAATGGGAAAAATAAAATCTAAACACGGCAGCACTGAGACAAATAGGAATTGGTTAGTTTACTTATAACTGAATATTTTTACAGGACTTTAAGTTGTAAAAAAGCTTATTATAGGCTAAATTATCCTGAATTTTCCACAAGAAATGAATAAAAATGTTGTGAGCAAAAAACAGTCTTTGCAGAATAAATAATATATGTGTGTATGTATGTATATATAGATAGACAGATAGATAGATAGATAGATAGATAGATAGATAGATAGATAGATAGATAGATAGATAGATAGATAGATAGATAGATAGCAATGATGGAATTTCAGGTATTTTTTTGAATTTTGAGAAGGTCAAGAAAAGCCTAACACAATTTTCTTTGTTCCAGCTCTGAGGCGCCAGAGCACTCACACTCCAATGGCTTATACATGAGATTCGAGACCCTTACAAAGGGTGACGCTAAGGCAAAATCCTTTCAGCCAGCCAGTGGAGTTGCTTAAGTCATAAGCTAAGCGATCAGCGGTCATGCTGTGGAACACCACGTAGAAGCAAAATGAATGTCTCTTCAGATCACCCTGGAGCACAGCTGCAGTTCTCCCCTTCGTTGCCCTACGAGAACTCCAGCGTTGACTCATTCCAGCAGGAGAATACAGAGCTGGAGAGACTCCTCCTATTGACGATCCAGGAGCCCACCACCATCGCCCTCACCGTGATGTACGTGCTGTCCTTTGTGGTGGGGTTCGTCGGGAACATCATGTCCATCAAAGTGCTGACCAGCAGGCGGAGCAAGAGGCTGCCGGGCGTGAGCGCCACCCGGAGCCTCCTGATCAACCTGGCGGTGTGCGACCTGATGGTGGTGTGCGTCTGCATGCCCATCACTCTCGGCCACAAGATCTACACCGTCTGGGTGTACGGGGACTTCCTCTGCAGGGCGGTGCCCTTCACCCAGGCCGTGTCCGTGTCGGCCAGCGTCCTCAGCCTGACCGTCATCAGTGTCAACCGCTACTACAGCGTCCACAGCCCCCTAAACGCCCGGTCCTTCTTCACCCGGCGGAAGATCTTCTGGACCATCGTGGTGGTGTGGGTCCTGTCCTCCGGCATCTGCTCGCCCCTGGTCTTCATGAACCAGCGGGATGAGTTCCGGCCCATCGAGGACCTGCCCTTCGTGTTCCCCATCTGCAGGGAGATCTGGCCGCAGGCCAGGATGAAGCAGGTCTACAACGTGCTGCTCTTCGTCGCCCTCTACTGCCTGCCGGTGACCTTCAACCTGACCATCAGCTGCCTGACGGGGCGCAAGCTGTGGTGCGCCTCGCGCCACTTTGCCGAGTTCGACCCCCGCGGTCAGGCCGCGCATTCCTCCCGCCTGAAGGTGCGCAAGAAGATTGCCAAAATGGTGGTGGCCCTTGTGCTGCTGTTTGCCATCTCCTGGCTTCCGCTCTATGTGGCAGACATCTGGATCGACCACGAGGTGCACCCCCCGCCCTGGATCCTCCAGCTGCGGCCTTTCGCCGAGTGGCTGGGCCTCACCAACTCCAGCCTGAACCCCATCTGCTACTGCTTCATCGGAGACCTCTACCGCTCGGCCAAGGTCATCAGGAGCAAGTACCGCCAGAGGTTCCTCTCCTTCTTCCGATCCTCCTCCTCCAACGCCCTGCCAACGCTGCTCTCCTTGAAGAGGCCAACGTCCGGGCGGCACAAAGAGACCATGTGCAGCGTGCTGGAGGACCGCTTCTCCGACTGGTACTCCAACACCAGCATCTGCGAGACTGCGCTCGGTTCCAGCCAGCAGGTGTCCCTTAAGAGTTCCTTACGACAGCCAGGAGACGGCGGAGACTCAAGGGGTGTGTCCGATCATACGGGCTTCTAGCCTGCAATTGTAATCACCGCTTCTATGGAGACAGTGACCTCACTGCGTCACGGCAGTCAAACTCAGCAGCGTCCCAGAGGTGCAGGGCTTCAGTGCAAAACGCAGGCGCTTCTTATACAGCACAGAGGTTTCTCCACAATCTGTTATTTATTGGGGAAAAAATCAATTTCCATCAAACATGCTTGATGTGATTATAGAAATTACCCAACCACCGACATCTGTGATTTTTATGTCATTTTTGTGCATTCAGAGTTCTGTTTATTTAGCTGGACTTTAGAGGTGGTGTCAAATTGGAAGGATTTTTTCAAAGGGAATTTCTAAACACTTACTGACATGCACAGATTAAGGACAAACCTTGTGTTTTTCATTCAATAAAATGTGTTGTGGATAAATTCAGACAAATCAAAGGCTGGGTTTTATAGCTCTGCATTACTGACTACAAACATTTGTTTTATGTGCACAATTAAAAAGATCTTTACATCGCCATTGCCACTATATATTCTTCTGAGTCATGGCTGTTTTTTGGTACAAGAACTATAGACATAACTGGAAATCAACAGCAAAATATGAAAATATAAAATACAAATATACTGCATAAAAAAGGGCCAGAGCAAAAGCTCTCAGTATCTGGAAACCGCAAAAAAACATTTGCAAACACTCTAAAATTGCTTTAAAACTGACTTGTTTACACTATATAGAAAGTATACACAATATTCATACTTGCAATTATGCAATCATACACTGCACAATTTACTATGCTAGACAGTGGGTAATATTTATTACAAATTTCTTTTGAAAGGGAAAATCTTCTCTTGTTGACATAGAGGCAGTTCTCCAATTGAAAAGGGGATAAGGTGTCTTGCTGCATTGTGGCCTGACAGATGCTGTTGTTTTAATGTCAGGCCAGAGGCCATGTACGGCTGATGTAAAACGAATTTGTGTCTGATTAAAAGCAATTGTCCAAGGCAGGGTCAGAGGCACTCCAGAGGCTATTTGTGATGTGGCCATTTTGAGGAGGATGGACACTGGAAGGATGTCATGTTGTGAACCTCAGCCTTAGCAACTCTGCACTTTCCAACTCTCCAACAGGAAAAAAAAACAGTGTGCTTTCGTCAATGACTCACTGTTATGTCCTTGCCACCTTACTGTGGCTTTGCACTTCCCTCTTGAAGAACACAGATTTGGGACCAGGTGCAGAAATGAGACTGGGGCATTGAAATTAGAGACCATGCTAAATTGGTCTATTTTCCTCTTGTACGGGGTCTTTAGTAGGTCAGCGAGTGATTATGAAGGGAGTGGAGAAATTCACAGCATATTGATATGGAGCAAAATGAGCACATATATTCATGTATTTCTGAGTTTTCTTCGGTGTTGAAAAGGATTTATACACATTGTATAAGTGCCTTGAATATTGTGAACCTAGATTTAGAAAGACAAAAGTCTGAAGAATGACATCTGCTGTTTAACAGTGCTGGTAATTCAATCCACAAGCAAGTCTATGGAATAAACCAGCCCACTGAGCAAATTCAGTAAAGAGAGAAACTATATTTGGATTGATATTTAGAGTATTTACAAAATAATTGATTTTACTGTTGAGCTGACCTTCATTTTTTGTTATGAATATGGTTATGAGTCTGAGGTTCACATTCATATAAGTGTGTTTGGGTTTGTGTGTGTGTGTGTGTGTGTGTGTTTGTGTGTGTGTGTGTGTGTGTGTGTGTGTGTGTGTGTGTGTGTGTGTGTGTGTGTGTGTAAAATAGAGCTAGCAGCAGGAAGTCATCACCTTCCATTCTTCTCATGATGAAGCACATCCCTGATTGCCTGCACTATCACAAAAACACACTCTCCTCCATTGAAAAGCCCAATAAGTGGCCCTGACAAAAACACTCTGATTGGTGTTAATGAGATGAATTTTTATAAAATAGAATCAAGAGCTGTCACAAAGGAAATGTGCTGCCAAGCATAAACTTGTGGGATTTCATAGATTCTTTTCCAAAGGATTCACCTTAATCCTGTTTATGTTTTAGATGTTATTGATGTATCCAGCTGGATATTTACTCAACTGATTCAGGTCAAGTACCTTTCTCAAGGTTACAGTAGGGGTTCAAAGCTTCAACCTTTTGGTTACAAAATTATATCCCTGACCGCAATCACAAAATAGCTCATTTTCAGTTATTTCTAGTGAGGTGTATATTACTTTAAACTCATTAATGTTTTTAGTGATATAGCTTTGGAAATTATTCATGACAACAAAGTGTTTTCCACCCACTACAGACTCAGTGTATTTCAGGGTGACTAAGGAGTTCTATCCCTCCATTCCACCGTTCCTTGCAGCTATTTGTCAAACACTGAGGCAAGCCTGAGAAGAGCAAGCAAATGGCATGTCTTTCATTCTGTCACTCCCTCCCTCCCTCTTTCTCTCTCTCTCACTCTCTTTCTCTCTCTCTCTCCCTGCTTGCAGCCCTTTCTCTTCATGTCAGGGTCTTTATTTGCAAGGCATGACTTCCTGATCTGTTTTCATTCACAGTACTAAAATGCCACCCAGCAGGAAGTTATATAAAGATCAGATTCACACACGATGTTCAACAATCTAGCAAGCGAAAACCAGCTGTTCTATTTTGTTGATATATAGCTAACTTAAAAATAATACCCTACTCATATTCATATTCATAATCACATGCGTCACTGATGAATACATACCGTCACTTCCATATTTAATGTCATTATCTAACAACTGCCACAGTTCAGTTCTTTCATGCCTCAGAAACCATGGGGTATCTGAGCTATGGATTGTCACTCAGTTTTGTAGCTGTGGGATAAATATATTCATTCTTGGAGGCACTATGGGATAAGAAAAAAATTGTTCATGCATTTCAAGACAATTTTCAACACCTTTAATGAGTTAGAGAGTTTAGGGATCTGTGGCCGATTCGGATTTTCTCTCAATACATTTCATGAATTACATTTTCCCTGTTCCAAGGCCAAATAGGTGAACACAACCTGTGAGGTTTAATTTCTGCCCAAGCGTGAAAAGTTGGCAAATTATTATGCAAAGAGTGTAACACTGTTTGAATGGACAATATGGCATCATACTTACAGAATGTTTCAGAGACATCTGGAATGCACTGAGATTCAGAGTCCATTATGATCAGCCTTGTACATGAAGCCAGTTGAATCCATATGAATTTTATAGTCAAAATATATTAGAGTATGGCTTTGACTCTGTTGAGTTCACTTGTCCTTTTAAAAAGGAGACAGATTGTTTTTTTCACAGAGTACTCTGTGAGGCAGGTGAATGGGAGCACATTTATTGCAGATGACCCTGAAATTGTGTGCGGCAAGGCTGACCTTGTTCATTATTTCAGGCGCATTCACAGCCTCCGTCAGGACCGTCACTGCGGTTCCAGCTCATTTTATCTCATGGAATCATCAGTCAGTGCCACTGGAACACATGGGTGGAAAACATAATGAAGTTGCACTTCCTACAAAAGGCACCCCGGACTTCTATATTATTCATTTCCTTGTTAGCAGAGTTACACCGAACATGTTCTCCAGTTTTATAACTGGAAAGTCACGTCGGTACCTTGTTCAAGGGTACAGCAATGGTATCCCACCTAGAGACCTTGACCTGCAACCTTGTCATTACAATCCCAGCTCCTTAACCATTTCACTATGCTGCGAGTCTCTTAAATTTTACTAAAACGGACCTATTCAGATGTGTTATTATTTGTTTGCAATGCAGTTCCCTCTGGAACAGGGTTAGAACAGGGTACAACAGATGACACATTCATGCAGTGCCATTATTTACAGGCCTACAAAGCAACATGTCTGCTTCATGGGTTTAAATCATGGTAATAATAATTTATGAAATTATGGATCAATTTATGAATGAACAAATTTGTCTTATTAAATTACTCTTGCACAATCATTTCATAGAGCTGCATTCAATTCAGGTCTGGCACTTCATTCAGTTCAGGTTTGATCAACCATACATATTTTTCCAAATGCCCCACTTGGGATTCAGGTCTTCTGGTTGCAAGTTTATGGACCAGAGCAGGACATGTCATGAGATTCAATGATTCAATGCCTCACTTTCCATGGTTCGACTGGAAATAACTACATCGGATTGAAGTAAATATGTAAATAATGCTTCATATTCTTTAGCATAGCCATTTTTAGCTGTTAAGTACATGCAGTACATTTCCTTATTTGTATTTAACATGGTTACCATTGATGTGCTGAAACATGCAGAAGAGTCCCATGTGAAATAGGAAAACAGGGCTATCATGTGCAATATTGATAAGAGTTCAAGGATAGGCAACCCTGAGCTGGAAAAGGTAAAATACATACATTATTTATTATACATTTACATTTGTTGTCTGCATGTTGCACATGCAAATTTTTCCAATTGGTACAGTGCATGTGACATGTGCCATATTACTTGCAAGTCAGATTATTAATGATGCACCACGTAGTTGTTTGCGAGAAATATTTTCAGCCTTTTCTGATCACAAAAAAATTGCATAAGGAAACAGCCAGTTCTCAATATTCCTTTCCAAAGTATGCAATAATGAGACATTTTGTACTGTGCTGTCTTTTACCCGAGGGCACTGTGGTATCAAGGAAAAATGTCACAGCACAATATTCAGTCCAAGACTATTGATTCACAAATGTGAATGGAACCATTTAGAATTTTAAGCTATGTATTAGTCACGACCTCAGTACCCGCCTCTATTGTTCACATGCCCACCGCTGAGCAAGGGAACACTGCACTCCACTTCTGTCATGTCTCCAGTAGTAAACTTTCTTGAGTCATTACACCTCACAGATTTGCCATTTGGCAGATTTGGTTCGGTGAATTGCACAGTCCTATGCGGGGCGCTTAAGCATCTGGTTGAATTTTGACAGATACAGTGTTGTGCAGTTTGACACTTTTGGCCCGAAAGGAATGGATTCATGTCAGCCACTTAGTCCCCGACAGGAAGTGCACTATGCAGCTGGCCAATTTTGTCTGACAGGAAGCAGGAAGGGCAAAGGAGGGTCAAACCAACCATAATGCATCAGTAATTTCTGACGGCATCCAGTGGACTTTGGAGAAAAATTCCCTCTTTTCAGCCACCTTGCATCTCTTTTCCAACAAGTTCAGTATTTGTTTGTTCTTGCCTGTGGAATGAATTAGGAAACACTCACAGCCAGGGTAATTTCAACAAGCTTTTAACATTACATCTGCTTAGCAGAAACCTTCATCCAGAGCTTACATAATTTAGGAATCATCCATTTATATAGCTGGATATTTATTGACTCAATGCAGGCTAAGTGCTTTGCTAAAGTGTACAATAGCTATGCCACACCATGGAGTCAAACCGGCAATCTCTGCATTACAAATCCTGATACACTGCGTACCAACACATGATCCCCATGCACTCCATACAACTGTTATGACAATGTTCCCTATAGTTAGCCAATGTTAACTTTGAACGAGCATTTCCAAATGCATTGATGAAAAATACTTGTTCTGGGTTTTCATCTATTACAGTTCAAGGTTAATTAAATGATCCTACAAAAGGAATATATTTAGTTAAATGTGAAAATGATTTGAAAATAGGGGTCACCTTTCTGCCTTTCTATGGTACCTTGCCTTTTATAAACTTCACTTCACATGTTTATAGAAAACTGTGAGGCCAGCTGAATACATTTCACTCTTGAAAATGTGCCAGGAGAGAACATCGTCAATCCCACCTGTAAGAATAAAATAACAGGTAAGCAGATGAGACGTTACTACTCTGCCTGACAAAAGAAGTCTTTCAGATTACCAGAAAAAGATTTTGCAGACTAGTTTAAAATATTAATTGATGCAGAACTGAGGGCATTATGAATAATGTTATCTTCACTGAATGGTGACCCAACACTATTTTACTGTTGTACTTTAAAATAAAGACATTCTGGGGGAAGATTAGCTGTGAGGTTTAGCAGGGGCACACTAAACTAGGCAAGTGATCAAAGTTACTCACAGACAAGCTGTCGCTGGCACTAAAGCCGGTGAATGGTGAATTATGACAATTATTACCAATTATAACATAGGCCAAACCTGAGCATCCATCCTGTGTATACACATCCACTTCCCAGAGCACATCATGTCATAATTTGATGTGAGAAGCATCTTTCTGACCATGCAAAGCAGCATCATAAACCACAACATAAAATCGCACTGAAAGGCAGCCTCACTTGATATGAGTCCAAAGTGGCTGCTGTGCTCCTTTGATGCTGGAGAGAGGAGAAAGAAGAGAGGGCGGCCTAATGTGGAGTGTAAGGCAAGCAGGCAAGCAATTTTTGCAAATACTGGAAAGGGAGTGATTGTGACTGCTCGCTTGCTGAATCGGCCCACGGGAAAGGTCACAGGATAAAATAGAGAGGCGTCGAAAAAAAAAGCGTTGATAGACTGCTACCAAGAACCATAATGACAAAACCCAGTCTACAGCTGAAGGGAGCTGGAGTGGAAGCAACCTGTAAAAATGACTTCCTGAGAAAAGCATGACCTGAACAGAAAGGGTAGGGAAACACAGGGAAACAGGTCAATGGAAGAGTGTACACATATTTAGCAAAAAAAGAAGGGCTGTACATCAGTTAAAGACCCAAAGAGCTCCCACAAAGCAGCTGCTTCAATATATATTTTAAATATTAAGGTGTATTCAACCTTGTAACGAGATAGTTTAATAGACCAAGTTAAAAATACATGTGACAGTAACAGGAACACTCCCAGAATTGCCAGGGCTCTCTGGTATTTTAAAATTCATTCATTCATTTAAGCCAAATAATTTGATGCCCACAGATAATGGTTTGCACACAGTTTTGCATGAACGATGCTCAACAGAAAACAGTTTGTGTTTCTAGCTCCATAGATTCATGTTGATAGAATATTGATATTTTGATTCAGTTTGTCCCTTCAAAAAGTCCCTGCTTTTTTATACATAAAATCCATACATCTTATTCTGCACAAGGAAAGAGACCATACAGATGTGCTGTGTACTGTCACTCAAGTCCAGACATATATACTGTCAAATAATGCTGACGACAGATATGGTAGAAAAATGAGATTTGTAGGTGTCTCATATGGAAATATCACCTTACTCTTGGAAGACAGTGAAACGTGAGCTTGTTTGTTAGTTCTAAGGTGCTGCCTTTGTAAATTTTAATTTTATCTTTTACTTTGTTCTTTATAAACCATGGTAAATATGCAAACTATAGTCTACTGCTTTTGTTCATTTTGTTCTGGTTTAACAAATGGTTCCTGAATCATGCCCAGATAGAATAGCTATATCTTTCTGTACACTCTGTCTCTTGTCTGTTACAGGTGTTATGGTCATCCTTCATGTATTGGTCATCCTTTTTAGACAACCTGTTGGGTCTTTTAATCCTGGGTTTGTACAGATGTTCCAACTCCTTACGTGTTGATAATTAAACCAAGTAATGTGACTTGCTTATGTCCCTTTATGCAAAAAAAATTCTAAAACAAATGTATTCATCCATATAAGATGATAAATAAATACATGTATTGTAACTCATAAGCGTGTATAAGAGTATGTATACTGTAGTGGAGAAAATATGCGTTCAGTGCCATTATGCGATGCTTTTGAAGGACAGATGAAATTGTTGACGCCCACACTGAAGGCAGCTGTCAAACCTAGCTTCGGTAATAAGCGGCGAAAGATGGCCCCAGGCGTCTGGGGAAGTTTGCGAAAGGTTACCGTCTAGGTGACAAAAGGTGAGGTATTCTGGGCTGAGGCGTTCTCACAGGGACCCCACGAGGCCCAGAAGGCCAGGTCCTCGTAGTCATCACTGCAAGTATTTTCAGGCTCCACTTGTTGTGAATGCAGCGCTAATTAACAAGGGACCTGAGGAGCCAGGGCAAGCCGCATCAACAGTCTTTTCAATTCTCTCTGCGGAGACTTGGGAGACTTCCTTAATGGACGAGTCGGCTGTCAGAGGGAGTATGTCAAGCTGACAGTGTAATCAGAAACCCCTCACTGCAGTGTTTGTACTGTACCTTCCAGTCCAATTACTGCGACTGATGTGTCCTCTGTCCCTTTCTCTTAACCAGTTAGACACTAACTGGAACATATTGACTGCTAAATGGAAGGCCTAACTCTCAGTTCCCATGGTACTGAAAGGTTTTAGGATGTTGGCAATCAAACCACCTATTAAACCACCCACTCACCACATGGATGGGGAACCCCCTGAATCTACCCTTTTCAATGGCACAGCAAGCTTTATCTTTGGTTCTTCACAACAGGAGTGAATCTGTAAGATGACTAAGTGATGATGCTAAGCAAGAGCTAAATCTGAGCCCTGGGATTTGATATAACCATCCCACCGGTCGCTTCTGTGGCTCTATGCTCCTCGCCAGTCTAGGATGTCCTGAACCCTTGCTCCTGGTAACTCCCTGAGTTCAGTCCACGCTATCTCTGGCTTGCCTGGTCACTGCTTTCCCACCTCTCCAGCTCACCTCTATTTCAGCCACAGTCACACAAAGCATTTAACACAGAGCACATAACACAGAACACAGAGCGCAGAACACAGGACACAGAATATAGAACACAGGAGACCACTCCCCTGCAACATCTTGCAACATTGTTAGGAGGGCCAGCTACCTCCCTTACCCTCACCCTGTTTTATTGTCTCTCCAGGCCATGTTTAAATAACGCTCTCTGGGCCCCTACATCCCCAATATCACGAACAGGGTTCAGGCATACCTCATTTCCTTATTACTGCCTATGGTAACGTGGTGCCACCCCTCTCTAAACCCCAGGTGAGCTTCTGGCAGATGCACAAAAGGATGACCACAACTTCCATCTAAAAGCTTTTATATGGCCACTTTGGCACAGATTATGAAACAAAAAAAAACTGAATAAAAATAGTCAGGAGGCATATTCCCAGCCAGCAGACCTCAGGTCAACATTAATCATCTCTGACAGGAAGTTGCATAAAAAATGAATGCCACCTGCAGCAAAATGTATTTAAAAAGTAATGCCTTCATTAGGTGGCACAGTGCCAGGATGATTGTCTCACCACATAAACGAAGGGCTAGTTTACGGAGAGCGAGCAAAGCCTCAACAATAAGAGAAAAAAATCAACACAGACAGCAAGAAATAATTCATACCTCAATTCTTCCCGTTGTGCTAACAGCAACCATCTGGAAGAGTAAATGCTCAGGCATGAAGGTTCCTTCACATCAACAGGTTGCAAAATGGGCATGAAGTTTTGCTTACTGAGATCAGCCTTAGGCAATCATATAATGGTCACGTTAACTGAATCGGTTCAAATTATCAGTTGAATGAGATCTGATTTGCTTGTCATAGCTGGTCAATCCCCTGACTAATTGATTGATTGGACGCCATCATTGTTGGTAGCTCCCATCTTGTCCCTGGCCTGAATAGGTCAACATAGATAACAGGATCGAGCCAGGTCTATCTCGGCAAATGAGTTGTCTATGTCCAGCTGCAGTCTTTGAGAGTACAAAGTGCAGTCTCTGCTCTGACAACATATGGGACATGTACAGTAGGTGCCACAGAGGAGAGAGTTAGTGCCGGGCCATATCTGCAGCCAATATTTCAAATCATTTCCTCAGGATGGCAAGTGCAATCTGACCCTCACCCTTTATTTAAGCAATGGGGCAAAGTCAGCCTTATCTACTCGACACAGCAGCAGAATAATGAGGCCAGGACTATGTTGGTAATGTGTTTCTCCACCCTTACCTTTGCTCCAGAATTGCCATAGCAGTAATTCGCCGATTTGATTTCCGCAGGAATGTAGCAATCCTCAGAATTACACAACCTGACCCAGGGAACCAAAGGTGAGATTAAGATTAATTCACGGCTCACCCTCTTGCACCACGATCCAGTTTCCTTCATTAGCCTGAAAGAGAGGAGCCTGATATTGAATTTGGGCCATATCGTTTTAGGGTTCAACATTTATTTTAGGATATTCATCGTGATTTAAATGTTATGTGAAATAATAATTAAAAAACATATCACAATAACAACCATCAAATAAAAAACAGTATACCCCTGGGAGAATTTATATTTACCTTAAAGTCAATGTACACCAGTAGGTTAGCTACTTGTAGTCTTATGCGAAAAACACATATTTATGCTACCTGCCATACAAATACCAGGGTAAAATGAACCACTTGCTAGCAGACACTTCTTTCAGATAGCATGGCCTAGGTATACATCCTGTGCACCTTGGAAACCAAAATGTTTGTCAAACTCAAAAGTGATTTACAACTGGCTGTGTACTTTTTTCTTCATATTTTCTTTGACAGCAGTGCTGGGTAAAATGTGACATTGGTCCTTACATGCATCGCCATTTTGTTATATTAACATTACTACAATTTCTATAGACGTCTTCTTTGTTATCCAGTATTAGGACATGTCATATTTTCCAGCTGCTTGCATTCACTGGTACTGTTAAGGCGTGCTCAATGTGCCAGATGACGGAGGAAGATGAACTGTTCTTCCCTCCTGGCATCATGACCAAATAAAAAATGTTTTTTCATTACATTCCTTTTTAGTGAAAGAGCACTCTGTCATTCTCTAAGGTGTGGTTTGTCTCGCCCAGCAGTAATCTTACCTCTTCTCATGAATTTTTTTCCACCAGCACTTTTTTCCATCAAGCCAGGGTACCAATAATCTGTGAAGTGCCTAATGAATTCTATAAATACAGTACAAGAAAGGACATGTCACAGGACTTTTCTCATCTGTGGAGTCATTCAGCACAATACTAAAATTCTTTTCATTTTTCAATCTTCTTGGCTCATTGGTGGGAACAGGGACGGGCTTAATAAGTCTGGATATTTGTTTTTTGTTTCCTGTCAGATTTTTGCCCTGTTATTTGCTTCTCATCAGTGTTGGTAAGGAATGTCGCAGTACCCCTTTTCAGCATTCCATTTATTGTCCTCTAGGGGAGTTTTAGAAAATGGTAACATGACCTCTGGAGAGATATACCCATTCACGTGTTTGTTTTGAGAATGTGTGAATTTTTAGGCATCATTGGAGAAGCAACAGTGAAACTAGTTGAGGGTGGTTAGCGATCCCCTATGAGAAAAGCTGTGCTATATTTATACTGCATGACGAGCGATTGATTTGCCCCAGGCCCAGTGGTATGTCTTACCCTACTGTTACCATCTTAAGAAAACAACTTCACTGAGTAGCATGCTTGATCCATGACCTCATGTTGTAACACAGACAATACCCTGTGTAAAATGCAGCATCACCTTGATTTATAGATACTGGAGGTTTTACACTGTAGACAGAATGAACTTCATTATGAGACAGGTAGAGTAGTGTGGACCTGACATACGTGGTACCATATAGCTAAGCTTGCACTGAGTTGCCTGGTAACAGGTTGTTGCTCATCTTAGCTATAGGCTCTGTGTACCCCAGTCTTCCCCTAAAGCAGCAGTGTGAAATCAGAAATGGTCTGGTAGGGGGCAGAGAAAAATACAGCCCTTTTCATCTAAGATCAGAGAAGCTGCGTCTTCAAAGGTGTATACAGCTATTTTGAAGATGATCGTAATAATAACACGATTCGCGCTCAATTACCCTTCAGCAAAAAAATAGCCAGTTGCACCTTGCAAGACAAGGTTGCACCTTTCTAGGAATGATGCTACTATGTCCGGACTGCTAAATACATGCCCTCTGTGGTGCTGGGTTCCTTCATGATTCCATTAGGAAAGCATGTTACAAGTGTGCTAAATTTTGGTCAGTGTGCAGAGAGAGATTTCACCAGCTTTGTTTCCCCAATCAATGCAAGTGTGTTGGTTATCGAAGAATGCTGTTCCCTTGCATGACTGTGGCCTGCAAGCACAGCTGTGAAATCCTGTTGGGGGGGAGACTGCCTGTCAAAGTTCATAAAGGAGGACGCACAATTCTTCGTGGTGCTGAATGGATACAGACTCCATTTAGCCGACACTGTCTCTGGAGACGCATCAGCAATTCCTATATTTAATCAACATAGTACAAAGGACCTGCAGCGGTTATCACATTGGCATTTAACAAGATTAAAAGGGTCTGTCCAATTACTGCTTTCGCTGGGCCCTCTGGCCACTGAGCAGAGAGATGGGATATCTTAGCACATCCTCACACTCTAGAATAATGCAAAGAGACAGGCATCAGAACAAGCAAATCTGGTTCTAACTCATTTATTGCACAACTGGAATAAGGATAACAGAGGATATGCACGTGAGATATCATTACATCTGCCCAGAGATATCAGGCTCAATCTCCTTTGATTTCAGAATCAATTAAATTCACCGTTTATATGTGCATGCATCAGTCTTTAGCTTTAGTGAAGGGCGAGGTATATAGGCTGATAGCTGTTTAATGGAATTTATCACACTATAAAGAACAACACTTTGCAATATAAGATTTATGGATTACATTATCTTGAGGTGTTTATAAGAGCATCTATTTATATAAAATGAAAATTCTACTTGTGTCAGGCTCTTTTACAAATGACGTTTATTATCCTGAGTTTATCCTTGCTTCAACCAGTTTGATTAATAACAAGCTCAGCTCTACATGAGGAGTTGCAGTTCTCAGAGAAAGTCTATAAAATGTGCAATATCACAGAATGCGTTGATTAAAGGTATATATCACATCTGCAATGCTGAGAATCATTCAAGTTACATTTGGTCATTCCCATCACAGGAACAATGGCCACCATGCATTTTTTTCTGCCAATCCAGATACAGAGGTCCTCCAAAGGTGAAGAGTGTACATAAAGTATGTGTGACTCATGTCACACTGCCTGCAACCACAGGACACCCAGAATAGGCTTCCTATAGAGCTAATGACAGTGGAGCTGCGGGCCACCTTCAGCACCTTGGCTACCCTACCTGGATGTAATAGCACTGCAGTCTTGCCTTTTTCAAACTGTACATTAGGGTTTTATCGATGCACTTTGACAATAGTTGTTAAAATGTTGTTGTCTGTATTCAGGATGACATCATTTATGACATTGTTGCAATGTGCTCATTCATTCAGACGTAGTCATATTCATAATGTCTCAAATGCAATATAAAGGGAATATAATATAAAAGAGATACCACTGTACCTGCATGTCAATCTGGTTTTCAGTGTTTCAGGTCATTTAGGTCTCCAGACAAACCTGCAAAGCAGCAGTACATGAGGAGAGGTGCGAGCCGATAGCTAGAGGACTTCATTTAGGCAGATCCCAAGAGATAGGCAGCACATCAATCCATGTGCAAATTTCACACCCAGGGTTTAATCTGACACATGTACTCACCTGATTCCTGCAGGCTTCTGCGTGTAACACCAGGTCAAGGGTACAATGGCTCATGAACTCGTGTCAAAATTTCTGTTTACAGCTGCGCAATCAAAATGGGCCAAGTTACAATCAGTGATCATCTGCTTGGAGTTGATTGTTGAAGTGACATGTGGCTGTGGCTTGAGTTTCAATTAGCCCCACAGCAAGTACTACAGGGGGGCTCAGATTCCATACCAGAAGAGTAAACAGTGTTATCTCAAATTGCCACATGGCATTTCACTTTTCCTCTATCAGATTTGTTAAAAATATCACCCATTTCATCATTCATATATTGGATTAATGAGATTAATAGCCACTGTTCATTTACTAACATAATGTGTCCTGTCTGTACCCAGCAAAAACCAGCTGCTAGTGCTTTTTCTGTCTGGGAAATACGTCATCCACCACTCCTGATAGAGGGTCTAGGCAAACAGTCCAATTCATATTTCCTGTGAGTAACTCTGTTGGTATGCATGTTTCACAAACACTCATAATTTATACAAAATGGTGAACGGTTATAATTACCAAATACTTCAGGAGAGGATTGTAGAAGCTAGCAGGAGTTTTATCATAAATGATCAGCCTTTATACAGAGACTTTTAATTTAAATTAGGCTGCAACATTTGCAGGGAGTTGTGTGGCACAGCGGCAAGGAGCAGCAATCGTAACCCAACGGTTACCAGTTCAATTCCCATGTGGGCCGCTGCTGTTGTACCGTTGGATAAAGTGCCATTTAATGAGATTATCCAGACTGTCTCAGTAAATAGCCAGCAGTAATGGAGAAAACCTAAAAACAACTGTTAGTTAGTTAAGCAAGTTGCTCTGGATAAGAGTATCTGCTAAGCAAAGGTAAACCTGTGGCAAAATATCAATGTTTGCACTCCACTACTGCTTACTGCTCATCTAAAGAAAAATCCATACTTATCAGGTATTAGATCAAGAAGACCTGTGGCATTCAGTGCAGTTGAAGTGGCAGGATGGTGAAGCAGTAGAATTTTGTTTGTAACCAGAAGGTCATGGGTTTTATCCCCAGGCAGGATGCTGTTATGCCCTTGAGAAGGCTACTTACCTTCAACTGCTTCAGTTCGTATTCTGCAAATATCCAGCTGTATAAATGGATAACATAAAATACATATTACCCTGGAAAAGGTTGTCTGCTCAGGAAATACATGGAAATAAACGGACATGTAAAAAAAAAACAGCACGTGTGAGAATGAGCTTTTAAAATCCCGAACATAATTGGCCTTATAGCCACGCACGTGCAAATGAAAAAATAAACCTGGTGTCATGTTCTGATGTATTCAGTTTTGCTCTGTTTTGATACCACAGCGCATCACAAGCCCGCACTTGAAAATCTACATCCTGATTATATTTTGGAAGGAGCGTGTGCTCCCGGGAAGAAAAGCACTACTGGCTGCACCGAGCTCCCCGTCTCCTACCTGTGCGTGGCAGGCGCATTCGGATCACAGACACAGATAAGAGATGGCGGGGGATCCTGCTGTGCGGACCTCTGGGGAGACATAAGTGCCGTCTGTGAGAATCGCGAGCCGCACAGTCACAGAGCTGTCCTCCCCCGGTCTGAGAGCCCAAAACAATGACCTTTTCCTCACCAGCTGTCTGCCTTTGTCTCCTAATGGTCCACTGCAGCAGGTCTCAAAACATAGGATCGCGTCAAGTGTGCAGAACACGCAGACAAAAAGACAGCTAATATATTTGCAATATATAAACGGGCAGCCAGGCTGAGACTAAGTCTAAATGAGTGCCTTTCCAGTCTAGGTCGTGTAAACGTGCACTCATTTTCACCCATAACTTTGCAGACATTTCTTTTGACCGAATATTTAAATTAAACTCAACAATTTTAAATATATTTAACTATATTTTATGGTTCCCTTTCTACATGAGCCACACACTCAACACTGCTTTTCAACTTTAAAAAGTATTCAGTTTCAAATAGTATTGAAATGTGTTTAGTGTCCCCCTCGGGCTGTAAATTGTCAATTTCTATCAAATATGCCATGGATTTCACAATCAAATATGCAACATAACAGTGTCTGATTAAATCCCCTTTGACTCCATTGTTGTTGAAAAGGTGTTTACCACATCCTTATCGCATTTCATTCAGAGTTGTAGTTGATTCACTATCTCCTCCTAGTGGTGAAAATTATTTTTCACATACGGTGTCATCATACCTCATTGGTTAGAATAAAACAGGAGTTTTGACTGAAAGTCAAGTAAAGAGTGATTCCTGTTCACATTTTAATTTCCTGTTCACATTTTCATGCAGGATAGCACAACAAAGGTGAGAAATTATTTTGATTGGCACTGAATGTAGAGAGTTTTAACTTGTTTATAATAAAAGGTTATGCTCTTATGTGTACAATCTATGGTCACTATAGGTATATGCTGAAATATGTGGTGAGTGGTTAAAATGTATTATTAATGGTGTAACAGTTTCTCCATAGTGAAACATGGTGTGAGAAGTATGTGAAAGCCAAGATGCCCAGGCAGCCCCGGCAGGTGATTTGTTTATTTCTGCCCAGAAGCAGGCAAGGGTGCTTAGTCCCTGCAATGCAGGCATACACATTGTCAGAGGAGGTCAGAGGAGATGACAATGCTCAGTCTGGGTGCTGCTGACTCTTCTGCTCCCATGCCATCATCTGAAGACAAAAAAAACAGTACTGCAGGAGCAGTGCAAGTACAGCGATGGCACACTGTCAGAGTCATGGGAAGGACAGCTGTGCCCTCTACTGGACGCTTTCATAAGTGCAATAGCAGCTAACAGCAAGGACTTTGGCCTAAGTGGAATACTTGAGAAATAGCGCTAGAGGGGGTCACAGTGATGTCTGAGACACTCCGATCAGCTCCAGTTATCTCAAAAAGTAAAAAAGCCATACTACAGGCCAGCATTCATAGAGCTGCAAAGGATCCTGTTTCCCATGTGTCCCAGCCCCTCAGTATGTCTTTGTGTTGGACACAAACAGCATCGACACATGCGTGGGGGTAATGCTGTCACAGCAAGGACACGAGGGAGACCAGATGGCTGCACACTTCAGCTCACCCCAGCAGGGAATAGGACTATTGTGTGGTGAAGACGGAACTGTCTTACCTGTACACCACCTCCAGCACTACCTCTATGGTTACCTCTGCAAGTTTTCTGCTACTAACAGGATCAGAGTTCTCTCAAATACCCATAGGGACGGGCTGCACATACATGGTGAATAGGAGCTCTGCACAGTGTTTGCAGTGACGGCAAGGTGAGAGCTCGCCGAGAAGAATGAGCACTCTGGCCACCCACGAGACAGAGCTGGCTGCCAGAGGACCCTGAGGAACTGGAATGATGGCAGGCCCAAGACTCTGAGATAGGGCCTGGAATGTGCTGGAAAGGATTGGGGAACAGACCTTCTCCCCAGAGACACTCTCCCTGCACTCCCCCGATTCCTTTGCAGTAAACACCATGTGCACCCCATCGCCTGCTCTGGCTGTTTACTAGAGTCCTGCACAGGGGAGGGAAAATATGGGCCGGTGGTGGCTAGTGCTGCCCCAGTTCCTTTGACTGGCCATCTCAGGGCCATGTCCCCCAGAATGGGACATGTTGGCAGAGCAAGAACATTCTGGTGACTGTGGGGAAACTTCTACTGGGAAGCTGTGTTACAGCAACAGGGAACGTTTATTCAAGTAACATGTGCGTATTATACCTGGGTTGTACTACCTGCACAATTTAATAAAATGGAAAACAGTCAATGCCATAGCATTGCGACCAAATGGTCCCATTACAGGTTTTGAGAGTCGAGTACAAAATGACCACACACTTGAATATACAAATCATCGCTCAGACATTGTGCACCTTAATGTCTCTTATATTTGGTTTGGACAAGATTACATCTTAAGAGAAGTGCTTATAAATAACAGGATAAGCAGGCTGTGGCAAAATATATGCATTTTGTGCCAAATTTGCATTACCTCTGTAAACATTTCTCACAAGCACACACACAAAGCAACTGAACAATCGTAGGCACCACTATTCTATTCCACTGGTGGTATAGTCTCATTAATGAAGTCACACAATTATTCCACCACACATTAAGACTTCATTGCAACAATCAATGTTCTGAGAGTCTGTGTCAGCCTTTTGGGTGAATGTCCTCTCCATGTGGACAGGTGCACTGTAGTTTCAGTGAAGGCGATTATTCTGTCCACTTTGGATGAAGATCTGTCAGCGCTATCCAGTCATCATCAAAGCTTTCCCTCTGAATTCGTAATTCATTTGGCATCAGTCTGTGTTCATTAAACAGGACCGCATCTGTTTGCACATCTGTCTGTGTGAACGCTATTTCTGCAGAGGCTGTTCATTGTAAGGTTGGGTGGTATGTTGTGCAGTATGTCACATGAATTTTGTCTGTCAAGATGAAGAAACAAAGACAAACACCATTTTCAAATGCCACTGGAATCTTTAATAAAAAAACACAACAAAAAAAAAAAAATTTCAAAAAATTCAAAAGGCATACATCATGTACTGATTTTTTGTGTTCCCTTTCTCTTGGAATCATGGTAAGCATTAAATATACTGACATTAACAGGGACATTAAAAACTATAGGAATCTATATCAGGAAGCCAATTAAGCCAATTTGACTAACCTAGCCTTGTTTAAGACAACAATGGGAAAAAAAAAACTTTTCAGATGACACAGTGAGCTCCATAAAACCTAATGGATCCATGTAAAACCCATGTGATGAAAACATATTTAGACAAAAATATAAAATGAACAGAACCAATTACCTATTAAAGTGTATGGCTCAGAAATTGTTCAGGACACCTCATCTACGAAAAGATTACCAGAATTGTCCAAAGCAGATGTTCATTCAGGCCACTCATTTCCTGCAGTACAGGCAAGGTACAATGGTAGCTGAACATTACTGAATATACAATCCCTTTTCAATTAAGGGCACATAGGACAAGACAGTCCTATAAGATAGAACAGAATCGCTGACAGAAAACTGCATTCACAATCCAACACACACAGCCATTATGGCTTCATTAACATTTAACATAGCATAAATACTGTTTTTTTTTCACCTTGGCTTATGAAAATACTTCCCTTTGCCTAAGAATATTTCATTAAATAAAATCAACTTATAAAAATACTTCTTGGCATGTAAACTTTTTCTTTTTTTTTAGAGTAGGCACTGTTACCAAGTGGGAATTACAGTGCCGTAACTCCGCAATGTAAGTAAATGTGCTGTACTTTTCTAACCCTGAGGGGTGGCTGGACTGTGGAGGATCCCTTTCTTTCTATCCCCAACCACCAGATACATGTTTATACACTGCAATTATGTCCCAGTCCCAAAAATGGCATTACAGATCATGCATTGTTTCTTACTTTTTCCCTTCTCCCTCAGAAAGAAAAAAATGATCACAAAAAAATGGACAAAAACAAACAACGCATGTGTGTGAGTGTGTATACACACACACAATAAACATAAAACATCCATGCTAAGACTACCTATTTAATACTGCCATGGTATGTTTAACAGGAGTGTGTTCATTTCAAGAACAGAAATACACCTTTATTCTCTCAGCTCATAAATCCCAGCACACTGGCATGTGCAAAAACAGAAGGGTGATTTACATACTAATATACTGCACATGGAAAATGCATATGTTTAAAAATGAAATTAAATGAATATGCTACTTATCTTAGACTATGTAAATTGCATGATTGGTGTGTTCATAGTAAAACAGGGTAGAGAGGGATATTTGTAAATACAGATATCTCTTTCTACACATTCATAATTAATAACCGATGCACAGTTGATATAGTTGGATAGAGCGCAAGGCACACATGCTCCACAGCAAGTGTCAATGGAAAACAGATGGTTTTCTGGAAGAGTTAATGTTGAGGTTAATGTACACAGAATTTATTCTTAACCCTTTCATGTCTATGGATGCATTTATATCCTTTAATTATGCTGCAATAAAAACATGCATCTTAAATATTTATTTTTGTCATTTAAAAATAATATAATTTATATTTTCAGTATGTTCAAGCATGGACGAAATGGTAAGTGTTGGCCTCTGGTGGACTAGACACATGGTCTGCCTGTAACTGACTTTGACTACTTAACATTATAGAGGTATAAAGTCAAAAATTCACACGGTTCCCTAGCTAACTAGGAACATTTTTACATGAATTTTGACATCCCTTTGATTGCAAGTTGATTTTTAAACAGAATGTAGCTGATGCAGAGCATTATAAATAAAAAGCTATCTGTTAATTAGTATTTACGAAATATTAATGAGTGTTCCCTCCACACTCATTTCCATTAGGAAACCATGGATGAGTAGGTCTTGCCTTGCCTTACAACAGGCACAAAATATACTTTTTGTTACTGGCTGTTCATTGACAAAATGTTATTTTACAGCACTATTCTATAACATATCATAGCCATAATTTTTTATGGAAATTAAAACCCCGGTACATGGTTTCCAATGACCACACAATCACACAATCAGATTATTTGCACTGGGTTTGCATTATTAATTAGCAGATTGATTTAAGTTTTTAAATAAAATGGCTAGTATGTTACTTTAGCACCCAAAAAATTAGGACATTAAGTTGTTCTTTGAATTCTATGATAAATGTGGTCCCAGAGTCTTGCTTCATAAGAATACAAATCTGTACAACCCTTAAACCAAACACGGACAGGAGCCGTTTTAATTCACTTAGCTAGTTTGATGAAATCAGAAAATTAGTAGGTTAATTTAAAGTAGTAACCAATACTACGTTGATGTGTAAAACGTTAAGATCAACTCACTCTGATAACACAAATCCAGTGATGGCAAGTCAGTAAACTGTGTCCAGCACATCAGAATGAGAGAGTAAAATGTTTCTTACACTATACACCAAACCAAAGGTGCGTGTACATTTGTTTTGATTTTCAAGTGTATCATGAAATAATCAATTAATTGATGCAGGAGATATGCAGCCAATGATCACCTCGGTACATATAGATTATTTGAATTACACGTTTTGGTTAGAAAGGGTTAATATCCTACACATGTAACCAGAGAGATACTGTTGCCAGTTGAGTTCAGCTGCATTTAGCAATGTGATGAAATCAGCAAGTCAGCAAGATGACTTACAACAATCTTCAATATTAAGTCACTCCAATGCCAAATTATAACACACAGTCATTACATAACTGAAGTACTGCACTTCAGTGTTTAAGTGTTAAATCTGGTTTATGTAATATATGACAAATATGCTGTGCAACTAAGATTGTCTTGATTGACTTTCTTTTGCATTACACATTAATTGATGAATCAAAGGCTTGCTAACTGCCAAAGTTCCAGTCTTAAATATTAAACACTATATTATCAATCACTCTTTAATGGCACTAATATTATAAAATATGCTACCGCAGAAGTAGTTTCTGCATACTCATTTACTCACAAAAAATACTGTTTAATGTCTTCCTACTCCCTGCCAATACTATTCATTCTTTTTAAAATGATTGTTGCAGATCCAAGTGCAATATTGCAAATGTCTTGCTGTGGGAAACCTTTGAGCTGTACAAACATATGTTACACAGCACTGCACTATAACCCTTTTTTAACACCCTTGCGGTCCACTTATCTTGATTGTGTACTTCTGAAATCCAAGGAAGGTTTTGAACAAACAGGTGATTCAGGTTCACATCCAATCAGTGGTCCAAATCGAGCAATTAAGACCTGAGCTGGATTGAAAAGCAACTTGTGGACCTCCAGTGGACACCACTACATAACTAAAATGCCACATACATTAGGGACCAACAAAGGGTTTTGCGATCTGTGATCCAACCGCACTGCTCCTCTGCTGGGCCCTATATATGTAGACAGCAACTCTATTATTAAGATTGCTCACTTAAAACGGCCTCATCATGATTATCCGTCATGTAATAGTTTTTCAGGCTTAGGGTATCCAAACAAGCTGAAGTCACCTTCATAGAGCTTGTACAGCTTTCTCCGCGATTCATAGGGGATGTTGGCAAACCAGTCCCACTCCCAGCTGCTAGCTGTTCTGTTACGGTAGCTGGGAGGGAACTGGACGATGTTGTCCACGCGCAGGACCCGAAGCAAGTGCTCTGCGTCCTCGTCCAGCGTCTCCAGCTTTCCTACGAAGTCATAGTCGATCTGACAGGGGTGACACAGGCGATACACCTGCTTCCAGTGTTCATTGAAGGGCATGTCTTTTTCCGTCTGGGGGTCCAACAGGTATTGAATGAAGTTTGAAAAAGATGGGCGAATTCCCGCTGCGAACGCGTCCACAACCGACTCCGGGGGATCGGTGTAATTGGAATACCTCTTCAACATGACGACGGCGAACCTCCGGTAGAACTCCTCGTTCACCTGCTCAAACTTGTTCCTGTAGGCCGAGATGAGCCGGACAAAAGGGTCCCTGACGAAGAGGAACTTGGTGTACTTCTTGAGCTTGATCTTCATCAGATGGCGGGAGAACTTGCCATAGCGCTTCCAGAACTTGTTGAAGGTCAAATGCAGGCTGCTGTTGTGGATGTGCTCCGTGGGGATGTCCAGGGGGTCCTGGTAGGGCACGCCGTTGACCAGCAGGCTCTCGCTCAGCACGATCATGATGCGCTTCCAGTTGGTGCACGCCACCTTGGGCACGTAGCAGTAGATGATGCCGTGGCGGTCGTCTACGATCAGGTGGTCCAGCTCTTTGTTGGGTATGTCATCAAACGTTCTGTTCTTCCCCGGGAAATTCAGGGTGCTGTTGCTCCTGCACAGGTCATGGACCAGCTGCTTCCTGTCAGCCTGCCGCTGTTTCATCTCCGCAGAGATAGGACTCAAATGGATTTTCCACTCGCGTCTTGGCACATATTTGTCTTCCCGTTTCCCAGCTTCCCCCGAGGCATTTCCCATGGTTCCCGGGGAGCTTTCCTCCCTTACTTCCTGGGAGGGCTCATTAGTGCCCTCCAAGAACTGATTAACAAACGCATCAATGTCTGACAAGAACGAACTACCTTTGTCATCTCCCGCTTTGTCCCTGGGTGTAGAGTGACTTTCAATGGGGACGCGTGAGGACTGAGGACCTGATATGGTGGTGTGTAGGTAAAAATGGGTGGCTCCCACATCATCCCAATAAATAATAATCAGCAGGATCATGAAAAGGGAGCCCAGTATCAGAAAAATGCGAAAAAGTCTTGACTTCCCCATTTTATCTGATCCAAGCTGGGGATGTTCCATTCTTCTCATCTTAACTCCATCTTACCATCCTCTCGGCGTGGCCTTTCCTGGTGTTAGGGTTCTGGATCCAACACAAAAACAGAGAGAAAAGAGTAACATACTATCCACAAATTGTTATAAAGAAGTTCAAAGCTACGTATGTGTGTCATATCCATAAAAAGCAGTACAAAAAAACAGATGACACTGTACCTATTATCCATGTTTCATATTTCACATATTATATATGCATTTCTGATGGCTTCTCAGGGGTTAGACTGCCTTTTGAGTCATCTATTCCCTGTCATGTTAGAAAAGCAGATAACTCATCCTTAGACAGCAGAAGCACCTCTAGCTATAAACCACAGATATGACAATGCTCATTTAATTATTTTACATATGAGACAACAAGGATTATTATGATTTGTTAAGACAGCTCATGGTTATGGTTATGGCAAGCCAAACACTGAACTGCTACTTTGCCTATAGCTTTAAAGCTGCAAATGGCATGCTAGGTCAGATAATTGTACTAAATTCAAATTATATGGCTTCACATGAGTAAAAAGAACACAGTACTTTGATTTGTTACCTCTCAAAAAAATCAACCATTCCACTATCTGAGGACATTAGTGGAATTCTGACAAACAGATCATACAAGTTCTCGACAACAAGGGTAGGTTCTCTGTCCAAGACAACTTGATGCAATCCATTAAGCTCCTCAATAAATTATAAGGTGAGAAACAACATTTGTTCTGCAGTTTGCTGTTACTTTAACGAATTCCTCATGTTGCATGTGTATTTTGGACTTGTGCCCCCCTCTTATGCAATTTATCTTTCTTATGCTGTGGCTCTCTCTCACTGCTTTCGCTGTTCACTTACAGAAAACAACCATTTTTCCCCATTGCTATTTTTCAAGGTTATTATTCAATGGCAGTCCCTCAATGATCCTCCTGCACAATTCTCAGAATAGGACTCATTATGACTTTAAGATTTACATGCATGGCTGTTGTCAGCTGTAGGACACCTCAATCTTAGATGAGGGGACCTGGTGACAACTTAAGTAAACTGGTATAATCAAACAATCCTTTAGATACTGGCATTAGCTGGAGTCATTTTCATTTTCACAATTAAAGGACTCCAAAATTAGTTAACTTGCTTACATATCTGTGCTAACTGCCTAGTGCTATCTGCCAACCTACAATGAATTAATTAAGCTTTAACACAACTGAAATCAAAAAGACTGTCAGAGTAGACTATAATGCTGGAGCTAGTATTATAAATTAAAATGCTTTTAGAGTTCCCAATAGGACTTTATTGAATTAGTAATGGAGTGACACTGAGTGAACTGAGCAGCATGGTTGGTACTAATGTATCGGACTGTTATCACATTTATATTTGTACACATAGAAAATTAATGGGGGATAATAAACTGCAATGCTAAATAACTTTTTTCACATTTTTCACACATAGAATATAATTACAAACACCATACTGCCAATGTTACTATGCTACATGAAATGCAGAATAAAATATGTTGAAACCCCCTTAGATACTACTACCATTTTATCTTTATGACTGACATTTATGTAATAAATGAAAACACATAAAAATATTCTCTAACATTAAATCCTATAGAGTACACTGCTTGGAGTGTGGTGCATCTCCAGGCAGCATATACTGACTGTGCTTTACTTGGAACTCTGGAGAGAAAAACACTGAACATGGTCGCCATATTGATCTGTGACATTTCAACTTCAACTGAGAAATAAAACCCTGGAATGAACCCCAAGCAAGGGTGTGTTTGACATTTACAGCCAGCCTTCTTATTGAATGGAAAAGACTTCAAGTTAAACATCTAAACTCACATGTAGCTGTGAGCAAACCTGAACTCCACCTCACTACTGAAGCTGCTGTAGTCCGGTGTGGTTCCTTAATGGTCAAGTTACACTTTAAACACAGCCAAGACCCTCTACATTGAATCCCACATTCTCAAAACTCCATCAAGTGCCAAAAACAAACCGGACAACTCCTCTGTGGGTCTTTGTATGAGCGATGCTTGTGTGTGAACTGAGTAGGTTGCTTATACCAGGGCCTCCCACACTTTACAAGAAATATTGTACTCAAAATAACAGTACCATGCTATACATATCAACTAAGGGTGTGCATTCAAGCCAATAATTTAAAATAATTAAAAGCTAGAATTTGATGGTTAAATCCTTTAACATTCCAATAAAAA
Organism: Megalops atlanticus; assembly: GCA_019176425.1. Taxonomy (NCBI): domain Eukaryota; kingdom Metazoa; phylum Chordata; class Actinopteri; order Elopiformes; family Megalopidae; genus Megalops; species Megalops atlanticus. Next base: position 21,127,999 of record CM032893.1, read on the forward strand.
CATATTCATGAGGAGAGAAATTTCAAACCATTTTACCATGTTCCAAGCATTTTCTTCCAAATCCTGTTAAATTTCTATGGTTTATAATGGGTTTGTATAAACAGTTTCAATACTCAAGCAAGTCAGTGTTTCGACAAAATAATTTCACTGTGTACTTTAATTGAAACTCATAATAATGTTGCAGATATTACTATTGATAGACTTCTTGCCATGCTTCTTTTCCACAGGGACAAGAAAGCTTGTCGGGATAGAGGGAGAAATGGATGGTGCATGCGAAGAACAGGTAAATCCTGGAGAAAAACCTGTTTCAGTCAATTAAAGGTTAAATTTAGGCAGAACAATTACCTAAAAAAAAAAACACAGCCAAGCCAAACTGGATTGTTTTAAGTAGTCATGTCAAGACCTGATTCCAACAGAAAATGTATGGTGAGACTTCAAGACCTAATGATTGCCAATGAACTTGTCAGCACTGCTTCAAGTTTACCAGAAGAAAAGCAAAAATTACTCCACCCCATTGTGCACAGTTGACAAAGACCTATCCAAGCAGAGTCAGAGCAGGACCTCTTGCTGCTCCTGGTGCTGACTTTGGGAACTGAATACTTAAGCAATCAGTAAATGTACCATACAACATATTTTCTCTGAGGGTTTTGCTGACTTTCAACCTCCTCTGCATAAAAAAGTGTAAAGTTTGAATGTTGGTTTTGGACAAAACAAACAGAATTTACCATTATTAGTAAACCATTTAAAATATTGTTAAATGATGCGAAATGACTTGTGGTTGTGTTTAAATATGCAAACCGTATATATTGTACATATATACACATAACTGTATGTGTATATAATAGATATACAGATACACATATACTACATTTATGTTCACATCATCATATAAATTGATTCCATAATTTTTAAACATATCAGCTTCAAGGCGTTCAAACACACACCCTGAGGCCAGAATTCCAGGACAAAAATGTAAATTACGGTATTCCTAAAATCCGAAATGATATGCTTGCTTCAATCAATAAATTTTGATGTCATAGATCAACCTAACATCTATCATTCAGCCTTTTCTTGTGACTGATGGTGGGCGCAAGATGAAAGACAATGAGACACTGTGTAAGGTAATCATATTAAGCACAAAGTAACCATTTGGCACGGACTACATCCTGTACTTTTGTTTTTAATTTTGTTATTCGGCCCCCTGTTTGCGATATTTCTTTATTTGAAACTTTACTTACAATATTGACCATTTAGAGAACAGGGATTAAAGGTATGTAATTCGTCCAAACAATGGTTATAGAGACAGTTTAGATATTTGACTACTGGTCTTTCTGTAACTTTTCACTCTGCGTGTAAGATTATCCTGACAGTGTGCGTATATGTGCGTGCGTTGCGTTGCACTGGAAAATAATGAGGACGCTACCTATCCGATCAACTTCGTTTTTTGTCAGCAGTTTCCATAAATAAACGAATAAATTAATAAAAATCAAACAATTGCCGCACACTCGACACAAATATAACAAATAGTAATAAGCCTTCCACCTAGCTAGCTGGCTCGCTAGCAACTTCTGGTAGCTAACGCCAGCGTCCTCTCTGTAGACCGAAGCATGCCCCAATTGATCTTCGCTCATTCTTGTCCAAAGATAACTTACTGAGTTACAATTATGAGGTTCAAAATCGGTTTTCATATCATTACACACGGCCCAATGTTCATGCTTTTCGTTCGCAATGCTACGCATATTAGCTACCCCTCACCGACGACAAAATACGCTAGCTAAACCAGTTGACCATGTCCATTAAGTTATGAAAACCTAACGAAGTATACAATTGCTTCTTGTTACTAAAAAAAATCAAATATAAAGGTTGCCATCGAGTAGCCTATATTTGTATTACGCAAATGTATTTACTGGTCGTCTGGTTTTGACTTCCCCTCAGCTATACTTCCTCTCTTTTCAGATGACATTTACCTTGCTACTGCTTCCTATTTTGCCAGCTGTCCAACTGCAGTAAATAGCCTACATTTGCGACTCAGCGTTACCGCAATGAAGATGATATATGAAACTAGCTTGCTAGCTGCACCGATTTATCACGTGCGATTGCGAATCTTGCTCACGTTTTTCTGAATACAATGTAGCCCTTTCACGTCGCTCTCTGGTTGAGCTAGCGAACCTTACAGTCCATCATAGCTATGTCTGCTCTGTGGCTATTTGAACTACTGCTTCGGTTCAATTTCTGCTTAAACAGTCGATGCATTTCAGATCCACAATTTTTATTACGCCCCCAAAAAAACGTATCTGATCTGTATCTGCACGGCATTCCTAAAAACAGCAGGCTAGTACAGACACGAATTCTGAATCACTTTTTCCATGAGTCCCTCCAGCAAAATATAAAACATGAATGAATTTTTAGTGTTATCAGCCCTCTCTGCAAGCATAAGAATGGGTGAAACATCTATACAATGCTCGTCCTTATTGTCAGAATGCTATTAAAAGTTAAGAAACTAAATGAAACCATCACTTTTTTACGGTGTCGGCATACCTCTTTCTCAGGTCCTCTGCGCTCCTCACTCTCGACGGCATCCGCGCGTAACACAGCAAACGTAGTACAGCCACTTGACACAAATCAAGGCAAGACACCGTGGGGATGTAAAATCGCGAGACTTCCCCCTCGCTGAACTGCATGTGAGCGGATGCGCATTGCACTCGGATGTCAGAGCCTAACTTGAGGTAAGGTTTCATTGGAAATATACGTAAGTAACAGGAGCGTTACCCATCAATTTCCTGTTCAGCAAGCGAGGCAATGTATCGAATTGTTGAACACAAATTAGTGTGGAAACCATCACCAGTGTGGTGCACATGGATCTGAAAGCGTATGGATGCTTGAGATTGTTTAACCTATGCGTATGAGAATGAGATATGCCGGTACTCCGAATGCTTGAATGTCACGACCGATGCGTGGGACATGACTGGTATAGGTGCACTTGGCAAATGCAATACAGTCTGTGTCAGTCAACACAACCGTTAACTGGAAACTTATGTGCCCATTAAGGTAGAAGTTGGGAAATTAATCTAATTTTGCGGAACAAACAATTGTGTGGTGCTATAAACACCTACATTGTGTCCACTCCTGTGACTGAGGTCCAGTGCAATTTTAGTGCTTTATATAGCCAATGTGAGCAGGACATCCAAGGCTTGTATCACCTCTTGCTGTAAAGCCTTGACTTTGGTTTGCCCCATTTTCTTTCCTTAGTCTGCATAAAACACCAAAGGTTGTGTGTGGTGTCTGCAGAGAATGCAACAGCCTTGTTATCTAGGTTAAATTTTTTCTACCACAGCAAGAAACTTCACTGCTGTTTGTTCAGCTTTCTTCCCTTTAGTTCTACAAAATCAAGAAGTTTAGTCTATACTTCCATCATATATTTTGGTTTGATGTATCTACTAACAATTACTTAAATGAATTCAACATTGTCCAGGCACTATTTTTAGTTGATCACTTTCCAAAACAGAATTTGTTCAAGCACAGTTTGGATTGATTTAGGTTGCAGTTTTCTGATTAAACTCAAGGTGTAGTCCATTGATCTGTAAACATGGTTGTGCAAAATTGTGTGATAGTCAACAACACTCTCCTGCATCACAAGATCTTGCACAAGTAGTAGTGCAGATCTGCATGTTCCTGTAGTTACCATGTTTATTATGGCTGTCCATTGCATTGCATATTGTGGGTAAAACTGATGTTTCATTTGAAGTTGGTCACAAGTCATTGTAATAGCAATTGACATCGAGTCACTGCAGTGTAATGGAGTGCAAAATCCTTAAATCAGTTTATTGAAGGAGAGAGCATTGTGCTTTCCCTCTACTATGTTCTTTTGTTATCACCCAAAGTGTCTCTTATTTTTTACAGTGTAGGACAGCTCATATTTGGTCACTATGTTACATTACATTACATTCATTTAGCAGATGCTCTTATCCAGAGTACCTTCAATATGCAATCCAATATATAAATTCATCAAACTTTTTGGCACAGCTATAAAATACAGACAAACAGCAATGCTTGTAACAGCAAAAAGCCTCTGTCTGAAGTATCATAAGGTCAAATGATATAGTGCAGACAAAATAGATTTATGGACTCTGGGCAGGTTGACATTGCAAATTGGGGATTAAAGGGATCAAATCCTTTTATTCAAGTGAAAACATGACTGGCAGAGAAGCCAACACAACCTGCCCTTCCCCATTGATAATCCTCACTTTAAATAATGAGTTGTTGACAATTGACTGCCCTCTCAACAATTCTCATTCAAGGCATTGATCCAGTTTCTAAGATGACACAATGAGCAATTGATATGCTTTCTTTTCACCTCCTCCTCCTCTTTTCATCCCCTTTCCTTTGTCCAGGTTCTGAGTATAATAAATAAGGAAAATTTGAAGACTGCCAAAGCAGAATATATTCTGAGCAGTCCTAGGTGAAACAGGTATATCCTACACATTCTGTCAATGAAGGGTAAGCAGTTACATAATGCTTCATCTTTGAAAGTGTGACAAAGAAAAGAAATTCCTCAGAACTCCTCTGATACAGATGGATCCTAAGACCAGTCCTGATAACCTAAGACCTCAAAACTGTACATCATATATAACATTAGGAAATAAAGGAGTATATTAGCTGCTGTTTGATCATCTGTTCCACTGTCTTTATGACCTCTAAATGGAAAATGGTTAGGCTGATAACTTGTTCCCTTTCCATTTCAGTAGAATACAGCTGGGGGTTGATCCTCCACCCATTGTGAGAATGGAAACTGTAAATAAGATAATTAGCTTTTATTCACAGCTTGTTTTTATAGTGCAAAAAAGAAAAGCCTGCACCCTCCAATCAACCATAGCTTACCACAGTTTAGTATTTTTATTTCATTTCAGATACAGACCAGTGCAGATGCACATCAGCTACACTGCCTTCATCACATATTTTTGGCAACACAATGATAATTTTAACTTCTGCACCCTGAATAAATCTTTTAAGATCAATTGCACTGAGCAGTAGCTTCATGAACTGAGTCATTTTGTACTAACAGACTACATATCATAGAATACAAAATTAAATGTTTATGCAACATTGTACTTATTGCATGTCAGGGAAGTGAGACAAATTAGAAACAAAAATCTCTTAATTATTGTAAATAAAAAAGTACAGGGAAAAGAGAGAAGTCCCTGTTACCAGAGGAACATACAATGAAGCAATGTTATATCAAGTCAGAACATGATCCCATATAAATGCAAGACTCAGTGTAATCTAAGTAAAAAGGCTGAGATTACTGGGGGGTTTTAACTTGCTGTGTTCCTGGCCATTTGGCCATGAAGATTGTCACTTATGGTTTATACCTTTCTGTGTTACTCAGTCCTGCAGAATGGCATCAGTGCACATCCAAAGTTCCCTGATCTGCTGTCTATTCCCTTTGGTGAGCAGCTGCATCACAGACCTACATAGCATTTAACCGTTGCACTGTTTCAGCCGCAATCAGCAAACATACAGTTATCACTCTACAGTATACTGTCACTTATAAATGCCACAGACTCCTATAAGGTATACTCATGTATGTAGCCTATCTCTACTCACACATTCCAGTTTATGTCAGTTGACTTTTGCAAGGTTTTTCTTCATTTAGTCTCATTTGTTTCATTCTTTTATAAGTATTCTCTCTGGAAATACAGCACTGCAAAGCACTGACAATTCAACTGAAAATTGTGCTGCACCAAAATAAAAGTAGATGGATCTTGATTTCTCAGCAACACAACAATGGCGTGGACCTAGTTAAATTAGCCTCGCCCATGACTGAAAATTCAAAATCATAAGGCAGTCGAGTTTCCACAAAGACAGCAGTATTGTAACCAAAACGTCTGACCTTGTGTTGATGCTTATCCACAAGCGAGTACCATCATTTTAAATTGCAACACTATGCTCATTTAATAGTTAAAAAAAAAAAAAATTCAAAAGCACATCATATCGTACTGTTGCACCCTGGTATCCTATCATAGCCTGGTCCTTAGATTGGCCTCCATCTTTCATGCAGTCTTTAAGTTGAGGTTACTGCTTCTCACTTCATCCTTTTATTTGATGTATATTGAGGATATCAATATGCAGCAGCTAGACAACAAAATTGTATTTTTGTTGATTTGACCTGGATTGCTCTCATGGTCCATAGTGCAACTGTCTTATGGACTACTGTACTTTGCACCATAAGCAATTTTATTTTCCTTCAGGACAACCAAATGGTCAGACATGTTTTAGTCAGTTTTTATATCCGCTTCTGACAAATATTCTATATTGCTACTGCCAGGTGCTGTTAGCTTTCAGAACTTGAAAAACTTGGAAAACTCCCTTATTTTGAATGCATCGTGAATTCAGTGGTGGTAATTTGAGGAGCTCTGAAACACTGTAGAGTTACCCTACTGACCTTACTCCATTTTTAAAATCATACTTTCACAGGACCTGGGGTAACAAGATCCCCTAACGATCCTTTGATTTCCCTCTTTACTACATAATCTACAAAGACAAATCCACATGTGCAGGTATTACAAAGTATGACCAAACAGCGAATCACATTCATTATGACATCAATGGATGCAACCATGGATTCATTGGTCTAAATTGCATAAAATGAAACAACCTGGTATACACACTAATGATAGTATATTTGTCACTATTTTTTCTGTCAAATGACTGAAGAAGGGCTACTCAGTCAAGGTCTGTGAACACAACAATGACGGAAGAATCAGCACAGGCACTGTGCAGATACAGTAATTTTCCTATGATCTGGATGGGCTGACAGTGATCATGGATGACTACCTTCACATGTAAATGAAACATGAACATTAGTGTTCAACACCAGCCCTAAACAAAGGCCTGTGAACAAGCACTTAACCACCTAACCAAACTCATCACTGTCTAAATCATCTTCGCATTCCTCTCCAGTTGTGATTGTTTAAAATTAGTTGGAAAATCTGCAAAATTAGTCTTCCCAGACTACAAACAAGCAGTCCAGCATAAAAGATCCTTTCAGGTAAAAGAAGATGCAATGGATTCAAAATCATTCTAAACACAAGGCAAGCAATTCAAAAAGTAAAACATTTTCAGCCCTGTTATAATGCTAGGTCATTAAAAATTAAAATGAAAGCAAACACACAATTTTGTAAGTGTACTTTATTACCTTGCAGTGCTTTTAATATTAGCTAATCTGAATGGAGGAGGAAACAGCCCACTGTAGTGCCATTTCAGCACGCTAAAACGCATCTGAGCCCTTCTGGTTATCCTCTGTTGCAAACGCATGTCCTTTTGCTCAGTGATGTGAAAACAGTTCCTGGTGCACTGCAACACAGCACCTCCCTTTCCTCCTGGTGGTAAGACTCTAAAACCGCAGAGACCCAAAAATGGGGTAGAAAAAGAAAAGATGGAAAACTTCAACAGCATCACTGCCGGGGGTTTTCGGTATAGAGGGAGGGCCTCCGAAATCTGGAACACGTACCAAAAACAGCAACAAACAGTAGCTCAAAATTCTCCCACCGCAGTGACCAATATTAAAAGGCACTATATAGATGTCAGACAAGGATTATGCTGAAGAAACGATTTCCCAAAGAAACCACTGAAATCTTGACTTTTCACCCCCTCAGCGCAACTGATCTCCTCTTCAAATGATCGAAGTGCTGCCAAGGAACATAAAAAAAAAACAGAAAAGTGAGCTAAAACACAGTCATGATGATGCTAGAGTAATCAACATACAGAAGTTTTCCATAAATGCAGTGGACGGAAAGCACCTGCTGTTGGGATTACGCCAGATCTCCGAGAGGGATAATTTCTTCATTGATGAAAAATTCAATGGTCTCCTCCTCCCAGTCATCAACATTGCTATCCAGCTCGTCAGTGTCCACACCTAAAAAATGCAGGAGTGTCTATTAGTCCAACCTCAATCAAATTCAATGCGAACTTAATCTCACAGCAACACCATTTCATGATGCACTGCTAAATTACTAGAAATTTAATCTCCCTTGTAAATAATAAATTAAACCCTGTCTACCTTTTTGCAAAACTTTGTTTTGTCTGATTTTCTACAAGCGGAATGATTCATACCTCCTCTGAGCTCAAGGCGAAGAGGTCTTTGCTCCTGGTACATCTGCATCGCCCCCTCGCGGTATTTGCGATATTCCTCCATCATGGCACGCCTCTTGTCAACCAATTCCTATTGAGGAGTTGACAGTCACAGATCAGATTGGCTACCCCACAACATCTGCACATAAAGTGTTCATTTTCTCATTACAAGAACAGCTAAACCGTTCCACACTCTTACCTTGGAAGCCTTAGACTGACTCAGTCGATCTTTCTGCTCAAAGATCTTAGAGTACTTCTTCAGGTCCTTCTTGATGAGCTGTGAATTACAGGGAACAGAATGAGTACAAAGATATTCATTAAGGTTAACATATTAAGGTCATGATGTCTGCATCTCACTGTACCCATCAAGCAGTTAAGGGTAGTAAGACCAGACACTCAGTACTTGCTTGGGGTTTACCAGGAAGCTCCAACATGACTCACCTTGATCTGCTCAGCACTGAGGAGAGTGGGTGGGCGTGGCCTCCACAGCAGCTGACAGAACCGATCCTTGTTGTTCTTCTGGAGGAGGCGCCCTTGGAACGTCCAAAGCCAAAAGGCATTGTCCACCTGAGAAAATAAAATAATCCTTTCAGTCTTGCTTTGCCTGTCTGTGTGGCATGAAAACTCCCTCAGCAGGGGAGGAAAAACAAGGTCTGCACCTTGTGGCTCCACCAGGAGACGGAGGTCACCACATATCGGCCCGTGGGGTCCCACTCGACGTCAGAAGCCATGTAGTGCTCTGCGATGTTCATCATGGTGCAGTCAGACGTGTCCACGAAAGCCAGAGCACCATTCATGCTTTAAAAAAATATAAAAACACCAGCTGTACTTTAAATGTGTAAGGAAACTCACTGTTCAACTACTGTGACCAATCTAACCCTCTAGTGGTGAACAATCTTTGTAAGCAGGTCCCCAGCATTCAACCAGCTGTAGAGTGAATGACATGATTCCCCTCTTTCCAAATCAAAAACTATTACTGACCTTCTCAATCCTGCCAACACCAGGAACTGCCCCTGAGGACTCCAGAAAATGCTGTTGGCTTGCTGCTTGTCAAACATTTCTGGAAAACAATATAGCAACCTTTACATTAGACTTTTTGCTTTAAAATGAAGCCACACACAGGAGATCACTCATTACTTCTGATAATCTATTAAGTATAGTATTCTATAATCTATTAAGTATAGTATTCTATAACAAATTCAGGGCTCTGTACAAAACCAATCAGATATCACATCAATGTGATATGCTACTTACTGATCAGTTCAATTTTGCCATTGTTCTTTACATGGTAGAAGGATGCATTGATTCTTGGAGACTCGCCATGCAGTACGGCAAACTTGCTGCCGTTTGGCTCCCAGGCAAAGGCAATGATGCTCTCTGTAAGGCAGAAATCTCATTAAAAACATGAACAAGTGAACTGGGAAGTTACATAACGTTCAGTTACATAAGGGCTCCACCTACTAATGATATCCACAGGCAAAAGGTGGGTCACATAACGTATATGGCTTTCAGTGCATTGCCTGCATAACACAGCATACCGTATGTTCATGTTTAATGTGCTCTGACTGGACAGTTATCGGTCACCTCACTGCTGCTGGTTAATTGAAGAGTTGATAATCAACCATTCAATCCCTGCCTCTCTCACCTTTCATCTCCACCACGTCGACAGGGACCTGTTTCTCTCTCATTCGGAAGATTTCAAAATTGGTCACTACACCCTGTAAGGCAAGAAAAAACAAGAGTGTATTCCAGCTAGGAGTTCCTACACCCCCATAGAAGGTCTGTCAAAAAGTAGAATGCCAACCAGACAGAAGGAAACGCAACAGTAAAAAGTATACACAGGATGGGTTTTTGATGTAGGAACGGCTTCTGATTGACAGTCCACCAGCATGCAGGAACAGAGGCTCCATACCTGTGTGCCCTTGGGGGTCCGGTCCACCTTCACACACAGGTAATCCCCATTCTTCTGCCAGTGGAGCTTGCAGTCCACCACGTTGAACAGGTTTCGAACCCTGATCTCATGTCTGGATGGCAGCTGCATGAGCGTCACCCTGGCTGGAATATCTTTGTCCTCTGGTACCCAGAATGCAATGATGTTGTCACCGGGCGACCAGGAGAAATCCCTGCAAACAGATGTTTAACACCCTGTCAACGTATAGTTACTGCTGCAGGGATTTTAATACAGTTCTCTGACAGTTAATACAGTTCTCTATTTGTGCCCATTTTCTTCTCATTTTCTGTAAGCAGAAAATACCAGCAAGCCTTACACGTTTTACTTATAATCCAGAGATTACTGCTTGTGGCTTGTTACTCCTTACATTTCAAAACTATGAGAGAGGGGAACTCGAACGTGCCAGATAAAAAATAAAGAACAACACTTCCATATAAGGCACATATTATACGTGCCTTGTGCAATGCTATTTGTGCAGTTTTTTAAGCCATTTCTAGATGTTCAATTGATTATTCCCAGAATGCAGAATTTCCGTTATAAGTTCAACAGAGTTTAAATTTGGCTGACTGTCACTTACTTTATCCCACTGATTTTCAAACTCTTCTTGTCCAGAAGTCCCATTGACTGTAAAGAAATGAAATGACATTTATATACGCATTAAGACAAGTTGCACATTATGATTTCAAACAGTAATAATGCAGGTTCTCTAAATAAACTAACCACTTCACATCTAAACAATGCCTGAAAATTTTCCCTTATCCTTTATTGTTTACAACCTGTAAATGCAATAAGTTGACCTTGCGATGTCACCAGACAGATTAACTAACATTATCCTGATCATTTCTTTTAGCCTTTAAAGATTCCTGACCTCTGGGAGTTCAAAAATCAACAAAAGCTGCTTTTTTAAAAGTAACTCTAAACAATTCCAATTTTTTGCTCCAGTGTATTTGTTCAGTGATCTTACAGGTGTTTCATAGATGCTGAGTGTGTCCTGAGTCATTCTTGCAAAAAACTTTCCATCATGACTCCACCTGAAAGAGACAATGGTTAATTACAATATGAAAGAATGAAGTGGGGAAGGAGTTTGAGAGAAGATTGTTTAGACTCTGGATATACAAGCTAACATGTTATATATATTTCAAATATATAACAAACAACTCAAATCAGGACATAAAGCCAATAAGTTTGTAGTCATATTGCACATGCAGCCCTGTTTAACCTAATGACATGAAAACTTAAAACAAAACAGCATCTGAAAACCTTTTTAACACCTCATGTTAAAAACACAGCCACAGGTCAAGATGAATTGCTAGAATATTACTGAATAAACTTGACACAAAGTCATGCGCTTGATTATAAGAAATCCTGCCTTTTCTGTCAAGCTGACCTTTGGCTCAACGTATTCATCAAACCCCGCAAAGAATTAAACATGGGGGGAAATCATCTTTTACAAGCAACACATCCACTTACTTGAAGATTGGCCAATGAGCAGAGCTCTCACAGTGGAATCCTCTCTTTTTCTGTCCAGTTAGGACGTCCCAAATTATGATCGCCTGGGGGTCATCTTTTGTGTCCATTAAAGGACTGAAAGTGACCACATATCTAGAAGTAAAAAAAAATAAGTATGTGAAGAAAATGCTTTATGTGGACCTCAAAACCCACTACCTACAGCGTATAAAGCACTTTATGAGGGAAGACTTCAAATATTAGTATGGGGGGAGAAGGATTTTATTCATATATTTTCTGCAGTTACCATGTGCTATTGATGAATAGTAAAAGTGGATTACTTTGTTTAAAAGGGACATGGTGTTTCTCAGAATGAAACCCATTTATGAATCATTTCTTTTAAGCAGCAATGACTTGGAACATGCTTGGAACATCCAATCTAACACTTTCTTCTGGACTGGTTCTTTGAAACTTACTGTTATGCCTAAATTTCAAGCTCAGATCAGATGTATGTAGCATAACAGCTGTAAAATTTGTTATAATATATCAGAGAACAGCCTTTGGTGCTCTTCAAGTAGGAGACAGGGAGTACCTTTCACAGGGGGAGAAGTCAATGAGCTGCACCCCTTGGTGGCTGAACCTCTGGATCTGCTTGAACTTCTCTCCTCCCCACAACGCGATCCCCCTCTGATGGAACGTGGCCAGGTATGTGCCTTTGGGAGACCAGCGCACATACGTCTCTGTCCATCTCTGCAGGGGACAACAGACACAGGCAATAAGACCACACACTTGGCAGCCAGCGCCCAGAATGCACTGCACATCTTCCACCCAAACTGCAGGGCTGGCTGTGCTCACTCCACACAGGGGCGTCTGGGACACTGCTCAAAAGTCTTGAGCACAGCACTTTACGCAGCAGGAAACCCATCTGGGAAAGGTTGCTCACCGCTCTCTCCTCGACCGTGATTGGTTCCTTGACGTCATTAGAAAATATGCCCGTTCTTTCACCCGCTTCAAAAATCACACTGTACTGATCGCGGCAGTCGGGCTCCTCCATCCAGTGACGCAAGTTTCCCTACCGGATAAGGACAGAACACAGCTAAGAAACACTTTCTACACACACACACACACACACACACACACACAAATAAAACACTATTCTGTACTGTTATACCATTAGTAAGAAAACTCACATCATCACTGAATCACATCCTTCAAATTTGCACAGTTATTTAACAAAAAGTTTCAGTGCTTCTACAAACTGTCAAACAAGCCATTTCAGAATGTATCCAAGCTACTATTTAGCTCAACAATCTGATATCATTATTTTTAAAAAGCAAGCCACAATCAGAGGATCTTCCATACTGAATGACTAAATACAATGAAATGACATCTTGCTCTGAAAAGGTCGGAAAGCTGGGTTTGGTCCACTGCAGGTGCAAAATGGCTGGACTGTTGGCCCATTTCAATTAAATTACTAGCTCACATCCTCTCCATGGGTATGAAGACAGGGGCAGACAAGGAGCGAGAAACCCCGACATTGTAAAGGTCATGTTTTCTTCCCCTTCACTGCTACACGAATGAGCCTGAAGTACAAACTCCTAAATCAGACCTTTTTCTTTTTAACACAAATAACCTAAACGACACAACTGAAAACTGAGAGCCAAGAGTTTCTAGCCATGCAGTAAATACTCACAAAGTCTTTGAATGGCTGTTTCTCAGGAGCTTCCCATTCATCACTGATTGTCATGTACCTGAAGAAAAATTACCTCCATAAATAACAGCACAGGCACTTAAAATCCCGATACTGTTTCAGTGAACACCCATAATGGGCTTCACAGTTCTCACATAGACAGCCTCCAATACCAAACAAATTGCACTGACAACCTATGCTGGTGCTCATACTGAGGCAATTCATTTTACAACAACATCTGAAACTACAGCTATGCAAAACTAGCCCTCTAGGAGGAAATATAAAACGCAAAAATCGAATAAAAACTGCGAGAAAGAGATTTTAAGGAAAGAAATGCATTACTTGTCAAAGTCAGTGAAGACATTCACACGAAAGGTGTGCTGCTTGTCCAGTTTGTAGCCGTCTGCGTTTTTCACCGCTTCGAGAGCATGCGCAGGAGAGGCATACTCCAGGAAAATGTACCTAAAGATGACAGAAACAGGACTGCAATTCATGAACGCTTGAATTCGCATACCACCAACCTGTGATCATTCAGGATTGAAGTAAGCAAAATACTAACCCCTTGGTCTTGCCTTCATCTTCAGGGTAAAACTCGTTGGTGATTTTGCCGAACTTTGAGAAAATCTTGTGGATGACATTTTTCAGTTTCTCTATACGTTCTGGGCCAACCTGAGGCACGTTATCCACCACAATAATAGAGTCGATGCCGTCTGCCTCCTGCGGTCTCTCCCTCAGAATATCTTCGAGGAGCTCTGAAAAAGACAGCAAAGTTGACACAATGAGATACTGGAGCCAAGTGACAGTTGCCACTACTGACCGATGGCGGTTATCTCGTTACTACAGTGTTAAACTGACCCCAAGATAAAAGGAAGTCAATGAATGGAGACGGCATTTAACGCACAAATTTGGTTTATACAGAAAGCAAGTTAAATCTGAAAAACTGTTTAACCCGATTTTATTTGTGGCAAGCTATCTAACGTTAGATGCATTCCCTACTTAATGAGCAAGCTGCAAGCTCATGTACAGTAGTAAACATTTTGCCGAGGTTTCCTGATGCTTCTGTCGTGACAATGTATCCATCAGTATACCGACAAATCTTGTATCCTTTGTATCTAATGTATCAACATTTTAAGATGCCCATTTTTCACGATTATCGCCACAGATCGCGGAGCCAAGCATCACTGATCTTGCTAATTTCTGTAACGGTTACCGGGGACTTAGCTAGCTGGATAGCCAGCAAACTGCTAACTTACTTGTTACGTTTTGCATAGCATCATTCAAAGATCAGAAATATACATGATGGGGCTGATCTTAGTGGGGGGTTATGCTCAAATACAGTCTGTCCGTGCACATTACAGGATACGTCAACTGGTCAGCTCGCTCCAAAGATAGCGACCACCTAGCTGCATTTCACTGGTGGCGTTGTATAGGCCGCAGAGCCGGGTACTTTCCTCTCTTTGCTCACCCTGATCACTGATGTCATCCACGAAATCCTCCGGATCACTAAACGAAGGCTCTTCGCCCTCCTCAAACTCGGCTTCGGCCTCCATGTTTTCCGTATCCCGCATCTAACACACACTCCTATCAGTTTATGTGGAAAATATGGTTTTGAAAGATTTTATAACCGTAATCCGGGAAAAATCACTCAGCAAGCCATGTGCGCTACGCCCGGCGCCATCCACTCGTCAGTGGAAAAGGACCGTACCTCTTTTGGAAGGGCGGGTGTACACTGTGAATCGGGACTATTTTATGTAAGATTATTTCGGAACAATTTATATAACGAGAATGAAACAAATAGTTTAATAACGTATGATAAAAAGTGGCTGTATTTTTATATACTCGATTGTGAAATATGCTTATTTATAAATATAGGTTTATATTCCCCCTTTAAATATTGGTCTGGTCTAAACATGGACGCATACAATTTTCTTGGCTGTGCAACGCCTAGAGGAAGTAGCATACAAAAAAGTGTAGTTGTAGCAAATACAGTATATTAAAAGGGAAGATATGATTTTGTCTATTGTTCTATGTAGCACCTCGGGTTGCTTAGATAATTGATTCGTGTAACTGGTCATTTTCCTTTGACAGCGGTTACCGAATACAGTCAGTCTGGCAAACGTGTGCAGTCATGCAACATTAGCTGCCTTCGCACTGGAGTTAAATGGACAGTCGTGTATTTGCGCGAGTAGTGTTACTAAGCAGCTAGCGATGGACGGCTGTGCTGCAATAGCTCGTTTTATTTTACTGAAAGGGCTCAACGTGTTTAAGAACTGGGGAATATTTTTGCGTCCGTAGGACACCATAATGTGGGCATCTTGCAGAATTTGAAATACAGAAATATAGAGACTACAATGTGGCTTGTATGTAAGGCAGTCATGCAAATGGAAACAAAACTGTTGGAAACGGAAAAAATGTGCCCTTTAGGATCATAAAGCAATACTGTCTGTCCCTCCCATTTCAGTGGTTTTTGCCATACTTTGTGATGTGTCATATTAACTAAGACATGAAAACCCAGCTTCACAAAAGAGGGGACCCTGAAGCACCGTTAATGCAGGCAGAGACAGTCTAATTTTTGAGGCACCATGATGCAGGGGGTCAGCTTTGATGGATGCATTGAAATTGAATTTAAACTATTATAACTACTGTAAGTAGGTCATTAAGGGCTAATCAAAGTGGCTGGAAAAAGCTAGAAGTTCAACCAGCAAAGGGCCCCCTCCCGATCTTAACAGGACGGGATTTTACAGACACATTTAACTGTCCTAATATAAATAAATAATATTTTTAAACAGCAACAGCAACCTAGATCTTTAACTGTTTAACCAAAGGTATTCACAGGTAGTGAACTCGACTTAAAAACTAGATAATATTCTAATTAAGTTAAGTATTTTTAAAAGTGAACGATGCACCTTTCTTCTTTGCATGGCAGCAATGCCAAACAAAACACAGGTGATTGGATTTGGGTTGATGGTTATGTTTAATGCATTTACTATTCTAATTACAACATAATATAACAAGACACATAATTCCTGATGTTCACATACTTTATTTTGCTTACACTTTTATGTCATTTTATAGACTACATATGTTGCATATTTTATGCATTATATCGTGAAGGCAGCAATAAGTCACATATGCAGCCTTATGGGCCACCTGGGGCAGAGAGGACTGAAATAAACTAATCTAAACATCCACATATATAGTTATAGAGACACGATATTGACATTTACTACAATTTACTCTGCATTGCTGACATTTCTTAATTCATATCTTTCCATGTTATGATGAACATGTCTGTTTTCATACCCTGCTTTTTTTCCAACATCAGGCATTTCACAAATCCCTTGGGGTAATAGTGACCCCTGTAGGGAGAGAGAGGACAGGACTGAAAAGTATCTGGAGAGTGCCCTGACTAAGAAGCAGCAGTTCTGTATGGTTAAACACAATATAAACAACAGAAAAGTATGCAATACAGAGGAAAGAGCATAGGGATGGTTCCAGTACTGTATGTAAATCACTATTACTCTTTGCAAAGCAGGCACTAAATTGCGATTATTTTACTGAATGAAAATGGAGAGAAATCCTCGCCTTAGCATGTTTTATTAGAGTGCATGAAAATGCACTCTATTGTTATCCGAATTTTTCTTATTCTTCTTTTTCTTCTTCTAACCAATT
The DNA here is from genome assembly GCA_019176425.1 of Megalops atlanticus. Taxonomy (NCBI): domain Eukaryota; kingdom Metazoa; phylum Chordata; class Actinopteri; order Elopiformes; family Megalopidae; genus Megalops; species Megalops atlanticus. Next base: position 21,144,888 of record CM032893.1, read on the forward strand.
TTGTGCGTTTAATACAGCTTCAACCGTTTAACGTAGAAACTTCATTCAAACTGTGTTGCGTAGGTCTTACAAAGGACACTTATGCTATGTATTTTTTATTTTTGTAACATTTATACTTTTTAAACTATTAATTAAAAACTATCAAAATTTTCCCCATAGACTTAACATTGGCCTTTATGACATCACAATAGAGCCATTAAGCAATTAGAATCTTGTGGCAGCTGTTTTGACCACCTACATCTGTTTGATGTAGGCCTATATACTTTTATCTATGTAAAATTAGACTGTTTGCATTTTCATGTACTCGTAATTCCCTGGAATTACATTCTCTAGTTTAGATTGGAGTTCTTGAGCTGTATTTCCTGTCTGGTAACTGTGGGGAGCCACACGAATGCCGTTATAGTGCCTGCAGTACTCAGTGCAGAGGTTTTACTAGGCATGGAAGTTTCTCAAGCAAGCCACAAACATTGATTAATTCATGTATTATTGTGCTGATGTAAAAGGAAATTACTAGTCACCAGGGCCAAACATAGGCTGAAGGACCTGCTTTTTCACTAAGGGTCCTGTTTCTCTGTGTAATAAAATGGAAATAACTGCTGCACAGACCCACATTTCCGCATACAGTAAGAGAAGTGTGAGAAAACCTACTATGCTGAGCTGTAGCCAGAGAGGTTGGACGCCAATGCTGAACCTGGCTGGGCTGGCCCATGCAAAGGTTGACTAGCTCAGATGACGTGCCTCTTATACCCATGGAACACAGGCAGCTGGTCTGTACTTTGGGCCACAGCCTATCACAGACAGGACCCACACCATAGAAATATTGTGCTCTCATCATGCACAGACATTGCCTTATGGAAAAAATGTCTTTTGCATTGATGATGAGTGTCAGAATATGATCACAAAATCGAAGAGTTCTAAGGGGATGGAATGTGAAAGGAGAGGTCATTATTAGTAGCATAAAATGATTGTTGTATGGAATATTAATTTTGTACTAAATTGTTTTTGCAAATGCGTCAAAAAGAGTGGAAACTAACAGTGGCTACACCCTTTCACAGATAAAGAGCTCCAACTGTCCAGCAGAGGGCAATCAGTGTTAACATGTAGTGTGTGCTCTCGCTCTTTTCCCACACTTCTCGACCATAAGATATTTTGACCTAGAAAGGGCTTGAGGAAGAATGACTTTTAATGCTAAATAAGTAATTGCTTCCACATGTTTTTTTGATACAGTTCTGAAATTTTCCCCCCATCATGCTAAGGAAAAAACCAAGAACAGGCCATTTAACCAGCTTAATTCATATTATAAAGTGATTCTTCAAAGTGAAATATGCCTCTGATTAAGAAATTATCCCCATCTAAAACCTCTTATTCTTTTTTTAATAGCCCCCAGGCTTGGCACTGGATTCTAGCTTTCAGCTGGACACCAAGGGTGAGGTCTGGACGAGTATGCTAAGCAGAAGACCACTCCCACCTTTATGCTCTAACTCAGCGTTTTCCCCTCATAATGTTGCTATGCCCATGTAAGCTACCCTGCCACTGAGAGGACGTCTCTGCCAACCATGGTGGAGTGGGTGTACAATCACTACTACCTCCCATCCCCTGCGTTGTTTGCTAAACAGTGCCCATCATAGTGTGAATATACTATAAATGATACTGCTACCTCAGGCTGCTAACCAGGGCCCATTGTACAGTGTGTATACTGTATAAGACACTATTACCTCAGTTAGCTAACCAGCTTTTATGCTAGAGTGAGTAAACTTTATAGGACAGCATTGCCTCCTTCTCCCTCACTCTCCCCTGCAGGACCTCACAGAAGCGGAAGACAATCATGTTAAAGGCTTGGCTGGACTCCCCTGCAGATAAACTTGTGCATAAGTTTGCTGAGCAGAGGAGGAAGCTGAGGACAAGCTGCTCATTTGATGAAAGAGGAGAAGACACAGCGTGACAGACGCCCTGACGGTGGCTTCCTGGAAAACACCATCCGCTGGGGACCCAAGTAAAAATGGAGTCAGAGGGAATATGCGAAGAGGAGGGAAGAAACAACAGCGCAGATGTTTTGTCCTAGCCTCACCCTCTGGACCCCTTTGGTTACGCCACAGGCGATAGATTGCATTACTTGTTCCCACCCTTCAGCTGTCCAGCTGAGCTCAGCCACAGCTTATTTCCTTGATCTCAGCTTTTTTTCAGCCAAGTATGATTTTTATTACATTAAGTGTGTCCTCGTGTTCTTTCTTTGTTTTGGCCAAAAAAATCCAACGTAACAACTAAAGCGGAAAAAAATCTGGAAAAAGAATAGGCTTAGACAACATATTTTACAAAATGACATAATTCTATATTGATGTTCCCAAAGAGTGTAATTCAGATCTGTACTATAAGAAGCATCCTCCCTGAAAACTTTCTACCACCATTACAATACTCTGTATGATTACAAATTAACAATGATTTCAACCAATTGTTAAACCAATTAGTTCAGCGAAAATGTTCAATGAACTTTAAGAGCTGTAACAATGTCTTTATTAGTTTTCCCACTTTTCACATTGTCCTCTTTGGAGAATGTCTGTGTAATTATCTGCAGTTCTACTGAGATCAAGGTCTGGATGGTTTGGAAGAGGCCACAGAGACTGTGCTAAGTTCACAGCTGAGGGACGTTTGGGGGCTATTCGGTCAACCTCTGTTACTTTGATCTTTGCATTAAAAATTTGGGGAAGTTTTAAAATTTTTTACATATTTCAGTCAATGACCATTTAACAGCCAAGAGAGTAGGCTATAACCCTAAGGTCTCAATATTCTCCTCTCATTTGTCTACATTGTGCTTCCTGACTCCCTGCTGTGCAAATTCTTGCCCAGATGTCTATGTAATTGCTAACATAGTAAACATCCTTACATCTTGATTCAGGGAGGTGATGTATGTACTCAGTATGGAAGTGTAAAGACAGATATGTGTGGTTTGGAGAACTGATGAGTCTTTTCTGCTACCTAACAGTGAAAGGGCAAACAGACAGTGGATGGCCACTCGCCTGCTATCTGCTCAAGACGTTCAGCCAGGATTGCCTAGCAACATGAGGACAACAGCTATAGTCCACACTGATGGAAGATTATTAAATATCAGAGTTCAGCTTCAGGTCCAATTGAAAGCAGCCTGAAGGAAATGTTGGGATAACAAGAGTCATGAGATTTTGCTCACGTAAATAACTCACGGTTTGCCTGCAGAAAGGGCCTTTGTGTTTCCTCTGCTTACATGTACCCTGTTCTGGTTGGACAGTGTTTTTTGAGGGTAACATGATGAACATCATGGGTGTTCCAATGTCTTACTTTTTTTCCTTTTCAAGGTGAAGTAAAGCAAACATAAGGACCAAAATGGAAAAAAAAAATCTGGCTCACAAATGCAGCGTGACAATAGCGCCTAAAATAGGCTGTGACACGACACAGTTTTGTATTACAGGAGCAGGAATGCAGTTAATGTTTCACCCATTCAAGTTAAAAACAGTGTTCACAAAGGAGCGGGTCCACTTGGGGGCAGACCTTCCTGTGTTTATTCCTGTGTTAACTCCTGCATAACCGCTGTGTATGTACTTACTTTTGATTTTGTATGAAAAAAAGCTGACTTTTGAAACATCCTTGGGATGGAGCGATTCCCTACTGTGAGGAAAGTCCCTCTCTTCCAAGTTATGTAAGACCATCCCAAACTGCCCCATTTGTATCCAGCTCCTTTACAGCATGCTAGACGATTAGCAAAAAAATATGAACATCGAGGTAAGAACCTCATAAATTTAAGTTTGTATGCCACAAATAAACTTGGAGGGTGTTGGAAAAACTTGAATGGTCATAAATATATAAGCTCAAGATTACTTACAGTACTTATGTTACAAGAGGAGATAGAGTTGGGGGAAGACCTTGAAAGTGGAATGGAATGGAAGAGGGGCACAAAACATAAAGTAAATAGCATAACAGATAAAATAGCAGGACTGAGCTGTTGCTTGGGCATAAGTGTCACACAGAATGTCTATCTTCATGTGGAGATCAGTCTTTTCAGAGAGCCATCTAACGGATACATTCATCTTTAATCACCGCCAATGTTAGGCAAGACAAGATTTATTTTGAAAGCCACTTGTGTAATGACCACAGTGATTATAAAAACATTTTACTTTATTGGCATCTGCAGAATTAAAAAAATACAAGAAACAGCCAGTCAACACTAAGTACATTTATTGTATTTATACAATCCCTATATACAAAACAATTAACACAATCAATTTAGAGATTTACACACTTTTTACAAACAGGGGACACTTGTGGGGACTTCAGATTTTTTAATTCTCCAAGGGTTAGCCATCAAGTGAAATATCCAGGGTAGACTGCCCTGTAATGTAAAACTCCCAATGAAGGAGACAAGCACTTCGGAGACAGGAGACATGCCAAGAAATTCCATTCTGTGGTAATGTAAATTTCCATAATGTACATCTGCTCACTCAACCTTGATATGTGGTATGGGTTATGTTCTGAAGCACCTGAGAGATCAAGTAAAACATTACATATCAATGTGCAATGGTGAAATGACTGAAAGGCCTAAAACATAGCTATGATATTTTTTTGCATGAAGCCCTTAGTAGAATCTATACATAAGAAGTGGTTATTGTTATTGGGTTATAATCACAGTGTAACAAACCATCCATAACTTATGGCAGAGAGAAATTAGCCATAGCAATGCAGGATTACAACAATCAAGCACTATACATGCAGACTATTTATATTCAAGATCTTTTTTTTCATGTTGAATTTTTACTTTGTAAAATAAAACTGATATGGTTTCCAAACCTACCATGCTTTACAGATTGAACAGATTGAACAGCAGACACTGGAGTTAAGAAGCATTTCTAGTAAGCACTTCCCTTCACGAGTGGAGCAAAATAACACAGCTGCTGGTCTGGCAACGTTGTGGACGCCTTTCCTGGGACTCCACCACGCTTGTGTAGGCGGGAGAAGGAGGAGCTCAAATTTACAAGCTTGCATAGAGAACATAGTGGTCCCTTCCAGGTCCCTCAGGGCTACAGGGGAGGTTTCGGTTGGAGCTGATGTGGAATCCTTGTTACAAGGAAAGATGGGGAACAACACTTTCATCTGTATGAGCTTGCCTAAACAGTCAGTGTGTAAGCAGTTTCAGATCTGAAAATGCCTTCCTACTCTGTTTCCAAATGAATATGTGACGCTCTTCCAATACAGAGTCAGGTGCTACCACTAACAGTTCACCTACAAGCCTTTGCAACAGTAAACAGTAAATTCCACAATAAATATATTATTAAACATATAATATACTGTCACTGTTCCAAAGCGCATCAGTGTTTTTCCCCTTAGAGGGCACTCTGACCCTGCAGTTATTTTGCATGTAATTATCAGTATGAAGTTAATATTTTTTTAAGTTCCCAAGAACAATTCATTAAATATTAGAAAACAAAACCCAGGGAACTTGTATGGCTGAACCTACTAAGCAAGCATCAAGCAATGGCCTCCTCAAGAGAGATAATTTAATCTCTTTGTGAATCCAAACAAAGCCTTTTCTTGTGTTAAAACTTCCCAGAGAAAAACCTTAGGTGCCCCTTAAACAGATAACCAAATCCACCAGGTTCCAAAGCCCAAACTCCACACGTCACATACCAAAGCATTATAAGCAAATCACAGATAACAGAAGCCATGGAAAAGCATAACTAAAGAAAAAGCAGTCATTTCCTTATTCTTTTTACACATGGAGAGGTACAGTGCTTGTGCAAAGTTGTTGAAATACACTATCCCATTGGTGAAGGGCCAGAGTGTCTGCTGGCTTTCATTCCAGCCAGGCACTTAATCATCCAATTCAACACAACTACAACATTTCTTGATCCAGTTCAGCTCACCACCCCACCTCTTAGTGTTGGTGGTTAAAAGAGAGCTTTTAAACCAGCCCTCTAAGATGGGGGCATGAACAGCCCTGATAGAGGCGCTACCTTGGGGAAAAAACACACCCCCGGACTGCACATAAACCCACTGGGAGAGCTGTGCACAGCTGATCCTGAGGAGGCCCCAACACGGAGAGGGCTGCTCCTGATGACAAAACCAGACAGATGGAAAAAGCACCAGCTTCCCAAACTCCTCTCCTCCCCTCCCCTCTGTGTTTCTGGACTCCCTGAGAAAGCCCCTTCATTTTCACTCAGTGAGGGGGAAGCCAAACACTGGTTTTCCCCATGTTACACACATGCCTCTTCCCAGTGTTCCCAGTCCTCTTGGATCATCCCTGATTGTAGTTGGGCCACGCATTCTGTAAGCTCCAACATCTCCCTCAATACAGATGTCTGTACTGTTGATAAATGATTGTGTTTGGGCGTTTCCTTGTTATTTCCAGCTAAAATTCCCAGTTGTAACTGGCAACATCCAGAGGAAATGAATTCCAATATTAAGTACCTTTGTATATATACTTCTATACTTGCATAATGTTGGGTGCACCCCCCCAGGTCTAAATGTCATTGGTGACAAGAACAGACCAAAACAACCAAGGCTTGGAACATATGAAATTGTGAGAGATTGTGAGAGATTGGATATAAATTGTCATGCTCTTACAAGAATAATTTTCAACCACAGAGGTAGCAAAATGAAGACAATGTGAAGAAAAAAGAACTTCAAACTATAGGAATGCAGTTAGAATGAAAGAATATTTTATTCGCCCACAGAGGCAAACGGGTCTCCTGTGTCCTTCTGTCCAGGAAATATTCTGACAAATCCAATAAGTAATGACTGACAACCCAAGACAAATGCATCATCTGTACTTCCCAATGACAATGACAATACCACAAAATTAACACAAATCTAGCAAATGGATTACTCAATGTGGCAGTTTTATGTAACAAATACAACAACAACAATGTTTGTAACAATACAAAAACAAAACAAAAAACAGCTTAGGAAAAGACACACTCAAAACAGAAGACATCACCACAATATACTGTATATTCTGTATTTACAATAAATCTTTATTTACACATCTATTTACTTAGCTGATGTTGTTTGTTCAATTTTAGCAATACAAATTTGTCTAAGTGATGTACAAAGAATATTGTCCTGTCAGAGGTTGTAATTTATTGTTCTGGTCCATGAGATAGCAATGGTTAGCACTTAAAAATGACATCACTTTTCAAATGCATTCTATTTCGGGTTACCTGAATACCTATACTTGCTGCCACTATACCTTAGGTAAAATATCTTGGCGTAGCATATAGATTAGTGAAAAGCTATATCTGCAATGTTCAGTGCAGTAGGATGTAAAGGCAAGCAGTTTTTCATTCAAACTATGTAAAAATAACAGTGTCAGATTCAACATGTTGTTTGACAGGTGACCAATGATGAACCAATGAGGGATCATTAAACAGTGATGTCCACCATATTCTTGCAAGATATTGATATACAAGGCCATCAACCAGCTTTCATTATGTAGCAGAAAAGGTTTGGTTTTTGGTTAAAGGACAATGTTTGAGATCAGTCAGGCACAGAACTCTTTTCAATTCAAATACAATATGTCTTACCCTTGCCTTCCAATAACAAATTTAAGCAAGAGGCAGTTTTTAAATTTCACACATAGCATTATGAGTTCAGCAGGTGAAGAAGTTAATGCCTGAATTAATTTGACATTTGCCTTCTACTTGGAGTTGCCAATGTCAAAGCGTCCTGCAGACAGACTGAATAGAGTCTGTAGAGCTGAGCAGGACACAGCATACTGCATTAGCATGTTATCATGAACACTGAGCCTTCATGCTCAACTACAGCTCAGCTGAATATTAGGCAATGTTCACATCTGTGGGTCAGACACTTCAGCACACTGGATCAAATATCAACAAGGCCTGGGACACCATGAGACACTGCGATAAGCACCCACATTGTGAAACAAGAATGAATCCTTCACCCATTATTTGGTCACGCATTGTCACTGAAAAATATGACCCTGTCTTTTTTTCCCCCCTATTAATTCTATACAAAAACCATGTGAGACATGAGTGGGTGGTAGAACGGGAAGCCATTGAATTGTGTCACCTTATTATGACTAATTCCATTGCTTTGTGCTCAAGACAATGAGTACATTGTGATGGATTTAATCCAGGGCTGCTCAATCCTGTGTCAGCCGCCCTTCGCACCGGCCAGGCATTTAGCCATCTGACTCATCTAACTACTGCCTTGATTAAACCAATTTAGCTACACTTCCCAGATCTGAGTGTCACTTTAAAAAGAGCTGGAAAACTTGCTGGGGTTCGGCCCTCCGGGACTAGGGTAGGTCTGGTAGTCAGTACTGAAGAAAAGTTTAACATGCACACACGCACACGTGCGCACACACGCACACACACACACATACATAGAACGGAGGGCAGTGTAATGCTTTGAATATACTGTTTTAGCATTGACCTTCACAGTCCTGAATTGTGAATTGGCCTTTCAACAGACCAGCATTGGAGAGCATCCAGATCAGCATCCAGAGAGATTATAGGACTTGTGATGGGGAAAAGCATTTGCGAGCCATCAGAGACTGCTCCAGCAAGGTACTTAAATCAAAGGGGTTTTCCAGACCTTACATGACAACATTCAACATGCATATTAGTGCAAACCTATCACATAACCAAGAGTATGACTTTTACTTGCATACTTTAACTGTTAGCCATAAATATCATAGAAGACCCTACGAGAGACTGGGGCAAAAGGAGTTCAGTTTCATAAAATCTGAAGTTATTTGAATCGCCCTTGCAGAACAGAGGAGTGACTCCCTCCCATTCAAATCTTAAGATGAGAAGGACTGCTGGGCAAAAATCAGTGCATCTGTTGGTAGATGGAACAAAGTTCTGACAGACTACGGGCTTCCTCTACTGTCCTTAAAAAGTGGATGAGGGTAAAAAGCTGTTATGCAAGGCAGGCAGGTGAACAGAAGAGCACCACCTGTGGGGTAGGAGGTCTCACTGCAGCATGATGTCCTTGAGGTTCTCCTGTAGGATGGTGTCCTTGACAGCGTGGAAGACGAAGCGAATGTTCTCTGTGTCGATGGCGGTGGTGAAGTGGTGGAAGAGGGGCTTGCTGCGATTCCGCCGCCTCCGGTTGAAGCACTGCACCAGGTAGGCCTGCACGTCCTCCAGCCGGTGTGGGTTGCCCTGGAAGTCGGCGAAGTGTTTGCGGATGCTGACCTTCCTCACCTTCTCCACCAGCAGGTCCATCTTGTTGAGAAAGAGGATGATGGAGACGTTGGAGAAGAGCTTGTTGTTGACGATGGTTTCAAAGATGTTCATGGACTCCACTAGGCGGTTGGTGCGACGGTCCTCCATCAGCACCTGGTCGTACTCGCTGGACGACACCATGAAGAGGATGGAGGTGATGCCGTCGAAACACTGGAACCATTTCTGCCGCTGGGAGCGCTGGCCGCCCACATCCACCATTTTAAAAGGGATCTTCTTGATGACAAAGTCATGCTCCACAATCCCCTTGGTGGCCTTCCTGGCAAGCAGGATGTCCTGTCTGCTCGGCACATAGTTCTGAAAGTCAGCCAGAGAGGAAGATGGAGGTGAGGCATGAATTTATATATAATACATGACAATAATAATATAACATAATATGCTGCATTTATGGGGAACCTTTCTGGGATCTCAAAGAGCTTTACAGCGAGGGCATAGCACCTCAAAAACCATGAAGAAAAAGTGAAGCACCTACATGGGTATTTTATACAACCATTTATATGATCACTACATATCCACTGATGTTGAGAGGTAAAGATTTATTCATTCTAATAAACTGGGGGATACTTAGATGGCTAAACTGAGAAAACAAAAAAGGATATCAAGGAACACATCTACATTTTGAGAAAAGTGCCACTCTTTAGGGTCCATGAGGTAGTTTGATATCTAAAAGAAACCATCCCCCACAGTACAATGTCCTGCCGTGCAACTACCCTAGGTACATCTTGATATAGTTTCCATACATACATATTTCATCAAAAGACATAAAAATATAATTAAAACCAAATCCATTTTTGTATAGCTAACTACAAGTGTGCTTCAGTGAGTAAAGATGTCTAGTGATATATTCAATAGTTGATTTAAATTTGAGTATTACAGATAAACTTCAAAAGGCCTTGTAAGATTCCCAGTCTACAAGGGTAAATTCTGGGCTTAGACTATACAAACAATGGAAGCTAAAAAAGACCTTGCAGCTGCCACTGAAAGGAGAGAGGTTTTCCTTTTTCTATCAATTTCCATGAAAAAGAGTATTTTTAAAGTCCTTGTGTAACTTTGTTGACAACATATTAAGTTTCCATGGACCGTAGACACTGGAGTCTTTAAGGGTATTTATCACTCCCCTGGGATCTCAATCATTGTTTTCTCTGACATAAGATGTCCTGGAAACATAACATACAGTGACTAATCTTATTCTGTAAACCAGTGTCTTTGGGCAGACCCAGCTGAAGCACCTGGTTTCAAACCACTGCAGATTCCATCCAGTCCTCTGTGGACGAGAGAACACACAGGCTATCTGCACAGCTGGCGGAAAACTCCAACCAAAGGAGCTAAATGCAATTTTACACAAATTCTATCAAAGGACAAATTTGAGAATTCCTCTCCATTTAATACACATAATTTTGAAATCACAAACAGCTGCTGACAGTAATTTAGTGCCAGAGGAAACAAGGTGAAAAACAAAACAGGGGCACAATAACCTGGAAAAAACACATCCCGATATTACTGACACGAAATGCCAGCTGTGAGCTCTGTTCACTGCAGAGTTGAATATAAGCCTATGGCTGCGTAATTCCCAACTGAAGCCCCCTCCTTGCAACTGTAGGATTGAGCGCTAAAGGCCCTGGAGACAATTCATATCAGACTCCTCCTCCGCACTGGAGACGATGCTAAGTTAGGGCGTTGAGGTTTGGGTTTTTCTCTCAGGCCAGAACAGCGCCTGCCACAGAACCAGCCCTTAAAAGGACACACAGGCTGGGCTGGCCTCTGTCCAGACGCCCCAGCAGATAACTGGAAAAGAACCGGGATGGTGTCTTTCATATGTTTTGCAATGCTAACAACAGAGCAGCCCCGGAAATGAGGGAGATATCAACGTCACATGAAGTTCTTGCAGGATGCTTTCCACTTTATTCTGCACATTAAAGGACAGCTGGAGCTGCTCTTTGAAAAATTAAGCGGTCTACCTTACAATTGTCATTTTACATATCTACCGCAAAAATGTTTAGTTGGCTGCACTGTACCAACCATACACAAAAATCTGTGAATTTTACGTGGCAAATGTATGAATACACAGTGTATCCTACCACATTCTGTCCCTTAGTTTTATTCTCCCAACAAGCTATGTGATGAATTTTAACCCACACATATCAGTTACAAAACTAAATCTGCCTGGCATTGGCTCCATTTCATTTGTGTTTACTGACAACATCAATACAAACAGGCACATAAGTTAAGAGCACTGAAAAAAAGTTGACTGCATAGCATTACAGCAGGTTAGACTACATAACCTGTGAGCCATTCGAAAATTAGACACTGTAATGGTACCGTGACTCACCAATTGGCCAATGCGGTCCAAGTTGTCCAGGAAATATTTCACAGATTCCCCCTGCGGAGATGAAAGAGGCAGCATTAAACAGAGCTCTGATTATGATTTGTGAGTTCTGTGGTTTTACTGTTTATACTGGACACATGATTACTCAGGTTTGTTTCAGTGGAAGATGTGGTTATTATATTGTGCAACTGTCTGAGTGTGGGCCTTCGGTTTACTGTACACTAAGACTGCAGTAACTGAGTCTGAAGGGGCACCATGTGTTTTGGGGGTTGAGGAATAGCAAAGACACCTCAAACACAGGCATTTAAGTCTCTGTACCTCTATATAACCTTGACCCTAATCTCACAGCATTTTCCAAACCTCTGCTTTGAAACCACGATCATAAAAGTTACTTAAGTGGATGGCCGCCCATTATGAAACTACAGAAGGGAACAACCAAAGCAGCATTGGAATAGCTGGAAATGAGACATTTCTACTGCTTATCTTGGAGGCTTTATCATGTCTGTCAAACAGCTGCTGACCGACACCTGGAACAACAGGCAATTCCAATTCCCGTTCAATCAGTGATGCTAAATAAACAATTAAGATCTAAGCTGGACAAAACCCAGAAAGCTGTGGCTCTCCAGTGGACTCCTACGATAACCAGGACAAAGCCACAACTGTACTGTGTATTGCACTGACACAAATGCAGTTTTCAGGATTCGATACTATGATATGCAAAAGAAAATTATCTGTATGTCCAAGTGCTATTATCATCCTTTTTCTTGGCAGCTTTTACATGGAGGTGAAGACAGCTTCCGCTCTTTTGTAAGGGAGGAAACAGGATGCAGCATGACACAAAGGAAAATGATATTTCCTAAACAATCATATTCCCTCTCCTCTTTCTTAATTGGAATACTTTTTTATTCAGGTACATATATGACCATTTATCCCTGACCACAAGATGTGCTCCTGTAATGTAACAAATTGGTTATTTCATCTTAAAAAGAAGACAGCAGGACAGATATGTCTTTCCGACCACTTGTTTCTCCAGGGCCCACTAATTCACACAACTGTTCCAGGGATCAGTGGTCATTACAGAGCTCATAAAATGAATTAGAGGCACAATACTTCAAAAAGTGCTGAGTCAAAACCCGAGACACTTTGCTTACACTCAGTTTAAGAGAGCCTAGCAATGGAGCTCTCCGAGTATCAATTACGCGTGTGTTTTCATAGAGTGTTCACAGGACGGCCTCATATTTAATATGTATTTCGTTAATTAGATCACACCATGGCTTTTTGGTGTTGTCATTGTGGCTGCCTAGTCAAGACTTGTGGCGGGTGGCAAACACTGTGGAGGAGGAGATGGAATCACTCACTCACTGACAGCAACAAGCTATAGGAAAGTAGTAACAGTGGTGGTGCCCATCTGCTGCCACTAAGCTGTCATAAAGCAAGATTTATGATGGAAAGAAGCCAACAGAAGTGGCTGTTGAGGACTTGGACATGGACTGGCTTCCTGACACGGCTGTTTTGCCCGTGTTTTCCACACTTTGCCCCACCCTGACCCCTTGACCCCCCCAACCCCATCCCAGACCTTGGCTTTACAAAAAGCATTGTCTGCGTGAGACAGTGCGACTGCGGCTTTGTCTGAAATGTGACGTGCCTACACCCCGCCGCAAACGGCCAGTGCTCCAGACAGGAAACAGCTGTGTGTGAAAACAGGGGGATTAATGAGAGAGCTCCACCCATGGTTACTGTAACCAGGGCTCGCGCCCGCAGCTCCTCACTCAGTGACAGCCCCACCGGTTAAAGGATCCCAGCAAAATAAATAACCGCTATCTCAGCCTGCAGCCAGTCAAACCATCCTTTAAAAAGACACTGTAAATAAACCTTTTGTCCCATTTGCACACAACTAACCCATTATATCCTAACATACATAATCAAACATATATCATAGTCACAAAAGAATATGTCTATAATTCAACACAGAGTAGCCATCTGAACCATGGCAGATAGAGGATTGTCACTAGGCTGGACTGTTACTATGACAGAAGTGTAACAGAAGTGCACCAGTGGAGAGCGAATAAAGACAAGTAAAGTGTAACATGTTAAAGGAAAAGTGTTTGGTGTAGAAGTGTTTATAAATCTACCTAACAATTTACATAGTGTGTGCCTGGTACGTCCAACTACACACCTACCCCCTAAAGTTCCTTTTTTATTGACTTTATGAAAAATGTTGCAATCTCCAATTAAATACACATGCTCAATAAAAACTGTAGGGTAACGTATCAAGAAGCATTGAGAAATGGCCCCATGTTCCCTTTAGGCTGAATGTTTCTCTGTCATTTCTCTTTGTGATTACTGACTACAGGCTACCCTGTCACGTGTGCGCTGTACTGCTGGTCAGGAGTGTGGGAACGGGTGGTGAGGAGGCCCTCCGCAATGCTGACATATGAAGTCAGCAGCTTTACAGAGGCACAAGCATGCCCCTGGGTGTTTGAAGTGGGCGAGGAGGGAGAGAGGGGTTTAGCGCAGCAGGTTGGAGATCTGGCCTCAGAAGAGCAGGGTGATGATGGGCGCGATCGGTATCACTACGGCTCGTCCCTGTTTAAACGAACACAGCGCCACTGATCTGCATTTAATGCACCCTCTCACCTCCAACATTACAGCAGTTTAGAATGAGTTTACACACACACACTCACATACACTCACTCACTCCACACAGAGCAAGGCCACTTCCACCAAAATGGAAAAAGCAATAAGATAAAAGCTCAAATCAGCACATCACAAAACGCAGAACTTCCCCCCTCAGAAACCACAAGCAAAGATCAGACAAGCAGATTCAGGCCGCCTCGGACATATTCCAGACAGTTCTATTTTCAGGCAGGGATCTCACAGTTCCTTCCTGCAAGGTCCTGGACATTTTGCAAATCCGCCAGAGAGAAGCGGGCTTCTTGGTTGTGTTCATGCAACACACCTTCAAGCCGCACAGAGGAAGCGGAGTATCTATCTACAGCAGCAAAGGATTTTATTTTATGATCCATCATGCATTAGACCACTGAGAAGCTAGCCAATCCCCTTTGTCTACACTTGCTCCACATATTTTTATTGAATCTAGTACTGGTGCCACAGCCCTTGGCCATAATCTTTAAGGGGGAAAGTGTCCACTTTCATGTTGTTCTTCACCTGTCACTTTATTTGGCATGCAATGAAAAGTACTAAATAGAAGAGTAATAGGAGCGCAGAAATATTAGTTTCTCAATTCCTGCTTGCAGTGTGATAGCATGTGACATTTCCCCCATCCAGGGAGAATGAGAAGCGATCAGACCCTTGGTTTCAGATTCTTTCAGACTTTTCGTCATCCCAGTATGAGTCATGGAGACATGTTTACAGTAGGTGGTTGTCTTAGACTAATTAGAGCGCTTCTGTTTTTAGAGGGATGTTGTTATTTTATAACATTTCACATGAAACTGACAGGAACACCTTCAACATTTCTACCCTCTGCCTCCACCCACCAGCTGACACAACAAGATGTTTTGCATCTCTTCTCGGTATTTGAATACAAAAGGCATTCTGGACTTTGTGTATAATATATAATATATAACTTACATCAAGAATTCTGAATTTTCAATTTTTCTGTAAAAATCAAGGCTCTTGTATATCTGTACTATAAAAAGAGAGGAGCATACGCATGTATAAATCTACAGGTAAATTAAAAAGGTAATACAACTGCATTGTGCCAATTAGCACCAGTTCATGACCGTATACCATGTATCATGATAAACATATCTCTACTGTTCAGAGAAACCAAAGAGTGTTACTTAATAGGCAGTCACAACCATTTTGGGTGGGTCTGAAAAACAAAATGGTTCAGTTACAACTAATAAGTTGTTGGGCTTGTATTGGCACACAGACTCAATTTCCTTTTGTACGTGATTATCATGACCTCTGTACTGAAGGCAAATCTTCAGAAACAATGTGATGTGGAGGACTTTCAATGGGAATATGCCTTTGCCCCCATGCCTTTAAGAGTTTCCATTACACTGGCTTGGCGTATCATTTTCAATCAAGTCTTTATTGTTCTCGGTTTCTTTTATTTTTTTACTTTATTTCCTCTGGAGTCCAGAATAACAATCCTTGTTCTTTTTTGAACACTGGTTGCAGTATGAAAGTTGTTCTCCAAAAAGGAACAAACAACAAATGGTATAAAAACAGAAAAGATCCAAAATGGAACTGTGGATTATGTCCGTATTGGTGAGATCACTGGCTTGGATTTCAATTTCATTCTTGAACAACTAGCTCACCTATACTCTCAATGTTTACAAGGATCCTATAAATATAGTGTCTTAATCAAGGTGGAATGTATTCTCCACCCTTGACTGCAGAAGACTAACATCCTCTGGTGCACTCTTTTCATAGATGACAAACCTGGCCAATCAGCACTCAGCTGCTGAGCAAAGCCCCTCCTCCTTGCCTCTATTGGGCAGTTTTAGGACTGACGAGTATCATCCATGGCCCCTGGTGACAACAGGCCAGCCCCTCAACCACAACCTGTCAAATCACGCTCCAGAGGCCCATGACACTAACCAGTAAACCCTCCTCCCTCCTCCTTTGCACGATCCACCCCTTACAGGGAGATGCCAGTGTGCACAACTCTAAAAATGGCCACTGTGTGATAGTGTGGGAGCAGCGGGAGCGCAGAGGCACTCCATCAGGGGAGGGGGACCTGCCCTGTCAGGTTCACAGGAATTCACCCTCATTTTCTGGTGACTGGTAGGGCTTTGAGCTGCACGGCAGCCACGCAGATGAGGGTGAAGTACGTCAGCAGCAGGGGTCTGAGACAGAGACAAGCTGCAGTCAAGCACAGGATGTGTGGGAATATGTGGGAGAAGACCAGTCTAGAGCAGAGAACTGGATAACTGGTAGGGACTGTACTGCGTTTGCAGGGACAGAAACCCTGAGGGAACTGGTATTAGCCTAATCAGATGGGTGCCAGGCCCAGGACCAGCTGCTGGGCGGGGCAGGTGGCGAGCAACAGGTGGGCTGTTAATTATCTGCAATAAGATCAGTGTGATGGTTTCCACAGGGATGATGAGATTTCGAATAAGAGAAGACTAAGCCAGGAGAATCAGTAAGATGAACTTTGGGAGGCTGAGACTAAGCTGCCACACGAAAAGTGACCTAATATCCATGTTGAGACCAGCAAAAGACCCAAAGACACTGGTGCTGCTTGTATGTCAGCAGTATACCACTGTACATTACCCCTATCCCCCCGATCGTCCCCCACAGCCCTGGCCTCTCGCTCAGGCTGGCCGCTGACAGGTCCGCTTGTGTGTGGGGCGTCTCGGCTCCCCTCTCGCTGTGCTAGGGTACAACCACTTTCTGCACGGTCCCTGATAAGATCTGCCAGACCTCCCTATCTCATCTCCCGGCTGAAGCTAATGGAGGCTCCGGAGGGACACGCATTCAGCGACGGGCCTGGAGATCAGGCACGGCTGGAAACAGAACAAGGAAAAAATATATATATATATTGAAAAATGGCCTTCTGTTACCAGAGCAAAACATCTAAGGACACGGCTGCTCGTAAATTTATAACCCCACCCCCATCCCCCACCCCAGATAAGCTCCTTGGGGTTTGGAAATTTAGCAAAGTAAACAACACGCTTGCCATCTGTTTCACAAGGCCTTTTACAGCTTACTGTAATATCAGTTGCAGATACTCAAGCGTTCTCCTTTCCCCCATTTTCTCATGAATGTTGGAGGGGGATTAGAAAAAGCTTGTGAGCTGTTGCAGGTGAGGAAACCGAATAAGGTTTACATAAAAACCTCACTGAGCAGTACCCTCCTGTCATCACATCACATGAGAACTGAAGACATGGCCACACAGGCACTCTTTAAAGAAAAACACAGCGTGAAGTGCCAGCAAATGGTATGATGGAATTTATGTATCAAATTCCGCAGTCCTCCATTTTAAATTTTGTTTGTATCTTTTGCATGCTCCAGTACATCAAGAAACAAAGTCAACACTGGGGTGTCACCTCAACTTGGTCTGACCTAAATCTTCCTTTTTGGACAAAGACCTTGAGTATGGGCCTAACACCTGTATTTTAAGTCTTTTCTTTATGGAATGCTGTCAACACTAGGAAATCAACACCAAGCCAAATCACACAAGAGCTTCTAGGTTAATTTAGGCCAAGGCTATTTGTCAAACAAGCCCTGTATCATCGCTCTGACTACCAAAGGCTGTGATAACTGGCCAATTTACCCTGTCCTGGATATTGTTGGCACTTCATTCACCCAGTTCCTCTCAGATACACTGCAGCCAGAAACAACTGTCAAAGTGGCTGACACAAGACAGAACAGGGCAATTGTGATGTTCATGGACAACGTTCATGCAACTGGAAAATGTCACTTTTATTGTATTGGCCATTAAAGAGGTAAGTTAACCTGTGAGATTCTTAGCTGACCTCTGGGACTGCCAGCATTATAATGTTGTCTAAGTAAAGAAGAAAAGAATACTTGCTGAAAATAGTTATTCCTAGTCAGAACAAACTACCAAGCAGGACTAAAGAGACCTTGTAGCCAGAACATGGTATAGTCAGTGGTCTTATGTCTTCTTAACTGACATTTTCATTTAGATTTTACAGATGCCCTTATCCAATGTAATTTACAAAGCAAAGGTATATGTGCATATACGCACAGGCCAAATGAATAACAGTAGATACAGATGACACCTGATCACATTTGTACAAGTGCATCACAAGTGCTATATTACCCTGTGCCAAACTGAAAATGTTATACAGAGCACTGTTACAGTAACATGACAGCTGTATACTATAGACTATGCTGACCCTATACTGTACATAAGGTGCAAACTTCCACAGTAGGAGTGGAAATGACTGTCCGTGTAAGAATTAAAACTATGTAAAAACATTGTTGGGGCATTGTGGGTAAAGCAAGGGCCCCAAGTGCCAAGATAAGAAATTTGCAGCTCAAAATGTATTTGAACAGCTGAACAGCTGCAAAGTTATTCACTGACCGAAGTTCCCTCACTGAAGCTGCAAACATTCTCCATCCTAACATGTCAGCTACGACTGCGCTACCTTACCTGTCCCTGCCTACCAGCTTAAGCATAGATAAACAGGACATTAAAAGGCACCTAGGGTCAGAATGGGTCAGAATCTTCTTCATACCACTAATCATGTAACTGATAGACACTGAGATTCATTGTAGCATCGTTGGAGCAAGACAATCAGCAGTTGAAATGTAAACCCAGAGAAGTGGAAGGTGCTTACATGAGCATTCTAGAAATGTTAGGCACCTTTAATCACTTTCCCTGGGTTTTGAACCTTTCAGAAGAGGTGGAGAAGCTGCCACACTTCAGTTTCACTCCACTGTGTCCATTCTTAGTAATGACCTTCACGATGACCCCACCGCATGGCGGCTGCTCCTCTGGTCCTGTCTTCCGAGGGGGTTCTGACCTCATCACACACACATCAGAACTGGCATGCCTTCAGCATGGGCTACTCACACCGCCTCTGCCCTCACTGCCACCGCGTCCGCTGAAATGGCGGGCCGCGAATGAAGGGGACAGGCACAAGAAACTTCCCCGCTGACAGAAACTCATTTTCCAAGGGCTTCCAGAAGGAACAGATGGGTCACTTGTGCCTTGCCTTGGCACAGCTGGCAGGCGAACTGAGGGAAAGTCGAAATGAGAGCTGGCTCGT
The DNA here is from genome assembly GCA_019176425.1 of Megalops atlanticus. Lineage (NCBI taxonomy): Eukaryota > Metazoa > Chordata > Actinopteri > Elopiformes > Megalopidae > Megalops > Megalops atlanticus. The sequence goes on from CM032893.1 coordinate 21,164,153, forward strand.
ACGCCAAAGAAATAAACAAACAAACAAAGAAAAAAAAAAACAATAGGAGAAACTTGTCAGGGGCTCTCCTGAGGGGAGTAGGCAGCCCCGCAGAGCTAAAACACAGCTGCCGCTCCCGTAAACGCCACTTACCGATTACAATCGAAAACCAGACTGTTATTTATGGTTACTTTTTACTCAGAAAAAATAACAGCAGATTGCATAAGCGTTATCCAAAAATAACAGCAACATCCGCTGGAATATGTACACAGCTATATTTTGAATGACCCCCCCTCCAGTGTAGGTTAAACACTTCAAACACATACATTTAGACTAAAAAATTACAGCAACAAACATAATTGAGGAAAAGGAAATTGTGCCATTATTCCTGCGAGATCCCAACCCCAAACCCTTATTAAGCTTTAAAAAGAGACGAACAGAAATATCTGGGGCATTGATCAAAGCATGCGCGCCGTCCACGGAGAGAAGGGGCTACCGACAAGCATGTTCTTCATCTACCAATCACAACTCGCTCATTGCAAAAAACAGTTGTTTTATCCCACAGATCATCTGCAGCGCTGGGATAAAGTCAGAATGTACTCTTATGGGCAGCAGGCTTTGACCTGGGAGAGTTTTGTTGCTGTGCAGGAGGATTTAACCCAAGAAATCCCACATCTGCCACTGGCAAAATGCATTTAGCTAAGGGATAAAGTACTGCACTTCCAAGCGATCATAGCAGTTCTACTAGATTAATCGAGTCTTGATCTGCAGGCATTTTTTCTCAATAAAAATAACTTTCACCATCTTTAACAAATCTTATTATTGCCCAATAGTAACATCAGCGGGCATGCATATTTTATCATAGGGTAGCCTACTAGAACACTGTGGTGCTGTGGATGTGGTGACTTCCTGAAATAACAAGGCATTGAAGATAATTTGATTATAATATTCTGGCATATACAGTATGCAAGTACAATGCACAAGATTACTGTGCATACTATTGAGGTTCAAGCATTTAATCTCTGGATTGATCACCTAATGCCAAAAACATTATTTATTTACAGTACAGGCCTAAATTCAGTGTTATGATTATGTCTTGTGTTGTTTTTTTTTTTTCTTAATTAAACATTTTATTTGGATCCAAAGCGTTTGTGAGGGAGAACTTGGCTTCGCAGCGTCCGAGCATTGTTACGGACGGCTGGCTCCCTCGATAGGTCTGGCCGCATTCCGGAACGTTACACAATTACCCCTCTCACCCCTCTTGCAGACTGCGGGGCTGCTCCCAGACAAAGCATGGACTTCCTCCACAATGGGACACTGTTGAAGGCCATGCGCACTGCTGAAAGACAGGGGGGATGGACAGAAGGGCCATTCTTTCCGGTGCGTTTCGCAAAACTTACAGCAGTCAGCAGGTAAGGGGGGAGAGTTCCGGTTGATATAACAGGCGTGAAACGAGGCTCAGCGTTTAATGAAAGATGTCAGATAAGGGTATCAATTCAGACAGAAGTGAAGCGAAGATTTCAGTGTGAGAGCCAAGCCAAACCAAGGCTGCTTCCTCTGTTAAAAGCAGCCAAAAGGGAATCAGCAGCTGTGGCTCCTTTTCATCCTCACATTAAGTACTGCAATCAGTTGTAGAAAAACAGGTCTGCATCTGCACTATGCTAACGAGCAGATGACATGGCACTGTATCACCGCGCAAACGAGTGTGCTGGATTTCTCAGAGGTCAGCGCGTTCCCACTCAGTTCAGACCCCACAAACAAAGCAATAAAGCAGATAAAGCAGACTTCCTTTCAATCCCTTTTCACCTTCCAACTCCACTAAAGCAAATGTGGAGATTTAGCGCAAAACAATGCAATATCAACACAGCATTTGCCCAAACGTAATATTTCGATGCTCTGATGAGATTAGAAGGAGCGCAGGGCCTACCAAGTCAGGAAAATCAATTTCACAAAAGCAGCAGTTAATATAAAGATCAAAACACAATTCCAGAAGGCACACATAAGCTAATAAATTCATGAAATAACAAATAAATTCCAGATATGTAACAGATACACAACCAAGTTATGTCTAAAGAGTCACCTTGCATTCTTCAGACAGGTGTAAACTTCCCAATTTGCAATAAGCCAAATTTACCAGAAACATGAATACAATAGCTGAATAAATTCCAATATCATTTGTGCAGCTGTATATTGATAAATGTATAGTCTACTCTTAAATCTACTATATATACTGCAATAGTCAAATCAATGTACTATCCAGAAATATAATTCCATAAACATATGACCTCTGTGTTATGTCAATTTTTCTTCAGTATTTAACCTCATAAAATTCAACTGACATCAGTGCGTGTCAAATGTGGTAAGATGCTCATAACAAACATAGGTAATGTATTTAAAAATGCGAAAAAAGTACATTCTTTATAATATCATATTCTTAAATTTTACCATCCCTTAATTGAGCTCTCTGTATGCCTTTGGATGAACTGAGCAAATGATCCAGGCCTGGAGGAAGCCGCTGCACTGGTCCTGGAACATGCATTTGGGTGAGTCGAGCAAAGGACCCATGGCTGGAGAGGGACCCATCCCTGGAGATAGTCGCTGCAGTTGTGCTGGAATGCGCCTTTGGCCCTTATCAGCGCGTTCCTGGGAGTGCGGCTCATGTTCTACAGTTAACCATCACTTCCAGTCAGCTCCGCACACAAATCCTCCCCCCCTCCATCAACACTCCAGCTATTTACTTTGGATTGGCCATCAAAAGTTATCATGCTTTTCAACTAGCCTCACTGCACAGCTGAATGCAGTGGGGCTTCTCACTGGCTCAGTAACTAGGACATCAATGAGACGGCGCGCACTGACCAACAGTAGAATGCCTCCAATATTTAAACTGCCACTTGGGCAGCAATATAAAAAGGCTTAATGCTATAAACCTTTCAAAACACTGGTGCTAAATCCTGCTTTCTAAATAACTGGACAGGTGCGAAGTCACTATATATAATGTAGTGTACGATGCTCAATTTTGTGCGAATGCGAATGTGTTGTAGGTTGTGGCTTAAAGAGCCTACAAAGTATATTGCTTTATAAAGTGTATTAATTGTGGCTGTCCAAACTATGAAAATGTAGAATTTATTAAATAGTACCTATGATTATGAAATAACTAACAGCTATACGAATTAAGTAATGAAATAATAGCTAATATGAGTAACAGTTATGATTATGATATACTTACATTAGCTATATCATATATAGTTCTAGATTTAAATTTATTTTAAAAAGCAATGAGAGAGGTGGTTCTGAACAGGGCGAAGGTATAGGGGCTCTAGAGTCACCTAGGGTCAGGGGTGGAACACCGGGAGACTGGCGGAGGACCAGTGCCAGACACTCTCGCTGTTTACAGCGTTAGCAGAGAGCTGTGAGTAAGGCCAGAAGAATGTCTTCCCTTTGGCACCCGCATTATCGGGCTTTACAAAAGGAATGTTTGAAAAGATTTCGACAAGCGGGCCCCGAATGCTTGAATGAGTTTGCCGAGGTGGTGCCAGTCTGTCCCTCGCTGGCCGCGCTGAGTGACAGAGTGGCTCTCGGTGGGCGCTTCAGGGTGGCATGGTGATGGGAGGAACTAGGGGCATAGGGCCACCGGTGTACTCTGGAGCAAAGCGCTTAACCTGAGCTGCTTCAGTAAATACCCAGCTGTGCAAATGAATAGTATGTAAACACGTATGTAAAAAAAGGCTATTCAAGTCACTCTGGATAAGGGCATTGGCCAGGCAGAGAATACTTTAGCTGTAGTACTTAAAGCCCCCGACCCACATGGTGCGCTGCAGCTTTGCTGTGTGCGGATGCTTTCCTTGGCACCCAGCAGAACGTATCCCTGCTTTGGCTCGGACTGGCTTCCTCAGTTTAGAGGAAGAAACACAACTAGCTGTGGGGCCTATTCCTAATGGCCCACATTGGCCAGGAAGTCTCTTAAATAGGAAAAACAATGCAGGGTTACTTCTGAGATGACTAAGAGTCAAACTGGGATCATTTTCTTTCTGTTAATTACAGACGTGAAAGAAACTGTACGCTAAAAATAGCTGCAGGTCAGCTTATAGCAGCCTGTTGTGGGTGCACATGCACGCACGGACACACGCACACGAACATATAAACAGAACTTTGTAAGGTAACTCCAGAATGCCCTACAGCACATGGGCAAATGATTCATGACTTTGCACTATAATCCTACCTGCTGCATAAAGAGAGCCGTTCAGTGGGCAGTGCAAGGGAGGTCTAGCTTCCGTTTTTGCAGGAGGAAAGCCAAAGGAACACACAGGCAAACCACAGTCAGGCTTTTTTTTTTCAGGCAGTAACCTACCTGAGTATGGCACAGCGGGACACATAACACACTGTCAGGAAGCAGACACAGTGTGTGCATCACCGGATCTCAGATAACGGGCACTTTCTGTCACCTTTCCATAAAACTGTGACATCTCTACATCCTGCAGCACAGACAACACCGGTCAATGCGAGTCACCGAGAAAAATATCAGCAGAAAACCAATGAGACATTGTCTATTACTTTTTCACCTACTCTAGGAATACTGAAAAAAAACATCCTTTTTTCTGCAACATGGCCTGTCCTTGACAGAGCTTACATATCTTGACATTCTTTTGAAAAATGTGTAGCGTACTTTTGTTAATGAAGGATTCTGTCTTTACAAATCCCACACAGAAAAAAAGACTAATTAATTTAAAAGATGTTTGTCTATAGAAAAAAAGTTTTCTGCTTTGTTTTATTTCCGGAGATACAGTAAGTGATGAGACTCTATCTTAAACTGCTAACCCGTCGAGAGAACTAGGCCAAACCTTCAAAACACCATGGAGAATCACAGTGCGTGTAGAGGGACCACAGTAATGACACACCCATCTACTGACATGGGGTCCCTATGCCTAACACACGCTTAGCATTAGTTACACATGAGGATTAGAGCCCTTTATGAGCTCCAGAGTTAAGGCCTGTTTAGTGCTGTTTTCAGTATTTCTCCACACAGTGACATTATCACAGCTGTTTTGAATCTCTGTGGTAAAATCTGAAACTTGCAAGTCAAAAAATTCTTAGATTTGAAATTGAACATGACCATGCTAAAAAAAACAGCCTATTTCTCCAAGCCTCTCAGTAAACTGGATCAAATCTGCTCGATCTAATGTAAAATGCATTCAATATGCTGATCATTTCCAATTAAAGCTGCAAAGAGTAATAGACTATAATCAAAAGTGGTGTTAGGTTTGGAGTGGGCTGGGGACCTGATTACATAAAGCATGGTTATGATTTAAAGACCAGTCATGTCTTACTCAATATTGACCTGAGACTCACACTCTAATCCTTGTCATCTTAACTACATCCATACCTCCGTAATCAGCTGTGGTATAAACCATGACAGAAGCCTAACGCTAGCCCCAGCACACTGCAAACACTCCGGAAGCCCTAACAGGGAGACAGTGAAACGGACAGAGAAATGGGCCAAGAACCCTTTTGTAGTAAGTGATTGTAACTGTGCAGGAAATGATAAAGTAGTTGATGATGATAAGTATGTTTGCACTGTCATATTTAAGACCAGTGCTATGTAATTATAGGGGGTAGACAAAATAATGGAAACAATATATGAACAGAAGAATATATGAAAAGAGGAAGAAGAAGTTGTTGTCATCCTATGTCCATCCATTGCTGACAGAGAGATTCAATGTGCAACCACTGTTCCATTTTCCTGATGCAGTTTTCACTTGTTTGGCACATGACATCATGATTGACACTGTTCCCTTTCATATTAAACAAATCTGCCTTTTCTGTGACTGATGCACCTGCAGTTGAGGCACCAACTATTTGACCCCTTTCAAAATCTGCTAGATCTCAAATGTTGCTTTAGAAGCTTAAATTTTAAAGTATTAATTAATCTGGCATCAATCTGGCACATGTGTAGAGTCCTTTTTAACTGTGATTTAAAAATATGCATAAAAATATTTTTAAAATATGCAAGTACACATAACTGTGTACTTCAAAAAAATGCATCCTTTTTTATTTGCAGGTTTCATTATTTTGTCCACCCCCTGTATGTTTGCACTTTCATACTCAAGACCAGCACTGTATAACTGCATTTTCTAAAATGTCTGTCAAGAAAAAATGCACAAACATAGACCAGGCCAGAAACTGGGAATCCTGCTTTTTTCTACACTGTCCGACTGTAGGTAGGAGGGGGAAATCATAAAAAACAAACAGTAAATGTTTACTAGTCCATGACTTCTGGCTGTGGACTGCTGTGGTTAGGAGGGCAAGATGTTAACCTTCAACAAAGCTGCACAGACTTCCTGCTTACAGATTCCTGTCCCATTACACTGCATATCTATCTGATCCAAATGCAAAGCACTTTGTCCTTTAGCAGTACAAAATACAAATTCTTGCAGCCCATCATGGTTAAATTGCACAGAAGCCCAAGACTAAATTTCCCATCTTGCTAATATGAGCCCAAGTGACAGTTTCCCCCAGCAGCAGAGCCCAATGACTGTTATTCCATTTCCCCAGCATGCAGCTGTATATTACAGCCATTTGGTCAGAATAAGATGGTAAGCTGTCAGTTTTTGACAGAAATCCCCGGTATCCAATGACTGATTTGTAATCAGATCCCAGGGGCCTCTCGCTGCCCTTCATGGGTTATAATTTAGTGGGCCTCCTGTTAAATCCCATCTGGGCTCAGCAGGGCTCCTTGCTTGAATGTGGCACTGTGGAGTAGCAATCAAAGAACCAGGCTTGAGACCACAAGGTTCCAGGCCCTAATCAGCAGGGAAACTGTACTGTACCCTTCAGTGAAGCACCTAAATAGCTTTAGTAAAGATCTGTGCATTGTGCCTGTACGACACCATGGGTAAGGGTGTGTACTACAGTAAGCAAGTAAATGAATTAATAAATAAAATCAGCATGTAAGCATGAGGGGATTTTCAGGGTAGTCATTTTTTAAAATATGGTCCGTTTGTGCCACCTTACACACATTGCTCTGCTGAAAAATGCCAACACTCAAACTTCAGAGAGTGGGGCGCCTGTTTAAACAGAAGTTGTAAAATTGCTTGTCACTACACAGCACTGAAAATTCATGCCACGGTGCTTGGCCTCTTACCAGGGTTTGCACCTGTGGACAAGCTAGCATACAGTTTCTGTACAGCATCAAGAGGAGAACTTTGGGGGCTATTCAAATCGGCACTTCGTCCTTACATTTGAGCAACATTAGAACCGATTTCTATGATCCTCACGCAACATTTTTCATAAATTCCAGTGATATCTGAACTCAGTAATTTCAGTCTAATGATGCACACCTCTAAAGTTGGCGAAACGCTCCCCAACTTGTAACTCACGATGAATTTTGCTGGCCTGCCCCCCCTCCCTTTGTGCGATAGCAGAAATTTTAGGAGCGACGGAGCGCTCTCCTCGTGTTTCTCATAGCCTGTGCCAGTGTGGCCTGCTGGGAATACTCAGATTGATTACAGCTGCGCTCCACCCACGCCGGACAGCTCCCATATCCCATATCCCAGGGAGCCCTTCCAGCTCAGCAGCCCGGAGAGGGACGCCGCACGTCTGCAGAGCGAGGAAGGCCTTCTCCCTTTATCTCCACACTGCCGTCTCTGCCGCGCATTACCCGCGCACGTTCGGTGCACAAGCCCAATCTGATAACAGTAAGATATACTTCAGAGTAACTCCAAGAACACAATGCGGAATTTCATCAGATTCAGGGCTCCCTGTTAGTTAAAGTAAGACCCGAGGTATATCTGTGCCATTTTCTGTTGTGCAGCTGTACTGACAGATAACATCTACATATGATGATTTATACTGGAGATTCACTTTAGGGATTTGTGTTTTTATGATGCTGGATGGCTCAGTGTTCCACTTAAGGTACTGTATGTTATGCTGTACTTTCTTATTTGCCATTTGTATGCTGCACTATAACAGTGAATGCTCGGCATCTACCCAATAAATAAATCAATTGGAGAAGGAGAATTAGTATTTCTCTGGAATACCCAAGTCTGCTGTAAAAATCTGCATGCCTCACATCAGGTAAACCTGTCACTGCAGATGGCTGTCCATTGGAGCCTATCTGGGGGGACAAAAATGGAACTCCTTACTCCTTAACTCACGTCTGGAACCCTGGCATCTTGAGAAAACTCTTCATCTGTGGATCCAGGCCTCATGCATTAAAACTATCAGAGTGGCTGACCAGACGTAGACAAAGATAAAGACGGAATGTGAAAGTGCAGGACAGGACTGACGAGACATTGATGTTGAATACTGCATGGCTCAAGCCCGCTTCAAGGTATAGGATGAAAAAGAAATTGTCTTCTAGAGTGTGCACAAGCCCCACTCTGCACAAGCCCAACAGAAAGATAAAGTTTAGCCCACACAGTACACCCAATATTGAACTATGAGCTTCAGAAACACATTGCCATATCCAACCACAAGTGACACCTGAGCAGCTAAGTGGGTGATAGACCACGTGTAAGAATGTAGGGCAAGGACACCAACAGGAAACAAGTCAAGTGCTCTTGGAGAGATACGAAAAATAGATACAGCAACAAAACATCTGCACATGTCCAGACATATATTCAAACACAGACTGAGACACAAGTACTCACATGGAATGTGCTGGAGATATCAGCAGCTCTAGATGGCCCAATCCCAATGAAGTGTCTAAACTCCCAGCAGCTCCACAGGCAAGATAACCGGAGATCAGTGTGTGGCAGAAAGAGGCCTGACATTCTGTGCCGTCAGATAGGGGCCTGGTGAACTGCTGCTCACCGCATACTCTCTAATGAGGTGTAGGGATATCCCGCGTCAGAACTCACCATCCTGGTGTTGACTTCACCCAAATTCCACAAAGCGCGCTTTCAGTAAGAGCGGATAACCCCGACGATAACGACAACAATGAACTCATCGTGGACAGGGGGGCCCCACAAAGGCGATCGCCTGCACAAACGGGCCCTTGTTCGGAAAGGACATTGTGTCAGGGGCTTGACCACAAAAAAAATGCCAGAACAGACACTCTGCTTTTGGGAATTAAAGGGATTTGCGTTGCGCATGCAGGCAGTCGGAACCAGACGTAGATAATGCTATCATTGTGGAGTCCTCCCACTCCCCCAGAACCAAGTGCAATTTACATGTAGATTCTCTCTCTAAAAAATTGAGAAGCACTAAGAAAGGAACCAAAAACCACTGACATGCACCCTGTGTGGAGTACAATAGCATCGCTTTGCTGTGTGAATAGACTTGTGTGTCTCTTGGACAGAGAGAGCGGTGCTGGCAACCCTACATGCATCTGGTGTGTAATTACAAGAGATTTAAACGCATGCAAGGAAGTCCATTTGAATACTGAGTGGGGTAAAAGATCGCAGTTATCTGAAAGGAACAGTGTGGTGTTCTTATGTGGGCTGAGGGACATTTGAACATTGAGAGTTCAACACAGGGAGGGGATTGAGACAGGGCATGAGGATACTGTGAGGATACTGTGTATTCCTTCCACTCTGCCTCATCCATCTGAACAGAAACACTTTAAATGACATGTTGAAGGGATGTGAGGTCTAGCCATTTTTCATTCAAAATGACCTTTCTCCAAAGAAACCTCTGTGCCATGAGACAAAACCAAGTTTCTATCTTTTTTAATGAGGTCGTCGTATGCATGCATCCGGGCCTGTTATGGGATGGGGCAAGAGACTGGCAGGTGGCTCCGTGCCAGACCAATGCAGGGAACACGTGGACCAGGCAGATCCACAAGGCACAATCAATCCCATTCCTTTTCATTGGCACTACCTGCTCATGTAATTAGGTGCAGCGCTTTGAGAAGAAAACCATTCTTAGGTCATTCAAAAGTTAGGTCACTGTTGGCTTGCTCCTGCACCGTACAGTTCTGGAACTCTTAAACCACAGGATAAACACCGCAGGGTTCACTACTCCTTTTGTTAATCTGAGGTTACGTATTCATTTTCTGAACATTCCACACAATGACTAAAAGTATCCACTGCGCCAAGAGAGCCGCTCGTACACACGTTCACGCACTTGTGGCCATGAACAACAGAAACCTCTTCCAGTCCTCCGAGAAATAACATTCAAATCTCTTGGTGAGAATGTCTGATCCGTAAAACAGCAGGCAGGGGGAAACCCAGTACGCAAGGCAAAGAAAGCTAATGCTTTTGTGGTTTGTGTCTTTTCCCATTGTTTTGTCACATGCTGCCAATCCGTTATTAAATCAACGTCCTCCGGTCGGGAACTGCTGGCTCTGCGCTTGCTGTTACAATGAAGAAACACAAACTGTTCCACAGACCCTGAAATGTCTGCAAGGGAAAGGAATGGAATTAAACCAAATGTAGCTGTAAGAAGTAAATACTTGTAGAGGCCCTCAACCTGTCCTGATCTGTGCTGCAGGCTCTAAAAATCACTCTGAACTGTCATCTCTCTCTATATCACAATAAGATTATGAGCTGAACTCAGGAAATAAAAAAGGGGTACACCCCAGAGTACACTTAAAAAGAATCATATCTGCAACATGATTCAGTTTAAAGATGATGATGGTATCTAGTCACAGAGTCCAGCCTTATTGGACACAGAAATCCCAATTGTACAGGAATCCCGATTGGTGAGTGGCAGACGTAAACACATTTATGGTGGTCAGAGAAGAAGGATTTCCTTCTTTTATGACATGAGAGACTTCAAGGCCTCTGCCTCTTCATCAAAGTCGGCTTCGTAAGCTTATGAAAAAACGAGATTAGCCTCAGGGCAGCCAGTGGGGGCCATCGGGTAGCCTTTGATATGAAGGCTATAGCAGGGATATATAGACAGGGAGTGGCTGCCAATGGCTCAATGTTACACAAAGGGAAGATCCGAGCCACGAAACACCCACATCCCCAGCAACGACCAATGACCTCTTTGTCAACTGCAGGCTTAATGCAAACTTCTTCAGACACAAAGGCTGGAAATTTCATCACCGTTTCTTACCAGCAAGATTAGATTACATTACATTACATTCATTTAGCAGATGCTCTTATCCAGAGCAACTTCCAGCATAAAAGAACAGAAGTGTATCCATTCAAGTCGAATGAGCAACAGACCAGTGTTAGACGAGGCTAAAAATACTCCCAGACAAGTGAGTGTGAGCATTACACTATTCAAGTCCTACCACAACTTAACTTGTGCAACCTGACAACTGACTCATAACACAATTTCTTATCTCAACAGTAAGTCTGATATCTTGAATGTAAAATGATTTGGAACAGTAACAGGAGTTGCATCTTAATGAAGTAGCTCTAGACTAGACGGTCTAATTAAACATTGATCAAGTTGCCCATGCATTCAAGGTTGTGCAGAGAACCAGTCCACCAGTCATTTCGAGTATTCACTTCCACATCAAGTTTACGAAGAGCTCGCTGACAAAAAAAATTAAATCCAGGCAAAGTGTATGATTAGACACAACATGCATTTATAAATAAGACCTCTAGGCCATCCAATTGATGTGTGCTAACACGTCCCGCCAGACAATGTCTGGGTTTCAAATTCTAATAATAAATTGCTTCTACTAATAAATGATTGTGAAACATTATGGAACAATACTAGTAATTTCAGAAACAAAGAGCTGTTTTTGTTGGAATATCCTCATCTTCAAAGAAAACCCTGCTCTAATGTAATTAAACTTCTCTGTGTTAAAATTAACAGGCAATGTTCAAACCATTTGTAAGAATATTCTTCTCTTCCATTTCATATGCGTGTAAAGAGGAATTCAACAACAACAACAACATTACCCGTGCATGGTCTGCCATAATGGAAGCATGTCCCGTTATGGGCCTCCTCATTAGAGACCATGGACAGGACCGGCGGATTAGGCGCACTCACCAGCTGGAACTCGTTGCGGCGGCCGTAGGCCTCCTGGATGCCCGCGTCCTGCCACAGCGCCCAAAGCGCGGGCACGTACAGCTGGAAGGTGCACGGCTCCACGGGGATGCCTGCCTTGTTCTCGAAGGACATCACGAACATGCCGTGCTTCTCGTTCTCCGAGTTCTGCCAGGTGATGCCCAGCTTGTCGCGGGCGTCCACCAGCACCCTCATGCCCTGGAGAGGGAGAGAGAGAGAGAGAGAGAGAGAGAGAGAGAGAGAGAGAGAGAGAGAGAGAGAGAGAGCGCATCCAGTCAGCCGGCGGCGTTCCCTGGTGCTCTGTCAAACCTCAGCCGCGAACATGGCCCAGACGTTTAACAAACACCAGAAGAGACCTTGGGTGTGCATCCAATATCTGACACTTGAAGTAAACTGTGTTTCAGCAGTTCAAACACAGTCTAAATCAGAAAATTACAGACTGTCAAACAAAAAAGGCTTGAAGGTCACTGGGCTGTTCCCTGAGATATGATCAGTCATTTAACTTGCATCAATCACGTAACATGTCATTGAGCTTGGAGTGTGAAAACGAATCCCCAGGAAAGAGTTTAGCTGAACAGACCATGCACCAACTACACCACAAACCTGAGCTTTCCAAAGCAGATTTACAGTATAAATGTTATGTCCAAACAAACACTTTCCCTGGCTTTTATTTCAGTTAAAGCCTTGCACTGCCAGTAGCCAATGCTGTTGGAATGGATTCCAACAGTCACAGGGTCAGAAGTTTTCACTGATGAGTGTGGACCTCATTATGTTTGTCTCGTAATTATCTTTATGGTGCAGTTAAACTGCAAAACTTTGCACATAGTGCATAAAAGAAAATGATCAATGGCCTTGTTTTGCTGATACAAGTTGAAATGATGATGAAGGAAATGATAATGAAAAAAACATGGCAAAGTTTATTAGGAAAACTCCAGCGAAGATGCAATCACATGTGTCCCTTTGGCTCCAGCTGTGGAGCTGCTACAATAACAAACCCTTAAGTGCCAAATGTCCCCAGCTTCTCCTGCAAATCTACCACTTTGGCACCACACTCCTGTCCTGGATCAACAGAACAGGCAGTACGGGGCCCTGTCATCTGTTAAAAAGGAGGGGATCGAACTGTTCTCCATCTCTCTGTACATACAGCCATTGGCACTATGCACCAGTCTGTGCCCCTCTCCAAAGGAATTTGGCATTTGACTGCTCCTTGTCATAAATAATCATGTCTCCGGGAGACGGGAGGGAAGGCGGTTTTCTCTGTGCCTTAATGAGGGAACGACTCAAAAGACATCCAATAACCACGTCAAGGACCCTCTGTAAAATTTAAGATTCAACCGCCCTGGTAAGGCTGTTAAATCCTACATCCGCATGCCTGACAACAGGAGTTACTAGGAGCTATGGAGGAGCACCTCAGCTGAAGGACTGAACTTACAGTGAAACACTTCCATACCAAAACAACACCTTCTCTCAGTGATACTTGGCTTGTAACTGTTAACAACTGTTTGGGGGTAAAACACAAGGTAAATGATACACTGAGGTCAGTCAGTCCAGTTTTTCCATTCTTGAACACTTTTCATGGGAACGGCTTGCATATTTTTACCTTCGACAAAGCGCTGCTTAACTGCATATACAGCTGTGTATTAAATTGAATTAGGGGCACATGGTTCAATGCTCTTGGTTAATACCGCAGTTTTGGAAGCATGTTTTTTAATGTATGAAACTAAAGATTGCATACATACAATTTGCATGTGTATACACAAATGGATTTATGCATTTTAGTGACCTGTTCCTTTCAAATCCTCAGGACCCCTGGAAAGTTTTACAACTATGGATCCCTTCCCAATCTTCAAATCTAATCACACATGAATGCCATAAAGTTTCATAAATTAAATGAATAAAACGAGATCCACACGGTAAGAAATAAGGAAACATGGAATTCGCAAGGCACACATAGTAGTTCCCTCTAACTGATCACCGGCTACCCTGTGATCCTGCAACTGAGTAGAAATTCGTAAAGTAGAAAAACGTAGCCAACACAGCACAAAACCAAAGGCAAGTGTTTTAAAATAATTAAAAAAAAAAAAAAAGATTACATTTGTTCAAATTTTGCAATGATTCTCAAAATAAAATCCTACAAATGCCATCCTCTGTACAGCTGGTGAGGCTGGTGAGGTTCACTCAATCTGAGGCTGCAATTTTGCTTGTCCACAAAGCTCCACTTCCATATTCATGAGGGACCGTACTGACACCGCCACTGTATCAGTGGTAACCAAAATGCCAGACTAAATTTTAACTGAAATTTCTCTCCCTGTATTATTTCCCTAAAAGCTCCACCCCATGAATTCCTCGGTTGCAACATTTAAGGCCGAAGCAAGGACCGGAACCGCATGCGGAAGGATCGAAGAGTGTGCAGTCTCTGCAGTGATTAACAGTCTGCTCTTAATGCCTACTCTGTCCACAGACATTCCTGTCGGTTACAGAATGCCTTAGATACTTTCTCAGGCTTGTAGTAAACAAAGAACGCGGCACTGCCTCTTGAGAATTCATTTGCAACTGAAAGAATCTTGACTACCCGGACACCCTGACACGGCAACCTGTGCTCTGAGAAAAGGTCGTAAGGAAAAAAGCGTTCTGAATGCTTAAATTTGAACCTCAAAGTTAAGCATTAAGAGCACTGCAGTAGGAATCAAGGGCCAAGAAATCTGAGAGGTCAAAGGAGCCCGCTTTCAAGTACACGTTTTCAAGGTTTCTCTGACAGCATGGAAAAAACCCAAATGAGATGACACACATGGGCGGAGGAGGAGAGATGAAATGATTGTGCACCCCAGCACTGAGCAAGGCGGCAGCCTCTGGTTCCTGGCCCTTACAGAGCACAGATAGGCCTGAGTGTTTATATCTGACTGGAGCCACTGCAGATTGACCTTGACCGGTACACTCAGACAGATCCACAAACAAACTCCTTTCACACAAGCAAAGGGGAGAGGCTTCGGGGCGCATCAAGCCCACAGAGCCACCCCCGTACGGGAGGCCTCGCCTCTCCCGGGAGCGCGATCTTATACCCGGCTAGTTTAGATTGCAAAGAGATCCTCAATAATTTCCTAGAGGTTGCTCTCCGTGGCCAGAGAATTCAAACGCACCCCATTTCTCCCCTCATTCTCACAGACAGCATGGCGAGTTTAATTCCCCTCATGATATCCCCTTTCCAAGATTCTTTCTGCAGACTGTAAAACAGAGTCCTGTCGGCATGGTTCTGTGTTGAGTGTTGAATCACATCTGTACTGAAATAACAATGACGGACGGCAAACACCAGGCCTGACCAGCTCCGCTGACTGTAGCTCTGCATTTACTCTTGAATGGCATCAGGCGAGCAAAACATCCACTGCCACATGCACTGACATGGTTTTTGTGCTCACACCCTTCCTGGTTAAGGTTTCAAGAAAACACTCAAAACAAATAGCAGCCACTGCAGTAACAGATGCCCCAATCCCTTGACAATACACCCTCGCTAAAACTTAAAGCAATCAAACTGACATCAAAAGAAACAATCCATCAAATGCTGTGTGTACATGGATACAGGTATTAAGTTTCCAATAGACAACTGATTATGTATGGCCTAAATTCAGATGACACAGAAACAAACCAACTGTTTGAAGACAGAACTATAAAACCTCTGAAAATGAATTTCATCTTTCTAGCTCAATCTGCGCTATCAATATCAATTTTAAAGATTCAATCCCTGAATCGCAAGGACTTTCTGCAGAAGACTCTAAATAAATATCTTATCGGTCAACCACTTATGTATGGATCCATACATGTGACAGCAAGTAAAACCTGATGTGAACGAGTGAGATGGTCAAAGTTCACTGGACCCTGGACGGTACGATGACACACAATGAGGCTAGCCACCTAAATCCCCCCGCTGGCAGAGGTAGCCGGCATCAGCACATCTGTAGCGGCGACTCCAATCTGGCGCACTCCACATCATGGCTCCTTTTATGAGTCATCCGATCCGTAGAGGCTGAGTCAGCGATTGCTGTGGGGAGTCGTGTTGTGTGGGGAAAGCGGAACAGATGCGCATGCGAGGGAGATTTCTTTCACGCACGTTGCTTCACACGACCTTCTGAGTCATCCGGACCGGAGCGGCGTGGGGCTAGCACATGATTCCGAGGGGAACAGATAAACTGTTTGCTGCATTCCAGCCATGGTGCCCTTGCAGCAAAACAGTTTCCCACCGCCTGGATTCACACATGCACATACTATAATCAAAATAAAGGCCCTCCGGTTGCCATATTTATGAACAGCAGGTCAATATTGAATTGAGCTGTCCTACACATATTGATTGGAAAGATGGTAACCTCACCTGGATGATCTTCCAGAAACATACACTGTTTTTTGACGTAACCCTTCATGATCTGATTATCTTTATTCTGGCAATTTCCAGCTTCACGATCTGATACCCCCTCACTGGACTTCACAACCACTGCCACTTTTCAAACTTCAGTTTAGTTCAGACATAAAAGTGACCAGATTTCTTGCAGTTGTAACACCAGCGCCAGACACACACCCTCCCCTCCACCCTCTCTTGGGTGGTTCTGTAAGACAATAAAACCTAGAGAAAAAGATTGGTTAGATTTACCAGGCGTCTGAAGATAAGCCTAGCTTTTGACTGTTTATCTGGGCTACTGCTCTGGTGTAACCATGTGGAAAATGTTCCAAAAACAAACAAAAAAGATTTTTGGGGCTGAATAACATATATTGGTAAATGATAACTGTAAAGTGGATCTCTGACACTTTTTTCTGGGAACAGCCCTTGGTGCCACTCTATAAAACAGATACCTTTGGTTTGGGCACATGGAAAGCTGTGCAGAATTCAAACAATTGAGAAACACAAGTGAAGCCATTATTGTGTCAATGAAGTGAACAAATTAAGTTATGTAATAGGTCAAAGCCATTACAGAAGTGGCTAATGACTTGGTTACCTCAAGCCCTACATTGTGGACATTGTTACTCATTTGTTTTGGAAATGCCCTTATCCAGGCTTACATAACTTATTTCACACCCATTAACACTGCAGGACATTTACTGCAGTGATTCAGGTTGAGCACTGTACCTTCCCTTGGGGTGGAGCCCATTTGGGATTTGAACCTGAAACCTTCAGGGTATAAGACCAAGTTCAGACACTTCAACAGTAGAATAGCCAGAGCCATTTGAACCCTTGGGTTCTGCTGAAAACAGGGATTCCTTTCTGTACTGCCAACTTCGTATTGTGGACGGCCTCCATCAGCTTCCCATTACAGGATATGTATCACTCTCACCCCCCCAAAAAAGAGCAACACATGAACAACACCAGCATTTGTCTCCTACCTAGTCATCACTATTCCATATAAAATTCCCTTGACCTATTTAACACTCACTGATGTTGATATGTTGAGGAAACTCACTTTGTCATGTTTAAATGCATGCATTGTTCTGTATTTGTGACTACTATAGTAATTTCCTTTCAGATTATATTAACTATTTATGATACAAACAATTGAGTCAATCTGTCAACGTTCGCAAATAAATATACAGAGAACTCCAAATACCCTCTCAACTCTGTTAACACCGATAACGTTCCCTGTGCTTTCACATGAAAGTTTTAGTTAATTACCAGGCATGCACGACATACTCGGAGCGTGCAATTCGTTGAAACCTTTCAGGCGTTTTTATCAGTGGAATTTTAACTTGAATTTAAGAAATACTGTTGAAGGCAGATGTACTGAATCAAAAAACCAAACCAACAATAATGACGTAACGCCCAAAGAAGCAGAAAAGCCATGATTTATCTGTAAATGTACTATTATGGGTTAATTATGCCAGCTTCAATAACACTCCTTCTCCAAGTGCTCAAAAGTTTGCCAGTCGGTAGCGATAAAGTTTTGGATCTGACCTCGCACGCTACGAAGAGGAGTTACTAAAACATGAAGCATGTGCATGAAAAAACAAAAGTTGAAATAGCATCGTGTAACCTGTGTCACTGTGCGAACATTACCTTTATGATGTTCTCGAAGATAGTGTCTCTAAAATCCAGTAAGGCTTTCTGGTCGAACTCATTCCCGTGAATAATCCTCATTTGTTTCAAAAATGTCGATTTACCACTTTCCCCAGCGCCGAGCAGCAGTATCTTCACCAAGCGGCGAACGGAGCGTCTCTCGCGGGCGAGCATGGCATCGATTTCGCGGCTCCGGCGCTTCGCCTCCCGCTCCAGGTTCGCATCTCGGTCCCGGTTTCTCTCCTTGCTGTTACTTCGCTCCCGACTGGCTTCGGCTGGGAGCAAACACCGGCTTAGGGTGCGCACCACGCCTGCCATCGTTGCGGACGAAGCGGATTAAAAATGCTTGATTTTAATTATACTTTTTGCATTTGAAAGTGTGACAGTTCCCGTGGTGCTTGCATTCAGCACGTCGGCAGGGTTGTAAATCACTTCCAGTCACTGTCCAGTGACTTGAAACTCAAAGTTAGCAAGTTCATAGGCTGTGTGGTCAGCCAGCTAAGCGAACGGACTTCCTCCAGAAAAGAAAATACTGATGCTCCCGTTCTCCCAAATTCTCACGATGACCACATTAGCTAAGCAGCTACCGCTCATGTATCAATGAAACCAGCTAGCTAGTTAGCAATCTATGGCTAGTTAGCTAGTCTGTAATTATTTAGCCCTTTAAATTACAGCGACCTCTTCGCATAGGTTTCAAACAAACTCTAACAAAACTAGCGAAGTAGCCACACGTGCTAGCTCACTAGAGCAAGTTAATACTACATAAACACAACTACATAAACACAAGGCTAAACTTACTTTACGCTTAGCTAATAGTAGCTAATGTTGATGTTCTCCAGAACATTATTAGCTAAGTAGCATAAAGTTAGCCGAATGGCTAGGTAGATTCTGTCATAACTGACATTTCACATTAAGTTTACAGTTAACTAGCTAGCTCGCAAATTTTATCAATCAAAACATCAAGTACGTTGTATCAGAGAGCATCCTCATTAACAGCGATCCCAGTTGTTCCCGATTTCTAGAAAAAAATAAAGATAGCGAACTAGCTACAACTAAAGTTACCCTTCGCTTGCAGACTACTGTCCCGCTATCTTCCCTTCTTTATCCCAGACTGCGAGCGCGTCTGGGAATCGCCAGCAGAGGGGGATAGTGAGGCTGTCGTGGTCGGCAATAGGTCGAAGAGAAGGGGGCAGGAAATTGGAGAATTGGATTTACATCAAAAAGCACAAGGGAGCTGAGCATATTAATGATTGTTTTTCAAACTGGAGATGCAGTCATTATGAAACCTGGAAGACGGGGCACGTTGCAGCTTGTTTCTTATCTGAGTTTATAATGTAGTAATTCATTTTAATTTTAATGTGGTTCAAATGAAAAAAGAGGTGAGTAAACTGCACTGTTTCAAAGTCATGGGTGGATGATGTTTCATGTGATACACTGCAGATTCTGACATTTTTACAGAGATTGTCCGTGACTGATATCTCCAGGTAGTTCCACCCATCCTCACTCACTCACTGAGGCCTCACTCTCCCATCACCACTGTCCCACATTAGCTGTCCTAATAACAGTGCTTTAGGAATTTAAACTCGGTGAACCCACATGCATGCTAACTGTTCCAGGCTTTGGTTTCATTACAATTTAAAGTAAAGTTTCTGTAGCTGACATGGTCCTTTTTGTGTAAAAAAATCCCAAGCATCCCAAGGGGAATGGACTTCCCAAAAACCATAAAACTCTTTTCAAAGTGTTATGCAATGTTCAGAATGGCCACCCACATACTGTAATTCAGGAGTTTATCTGTTTATTTATTTTTGTGGGGGAGGGAATTAATTCATATGCACAATCAGACTGACTTGTCATATTTTGTATTGCTGACCTAGAAAAGCTGACTTGCAGGCTTTTCCCACAAAGGACATAATAACTATGTCTCCCTGTCACAGGGTATCAGAAGGAGTGCAATGAACCATAAAATCTTTATTTACAGTTGCTTTGTAATGTCTTTGTTCACTGTTACGTTGCACCAAGGTAACTTTTTTCTTTCACAACTGGACACTTTTGGTCTGATTCCTCATGCTGCCACTGAGGGGAATGAGATGAAGGAGAAGTTCTTTTCCCTGGCAATGAAGGTGGCGGGATGGGATTTATGAAGGAATTAGGACTTATAAATGAGAAGGAGTGAGCACAACTTGTCACTGTCACTATTTGACTTGTGAAATGGATGTGTTCTGCAATCAGTAGCTACTGCAGGGAAGTGAGGCAATGGGAGACCCCTGCTCATGCCTGAACTATATGTATTCATACCCAATTAAACAGAAACAAAAACTATGCTATAAAAGATTAAATATATATGTATATCACATAATTTTTCCCATATTAAACACAGTTATACTTTAATCTTAATTTCTTTGCGCTGAGGACATTCCGATGAATTGGAAGCACTCTGATTGTCAGATGAAATTCATTTTATGTAATTGTTCATTAGTGTTATTTGAATTGATGTAAAATGGTGACAGTTGTGTTAAAAAAACACAATCATCATTAAATATGGCAGGGGGCCTGCTATGTTCTGGCCTTATTTTGCATCTATGTGTCCTGGAGCCATTGTTAAGATAGAGGGGAGGTGGAGTCATGAATTCCAACATGTATAGAGGCCATTTGGGCCAGAAACTTGGTTCTTTCTGCCAAGAAACTCAGGCTTGGCTGAAATTGGACAATTCAGCATGACAGCTATCCATCCACATCTACAGAGAAGTTGTTAACCGAGCACAACATCAATATTCTCATCTGGCTATCACAATTTCAGGCCTTCAATCCAACATTTATGAATCAAACACAAGAACACAGTTCACAAGTGAAATCCAAAAGATCTGAAGAACCCAGATCAAACTTATCAGAAGAAATGGCCAAAAATCCCCTTAGAAGTGCCAGAATTTCATAAAAATATATGAAGAACCTTGCAAATCACACTAGAGGAGGATTTTAATAATAATAATAACAACAGGGATGTGAATATGACCCTTATGTTCTCTCCAATGAAGAGTATTATTTGGGAACAAAATGAATATGACCTCTGCAATGATATTAAGATTAAAGTATAACATTTTTAATTTGAATTCTGAAAAATGATTCAACATGTACATTTTTGTTCTTGGGTATATCATGATTTTATTATTATTTAATTGGGGGTATAAATAAATATGGAGAGCACTATATGTACTGCTGAGTACTCCTTTGCAATTAGCATGCCCGTGCCTGAGTGCAGCTATTTCAGCATAGTGCTCTGGTTCTCAGATGGCTTTTAAGCCCTTTTTTGCAGGCTGTAATTCAAAGTGCTAGCATTTAGGTGAAATTGAGGATTTGATTCTACTCCATCCTCTCCTGTTTTTTCTATATTCTGCTCTATTCTTATAAGCAACAGGATCATGATGACAAAAATATTATTTCATAATTGTGCTGCATTTTCAATAATAATTGTAAATTGTGTACATTATGTTAATGTCATTTAGCAGATGCTTTTATTCATAGTGACTTACCTAAGTTAAAATTTTATAACATGGTACCCATTTATACAGCTGCATATTTACTGGGCAATTCTAGGCTAAATACCTTGCCCAAGGGTACAACAGCAGCATCCCAGCAGGGAATCAAACTGGCAACCTTTAGTTACAAGCCTTGCTCCTTACCATGCTACACTGCCTAACAATGAAAAGGAAAAAAAAATAATGACAAGAACTGTAGATGCACCTGCAGGGGCAAGAGGAGTAGTAATAGTAGTGGTAGCTACCAACAGAAACAATTAGTAGTAGTGGTCAAATCAACAGAAATTGAGCACTCTGAATATTTGAAACCTGAGCAGATTTGAAAAAGTACTTGCGAAGGCTGCATTAGAACGTGGGGAAAACCTTACGTGCACCTTCTAGCCAGTAGGGGTCGCTAGGAAACTACATTTCTTGTCTGTTAAAGTAGTTCACATCCTGTGCTTTTACATATTCTGTCACATTGCATTAACAATGCTATGATGTTATGTCATGCTCTTACAGTTGAATATATATGTGCTTTATCATCTTGAATGATACTTTGATTGTGTTCTTTTAAAAGGAGCCTATTGTCTGTCTTTGTTGGACTTTTGAGTCAGAGCTAGACGGTGCATTGAAGCATAAAAGTGAAAACAATGAATGCTAATTTTTTGTGGTGCTGACTGTAGAGCACCTTGTGGAGATATGAAAGAGACCTTTCAAACTACATTAGCATATAAATAGCATTACACTTTTGCCTTGCAATCAGTTATTAAATGGCAGTCGTAAGTTGAGAGGCAAGTCTTCTCTGATTTCAGAGGCCCGATTCACTTGCTTTAAACCTATTAGGTGGGTCGCGTTACATGAGGTTTGCCATGTTTAATGAAAAAGCTTTCAAGTGCATTTTCAAATATGGGGTTAATTGTTATGTGCCACAGGTTTCAAAAACAAAAATTAAATCAATGTACAGCAGGTATAATTTTTTGAAGTGGTTCTGAAAATGCAGCAGAACTACCATACATTTTGAACAGGAAAAACAGGTAAAAATAAACTCAAGCACCCTTGATTCTAGTGGTCTGGGGTTTGTACAGCCAGTTGCCTGGGTCCAGCTTTCCTAATGGTACAAGTGTCTAGTGGCTTTCTTTTGCTCTTGCCATCACCCCATCTTCAGTTTGTTCTTTTGTGATTGCCTCAGCTTGCCACCACAGTCACATCAAAAAAATGAAAGGTACTGAAGACTGGAAAACAAACAGGTTCTGAACAATGTGTTTCCACTATGTCCGTAGAAGGATTTGACTCTTTGTGTGACAGTGGGCCCTCCATGCCGGGCAAATCATATGAGTCAATGACAGTCGACACGCTTGTCCAGCAAAAGGTCTCAACATGTGTCTGACCAGGTGTTTCTGGTCTGCTGGTTCTACCACTTCCCTAGATCTGTATCTTTTCCTCTGGAATATTTTCCAAGGGAGAGTGTTGACTGATAGCTGAAATAGTTGGGCCATGTGCTCTTTTGCCAGTGGTTTCCTTTCTAAGCACATAGCAGCAGCATTCTTTTGACATTGATTAAGGGCCACTTTTTATCTGCAAGCTTCCCTTCTCTCAACATGTTTGCAGTTAAAGGTTTGTGGAGGACAAGGACAGATTTTGTCCAAGGTGCAGCTGTACTTAGAATGAATAGTAAGTGACAATACACATCCTATGTGTACATTTCCTCTTGAACACATTAGAATGTAAGAAGTTTGATGACAAGAACAGGCTGCTTATTCCAGCTAGGCTTGTCATTTTGTCTATAGAGTTTATCTAGGATTGAATCAAAGCTGGTCTTAAGTGTCTCTGCTTTCAATGTAAATCCTGACAAGCTATTCCCAGGCATTTATGATTCTCTGAAAGAAAAAAATACTTCCTAGTATTAGAATGGTATTTACTTTTAACTAATTTCCACCTATGTCCTCTTGTTCTGCTAACAGATCTAATCTTAAAATAGTTTCTGTCCACTTTATTTTTCAGTTTTAAACACGTAAAAACACTAATCAAATCTCCCTTGGCCCTCTGTCTTTCTAGACTAAAACAATAAAAGTGTTTTGAGTCTCTTTTCATAACAAATATGTTTGGTACAGTACCTGAAACCTATCTTGTTGCCCTTTTCCATGCACTTCTTCAAAATATTTAGAAAACATCAATACAGTGCAATAATTCATCTGCATTTCCTCTCCATGTTTTTAAGAGATAAAAAGATTACGAGACACATGCAAAATTCTTAATTATCAGATTGTCAAGATTGCATTTCTTCCAGACTTCCATTATTGTATTAAGTTCCATAAATGCCAACCATTTCTCAGCTGTTTGATGTGAAAATGTGCAAGGGCAGAAGAAGAATTGTATATAATAGCCTATTCTCATAGTTTTGCATAATTAACATTAACATTAAAACACAGGGAGCTGCCTAAGTCAGATGGAGTTAGATCATACATCGTTCCATAACTGGATCAGCTGCATTTTTGAAATGTAATTGCACTGACGTAACTGACCTAAGTGAATCTGGTCACCATTGCATTTAACATTTCTCCCCATCAGTAACTCTGCATAAACCTTCCCCAAAATGTCACACTTGTCATTGCCAGCATGTTTAATGCTAAATTATATTTTATGGAAACTTATCTGGAAATTACCAATGCAGTTATCATTTTTTTCTCTGTAAAAAGTCAATAGGAATTGGAAAGAAAACCTCAGGGAAAGTGACACAGCAAGCGTGTAACAGGTCAGTGGTTGAACAAAAACTACATAGTAAATGTATGATGCATCCAGTGTTTTTTCCATACAACCAATCTAGGAATCGTTTTACGGAG
The DNA here is from genome assembly GCA_019176425.1 of Megalops atlanticus. NCBI lineage: Eukaryota > Metazoa > Chordata > Actinopteri > Elopiformes > Megalopidae > Megalops > Megalops atlanticus. The sequence goes on from CM032893.1 coordinate 21,188,425, forward strand.
TAGGTAAATCCTGAATTTTATTTGTATGTAAATATTGGTCATGTGTGGATGTGCTTAGAACACACTCTTATAGCAACTTAAATAGATTGCAGATTTTAAATGGCATTCATTTGAACAGGTGGATATTGTACTGAGGGAATTAGTGTACCTCGCCCAACTGTATTACAGCATTGACCCAACTGTGAATTGAACCAGCATCTTTTGGGTTACAAACCCTGCTCCTTATCACTACACTGCACTTCCGCAGGTTTATAATAATTTAGTAATATTCTTCCACATGTATTTAAAAGATGTATTCAAAATTCTGCATCACTGCTTTCCAGAAACATTTTTGCATTTCTGCATGTACAAAAGCAAAGTGTTCTACTTTAATGGCTATTTTGCATACATCTGTACTGATATTTCCTACCTTGTGCGGCTTGAACATGCCAAGACAGTCTAAATGAAGCTGGAAATGGAAACTGACTAATAATTTCCCTTCCGCTTAAAAATGTTCATGCTTGAAGGATCACATAAAAATGGCCTATAAGAGTCTGTTGCTCTGGTGTGGCGTAAAAAGTAAGCTAAATGTTCAAGCCCTTAGCCCCTTGGCAATGTTCCATCACATATTTATTCAAACCCAGTTTAAGGGTTTGTTATTTATTTAAAAATGTGTGCTTTGCCCTTTTAGAGAGTGCACTCCCCCGTGCTCTGAGGGGAAACGTAATCCTATCGAAAACTTTCCAAGAAGCAAACAAACAGAGAGTGAAAAGGTAAGCGGGTATGTTTCCCACAGCAAAGCTTGCTTTCAACTGTTATCTCTGGAGCAAATGGTGGACCACAGACGATAAAGGTCCTGGCCTTGTTTGTGGAGCTGCTGGAGTGGTGAGAGCTGATATTAAACAGCGTGGGACACAAGCGATCCCTGTCCCAGATCACAGGCCTGAGTATCACGTAAAGTACCCTGACATCTGACTAACACAGTCTCTGAGAGAGTAATTAATAGGATATTTTTGCTCAGCTGTGACTCTGATCTTCACAAGATATTCACCGATTGATAAGGAGTGTGTTGCACACAGCAGATTGACAAGCCATCTGTAAGTGCTATGCAAAACTTTGTGCAATTACACCTGTTTTTCTCATTTTAAAGGACACGTACAGGGTACTATGTGAGATCAAAACCTGTATAAAGAAAGAAAAGAATTTACTGTGTGTGTTAAATTATGATCTTGAGGTAATGTTTTTTACAGAACAGCCTGAGCTGTCCTTTAATATGGAAGCCCATGTCCTCAGAATTATGTTTTAACTGGGTTACAAACAACACCCGGGAATTTGGAAAAAAGAGGCCGCAGACATGAGCCTTGCTCATAACTGATTTATGGTCTGTTTTAGGTCAAGATTAAGTCAATGTCAGACATCAAATGTGGTATAAAAATGTGGGTCACTCTATGAATACAATACTTTCTACCAATACCATTCTTTCTATATCCACACTGGTTTAGTATATGAAGATGACCTGAGAGATCACAGAGAATTCTCAAATATTAGTCTCTCAGGAGTTGATTCCAATCCATTATTGTATTAATTCAAGTTTTTAATTCCAACTTCAAATGCTTATCTTTACTTATCTGTTTCATGTAAAGAGTAGTCCTATATACTCCCTATTAAGCCAGGCTCCTTGCACAGTTTCTGTAATACAACACCCATTAAGTCTCTGAAAAGGTGATAGACGGAAAAGAGTGAGTCAGTTGCAGCTTGCTCATACCTATTTTCAGATTCAGATCAGCTGCATTGTTTGGGATGTAACTGTAATAACTGAATCTGTAATAAGTTATCTGAATCCAGTCACCACTACCTTTTAACTGTTTTTCTTTCTATCATCAAGCCTGCATAAACCTAAAAAACAGAATCTTCTATGCTTAACGCTAAATGAAATTCATAGGGATGATGAACCATGGGTTGGGGGTCCCATGGTGGACTTTGATTAAAAAAAAAATTCAACACCAACTGCTGACCAAGGGTAGAGCTACAGATGAGTAGCGGTCATGATCTGTAATAATAGGGGCTACACTGTGGGCATGAGAGGGTTTTCTGTCTAGTTTTTCCAGCCTCCAACCTGGCTAGAGTGATTCAAACTTCAAAGGTTAGGTACCCTCTCACTCTCTCCAAAATGGGCAAATGATGATAACATTTGATGATAAAAAGAAACATTTTTTCAGACGAGACTTTGTAAATGCTGGATAATGACTCACTTCCTTTGTCACCATGCATCAGATCCAGCACCATAAAAAGCCATTTCCCTCACTCATAGTTTTAGTCTCCAAGCAAACACTGAGAGTGGAAAGTTGATTTACTGTCAGTGTTGTTGACAGAAATGACATCAACCTAACCAATAGAGGCATACTTCTTCCTACCACATCTGAAATGTCACTTGCAAGAATATGGTGAGAGCTCACTAAATTTTCCATTGTTTTGTCAGTGACACATAAGATCCTGGTTTTTATGTTCTCTTATTGTTTTCATTTCATATTTATCCCCTGGCCCCATGTCAGTAATCTATGGTCCTCACAGAGGTGTGTATTGAAAGGAGGCAGGTGGGTGGAAAGCTTTCAGTCTTCATGGTTGTACTTCATTCATGTAAATCTGAATGATAAGCCCAAGAAGAATGGAGAACTGGCAAAGCGTTGCTTGTTTCTGTTTGAAAGAATGTTACATCTTCATGTAAGCACGTAACCAAACATCACCCGAGTTCCTGTTGCCATTTTTCCTCGTGTGACCAGAATATGACAAAAAAACAGTTTCACTCATTTGCCACAGACATTACACAACGGGCCATTCTCTGCAGAAATAGACAATTTTGATTTACAACTAGAATTTAATATGCATATTGAACTGCAGCTTCACTTAAAGAGTTTTTGAAACTTAGTATTTGGAAATAAACTCTTTACTCAGTAAATATTCGTTTGGGTGGCAGGTGTCTGGCATTACAAGGGGACTGATCTAATGACCAGAAAGTTGCAGGTTCAAATCGTAGGTGATAAAACACTTAGTGGAGTTTTGAATGAAAAGTCAGTCTCTCATTTCAGCTCATTCTATTATTCATTCAGGTACCTAGACTTTGCTGCCAGGGGATGTGGTCAACAACCTCGACATGAGGTCTGACTCCAAGCCAAAGAAAGTGTTCCACCCATCTGCCACTCATGATGTAAAAAACAAAAATGTAAATGTCACTACCTCTTATTTGATGCCGAGCTCTGTAAATCTGTAAAACTCTAATTTCAAAAAATTCCATTCAACTATAATATATTAACAGGACATTTACTTACTGAAGCTTGGAGATACTTCAAGTATCCAGCTGTATGAATGGACAGTACATCAAATATAAGCTATAGTTTGTAAGACACCTTAGCTCCAGGCATCTGCTACGCACACGGTGCATAGTAAAAACAGAGGCACACAGAAACAATAATATTGTGCAAAGAACACACAGTCATTACTGTCATTACTATTTGCAGTGTTCATTTGTAGATCCTCAGTGCATTTAACCATTTTCCCTGCTTTTCAAAAGAGTTGGGGGATTTTGATGCCGAAGCCTGCATGATGGTTCAGGAATGACAGGACATGACCCCAAGTCAACATCACTAGACAGGTGTTTATTTAGCTACAGAGCTAGTGAGATGGCGAGCACACTCAAATTATCAATAAACCTTCTTTAGTGCCCCCTCATGAGCTCACTGAATGAACACAACAACCTAAAATATAGGAGCGAGCACAACAAATTCAAAAAAGTCCCCTGAAAGGAGAACCAAATCTTTGTTGCCTTTTCAGATTTTTTTATTTATTGTGACTATTTTTTCATTCTCATTCCCTCTCCTCCTGCTGCTGTCTTGTCTTGTCTTGATTTTACAAGTCAAAACCAGATTGCCATAAAACCAGGACTGTCTTCATTCAGAACATTTTCTTCAGCTGTGTAATTAGTAAGGAAGACAGTGCACACCATTTTATATCCTGTCTAAACTTGAAGGAGGAAAAGCATTCCCTTAGTTAATATACAAAATTTTGCCCCTCCACATTCAAACATTGTTACTAGTAAAGGTAGTATTTGATTTTAATACATAACCAACATTGACCATCAAGACATATGGAAATCTAATGGAAATAGATAGAAAGTCATGATTAGAAACAGATGATGAGGGTATATATACATATATATATATATATATATATATATATATATATATATATATATATCCCTGTAGCTTTAGCGTTATTTCATACATATTGCAATCAGTTTATGAAGTCTTTGGCCACTCCTTGCAGTTTATATAAATGGAGTGAAGAGATAGATGATACTGTAATCTCAGCAACTATGCCCAAATCTTTGCTGATGCAGAGAGTTCCCTAAATAAGGCCAAGGATGAATAAAAAAGAACTGCAATTGCACATGACAAATTCTGAACAGATTCATGAGTGTCAAATATGAGCATAAAAATTTCTATAAAAAGGAACTTCAGTAAATGTTAAACCTGCTGTCTGCTGTACAAAAATAAGTTAAAGGAAATAAAATAAATACAAACTAGGGAGGTAATAAAAAATAAAATAATGTAACATTAACAATCATGACAGTAAGATAAGCTAAACATAATTCATAGGGGCATCATCTTAAATTTCCATACAAATTTCCATACAGACAAGTCATCCCTTCACACCAAATCTAATAAATATATCACCTATATGTTCAATGAATATAGAATTGACTTTTTCAGTAATAGACATTTATGCAGAATTCCCAGCAAGTAAAATGACCTATGTGTTATTGGGTATTAAAAGTGGATTGTGGGTATATTCATGTTTCATTGGGATGGCCTCAAAGCAGATGTATAATGGATGAATCTCAAATGTGAAAGCTTTGCATTGTTCCATAACACCAAATGAGCCCATTTCACCCTGCATATTGTAGATCATGCCAATTTGAACACAATGGTCATTTTTCTCTGTGTACCATAGATTCCCTCCTCATCTGAATACACGGCACAGAAAAAAAATCTTAACAAGCAGCATGGTGACATCATTTCCTGCTCACCCTCTAAGCTCTGTTCAGATTTCCGTTTATGCAGGAAACAGAGACACCGAGTTTCAGAGAACAACCACATTAACTAGTTCAGGTATGCTGCCACTGTATCAACCATGGGTCAGTATATTACTTGGCAACAGCGCACTCTTTCCTAGAGTAAGTCCTGCTCGACCCAAACTATCTTCCTTTGCTCCTCTAGGATTTTGTCCTTGATTATCTTCAGTAGGTCCTCCACCCCACTCCAAGAATCTGGCTCGACAGTGGCATAGAGACAAGGGAGAGCTTCCAGCTCCTTCTCCTTCGAACGGCACGTCTTCAGGAAATCCTCCTCTGAGTCCACCTTCAGTGGCAACCTCCTGACGGAAAACAAAGACAAAACTGCTGAATTAAACTGAACACACTGCTATACAATTAAGAACCTCTTAACAAAAATGTCAAACCCATGGTTGGAAAATAAGTTAAAGGCCATTTGTTTCCTCTCTGCAGAAAAAAAGAAAAAGCAGGCAAAGTGTTTGGTTGGACAAACCCCACATGCACAAATTAGCCTTGTAAAAGCTATTATTATAGCGTGTGATTGGTATGTCCAGCAACACACGCCATGGGTTTACCTTTTGTAATGCTTAGCTTAAGAATACACACAGGCAGGTTTATGTCAATTACCTTCCACTTTTACCTGGCTATTATCAAGACAATAAGCAAATTAGAAAAGGCTGTTGATAAAAAAATGATGATGCTGATTCAAAAAATGAATAGCTTTGTCTTAAAGAACATGATTTAGCCATGTTTTTGTTTATGTACTCTCTTCAAAAGTAAAAGGCAGCCAGTGTGATACAGTACAGTAGTGATCTTTTTAGAGGAAAGCACCAGCTGCACGCTACATGCAATGTAAAGCGATTTGAATAGAGTTATTCTGCATTCATCATGGTTGATTTCTCACTCTAGCGCGTGGGAAGCCCCTTCCTCATGCCCACAGCTTGCGATCATAGAAACAACTGTATCCTCTGTAAATGTTTCCATCGCTATGTCTCTTTCCGTACATCTGACCTTTCTTTGCCTGCGGTTTCACCCATACACATGCATGTGCTTTCGAACAGCTTGTTTTAGATACTATTTGTGTTTTTAGTTTGCTGAAACCCAAAGCAGTTTCACACGTTTCACATCTGTAAACGATTAAAAAAAAAAACAAGACACCTCAACAGAGGAAACCAAAAGACAGAAATGGCACTGAGGAGGGGGGAGGAGTGCAATTAAAGGTATTGCTAGAGTGCCAGTGCTTATGATTTGGACACTTCACATACTTTAATTTCCGGATGTTCTTCTCGCAGATTTTAATGAAGAGGACGATGGGATATATTTCCCTTCGGAGCAGATCTTTGACACAGCTCAGGTCAGCTTCCAACAGGCAGTGTTTATTCTATGTGGAAAAAAAATTGTTATTATCGAAAGGCAAAGACATTTTCAGTTCACACAGTCCACAAGTGACGGATGCCAATCTGTTTTTATCAGAAACTGCAAATATTGAGATATCCCAATCTTATGACTAACAGCTTGTCTGACACTGCTACTTCCATCTTGCACCTCATTAATGAAGCCTCACAAATCACACCAGTGTTTCCCAGCCCTCATTTGGAACCTGATACCATCCTCCTGTGCTGTGAGCTGAAAAACTAGCAATCACAACATATTCTCTGTTTCATTGGTATTTAAGAAGCTGGATAATGTGTTGGCCCTGTTAAGATGCAACAGTGTTAATACTTTTCTCTGTAATGCACACAGGAAAAGCAGGTAATTAATTAAGTAAAACTTCCTGCTTTAGGTCCTTGTTGACTGATTGGAACACAGAAATTATTCTTTTCTCAGCATTGGGCATTACATGGTGAACACTGTACATTCCCCAGTTTCTGTGTTGAATTCAGTTAATCTGCTAATAGTAATTAATGGTTAGTAAATATGTGTTTTGTTAAACTGTATAGACAAATTGCATACAATGTTATATATACACAATATATGGAGAAATCGTAATGAATCCGAATCTGAAATGAAAACAACTGTAGTAAAAACAGACCCTTTTGTAGTTCCATAATTTTTAAATGCAGAACTGCATTTTGCTGTTACATATTACCTTTTCGGCCACAGCTTCAATGTTCCCTGGAGTACATATTACCTTTTCGGCCACAGCTTCAATGTTCCCTGGAGTGATGCACTCATAAGTATTGGCATATTTCTCTTTGGAATAGATTATTGGCTCCATCTTCTGCTTCTGAAGAAACTCCTCCTTTGTCAAAATGTCTAAAAACAGAGCACAAACCAGGGAAATATAAACAAAGGAAAATACACAAGGATCTTGTAATAACGGACAGAAAAGTAGGTATTAAACTTATGTACTATTTGTGCCAGTGTTTTAGAACAATAAGGCAACAAGGCTCACAACATGAAATCAAAGCTCAGATAAATGGGATTGTTTTGAAATTGGAGCCAACAAGCCTTTACAGTCAGTTGTATTCCCAGGCTAATTTTATACGGCCCTGGGGCTTCGTTTTTGCATATCTGTTACAGTGGTGCCCAATGATTAAAACAAGGCAGTGACCTGCATTTCACAATAGGGGCTATTGTCTGCCTTTGGTCTGTTTGTGTAAGGTCTGTGTGGGCTCTGTCACCTGTAAATAAATGCCCTTTCTATTTGTACCTGGCCTGCACATAGTGAACTCCATGGCTCCTCCTAGGTTGAGGAACTTCTGCACAATGGTTTTCGCTAGAGTGTTCGGGGCAAACAGAACAGGCCTCTTGCGTTGACATTGGTGAGGAGTCACAAGGCTGTACGGAATCAGATTCAAACTCTTGTTCAGGTCGCTTTCTGAATCCGGGTCTGAAATTTCAAACAAAAAAGAGCAATGGCTACAACAAAAACCTAAAATGTTTCAACTCAACCATGGTATACCAAAGTGGACTAGAGCTAACACTGTCTATATCAAGAACTTAATTCTCAAGTGAAAAAGCAATGCTGAGAAAGCCAATATATTGTAGAAACTAAGCATTCCATGGGCACTTCAATGTTGACAAAATTCAGGTATGGCACCTTCTTGCTTTGGGGTCTCCAAACCAGATCTGGGTAGTGTAGAATTCCCTCCACTCACAACCCGAACCCTCTCACTGCTGTTCATCCTCTTGTACTTCTCAGTCCTGCTGACAAACTGACACAAGAGAAACGTTTAATCTACACTACAAACCAGTCACAATCTGTGAGCAAGACATAAAGGAGGCAGAGAGCTTACTTTTAAAGTAGTAACTGTCCTGAACCTGTCTTTGATTGGCATTCACAATTAACCAGCTTGGCAATTTAAAGTAATGGCCAACAGACACTGTTTCTGCACCTTTTACATAATACCACAAAATATTATTATTCCATTCCCATCTCTTCCTGTGTAATAACAAGACAGTGATATTATGGTACACAGCATGTCACGTTGTTCTTTTTTTCACAGAAATATGGTTCTTGTAGATAGATATATAAAGTAAATCTAGATGTATTAGGTAGTGCAGAAGGGAAAAGTAACTAATAATACCAATGTTCTAAAAGGAAAAGCACTAGATGTTGATTGGGTCTTTAATTTTCTAAGGTATATTTTAAGTGGACCTCAGACCATCAAGTTTGTATAATAAACAGTATGATTTTCCTCCATTTCAACCCCGCAAAATGGCTTCCTTTATCTAGTCTTCAAGTGATGGTACAGATGACGCCACCCAGTTTCTTACAATGAATATTTGGTGAGCATGTATATGATCAAAAATAAATGATTTTGCTTGCTGATAATTTGTAGACAGACAGGTCTCCAAAGGTACAGGTAGCTGCGGTTGGGTATATTTAGGACACGGAATACTTTCTTTGCCATATGTTGATAGGGACTGCACATGTGTGTTATTGAATCTTTTGATCTGGAACATTTAATGCATAAACCAGTATCATGTCTGTTCATTTTATCTTGTCATACTGTGGGACAGCAGATTCTGCTTAGAATTTTGAATTGTAATAGTTTGCTGTTAGCAGATCTAAACGGATGTCTTGCATTGCACCAAACTGATGTTCAGTTTATTTCAGGTCATAAATGTCAGCTGCCCTCTGTGTGTACAATTGTCAAAAGAATTATCTGTTGTTTAATTTAGGATCTCTGTGTTTACTTTATCTTCTACCTCCATCATTCTATTCCCATATTCATTTGAATGTCAATGAAGGGATTTACTTTGTTATCTTAAAATCACCCGGTTTATAAATGCCAGTTTTTTCCATCTGTCCCACCTAATAAGTATTGAACTTATGGTGAACAATGGAGATTTCCATATTGGTTGATTTTGACACAATGAGGAGTTAAATGGCCATAGGCTCTCATGGGTGTCTCTTTGTGGACAAGCTGAACATGGTCGTTACCTGCAGGATCTGACATATGAAGAAGCTTGCACGGGACAGCCGTGGACTGGATTTGGGGTCAGGAGGAGGGGTAGATTCTTCAGGCTGTAATGTATTCTGTCAAAAAGAAATGAGCACAGGTGAAATACCTACCACTCATTGAATGCCATAACAATGAAGCTACTCTAACAGCATGGGGAAACCCCTTAAGGCTTCTAACGCTATTACATTTACAACACTGAGTCAACATTCAAATCATGTACTGTTGGGAGAAGGCTTGCCAAGCTTGCAAATATGCACAGAATTTCTTACAGAAGTATATTTTTCAGCGATGACCTCGCAAACGGGACAACAGATTTGTACCCATTCGTATGTAGTTTCTAAAAAAGTACTTTCATATGGGTTTATATTCAGTAGCTTACCTTTTCCACCAAACTTAAAAGTCAGGCTGAAACCCTGCTTAAATGGAAGCGGTCAGGTAATGCAATGTTTGGAAAGACACCCTCTTTGCTCACCTTTAGCGCTTGGAGACTGTCAGACTCATCTCGGCTCCCTCTGCACATCAACTTTTGAATCTTCACCAGCAGGAGCTGCTGAGCCCTGCAGGATGGGGAAAACCATGAAAGAACTGTCAATCAGCAGAACTGCCATCAAAGTGAGGCACCTCAGCCAGGCGTCACCCGTGTCAGCGCTGCTATGCTGAACGACAGGTTACCCAGCATTTTTTTCCCCGCGAGCATCTCGTTCAATACCCTTGACGTACACACACTTTCATAGCTCCGCTGCCCGTGTTACTTGATGATTCATCCTCTCCAGCTCCACAAACAGCTTCTCAGAGACTCAGACAGAATTTTGTTCCTCGTTGTTCTGTTTGTGTAATGCCTGCTGAAGCTAAGTTTGGTGTTGTACAGAGACAGGGGGATTGCCAGAGCGTTCGTGGAGTATCATGGAGGTTACCTAGAGAAGCTGGGGATGGTGCCCTTCTCCAGGTCCTTGCTGGTGAAGGGGTCGACCCGCGCGCACAGCCACTCGCACTTTCCCTGGTGCATGGTGTCCAGCACGTGCACCACCTCATCGCAATGCACGCACAGCGAGCAGCTGTCCGTCTGGCCGGACACGTTCAGGTTCAGCCGAACATAGAAGGAGTCCCCGGAAGCCATGCCCTCCTCCAGGCTTTTCTGCAGCCTCCTGTAACCTAACAGTGGTAGCCTTTATTTAACACAGCATCTCAAGGCTGCCTGAATGCTTCACTGTAGCGCTGCTGTTTTTGGCCTCTGGGACTAACTTTAATTTATTTAAAGACGTGAACACGCCTTCCTGACAGTGTTCAGCACTCTGAAGTGTGACATTGCCTCTCTGGATAAAATTCTACATCATCATATCGGGTCTTTGATCATATTGAACATATTGTTATATATTCCTGTGTGGTAAGGACATCTCTGTAGTAACAGAATGCTCAATAGATCAGGGATGACTATCAAAGGCAGTTAGGGAGGAAAGCTGACTTCTTCAGAGATTACTCTGCTCACCCTCCTCATTGGATCTGAAGTGCAGGCGGATTTGTCCGGTGCATCTCTGCAGAGTCCAGTGGGCGTCCTCCTTAGTGCAGGTGTCCAAGGGGATACTCTGGCTCTTTCCACGAATACAGCCTTCCAGCTAGGACACATGGAGCCAAGACAGTGGAAGAGACATCTGAAAATGTCTGAGGGAACTCTAACAACAAGCAAGTACTGAGGCTGAGCTTTCCCTAAAGGAACATAAATTATTCTTGTTTGAGAGTGCGGAACTGAAACGTTTTGATGATTCACCCAGGACCACTGCAACATCAAATACTAAAATGAGTCAGTGATGGACAGTCCTAGTGCAGTCTGGAGAAGCTTGAGGCTCTCTCACCAGGAGAAGGTGGTGGCCCTCCCTCAGCCCGGCCTTCTCCGCACTGGACTCAGACTGGACGGAGGAGACGAAGATGCCGCTGTCGTTGCCTCCCACCAGTGAGACCTCCGAGAGGAATGAGTCCCCAGGGAGCGAGAGGCACTGCCGTAAGGTGCTGCTCACTCGCGTGAAGGAAGTAAGGGAAGGCCGGAAGGGCCTGAGGATACACAGGACACACACATAGGCACACACGCAGACACACACGCCCACACACACCCACACAACAAACCCTGAGAACATTTCAAAACATCACGGAACATTGCTGCACAAAAGAATGCTGTTTCAATGCCAAACACTGAAAGGGAAGAGATGGATGAAGGTGACGACAATAGCTTGGTGCTATATTTGCAGCATGAATGACAGATGAATGAGGGAGAGGTAGCAGGAGATAAGTCAGCACTACAATCATTGCAAAACAATAGAAATGAGGATTTTTGCAAGGCTGAATGATTTAGTTCAACTTTAAAAGACTTTTGTAGTTTTTATTTTCATTGTATTAGTACATTAAAAAGATGCCATCTGTCACTCAAGTGGCTTGGATTCATTTGTAAACATGTCACAAGAGAAAGTTCAGAATCAACGTTATTTTAGTAAAGCTGGACAACACCTCGGAGTTTGCAAATTGAAAAGATTGCTCAGGGACTAAATAAGCTCAACAGTCCTAGACAGACTCATGCACATGCATTATTCTTGTACAGGTGCCTGGCAACAAACGAGGAATAGTAAAAAATGAAGTCAATACACTAACAATAGTTGAAACACTGTCATCTCTGTTCACAGCAAGAAATAATAAACCACGCTTGGGAGTCTGAAAACTGTCTGTAGGTTATTATTTCATTTTTATTAAATAAACTCATCCACAGTTTTGTGAGTTTACGTTTAAGGCTTAAGTTTAAGACGTCAACACAAACCTCTAGTCTGCATTCTGGCTTTTTTACTGATGTCACTACATAACAAATTAAGAAATTAAGTATAATGAAATAACAATAACGGCATTTTTGGAGAAAACACAGGTTTGTTACCATTCATTTATGGTTGTCTTGGGGAAATGAATACCTTCCAGCTTTTATGGGCCACTAACATTTTGGCTTTTAATCTGTTTCTCATTGTGCAGCACGCCCACGCAGTGCGATAGCAACTAACACAGATGCTTTTGGACTGCATCCAATTAAAATAATATTTAAATGAATGCTGATAAGTCTGTGTGCTCAAGACAGTCTATTTCCCCTTTGGAGACATGGAAATTTCTCCACAAAACTTTGAGCCACGTATAATATATTTAAGCTGAATGATTTATAGAGACTTTCCCTGTCAGCTGAACTTTGGCATGTACAATACAGAGCCAGATCTAGTGTATAGCCAGAGCCTGGGTGAAACCATTGCTACATCAGAGGGAAAGGAGAGCAACACGTTCATTTGTTGTGACCTCATGCACAATCCACTGTTTTCTGTGAAATGACCAAGTCACCCAGACAAACATGCTGCTGACTGGGAGTGTCTGGGGTGCAATTCTACTGTACCTCTCAAGGGAAAATCTTCGGAAGATGTCATTGACTTGTTCCCATTCGTATGTGTCCAAGCCTTCTGACTGGTGAGAGGACGACGAGGAGTGAATAGAGGGAGGTCCATGAGAGAACCTGTCATTTTCTTCATCTGAAAAACAGAATCTGCAAACGTCAGCCTACATCCACTAGACTGGTGTTACATTTGTCCTACCTCTTAGTTTAGCTGATGGAAAATCCACAAAAACATGTTTCTGTTTTCAATAACTCTTCATTGATGTTTCTAAGTGAAAGATTTTTTGTTTTAGGAATGCAATCAGTTATACATAGTTAGAAATTAATGGCGCTTTGTAGAGAAAAGACCTCAACAGACACACCCTGACATATTTTTGAATTGATACTTTACCACCAAGTTCCATGTTGTCACCACTGTCACAGTCAAAGTCACATGGGCTAAAAACAAAGAAATACATAATACTTCCAATTCTGTAGCTTGCAGAGCCTGTATTAACATACACACCACTAAATATATTTTCAATGAAAATACATACATAGCACTGGTAGCAAAAATAAGTGAATTAGCTAAGATAAGTGGCTTAGCTAATTAAGTATCTCCTTGACACACGTTTTGCAAATCTACTATATAGAATGCTGCTTGTCTTATCAAATCCTTTATGCAACAGAATGGTGAAAATGGTGTGCTACCTCCTGGGAATTATGTCTGGTTCCCCTTCCTTGTTCCGTCTGACAATGGAGTCATTCCCTGGCGGTTCAGGGACCATAGACATTATGCTGCCATTGCGACATCGCAGGTTCTGACAGGCAGCAGAAAGAATTCTGGGTTAATGACAAGATACAATCTGTACCACAACATGACATATGTCAGCCTTCACTGACAAGTTTGTTCCTTGTGCATGATCATCGTTTCTTCTGTGTGGGTGTGGGTGTGGCCAAGAGAGAGCACATTATCTAAAATTCCCAGAGCTCACATGGCAAGTAAAGAGCTTTGGAGAAATTAGGGAAACATACCAATTTGTGGTAAATATTACATGAACAATATTTGACCACCACACCACTTTGTGAAACAGGGCCTCTGGCAGCATTATTGAAATGGTGTGTTTGTTTGCTTCACATTTCCCTCAAGGGACACAAACACAGCATACACTGGCATAGTTGATGAAGGGCCAACTTGGATTCAGAACAAATTTGATTTCTTTGGTCTTTATTTAGTTATTTATTTTACAAAGGGACAAATGAGCAGGACAGTTTACACGTCCTTATTTAATATTGATTTTCATTTATCTTAATTTAAAGGAGATAATTACTTAAATTAACATTCATTCTGAAATTGTGCACTAAAACAACAGCTCTACCAGAGGAAAGTGAAAAGTTAAAATGTAAAAACTCACGAGTTTTATGATTTCTGCTGCACTGCTCGGGGTCACAGGGACACAAGGGCTATTCGGATTTATGGAACTGGGGGTTATGGGTTTGATGTCTGAAGTGGGTGTTTCCATAACGTCCCCATTGAATTGTGATGCAGCTACTATAGACAAGTAAAAAAAGATTAATTTGTCATTCAATTCAATTTTTTCATTTTTTCACATTTCACTCTCATTGAAACATTGAAACATGAAACATTGAAACATGAAAAAATATTTTGTAATCTACAACAAACATCAAACGTACATTACCCGAGTAATCTGGGGTCTTGGGTGCTGTAACAGGTGACTTGGCTCTGGGAATCTAAAAAAATGCAAACATTATGTTGTATAAATTATACTTCCAACAAACTGGTGAAGAAAGCATTTATGAATCACCCGTCTCTGGGCCAATGACTTAGTAGGTGTTTAGTGTGTTCAACATCCCATACATTCACTGGGATTTTTAAGAGAAACTTCAAATACACTTCACAGTTCAATGAAACATACATGTTAAATTTAATTGCAAGGAAAACTATTCCTATTTTTCTGGCAACAGCCCTAGTGGCCATAAAAAGCATATGTGTACTTGCGGTCAGCACTGGGGTAGAATCTACCACGAATACCTTGAGGTTTAGTTTGCGTTTAAGTCGTGATTCAGAGGGAAAGATCTCATCGCCAGAGTCCTCATCATGACCATCTCGTATGGGGTCCTGCTGGCTAGGGGTCTGGGATACAATGGTAAAGGGAATGTCCCTCGGCAAACTCTGTTCAGGGAATAAGAAGGGAAAAAAATTAAGACAGATAATAACCATGGTGTCTCTGCATGCCAGTCAGCATTCAGATCCTTGTCTGTTCCAGTCCACAAGATCACCCACACAGTGATCACCCCAAACCCACAACAGGCTAATCATGACAAAATCTAACATCGCTTCAGAAAGATATATACCTGGATCATGTGCAATATTAAATTAATCTGGCAACCCTGGGAGTCTTTCCTGCTTCAGCTTGTAAACTGCAGAATCACATTGCCTGGTATGATGAGTACCAAAGATGGAATCATTAACTTCTGTAAATGGTTTAACATCTACTCTTCTAAACTGATTATGCAACTGAACTACATGCTGCAGAACTGGAGAGTAACTGGGACTTAACTGTGACAGATCAATGTGAACAGCAAATCAATGTTATTGATTGACTAACTGATTGTTTGACTGATTAACTGGCTGACTGACTAATAATTCTGGCCAGCATAGTAATACTAGGGCTATACATGGTTGGCATGGCCAACTGTCCTGCATCTGACCTACCCCATTTTCCTTGGAGACACGTCTCAGTTTGGACTCTAGGTTGACCATCTTGGCCTCCTTGCGCACAATCTCAATGTGCAGCTCATCATTCTTCTCCTCCAGGTCGCGGATCTGCTTACGGTACTTGTCTTTGTCGATCAGGCACTGGGAGAACTGGTTCTGGGCATCATCGCGGGAACGGAAAGCCTGAGAGGGACCGCAGCGATGGAATACCATGTAAGAATCAGTGAATCAACCCATAAGCTGATTGACATGCTGCAACCAGCCAATCACTGTTACCTGGCCGTGAATGTTTGCCATTATCCTAACAAGATATTCCATTCTTCTAATGTAACTACTATGCCATTACATTGTTTCCCACAGTCATCATCAGGAGAGTTTTACCGCTCTTTTGGGGCTAGTTACGTCCCCCAAGCCCCTGTCTGTGAGAAAAAAAATCCATCACAGCATTCTGTAAAATACAACAACGATCTTCAAATCACCCGTCTCTTACCTGGTCCCGCTCTCGTTCCACCTCCTCCAGTTGGACGATTATGGTGTTCATGCGGTTCTTGTACATCTCACAGTCCTTGACCAGCGTGGAACACTTCAACTCCAGATCCTCCTTCTCTTCCAAGTACTGTAAAGAAATGGCAAAAAATGTTCTCAAAGGGCAGTTACAATGATTTTTTGTAAAAAACAAAAAAAACCCTGGCAAAGTTTCTGAGTAGAGGTTCTGAGCATTTGCCAAGTACCCTCGTAAAGCTCACTTATTCCATGTGTGCTTTCTACATTCAACCACTTTCCATGGATTTGATCTTCAAATATTTATTTATTTTCACACAGAGCTTAATGTTCAAATCCTTTTCCATATATATGATAATGTTACTGTATTACATCAAGTATATATTAGTGGCTCTTAGAACAGCACAAAATTAGATAAAAACCTATTCAGTCCCCTAAAACCTCAGGATTCTTGTAATGTTCATCACTGCTTCACCAAAAGTGCATAAAATCAAACAAAATGTCTATCAGATCAAATTCTATATAAATCGCTATCATACAATTTTTCATTAACTGGCAAAGATACAAATGAGGCAATTTTGACACTTACATACTGATGTTTTCCAAGTTCTAAACCCTTATGAAAGGCACTCAAAGTTTTGCCCACTTGCTCTCTTTGAGAGCTACTGCATCACCTTTGTGATTCCTGCAAGCTGGAAAGACTGTTGTCTCAGTGTTGCATAATTATCTTCTTTCATTGCTCAACTGTACCTGCAGATTGACATTTTTGAATCGGAAATTAAAACCATTATGTAGGTTCAGTCAGACAGCTTAGGGAGGCCTTTGACAGGGGTTGAGAAGCGCAAACCTTTTGTTCTTTTTTCAGTTGTGGGCTTAGTTTTGAGACCACAGACATGGCCACTTAACAGTGCCACTGTGGGCAGAGGCGTACTACTGACCTGATTGTCAGCGCTGTAGTTAGTGAATCAGATCTACAACCAGAAGGCTGATAGCTCAAAATCAAGGTGCAATGCTGTTCTTGTAGAAATGTGCAAGGCACTTTCTTGTGACTATTATCATTTATTTGCCAAGATGGTTTTCTCCAGAGCAATTTATGAGGCAACTATGGTATAAAAATGTAAGGTAAAGCTGTGTTGTTTCATTAGGCTAAATAATCCTGAAACAGGACACCAAAAAGTACCAAAAAGAGACCACATGCCTCATTACGTTGCCATGGGTGAGGGCATCTGCTAAACAATACAGCAAATAAATATATTGGAAAAATGAGACACACGCCCCACTTGCACTGACTTTGTCCCTTAAGTCTTCCGCTTGCCGAACTTCCTCGTGCAGATTGTACAGCCTGTTGACCAGCTCCTGGCGGTCCTCCAGAGCCTCTTGACGGTCATGCTCCAGGATGTCAAGGATAGCCTTCTCAGAGTCTGGAAGCACCTGCTTTCCAGGCTACTGAGCCCAACGTCAAGGACAGCAGACAGGACAAGAGAAATGCATTGCGCAGGACCGTTCTTTAGTAATCAGCAGTCAGGAGAACTTTACATGAAGTGAACGTTACAAAGCAATTATAATACCTTTACTAGCTCTGAATAAATGTCATAATCCTATTGTAATGATACTCATTAGGCTTTTTTTGAGAACCTGAGCACTATGGACCCCATTAAGAGAAACATTTCAATAGGAGCTGTACAAACCTAAGTAGATTTACTTCTACAACATGTGAGTCTGTAATATAGCAAGCGATGGATTACCTGTATGATAGACTGTAGCTCCTGAACTTTTAGTTTCAACACCTCATTTTCTCGCTCCAGTTCAAAGATCTGCTCTTTTCGGGGACGGCTCTCTATGTCATTCTTGAGTTTCAGAGACTGCCTCCTCTCCATTTTGCACTCCTCTTCAAGCTTGTTGAGCTTGTGCTTCAGCTGGTCAATCTGAAATCGGTTCACCAGCCAGCATGTATGAAAGACACAGAAAATTATGGCAGATGATTTGAGTAAGAGAGTATGATCTACCATAATGGATAACTAAACAAATTTCATGGACTGATCAACACGCTTTCAGAAAATATCAACAATTGCCATTAAACATTGCTTGAATCTGGGGAAGGCAACCCTGGCCCTGATTCACATGGGTTTTGTTTCATAAGTTAAATTAACTATTTGGACTGACTAAATGAATTGGCAAAATGAATGCAAGTGATCATAATGCTCAATATGCTCATTAGTTTACAAAACAAGAGTGATTCAATCTACAGATTATACCACCTGTGAACTCAGAGCTGCACTGGCGGACCTCTTCACATCAAAGTAGATTCAGTTACAACAGACCCTATCTAGCTAGCAGTGGGCACCTGGGTACAAATTTACAGGGACCATATTAGCACCGGTATCAGGATCAAAACCTCTGAATAGCCGAAGCACAATAGGTGGACACGCTCTGACCTCCAGCTGCAGATCGCGGCTCCTCATGACGGCCATGTTCTTCTCCTCGCTCAGCTGCGCGTAGCGCATGGCCAGGTTGTAGTTCTCATCCTTAACCTTCGTGAGCTCGTCGTTGCAGTTGTTGCGCTCCTCCTTCATCTTGTTGTAGCGCTCCTGGAAGGTGACCAGCTCTTGGTTGGCCAGACGTAGCTTCTTGTGCTCCTCTTCCAGGGAGCGGTTCTTAGCCAGGGTCTCTACCCGCTGGGCGTCCTTGGACTTGGCCTGCTGCTGCAGCTTGATGATCTCATTCATCAGGAACTGAGTCAGGCCCTCGTGGCCTTCCTCTACTGCAGACACATACATACACAAAACAAATGTGTTCAATCTGCAACTGGTTGACACAAGGAAGAGGTGAATCAAGCCTACATCTAATCAATGGTTCCCAGACCTGAGTTGAAACAAAGGTGTAAGAGATTTGTGGATCACCAGTCGACACCGCTCTACTATATAGGCATTTGCATCTTCAGAGTTTGAACGTCAAAGAGTTTGTGACATTACAGAAACACCAGGGCAGAGTCGTGTCAACAAGACTGAAAACTGACTTAAAAACATGACCAAAGCAGAGCTGGCAGTCATGACCACACATTGAACCTCTGTCTCACATCAGCTGTGAGCTTTCTTTGGCAAAACTTAAGTTCATCTTGAGGCAACTGACTCACCAACAATAGTTGAGAATCTGCGAGTGGGCTCCTTCCCTGTGACCAATTTATAGAGGTCAGGGTAATAAAATTCCAGGCTCTCCAAGAATACCACATACCCCCGCTGGCCTTTGGTATGCAGGATATCCAACAATCGACCTGAGAGACAAGGAGTATCTTTAATGCCGTTCAATCATTGTCAATATCAGCTATTATTCTCTACTGAGCAACATGACAATTACTTCCTACTTTAACATTCATTGTCTTTCACATTTATGGCACCTGAGCTAAACCATAAAGTATAATAAGATTTAAGCTTTCCTGTTTATGTATATTACATTACATTACATGCATTTAGGAGAAGCTCTTCTCCAGAGTGACTTCCATTACAATAGAACATAGCACAATAGAACATATATTGACATATATATATATATATATATATATATATATGTCAGTATGTATGAGTTTTGTGATGCATGTTTTATTTTATTTATGAACAGTGTACAACTGTCAGTATTCCAGCCCCCTAGCTGTTGTTTTGGTGTTCTCCCTCCCTGTCAGTGTCATCCATGTGCTTTTGTTTACTGTTCCCATGTGTTCCGGCCCTGCCCCGCTCTCCGCCCTGTCCCCGCCCACCTGATTTCCCGATTGCCTCCACCTGCCTGCCTGCCCACCTGCATCCCATCTCCTCGTTCAGCCCACCCCTATATCTACCCTGCTTGTCTCTGTCTTGTTGCCAGATCGTCCAAGTGTTTCCTCTGTTACGGTCCCGCATTGTTACTCGTGTTGCTGATCCCCTACTGACTTCTGCCTGACCTGCTACCTCGTCCCTGCCTGCCATCCTGCCTTGGTTGCCTGATCTGCCTGCCTTCCCGATTTTTAACCCAGCCTGTTCTTGTTTTGATCCCCTCTCCCTGTTTGTTCTGCCTCGGACTGCCTTCCTGGTTTTTTTGACCCTGTCCGTACTGCCACCATGAACTTGCCCTGTGATTTGAATAAAGCCGCCTGGAACGTGAATACGCCTGGTCTGCATTTGAGTCCGTGCCTGTGCCCTGACAACAACTATCAATCTAGCTCTGGAGTGTTTTCAGTTGAATTTTTTTTCAGAACTTCAGCAGTATGTTTTTAAACTGATGAAGTTCTAAATTGAGTGAAAATGCACATTGGTCATAACTGTATAATTGTAGGAATTAGGGACACATTTTGGATATCGGCATCATGCAATTTAATGTTGGGCACACACAGGGGATATAATCTGATAAACAAGAAAAAAAGCAGCAGTTCAAGCTGGATTTTGCAGTAACACAGCTGCACGTAGGAGTTTAAGAGCCTCCATTCACTATTATATGACACACCTGGAAAAACAAAGCCAAAGACAGGGGACTAAGTAACTGCCTGATGGTGTGATTTGCATGTAAAAGTTTGCAGTGTGCAATTTGCATATGTGACATTCCATGGTGCTTAGTCTTCTCCACCATTGGCTGGTGCACCCAACTGCATGTGTACACACGCAAGCGAACATGCACATTCACACACACACACACACACACGCCAGCACATCCACACATGCTGTAGTAGTACCTGCCCGGTTGACCCTGGACACCAGCATGTACGAGTTGAGCACCTCATCCTCGTCCTGCTCGTCGATGACTTTGCACTGCCGGAGGTACGGGGTCAGCTTGCTGGGGTTGATGTAGCGGCTGAGGATGTAGCGGTTATTCTCCACGTTTTCCCACAGCACCTCCTCGTTTTCATTAGCCAAGTCCATGCAGCTGCTCTCTGTCTTGCAACTGCTTTCCATGTTGCAACCGCCCTCCATCATGCAACGGGGTCTGTGAGGACAGCACAGTCACACTCAGTTCAGCTAGAGTGGTTAGCTCAGACATTTGCCACATGTCCATCATTGCTATGGCGGGTTGTGAGCATGTCAGAATCAGGGACATAATTCAAAGATCAGGGACCAAAGAGCCAGAATTCTGCAGGGGCGGTAAGCAGATGCCATGATGTCTCAAGGGATCAGCTCCACAATAACATGGATGACTGTTAAGGCAGATTTCTAGTAAAACAGTGTTGGAGGACATGTACGGTCGCTTTAGGAGAAAAGTTTGGTTGGATGCGCCATGCATATGTTTGTCTCTTTTGAAAGAACCATTTATTTGTGAGCTTGGTAAGGAACCATTTTCCATGGGTTTTAGTTCTGTAGATGTATTAACTGTCTTTTATATTTATATTCCAGAATCCTTAAAATTATTTAAATCTTCAATTAGACATGCATGTTAACTAATAACTGTGAGGTAAAATACTGATCATTTTTCAGAGAACAGCCAAAAGTAATCTCCAGGCCAGTTTTAGTGAATGAACTAAGAATCCACTTGGTCTTTGAGCAATGAACATTAGTTTTGTTTATTGCTTTCAGTTATTTAAAGGAAATCTAAGTGTGAGCAGGAAACAGTACAGTGCCACTTCAAAATGATGTAGAAAAGCAAACCACAAGCAGCTTCTGCACACTTATTGTAAATCTGTCTTTTAATGACAAGGTTTTCACCTGTCAAGCGCAACAATGTTATTGGCTTTAACCTTGAGTCCACAACCTACCTACCAGGGCACCAACAACTGCTGTTATTGGATATATTTATTTATTTAAATATTACTATTTAATATATGTTTACTTCTACATAAAAACACAGGTATACCATTAAAATACATTTCAAGCATAACATGACCGGCAGTTTTACAGTATGTGAATGGGGACTGGCCTGGGATTTATTCAGCAGGCCTCATGTATCTGTGATGGAATTAAAAACTAAGGAAATTCCCATTCAGGGGGGCAAGGGGGGCACAGTCAGAAACTACAGGAGTACAATAGTGAGGTAATGCAAGGAGGGAACATCAAGGGTGAAAGGGGTGGGGAAAAATGTGTGGTTAAACTATGTTAGACATGCAGAACAACACGTAAATGAAGGCAGGGAGGGAAAGAAAAGGAAAAGACTGTTAAAATGAGGTGGATGCGTGGGTGGGAAGCTTAAGTAGGCTGTTCTACCGGGCTTCCCGTCACTTTGTGAATGAACAAATGAAGCATGTGGAATAAGACAGGCCACACGGACTTAATTAATCTCCACGCAGGCAGAAAAATATACAAAACAAGCCATAAATTCCTTGCGTGATCCTGCCTCTGTTCCTGTGCTTGTTCACTGGAGGATTATGGCCTTGGTCGCCTGCATTTTCAGTGTAATTGTAGCTGCAGTCTCTCCAGAAAAAGCCATGTACACCGTTGGCCTTTGGTGTGCAGGGTTTCAAGTCAGACATTGCTCACAGTGTCACTATGCATGTGGCCAAGATGGCTGCAGAATGCCATGCTTAATATGCAAAAGAAATTGTGAACTATTTCCAGTGAAAGCCTTATGGTGCAGTATGATTCCAGCTAATTACAGACACATGACGCACATGCAAATACATGTATAAACAAATGACTACACACAAAACCCAATGCACTGGGGATGGGGTAACGGTAAACCCCAAATCCTTTGCATATTTTCTGAGCAGCATAAAGCCCACAGGCTTTCATCACTGCTTCGCCAGTTCGTCACCTTTGCCAGCACAATCCCTGCATTGTTTCATTTGTGCTCCACACGGCTTTGCAAATAAAATCCTATCTGATATTACCAGGGGTTGCTGCACAGACCTTTGCATAAAGCTTTTATGTGTTCTATTCTGTATCCTGCCTTCATAAATCTGATAGGAGTGCTGAGTGGAGCTATTGATGAGCAGGCGTTTGCCCTTTCGTTTCCATTCTGAAGGGCAGAAGGCTAGGAGCATCCCAGGTTATATTGCAGTAATTACAGTCATTTTCCCATTTACATGCCTCTTAATGGGAACATATATATCCGGAGTCATGTTAAGAGGATCTAATAATATGAAAATTTCACCAAAACATCATAACCACCAATGTCCTGATTAAAAGTATATCACATATTGCTAATAAAAGGCAGTCGGTCAGACATTTGCTTTAAAAATGACAGCTTTTCTTACAAAGTTTAGGTTATGCCCTTTTAAAATGATACAGATGTGATTTCAAATTTTCCAAAATTTCTCAATCTCACCAATATATTTATTCTGATAAATAACTGAAAAAAATAACTATGTAACTTCCAGCATTTCAAAAGTGAGCACACAAAACAAGACGAGTGAGCTGGCTTGGGCCTAGAAGCCAATAACATGACTAAAAATACTGGGGAATGAATCACTTTTCATGGAAACATACCGTTTTACCTTAAAGCCCCAATTAATGGTCATAGACTATAAACAATCTTTCCAACCATTTAGTATTTTCAGCAAAAGCAGTCAGTACCGGGCAATGTTACATGGAATCATGCTATTAAGGCTTTAAATATTTAATTTTCAACTGTGCTATAGGCAGCAATTTTGCCCATCAATCTCTTTTGTATCACACTTTGAAGAAACACAATTATAATGACTTGTGAAAAAATCTAAGTAAACTAAGTGGTTTTAATGGAGAATGTGCATTTGTTTAAAAAAAAAAAAAACAGTTCAGTATATTCAGTTTAATTGCCACTAAATGTATACTGATTTGTGTCAGGTGAATCATCCAGCTGTCAGCATAATACTGAATAAATTGCTGTGAAATGACTGGAGAGCAGGAAGTGCTACCAACAGCAAGCTTTGCACAAAAGTTGATGTGCACAGTTTTCAGTGGAATCTTCCACAACCATTGAGCATCGGGAGTGTGTAAGGATTCAAGATCACATTCAGAAAAGACGGAAAATTTACTATAGAAGAATTTACAGCACATGAAAATGTAAGCATAATGCAGATGAAAATGCAACATCATTGGGCACCTATGAATGGGGAATTGTTCAGATCTTTTGTTTCATAAGTGTTTCTCTAATTTTAATCCAAACACCTTGGCTTTCCTTTACATAGATGCATGAGGGAATCACACGGCAATATTGTTCAGTTTTGATGGGAATAAAACAATGGCAAAATATGGCAATTCATAACCAACAACACAAATCAGACAGAAACATGACAAGTGATAAAATAAAGGGTTTCCTCCTGTTGTACAGCTCAGCTCACCTAAGAAAGTGCATGGTGTGTGGGACAGGCTGACGGTATAATCAATGCATGTCCTGAACGAGACAAAACCAAACCCAAACTCTCACAGCACCTCATCCTAACACTGGCCTCACAGACCCTCTTCTTCACTCATACTGGAATAAGCCTGTAGCTGGACTCTGTACTTCCTCACCCCATTAAAAGATGTCTCACTCTGTTTGACACAACATCCTTCATAGAAGGGTGAGTCATCACTCCACCATTAATATCTAGCACCAGAATCTCACTACATTTACTGCACTACCTGTAAAGGATGCACACATAAGCACTTCATCAGTAATTTACCTCAGACTTACAATTTAGCATTTAAATTTAACTGAAACTTGAGATTACCTTTACCATTTCTGGAGCGTGCCTACATGTATTAGGCAACGATCCCCAGGGACAGTATTTAGTTGGATGTGCAAAGCATCCCCCAACCCAAAGAACCTTAGAAGGTCCATTTATGAAATGCCTGGTACTGTGCACCAGGCTAGACATTTTTCCTGGGTCTGTGTTTCTCATCATGCCAACAGTGGTGAACAAGTGTGACGTGCACAAGCAAAATCATAGCCATTCTGTTAATCCTTCAATATTTGAACTCGAAAATTAAAGCACAGTAGGCCTCCTTTGGAGAAGCCGATGAATTTGGCCCACTTTGAGCACTAGGAGAGGAGGTGTGGGTAAATGTCCAATGTTCGTTCACCTCTCTCTCTCCCCCCTCTTTCTCTGCTCCGCCACGGGACAATGGGCTGAGAGCTTTCTGATGCCAATAGCGTACAAGATGAGCTGAACGACAGGAAACATCTACCACACATTCTCTCTGCTCAATCTGATTATAGAAAAACCACAAACCAGCAATACGTCTCCAGCCAATCAGCTGCAGCCTTGCTCCTGTGTTCTGAGGAACAGCAGAGTAGCTGTTTTTGTGAGAGAGAATAACATCAAGGTAGTTGAGGTTTACTATGCTGTCTTATGATGAACTGAAAAGACAAAGTCAAACATCCAAGTAGGAAATTGGACAGATCTAGCTGAAAACAATGAAGAGTACACTGCTGAAATGCCTGTTAGCATCTGAAAATCCTCCAAGGACAATAGCACATTGTAAACTCTGGCCTTGGTTATTTCACCTTGGTTAACAACTGTCACACATTGCCAACATGTTTATTTAAACCGTACCTTTATGGAAGAACATTTATATCCATCTCAATTGTTTTTGCTGATATTTGGAATGCTTAAAATATGTATATTGTTCTTCCCAAAATTAAAGCAACAGTGTTCTACAGGGAACTCCCAACTCCGAACACCACCATCACACATCAAGGTCAGTGTACAAAATGCCCCAATGCTGCCCTTTCAAAAATGTTTTCAATCACCTGAGCATGTTTCATTACTGCATTCAATTAACCCTGACATACAATTTAATCATGTTTATTTAGAAAATGAAAAAAATAATGAAAAACTGATTCCATCTGCAAGGTTATAAGACGCCAAGTACTTTAACCTGTGACTGTTGTATTTCCACACTGAAAAGCTTTAATCCAACATACAGATTTTGTGGAGATGAAATGTCGCCCTTCACTCTTTATGGATATGGAATTAAGCTTCAATATCAATACAGCAGAAAATGCCATATACAAAACACATGGATCCTAAAACACAATTCATATAACAAACAACATATTTACAGAAGGATCAACTATGCATAGGTGTACAACCACTTTAAATAAATTTTAGAAGTAAATAACATTGCAAAACCATGCACTTAGACTGCCAAATATATAACAAATCTATTGCAAAATGCCATTTCCGTTGTCTCTCTGACCTATTATTGACTGGCATCAAATAATTTAGGCAATGCAAGTGCCATCTGTGTCAATCATCCTCCATTTCTCCAGTTCACACTTGTCCTTACCTGTCATCAGTGCACAGACATTCAAGCAATCTTCACTAACTCTACGCACCTTAGCTGTATGAAATAACTTGCAGATACATATAAGAGCCTGTGTGTATGGAAACCACACCCATTCAAGCCTCCAGGATGGGTATTATGCAACCCTAATCTAAGTGACAAGATATTTCAGTCTCCAGAGCTCTGCCACTTGTGATATCCACGCCACCATCTATCTCACAGTCAAGCCATGACCACTGCCACTCCCACTCCTTTGTTTACTGGTGTAATGCTTCAACAGTGCAAGCAAAAAGACACAGCCTTATGGAGCTCCGGCTGAAATCATACACCACATTGATGGGGAGTCATCGTGTGACCTTTCCCCTCATTTTCCCTTTGGGTGTTGTTCTGACTTTGAGCAACTGAGCTTTCCCTCGGTATCTGAACAGAATGACTTGGCTGGTGGGTCTGATAGCTCTAGATGCTTAACAATAATGCCACGCGCAGGAACACTGTTCCAAAAAAATTGATCAGTCAACTTCTGTAACCGTTTGTACCTTCAAAAAGAAATTAAAGGATAATAGCCAAGCAAACACTATACTGAATGTTAATAGGGCCTGAGCTTGAGACTAGATGGTGCTGATTCTCAGGTTGGAGTTGTTGCTTGGAAATATGAGATGTGCTGCTGGCATCCATAGACAAAATCAAAACATCATATAAGCTGCAAAACGACCTGACACTTGTCTGAGCCTGTTCTCCTGTTCATTGCACTACTTTTGAAATAAACTATTATACTGCTGGACAAAATAATATACTTAGGGCACCATTCTGCATTCTGAGTTTCAGACCACACCCTAGTCCTTTAAAAGATGATGCATAATAAACTGTGCAGAAAAATCTTACAACACTGTGTAGAATCAGACCTTATGCAGTGTATGCAGTGCAAGAGACTCATAAGAGACTGAAATGTAAATCTGAAATGCATTATTCTCAGGCCTGGTTGAAGTTTTGCCAACACAAGGAAGTTACATGTATGTAAACAAACAAACAACACTATGGAAAACTATGTGAAACTATGCAGGCTCTCAGTGACGCCCATTTCTATATTTGCAAAATGATTTCATGCTGGAACTTGCTGTACTGCACATTTGTGGTCTGAAGTCAATGTCCTGGTTATTTACATACTGTAGTCATGCAGCCTGATCATTTTCACTGACTGGCTGAGAGCCACTGACTTTGTTGAAATACCAGATACAAATGATTCCTGAGATCATCCTGAAAGCTAATTAAGGAAGATATTTTCACTTGAGGCAAAAATCTTTTGACAGGGGCCACATGAGAAAGGTAAAGCAGGCAGGTTACAATATATGTATAACAAGCACATGCAGTGACAACCAGCTCACATGATCCTATGAAATGACACATCTAAGGAACCAATGTGAAAGTATCAGAGGTAGCTGTTCCAAACCAGTAGGTCTGACAGTGCATGCATGGATTTGGCCCTAAAATCCTGTTTCTTCACTAAGGTTTTGGTGACATGATGGTTTGAATGCCATATGACACATCTGTATGATATGTAAATTCATGACTTTTAATTTCATTGTTTTTTTTCTGCTATCACTGCTATACCTTCTATTCTTTTTGTTGAGCAGTTTTTGCACATTGATGTTGAACAATATTGATGTTACAGTACACCATTCTCTTATTTCTGTATGTTTTGGATCATTAAAAGAGATGGTCAGCCCAAAGTGTCTGAAACCTGCTGAAAACTGACACAGCACAATTATATTTGTCTTCTACCTTCTCTTCTCGCACAAACTAAGGCAGTTGAGCTTTTAAAATAGCGACTTCCATTTCTCTTCTCTGTCAGCAGTGATGGCCAACAGGCCTAGGCTCCAAAAACACAGTGTAGGCCTCTCTTCAGTCTAACCATGCTGCACTTCATCCTTAACTTTGAGCAATGCAGTTAATTTCTGACATAGTGTTCATTTCAGCAGTTTACTTTATAATGTGTGATGAAGTGAAATGTGTACTACTCTCAGTAAAGGAAAACTAAGTTTATGGTTACAACTGCATTGCAGTTTCAATAAACAAATGCCAAAATCTCTCATCACACACCTGACGGTGTGATTTGGTGGTGAATTTCCAGAATTCTTTTCAGCGTAGAGAATGCTTCTCATGTCTCTGGCAAACAGACGGACAGATTGTGAGGACTAAAGTTGCGAGGGCTAGGAAGATTACAAAAATCACTGGCTTTATCTAACACAATGCACAAAGAATCTGTTGTTTTGAAGCACAGCTGAAGCCACTGAGAAAGAAACCATGATGAAATAGAGGTAAATCAATACTGTATCTTCTTCACGTTAACAATTAGTTCATTGTTGGAAGCCAGGGTCACTGAATCCTCTAGAGGGCTGGGGCTTATATGAGGGTATTCAAATTACAATAAAAAAGAACCCCCACGACTCTTTAGATAAAATCACAGCTTGCTTTTAACAGAGGCTTCTGACATTGTCGAGATCATAAAGGAAACACCACCGCATTGACCCAGAATGTGAAGAATACGCAGTCTTCTCAGTATAACATGATATGTCCACTGCGATTCACAGTTCAGAGCAATACACAAATAAGCACGTACTGTAAGAACAGCAATATCAAAGCTGAAAACTAGAGTAGAAAATGCAGTTCCCAAGCCAAGTACAATAAAACCAATAAAAATGAATTCATGATTAGCTGAAAAGTGCTTTTAACACCTATCTAATGCTTACCTGTGAAAGATTGAGAGCTGAGTATTCACACAGAGGGGAGGTGGATTGAGCAGATGGGCCCCAGCAACCCAAATCACAGCTGCATGCTATATTTAGAACTCCTACTTCCCTTTCTCATTCTGATGCATATTGTAGGTCATTTCTCATTCAGACCCAGGCCCTTTTAAAACTTACTGTCACAAATTTCAATTGCCTACAACTTGTACAGCCACTTCTCAGATGTGCTCTTTTCGTGCATCTTTTCGGTGTACATATTTTCAAAGGTAGTTGGGATATGTTTGGCAAATTATCAAAATATGGCCTTGAAAATCAAAGTTCAAAAATTCAAGACTAGAAGAGTCATCAAATGTCTGAAAATCCAACTTTGATTGGGCATTCCAAGCACACGCCGAACGGACAGACTTCAGCCTCTAAATTATCTGTTACTCTCCACACGCTTCACATCTGTCTATCCTGGGAGCAAGAGGAAACAACAGAGCAAGATCAGAGGCATACTTCTCCATCAGTGATCACCACCATGAAAAAGCAAGAGTGATTACATTTCTATGCACTGAATCATGGTAAGTATGCTGTAGATGGTGCAAATGCCTGTTCCTAACTGTTGTCAACAAATGCATGCTTATTTAAGCTTATCAGTTGAAAAGATGTGTTCATAAGTAGAATATGTACTAATTCTAATTATCACAATTTGATTAATTAGTTAATTAACTAGTTCTAATTCTTAAGTATAAATAGGAATTAGAAGAAGAATTGGAAATATTGGTGCTGACTGGCAATTCCTTTATGATTAACTTGAGAAACTGTGGTTTTGTCAGTTGGGCACCTATTTTTGCACAAAGATGCAATGTGTGGGACCAGAATATTTTGTCTGCATAGTGTTGTACAGTTAAGGATGCAAAAATAAAGATTATTCCTGATCTATATCGGCACTTTACTGCAGCACATACCATCACACCTCTAAAGCAGTCCGTTTGTGCAACACAACATGGGTGATTTTCTTCCCTACATCTGCAACGCATTTGTCGTCATGTTGGAACAGACTGACTCCTCACAGAATGTAACGTGACACTACATAAATTTACATTTGTCCATTTGAATATCTATGAATGCAGGCCTGACATGCTGCCCTGTACATGCCATTCAGCACCAAGCCAATCTGCGTCTGTTCCCGGAGCCTCCAGTTCATTGTCTGTGAGCTGAACTTGCCATGACAATGTCCATACATCACTAGATCACTCTGGGATGTAGGAAAATGTTGGACTCAGAGGCACCTGACTTGGATATACTGATACAATGCAAGGATGACTATGTGGATCTGCCCTCACTGTTGTCTGTCAGGAATTAACTCCATCTAAATGTATGCTGACTGCACAAGTGATGTCTACCAGTGGACAGTGAGGTTCCTGCCCCCAGTATCACCCTCTTCTCTAATGCCTTGTGGCAGACATAGCATTTTCTATCAGTCGTAATTAGAGAAAGTCACCCTGGCTTACAGTACCCATAGTCATGGTTGTAGAAAAAAATCTACATTTGCAATATCTAAATTTGCATGTCTGAAAACTATTCTATCATATATGGTATGTTACCATGACTGAGGGTTTTTCAAGTTTTGTTAATTCATTGTCAGGAAATAAATTGAAAAAGACCATTTATTTCTTAATTGTGATTATATTGACAGCTAAAATGATATGTTGCATTTCATACCTTTCAGTATGTTTAATATTACAGAGAACCGTCATAATATTCCTGGGCCATTCTACACAGATGAGTTAATGAATTATGTGACATTTATTTTATTACATGACAGGTACAAAAAGTATAGGTCTGCACTGTTTTAATTCCTAAAACAACAAAACAAACAAAACAACAAACAAAACAAAAATTCACACCATCATGATTCCAACATGAGAGATCTGTGACAGAGATCACACATTGAATTTTCTTGTAAGGAGAAGCTGATATGGCCTGATCAAATTTCAACACCCAGTCTGGGTGCAGAATGACTAAAAAAACTTTGCTTCAGATAATCAGCTCAGATAATCAGAAGTTTTTATAGTGTTAAGTTTAATACCACTACCACCACCACCACTATTACTACTATTAATAATAATAGTTTATTACTATTATTATGGAACAGTTGGCCAAACTCTATTAGACTTGTTACAGTCCAACAGAAAGTATGTTTCATTTCTATCTTGATCTACGGTTATTTCTTATTTTGGTATCTCCACGCTGTGAATGACTGTAACATATTAAAAGTCCTGATGAACAGGATGGACCTGTGGTGTTGTGACCGGTTTTCTCAAGTCTTCTAGCATTCTTGTCAGAACTGGCTGTTTTGTTCCAGGCCCTTCATGTTGTTTGGGCCTATTTATTCAAATGTATGCTCTAGATTTAAACTAACTCAGCAACTTAGTACCTTCATGCTTCCATTAAAAAAACCCTATTATATGTTTTTTTTCTATACAAGTCATAATTCTGTAACAATGCAGTTACTTTTAGTTTAGCTTACATTTCCTAGACACTATGACATTTACACAATATCCTCCTGTGCAGTGTCCATTACATGCTGTCCCGATTCCTGTCATATAACTTGATTCAAATACATGTTACAATGTTCTGTAAATAGTCTACCTACTCTATGCCAGCCTGTGTCAATTGAAGTGGATCTATCATAAGCAAGATATGGCTGGGAAGCTTAAATGCAGTTTAAATGCAATCTGGCTCTTGGTCTTGAATAGATAAAGGAATCTATGTCTACCATTGGACATCCACAATAACAAGCTTAAGGGCTGACATATACAAAGCAACATAAGTCTTCTCTTTGCCTCCAGTATCACTGAAATACACATAACTGTCTATTCAAGTGACATTCTTAATAACCAGGGCTTGTTAAGTGAGAAAGATGGGCGGTGTCCCAGAGGTAATTCATCTCCAAGGAAGATAATCAGTGTATGTTTCTGCATAACAGGAACAAGTCACGTATCCATTTAAGGATATTTCATTAATTAAGCAACAGGCCAGTGAAAAGAATTCAAGACTTCATTCTTTATAAGTCTGTGAGGCCACAGACCCCCCTTTCCATGCTGTCTAGGTGAACCAACTAAGTCAACAGCACTTCTGTAAGATACTACTCAGTGGGTGGTTTAAACAGGTTTAAACCCCTGTTGTACCCCAGAATAAGGTCCTTTATTTACACATTAAGCTATCCTTATACATCCTTGATAAGGGTGCCCATTGAGCAAATTAGTAATTTTTTGTGATATGGTTAATACATTACAGTACATTTTCCCATGTCTATTAATTTCCTATTCTAAGACTTTGACAACTGCATTGGTGAAATTTAGACAATTTAAAGGAAAATGCGTACATTTCAAGAAAATTTAAATACTGGAATGTACTTTACACCACTGGACACAGTATGAATTATAGTGACAATGGCAGCCTGTGTAACTGAGCCTGACCTCAAAACCAGTGATCAAATCTTGGTTTAAAAAAAAAAAATCCTTCTATTTTTCTTTATATTTCTTCAGATCTTCATTTTTAAACTAGATAATATTTTAAACTTTTCAACTCTGAAAGACTTAAGACTTAAAATTAAATACCAATAAAATACCAATAACAGTCTGTTCCTTTTCTGTATGTTTTTTCATGTAGATGAATTAACTTGTGACACTAGTAATACAATATAAATCAATTTGATGACAAAACGAAAAATCACATCCACTACAATGCTACCAAACTCAACCAACCCCCTTGCGTTGAACTGCCACAACTCTTTAATAAACCTTCCGTTTATTTTACGTATGATTGCATATGGTTCCTTATATTCATCTTATGCTTGTATAATTTGCATTAGTTTCATTAGAATTACGGTATACTGAAATCTTAATTGTAATGTACAGCACTGGTACTACGTGCAATAAGACCTTTACAGCACCGCACATATAGAAGCACTCTCGCTCGCTCTCTCTCTCTCTCTCTCTCTCTCACACACACACACACACACACAGAGTAAAACTGCTGTTTATCCAAGGTGCTCTTGTCATCGGAACTGGTTAGCTTTTTATTGGCGCTGCATTATAGTGCGCCTAATGCACAGTACTGACACTATTCAGAGTTCATGTTAAGAAACAGGCTCAAACCAGCCATATGTACTGACAAGTAATTACACGTCTGCTATTGCACACAATCAAACATATTCTGTCATAATTAATAAAATAATTCTTAAGCCTTCCACCCGCTATTAACTTAGACAACCAGAGCAGCTGAAGTTTTTTTAAAGATCCCTCCCTTCCCTCAATAGCAGATTTTTAAGTTCTGGAGGCGGCGAATGCAAGAAACATTTCCGAAAACGAGGCGCATGTCACGAACGTTTGGGGATCGAATGGCAAAAAAGGTAGAAAGCATTTGAAGTTAGTTTGGAAACGCACAGCTGATTGTACATATCCAAAAGGCCGTACAGATGTACGCAATTGAGGCTAGTTTTCTTTTAACAGCGTTTACAGAATCACAGTATCATGAAGTTTTCGGTCTGGCTTCCTACACGCTTTTTGCGTGCGAACTGCTCTTACCTGTTGCGGAGATAACTTTTCTTTCCGAGACTCAGCGGTCCAACGAGTCCATTTTCTTGAGATATAAATTGGGAAATTATTTGGAAAAATGAGGAAATGAGAATAAGTTTATTAACAGGCCGAAAAGGTCCGGTTGCTGTCAGCCGACAGTCTACTTCTTCTCACTTCTCATCATGTTGCACGAAAACCACCAGAGATTCAAGCACAGGGGAGGAGTTGAGGGTGGATTCAGTGCCGGCTCAGCGAAGCGTGGGCTGTCGTACTAAAATTCTGTGCCGTGAACTTATTTTGTTTGATAGATGGTAAGCAACTTAGATTCGTTTTATCACATGCGCACAGATTCGGGTGTTGCCTTAAGAATGAGGACACTATTGTACCAAAGTATTCTTAAATACGCTAAATGATGACCAGACTGCTTGGAAGATTGGAAGAAATAGGCTAAATAAATAACCTGTGTAACAGCTCAGTTGTTTATGATTGAGTTGGAAAAGGTTCAGAGTGGAGAGTCACTTTACATTAGAAAGAAATCTTAACTGCAGCGCCCTTCCTCATATGTCCCTCATAACATGTGTAACGTCTCCGATACTGTTCCAGTACACAAAAGGTAATATTTATCACCTGTACTTGGTGCAGCGACATGCAGTATTTGCTTCTCTTGATTAGTTGCAAATATATTTATATTTAAGTGAACAATATACAAACCTAACGCTGTGAATAATTTTTCATGTGCTTTGTCTTAAGCACAGTAAGCCTGCCTGTTTGTTCCTCCCGTTCCCTCTAAGGTAGGTGCATGTGGAGTAATTAATTTTCAAACTTCGTGAGCATTTGCGGGGTCGGTAAAACAGATTATTGGCACAGTGGGATCTCTGGCTGACAACAGAAAGGCAATGTTTCCGTGTTTTCTGACCTTTAACTTAACTCATTTGAGAGGCAGGGAGTCTTCTCCCACAGTTCATTTCTGTTTTGGTAAACAAAGAATTCATTCCTTCATTTTTCCATTTGCATAGGTTAGTTATAGCAAGTCATTTTCTGACTTGTCTTCAGTCATCAAAACATGGAATGAAACACTGGAGGTACTTTTTTGTATGTCTGATGCAGTCTTATCTGCTGGCTCCCAAAAAGTCTATTAAATGGAAACCATGGAACAATGCTTTCCATGGAAGGCAAGTATGGAAATTTGCTGCTGTGCAGCAAACTTATATGTTTCGATGAGCAGATCTTTTAACACAAAGTCACAATCACATTACTATCATCTAGTCATGACACATGAAGCAGATTATTTGGAACTGTATATTGCAGTTCAATATAACTCTTCATAACACCAGCATTTTTACCCATCCAAAGTTTAAACATGAGTTTGGCATGTGACATAAAACCACAGTATCACAGACTTCCAAAAGTCTTGATGTATAAAGACCCTCCTTCGATATTGGTTGAGTGCATTAGAGGAAGACTCTGGTCTTATGCATCTGAGTATGACTCATGGTAACTGCTGTCAATAAACATGATATGCAAATCACAGCTGAGTTCATTGATAGGACAGAATCAAAGACAGTAGTATGATTGTGAACAACTGAATAAACTGCAGAGCGAAAAGTTCAACGGATTGGAACAACATGCAAAGATGCAAAGGCAATCTGGAAAAGAAAGTTGTTGGAAACAATAGCTTTGTTATAAATGTTTTCAACAGCACAGTAAGCATTTTCACTGCATTATTTTAGTAAATGTACTTACAGTATTACATAGCTCATCTCTTGTCGTCTTGTCCTTTGAAAAAGCTAGATATTTACCAAAGCAATTCTGGTAAAATATTTTGTTTGAGTGCAGCATCAATGTTAATTCTCTAACCATGAGTCAACACTGTTACCTGGCAGTTCTTCTTCATTCTTCCAGATAGTAAACAAAGCGATGTTATCATCCCAATAAAGCATAAAATGCACTGACAAACAATGACCATTTTCTAATAAGGAAAACTCCCCTGCTTTCTGAAATGAGAATTTTACATGAAGTCAGACATTTATTTTAGTAGGAATGATAAATGGCGGACATTATGCTGTTTGCTTATACAACTTCCCAGTTGGTACATTGCAGTAAAATAGTTTGTATGTCTGGTGTTGTATGTATGGTTTATTCTAAAACCAATCACATAAAAAATCATCCCTCATATTGCTTCTATTGTAGATTTTTGTTAAAATGTATGGTGAAAATAAATACATTAGAAGAAGAACTTTTTGATTTTATATTAGTTTTATATTAGATGAGGTACATTGGTGAAGTCAGGCTTTAGGAAGAAAGAGAGGAATTGAAACTATGAAGGCATGTACTGGACATATCAATGCATCTGTTTGCAATCCGTTAGACACAAAATGAAAATTCTGCATGTTATTTGCACATTGAAACATGACTGTGAAAGATTTGCTCAGTGGCAGATGTTGTGTAAATCTATTTTCATTGCTGTTTCGAGCAGATGAACAGTGAAGCTGTGGAGTACCAAGCCAAGGAAACTTTGAAACATTATTTATTGTTCTTTAATTATATATGATTTCAACTACATTTGACACATATCATAACAACATAATATGGTTTACTTTAGTATTTGGGTATATTTTTGATTTAGCTATAGAGCATCTGGAATTGTCATAAATAGACAGAAAGGGAAAATCTTTTACAATAATAACTCAGTGTCTAGCATTATACTTGCATCAAACTACACTGAAAATGGAGTATAATAATAATCTATGTAATTAGCATTACCTTAGGTTATAGTCTTTATATAGGCGCAAACAATGAACAATACTAATGTACATGCAAATTTGTAGAAACTAACAATGATAATGAATTTCATTGAAAATGAAATTTTGGGTGGTCTGCATAAATAATTTTTATTTATTTATTTATTTATTTCCCATTTTTACTTCCACTAGCAGTTGGCACTGTAGTAACACTGTCATAAACTGGCTGTCTTTTGGGGGACCACAAATTATGACTGCTACCATCTTTTGAGATTTTAGGGGCCATCTTTGAGGAAATACAAAACCAAATGGTATGACCATTTCTGTTGCATCTTTACCTTAATACAGGTAATTCCTTAGGAAGTATTTAAACACTTTCATACACGCACATTGATGTGAATAATTTCTCTTCAAACCTCATGAGTATCTGTTAATGGTTGTAATATGTTTTTACTAATTCCTACAGTTGTTTAATTTTTCCTTTTAAAATGAAACTGTACCACTCAAAAACATGAAGTGGAGTGTCTACAGTTAAAGTCATAATACAAAAATGTTTGCATCAGAACAGCGAGTGCTTTTGTCTCACAAACTAAGAGCACATTTTCAGGGGGATTTTTCACAAATGCTAGTGGCATGTAGGATAGTAGAGATAGTAGAGCATATCGTTCTCTTCTACAGAGCTCTTCTACAGAGCTGCACTCCCAGACTAAGCATATGCAAGATTCTCTAGATGTTTAACCAGCTCTCTGTATTCCCTGACTACCATGTATTAGTGACAGACACTGATCAGAGTAAATACCCACGGACCATTTGTTGATTTTACTTAGGCTGTTCATTTTTAGGAAGATTTAAATGTCTAGCAGTTGCTTTAATTCATCACTGAGAAACCTTAAAGTCTGGTTGATAATTTGTGAGATCAACCTCACCCTTGAATACCTCCTCCTTCATCCATGTATGGCAAGTTGTCTCAAGTCATGTACCCTAAACACAGGGGAATTAAGCTTTCATTCCTGAGGCTGTAACTAAAACAATAAACTCTTGTCCGCCCTCAGCTGAAATAGCAGAACTGACTACCTTCACATGTTTTCACTGTCTAACCACAGGATACGTTGGTATGTCATTTCAGATGTATCGATCTTGTGCCTTATCATGAGGGGACTTTTATGCAAAACACAATCAGACTCTGAAGTGACCAATGTGCCAGACACTGCACATACTGCACTCTGCAGTATCTTCATTAACATGCAGGGGATAGCTCAGGGAAGTGCAGTATCTGCTGCATGAATCCTTCTGTTGAGCATGACACAAGACTTGTGTAAGCCCCTACACGTTGCTGATAAGTGGACACATGCCTCAAAGTCATTTATATTAAGTTTCCATATTAAAGAGATATGAAAGGCAAACATGTTTTTCATGAATTCTTCCACAAAACTTAACATTGTAATTGGATCATGACATAAATATTCATACTAGTAGTCAACCTTCGTGGCAGTGGTCAACCTTTATAAACATACAATTTGCACACTTGTTGAAGCGTATGCAGCTTCAGCTCCGTCATAGAATAATTCACCTAAAAGGTTTGCACAGTGCTTATGCAATCCGAGGATAAAATCTGTTTAAAAGTAAGGGTGGTAGTGGAGCGAAAATTTGCATAGGTCAAGGTCATAGGTCACTTATGACATGTTGTGTGGAGACACAGTGTTACCATTTGCCAATGTGAGTGGGCAATTTGCTCACTGAGGGAACATCAGATCAAGATTGTCTTGCGATTTTATGTCTTACAAGGTTTTAAGTGTTTTACATCGAGTCAGCTCGTTTCTATTGCAGGACCGTGTCCATCCACAAAATGCTAAAGGAAGGTGCTGTCGACCTCAGCGAGAGGGCAATGGGAAAGGCAGCATCCACTTTGTTACTTCGTGCCTCAGGACTGGACTGAGGATAATTGATTTCACTGGTGAGTGGAAACAGTGGTTGGTCCAGCTTCCACCCTGTGCCCCCTGAAACCAATAGTGAGGGAGGTGTAGTGTATAACAGGGAGCACTGTGCATTCAAACTGCTGGAGAGGACAGGTAATTCAAGTGAACATGAGTCAATGTACTTCATATACATTTGACCGCTGCGTATGAGGATCTTGCCTTTTACCAATAACAGATGTCATACATACCTCACATTTCTTATCAGCTTGTCAGAAGAGGTCATGACTCGCCAGTGTCCAACATTTTGAAGGATTTTCCATTCTTATAATCAATGTGCACACTTGGTACATACTCCACTTTGTTATTTTAAGAGTAAGGGGAATAAACAACGACAACTTCTTTTTTTAAATCAGGGTGCTGTGCAATGGAGGAATTCTGAACTGCTGTGTACCTCAGATTAGCTGTAGGTATTAGGAGATGCTGAATTTTAACCCTCTACTCTGCTGGGCCAAGGCATCTGTAAATGAGATGCTAGATACTGCTTGGGCCAATAATAAGTGTATTCATAGCCAGGCCCAGTGCTATGGGGGGTGCTTAGGGGTGCATTTCACCCCCAGACAGACCTCAGTGCACCCCCAATTGTCTCCTTATGTACCAATGTCTACATAGTATTTATGACTTTTTGTGCACCCCCATGGATTGCAATTGCACCCCTCTGTATTTTCTCCTGGCGCCGAGCGTGTTGATAAAATGTGTAGTTACTGTGCAGTATTCACTTGCTTTTTCCTACCAACATGTTCACCAAGTCCTATGTGTTGCAGCCAGTTGAAATCTTATGCAGTGCGAATGACCATTAAGACCATCCATGCAGTGGAATGACCATCAAGTTTAAAAATAGTTTTTAAATATTTGGAACATCAGTGCTCTTCACCACAGAAATGCAAATCAAAGTGAAGAAAATTCCCTTGGGCTGACAGATGTGCCCAAAAAGAAGTACAAACAGACAGCTCAGAAAAGGGAAAGCAAAGAAATGCACTTCAGTCATGTCCATCACCATGTGAGAATACTGCAAACAGCAGTGTTTGTGTGAATAAAGCCTCTAACTACCTGTAACAATACATGTAACATGTTTACTCACACTTGTAAAACATTTGCGTTATGCTGCAGCTCCCTCATCAGGTGCCTGATTGGTGGAAGCTTGCTGGATCTTCATGGTAGCAGACAGTAAATTGTATTTTTCTTACAAGGCAATACTGCCAGAAATTTCTAACTGAAGATTAATGCATGTCCCTAACCCACACTCCCAGGAGCTCAGGAGTTCACTCCCTGACATTCAAATCAATATCAAAACAAGACACCACCAAGAGAATTGCCACAAGTAGGACTGGCTTTGAACTGCTATTTGCCGAGTTTTAGAGACCCAGTTCCAACCAAAACCTAATGAGCCCGAGTAATGAATTTAAGCATGTGTTACTTTCTCATTTGTTACCAGAAAATCAGTCAGAGGGTCTCTCTAGCCTCCAGGCCGTAGTTTATGGTAACTCTAGTTCGATAAGATTATTCTACATATTAACCCTTTTAAGAATGACAGTGTGACTCAGATCTCATAAAATGACTCTATTATCATTTTTAAGAACAACTAAGTGACTCAGTAAAGAGAAATCATATTGACCCTGTGTGTGAAAAGGGGTTGTCTCTACACATTGGTCTAACCTAAAGACAATGTATTCACAGTTATTATACTGGACTTGAGTATTTATCATTATGAACAATAAACGCATCTCCTCATTCTAATGTGTAGGTCCTTTTACATGGTAAGTCAGGGAGCAAATGCTAGTTCAAGCTGATTAGTTTATTTACAGTAAATATTCCACATATATATATTTATATTCTTATTTACTTTATAGTTTTCTTTGGTCTGTGTTTGGATAGGACACACATAAAATACTGAATTAAAATATATATCAAAGTTAACAAAAAATAAAACATGCTATTTTTGTATGCACTGGAACACATACCTTTAGCCAAATCAAACCCACTAGGTTTCATATCAAGGATGTTTTTGTAACATGTATACCTCTCTGAAATTTAACAATGATGCCACATGAAATAAATTGTTGCAACCATCTAATGGCACTGCAGTTTTGGCAGCTGCTACTGCAAAGTACCAGCTCAGGCTAAACAGAGTTCCCCTCAGTGGTCAAAGACTGTAACTGCAAGGGAAATCACACAATATCTAGGACAGATTAGCACTGTGTTGGTGTGAGCGAACTGAATTGAGTTATTTTCAGGGCTGCATGTGTGCAGACCAACACAGGTCTAAAGCACTACACTCAGCTTGGTCATCATCTAACTTCTGAGCAGAACCCTTCATCCTGAGCAGGATATCATTTCAATACAAGCAATTTGCAGTGTTCCACCAAGGATTCAAAACCAAGACCCTATGGTTCAGTGCTTCCACCATTTCACCGTCTGTTAATGATGAAGTTCCTAAACAAATATAGATGGGCATTCACTTGCTATCAGGGGCCACTTGTATTTGTATATATTGCTTTTCATTGTATTGAGGTACAGTTCTACAGGGAGGACATGTTAAAGTCACGGCAGGACAATGAGGAGTCAGGGTCATCATCATATAGCAGAACTGTGCCCTGTGCTCTGGGCCAAACGCAGCTGGTGATGCAAAGACTAATTGATTTTGACCCTGAGATGTCAGTTCTCTAAGGCTTCATTACTAAGTCCTCCTCTGTTTCTGACTCAGGGGTGGAAGGCCGTGATCACTCCATAAAGGTCCTTCCAGTCCTTGGGGTTCCATATGCCCTTCAAGGCACCTTTTTGCAATGTATAAAAATGTCCACTTACAGGGAATGTGTTCCTTATTCTACACCCATAAATCCCAGAGCATGGAGATGTAATTGGTTTCTCAACCCACTGCCCCACAGTCACCCCCACCCCAAAAACCTGGACCTGGAATCAAGGTCCTTTCTTTGGAAACCTATAAATGAGAGTGATTCTACCAGCAAACATGCAAAAAAAAAATTTGTTCTTTCATACAATGTCTTTTGTTACTGTAGATTAAATGTGGATTTTTCCCAATTCTCTCCCAGCAGATAGGCCTTCTGTGTGAGCTAGCAATGCAAACCATTGCAACTGTACCGCAATCAGAAATAGGGTCCACAGAACGATAAAGGAAGGCCTTTGAAATCCAAATGCCAGCTGTCTGAAAGCAATTATTCTACCTGACTGATGGTGGCCCATTTTCATTTCCTCTGTAAGTAGGTGGTGGGGAAAAAAATAAAGGTTCCCTCTCTTCAAATAAGCATTGCATCTCTTAATTAATTCTGTTGAATGCCAGAGAATGTGTATTGCAGAAATAAAAGCTGAGATGCTCGCACAGCAGTGCGTGACGCATCAGCCCCGTGCCTCATAAACCGGGGAGCACTGGGAAACAATGCTCTTTTTTACTACATTAACTCTGCCACTGTAAAAAGCCTCTGCATTAAAAAGGACAAACAACCTGAAGGACAATTATGGAGACGAAGAAAGCATTAACCTGGGGTGTCAGCTGAAGACAAGCAGATACACAGAGAGGGTGACAGAGAAAAGGTAAAAAGAAAAGTCATATGTATAAATAAAGAGAGATACACATACACAGACACAAACACACACATAATATGATTATACTATACTATATACATACATTATGTATACATGGAGAAGATGTATACATATATATGTGTGTTTGTGTATGTGAGATATATATATATATATATATATATATATATATATATAGTGAAGAGAGAGAGAAGGAATGAGAGAGAGACAGACAAGACCTACAGAGACAAGGAGAAGAGAGAAGTTTCAGACATCTAACGCTCCCCAGGAAAACTCACTGTGTCACAAAACTCACTTTCATCAACAAGACAACAGAGGGAACAACAAGCGTGCCAGTAGGGTGAGCATGGTGCAGCAGCCTCAGAGGAACCTCAAGGAACATCACAGGGAGGAGACACTGAGGCAGGCCAGTCCTGGAGAGCTGCCAGCTGACCCTGCTGGCTTCTGCTGGACTTGACCCACCTCCGCTGATCAGATAACAGCACGGTGCGTGTGAACTAGCTCTACATGAGACAATCTGGCAGGATGTTCTCCCTCCACACAGCTTTACCTGGGCCTCCTCCCAGCCCAGTGCAAGCCTGCCTGACCTCGACACTGTGGCTGATTTGAAATTCAAACAGATAGCACTGTAGCCTTTCGCCTAATTGGACGGACTGGGACACCGGATCAGCATGCTCTGAGGCTGGTGTTTTGGAACTGAGTTTGAACATTCCTGTTTTCTAGCATTTCCCACTAAGCTGCCCCATAAGATAGGTCTGTTATTTAATGCATTGCACGCCTCAGAGGTCATCTTTTAATGGCTGGAATCAATTTTGTCTGCCAGGGGATTGTATAACATCAATCTTATGCAAACCTTGAAAGATTTCTTTTTATTCAAATGGGACAGTTCCTCAGAAAGACAGTAGCAATTTGATTTGGCATTCTTGTGGCGATATTTCTCAGCAAATGATTTGGTGTGGTTTTGGAAGTCAGTAGAAGGGCATCAATCCCTTTTGTACTGTCCGGCATAAGACTTTCCTAAAGCTTTAGCATCAGTAAACAGCTTGTCTGCGAGGGACCCCAAACGGATCTGCTATTTTTCATTAGTATTCCCTCACTCATAGTGCTGTGCTCTTCCCCATGCATTGCTCTTATTGATCTGAACTGCAAATGATAAACAAGAGTAGATTAGTGGTGTCTGCTGGACATTCCCACATGCCTGATTTTTCCTTCACGCTCAAATCTTAATTAGTTAGTATGTAGCTTCCAAGCGGGTCAGTTGGCAGGGAGCTTGTCTTGAGTGATAAATTGCTTCATGGAAAACATGAGAAAAATTCGGATTTCTGGGTCTGGGTCTGTTCATAAGCGCGTGCTTTGGGGGAAAAAAGGAGTGTCAGATCTGCCAGCATGCTGAGCGCGTGCATTGTGGTCAGTGAGAGGAGTGCCAGGTCTGCCACTGTGCCTAGATAGTGTTCTTTAGGGGGATGAGAGGAGCATGCTTATTATATCAATGGTCCTGAAGCAGCTTTTGCAGATGCGAGGCCATTACCATGCAGACGCAGCTGCCCAGACAGCCAACACAGAGAGTCCCAGTGGCCATCTGTGGGAATTGGTGAAATATTCAGGCTAAATCTGCAACCCTGAAATCACGCGGCAAAGAAGCCACACAGAGAGAAATACACACATATACACACAGACACAAACCCACACATACACACACACACACTCACACTCACACACACATACACACACACACACACACACACATATACACACACACACACATATACACATGCACCCCTGTACAGTCATGCATACATACAAGCACACACGATCTACACAAACAAACACATTCATACACATATACCTGTATATATGTACTCTCTATGCCTCATATGCAGTATCTGCACATTACACTACACATTTTTTGTTACTAATGTATAGTTTTTGTTCATTTCAACTTGAATATTTAGTTCATGTTGCAACTCAAAATGTTGTCAATATCAAAGATATTTATCAAATGAACCAAATCTCCATATTGGTTAGAGAGTCGCAGTGATACATTGAATTGCCTTATAATGCCTATAGATTGGCAGGCCTTTGTATGCCACAAACGGCGTTTTTTGGCTTTCAACCTAAAATGTCTAAAACCCTACACTTCTGACCCTGTTATTTATGTTTTATTCTTGGTCAAAATCTGTAGATGTATCCTTCATTTCATTTCTTTCATTTCTCCAGGTCCAAGGCTATACCCAATATTGCT
The DNA here is from genome assembly GCA_019176425.1 of Megalops atlanticus. NCBI lineage: Eukaryota > Metazoa > Chordata > Actinopteri > Elopiformes > Megalopidae > Megalops > Megalops atlanticus. The sequence goes on from CM032893.1 coordinate 21,232,514, forward strand.
GCCAAACATCATCTTCCATATGCCATCACTTTTGCCAGCAGTCACTCAGTAACAGGCACAGATGGGCCACAGTCACACACCAGTCACAGGTTCTTCATATGAGCTCAACTGATAAATTATGCGGCTGGCCACACATACAATCCTCATGCAAGGATTATAGGTGTGTGCAAACTGCTGGTCTTAGCTATATGTCTCTGACCATGACCAGCCACTCTCAACATAAGAAAGGATTCTGTTGTCTTTATATGTCTTTATATGCACCAAAGGTTTGGAACAAACTTCCATTACAAATAAGACAAGCAACCTCTGTTGATAGTTTTAAGAAACAGCTCAAAACCCATTTTTATGATCTTGCTTTCAATTAATTTCACCTTTATTATTTTTACACCATTGTTATTATTTCATATTTCTTTTATATTTCTTATACTTGTTTTATGTGTTTTATATCTTAGGATTGGTTTTATCATATTTATGATAAAATTGATTAAATTTGATGATTTATCATTTATTTTATTTACTATTAATATCTTATTTTTATCTTTTTAGTATTTTATTTTTTCATTGTTTCTCTTGTAAAGCACTTTGAGCTGCATTTCATGATATGAACGGTGCTATATAAATAAAGCTTAATATTATTATTGTTATTATTATTATTATTATTATTATTATTATATGCATTATTTTATATCCAAATATAAAATATAAAGCATAAAGTAGCTTTATATTTTATATTTGGATTTATCAACTTCACTACTATACAACAAAATTACGTCACCACCACACAAAAACATTTATAGTAAACATCCAGGGAAATGTACAACCACAGTAGAAATGACAAATACAAAGCCAATATCCAGTACTCATTACCACACAGAGATTCATGGTGCTATCATTACAGGATTCCAAGTCTGTATGGATCAATGAGTTATAAATAAAACACAATAGATTAAAATGAACACCATTTTTTTTTCAGTTGGGTTTGCAAACACATGGGAACTACATGGCAGCCACCCGCTCCAAAAGCTTGGCAAAGCACAAAAGCGGTAACCTCCATCAGAGATACAGCAGCTTGTTTATTCCTGATGCCATTAGCTTTCCCAGTGTAGACTTCAAGAAATTTATACCAATTAAGCTTTGGTATAAATAAATAAACCAGTTTTATATATGGCTGTGTAGCATAGTGGTAAGGAGCAGGGCTTGTAACCAAAAGGTTGCTGGCTCACTTCCCTGATTGGACACTGCCCCTGTACCTGTGATCAAGGTACTTAACCCAGTGTTGCCTCAATAAATACCCAGCTGTATAATGGATAACATGTAAGTAAATACTTTCCCCTGGGTTTATTTAATTGATTTCTGATCTGAATTAATCTCAAGTTCACATTAGACTGCTATTGAATAATTCCTGTCTGACAAGCTTGACAGTTGCTGATGGTCAAAAGAACATGGGTTAGGAAAGACAGTTTGTGAAAAGGAGGGTATGAAAGGATGCCACAAGTTTAAAAATGAGAGCAAATAAAGTAGCGCCTGACTGTGTTAATATAGCCTCAGGCAGGCCGGCTTTATCATCACTAGGCAGCCCATTCTAAGCAAGGTGATTTCCTGCTCGAGGGCACCAGAATAAAACAGCATTCTCAGTGACTTGCATGCCTGCTCTAATCGCTGCATGTTTCATATGGTCTACCCACATTTGTATTTCACTATAAAGTGCAAGATGCTGTACTGTATAATGAAATATGCCCCCTGGAGGCCATGGAACTTTGAAAAATAATAGATTTTTTCTTATCTATTACAATTATGATTATTATTACTGCCAGTATTATTAGCATTATTCTGACAATCAAGGCAAAGCTGTAATGCTACTACCACTACTAATAGTACTAACACTGCCACTATTGCTACTACTACTACTACTACTACTACTACTAATAATAATAATAATAATAATAATAATAATAATAATAATAATAGAGAGATACAAAATCAATTTATTTGAGAAAACTGATTTTTTTTTTACAGATGATAAGATAGAGTTAGCACATGTATCAAGAAAGAAAACAATTTACATTGTTGTGTTTTTCCCTCCCCTCCCTCTTTGCACCTTAGCCTCTGTGGAGATCACACCTGACCTCTGTCCCTCAGGCACGTGCATTGCAAGCCCAATAAGGCGATATGTATCACATGTGTATACATGTATGCATAAAACATCACTGTTTGTCACTACCACAGTCTGCTTATGGCCAAACAGAATAAACCTGAGAAGCTCAGCCTCTGGGTAGACAAACTCTTGATGTCTGACAGAGTGAGTAGAACATGTATGTGGAAATCTCAAGTTATGGCAAAAAAAAAACGTATCCAGACCACTGCAGGGAGACCTTTAATTTCTCCCCAGGAACTCATACATTTTTTCAATAAAAAAAACTATCATCATCTCATTGTGAACTCGTGTGATGTGGACAACATGTCCCTTACCTGTCCGATCTGTCAAACTGACAGGGTGTTATTTTGTGAAACTCAACATCAGGGTTGATGTTCTTGTTCTAATTTAAATGATATTACAAGGTGGATCCTGGATAGACAATTATATGTCTTCCTCAAGCTGTTTATGAACTGGCTGAGTAAAACAAATCCCCTGAATGCCTAAATTCTTGCCTACATGATATACAGATGTCACCCTGGTGCTTCAGATGGCACGCTTGCTCTACCTGTCATGTGCAGTGTGAAAATTAAGCCAAGAAAGGCTTATGGCTTTAAGCCAAACATCATCAGAAATCTGACAGACAGTTTCATCCCTAGCAAGGCTTGTTTTAATTAACCTTAAACCTTAATTACCTGAGGCCCTTATTTTGGATAACAAGTAATGTCAGGTGTGATTATATTAGCTGCTTACTTAAGGTTTTCCATAAAACCAGAAGTTTATGACTCCCAGGATGGCTTCCTGTGATGGCAATGAATGAATTTCATTTACATTAAAAGCAATAACTAATTGTAGATTAATTTTCATGAAGTTTGCTAATAACTTTTCTGCGGTTCAAGATGTTTATCCAATGAAAATAAAATGTCTGGTGTTCAGATTAACAATATTCACATTATCATTCATGACACTCTAAACCTGTGGCCAGGGTGAAACAATTTTGTTACATCAGTTTATTTAGTATCTTGTCCACGACATTATGTGTCCATCTGAAAAAAATAATAAACAGTTTCCAATTTACAATATACAATTTCACCATAAATATAAGAATTACCTTAAAAGCTCACATTCTTCATATCCCCATTAAAGCAGGAATGTGGGGATTCCAACATGGAGGATTCTCTTGTCCAGAGCTGACAGACACAATACCAGCTCTGATGTCTGTTATTGTGTGAACCTGAAGTGTTTATTGACACATCCGAGTGGTACGTCAAGCCGCCAGGACCAAATTCATGTTACTTTCAGACAACCCAAGGCCTTAGCTGAAGTAGGGACACAGAAATCAGCTCACCTTTCCTTCATATGCCTTCAATTTGTCATGGCAGATAAATTAAAGGGTTGAAAATAATGACTCGTGCTAACCAGAGCAAACTCAATTTATTCTACAGAGGTGCAGCTGTGTCCATCTGGGATGTGAGCTCAGAACCCGCTTCCTGCACATCTGAAGGAGGAATTGTCTGACAGTGAATTCGCCAGTCCAGACCAGCACTTTAAATGGAGGTGTAGCAGAGCTGAAAGTAGTAGCTGGTGAGTCCTCCGTGAAGCTAGTATGGTAGCAAGTAGCAGAACGGTTTCAGCTGTGACATAATGCCTTGAGAATTAGTTAGCTAGCATTGTTGTCTGTGGAGCCAGGGGCAAATTGCCTTTAGCTCAGCTCGTAACAACATTTGTGATTGATGATTAGAGTTAGTTGTGCAATGACAACTTGGTTTCGGATCTCACTCATGGAGGTGTGGACCTATTTCATGTTTTCATATCACTGCACAAAGTACGGGTACATAACATGCACATTGCACATGCATTGAGCTTATTGCAAGAATAACCTGCCTAATTTTAAAACACAAGTCTCTCTCTTGAGATGACGATTAATGAATGGAATAACAATAAAATGAAGAGACTGCATGTAAAATAAGAAGGTTAGGGCACATTTAGCCCTAATATGGGGGGCATTCAGTGCCACCTTCATGATGCTATGCATAATAAACCTATTAAGTGGCTTCTCATAGTCTGAAACTTCAGAGATGAAAATAGTTCCCTACAAAAAATGGTGCCTGAAGCAAAATGCACAGTGTAGCAAAAAACAGCATGGCACCTACATATCATGCAGGGAAGAGTTAAGCCATTATCAAATGTATTTTACCTAGCCATTGTGTAACCAGCTTGAGAGAGACAAACAATGTTGTTCCATTACTGTTCCAGTCTCTGTTCCACCCTCGCAAGTAAGAGCATTTAAATTAGGATAAGAACATCAACCCCGACGCTGATTTCCGCATAGCAGTGACTTGTCACTTTGACAAAATGGATGAATGGGAGAGGTAACATCCATATCCTGTAAATACATTTGCTTTCTAAATCAGGGTAGATGGTGTTTGAATAAAGGCAAATGGCTACAAGCTGAAGGCGGTGTGGGGGGGGGCCATAGTGCTGTACATCTGCTAGTTTTATGCTGACATTCCTTATCCATGTGTGGCTGTGCCTTGATATGTTTGCATCCCTTGACTGCTGGCAGCGTAGTGGTCAAAAGCAAGTCATACAATTTGGCCCTGATGAGGGATGTTATTTAATGCTGGCATCTTTCACTGCAGGGTTGTTTTAAGCACCACCTGTGATGAAAACTCTTGACCCAGTGATGGCATCTGCTTTGGAAAGCCTGCTTTCTCCTGGTATTGCCAAATCTAAAGATGGGTTATACTCCAAAGGCTGCTAGGGATGGGCACTCTGGGAAGAAAAACACATAGCAATAATGTTGGCAGCACTGCCTCTGCCTGTGCATAGCCCTCACCTGAAACCATAGCTCAGGCATTCATGGCCAAAGCTGTCTGCATTAGTGACACATCCTGAATCCTAAACTTCACAGCCTACTGTTTCCTCACAAGCCATGTCGACCTTCTGATGTTTGTCAGCATCACAAAATTCATTGTGAGGGACCACTCAAAATCTTAAACGCTTCTCCATCATCTGACCACCACTGTAACCAGTGGTATCAAATGGCTGCATTGTATTCAGGTATGTTTTATAATTTTAGCAGTTATCCTGTTTATGAATGCCGGTGGCTTGCACACGGTTGTCAGGGTGGCTTAGCGGAAGATCCATCAACCCAGCCTTCAAGCAGCAGGGCAAGAGCAGGAAGCAACTTCTTCGCACACTTGAGTGCAGTTCACATTACGTACTGAAGAGGGCACTGCGGACCTTTTTTTCCTTGCAATCATTCCACACCCTGCTCTCCCGGTTTGCTGCTTTTGCTCTCTGTGCCCGTCTGAGTACTTCAGAAAGGCTTTGGTTTCGAGGGAGAGCGCTGAAGCAGATGAGGCACATATTGTGATTGCATGTTTTCCTTCAGTAGGCCCCTTTACACAGGTGTGTGTGTGTTTGAAAGTATCCAGAAGATTGCATTCGCATCAAGGCGTTGCTGACAGAAAATGGATTGCATTACGAGCCGACAAGGCTGCCGTATAATGAAAGTGACACAGATGCACTCGCCTGCAAATTTAAAAACGACACACTTGTAATTCTTCAAAAATTCAAAAGATGATTTTTTTTTCATTATTTTCCCCCCACTTCTCTATTTCAACAAATGAAACACTATTTAAAATGGAACTCACAAAATCATATGTAAATTATATGTATATACTCATAACAATACCATGTTTTGTTGTGAATTACATTGTATGACCAATGAAACACATTACCTGAACACTGAATAGTAGTGTCAGACTGTATAATCCTTACCAGATTGTTATGATGTTACTGAAAGCTTAAATACTAATAATAATAATAATAATAATAATAATAATAATAATAATAAAATAATAATTAGCTTTGTTTTGTTGCTGTTCATTGAGAAACAAACAAGTATAACTGACATGTCACACACTTAACTAGTGTAAAATTCCACCATAACATTATTCTCTTTGTTAAGGATACTGGTGTTGTGCATAATAACCAGCACAACATTATTCTCTTTGTCCAAGATACTTGTGTCATGCATAATAAGTAAGCACCATGAATATAATGAACCTTTTTTCTTGTTACTGCATGCTGTTATTCTTGTTTTTTTTTTCTAATTTGTGACTATACTGTAACTCTATAACTGTAACAATTCATCTACTCTGTATCATTCATAACTATGTTTAACTCTAATATTGTATAACATTGTATGGCCTATTGTTTCTATTGTGCCACTCAAGCAGTTTTTTTAATTGAACAGTTCTGTAAACAGGAAGGGATCCTTTTGATTGCTGAACTTTGAATAGATCACTGAAATGAATTCAACTTTTTGTATTTGATTTATGCCATATTTTACACAACATAAACTGTTCCCGTGAGAAAGATTGTGTTTTAAAACACAAAACAAACCCACTTTGTTTTTGTCTTTGAGTAACAGCTTTAAGTAAACATTTTGATTTATCATTTCTACCTTATCACTTCACATCATTCATTTCATTTCACTGCAAAATGCCTATGATTGCGTGTAAAACTGAGAAATTGCAATAGTTTCTGTAGGAAATGCTTCTGCACTTGACCATCATCTGTTGAGTGTGGCACACTTGCACATCACCAGCTCAGGGAACTGAACACTGAAGTGTGGTGCACATGGGAAAATCAAAAACAAAATACATAAATAAATAAACAACAAAAAGCAAAGACACCTGGTAGGTCTGCAGGAGGGCCTCACAAAGGGCGGCAGCTGTGAGTATGTGTGTGTGTGTGTGTGTGTGTGTGTGTGTGTGTGTGGCGTGTGTATGTGTGTGTACAGTGACTGTACATACATGTATGCATGGCTGTGCAGCAGTGCATGTGTGTACATGTATGTGAGTGAGTGAGAGCGTACATATGTACAGTAAATGTATGTATGTGTGATTGTGCACGCAAACATGTATGCGTGACTGTGCAAGTGTAAGTGTGTCTATGCATGTGAATGAGTGAGTGAGTGTATGTGTGTGTGTGTGTGTGTGTGTGTGGGTGCGAGTGAAAGAGAGAGTGTGTGTGTGTTTGTGTGGCTGGGGGTTTTGTGGAGGGTCCTTCTTATTTTACCTTTGGTATGAGTTTTATTGTCCTTCATTTCCAGCGATTTCCTGTTTCAGCTGGAGCAGGAAAGTTCGCCTATGTCTGTTCTCTGTTTTTACGAATCACAGGAAATGTTGGCAAGAAACAGATGGCTAACCTCACCGATCAGCAATACATAGCAGTTGGCAGGCTTGAGAGGAGAGGAACCACCAGTGGGGTTTGCTCATAGACCTAGCAGCTGGCAGCAGAATTTGCCCTTTTTAAAACCATTACTATTATTTTTAATGCTGAAACAGTAATTGGTTGTAATTTAGGATTATTTTAAATGAGTTGTATCACTAAATGATAATATCTTTGAATGACTTTAAAAATTTGACTACTTTTACATTTTTAGAATGCCAGGATGTGTCAGAATCTCAATCTAGATCTGTGAGTGTTCACTTTGCTAACTGTCCACTTCAGCAACTAATTGTCAAAGCGGACCAAATTTTTCATCTCCAATTCCCCCTAGCCTGTTGAGATGGTAAACACCTTTTGGAGCTATCTCTGAGACAAATGGCGGGATTGATTCATTCTGACAATTTGTTTTACCGACACCTGTGATGAATTAGGGACATCCAGATAAGACTAGAAGCACCTTGTTAATTAGCGGAGCAACGGTGCACCTCTTTTCCCAGAAACAGGCTGGTCAGAATAAGGAATGACGCCAAGGGTGGAGCCAAAAGGCAGAGACAAGTTCATCTATTACCCCCCCTCCCTGCACCTCTAGAGAAGAGGTGTCTGCCATGATTGACATGCTGTACATGGCTCATGTCTCCTTTTCATTTGATTGCGTTCACACGGCCTGTCACTGCTTCTCCCTCTTAAATAACGGGTAGAAATGATTTATTTGCCGGAGTCGTGAGGGTTCCATATCTCATTTCAGGTAAGGAGCAGCATGTCGAGAGGGATCCTGGGATGTGGCCACCAGGGATGGATGGTTACAGGCCCAAGGCAACATGCTTAATGTGCATCTCTGACAGCATGGAACCAGACATTGCTATCTTATACACTGCTCGGAGTGGCAAAATGACATTAATGCGAAAGTATTAGTATGGATAACATGGGTATTATTTAAGGAATCCTCTCTCGCTGTTGGCCTCTGGTTTTTTTTTTATCTCATCTTTCTCTTCCTCTCGCTCTCACCCTCTCTCTGACTGTCACACTACAAATTATGTTATTCTGTTTTGGAAATGAAATGCAATTAAACTGGCGGCTTGGTCTATTTTATGGTCATTTAACCTGGAGCACGTCAGGAGACATGCACTATGGTTTTGTCTGCAAATACGGCAATTCACACCATTTGTTTTCTTTGTAACTGTATCAATCCTGACAGAGAACACGCACTCTTAAAATTAGGGACAGCTACAGATTAGTGCCTATTGTCCTTATCCCTTCATCCACTAGACAGTATTATGAAACAAAAATTACCTTGATTAGGATTGCTTGCTGGAATGACACAGACTGTAAACAACTATGCAAAAGTATGGTACCATGACTCTACTGCTGTCATTCCCTGTGCCCATAATTACTCATTGTGTAAGTAACATGGTATTCATTTTGTTCTGTATGCAGGACCTTAAAAAAGTACAGGTCCATACTGAGTGAACCAGTGACACCTTTGAACTTTCTGTTGAGATACAGGTAGGTCAGCCTTCTCTCACCATCTGATCCCAGGGTTAGTATCACATGCTCTAATAAACAAAAGACTCCTTGTGTCCAGCATTGGCTGTCTGGCAACAAAGTGTTTTCCCTATCCTTATATGCCATTACCTTTACGTGAGAAACTTTCTGTCCGGAGCTTGTCTTTTGAGCCTGTTTATCCATGCACTGTTTTCATTCAGGCCCTGTGAATATGAGCGGAAATACAGCTGTTGTTGATCATATTGCAGTTGGTACACTTGACATTCATGAAAAAGGGTCAATAATCAGTGTATTGAACGTAATTCTGTGCCGTCCATTGTCATATTAAATGTGTTTATGTGAAAGTGATTTACCTCCATCTGATTCACAGAAGCCCTTTTAATCTACCACTCAAAAGTCAAGAAAACAATCAGGTGAATCCTGACAATCAATAAATGCCAAGAAAATATCAGTTATGAGTCATTTGCCATTTATTTGACCATCAAACACTTTTGCATTAGTTACAGAACTGCAAACGCATACTGTTGTCACAGGTTCAGTCTCTTTACAGCTTAAAAAAAACCACAGTTTTAATTTTTAATGACATTTCAATAAGCTTGACTTCCTTCATATAAACAAGGAAACAATCAATCAAAATACATAAGCAGTCACAATAGGCAGGTAATTAGCATTTTTAATGCTGACACACACACAAACAAGCATGCATGCACACACACTAGCAATACAATACTTGCAGCTTAGAGAACAAAACTTGATTTACGTCACTGTCACAACACCTTGTGCCATTACTTAAATAAATGAGATGCGTTCTGTTGTGGTATAAAATTGCTTTGGCCTTGACTTACAAGTCAAACCTGAGCAACACAACATGGCACCTGCGGCCAGCGCATAAACCAGATTTATGGGTCTCTTCGTGAGATCAAAGGGGCTACATGCCCACATTGAACATATTCATTTTTCAGATGTGAAAGTTTGATAATATTTATGTATAAGTACAGCATGTATATATTTGGGCAGTGAAGTAGTTCCACTTCAATCCATATTCTGTGCCAGAGACTCTTTTCTCATAGTGTCATGATGTCATTCTGTCAGATTGGTGGGATAGGGGGCATCTTATTTTCTAACAATGCATAATTGAATGCAGACATTTGTCAAACGCAGACAGAAACAAGCGGTGCAATGCTGCACTTCACTTTGACTTTCCCATACCAACACCTTGCTGAATTGAGCTGTAAATGAATCGCAGTGTTGTTCCCAGGCACAAATGAACAGCAGATTGGTTTTGGAATGAAATCATTTTAACCAGGTATACAAAAGGATCGAGTCACAATTAACAAGGGAGGGTTTAAGGGGATGTCCTTAAAAGTGACAACAGACAGTGCGGAAGAATTGGAACTGAGTGGCATTCTGTCTGTACTGACACCAACACGCTCTAATCAGGTTTTCAATCCCAATTTCAGCCGAACGTCCTCGGTACACCCTGCTATTCTGAAGTCTGCCACAGCCTTTGGCCGAGGCGCTCCTTTGTTCCTCTCTGAAGGGAAGCTCATCGATTCACATAAATCTGAACGATTTTATTGGCTGAAACGCCACTCTCAGGTGTATCTAAAAAAAATGAAAATGGAAAAGTACAAGATGCAAACACAGTCATTAGCAGATAGTGTGACATAGTGGCTAAGGTACTGGGATCGTTCTCAGAAAGTTCAATATCCAGGCGGGCCACTTGTCTTGTATCCTTGAGCAAGGTTCTCGGCCCGAATTGTTTTGTAAATACCCAACTGTACAAATGGATATGATGAGAAATGTTATTTTCCCTGGATTAAACTGTCTGTGAAAACATAATCAATAATGAAAATGAGCCTTGATTCCCTTAAACTTGTGCATGGCACAACAAGGCAGACTGCTTGCTGTGAGGGTTGACTCTGATTACACAGGGAATCATACTCACTGTGAGGATAAAAATGTGCAAAAGGGGAATTTTCACATGGCAATAAAGCCCTGGGTTTGGGTGCTTGCAAGTAATTAGCCAAGGACACGTAAGGTGAAAGAGCAGAAATGCAATCACATGCGACATAGATGGCACAAGAGCTGACAGGATTTAACTCCCCAATTAAAACAGAGATAAACACATTTTAAAGCCAATAAATGTCTAGCTCCAACCAACCCCTTAAACTACTTCTGAAAACTCTCTAAAGATTTACAGCCCATGACAGATGCACAGAAATTCATCTGATATGTTGTGTGATCACTGCTGACTGCTGCATTCCAACACACAGACTGTGTTGAAATATCCCAAACAAGGTGAAGCTGGTTATATTGTTTTGATATTCACATTTGCATGCATATTCATAAACTTGAACATGTATAAACATAAAATCATAGCTCATTGTCCTCTGCAAGACAGCTAAGCAGGCAGAGATTCACTGGTGTTGTAGAAACCAAGATAAACTGTTTGCGATATTGGTAACACTTGAAGTGGGTCTCATTTCATCATAACCATTGTAACACAAATATACTACAACAGAAAGGTACAAGTATTATAACAGGTGGTGTTCACAGCACATGTGAAATATGATGTGATGCACTAGTGTCATGATGCTTATTACTCAGTTTTTTATAACCTTATGTTATTGTTATAAATTTAAACATGTACATGTATGCATGTTTAAGTATATGACCATTTTGAACTGACAAAAGTGTTAGGAATACTTTTTAAGATTCACTTCTTAACATAATGTTTAATCTCATGGTGGCTGTCAATGGTTATAGCCTGATAACCAAAAACGACTTTGCTACAGTGGCTCAAATGCTTACAGAATGCAATTTATAATGAATTGCCAAAACTCATGAAATACAGATGATCATCATTAATCTGTTAAAACCAAATTATAATATGTCATCATAAACTGACTGATTTAACGAATATGAGATTGTAATGATGGGCAGAGGTGGTCCCAAACGAGTCAAAGAAGGTACAGCCATTCAGTTTCAAAATTGTCAGGGCAAGGATTTGTCTCATAAGCAAACTTCTTTTAAGTCAGAGAATGGGGTCAATTGACGATTATTTCATATTAACTAACACCCATACAGAAATGGAAGTTAAACTTTCTCCAAACATTTGATGCATTGATTATTGATAGTTATTTATCGGTATAATATCTTTTTTAGTAAGAAAAATGTGCAATGACTGATTTTGCTGTCTTTACTTTGGCTTAGCACCTATCTATCCCTAATGATGTATTTCTGCGTGTAACAATATTGCAGGCGTTCTGCCCTGCCAATGGCAGTGAGCTTTAAGCGAGGCGGAGAATCCGCGTGAATGGAAGTCCGTTTTTAAATGCAAGCGTTACAGCGTCTGCTCCTTCATAGCGAAGGACTCCCTTCTCGTGGTTAGGTAGTTCCAAACGTGACTGTCGTTTATTAATTTTTCGTGGTTTATTGATTACTTTCACAATTTGCTGCTTGTAATATTTGGACCCCCCCCCCGACTCCTTGCGTATTCGAAAAACCAGAACGGCTAAATTAAATGTATTAGATTGTGATTATAAGTATATGCTACCAGCAACAACACAAACTATTACGTTTTAAGTAGCAACGTTTAGAATGTGAATGAATGGTTTGAATCGAAAGCAACCGCTCACTCGAAACGTTGACGCTGCAGGTTTGGAGAAACTGATCAACTGGGTCGTGCGGTACTATAAGGCTGCGTGTTTTTCCGTTGGTTTACCCACCTGTGCAGACGAGTTTTTTCGTATTTCGCAGACGATAGTTCGCCAATGCAGTTTTAAAACGAAAACATGGAAATGCGCAGTTTGTTAGGTTAATTTGTTGGAACTCTTCCGCCTTCTTGGAACGGAGTATTAGTTTGTATGTGGTAACGATTGCGGGCATATACGCTGTGGATACACTCAACACATCCGACTGAACGGCAGAGGAAAACGATGCAAACTGCGTAGTTGCATTATATAAAGTTGTAATTTTGAAGGTAAAGTAATTTCAGATGAATCTTTTCAGGTGGTTAGCACGCACAAGGGCCATGTCGAAAGGATAGGGATCAAAAAGTGGGGTGGATACAATTTAAGCGTTTTATTAAACGCAGTTACAACTGGTTTAACACCGAAAAGCTCTCATGGACTGTTTGAAGATATCGGGGCAATCAAGGATTCGTTTAAGATATTATATTTGAACGGATACTTTAAAAAACCTACTCTCACAATGTATTAGGACGTTATTTAATTGCTCAGTTGCAAATGAAAATGAGACATCACGAGAAACAGGACAACGAATCCACTAATGGAAAACATTACCATCTTAATATGTTGTGCAGCTAAAGCACAGGAAGCACGTGGACCACAACAGAACCACAGGACAAGTGTAATAGTCTGTAGCGCAATGACTTAAGCGCAACGCTTGGCATTTTAGTTGAAAGTAACACACATTTACTGCGTGGATGTGCGTCTCGACTCTTCAACCGGCTGATGCGACGAAGCGCCTGTCAGTGAGCTGTGTACTTGCACTGAGTGCGGACATGAGTTTCACACGGGTCGATTTAAATGTTTGCTGAAGAACAGAAGCGACGTGAACACGCCTGAGAGAGGGATAAGCTTTGGGGACACATTTCAACCTGGTGGCGGTCGCACATATCGCATGGTTTGTGGGAAAAACCTGTAATGCAAGGCTACAGAAAGAAAGGTATTGCAAGACGCCTTGTTATAAAGTGATTGGGCACGATCATTCCAAAATGAATGCTCGCATCAAAGAACGTGGCCGCCGTAATCATAGTGACAAAATGATCACCCAAGAGATTAAAAACAGCAGATCCTCAAGATACCACGGGAATGGAAGGAGAAAGTTTGCATTAAGTACGTGGAGTTTGTGGGCTTTCTTGTTTTTTAATACCCACGTGTTGAAAGCTCTGGCACAAGGTAAGATAATATGTTACTTTTTGTAGTATAGTGTATATATAAACAAAATTACGTGTAATACATACGTACATTGTGTGTGTGTGTGTATATATATATATATATATATATATATATATATATATATATATATATATATATATATATATATATATAATGTACACACACATTTATTTAGAGAGAGGAGTAGAGAGAGAGATTCAGTGATATTATTTTACATGCATAAATGGCAGTGTTTCACTGTATTTCAACAATACACAGTGTCAACGGCTGTCTCAGTTTATTGAAATTAATATATAGCCTGTACAAACTCTGAATCGGAGGGTCTTACAGAGTAACTCAGACTTACAAAGCAAGACAAAAGTGTGGGTCGACAGGTCAGACTGCCGACGTCTCGACGAATTTTTTATAGATCACAGATGGTATATGGACGGTGTGAGTATGGTGGGGGCGGGGCGGTTAACTTCTTTTTCGTTGTAACGGTTCTGAGCTGCGTGCCTATTGTAGAACGAGCTATACACAAGACATGTTGAACGGGGACACATCTGTGAGAACTACTTTTTCCCCGATTAATACCATAAAGCACTATGACAAAAGGTTTTTTTCACGTTTACTGCACTACCTTTCTTTGATTCAGGTGTGTTTTGCTATTGCGCTATGATATTGATATCGTTATTGTAAATGAGCTGTATGTCCACCTAACAGCAAGTAATAGTTATTGACTCCTGAAACATTATCTGCTGATATCTACAGTTGCTTACTGTGAATGCTGATATGCTAGCTACAGAAAATTAATTACACCAAGATTATCATCAGGAATGCCAGAAATTTCCATCAAAGCGCCAGCTATTTGCACCCACAATAGCTGTATTTTGTATTTCCTCAGACGAATGAACATTAGTGTCAGTGATGACCAATCTGAATACCCCCTTCAAACACACCTTAGGTCTGGCATTTGCAGGCACTTCACAAATGTTCTTCCAGCATGCTTCATGTCCATTGCTATGACTTTTCTATTAACATTCAGTCTTACACTAAATGCATCTGTCCTTTAACAGATGGAGAGCACTGCCACTTGACATTCACAATGACTTGCTCTCTCTTCTGTGACTAAACCTTTGGTTAAATTAAAGATAGCTGAATGAATGAATTTTATGTTGCTTTGAATTTTAATGTCCTAAAATGGCTAATTTAGGCTAAGTGCTAAACATTGAAGGACCGTGGTATCAGATCAAGGTGTCCAGGGATTGGTCAGGTTACAGTACATTTGATTTGGATTCAGTTGGAGTGTGTGTGTGTGTGTGTGTGTGTGTGTGTGTGTGTGTGTGGGGGGTGTTGTTGAAGACAGTTTATTTGGGTGGGACATCCAATTATGTCTGAGGTTTTGCAAGCAATTAAGAAGGTCTGGAGGTGTCCTGTCCCCTGTATAGTCCAAAGTCCACACAAATCCCAAAAAGTGATTACTGATTAACTCACAATATTAGGAAACTGTATAACTGTGGGGAACCTTTTCCAACAAGCTAATAACCTTTGTTTTGCCTCATACTTTGCCCCCTTGCAGTGGTTTGAAAATAAAAGTGTGTCTAACCACTGCAGTTTCTTTAATTGCATCAATCTAAATTGTTTGGGTTACACATTGCCTTCTCATGTTTGTGCAGGCTTTCTGTTGAAATGCATGCTGGCTCAGCCATTTGGCAAGTATAATGCCAAGGGTTTGAGAAATATGAAGCTTAAGCAGTGCAGGTCTGGAGAAGGGTGGGATGGTATTGATCCGTTTACAGAGGCAGCATCCTTATCGAAACTTAAACTGGGGAGAGGTTGACATTTAACCTCCTTTCTGATTTCACTGCCAAGTTAAAAATTGGGGTCTTTCATGGATAACAAGGAGTGGTCTTCGTTGATGAAAGGCCATGTGTATTGTTGATGTAAAGGGTGATTTTAAGAAATGTTTGTTAAAACCAGCACGTTTCGGCTTCAGTCTTATTCATGGTGAAATAATACATTTCAGCAAGGGGCAATATTCAAAGGATGAATTTGGTGGCATACCTGTTCAACCAATGGGAATGGAGATTGCAAGTTATTTGGCATTTAATCAATGAGATCCATTAAAATCTGAACATCAAGCAATTAGTAATTTAAAAATAGACCAGTACAATTCACTTTCAATGTGTATATTGTTACAGTTCATACAACAGTATGTTTGTTTGTTCAGTTTGAGTGGCTACAGTCTTGATAAAAACAGTACAGGTAAAGCTATTAGCACAATACAATGTGCATTTTAAAAACAAATATTTCATTACACATACAGTGTCACATATAAAATCTTTGATGTTAAAAACTTTATTCATGCCATGAAGATACAGACTCAATTTACTTTAATTTACTTTTCTCCAAATCAGTGAAATCTCTACCCCAGTATTTTCCCTGTTTTGTGCACCTTGGGAGAAGTGTGAAGTAGAGTCATTATTTCTGTTTGTTCTATTTCTTGAAATTGAAATAAGGAAATAAGATCAAAATGCAGAGCCAAGTTAGAGGTAAAATGACAAATTAATCTGAAAACATTCACAGTAGGTTTGAGCTTGTTACTGCACCTAGCTTTGATGTCAATGCAGACCATTTCCTGTTGATGCCTTCTTTTCTGTGTTGTGATTTCTTTATGCTTTCTTTAAAAGTATGCCATCTCAAGTACCTGCCAACTCAGACTTCTGTTTACAGTATATCTGTTTGGAACTTGATTGCTTGAGACTTGATTGGAGTTGAAATGGACCAGTAATTATCCTCTGGAACACCCAAGGGTAGCCATCTAATATTTAGAAGTTAGCCACCACATTGAAAGGAACTGGTCAACGTAATACAACGTTGTGCATGACTTTGATAAGTCTATGGGAAAAATGTGCTAGACATTCATGGCAATGACTGACACAATACAGAGTCAATGTCCATTATCTGTTGAGTCAGGGAGATGTTACTCACAGCAGTCACTGTTGTTCAGCTGCTGTAGTAACTGATGTTTTTCCTTATGAAGCGGAGGTCCTGCAGCGTTGGCTGTAGGTCTGTGTGTGAAAGAAAAATGAAACGGTATGACACGTTTGTGAAGTAGGGTGATCAGCAAAGCTCAGCTTCAGTCCACCAACAATTGCATGGTTTCATGATAGTCTGACTATACATCGTATTTTCTTTGTACATAATATAAACCTTGATGGATATGACTGTACCTTGATTTTTTTTTTTTTTTTTATTATTTGACTGTACCTTGATGATGTGTGAACTGTAGATCACTCATAATCAGACCGCAACATTATGGGAGACAAAAATATATTTTAGGACTTTATTTTTTGGTTACTCTTCTACAGTAGTGGGACAAAAGTGCATATGGAGTTGGAGTCTCTCTTGATTGTTTTCTCAATATGGTCACATTATGGAGATTATTATCACAAAGGTCAGGCCGAATGAACCCTTACAAAAGGGAGACGGCCCAGGTGTCGTCTGATGTGTTTTGTTTGCCTGCCCATCTGGCCGATGATTCCCAGTGTTCTCTAGTGAGTGCTTGCACACCAGAATGTTGGCAGTATCATTAATCAGAGTCATTCCTTCTCCTGTATGACCAAGGTCTTTGTGTGTCTGATATGGGGAATAATTACAGTGCATGCTGAATACCTTACTTCTTTAGGCACAAGGCATTGTAAATGTAAAATGCAAAGCAGGGTGTTTCCAAACTGTTCGCATTCTGTTGCATCACTAGTTCAAGTATAGTGAATAGTCTTATGCCCACACACACTGGTCTGGGAGTGTTGTTAGCCTGGTCTGACACTGTTGCTCCTTCATCTTCGAATGGATACACTTCTGATCTTTTATGCTGGAAGTCACTCTGGATAAGAGCATCTGCTAAATGAATGTAATATAAGCAGCATTTTAGCAGGATTAAGTTCACACGTTTTGAATAATAAATCATCTCTCAGACCAGCATTATTTTGCAAAAAATGAGAAAACCTTTTGACGTCTTTTGACCAACTTTTCTGTCAAAAATTTTCACTAATGCTTGCCTATAGAAGAAATGGATGAAGAGTCGAGGAATCAAATATGTGACATACGCAAATGCACACTTTCACCTTTTATCAGTTTTGTTCATGGGGGGCTCCTGAGTAGCTCAGTTGCTAAGGTACAAACTTTGAGTCCAAGCTGAGCTTTATGGCCTGGGTTTGATCCTAGCATAATGTCATCAGCCAATGATGACCAGGGAGCCCACTGCCATAGAAATAATTGGCTTCATTCTGCTGGTGTGTGGATGCATCAGAAGATTACACTCCTGCATGCATGTACACATACATCCATGTGTGCGTGGCAGAGACCGAGTATATTGTTTGGAATTTTTGCTGCTCTGTGTTGTTGCCCCCTTTGTTTTGACCCCATGCCTCTGAATGGAAAGGCAGTTGTATGTATGGACACTTCTCCAGTCATTAATGACCATTTCTCTGAGGATCTCAGTTTCTGGGGTGATTCACGTAACATGTTCTTTATCTGCGCCATCTAATCCACGTGTTCCCTGATAAATTTTATTTCAGATTTTTTGGAAAAGAGGGTTTGGGATAGTTGACCAATTAAAATGGAAAGTAACATTCCTATAACATTTAAACTGACACTGAAATCTTGATCAGCATAATTAAATGTCCTTTAAGATACCCAGGTTTAATCTGAAGAAATGTGAAACTGTTGAGGATTTATGAGATATTGTTATAAGTCATCAAATGCTGATCACTAACTACGTGTTGAGATGTGTTCATTCTTCCCCATGAAGTCCTTAACAGTAGGCCTATTTCACCCAGTGAAGCACATAAATTCAACTCCCACATTGCACTACTGGCTTCTGGATCATGCAAATGAAGACTTTGCATTGGATGTAAGCCACAGAATACTACTCTGCATGTTCTCTTGTGTAATAGTTGTTCATGAAAACTGTGAAATGATTATAATAAGGAACTCTCCTCTCTAAAAGCCACCTTACATTAGAAAATTAGGCGGTGACAATGTGTTGTGATGTGGTTGTGCTAGGTGCGGGCCAGATTTCTAGTTTGTGGTTAATTTGTGTTCCTTTGCTGTGTTTAACAGTGATTTCTCCACCCAGCAATTTACTTGGTGCACCCTCAAATTTATTAGATTCTTGCGGTGTTATAACTCTCACTGTTTTATTGTTGTTTGGTTTGCTGTGTTTTTGTACCAGGTCTCCTCCATTGACTTAAGTTGGTGGGGCCCTGATAATGGACCAAGTAAGGCTGCTTGGAGGGTTTGATTTATAATTATAATTATAGATAGGAATAGATTATTAAGTATAGATTATAGATTATAATTATAGAACTGCACACTGCAAAAGCAACTCATGAATAAGCCTTTTTTCTCCAGTGTCCCCATCAGCTAATGGACACAACGTTTGGAAGTTTGCTGTCATCTTAACATTAGAAAAAGATCTTACTTTAATTGAAGGTATTAATCATTATCCAGTATCCCCCCTTGCACTAACCGTTGTTACTGTGAGAATCTTTCAGCTTGTTGTTTTTTGCTGGAGGACGCTGCATAAACCTGGGCATGAGAATTCATTTATAAATATGCAGCTTGGCAAATAAAATAAAGCTTTACCCACAAACCTTACAGTTGAATGTGTTTATAATATCAATCAAGCAGTCAACATCTGTTTGGTACAGCATATTTGACAATCTGGAAATATTATTTGTGGGTGCTGTGTTCAATATTTTTAATATCACTCCTCATGCTTATTGTGTCCCCACCTCCAAAGCTCTCAAGGAAAAGTGTCTTAACACCCTTCCAGATCCTCCTATTCGGCCTACCTCTTGATTTCTGTCAACATGGCTGATTAGAACAGACGGAAATCTCCCATAGTACGCATGCTTTTACTGTTCTTGTTTAGGACTTGAAAGATTACTTATAATGGAGTTCATCTTTATTCTCACACCTGTATGTACAATATTGCGTTGTGTATTCTGCAAAAACGTGAGGTTGCAGCGACCAAATTACAGTGGAGAACATACGGAATGAAAAGCCCAGGGATCAGAGGTTTGTATGTCCTATTACAGTCTGCCAGTTGCATTTGCTTTTTTTAACAGCTTTTCTCTGCCTTGTCAAAAGATACTTGATTGAATCCTCTCCTTTCACATATCCTTGAATCCCACTGATCAGAGGTGTTTCTGTATTTGACAGCCAGTGTTACCTGCACAACCCACCTGGGCTTGGTTCATTCCAGAACATTCTCTGGCAGAAAAGCGTTTGCAGAGTAAAACTAAATTTGGCAAATGGTTCACTCTGTAACTCGTTCCATGAAGTGTGAATATCAGCAGTTGTGCACAAGAACAGAATGGTTTACTTGAAATGCCTTAAAAAAGCCCCAAGGAGAGCCTTTTCAGTGATATCTCTTTCCATGCCGTGGGATGGAGCCTGCGACTGGTCTTACATGGTCTGGGATTCTATAGAGCTGTGTAATCAGCACAGCGAAATTGCTCTAATGATATCCTCCCTGCTATGGTGCCCTAGGAGGAAAAGGCCATCACATCCAGTAATATATTCTCCTCCCATTAATATCATAGCAAACTGCTTCCTGCTCATGTTTGGCTAAAAATTACAAGGTCAATTAAACTCAGTAGACAAACTGATTATTGCTAAATGACATAATTAATTGCAGATATGAGGGCCGGCAGCACATCCTGCGTGACTCCCTGAGGCAGGTGTTTGGCCGTCTCAGCCTTCATGAAGTAAAAAGCTGTACTTTCCCACACGTTTTAGAATCAAGCTGTGAAAGACACAGCAAAAAAAAAAAAAAAAAAGATGCCAGGCTAGAGAATCAGATTTTAATATAGATTTGTTAAGGCAAATTAGATTATAATGAGGGAAAAAAATCCTAGAAGAAGAGCTAAATGATTCTGTCAGTAGGAGAAATGATAAATCCAGATTAACCAATGAAAGGGATATAAGGCCTGAGTAAGGCTGTCATCATAAGTTCTCTGTGATTCATTCTTTCCCTCCAGCTCTGTCTCCATCGCAAATTGAATATCGCCCAATTGCTGCTGCAAGGGGTTGGTGTCCAGGCTCTGCCTCACAGTGTGTGTGTGAGGGCAGAACGCAGTGTGTTGCCAAGCTGAGATCTGAATTTTCCCTACCGGTCTCCGCTGCAGTTGCAGTGTTCCAGCCAGGCCACACCCGATCATGGCTTCGCAGTCGACACACCTCAGATGATCAGAGGAGATCACTGGATCACAGCTGGTTGTCATGGCAGGGGCGGAACTTCAGCCAGTTGAGTGCTATGTGGGGCCGCGTGACAGTTGACATGCTGCTTAACTGCTGACTGTAAGAAAATAAAAAGGAGAAACTGGCTAATACTGTCACTACAATTATCACTTTTTACTTCACTCATAACACTTACAGGCCACCTTTGGCCACAGTTTTTGTTTGACTATATATAAACAGCAAATGTGCTTATAATTTTCCTGGAACTGTGAAGTGAATGTCTCATGATTTTCGCAAGAAATTAAATTCACATTTCCAGGAATAAATGTCAAAGCATTAGAAAATGAAGCCAAAGGAAATTTTAGATGGATGCTCCAGGGATACACCAGACCAGGGGCCCTTTCAAAACTTGTTTACATCCTCATGTTTGATATATCCAACGATGGACTTTCCCTGGGATTTTTTTTTTGAAAGAACCACCCTTTATGTCTTTTCAAAGTGTTAAATAATAGCATGTCCTAGTTTCTTTAATAGCTGAGCGTGTTTTTTCCTTTTAAAATATGGCTAACAATATTCAACCCCTCCATTCTGGTAACTGCAGGTCATAGCCTTGAAAATTCTAATTTGATGTTTCTGGGTATATATCAAGTGCATAATGAAGTTCATAAGCTTTAGAACCCCACCTACAAGCCAGCCTTACGACCAGCCAGAGCTTTTCCTTAGTGACTGGAGAAATACAAAACCCTGTCTGAAAGAAAAAAAAATCTTTTTTTCTGTGGAAAAAAACCTGTTTAAAGATCGCTTAAAATGCCACAAAATCATGGAGGAAAACGTCTCGTGACTGTATTATGTGTGATTTGTGCAAGGTGACAATTTTATTGTTTAGAAACTTCAAAAGAATGGCAGTGCCTGTATTGAAGTGATTTTTGTGATGTTAGCTGTGAAGGTTTCCAAGTGCTTCCTAAAACTATTTCAGATGCTTTTTGTTTGGAGGTAAAAGGAACAGGAAATAGAGGAAGCGTGTCATATTGTGGCCTTGTCATTTGGAACTCACTGTTCCGGTTATGGAATGAAAGTGAAAATAAAAATGGAAAGAAGCAGTTATCACTCTCTTTTGTAAATTGTTCTTCATGTTCAATAAGGTTTTAAAGACTTTTCACCTTTTCCATTTTTGGGAAAAACTGATGAGGTGCGACCTGATATCGTTGGTAAATTGGTTGGTCACCATCTCTGAACGTGCATGCTCCTTTGCTCGGCTGTCATTGAGCAGATGGCGTATTTCCATGGAATTTCACTCTGGGCCAGAGCTCTGCACAAGAATGTTTCATCCCTTTCTGAGTATTTCTGCTCAACTCTGTGTGTTTTTCTTTCATCCCAGGCATGGCTGCACTGGTTTTCCATTCCATAAAGTGCCTCAGGGCACCGTTTTCTATCCCAGAGAATCCTAAAAGCTATCATATTTTGGTCTCTGGAATTCAGAGTCATTTGTTGAAGATTCAAAGGGTGCTGCATGCATGGTTTATATAAACGGTAAGATATGACAATGAGAACATTTTATATTGTGCAACCCAAAGTCCCAGTGGTGATTATGAAATCCTACCAGAAGTGTCTTAAATAAGTATAGCAATTTAATGAAAAAAGAATTAAATAACTTAAATGTGATTGACCACCAATCGCAAACAAATGTCATTGATAATAGGAAAATGAAATGTGACCTCTAAACTCTGAACCCCTATCTGTTAATTTAAGCTTGTTTGAAGTCTTTTTGCATGTTTCCTTGTTAAATGTCCAGAATGTAGTATAGATCATAAAGGTCAAGTACTGTATATAACTGATATATAATCGTATGCGTATGAAAGGGTCAACCTGATATGACAGTTTGCTTGTGGTATATTACAATTGACACAAACAACTGATACATGATGTACATGATATGAGAGATGAAAATGCAGAAAACCCTTGAAGGGTTCATGAGGAGTAGAATGCGGAAGCTGTGATAACCAAGCATGTTTTAAACCGAACAAATGTGAGGTATTGGTAGCCACAAGAGTATGGAAGACCTGCTCTGTGGTTGGCAAAGCCAATTTTTGCTTGTGCAATATGGTTTTAAGCAGCTAACACATACATTGCATGGTTTCACACACACACACACACACACACACACATTCATCAGCTCTGTTTACACTATACAATAACCCAGCTCGGATACGGTCACAAACCACCTCAGCGGCAGTGTGAAAGCCTGCTGCCAAAAAACTGGCAAGGTTTCAGCTGAGCTGCAGGTGGATGCATTTCACACTGCAGTGAAGGTGACTCTGACAGCAGGCCAAACAGGCTGCGGCCGCAGCTAATCTCTCCGGTGATGAAAGTCCCGGCAACATCAGTCGACTCCCCTGTCCTGTCCATTTTGTCTTTAAAAATTGTGGTAGCTCACTCTTGGGATTTAAGATTTTAGCTTGTGAACCCAGGAATGAAGAGCATACTGTATTACTCTTTTTAAAATATGTGGTGTTTGTCATTCCTCACACGTAATCCTGAAAATTGCTAGTTTTCAGTGTCAGTTTATTGCAAGGTTACATGGCATTTTCTCCAGCACTAACACAACTGTTATGAACAGGTCCGTGCTTCCCTGCTGATCCGGTCCTCATTCTTTCAGTTCATAGAAGATGTTTTGTGCTTAGGCAGCCCATCACAGATAGTTTGATCTCAAATGTTTCATACCAAGCCCCTCTAGGTAATGACAAAAGCACAACAAGGGGCACCTCATAATGCTGACTGGCTCCCTTTGAGTTTGAAGAAGGCATCAGCTACCGAGGCCCAAAAATCTTTCTATTTCTATCATCTCCAAAATATGAATTGTGTCAGTTACTTGTGCCTCATTGCAGTACCAGCACATGTAACTGACACAAACATATGTTACACGAACATATGCTAAAATCTGAGTGGAAAAGCTTCTCTTGGTTTTTGCATGTTTAAGCCAAGAAAACATCAAAAGTGTGAAACACAACACATTTTGGTTACCTATAAATAACATGGGGGAGAGCCAGAGGTGGTAGGAACGTGTGTCCCAGGTCTGCTCACTGGGAAGCCTTGAGAGCCCTTCACAGGGTAAAGGCAGACAAACTGGGATCTCTCAGGACATCATAGACACATAAGTTTCAATCTGTTCCAGGCAGAGGGGCCATGTCCAAATGCCTACAAATGGTGGTTTCTGCCTCTGGGCAATGAATGCCACAATTACCCTGTCTCATAATGGTGTGATGACACTTGGAAATTCCCTAGGTTGGATGTGTGTGTGTTTGTGTGTGGGTGTGTTTTGGGAAGGGGGGTCTTGGCGTGAGGGGGATGCAGGATGAGCAGATACCATTTGTCCTGATTTGCACATAAGCCCAGATATTGTGTAAATTCATTAGTGGTGTTTATTCCCTATCAATGTACAACGAAGATTAATCCACGGCATTAGTAAATCGATCCCTTCCACACCCAGAGGGCACCGTGTCTCACATTTCCTTTTGATAGATACAGAGGGAGCCTGTCGATGCAGTCTGCTGGCTGTGTGTGCCTTGGCTGTCAAGCGGCCACTGAGAATAATGTTGTCAATGGGACCAAGTGTTGTTTTAAAGTGCTGCTAGTGAATATCTCCAAAAAAAACCAAACAATTCCTTTATTATCAGCTACAGCTTGATCTTTTGACTTCAGTGGGGCAGTTTCCTTAAAAAATAAAATGTGTGATTAGACATTCCAAGCAAACAGCCTTTACAGCACGGATTTGTACATGCTTGGTACTGCAAGGCTAACTGAGCAGATTCTGTAGAATGTTTTTCTCACTTTTTTGAGGAGAAACCTGCGTTCCTTTTGAATCGGGTTCCTTCTTTTAATGGATCTGGAACATGTGTGTATCACCTGCAGTAGGACAGAAAATATTTTAGGTCTTGGCACCATCACCAGAACCACACATCTCATTATTTCTTTTTCTCAGCCCATGCCCTTATCCAAGGTGACATACACAGTTCATATTCTGTCTTAACCACTTACACAGCTGGGTATTTACTGAGGCAGTTCAGGTTAAGTGCCGTGTTCAAGGGTACAACAGTGGTGCACCTGGGAATCAAACCTGTAACCTTTGGGTAACAAGCCCAGCACCATAACTACTGTACCACAGTGCCTGTGTCTCAGGTGAAGATAGATAGAGGTGATAGAGGTGATTTATGCAGCTTTGCCTCTGGAAGTCTGAACAGCCTCTTATATTCCTGAATGCTAATAGTCTGGCTAGGATAGATGTGCTGTCTCATGTGAGCAATGGGAAAAGGAACACAATGTCCATAAGTTTTTTCTTTCTTGAAAGGCCTAGGTATAGTTAAAGTAAACAGAAACACAAGCCCCCTGCAACATCCTCTAAACCATTAAGTTTGACATGTAACTAACCTCATTTTTCCAATTGTGCAGTATATACTGTTGTTAGTAATTACATAATATGAAACAAATGATGGGTTAAAATTGAAGACAGTTGAAGCTGCATGCTATTTGTCTAATAATGTATTTCTGCATGTTATTTTCACTATCATATTAGCTGAATGTATTGACTTGCCTTTTACACATATGTTGACATTTTGCTCATGTGTGTATAGTGCTTACATTATGGATTTGTGCAAAACCATGCTGTGTGCCTTGGTTATGCTTGCAAGGGAGACATATCCATACATTATCCAGTAATAATGCAATGTTAAATCAATGAATGTATCATAAGAGCAACCATCCTCTCACAATATGAGTCTTGTTGTGTGCGTGGATGTTCACGAAAACAAAGAATCAATGGAATTCTGCTGAGCAGGAAACACACAGAGATATTGATGATGCAATTTTCCCAGTGTAGCAATAAAAAAAGGCAAATTTATTGAACTTTAATAGTCATTGAAAAAGAGAGTACAGCTATAGTCTGCATATAATGATGTTACTCCAACAGAACAGTTTGAATGTCAAGGAGAATATGAGGCTGCCAGGATGCTGCGTGGTTTGTGTAGAGTTGTGTTTTAAGCATATCCCTCAATTATTAAACCTCGTTGTCAGTCGGCTAAGTCACATTTCAGGCAGCGCCATGGCAGCCTTCCCTCACGACCTTGTTTTGTCTGACTCTTTGTCATTACTTATTAATATATATCACTAATCCATCCACTAATGAATCAGAAACCACAGGCCCCTTGTTCTGTGAACCCTACCAAAAACGCGATGAATGTACAGCTGCTGCTTTTTTTTTTTCTTTTAAAGTATTGTCTCAGTATGCATTGGATTTGCATTAATCTTTCCCTTTATTCTTAAAGACAAGCTGCTTTACCAGTAGACTGAGGCCAAGTCCACACGTACACAGGTATTTTTTAAAACCGGGGTTTTCCTCCTGCATTCTTAAAAAAAAAATCCCATCCACACAAGCACTGTTTTAAAAAAATCTCAGATCCACATGAAATCCACATGAAAACGCAAAAACATGCTGTCAAGCATTGTCAAGAGCGTGCCAACGGCATGATAACGGCGCACACTCTGATGTCACACAAAGGAGATAACGGCACACACTCTGACGTTACAAGCCAAAATCTCTACACGTGAACACTGAAAACAGAGTTTCTGAACATCTTCACCCTGGAAGGAAAAGGTCTGTTGTCAGTGACCTAAAACACAGTTTGCGCGTGGACGAAAGGCCAAAATGCATAGAAAAAGCTACGTTTTAAAAAATACCCGTGTACGTGTGGACCAGGCCTGACTGGTAAATTAATGAGGGAAAAGAGGAAAAATTTAGCAGTTAAAAAAAACCAATGAACCAACAGTCTGTCTTAGGCACTAAGGACCAGGGTCTGTGGGCACAGTATACTGAGGTCCTGTACTGAGAGTATTGGCCCTTCAGTCATGAAATGGACATTCCCTTTGGCTGTAGAACAACATACTATATTGTACTACATACTGTACTGCACACCAGATACATTATTCCAAATGTTTAACAGTCTGCTAACATTCTGACTAGTCCTTCTCAAGTTGCGTCTACATGCAAAACCTTTATAGTAACTAAATGCCAATTCACCTGATTGAATTTCCTACCGTGCTGCTCTGTGTTATCTAGCTCTGTTCTCTCTTCCCCTAACTGTTGGAGGCTGAGACTCTACTGAATGAGTCAGTGAATACAGTGCCATTCAGTGCAGTGCTTTGCATTGGCATTCCAGCCTTTCTTATGATTTCTACCACAATTCAATGCTCAATATGTAATGCTTATTCTGTTTTGTCTGTACCAGAAACTGTAAGTTAACCTTCATGAGAACATGAATAGAAATTACTTTCGCTTAGATATATCAATCACTCTATTTTTGTAGTCTTCTTCTTCATTCTTTGGCCATTATGGGGTTGCTCTCATTTGCAGTGAAATGGAGGTCAAGTACAGTACCTTCAAAGAGCACATTATTTTCATGCTTTTGGAGAACTGAAAGAATATAGTTTGAGCAGACCTCAAATATCATCACTTGGCTGCATGAAGCGACGGATTGGGCAGGTCCCTGGGCCCAGATGCAATCTAACTGCAGTGCACCTCATCCTTAGCAAAGTAACACATTTAAATGTTGTTTTTTTTATTATTATTTTGGACATAACACCTTACACTGATGTCAGTGGCCATCAAACTTGTAATGTTGAGTAAGAAGCACATAAACTCAACATTTCCCTAAGTATGCTACTGAGCAAATATAGAACCTAAATTAAGTACAAACCTTATTGTGGTTGTATTGAACACAGATATCGGTAATGTCCATGCTGCTGGTATCACAATTTGCTGCATCATGTCTGGGAGCCTTTAGCTCAAGCCTGGAGAACTTTGCCGGATCCTTCTCTACAGTATGTGTAGTTACAAATTCCTTTAGTAGCATTTATAGTGTTATAGTGCACCCCTAGATGGACTTCAGTGCTCCCCCAGTTGTCTCCTTATATCCCAATGTCTACATAGTATTTATTACACATGAAATTGTGAATACCTTTTGCAGTGTACCTCCATTTTGAAATTATAGCATTGCTATTACATAGAATTGGCTTGTCAGTAAAAAACAAAAACATTGCACTGAGTAGAACTTTGTGTCTTATGGGAAGAGTGGTGTGTCAATCATGATAAGACTCAGGTGATAATGAAACCGAAAGGCAGTGTTCTTCAAAAGTTCATGTGTAGGAGTAGGTATATTTGCTGACATGACTGATCATTTTAAAAACTTCGGATTACCCATGCACATTTGGTTTTGTGTAGTTGTCATATGAAATTATGCTTTTTTTCCAGGATAGAACTGTGTTTTTAGGAAAGATGTCTGGCTGAAAGGATTTAAATTGTTGCCTGTCTCTTGTGTCATTCTGTTGAAGTCTGGCTGAGTTTGAGGCACTTTATTATTATTATGATTTATTGATTTGGCAGATGCCCTTATCCAGGGTGACTTACAGAGCATTAGAACACACAGTGCGGAATACTAATAACAAATGAAGTGTAATGCAACCCACAGCTTAGCACTACCTGTAAGGCAGAACACATCTCATCCAATTAGAGCACAAATCCTGAACAAAAAAGTGTCCAGCAAGAAAGTTGTTGGCACAGTTCACATCACATGTTAACTCAAATCTGAATGGAGTGAAGCCGAGTGAAATCAGAAGAGGTGAGATTATGAAGCCAGGTACAGTCTGAAGAGGAAAGTCTGTGGAACCAGGTACAGTCTGAAGAGGCGGGTCTGTGAAGCCAGGTACAGTCTGAAGAGGCAGGTCCTCAGAAGGTGATGGAAGGTGTTGCGTGATTCTGCTGTCCTGATTGGAGTGGGTAGCTTATTCCTCTACATGGAGACTATGAGGCCTCATGGTGGAGGAAGGGACACAGACACCTGTCACAGAGGGAGACACCTGTCACGCTGTCATGCTTGGCCCTGATAATGTCACGTTTCTGTAAATGATTTTTGCTTTTACATTCATTGCTGTGGCAAAGTATCATGTAAGTAATAAAAGGCTTGCATTGCTCCTCAGAATGCTGACCAGAATGGTATTCCACCTTGTAGTTCCCAGTATTATACTTTGCCTACCATGAGATCTCTGAAGACAGATGACCAGTAGTGGAGGAGCGGAGGTGGTCAGTGGTCAGCCCGTTGAGCCATCACCACCACATTACATTCATTTAGCAGACGCTCTTATCCAGAGCAACTTCCAGCACAATAGGACATAAGTGTTTCCAGCGTTTTGAAGCAAATGTTGGCTTTAACTGTAACCAGCAGAGAGAGGTGAGCAGAGGAGTAGCCACGGAGTAGATGTGAACAGAGAAAAGAGTCTCGATGACTTCGGGTGTTTAGAGAGCAATGGTTGAGAGGCCATCCAGGAAGGGCTGGCAGTAGTTGCAGGTGGGGAAGCACCAGGGCTGGAGCTGGAGGTGGGCAGGTTTGTCTGATCAGGGCTGATTGTTCTAATCAGTCTAATTGCGAGTCATGTTAAATTCTGATGTTCCAATAACTATAACTAAATAAGTCAATATTTTGGTTAGGATATGGACATGCTGGACATACCTCTATTAAACTATCAAATGGAATATCAACTTATGTAGCCATCTTTTTTGCAATATTCCTTCTGTAGTCTTATGTCTGAAAGTGTTCAGTGCAAGAAGTCTGAAGGGACATAATTCACTCTCTAGTTAGCTGTTATGGCTAAATAGATAAGGTGACATTTTTGGAGCAAGGAGGAAACAATTGTTTAGCAAAAGTACTAAGGAAAAAACACAAGATAATACTAAAGTGAGAATCTTCTGAGCTACTCTCCCAAATGGGATAATTAGCAGGGAAATTCACACCTGTCCTTTGTAGGGATTATTCAGGCTACTCTGTTTACCACGTATACAGGAATATTTCATTGTGCATGTAAACAGCATATTCAGAATACAGCCATAACCAGAGTAAGGACCATTATCAGGAATAATGTGTGCATGCAAACAGTCACTGTTTTCCACATTAATCAGGAAGAACTTCCATTAATCATGCGGTTCATTGCACATGTGGTTCTCAGTTCATTGTCAATAATGGCACTCATCGACTGTAGCATGTTTGGAGGAAATAAAGAGGAAAACATGCCTCTGGATATTAACCAAAGTATTATGCAACTTTGAGAATAAATTAGGACTGATTTCTTCCATAATTTGAGAGCTTAATCAAGAAATATTTGTCAACAAATATTTGTTTGCTGAAAACATGACCTGTATTGTTCAGCTTGAACAATGAAGGAACAATGAGCAGGGGCTTTATTGAATTATATTGAATTATACTGTAAGATAACATCCCTTTTCAGCGTAGGGTTTCACCTTAGACAGGCCATTATGTTGAATATACAGCAGTTCTAGTGAAGAAGCGTTCTCTTCAACGTGAACAATAGCACCCCCTATGGGCTTGGAAATTGGAAATGAAGAGGGAACTTAAAATTTCCCAGGGAAAGAGACTTTTTAAATGTGGTCTGTGTGACCTCTAGAGCACAATATTGTGAGTGTATGTGTAGTGTCATCAGGATATATGTGTAGTCCAGCATTCAATCTTTGTCACTCTGCTTGGAGTATATTTAAGTGGAGAGGTGCCCCACTTGCACGGTAGTATAATTTTGAAGTAAGAACACTTATATGTGCATGGCCGCAAGAGGGTAAAACTTTTTAACAAAGTGAAACTGAAGTAAAAATTAATTTGTATGCAAGCGTATGACCATACTTTGAACCGAGTTCTAATTCTGATCTGCTTACAAATCGGAAGTGTCAAAGCTTGAATGATAGCGATTCTATGTCTTGTCATGAAAGCAATGATTTATGAAGGAAAATCTCTTTTTGTCAAGTTAAGGGAAAGCCACATTACTGCTACACTGAGTCTTGGTCAAATATTTTTGATTTTCTTTTTCATAAAGCCTTTAATAGCACGGGAGGAGCAGCTGAAAGCAGCATAATGGCAATGACTGAGCGTTGTTTGTCGTTAGGAGCAATCTCTTATCCTTGATACAGGCCAAGATCACATATTTTCTCTGGCACAAGGGGAGCTGATACAGTGGCATTGCAGAGGAGTGGTTACAGATTTGAGCCTTATAACCAAACGGTGACAAGCTCAAATCCTGGGGTGGCGTTGAGCTCTTGAATAGTGCATTGTGTTGCTTAACTGCTGACGGTATCCAGCTGTACAAAGGGACCGGTGAAAATAATGTACTGAAAATGGAAATTCACTAGCAGACTGTAGTAGTCTTTTGGTTCTGTAGCATTACACACTCTCTGTGGCTGATGGCTAGCTGTGCATTTTGAGATTTTAAACTGTGGAATAAACTATAGTGAACAGCAGATAAACAACGGGCTATGTCTGTGAATAGTCATGCTTAGAAAAATAAAAGCAATTTGATGTACATTAATCCCCCCCAATGAAATTTATGACATATGAATATATAGAAAATATTACCTAGAAATAGGCAGACATTTCCATTACTGTTCACTGTTGTTAATAATGGATCAATAAAGGGTGGTTTTTAAAAAGCCATCCTTCAAAGCTTCGTAAACCTATGAAAATATGGTCCACTGAAGAAAGCACAAAGATTTTGAATGTTCTGTTCTTTTGTATAAGAAGGAAACTGGAAAGGCTTTTTGAAGCACTTTAATTAGGTGTGTCGTGTTGAGTGTTCAAGCGTCCACCTTGTGCTCGGTAGGTAAGCGTCCATGGATATGGGGTGGAATATGCAATTTTTACCTGACGTCCGTACCAATTGTGTTCTGCATGTGGCTGTTGAACAACAAACTGAAATTGTAATTGTGGGCTATTGGCGAACAGTATGAAACTCAATCTCTGGGTCCCTGCTTACTTAGCCCACTGTAAACCGCAGAGTCTCACTGTCAGTGTCGCCAACTTGCTTTGTGCAAGCCAACAGCCAACCTAATATGAATGTTTTCACTTCACTGATTGTCATCAGAATCTTACAGTCTTTGAAATGGACAACCCCCTCCCAGGGTCATCTACCAACCACAGTCCTACTGTTTGTCAGAGTCGCCATTGGTGCAAGTGAAAAAGGATGTTGTGCTGTTATTATTTATGCCTGTCCTTAGAATCATTGCAATTGAGCTGAAAATATGCATGCCAGCTTCTCAGGCCTCCTTTTTAGGCTATCTGTTCTTGCTTCTTGAGGTATTGCATTATTAAAATCTTGCACAGTGCTGGAAGGCAGATCTGCATAGCTGGAAAGCTACAGGCTTTTTCCTGTTGCGCATAGATTTGAAAGATGCTTCAAAGTAAAACAACATGAACTTGACAGGACCAATCCATGTCTCCAGATTCTGTTCACATAATGGCATTTATGACTTTGTGCTATTGACTACTTCACTTCTTATTGGTTTATATACATAACTGTTAAAACGGATCTTAAAATCCAGGATTGTTGAAAAGTCTTCTCTGCAGCAAAGGCCCTGTTCAAGCTGCAAAATGTGATACTCTGAATCCATAGTTTGCAGTCTAATGCTTGTAAGAGGCTCAGCCAGAGCATTTGCACAGTGCTCATTGTTGCTGAAGTGTTGAAATTTGAGAAGGTGTTAGGAAAATGTTGGGTAAATGTGCATGTTGCGATAAGAAAACCACTACGTTGAAGTGTTGAGCATTAGGGGGAAAATTCAAGTGAGGAAAGAACACACATCTTAGGAGACGTATTTGCATACTAGAAGCATACAGTGATCACACATTTCAGCAAATTAAATGGGCTTTTTGAATGTCCTTGCATCTTGTTTCAAACAAAATGCTGAAACTCTGAGAAGACAGTGGTGGAATCAAGGAGTGTACTTGAGGGAATCAATGGCTCTCTGATCACACCGGCTCACAGGATCAAAGATAAGTCTTCTCACCTCTGAGGCAATTTCTTAGGGATTACTCTGAAAACATATATTACAATAAGACACAGATAAAGTCAGGCTTTATAAGCATATAGATGCAGTTGGTTTATTTCTAGTCACACAGAATAATTAGGCTCAGCAGGATTCAGCTTTAATTTCACAAAACAGACTGGTGGAAAAAAATGCCCCACTGTGAAAACTGAAATATGTCAATATCAGCCATTTTGAAATTAAGATTAAAAGTTATGTTCGATTATTGCAGTAAATAACAAACAAATTCCCTGCAACCGTATTACTGAGTCAGCCCACCCCATACAGAAAAAAAAAAATCTTGGATCTTGGATTAACATCCCATCTGAAAGATGGCACCTCTGTGTAGTGTGCCACACTGGAGCATTACCTGGTCCAGAGGGAAGAGTGGCCTCAACTGCTTCACTAGCACCATTTACATTTATTAATTTGTCAGTCACTCTTATCCAGAGCAACATATAGACAGTGAGTTCAGTAGGGTTAGACATGTAGCCACATAGATATACACATATATAGTGCCATACTTGTAATATAGTGCTGATGGCATATCCCACATGTCATACGGTGCACAAACAATTAGTACTACTGCCATTTTTACCTGCACAAGCTTCTGTCGGCACAAAATTTTGAGCACCAAGTTTTTTTTGTCCCGCAACGAAGGCTTATACTGCTACCAGGCTTTTGCCTCTAAGCTAGTGGGTGGCACTGTAGCGATGTGGTAAAGAACATGTAACCGAAATTGTTGCTGGTTCAATTCCCTGCTGGTGCCCGGCTGCAATACCAGGTATGGCCAAGTACTTAACCCAGAATTGCCTCAGTAAATAACCAGCTTGTTACCTGTGTAAGTCGCTCTGGATGAGGGTGTCTCCTAAATGACAATAGTGTAGAAGTGTAAATGAATTATCAACTTACACCACAAGCTTTTACCAGTGTAAGGAGAGGTAGAGTTGTAATGAGGGGAATCAATATGTAGTCTTAAAGGGGGGTTTTCAGTCTGGACCAGAAGATGGACAGTGACCCTGCTATCCTGAGTTTTGTGGAGATCTCATTCACCAGTTTTAACAGCACTGGTTTTCCCAGGAGGTCTCCATCCAGGTATTTGCCAAGCCCAATTCATCTTTGCTTTTGCTGTGCAGCAGACGAAGGCTCCAGAGCGAGGCGGCTGTGGGCAGGTTCAGAAATTTGTGATTTAAGATGTTTGGGTTGTTTTGCATCAATAATGTCGAATTAGCCACAAGTTTATGATTCATTTTGTTATGCATTTTCAAATCGTTACTCATCGGGGACATGCTTGAACGACAATGTAGAGCATGACATTTTTTTTTGTTACACATTTTCCATGAATTTCAGCTGCTTGTGATTCTCCTGTCATGGAAATAATGAAAAAAAGGAGCACTTGCTTAAATGTTGTTAATCAAAGCCACGGACAGAGTGCAGTAGGGGTTGAAATGAATTCTTGCCTTAGCCCTGATGCTATTGTCAGTAAACAAGGCTCTTGTGCCCTGCCCTCTCTGATGTGCTGCTAAACCCTTTGAGCATACTGAATGTGTCACATACAAAAGGGTTGGACCATCTTCTGACAGTTAATAATGTGATGCAGTGCATTTGTTTATCTTCTGTTTGCCCTCTGTCTAACCTGCTGCCCAAATCTGAAAGCAAGGCAACAGTCGCATTTGTTTCCGTAATAAGTGTTTGTAGAGATTAAAAAAATATGTATAATAACTTTGACTCTTAAAATAGGTGCGAAGAGGCAAATATATGGACTAATCTTTTCCCATGAGCATTAATCATTTCAGAGTCTTGGCAATGTGTACTGCTCTCTTATAATAGCCTGCCTGAGGTAGTTGACCGGCATTTCTCACAGTGGAGAGGTAGAGACACCACTGACTTAATTAGTTTGATGTCTGGAGCTTGCCTGTGGAGTTTTTTTGTACCATCTTATTGGAGTCTCCCATCAGGGTACTGATGTTTTCCTCAGATTTTTTGCTTGATGGCAGTGATTATCATGGTGTGGTTTCTGTTCTGTAATATTCAATATTTGTTTTACTTTGGTTCTAGATGAGATGGGGGGAGCTGCTTGATGGAGCAGGGCTGACATATGTAAATGGGTTTAGGCTTTGACTGTCAGGTATAAACACAGCAGTTGGCCCTAACGCCATGTGGGAGAATTAATGGCCTAAGATGATAGGTGGGGAAGGGGCGCCGTGACGCTTTCCAGCAGGAAAGTGTCAGCTACATCATGGCTGCATGATATTCCAGAGGGTGACTGTCACAACAGCTCCGGAATACTGAACGCATTGTCTATGACATGCTTCCTTCACCATGCCTGTACAGGAATGGATCAGTTTGTGAAACGTGCCTTTGTCACAAATGCATCCATTTGGGGCCATAATGATTTCCAATACAGATGAAAATGATTGGCAGTGAGTACTTTTTTTTTGGTAAAATGACAAACAGACAAACAAAAGAAGAAAAAAATACCAAGTGTTGAGCATGAAATGTGAAATTTGTGTTGATGAGGTGAGATTTGGCTGTTTGCCTTTTGGGATTAAGGCAAAGTAACCTCACTGAATGCCATGGAAGGGGATTTTTCTTCCAAGGAGGACAAGGCTTACCTTTGATCATATTTAGCTGTGTCTCAGTGTTGTGTTTCATGCATGAAATAACTGCCTTTATTTTATTTTTAATTTTTTTACTCACATTTTGTGTTCATATCCATCAGTCAATCTATGTATGTATGTGTGTATATATGCATGCACACATACTTATATAGTATGAGAGAGAGAAATGTAGAGATTGTAGATATTGATATAGATATAGATAGATATACATGTGACATAAGGAAACAAGTGTTCCTAGTTTATGACTGTAAAGACACCACTCTCCCAGCTGTCCCTGACAGCAGCTCTCTTCCACACCAGTGGCCGATTTCCCCAGAGTTTAAAAATAATGCACGGTCCATTGTAGTCAATGGTGTCATCTATAGCGCCCACTGCTGTCATCGTGTGATTTTTATCCTTCTCTGCGATCCCCCAGCTCGGTACGACTTCTGTCATGTCGCTTGTCAGTTTTTACCCTACCAAAGTAGGAATCTGTCAGTAGTCTGGCACACCAACTTATGGACACCACCCTAAAGTCGCTGCACCTGCTCAGTTCTGGTGTGGTATCACAATGCAGCAGTCGTGGATTTCATAAACGAATTGTCACAGGTGAAGACTGGCTTAGGTGACATGTCTAGAGGTCAGAACTGACTTTTGACCCAAAAACCCCAACCTCTCTGGATCCTACCTCTCCACCAAAAAAGACTTGTGACAAAAGACCAGGGAGCATGTGAGCATGCCATTTCCGGCAAACATTGTTGATTTTTGCTGGGAAGCTAATGTAATGCTGTCACAACAATTCTGTAACGTCACCTCAATGTTACGGTAGTCACGTGTTAAGTGGATATGAATAAAAGCATGTGCTGACATACATTATTGCACTTCGCAATACAATTGTAACTACATTGATTTTGAATGCAAACCAGACCCTTGTGCATTACATATTGGACTGTTTAAGAGTTTGTGATACAGGTAGATTAAAATTATCAGCAGTGAGCTAAATATAGTAAATGACTACAAAGCTGTTCCTCATGTGTTTCTCACATGGCATAGTGGAGGGGATGAATCCACCGACACACTGTGGTAATAATCTTTGGGTATTTCCCCATATCTGTCCATTTCCTTCTGTCTGCTGAAGCCTATCAACACATGCTGTAGTTCATGGCAGTGCAGGACCATTTGCCAGTGTTACTGGGCTACCTTCATCTCCATTAGTACAAGATATGCCCTTAACCTTAAAAACTAATAATAAAAAATATATGCTTTCAAAATTTAAAGAAAAAGTGAAATAAAGAAAAATTAATAATTTTATTTTGGATAATGTACTGTTCCTAATTCTAAAATTAAGTAAGTTAATGATAGAATGAATGATGATCATGATTTCTGTATTCCAATGACTTGAGAAAGGTCACCCATACTATTTATATCATTAATTTAAAAGTGGAATATCACCCCCATTGCTCTTGGTGGTGAGAAATGCCCATTGATTTTCTCAATAGTACAAATTACTCTTTGTTACCAGTATACTGTTCTTTTCACAGTAGAAATTGGATTTTTAAATGATACATCTGTTTCTTGAACCCCAAAAAGTACAGAGCTCAACAGATCACAAAAGTAAAATAAAACTGGAGGCAGCCCAATAATGAATTTCAGAAAACCACATTTAAAGTGTTAACAGTTCTTGGGTTTAAGATTCTTTTAAAACTATCTCCTTCAACAGCAGTGCAGCTGTTTCAGTGTTCCTGGTTTGTTGAGGTGAATTTGCAAAAACACATGTACATTTCAGCATTCAAAGGTACACCAATTATATCAATTTCATAATTTTATGAGAGGAAGAAGTCTGTTATTTGAGGTCCATTGGGGGGTTGCTGGATTTTCAATTTAAGTTGTGATGTCTGTAGAAGCATTTTTTTATCATTATCTTTTTTCCATACCTGACAAATCTGTTCTGCTACAGCTGCTGTGGTAAATCTTCTTTTATTATTTTGCAAGTGAATTTTGTTTTGGCCAAAGTTTTGATGTGAGATTGACAGCTGGATCTGTGCAGTCAGTGATTGAAATTGGTGACCCCTTCAGTGTTGGACCCCAAGGCTCAACAAGTTCTCCATTTCATTGGAAGGTTACAAGACTTGTGAAATTGAATGCTTTCTTTGATAGTTTGAGTGGTCTTATTTGACACAGCTTAAAGCTCTGCAAATCTGAAATGTCAAGACTACTGAAGATTCTGCAGCACTTCTTTCAAGACTCCATTTCATAAATCAGAAAATATCTCTGTGATACAGTGTCATGCAATGAAAAAAGGATGTCCATGGTTTTTATTTATGATTTGCTTTGAAGAAGACCCTTGTTAAGTCTGAATTAGCTTACATTTTAGCATATTATACATCACCCAGGGGCTTATTACAGAATAGAACTCTATGTCCATATCATCTCTCATTTTTTATTGTTCATTGATGGGATGTGCTTCTGCAATGTCAAATGGACAAATTTATTTTACACATCTTTCACACATAAGAATGTGACTAAAATGTGACACATCAGTTCACAGTCACCAAATCTGTAACAGCCTCAAAATGAGCCATAGTATTAATCAAGATAGCATGCTAAGAAGTGCATTTTAGCATTGGTTTGTGTATTGGGCTATGCTGTTAACAGGCCAGCCTGGGCTTTCGACAATGAGAGGGATTTTTTCTTAGGTGGAAGCAATACATATTGTCAAGAAAATTTCCATCTCTGTCTCCAAGAAAACAGCAGTAGAAATGTAGTGTAATGCCTAACTAGGTAATGTAGCAAGATGCCTCACTTTAACCAATGTTGGATATAATGAAAATTCATTGTGCCATCCAGCAGGTTAGCTAGCATTCCTTAGAAAAGATAACCCATGCAATTATCAAGATCCTATCTGTACAAATAAATTAGCTTCTGTTGCAAATATTAGTTAAATGTTATGTGATGATGTGAACAATATAATCATAGCTTGCTGGAAAGCATGTGTTTGCCCATGATGTTTTACCATCACATTCTACATTAAGGTGGTCACTTGCATGTAGCAAGTGGCAGGATTTGAAGGAAGCATTATTATTGATAACTAGCTAATCATAAATGCAATCTTTGAACTATCACCTTACACAACAGTTCAATATCCACATGTCTTCAAGCTAGGTGGTAGTGTATTCATCATCTAAACACAATCCCTCTTCACAAATAATATTTTACATGGTTTTCACACAGTCTGTGCATCATCTCACAATATCCCTGTCTTTAGCTATAACTGTAGCTCTGACCAAAGTACTGTAATGTTACCATTAAAGCCAGTTGAAAGGTGATTCAATGTAGAACAGAACAGTCACTTCCTTTCTGTAATTTGCATCCTAACTTTCATAGCTTTATATTTGCTCTGTGAGAGCAAACATTATGAGCTATGTTTCAGTGGTGAGATGGGATAGGATTTGATATTTGGGATATTTTTGTATCATGACCCTAGGATGATTACAACAGCAATTAAGGTTAATTGCCCTGGTAAAAGTGTTATATTAGTGCCACTTCAGGGATATGAACCAGCAACCTTGCAGTTAATCTGACCATACTAGGTACAGCATAATGTCATTTCCGGCTGTGTGTCATTAAAATTTTTCACTGTGTTTGACATCCGCTGTTCCAGAATGAACACAATGAACTGGCATCTACTGGTCAGAACTTTGTAAGGTCACTGGGCCACAAAAGGATGCCATTTCAGAATGGTGATGTGTTTTTTTGCGTTTAGTTATTTGCATGGTATAATAAAGTCAGGAAAGACAATTTGAATGTATGGACGGCTGGTATTTGTACCAGTGAATCTAATCTGCAGATGGCAATGAACTGCTAGACTGGGCTAGAGCGGGGAGTCATAGGTAGAGACAGAGTTCACATCTATAAGACCTTGGAGACTGGTGGTATGATTTGGTCCTCTTCTCCATCTGTGAATCTGAAAACCCAGAAAATCAAAACCTGATTACAGCAGGAGATGGTGCCTCTCTGCAGCCGTTGGCTGGAACAGAACAGAAGGGGGAAAAAAGAGCAAGATGCCACGGGTATAAACCAAGGTCAACCGCATGTGGTCTCATGGGGTGACCACACAGACAGCAGGTTTTTTGGAGGGAGGTTCAGTTATTCTGCAGGAATTCTGCTGGAAAGAGGCCATGCTTCAAAAGAGATCTGTGTCAAAAGCCCTTGCCAGTGCCTTAGGGACGTACCACTGAGACACCCCGCTAAACGATCTTAGCTGAAAGAGATAGAAACAACATTGGATTTCAATGAAAAAGAACACATGTTGACATAATCAGCATGGGATGGTTACATCTGTATTTCAAAGGGCACCATGACTGTCTAGGAAAAATGATCAGGAGTGTACCTTACCGTTGTCATGTAGCATTTTAAGCATTTCACTTTGGACACTGAAACAATTTTTGAGTTCTCCATGAGGAAGTGAATACATATTTGGAAAGTCCAGGAAAAGTGGTTGTCACAAGGCAAATTTATGACTACTTGGTGCTTCCATCTCTGCATGGTAGCCAAGTGGTTGCATTTTCCTGTAGCTGACCAAGGCTTGGAATTATGCATGATGTGAGTGATATCATTGGCTGTGTTTCTGTCTGATCTGTGGGGTTGTCTTGTTATATGCGCAGTACTGATAACTCTTCAACATTTGCCGTCATTGTACTTTG
The DNA here is from genome assembly GCA_019176425.1 of Megalops atlanticus. Lineage (NCBI taxonomy): Eukaryota > Metazoa > Chordata > Actinopteri > Elopiformes > Megalopidae > Megalops > Megalops atlanticus. The sequence continues at coordinate 21,272,752 of CM032893.1, forward strand.
GAGTCCCATTTTCTCCTGACTTATGATCAAAACAGCTCTGCTGGGCATAGCTTATTGGAAGTGCCTGTTTTAAATGAGATGTTTGATGCGCCTCTCTCTGATAAAACCTTTGATTTAGTATCATTAAGATCAAGTGCGAACATTCAGAAAGGTCCGCCGTTGTATTGCACCCATGCCATTTTTGGTTTAGCCTGAATTACGACAGTGTTTACTGAGACCAAACACTTGACTTGGTTTCTTGTTTCATGTTTGATTCTTGTTTCTTGACTGATTCTATGCTGCTTGATGGAGTTTGGGCATATGGGTGGCTAAGAGAAGCAGTGCCTCTGTGCTTTTCTGTTTTTATTTGCTCTATCTTTCTGCATACAGAATTAATGCAAATTGCGGCTTTAACTCAATGCCTGTATTCAAATGACCTTTACAGATATTTGCATGTGTCCCAGAGGTAATAAATTTTGTTTAATCGAAAAAGAAAAGAGTAGACATTACGACCCAAGAACCCATGCAGACTTTGCTTTTCTGTTTATTCTTTGCATTTTTGAGTTTATTCTCAAGTAAATTTTTCAGCTCTGTAGTTTCACTGCCAGTGAGGAGTTTCTGTAGTCATATGTCATATATATCTGATATTCCATTAAACAGATGAATATTGTGTGTTGTCATAAGAATCCTTAAACATTTTGTATAGAATATTAAGATGGAGAATAATGCTAAGGACTGAAAAGGTTGTTGCTGTTATGTTGCCTTTTTGCTCTTGAGCAATCTGGCCTCAGTAAATATTCAGGTATATAAACTGACAAAATATGCAATGTAAGATTCTTGAATGGGCCTGGATTAAGGCAACTGGTAAGCAAATAAATAATGCAGTGCCAGATTATTTATTGAACACCAAATACTAAAGGTGGCCATTACACAGTGTTAAGTGTTAAGAGATCCAAATGACCCTCAGAACAATGTTACCGTTTAGCCTGGTGATTTATTTATACACCCAACTCATTTCATACTCTGGAAGTCATTTGAAAAAATAAATGAGTAATGACAGGTACATAAAACTCAGCACAGATTTTTAGAGTAAAGATGGATATTGGCAATCGCATACTTATGTCGCATACGGGACATTGGGGTTTTATATCTTTTGACAGTGTAGTGTTAGTGTAGCTACTGACCATTACTGTCAAGGTTGCTTTTGTTTCACTGGGATGTGTGGGCCAATAAATTACCTTGTGTTGCCTGTAGACAAGAGGTTCGCAGCCCCAGTTCTGCATCTCTGCAGTGTACCAACCAGAGACTTAAACAAAAGCAGCGGAGCGACATGGCCAGGAATGGACTCGTGCTGAATCATTTTGTATAAAAACGAGAAGCAATCAATGTTAGTTTTGTTAGCTGAAGCACTAGCTAGCTGCTATGGATGAAAGTAGGAGGTGTGTCATGTTTACCCAGAAGTGAGACCTAAGTTGAGTTGACAATTTTGCTTGCGGGCCAACATGCTACTTTGGTAACCTAATGTTGACATATTCAGTTTTTACAAATGGTTCACAATAGAACAGTTATAGCTGGAAATGGTATTTAAACATAGTACTGCAATTTTTTTGGTCTCATTTTATTTAGACAGGTATTGATGTAATGTAGCGGACTAATTTCTTTGGCATCATGAAGACATTTTCTTTAATCAACAAAGTTTATAGTGAATTCTGTCTCTTGTCTTAACTATTTGATGACCATTTAAAATTTGCATGTGGAAATATTTTATAAAAGAATTAAGATATGAGAGAGTGCATTATTGCGCCTATTGGCTCTCAGTAATATCAACGGCATTTTTATGATTATTAAATTATTTTTACAATATTACAAGCTATCCTCAAATTGCAGACAGAAGAAATTTGAGTATTCATTAAATGTTGGAACACATCCTAAATTGTGTTTATTGCTTCAAAGTCACGCGCCGCGGAGCTGAAATTGTCTGTGCTGGCACTTGATGACAAGGCGAGAGCAGCGGGAGTGCAGGCTCGACACAGAGAGCGAAACGGGCGTTTGACATGCAAGTCATTCCACGCAAACTGAACCTGATCCATATGGAAACAGCTTTTTGGACTTTTTAATCTGAGAGATCCAATCTGCACAAAGTTCTGCGCCGAGAAAGCTTCATAATACCAGGCTTATGGGGGAAGCTGCCCTCTGAATGCCAATGTGAGGCCCTCAGGATTTTAGAAGTAAATGTTATTTTTTCCCTGCTCTTTGCTCTTCTTTTAGATCGCATCCTGTATATTGCAGGCATACTGCTATCTGTATTGTGTAGAGATACAGACTTTTCCCGGGCCATTCTAATCAAAAGGATCTCAAAAAATGTATGGATTTTAATTTTAGGATTATGTGCTGACAAGCAAACCCCGTCTGAAGTCATGACAGTAAACCCCCCTGTCATTTTAATGCCGCTGTTATGGAAACCGAACAGCAGCTTTCATGTCCTGCCACCCCTTCCCAGGTGACCACAACGCTGTTTGGCTGTTGCCGTATTTTGAAACTCTTAATTAAAGAGTCTGGAACACACGAAGGAGACCATTATTTTTGGAATCTAATCTTACAGCAGGAAGGTCTCAAAACCTCTTGCTTTGGGAACTGGCGGTGGCACGATTTTGGAATTTAGTTGGAAACGAAGAGAAATAGTTATACTGGAGGAAACTGATTTTGTTGTGTTTTTGAGATTCTGTGTTTAAGCTCTAGTACACCTGGGAGAACTCATACGTTTTGATAGATCCATATTTCTGTCTGTCTCACAAAACAAAAACCTAAAATTTCTGTCTCATTTCACAAACTCTTATTTAGCAAAGCATATTTAGCATATTTTGTTATAGTCTAGTCGTTGTTGTATTCGTACACATCATCAGGAGTTTGTTAGACACAGAAATGAACCAAAACTAATGCTTCATAATCAACCTAAAGGTTACTGTTGTGAATTATTTGGTTGGACATACCAATGTATGACAAATCAGCCCCCTTTTGACATTTACCTGAGCGCAATCTGAAAAGTTTCATCTACAAATACTGTATTTTTGTTGAAGTTTTCAGCAGTTTTTTTTTTAAATTCCGAGCTCCAATTATGGTAGTTGGTCATTATAATAAAATACATTTTTTTCCAAAAAACCATCCTCTTGAACAGTTTGAGAGCAATTAGTAGTTCTGAACATGATGAACCATTGGTTCAATCTATTAGGGCCTTAAGAAAGCTTTGCATTAGAACAGGGACCTAGTTCTCTATGCCGTATGCATGCCTTATTACCACCCTGTACTGTGCCAGTATTTCTATATTTAAACATACATGCATTATATGAAAACTTGTTGCTTGTTGTCTGCCTGTTGTGTCCACTTCAGGTAAACCTGAGAGCATGCATGCACTCAGCATACATCAGAAAAGGAACCGCATAATGCATTTGGAGAACAAAAGCAATGCACTTTACGCCCATGGTATTCATTTGTATTTTGTTTACGGGAGATACCTAAAATGCTTGCCTTTGTTTTGCTGATATTTTTTATAGTGGAACAGAGTGTCCCCCTTCTCAATAGAGGGCTAATTAGTTCAGGGGTTGTATAGTTCAGTTATTTAACCCTAAGCTGCCATGCCTTGTAAAACTAGAATTACTTGACATTACTATTATCTTTTTACATATTTATGCATTTACATTTACATTTACATTTATTCATTTGGCAGACGCTTTTATCCAAAGCGACGTACAAAAGTGCAAATAGTGGGCAAACAACAGGCACAAGAGCAAGATGTGTACAGGTCATACAATGCAGATAGTGCTGAAGCTGATCGCAAGGTCAGTGTCACGAGCCAACTAATCTGAACTAGGATTACATATCAAATACAATCACAGGGACAATAAAGTACCGCTAAACTACCTAGGTACGAGAGCTACAAGTACAAGACAGGAGTCAGATTTACAAGGTCAAAGTTACAAGGTCAAAATGGCAGAGGTATCAGTCCAGGTAGAGTCTGAAGAGGTGTGTCTTCAGCGCATGTCTGAAGGGTTGGAGTGAAGGAGTTGTTCTCAGGGCGTTGGGAGTTCATTCCACCACTGGGGGGTGATGATGGAAAAGCGTCGTTGTGAGGAGCGTGGGCCTTTCGTTCTGTTGGTGGGTGGAGCGAGGTGTACGGATGTAGCAGAGTGAAGTTGACGAGCAGGTGCGTAGGGTAGGATGAGGTCCTGGAGGTAGGTCGGGGCAGTCTTTCTTGCAGCAGAAAAGGTGAGAGTCAAGGTTTTGAAGTGGATCCTGACTGCGACTGGGTGCCAGTGGAGGGATCTCAGTAAGGGGTGACGCGGGAGAACTTAGGGAGATTATAGATCAGCCTGGCAGCTGCGTTTTGGATGAGCTGCAGCGGCTGAATGGTGCAGGCTGGGAGGCCTGCGAGGAGGGCGTTGCAGTAGTCCAAGTGGAAGAGCACGGTGGCCTGGACGAGCAGCTGGGTGGAGTAGGTGGTCAAAAAAGGGCGAATCCTCCTGATGTTAGTGAGTGAAGTTCAGCCTGTTGTCGAGGGTGACGCCCAGGCTCTTCACAGAAGTGGAGGAAGTTACTGTGGTGCTGTCAACAGTAATCGAGAGCTCTCGAAGAGGAGAGGTTCTGGCCGGGATAAACAGCAGATCAGTCTTGTCCAGGTTAAGCTAGAGGTGGTTGGAGGCCATCCATCTGGAGATGTCAGCAAGGCATGCAGAGATCTTTTCGTTGACCTGGGGGTGGAGGGGGGAAAAGAAAAAATTAATTGAGTGTCATCAGCATAGCAGTGGTAGGAGAAACCATGTGAGTCAATGACTGAACCAAGAGAGTTGGTGTAGATGGAGAAGAGGAGGGGTCCCAATACAGAGCCCTGGGGGACACCTGTAGTAAGGGGAGTGGGTGTGGAGGTGGAGCCTTTCCAGTAGACCTGGGAAGATCTACCAGTCAGGTAGGACCTGAACCAAGAAAGGGCAGTCCCAGAGATGCCAATCTCCGAGAGCTTGGCGATGAGCAGCTGGTGATTGACGGTGTCGAACGCAGCGGAGAGGTCGAGGAGGATGAGGACCGAAGACAGGTTGGAGGCTCTGGCTGTGTGGAGGGCCTCTGTCACCACAAGGAGTGCCGTTTCGGTTGAGCGCCCGGGTCTGAACCCGGACTGGTGGGGATCCAGGAGGTTATGCTTGTGGAGAAAGGGAGACAGTGCCTAGTTTGACATTAACATTGTTAACTGACAGTAATTATTTGAAAAGTGAACCCTTTCTTTGTGAAAGTCCTCTGTAAACCCAACCAAACACTTTCTTTGGGTCTCTTGTTTTTCAAAAAACTGTTCTAGGTATGGTCTAAAGCTCTGGATGTTTCTGTCACAATACTAATCGGCTCCTTTGAAGCGTTGCTTTTGAGCTGCTGCCGTTCATCATCAATTCAAAGTCTAATTTTTAAATATCTACAAGATTTCACTTTGTTTGGGAAAAACATGCACATGGAATTAATCTAGCCGACTCTCATTTCCATACACAGAAGGCCTGTTTCATGAAAAAAAGCTTCTCAGATTTTCATAAGGCTGTCTGTGTGGTGTAAGACACAGATCTATGGAATAACTCTCTCTTCAGAAATGGCTTGTGATGCAGGGACTAAACTGGAGAGGCACAAGATTTTCTTCCACATGATTTTGGAAAGCAGCCTGGCGTAAGGTATGAACAGCCTGTATAATTCTGGCGAATTGGCTGCTTTCTCCCCTCTGTATTGGTGAGAGCAGTTTCGCTTTCTCAGAAGAACGGAGAAGACAAAACTCACAGGTGCCTGTGGGTATGAGGTAGTCGACCTGCAAGGTTCAGTGACCCAACATTCCAGCTCCTCTGTCTCATCTCCTCAGCTGTCAAACACAAAGTAACTGAATAGGACAGGACCTGGGTTTGGTTTTTTGCCTGCCCCTGGCTAGACTCATACTTTATAGGCCTTATTAAAGCGTGCTACCACAGAGAAGCCATGGCTGAGCACAGAGACATCAGTGTAACACAGGCTGGAGTGTCAGTGGCTTGGAACAGATGAATGTAGTCAGGCACAGATACAGGTGTCAGGGCTTCAAACACATGGCATATGTAAGGGAGGAGCTGTCCTCTGCGTGGTTCAGCCCCAATGTGATGTGTGTCAGATAATGTGTGAGGAATGAGAGTCATTCCCATACAGTTAATCCACAGAAGGATCAAGATCACAGGAGGTCATGAATTTATTAATACGAATTTTGATATATTTAAGAAAACTGAAACTGCAGGGAGCCAGGACACTAAGTAAATCTTATTATTTAAATGTACACATGCTGCATCTGTTGATGTGCCACCCAGATATTCAGTAGGAGGATGTAATGAATAAATATTGCCGATGCAAAATATAATGACGTGATCCATAATGGGCACTCTAGCAGTGCATCCCCAGTGTTGCCCATCTTGTCTTAGAAAAGTGTGTCTTTTCCACAGTAGGTATGTGTGACGCAGGTTAGCCTCTAATAAAATTGGTAAAAATGCATTGCATATAAGTAGATATTGGATTTGTTTTATATCCTTCTCTGCTGTGTATTCTGCTGTCAGTAGGTATCACCATTCAGATAAATCATGGTTATAAAAAGATTCTGCGGTACTCTTAGACAATGGTGAGTTTCATGGGATTTCACTGAGTCTGTGCTAGGCTGCACAATTGTGCATTAACACAGCTGAGCTGGAGAGGAATAACCAGACTTCTTCATTTAGTAATTGTTTGAAATACTCAGCTTCATTCAATGGAAATTAATTTAATTGAGCAGTGTGGTTTATTGGTTAACAAACTCTTATAACAAGGCCTTATAACAAGCCTTTTAACAAGGTTGTGGGTTTGATTCTCAAGTGGGGCATTGCTGTTGTACCACTGAGAAGAGATCTTAACCTGACCTACTTGTACGGGTTAGTCTGAAGAACAATCACCATCATTTTGATTATCATCATGTGCTGTGTTGATCTCATACTCCTCAGTCACACCCCTAGTGACATTTAAACCTACACAGTATCCAACCTATGATTCTGCTTTCTGCTGTACACCTAGCTAAAGGTAGTGAGGATGGCCAAGCAGGCATATTGACTTGAAACTGCAGGTACTCCGAAAAACCGAACAGACGTATTAAATAGCCACAACAGGTGTTCAGAATAGCTAAACACAGATACCAATACTGGACTACAAGTACTCATTATTGCTAAATTGCTGACCTACAGGGACTCAGGGTAGCCAAACAGACATACCCACTCTGAAGTACAGGTACTCAGAATAGTTAAGCAGAGGCACCCATCGAGAATTAAAGGTATTCGGATGTCTAAATAGCACTTTTTGCAAAGTACTATCAGTCTGGTGACTTAAGAGCTCAAAGAAGTGAATCACTAAAGAAAGGAAGCTCCCAATCCTGGTGACACTCATTCACTTTAAATCTGCTTGTAGCATTTAAATTTCCTACATTTGAAATGGAAGTCTGCTACCTGGTGGTAAAAACGGAACATCTGCTGCTCTTCTCAGCACCTCTAACTGTACATGATCATAATTAATAACTCATATATACCATATGCACAAGACGGCTCTGTGAGCTCTGCCATGGAATTATACATTAATATCACCATCAACAGTCCAGTAATAAAACCTTGATAAATAACTTAAATAACTGAGTATCTCTTTTTTTAGTAACATTTCTACTGGCAAGAGCACTGTGGGCTGTGTTCTACTTATTATGAACAGAAACAAAATGGTTGGCATTGCATAAATTGTGTTATGTACAGCTTTTCTTAGTTTGGGGGTAAACAGATTGGATATAATATCAAGCCCGTTTGAAACACACACACACACACACACACACACACACACACACACACACACACACACACACACATATATGTATATACACTCCTTTTTTAAGGAGTGAAGGTATTTACAATGGAAAATAGAGTGCCACACAGAGCATGACTCTGCAACCCTCAACAGCTGTCATGTAACATTTGAAATCGAGCCATCTTCCTTACCCCACAGGCGATTATTTCACCCAAAATGTCAGTAACTTTTTTTTTCTGAGCATTTCGTGTGGAGACAGACAGTCAGGCAAACAGACAGACAGGCATTCAGGGGGGCAATCCCATAACCTCTGCTCCACCTGCTGGTGGTGGAGATAATTATGACCCAAGGTAATTGTTAACTGTGAGCGGCGAATGCAGAATTACAAGCTGCATTAATTCTGTTTAATCCTTGTCTTCACTGGGAGCCTTGCAGTAGTAACAGATACCAAAATCAGGAGCATCCTGCTCTGCATCCAAAAAAAAGAATTTATTTCACAACATGCTGTCAACCCACTTATCTGGCAACGCATGCACAGGCATTTTTAAGGAGGAAAAGGAGTCATGGAAAATGCATGCCACGCAAAAGAAACATCAGATGATATGCCTTTGTTGCAGCCTGTTATGCTTATTTGTGTTACAATGGCTCAGCCTTTTGAAAGGCACCCTGGCAAGAGATTGTGAGGCTAATCCACCTATTCCTTTCAACTCCCTTTTTGAAGAGCTGGAATATATGCTCTTTTGATGCTCCATGCGTAATTCTTTGAGGATTAAGATCCAATACCTGTGTTGTTTGTCTTGTCTTGATGTGTCCTTCAAAAGCATTACAATCACAGTATTGGTCCCCCTTGCAGTGTTGCCACATTGCAAATATATATGATTAACATCATGCCTGAATAAAGGAGACATACTGTGTTTCTAGGCTGAAGAAGTGAAGTGCTGCATTTACGAGAGGTTTTAGTTTATTGGCTCAGTGGTTTTATTAACTACATACAGTAACTATATATCTAATGGACAATGGTTTGGTAGCATTCCAGCTGTATCTCTTAAAGGGCTCACATGGATGTTTCATGAATACTTATTCATAGCTTCTTGTACACTTATCCTTGCCATGTTGGCCTATATCTAACTGTAGCCTGAAATACTACAGGCTAGAAAGAAAGAAATAGTGTTTGAAAGTATAACCCTAACCCTATACACACACACACACACACACACACACACACACACACACACACACACACACATATTTATGTATGTACACATGATGAATTTATATGTATGTGTGTCTATGTGTGTGTGTAAGAAAAAAAATATATGTAAATTCTTGATATATTGAACTAAACATTCCCTTGCTTTTACTTTAACATAGAAACATGCTAGATGTATCTGAAGCAGACAGTGGTGTACCCTTCTAAGTTATTTATGTGCCAGCCTTATCGCTTCTACTTATCCTACATTCTACCTCTTTGCAAATGTGCCACATCTATTTTGCTTCAGGTGTTGATAAATTTAAATTGTGTTCCCTTCAAGAACAGTCATCCATTCTTTTTTCTTTAGCAAACTCTTTTCCCTCTAGAGCTGGCCTACAATGATATACTGTCTCCTGACTTTTTTGGTTTCAACTTTATTTTGGGTTTTTTGGGGACATACAGATCTGTAGATGAAATCTATTGATCTGTTGCTGTATCATTTTAGCTCAATTAAGTTATATACTCACAGTCATGTACTCATATACATATATAGGGTGATTAAAATAGGAAATAATTGGTTCCATACACCCCTTTTAGTCAGTATTTAGTAAAGGCAACATGGGCACCAATTACAGCCTTGAGTCTATTTGGATGAGTCTCATGTGGAGAAAGGGCTTTGCACATCTGGACACTGCCATTTTGCCCATTCTTCTTTGGAAAACTGCTCAAGCTCAATGAAGTTGCATGGGGAGCCTGAGGGAACAGCAGTTTTCAAGTCCTCCCACAAATTCTCAGTTGGATCTGAGGTCTGGGCTCTGACTTGGCCAATCCAGAACATTGACCTCTTTGTATTTAAGACATTCCTGTGTGGCTTTGGTAATGTATTTAGGGCTATTGTCCTGCTGAAAGTTGAATCTTCCTACAAGTTGCCGTCCTCTTGCAGACTGTAGCACGTTTTCTCCAGGATTTTCCTGTACCATGTCTACCTAAATGCAAAATTGTTGGATCTCTACTGTCCCTGTTACGCAACATAGGGATTTTCCTTCATTTTACTAAATATAACCACTTGTTGTTATTGTAATTTAGATGAAACAGACGTTGGCACTGAGTGGAGTGTGTGGAGTGTGATTGTCAGTCTGAATGAAATAGGATCCCATGTTTCATGTTTTCTCCATCATGCAGATGGTGGCCCAGAGTATAGCAGACCTAATCGAACTGAATTGCTAAAGTGCAAATACAGCATGGTTAGGATTTATGATATTATTCTCTGGGGTTATCAACAGATAATGATGACGATCTACCACAGCAAAGGGCAGTTTTCACTTGGTTAAAAAAGTATCATTCCATAACAGTCAACTACTTCTTCTGTAACAAAACATATGCGCTCATGCTGTAGCTCTTTTCCTTGTGCATGATTTCCAGTCTTGGTTTCATTCCTGTCATATCACATGGTGATGGCAGGAATCCATCAGTAACCTCACAGACCTACCCATGGACCTGCCTCCCAATCCTGTGATACTGGTACGTAAGCATCGTGCGACAGTTGCAGCAATCACAAATGAAGTGTCACAGGCAAACTTAGCTTTGGGAGGTGTGTAACGAAGGCGTGCCTTGTCTTCGCAGCTTCATTTCTTCTCCTAATTAGTTTGTTCTTGTGAAGTAATCACACCTCTGGCGTCTTGAAGCAGGGGTGTTAATGAGCCCTTCCTTTACCGCGAATCTGAGTGTTGTGTCACTCTCTTTCTGCAGTCCCAACAGTGCATAGGACCTCTTCCTGTTACTGGTTGGTCCTCTTTTGGGCTCCTCAGGGATTTGCGTTCGGGCCTGTACAGTATTCATGTATGGAAGATGTAAGAGATTACTGCTGCAAAGGGATAGACAGATATTCTGTATGCAGTATGTGCAATATACAACCCAAAAGTCTCAAACAGTTTAGATATTTGCTCAGACATAGAGTGTTTAAATAGTTCATGGGATATATGGGTTAAAAGCAATTCTGCAACCATACATAAATTGAAGAAAATAGCTCATTTTGGGCCTGTCTGTACAATAGAAAATTGATTAGGTTTTAACCCTTTTACATCACTGGAGTTATGTCCTGTGATCTCTAACAGGCCTCTGGGTGACCAGGCCTCTCCACCTCCCTCCTAAAATGCATAGCTGCAGTTTAGACACTCCAGAATTATCCTGCAGAAGTGAGGTACTGGGGAGCAGATGAAGCAAGAGCATAGAGGGTAATTCATACTGTGGCCAAGGCATATACAAGGACAGGCAAGAGTTTAGTTGCCAATAAAAGTCACTGTAAGCTAACAGATTATTTTAATTGGGATCTTGAACTTTTTCAGGATCTTTTCAGCTATGAACCAGTAGCACTCAGGTGATTGACAGGCAGTGACCCCCCAGTCAAAACTCATTAAATATGTACATCCCATTATCTTGGACAGACAAGGCATTTGAACCCATTCATCAGATGTGTGAGTATGTGTTTGCGTAAGGTCGAAACAGTAGGTGGAGCATTACATCCTTTGCCACTGAGAATTGCCTGTGTGAATATTTGAGACTGGGATGTATGGAATTCATCTCTCAAAAGTTCTTATAATTATCATCAGGAGGAAAAAAATGCAACTGTAGAACAGCAGTATCTTAAATTTGTTGCACCTCTTGCTCTCTAAGTTACAGTATCCATTATATCACTAGTTGTTGTGAGTCTTGGGCCAGCGCTGTACTATGAATGACTGTGCCATCTGTTTCAGGTTATCTGCTGACTGCTGTCAGCAAAACATGATGCGGCCATCCATTAGCATCCATTATATGTTAGACACTTTGTAACTCAGTGACACAGAACGCAGAAATAGGTATTGTCAGTGTAAGTGAGGAATGTCTTTTTTAAAATCCTGCTATTCAGGAAACTGCAGCCAATAGTCGAGGTAATAATATTATTCTAAACTGAGCAGTGTTTGACGGCTTTTTGTGTGAATGGAGAGGATGTGCACAGTGATGGTGTTGGCAGAGTGAAAATCTGAAACACAAGGGATGGAATGGAAACAGGCTCCTCTGAGTCACTGCAGTCTTATTTTAAGTATATAGAAGCAGCAATTTCTATTCATTTTTCAAGGAGAAAGTTCTTTCCTACAGACAGCTATTTATAATATATTATTTTTTATTTTAAATAAAATTATTATTTGTCAGGGTGTTTTAGAGAGTACATTCTTTTTAGTGAATTGAGTTTAGGCCTACATTTTAAAAATTGGCATCACTTTTAGTCCCAATACCAGGCTTATGTAGAGGCGCAGTGAGGTAGTGTTTTGTTGATGCACAGCACTCAGAATGACTGCTGCAACACAGACACACACTTCAGTGAACTGCTGAGGCATTTTCAGCCATCCCTTTTAACAGTGAAGTTCACTCAGGTTTGAAATGGTAAAATAAGACACAGAAAACTAAGACGGTCTTTTGATGTCATATAAACACTCTTACATTGAAGTATTGTGACATACTTTCACTGTGCTCTTCACCTGTCTTCATCTTCTGTCTGGAAACAGGGAGGTGCAAGAAGTGTCTGGCTTTCTTTCTGCTATCTTGATGGAGCAGTTGGATAGAAAACAAACCAAATAATGGCCTCTTGTATATGTAAATCTGAAAGTACCAGAATTAGTAGACCTTATTATTATATAATACAGCATCTTGTCATTTCCCCACGTATGGCTTTGTTTTGCTGGGTATAGAGGTGGGTCGGTCAGACAGGGTTTCTTATCTCATTACTCTCAGGCAACCTGCAATTCATCTGGCACCTGTGAGTCGCTTGGATGATGTCAGTAGACTAGTGCATACCCTCCAATGAGCACCCCACTTCACTGTGGTGCAATGTATGACTTACAGTGCAAAAAATAGCCATTGGCTGCATGCAAGTAAATCAGAAAATTGAATTTGTCTCACTTCAGTGCTCTTGCTCAAGTGCAAAGGATGTTGCAGGGAGAGAAGCCTAATATATAATTGCCCATTCCAAAAAAGGAAAACAAAAAACAGGGTTGCCTATAAAAAGGAAAAAGCGTAAAAGTATTCTCTTGAGCAAAGGGGTTTTAATACCTGAATTACAGTTTTGTGGCTGCCCCTGTTTACTGCATATCTATAGATACAATAACTTTGTTCTGTAGACCTTGTCGTGTTCACTATCCTGTAATCTCAGCAATTTCCCCTGAGTTTGGTAAGGCAGCATTTTATTCTAAAAAACAGGGCAGTGGGGATAGTGCATTCTCACCTGAGCGATCAATCAGATGGCAGACTGATTAGTCACAGTGATTGGGTGAAAGGTGCAGTCTGTCTATGACATTAAAATAGAGTTTGGGATATTTCTGTGTACCCTGAGGTCATTTCACATGGAAATAAATTTAAAGAGAGCACTTTATAGTTGCATTTTGGATTTGCAAATACATTGCATCTTTGTGCATTATTAGGCAGTGCCCGCAGGAGAAATAGATTTGATTATGGTGATGCTATTAGAGGTTCATTTTAGGATAATGATTTGTGTTTCAGCTGCAGCTTAAGAAGACTTGTAGAGTTTTTCGAGCTTAAGAGCAGATAAAGCTAAAAGTCTCGCACACTGTGGGAGTAATGCAAAGTTTTTATTTACTTCAGTGCTATTATATACGTTTGTAGAAACTGACGGTCTGATTAGGTGTATAAAACATCTGAAAAGTTGTTTTATGAGAGTTGAATACAGTTTTGTAGCACTCAAGTACAGAAATACCCAGGCAGAGTTTTTTTTTTTTTAAATATATATATACATTTAATGTTCTGCTAGAAGCAGTACATATTCCTCCCTTGCCCCTGTCATAGATTAATGAGCTGTTTTTGTCATGGTGCCTTATTTTTGGGCCTGGTAGGTCTTGTAGCCTAATTGCAGGCTTGTAGACTCATTCTAGGGCAGTCTACCTTCCCATTACCTTAGTGTGTCTAAAATAACAGGATTATAACATTCAACATACATCTTACTGTACATCTTTGGAGGAAAAAGGAAAAACAGAAATAACAGAAGGTACTGGACGTTAAATGCATCTCGGATTTTTACAGTGCATCTATATTTTGTAGGATAAATGCAAGTCTGAGAGAAATAGCCATGTAAAACTTGTTAAATTTGGTCTTTTTTGGGAAGTTTTTATTAGCCAATAGTCAGTATCATTTCATTGTGAGCTTTTTTGCACTGACACCACGTTAATTGGGTTCTCTGGGAAGACAAGAATAAAAATAATTAATTAATAAAACAATAAACAAATGAATAAAGTGACTTCCTTCAGTGATTATGTTTGATGGTTTTGCTGGAAGGTTGTAGGTGCAAAGTAGCATAATCACTAATTACTTTGTTGGGATTGTGTATGAATCAGGAGATAAGACTGCAGGAAAAAAGACTGTTTAGCCTATTGTAGTTGTAAGAAGCTTTTGAACAAAACTTGAACAAAGTTTTTTTTTCCCCCAGTGGCTTGTTTGACTAAAAAACTGTGGCATGTAAATTACTACCTGTCTCTGTCAGGGATTTATATTTTAACATTTTATTTATATATTTAATCAGACTATTCTCAACCCAAGAGAGGGTTAGCCCACAATAGCAGCAAAGTATAAAATATTTATAAACGTGTGATTTTGTACATCTTGTAATACAGTTTTGTTTGAATTGCAATGATGACTTGCAGAAAAGAAAACTTGAAAATACTCCAGCCCGCCTTCTTTATAAGATGAAGCTAGTCTGTCATATACAAAGCCTTAGTTATCATTTTTAGGGGAGTTGTCAGTCTACCATTTCTTGTAACCTTTGAGATGATTCATCAACTATGTATTTTCCAGAAGCTTTCAGGTTTTAATTACTGTGAGGGTATCGCTGTTGTGCTCTTGACCAAAGCACAGTGCTTGAGTATCTGAATTAAGTAAATTTGTGCAGCTGGATAAACAGAATCCAGGTAAAATGTAAGGTGTGTCAGCCGCCATGGGTCAAGGCTTAAAGTTACCCTTTTGCCCAGTTCGTTGCCTCCCGGGGCATCATGGGTCTTAGTCGGAGGTCCCCCCTGGTGAGCTTCTGGTCTTTTCATATCATGGGGATGCCACCTGGGAGGAGGCCAACAGTCCTGTTACTTTGTGATCGTATTTAACACCAGGTCGGGGATGACAACTAATCTCAAGACCAACATGAAAGTTTGATCAAAGAGCACTTTGATACCAGACAAGGTGCAATATTACAGTTCTCATGCCATTGGATACGATGTGGAAATGACATTCTTGTGGGCGTAAAAAGGCCGCATGATGCTTCACCCTTTTGAAGCAACGGAGTGGAGGTTAAGGGATCAATTATGTGTCGTGTCAGGAGAGTCCCAGTATGCCGTTCAGATTGCACAAATGACACCTAGCCAAAAGCTCTGACTCCAGCTGGTATCACCTCGAGAGCCTGCTGCTTCCCGGTCCGTCATTAAACAAATTGGGTCTCGCAGCTGTGCCAGGTAGCTGAGTGCAAAACAATGCAGGTCGATTTAGATCCATTGAAATAAACAGCCTCCTGGTGTCTTTATTCTCCAGCCTCGGCACTTTCAAATAGGCTGCTTTTTTTGTGTTTCGGTTTTGGCTGGCTATTGTTTACGAGCTAGGATATGGCGGCATGGCACTTCATCTCTCCTGAGAGAGCACCTGGAGTAACTTTCATCTGTTGGCCACCGACTGTAAATAGCATCAGTTTTAATTGGAATGTGATGTAAAGTATGAATGATCTGAGCTTGATGTAAATTTATGGGGGATTAGCCACTGTGTAGCAGTTTTCAGACCTCTAAACAAATTGGTAAACATTTTGCTCTGAGCATGTCTATATTTCACATGTTGAGCGCACAGTTAAATTTTAAATCCACAGACTGCTGGTAACTACAGTTGCGAGTGAGCTGTCTAGTTAGACTACATTTAAATGAGGGAAAAGAAATTGCAAAGGCATAAAAATAGTTTCTGACAGGAAGGCTTTTCATTATAGCCTCCAGCATATACATTTGGAAGATTTGATGTTATGTTTAGCACTCTCCCGGGTACACAAAATACTTCATGTAATGGGTTAAATGACACAGGAACCTTTCATTCATTGTCCAAAGATGTCAACTGGCCACAGAATTAGTAGTTTGAGACCAAGTAAACATAATTTGTCTTTTTGTGAATAAGATGTGAAGCCAAATTGTAGGTGCTAAAGAGTCACACTGTTGTGATTTCAAACTGTCCGTGTACACATGCTTGAAGTATTGGCAGGGCTGATCGCTGATTGCACAATGTGGTTTTTGTGATTGAAGAGGTTGTAATGACAGCTATTGTGCAGGTCGGGTTAATGGTAAGACTGTGGCTAGCCAAATCTCTGTGAAACTTTAAATGTCATTCTAAAAGGGAAAGACAATATTTTTTTGTCCATAGACAGCAGCGTGGCTGTGCTGCAAACATGGGAAAACTCCACCTCTGTTTAAAGGTGTAGGTGCCCAAAATAGTAACTGATCTGCTGGGAGAGAGTATGGATATATACAGCACAGCACAGTAATTCAGTAACCATTCACAGAAGGGTCTGGAACAGTGCTGTGAGTGTTAAAAAAGCTGTCCCGTGGGATTGTTGTCCTAATCTCAAGACTGGCAGCACGAAGGGTTTGTTGGATGTCATGTTTCTCTATGCTCAGTCTTTACTCTGCTGTATGGGATACAGATCATGAATTAAATGAAGCTTGATTTTCAAGCTGCTTGCTGAGCAGCTTTATTGCCCAATTTCTGGCTCATGTGATGCGCTGAGAATACTGTTTATCACTGTTTGTCTGAAAAGGTTCAGAGCAGGTCAGTGTCAGCTTTGTCCCAAATGGCATTGTCTAGACTGACTGAGACAAACCAGGCCCTTAAATAAAATACAAGCACATTTTAAAAATAACCATATCCGTGTGTGGGCGCGTGCATGTGTGTGTGTGCTTGTCTGTGTGTTTTTACATACAGAATAAAGATATATTCATTTAAATAGGAAGGGATTTTCTTTACAGTTTGAGACTTGAACACACCACCTGAATGTATAGATGGCTGAAGCCTTTTCCAAAAGAGCAGTACATTGCAGTGTCTGTAGTAGTGTATATTCACACGCTTGTACGGTGGGCTGTAACACATCTCTTCATTGTTATAGAATTAATCAGTAGGCAGGCTGGCTATCAGACCACATGCCACATTCAGCTTGTAAAATCTTTGATTTTTCTCCCAGCAAATTCAGAGTATGTGAGAAAAACACCTCAGTGAGATCTACAAGAAATTAAAACTTAAGGAAAGTTGTTAAGTTGGATGAACAAGCATTTTGGAATCTGCCTTTTAATGGGTATTGACTGTGTATACGTGGTACTGTGTATCTGAGTTAAAGTTTTACTTGTGGGTCATCCAATGCTTACTTTTTCCAAGATCAGTTTTATATGTTTCCAAGATCAGTTTTATATGTTAATTTGAAATGTTCACATTTACAATGTGAAACATTATAAATAGGTACTGTAGTGTGGGAGGGTGTCAATCAGCTACTGCCTGAGCTCATCTCTTCATTAGTCCAATATAGTCTCTGCATCAGCTCAGAATTGTTCTTCTTTTCCACTCAGTCCATTGTGTCTGGAATAAAGAATGCCAGCATCTGTTTTCAAAGGTACCTGTTTAGGTAATAAACATAGTGCAAGGCAGGTGTCACACTGACTATTAAATGTGTGCCGGCCTCTATATTTTCCCTTTTGCATTCCCCTCCATAGCTGATTGGATGTTTTTATGTCGCTGGCAGTTTATTTATGAACGGGGATGATGACTGGTAACATAAACCCCTGGTTGTAGCAGGACAGTCAGCTTAAATCATTCCCCTTTACAGCTGGCGGGCAGACAAATTCCACAGGGCCGGACACTTTGCTGACTTATCGGTCCTACCAGCAAAGTAGGCTTGCTAAAGAGTGCTTTTCCAATTGAGTTCTGTTCTAGGTCACCTTGATGACTACATAACCATATCTCTTCAAGATTAACAATGTCCTGGCATGTGAGGCCTTCATTTGCTTTTTTTTTTGCTACCAGAATTCTCTGCTTTCACATTCCGGTCACTTTTACATACCCACTTGACTGACATGGTTTGTAGAGTGATTGCTAATAGGGGTGTGCAGTAAATAATAAATGGTGTTGTTACTGCCATCAGTCATTTGAACAGAGTGGTTTTAGCTTCCTTCTGGTCTCTGAACAGGTTGCTGGTTGAAGTGATGTGCGATCCAATGGACGTGTGCGAGCTGGAAGGGGGAGAGACTGAAAGCTCACCTTTAAACAAGCTATTGTACCGAGCCTGCTTCTGATTGCTTTGTGTGATTAACAAGCATGTCAGTTTAAATAAGGCTCACTCATCTGCGGCTGATTCCATTTTTTACCTGATTGCGTCTAATGTGTTGCCATTACCTTTGTGTCCTTCGTAACAAATAACTTTAATTATAACAAAGAGATTGGGTTACATTAAATATTGTAAATCTGACGACAAGAAGGAAATCAATATTACCCTTAACCTGTTTTTGTATAATTGCAATTCTCATGCACAAGGGTTGGATGGATGATCCTTGCATCAGCTCAATTGTTAAGTGTCCAAAACAATCAAAACAAGGTTCAGGATGTGTAGCAGTTAAATGTTCAATTTTTAGCCTCTTTGGTTTCATGCTCACAAGCCTTCTTTGGTATGAGCCTAATTTCCAGCAAGCGCTGAACAATTTCACAGAAGCTTTTGAAAATCTTGATGCATTCAGTAACATAGTGGGAGTATTAATTCACTCTTGCTGGGGTTACAAATCTGTCCAATTACATGGTATTACACTGTCACACTTGTAAAGATCAAAGACCTTGCATCCTTAACCTTGTGTCACAGACAATATTTTGTGTCTCTGTCTTGTTCTGTGTCTGTTTGTCAGGCCCTTCTTTAATATAGAGCTGTATAGTGCCGGGAAAAATCTGAAATACCATAATCAAATTATTCGTCGACGTTTGAGCTCCATTATGGGAGTGCAGCTTCACAGAGGGGGCCTGCTGGGATGAGTGATGGGGCTAACATGTGCTATGACATTTTATTTGGCGATGACGCTGCGTGTGTTCAATTTTTAAACGGCGATAAAGTGAAGTTGTCTTGTGCCTGTGCTACCTTTGGTTTGTTTCAGCACAACCTCCAGTGGATATGCAAGATTTGTCATGAACAGCCTTTAATAAATGTTGAACTATTGCATTATAACACCATTGCTTTTAGGTAATCATCTACTTCCATCATTTTATCTTCATATTATAAGTTTACCATTACTATTTACCATTACTGATTAAAATGTTCCACAAGAGTTACAAAAAGTTCAGTGATGAGACAGAAGGAAGCAGCTTTCCTGTCAGTGTTTCAACATTTATCCATAACTTTCATGCATAGGATTTTTCTTGGCTTATTCATTAACAGTACATTTTTAATTTCAGGCATTTTTTGTTATAACACTCTTTCAGTGGCACCACCCAAGCAGAAAAGTGTCACTTGATTTAAAATTTTAATTTTAACACATCCTTAACAGTCTCTGCAAAAGATTTTTTTTCTACTTGTAATGTACATGCAATGTAACTATAGGCCCTAATAACACCTCATCATGCAAACCGAATGGTGTTCTCAGTCTAAATCAGTTTCAGTGGGAATTCAGTGTTGCTTTTTACTGCTTTCCCCCCCTCATGCAACTCTGTTTGAAACTGGCAATGGTACATTAGGCTCATCTCTCTACAATAACCTCTGCACTCATGCTGGAGCACCGAAGTGAGACAGCTGCAATCCTCTGACATACTCTCACACAGCCAGCAGCTATTTTTTTCACTACAAATCACACAGTGCACCACACCGAAGCGGTTGCCAGTCGGAGGATAGATGCTGCTTCACTGACATCGAGCAGGGAACTTGCAGGGTGCTGAAGAATCGAAGGGTGCCTGAGAGTGGTGAGGCGAGGAGACCCTTGCGGAAACACCAATGTAGCAAAGCAAGTTTGTTGTACTGCCGTGGGTTTCTGGTCAGTGTCAGCTGATGACAAAGCCGGCCTGCATTCACCTTGGCGACTGAGGTACTCGGGAGCACTAAACCAGTGTAACTTTGACTGAAATGGCCATCAGCCTCTGCTGTTCTGTGACAGGTGAACGTAGGTGAGTGAGACTGGAAGTTGACTTGGAGAAGAATGCGCAAAGATTCACATTTCTTCAAGAGAGCTGGAGTGGCAGCCTGACACGTCCCCTGTTACCGGCTAAAGAGCGAATGCCTGCAGCTCCCTGACAGTCCAGGCAATGGTGAAACACTGGGCGGCAAATGATTGCTAGATGCTTCGGCAGGAGTTTTTCAGTCCAGGGAGCAGAGAGGTGCCAGTCAAACAGGATGCTGTACAGTATTCTAATTTACTTTGTTTGCTCTTTGTATGATAGTGTAGGTCGTGAGGAGGCAGGTTCATTATCAATGACTGTGCGAGTAAGGACTTTTCTGAATTACCTTGAACCGGGGCACTTCATTGGCTTGCTGAAATTCAGAGACACTGTATGTATGATATTCAGTCCTGCTTGTCTTATCATCACCTTTCTGCAGGTTGAATGGCAGTTAATTAAAAGGTTTTCTACTGCAATTTAGCGAGTAGGAAATAAAAGTTCAGCATTACCTGAGGATGTGACTCATTTAGTACTCAAATATGTATTCACACTCATATCATTTTCTTCCGTGGTAGTGTGGTTAAAGAGCTGACTTTCTCATCAGAAGGTGGCAAGTTAAATTCTAATGCAGGACATTTCTGTTGCGCCCTTGAGCGTGGCAACTTGAATTGTGACAGTAAATATTCAGTTGTATAAATGCATAAAATATGAGTTGCCGTGGAAGACCTTACTGTTTTCAGTTCTTTGTAAACCCATCAATATGTCAAAGCGGATGCAGTTGTGGAGACCAAGAGAATGGTGTTGGATGGAGAACTCTGAAATCTGTTGATATTCGAATTTCCCTGAGAGAATTTCCCTGTCAGACTAATTTGTTTACAGCCCTGAGAATTCTATGAGCCATGCAAAGTAGGGTCCTGCTTTAGGAAAGTTATCTTCATGTTTGCATGTTATAGTATCTATTCCAGAAAGAGGGCACCTAAAAGCAATCTGTGGTGGGGCAAAGTCCAATAAAAAAAGCCAACACAAAATGTGGGGAGAAATGTTGAGTTTCATAAAATGCACAAGAGAAATACCTCAAGATCCAAACATTTGGTGTGCCTCTTGGATTGTGGCCCAAACCCCTAAATTGTTATGTAATTGGTTTTAGTATGTTGTGTGGCAAAAAATAGAAACGTGTATTAAAATTCATAGAGGCGTTTTTTTATGTATGACCCTTTTGGTTATTCATAAATAATCATTTTAGCTTTGTTTTTGCAGCCAAATTCCCTTGCGGTCACAAGCAAAATATGAACACAGCATCACAGAACAGTTTTGTCCTAAATTCAGATAACTCCAGTAAGCAAATGTTTTCCATAAACAGTATAATTAATTCTATTTTAACTGTCTGAGAAATATTAACCAATATATATTTTGCATACAAAAATTGTCATTGTCAAAAATTTAACCACTGATACCCATACTGTGAAACAAAAAAGAAAACTATTGTTTTGTTGTGAATACTGTCCATTGTTGTGAATATGTGAGGAATAAAAGTCTTAGTCTTACTTAGAGATAAAATATTAGAAGTATACTGTTGTAAGAATTCCAAGCACATTTTTTTTAAATCACAACATTCTACATAGTATGTAGTATGTATGTTCATGGCATGTTGTCATTGTCTTCACCCCTCACATTTACTGTCAAAACCAGCAGCATCTGGTTTTGGACCAACAGCGTATTTCTCTTTGCCTAAATTAACAGTAGTTGTGCAACTCATGCATTTTACACTGAGAATGTTGTGAAGGCTTGTTAGAATGCAATCCTCTGGCTCTCACAATAGCTTCATTACCTTCTTTTCATGATCAAATATCTGTGTGATGTTGCCATGGGTGGTTTATTCAGAGAATGACTGCAGTATTCCAGGAAATGCCAGTAACCAACAGAAAACATGCTAGTAAGCTGTATGAGATGATCAGATGCTAAAGACCAATTATCTTTACAGACAGCACTGTTTTAGGAAAATAGGGTAAGCTATTATGGTAAGATGGTATTCATTGGTAAATATGCATTTGATGCAAATGTATTTACACTGGTCATTCAAAGCCTGTGTCACCAACAGCACAAACAGTGATTTTCCCTAAGAACTGAGATGTTCAGTTTTCCCTCGACTACAAGTACATTAGCCATTGCAGACTCCCTGCAGCTCATTCACTGAATTTCATATCACAATGTTTATTTCTTGCAGAATGTTTAGCTATTTCCCAGGGTGATCAGGTGCAGTATGTGGGGGAAAAAAACAACATGGTTATATTTTGAAAGGGTTGACTTTTGATCACATTTATTAGTGTGAGGCTGGGACTGCTTATACAGAGATTACTTTTAATAATGACGTTTGATAACTGATGCTGAGCTGTTGTTTCAAAATTGGGTATCTTTATGCAGTGAGAATTTTCAAGATAAGTGCATATTAAAGGTGATGTTGCAATGTCCGCTGCATTTGCCAAGTGCAGTGTATCATTATGAATGATGACTGCAAAGGAAGAATTGTATAAGTATTCTCATTCAATTTAAATTAAGTTTTTGTGTCTGTGCAGCTGTACATGGCTTCTGTATTATTGCAAATCCGAGTGCAAACTTATAAAGTGCAAAACACGTCTGGAATGGATATTACACTTTCACATATAACTAAGATTAATGGCTTTTTCATAACACATTGCATACTAAATACAAAAAAAACAAAAAAACACTTGTATGGTGTCTCATGCTAATGAGCAGTGTGTGGTAGCAAAACAGTGCTTTTTGAGCTCTATAACAATCATAATGATGTTGATATATTAAATCTTTTTAAAAGAGTCCTCATCACTTTCAACAGAGCATTACTCATTAGTATAAAGGCCTTGTTGATTTAGTGGAATGGAAAATGAAACTTTGTTCCATCTGCAATTCTTCACCGTAACTAAATTGTTTGTGAAGGAATGTTAGCATGTCAAATTTGTCACACAGGAGCTGTGAAAATAAACTTTCCTCTTTAATATTCACCATCTTTCACTTTTGTGATGATAGGGAGGTGATTGGCCTGCCATAGGAATTGTGTCGGAGAAGGCATGATAAAAGCACAATCACTGAAGATCTGACATTCTTTTTGTTCCCAATTAATGCTTTGTAGTGATGCTGTCTGGCTCTTTCCCATGTTAGAAAGACTGGACTCCATTCTGGAAATGCAGAGACATTAAGCTCCGGTTAACCACTCATTTCACAGGTGAGCAGGGCTGTACAGGGCCGAGACACCCTCATTGGCCAGGTAAAACTCATTTCTGAAAACTGCACCCAAGGTTAATTTGATTCTTTTCGCTTCTGAAGAGCCTGTTGGATTCTCCAAACTAATCAAAAGTTATCTTATCAAAGTTGCTTCCAATTTAAGATCTGTGCCCACCGCTGGATTTTGATTTCTCTAACCGTGGCGCCGAAGACTGGCAGGTGTATCCACACCTCCTATGGCAGAGTTCAGAAATGTGACCAGAGGTCCAGTCAAGCTTAATCTGCGCATGCTTCTCACACCTGTACTGTGACTAGCCTCTCGCCCACTTCTCCTCCCTGCTGTCTGAAAGCTCACCATACTCCACGCTTCATTTGGATGGGCGAAGGCGAAACCACTCTCCACGAGGACAACTCTCTCCGTCTGTCTGACAGCTCAAAAACTGGTTGTCTATCCACTTGCTATCTCCCTGTACTTGACAGGACTGTAACTACAGAGTGATTGGAAAATGGACGCTGTGGGGCAGCCTTTCAAATGAAAACGCTCGATTGCAGGTCAGGGTGCAGTCTGATCCTGTCAGGTTTGGTGTGAGGAGGAAGGGATGTGAAGTCTGGAAGAGGGGTGTGATCATCCCTATGCTTGCCTTCTGGAATGTCTGTGCACCAGAGGCCAGTATAGGTGTGGGTCTAGTCCCAGGCTGGGAGGGATGCCACAGTCAGGCCTTTATCCTCTTTTTAATGGGGAGCTTCGATACCCCCTGCCACTGCAGTCCTTTTGGACCTCACACTCACTTCACATGCTCCTACACGCCTGAAGTTTCCATTAAACCTGTGTGGACTCAGCTCAGCTTTGTAAGCTAGTGCATAGGGACTCTGTGATCATTCTGTGATCTTAATTTTCCCTGTAGACTGACAGACTGTGAAATGAGCTGTTGAATAACAACAACAGCAAACAACAACACATTATAGGGCTCTCATAATCTCAAAGCACTTTACATCATTAAATGGTATTAAGGAAGGTACTATGCAAAGATAAAAAATAGAAAGTATAAAAAGGTTAATAGAGTAGAAAATGCATATAAAGAGATTTAAATAATAAAAAAAAAACAATGAAAAAAGAAATAGGCAGTCAAGGTGCATACAATACACGTAAGCCATGCTGAAAAATAGACCAGGGGGTGGGTTCATAAAACATGGAACTTCACAAAACTTGAAAAGCAGGTTAATCATTTGTGGGCAGCCAAATGCAAGGTGTTTTGGCCCTTTATGATTGGTTGCAGGGGTAAATTCCACAGATGGTACTGTATTTCCAAAAGCTGAGTCTCTGCATGAGCTAAATGAGCTTTCAGAAGACAGGAGACATCCTGACATCCTCTAAGATTTTGAGCACGTGTGTTACAGCTGCATAAGGTCAAAGATGGATTTGAGGACAAGGTCAGTTAGAATCTTGCATCTTAAGAACAGAATAAAAGAATGAACAGATACCCTCTGTCTTGCATAAACAAGTACAGTATAGCTTGTTGCCTTGGAGAAAACAGCCTTGTGAATCAGAGGAATGTTTTAGGTGTTTCCAACTGTGGCCACTAATACTGTAACCACTTAGACCTAATGTACAATAAAGATAAGCTCAAAAGAACAATTATGATGTTACAAGCTGATAATGATTTTTTTTTTCATTTGTGTGTTTTTTTATGGAATCAAAGCTGTTGCATGCTGGCCTTGTTTTCCCAAAACTGCAGAAGTTCTGGTGTCTTGTTTGATTTGTTTACTATCAGGCCACAGTGTCCCACTGTAAAACCGTGTGTCTAACTAGCAGGCACTCTGGGAGATATTGTGCACATCTGTTCTGGATGGAAATTTACATTTTTAAATTAGCTGGGATAGAGGGAAAATAATAAGCCCTTTACCGCTTTTATTATTTTTGTGTGTGTGTTGTTGTTAATGAGTGTTTTGGCTTGAATCGTGTGATTAGTAATTTTTCAGATTTGTTCCAGCTGGAAAGCATTTTATAAAGTGTATGTTTTTTTCCCTTTTGCTTATAATCACCTTCAATGAGGTCTGTGAAAAGGGACCTCTGTATTGACAGAACTGCTAAGTGCCTTTGAGCCTCAAACAAAGTGAACAGTATGGCTAATGTTTGTATCCACGTTTCAAAGGCCATTTCATGCCAAGTGCACCCATCTTAAAGGCACTTTGATTTGCTGAAAAAATAATAAAACATCCCCAAGTGGTATTTGGGGTCTTCCACATTGATAAATTAAGGTTATTTATTTAAATGCAAGGGCTGAACTGGTACTTTGCCGCAATTTATTACAGCAGTTTTTGCCCTCTAGTGGTAAAACGAAAGTACTGTTTTTACTTTTGGGGGAGCCACCATGTAATCAGTAACTCAACAACGGACACATCTGTTTCTGTGGCTGGTTTATCAGCCACAAATTTTTCCGGTTGGGCTGTCATATTTGGAAAAGGCATCTGCATATTTCAATGTCTTCAAAGAGAGGCTCATTTTTGGTTCAACAAATTTGGTGGAAGACGTGCATGTAAATACATGCACATTGTGCAGACAGCAGAACTGAGAGTGTTCGTGGTAGTGTAGTGCTAATGTAGCAGTAAACAGGAATAGCAAGAAAAAATGGGTCTGGCTTTGGAAACCCACCACAGAATTATTGTGCCCTTCAGCATTAACCAAAAGCCATGCAACAGACTTTATTTTCAGGGCAATTTCCCGACATGGTTATCATTTTCAAAGGTTTAACAAGAAGGAATTTACTGTGTGGTATAATGCCTTGGGATTGCTGATGCCAGCACTGTCACTGTGGCATATGGTGCATGTGCCTAAAAGGATCTGTCAGAGCGTGAGGATCACTCTGCCTTCATTTCAGTCTCATAAGCCATGTGGAATTGAATGCACGCACGTGTGTGTATTGATTATATATTATCGCTCGCCTGCTTTAGATCTCTGTGGATTGCCTATTGAGCTACACAGATTTCAATACCTATGGAGATGAGTGCATGGACATGGTAGTTTGTGGGTTGTAAGTGTGGTAACTGTGGTAATTGTGGGATGACTCTGATTATAAGACTTGAATTTACTTGTTCTTAACATGGGATCAAATGTAGCAATGGCTAGATTCTGTTTAAAATCTATTTGACTGTGCTGATTCTGCTGCCTGAAGATTCCCCTTTCCACTCCCCATGCAGTCTCAAACACAAGCACTGCAAGCTGCATACTGTCTCATAAGAACTTGGTAATGAAAACAAAACCAGTCAAACATGGAATGTATGGTCACATTTATTGTACAAATTTTAGTATATATGAATGAAAGGCTTTTTTATAATAAAGTAAGAAGCTCATTTATTAAAAAAAACTGAGTTAATATTTCTTTAAGGTTACGTGCTTACAAACATCCACAGTTTAAAACTTGGGCACTTGGGGACAGGGTTGGTAACTGTGAAAACTCCACAACATGCTGTGCTCTTTTGAAAACAAACTTCATTATTAAGATAATGAACTAACCTGGTAGAATGTGTATGGGTGTTGTCAAGGTTGCCTTTATTTCTTTGAAAAGGAATAAAGCAACTGCAAAACTCTCACTGCCCTGGTGTGAAAATTGGCACTGAATGATTGAACTTGCCGCACTGTGGATACCTCTCAATGCTTCATTATTGTGCTCAACACACAGGGTGCCTAACGCAGAAAACCAACAACAATCAAGCTGTTCTACGTATGTTCTGGGTTTCAGAATGTATGTAGCAGAAGTGCTGGACCTCAGAGATATAGAGTGCACTCTTTGTAAGAAACACAAAAAAAGTGCATGTTCAGTATATACTAGCTACACAGGAGAGATATTGTTCAGTTTTAGCTTTGTTTGAATGTGAATGATAAGCGATGCCTTCAATACCACTACAGCTAGGAGTACAGCTAATAGACCCATATAGTAGTAACAGAACAGTCATTTTACCTTAGACAGACCCCCCCATGACATTGTACATAGTGCATTTGTATTGTGTATTTTATGTTTATTTGTTGGAAAAATCCAATAAAAATGTATCAAAAAAGAACAGACATTCCAGGAAAAAAGTCAAAAGAAGTTTTACTCCAGGGTATGTTTTGGTGTTGTGTTGGTACTGTCCTTCGTTTGGTTATATCATGTTGCACCGAGTGTGCATTTGTGGTCTTGGCCCTGTGTTTGACACTGGTCTTTGATCTTGTGTGGATGGTAGTTTCCTTGTTTCTGTAACATTTTGTGTCATGTTGTTGGAAGTACATTGTGCTTGACTTAGGGAGTCACCCTGGAAAAGAATGTCTTCTGGATGTCAAAGTGTAAATGTTAAAGTAAACTGGTTGCTGAATTTTGTATTTTTGTGCCTCAGGGTTATGTATTTCTAAAACATTAACAAACTTAAAGAGAAGAAAACAATTAGGTCAATATAACCTATATACATTTTTCATTATTGGACACTTTAGGCCTTGAAATTGTCTACAGGCATCTTACTTAAAATGCTGTTATCATGACCTGATTTTGACTGTGGATGTGTGTTCATATGGAAGAAGAAGAAGAAGAAGAAGAAGAAGAAGAAAAAACAATCTGGTTTTATAAGACCAATAAAACCAACCTCTGCGCACCAATTTGCCCCAAAGTACATTAGTCAGCAACCATAGATACATCAGAAATGTCACATTTGATCCATTCATTTCCTCTAATGACCTTTGGAACCATTAATGCATCTACAAGTACAAAGCTACACAGCAATCTCAAAGCCAATTGTTTGCATGAGTTGGCAAACACATTAACCCCTTGCATTCCATATTCAAAACTGAAAGCTTTGCAACATACCAGGTTTTTTTACAGATGATTATTTTACCATCAGTTACCATAAAATTTTGTAGAAATGAGGGAAACACGCAGGGCAGTCTCCAGTCAGGTAGGTTTTGGATTAGACACATAATCAGCCAAAAACACATTTTTGGCTGATTATATTTGGCTGATATTAACACGTTTTAGAATTTTAGTTCCAGAAATTAACTGCAAGCTGCTTATGCAAGGCAAAGGGCAGGTGTCTGCTCTATGTATTATCCCCATCTTTGGTGCAAATCTGTTCTATAAGATATTTAGACTGTCCAACAAGACAATGAATACATTGTTCTTAAACCTGACAGTTCTGTCTTCTCCCTACATCTTTAATTTTAAGTTACCAGATCTTAACCACAGCTTCAGCTCAATGGAGGAAAAAAATCAACATTTTCTTGTAGCTGTTGGTGGTAAGCCCACAAACTTCACATTCCTAAATAAGTACAATTATTAATGTGAAAGATAAAAAAGTGGCTTTTTTTACATGACTGGTGAATATTGTGATACATCATGAAGTGTGAAACACGGAGGTGGAATGTTGTTGTATGTGCAACATCTTTGCACTGTTTTGCACTCTAGTCACTGTGAATTGTTTGACATGACAATTTTGTTCATCCTCATCAGGGACTGTACATCTTTTCATTTCTGACTCAGTGGCACAATCTTGTCCATCGTACCAGAGCTTCACACATTCCGTCATGAAATCATCTGAAACCGCCAGCTCCAAAGCTTGTTTCTAATGGGAACCAAACGTCATGTGCCTTTTATTTCAGTGTTACCTCTCCACGCTATCGGTTCTGCCTCTTTAATTTAAATGCCGTGCTAATATGAGTGGTGGTGGAGAAAGGCATTATCCCCAATAGGGTGGTTCATAACAGAAGGTTCACTACAGGAATAAAAAAAGAAATGTAACCCCCCCCCCATGTGCCTCCACCCTCCATGCACAAACACACACACATACACACAAACACAAACTTCAAGGGCTGAAAATAAATTAATGCTGTATTACAGTCAAGATTAGTTAGTGCATGTGGGCCATGTTACATTTTTAATTTACACAGAATGATGGGGAGTAGGGGGATCCCTGGAATTTCTTCTCTAATGTTTCTGTGAAAGACAGCATGCATGCTGGGGAGCTTAATGCTGCAGGTGTTGTACTGAATTACTGAACTGTATAACCAGGGGACAAACGTCACGTAGTTTATTTGAAAATGCAAATATTTTTATTACTATAATGTCCACATTTGTTTTTTGTGAAATGTCTGCTTAATTAGGCAAATTATTGAAACAGTTTTGCCTTTTTTTTTTTTTTTTACATTTTAACAGCTTTAATTCAGTTTCACGGCCACCCACTGTTGCAAAGTATTTAAGTGAATGCATGAGTGAACGTGTACAGCAAATGAACAAATCACACACCTACAGCAAGGGGAAGTGGCTTGAATAAAAACTAACACAGGCAACCCTGCAGAAATTGAGTCTGACACACCTGTTATAGGCATTTTAAGTGATCACACGTAACGGTACCTGCAAAGGGGATGGGCAAGAATGCATTTCCAGAGCATTCCGAAAGCAAAAAAACAGTGCCCAAAGTTAACCCATAGTGGTCAGTAACAGATTTATTGTGAAGGCATGTGCACCCAAGGAGAGCAGAGGGAGTAGAGCATTTGGAACAAACACACACAGGGAACAGGAGATGATATGGTGGTAACATTTAGTCTTTTAGAAGATTAAATGCAAAGTCAAACTTTGAACCACACTTCATCATGACCATGGCTGTCATGGGACAATATCTTCAAGCAAGCAAGGGAAAAATCATGTAAAATAATTTGACTATTTTACAGTGTCCAGTCTGCTAATTGCACACAACACTTGTTTTTTTCTGGCTTCCCAGCTATTGTATTTGTTTCTCTGATGGAAAAAAGGGAAAAAAACATCCCTCCTAAATGTGCAATGCTATACTCTTATTAGCTGGGTTTTATGTTCCTTCGGTTTAACATGCTTAATATTATTATGCTGTTAACTTGAAGATCGCTACAATTGACAGGTGGCCTGTCAATAAAATCATTTGATTTTATTTCTAGGTCAAGTGTGCATATTGAATATCAGAGAGCTGTGTGTGTGTGTGTGTGTGTGTGTGAGAGAGAGAGAGAGAGAAAAATGGAGAGAGGGTGTGTTTTGAATGTATGAATTGTACAACAATTGCCTTTAATTTTCACCTTCATTCAGTAACACTGATCTGTTGGGTGTTGTGTTCTCTGTGGGAATCAAAGAGATGGCAATACTGTGGACATGGTGCTACAAACTCCTACAGAGTGTTTTAGCACTGATTAAATAGACTGCATCAACAAAGGTTAATCCCTCGGTCAAGTCAGCTGGTGCTTGATAAAACTGACCTGTATCCTTACCACTACAAACACTCTAATACCCTTGCTTTGCTTGGAAGAAAAAACAGACGTATCACAACACGAAACCTTTAATATGGCAGAGTTTCTGTACTTAGCTCAATCTCAAGCTTTCTAAAAGCTCTACTTTTTAAACTTTTAGATAGGGAATAACCCTGACATCTGTTAGCCTTGTGGAGAAGATGTGTAAGAGATCTCTGCCAGTGAGGAAATCCAAGCAGAGATATGCCTTTGATGGGGAGTGTTTGCGATTGAATTTCTGATGATGAAATTGAACTAAGATAAGACAGAAAGATCTTCATACAGCCCTCCTTGCTTTGGTATGTTTTTCTAACCCACTGCCATTGATGCTGCACTACTGTGTTTTCCTGTCCTAAATTTAACTCTCTGAGGTAATTTTGCTGGCATACCTTCAAGGCTGTTTCTGTGCCCTTGGAAATTTATTAAATTAAAATGAAAATAACATGGTGTGGCCATTACCTTTAGGTTTTACTTCTGGGTAATAATGAAACACATGGAGAGAAAGAACAGGGCCATTGGACTTCACAGTAGACGTCACAGTGTAATGTGAGTTTAGCTTTGATTTGATCTTTGTCATGCCATGAAATCAATGTAAAGCTTTGTCCTGTGTTGTGTCATTATAGAGTTGTTCTGAACATGCAGAAACTTTTCAAAGAACCTATCCCCCCCTCAGACTGAGATTACCCAGTATGGCATTCTGTAATGATTCCTAACCATTTGGGCAAAGATGTGTTATGTTCAATTAGATTGATTCCTCTCTTTTTCTTTGCGTGAGACGTTTTGTCACTTGAAGTCCATGTTCTGCCAAGCAAACCGTATGACATAGAGTAGTTAATGTAACATACAGATGTCGCCACATGTTTAGGTGGCAATCTGATACAGATTTATAGTGAATGAAGTAATTAACAAGTAATTTACCTTACGCCGTGGAAAGGTCGTGGCTGCACTTTTGCACATGATGTGGCATACAGTGATCATTGTGTGAATGTGATCCCTGTGTGAGTAGTTCATAAGCTATTTGTGAACCAGGTTACAGCTGCTCCTTTGAAAAAGAACCCATACTATAGCATAACAAACTGTGTCAGCCTTTCCTGCTTGTCTTATATGCATGTCAAATACCCTCACAAAAAGTTGAAAATGTGATTTTCTTACCTTAGCCTGTTTCCCCAAAACTGGTCATGTTTGTTTTAAATGATTAAATGTGGATCAAATAAGCGTCTTCATTTGGCATTTTGTCAATAACTGAGCTCGTTTCAATCAATTGCATTCAAACAGATTAATTGTTTCACAGTTAATTGTAATTTTGTCATTGTCTGTGTGTAGTTGTTTAATTGTAGATGTCCAGCCATTGGTTAGCAAGCCTCCCCTGCCTAACCAGGGGCTAGTTAAATACAGGTGGATGTGGCTGCTGATGGGGGCTTACTGTTTTCAGCAGTGCTTGAGACAAAGTTGGTTTGAGTTTCCTGTGTTTTTCAATAAAATGATTTGATTTTTGTAAGTCACCTTCTTCTTTTTTTTCTTCTTTTCTTCTTCACTGATCACTCTGCCCCCCACTACCCACCCAATTAAAATTAGGAAGGAGGAAGGAGGCATTTTCATGGTGCAGCATAGAATTTTCTCAATGAAATGGTGGATAGTGAAGTGCCATGAGTATTACCATGATGAAAGCAGAATATTGCTTCACTATTCTATTTATATTTTTTGGCAAATTAATTATTAAGAATACATGTGAAATGTTACCAGCTATGGTGAATGGGCTCCTGTAAGCTAACTAGTGGTTGTGAGTATGATAATTATATCAATAATTGGCAGCATTTCTAGAGATGAGATGTCATAAATGTGTAGGTGTTCTTATCTATTCTTCTTTGAGTTGTTGATTCATTCTGTTTTATATGAGTAGGATAATTATATCAATAATTGGCAGCACTTCTAGAGATAAGATCTTATAAACATGAGGGAGTTCTTGTCCTTTCTTCCTTGAGTTGTTGATGCATTTGGTTTTAGTGTTGATGGAGACTATGCATTGATGAAAACTAAAAGCGGAAGACGTCTTATTACTATACTTCATGCAGTCCTTTGCTGAAAGGGCAAAATTTATGATTAAGGTCTGATAATAGCATATGAGGGTCTTGTAGTCTGATTCTGTTTGTCACTGAAGAGCGCTCCACAGACAGTAAAAGCCAATAATTTGCATCAAGAGAGTGGGTGGAGTGGAAGAAAACAGAAATGGCATCTGTAATGGTCGTGAGGAGATCAAAGTCAAAGGACGTTTAATCAATGTCTCATCATCAGATGCAATCACATGTCCTCAACTTGCAGGCATGAGGTATAAGGGAGGACTTTACCCTGACCAGTGGGTCATAGTCAGTCGGAGCAGAGGTAAATCAGTGCATGGAAAGAAATGATGCGGGCTGCTTGCACTGTGACACGAGTTGGCTGAAAAAAACGAAAGGAGGAGATTGTGTTACGCTGTGGTTTCGCAGTTCATTGGTTGGCATGAGCAGATGGCATCGCCTCAGACGCAAGGGGGAACAGGGTTCCGGAGGTCCCTGAGGATCCTTAGTTTTGTCCATGTCGTCGGGGTATTTGCGACATATTCCTGCAGTTGACCCAGATGCAGTGACCCCGCAGAAGGGGCCAACAGTGTTGGCATGACATCCCTTATTGGATGTGCTGGCACATGAACAACTATCTCTGACTGAGAGGTACCAATGAAAAGACTGTGAGCTGCAGTGCTCCCTCGCTCTCTCACTCTCTCTATCACAAGCAATGGTAGGACTACTCATTCAATGATAGAATGTCACTGTCCTAAAAAAAGATCCTTATTCAGACAGTAGACCCATGATCCTACATGCTAATGAAATGATAGATTTTAAAATGAAAGGTTTAACATCCCATAAAAAGGGTCATCTGGTTTTAATACTGACGTGGTTTTTCTCATTGCCAAGTAACATCCTGAGATAGTTTAGTATTCATGGTAAAAAGACTTTGGTCAAATTCTTGAACAATATTTTCCGTCACGGATTCCCTCAGAATGCTAAATTTAACCCATCAATTTAAAAGTTCTTTTTCACAATTTAAAAGTTCACAATTGCAACTGTATGGACAGGTGATAAATGACAAGATATGAATCAGCAGGGGAGTCATGGGTAGTTTAAACACCGGGAAATTTCATTCTGAATCCTCTACTTACTGGTGCTTAATGATTTCAGCCTTATGGGAAATGTGTAGTTGTTTCATAAAGGGATTATTCAAACGGGAACATTTGCATTCATTTCAAGTGATAGGCTGACCGGTTAATAATTTTGCACCAAGCAGATTATTTTAATTATTTTTCCCCATTGAGTTGGGTTATAAAAATGTTATTATATATCAGAACAGGCTCTACAAGTTCAGTTTGTTCAAAATTATAATCAAGCATAAGCAACATCAAGCGTAAGCATACATATATGTAGGTCATCTGTCTTGAAAGTCACCCTGAACAAGCTGTAGTGCATTTGTCTCACCCTGACTCTGTTAAATAACTTAACAGATCAAAAAGTTACTTAACTGTTAAATGTGGCCACTAAAATGTTTTATGAGAAAATATATGGAATTGTGTGACATTTTAACAATTTTAAAAAGTAGTTTTAGCAGAACTTTCACGGTTTCTCTCAATGTTCACGTTTTGCCCATGGGCTATGTTTTATACACACCCATGCAACATTGATGCACTGTGTTCAATGAGCGCCAAACTTATCTCCATTTGTTACTGGCATCTTAATGACTCCCAGTGGGAAATTGAAGACTACGTTGCTTCTTCCCCAAATGACTTGAGATATGCACTGTAAATGAATGTGTATGATGAACAAAATGTATAAGTATATATGTAGTAGTGTATATATAAGCATCCAGAAATTATCATCTGTATATCATTCTCTGTAGTACCAGCCACTCTGGAGTTAGTAGACTAGCCATAGTTTAACTGTTAGATTAGCCTCACCAGACATTCCTTGCTCTGTAGCTTTAGTTCTGTAGTAGCAGCACTTTCTGCACTTCAAATGCAGCACATTAAAAGTTGTGTATAGCTTACACAGAACTTCAGCTACAAAGTGAATGGTGTGCTTAATATCCACAGGAGAGAAAAGCTGACATGTCAGAGCACATCAGGGTAATTATAAGAACAGCAATAAACATCACAGCTCTCCTCACTGTATACCAGCATCTCTGATCTCAGTGAATGCTGTTACTGAGAAAATCCTAAAGAATGTCTAAGCTAACTTAACTTATTGCTCTTAACATTGCTCTTTGTATAAGTCTTTAAGAATGTGGCACACAATTTTACATGTAAATGCAAGAGGCCTTAGGTGACCCATGTTGATATTTTTGCTTGCTATTACTGCTACAAGTTATTTTTGGAATCAAAAAGACAAATTGATTATGGTATGAATATAATTTGATTCATCTTCTGGCTCACCCTCATAAGATGAAGGGCATTAAGTTATAGGTGGAATGCTTTACAGATGACTTGAATATTTGCTTATGTGTACAATGGATCCTGCCACACTAGTGAGCCGCTGAGTCTTTTTGGGTAATTCTATTATCAACTCAGTCCTTTGGTGAAGTCAGTGCTTTGCGTGTGTGACATTGACATGGTGTGGAAAAATCATTGAAGAGGAGCATGTTCAGGATTTTTGGGGTGTTATTCATAAAGATATGATGTGATAGCTCTGGTAGCTTTTTATAGCTGGCTGTATGTCTCAGAAGCAATCAATAAAGGGAGATGTTAAAACAGAGTGACTCTGTAAGATGTAGGATCTTTTTTTCAATGACATAGGACCATGTTTGCCTCTTTCTTTGTCATTTAAATGTGTCAAGTGTGGTTCTCAGTTTTGTTGCCAGTTTTTGTTGCATCTTCAACATTAGCTCCAATTAGTTTCCCTTTATGTGCCAATAATATATTTCATTCTTAAGACTCCTATTACTTGGAATTGGGAGGCTGAAGAATAGCATAGACATCTGTCTTCACATTAAAAAAGTAAACATGTTTGACACTTTATGAAAGCCCAGGTGGATTTTGTATGTGCATATGAATTCATATTGCATGCATGAAAGAATATTCTGTGATTCATGGACAAATGAGCACATTTTATTCAAGTTGCTTCGGCTCTGCAGAAGATGTTTTTGATGGAAGATGGATTGACATTATTGGATGAGGGATAAAATAATGCACATATACTGATGTTCGACCACTGACAGCAATGCCAGACGTCCAGAATAATCTTTAGAGAAGATCAAGTTTGCAAAACATTTACAAAATTACCTTGTTAAGACAACCTTGATATCAGTGGGGAATAAGGCATACCATACCCTCAAATGTCAATTTCACTGTATATTTTGTTGTTTTTTCCTGTCAATGTATCTACATAATATTTTAAGAGAACAAAACAACAAAATCAATATTAAAGCTGACATACTAAATTATGAAAAAATTAAGGACGAACAAAAGTATATCAGAATATTCAAATGTGTTCAGAGAACTACAGTGCACAATTTCTGGTGTGTTTGTGGAGCAGTGTTGAAGGAAGTGGAAAGGTAAAGAAAGGACACAGGTTCAAGTTCAGGGGAGGTATAACTTTTGTACTCTCAAGCAAACTAACTGTCCTGGTCAGTTTCAGTATTTACCCAGCTGCAGGAGGATAATATACTATTAGTTGTGGTATACACTATAAATGAGAATATGAATGTCTGCTTTAATCAGATTAATAGTTTCAGTGGTGGCAAAGCCACCTCGGGGAGTGGTCTGGTTGTCAATAGCTTTGACCAAAGTCTATTTGCGTTACTAACCAAAAACTTTCAACCTTAAAGTGACTGTTTGAAAGCCGAGAAAGATTTGCGCTCTGGTGACTTTTGTCATGAACTGGTCTTGAACTGATTATGAGTGATGTCTGCCCTTAACATCCTGACCGTGGTGGTATTGTAGAACAGTGCAGATCCCTGGATGGGGTGTTGGCTTTGAACCCATGGGCAAGGTGCTTGTCATTGCTTCCAGAACTATCCAGCTGTATGAACGGCTAGTATGGAAAATGTAAGCTCTGGCTAAGGGCATCCGGTGAGCCAATAAATAATGCAAATAGTGTGGGTGCTGCAGGGGAGACAGCTGGGAAGTATGTTCCTCTGTGGACAGAAGATAGAAGTTGCCTGGACATGTTTTTTTATACATTATTTGGCTCACTTTGCCTGCTGTTCACCCAGTTACACAATGTGTTAGTCAGCCTTTAGTGAAGATTTGCAGCAGAGGACCAGGTGCTTTTGTACGGATATGGTGTGACAGTCACAGGTGCTGGGTTCTGGAAGAGAAACTGTGGCTTTCGATGTGTATAAAGCTACAGTGGCTTTGTCTCAGCTTGCTTTCAGAAGCACTGAAGTTCTGTATAGGAAATACTTCACTGTAATTATTGCTTTCTGTAAACAGTGTACAGTGTAATACAATATCAGCAATGAATCAATAAACTAATAATTAACTAATAATTAACTATTAGTTTATTGACTGTCAGCTTATATAATGTTAAAATTCAAGAACTTGAATCGCACATAATAAAGAAAAGTGACTGTCTTAGTCAGAGGAGCTACAGAATCATACAAAATGAACCCTAGATTGAACAGCTTAAAGTAGGGGTTGCACATCCTACTGCTGCCTAGGCTAACTATTCCCTGCAATGCTAAGTGCCCTGCATTGTTAGCACGGACATCTTGTGTAGCTCAAAGAGGAAAACGGTTGAGATTTACGCTGCTTCAGGTTAGATCTGTCTATCGTCCTTATTGTGACAATTCTTTCTAGAGCTCATAGAGAAACAAAATGTATGTA
The DNA here is from genome assembly GCA_019176425.1 of Megalops atlanticus. Taxonomy (NCBI): domain Eukaryota; kingdom Metazoa; phylum Chordata; class Actinopteri; order Elopiformes; family Megalopidae; genus Megalops; species Megalops atlanticus. The sequence goes on from CM032893.1 coordinate 21,310,306, forward strand.
TTAATGTCAATAAAATATGATAGATGCACTTCTTTGCTGTGGGCTTTCAAGCTTTACTGCTCAAACAGTCTCTGGTAGGACATTGTTTACTTAATTGTGTGCTGATTGAAAGAGAGTGGAGTCTATTTATTGATACAGAACACAGACTGTACAAGGGCTATTCTTTTCATTACAAATAACTTGTCATTTCCCCTCAGTCACTTAAAGTCTTCTGAAAATATACCATGCCAACATTTTCTAAGACATATGGAAATGCTTGATATTGAAAAAAAACAGCCCAGCACTGAAGAGAGTGAGCTTACAGTATTCAATTAATACCTCAGTCAAATGTAATTAATTAAGGCCGTTTGTAACCAAAACCATGCAACAGCAGTATCCTCAGAGTTCTGTGGTAGAGAAATAGTGGTCCATCGGTCTAGGACCAGTATTGTCTGATCATAGTACATGATATGGTACATCCATTACTGTCGAACAGAAGGTACTGTTTTAATTCCATGTGGTAACATTCAAGAAACAGTCTATCAATCTAAACAAGTTAACCTGTTGCTTTTTGATTTTATGTGGGTACTTCTTCTAAAGGCCAAATGTAGTACAGTGTGTGGTGGAGTGACCTCATCTTATATGAAAAATCTCAGCTGAAATGGAAAAACACTGACCTTCATTTGTTTTCTGAGGGAAAAGTCATTGGGCATGTAAGCAGACATCTGTACACTCCTAGGACAGCTTTGTTCAGCTTTTCCGTAGGAGGGCCTGAATGTGTTTGGCTCTGTATTGTAGTGTTTCTGTTGGGGTGTGGTGCACAGATTGATGTTGCATTATGGGAGTTCAAACCAAGGTTGAGGTGTATTGTTTTACCCCCCTCTCTGTCTCCTAATTGGACTATAATGCCTTGTCCCTGTCAGCCAACACAATGCGCTGTTCTTCGGACCAGCTGAATTCTAACAAATGTGAACCTAGCTCTTTTGATCCTTCCTGCTCTCATTCTGTCAGGTCTCAGCAATAACAAGGGTTGTGCAGTTCTTTGTTGAGAATAACCAGTGTTTAAGCCTTTCTCATAATAACCTGTATCCATATTTAGTCTAAATGCTATATGCTAAAAAGAAAATACAGTGAATAAATATAGAAAACACACAGTTAATCAAAAGAAAACAATCCGTTAAAGCAAGTGAAACCAAAACATAATTCAGATGCATTTAGTGTGTTGTTACCTTTTGGCTTCAGCATTAAAATTTCCAAGAAGTTCAAACACTGCATGTATTGTATTTTTATTTGTGTAGTCTTAAACATTGGTGTAGCTGTATGTACAGTAAAGTTTCTAATTAATGTGTTTTCCTTTTCTTTGCTCTGGCTGCTCTTCTGGAATCTAATCTGGTCCAGGTGAGTCATAAATGTTTCTAATTACTGCCGATGTACTTTAGCAGTTTGAGTATCAGCTGGTCTTGAGATAAAAACCATTTAGTTGCGAACAGAAGTACTTCCATTCTGTTATGAAAACTGTTTTAGAAAAAAAAATGCAAAAATACCCTGCAAATAAAACAAATGTGTGTGTGAGTATGTCTGTGTACAGTTCAGCTATTTTTCCTTAGCAAGGAAAGTTTTACAATAGGTAGCCAGATTTGGAAACTTCTTAGCAGTTATGTTAATATCTGCCTCTAGGCAGAATCTTAGGAGGGCTCCTCATACTCAAGTTTCTTGTTTATGTAAATCCATGAATGATCCTTTGTTTAACCTGTGTCATGTACAAAAGGCCATCTGGATCTTCCCTATGCTGTAGAATTCTTTACCTGAATTCTGCCTACTGGTATTTCCCAGAGTTGGACACTATTTTACAAACTCTTTTAATGGCTTTACGTGCACAAATCTGATGATTATGATTTAATGTGTCTCTTACCTTGTAGATTCATTTTCTGTTCACAAAAAATAAATTTAGATGGCTTTCAGTACTGAAACAATGACTCTCCTGTCTGATAGTGTATCAAATTATAGCACACTTAGATTTGGCATCGTAAGTACCACCATTCAATTACTAACCCTAACTTTAACCCCACAGGAGCTGTACAGTGGTTACCTTATTCTTAGCCACTTCACTTGAAATTAATTTATTTGTTTGCTGAATAATCTAGAGACTAGATATTTAGTCTCTAATATTTTAAAAACTTTAATGACAGCTGACATCTTTCTGCTTGAGCTTTACACTAGTGCAATACTTTTCAATTTTTAAAAATATTTTTTCAGTGAAAAGTGTTGATGCATAGAGTGGTGTGAATGCTGTTGTTTTGCAGCTATTTTAAAAGAACTTTCTTCTGCTTGAATACCTGATCAATCTTCTGATGCGCTGTGACTCAAATCTCACAGATTTTCATCCTCGGAAAATTAAAATTCATTCCAACTTTTCAGGAAAATCTAAGTGGAGTCAGTACAGCATTCAATTTCAAAGAGCAGGTTCAGTCATTGAGAGCAAGTACTCCATTACTGTTACTGGGTCGTTGTTAGAACCAACCCCTGTGACTGAGTGCAGTGAATACATGGTTTCTGCATTTCATTTTTAACTTGGTGCATTTGTTCTAATGATTGCTCTGCTCGTAATGTTTCAGGAAATAAATCTATTGCCAGTTTCAGTTGCTCCAGAAAATAGTTTATCAAGGTTATTAAAGTATATCCCAAATAGATATTTCAGCTTGGATGTTTGAGAAATACAGTCCCTGTATTTGTTGAAAGATCAAGATTTGCAGTTTGTAAAGGTTACTGCAGATTGAGAGATAACAGTTGTGATGTCTCAATATGCCTTGCAAAGACAGCCAATAAATGACTACTATAACTGGCACAGGTGGGTCAGTTATAGCAGAAGGTCAATGTATCAGCCCATTTAAACATACATTATATATAACTCATGATTCAATTTGTAATCCCTGTGCTTTTTTCTTTTAAATCCTTGTGAAATGAGACCAAAAATAGTCAGTCTATGGCACAGAGAGTTAAGTGAGCAGACCTCTACATGAATACAAAAACACTTTTCAAATACACTGAAATAGCTGCAGTATTTATTATTGGTCTGAACGCACCAGTGGCTATAAACTGTGATTAACAAAGTATTTTGTCACCTGTGGTGTTCACATATGGCAGCTGAAAGAGATTGGAAAGGGCTCTGTCGAGTCCTGCTCCCTTGTCAGCACTCCTTTGCCAGTGGAGCTAAGCCCCCACTGCAAAATGGGGAGTGGAGTCCGTTTCCAGGGCGGAGTGTCATCATTCATGACCCTTTATGAGCAAATCTTTATTTAAGGGCCCTAAGGGTTTCAAGTAGTTTTGTTGCCGTCTCTAATTGCAAAGACAAAGCTTTCTACAAGACTGTAAAATGTTTCTGAGAGTTCGAGTTCTTGATAAGTGTATGCAAAGAAGGCATCTGGTGACACTTTCAAAAAGGAGTAATGACAAGTGACAGAAACACAAAGAAGCCTTCAGGTCATGATAAAGTCATGATGAAATAAAGATACCAGTTCACTACACCTAGAACAGAACTGAAATAACTTTGTTATTGATAGCAAGATGTGTTTCTCTGTTGTTTCTACAACAATCAATATTTGTTTGAAGTCAAATGGGAAAATAGATTTTTACCAGCAATCTACCTTTGCATTTAGCTCAGTAGCTCATTCAGTAGTATATAAAATGCTGTCAAGCTACTGTAATTAAGGAAAATGTAGACAAGGGAGTACTGAACAATGACAGCAAGCTAAAAGGCCTGATTTATTGACTTATCAACATTAAGCCCTCTTCTTTCCACTCTAAAATCAGAACATTCTCTGTGAGATTTTTTCCCCACTCAGCTATACAGAACTAGTCAGAACCCCATCTGCCATGTCATTGCTCATAGCCTGTGTTTCTGTGTCTGACTGGGTGATGACATACCCTTATTTAGTGTGGCTAATCTACACAGAGAGGGATAACCTGAAAATCTGTAGCTGATTTCAGTGCTGTGGCCCGCCAACATGTTTTCATTTACTCCACCCAGACTGCTGCGCTTGTTTAATTCCACCTGGGACCAGCGAGCAAACCCCGATCTATCCCTCTCTCCTCCGGCAATCCCTACGACTAGCACCATGCACCCCCCCACTCCCCCAGGACACACACACACACACGCGCGCGCGCACACACACACACACACACACACACACACACACACACACCTGAATCAGACATTGGAAATGAATCAGCAGGAGGCCCAGTCCCCTGGGCTGTGGACGACTGACAGGAGAACTGAAAGGAGCTGGCTGCGCCCATCCATTAGTGCTCTTAGCAGTACCGCAGTCTGCACAGCAACATGACCGTTTTCAGCAGATAAATTCACCGTGCTTTAGGGGCTTCTTCTCAATGTCTCAGGAAGACCTGGAAAACTGCAATGTGGGGGAAAAAAAGAAAGGATGTAACTCTTGGCAGCGTCTCCCTGCCCTGGTGAAGGCATGCTGTTTTTCTGCTGGGATTTGTAACCTCCCCACCCTGGGAAAATACTGGATGGACAGGAAGAGCTACAGTGAGGTTTTCTTTTCTTGGAATATTTATGTTATACTCAACCATTCGTCATTTAACTTGGAACACACATGATAAGGGGTGTAAATTAAGTGTTCATAGCCAAAATCAGAACGCTTCAGTTCAGACTGCAGTTGGGTTAGAGAAATTCCAACTGTTTGAGAAGACAGTAAAAAATTTTGAAGCGAGTGATTACATCAAACACATGTCACATATAGTGCTCAGAAGAGAGGCTGCACATGTGAACCATTTTGTGATGGAAGAGATAAAGATCATGATACCCGAATACCTGTCCAAATCCAGTAGGAGCTATACTTGTATTTTAGGAAGACACTTTAATCTTACTTTCAGTTCAAGCCATTATCATTTCTCAGTCTGTTTGTGTCTTAAATCCATAGCTTGGATTGTCCCTGTTTCTGGGATGGCAGTGGGTCTGTACTGTGCTATTGGTTAACACGGCACATTGTTTATCATGCAAGGCACACTCAGTTTGAAAACCAACAGGAGGAAAATCCAATACTGCTCTTCGTAACACCTGCTTCGTTATCATTTGGGAGAGCAGAGGTGCATGATTGACTAGTCAATGATTAACAATTATCATACATCACATGCTTAACATATGGCGTGGAGAATAGTACAGGTCCAGCCTAGGTGTAGCAGTCATGTCTGGTAGAAAAGAAAATGAGTATCTGTCATTGCACAGTCTCGAGTGACTGCCGCTGTAAGTGCTAGCTGACTCGTTGAAACCACACCTTTTCACACTTTTTACAAAGCTGAAATACCAACAGCAACAGTAGTTCAGCTCTGTTCTTGGTGAAGAGATATCAATATAAAAACACAAGTGCCACATATTTTATATCTGGTGAAACCTGTATTGTAAAAACAAGGTCTATTGCAAGTGTGACAATGTCGAAGAGCACTTTGAAATGAACCGTACAGTGGTCATTTTGAACAGCCTTCTTTACCTTTGTGGGACAGAGAAAAATATGCAGAGGGAGGAGAGACTCGGGGTGTTTGCTGAAGTCTCGGGCGCTGGCTCACTGGGGTACAGCGAGATGACTGAATGATCTATTATTTTCTTTTCAGCTGAATTGATTTCAGCTTCCTCCCTGTTTTTTTGTGGCCGACGATGAGCATCCCAGGAGCCCTTGTTATTTGTTAAACCCAGCGAGCTGGCGTCGGGGTAATTCCGCGCACTGGATCTCCGAATCGACGATGTGTCACGCGCAAACGTCCTGTTATAAACTCTTTTTTACACTTTTCATCATCTAACCACCAACAGAAATTACTTGTCCCCTCGCGTGGACGCACCATCGATTCCCATGATTCATCACGCCCCGTTTCTCTAATCGCGTCCGCTCGCGTTGAATCGAGGACGCCACGCGTGAAGACCGCTGCTGTCAGTGACGAGGGCAAAGGAGGGGCTGACTGGCCTTGTATCACGGGGGTGGGGGGGGTTGTGATTTGATGCTACCTTGTGTCTGGTTGCTTGGATTGTCATTGGCTTGTGCGAACATAAGTGATTAGTGATTGCTGTGAGGGTAACATTCACCGTGCGGTAATTCAGCAAAGCAGGGGGCAGCCAGTATTGTTTGTTTCTCCCTAATGCAATCTCAGCGGGGTGTGCTGTATTATTACCTGTTGACATTTGCAGAATACCATGAGTAAAGTAAATTAACCGCAATAATGTACTTTATGACATCTGCCGATTGTAAACTGATCAACTGTTAAAGAAATTCAGGATAAATAGGTATGACGGCTTAATGAGCAACATGTTGTCTTCGTCAAATATTAATATGTTTGTGTATCGAACACAAAATGTTACAATATTCATTCTTGTCAGATGGTACTTATACCCATAAAGTAAATTGATTGCCTTTCAACACATTGTCAAGTACTCTGGTTGTCAAAGTAAGTGTACAGTCTTGTCTTAGTAAATTATACTCAGTGTGTATGAAGGATGTACTGAGAGGAGTTGATATGTTTTTCATTTTAAGTACATAGTTTCAAAGTGACTCGGTGTGTTCTTCCCGCTTTGTCAATTTTCAGTTTAAAATAGACTTACTAATTAACAAGAAGGAGCTTTATGTGGCAAACTGCGGGGCTGCATTTAACTTCTTAATTACTGCAGCTCTGTTCTGTTGAATAAAGATAACTTGTAAGCAAGATATTTAATGTTCAGGATCTGAAATTATTTTTTCATCAACTGATAAAACGCATATGTGTACCTCCTGTGTCCTTAAATTTCAGTATCCAATTAAAATACTAATTTAAAGGTAATTTTATAAATATACCGTAGTAGGAAGCCACACTGAAAAGTCTTTTACTAAGCAACACTGTGAACTCATTATAAATTCTTTTGTGGTTTTGTGACTGACTCTGTGGTAATCAGAGTCTCATACAAACCACTGAATTCATTTTACATTCAAAAAGATTAAGAGGACTCAAGGTACTCCTGTATGCCAATAGATTAGTCCAAGACAACCATATAAAAATGCGTTGAGGGTTCATGTCAAAATTGCAAAAAAAAAAAAAAAAAAAAAGAAACTGACTTGTTGCAAGGAATCAGAATTCAGTATCGACTCACTTCTCACTTCCTGGAGCAGGGAAATGTCATGTGCTAATACGTCATGAATACGGGTGGGAGAATTCTCAGCTCCTTACACAATTTAGTGCACCTCATTTGCATGTAAGTGACAGGTAAGGTTGAGGCTGAGATTTAGCGCCCCTTCGAACAATAGTATGATTTTGGAGGTGGGTGAAAAAAAAACTTTTTTAAATATGTCACATAACATAACATGTCACCAGGACTATGTGCAGCTGAACCTGATATTCTGCATTTCAACAACACAGTCACACTGTGGATGATACTTCGTGCAATAATATAGAACACTGGCTGACGTCTTAATAGTACCAAATGACCATTGGTACTGTTCAAATGTCTGCCAGTGTTATGCATTATACCACATGTTATAATAGAGCCCAAGATGACAAGATTTTCAGATTTAGAGTCCACTTACAATTCTTTTTGCTGTACTTCTGTGAATTCCTGCTGAGCCGCTCAATTGTTACAAAGAGAAAAGAGGATGTAAAATATTCATCTGCTATCTGGCATCAGAAGTCACCCAGGTGTCAATCATGCGGGGGTGTGTTCCCGTGTAGGCTGCTGTGCTTTCTTCTTTGTTGAGTGCACCGGCCATCTCTCCACTTCCTGTCCATTCTCCAGGCTTCCACACGAGTCAGACTAGGACCAATCACATTCAGTTGTGTCAACAAGTGAAGTTACTGTGTGAATATGTTGGTAGTCAATATTGAACTCATGTGGTTCAGAAGTAAAACTACTTTTTATGCATATTATTTGTCTATTGTGAAGGAACCGTAGGTGAGGCGTAGGGTTGTGCAATTAAATAACAGACCAAACACAATGTAATATGAAAAGGACTGTAGGACTTTTATTGTGACAGATATTCGCTGCCCATAGAAATGGCACAAAACAACAACAAAAAAAAAAGTAAAAAAGGAAATGAACGCTACGTCCGTTTGGAACCTACCTGCACCTCCCTCAGTTCCTCTCTATTACTGGCCAGCTAAGCTGGTTCCTAGTGCAGCAAACGAATCCAAGCGAGCAGGCAAGAGTGTAGTCAGACACAATCCAGGATCAAACACCAGTGCAGTTTCTCATATAAAGTTATTCAATACACAGATTAGTTGTCAGCTCCATCCAAACACACTCGCTCACTCACTCACTCACTCACTCACTCCCTCCATGGTTTCCCCTCAACGGTATTTTGCACCCATTGAGAGATTGGGGAGCCTTAAACAAGCCAGGGGAGAGTTCATGGGCAACAGGTGTATGGCTGTGAGCTGGCTGGAAGATACGGCCTGGCCCCAGTCTGCTAAGGAATGGAGCCACTCTTCTGGTACATAATGCCCTTCCACTACCACTCCTATAGTCCTGTTACACTATGTATTTATTACAAACTCCTGAATAACTTGTGCAATTATGAAAAGGTTCACTCATACAAATACAACACATTCATACAACAAACTGTGTCATTGAGTAATTTTTCAAAGTTGGTAAGTCTTTTCAATTTTCTGAAGCTGTTTGACTCATCACTTTAATATCATACTTTGAACACTTTATACAGCTACTACTTTGAACACTTTGTGCCAAAGCATGAGACTTGAGGTGACTGCTTCATGTAGCTGTGCAGTGATTAACTGCATATTGATGTCATGGTCACTTGTTAGTACAGGTATGTGTTCAGAATTTTGCACAGCTAGGAATGGGTCAGAAAATGCATCAAAATTCATAGAAATTTCCAGCTCTTCTCTTGTGTTGTATCTGAATCATGCATAAATGCACAATGTTCATTCTACAAAAGAATAAAATGGAGCTAGTTTGGTCAGAGAGATTAAGATCACTTTTAATGACTAACTTAACTGTTTGTTCAGTCGCAGTTGTGGAGTAGGGGTGATAGCACTGTACAGTAGTGAACTCCATAATGTTCTTTTTAGTCATAATCATCAACCCTTTGATTCTCACTGATAACCTCTTAACTACTGGAAAAGCTGTGTTCACTTCTGCTACCGTTAGTTTTGTGTTTACATGTAGGTGTATTTTTAAATCCATTTTAACACTTTGTTCTACAGCCACTGTGTAAAAATACAGTTTTAAAAGTGCAGGGTGATCACATATTTCATATCATGTTGCCTCTAATAATATGCATATAAATCAATTCCTGTGATGACATAATTGCAGAAAGATCAATATACAAATAATGAAATCAGGCAGCCCCGTTTGTCTCCCATGGAAACTGTCTGTCAGAGTGAACAATTGAAGAGAAAACCGATATATAAACTGTGCAAGGTTCTTGGCCATATTTGATTTATGGGCTTTGATTCCGTTGACATAAATCACCTGATGTTCATTTCCATAATCACAGGCCTTTGCATTTTAAGAGAGTCTTACAGGTACTGGGGAAAGAAACACAAAGATATAGTTGTCGTAACACACATCTCTGATGTGCCATTGCCCATTTCCCTCTGTTCCCTAGTATCGGGTACATAATATTTTTTTAATAATTTTTGTTCCATTACCATACCATGCATTACTTCTCAGAAGATGACGCATTTGTTGTTCCCTGAGCTGTTTAGCTGAAATTGTCATCTCCAAATGGATTGTTTTCTTCCAGCTTCCTTCTGAGGGTTACACATTCATTTTCCTTTAATCCACTGCAGCGGAATGTGTTAGCATGGCTCGCACTGGGAGAAAGATGTGCTATGTTTTTGGGTTGCCTCTCTGTCCTACTGTGACTGTGTGCACAAAACTCTTTTGATTTTCAGGTCATATTTTAGAAGTTCAAGGTATCAAAGGCCCTTGATAGGTGTTCAGTCTCTAATTCACCCACTTGTTTGTCATTGATTTTTTTGAAAAACCGGATAAATATTCCTCTCCTTATTCCCCATAACTCTTGTTTCTCAACTTAACAGTCAAACTACAAGTTCAAGTACAGATGCTCCTGATCTTTTTTTATTACTATGTGACCATTTACAATCATCCTTAAGATAATATCCATGCCTGTCCATTATGCATTCTTCTTTAAGGATTTGTGCACCACCTCAGTACTTGTGAATATATAGCAGCCCAACTTACCACTTCCATTTTTATGTATGACATTGGCTGGATATTTATGCTTTATATTTTCTAAATGTCACAGTCCTATTCTGTAATTTTCATATGGGTGGGTATTGTCTCACCTACCAAGGACTGCCTCTTATTGCATAAATCAAGTCTGGCAGGCCATCTTCATTTACTCTGCATCTTGACTTTTGTTGTTGTTTTTATGTAAATCTGCATTGATAGCAGACTCCTGGTCTTGTACAACACAGTGGCAGTAGAAGAGGAGAAAAAAAAAAACAGACAGGAAGTTGCTGGTGCTCAGTATCAGTCCGCACCAGTTTTGACATGTGATCCCCTGTATATGCTCCTTACTGCTTGTCCCATCTTTGGGAAGTGGTGGAAGTGCCCCCCCTGGTCGCTCCCTGCTACGGCTCTCTCCCTGTTTTCTTCCAGGGTGGTGACAGAGTGCCAAAGTGGAGCGCAGGGGGAGGCATGTGATGTTGTCATTAATGGGGTTGGAGAGGGGGCTGTGCTGTCATCTCTTCTCCCTAACACCTGTGTCACAGAGGCCCACTTTGGGGAGCTCAGCAGCAATACAATATTTTTTAATTAAGAGCTTTGCTGTGATCTGGCAGAGGCTCGCCAGGGGGGCTGACACCAGCCTAGCGAGGCACTTTCATGCCTTTGAATTGAAACCCAAATAATGGTGCGCAAGCTTACCTCTTTTGGAAGGATGGATAGTTCCGGTATGCAAATTGCTAAGGTGGCATGAAAAAAAAATCCCAATTGCACATCCCCTCACCTCTTCAGGCAATTAAAAGTGTTATCTCAGCTCACCCAAATAGTATGGTTCAATTACACACATACAGAATGTCAGAGGAAAGGCATCACCATATTTATGAATGCACGGTTGTGAAACAATCCAGGCTGTGAATCTGGATATTGATGAGATGTTTTTGGCACATTTGGCACTGCTCATTAGTGACTTGCCAGGATGTGCTCATGTGACTTTGACTGTTGCATGACCACTACGTCACCTCATTAGTTAGAGAGGTGACTGGGCACAGCTGCTGAGGTTATTTGCCTGTGCAATCAAACCCCTACAACTCATCCAAAATGCAGCCGAACGTCTACCATCTCCCTAAACATAGTAAAGTTAGTCCCCTCCTCACATGACTTCATTGGCTTCCTGTCATCCCTCTCATCAAATTCAAAACCTTGGTGCTGACATACAGGACAGTGAATGGGACAGCTCATACCAACGATTGGTCTTCAATGTTCTGTCAAGGTCGTTACACTCTGCGACTATGGGGCAATGGACTGTCCTGTCCCAACGGACAGGACAGTCAGATTGCATAAGTTAACTTGTGGTAAGGCTTTCATAATGTTATGCTCATAGTCACTGGTCTGGGAGTGTTGTTAGCTGGATCTGATGCTGTTGCTGATTTAACTTGAATGGATACACATGTTATGTTGTGCAGGAAGGCTCTCTGGATAAGAGTGTCTGGTAAATGCATGTAATGTAATGTAATGATTTAACTTCTTGATTATCAATGATGGTGAAAATCAAGAAAAACACATAAGGGAATCCACATACCCCACTTAATACACCATGAATTACACTGATGTATTCAACATCCAAAAGGTACCATACATACAATTCCACACAAGCACAGAGAGAGTGATGAGTTTCTTTTGATGATCAGTATATGAAGATGCTCATGAACTCTTCCTGGAAAGACGGAAAGGATCTGAACAGTCTTTTCAGAGCTGAAGACAATGGTGTGTACTGCAAGGAACCTTAGGCACCTTACTGCAAGACCTTTTTTTGCTATGTGGTATTTTACTCCTGTCATGCCATTTCAAATGAAGTTAAAAAAAGACTGTCCACCTCTGACCTGTTTCCCTTTGCTTTTAACTTTACTTTTCAGTTTTACCAGCGGTCACCTGTGGGAGGAACAGTTACAGTGCAGCTTGGACAGCAGCACCTACAGTTACATACAGTTAATTCAGTTTTAAAAAGTCAATCTTTTTTAACCCTTTGATGACCTTCCCACCTTATTTTAATATTTCCATTAAGGTCATTCTAAAATTTCAGTTGAAAAATTGAATATCTAAATGATTTTCAGCCTTTCAACCTCCAAATGCCATGCCTTGCATTTATTGTGTCAAATAATGTAGTCTAGGTATTCCAGCAATTACTTGACATTTTACAGGGTTGTCTAAAGTAAAATAATGTATAAAATATCTAAAACCTCCTAAATTGAATAATTTCTGTCCAAATGAAAAAAAATGTGGGTTTAATGTCTATATCTGTATCTATGTCCATCTAACACAAAATTTCACATAGAATTATACTGTTGCTACAATGGTTTGTTCCCCAGTTTATACAGTGTACAGTGCAACCTCCCTGTACATATTGTACACATATTTCCATATCTGGGAAGTACACATATTTCCCATCCAAAGTTGTTGCTGGCTTGTGCACTTGTGCAATAACCACAGTGTGACATTAGTAGGTACAGGTACAGAGGTATTAGGGCCATTTAATGTAAAGGGAGGGCATAGTTGGTGTCACCACTTGACCTGCTATCTTCTCTGACAGCAGCACTGAGGAGAATCACACTTCATGTGAAGTGCCCCCACCCCTTGCCCCTGCAAGCATCTGAAGCAGGCCAGAGACAGGCCAGCTTCTATCCTGGCCTTTGATGATAGCTTTCCTTTTTCTGTTCCCTATTCCTGCTCTATCAGTCCTTCACTCCTGTCTCAACTGTTGTCACCCTTTCCGTTTTGTAACACTGAAGAAATTCATCTCAATTATTTTATTATGGCATTGCAACTGTATTTGTACCTGAGTGTCTTACCATTAATTCTCTGTGGTACGCTCTGGAAGGACACTGGGATGATCCCATTGAAGGGCACTATGCAAAAATGAAGCCGCATTGATGAATTGATAGATAGATAACAGTCCAGAGATCCTGGGAATGCATCCAGATGTTTACCCATAAAACCCTCATGTCACAAGCAGTGAGGTGATGGAATGGAGCTGGCAGGCTATCCAGGGGGACATCTCTGAAAGACTGTGGAGTCCAATAGGCAAGTTCCTCCTATTTTCACACTTAAGAGGACATCAGATCACATGAAATACAGGATACAGGATTTTGGACTTTTGATTATTGTAAACAAAGATCAGAGGAGTGGTATTTGCGCAAATTTGTTGCCATTGTGTAAGGCTTCATAACAGTTGGCAACCTCTTTATGGTGATTGATTGACAGCTTGGGATCAGTATCAGAATATTATGTCTAGTTTTCAATGGGGTTGAGCCAGGACTAATGCAAACACAGTGAATGCAGTTGCCCTCGTCAATTTTGATATTGGACACTGTTTGAGTCCCACTGATGAGGGGTGAAAATTGAGTTTACAGTATGGCATCCAAGATAGCAGCCTTCCACTGAATCTCAAAAGAAGTACCCCAGTGTAGGACCCCATATTGTTACCTTGTATCACAAATCTCTCAAGGCCAGAGGACCTTAATCCAATTACCTGCTACATCAATACTGGTTAGGAAGGACGTGCAGTTTCCACCTAGAATACACATGGAGAAGTGACAAATCAATATGTTCAGGGACACAACAGAAATGGACCCAAAGGTATCCATCATTAGGCTTGTTTGGTAATTGCTTGAAATGGGCCACACAAGCTTTCAACTGTAGCCCACAGACGGATTTGTCAGTGCTGTTAATGATGAATTTATAACACCTATGGGGAGGCTGTGTTCAGATAACATAATGCTTTAGCATTGACTTTTCTGAGTCTGCTTGGAGAGCCTGCTTGCTTAATGGCCAGACCGTTATTTTAGATCTGTTTCGGTCACATGTTGTCATGTTTGAAATGTGATTTCAGTTTTGTAGCAAGATGATTCAGGGTGGTTGGGTTCTCTTTTTTCTGGTATAAGTGTGACTAATTCAAAATGTAATTTTGCCCTTCTCCTCAAGGTGATTGTAGTGTATGATATCCTTATTGAAAGAAAACAGCTTATCTGTCATAATTATAACAGCTCATTCAATGCAGAGTGAAATACAAACCGTAGAAATCCATTCTGTAATTACACCTTTCTTTCTATTTTGCACTTGACAATGCCCATTTCACCTTATCTGTCTGGCTGTATTTAATAATGAGATGAATCTTCTCTTATGAGCATGTTATTATTACCCGTTTTCAAATGACATGGAAATAACCCTCTCCCAGACCGCCCACATTTGCCTAATAGAACGATCTCGTGGAAGTATTATCGTACAATCAGTTAATCGCGTTGATATTATTTCTGTTGCCAGCTCTCAGTCATCGGCTATGGAGGCCCCCCAATTGGATTTGAATTTGTTTCTATATTGTGTTTATTGTGTTGCTTCTGCACGTGTGTAGTGAGCAGATGTGGAGTAAGGCCTGTGAAATTACTTTTCCCCCCGTCTTCCAATAACTGCGTGTAATTTCTTCAGCCCCATTATTCGGACTCCGTACAAGATTAGATGGCCTGCTTAATCTAATTTTATTTTCAAAATAAACATTCCATCACCTTCTGTTTTCGCCTTTCTTGTGAAAATGTCATTTTCTCCAAATCTGCTTTTTTTTCTCCCCCATTGTTGTTTTTTTTTTATTAGATATTCATGAGTGCTCCGAGCTGTTGAGTTTGGCCCTTTAGAAAACCAGCCCCTTAAGTTCTCGCCCAAGCTTCAGAGGGACGAAGATTGAATTTGTGCTTTCACAATTTAGGCTGAAGGGCACCGCACACTGAATAAACGCCTTTTTGTGCACTGCCATTCAGAATCAGGATTAAATATTTGAGCCAATTATGAGCAGCTCTGACTTTACATGCTGCATTGCTTTACTAGAATGAGCCACCCTAAAGTTATGAAAATGTGCAGAGAATGCATTAATTGCCTTAATGTATTATGTGACATAATAGTTTGTAATAGCAAGATGGAAAGAGTATGAAATGTCATTTGTAATGTGAGACAAATGAAGTAAAAAAAACATCATTGTACTACAAAGTAACTGTTGTATGTGAGGTAAAAACATACAGTAATGTTACTGCAAATATACAAACTCAGATGATTCATTTACAAACACACAAAAACATCATTTCCCTCAAGAAAAATGCAAACAGAATAGTGGTCTACTTTCCTTTATAATGTACCCTGCATGTTCTTACTGTAATTATGGCTTGTATCCATGAAAAATGAGACACACGCAATCACAGATAAAGACCCTGTCTAGAATTAAGTTGCTGCCTTTTATTATAAAGACAAATAAGAAAAAACAGGCTTTCTGTACTATCAACATGAAGAAATGGCTCATTATAAATCCTCCCAATAAGTGACAGGAAAAGAGAGTGATGCACCTGAAATCATCTGGAATAATAGCTCTGTTATTCTTTAATGAGACAGCAGAAGCCTGAAAGTCTGCACTCAGTCCAGCTAAATAAGGTGGGGACATACATTAAATGGAAGGTCTTCAGAACTCTTCAGAAATCCTCAAGAACAGAAAACTTTTCAGACATTTCAGACATTTCTTCCACTTTCTTCCATTTTCTTCCACTGCTCCTCAGTTTCCCATGAAGGCAATCATGGGATTGGGACAAAATATTTTGCGAAGGGTCACACGATCACCACAGGAACATACTGATATCCACTCAGTCAAACATCATTATTATTGTGGTGGTATGACCCAGGTGCTGGGTTTTGGTTTCACATCAGTATTAACAATTCTACCATTAAGATGAGCTGTGCTGCATTGGACTTAAAAGAATATAAAACAAATGAAAATTGTTACTTGCGTTCTCTCACATGGACACTAACACATGCAAGGCCAGGAAAGGGGTTGCCTTTCTTGATATATTTTCCATTGCCTGCTTGGAGCACGGAGTATTGCAACAGGAACTCCAATGGGTGTTTTTAAACAGATTATTTTCTTCTTCTTTGCCTCGAGTTATTGCAGAGAACCACATTTCTGTCAACTCAGCTCAGCTTAGGGACCCACCAATCACAATGTAATCTTGTAAAGGGGGCCTCTGTGTCCAGTAATGCAAATTGCTTATTGTACATGCGGCAACAGTCCACCTCTGTTAAAACAAAATACATATACAGCTTGACATTGACATGGTATGGTAATGAAGACATACTGGTGGGAGGGTGCGGTCATGTTTTACGGATGTTAACTCAATTGCATCTGTGGTACCTACAGTCGGTTTGGCAGTCATGTCCATAGTGATGTTATTACAGACTTGTTTTCATGATCAGCTTTCAGTTGGCACCTCCACTTAGGGTGGGAGGTATACGCTTAACAAAGGACGATGTAGCTTAAATTTGAATTCTGTAATTTGTATTTGTTGAATTTGTAATGTTGAATTTGTAATTCTAATTAACAGTGAGCTTTTTACAGCCTATTTGTTTATGTTGTTGTATTGGGATGGCAGGTCTGCCATCTGCTAATTTACAGGTTGGCAGGGCACACCCCACACCGGTACACCACCAAGAGTTAGGCCCTATGTATGGTTTCCTACAGAAACAGCCACAGAATCAGAATCTGCATCAGAATCAGACATTATTGGCCAAGGATGCTTTTACACATACAAGGAACTTGACTCCATTTCCAGTGTCTCTTGTAGTGCTTACAACGTCAAGGTGACAACAACAAATACCGAACAACAGTAGTGCAGGATACATGCATGGAATAAGGATGGAATGAATGAGGTATATAAAAATGAATATGAACAGTTACTGTACATTAACAGCTACTGCTACAGTAGGTTAAAGTGCACATGAATGCAGGCTGTAGGTCTGTACAACTATTAGTTATAGACAAATATTACACTGTGTTATGTACAGCTATTGCACAATGAGCATGAGATGAAGTGTACCTGAGTGCAGACTCTGGATATTCACAGCTATAATTATACAACTATAGTGTATATAGTCAGCATGTACTGACTCATCACAAACATTGATTTTATGCCATGTATTCTCATTTAACTAACATAATAAATGCTGGATAAACTTAGACCATTTTCCCTTTCTCCCTTCTGTTTTCTACCACTGTGGTCTTGCGTTGCATGTGGTAGTGCAACTGCCTGTGTCTGTACCTCTGCCATCTGAATGGCTGTCTCCCTCCCCACCTTCTTTTGTAGTCTAGCTTTGTACTTTCCGATGAGTGATTTGTTAGCTACAAACAAAACGGAATGTTTTAAGCTTTACATAAAAAGCATTCACCAAAGGGGGGTTGTTGTAATACAATCGTGTGTGTCCACACATAAATTCAAGGGCTAGAATTTGTCTGCATACAGGCCCCAGGATGTATGGCTATCTTAGCTATGGTAAAGTACACAGGAAAGATTGAGCGTCTATCCATAACAACATGAAAGACATGGGAGAAATACGCCAAAGTAAACAGAAACTGAAACCCAGGGGTAAGAAAGAAAATGTTAAACAATGTGTGTGATGGCTCAAGGCTGTGTACATTAATCAGCTGAATTAATAGAGCACTCTACTCAACAACATTTCATCGGCTGAGTATGGGCCAGTGCCATTCTTTGTGGAAAATATATGCAGAGATACAATGATAAGAGGTGAACTGGATTTTTGAGTATAAGGTTAACAGTAGCTGGTCCTAGTCCTGGAAACTTCCCCATCCTTTTACGATAGGATTAGGGACAGTTCCTCTACTACTCAGCTGCAAAACAAATGATTCCCAATAAAAATACAGTGAGCTGGAGACAAGGTCAGGGGAGCGTGATTAACTGGACTACAATAGAACCGTACCCCCATCCCACCACCAACAAAATTGTTCTCATTGCCAGAAGGTCTCATTTTTTTCCACCACAATTCCCGGAGAGGCACAAGGTGACACTGGATTTTATCATGTTTCAGCCAGCAGCTCTCAGTCACCTTATTGCCAGTGGGCTGGCTTATCAGTTCAAGGCCTTTACAAAGTGTCAGAGCTATCTTTTTTTAGCCTAATGGTACTCAGCCACTAAACTTTCCATGACCGGATCGGAAAGCACCCATTAAAAAGTGAAACCCAAAGCAGTCAGACCTGAAGCGGAAGCGTCCGCCTTTCCAGCTGGGCATCTCTGTGGATGTGTGCATCCTGTACAGCTGGAGAAAAGGTATTGAACTTCCACTGATCAAAACCAACTAGTTCTCCCCAGATCACAGATGGGTGCAGGAAGCCATACAATCCCACAATGCATTTGATGCTGATACTTCCCTGAGCAGCATATTTCAAGCCAGAGGAATATATTTGACAGGACAAATATTCCACTTATTCACCTTGAGAATCTCTCAAGTATTGACTACTGACCCTAGAAAACGAATATTCAGTGTTGTTTTTTGTTGACAGGAGTGCTGTAAGTCTAAGGGTCTTCAGCCTTTAGTCATCAGTTTGTTCAATAGTGTGGAAAAGTGTTGAAGGCAGTGGACTTGTTTGGGAATGTCAGAATGAGAATGTTGATAACCCAGACATTAGACCACATACTCAAGGCAGCATGGGTAAGGGGTATTCATCAGACACTGAATATACCTGTGTGGCATTTTCTGGTCTCATCAAATACAAAAGAATTTAAATCTGTGTGGAACATAGCCTGTAGGTCTTTACAATGAGATCAGGTTCATTTAAATAAAGGGAAAACAACATGGCTTAGGGATGCAGAAGAGTACAGTGATGAGTTATTTGATGCTAATATAAAATGCAAGGAGATTATTTGTTTATTCTTTTCTTGGCTGCCGGAATGCAAAACCGCTTGACCCCAAATGACTGCGGGCTTTGTAATTTAGATATATTTTCCATAACAATATGAAGGGGTTGCAAGAAATACAACAAAGTAAACAGAAATGGAAAATCAAGGGTATGCAAGAGAATGTTAATATGCGTAATGGCTCAAGGCTGCAGACGTTAATCAGCTGAATTAATTGAGCCCTCTGACAATCACATTTCATTTAGTCATAACTGGCTCCTTTTGCATATTGAGTTGTCATTGAAGAAGTGCATTTTTACAGTTTCACCATGGGGGTACCAAAAATGGCTTTACTGTACAATTTAATGAGCAAGATTTTTTTTTTTCATTGAAGCTCATGAGCAGCAGGGGCTCTTTTTACTCATTTGTGACACATGAGAAAAAGGGCAGAGGCCATTAGCAACCAATGGGAATTGAGACCTGTTCTGTGGTGTTTTTCACTATGTGGGTGGGAGTGATGGTTTGGGGTGACATCCATTTGAGGTCTGGTGTCATTCACATCTTAGGCGGTCAGACTGCAGGCGGTGACCACTCTTTGATATGTCACACCTCTCTGCAGGGTTGGCGGCATCCAGATGATGCATGCAGAACTTAGATTTTTTTATTCATCCTTGAAAAATATTGCAGCATATTCACATACAAACTTAATATTATTAAACATATGATTATCAACAACAACAACAACAATAATAATAATTATAATAATGTCCTTTACCTTTACTTGCCTCTATAACTTGAACATTGTGATAAAAGACTGAAGAACTGATCAGTCCCACCTCTGCTGAGATGAGTGAATTAGGGGAAAAAAATCCAGGTACTATACTATATATACTATATTGGAATTCAGAGTCTTCTTCTTTCTTCAGACTCTTACTTTCTGAGAATACAGACAGATGAACACCCCCAAAAAAAAAAAAACCCATAACGTTAGAGGTTTTTGGTTTAAATCATGATAAGTGAGAAAGGGAATATTTAGCAATCGCATAGCTGTGTGTCACGAAGTGCTAATGCACATATCCCTCGAGCAACCACAAAGCTATCACTTCATTACGTGATAATCCCACCATTCAGACGTGTTTAAAATAAATCCCTCCTTTGCTCCCATGGTTGTTGTTCCACACTTAACTGTATCTAAGCTCTTGTTTTTACATTCATTTTCCAGCCACAGTTAGAATCATTTGTGCTGTGTGAAGTGACACAATTCTCCCTTCAGAGAAACTGAGAAAAAATGAACCAAGACAAGGTCAGCAAATTTTTTTTTCTCAAATGAGCTTTTCTTTTTGGTTTGTTATGTTTTATCTGCATTAATTGACAAGCAACGCTTTAGCAATAGAGCAGGACAGCAAAAAGCCATCATTTTTATTCTGTCTGCCTGCCTTTTTATGCCTGTGCTGTGCTCCAAAGGAGTTCAGTAATTAATCAGTAGAGTGTGAATGTGCACCTCGGTTTGTCAGTCCCCCACCAGTTACTCACTGAAGCACAGTCAGGAACATCATTTTGACTAGCACATCCCATTGGGAGATGCCACCAGTGGGATGCATATTCAGGTACTGCAATGGCACATTCTTTATTGCGTGGTGAGGTTTTTTGGCAGATTGCCTTACACTCGAACTGTGGATAGAAACAGTGTAAACGGCACATTTCAGCGCTGTCAAGGATAAAGAAAAAAGAAACTACAAGTGGATTTTGAACATTGGCTATTGGAGCGTGAAGGCAACAATCTTTTTAAGACTGTTACAGTATGCATTACTGAAAGATGAAAAATATATGAAAAATATGTTATATTTTATTAGATCAATGTTATTGTATAATTGTGTAATATTTTACATAATTGCGCAATATGTGTCATTCTTCATTCAAAACTATCCAAGCAAATGTTGCATGCGGAGTGGCATGGAGGAGCTAGGCACTGTGTTCTTGCATGAAAGCACTGATATGGTATCAGACAAGCCTGTTTTGAAACGCCCATATTTTATTTGCTGTTATACAGTCTAGCATTTGCACACCTGAAAAAAAAAACTGCTGGTTTTTGCAGGTGCATCAAAGGGAAAAAAAGCAGAAAAAGCAGAAAAACAGCTCTCGCCCACTGTGTTCGGCATAAATCACTGTGTTCTTGACAACTCTTGACAATAACTGATTACAAGAGTCATGTTTTATTTGTACATACCTTTCTCAAAGCATTAGCAGCAGACGTTCCAATGAAAGTCTGTTAGACTGAAATCTTAGCAATCATCACATAATAGAACACTGATTAGTGTGAGAAGCATTGTGCAAAAGTTGTCCGCGCACCTAATACTGACATGTATTGGAATCACAAAACATCTCGTATGTTTCTTTTATGTCCACCAATGTCTCACCCTGGTTGGACATATTGATGTTAGGGTTATAGGAACAAGTTGGGATTACAGTGAGCAAAGTGAGTATTTGCTGTTTCTTCTTTAGGCAGCATGCTATTTACACAATGTAGTAAAGGCTTTGAGTTGCCGTATACACAGATCAATTGTGAAGAAGCAGCTTGATGCTACAAAACAAACAATTCCTAGTACCCTAAACCCACATGATAGTAGAAAGATAAAACTGGCAACCATGCTTGATCTTTAGCACATGGCTATATACATACAGAACAGATTGCTGTGTGTCATTGTAGACCTGGATCTGCAACCAGAGGGTTGCCAGTTTGATTTTAGGAAAGACATTTCTCTTGTACCAGGTTCTTAACTGTAACCATTATACTATATCATATAAATCAGTGATATTCAAGTTCCTTTGGATAAAGGTGTCTACTGGGAAATTATACATTTATAAAAATTAAAGGTTTTAAAGTAGCTCATTACATTTAAGCAATGAGCTGGCTCACAACCGGCCCAGAACCTACATTCAAAGATATTCCTGAGGTTGTTGAAAAGAATGGACAATTTTTTTAAATGTGTGAATGTGTGAAAAGGGAACAATTCTCCTAAGACAGCTCAACAACTCTTCTGCCTAGCATTTTCTTGGGCAAATAGTCCATTTTCCATTGCTCATGACCATTTTATATTTTAGTTTGACTAATTTACATTAGTTTCACTAATTTACACACATCAAACACTAGAACAGAGGGGCCATCTTTCCAGTTGATTCAACTCCCATTTGCGAGGGAGAACAAGGGTTTTCCTAACCCAAGTTTTCAGACTAAAAAACCACCTATTCAGACTATATCTTGGCTCCTCAAACTCTGACCTCTCCCCACTGTGGTAAAAGCTTGTGGTAAAGCTTGATTACATATAGAAGCATTAGAGGCAAAAGACTGGTAGCAGTATAAGCCTTTGCTGTGGACAAAGCTCAGTGGTCAAAATTTTGTGGCAATAGAAGCTTGTGGCGGTACAGGCTTGGTAGTTGAAAATGTTTACCTTGAAAATGCAAGCCCCTTGTGTTTTAAGAAGCAAATCTCTTTCACCAGTAACCAGGTGCCAGTTTCAGTTGACAATGAGTGATCTTCCCAAGGATAAATCAGTTACACCTAGCATTGGTTATTGTTATCTTCACATTCACCTCAGTAACAATGCAGGAATAAATTTGGCAATGCAATCTATATAACTCACCCTGGGGAAGCGTGTCTGCTAGGTAAATGAGTAAGAGTTTAAAATGTTTCAGTGCTTCTTTTAAAAATGAGAAATGAACAGTCAAGGTGCCACACTAGCTTTTTGACTGCTGCTACTCTTTGATATTCTTTTATGCATGTTCATGCGTAGGTCAAGCTTAGAGGCAGCAGAGAAGCCTTCAGTGAATGACAGTGCTGAGCACTTGGGTCAGAATTGTACTGGCCTCCGATTTGGCCCATCAGCCAGAGACAGATAACCTTTTCTCTCACAGAATTCTAAATATCAATTTGATCTTCAAGATCAGTTGAATTGAAAATGTTTGATTGTCAGGTTAAATTATGAATTAAAGGCACTGACTTTTCATCCATGTCAAACGGCTTCAAAACATACAATTATAACAATAGCAGTTCTCAAAGAGGCCAAGAATATGACTGCCTTCATATCTTGGAGTTGAATTTTACCTTCCCTAATGTATTCACTTTTATTATACTGTATTGCATAGTTATGTTGCACAACTGCTGTTGGAAGTAACTGTGCAGTCCTGATAAATGTTATAGCATATATTGAGCATATTGAAATTATCCACTAAAATGTGTTAAAGTCCATTGAAAGTCCTCTCGAAATTGTAAGTTAGGGAGTCATACTTTAGTACATTCTGCATGCTTAACCTAAAATGGATTATTTTTGCACTGAGGTTTATTTGCTTCTGAAAGATTATGCTTCTTTATGCTTCATATTTTAATGTAGATAAATAACCAATAGTTTGGACTCTTAAGGACCTCACTCTTATTGCTTTGTCTTTTCTGTCTAGTGTGCTAATTGGAGAGTGAGGCCATGAGGCCTCATAAACCTCATAATAGCTGAGGATACCATGCTGTCATTAAATACTTAGCTCTCCACAGCAAAAAAACAGTTATTGGTCTTATTATTGGTCAAAATTATTGGTCTTTACCCTAGTCTGTATGCTCTAGTTTGTACCCTCATTGGTTGCACTGTTTTACTGTTAGCTGCAAGACAGCTATCCTCCCACACAAGACTACATCCACCTTAGCTGTAATTAAACTGACACCTTCATGTTTCTTATGAACATTTACTTTCTAATTGAGCCTGGCTGAGTGATGTTGCCAGTATAGCAAGACAGGAGAGGGCGGTGTGAAGGTCACTGAGAATGGAGAGGGGCGACGCTAGATGCGGAGGCCTTGCCTCTGAAAACATCCAGGCCGTAGATGTCTCAAGGCCTCTCGGATTGTTAGAGGTCAGACAGTACATTGGCAGTCGCTATAAGCCTAGATGCATCAGGCTTTCATCTAGCACAGACATAAAAGTGTGTCAAGTGACAGCAGCTGCCTTGAATTCAGCCAGCCAGTTGTAGACCACTCATTACCAGGCACTGAGCTCCACCAAGTTCCGTTCTGAGCTTGAATTCAGAAGGATAGGACTTGCCTCCTCATCAGTGTCGTCCCTCCTTCCTTTGAGGAATTCTTTTTTTCAAGAGCCTCACACATTGACGTTGGTTTAAAATGGCACTGGCTGTGTGAGAGGATTTTATGACCCCTCATCCGGATAGTTTTTGTGCTGTTAAATAAAGTTGCTTAAGTAACTCAAAATGTAAGAACATTTGTATCTTCATAAGCCTGTAAATACTGCATTAGGGTCCAAATGAGAGGAACGTCTGACATTAAGAAATCATTGAATGAAATTTGAAAATTCAAACTATCCAATCAGATTGGATAACTTCTGTGTAAGATAGTGGAAGGTTAACATTTGAATTCAGTAGGCACACTGTATTGCATCTGGTGTTACTCAGACAAGTACAGACTTCTGTCCAATTTAATGTGTTTTGTTCTTGCATTATAAATTTAAGCAAGTGTTCTATTTCTCATTTCTAATTCAACAATTTTGTTCACTTCAGCAAGCAAACCAGATCACCTTCATTTGTAATATAGTGTGAGAAACAAACAAATAATCAAAATAGCACATGTTAAAATGCATTATGCAAAGTTGGGGATGAGGAACATTGGAGTTACTGTAGATTCAATGGAGGCCTTGTAAGGTCCAAACATGTTTGTGAACTGCTGATATTACAAAGAAAATACGGTATTCCTGGCAATCTACCCACAAACTGTGTTTAATAGTCTGATGTGAAATTTATGTATAATTTTGTAAGCCAGCTGCTGTATGAATGAAGACATCAGCTGGCTGCAGTATTTTGACACTTTCTTAAACTATATTATTATGACTATAGTAAGGATAAAGCAGACTAGTCATCATTGTAGCTCTAGTGTTGGACTATAATAACAAGACTTTTCATGCACAACTATATAACCAGGCATACTACAGTGTAATGCCAAATCTGACAATGCTGTGTATGACAACCAGGACAATTTGATTCTTATAATTGGTTAATTCTTAAAAATGAAGCTCCAAATGAAGGAGAACATTTTTTAAAAGAATTTTTCTCCCAATTAAATGAACTAATTAATTGCGTCAAGCATGAAACAAACTGTATTTGAAATAAAATTTTTAAAAAACCAAAATGAAATAGAATAAAATAAAAATAACATGTGAGTTCATTATTTGAATGTCACCATGCAAATTAATGGTGTTGTTTGAGCTACAATGCCATAGCCCAGTCACTGTCTGCAACTAAATTAAAACATGAACTCATACTTTGACTGGCTTTAATTATTTTTGAGTGTATCCTTGGTAATTGACACTGTGTATTGCCTTGCCTTTTCACATTCGTTCTTGTGCTTGACGCCTCCGTACTTATTCTGTGAAATGTGGCTGTGGGCAAGGCAGTGGGATGTCCAATTTCTCAGCTGCATTTTTTAGACCTTTGTAAGGCTCAAGAAGGAACCATTTTTCAGCAACAAAAACTGTCTTTCTTATTCGAGTGGATTGCATACTGTTACAAGCACATCTTTTTGTAAACAGTGTTAGTGAAAGAATAATTCTGTCTCAGTGTTTTTGATCATTATATTTGGTTGATGTTTATGTCAGTGTTATATGTCCACTGTACTACTAATATTGACAGTATTACTATCAAGTCTTATTCACCAAGAGGAATTATAAGAATAGTCTGGACAGCTCTATGTTAAAAAAAACTGCATGGCTGTCTGAATAGGTCTGACATTAGTTAACAGGAAGAGGTCTGTAGAATTTTTCAGGCCTATCATAACCCTCTTTACAAATGCAACTGTATTGCTCTTTTGAAAGCTTCCTCCTGAGAATGGCCTTATTATTTTTTTTCATCAAGTGTAGGCGTTTCATGTCCAGAGTAAATTAGTGTTTGTGAATGCTGCCCGTGAATGGTTTGTGTCAGTCGAGGTGACGATTCCTTGAATGCCCAGAATTGCAAAGCTATTGATTTCATATTTTGTTCAAATGAGTTTTGGTGGCAGATGGAATTGAGGTATACAGTAACATTATTTAAAGATGTTCTTCTAAAGTGAAACTATTGGAAATCACTTACTTTCCTGAGACAGACCATTATCATGGATTGTAAAAAGTCAGACATTAAAGGTGTCATCCCATTAAACTGAAGGATATTTTGAAAAATAACATTGTCAGGAATATCTGTATTAGATCATAAATTCAAATTGTGAATTCAAGGTTAGGTAACTTTCTCACATTTCTGTATATGATGTATGTAACATATTTGCTACAACCAAATTGTTGAACACACCATGACATGGTATGACATATATGAGAAAAACTCCATATAAGTATCAGTGAATTTATCTATTTGGGCTTTATTTTTGTGTGTAATGGCCCTACTGTATTCTTTAAATAATGCCTTCCCCAGCATTACATTTTACCTGGTACTGCATGCTTCTACCAACCTCAACATAAGCATTGTCACATTTGTGCTGGTTATAGTTGTGGACATTCTTGTTTTTTATATAGATAGAGGTTCGTGGAAATAATACAGACTGTTCTACAATCACATTAAGGAATCTCTCTTCATACAATTGTTTTCATCATGGCCAATAATGCCACCACTGTAGAATGGAGACTCATAAGAAGTCAGTGATGTTATGTCTTCATAATGCTGTGCTAGATACTAGATATTTTTATCCACATACAGTAAAGCTATGTGACCTTCAAATAAGTAGACTTAATAATGCTGAGTGGTTATATAGATGATGATATCTTCAATGTCAGGGACAGTTTGTGTAATATCATTTTAGTACATTTATGTATGACACGCAGGTGTTGTAGTTCCTATGTTACAACTGTCATTATTTACAGTGTATCACATGCAGTAATTCACATAAAACACAGTTTATTCCTCATAAAATGTGATTCTCCCACTCTCACTTGAAAGGGTGCCAACAGTTAACAGACTTCACAAGCTACTCACCGCCAAAAGCCTCACAAGCGAATGGATATTCATCACATCAGAAACTGAGCCTCTGACAAAGTAACCTTCATCCTCTGTTTTGGTACTTAGAGTGCTCTTCAGTATGATCTGCCTTGTAATGGCTTAAATGGAACTACCGAGTACAGGCTCACCCTTAGAGAGCATGATTAATGGGAGCTTAATTCGGTTTTATTGGCTCTAATAATTCTTTGAAAGGATGAAGTACATCCAGACAATGCCAAGAAGTGATGAGGGTTACATACTGTACTCTTATGTAATGAAAGCACCCTCCATCATTGACTAGCTGAAATCTGTGTTGCATTGAGTTGTGAGAGTTGATTATCCAAAAAAGTACAGGGTCAAACACCTTTTGTCAGTCCTAGTAACACTCCCTACTGTCTCTTGAGAATAAATCGATACATTGGTGGCTTGTATGTCTTGCTAACGACAGGCTGGTGGTTAAACATTCTTTATTGCTTCCATTAAAAGCTATGGTACCTTATTAAAAATGATGGATAATTATTGGACTTGAGCCATCCTTTGTGGCAGTTTTTTTTTCTTTTGCTTCCATCAAACTGATCTAGTTAGCAACACCTGTGAGGTGACCAGGGATATAAACTGTTGACTCCCATACTGTGAGAGAAATGACCCCTTTACCCTTTGTCATTATGGCTAAAGACAGTATAATATTTATTAGTGATTCTACAGTAAAACTTCATGATGCCCCAGATTAATTAAGATATCATTTGCTCTCAGTGACTCAATGTCCTTGCTTACTAAATGTCTGACAACCTGTCTGTTGACTTACCCCATTAACGTGTCTAAATGAAGCTGAATATGTTGCTAATTAAAAAAGTGCCTAATGATATATTAGACAAATAAGCACACAGAAATCATCTATTGCCCTAAAATTCAGGTTTTAAAAATGTCGGATAAGGCTACCTGAAAACATTTCCCCCGAAACCACACTCTGCCCTTGTCTGTCTTTTTTCCAGGATGTATCCACTTTCATGCTTTCCTTTCTGTCAATGAAGGCATTATAACTTCTTCCTTTCAGTAATCACTAATTACAAAGAGAGATGCCTTTGCAAAATTTGAAAATACAGTAGTTTTAGGAGCATATCTGTTGATTTTCATAATGAAGAAACATGTCACACATGCAAAATGGCATATTGGTGCCATATATGCAGGAGGAACAGATTAAATCAATTCTGAATGCCAGAAACAACTGTGCAAACTAGCAAAGATAGCTAGCTGGCTAGCTAGATAACAGACTAGCTAGTTACCTTTTATCCAAGAAGTTGTATGATTTTGAAACACTGTTGCATTAGTTGCTGCATAGTTGATGAGCTAGCTAACTAGATATTTGGCTAGCCTTATCTTAAAGTCATAAACTGCCTTTGACTTTATATACATACACTGGTTTGACTTTTCATCATAAAATGGCACCTTGACCTGAAGGACTTCTTTTATCTCATGATCTCATGAGAGGAGAGCATAATTAACAGGTTAATAATTATCAGTCAGTGATTGAAAACACATGGGGATCCCCCCCCCTAATTATGAGGTTCAAAAAGCCTCACTCACCTGTAATATTTTGTCAATTTTATAAGGGGTCATTCTGTGTGAAATCAAATCCACTTAGGCATAATATTGCTACAATTAACTACAGATATTATCTTTCACTACTGCTGTTTCTACCCAAATCTCTTTCCTCTTTCAGGAGCTTACCTCTTTCAAGAGGTACAATTTGATGTCAGTGTGATACAGGCGTAATTTTAATGCCACATTTAAGGTTTCCATACCTGATTCAATTAACGAAACTGATACATAAATACAAGTTACTTCTTAACCCCGTGGCATGTGATGATAGGAGCTGATGTGCACAAAGGTTCAAGATAAAAATGACAAATTTCATGTACTGATAATTCATAATTACTATCACAACTTTATACTAGCTGTAATGCCATACCAAGTGATACATTAACACTTACCGCTGCTTGCTCATATCAGTTTGTACAAAAAGGCAGGAGTTAATTGGTGTCACTCCCAACAGCAGCATAAAATTATGCTGCACTTTTCAGTAGTGTGTGTCTGTGTATATGTGTGTATGCTGGTATCCAGAACCCCTTGCATGCAGTGTACATTTTAATCACATGCTGTGTGTGTGTGTGCGCGCGTGTGTGCGTGATCGTATGTATGCGTGTGTATGTGTGTGTATGCATGTATGCTGGTATCCAGGCTCCTGGCATGCAGTGTACATATTTAATCACATGCTGTGTGTGTGTGTGTGTGTGTGTGTGTGTGTGTGTGTGAGTGTGTGTGTGTGTGTGTATGAAGGGAGGGGGCTGTAATTGAAATGGAGGAGGAAGGTGAAAAGAGTGTCTCAGATAAGGAGTGTCAGTCACCGTGGCACTGCTGTGACGTCAGTTTGTCACATCAGCTGTCGTGTGGACAGCTGTCCCTCAGATCGGGCTGCTTTAATCTGGGATAACAGCGCACAGGCAGCCAGGGCACGCAGCGGAGTGGAAGGATTGGTAGCTAACAGAAGATGCCACTGAGGGCTGGAACTGCCAAGGACTCAGCATATTAATGACTCCAGCCCTGCGAATTAGAGAGTGCAAGAAACCTGATTAGAGAAACCTGATTAGCTTTTTTTTTTCGTCTGCAGCATTATTTTTTAGCGACAGTTTCTGGAGGCTGAGAAATGCCCTGTGAAAATGTTATTTGTGGAACTGAATCTATTAAATATTTGGGGGAAGGACTAAATGTTATCGATTTTTTTATTGTTTGTACAGGTAATGAACAAAAAGGGAAAATGATTTCCAAGCAGTTTCTGCAGACTTCTCTTGGACTTCCAGCATAACTTTTATGAGGGGTTCCTATAAAACTCTAACAACAAATGCTAAGTATACTATAAGTAGGAAAATGATATTGCCATTTAGCTTTGTGATCTAGTCCAGCTTCTTAAACTGAAATGTATTGCTTTCCTGCTAAAGGCATCACCACTCACACTGCAATATGCTATGAAGCAAGCTACAGTATCTGAATTTGCCAGCTAAAACATTATCCGTCTTGTCTCAACAGGAGAGGGAAACTGTGATATCACGAAAAAGGTGCTTCTCAATCTGTAGTTTCTCCCTTAAGCACATGCATGTCACAAAGTTGCTGAAATAAAAAGCAGAATAAATTATCAGCTTGAGGAGTGAAGAGTTGTCTTGACTGGCACCATGTGAATGGAGGGTGAAAAAGTTGAGGAAGTCAGATCGTAACTATAATACAACTTCCATCAGCATTTAATAGAGTTTGCAGGCTGTTTATCTTTTGAACAGCTGGAGTTCAATCTCATCTGTGTGAAGTTCAGATTTTAGGGAACTGGACAAGCAGTGAACAAGTCTTCTCTTGTATTGTTTTCATTTTTAGAGGACATCATCACATTACCAGTGCTGGTGGTTGGAATTATTTTTATTTTAATTTTTGCAGCACATTCTTGCAGCCACTTTGTCTTGATTGGTTGTCGAAATTAGATTAAATTTCTTCATGTTCTTATTTGAACAAGATTAAGTTCAAAGCATGTTATTGAATTTAAAAAAAAATATTTGTAATTGCAAGCTAATATACTGCCATAAATAAGCTGTGAGAAATGAAACAGTTAATATCTCATCTTTTCCTTGACTTCTCTTCATATTCTTCATATTCAGGAGACAGTATATCCATTCAAGATGCAACATAATAATTTCTGTCACACCGTAAAATGCCCGCAGACTCTAATGTCATCATTCACAGTCACAACAGGTTTCCCACTGACTATTTATAAATATCATGAAGTGTGAAGAATATTATGTCCTTTGTAAAAAAAAAAATATATATATATATATATATATATATATATATATATATATATATATATATATATATATATATATATATATATATATATCATTTCATATCCCTCACATCATAAGCTGTGGTTCTCTTTGGCACTGCAGACTGCCTTGATTGGTCATGTCTCTTCTCATTCACCTCCTGCAGTGTTTAAGTGGGTCTTTCCAAAAGGGTCAAGTAGTTTGAGGACAAAGTGGGCACTCCCTGAGAATGGCAGCAAATCTCCAGACTCTAAAAGGCCTTTGTGTTACTCTTTTACATGCTCCCACATCTCCCAGCATTAAGTACCTCAAAGTGTCTACCCCTCATCATAGGTCTCTAATTCAGATAGGTTAATGGTTCAACTGGACTGGTTGTTCAACTGGATGGGGGGTCATGGTGGGGGACTGTGGCATGTGCGTTCTTGACATTTTTGCAGTCTAGGACAAAAAAAGAGTCTGTAAAGATATGAGATAGTTTGTGTAAAACCTGTGTTCTGGACATGTGGTGTGATTTGGTCAGGATGATAATGAGAAGTAATTACATTTCAGTGATTTCTTTTAATCAGGGCATTTCAATCTCAGTCAGACACGAAGAAGAGGGCTGGCTCTCCTGTCTGTTTTATTGTTCCTAAAGAACCATTTATTCATCATTGCACCCTCTTAATCACAATTGCAGGATATTTCTACTGCAAGCAATAAATGTAGTACTTCACCCCTACGGTATGCTTGTTACTAAATCGTATTCAAGACAAAGCAGATCTGCTGCACTTTAGCATTCTCTGTCTGCAACGAATACGGTAATGAAATGACAGTCTGTTTACTTAATGAGTCTTGTGTAGGAGCCTTGGAGAAATGTTATAACAGCCACAACTGCAGGCTTGATTGGCAAATCAGTGAACAAGCCAGTCACTGAGTTTGGGCTCAGTTGAATATTGCATGAGGGAGCTCAGCATTTAAGGGTAATAAGCATGTTTGTTGTGACTGCAGACTGTGTAATGTTACACCTGAGAAGTCATTCTGCCTTCTTTTCTGCACAGGATTGCAGATTGCATCTTTTTTGATCAATATATTAATGTATTTTAGTGTCTGCTAAATGCTAATAATGTAATGTAATGTGATGTATTCCTGAAGGAACACAGGTTTGACACCATATCCCTGATGTCATCTGTCTTTGCCCTTCAACAAGTGAAAGACCTTAAGGTTTCATTTGTTAAACAGTGCGCCTTGAAAATTTGATTACCTCAAATGCGGTTGGCTACCCACAAATTCAGCTCGGCCGTCAGGAGCTGATTTAGGATGTATTCCCCTCACGTACTGATGAGGTAGCATAACTCGTCAGACACTGCATGGTCAGGTTCAAAAGGCCATATGAATGTTCCATTTACAAATGGAGACGGTCCCATTGCCTCCTCTGATTGTCAGCGTGCGGCCTCCCTACTGTGAGACTGGCTGGAGGATAAAAAGCAGGGGAGGGCTCCCTAGGGTCGCTGCAGAAGTGATGGACTTAATAGTCTGAAAGCAGAGCTGGGTTTCCTCACATTTCAAGGTAGCCTGGGTATTAGTGTTGTTATTAACAGTGCCGAGATTTACCGACATGAAGCTTTTGCATAATGCCGTGAGGTTATGGCACCTCGTTGTTTTTACATTCATTTTAGCGCGGTCCTTTTGACTCGCCGCAATCGCTGGTGTGTTTTACAAGACTGCCCAGTGACCCAGAACATAGTGTTTAGCAAAGTAACCTTGGTTCTCTGAGTGAAGGACCATGTGGCTCCTTACTTCCTTCAGTCAAAATCTGGTGCAGCCTCAGTTCCTCACTCTGGTCTTCTTCGCAAAGGTTACACAACTCTCAGATTTCATCCACAACAAATAATATACAGTGACAGTGTTTGTTGCTTTGTGTATCCGTGCCAGAATCATAAAGAGCAAAAGATTTGTGGAAAGTCCATAGTTAGTTCCTTGAGTCCTGAATGGATTGTTACCCAAAGAGAGAAGAAATCACCAAGTGTTGTGGCACTTTAGACCTCGCTGGGCTAATGTGTAGTGACTGCAGGAGCAGTGTGGAGGATATCATTTACTGTAACAAAATACTGTTTTTTATCTTGTTTTTAATGTGGTGAAAATCGACCTTTGGTGTAAAAGCCTTGTTGAATTTTATGGAGATATAATGTTATATAACATTCTCAGTGAAGCAGTGGATACCCTCTCTCTCCCCCTCTCCCTCTTTCTCTCTCTCTCTCTCTCACCCACACACACACACACACACACACAACTGCAATCACTCTTTTATTTTTCCTGTGTTGCCAGTGGCATACTAAAACAACACTTGTAATAACAGTGATAATGTTTTGGCAACTTTTTGTCCTCAATGTGAATAGAATTACAGAGGTGCAGGACATTAAAACATGTTAAAAACATTTAAATAAAGTCTGTTAAATAAAAATCTCTGTCCATTCTCAGATGTTCTTATGTCAATGTTTTACTGTTCTGACTTATTAAATGTGAATGCGTAAATGCAAATTAGTGAATGTAAATTGTTAAATTAGTTCTTGGGCGAGGCAATTTTTTGGATTAGCTGAAACATTAGGCAATCGTAAGTGACTTAGTCCTGTTTATAGCTAATTAAGATTGCATTATTTTTATTAGTAATGATGTTAAACTGTATTCTGATTATATAGTATGAAAACATAATGACAGTAGTTTTTAAATGTTAAAAGCCTAATTTTAGGACACACTAGAAACACTGTCAATGTTGAGTTGTCAACACAGCTGAATTAAAAGCTGATTCCAAATGCGCTATTGTGAATCTCTTTTTAAATCTTTTTCAGTGTTGCTTTTTCGGTATTGTTCTAGAGTGCTCTAAACAGAAGATTGTTTATCTATGTATGTATCTGTGTATGGTCTGTGTATATATCTGCTTTGTGGTTAAGAGCCCCAGTATACAGCTGATAACATACTGCATCGGCCTGTTGTGGCCATGTGCATTGGCTCTGTAGTTTCTGGTATAACTCTGTTATATTGGTGATGAACCATAAACATGAAAAGCACAATGAATGGAATGTGGAAGGAATGTGGAAAGTGGAAGGAAAAGATTGCAGCCGGGGTGCTCACTACAGCGTCCACATAGATGAGAGCATTTTCCTATCCAAATTGTCTTGTCTTCCAACAGCTTGAATTTCCCAGGACCTGCTTGTGCATATGAAAGCAAAGTTTGAGTATTTAAGACCCATGAAATAAGCAGGATGTGGATGGGCTGTGCCTCAACTTCCTGGCTGCGCAGGGGGAAACAAATGGAAAGTTAAAGCTCCGCTGACTGCGCCTGGCAGAGGGGGAGCAGAGGAAGGGATGAGGGATGTTATGCACGTGTGTCCAGCGTCTGCCAGCAGTTCACCTGGCCCTAAGCAGATGGGAGTGCTCCTGGCACAGTGCAACATCATATAAAGACAAGCATAACAAGGTCTTGGGTACCAGTGATTGTTACAGGAAGGAAACAGCACTTGAAATGGCCCGATTGTCTTGACTGACTCGCCCGGAGGGTGTTGCATTTAAGATGATATGCGTGTCTCTCTGTTGACTTACCAGAGGGTTGCAGCAGTGACATTACACCACCAGGGGTCATTGGGGAATGGGGTGGCAGGGGCCAACAAGCAATGATTCCAATAGATCTGTATTTCAAATGTCAAGAAGGGTGTCGGCTAAAATAATACTTCAGGTGACGAAGGCAAGGACTGACAGAGATAGTTTCTGTTTAACTGCACATGAGAAATGGTAATGCTGTATGTCTTATAATGAACCACACCAGATGATTAGCATAGGTTATACAACATACATTCAGACTGTACTGTACGTTTGACCCGGCCAAATTTGTGATGAGTGAATGGGAGAGAAAGTTGTAAAATGTAATTGCAAATTTACGAACATAACACTTGGTATTATTGCAATTGTAAAGTTCTTGACTTTTAATTTAATATGCACTTTTACATCACATCTCTTGAAATAACGAGCAAAAACTGGTTAAGAAAGCCATAAAAAAGTCCTTTCAATGTACTCTCATAAAATTTTTATAGGAGCGGGTACAACTTGTTCATTTCCTCGGTTGTACTTGAAACAAACTGAGAGAACATTGTAATCAGAGCGTGTGCAGTGTTATATATCAGTGGGATGGTATTTATCCCTTCAGACATAGCTCATCAAGTAAGTACATTACATCAGAGAAAGACCGAAATGAATCCTTTGTTAAATGGCCTTATTGAGTGACATATGAGTTACGACATCACAGCAGTGGAGTTGATATTCTTTGGTGTACTGACAGACGCGCATTGCCGCAGCTCACAAAGGACTCATTATCGAATCTGCGCATTATGGAGTCATTAGGAATCCCATAGACATTCACCTCAATATGGCAAAAAAGACATGACATGCTCTTTCACTGAAACTGCATGGAAAAAAAAATGCAAATGAACTGGGCATGCTCAGTGAAGTGCTGTCAAACAGAGCTCTTTTATTTGCAAAAGCTGTGAGAGTTTTAAATGACAGTTAAAATGATTACATATTGTTTTAATTTATTGTACATACTGTAATTAAATGTGTGTACATTGAAATGTGTCTCACATTATAATACACTCCGTTAAAAAAAGCAGTTATTAACATTCCTCACATTCAGGAAATCATGTATACATTTAAATTTTGACCTTGAATTATGGAAAGAAGAATCGAAAAGGCTCTGTACTATAATCTAAAAATGGAGTGTCCTGACCCGCCTGTCTCTGTTCTCTTGGCATCATCATTCAGGAAGAAGAGCGAAGATCTCAAACTTCAAACCAAGCTGTCAGATCAGGGCTGCCAGTTCATAACAAATTAAGACATGAAAAACACTGAGATAGAACATATGTCCACATATTCAGCAAATAGTAACTGTGAGACCATAAGGGCTTCAAACACCCATACAATATATGTCATAACAAATGTATTTTCCTGTACACCAGAACCAGAATGCAGATAAAGTATCTAAGGCCAGTCAGTACTTATTTATATGAATATGAATATTTATAGAATTTTTTACACTATCACATGCTGGTACTGTTAGAGCATACGGAGAAAGCAACACCACAGCCAAGTTACCAGTTGACCTCTGTGTGCTTCACTGATCAAGCAGTCCAGAATGGGGAATAGCATGTGGTTTGGCGCAGTGAAGTTTACATTAAAGCTAAACATGGAGGGCTGAGTGGCCTCTTCAATTACTGAACCCCTGACTGTTTTTGTGCCAGCAGCTGCCAGCCAAGCCTGGGTTTACAGCCGCACAGTCGACACGGAGTTACTTCAGAGACATTGAGCTGAAAGCAAACAATGTGTCTTTGAAGCTTTGTGTTTTGATCATGTTGAGTGATGGGGCAGGGTAGGGGGGAATCCTTACATCTCAGTGTTCTGGTAGGATTCAGCTGCTGGCTAGTCCTATGGAGAGTTGCTGTCATGAAGCTTCCTTCAGGTACTGGGTATTGCTATAGGAGAACAGCAGAACTGTTTTCAGTCAAAACAACGCTGGGAGGTCTTGTGGTGTGATCATGAAAAGTTACAAGCCATTGCAGTTTTTAATTGAATGTAGTGACAAGACAAAGGGATAAGGAGTCGGTTGCATTACTGGTGCTGTTGTTTTAAGAAACTACGATTAAGGACAACCTAACTTGATATTCATCACTTTTTCTGATGATGTTTGGCTGAACATGGTTACAGCAACAAACATAATTTTACAATGCAGGTCCATTTTGCATATCCAAAGTCCCAAAGGGTTTAGAAAAATCTCTTAACCATCAGTGAAAAGACACCTGAAAAAAAAAGTTGTCTTGCAGATCAGTGGCTTAAAATAAGTAATTAAGAGCGAACTTGGAACAAAGACCAGTAGCCTATAGATTCTCTTTGGACTCCACTGGTTACTTGATCATTTTAGGTTTTGTTGCATCATGTAAGCAAAGAAAAACCTAGGAAAGTTTGTCCATTCTTCAGGTGATGCCTCATAAACTTGAAATAAAGGAGGCAGAAATTGTACCTTTATCTAATAATTGCTTTTACCTTGATTTTGTTTGTCTTGCTCGAATAAAAACATCATAATAATCTGCACTGATTGTCAGGTTATTTCCTTTCTTGTAATTGAATATCATGTGGTAGCTTTCTTTTTCTTCATATTACGCTAGAGAATTTAATTGCTATGTTCAGTTTAGGGAGTTAATGTTAGTAAAGACAATTAAACCATTACCAAGACAGCACTAATAAAGAGGTAAATTACCATGTAACTGGATATCTCACAGTGTTGAGAGAAAGCACAACCATGGTTGTCAAAGTAACTGCATTTTCACAGACAGTTAAACTGCAGAATCTGTCCTGGGTCAGTGGCTTTTTGCATCGTCAAAATGCCCGGATTGCAGGCACAGAGTACATCTAGCCGTTTGTTAAAATAATCTGTGAATATGTGCAAAATAGGCAGTACAATTTCAACAAGTGAAACAAAAAAAATGAATCCACAAAATATAAGCAGTAGAAAGGGAATTAGCATCTAAATCAGTGTTTCTCAACCCTGCTCCTCGCAGCACCCTGTCTTGCATGTCTTCTATCCATCCTTGCTCTACCTACCTGACTGAACTCACCAGTGGACCAGAAACACTGGTCTAAATCATTAGTAGTCAGGTTATAAATTGCTTGAATGTTAATAAAGCTAAACAAATGAAAACTGGTTGATTCAATTGTAAACTTTAATCTTTCTGTATTTCAAGTCCATAAGATGCCAATATGAAACTGACTTTAAAAAGAACAAAATGAACTCCTCTATGGTTTTGAAATGTTGGTTGTGTTTTTTAAGTATGTCACTTCTCAGTGTGGGATCTCTGAATTGGATGTTATCTTCTGACCCAGCTCGGAGGAAAGACCAACAGGATTTTACAGTTTTTCAGTCTAATACCTGATGACTTTCAGGGCAACCTGCCTACATTAGAGTTGCATATAGCATATGAGTTAAAGATGAAACACGGTCTTACATTTAATAACTGGTGATTCACAGGTTCACAGGTGTAATTCCAAATGGCTTTCACAGCTGAGTTTTTGCAGGTTTTTAATATTCTGCAAAAATACTTATTAAATTCTTTAGCTATTTACCTTTTGCCTTAATTTTTATTACATCCCCTGTCTATTTGCATTATTCATTATACTTTCTGGCTATTTATATTCTTGGTGTGTGTTCTGATTTGATCAAATGGCACTTTCTGAGAAGGGTGTACATGCTTGGAGCTGAAGGAGCCTGGAGTTAAGAGGTAGGGGGGTTATAAGAGTTAAAGGTTTGAGACAGTGTAAAGGCACACCTCTCCCTTTCATGTGTGTTTGAAAAAGCATCATATTTAGTCTTGCAGGTTTTCTTTCAAGCCACAGGGGTGGTGCAACTGCAGTACCTGTTCATTCGCCCACACCACGTCACATGGTCACCGCTTTGGGTGGCCGATTGGTGTTGCTCTCTCCTGCTGAAGGCGAGTGATGGTGGCGTGGGGATATGAAAGGAAAGCGCTTGTGGGACTTTGATCCAAGAGGGCTGCAATGATTCATACGCAACATGTTTTACCAATGAGAAAAAGTAAAACCCTCTTAAAGTGTAGTTCTAAAAAAAAAGTTAGTGCTTCATTGATGCAGTGGTGTTACGGTTTAGACAGATCCAAAATACAGAAAGGGTGTGTCACATTCCAACTAAAGAGATGCCTGCAGAGAGGATTGAGGCAGATGATTCACAACTTGACTGTTAGGTGACTAGATTTACATCTGATTTGCACTTACAGATTGTTTGCTGAAGGCTTATGTGTGTGAAATCCTCTTAGTCTTCATTGATTGTTACTATTGGGATTTTTTAACCAGGAAAATGGGTTGTATTCAAACCCCTTTCTGCTATGTACATGCATCTCAGGACTGAAATGTGGAATGTACTCTGGGCTGGTCATTCTCTTTGCCTATCCAGTAATTAGCAGGCTTGTGGGAACACTTTGTGTATGAAGATAACAATCAGACGTTCTTCTGACAAGTGATATTCTCCTCTCTGTCATGGTGCCAAACAGAAGAAACAGATTAGCTGGAGATTGCTGCGTGTGTGTATATTGCTCTACTGTATCTTTAGCCTGAGGCAGGAAAGGAACAAGTGAGAGGAAACACAGGTCAAGCTGCATTCAAACCACCAAACCTGAACATGTGAGGGAACAGTGCTACTTCCTGACTGAACTTCATAGTGACATTTTATCTTGTTGTTATCACACTGTTGTGTGATTGACATTATTGCTGTGATCTTCTGCTTAAATGACATTTTCTATAAATATCCTGTTGTAGAAAAAATATAAATGCAAACAAAGTAAAGTACAAACAAAAAGAAGTAAAAATTTCAAACAAATATAAATCTTTTGACTGTCAAAACAGAAAAGTCACAGTAATTACTGTGGTTTCATAACCTCTAAGATTTTAAATGCTGTTAATACTGCTTATTTTTGTGTATCATGTAACTCATCAGCTCACATAACTTGCATATTGTATGTTATCCATCCGTAAAGCTTGCTGTTTACTGAACTGATTTACGTTAAGCTCCTTGTGTAGTTATAATGGCATTGGCCCACCTAGGATTTGAAACGCAACCTTCAGGTCATAAGCCAAGTCGCTTAATCACAATAGGACATCACTGTCTAGTGTACTCTGATTCCTGTGTAGGTGATGACAGTTAATCTGCTCTGTGATTGGATACAAATGTCCACTGGAAGATTCCTGAGGTTGGACTAATCTCTATTCCTCACATACACTTTAAGAGTGTAATGTTAGCCTGTGGTAATGACGTGATTGAAAAAAGCTACTGGGAGCACAGAGCAATCCATCATTCCGAATTATCTACGGCCTGGATTTGCACATTAGGTCACTTTTGCTTCACCCCAAATGGATGTCTTTAGGTATTTTACCCAGAAACAAATCAGGCTGTAGGTATTCTGCACTTAATGAGACAGGGATCCCTTTTTTGGTCAAGATATATGAGGGAAGTGCCTTTTGTTTCTCCCTCAGAGCCGCAAGGGGAATACTGAATTACCTACAGTAACCTCTGTAAGTGAGGCAACACAGTATCCATTTACAGGGCATGGCTCTTCTGATTCCAGTGGTTTAATTCAATATGACAGAGCGATCAGAGTGATTGTCAGTATATTCTAGTGGACTGCCTGTAAGTCAATGTAGGACAGAAAAGCGTTTTCACCGTCTCAGAAGCAATTTAGTGTATGGAGTGCCCCTTATCGCTCAGTGAGATAATTCAGAGAATACTCTACAGTGAACTATATCTTACAGCAAACTAGTAAATACTTCTCAGATTTTACTTCTCAGAGTTATTCCTGATTTATTTAGGTACCTAGTATTTCCTTTGTCTGGCAGTAGGAGGTCTCTAGTCTCTTTTCAAGCTCCTAGTTAAACAATCATCCCATTGTGGTACATTAATCATCTCAATTAATCATTAAATTACCACAAATGAAGCACCTAAGTATGCGGATTGACTTCAAAGTAAATGTCTGTTGACATTTTATCATGAGTTTGTTCTCCTCGAAAGTAGGGAAAGACAGTGCAAAAAAAAAAAAAAATTATTCAAAACAAAAAAAAATTGACTTTTATCTTTTACGCTTTTATCTTTCTTGGATTGACACTGTTGTGTGAATACCTGTCCACTTCTCTCAGCATTGACAGAATTGGTGACAACTGACAAATACCGTTTAGCCTTTCATGTTAGATTGGGAACTCGTATTTCAGATTTGTTCCAGAATTCATCAAAAACACATTTCACCGCCGTTTTTCTTTGCATGGCGTTTGTACTGGCCCATTGTTGATTTACAGTCCCTGAGACAGCTGAGAATAGAATCTAATGGTAGAGTTTCACATCCAGACTGCACACTTTGTCAAAAATCCTGACAGCCTCCAGAAACATGTGAGCTGGTTGAATGAAACATGTTTTCTTTTTTTAACTGATCAGGGTTGTAGTATGCAATGAATTTTTCAACAGACTGACTTAATGGTTTCTCACATTGTCTGATTATTGCCCTGGCTGTGCCATGCACCTTCTTTATGAATATTCACTATTCATTTCTCAATTACTCAATTTTATTGTTGGCTTTGTGAACTCCCGACTTTCTGAATCTCAAAGTAAGGATCAGGTCAGTCATACTCTTGCCAAGAGTAGCACTCAAAGGTGACTCCAAACCTCCAAAGTCCTTCAACAATGTCTTCAGCTCTGTTAGCACAGTTGTATTTAGTGAAATATCCATCTCCACTTTCACAAAGCTTGTGCAACAGGGAATTCCCTTGAAATTAGAAAGTGCACAATGCAGTTTAATATTACTCAGGTAGTGCTTTATTGGTAGAGATCATTCCTTTGCAATTGTGTCTCTAAATTCTTTATACCGGAGATTCCTGCTTGGACAGTGTTTGAAACCCTTGTTTACCCTCATAACAATTTTGATATCTTTTGAGGGGTTATTTGGCCATATATTGCTCCCAAGGGCCATGATTTCTCTGACATCCTGAATTTGCCAATAAGCTCTGCAGAATGTCTTTGAATGCCTTGATCATGTGGCTCATATTATCTGAGAATGAGACAATTCCAATCAGTTCTTTTCAAAATCTACTTCTGCTTTCCTTAAACTGTTCACAAGGTCGTCTGCTGCTCTGCCACACTATCTGCCAGAACAACAAACAATTCACCCACATGAACAAACAAAATGCGTAGAATATATTGATATTTTACATCTGTATGCTTGTCTGTAACCATAGACACGGTCAAATGTATTACTCAGCTCTTTAATGTCGTTTTTTTATGCATATTAGCCGTAAACACTCCTTTAGAAGTTGCTTAGCAGTTTTAATTGCCCTGCTGTTTTTTTCCAAGGGAATATTTGTGCTAAGTGCCTCTGTCAAATCGTAAATGACGTCATGGTGCCTCACCAAGCTGTAATTTCCCTTTTGTTTTTTGACACAGGACCCCATTGCCCCTGTCACACTCAAGCTTTGCTTTTCATGTTTTTGTGATTTTAAATGTCGGCCTGTTGTTGTCTTTCATGTGTGGTCTAGTGAAAAATTGCAGGTTTTGCAGAATAAATTATATCCATCAGCGTACAGTGTACCAGGTGGATGTTGTTACACTCTTTTCACTTAAAGCGGTTCTTATTCTCTGTAGTTCATGCATTCCATGTGTCATTTTGTAGACACTTCCCTTAAACTACATCATGTTATTGAGCCAACAGGTTCTTTATAATTAGTCCTAAATTGTATAATTGGTCACACCTGCACTTACTACCTAATGATTGCTGAGATCAGAGTGTCTGTAGTGATGCCTTTAAGATGCCGATTGAAACACAGATAAAATGCCTTGCAGGTCATATGGTCATGTGAAAGTTTTGTCCTACGTTAGTGGTATTGGCTTTTTAAAATTCACAAATACTCTACAGCTGTATTTGAATCTAACACTTACTCGGCTGAACTTAATCCATGTCTTTTCTCTCCCAGGTGACGTGGCCCCGTATTTCAAAACTGAACCAGGTCCTCCGGAAATCCACCTGGAAGGAAACCGTTTGGTTATGACGTGTTTGGCTGAGGGCAGCTGGCCTCTGGAGTTCAAATGGATGCTCAACAACACAGACATCACCACCTTTTCTCCTGAGTACAAGTAAACACCCACTTACTTGTTTCCTCACCGGCCTATCATTTCTATCACATTGAATTTTATGCCAGTGTAACAAGACAGCTTTTGTTTGCAGTAGAGCTCAGTCCTCTTGGGTCCAAGTAGCTATTGCAGTCCGTAATTTACCAGACAGGAAAGTTTAGGGTTATTACGTAACAAGATTAACAATATGTATACAGATTACTTTGCTATCTGTAAGTCTCTTAAGTGTGATGGTGCCTGCAGTGTTTTGACTCACATTTATGTTCTGGTACGTGCAATATATGCATGTTTAAATAACTGTACGAGTACTCCCTCAGCCTTGACCAATCAGACATATGAATTTTTTTCATTGAAAATAAGAATGGAAGCTTGATTTTCAAAAGTAACCCACATTTAATGCAACAAAGAACTATAACTTAGTGGGGTTTGATCAAAAGTTTTAATTTCATCCACATGCCCTCATCCATTTTTTGGATATTCCTGCCCTCTGCCTGTTTTGTATGTAGTTAACTTTCCCTGAGGGATAATGGGGTAAGAGGGATAATGGAGGCCAAATGTGACTTTCGCAGAGTGGAGCACATGCCATCACTGGCTTTCAGCGCTCATTCTGATGCCAGGACTGTTTGCACTAATAACCCACCTGCTTTCTATGGTTGTGTCACCTCGTGATTGGAAACCCTTAAGCACGGTAACCCAGCAACAGTTGGCAAGGATGCTAACAGCTTCTGTGCTGCCCTCTCCACTGCTGTCATTGTTGCATCTCTCAGGGAATGAACAAACTAAAAAGGACTGCTGATCATATCTGAGCTGACGTACAGTATACTACAGTAATAACAATAACATCTTTGCTCACTTTTGTGTAAGGTCCTGCCTGCGCCATTTAGGCAAGCGTAGTCTAATCTTACAGACCACTCAGTGTTCAGTGTATTTGAGTTTCTTGCGATACTTTGTCAGTGGGAAGCATTGTTGCCTTTTCATGAGTAATTTCACTAACTTCAAAAGAGCTGACAAACTGAAATACCAAAAGATTGTAAGGTTAATTTTTTTAATTGGTAACACATAAATGCACCATACTGAATATCTTGATTTGACTGTCAGGGGAAATCTCACAGGAGAGAAGATTGATGCTGGTAATTTTGCAATTGCCTTAAGCATAATTGAATAAGGCACACTTTTTATTGTATTATAATGAAAATAATATATCCTGTCTAGCATATCCTACAGTATATTATGTATTCCTTGCGGATCACACTGCTGTTTTTACTTGGATATGTGTAGTCTCTAATGGGCAAAAAATAATGAGATTATCTGATAAATGCTGTAATTGTTATGACATTTTATAAATAGTGGCTTTTGATGTTCCATGCATTTTTAAAATAATTATGGCTAACAAATGATGTTAAGCCACTGTATTTGAAAATGCTGAATGAAAGTGAAAAAGCTTGATTTATTCTCAATATCATGTTCCAATAACTTAAGCACTATAATCGCCATTCGGGGAGAGAACCAAAAAGATACACGGGAATCAATTTGCATGAAAAAGTCGTTTTCTGATTTCTCAGAGTAAACTTTACATATAGTAAGCCTGGGCTGTCAACAGAACGCAGGGATTTACTGTTATATGCCATGATGGGGGATGCATGTAGATCAGTGGAACATTAGCAGAGTCTGAGTATACATTTTAAATAATGAACTGAAAACAGGAATCTTCATGTTAACTAGAACTTCCGTTCAACAGTAAACCTTTTAAAGGACAGCATCATCATGTTATAGTCAAGACAATTGAAAAAAGATGATCTAGAATTATAATAGCACATTGAATATGAATTTGAAAAGAGACCAGCTTTATTTAGGGTATGTATTGATCCAAGGCACAGTTTAGAGTGGAAAGAATCTTTTTTTTTTTACATTCATCTCCTCTCATTGGTATTGTTTTAAATTAGCTCATCATTTGCTCGGTATACTCTGAGCAAATCTGGGTATGCGATTTATTGAGTCTCCCTA
This sequence comes from Megalops atlanticus, assembly GCA_019176425.1. Taxonomy (NCBI): domain Eukaryota; kingdom Metazoa; phylum Chordata; class Actinopteri; order Elopiformes; family Megalopidae; genus Megalops; species Megalops atlanticus. The sequence continues at coordinate 21,354,751 of CM032893.1, forward strand.
GAGGACGGGCCAGTTTTTGAGATGCAAAAACACATGCAATAGACAGGAATTTCAATAGGCCTTTCTAATAGACATGAATATATTTTGCTGAGGAGTATTATTCATTGGCAGCAGAGGCCCTACATTTGGAAATGCCAACACATTTTAATGCTTTGCATCTGTTCCTCAAATATGTGTGAAAAATGGTATTTGGCTAAAGTCTTAGATCCATCTCCGTAAGTGAACACTGAATCATCTGCCTGTGGACTCTAATTGCATTTTAATTGTTCGCTGTAATGTGCAGGTTGGCAAAATGTGCAGCACTAACTGCTGAGGCACACCCTTCAAATCCAGGTTTTTGTCAAGGGTAAAACATTTGAATGAAAAATGAATGGGATGCATTTGCGTAGCGTGGGCCAATTTCTTTTCCCTTGTTACTCTAAACTGCTGACTGCAAAAACCTCATAATGCAAACCTGAAAAATGTTAACACTGGTGGATGTGTAAAGATATGTATAGAATATGGTGGTACATTATTTGCTCCTGAAGTTGGCATAAACAGGAAAACCTAACTGTTATGAAAATGAACACTGAATAATATACCTATATGGACTTTGGAAACACTGCCATTGAATATGACAAGAAGATGCAGACTGGACATAAATCATGAAATTGGTATTTATTGTGTTTCTTACATGTTGATTCTCCTCTGGCTTCTGCTTGTTCACAGGTATACCATTAAGTCTCTCCAGCATTCTGACATTGGCTTTTACCAGTGCGTGGTTAGGAACCGGATGGGAGCTCTGATTCAGAGGAAAGCAGAAATACAGGTTGCCTGTAAGTGCAAAGTAAAGGGGTTTGTGTAACAGAATGTGCTCAGTTTGTTATTACATGAGAATTATGGTGTTCAGATTTCTCTCTGATCCCTGACACCCGCCCCCCCCAATCTTTCAGAAGATGAGTTCAGCCACATACCTGTGGAACAGAGTAGAATTGCAGTGCTTTTTCATTGTCAATTTGGGTGCGTAAACAGCAGAAAGGTCAAGCCAATAATGAACAGTGAATCTCAAAATAGGAATGCCCATTAAGCAGTGTGTGGGGGGTGTGGTAAACGTGTGATTTTGTTTCATTGACAAATGGGTTTAGTACCATTTTTTGCCATCACATAAGTATAATCTCGCCCCAGAGACATTATACACTTTCCTTAAATGTTGCTCATGGTGCAGTTTCAGAGCAGAACTTGACTTGTGTTACTTATACTCCCTCTGTCCCACAGACATGGGGAGCTTTGTGGAGACCGAGCAGAGGAAGACAGTATCGCAGGGCAAGGCGGCCATCCTCAGCTCCCCGGCGGTCAGCTGTTTCCCCCAGCCGCAGGTGACGTGGTTCCGGGACGGCTACAAGATCATCCCCAGCAGCAGAGTGTAAGTAGGCGCCGGCGGTGGTGCCACCCAGGGGCGGAATCTGAGGGAGCAGCCGTGTGAGAGGGGGGTTCTGGGAGAGGAGGGCAGCCTCTCATTACTAAGGTACCGCAGAGGCTGGCACCTGACCCATGTCCTCCTGTAAAGACTGTAATTGCCTGCAGCGCTCAAGAGCAGACCGTGGTGGCAGACGCTAGCAATTGCCAAGGGCTCTGTATTGGTGCTGAAAGGGGGCCTGATGGTCCCACAGGAAGGGCTATTCGAGCCATAGACGCACAGGAGAGTGGCAGCCTTGGCACTGCACCAAGTGCTCCCCCACCCCGCCCAGCCAGAAAAGTGCAATTAATGCCTGTTCCCTGCAACCCTTTAATCTTGGTGTGGTGCGTTTTCACTCCCCCTGTGGAATTAGCAGCTCACCCAGACAGCAGTTGCTAACAGAACTCTGATTTTCTATCAGCCCTTCAAAGTGTCTTTAATTCCAAGAGGGACTAAATCAGAGGCTCTCTGTCTATGTCTCTATCTAGACATAATGTAATAGATTACTTTTTTTCTCTCCCAACAAAGTTCTCAAGTTGTCTGAAACTTGTGATACATTGAGGTTCCTCCCATATGCAAAACTGAAATAAGTCCAGAATATTGAAATGTTTTCTCTTTTTAAATTACATCAGTTAATTAATGTTAGCTATTAATATAAATAGAGTAAACCAAACATGTTATTAGTTTTCATTTGTTTAACTTAGTTTTAAGTTTTAGGTTTTCACTGTATATTGTGTGTATATTGGGTATTGTGTATATTGTGTATATGTGTAATGTGTATGTACTGTGTATATTTTGGGATGTTTATGGAATATATCCTCATAGACAAAGATAATTAATTAGCCTGACACTAATTATAATCTATCCATATTCTTACCATTTATTTATTTATTTAACAAACCAGCCTTCAGTGATGACAGTTGTCTTTCAGGAGTTATCATTTTGGTTTACTGTAGCCTCTTCAGTCATTACATTAAAGTACTCCGCACGGCAGGTGCTCTTATCAATAGCAGTCTATGCAGCTTACCATTTCTGTACCCATTCATGCAGCAGAATAATTCCAAAGGCAATTCTGGTTAAGTGTTGTACCTTGCCCAAGGGTATAACAGCAGTACCCCACCCAGGGAGCAGAACCATGTTCCTAAACCGCTCTGCTATCAATCCAATTCTTTCTGTCGGGTATAGAGGGAGAGTCCTGTGTGGTTCTTTGCTCGCTCGCGCAGACGTTGTGTAAGGGCCCGGCTCTGGTGTGTCCCAGAGCTACAAGTTCTCTGGCTGCTCAGGGGCCTCCCTGAGGTGAACCAGCCTGAGGTGCTGCAAGACTGATGCAAGAATGCAAGAGAAAGAAGAAAGAGAGTCCAGGACTTTTTTAAAGATCTTTAAACAACCTCCTCCAGCAGTCTGCCAACTGGGTCCGGTGGAACAGGAAATCTAACTCATATTTTTAACTTAAAAAAAAAAAAGTTAATGAGAACTTACACCTGACTTAAATGTTATTTATCGTTATATATCCTTATTTAGTGAGTTATCTTGGAGGCATTCTGACTGATTTGGCAGAAAACTCAAACCTGACCATGTGCCTTATTTGCATGTCAATGGTTGTCACTAAAGTTATGCATAAAGGGACATTGCCATGATGTTGATTCTCTGGTGGTTATGAATATGACGTGTGTTATTGGTTGTAGAGTGTCAAGATAATTGATACAGTACTTGAAATGACAACATGAACATGGGTATAAATTTAAAAATGATTATATTTATATCCACTGTAAGCATAATGGCTAGCTTTGATACCATAGCGGAGCATGAAACAGCATATGGCATCCTCACTGAACACTCGGGTTGTGAGCTGTGCGCTGTTCTAGGTGTTCAGTCATTTACTTGCACAGTATCACTAGATGAAACATTTTATTGTTGCACCCATTGTTTGTGAAGGAAAATAATGGCTTTGGTGGCTAGATACTGTTGTTTCATATATAAGGCTGTGTAAAAGCTCTTGTGAGTCTTGCCCTTTAAAGTAACATATATTCTTTATGTAGGCTTGTCACTGACACAGTATCTCAATAAGTAAAATCCAGTGACCTGAACTGGCCTGGTGGTGAGAAACCGGGTTCCCCAAGTGCTGCATTGAAATGTATGTATAAATTCTTCAAAGCCTATGTAATATAATGTGTCACATTTTGAAGAAGAGGCCCTACACCTCATTAAAACATTATCCAAAGCTGACAGTTTTAAATCTAATCCTAATCTAAAATTTGTTTCATAAATTAATTTTGGAGCAGATGTCTTTTTTTGCTGATGCACAAGAATATCAAAGCATTGAGAAAACAAGTGCATGTGTGTTTGTAATGACACTGGCAGTTTGAATATCATATGTTCTATATGTTCACTAGCTAGCTTGCTACACTTTCCTTAGCAAAGACAAAAGATTACAAGTAATGGCACTGATTTGGGCTAAAGAGTTATTATTAAGTCTCATACTAAGTACCCACATGAACAGAGAACAAGCTGATTGTAAATACTGGCATATGGTTAAAGGGAGTTTTTTGCAGCTGTGACTCTGTTTGAACTGTTTGCTGTTTGTTTTGGTGATAGCAGGAAGAGCTTTCTGTCTCCCCCTGCTAAATCAAGGCGATTAGGAGGGATTAATACAAAGTGAGGTAGCAAAAGGGCAGCAGTATTCAATACTGAAACATTATAACAGCTCAGTGTGGTTCTATGTGTCTCACATTAGATGTTGTAATTGCATTGTTATACATGTGTTATTATGTACTATATGTATTATATATCATCCTACATTACAAAATTGTACATGTTATCGTATGACGATAGGACGCTATAATTAGAGATAATGGAAATTCTCATTACTGTAAATATTGAGCTTGAGGTGAAAATTTGCTATGATTAGACTTAAACAGTTCTTGTATTCCTGGAAACCAACTGGGGACCTTTAGTTGTGGAAAACTGTACAGCTGATAAATGTTTGCATGATTTATAATCAGGCTCATTGTTGTAAAGCAGGAAGACCATTAGCAGGAGAGCACCTGTATCTGTTGTGAGATGGATTGGACATCAGGAATCGGAATGGAATTCCTGTTACCTTGACCTTAAATGTTCCAGGGCACCTAAGGAGGAACTTTTGGGTTTGCGTGCACCCGTGTTCTCAGGACACATTCTCTTTCTGGAGTGACAGAAGGGTAGACCGGGAGAGATGAAAAGGGCAGGACACGGAGGTTGCTTATTACCTGAATTGGCAATCTGCTCTTATCTGGTTCTCTCTGGTCCCATCTGGTGGAGTGAGAGCACTGCCTGCTGCACAGGAGGCAGAAAGCGGCCTGCTCATCTCAGGCTTCGGCTGACCCCCCTTGACAACAGCGCCGCAGATCTGGATGGACGATTGAGTGATGTGAGGCAACGAGATCTCCAGTCGAGGGCATTACAGCGAAATTGGAAGTGTTCTTAATTGTCCTGTGGTAGTGCAAGGTGCAGCACAACCACCTGGATAGGAGAAAAGGGAGCAGGATGCAGCAGGGCTTGCGTGATTCCCTCAGAGTGTCTTAGGACAGAAAACAGGCTTTGTTTCAGAAGCAATATTATATACCTGTAGGGTGATGAGAAGAGCAGCGCTGGTGGACACGGCAGTTCATTTTGAGGAATGGTATGGCCCAGAATCAGTAGCCGCTAGAAATCAGCACAGATCAGCCTGCGTGCCTCTGATGATATACATCTTCATTATGGTCTTAGAGCAAGCGTAAAAGAGGGCATTGTTTTTGAATTGGTTTTTAGAATCAGCACGGCCCTCTCCATGCTGGACGCAGGTCTCTGAGCGACTCCCCTCCCCTTAGAGCTTGTAATTGCATGTCTCAGAATGTATGTTGTCTGTAGAGCACAGGTGGCTATGCGCAGAATTGATTGGCCTGATACTTGGTCATTTATGGATCAGAACCACCCTGGCGTTAAGCATGCAACTGTCTGAAAAAAAAAAAATCTTGCATTGACAGAATATAAAGTGCAGCAGAGCACACCCTCTCCACAGGTGGTTCAATTCAGAGTCTCTCAAGCCAATGCGGGGCATGAGAGTCATACTAATTACATTGCAGGTCGGAAGTATAAGAAATACAAGTGGGTTACTTTTGGTGGAGTGCCCCTTAAACTTCTGATTACTTTGCCACCACTTTGCAAGTCAATAGCTGTTTCAGGCAGCAGCAGTTCAGATTCCTTGTATGCATATGGACTGGTGCAAATCACATTGAAAGTTCTTTCTCTGCCATTGTTTAAGCTGCAAGGGTTCTGATTTTCTGGATCATTATGACCATTATTTAAGGGGCATGGTCTAAAGCAGACACACATACATAGTCAGTGTGCACAGCAACACATATGGTACCAGAACCTTGGGTTACCAACAGAAACCTCTTAGATCAAGGACGGAAGGAACGCTGCAGCTAAATATCTGATCATCGAAAATCTGTGGTTGCACTCTTAATAATCCTGAGTCCCTTTGCAAAAGGTGATGGTGCCCTGCTTCCAGATTAATGAGCGAGGCAGTAGAGAATGATCACTTCAACTCCGTGTGATAGTAGTCATTTTTCTCATAGATCTAGACTGGCACACAATAGGAAGCCATCTGCTGCAGGGAGTGCAGCCAAAATGGATTAAGGAGGCAGCGTGAGAGCATGAGTGAGGGATCTGGACCTTCGAGGGTCACGGGCCAGCCCTCCGGGTGGGAAAATGCCGCCGTGTTCCTCTGCAGTGCGGCCTGAACTGCAGCGCCGAGCGTCCAGCTGTGCGAATGGATGATGTGTCAAGCGTGAGCGGTGGGTGAGGGCCCGTGCTTCACGCCAGTGCAACCCCACCCCCTCCCCTTTCTCTCTGAGCTCCTGCCCGCTGCGTAGTAACACGGGGGCGTGACGTGAAGGGAAAACTCCGGACTGCAGGCGGGCGTGCGCCTGACATTTGTCATCGGGGCCTATTCCTCCATGTCCTGTCATGTGCGAGCGAGATGGCCCCTGATTGCGCGCGTGGACGGCGCCGTGATGATGTGCTTTATGAAGTTATTGATCTGATAAGGATCGGCAGACCCGAATGAGGGCCGCTCGGCACCGGCCTCTCCCTCTTGACAGCGAGGCAGGGCACAGCCTGGTCATTTCCCCTGCCGTCGCCTTATCGCAACATTGATCACGCCTTGAAAACTGCTGTGATGTGTCGCGCACAGCACCTGCGCAAGATATCTAATCAGTGATCCACTGTGCACCAAAATGAAGAAAAGATATCATCCTGTTAAAATACTGTTTTAATAATGCCCACTATTCTGGATGACTTTAATCTGTTATGATTGTAATATTGCTGACTTTAAATGAACATATTACAAAATCAACACCTAACTGCCAATATTAAATGAACACATCTGCAGAAATTCACCAAGTGTGGGCAGTTTAGCACAGTCATATATAGATTAAGATTTTTTAATGAAATTAGAAGGGGTTAATCTGTTCTAGACATGGTACAATACAGTAGTTTGTGTTGTCTCTGTCCTCTTTATCTCTTGAATGCTGTGGGAATAGGAATCTAATACATTAACCAAACACCAAAATGCAATTGAGAATGTTATTTTTAATTTCCTAGGTCTTTACATTAGGTTTGCTTTTTTATAACACATCCACTGTCTTTGTCCACTTTCCACTGCTTCCTCACTATTCTCAAATGATGTAGCGCTAGCTTCAAGCTTCAAATCTAAATCATAATTATATCTTCACTTCTCAAACACTGTCTTTGGTTTACTTCAAATTGAAAGCTTTGTCTTCATATTAATTGGCCATTTATTTTGAATACAATGGCCTTTATTTGAAGAAGTCTCTGAGGTAATAGGTAAACTGCCTCATCTATAAGATTCCATAATGAATGTAAATGCCAGTAAGTCCTGAGGGAAGAAGTTGTTCAGAGTAATGTAAAAGAGAAGTTCTGAATATGAATGAGCTTAGAACAGAGGGTTTTGTCAGTGGCCATGTGTTGTTCCTCATTATGAAAGGTTATGGCCTGGTGTTGTGCAGCTGTAAATTGAGGTTTTAAGAGCAAGGACTCCTTCCCCCCGTAGTTCTGATACGATGTGCTGAAGAGTGTTTTGTCTTCACTTTCTGTTCACACTTATTCATGTCAAGTTCAGAAGTACCAAAGTCAATTCAGTGTACACGTGAAATACCAACTTAGCAATGCAACACACTGTCATTTGGGTATAGTGCTCCTAACTTCCTATCGTTTTACTACAACTTTGAAAGTGAATTGGTCTTTCAGGTCTTTCAGGTCAAAGACATACTGTGGGCAGTAGAGAAATTATTGTGTTGCTATATGATGGTAGTATTTTTTCTTAGCAATCTAGCTTGAGTCACATGATGCATGATGTTGTCTGTTATAGAGCACCAAGTAAGTATTTTCTCACTTTAAGAGGGTGTTTGACAAATGAAGAGAAATTATTTATGGGTTGCTGTAGTTCATTTTAGACGGGTGACAGGAAGGAAGTGGGCTGGTTTCTCACCTCTGATTTGAAGTGGCAACGGGAGTCTAAACTTGATGAACAGATGGTGTTCCTATCTGTTTTTACAATGAGTGAAAAGTTACATTTTCAATTGTGCTTCTCTCGCAGATGCATGCATGCTTTCTTTTTCTACTTCTTAATACATTCTCATAGTTGCAAACCTGGACTGAAAAGGTAATGGTGCCTGATAAATGGGTTACTCCCTACCCAAACATTTTCAGTGATGATTGCCCTGTAGTTTGTGTAGGTTGAAATGATTTAACTGAATTTTTTAAACAGAACTATTCTTGGCAGCTAGTGATATGCTAAATGAATTCCAGCAAGGAGTTTTATTGTACACCTTCTGATTAATTACTCTAAACTGATGAAGCACTCTCTTTGAATAAATGAATACTTTTTACATGGGATGAAAAAAAGAGAATTTAAGAAAATATTCCGCATAGACTGAATATGTCTGGATCATCTGGTAACTGAGAGATCACTTGTGACCACTTGCCAACAATCTAAACTTGAATAAACTGATTTGTTCTGATTACTACTTTAACTTGCAGATTCAAAATGCTGCCTTCCCCCAGATAATTGAAATGTCCCTTTGGTCTCTTAATGTAGCATGAAATAGCTGATTGTGTGCAATAGCACCATGTCTCCCTGCATCAGAAATTACAGTCTGCAGTGCTTATCAATGTCCCCCTGCTGTTCAGCCAATGTTTGTTGTTTTTTCCTCTAAAATATAGTACTGACAGTCACGATCAACTTAATTGCCATGGGCACCCCCCACTCCAAACAATCCCCCCAGTGTTGACACAGAAGCATTTCATTTTAAAATGAAATGAAAATGAATGTAGGACACAAAAAAGTTTAAGATCTCTTTTCTATATATAATGGTGTTGTGACAGTTTTTCTGGGGCTTCTTCTGTCAAACTGAAATACACCTAACATTGAATGATGACAATTTAAAATAATTTATCATTTTCAATGCTGTATTCTCTCTTAACTGGATGCAATAGTCATATAGCACAATGCCACCTGATATGACCTCAGTCAAATGTGTAATATTCACATCGGACAAATGGGCTTGAATGCCTAATTTGTCTATGATAACAGTTAATGTTCGTGTTTAATGAGGGCTGATTGGTTATGTACTGTCTGTCAATCACCTCACTGCTACCGGTTAATTGCTTTTCCACTTATGAATTAATATGCAGCGCTGCTTTCTTATGTTGGTTATATACCCTCTGCAGGTTTTGTCTAATTGAACATGAACATCACATTTTTGGCAGCTGCTGTGGAGAAAATATTGGTTTGGCAGGTTTTCAGGTTGCCTATTGCTGGTCTTCCCATGTTTCACCACTGAGGCTTTTTTTTTTTCTAAAGTCACTCACATTATCAACGCTGTCTTCTTTGCAGTTGCTGAACGATAAATGGCCAGTTTTGTTAAACTGAATTCCATGAAGCCGCTCCTGTTGCTGAGCGTGATGCGGCCGGTAGCTTTGAGGGCCACTCTATGATGTTAATTACAGCGGCTCGTCATCAGTCAGCAGGGCGGTTGTGGACCTGCTTTCCCTGTGGGCCTCCCACCACATTTGTCATCCTCTGCTCTCTCCCCCTGCTCTTAAATAATTGAGCATTTTCACATAGTTGAGACTCCAGACAGGACTATAGTTAGCATGACGACCGGCATTTTTCATCGCTTTTTTTTTCCTGGGCTGTTTTGCAACCAGACAGCTGTGGTAGTTTTCACCGGAGCGGTTTTGAAATTAAAAGCGTCCTTGGCTTGTTCCATGAGAAACTAAAGCCTTAGGAATATACTGGCATGTGTGTACACTCACATTTCCAGATCAGTACTGTTGGGACCATTAAGTTGCTTGACGCTGTTCTAACTCACCATTAGCAGTGCAGCAGTCTGGCACCCGTACTGCAGGTGTCAGAGGTAGTATCAGCCAAAAAAAGAGGATGAGAAAAAAAACGAGGGACATACCACATTTTGGCTTTTACACTTCTGTCAGCCAAACAACAGCGTATGTGCTGTGTTACCACTCAGGATATAATGTATTGCCTTTATATAGTGCCTTTCATGCATTTTATACTGAGGGAGGCGATTCACGTCAACCACCACAAATGTGCAGTATCCGCCTGGGTAATGCACAGCAACCATTTGGCAGAAGAATATTATGCCATATTGTTGACTGCTTCTAATATTGTTGACTTCTTATGTGGGTTGTTTGCTTGCATTGTACTCTGCCTCGCTTGTAAGTCGCTTTGGATAAAAATGTCTGCCAAATGAATCAATCAATGAAAATGAAGAATATTTCACCATGCATCTAAACTGAAGAGGTGGATTTATTTATCTGATTAAACTGGAAAATGATTAGGGTCAGGCCAGATTGGGTGATATCTTTCTCTTTGCAATGGGGTCTTCAAAAACCACTGTAAGTCAGGACCTTTCATTTTAATGCACCCAGGTGTCAATGTTCTACTTGTTCGTTTTTGTCTCTCCTCTTCACTTCCTCTTTGACCAGTCAGGCGCCCTTAAGATTTGAAGAAGCTATGCCTTCTCCAGGACTCCAAATTAACTATATAAAGGGCCCTAATGATGAAGGGCTTTGATCACAGTGGTGGCGTGGGAGGTGAAATTGGAACAGTGTGCTCTTTTCTGCCAGGGTCTCTTGTGATGCAGGCAGTGTCTTTCAAAATCATATTATTGAATCAAATGGGTATGTTAACTGGGTGGCAAATAGCTGTACTGTTCAACTCATAATAATGACCCCATCTTGTTGTCTCTAATCCACCCAAAAATTGTACCACTCCAAACAGTGTGGAGCCATTTACATAGGTGACAAGTTGATGATGTTCCTGAAACTCCTTCAAATGTTATACTGATAACAGAAAAACGTAAGGGACTGCTGGTGAATAACATTTTATTGCAAAGTGACTTTTTTAAGCAGTTCCAACAGACTGGTGTGTAACACTGCCTCGCAATTCTCCGTTTATGTAATATTTGAATTACTGTGGCAAACATGAACCAGAGGAGGAATGAAACTTTTGTCACAGCACTTATCCTAGGATATTTAAAGGATTAGCAATGAGTGTGAATTCAGGGGTTTTTTACAAATGGACAACATTTGTCCTCCTGCAAGTCTTCCAGAACTGGAATGAGGTATGATGACTTGACTACCTATTATTTGGACAAGGATTCAGAATTCATCATTATCTCCAGAACACCCCCTTTGTCCACATAATGCAGGCAGTGCCTTAGTTAAAGTGAGAGATAAAATTCCGCCATTGTGTTTATCCCTTATGCTGCTCTACCATGGTTTATATTAGATCTTCACTGGTGCTGATCATGTTTTTTTTGTGATGTACCCTCTATCTGGCCCTCATTCCATGCCGCAAAGAGCTCGGCCTCGCTCCTGGGCTTGAGAGCACCAGAAGTGCGTGGGAGCCCAGGCGACGATCCGTTCTGAAAGGGATGATCAAGGTCTTGATTTCATGTCGGACATATTGAAGCACTCGAGGCTGCTGTACTGGCTTCCTGCAAACAAGCCACCCTGCAGCCAGGCTTAAAGAACTGACTGGAAGCTTCTGCAAGGCTGGGAAATACTGTGGCTTGTAGAGCTGAGAGCGAGAGAGGGAAAGAAAACGATCACTCCCATCAACAGGAAATAATTACAGGTATCGGTCTTTCTGTTAGCATCATTAGTCGCCTGTTGAGAGAGTCATTTACTCATACCAAATGGAGAGTGCAATGTGCTTTCCTGTGGCATGCTGCTGTTTTCAAGTAGAGGGAGGAAAAGAGAGAAAGTGTAAGGGAAGGATGAGGGGAGGAAAAGAGGCACAGACGGAGGAAGAAGGAAGATGAGAGGGCAGAGAGAAGGCAAGAGAGAGGTGGGAAGGTAGAAGCGATTATGGAGGGGATGCATGGATGGAGAGAAGGAAGGCAGAAAAGATGGAGTCGATTCACTTGAACCAGGCATCTGCATGAAGGCTGATCCTCCCCACTCCCTGAAATAACAAACCAAGGTGATAATGCATTCCCAATGATGCGGCATCCTGTTTCACCAAGAGCATTTTATCTGACTGAAATTACGTTCTATAGCCTCAGCAGAGTCAGCATTAACTATTGATTGTTGCAATTAATTCTGAAGTCCGTTTATCAAGCAAATGAATGAGTGAATTATGCATACTTAGAAACTCATAAATAATTCATTTTGCGCAATTACAAGCACTTCTTAAGAAAAATATAATTAAAGGTCAATAATAATTGAACAAAACACTGTCAGCTTTTACCAAAATGAATAGAAAATGCATTGTCCAAACACTCTAATGATGATAGTACTCGTTTGAACATAAATATCCTCTAGTTACTGAAATCAGAAAATTGACGCATGCCATTATAAACAAAATACCCATGTGTGAGCTGATGAAATTTCAATTTCTGTTTTTAAAAAAAAGAACACTAAAACAATTACTACATGCTCATGAATTCACGTAATGCGTAATTACTGTTAAATCATCTCATTCATTCCATTGACTTGAAGTGAGTAATGCCACTGTATTAATCAACTGAAAATATTGTAATTTCTACATTCTTTCTTTATTCTTTCTCCTCAACTATAGAATCAGTCTGATTGAGGACAAATACACAGCCTTTCCAAGGTTTTTAAAATGAATGTTTGAGATTACATTATTGCGTGTTCTGTAGACCTTTAAAAACTGCAGCGAAGCATAGCTTTTGGTAAGCTCCCTTTCGCATTAATGCCACTCTTCACAAAGCAACTGCCGGTTGGAGCCATAACTGCAAATAGTACATTTTGTAATTGAATTTTGGTGACTGCTTCAGAAGGTGTAGAGACATGAAAGTTATTTTGTATTCTAGTGCCCTTGTGCAGCATAGATAAGCCAATGCCCCAGGGCTCATTTTGGTCTGGGAAGTAGATGGCTGTTTGCTGCATATTACGAGACAGTTTGGAGAAGATGGCTGCAGGTCAGTTCGGCTAGCCTCAGCATTCTGTGCAATGAAGGGAATTCATAGACAGAGGGGCTGTCTATGAATTCCCTTCATTTTGCAATCATCGCATTCATCTCTCTTGCTGAAATATTGCATTAATGTCATTGTCCCCTAATTAATAAATTTGCAGGTCCAGTTGTTCTTGATTTCAAGTTAGAGGGGCTAATCAAAGTTTAATGTAGGTCAGATGTACATAGCATTTGTACTGAAACTGTGGGTTGAATTGTAAGACATTTCCCCTGTTAAAGTCACAGAGTACTGCATACTACAGATTTTCTGTGCTGAGTGTTTTATGGAGATCGCACCAGCTTTAACCTAAAGTGTATCATGCCTGGTTATGATAGTATGAATCACTATGGGATCAAAGTTACGCCTTCTTCAATGGATGTAAACCACAGCAACACAAAGTCATTCAATTCTGTATCAGCAGTTATCCACTGATTGAGCACAACTCTCCTGTTTTTGTTGGGTAAAAGTGCCAGGTTCCCTCAGCTTTCTGAAGCTGAAGGCTTCAGATAGGAAACGTAGTAGTGATGCAGATAGATCAACTCTAATATTATTGCACCGCATTAAAACATTTCTAGTAAGTGTTCTGCCAGCTCCCTGTTGACTCCTTGTTTATTTCATCCAGTCCCCCTTGCCTCTCTGCTGGGCCAGTAGAACATTTGATTCTTCCCTCTTTGCACTTCCACTTCCTGCCTATCTCCCAGAAGGCCCATCTGAAAGACATGTTCTCAGTTCCCCTAGGTTGTGTGCATGAGTCTGTGTGTGCATGTACCTGCATGTGTGTGTGCCTGCATGTGTGTATGTGTGTATGTGTGTGTGTTTGTGTATGTGCATACCTCCATGTGTGCATGTGCAGTACTAGTCAAATGACACAACTTTCATTCTTTATTTTCCACATTTTAGAATAATAGTAAAGACATCAAAACTATGAAACAACACAAACTGAATAATGCACTGACCAAAAGTGTTAAATCAAAACTTATGTTTTAGATTGTTCTAAGAAGCCAAAAAAAATTATTAACATAATTTTTTGAAAGAAATTCACAAATAGGCATCACCTTCACCATTTATTTTTGTCTAATAAAAAATGAAGCATTATGAAGCAAATGTGTGTGTGTGCATGTGTTTCTGTGTGTGTGCGTGTGCATGTGTGTGTGTGCGTGTCCCTACATTCATGTGTGTGAGTGTAAATGTGTGCATCTGAACACAACTGTAACATGTTGCACTGTAACAGGCAGCAATGTGTAGTACTGTATATTGTGCAGTATTGCTTTGGTAGCTTGTTTTTGTTTTCAATGGAAAGACAGATTACATGGTCCCAAAAAAGTCATCCAATTATATATATATATATATATATATATATATATATATATATATATATATATATATATATATATATATATATCATAAAAGACTATAAACAAGGATTATAATTTAGAGAAGGGTTTTTTTAAGAGGATTTAGAGAAAATTGTATGGTGACAAAGACATAATCATAATTTGTCTCAGTCATACCAAATTTAAGATTCCACCATGTAAAGCCAGTGAAATGGCTTTTGAGAGTTTTTTCAAGTCAGAGCAGAGCAACCACAGTTTTTCTGCATCTGAGTGAACCTGGAAAATTAAAGTTTTTCAATTAGAGAACAGATCACAGTGACATCATCACTATGGACACAAGCATCAGTGGAGTAAACAGTTGTAATAGCATAATCAAGCAAGCCATATATAACTAAAAATAAGTCTCCAGATAAAATAGGTCTCCAGGGCCTCGTTTAAATCCTCCCTACTGTTTCACAGAGCATGTGCAGGAACCATCGCAAACTACAGATTTGATGCTTAAATCTTGTTACGACTGCCAACACTAAGTGTTTGAAACACGTTTTTGCAGACAGCCAATAGTTTTGTTTTTTTTTTTTTTTAATATTAGTTGGCCAACACTCATTTATATCTATATACTGTAGAATATTATTTTCTCAGCAACATAGTTTTATCTTATCTGCCATTTCAATATTTTATATCAATCAATGAAGGGGGATGGGGTGATAGATACATATAACTAAAGTGGTGAACTGCAGGTAGGAGGGAAACTGAAAACAATATAAGGTGTAGGAGGAAATTGCCCACTAGAGCTGGATCTGAGGACAGTTTTAATTAATGTTGACATTAATTGAACTCTAGGCTGTGTGAAAACAATGTTCTTATAAGACCGATTAATCTGTCTGCGAATATATGAGCTGTCCAAATTTTTTGTTTTTAAAATTTACGTAACATGAATAACTGATCTACATTATTCTTAGCATATAGGATGTTTTTATTGTGTTTTTTAATTAATTTTCCTGCAGCATTTTTCATATTTTTACTGCACTGAATGACTAACAGACCCTCCTCCTGTTGGTTGTTGTCAAATCAATTCATCAACATTCTCAGCAGCTGTTAAGATGTTCTTTATTATCATGTGTGTGTTCTTGCTCTAAGAGTTGTTTTGGGAAATGCATGCAGACATTTATAAATGTTCTTTAAATCTCACTTTAAAACCCCATCTTAACCTCTAAGATGAATTACTGTCAGGAAAAAAGGTGTAGTTTTGGGCCTTATATGCATATTCCGTCCAGGAGATAGACTTTTATCTAGGTGTGGATTTGTGAGTAAAAAGATAAACGTAATGGCACAGTAGTAAGATTTTCTCCAAAACTCCAAGGAGTACAAGTATTCCCCCTCAAATTTTACAGGACAAGGAAAATCTTGGACACATTCATTTTCTGTAAATATTCTGAGAGAGCACAAGCTTTGTTAGTTACTTGGCGTCAGCTCTTTAATTACTTGTCATCCTGATAAATCCGTCATTGAATAAGCTTGTATTTACGAAGGGCAAACTTCGGTGTCTGTGACAGGTGACAGGAGAGAGAGAGAGAGAGAGAGAGAGATGCACTACATTGAGGAAGCTCTTTGTTTATTCTAACCCCAATTATTTTATGTATTTTTTTATTATTACTATTTTTTTCCATTGGAGGATGGAGGATTAGGACCAGCAGTGTGCCGTAGTGGTAAGGAGCAGCCCGCATTATGCAAAGGTTTCCTGTTTGATTCCCAGGTGGTCCACTGCTGTGAATATCCAACTGTCCGAATAGCTAATGTGTAAAAACTGTAAGATATGTACGTTTCTCTCAATAACAGCATCCGCTAAGGAAAAAAACACATTATAATGATTGAGCTTGTTTATGGTATCAAGCAAGCACAGTAGCCATCACAGTCAATGACTGTTCCTCTTGCTTGGATAACATCTCCCAATACCTGCTGTCATGGTCATAGGTTAATATACACTGCGAGAGGACTCCTGTTATGCAGGGGCTTGAAATGTCACTGCATAGAAAACCCATTTTATGGATCTCATAATGGAGATGATTTGCATTCACAAGTGTAATGTGTAAAATTGCATGGCTGTAAATTCCCCAACTAATTGCCAGTGAAGCTCATAGGCCTGTGCTTTGCTTGCAGCTTGGTAATCACGAATATTGCAGATATTGAATGCCAAGAGACCATCAGATAAAGAGACAGAGTCAAAAACAATCTCAATCTTTTTTTTTTTCTTAATATATGGTATGTGGTATATACATGGATAAGAATAACTTTCCATGGAGAGTAAGTAACTATAGGTGTAATTCTGGAAGGGGTTCACTGAATGCGCATTGTCCCAGGAATACTGGAGTTGTAGAGGTGTGTGATTCCTGCTATGGCTCATATATGCCCCAGGCTATTCTTTTGTGTTGTATGTGAAACGCAACAGTGACGCCTAGATAAATGCAAAAAAAAAAAAGCCTGTGATTCGAGTGCAGCTAAATTTGGAGTGTTTTATTCCAAGGTGGCAGGTTTGGAAGATCCAGTTAATCAGTCAGATGATTTCAACTGCAGCTGAAACCACAGGTTTGTTGTTGCACTTGAGGGAGTTGGGTTTTGGAACATGAACATAACTGTGTTGCAGCTGTTTAAGTCATGTACACTTTTGGCAAAGTGGGGCAGTACGCTACTTTTTTTGACAGTGGAAAAGTTTCGAGATCTCTCTGTTCTCTGAATGTTACAGTGTTTCGATTGAAGGACTTTGTCTGACTTATTTTTGAGTTGAATTCAATTGAAAATGTTAAATCGTTGCTCATCATCATTCATGGAAATATGAAATATTAATTGTCCAGGGCTTGATTCATCTGCATTGTAAATTTGTTAGAAATGTGGTACATTAAATAAATATGACACTTTTCTTTTGTCCTGATCTGACTTTGCAATGTCCATCCATCCATCCATCCATCCATCCAAAGAGTACTCTGTTGTTTCATCCTCTCTTGCTGTCTTTGTATATATGTATATATAAACAGGTTAAGAACTTACGCTCCGCTGAAAAAAATTAAATAAACAATGAAATCTACATGGTTATTTAATTAAACCCAGCTCACCCTGTTAAGCTCTGTTAAATTATATAGGATACATTGAGAATTCATTCATCAAACGGTCAATGAAATCAGATCCATGAATTGTCTCAAATGACCTTATCCCCATCCCTGCACGCTGAATCAAAAGAGGGTGGGTCTATCTGAGCCTCTGAACAGACAGTTCCATCACTTCGGTGTACTCACACCGGCCCCAAAGTTGCCCTTTTCTCCTCTTGAGGGATCATTAAATACCTGGGCGAGCGGATCAATACCACCTGATACAATCCAGGCACCGTCTTCAACATGGAGCGCGAGAGAGGGCAGAGTCTATGTCATCCTGATAGGCCGCGAGACAGCTCTGATTCCCCTCGGCCAAAGTCTGCTGCTCTCTAATGCTCTCTGTCCTTCTGTCAGACAACAACAAAAAAAGTAAAAGGAGCCTGAAGAGGAAGCATGAG
Source organism: Megalops atlanticus (assembly GCA_019176425.1). Classification (NCBI taxonomy): domain Eukaryota; kingdom Metazoa; phylum Chordata; class Actinopteri; order Elopiformes; family Megalopidae; genus Megalops; species Megalops atlanticus. The sequence continues at coordinate 21,372,607 of CM032893.1, forward strand.
AAGAGCGGCGGGGCCTCGTTGAGTTAATTACACCTATTACACAATTCATTCAGTTCCACGTTTTATGCACTTAATTAAAGACACCGACAATTACCACTAATTACCGCTAATAAGTCTAAAGATCCATTGTTCGGGTACTGAAGCTCTCCTGGGGGTGGATGGTAGACTTTGGAAATCAGCATGGCTGTGCTAAAGAATGGCAGTCACCGATATGAAAGACTTAGAAACAAATCCTCAATTATATTACCACTGCTTGAATAGTAGCACTATATGTCTGAACGTCATTTCTGCAAAGGGCTGAATACTGTTTACTTGAGACAGGCTTTTACTACAGAAATGGTGTTTGCTAGTCTCTCACTGTTAGATGTTGTAATATGAAGATTAGGAGTGAAAATTGCCAAACCACCATTGATGGAAAGCATGTTATGGTTTGTTTGGTTATGGCTGCAAGTTCTGTTAATTGCCAAAATGTGATTTACAGCTGTGTGCCGTTGTCCCCGAGTTTGGACGTTTGTTTACTTTCATTGCCGAGTGTGTTTTTTTTCCCCAACAAATCTGGGAGTGAAATGTAAGCTCTCAAAGTTAAATGTTGAAAGTTGAATCAGTGTAAATAAACACTGGAACCCTGAGGCCCGGCTTTTCGAGCAGCCCCCTGTTTTTCCAAGCTCCCGATGCTGCCGTGCGACTCCGCCGTCAGCTGTTTCAGCAGCCGTCTGTTTCCTGCATATCTTGGCATTTATTTACCATTACATCAGGTGCTGGAGTCCTGCCCTGTTGACCAGGCTGTCATGGGCGCAAAGTGGCCGGAGGATGCCTGCACTCGGGAGAGAGAGGTCACCATTTCCCTGACGTCAGTCCATTTTCCAGAGCCCTCCGGTCACAGATACTGCTGCGTTCAGATCCTACAGAGAGCCTTTTATCCAGCCACAATGACGGTCATAATCCACATTCTTATCTAGTCAATAGAATTCCTGTAAGCACCGGTGTCACGCGGAGAGGTATTGACAGATAGCTTTGCTGTTGAGATTGAGGGTTAGCTGTATTTATCCATCAACCTGCTTCAGAAAATCTGGGTTTTGGGACCTTCTCTTTTGCACAAGGGATTGGTTGTATGGGTTTATTTAAAAATCAGTTTGAAAGAGTCTTATGGAAATCCTGTGTGGTGCTTTTTTGGCCACTTGATGGTCTCTTGTGAAAATGGCTTTTAATGGAAGCAGTTAGGAAATGAGGGCAATGAATTTCATAAATGTCAGTCATTATGATAGTAATGATCAAATAACTGTAGTCTGTTTACTTTAGGGGCATTTATTAAATCATTAGTAATATGTTTTTGACATTAAGTACAAAATGGAGCATTCTTTTGTATCCACCACCACAGCCAAGCGTAAGCCCATGTTAAGATTTTCAAAAGATCCAAACAAGCTATTTTCATCTATTTAATAGCTGTTGTGTGGTTGAATAATGAGTAAGAATTTGAAAGTGAGAATTTGATGACTTAATGAAGGGAGCAGTTCACCCCCTTCAGCAGTTTGGCTCCCCCAGAAAACCATTTAAAATGCTCTGAATATAATTTGGAAAAAAAATATCTTTTGGTTAGATTTTTCAGTCAAATTTAGTGACAAGTGGGACCTCCAAGAGGTCCATAAATGATATCACTGTCTAACTATTTCATCACATTGTTGTTGCACTGTTGCACTAACTTGAATATTTTATAGGTAACATCCGCTGCCAAATACAAAGTAGCACCATGGAGGTCAGTGAGTTCCACAGCTGATAAATGTAGATTAATGCACTGACAGCGGTAATGTGATGTGAAATGGAAAAAAGCTTGAAGATTGCTTTGGTTGAAACGGCCAACCAGGAGGCAAAAAAAAACTGTACTATGCATGAACCTTAAATTATAACACTTTGGAGATGACGGATTCTACAATAAAGCTAGTGATTACTCCGCGGCAGCAAGGAGGTATAGAGGAAGAGCAGCCTGCTATTTGTGGCGACGTGGGTCGCACAGAAATAACCGAAGCTGTGAAACGTCACCTTTTTGGCATGTGCTGGGGAGCGCTTGGATGGAGAACTTCAGCTTTCATCTTTTCCTCCTCACTGGATTGTGGGAACGTGGTCCCTTTTCCTGTTAAATGGCAGACAGTTGTCGAAAAAAAAAAATAGCTGGCTTTTCACTGATTAGTGTAAACCAAGGAGTGAATTACGGCAAGGAACCGCGTGTGGTCGACATTATTAAATGGAATGTGGTGAAAGTCATTCTTAGGCAAGCCTCGTTTGCTTTAGTGCCACGGCTTTCCTTACCGAATGTGCTTTGTAATGACTGTGAAGAAGATGGTCAGGAAACATGTAGGCTAAAGAGAGCATAAAAATGATTGAATATTCCCCTGAGGAACGTAGGACACGGAGCTCTTTAAAAACCATGAATATGGCCTTTCCAGCACTCGGGTAATACATTTTGTTCTCTCGTGCCTTATAATGAAATATTGCGTACACTTAAAGCCGTGGCTGCGTGCGGGCTTGTGAGCATATTCAGACCGGTTCCAGTTTTGTGCTGACTCCATCCATATAAAGGAAGCTGCAGTCAGCTCGGCGCACCAGTCCTCTGCTCAATTTAACCGTAACTCTCAGTAAGGGATTGAAGCAAGCATTGTTGTCTTTTCCGTTTTTTTCTTCCACGCTACTGATTTTCTCAAAATTGATTTCAGCGACCACCAAACTCACAAACTTATGTAGGTGTTGAAAAAATTAGCAATCGCTTGAATTTTGTAACTCAACATGAAAGTCAGAGCGCTTTCTGTTTGGGTTGAACAGAGGTCTTGGCTTACTGTATGCAGCTGGGAGACATTTATTTATTTGGTGTAACAAATAAACCTGTCTGCAATGGCAGAGGGAAGGTAGGGAACTTTTGAAATTCAAATTAAGCTACATAAAAATAGATTAACATGGAAATGAACAAGCCGTTTTCTCTGAGGCCTCCCTGCCCCCCAAAGACCAATCATATGTTAATCCGCTACATGCATTCGCCTTTACTACCGCTATTAATCAACTGCACCACGGCTCCCAGTAGTTATTAGGCAATGCTGATTGGTTTGTGTGTTTCTCTTATTTTCATGGCCCCTGATGCACACATACCTTGTCTTGTCCTGTTTTCCCCACAAGAGAATCAATGTCAATCAGGCAGTATTTCCTGTTTTTTTTTCCTTCATTTTTTAAAATTGTCATTAAAAGCTGTAAATAAATGGGTGCGGTAATGCGGTATGATTAGGACTGATGACAGCCATAAATTGCGGCATATTTTGCCATCACTCAACAGCTGAGGGTAAGAAAAGAGACGGGTTGTTCTCTCTCCTATTTCATGTGAAGGAATTTGTAAACATGCAGTTGTTTGATTACAGTTTCTGCAGAACCTTGTCACATTTTTTTTCTTCTGCACTTGTAGTATGATAATTATTAGCTGTCATAACACGCACACACCTCTGTATGACATACAGTAGAAACTACTGACTGAAAAAAAGTTTAGTCACCATTATACTGGTAATGTATTGACGTAAATGTCATTCTTATTGCACCAAGTAGTTGCAGCAGTTAGCCGTTCCTTTATGATGTGTATGTCAGCTGCGCATGGGCTTGATTTAACACATAATTCCTCTGGCAGCTTTTTTGTTGTCGCTTATATTGTCAATGCTGTTTGAAACTCTCACCAACCCAACACATTATGAAATGTCAGATTATCATTATTTCTCCAGTCAGCCTTGTGTGTGCACTATGTCTTGACAGAAGCGTAATTTGAAATGTGTTGTAAATGTAAATTTGAGAGATCATTACATTGTTATGTAGCTAAGACAAGTTCAGTGCTGTCATACAGAAAGTACCTCTCTCTGCATGTGGTATCGCTTGTATGTTGATTCAAGGATTTTTTATAAACTGCTTGAAACAAACCAATATTAACAACTCTGAATGTGAGAAGGGTGTTGTTATATCCTGCGGTGCTGTGTAACTGAGAAAGTTGAAGTCAGTATTCCAGTTTTTTCTTATCTGTAGTAATGTTGTCAGTTTGGGAATGTTTTAGCACCTCCCTGCTGTTACAGGCACTGAAGAATGTTGTAGATTCAGGAATGTTTTAGCATCTCTCTGCAATCACCCAGAATGTTGTCAGATTTCCAGTTAGTTGTACTATTTTTCAATAGATATTTTTGTTAATTTTTAAGAGCTGGGTTTTACCTTAGGATGAAAAATTTACACCTTAATAGAAGGGTTATATAAAGGGTTATATAAAGGGTTATATATAAAAAACCATTTTTCTCAAAATCATAACTTCTAAGTGACAAAAAATCTTGTAGAAAGCACCTCCAAATCCTTTTTTTTTGGTAATTGCAATGGAAGGAAAATGGCAGGGAGCCCTTCCTGTAGTATTTCTGTCGTAACAGTAGGTTTCAGAAATGGCAACTGCAAAGGAATGTTCCTTTGGACACAAGTCCTGTTTTACCATAGATTAATGTAGTGGAATGAATGTGTGGAAAAAGGTCAAGAATGTGGAAATATCTTATAAAACTGAAATAATTCTTTTTCTTTGTCTGCATCGGGATTGTGGTACTTGGAGTCTTCCGCTGACACTTGTCAGTCACAGTTGCTTGTCTAGAACACACTGAGAGCGCTGCTGCTTTCTGCCCCGAGATGGGGGACATACATGGCACATCTCTGAATCTGGTCTCACAGGTGACAGTGACAGGAGTGTGGAGCTCAGTGGGGAGTGACGGGGGCAGTGCGTGGTGGTGCTCGGATACATGTGGCAAAAGCACTGCGACCTCGGCTTCGGTCTTCAACAGGCTGTCTTTCCGGCACCTTGTGTGTTAATTTGCAACAGTGGAGGTTTGCTACATCGAAGATGAAGTAAGCCCTTGAAAGGAATAATCATTACCTCATCTTGATAATTCAGACCCTTTTGTGCAGGTGTGAAAATGTAGCGACCACAAATGAGATGAGGGAAAGCAGATCTGGCTCTTCTGTCCTGTGTATATGTGAACTGTTTCTCTGAGTATGAAGGTACTTTACTAGGAGGTAAACTTCAAGAAGAATGTACAGCAGTCAGTATGGTGAGGTCTGACTGGAGATGCAGAGGGGTAGTAGTATGTTGCTAGGCTTACGTAGAAATACTCTGAAAACTGCATACTTTAAACCTCATCAGTCATGTCTACAGTTCAGTAGCAATTAAATCTCCTAATTATAGGTTTAAATAGGTATTTAGCCACAATCAAGCATTTCAGGAAAGTAATGTAAACATACAGATTCATTTTGAATTGAAGTTTCTCAGTGTCATAATCATAGTTGATTCTGTTTCAGTCTAGTCCAAATCAGTAAATGGATTAAAATTCAGTTCATTCATTTAAAAATCACCATAGAAAATAGTGGACAATTTTCAATACAATAATTGAATTTCAGTTCATTCCCTGAATTGACTGAATTGAAATTGAATTGACTCATCTAGAGTTGCCCTGCAGTTTAAGTGCAAACCAGAAATGTAATTTTAAGTTGTTCCTTTTAATGGGTATCCAAATTAAATGCACACGGACTGTCTCAGAGGGAAAGAACTCTTGCTTTCATTTCTCAGTTTTTACTTCCTCTGATGTCTGAATGTTATATATCCAATACCCAGCAAATCAAGTGGATCCTTGAATGTAGACTCTCTGTCAGTGTTTCTGCAATCTCAGTATGAGCCATCAAAACATGCTCAGGTGGCTGTCATGGACCAAAGAAGCCATTTTTTATGGGGATTTGTTGTTTGGTAAAGTTTTAGTTGAAATGGACAGTGATCCCTTGTGATTCTCCTCTCTGCCTCCAGTCCCAGTATGCATTGTGACGTTATTCAATACAGATACAGAGATAGAGATGTCTCAATGTGTTCTGGGAGTTGAATGAGACATCAGTTGCCGTGAAATTGTTTTTGGAACAACAAATTAACTTGTTTTGTTGTATAGCAAACTATGTGCTCTTTGGTGTTGGTTTCTATTATAGTGAAGGTAAGAAACAACACTATACAATTTTGTTTGAATTATACTTGAATCTTGAAGATGAAATCCTGGTCCATGCCAGATTACCCTAGCCCTACTGCTGAGGGATGTGAAAAAGTATTAGGATGATTTCAACTGATGTATTTATAAAATCAAAATTTGTTTTTGCTGTAAAGGTTGGAAAGTTGGAAGACTATTGCTTTTGCCTGTGGGTTCAGCACAGCAGTGTGGTATAATGGTAAGGAAAGAGAGCCCATAAAGTTTCAGTACCCAAGTGGGGCACTGCTGCTACACTCTCAAGCAGGGTACTTAACCCAGATTGCCTCACTAAGTACCCTGCTTTGTCAATGGATAGAAATTACCTGTGTAAGTCGCTCTGGACAAGACCATCTGCTTAGCAAATGTAATGTAGTATCTAATGTATATTTTCACTGATACTGTGTCTTTGATAATTATTAGTAATGGATGATAACTTCAAAATACAGTGGTTTTTTCTAGAGAGACAGGACCACATTCCATTGCTTCATAAATCGTGGTGAAAGATTAGATCTGGACATGCAGGGCATCTCTCCTTATTGTCTATCCATAGACGTGGCTTCAGAGGAACCTAATAACAGCACCTAAGTCATCAATGTACTGATACTGTATGCTCTAGATGTAGTATGAGGTAGTTATTAAGGTTTTTCATTTTGCTATTTAATGGGAGTGGGGAAAAAAAGTGAACTCAGTGCTGAGGAATTAGTTTTCTGCTCCTCGTCCACAGTTTTGCCGAGCAGATATTTTACAATACTGTAAGCTTTATTCCCCCCCCTCTTCTCAAGGCTAGCAGAAGGTAAATCAGAAGGTTAAATTATTATGAAGCAAATCATTTTAATCAGGGCCTGGAAGTGTTCCATAATTAATTGCACAGAAAGTCTTTGAAATGTCAGATAGCGCCCGCCTCGTGCCACTCAGCAGATGGGAGAGTGGTACCCAGCCCTCAAAGCGAATGCCAGGTTACTGAGGGAGCAATAAAAAGCGACCCGGTCTTCAAACCTGTTGCCTGGCAACCTGACAAATCTCGTCGGTGAAAACAATGTGTGTTTGGAAGCTCCAAGAAGATGAAGTTGAGACAAAGTACGGCGTGACAAGGGGGCACCTGTTTCTTTGTGAGCAGGGAGGGGAGAGTGTGCTGGAATAATGTGGGAATTAGCAGCGTGACTTGCATGTTCGAGTTTCAAGGTTTTTTTTTTTTTTTGGTCGGGTCACCTCGTCTTTCCTCTGGCTGCCTCACATGTGAATGTGTACATCCAGAATTCTGGTGTTCGTTGAGTTTTTTTTTTCTTTTCACAGGGGTTGTCACCCTTGTCCTTTTGCATCCATTGTGCTGGACTAATGTCCTCCTGCCACAGCTTGACCCCATCCCTAACAGCATCTGTCAGAGGACTGTGAATGCCTGTTAGGGGGCTAAAGTGGGTATCCCTGGCATTCCCAGTGTGAGAAATGCCTCTCCCCTGTTGTCATGGTAATGATGACTGTGTTTTTTTCCCCCCACTAGAGCTATTTTGACTGTTGAAAATGCTATATTGTGGTTAGGGAGGTCAGTTAGCAATGAGGAGATTTAAAGGTTGAATCTTGGGTGGGGCACTGCTGTACTTATCCTTAATTGTGAAATTATACATTTAGTTGTACAAATGGTTAACGTTTAAAGTATGAATTAAGGTGCCTTGGATAAGGGTGTGTGTTAGGCCAGTATAGTAATGCTGAGCGGAGGCTCAGAGGAAACCTGATTTCCCCTCCAGAACAGAGGGTCTTGAAATAGCAACTGTTTTTTCAACAGCCCTAGAAGTTCAGATCCAGAATCTTCAAATAGAATTCAGCTTATTGACTGATGGTACTCACAAACACTGACACACACACACACACACACACACAGACACAACCTATGCATTTCAGATAACTATCTCTCCTGATAACAGACAGCACTGTCCACCACCTTCCACACAACAAAGACCTTTGACTCGCTTTGTTCTGTTGTCACGTTGACTGTACAAGGGCTGGTGTACAGTCCCTGCATCTCCCACCGGACCTTCTCAGTGTCAAGTGCAACGTAGCAGGATCAACATACCAATCTCTGTAGAGAGGTACTGGAACTCCAAACTTTGGTGCACAATCAGTCATCATCACTATGTAATTCCAGACTTTTTCAGTTCAATTCCTGTCTCAATTCTGTGATATCGAATGGGTACAGCGTTGCGCATGTGAGGAACTTTGTACTTTTGTCCGTCATGTAATGTCATAAAGGTTCAACAGAAGGACTTTGTACATATTGTACAAGATGCAGCAAGGCTTCAGAAGAGTGGGGTCCTGATGGACAGCTTCTCACTCCCCAGGTTTAAATTGCACTAATGGAAGCACTGAAAACATGCACAGTGAGACTGCGCTCTTCAGTCTCCTGGCCACACATCAAGTGGGCATTGGTAGGTCCTCATAGGCTGCAGGAGATATCCTCTCTGCTGGTTAAAAATTTAACAAGTTACTGTTTCCCAACTTCTCAATCTCTCAAAACCCAGCTCTGCACCTCATCCACTTTAATGTGATGAATAGGGCATATGCAGCTCCACTACAGAATGAAAAATTAAATTGTAGTCCAATCTGCAATGCATGCAATACAGATGCTACTGGGACTTGGATACGCGTATGTTTCGAAAATGCACAAGGGTATCCAGATTTAGGTGTTATGTATCTGAGATTCTTCGACATTCAAAGATTTTTACAGATACAAAGATTCTTAGCTTCTCGGTACCCATGGATCCCAATTTGTTGTTTTTCAATTATGGTACTTCACACTTCCTTACTTTACACCAAAAGAAAATTATATTGGGGGGAGGGAAGACTTGCTGGGGTGATCCAGAAATACAGTCTTGGATCACCCCAGAAAGTCTTCCTCCACATTGCCTGGATTGATCACTCGGTATCTGTTATCAATAATGCCTACTATTAAAGCTTGGGAAAAGGTTTTCCAAGCATTATCCTTTTCACTCAGCCTATGTGCTGTTGCATATACTCCACCCACTTTTATTGCAACCTCTGATAGTTTGCAGAGAGTTTCATTGTTTTGTGTTTGTGATAAACCTGCTATTGTATTTTGCACATTTATCATTTTTTAATATAAATGGGTCACAAAAAAGAGAGGAGTCCTGTGATAGAGTGATACTTCTGTTATATAGTAATTGCGGTCAGATGCAGGGAAGCCTTGTTCCCTGCCTCTTACCTCGACAGCTCCCCAATGGAAACCAACTGTGAACCTACAGACAGAACCTGGCTCTAACTGAATTATTAATAACAGAGGTACTTTTCCGCACAATGGGCGCCCGAAGTAACAACGGAGGGAGAATCGGCAGTTGCACATTACTGAATGGAATCATTTCTCTGAGCATTTTTCACAAGTCCTGCTACTGTACTGAACATTTGTTCTGTTTGAATTATAATAATACTGACTGGGGGACATTTCCATCTTTGGTGTTTCTGTACAGATATTATCATGGCTGTTTTTTGGGACAAAGTTGGATAATATGTTAAAAAGAGAAATGATATCTTTCAGAAAAAAAAAAAATTCTAAGTACACATGGGAAGGTGAAAGTGCATAGGAGGTGCCCATTCTGAACCCTGCTATCCTAACAGCCTGTGAAGAGAGTCTGTGTAAAAAGGCGTCTAGTGTAGTGTGGTTCTTTGAGAAAATAACTCTCAAGGCAAGTTGAGTGTTGCATGGAGCCACGTAAATGCCGTTGACCTGTTGCATGGTTGGTATGACCAATTAAAAAGTACTTTCAACAGCTGCTTGGATGCCATCTGAAAGCAACCTGGGGGGAACAGAGTCATCAGTTCAGTCCCAGAGCACAGGTGTAGAGCCGCACCCCCATGCACCCCATTGACCCCAGCTTGTCTCACCTTCTTCTCACCTTCTCTATCTGAACAATGGCAGCGCTTCCATACACACTCAGTGCTGGTATTGTCCTAAATCTGTTTAGGTATGGCTGTCCTAAATTTATTTACCGTCACCAGTCTTCTGAGGATCGAGCCACTCTAAACTTGTTTCTGTTTGGGCCCACGTCTGTTCCAGACGTCTGTCGTGCGCCTTTTAGCTTCTGAAGAGAAAAGGAACCCAAAGCCCACCGGTGAGGAGCGGTGTCTGTTTATCTTTAGTCCTAGGCTTCTTTCCCGGGCCTTTCCAGTGACTCGTTTTGAAACTCCCACCCTGAAGCTACACACTGCAGCAACTTGGAAAAAAAAAAAGTTAACCGGCACAGTGAGCGAGGCCTGTTTATTTGCTTGTGCGGGGGTGGAATAAATCCATGCGCATTAAAAGTTGCTTTCTCAGGCTTAGCTCAGATCCAGAGGTGTGCGGTCATGCAAGTCACGGTGCAAAGAGATTAGAGGAGGTGCTGAGAAGAGTGCTGTCAATGCACCCCCGCTCAGTCTGGGGCAGTCATCTAGAGTTTACCATCCTGCATTGTATGGCAGCAGGAATCTACAGCAGAGCATGCATGCGTCTAAGAGCTTTGGAAAGAGCTGTAATATGGCAAGAACTCTGAGCTAAGGTCCCAGATCACTTTCCTCCAGTTAGCTCAGTGGCCTTAACGCTACTGACATTTAACAGTTTCAGTGGTCCAATTAGAGCTATCTGTGCTACTCTGTGGTAGAATTTAGTGCCTTTGAGTTCCTGTCAGATGGATGTGGTGCTACATTATCAATCAAAGCGCAGAGGAGCAATATTGTGGTGCCGTTGTCATATAACATTATATAGCACTGCCTCAGGATACCCCTTTTGGTCTAAATGAATTTGCACTGAGTCAGATATTGAAAACATTTTATGCCTTGCTTATTTTAGCATGGCAATGTTTATATGAACTCAGCACTATAAAGAAGTCTGATAGATTGTTCCCTTTTCAATATGAGGATATACTTCTCAGCCTTTTTTAATATGTTTGCCCCTATTTTGAGCAGTCTACAGTCTACTCCCCATTATATATGTGTTGCGGTCACATGATCTTTGACACACCAGCTTGACTGAGGCGATGGTCCAGTGAGTAATCTGCAGGGTTGATTGAATGAGTTAATTTGTAAGTCGTAATATTGGACTCCTCTGTCCTGTGTATTGCCTCTGGCAATGCTCCTCTCATTTTTTACTTAAAGAAAATCTGTTCTCATTATTAATAAAACTTCACCTTTTAATTAAAAAACCCTAAGTGCTCTTTGGCTTGCTGTTTGGTATGTCATAAGGTTGATAATATTCACTTATTAAAAACTATAATTTAAGGACAGTAGTCACCATCATAGCATGCCATAAACTGGTATCCAATCAAGGATAATGATAAGCACAGGTTATCAACTGAAATATTGACAGGAAGAAGTGTGTTTAACAGAAATGGCAGCAGGTCGGAGCAAGTGTGGTGGTGTGCTCTATTCGCCCTGGGCTAGCCTGCAGCTGCCAACTAAAGGTAGCAGCTTAATTAGGTCCTTGGTTGTAAAGCCCATTGTGAAGACATCTCTGCAGTGTGTGGAAATCACCTTCTAAATGTTTTCTGGGGCAACACTGTCCTTCATTCCAGCAATTTTGTTGATTTTGATAATAGACAGCAGATGACTTCAGCACATGGGGAGCACATGCATGCTAGTGTCATTGTTTTTTGCTCCTGTAGGAAAGGTAAGGATGATATTGGAAGCTCCTCAAACAGGCCATTCCCAATCAACTTTAAAATTAGGGATGGATGAATGTAAATAAATGAATGAATATGACTACGTAAGGTGAGAGACGCATGAATCCTTGTTTAAGTAATTTGGGATTGTTAATTTACACTGAACAGCCAAATGCTGGATATTACTTGTGATCTTTGTGGCCTGCATTTTATCTGTATATGTGTTTTTTTCTTCATGGATCAGATGAATGCAGTGGCAGAAATTTAAAGAATGTTGAGTGGAATCTGCAGGAGGTTATTGAAGTGCTCAAAAAGCTTCGCCTCTTGAATGAAGATGCACTGGATGGTACATAATGAGTTACTGTTGAGCACCGAAATACTTCTGACAGTGGACAACCAGTAGTCTAAGCAGGGAACAACATCAGTAAAAGGTTCTGAGGAATTAATCGATAATGACTCGATGTTTAGATGATATACTGTAGTCCTCCCCTGTGAGATTCATTTGAGTGCAGTGATAAAGTGATGTTCTATGTACTAGGAGAGACAGAGAAAACAGACAGTGCAGAAGAGGGCTATGAGATGGACTGTAGGGGAAGGATTATGTGCTGGCACTGGTCTGGAGTCGTGGATGAGCATCACTGAAGGATCCTGGTGAGTCAGATGTTAATGGGAACGCTGCTCTGTCTTGACAATGGCAGAGACCCAGGTTCAGTCTCACTGCAGTGCGGGTTGTGCTTAACTCTGAGATGAAGACTGAACTTTAAATCAAATTTCGAGCTTGGCACTCCCTGAAGTGAATGAAAAATTCTGCGGAGCACACAAAAATGTGACGCTTACCGAAGTTTGGCATTCAAAGGTCGGTATGTCTGGGGAAAAAAAAAAGACGTGATAATGTTGTGTATCTGCACAAATACCCCAGAAAAGCAATTCCGTTGTCGTACAGTAGAACCATTTCCACATTTCTGGAGCGCATTCTTTAACCATCACCATACATCACAATCAGAAGCTGGTGCAATGCACACAGCATTATGCTCTGATGGACCACAAGAGCACAGTGTTAGGTGCTGACATTTTAATTACCTTGTCATACAATCTAGATCTGTGGACCTATTTTGAAAATGTAATTTATGGCAACAGATGAAAGTATGCATTCTGTAAGCCCGTGTTCTGAAAGTAGGTACAAGCTATGTTGATAAATGTAATCTCTATGCTGCTTTTCAAAGCAGAATGGAATATTGCTGTATCTTTCACTGTGGTATTCAAGGCACGTTGTGTCATAAAGGTTTAGTTTTGCATTCCTTTATGGACTGTATGACAAAATAAGCCTTGACCAAACATGTCAAGTTCCTGGGTGGATGATAGATATTACAGTAAGAAAAATGTGGAATCAGAACTTTTTTTCAGCAGATTTTTTTTTCTTTACAGGAAGTAATAGCTAAGTACATTTTGATTGTGAAAGATATTCCCCAAAATATTTTACTTGGCTATTCAGTTAATATAACAAATATAATTTATTATCGCAGACCATTTCCAGATCACATATGAAAGTGTCATAGGTAATTATGCTCATTTATGTACAACAAATGCAACTATGGCTTAATGTAATGGGCTCTGATATTACGGTACTGCTATCAAATGATGCTGGAACCACACACAATCTTTTTGAATAGCAGCTGCTCCATTTGGGCTGAAAATGAGAAAAACCTTCCAACCTCAGATAAACAAATCATCACGGAGATCAGCGGGGACTTGGGTTTGGCCTTGCAGAGATGGCTGTGTGATGTGTGTATTTGCTGGATGGCTCCGGTTTTGGTGAAAATAGGCTGCGCTGAATTCAAGGCTCACGAGCCGGCTTCAGCAGATGGAGGGTTTAAATTCTGTTTGCCCGCCTCTTTGATTTTATTAATGTGCCAAATTACTGATCCGTCTGAACCGTGTAGGCCCGCTTCTCTGGAGGTAGAAGTAGGGAATGTGTACACATGAATCCTGCACAGCCGGCTCAAGTTGCCACGGCGGTGAAGCTCACTGAGGCTGGCTTTCATTGAACAGCTGGCCCGTTACCATGCTTCTACGCAGCCTGGTGCTGTGGCAGGTTTTGACAGTGTTAAATAGCACTGCTACATCTTAAAACTGTATAGACACCATCTACATTTGTAATCACCAAGGCTTTTCACCCCTTTTTCTAATGGTTTATGCCACGCTATCTTGGCAGTCCCTTTCCTAACAGGTATAATGGCTTACATGTCTCCCAAGCTGCATATGTAATTACCTTCTGATGGATATCAGGTCTGCTCTTTCCCCAGGGGCATAAGACAGTGGTGCCCATTATGCCCCTCACTGTTCTCTTTAGTCATTGAAGCCCTGGCAGCCATTTCTCAGGAGAAGTGCAATGGAATCCAGTCAGGGTCAACTTATCATAGATTGAGTATGTTCAATGTGAACATGCCGTTATGTGCATTCTTCAGGAAACCAGGGAAAAAGGTTAACATCCTGCGAAGCTTAAACCTTCTGGGCGAAGCCTCAGTTTATCTAGATCATTCCAATAAGCCAAGGTAAGGATATGTAGAAATTAAGAAACCGCAAGGCCAACCAAGCTGTTTTCAGGTTGGTAGCCTTTTTAATTAAAAGTTAATTAAAGCAGACTACTCTGACCTTCCAAAGCTGCCTGTGGCATCTGTGAAGGGCCCCATCATTTCCCAAAAGCTCCCATGCCGAGAACAACTTTTCATCCAGGTTTCTGCCAACCACAGAGCAGTACAGCAGGCTGCATCCTCATTAGCATGGCCCAGCCTTCATCTCCCACTTCTCCTTCAAGCAGTGTTTGAAGGGACTTTTATTTTGACAATCCTCGTTAAATATTATAACCAGGGAAGGGAATATTAAAATGACAGTTGGTACAAAAAAAGAGAATCTAACCAGACAGTATTTACACTTTTTTTTTTCTTCAGTCAAATTTCCAGTAGGGTCAAAAAGTAATCTGATTTCCTCCAGAGTTAACATATCATAAATGCCATCCTCAGTGCTGGTTCACTTGGCAAAATTTGACCTTTAACTCATCACTAATTAAATGTGTCAACGTGTTCACAGAGCAGCGGTGTAAGTGCCATTTCCCTGTGGATCAAACGTGAACACAGCTCTTTTGGCTTTGCTGCATATGGGTGAAATTAATTTTATTGACCTTTTACTGAACTTCTGCACTAAAAAAAACACCCAAAGGCAGTTTTCTAAAGGGAAGAAAAAAACAATCCCAAAGAAAGAGTGGAGTTGTTGTGACTTAGCATTTATAAATCAGCACTGTCGGAGCCTATAAATTGGTGTGGGCTTGGTATGTCCCGCTAAATATAGCTGGGGTTCTTTGTCAAACACTTAGTGTCTCTGCATACAAATCTTTAATTAGACATGCATGTTAAATGGTAAAGTATGTCGCCCATAGTTTTATTTTTCAGAGAACACTCCAACTGTTCTTTGAAACAAATGGTGAACTGTAGAAGTTGGATTTCATCAGGTCGTAACTGTGAAGGACTAAGAGGCATCTCTTCTGGTGTTGGTAGTACGAAGCAGCCCATGTGACCAATATCAAGCAAAGTCCTCAGAGATATGCAGGAGTTCACATGGAGGCATGATGGTATAATTAGTTAGAGTCAAAGAAAGAAGATGCCCTCTGTGTTTACGAGCATCAGGAACCCAGCCTGGGCTTTTGGTGGGTTCTGTTTTTATGTCTTTTGCTGTCTTTCATTAATGACATGAATGATGTTAATTAATCTCGTTTAGCCTTTGAAGTGCAGATGGGTATACTGCTGTGTTGGTATTACTAGCAAATATTTTTTTTCTGATCTTTGTGTGCTGTGACTGTTGTTTTCCTTTATCAAATACTGTATTTTTATGTGTGTTTATGTATGTATATATGCATGTATATAATGCACATTAGTATGCAGTTCAGTGTATTAGTGTATTAGTGTACAGTTTTAGTGGTCTGCATTTCAATTGATCATTATGTTGTATTCACATTCTGTAGTTTAGATACCAAGAAAGGCATTATTCCTTTATTCTTTACCTTGGTATTAATGTTATAGTGGTCAGGACTGCAGCAGTTTGTTTTTCCCTTTATGCAACCCTTATTTGGAATTGCCAATTGTATATTAGTCTAGTCTGCCTGACACAAGCTCTGCATTCTTGCAGAAGCACTGAAGCAAGACAGATGGGATCCTCCAATACACTTCTATGCCCTCAATAGCTATTTTTCACACTAGAAGTTGCACAGTACATTACAGTGGAGTGGGCACTCATTGGATGATCTGTGCTACTCCGCTGATGTCATCCTGGAGGCACCTGACAGCAGCGAGACCAGGAAAGCCTGACTGACCTGCCCACCCTTATCCTTTGCAGAGTGAAGCCAATTTGTTCGGCTGCTGTGGGCTCCTGGACATTGTTGGCAAATAACACAGCCGGTTTCATGCCCAGGCTATGGGGCTCACTTCACCCTGCACTCAAGACAGGCGTCTTGCCAACTAAGCCACTCGGGAGCAGCAGTCCAAAGCTGCTGCTGTTCTGAAATTGAGAGTATTCAGCGCATGCTGCCGCATTATGGAATACATTCACAGATTCACTGCTGTAGTTAACATAATGAGGAAAAAGTATGTAGTAAATAAAAAATGCAACCACTCCATTGTAAAGGAGATGCAGTTACATAAAGTGATGGGTTGTTTTAATGCATATGAAATGCATATAAAATAATGTACATTATATACGATGGAGTATTTTTAACTGATTATGGAAAGATTCTGTCAATTGCCCCAAATTGTCTGTGAAGTAATACAATGTCATTTTATTCTCTTACTGTCCACAGTGCAATAACCTTGGACAACCAGCTGGTGGTGCTCTCTACAGCAGCGGCCGATGCAGGGAGGTACTATGTTCAAGCAGTCAACGAAAAGAACGGGGAAAACAAGACAAGCCCATCCATTTACTTGAACATAGCGAGTGAGTAGAGGTTGAACCAACTCTGTAAAAGCGTGTGGCTGTTGGCACAATGCTGCCATTGACCAAGAAATGGAATCCAAGGTCTTTTATCTATGGGATATAGAATAATATGCTGTCATACACTGAGTCACTCTGCTTTATTATTTCTAGTGTACATTTCCTTTCTCTTTTGTTCCGTTTTATTTTTTACTGTCCCATTACATCTGTATGAGTGCTAAGGGGATGAGAACTCTACACAGATCCCTCAAAGGGGCAGCAGTGTGGCTCAGTGGTAAGGAGCAGGGTTTGTAAACAAAAGGTCGCTGGTTCAATTCCCCCACCGGGACACTGCTGTTGTGCCCTTGGGCAAAGTATAGAATCCACAGTTGTCTCAATACCTATCCAGCTGTATAAATGGATAAAATTGTAAGTCACTCTGGAGAAGAGTATATGCTAAATGGCAATAATGTAATGTAAAGGCGGCCTAGAATTCTTCTTTGAAATTATAAACCCAAGGACAGTGATTGGTTGGATGTACCAGATGTGTAACAGATACCTTTGCATGGGGCATTGTATCTTTTTGCATATATTTACAAATACTTTTGCTACTTTTTCAGAGAGCTTAAAATGAAATCTTTGAAATGTTTGTTTAAATTCAACACCAAATATACATTTCCTTGAAACATGTTAGAAGACGGAGATTGTAAAGCCCTTACAATGGAAGCAGTGCTCTGTTATGAATCATCGAGTAGTTAGATCCTGAAAGTGACACAGTGGGACGCGAAAGTGTCGTTATGCTTAGCTGGAAACCTCCTGGTTGGAGTTCAGCAGACTCCCATATGTCTCTGTGTCTGTATTTAGAGCAGGGGATCACAAATGTTTCCAAGCCTGCTGTAAAACGACTGCATTCAGCAATATAAGCCTAAACCTTTACTGAACTGGTATAGCATACAATTTAATGCATCTGAATTTCTGTGAAATGAGTATATGATATGTTTATTTTTTCATGGATCTCTTGAGCGACCTAAGGCCCTCTGTCCACCCAAAGCTCTGTAGACCCCTAAAACACAGTTTATGAATCACCAGTTCACACCATGGTGACATCACAGCACTCACACACATTGTTTTCCTTCTGTTTCCATACTACTGTTGCAGGAATGCCCTGGGCCAAAGGGCCCCCAGTGGATAATATCTGTCAACATGGAGGCTACATTCTGAATAAACAGAGGAACCATGGACACATCAAAGCTGTTATATAGGCTCAATATAGTTGTAGGATTGGTGGCATTATTTGTTTGATTCAATTGTGAAGACATCAAACAGGTTCAGAAAAAAACATGAAAAATGCACCTTTTAATTTTTTTTTAATGTTGACTGTCTTAATTCAAATTAGTACTCAATAATCTTATTAACATACTGGTCTTTTAACTGGGACATTTCTCTATCCTTTCCTCTTCTCTGTTTTTTTCAATCTTCAATGTCAGGCTGTCACTTCAAATGATTAGTGTTGAGTTGTTGAACAGAGTACAGTGTGCAATTATAGTCATTTAATGAGTTTATTTTTCGTGTTTGGAGCTTTTCTGAGAGCAGACATACAATCACAGTTGAAAAATCCCAGCACCGAGCTAGTAATTACCACTTGACTGACATGCTCAGTGCATTAACGCAAATTGTTGTGCCCTGCACAAATGCACTTTAAATGAGTCTTTCAGGTTGGATTTTGATTCTCTCTAAAGCCAATGCTGAAAATATGAAGGATAAGATGAGGAACAAGGGAGTGAAAATTTTCAAACCCTTAGTAGCTGGGCTTGCAGTATGTGGGAAGACAAAAGCATTCTCATATTCTGATTCCGATGGTTGATATTCATAACAGACATCCAAATTATTTTGAAATGTCAGACCTCAGCAGCTGTATTAACTCTGACACAGAAAAAAAAACTTTCATACAGCACTTTGTCAGTGAAACATACTGCATTTGAAAGTTGTAATCTTAATGTTGTTATAAACCACATCAAAATCGGTCCTGACCACGGGACTGGAGATTTCTGGACTTGCCTATGCAGTGTGAGATGTGGATGTCAGGCTGATGCTCTTTCTCACAGGGGTTAACAAGGTTATGGAGGTATTTACAGGCTTTTCAAATCTTCCCTCTGTCTTGGACAGTACTGGGGTCTAATGGAGAATACTGGTCAGATTCAGTTGCTCTTTAAAAGGAAAACATTGTTTGCATTGGGCACTATTATGTTATGAGACCCTACTAAGTCACCCCCTGATCTCCCCTTTTCATTTGCTGTGTACTTTCTGTTGATATTTAAGCCAGTAAAGGACTTCTGGCCATGTTGTATTCATTTGTCTGTCAAAGTCATGCTTTCAAGATCATTGGGTCATTGCCTACTGAAAAATTCTGAATGGTTCTGGATTTGGACAATTAGATTAAATTGTATGGGCAGCTTCGCATTGTTTCAAAGACTCTGTGACCTCGGGGATATTTGAAAGGAAATGACATTCAACTTAAAAACTGCCTCATTATTCACTGTTACTAATAATCTCATTTGTAGGCAGCTGGGTGTGGAGCTCTGCCCCATTTCTCTCTGTTGGAATCATTGTCCACTGTGTTAAACCAGCAGTGGCAGTTTGGGGAACTGTGCCGTTATTGCTTTCCAGCTCGGTGGGTTCGAGAACAAAGGTGTCAATAAAGCAGACTTGTGCGGGTCAGTATTTCAGCGCCATAAAGCAAGGCACATTGTTACATTATTCATTTGCTTAGCAGACGCTGTTATGCAGGGTGACTTGCAGCTGAACTATTACTTATTGCTTGGAGGTTTACTGAATCAGTTGCTGTAGGCAACTGCGCAAGTGTTGAGGCCCACCCAGGATTCAAACTTGCTTCTTAGTGACCACAGGACCCCCCATCACCTGCATGAATTACATGTAGCACACCTGGCACTCTTTGGAATCTCAAAACCGAGAGTCGAAAATCATGTGCAACTTAGAGCTCTGCCTCTCCATCTCTCTGGGTCTGCGCTGTGTTATCGTGCTCTGCAGTCACTTCATCTGGGCATAAAGCAGGATCCAATGTGGGTGTAGCTAACTGCAAGCACAAAGGCAGCCAGGTCCCACCGGCGGTGAATGCGATGTGATATCTAGCGGCTCTACAAGCCACGGGCAGGAGGACGATCCCTGCCTTTCGCGGAGACGGAGACGCTGCTGGCAGATGCTGCGGACTTACCGGGGATCCTGAGGAGCATATTGCGTCATGAATATTTCATCAGGGACTAGGAGGAGTGTGTGTGTGTGTGTGGGGGGGGGGGGAAACAGGAAGTAGCAGCGTTTAAGGGTGCGGCGTGGAGTCCTGCCAGTGGGCTGCTGGAAGTGGGTAAGACCGGCCGGGAAATGCAATAAAGATGAGGGCAGCCAGCGGGTTTGTTCGCAGTCCAGTTGCACAGCTTCGCTGGGCCTTCGGGGGCAAAACTTCACTTTTTGTTTCACTTTTTTTTGTCTAGAGAGAAATAAATAAATAAATAACCACGCGCCCCGTTTGTAGGAGACCCCCGCAGGAAGCTGGCCCTCGAAAAGGAAGTGAATGCTGGGCTTCTGGGTGTGGTTGGGAGGGGGACAGAATGGCATCACCACTGCTAGGCTTTTTGTTTCTTGTTCCCTTCCTGTAAGAATCAGGGCAAACTCAGCTCCCGGAGACCTACTGTGGATGCCGCTCTTTGCTCCAGCCACCAATTTTAATTGTACAATTATCCCTTTTGTTTTTTATTTATTTTTTTCCTCAGCTCGGTCTGGCATTTTTTGATAAAATTATTACATTACATTACAGCTGAACATTGTACATGGTCCCTGTATTCAAACGTTCTACTGCAGTACATTTTCAGAAATGCATCAGCATAAATACGCTGTATACAGATAATGACCTAATAGGACTGATTAAGACAGGGTAATTGGTTGGAACAAAAAGGCAGCATCCACACATGCCCTCTCTGGTGCCTCCATTTCAGACGCAGACGGTAGAATCCTCATTGGTTATCTCTTGCTGTCACATGTCACATTTTCCACCGCTCTGTCGGAACTGGATTTCAAATGAGAGCAAAGTTGGACTTTTAATTCAAATAAGTTCAATCATTGACACCAGATGGATATAATGGTTTTAGATCCATTTGTCATGTGTTTTGGACAGTATTTCCCTTCTGTGTGGATCTGTTCATCAAATCATACCGTTTTTGATGTGAGTACAGCAGAAAGCTAGATGGGATCCTTTACCTGTTAAGCTGGAGATTTGCTGCCCCAAGAACTATTATGTCACTCATTTGACATTTACCTACTGTAATTTAGTATTCTGTGGTGGAATATCTAAGCACTATGTAATTTCAGGTGTGCTATATGCAGACCTTATGAGCGGAAAAGGTCGTTCATTATGAATGGTCCTTGCTCAGTAACTTCCATAGCCACTCTGCTCTATGCTCTGTGTTTTAACCACTCTGTTCCACTTTGGTAGCACTCCTCCCCCACAAATTGCTGTCATCTCAGCTGCAGTCTGCACCCGGCTCAATGGCCATCTTGCCTCAGAAACCAGCTACAGTAAACTTGCTATTTTTTGAAGTCTTCTTGAAACTTCAGAACGCTGTTGAACATCTTTGTACGTGTGCGTTCTGTGTGTACAGTGCATTCACTAGCATATCTTTAAACGGAAAGTATATCCAAGGAGATGTCCCATTGTGTATTTATGACATGACAACAACTTAACACTTATTTCTTTCTTTAGTGTTTGTGGTTTCTCTATTGTTCACCCCTTTTTTGGAATCAGTAGTTGTACTACATTAAGCTCGCCTTTCCAAATACCCTCTGTTCTCGCGAGGGAGCGCTGAAGCAAAACAAATGCAATCCTCAGACACACTCACAGGCAACCAGCGGCTCTTTTTTACACTGCAAGCATGCAGTCTACCATGCTGAAGTAAATGCTGACTGGAGGATAGGTACACCTCCAGTGATGTAATCTGAGCGCCTCACAGGCAGGTGATCAAGTGAACCCTGGCTGACCTACCCTTCTCTGACGGTGAATGTTACTGGTCAAACTCTAACCCAGGTCTGCGTTGTAAGAGTTAACACATGTGCCTTGACTGTACAGGTGATTGAAATCATTCAGACACAAATGTAGAAATAATTAACTGGTTATATGTTATTCTGTCTACCTGTTCCTCTGCTGATCGTATTTTGGTTCCCCTTTGTGATTACTACCTGCTCATCGCCCAGAAAAGAAAGCCAGTCTCTGATAAACAATTCAGAGACATATTCAATGAGATATCACAGTCATATGTATGTTTCAGCTGTTACAACTTTATCTACTTGTAAATGCAATGAAGTGGCATGATAGTAGTGCAGCCAAGGTCGTCCCCATCCATCTTACTCTTCAGTGAGAAATTGCCTCCGCAGTGCATGCCAGCCTGTCTGTCGCTCCACAGAAGCTAGCTGTGTGCCATGCTGGAGCTGTCAGAGAAGCAGGTGGAGCTGCACTGACCCATTAGCCCTTATGCAGCCTTTTTATACACACTTATGTATCTTTGGTGGAAAAGAGTGACTGCCAAATGAATGAAGCATCATAGGTAATTTTATACGCTTGCTCTACTCCTCTCCGCGGTGTGTAACTGTTGTGTAGCTGCTATGCACTTTCACACTGTCGCATAAGTCCTTTAATGGCATAAAAGGTTAGGGTTAAGTTGTGGTTGTCTTTAGGGTTTGGGTAAGGTTAAAGGTTTAAATTAAAGGGAGAGGTAGAGTTAAGGTTCGGGACAGGGTCAGGATGAGAACAAGGGATATTCCGTCAACCTGTGTATTTGCCATGCACCCATGTGTTGTTACAGGTCCCTAAAGTTCCTAAAGTAATCACAATGTGACAATGGAGTAAGGTTAATTAATGTGAAGTTATCTGATTTTCTAATGGGCAGTAAACCTTAAGCCTCACTTTAGCTACTGCTGGGCAAACATGCTAGTTCATTTAAGCAGGTCCCCCCATGGACGTGGTCAACTCAGCCATAGACATTAGCGTTTGTCTATGACTGATGCAGCAGTAGGTTCCTGAGGCAAATGTGTTTCTCATGCCTTTTCTGTTTGACATTTGACCAATAACTGGGGTTGCTGAAGATATATGCATTCTTTCACTTGCTATAGAACTGACAAAATGTATGTGTTGTCTTTCAGTGCCGAGCCACTTAACATGTAAAAAGGCAACATCGCAATGAAATATAAAACAAAAAAGACAGAGACTGGATGTATATGCAATATTGATGAGACTCCTCCAGATACAATGCCAAGCCTTGACTCAAATCCCAAAACGTTTTAATGCAGTTGTTGTTGCTTTTTCAAATTAGTCTCCCCACTGAATATAGTACACGTATCTCCCAACTACAATTCCATCGATGTAGGCGTGTTGATTAAAAAATAATAGACAAGCTTTGAACAATAAGCCGCTTGGGCTTTACCCTGAGGTTTAGCATCATAGAGCAAGGTCTTAGTGATTGTTGTCCAATGCAGGAAATTGTTTTTTTTTCTGGGGGGAAAATGAAACCCATACACAATCAATAAAATCAACTCTGAAAAGCATTTTAAGGGCTTTTGTGCCATGCAGACCATGGAGGATTCAGAAATGTGGTTTGAAAGAAAAAAACAAAACAAGATGGCTAACTCCTGTACTCATTCCCTTTTCACAAAATTATTTCCGAGCTCAGACAATACAGAGTAACCACCCATAATGTAACCATTCATAATATAGCGATTGCGACACGTTTCAAGTCATGGGCATGGAAGTGGTTTTATAAATCTGTAGATTTCCCACAGGCACATAGAAATGGAGTTAAATGAAATTAAAGCAGCCGTATTCTGTTACTTAACATGAAAATGTTTTTTGCATTAAAAAACTGCAAAGCACAAAGCATTTGCTAAATGTTTTGCTGTAATAATTTCCTAAAAGCAGTATACTTATTGAACATGAGCATGTTTTCTGTCCTCACTTGGTAGCCCGGGGCAAAGGAGTATTACGTGTAGTAATACATGTTGTATTCTGGATTATTTGTTCTAGTAACTGATGTATCATAATATACTTGGCTTCTGTTGCCTAGTCAGGTTGCCCAAGTTAACCTGTGATAGGGCTTGAATAGTGTTATGCTTACACTCACTGGTCTGGGAGTGTTGTCAGCCTGGTCTGACACTCAATTAACTGAATAACTGAAAAACTGAAAAACTTATGTTCTATTGTGCTAGAAGTTGTTCTGGAAAACAGCATCTGGTAAATGCATGTAATGTAATTTAATGTAATATCAGAGCATTGCCATCATGAATGCTGGTGCATTAGAAATCTCTGCTACGTAAACATATTAGCATGCTAACTTTGCCCTTTACCCTGTTTTTGTCTTGGGGTAGACATCATTGTTCACTGTGTATATAAAATGGAGTGCATGTTAGCCAGCTAAATATCTAGGTATTATTTGTGGGGAAGGCTAAAGGGAAATAATTATCCTCAGTGTGAAAACACACTGTGTGAAACATTGAAAAACTTAGCCAATTCCCAACCTGCTCACCCCGTCCCTCCTTCCTCCTCTTTTCCACTCCCTCCTGTTTCAGGGGAGGTAGAGGGAAGATGAATACAGCATGTCGAATATTTTGAGAATAGCATCATTAAGATTTAATGAACTCCTCCATAAATTTTTATAATAATCTTCCCAGCGCCTGATTAGACTCAAATCAAAAGCCCTGTCTACTGCACTGAGAGAGTCCCAGAGGGAGGAGGGATGATTTTAGCACTGATTGTGTTAAAGCAGGTCTCCTCTACCTGGATATCATCGTCTGTCCCTTTGTTCTTGATTTTATCATTTGTTTCCCTATTTGATTAGCCAGATGTTCCTCTTTGGGAAGTGTGTTAGGAGCATTTGATTAGCTCAAGCATAAAGCTTCTGGTCTCGTCCCTGACATTCATTGTCGCCTTTAATTGGCTCTATCGGAAACAAATGTGTTCCCTTGGAGATTGTTTGGTTTGCAATATCTGTGACTTGATAACTTGTCACCTGTAATATGAATGGAACTCTTGATAAGAAGGGACAGTGCATGTGTCATGGGGATGCTGGGATATTCAGGGTGCTTAAAGGATTTTGTTTGTCCTCTTGTTAGTGACTGCAAAAAACACTACTCCCATGACTTTTGAGAATTCTAAATAAAGGAAAAATGAGATGACTATCATCTCGCTAGATGGGTTCATAACAAGCTGAATTTTCAGTATAAAGTGTTTATGATGGGTTTAATATCACTCTGAACATTTTATCATTGCTGTTTTGTGACATACCAATATAACATGATTGATTATAATCCAGTATAAAATGCAAGGCATCTACAGAAGGTAGACAAAATAATGGGAATGCCAAATGAAAAAGGGCTCATGTTTTGAAGTAACTAAATCACAATTAAACAAGGAGTCTACACATGTTCCATATTACTGTCAATACTGATTATCAATCTTACTGTGTTGCTATAAAGGCATTTTAAAATCAATACTTTAATATGTGTGTTTCTAAAGCTACATGAGAGATGTAACAGTTTTTGAAAGAGTTCAAATGCCTGAATTGCTGTCTCAGAAATGGCAACATCGTCAATGTCACCAGGAACAGTACTGAAAATTGTGATGGCATTGTCAAACAAAGAAAAAACTGCCTTAGGAAAGAGGAACAGTGGTTGCAGTTTGAAGGTCACTGACAGGGACAGACAGACAGTTAAGAAGATTGTTGCTAAAGACTGTACATCTGATACAGACCAAAGCTGATATTTATGGTACAGCTGCTACTTGGAAACCACTTGAAATCAAGCCAGTGTAATGCATAACTGCAATGAAATGCATAACTGGATGTAATGACCACATTGCCTGTTCCCAACTGTTTAACATGGTGGTGGATCTGTTATGGTTTAGGCAGCCATCTCATGGGAGTCATTGGGCCCAGTTATTACTCAAGGTAAAAAGGTAAAATTACAGCCAAGGATTGAAAAACAATTTCAGGTAAACAGATGTACCCTGTTCTGCAAACATTGTTTCCTCAAGATGTTCCCATATTCCAAGACGATAACACCCTCTTACACACTGCTAAAGGTATTCAGTAGTGGTTTCATGAACACAAGGATGAAGTCAAACACTTTCCATAGCCTCCCCAATTACCAGGTCTGTACATCATAGATCTGGTGAATGTAGAGTGAGGAGTAAATTTCTACCCGCTTCATCTCTTAAAGAACTGGAGGATTTCCTTCTTGAAGAATGGTCCAATATCCCACGAGAAACAGTCCAAACCTTGTATAATAGCAGGCCTGCAGCTGTTCTGAAAGCAAAGGCAGCCCAACTCCTTATTGACTGATAATTATTCATAATTTGTTTGGTGTTTCCATTGGTGCTTCCCCTGTAATACTGAATACAGCCTAATGCTATAGGGAATGTACGCCTGAAGCTGTGATGACTGACTCTAAGTGAGCATGCCCAGTATGTCTGGTAGCATGAACTGATGAGTAACATGAAGTAAAGCTGTCGGCTCACGTTTCTTGAAGAATCTCAGTATCTGGGACCAATTCTTCGCATCATGCATCGTAATTGTTGTATTTTCCTTTGTTGATCTTATTACAATGTGTCTGATATCATAGTGCTAGAAGGTCTAAGTAGTAATTTGTATGAAGAGGCAAAGCATCTCTCACTTCTGACTTATAGGCACCTGGCACATTGCTAGGGGGCCCTAATGCAGCAGTGACCCAGGCTGACTATAACCCATCCTAGCCTGGCAAGACACATCCAGATGTGTCCAGCTCCTGTGGCCTCCTGCCATTTCGTGTTATGATGGAAATTCTAATTATGACAGAATCCAAGTGTTTGAAAGTGTGCAAAATCTGAAACATTTTTTTATCACAATCAGAAAAGTTTTGCTGTAGTATTATTAAACACATGGCTCATCTTTCATCAAAGACAAAATGATGCATTTCGTTTCATCACATTTTGTCATTTGGCAGATGCTCTCATCCAGACTGGCAACACAAGGCTGCTGTATGAAAGTGCATTTAATTAATTCACAAGAACAACTGTACATACAGAAACGTGACAGACCACATCTGAACGAGTGCCAATCCATCAGACAGTGCTGTGGAAACTGGTGCCATACAGTGAATACAGAACATACACATTTGTATTCATGAAGTGCTTGGAGTACTTTTGTCTTACCTGGTTACCCATGAATGAGGTACAAAATAAACACAGGATGTGTTTGTAGGAATCTGAACAAGAATAGAATGCCCTTTCCCAAAACCAGGTACATCATTGCATGTACGAGTTAGCACTGCCATTTCCACATATATCCAGCACCTTTGTGTTTCATGGCCAGCAAATTAATTTGAAGGAATCTGAGGACACCCTGTAGTATTGTGTGAAAAAAACAGAACCCAGGAAAAGTATTTGGTTGAACATACCTAGCATTGACAAGTCAGCCTTAGTGAATCACACTGGCTCATTGTTTGCCTAGTATATCTGACAGAATACTTTCCTGACATTTGTTTTCAAACATATTTTGACTCTTCCTAGTAATTGTAAAATAATTTTCACCGCATTTCAGATATTGATGTTAAATTCTTCCTAACTTTTAAGGGGATTGCATTTATATGTGTAATCCTGTTATACTGTTTTGGAATACAAATAGGAGAATAGTGGTCTAGTTTATATATTACTTGTGTTGAAGGAATAGTGCCCTTTTAAACAGGTTTTTCCAGCTCCTCTGCTCCCCTGTTGGGTAGATTTGCACACAGGTGGGATACAAAATGGTATGAACTAACTGGGTAGGATGGTGACTAAATAAAACTCAATAGTCCTGGACAGCCTGGAAGTAGAAGAAGATAGTATTCTCTTGGAAAAATCTCAGTTTTCTCTCAAAAAAGAAATTTCAGCACTTCAAGTGTTTTTTTTTCTTTTTTAATCTGCCAGTGCAAGATTAAAGAATAGCATATGCTGTATGTGTGTCTGTGTTTGTGTCTGTCTGTGTGTGTGTGTGTTTATATTAGTTTGTGCATGCATGTGTGCCTGTGTGCTTGTGTGTGATGTGTGTGTATGCGTTTGTGTTTGCCGGTGTGTAGATGGAAACGTGTGGATTTGTTTTCTCCACAGTGACTCATTTGTCAGCGGTAAATGTTTTGCTATTAGTTGAGCAGTCACGTCCAAGCATTTGAAAGTCCCTTAACGACCCTCATGTGGTACCTTTACGAGATTGGGTTCATTGTCCTCACACATTGTATTGTCGCTTACAGTAAATTGCTTTTACGGCTTTTATCGCTCAGTTCAGCTGCCACATGGGGCACATCTGAGGCAAATCAGCGCCTGGCTCTCTACTACGAACAGGAGCTTTTAAAAGCAATGCAGGAAAAAAGTATGCCGTTCGTACTACGTATACATTCATGGCAGTCTGCAGGGGCTGTTTGAAACAAAGGCAGGCATTGTAAAAACCGCACCTTGCGAGGTCCTCCTAGACCGTGTGTTTGATTGATCCTAGCTTCAGGTGTAATCAGGCCCTCCCCTTACCATAAACCGCTCGCTCTCAAAACATGTGTTTCATTCCACGTTAGTCCCAAATTAGGACTGCAAAGCTGAAGAAATGCAGGGAAAATAAGCACCGTTTTAAGAAATCTGACAAAGCACTCATGGTGT
The DNA here is from genome assembly GCA_019176425.1 of Megalops atlanticus. NCBI lineage: Eukaryota > Metazoa > Chordata > Actinopteri > Elopiformes > Megalopidae > Megalops > Megalops atlanticus. The sequence goes on from CM032893.1 coordinate 21,400,962, forward strand.
ATATTTTAATGATACGTTCTGATTCCGTGCCTGTAAAATTTGAATTTTCACTGTTCGGATTAACAGAAGAAGCATTTATTACTTATTTATGTAGCCCTTCATTACGATACATTTATTTGCAGATGCCCTTGTCTAGGACGATTTACATAGCATTACATACAGTCTGCAGGATATAAAATGCAGATAAGAAATCACCATACAATGTACCAGGGCCGTCATGGCATACAATTATAACACAAGCTCCTAAATCACACCACATCTGAATGACTCATCGTTACTTTTGAAAGAGGTGAGGAATGAATTGAATTCGGCCCTTTGTTAATTCATCTTGTTGTCCTTTAAATTGCGAGTGGAATAAAGTATGAAGGTCACTGCTCTATTCAAGCCCTGAGGGTGTTCACTCTTCTGCTGGTCATCATTTTAAGGTCTCATGGCACTTTTCTGTACAGTTGTAAACTGCAGTCTACAAAAACCCATGCAGGCACTCAGGCAGTCCTGGGCTTTCTTCTTCAGAAGGCTACTGAGAGCTGTGAACCTCGTCTTTGTGCAGAGAGGGGCCTTTTTCAATTCAGCGGGGCCGTCCAGCAGAATAAAATTTCAGAGATTAAGGGTATTTTTAATGCTACCCATCTTGTATTCATGTGAAAATTTATTTAGGGGATAGTAATTGTTAAATTTGTGGTGATTCCATAATTGATTGGATGGAGATGTGAGAGGTAGTGTAACGGAGTGAGTCCTCCGTTCCTTAACACGGTAAGTTGTAATACCGTCCTGGGTTTGCTGTGGTAAATACACGACAATTTGTAATTGAAGAAACCGGCTTTGTTTATGACTTCACTGTAATGGAAATGATGATCTGTTATTGGATTGCTCCTGTGGTTCTGCCATAACAGGGAGCCAGACCAGCAAAAGGCAGAAGCAGCACTGAAGTTAGCATGCAGGTTCATAGCTGAGACTCCATGGTCTATATTCCACAAGTGTGATAACTACGAGCATTATTACAAATAATGTGACTCGGTGAGCAAGAGCAGGTGACTGAAACATTGGTTAAATGTATATGAGAATAATTTGGGAAAATGTACCCAGTTAAATGAATTTGTAAATGTTACATAAAGGTGATATAACTTACCCCATTTTCTGGCGGGTTTGGGTGGTATTGGCAGCGTCAGGTGATGGAAAGGATGGGCCGATGTCTGACACAAAAATTGATTGATCTGCAGGAGCCTGACAAAATTTAAACTAATGTAGGGGGAGGATAACAATGATATATCAACCTGTAAAATGTTACAGTGCAATTATTTATTGTATTCTTAGAGCAAGGTGGGTAATATTGTTGTTAATAATAAAAGACATGTAAATATTGTAATTGATGACGATAATTGATTTTCCTATTGTTGGTATCTTCTGGGGGAGGAGCTTAAGCAGGCAACATAGATAAAACTGGTCCCAATAATCACTTGTGAGGTTTTGAGCTGAGGAAATGCAGTGGTGTTGCGATGTGCGGTGTCGTGTTGAAAAGCAAGTAAGTTGTTCATGTATGTGTTCCAAAGTGTTTTTGTCATTTGTAAATACTCTGGATTATTTTTCTTGCATTTCTTGGGGAAAATCTCTCCCCAGTGGTATGCACTACAAGTCTTGTGCTGTGCTCATTACTGTTCCTACTGCTCAGTCATCCCCTAACAGGTAGTAAGGGCCCTTGATTAAAGATTTGGCAGTGGGTGCACCTATATCTAAACTGCTGCCTTTTAAAGTTTAAACCGTGGTAGATGTTCAACGCTGTGTCTGGTTATTAAACTGTCTTTCAGACAGCAGTGAAGATGAATCTGTAGTCTAAGTCTTGATGAATCTCAGAAAGGTTTGCCTGCTGGCTAGTACAGCTATCAAATTTGACCTTGTCTAATTGTGTGTGATGGAATCACAGATAAATTCCAGGCTTCCTTAGAACCGTTCAAGATTTATTTCCTGAATGGAAGGTTTGAGAGTGTCATCCACTGTAGATCCACAGGCTAAAAAAGTTGGTGGTTAGTACTAAGACTGTCATAGATACACTTTGGTCATTCATAAAATTGATACAGCTTTAGATCTCTTCCTCTGAATTGAGTTCTCTGCATAAATTCTGGGTCTGTGGAAATATCTAATGGAAAAATGATCTTACTTAAAAAGACTACATAATCACTTACTGCCACATCTTTCTCCTTGCACAAGATGGCCCCAGATACTTTTTCTCATTTAGGTTTTGGTTTCTTAAGTTGGGTCATTGACTAGGTGGCAACTCAACCTTGAATCCTTTGTGGCATTGCCTGTAAATTTGGTCTGTCCTCTTGTTTTTATTGCCTTCTTTCTTTTCTCTGGTCTCAGCCATATTACATGGCCGAGTTTGGGAGGTTGTCTGAAACGTAATCGAAAATAGGATTGTGAAGTGTCCATTACATTCTCGTTTAGGAGTTAAATCATTGTGGTCCAGTCTTAGGCAGTGCAGGAAACCAGTGGACTACAATGGGGCCTTTTTCAGGGACCTGTGCCATGTATAGTAATATTGAAAGCTAGGTGGGGGCAAGAGGGGCAGGGGTGGGATGGACAAGGAGCAGAATGTAAGGTATAGTTCTCCCCCTATTTTCTCTGCATTCTCAGCATCAGAGTTAATTGACATGTTAATAGCAGACTACTGATCGTTTCATTTTGCACGCCTACATTAGAAATGACAAGCCTGTAGCAGATTAGTGGAGGTGCTCCATGAATATGTCCCTCATGAGCAGTGATTTTGTGGATGGCTTTAACAAGGCTCAGTGTCAGTGTTGCTGAGATTACTTCTCCTCCAGATTTTTCCTCCTCTGGTAATGCACTCATTTGTAATTGTTGAGCAAGCCAAAGCTAACTTGTTTAGCTAAGGTTATTGCTTTTTTCACAAACTCAGATGTCGAAGCAAAGGACCTGGGCTTGTACCCAGATAGCTTCAGTTTCCAGTCCTACTGTACCCCTCACCTGAAGTACTTCATTATATCCACCCGATATCTATAAAAGCTATATATGGTTTTCTGGATGAGAACTTCTGCTAAGCAAATAAATATTCCCCCAAGCAGGGCAATATCTCAAAATAACCGCCTCAGTTCCCTCTAAAGTAAATTGCATGAAGCCGTTTCCTAATGATATTTCAAACACTTGATGTTAATGCAATCACTATGGAGAAGTGCTTACTTTAACATTGCTGTTACTTTGCAGCTCAGGTACATTCTCCCTTGCTGAAAACGCACTTGTTCAGGTGGTTAACGTTTTCGCTATAACTTCAAATATGTAATACATTATGTGTCTGAGAAAATTAGCTCATGTGGTTTGCAAGTGCTAACATTTACAGGAGTCTAACATTCCATAAGCTACATGCGAGAGTTCGCCTCTTTTCTCTGCTGAAATTGAGCATTTAGTTACAGCTTTTAAGTGGAGCGGAGATAATCACGATTTCCCATTTTTCATTTTTCCACCTTTTGAAAAATACTCACAGCAAGTGTTCACATGAAGTGAGAATAGCTAAGTCCATCTCTGTGTGAAAGCTTCTTTTTATAACATGAAGGTCTCCAGCCCAATGCGAAAGGGCTGATGGGTGAACTGACCTATCATATTTCTGGTACTGTTACGAGCAGGACTCAAATGGAATTGCAAGTGAATGTGTGACCGTGTTAAGAGTAGGACTATTTTGGCCTCCTTCAGATGACTGGATATGTCTGCAGTCTTTACAAACAGAAGATCATCTTTTTTCCACCCACTCTGTGTGATCATTGGGTCCCTTTAGTCATAGAGCATTTTTCTCCTTCATTAACTGCACTTTTGTGGGATTGCCCTTGCATGTCTATGTTGGTCTGAATGTCTGTCAGTGAAAAGGTTAAATGGCACATTTAAGTACAGATTTGCGTGAAATTTGATTAAATGATCACCTAAAGAAGAAATAATTTGGTTTAACACCTGCCACAATTGTTAATGAGTCAAGCAACACTTTTGCTTTCTTCTTGTCACTGGCCTCGCTGATTACTTATTTTTTACAATTTCACGAACAGCCACCAGGAGACGCTGTACTGTTCTCATCCCCCTGAGTGGAGAGGTGGCGGCGTTCAGCACTTTTTGTCAGGAAGGCAAGGGTATGCATGCCCATGTGATGCCCCGTCTGCACTGGGGCAGCTGAGCTCACACTTTCCTGCTCTCAGCAGGAGAAGCGTTAATTGCGCCTGTGCCTCAGGGACAGGAAGCTGGTTGCTCAAGCGGCAGCATTTCTCAAAGCCCAGAGTATTGTTTACTGACCCTCACCTTGAAGAGAGAAAAAACTCTTTACGAGAGGCAATACAAAGAGAATGGAGACCAAAAAAAAAGAGTGCAAACTCTGTGGGAGGGGGTTGGAAAGCTGTGCTGGCAGCACGGCATTCCAGCATGTCCGCATACCATATCTCATTCCATCCTTTCATTGCAAGCTGCTGTGTTTCATCACAAATTAATATAACAGTTTAATATAACAGTAAAATTTGCCTGTTTAAGCATTGCTCCTGGTGTGTTTGTCTAATGAGATGCCTGTTCATGTTCCTCAGCGAAACACTTCTGTTCAATGGAGATTAGGAGATTTTCTGTGTCTGTTTGCCAGTGTGAAAATAACTTTAGTTTACAATAAAGACAATTTTTTAACACTGTAATCATTAAAGTTGGCAAGTGGGGGGTTCCCAGTGTGGCATCCAGTGTAACTAAGCTGAGATGGCGGACGAGCTGGGTCATTTAAAGAGGTTTTCTGCCTTTGGGTTTGTACTTTATCTGTTTACTGTGCCAAATATGTCATAATGTTCCCTCTAAAGGCGCTGTCAGGGATCACTCTCCTATTTCAGTGTTTACTTACATAACATAGTTTTTGAATATTTGCCCTTAATACCGCTGGATGTTTTACTGACACAACTCAGGTGAAGGACCCTCCTTAAGGGTACAACTTTAGCACCTCATGCTGGATTTCAGCCTACACAGGAAACAGGTAACAAGCCTTGTTGCCAAGTGTTGTTGTAACTACTACTGCACACCACATTGCTGCCACGTCAAATGTTCTGCCACATGGCATCTCCAGCTGTAACCTTCGTCAGCATCTGTCATTGCCAGCTGATGTGCCGAAGTGATGTATATCTCTTTGTGCCAGCTCAGAACAGGGAACATAGCCACTGCTTTTTCACTCAGAGGGAGGAGAAATCACTGCACGTTCTGGGATTTTGTTTTTGCAATGTGCTTACAGAACAGAATGTGCATAGTATTCCTTTGAACCTTTTTTTTCTTTTGTCCAGCACTATTCATTGCAAATTGTAGAGAACTGAAGGTCTTGTGAATTTCTTCCAGCACTAAGCAAAGTAGAGAACTGAAGGTACTATTAATTTTTGAACCAAAAGATGGCATTCTGCCATTAATTATTTATGTGTTTACACATTTTCTATGCCAGGTCCTGGATCTGTCAAGATCTATGTCTTTTCATGATGTACCGTGTTGCAGAGTGATGAACCCATGGGCTGGCCCCATGGATCTCCTGATTGAGGGAGTGTGGCATTGAAGTGCATTCCTGTTTAGCAATATCAGCTACATTTTTAATATTGTAGTTATTTGGAGTTTTTTTGGAAGTAGTTTCCTACTGTAGTCCTAACATAATTATCTCTCAGGAAAACAAGTGCACATACAGAGACTTACTATGTTTCATGCACCTAATTTTTTTTTTTTTTTTTTTCGGTAAATGCAAATTATGAAATTTTGTGAGATACATTTGTGAGAATATTCTTTGTCCAGTTTTATGGTGTGTGTTTCTATTAATGACTCATATCACAATGAAGTCATTCGTTTTGCATAATCGTCACTGACACATATTTTGTCAGGAATGAGTCAAATTTGTGACAGACTTCCCCTTGGAGTGAGAAAGGGTGGAGTGCCGTGTCCTTATTGCTAAGGGTGTAGTGGGAAGAAAGGGGACTTTTAGGTTAATTACAGGCAGTTTAAAAAAGTTCCTCACAGCCACAGTCTTGAGCTACAGCCTGGAGCACTGATCTGTTCAGTAAACTGTAGCAAGCTGTTGTAATTGCTATTAACTGACCAAGCCTTAATGGGAGAAGCTCTCCAGAACTTACAGGAATAATTTCCTTTTAGTCACTCTCTCTGGCAATTGTCAAATTAATTAGTTTGTCAAAATGCAACTGTCGCCCTCATTTTATTGGAGCATTATTGCTGTGGTTTGGATCACTCCCCCGCACTCTCTGTAACTGAGAGAACACATTTTAATGTACTAAAGCCGGGTGCCAAATGAACATACAGTAAGAGAGTCTTCAAGCTGGGAGGGGTTTCACTTTCATTAGTGACCCGTCCATGTAGGAGAGTCTATCCATCTTCATAGATATCCTGTGATTCTTGTAACTATTATAGTCAGGGTGCTTGTAATTATATTGTTATGTCCATGGCTTCATATCTTTTGCTCAGCAGGAAGGGTAGATAAAGGTTCTGTAACAGCAAATTATAAAGAATGGCAGCTGGATGCCACAGAAGCGCAACAGGGAAAGTTATCTATATTTTAATTGAGAATTGACTACTAAATGACTACCACCTTCTTCTCTGCACATATGTAGTACATGAGGTGACATTTTTAACTTACTACTTTAAACGTGCCTGCACAGGGCACAGTATATCCACTGCAATAGCTTAGATGCTGCAGTATTGCCATTTCTCTCAGTCAGATACCATGATGTGAGTATGATTCAAACATGCATAGTATTGTGTGTGATCTTTGCATTTCACACAAGGTTAAGTGACTGTTTGGTTTATCAAGGTTTTATGTTTTTACACATGTCAAATAGCCTTTGTTTCAGAAAGCATATCTTACATCAGGGAAAAGCCACTGTATCTGCTATGATAAACATGCAGTGGTGGTACTTTACCGTTTAGTTTTTTCCCCTACAATTTTTTTTTTTTTTTTTTTTTTTTGGGAAAATGCAAGTAGGGCTTGTGCTGGACAAATAAATGATAACATTAATGAAAAATGACACTTCGATGTCCCTACTGATTTGTGATCATGTTGGAGTTTTGGGGCCAGATGGTCTGTGTTTGTATCATGAATGTAGCCCCTCCACTACTGTATATAACCAGGATTATGTCTGTGCGCTCACTGATAATGTGGATTCTGTTCAGTGCTGCTGAACAGTGTGGCTAGAGCCCATACAGCCTAAATCAGGCTTACCATGGAAAAAATATTCATGAGGGCATAGGCGGATGAATTTGTGAAGAGTGTATAACACAAGTTGAAAAAAAGGGGAATGAGTACCGACAGTGAATTATAATGGAGGGGAAAGGAGAAGAGGCTGCCTCAAGTAAGGAAAGTAGGATTGTTTATTCAATGCAAGGGAACCCAGTACTTCTCCCTCTCCAAGCTGTATCAGATGGGCAGTTTAGTTTGTATGACCAGAATATATCTTTTGTGGTTGCTGGCCCCGTTACAGCACAGACTACTGTATCTGATCTGCAAAGGAATGTCTGCTTTTATGTTGCACTGGCTGAGTGCTCACTGCCAAGCACAGGTGCAAAGAGTCAGCAGGCAGCACTGACTGCGGGTGATGGCTTGTCAGTCAGGGGAAAGAACTGTGCAGTGGAAAGAAACACTCCCGCTCTCTCTTTATAAAACCAATCAGTACACCTACAGTGAGTTAGGATAGTTGGAGAATTACTATTGCCAGAACTTCCGCAGAGCCCTTTGATTCCTTACCGAGAAAATGCAGGGAAACTGTTTGGCTGGATTTACCTTGAATTTCTAAAACTTACTTCTTAGGATGTCATTGAATTTGTGTGTGCTTGCTGCAGTGCATCCAACTACACACTGTTCATGGGGTTCCTTTTCAAATACTTCAAGAAAAAAATGAAATTGGATTTCAAGACATATCATGTTAAATAGTAATCCTAAGGTCACCTATTTGTCAGAAGTGTCTACAGAAATTTCACTCACAACAGCAGTTCTAGGTCTTCTATTGTTGTTTGTTGTTCTACATGGCTATACAAAATTGTTGTGGCCATGTAGATAGGAGGCTATGATGAGGCTGCCCGTTGTTTGACATTAAAAACAAACTACTTGAGATACCATTTAAGAAACTGTCTCTATTATGCAAACAAGGAACTGTTGAATAGTAAGTGTATGGCTCCATTTGAAACGAAGTCAGAAAAGGTTCTTGGAAGGTTCAGGAAAGTTCAAGTTCATGGTTTATGGAAGGTTTGCTGTTTTCTTGTGTGAAGACAGACAAAAATAGATTTTAATGGATCTCATTAAGGACATTGGTTGAAATTTACCTTGTTTACTTACAATGGAGACCAATGACATGTGGGTATTGATTTGAGAGCATGTCTGAGTTGGTATTATTTCAGTACATGCTGGTTCATTATCAGGGTGACTGACACAGCAAAGCAGAGAGGTCAGCAATGTCAGTGTGTGTGGAAAGAGTCTCTTTCTGTGAATCCACTGTCTATATCCTCTGCCGTCAGTAGTTTTTTTTTAATTATTATATGTGAGCAAAGGACTGAATATGCTGTATGACTGCTGATGTTTGGGGATTAGGCTGTTTGTACAGGAGCGTGACCGTATTTGCGTTTTTATATATTGCGTTTTATATACATTGAGTGTGTAATTTATGTTTATATATAAATGTACATATCCTTAGTAGACACCCTAATCTTGGGTGACTTTTATGGTTTAAATAGTTTTCATTTCTACAGCTGACCTAACTTGGGTGCCACTGCAAGGTTTTGAATGTAAAACCTTCAAGAAACCATTCCAGTGAGCAAACCGCTGCATGGCAAACTCTCACATGTTCGTCAGTGAGGTGAAGACATGTGCAGATAATAGCGAATAAAGCCAGGAAGGTGCTGTGGTGGAGGATGAAGCTAGGTGATGGGAACACAGAGGAGAAGTGAGAGGATCAGACTATTTTACTGAGCACCTTGTATCTATTCCCTCGCTTATCAACCTGCTGTGTTTCTCTGGCTGGCTACCTTCAGCAATACCCTCTTCAGTAATGCTGTTATGCCCTTTTTCCCTGTCCCCTCATAATGAATGCGTGTACGCTGTAACTCTAAGAGTGTGGAGATGTGCTCGTCTATAGAATATTGCAAATGTTTTAGTCTAGAGTGATTATGTTTACAAGGAGTCACCGTGACTGGGAACCTGTAGAATGCACAGCACTTTCAAGCAGGATTCCAGGATGATGTTCTTTTATTTTACCCTGTGCTTGCTTGTTTCTTCCTGATGTGGATTTGGTTCTGTTAACGGTCATGTGTGAATGTGCTCTTGTTCATGAATTTAGTGATATTTGTCTAATGCAGTGTTGTGATTTTTGGCCCAGCTTCAGCTTAGCTGGAACATACTTTGACCTTAACTTCATGTAACTGACATGTTGCATCATATTTTTACACAGTCATGATTTTTATGACAGTAATCACTAGTTTCATGATATTGTTGCATTTTGTATATTTAAATTTCTATACATTATATATACATATGATAATGATATTTAATTTTGAGATTAGTCTGAAGCTGCTGAATATTCTGTTCAGACAGATTTGGAATGTTATTGAAATGAAAATCAATGTATTCATCAGCTAATCAAATGGTACGATAGTGAGTCACAGTGATGTGGTTTAATTTAACTCATTCATATGTGAATATACAAAAAGTATCCCTCTGAACCTCTGCCTCACCCCGTTTCCATGGAGTGGTGAAATCGTATATGTAAACAAATTCTAAAGAATGGAAGAGCATAATGCTACATAATTAGTGTGATCCCTTCCACAGCCTAGTACTACAGTAACAAATTTTGTAAAAGCCTCATTCTGAAGAATCAGCTAAGGTTACTGTTAAAGTTAAATTAAAGTGTCTGAACAAAACAGGGCCTATTCAAGTGGCATTGAATGTTCTATCAGAGCTGAGGATCAAGGCTGGTTTCTTTGCTGATTACATGCAGTAGCCATTTTTCATAAAAGCATTCTCTCAATGAAGGCACAGTAACTACCATAAGCACAAGCCAGCTCTTAAGGTTAAAGGGGTGACAGAGCTATAGTGTAGGGTCAAGCAATAAGTGCAAGATTAGCACTCTTCCCTGTGTTTAAGCCCTTAGCTATTGTTAATTTACACCCCTAATGAATATAAGAGCAGCACACTTTTTCTGTACACTACTTATGTACAAATTTAATATTTTTAAAATTATTTTTATTTCTTGTCTGTAATTAATAAGAAGTTTTGTATGGGGAAAAACTGAACATTTGCTGAAATGATATCTTGAAACTGACATGATACAACACATGCGTACTGTGGTTATATTGAATTTAGAGAACAGTCACCATGGCTACTGTTCTGAGCCTCCATTCCCTTGAGTCTGGGAGGGTTGCTGCAGTGTGAAGAAGACCTCCCTGGACTTCCTTGTGGCTAACGACAAGTTAGCCCTTAAATAACAAGGAAAAAAAAGGAAAACGGACAGAGGCAGAAGGAAAACAAGCTGAACTGTGTACCTAGCTTGGGGAATTTCTCCCATTTCAGCCTTGTTTGTGTATATATCTCCTAAAGGAAGACTTACCCGTGCCTCAGAAACAGAAGCAAAGATTGAGGATCAGGAAGGCATATTAGCCTTGTCTGCTTAGAAAAATGGCACTGACAAAAAGCCACTAAGCCTGTTGACACCAGAGTGGACAAAGCTGTGTGCTAAAGGGACAGTTTTGGTTGTTGGAAGGTGTAAGCACACCACCTCTATAAATACCGTACATGTCTCATGTCTGACCTGCATAATCTTCAAGGTAATTCCTTCATTCATTCTTTTTTTTGGCCCATACCAGCTATTCCATACAAACATAGTGTTACTGTATAACTAAATCTAGATGATAGCCTGAGGTAATTATTATTCGTATACAAATTACAGCCTCATCTTTCTGCATGCAGGCACCTCACTTGTTTAAACCGCTCAGCAAGTGTGAGTCATGTACTAAACTTCACGGTTGTTTGTTTCAGCCCAAACAATATCTTTTGTGCACCACAAAATATAAAGCAGCCTTTTGCACAAAATGTTGCATACCTACCATCTGGAAACTTGTGTAATCTCTTCAGCTAAATCTTGATCTGAGAGCCTCCTCCCAATGCACAGTGCGTCTCCCTGGCCCTTATGCCTTGATTTGTCATCATCCGTAGATGCCATTTAGATCTGCGGTGTGCTGTTGTGTCTCTCTGCATTTATCCTGTTCTATTTACATGTGCCTGTTTTCTAAAATGTTCACATTTGAGCATTGTGTGATAACAATGAATGAGTGTGTTAGTTAAGGAAAGCAGACACGGAATAAGAACTTCACCAGTAGCTGGGTATGTCAGACTGATGAAACCCCATGACTTCTTTTTTTTCTTTACCGTGAGGGGCCACATTTACCCTAACCATATCCTTTGCGCAATCAAATGCAATGTTTCAATATTCACACACCGAATTCACACATTGAATTACTCTCGCTTAATTTATTTTCTCAAAGTTAAGTGCAAGGTACAACTCAGTTCAATTGAATCTGGGCCCATGTTCACAATGTGACTGGAATTTAGTTCAGCTGCATTCAGCTTCATCTTGCATGGCTGTTTTTTTTTTTTTTTTTGCTCATTTTAATCATAACCAGACCCATGATGTGGTAACACTTGCTTGACTCTCATGATACACCGGTCTTTGCCATGGCAGGTATCGAGAGCAATGAATGTTTTATGACTGTGGTTTCTCGCCAGCTGCTCTGTACTGTATCTCACTGCAGTGCAGATCACCTATTTCTGCTAGAGATGAATTAATACATCCACTCACTGTCTAAAGTGTCGGCTCTGACACAAATCCCAGTAAAAAGATCTCACCCGCAGATAAGCACTGCTCCGGTCTCCTTAAAGATAGCTGTATCTAGTTTGAAATAAGCTGCACCTCAAAAGGATGTTCAAACTTGTATCTTCATCTAACGCAAGATGCAGAATGGCCATCACTTCATGTAGCTTCTGAGTTGTACTCTATGCATATTCACTTTGGCATGGTCCAGCATAGGCCGAAGTGAATTATTAAAAGCTACGTAAGTGTAGTTGAGGAGAAAATAAAACTCAGATGAAATGTTTGGTTGGATATTCCAAATGCTTATGACTAATGAATAAGCCATTGATTATGTGTGCTTTGGGTTCTTTTTGAAATTTTACTTCCTCTTGAAAACTCAGAGTTAATTTCAAGCTGCTGAGATGCAGCATATAGTAAATGATAAGTTTAGGGTAAGCTACTGATACCATTTTAGTGAACAGGTTTAGGTGACTTTTAAATAATCTTGAATGTTTGTGCTCCCGCTTTTCCTCTGTCTCAGAAAACCTACCATCCTAGAGCTGTAGCACATCAATGGTTTTACTGAACTCTGCATTGTGTGAGTTGCGCCAGGATTCTGTCTGGGTTGTCGAAAAGAATATTTTGGGCTGTACATTTCAGTTAGATTGTCATGTTTAAATGAGATGACAGTGGTTCCTGTTTTTCTCCTCTCTCCCTTTTTCCCCAACTGCCGGACAGTAAGCAAGAGGAATCGAGGATCTGTTGGTAAGATATTCTACGAAACCAAGGGCACTGATTTTTCTTCCTGTTTCCTCCCATCCTTGTATGAAATTGGTTTGACAGCTCTCTAGGAATCAGGGCATTTTGTGTGCTTTGTAACAAGTAGAATTTCTACAGGAAAATCACATCTGCTTCTATACCTGCTGCAAGTTGAAAGAAAAGGATTACTTTTGAAAACAGCTTTCTTTTTCATGTTCATATGATCCTTATTTGCCTTCTAGTCTGTGGCTTTGACGCATGTTTTTTGATTTGCTCAGCAGGTGTCCTTGTCAACTTGTATTGCAATGTCGTACACATTTAGTGATGGATACCGGTTTCTGTCTAATTGAGCACTTAGGTAAAGTGCCTTGTCCAAGTACGCAGCAGTCACTACCTTCAGGTTGCGACTTATGGCTGTCAGGTCTGGAGTCCAATGCTGTAACCTCTGTACCACATACGGTTATGTTTGTGTTCATTATGAATACACGCATGCTTTCAGCACCTGTAGTCAAAAAGGGATAGACTGGTACTTCACAGTAGTGGCAGACACAGTATAACAGCTCCAAAATAGTACACATCATTCTCTGTCCTTCATGCTTTATATGCAGCATGTTTTTTACATGCAAAGTCTGCAAAATACACATACATAAGCAGTCGTCAGACAGTGGCAGCCATAAGTTCAATAACTGTGTCTCAGTGTTAGTGGAGGTATGAGTCAGAGGCTGCCAGAGGTCTGTGCAATTACAGCTGATACGCCCGCGTGTTTTTCTGCCAGCACCTGATGAACACATTTGGCTGTGAAAGAGAGATTTACATGCGCACTGTAAGTGCTCTCCTGGCTCCTGACCTGTCTCAATCCTGTCGGAACGCTGTGAGGACAAACCCCAGGGACCGGCTCATTAATCGCTGTCCGGAAACCGTGACCCGACTCGGCAAGCTGGGCTCGGCATCCGGCGTGGTGTTTAGCCCAATTCAATTAATACAAGTGTTACATTCAGCCAAATAAATTGGATCGCCAGAAAGATTCTGAAAGATGAAGCTAAGAAAAAAAAATGTAAATACAGGCACAAATAGCATGAGTGAATTGAAAGGCTCGTAGGTCATGGAAAGTAATTAGTAGGTAATTGGATTTTTTTGACATCCTCGGGAGGAAGATGGAACCATCTGTGCTAAAGGATGCTACACAACATTTCCTGTCTACAAAGAAAAGGAATGAAGTTAAACATATCCCTGGTGGATAGGATCAAATTATCATCCCCTAAAGAGCGTAGAGAGAAGCCCAGACTGGAGCCTAGCCGTTGAACTCAGGCAGAAAATGCTAAGTTACCTCTGAGGGGAGAGAACACTTCTCACTTGCGCACCCCTGAGGCGCGTCCTCAAACAGTCCACGGGTTGCTCTTTACATCTCTGAGCCTTTGCAGAAAGCCTGCTCTTACCGTGGTAATTCTGAGCGACACCTCCAAACACAGCAGGGTTGGCTCCATCCAAAAATTAAACTCAGGGAAGGCATTTTGGTTCAACATACCAATGATATAGGACTCAGCCACATGGGGACTGTTGAGCCCAGTATGTGGTTGGAACATTTAATTTAGCACTTTCTCTCAGCTCTGTTGTCAGCCTAGTAGACTACTTGCCCTCTAAAATTAGCTTTAATTTCTGATAGATACACATGCTGTATCTAAATGATAGTTGTATAGATCTGATAAACTTCTGATATTTTTCACCATAGAAGGTGATCTTTTTAGTCTGTTGGGGGATGATTGAAGTCTAAATGTATTTTATAATCTAGCATTGGAATCCTGCTTTAATGCTGTCAGGGTCTTAAGAGGTATTAAACAAAGCACTTTGATGGACAGATATAATATCTTGACGTGCTGCTGTCAACAGGGGAAATTCAGACAGAAACAAGATTTTTTTAAACATTCTATCATGAGGGATTGCCAGCAGTACTGTAATCCTTCACCAATCCTGTTAGTTTCCGCCCTCATTTCCAGGTTTTAGTGGGATTTCAGTATTGCTCCCCAGGACTTAATTTACAGAGGGTGTGGCCTTTTCTTGTGATTCTGTCAGAATTGTTTGAAAGCTCCTCTTAACAACTTTGACTTTGACTGGATCAGTCCACCTAGATATTTCTTTAAAACCATTTACATTCATCTGTCTCTTTCATGTCCTAATGGTCACAGCAAACTATAGTCCTGAGAGGGAATTTTGTTTTGTCAAGGTGTCTGGAGCATGTCCATTGACACTGTATTCCCTCAGTAAGTTGGTCATTTTAATGTGCTTTTGGCTGGCTTCAGAAACTCCATTTCTGTTAAGCCAGGCATACTCAGAAGTCCTGCAGTCTGACAATCTGGAGTCAGTGCTGCAGCGTAACATTTATCCAAAAGCAAATATTTAAAATTTCACTACTCTTGGACTTCAGCATAGGACCCCCGCCAAGTCATCTATCTGTTATTTAGTTTGCCCACAGTTCTTAAAAGATCCCACTCATCTTGGGAAATAGGAGACACATTTAAGAGGTCTGTTGTTAATGAAGTATGCTAAAAACGCTTGCTGATCTCAAAACGGTGGCATGCTGTGAATTTATGCTCAGGAAATGAGCCATTTTTTAACAGCGGAGAGGTTTGGAGATGTGCTCTGCTTAAATTGAAGTGCTCTCACTTGCTCTGCGGCACGGTGCACGCCTCCCTTTTTTCAGTTGTTTTAAGAACACACACAAAACAGCAGGCGAAGTGGATGTGTCTCTGAATTCCAACAGTAGCTGAGCTCGTCCATTTAGAACAATGGATGTGACGATGCATATTTGTCTGCAGCACATGCTTGAATGGTTCAGTGAGCAGTCACCAGTGAGGCCAGCTTCATTACAGGGTTATGCATTTTTGCATAGGGCTGGTGAAGTAAACACACATTTCTCATGCGTCACCTTTCAGCGTAGCCTGTGTACTGGAATAACAAATGAGCCATCTTAATATGCATATGATATTTGGTCCAGCGGTGCACACCTCACTGCTATCTGTATGCAGGATTAGAGAGATGTGAGGCAGGGAATCTGAGGATGATTGGCCCCCCAGGGTCCCGCCCCTGCCCGACCCGTGACCCCCGTGTCCCTCTCTGTCCCTCCCGTGGCAGATTCGGACGCCCCCGCGGACCCGGTGGCCCCGTCCATTGTGATTCCTCCCAGAAACACGACCGTGGTGGCCGGGGTCAGTGAGGCCACGCTGGAGTGTGTGGCTAATGCAAGGTGAGCCCCCACCTGCAACACCCCCTGGCAATCCCCAGACCCCTCTACTAATATGACGCATCAAAGCAATCCACCCGCTTTAATCAGCCCCGCTGGGCGTCAGCAGGCATTAGTCACCGAAAAAGAAACACCCTGGTGGGCCTGAGATACAGAAACCCCTTCAAGTCAAAAATGAATAAATCAAATTTGGGAGGAATGCAATTAAAACAGTTCGTTTTCATTACTTCCTATCATGAATAGACCCAAGGAATACGTGCTATCTTATTTTCTGAATTGCCGTGTGAGCAAAAGCATTTGCAAACCACTTCCTGTGTGAAAACCACTTAGGCTGATAGGCTGAAGAACCAGTTGAGGGAAGAGCACCGCTACAATGAATTTGTTGTGGTGTTATTTTGTCCCCTGCTGCACAAGAAGGCTGCTCTGAAATAAATTCCGCTCGGAGGTATTTTCCCATGCGTTACTGTTTACCAGATCTCATTCACTGGGGCATGCCCAGTGTGTTTTAATTATTGTTAATGTGTTATATAACTCCAAAAACACATATGCACATGAAGACATAGGAAAAAATGAACAAAGTGGAAAGAGTACTGAAAGGGATATAGACCAAAAGGCAAGTATGCACAAATATTTCCTCTAGTATACTGTAGCCAAACAGCTACAAGCACCTTGATCCATATAGTTTAAGGCCTTAACCTTTAATATAACCACAGTGTTCTTTTTCTTGATGTTGAGAGCCTAGTTTAAGCAAGCACTTCACTTTTCAGAAAATTTTCTAAAGTTTCAGTGCCAATCCCCCTTGTAATCATAGGGGGTGTTAAAGTAAGCATCTAGATTCAGTTCTCAAATGTACAGTGCAAACTTAAAGGTTTCACATTCATCTGGGACAAACTGATTCTTGGGTCATTTTGTCCTGAATGGAAAAAATGGATATTGTGTTCTTAATAAATTGAAATCGACCCTTGAAATTCTTCAAACAAGGGGGAAAGCAATTTGAATGCACTATATTTTTTACAGTCCTATTTTTAATAATATAAAAATATACATATGATTCATGTGAATTATTTGAATGTCAAATGGAGGCTACAGTGCTCCATGTGGTGCAGCCTGGTGATGCAATCTGTGCTTACAGAACCTCAAACATAACAATTTGCCAGGAATTATCTCTGAGGGTGTCTGATAATTGGCACTATATAGTTTACAGTCATAGGTGTCTCGCTGGGGCACATTCATTTCCTGTCTACTTCGTGCTTCAAGGTGCTCTTCCTGCCTTATGGAATCTTAGGCAGTGTAGGCTGTGGAAAGCCAACTTTCTCAGCTGCAACTCTTTAGTTGGCTGTAAGAATATTGTTCAGCTCAAGAGGACATCAGATGTCATGAGTAAGCCCGAAGTGATTCTTGGAAGTGTATTGCTAGATTCTTGCAGTATTCAAGCAGAATTAGTATATGAAAGACTGTGTCCCTGAGTTTTGAATTGCTGTATGTGTTTCATTCCTATGCTTGTAATGCTGAAATTATTGTACTGTAACACAGCATATTGCTATTAGAGGGAGGGGGCCTCACTGTAGCCAAGAGCAATACCCGAGTTCATTGCAGAGATATAGCACTCCTGTGCTTGTGTACGCTCTCAAAAGGCCAGTGGAGAAGCTCAGCATTTCTTGGAAGCGAAACGGCGTGGAGCTGGTGAGCGGAGTGGGTACATTCGGGAGGAGGCTGACCATCACCAACCCAACCTCAGCCGACGTGGGACTGTATGTGTGCCAGGCCTCCCTGCTAGACAGCAGCGTGAAGACTGTGGAGGCCAGAGCCTTCCTTTCCATCACAGGTAGGCCCTATCCCTCATTCTCAGGAGAAAATCCAGCAGACTGGAAAAAAGGTTGTCTGTTGGTCTCCACACAGTCACATAGAGACTTGTGGAGTGAACTGGAATGACAGTACTGAACTGATGATCACCTATTATGTAAAGCCCACACTGTGTGAATGGGTTTACGTGCTTTTTTTATGGTAGGGTTGGACCCTGGCATTTGATGAGTTCTGATTGGCTATATGCTCTCTGCCAATCAACAAACAGCAGCTGACTCTTTGGAATTTGGACACTCATTCATCTTATCAGCTGCACACACTAAAAATCCAGGCATTAGGATGTATCTCTTGTGGTAAAGAATAATTAGTAAAACTTCTACAAATATTTTAGTACAAGTCTTCAAAAAACATTTATGGAACTTATCAACACCTTTCAGTGCATTTTGCTGCCACATTTCTTCTGGTCATGTTGGTATGTTTTGAAACAAGATGAGGGTCAACACACAGGCATTAAGGCTGTCAACTCGGCTTCACTCCGTAAACATATACAGCTCTTGCAGATTTAGACAGAAAACATAACATAAAACAGTAAACGTCTACCTAACCTGTAGGAATATCCCGCAAGACATGCATTAAAAAAAATATCTTAAGACCACTTGTTAAACAAATGATTACCCTTTGATGATTTAAGGTTACTATAATTAGAATTCTTGATTGTCCAATTATATAGTTGACTGGAGTACAGTGGTGATGATAATAATTGCACTGTGATTATTGATAGCTACATAATTTCCCCTCTCTTCTGTTCTTTCATGTTGTTCCTCACTGTAAGGCTGCCCTTTACCTACAAAAAAATGGTTTGTTGTACACAGAGCCTCTGTAAAACCAAATTATTCTTCATACACATTTACCCTAAACATTTCATAGAAAATGTATGTAAAAAACCCTAGATGTAATCCACCTGATTTATCAACACTATGTTTGTGTTATACTTGTGCTACAGTGTTTTTCCCTGCATATTAATATTGCTTGATTTGTGTATTATGGTAGCATTCTTGATCACAAGAAACAGTGTTGCTCAGCATGCGTGAAGCACAATAATGTACGCAATATGTAATCTCTGCATAAGCCTCATTTTCATATTCAAGTCCTTGAGGCTATTGGGTTGCATTTTTTGGTCTGTTGAATATGTACCTAAATTACTTGAATACCCTTTACATCAATTAATTAGCTGTAACCAAATAGTGTTACCAGACATGCATGCATTAAAAAGCATTTCCACTTTTCACTATATAACATACCAAACACATTCAAAGAATTTTTTAAACCGTTAGAAACAAAGGCAGCCAGATAAACCAAAACGTCCTTTGGGCTTATTACCTTGACATTTCAGTGAAGGAATAGCACTCTATTCTTTTATTTCATTCAATGTAGTTCCAGCAGCATAATATATAGACCCTCAGAACTAAACACATTGAATATTTATAACACTTCCTCGATATTCATTAGAAAGGTGCTGTTCATTTATAGGCCACACTGACAGTTGTGCCTTGTGTTATTAGAGGGAGGATAGTCCCATAAATATGTATAAAGAAAGCACACAACACAAGGAATAAATTGTTCACCACGCCTTGGATTGAAGCAACTTCAAAAGATGAATGCGAGCCATCAGCAGCTTATGTGCAACATTATGTGTAAGTCAGGGGACGCTGCAGGTGGCTCTATTGTTGTCTGCAGTAAATTCAAGATCTCAAAATATGTATTTATTCACCTGCTTATGCACACAATGAGTGCACTTTAGCTGTTGCCATGAAAAAGAGGTGACAGACTTTTTTTTTTTTTTTTTTTGATGCAAGTGGCGCCCATCAGTTCTTTGAGCTGAGCTCTCCAAATTGCTGTCCATTATTCAGTGCCGCAGTTGTAAATCTATAACTAAGAAAGCCGTGCCTGTTCTTCGTCGCAGTGTCCTTTCATAGAAATTGATAAATCCGCAGACTTAACAGAAAATAAAGCGCAATCTTGTGTGGGGCTTACGGACCATTTTTCATCAAATGTACAGTGTAATCACATACTATGTATCTGCTATATTAAGCCTGACGTTTCAAAATATGTCTTCTTCTCAAAGTCATGGTCACCCAAAGTTCTAGCTGCAGTTGAATTAAGAAGGTTCTCATAAAAGCATGTTTCCCACAATGCACCTGACAACAGACGCCCGCTGGCTAGCCACCACCGGTAATATTGTATAGCTTGTTAATAACCTGACTACTGCAGGGGAAGTGATTGACACTAGCTGTGAAACTCCACAGCCGAGAGTGCATTACCATGCAGCAGCACACGATGGAGCCTTATTTGTCAGTCATAGATAGCTATGATTAGAATAGAACAGTCTTGCTGCATTCACAAAACATATGCCAGTTAGAATAACATGTATGATAGGGTAACATGATAAAGGAGCACTGTGCCATTTATGATATATGCTTAACACAGTATCAATAGCAGTATAGATAATGTACACAACACCATCACAATACAATATATACATTGGCGGCAGTACTTTGCCAAAAGTAAGGTTTTATGAAATTGTTTGTGTCATTGTTGTAATTGTTTCCATATTTTTGTCTCCTTCACCCACTGTTTCATCAGGATAAGTCAAGGCTTTTAGTGTAGACCCTGTGCATATGACACAGCTCTACAGGGGTGTGTAGAAATGTTTGTGCACTTCCGACCAACAGCTTCTTATGACTGGAACTTTTTTGTCTTGAAACTGAAAATGGCAGGCAGAGGCCTCAAGGCCCAACAGAGCAGAGGTCCTTCCTCTTAAGATATCCGCCACACCCAGTTGCAGTGTCTTACATGTCCTTTTGTCCATTTATTTATTGCTCTTTATTATTCATATGTCCATATGAATAATTCATAAGGATATTGTGTATGTTTCATAATGGCAGTCTGATTAATCACAGCCTCCACGTCACTTATTTGTGAGGCCTTCTGCGGTTCTGGAATAGTGATGGATGGTATGAGCCGAATCAGAATGCGCGCGGTTGTGCTGTGATGAACGACATGCTTTAATTCTCTGTTTGTCTGTTTCAATAGAGGCCCCTTACTTCACTGTGGAGCCCAGGAGAAAGATCATGGGAGAGGTGGAGAAGAGCGTGGACATTGAGTGTCAGGCGCGGGGTAAGTGGTCCGCCCATCTTTAATATGCCAGAATGTCAACCTACAGCAATGTCAGTGTCACAACAGTTGAGAATCCTGGATGTCTTGCTGCATTATTTATATGCCTAGGAGATGCCCTTGTCCAGGGAAGCTTATGATCTTGAAAATGTTCTGTATTCCAGGTTCTGTTAAGTGGCAGTGAATTCTTTTTTTGTGGGGATGAACAGTAATCACTTTGCCATTAAAGACCAGATTTAATGTAACAGCAAATCATTGTGTTCCTAAATTAAAGTAATGACTCAAGCCTGTTGTGCTTTTTTTATTCTGGAAATACTGGAAATTGTATTTTTTAATAATCTTAGCAACTAGAGGCCTCATAATTTTGTGTAGGAAATAAAAAATAAACAGCATTTTAAAGAAGAAAGCACTTTGCTGTCATGTTAAATCCTGGCCTAAACTAATGATCTGGTTGTGCCAAGTGTGTAGAGTAATAGTCACATAAGGAAGTTGCAGTAATGTGTAACCCTCACGTATTTATGACATAATTTTACTCTGCAACACACTTTGAAGTGCTAGATTCTAATGAGTGCTTGATTCTAATGACTGCTTGTGTCACAAGACCTGTGACGTATTGATATCTCTGTGTTGAGGTGTACTATTATGTTAAATGGATCTGTTGTTAATGACTTTGAGCATGACCATTGTCCTTACTGGAAAAAAAGAAGAAAAATGGTCCTGAATTCCAGCCAAAATAGATACTGTTGGTGTTCTCTTAAACACTTCTAATAAGGCTGGTGTGTTGTGTCAGCTCTGAGGTGGAAAAAGACTAATGATATTCTTCAGTGGAGGTCCAAATCTTGCTCAACAGCAATTTTAGGAAAGAAAAATAGCCAGAACATCCGTGTGTGATGGACCAAGAAAACTAAAAGCACAAACTCAGCTTCTACACTCTCAGGAGTTTAAAAATGGAGTCAGTCCATTGCCTTCCTCATAAATTGCTAACAGGAAAACCACCATATTGCTTTGCTTATTTTTTAACTTTCCTTTAAAAAAGAGTGAAATTGCCATTTCTTCTTTTTAAGATTTTAGTTTTAGATGGTATGATGAGGAACACTTTCAAACACACGTACTGTGAGCTGCTTATCATTCAGATGATATGTTCATTTTTAAATGCCTCACTGCCAGCAGATTGACTTTTTTGATTGCTTTATATTGAGTGGTGCTTGATGTATACTTTAACCACCATTGAGTTGAAGGGAATTCAAAATAAATAAGTCTGAATAATGAAATCCTGTTGTCTTATTGTAAGGGTAGCAGAAAGTGCTGCCCATCTGTTTTGCGGTTGTGCAGTCATTCTTCAGCAGTTGGCTTGCTTGCAAGTGTTTGCTATGCTAGCAGAACATTTGCAGGGTGGTGCTGGACAGGGCTAGCCAGAGTTTCTGTCCAGCCTGAGTATCACCCCTTTCTCAAAGGCCAATGGCAGTCTATAATCAGATCAATGTGATATCTACTGTTAAGAGAAATTTAAAAAACTAGAAACTTCCAGATAAGCCCAACATTATGAAAACCTTTTAGACATAAAAGGTTTTCATTAAAATTAAAAAGGTTAAAAATAAAAGGTTGCTTTAGTTCTCTCAAAAATCTTCAGTCATTTTTAATTCACATGGATCAGTCATTTATCACTTGGGCATCATTTATGTGGTCGTTCTGTGCACAGTGCTGCACATTCAATTGGATTCCAGAAACAGGAGAAAATGTTTTACCTGGATTATGGTACCTTTGACCCAAGGGATATCACCCTGTAACCTTCATTTACAAGGGACACAGACGGGACTGCGTCTCTGTCTAGACATTCTTTGCTCCGTACACTTTGCTGCGCTTACTTCATTTTGTTAAAGTGTGCACATTTCAGCTAAGACAACTTTACAATACAATTCCTGGAAGAAAAATCATTGCAAATGACATGGTGCAGCGTATGTTCGATTTTACAGATTGTCAGGTGAAACATTTTGCCATTGCTTGTAGGAGCCAACAATTTCATATTCAGGGATGAATGAAGAATTTTTTAGAGAAAAGGTGGCATGTGTTTGACGTTGTCACAATGCTCAGTGACTGCAGAGTGGCATCTCAGCCCTTTCAAACCCCTGCGAGAGAAGGTGAAAAAAGATTTTGCCAAAAAAATATGTATGAAACTTGTCCTGGAATACTAATGTGTTTGTCTAGGGATGAAAGTGTCTGGATTGACATGGAACATGAAATCGATTGAGAGTAGGGAAAATTGATTCTGTTTCCTCTCACGCCACACCAACATTGATTTTTTTCCATCCCTTTTAAAATTTGTTTTGTGGGTCCAGCATTTTTTGGTTGTTAATTTCGCTTTAAATGCAACCACCTTCCCTCCCCTTCTCCTGGCTTTGATGTTTGCAGGAGTCCCAGTGCCCAGGCTGGAGTGGTACAAGGATGCTGTGCCACTTCAAAAGCTGAACAACCCCCGCTACAGAGTGCTGTCCAGCATGGGCCTGCAGATCAGGAGGGTGCAACCCAGCGACGCCGGGATCTTCCAGTGTTTCGCTAGGAACCCCGCCGGAGAGGCCCAAGCCCACACTTATCTGGACGTCACAAGTCAGTTTCACTTGTAGCTCAACTTTTAAAAGCAGGCTGGATTTCAATGCAGAATATGAAGCATTACAATTTATTGACTTGTGTATTTAATTGGAAAACAGTCACAAAGAATGAATTATGGAAGCATACATTAAATGTATGTCACAGGAGCAGCAAGAACAGTAGGAACATTGATGCAGAACAGCCAGTAAGCGTGACTGAGAATCAAGCTGAAAACAGTGCTAAAATGCAAGAGCACAATAAACACAGTGCACAACAATTAACCTTGAAAGCAGCATACAAATATTATTCTCAAATAGTGTAGATCCTCATTATGATCTGTAAGAGCACCAGTATATCAGATATGACTCAGGGTTTGGTGTGATTAGGTAATATTTGCAACTGAGGAGAGATGAGCAGATATCAGGCACACGTTTGGTGGAAAGAGACTTAATTTATGCAGGAGACGCATTTGCCCTGTCTCCTGACATTTTTATTCCATTGCTGAAAAGCAGTTTTGCAAACCAAGAGAAAATAAGTTCCTTGAAATCCCAACCTATATTTCATATGAATATGTTGTAATTTTTTAATTGTCTTGTGATTGTGTCAAATATACTCCAGTTTAAAATAACTTTTACTGTATTGTAAAATATACAGAATTTGCAAAATGAGTTTCATAAAAGCAACGATAAGTGATCGATTTATTACACATTCTGTGTATTCCATATGTATTGTGTAATGCATTGAGTTCAAAACAAATATCCCAACAGCAGCTACAGGTAGATGTAGTTTTCAGGTCACAGTGTTATCCTCTGTTCACCTCTCTGTGCTTTAACCTGGGTCAATCTCTATTAAAAGGTATGATGGATAATCACACCACCGTTAGCCGTAGCGGAAATGGAGTTGTAATAGGGTTTATTTCTCCATCTTGAGTACATGAAATTGTTGTGACCGGGATTGTGTAGTGCACCGCTGATTTCGCATGGATACACAGAGTCCGCTCAGCCTCATCACCACTCCTGATAGAAACACACTCTGTTTCCCAAGCCTGACTCTCCCGTGCATTTTCACAGCTCTGACCTGCGGAGTGCTCTCTTTTTTTCCGTTAGGTTTTCCAAAACAAAGTAATTGGGTCCTTTTTTTGCAGCATAAATTCCTAAGAACCCCTCTCTGCAGGGGTTTTTTGGTTGAGGAGGATACACGGGTCGTGGCTGAAGAGAGAAAGCTTCCTCTGTGCTATGATGAAAGCATAGTATAAATGGCTTTTATGTGTGCCCCGCTACTCTTCTTAAGAGTACTGTTAGTAGTGAGCACCGGGGCAAAGTGCTTTCAAGCTGTGGCTGTTTGCTGATCCCACAGGTATGGCCCCCGCCTTCACGACAGCCCCTTCCGACATCACCGTGACCGACGGGGCCGTGGCCACCTTCACCTGCGAGGTCTCGGGAGCGCCCAAGCCTGCCATCACCTGGAGGAGAGGTATCGGTGGCCCGGCGCTGTCTGCCTCACCGTCTGTCCTCTTTCAACCCCGTGCCCGGGCTGGCAGCGTCTCGCTGTCACAGTGGTTGCAAACTGCCTATTAAATGACATCTACAGTATTTCTTTACACTTCACTTGTCACAAACATCTTAAGAATAAAAATAACTGACCGGTGAGATATTTCTTCAGTAGTTTCCATATGGTCTTAGTCCCCAAGTCTGACTTTTTTTAATGATTTATGGTAATATCACAGAGCTTCCCCTCTTTCTGTCATAGTCTGAAAGTCACCTGATACACTGATGTCTGTGGATAATAATAATAATGATCACCTCCTCATTTTGTGTGGCTGTGGTGCAAAGGTTGTCCTGTAGCAGTCAGATGACATACAAATGATTGAATCAGGACCCAATATATATGAATGTCCATCATTAAGTCAAACAAACATACAATCGGACTCATTCATCTAATGCAACTCTTCTCTGTCAGCCAAAGATCCATATGAGCGCCTAATGCCCCGTTTGTAGCTGAATAAATGGTTGGAGATTAGTATGTACATAACTAATTTCATGTACATTAGTATGTACATGACAAGGACGCATTTACACCTGGTATTATCTGTATCCGATCAGCCATTATTGGATAGTCATCTGGAAACCTCTGGCACATGAATACCTGGTATTAAAATGCATTCCAAATTCTTCCCCATTGTTGGAATTGTGATGGGATTTCTCCTAGTGATATGGAAATCCTAATAATGTTAAAGTAGTAGGTTTACCAATTTAAAATAAAGACAAATAAAATTACCTGTGTTTAGTGCTTTCAGTCTCATAGACCCCTTTTATTTTGCACTATTTTAAATATTTCAGTAACAAATAAATTGTTATTTCTCCCTTTGTTGTTTCCAGTAGACTAGGCAGCACAGGCTTAGATCTACTGCCACTCCTGAGACAAGGGGCAGACCTGTAGGATGACGCAAATTGTCAGAAACGTTTTTGAGTGTTAAAAGCATTTGCAGTTGTCCTTAACGTGTACAATCTGGACAATGTACATCTACAGTGCATCCTGTGCTACCTCTGGAGCTGGCTCGGCAAATCCGATCACAATCTGTTATCATGTGTCTTTTGAGTGTTCACACCTGCCCGTCAACATCCGAACTCGCCCAGCATTTTAATACCAGGTGCAAATGGGGTCAGACAGTCACGCGGAGTGTATTGACAGATATGTCTTCTCTAAAAATCGGACTTCACTGCAGTTGTTTTCTTCTTTTCTTTAAATGTAACACTTTCATGTTGAGCATCTGTGGCAGTGCAACACTTAAAATGTGATGTGCTCTGTGCTTCACTAGAAAGCATTATAATAGTATATTTTTCCTTTAGCTAATGGGCAATTACAAAGATAATCCATTGCAACAGCAACACAAAATCTGCCATTATCTCCAAGTACTGTATTTTCTTTATTCATTCAAGTGATTGCCATTGCATTCCCAATTATGAAACAGCATTATAGAAACACATAATTGAGCATGTTCTAACAAGACGATGGCTCTCGCGGAAGGATTTCCTTTGGGGAGATAATTCTAAACTGGTAATAAAATCATTCAGAGTGGAATGAGCATCCTGGAGGATGCAGTTTTGCTCCAATTTCAGAGCACATACTCACTGAAGACTGTGACTGTGTGCGAGCGTGCGCTTGCTGTTGAGCATCTGTCCGCCTGTGTGTTCCTGTGCATCTTCGTCTGCATTAGGTCTGCCATAACAAGTTGAATAATCAAA
Source organism: Megalops atlanticus (assembly GCA_019176425.1). NCBI lineage: Eukaryota > Metazoa > Chordata > Actinopteri > Elopiformes > Megalopidae > Megalops > Megalops atlanticus. The sequence goes on from CM032893.1 coordinate 21,427,601, forward strand.
TCAATTAATCAATTAAAGGTTTAGCTGACGACTAATCCTTTGATTATTATTGAGATCAGACTTAACACATTGATGGATACGTTCTAAACAACAATGCTGAGGTGGGGTCAGGCACTGACAAGAATGTAGTGGAATACCAAAGTAATGCTTCACGTTTTGACAAATAAAAATGATGGAAGCAGTAAGCATTGTCATTAGCAGAGTTAACATGATACAGAATGCTGAGCTATGAAAATTTGCAGCACACTTGTATTCCATACTAAGCAAAGGTAATTCAACAATGAACACACTTATGTGTCTGCACATGCAAAATTCTTAATTAGCAAGTTCAATATTGTAATGCATGCCTTTGTAAGTACCTTTAAAAAATTAGAAGAATCTACCAATTGTTTCAGCTAATCACCAAAAAATTCTCAATACCTTGTTTTGTTCAGCTGATAGTCCTAGTCTGCATGTGTATATGTGTGTAACATTGGGTGCACGTGTGAGTACACATTCTCAATACCTTGTTTTGTTCAGCTGATAGTCCTAGTCTGCATGTGTATATGTGTGTAACATTGGGTGCACGTGTGAGTACACATGGTTGTGTGCTTATAAATGTGCATATGTCCTTGTGCTTTTGTGTGCAAGATTTTATGCGTCCATGTGTGTTATATATCATTATGTGTGCATTATCTCTTTGCAGACTCTCAGGTTTTGGCAAGCGGCTCAGTCCAGATCCCACGCTTTACTCTTTTGGAGTCTGGAGGGCTGCAGGTTTCTCCAGTCTTCCTCCATGACACCGGGAGCTACACCTGCTATGCCAGCAACTCCCAGGGAGCCATCAACGCTACCTCTACCCTCACTGTGTGGAGTAAGGACCTACAGCTACTCTGGCGCCCAGCTCCCAGACCTCACGAAGGCCTCATTTCCCAGATATCTTAATCCTATCAGCTAACAGATGTCCTGAGACTCTGATAATTCCCCTCATTTAAATCGAAAGCCTCTTTCTGGCTGTGTTTTTTGGAACACAATCACAATGAGCATATTATCTATTCTGCTAACAAGAAAATGGTTCTAATAAGTTCTTTAAGCAGTAGTCTGTAAAACCAATTTGGTTGCTTTGCAATTTTTTGTAATTAAGCTTTCGCAGTCATCATGGCCCAGAAAGTTTAATAAAAAGGCTTCAATTTCACTGAGTAGAATTAAGTGATTTCTCTGAATCCTTTAAGAATATATCATGCTCTTTGATTTGTACTTTTCTTATTTGTGTAAAAAATTACACAGATTTCAATCCCTGAGTGAGGGAAGAGCAAAAAGTTATAGAGATACATATTTCTCTAATTAATAAGCTGAAATAATAATAAAATAGTGAATGGTGGTGATGCTTGATGACTAGCTTCCCTTTCTGGTGAACATTACCACTGTCTGTGTCCATCAGGCCGTACCTCCATCTCCCAGGCCCCAACAGACCACCGTGTCATCAAAGGAACAATGGCTGTGCTGGAGTGCAGCGCCACCCACGACCCCAGAGTATCTGTCAGGTGGGTCACATGGGCCTGGCCATCTGTGTGTTGTGCTTTCAGCAGTTCTTTTGTGGCAGATGCGCCTAATTACCTGTAAGGTGAACTCTTTTTTTTTTCATGGATAAGTAAACAGATAAGTGACATCCGCAGGTTTGTGTGGAAGAAAGATGGTAATGTGGTCAGCCAGACCAGCGGGGCGCGTATCACCGTGAGGGAGGGCTCCCTGCACATCAGCCAGACCTGGTCGGGTGACATAGGGGACTACACCTGCGACGTCCTCTCTCAAGCCGGCAACGACTCCAAGTCTGCTCGTCTAGAGGTCATGTGAGTATCTCGTCTTTTCATGCTGTGGTCAGTGATGTGGCCTTCAGATGTAGAGAGCTGCTGGTTCAAAGAACAGTGCAGATGATTACAAGGGATATCAGCTGTATAAAACGCCAGCATGTAAAATGTGAGCTATATAAGATTTCCTGCTTAAGGACATTTTGCTAAGCAAGTAAATTATGTCACGCAAAGTAAAAATTTACAAACCCAGGCTGTCAGCCTGCAAGGCTGGTCTGTTTGGGAAAATCTTCAGTTTTCATGCTCAGTCTCAATTTTCAGACATCTTTGAATATGGACGATTTCCTTTATCCTTGTCTAATAGGCACGTCTTATTTCAGGTTGAGAGCGAATCGCAAATTACCACACCCTAAAGCAGGCAATTCTCTGATGTAACAGCGAAACGGTCTAATAGCAGACAGCTGTGCTTGGAGGCTTCGGTCCCAGTGCATTGTGGGTGCAGTGCAGCCCTGCTCTCTCCAATTTGTATTTCTAACTGGTTTTCCACAAGGGGAATGAAAAAAGAAGTGCTGCTGCCCAGGGTACAAGTGGGGTCAGGCAGTGGCAGTAATGCGGGGTAGATGTTGTACGTTCTCATCTGCCTTCACCGCCTTCCTCCGTCCCCCACTCCCAGAGGGATTAAAAAACCTTACTGTAATTACAACGGTGCTCCGCAGCCTTGCCTCTGCTTTCTAATGCTTGCTCTATCTCCGCTTGCAGTTCCTTTCATGCTCTGCTCTACATTGCTGTGCAAAGGAACATCAGGTTGTTCATTACTGTGTTCAGTCAGACCGCGGCACACTTTGTTCCAGACGTGACAAAATGGCTCCCTCCCCCCAACTTCCTTACACAAATTATGAGTTCGGTGGTCACTGACATGAAAAAAAAATTGGGTAAGAAATTAAACTTCTAAAACTAGTTTGAATTATTTTAAGTTAAAAAACATGCACAAAGTATATTTTAGTTATTTCTAAGAGCTCTCTCCTGTAAGGATCTTCTTAAGGAGTTCTGCAGTGCAACTGAGTTTTGAGCTTATTTCCCTAAATGTCCGTATTGATCTGATCTGTGTGCTAATACCAGCACGGCAAGCCACAAGAACATTATATGCACAGTACATTCAGTCTCCACATCATAAAAAGCTTCAGACTTTGCTTCAGAGGTCTGTTCCTCTAGTCCATTTATTTCAAGAAAGTAAACTCTGGACTTCAGAAAGATCTTGCAAAAAGTAACAGGGTCTAAATTAAACTCGGAAAGTACGTCTCCCTAAAGTGTGGACTTGACCCTTTTTTATTTGTCCTACTATAAACTGTACTGGTGTAGCAATCTGTGGACAAAGCTGTTTGGAGTCTATTCTGTCATAGCTGTGTAGTACAGTGCTGTGTGTCAAGTATGGCTTACCCTACTCTGACACTAGTTCTCTGTATTAGAAAACCAGTAATGTGGAAAAATAGGTCCTTTAGCTCTATTCATTACCATTTGTTTACTTATTGGCTTCTGTGTTTAAGCAATTAGCTCTACCCTATGTCACCTAATAACATTATTACAGTGTGTGTTGATGTGATTATTGCAACGTTTGAAGACATTTATAATGTGGCTTCCCTTAGACGTCTTAATTATATAGGAGGGCATCTTAAGGAAGGAGTTTATAGACACAGTGGCAGTTGCCATGATGATGATTTAATGATAGCTTTCTCTTTGGCTGGTTTCATTGTTTGTCATAGGAGCTTCTGATAGGCTTGTCCATAGAAAAATCATGCTGATCATTGGCTTTGCTCCTCCCCCCATTAGCAAGAACTATCTCACCCGTTTGCTGAAACTGGTCAGTGCATAAAACAGACGGTTATTCCACTCTGAAGGACCTCTCTCAGCTTTTAATCCGTACTCAGTGTTATCCGTCCACAGCCTCAGACTTTGATAATTCCAGATCATGACTGATTCATCACCTATTAATTTGTGAAAAGTTCCCATTGAACAAAATAATTTTTAATTAACCTCCACCACAGCACTCATATTCATCAAGAATAATACATTTTATGAGGCAAATCGAAACCTTACAAGAGTTAAATCTGAAAATCTTTATTAGGAGTCTGAATTTCAGCTTCTAATTCCATTTTGCTTTTATAAAATCAACAGTATTCATTCTGGCTTACACTGAAGAAATCTGAAAGAGACATTAATGAAGTAATAAAGTAATGTTTTCTGAAAGCTGAGAGTATAATTAATATGCTGGTCTAGAAGACTGACATTTCCATCAAAGAAAATTTTGCATCTTAATTGTACTATTTGCTCACTAATTGCGTGATTCTTAGGAAAATTTACTAGAGGCATCATAAATGGCAACTTTCTGCCTTCTTTGAAAATCTGACCATGCCAGTGTTCTCATTTTAGTGGGGCATTTTCAGAAAGAAGAAAAAGAAAAGTTGAAAACAGCCACAAAGTATCAGCTGAAATGTTCTTTTTCTAAATGTGCACTTAACAGAGCTGTTAAGCTGTTAGAGGCTGGGTAGGATTCAGGATGCATAGGGTAGGCATGGCCACTGGTAACAAGTATGGGCAATGTTAATGAGAGCAGCATGTGTTTAAAGCCAAATTGTATATTGTATGGTTATGCTGGCTGCACAACAATTTTCATTCAGATCCTTAACTAACAAGCAGCCTTCTAGATAGTGCTAGTGTCTCTTTTTAAAATACACATGTAATAACCTTTTCCATAGTTGCCACCAGCCTTAATATTATCATTAGAAATCACGCATTTCTTAGCATACGCTCCTCCCAAAATACATAGGCATTAAGGCTAACCCAAAAGAGGCATGTTGCTGCTTTTTCATGTTTAGTATACCCTAGTGCCTATGCCTTAGTTCAATAATATATGCTCTGGTACTTCACTGCATGAGCCAATATTTAACACTTACTGTCACAGATCACTGATGGATAATTATTGAGGCAGTTCAGGTTAAGAACCTTGTGCAAGGCAACGTGGACAGTGTAACACCTATGATTTGAACCTGCAGACCCCAGATGAGAATTTCAGTCTCCTAACAGCTACATCAGTCCTAAAAATCTGTTTATGTGTCCAATCATAATGATTTCCCCCCAAAAATAAGAAAATCTTAAGTGTGCTCTCTTTCTGGCTTTAATTTGGGGGAAAAAACTGACTTTTTGTAGCGATTGCCAAAGCCCGACATCCGGCCACAGCAGGGAGGCTGCTTGTCAGAAATAATTAATATACCAATCAATTAGGCTTCAAATGCCACACACATAAATATCTGCCTCCAGCTGGTGTGACTGGCTTTGGACTGGGGAGTGAAGTGGCAGGAAATGGAGGGAGATCTGAGGGCGTGTGGTCTGTGGAGAGAGGCTCAGGGGAATAGGCAGGTGAAAAACCTGAAGCATAGCTGCATGTATAGAAAAGGAGCCGGCCTGTGTGATCTGGGGTTGTCTTTTTCAAATCCCTGCTGTGTGTGTCTTCCCCCGCCAGCGAGCTGCCCCACTCCCCACGGAACCTGCAGGCCAGCCTGAACATCACCGACAGCCGCGCCGTGGACCTGTCCTGGCTGCGGCCCTTTGACGGCAACAGCCCCCTCCTGCACTACGTCGTCGAGCTCTCCGAAAACAGTACGCGCGCTGCAGCTGCAAGAATACCTTTTGTCCTGCGGGTCCTACACACCCCAACCCCATATCCATCTCCAGTCTCTTTTTTGTTTGTTGTGGAACCAAGTAGCACATGCTTTAAGTGTGCCTTTAAGACCTCTACAGCAGCCCTACACATGGATTTTTCACTCTGTGTTTCCGTTATTCATCTGCTGATTCTACCGTTGGTATCATTTTGAGCACATCTCTTTACCTGAGTATGTAGTGTAAGGAAAAACAGGACGCAATTCCGATCTTCATGGAAAAGACTTCTTTATTTACAGGAACGGCAGTTGTCAGAAATGCGTGAAATGCACTCTGGGTTCAGCGGAGTCAGATTGAACCCCGAGCACTCAGCGAAAGCATTCTTTATACTGATACAGAGCTTTGATCAGGATCGACAATAATTAGCGTACCAGTGGTAAAATACAGGGGGTCTGGTAATTGCATTATCTTCCCTAGCAAGAACAGTTCTCAATCACCTATCACCGGTTTCTTTAGAAGTATCAATTGCCGCAATGGCTAGCTGCGGCCAAAGTGACAATTGAAGTCTGTGAGCAGAACTGCGGTTACAATAAGGCCATCTAGACAAATGAATACAGGTATTTGCATACCTTAAGTGAGTGGATCTGTGCTATCTTATGCTGTACTGAGTGAGCTGGTTTCGGGATCTGGACCAAAATCTTACAGTAGGAAGATGCAGCTCCAGACCCTGCAGCGTGTTGACTCATTCACCCACCAAAGAGGACCCAATGTTCAGTTTTCCCATCATATTCCCATATGCACAGTTTCCCATGTGTTCAATGGAAGTGCCTCAAAATCAGAGAGTTAAGAATCAAAGCTCAAAATAAATGGCACAATCAGCTTCAGTCTTTGACAGAGAACATGAGGGAACATGGCTGCTTTATGTGTTTTGCAGCCCTTTCAGCATCCTTGTCTGTTTGTATTTTATCATTATTACTTTCCTTAAAAGGTGTCTGCAGCCACAAACTCAATACAGTTGTACTTGGTCAGTGCACTGTGACCCTTCCCCACCCCAAGCTCCTGCTTACTCCACAAAGAAGGAGATTAATGCCGTTTGTATTGCTTTACTGTTTAATCTCTTACCAGTCTCACATTACTTATCTTACATTGAGAAAGGGGGAAGGAGGGACAGATAAAAAAAGAAGCAGAAAAAAATAAAGCATTCTACACAGGTAGCTTATGAATAGCACCATGGCCTGGGGTGACAAGGAGATTAATAGACTGTAGAGCGGGATTCGATTGCGCTACATTAAGCTGCTTATAAGCAGAACTTCGAGCACCTCTTCTTCACAGTAAACTTTCCTGCCACCAGTGCAGGCGCTCTGTGACACACTCTGTGACAGTAGCCACAGTGCCACTGGACTCCATTTCTGTTTTTTTTTCTGTTGTCTTACTGCTGACAGTGTATTCTAAAATGAACTCTAGTGTTAGTCATGTGACTTCTGGGGTTGCAGGCGCATAGAGGCGACAGTTTGCGTGACCCACAGAAAAAGAACACCTGGAAAGCTTGCATGGGCAATGTGTTCGTGTTGCGTGTTTGCAACTCAGGAAGAGTAGGCAGAGCAATGTGCCCCCTGAAGGCTGAAAAGAGAAGTTTGAGAAAAGGGATGTTAAAAGGAGGCTTTGTGGGTTGGCTGCGTTTGAGTTAGTTGTGTGCCAAATAAATGACCACTAAAACTCTAATGTCGTACACTTCTGAATTTGGGGATTTGTTTTTAATGAGGGGGGTTTAACAGCACGTAGTCAACTGACCCAATACAAGAATCTGTGAGTGCTGCGATGCAAACTGGTAAACACTTGATATGATTTCTACTGAAGTAGATGATTCTGCAAGAGAGCAAGGAGAAAACTAACAAAAAAGTTGGGAAACTATATTGATTTCTGCACAAGTCAGAGGAAGAAAATGAAAAATGGGCTTTAGTCTAGGCCCTGATTACTGTTGTATGAAACCAGTATGAAAAAGTTGCAGTTTCTCCTTGGATGAAGAGTTGAAAATCTTTGTTCTTCTTTGTCTGGAGGTTAAATGAACTCCTACTGGGAATATCGAACAAAGCCAGAGAAAGAGCAAAGCAGATCCAGTCTCTGGACACCAATGGTAGTTTCATGTTAACAGCGTTTTGATTTCATTCCAATGGGGCAAAGGTAGCATTATCTCTGGTCTGAGAACATCAGCCATCCATTGACTCTGGGATAAATCATTTATATTCATCAGCTGTTATTGATTTATGTTTCTTTAAATTTCTTGTTTCTTTGTGTCTTGTCTTTGCCAAAACTGAAAAAAAACATCTAACAACAAATGGAATCCAATAGGTTAAATCTTCCCCATCCACCCCCCTCCCTCTATGTCTGCTGTCAACATACACAGTTGGTGACATGCTATTCTATAATTGGTTTCATTGTTTTATTGACTTAGAGTCATCATCCCCCTAAAACTCTTTGTTCTGAAGAGAGTGCAAAATTCCACACTGTCTAAAATGGATTTCATGGCTAAATTTTGAGAAGAGGCAGATTTTATGAAGATGATTATTAACTATTAATGACACCCTGACTAGTGTCCATTGGGGAAGTGATGCACATCGAAAAACTGGAAGAGAAATAGGAAATAGGAAGTAGCATGGGAAATTGATTAAAAAATTATGAAATATCCCCTGCTGAAATCTATTTTTGTGGTTATTCAAGACCATTTTTTTATTTGCTTGGGGAGTAGTTGCTTCTTCCTCCGTCTAGCCCCATGAAGCCCAGTTTGGAGTTTATTGATCAATTCTACAGTCTCTGCAAGCTTATCAGATGCAGAGGGAACAAAAGGTCAGGATGGTGAAATGTAACCCATTTCTACAAGCTTAATGAAGGGTTGGAAAGGTCAATATACAAACACACATGCATGCTCAAACACACACACATACATGTCTACAGAACACTCACACATTCTCTACATACATGCATATATCCATATGTGCATATGTATGTCTATGTACTGTATACGTGTGTGTGTGTGTGTGTGTGTATGCACACATACATACATACATATACACATATGGATACACACAGAGGGAGACATAATATATGTCTTTGTTTTATATATAAACATATATAAAACATATATTATGTATATGGGGGGTATATGTATTTATTGTTTTATTCTATATGTGGAAGTACAATAAATTGTGTCGGTTGCTTGTGTGTAAACCAGACTCCCCATGGAAAGTGGCTTTACCGACAGTGGACCCTGGCCTGACAGGGGCAGTGGTGAAAGGGCTGACCCCAGCACGCACGTACCAGTTCAGAGTCTGTGCCGTCAACCAGGTCGGCAAGGGGCAGTACAGCGCGGCCACAAACAGGTACGTATCACCGCCCCACCCCTGCAACCCGCAGTCATTCCAGGAAGAGGAATTTGTCTTTGCTGAGAGTAAAACAAAGTGCGGTAGACAGATCTTTGTCAGCATCAACAACTGCATTGTACCCAGGGTTTAAAGCTGAAAAGCAGAGTAATTATTTTGTCAGTGTGCATAAAACTATTATAGTAGATTTGAATTTTATAGATCTGTTCTTTGGTTGCTTTTCAGAGCCCACTCTACAGGGTGCCTTTTATACCTTCTGTTTTACATATTATTTCTTTATACCCCAACAAATGTTTTATTGAAGAGATTCAAACTAGGTACTTTGGTATAGCTGCAGTTCCAACCCCAAAACCAATCTTATGGTTACAAGACTACCCCTGAAACCTCTGCCCCATGCCGCTGTTGTTCATCTGTGATGCTCTTCCTTCTGGGGTAAATAGACACATCATTCTTTCTATACACACAGGATTTATACAGCTTGGTGCACATCACATTGAAGATTCTCTACCACTGTTGAAGCTACAAGTATCTCAGTTTGCCGGTTCATTATGAACATTCTTGAAGGGTTGTGGTAAACAGAACATCTTGCTTATTTTGGGCTCTTCATTGACTCAGACAGTAAAACCACTTGTTTCAAGCACAGGCTGAGCCCTAGAGCCCAGGTTCAAAACCAGCCATGTCATTTGCTGACAATGTCCAGAAGCCCACACTGGCAGAACAAGTCAACTTTGTTCTACTGGGGGTAAGGGTGGGTAGATCAGCCAGTCGCTCAGCTCACAACACCGAGAATGTTCCTATCTTCCAACATGTCTGCCTCCAGGTGCACTGTGGGAAAAATAATCATTGTCGGCATGCATGTGTATCAGAGTATCATACAAGTGCCTGTGTGTTTTCAGAAATTCTCATCATAGTAGTGATGAGCTTAAATGCATCTATAGTCTAGTGAGATTAGGAACACAGACAGCACCAGAATCTCCTGTTATCAGGAATGCTGTAGTTGAATGTCTAGTCACAATAGTATATCTGTGTAGCTACCATATCAAGTGAGCACACTAGGTATTCATACATTCTTATTGTACAGAGCATGCATACAATAAGGTCATTACTGGTCAGGATTACAGTCTTTCTGTACCTCTCACGACCATTCAGCTATACTGAAAATGACAAGTCTTTGTCATCTTTGTCACAATATCAGGATTGTTGTTTTTTTCCCCAGTAAACACTTATTAATTCAAAATTGTTTTGCACAGGGAAAAATACTCCATTGACATTTTTCTCAGACCATATGGCATTCATTTTTCTCTGAGATGAGAAAATGTTGAAACCTACTCCTTTAAACTGCTAATTTCTTGCATTTGCAATAGCGGAAATCCACAATAAAAGGAATGGAGCCCATATATATTCCAATGATATGCTGTAATGAAGGTGACCACGCTTCTCCAATAACGCTGCAAACCAAATTGCTGAAATAGCCACCCGATTGGGCTGTTGCACACTAAATCCCTGGTGAATGCAAAGCGTTGCATTTATGTTGTAATTACGTTGAAATCTGGTGAAATTGGTGGCGTGCAGGGGCCCCGTGCTGGGAAGCACTTGCCTCTCGCGGAGTCGACACGGAGGAGACCCGTCGGCATAACGAGGCCTGTCACCCAGGCAGATGTGCACAACAGGGCACAGGCAATCTCAGCCGCAGTCAGTCAGTCCCGAGGCATTCTGGGATTTCCCCGTGCCTCTCTTTTCATGCTGATCCTTTGGAGACAACCGTTGTCGTAACCATTTTCAGTGCGGTGTCACGGTCAAGTAAATAGACTTATAACCCCTGAAGGGTTGAAGATTCACTTCCAGGCTTGGGCACTTCTGCTGTGACCGCAGAAAATATTTGTCAATCAATGTGTAATATATATTCACAGGACATTGTTTAATATGCGAAATCCAATATTGATGAGGGACTTATTAAGATTTGAACACTTAGCTGCTTAACACTTGCATGCCCCCAATTAATACTTGATTTAACCATGCATACTGCATGTGTACAGCTTAATTAGAAGATTTATTTGTTAAAGACATTTTTTCCTAGCTAGATTCTCATTAAGACATCTGCCCATTTAAGAAAGACTGCAATTTTAAGAGAGGCGTGTCTGACAGAAATCACTCAGGATGGAATATGTCCTCATCCTTGTTTCACAGTGTGAGTAGAGTTGCTCACAAAGAGTAGCGGTGAGCTTAAATGCATACCTGACAACTGACAAAACTGGGTGTAAAAGGGAAGGCATACAAAAATGTAAATAACAGAAAGAAAAATATGTATAGTATGGTCAGCATGGGAACACAGACAGCACCGGAATCTCTTATCGGGAGTGCTGTAGTTGAATGTCTTGTCATAATAGAATATCTGTGTAGCTACTATATCAAGTGAGCACACTAGGTATTCATATGTTCTTATTGTACAGAGCATGCATACAGCAAGATCATTGTTGGTCAGGATAAGTGTCTTTCCGTACCCCTCACAACCATTCAACTATACTGAGAATGGCAAGTCTGGACATGAATCTTTGTGCTACATATGTTCCTACTGTCTCCCTATGGCCCTACCATAGCAATGCCAGCAGAGACACCACGCCTATATTCATACGCTATGAGATTACATCCTAGGCAGTAGAGATTCATTGAGAATTTAATAGAGGGAGACACTGAACCATTAACCTCAGCCACAGTATGGGAAGCTGGTTTGAAATGTAACAACAGCTCAAATACATTCTTTCAACTTGCACATCGTAAGTGTGTCAACAGACTGTGCATCACATTACATTATTTGCTTATGTTGCAGACACCTTTACCTAGGGTGGCTTACATTTCATGAATAATGAATCTGTTTAGACAGGTGAATATTTGCAGCAACAATTCAGGTTATATGTCCATCACTTAAGCTTGCAACAGCAGTGCATCAGCTGGAATACTAACCTGCAACCTTCAGTCTCTTAACCTTGGTACCACTCAGTTAAAACACTTCCTAACCTCAAGGCACAGTTTCTAGATAGGATGGAAAACTTTCTTACTGACTGACTCAGAAAGAGAGATTTTGTTGTGGATTTCTGAGTGCCATATGTGTTCTGCAGATCATAAACTGTAATTCCCTGGTGAAACACATGTAGATGTTTTCATACTGTGAGCTCTGAAGAAAGTGTTATGTATTTTAAGTATACACCACTGAAATATACACAACAATGAACCATATTCAGATTAAATTTGAATGACTAAAACAACTAAATTAAATATGATTTCTCCATACACGTTTATCTTCCCAAATATTGTATTTTGCTGCTCGTCTGATGTCACTTCAAACATTTTGTTGAAAAGGGAGTCAAAATAAATGAAATATAAGGTCGAAGGAGACCTCTGTATCTACTGCTATGATGAAAGCAGACCTTTGCTACATTATTTATCTGCTCGTTACCCAGTGTGCCCTGACTGCATGGCTACTTACTATTTTACACATAGAGCCCAGATGTAAAGTAAGGTTTTTACTAGTGCATCTAAGGTTAAGTTCCTATCTCAAGGGCACAGCAACAGTGTGGATTCACACCCACTATCCACAGATCCAGAATACAGTGCTCTAATTGCCACACAGAAAGCTGGGCATTTAAGGTAATGTCTACTTGGTGTAGATACAAACTGCAGTACAATGTCATGCGCAACGTCCCACTCATCTTGCGATCAGAGAACCCAGATCTGATTTAACTCTTTCTTGACCGACAGACTTTTAGGTCAGAAAGCATCTCCTTAACATCTTTGAGAGTCGAATATGGTCAAACTGGCACACTTGCCGTGCACTCTGTATGCTGTGGTGTTTATTGCTGTTTCTTTTGGCTGTACTTTTTTCCTGAGTATTTCCAAATCAAATCTATTCCTCTCTGGAATGCAGAAAAGGTCACACCAGCTACTGCTATATTCTGTACTTAAAACGGTGAGGAAAACTGGGCCCCAAAATGAGCAACGTGGGTGTAAACTCCACATGGCAGGAGAGGCTGTGCTGTTAAACTCATAGAACAAAGCAAAGTGAAAAAAAAAACAGCTTCTCTGAAATGCAGCACAGTTGACTGCCAAAATATGCAGCGGTGGCATGCGGTGTCAAGATGTCCCTTATTATAATAATAGGATTTTTTGTTTTGTTTTGTTGTTTTATTTTTTTATTTTTTATTTTTGTTGGTCCAATTTCCATGCGGCGCAGCCTAGTCGGAGACATACCTCAGAGGTATTCTTCAGAGTGATACAGTGGCTGTGGAGAAAACAGGGAATAATAGGGAGAATCACACAGGGAGAAGGCTCTGGCTGCTGAATGTGTTGAATGCGTTGAATGCCCTCATCAGTCATGACATATGCAGGGAGATTTTTTTCTTCCATCATGCCTCATCTGTCCTTTGTGCTTAATAAGCCTGCAGAAGAGGACAATATGCTACAGTGTTAATGAACAGTTGGTGTTTCAAATGTATTTTCACTCATTACTGAGTTTAATGTGAGCTGCGTTGAGTCGAACGGCAGCATACTTGACTTTGAGTAAGGAATGTTACATTTATAGTTTTTTTTGCTCATATCTCAAACAGAATTATGCCCATAGCTCAAATTAATGTAATACTTATCTCTTGTAAATGTTATGTAAGAAATGAAAAGTGTGATGTTTTTCTTAAATTTGTCACACAGAGCTGAAGTACAGTAAATCTGTAATTTCTGTCTTTGATGGCACTCTTTTGCTATCAATTATTGTTGGTGAACCTATGGCAAAATATGCAGGAAGCCATGCAAATTTAGTAGAACCATGAATCACAACATTTGTTTTGATAAAACTGCTGGAACTGGACTTGGTATGGCACAGTGTGTCATCCTGACACAACACATAGCAGCTGAGTCAGAGTGACACAGTGTACTTTCAAGCATCTACATCAGCACTTGAGCTGTGGTGTGGTGCAAAAATGAATGAAATTGAAGATTTATTTACAGCACATGGCCTCTGAGATTATGTGATAGAGAACCTGTCTGCAGTCCCCAGAGTGCTGGTCATTAGACTGGAGCATGTGTGAAGTCAAACTGTTGCCATGAAGTTTATTAGACACATTTACATAGTGCAGTTGCAGTAATGTAATCAGGCACTGAAGATACTATTTACAAAAAAAGGAAAAAATAAGAACCAGCAAGCACAGATTTAGGATGATGTTGAATATACATTGAATATTTAGAGATATCAAGTATAATCAAGCCATCCTTCACTGGGCATTAATACGTGCAGTATCTGAAAGAAGAAATGGTTTTCCTTCACAGCACTGAGTAAAACATTGAGGAAATAGATGTTGTTATTTATGCCTTTAACCAGGTTCTACTTCAACCCATGAATTAAGGCCATTACACTTTCCATCATTCAGAGGATGAAATCCAGTCGTACATTGAAGGGTTGAAGGTATGCAAGCATTGCGTCTGAGCAGAAGCAAACGTGCTAAAGAAGACAAGTGAATATGTCATATCCAATGCCAGACCCTACACCCTGCTGAAACAAACTCAGCCTTGTTTTTTTTTTTTTTTTTTTGGGTTTGATATAAAATGTAATAAGCTGGCATCATTTCACACCACATACCTCAGGCTCAAGAGCTCAAGATCTAAAGAGGCTGGCTCATTAGTCTGCTTATCAACTTTGAACATGCTGTTCTGTGATATTTCATCAGTCGCTAATTGAGTTTTTGCTTCTCATGTTTTATATAATTATCGCCCTCTTGAGACAGTCCTTTTTTCATTCTCAGAATCATTATTCCGGTTTCGAAAGTAGGGTGTGTGCATCTTTATTGATGGATGGGGGGATTATGGGCCCCTAAAGTGTCTCAGAGCTTTGGTTTTTCAGACTGCTCAAGCTTTTTGGATGCTGTTTGTTTTACATCAGTGTCATCAAATGGAGGTTTGTGACTGGATTTGTTGTACAGAGGTGGTGTTACCTTCATAAACAGCAATAACTGTTTAAACATATTTTAAATATATTTTTTTTAAAATACATGTATAGTTTTTCTGTACAAATTTAAAAATCCATAAAATTTAAATATGAATATGGTAATAACTGTTTAAACATATTTTAAATATATTTTTAAATCTATATAATGTTCCTATTATGTCAAATTGCATAAGGTGAAATGGACATGTCTTCTCTAGAATGTGATAGTGGTTCCCAGGTATTTCAGCTGAAGGAAAGAATGAATAGTAATTCTGGTTTAGAATCTTTTACTCATCACTCTGTATCAGTAATGGAGCTCTGGACACCCTGTCTCTTCAGGTGTGAAGCCTAGCTGGTGGTGTGTATGTCCACTTCTCATATAGTAGGTGTTTGCAGAATCTGTCAATGGGTTCTACTAGGTTTGTGTGAGTTTGAAGGAAAGAATGTCATTTGACTTTCAGTCAGGTTTAGAATCTTTTATTCTTCGGGATGTTTGTTTTCCTGTCCTCAGTGATTAGGCATCCTGTCCTGGACACCCTGTCTGTCTTGCAGGTGTGAAGCCAGAGTTATGTGGTGATGGTCTGGATCCACTGAGCCTGCTGATGTAGTTGGTCTTGTTTGCTGAATCTGTCAATGGGTTCTACTAGGTTTGTGTGAGTTTGGTAATCGGTAATCATGTGTTTTGACTTCAGTCTAATTGTTTAATCAGGAGTCATTTGTCTGGGCTTCTCTGTTTTCTTCGGGATGTTTGTTTTCCCCTTCGGTCCTCCTTGGTTGATTAGGCATCCTGTCCTTTGACTGTCCTGCTCTGTCTTGCAGCATTGCGTGCCATCCAGAGTCATGCATGCTTAGACTGGTCTGGATAACCACTGAGCCTGCTGATGTGGTTGGTCTTGATTTCCTGTGTCTCCCTGTTCCCTGATAGGCTGATGCTGTGTGAAGAGGCTCCCAGCGCTCCGCCCAAAAACATTGTGGCCAGTGGCCGGACCAATCAGTCCATCATGGTGCAGTGGCAGCCTCCCCCCGAATCTGAGCTCAACGGGGTTCTCAGGGGATATGTTCTCAGGTCAGCGGGCAGACTCTGTCTGTATGCCGTCTATAAGAGAAGAGCAGTCAAACTAGTCTCTAAATGGTATGCAGGTAGTCCATAAAAAGCCTATAAGTGGTCTCTAAAAGTCCATAAGCCATCTACAAGATGTTTATAAGCATGTCAAAGTCTACAGGCAATCTAAAGGGAGTCTATTAGTAGTCTGTAAGTACTGTATATGCAGCTTCTAAAGTATTTTTACATGGTGTCTGGTTTCATGATGTGTTTAGTTTGTCTTAGATGGAATAACTTCAAAGAAGTTGGTGGGAGTATGTTGTGGTTAATTCTAAAAAGGCTTTCCAAAATCACAAAAGATGAGCAAGAGAACACCTTTTAAATAAAAATGTCTTAACAAAAAGTCAAGTACATTATGCATCTTCATATGTAGATTTATAAAAATCCAATAATTATTAGTCTAACATCACAAATATATTTGGAGGTTTGGCTAAACAGAGGTTGGGATGTATTGATACTTCCATTTCTATATGAACATATAAGAAAAATCCAAACCTTTTCTCTAATCAGTAGTCTCTTCAAAAATGAACAGACTGTAAGCATGGCTTGGAGGACTCCATTTCTGCCTGACTGGAGGAATCAACAGGGACCATCTGATCACTTATTCATTTTTGTGGATTAAAAAAAAGAAAGCCACAGAGTCACATTTTAATCTTTTTAAAGATCTAAAAGTAATTACAGTAACACAGATGCTGTTTAACCTTTGAAAGTTGATACCAATGAATTTTCTTGGCATGCTGAGGTGACTTCAATGGAAAATATTAACAATCGTGAAGCCATTTAATATTGCATAGGTTCATTTTGGTTTTTGATCTTCCAGTTTTTCTATTAACTGTAATGAAATGTTTGTTTTTCCCCTGTGTGTGTTTGCAGCCTATTTATAATCTTCTATTAGCATTGAGCTAACATTGTAAAAATGCAGTTGTCTGCCATATTTCCACAGGCTTTTAAATGAGTAACATTTTAAAGCCCAAGGTTATAATAGCAGGATGTAGCGAGGCATAATCCCTTATGTCAACGTGGAGATGTTGTAGATATTAATAAAGGACAGGGGACATTTTAATTAGAGAAACTGAAAAGGTTTCCTGATCAGGCGGCACACAGGAGGAAGTCATTTTCATTCAGTGTTTTCTTCTTGTTCCTCTGACTCCTAGGTATCGCCTCGCCGGGCTCCCTGGTGAGTACCAGCTGAAGAACATCACCAGCCCGGAGATAAACTACTGCCTGATTGGAGATCTCATCATCTGGACGCAGTATGAAATCCAGGTGGCTGCCTACACTGGAGCAGGCCTGGGTGTGTTCAGCCCGCCTCTGTCGGAGTACACCCTACAGGGAGGTGAGACCTGTTTAATGTGCCCCCCCTCCATCATCCTCCAAGATTCTGTCAATAGGAATCAGAAGTTCTGTTGTCAGGCCCTATTTTAAACACCTGTTGCTTTAACAGCCTGCCCCCTGCCAGGGGCCACTGCCCCAGAACAGGCCTAGCATTCATAAACAAGCACATAACTGTCAAGTATGACTGAGCAGGGGGGAGTAGCTGTCAAACTTTGAACTTAACCCTGTTCCAAACAATTATTTACAAAGCTTTTGTGCAGCTTTGGAGGCAGTTCATTAGAAGAAACCCTGGGCTTGTGGTCTGACTACTGCACCTACATAAAAAGCCACAGCTTTTTGACTCCTGTAGAATTTCGTAAGCTGTAAATAGTGTTTCGGTCAGAGGAAGCTGTAAAATCTATTAGGAGAGGACTGTCCAACTGTGATTTGCCATTTAGTTGATTGTTTTGACTGTGGGACAATGATAATCTGAGGCCATTCGTTTTTTTCTTTTTTTTTTTTTTTAGTCGATTTAAGAATCCACAACAATCACAGATTCACAATTACCCAGATTTTGACTACTTTCAATATCAATTTGTTCTTGAGAAGAAAAAGCTTGTGGGTGTGGATTTTTGAGTTGCAGTCCCCATGCGGTCAACCACTGAGACACCTAATAATATGGCACACACAAACACACATGCAGATGCACATGTACGTGCACACAAGCACACCCTTAAAGATGTTTCAGTGGAGAAATGAGGACAGGAGCCAGCACATGATCCTTCTGATGATAGTTCTGCTGTGCATGGATGCACCCACATATACTGCACCGAGAAACAGACATAAAAGGCACCAATTAGCAGTTATTTCAAAGATTCAGTGATGGCTTTGATAATTCCAAGGGATTATACCAGGGTTGCACGCTGGACTTCAAAACGAATTCCATCTCAGACAGCCACAGAAAGGTGTAGCCTTTGCACTTTTTGGCACTTGCTCAAGAATACTTTTTTCTGATAGATATAAGGCAGTGTGTGGGTGGTGTGGCCGTCTACATCCACCCGTTCCAGCGTGATAATAAATATAACAAACGCCTGTGATGGAGACTCTGGAGGAATCTTGATTTAAAGTTCAGGCGAAAGAGCTGAAACGGTGGTGGAGTTATGCGCCGGGTTTGGAATGGTATCGTCCTGGGGCCAGCAAAGAAATAAAAGTCCTCAGTAGTCGACCTTGAATGCTCGGCCCAATAACTTGACCACAGCACGTCTGGTCTGCCTGCAATGGTCTATTTGATGCTTCTAACTGTCTTTAAACTCTAATTTGGGTTAGGTTGCTTTTCCTTGCTTTTAAACCAGGTCTAGTTATAACAAACATACAAAAATTATTTTCATCTTGTAGCTAGTCAAATGGCAGAGTTAGAATGAAGCATCCATTATTTATGAGGTCATTCAAATTTTGAGGTTTTTTTGTCCAAAGCTCATGGACTGAAAGGGTGTTTGTCTGGTGTCTTCTGTAGAATAATGCTCATATAAGAGACAGATCACTGCTGCTGGTGTTTGTTAATGACAGACAGGTAATTACTGTAGAGATATAAAGACTAACCTTTATCAGTTAGAACATTGCTATCATAACAGGTAGGCATTGGCAATAGGGTCCAAACCAGTAGGATAAGCCTGTTATTTGTAGGAAGTGTGGAGTCCTTATCAGTGCTGTTCACACTGTCACAGCAGTTGGTTTGTTCTTGTCTGGTTTGTTGATAACTAAATGATATTTTGAATTGCATGGTTAATTAAGTAATTATCGGTGTGGTCAGCCAGTAAAGTACATGTTGTGACAAGCTGATAATGAGTCTATTCTGGAATGGATGGTTAGGAGGCACTACTCCTGAGTTGTTATTCAGCATGTTGTGTGAAATTTTTTTTCCATGCATGCTTGATATCAGATTAGAATCAACATAATGTTTTCAGCTCTGAATACTCTTCAGAGGTTATTAGTTGAACTGTGGCAACAGTGAAAGTTTCTAAAGAAAAGCTGTTACAGTTATTTTGATGAGCTTTTGAAAAGTTTAAGTTGCAACCAGTGACAGCAGGATATTGAGTATTCATAAGGATATTTGTTAGTTTTAATGAACAATTTAATATGGCCATGATCAATCTGGAGGTTCAAAACCTTTATAAACTAATGTATAAAGCTATTCACAGAAGTATACCTACAAGCTTCTGATGGAAAACGATGTCAGCAAGCCGTCAAAATCTATTGAATGAATATTCATGAGTAAGTGGAATCACCCACTCAAGAATTGTTTTTCAACCTGGCCAAATGTCTTTTCACGTTATGAACCTATTTCTTTGGCCTTTATTTTGCAGTTAAGGGTTAAAAAGTTTATGGATGATATTTCCACAAAATGCACTGCAATATTACAAAAAAAAACAAATCACCGCACACCATCCATAATGCTTCACTTCCGATGTGCGTCTGTCAGAGTTTGGAGTGTACTTTCTTTGCAGATGAACAAGATATGAATACTGAGAGTAAATACCTTTTCAACTCTTCAACATCAAGACTCAATAAAAATGTGCCCCACACAAAATAACAGCTGGAAAGCAAGCGTGCTCTGTCAAGTAGAAACACAGCACATTCAGAGCACCAAATACACTTAAAAAACCCTCATACAGAGAATTTGCCTTACAATAATGTGCTGTTGAAGAAGCCAATTAACTAAAGCACTTCATCGATCTACTGGGCTACAGGTGAAGACAAGAGAGGACTTTTAATGATGGTCTCAAATGCATATTGAATCTGATTTTGACCTGAGAAATGTCATTAATGTCACTGTAACTGAAGGTCAGGTCACTGTGGATATACAGCCCTCGCAGGAGTTGGAGAGCCCAGGATATACATTCTCAGCATGTACCGCCAGCCACTTGAAACCAGCGAAGTAGCATACTTTACTGTTGTTATTGTGACAGTGTCCAGCAGCAACATAATAAATCAAAGCTCTATCCAAGGACTGTTTAGTACCCAGCCAGTGTCTTCATAGTCCATAGTCAGTAGAAGCTGAAATTTGAAGCTTCGATTTGTATGGAAGGCCACCACTTACACCTCTGCGTACGCATCTGGTCAAAATGTCATGCTGATTGAGGTGCCACAAATGGTTAACGTCTCTCTTGGCTCTCGTCTTCAGTGCCAACAGCACCCCCACAGAATGTGGAGGCCAAGGCCCTGAACTCAACAACAATCAAATTTACCTGGAATCCACCCCCGCAGCAGTTCATCAATGGCATCAATCAAGGGTATAAGGTAAGCCCTCATTACGTAGCATGGCTGCCAAATCAAATGATTGGCTTTCCTTTAAGCTTCCTCCATCATATTGGATATGGGTCACACAAGAGCAGGAAGCCAGTGTGAGTTTAGCAAGGGATTTGGCCCCACCCCACTATTTATGTACCTCATATGTTGCTACTAACAAATAATAGAAAGAAGCAGATTTCAATGATTTCATATGCAAATAGATGGCTCCAAAAATTGGTTAGGAACATACAAAGTTTGTATAGATTCTTTATGTCTAGATGTACGGTAAATGCATGTACTAACCTGGCCAAGGTCAGACTAATGCTCTCAGACCTGATGAATATCAGTATAAGCTGTCACCCTGAGATCTGAGTGTAAGTTCCATGGAAATCTCTTGGATTACTGTACATGTAAAAAGTAGTGGAAACCCATCCACACCTTGGTATAGTAGACTAGCTTGAATTAGCATTGTAACATTGAAAATTGTCGATCTGAGGCTTAAGAGAGAGGAGGAACTCACTGCATCAGAGCTGTCTTGCAACACAGAATCTTTTGTTTGCAGATGTTTCAGTCAGCGACTAAGTGTGAATTCCTCCACTCTCTTAAAGTTCAGCCTCTGCAAACACACATCAGGTGTGCAAATACAAATCTGTGCTACATAATACAACATTTCTGCACCTGAAATTGGTATCTGCAAGATGAAATTGAGGGTTTTTAATCAAGTATTCACTATATTTCACTATATTTTCACTATATCTAGTATTTAGGTCATGGTACATATACCTGTACTTAGGTATTTCATTTGTTTATTAATTGAATTTTTAAATCTATTTCTCTTTTTTTGCTTCTTTGAAAACAATTTTAGCATGAATATAGTATTTTTGTTTTTATTAATAACAGTACTGGCGTAGTAGTAATGCAGTATATAGCCATGGCTCATTCAATTGGCTGAAGTTTATGTATGTTCATTTTGTTTTCCCTCCAACACTCTATTGCACGTCATTGAAAAGATGAATCTCTGTGATGAATGTTAAGCCCTCATCCCTTGCTCGTGTATGTGAAAAGACTCACAAGAATGTCCTCAAAGGTATTTCAACACAGAATCGTGTTCGTCAACATCAAACGCTTTTGTCCGTGGTGTGTCACCTAATGGCAGTTAATGTTTCTACCTGACAGAACTGAGTGTGCAGAAATGAGCCTTGACAGCTATATAGTTTAACCTGCAGAGAACTATTATGCTGCTATTCAATGGAAGAAATGTTTTTTCCTCTTCCCAAATAGTTCAATGTGTGAAGGAAGTTTTGTATTTTCCCTTTCACAAAAAGACAGTGGTAATCATCATTATCAAAGTTGTTGCACTTCAGCCTTTGGTCAGCCTCAAGTAAGATGCAAGTCAAGAACTGTTTTGAACAGACTATTAAATTATGAAATTCAATTATAAGGTGACTTATTAAGGCCTGTGTTCAACCTAACCACAATGTGCTTTGTCCTTAACACTGAGTAACTGAGTAATTGGGGTGTTATTTTTAATTTCTTTGTCCCTAGAATTATGAGTGTGCTGGTTGTTGAAATTAGAGAAAGACATCTTTGAAAAAAAATTCAAAAAGCCCTTTAACATATTAAAAAACTAAAGAACAAAGCACACTGTGGTTCAGCTGAATAAAATGTTTCCAACAATGTTTCCTGCGAAAAGTAGAAAATGCTAATTAAGACGTCCTCTGGAACAGGCAGTGCTCTTAAACAGTGGCCTGAACAAGGTCATGACTTCAAAAGCACCATCCGTCTGAAGTAAGTTACAGAAGCTCCGTGAAGTCTAAAATTTGAGTGGGTTGACTGGAATATATGACTGTCAGTGCCATGACAGGACTGCCATATGTGCTGAGGGAAGAGCAGGTTTCCAATTAAGCCCGGCGTGTCAGACAAGCCGTGGTTACTGCGAAGGCATACGCTCGGTGTTGCCTCACCTGTGCTAACACCCCGAGGTATGCTCATTAGCGATTTCTCAGCCGCTTCCCCCCCGTCAGTGTGATTAGAGCGTCATTTATTCCGCCAGCTGCTGGCGTGGCCGGAGCGGTCGCCTGAAGCCGTTACCGTGGTGACCATCACCCCCGATTTCCATGGTGCCCGGCACGTGGGTTACATCAGCGGCCTGAAGAAATTCACCTGGTATTTCGTGTCAGCGCTGTGCTTCACCACGCCCGGTGACGGGCCCAGCAGCCCTCCGCTGCTAATACAGACCCAGGAGGACAGTGAGTACCCACCCTTTCACATCGCAGTGTGTAGGAACTGGGCTTGTTACCAGGAGGTTGCCGGTTTTATTCCCCGCTAGGAAACTGTTGTTCCTTTAAGAAAATTACTTAACCTTGTAGCCTCTGAAAGGGAAGTAACTGCACAACTTGTGAAATGGGTACTTATCACCTGGAATGTGGCCTTCTGCAAAGCAAATGAGCTGTGTTCTGTGTGAAAGAAAACAAAACAAATTATACTAACTTAATAAGGACCATTTAATATTTTGTCAACAATGTTAGATGTGCTTTTATAATCATGCACCTTTTTATTTCATGAAATAAACAGAACATTTTTTAAGGAAAATAAAAATTTTCATTTTTGCGCCATACCATTTCAGTTAAAATATAAACCAACTGAACTTACAAAACATATTCAAAGTGTCATTTAGCTTTTGGTTATATCCCTTTATTAAGTATTGACATAATTCTAAGATAGTTTTGGAAAATATTTGCCTGATATTTTTCACAATGGTTGTCATTATAAATTTAGAAATCTCATGATTTTGCTTATCGATGGTAAAAAAAAATGCAATCTTAAAGGCTAAAGAGACTTGAAACTTGAAAGCATGAGTTGTCCCTCATATGAACCGCTGTACCGAAATGGTTACAAATGATTTTAACTACGTCTCATTTTTTTCTCTTGCTCTCTACCACTTCTCCCATGTTCTATCACACACATCATGAATTCTACACCACTGGAGAGCATACTAAAATCCTCTCAGAGTTTTTAACAGTGACAACTGCAGTTACAATTTATAGTTTAATTCTGTGAACCATAGATCCAATTAGCTCTTTGAAAGGCAGAAAGGGTTTTTTCTCTGGGAAAAAAACCTAGGGAAAGGAATTAGACATTAGACATACCAAGCTTTTATAGATCATCCATATAAAGGCCATCTGCTTGGCGCATCTTTACCCTGAAATATAAAAATGAAAAATGTAAAATGAAGTGTGAAGCTTTTTCATCAAAGTGCACATGCACTTTCTCTACATAGTTTTAACAAATGAATGTCTGAGATTTAACAGCATATTGGTAAGTGTTAACCTTACCCATTTAAGAATAGATTAGATTGATTTTGTGTCAGATTAATGAAATCATACATCTAGTGAATTTTTTTTCAATGAATTCTTGGTCATCCTGTTTACTACAAGTGTTCCTCAGCCCTGGTTCTCAGAGCATCCAGCACGCCATGGTTTTGTTCCAGCTGAGCTCCTTTCAGTAACTGAAGCTGTCATTGAAAACTGATCTGAATTCCACATCCTTTGAGAATTATCTGCTGTAAGTCCTTGATGATAGAAATGGACATTTGACATTTGACATGTGCGTGTATAAATAAACAGATACCTCAAATTAGTTTGTTAATATCTGCCCCTCAAACAAATTGAGGGCAGCTGTCTCATTTGCTTAAGCTCTGTTTATCATTTAATTAAATGCTATATGCTCTACATTAATCAAACAACATATTAATCTTAATCAGTTTTTTAAGTATGGTATCATTTACAAATTATTTCAAGGGGTGCAAATTAACAAAAATAATTTTAGAAACACATACTTTTTTCTGTTCTTTGTTTTACGTAAAAATCTCTTTCAACGATGCATTTCTTTCTTCAGGGACATATGTAAGACAACTTAAAAGAAATGTCGAATGCAGGTTAGAATTCAATTACTGGCTCAATCAAACCTAATCAACTGAGCTCTGCTGGAATAAAGCCAGGGTACACTGTGTGCACCCAGAACCAGAGCTTGGCAGTACTGCACTACAGTGCAAGAAAAATGATTTTGCTTATGAAACATCATAGTGGCATCCTAGTAAAGTTTATGAGGAGGGATTACACTGCTTGATCAATGTGTGTTTTTGACCTGGTTCCAGAACCAGGCCCAGTGGGTCACCTGAGTTTTACAGAGATACTGGACACCTCCCTGCGGGTCAGCTGGCAAGAGCCCGTGGACAAGAATGGAGTGATCATAGGTGAGGCACTGAGTTCAGCAGACCCCGGTGGCAGGATTCAGTTTGGAGCTGTTCCTTCCCATTGCGTGATGGGAAATAGGACGTATGCCTCCGATCCCCTTCCACTCCAGTCCATTGAAACCAGAAACAAACCCAGCAGCATGCTTCTTGTGTAAAGTTAGACCCTAGACCCTAACTTGTGGACAGTTCTGGTTTTCTAATAATTGCTCTTGCAAGATGCACTTCTGTAGCATATTCGTTTTTGAGAGGCTTGCTGTAAATAGCCTGTTTTCGCTCTCTGTGCTCCGTGAAATGTATCACTTCAAGCTCTAGTGTTATTTTACACATATGCTTGTTTTTAGCATCTGGATCATTAGCTTACATGTCATAAATTTTAAAGAAAGTGTGGATTTCTGCAAGCAGTTTTTTTTCCTGCGTCAAAATGATTCACTGCTTCCTAGATGATGTTTTCTCCCTATAGAGTGACAATTCTCGTTCCCTTCTATTTAAATTTGCAACCGTTCCATTTTAGTCGAACAGGTCCTAAGTCGTTATCAATCTTAATTGGCACACTTCCATTTACCAGTAGCATTTGAGTTTATGTGAGGGCAGAGGTATATTCTGAAAAGATAGGTCTATGAAAATGAAGGTGTGTCAGCGGTATTGACATGTTGCATTATGTGCAATAAACCGACATGTTACTATCAGGAAGCTGTGAATCAGGCGTTAACCACAGGGAGATCAACTGAACCCCCCATTCAGAGAAAGTTACATATGAGCATGTGTTTCTCTAAGCGGAGAAAAAAGAAGCCGGCAGCCCATTAGGCGGCCGAGAGCCACGGGAGAGAAGGAACGAATGTGACGGCAGCAGATTAAAGAGAAATGATTGCAGATAGCACCTGTCTCTGGCACTACACACAGCACTGTTTTCTGTTTAACGTTAGGTGTATTTGTTGCTTACGGGGGGACTACCAGCGCAAAGATTTGATTTACGAGTGCCTTGCTGCAAAAGGACAGTCCGTGATTGGAAACAGTGCTGACTGTGGGGGAATTCTCTCCCAATAAACTGCCAATTATACAGGACCTCTGCTGGTCATTAGTACCGGTTAGATACAGGGTCAGGGAGTGAGGTCCCGCCAGCTCGCTGCAATGACAACACACTCCCATGTACCATCAGTGAGGCTGATGATAGAGCAGCTATTTTATTTATATACTTATTTATTTATTTACTTTCTTACAGAACTGACCTGCAGTTATGCGTGGTAAAATAGCGTCTCTGCTTGTCTTGCAGGCTACCTTGTGTCCTGGGAGGTGCAGGGGCAGAACTCCTCCCGGGTGTCCCGCACGCTACCCAACACCACACTGCACTACAAAGTGACCGGCCTCACCGCTCTCACCACCTACTCCCTGGAGGTGGCCGCCATGACGGAGGCTGGGATGGGGACCGTCACTTCCTCCACCATCTCCTCGGGGGTGCCCCCAGGTCAGTTTTCCTCTCCTTCCTGCTTGATGGCCAGGAGTCATGTGATCAGTCATGTGATCGCTGATGAGGGACTTCACAGCATGAGGATCTTTATAACTCTGTAAATGATTGGAATGAAAAATACAGAAGCAGGTCCAAAACAGGAATGCACTGACAGGAAAGTGAGCCACAGAAAACTGGCCTAGAAAGTGCTACTGCCTCTGAGGGCACAAATGAGCCATTTTATGATGTTCAGGGCCTAAGCCTGTGTGTCTGATAGACGTTTGCTACAGTTTTGTGCTAGTTAGCTAAATGTTCAATAATTGGTTCACCTTTGTAAGACAAAGGTCATCGTCTTGTTTTGTCGGCCAGTACTTTATAAGCTATTTATTCACTGGGTCCATTCAGTACAATCAGTCACATGAGTCATTCCGCTAGGGAGTATTGGTTTACATTTGATCGGCGTCCTTTTACTTGTTTTTTACCAGTCTCGTTTATTTCTAAAATCTCCCCTGTTGCCGGGTTGCAGACTGTATGAATAAGCTCTCATGCTTTGGCCTTTGTCTTTGTTTGGGGATCAGCGTGAATATGAATAATGACCTTTTAAGATGCCATTGTCTTTATAGCAGCTGATAAGTTTCTCTTCTTGCTCAGCCATGAATCAAGCATTGCAATGGAGAAGAAGCATTCATTTAAGCTAGCTTAGAGACACAGTGTCACCAACAAAATGACAAATACATATCTGGCTAAAAGCCAAGCTGGAGCCATTATCCTCACTGATAAAGAGAGAGAAGTAAGTCATGAGAGAAACATAGGATCTCCACTGCTCAGCAGGGGTTTTAGACAGACACGACATCTTCAGTTGCTTGATTTACCTCCAGGAACAAATTGTTCCAAGTTCTGGAAAGAAAAATGAGAGTCACAGGTCAGGAAGAAGCTTCCTGTAGATTTGTAGATACTTCAGTCTCTCGGCTTACATGACGATACATACATTATGGGTTGCCACGTAATCATGTGAGGGCACCCCTATGTCGTCCTCAGTGGAGACACACAGGTGAAGATTGCTCTCCTTGTAAGTGAAACAGATTTTTTTCTCCCATGTGTGTTGTTTTGTCTTCTTTTTAGAGCTTCCTGGATCACCATCAAACCTGGTAATCTCCAAAATAAGCCCCCGTTCAGCCACACTCAAGTTCCGTGCTGGAGACGATGGGAAAACATCCATCTGTAAATGGATTGTTGAAGGACAGGTAAGTGGGGATGATTGATTTCAGTTCCTTTCAGTCCACAACATTCATAATGAAATCATAGACGCATATCAACATATAGTGAACTTCTGAAGTATTTTGACCGTGACACAGTTTTGTGTTGGTTTGGTTCTATACTCTAGCACTTTGGATTTGAAATGACACAGTGACTATGGAGTGAAAGTGCAGACTGCCAGCTTTAAGGGTATTTTCATCCATATTGGATGAATATGTGTCATGTCAAATCCAAAGTGCTGGAGTACAGAGCCAAAACAACAAAAAATGTTTCACTGTCCAAATACTTTTGGAGTTCACTTTAAGACTGGCCCAGGTTCAGTGTAACCATAATGCAAGTCTCCCTTAATATTGCATAGAAATTTTCACAGCCGTTTATTTTTTTCACATACATCATCCTTAAGAAATCTTTTAAAAGACTCAACATATCTAGAATGCAAAAAAGTAGTACTTGCTTTAATTACTTTGACTGTTTCCTCAGAGTTAGGGACAAAGGTAAGATTGAATATGAGACCCTCTCTTGAAATATTCAGTTCATGTGTCTGATGCAGTTTCACTATATTGGTTTGTTTGGAGTGTTTATAGTTGTGAAAGAGGTTGCTGAAAGTGTTACTCCTGGTTCCTTCAAATGACTCACAGGAAGTGGTTTGCCCATGTTTTGTGCAGTTTTCTTATCTTTTAAAAAGATTCTTAATTTATTCCAAGTAAAATTCCCCCAGTCACTGAAAAATAGCTCAGTCTTATTTTTCAGAATGCAAATGGGCACATTAAAAAGAACTGTATGGTTAAATTCACATTGGTATTGCATTAATTCAGGTTTTTAAATATGATTAAGTACAATGTTCTTTTGATCTGTTCTAGAATATCAAAGAGAAAGATGGAAGGAATTTTTCCAGCTCAAAAATGAAAACCTATTTGAATAGCAAGGTTAGCCACAATTGGCAATATCATCATGTTTTATAATTGATAATAATTTTCCTGTAGTGCTCTTTCAAATAACCAATCAACTTCACAATGTAATATCAGGAGCAAGCATCATATTTATTTGCAGATATTCAATCCAGTATATCAATTCTTATCCAGTCTCCACCTTCTTATGGCGAGACATGGTCAGGTGTTCATTTTTAAGGGTAGTGCCATTCAGTATTCCTATGTAATTTAATTTTATGGCATGCAAAGTACAGTAGGATAGTCTTTTGGACAGTTTTGGCAAAAGCTCATCATATATATACTTTCATGCATCTAAAAATGATGCCTGTGTTTCCATAACGTTAAGTGTCACAATAAACTTTTATATGTAAACTCCCATATAGCTGTATGCTGTAGCTTTTTATTGTTACTTCATCAAATATAAATTAGGATAGTCTTTTGGACAGTTTTGGCAAAAGCTCCTCATATATACTTCTATGCATCTAAAAATGATGCCTGTGTTTCCATAACATTAAGTGTCACAATAAACTTTTATACATAAACTCCCATATAGTTTTATATACCTTTTTATTTTTATTTCATCGAATGGCAGTTGGCTCCAAACCATTTGGCACCAGTACTCCAAAACATTTTCTTGTGCCTTAATCAAAAATTGCTTAGTGTGTAGTTTAAGAGTAGGCCTATTATTATTGCCCTTTATTTCATTGCCATCGTTCTGTTTCTCCTCAAATGGCCAAATTAGGTTTAGTGGGCTGGGAAGTGCAATATATCCGATGAAATCAAATGATCTGTCTTGCCTGGAAATCTATGGCACAGATATGCCAGCGAAATAGGCCAATGTCTTGGGAGCTTAGGGTTCATGAATATCAATG
Source organism: Megalops atlanticus (assembly GCA_019176425.1). Classification (NCBI taxonomy): domain Eukaryota; kingdom Metazoa; phylum Chordata; class Actinopteri; order Elopiformes; family Megalopidae; genus Megalops; species Megalops atlanticus. The sequence goes on from CM032893.1 coordinate 21,456,848, forward strand.
GTGGTTATAGTGGATTAAACCTAGATGAGATTATCTCACATCCCTCACATTGAACAAGGCATGAAGTGATGAAGTGTTATCTCAGAAAACTGAAAATGTCATGGAAAAAGTACCATGTTAAAGTACTGCCTCTGCATTTTGTTAGTGTCTCTCTTTTTAAATCCCAGGGAAAGCATATTTTTTCTTTAACTGATTTTTTCTCATTGAGAGGAATTGAACTTTTTGAATGGATATTGTGGTATCATTGTATTTCTTGTTCATTTTCTTTGTCTCCCACTTTAATATATATTGGTATTTTTGGCAACTTTCACTGAATACTGTGGCGCAGTTTCATGTACATTTTGGGGCCAGAAGCGGGATTTCAGCTACCACTGTAATCTTCATACTGTCACTTGTGTTTCATTCTGTACCTAACAGAGATTTCTACAAAGTGTTCCTCAGATTCTTTGCAGAATACAATAAGATACATGCATAAGCTGGAATGATGCTCACTGAAATGATGCCTCTTGTCATTCAAAAATCCCTTTTGTGGAGGAATTCTGTCACCAGCATTTTCCAGAAAGAGCCATTTTAGATCTATTGCAAGGACGAAGTATATTGCCAAGTGAAAGCTGGTGAATGGGCAAAAAACCACAGAATGACCCTCTCTTAAAGTGTCTGAATCGGCATGATGAAAAACCAAAATTTATTTCACCCCATTTGGTGCAATTATCTGTTGGATTATGCATCAATGTCTCGCACACGCTTTGATTTCTCTGACCTGACTAAGGGATGCCAACCACAGGCCCCGATTCAATAGGCCCCTGGTGGAGGAGCTGAGGACGCAGGAGTGAGGCACAGATAAACAGATTCTGACCACTCAGTGTGCTCCTGTCCTCAGATCTGTCGCGTTTGCAAGTGGGTACACCACGCCCACGGTTCCTGGAAGGCCCCGCAGGGACCTTAAAGAGGATCACACCCTCTGGGTCCCCTGCAGTCCCTGGCCACTGCTGCTTTCAGTCGAATGGATTGTTTGTGGCTCATTCCGCAAGCTAGAGATTATCAAGTCCCTTGGGGGTGCAAGCATTCGAGTGAAAAGGAGGAGATGCTTATCTGAGCTCATTAGAGGAGTCATCCAAAAGTGCAGGTTTATGAGTGTGGCACACCCAGCTCACATACTTAATCCCTAACACTGTGCGCTCTGATTCATTACCTAAGGGACACCAAAACTGGTAAATATTAATTCCATTAATGCCCTGTTTGCATTAATGAAATTAAAGTGGGAAAAGGACAGCAGTAGGTATGATTATCATTTCTTTATTCAGTTACGTATAAAGTGTAACTCAGAAGTGCAATTAATTCAAATGAATGCTAATTTTATAAAAATCGATTTTTACAGAATTAATCATTTCCACAGAAAGTCTTGATTAAATAAATCATATCAAGCAGCAAGTCAATAGACATAATGTTAGTCAGCTCCTCATGAATCACCAGCCAAAGTCTGTACTACTGTGATTTGCCAGCTTCTTGTAAGTCGTCCCATGTGGTCTTTCTGGAGTGTTCCTTTATGATCCGCCAATATTGTGTACACCACAGCAATGTATGCATGGGCACTCTAAAGGTGGAGTCAGGAGTATGTGTTTAAGAGTCCTGTAAATGTAGTTGAGTTCTGTTTACTCTAGCAAGTTTTCTCATATATGGAGAGAATTGATTGTCCTAGTTACTAAGAGGGATTTGCAGGAGACAGATGCTGTAAAATGACCAAATGCTGTAAATTGATGCTGTAAAGTGACAGATTCTTTAAAATTACCAACTTGGAAATCATTACATTACATTACATGACATTCATTGAGCAGACACTCTTATCCAGGGAATCTTCCAGCACAACAGAACATAAGTGTGTCCATTCAGGTTGAACGAGCAACAGTGTCAGACCAGGCTAACGACACTCCTAGACCAGTGGATATGAGCATAACACTATTCAAGCCCTACCCCAGTTTAACTTGTGCAACCCAATTAGTTAAGTGCTAAGTATGCTACCATACATCAGTCAGTAGATCACAGAATCCAAAACACATTGCAATACTATCACTATAATCACTAGAATACCATGCAGGGAATTTGCATCATTATTAAAATACCCTACTTCCAATCAGAAACAAATTGGCCATTTTCATCAACGTAACTGATTGTCTCCTATCTTGAGGAACGTGTGACTTGATCATCAAATGAGCGCAGTAGTGACACTTTGCCTCCACTTTTAGTATCAGAGATGAGAATAAGACTGCTCACGCAGAAGGTGTCAGATGAGCTTCAGCCCTCCTTCAGACATGGCAACGGTATATTTTTATGGATCTTGACCAGTGGCTGCCTCTCCTGCAGGTGGGCAGCATCAGCGAGGACGAGGAGTGGAAGGTTCTGTACGAGAAGGAGAACGAGCCGGACGCCCAGGTGCTGGAGATCCCCAACCTCACCCCCTTTACTCACTACAGGTGAGTGTGTGTTAAAATCTATGTTCTGGAAACGTACCTGGCTTCCCTCCTCTTCTTTCTTTGCCTCTACCCTCACTAGCTAATGGAAGCAGGCTTAATAACCACAGTAAATAGTCTGACATAGAAACAGTGTAATGTTATTGGATCTGTTGATGACTCACTGTCTCCCCAGCTGCCCGTTCCCTTAGCAATCAGGAGACAGGCTTATGTCAGCAAGACTTTTTGTGATAGATATGACAAAGTGAATTCCACATTACAAGTGTACCAACAGGTCGCAATGGCATTTGACTTCAGTAATTGTTTGTCCACAGTATAGCTCTGCAGCAGCTGACTGTCATGGATTATGTCTTCCTGCTGAAATCTTATTTAAAAGCTCCATAAACGGCGTGGCAATTGCATTTTTATCAGATTATATCTTTCCACGGTGCCCAAAGTGTTTTAAAGGTCCAGGTGTTTTTAATTTGCGTATCGTATGCATGCAGTGCGCAGTCACGTTGACACAAATATAATACATTTAGTTTTGGTTTGAATCCAACAAAATTAGATTAGACTTTTTTGTCATGATTTGAGGATTTTCTTTCCACAGTAGCTACTAAACTAAGATGTACTAAAGACACACTAATACAGGATACGGGATTAATCTGTGCTGCTTAATTTTCCATTTAAAAAGGAATCACTGATTTTGAGGCCCAGTCCCTGAGTGTTACAGGTGTGATGGTAGGTGAGCCTTGTTGGCCTGTGTGTCTGTGCGCGCCCAGGTTCCGCATGCGGCAGGTGAACATCGTGGGCTCCAGTCCTGTGAGCCAGCCGTCCCGTGTGATCCAGACCCTGCAGGCCCCCCCGGACATCGCCCCCAGCAGTGTGACCGTGCGCACGGCTAGCGAGACCAGTCTGTGGCTGCGATGGGTGGTAGGGAGTCAAACGGCACTGCGTGTTCTAAACTTGGAACTCGGCACACCACGGCGTCAGACTGAACCCAACAAGCTGTGATCTCAACCTGAACCCAAAATGGCACAATCTGACACCCAACACAATGTGATATCAACCTAAACTCAGCAACCACGGCAAACAGAGCCCAACCACAGCATGATCTCAAACTGAGCCCAGCACACTGTTATCTCAAACCGGGTTCGACACACCATGATCTTACCCTCAGCCCAACCACAGCATGTTGCCAACTTGAACTTAGAACCCCATTTCATTCTGAGCACGCCACATCATGATCTCAAACTGAGCCCAACACACCAGTGTCTCAAACCAAACGCAAACACAACGTGCTATGATCTCGGATTTGGTCCAAACACACTGTGATCTCGAATGAAGCCTAAAACACCACGACCTAAAGCGCAGGCGTAGCTCCACCACAGCACAACACAATCTCAGACTGAGTTCAACATGCCACCAAAAAGTTTGTTATGAAGAGGGGAGTCAGTCTCTGCACTAGAAAGGCTTTCATCTCTGTTAAAGTGTCTGGCTCTGTGTACTTTTAATAAAGCCTCCTCTTCAACCTCCACTGTATTAGACAGGGAGGATGCATGATAATTTAGGGTGAACAAATGATGTAGCAATATTCTCTTTTTCTGAAAAAAAAGTAAACTATGAAAAGAGTAGCTTCAAGTTGAAGAGGTGGGAGACACTCATTACCTAACAAAGCCCTCATCCTGCAAATAACGCAAGAGAAGATTTCCGCCTCTCTGAGGTAATGCTAAATTGAAAGGGTAATGTCACTGCAAGAGCTTTGTTTTACCCGACAGTCACGATTGTCTGGATAATAATGGAGTGCTCGTGAAGAGGAGCGGTGAAATGAGAACTCTTGGTTTTGTCCGTGCTCAGCCGAATTCAGCTAAATTATTCAAGATGTCCTTTTATATAACAATTCTTTTGGCAAGAAGATCCATGCAAATAGCTGATACTTCAAGATCTGCTTGAAAGAAACAATTGCATCCAGCTATCATTCTTCGTTTTGTTATAAAATGTCATTATAATGCATACAGTCCATTGAATATTGGGCTTTTCAGACATCTATTGATTTCCACATGAAATAAAGAATGCTGATGTGCTGTAGTCTTCGCTGAAATTGAATTTCTCAATTTGAAGCCCTTTACTATGGAAATTAACAGTGGGGAAGAAAAACCTCTGATGTTTTGCCAATTTGACAACTTTCTCATTTTTGGACCACCACCAGACTGGTTAGGTAAACCTTGCCAGCTCTGAGATAAAACACCAGAAAAGTGCATTTGTTGGATTCAGTCAATGTAAAAGAAAGAAGTTCACTTGAATGAGAGAAAATAAAACTCTTTGTAGACATGCTTCAATTTCAGAGATTTGCTGAGATAACTTTTACAACACAAAGTTCATCTCATTGTTGGGCAGTTTAAAAATGTATTCTGAATGTTGGCTAGGTCCCTCTTGCTCCTTGGGCCTACAGAATGTAAGTGCATGCTGAGGTTGCTGCAAGGTATTCATGGTCCAAAGGCGGAAGAGGTGACCTCAGATGTTCTGTCCCCTCCAGCCTTTACCGGACTCTGAGTACAATGGGAATCCAGAGAGTGTGGGCTACCGGATCAAGCTGTGGCGAGCGGACCTGCGGGAGGAGCCGCGGGTCCAGCTGGTGAGCGACCGGCTGGAGAGGGAGATGACGCTGGAGGGTCTGGAGGAGTGGACGGAGTACCTCCTGCAGATCCAGGCCTTCAACTCCATCGGTCCCGGGCCCTGGAGCGAGATCGTGAAGGGTCGCACGCGGGAGTCAGGTAAGGTGAAGGGAAACTCGCACGCATGCACGCGCGCGCACACACACACGCACACATATCCATACAACCTCACCCACAGACACACTCCCCCACAACTCTCCTTTCACCAGAACTTAACTCTTTGCAGAAAAAAAGTGCCCTTACCTTTTTCTTCCTCTCTGAAAGCAGGGTCAAGGCTACAGATTATTGAGAATAAGTACTTGCTCTGAAACACTCATGGGTTCAAAGGGTGTCCTGTGACTCATGTTACCTTCTGTACTGCTTTTGCTGTCCCCCCACCTCTGTCTCACACACACACAGAGGGCCAGATTCACTATTCGTGTGTACAAACAATTTTGTGTGCATACGATCAATCTGACAAACATTTTGGCATTCATCAAATTGTTCCTTGGAAAGTAGTTGTATACATTGAAGCAAGACAATATGTTTTTTTTGCAATTCTGATAAAATTGTGCTATCAAATTTATCAATCTATAAGATTTCACACTTGTGTCATATACAAATTTCACTGTTAGACAAGACAAGATCTAGACAAGATTTTTGTTCTTGAAATTATTTATTTAGACAGTCTTTTGTGCTTATTTTGATCAGTGATTTGCTGATGTGCTGGACACTCAACTGCTCACATTAAAAAATAGTTTTTCTTGCATCCACCTTTGTTAGAATTGTTCACATCTCTGAGTCAGAAAAAATTATATTTCGTTTTTCCCCTTTGGCAGCATTTTGGCTGTACCTGCAGCTTGGAAGTGCTAATATGGCATTGTCTAGGCTTTCACTTATGCTAATTACAGATAACATAGGTAATCATGTAATTTAAAAACAGTTGGGATTCATCATCATAAGAACAAGGGTAAGAATGAGATGGGGTGTTACCGCAATTCTCATACAAAGCTCTCCAAAGAACAAATTACACTCGTTTTTATGAACATTTTGATGAACGAGGCCCACTCTGTCTTTGTCACTCTCACAAACACTTGTTTTATCTGTCTCTCACAATCTCTCTCTCTCTTTATCTTCTCTCTCTCTCATCTTCCTTCCCCCTCTATCGTTTTAAACACAGTGGCTTTTTATAGTACCAATATGAATGAACTGATATTTTAACAATGGGATGCAGAGTGGTAGGTAATCTGTATGAGGTATGTTGAGACTAGTAAAAAGGGGAGGGGAGGGGGGGCTTTGAAACAAATCCAATTTGGAATGCCACAAAGCTCATAGAATCAGTTTGTTTGTTTGAAGGTTGCTTTAATTATTGCCTGAAAGGGCAGCTGCCAATTTCCTGCCTTTGAATGCTGTTTACGCCTCTCGTGGATAATTGTCTCTGCCTTTACATTTGCTTTAATATTGAGCCCCTTGTGTCAATTAAATATTCCATTAGCAAACAGCAGACACTGGAAACCCTGCTGTTAATAAGTTTGTAGGCCTGTAGTTAACCACGTCCAGACATACTGCTCTGTTTACTGATTTCAAGACATTCACCATGAGTGGAGCTGATAAAAGCCCCTTGTCACAAATACATGTTAGCCTGCTCAGTCTAATTGAAATGCACTTTCTCCTGTACATTGTGTAACAAGTATCAAGTGACATTTACTTTTTTTCCAATTCCTTCACATTATTGCATGTCCTGGGGCTCATTGAAATTGAAAGAAAATATATTAGTGGGGAAAAGAGTAACACTTATCTGTGTATAAGATCATGGATGGTTTTTCCATGGTTTATCAACAGGTATTCCCAAAGGTGATTCATATATTTTCTCAACATTTTCACTGTCATCACACTTTTTCTTTTAACACCAAAATCACATTTAATTTGATGTCTCCTCAAAAATGTAGTTCTCCTCCCTGCCTGCCAGTGGCACCTGTTGTATCTTTTACTTTCTCCCGCAAGTGGCCCACAAGTGGGCATCATTTTCCCAGACCCTCCATGTTTGGAACTGAGACTATGAAATGAGATTTTTAATAATCCCATTGGCAGCCCCAAGGTTCACCCGCAGCAGTCAGGCAACAAGCTCTATCTGATTGTGGAGGTGTGTGATCGATACTAGTGTGACATAGCAACATCGCGCCACAAAACCAGGCGAGAGATTTGACTTTAGCTGCACGTGAGAAAGGCCCATTGAAGCTGGGTGCTGCACACAAGTTATTGTTGGCTTTTTAAAGGGCCGTGGAGCTGCTTGCATGCACGCTCTGCCATGAACGAAGGCCTGCTCGCCCTCACAATAGACTAAGTGTTAATGATGTTTACTCTCCTCTGTTATGCCTGACATCTTTTCCATGGGCTGAAACTCGGGCAGGAACTGATCGCAATTACATTTTGTGCAGCAATTAAGGCTCTATTAAGCCGATCCAGCCCGAGGTTATGGTGATGGAATAACTGTGTGTGTGTGTGTGTGTGTGTGTGTGTGTGTTTTGCAGTGCCATCTGGGTCCCCAGAGAATGTGACAGCAGAGGCGGTGAGCTCCACACGGATCCTGGTCACCTGGGGTCCCGTGCCAGAACCAGAACAGAACGGACACATTCTGGGATATAAGGTACTGGGGAGTTGGATTTGGACCAAAGAACTAGTCCTATGAGAATGTGTTTATGAGGACTGGCTAATTGTACAGCTACAGACAAAGGTGCTCTTGCCAGTAGTAATGTCTCCCTAATTAACATAACCATCACAGTTTTGTGAGTATTCTTCTGATCAGTCATACTACAGAGATTTGTATTAAAAGTGTTGATTTGGTCCCTAGATCCATAAGCCAGACCTAGATACTTGGATATTGTATTCTTAGATGCATATGAGGTTTAAGTATGACCCAGTGCCACTGATTTCATGCCCACAATTCCCTTCATTTGTACATATTAAAACTGAAATCTGCATGTGAGTCTCTGGTTGGATGGTGCATGAATATTGGAGGTTTTAGCTGTTAGAACTGGCCTGTAAATTCGTAGATGCAGCCAATTGTGTTTTATTTAATTGGTGATGGTGTCTTTTAAGTCTGGTAGCCCAGTTTAATTGATGTTAAGCCTGTGGAGGGAACACAGCAAGATTTAATTGGAAATTTCATGGCCTTGTTTCATTCCAACCCTGGGCACACATTGAAGACTTGTTACAAATCAGAAGCATGAAGGTTTTGTACCGCCCTACCCTATTGCTATTTCCTCATTACTTTTCATCCATATAAAATGGGCTGTGTGTATCTTTGCAGATGTGTAGCAATATGTGGTACATCTTTATAGAAATTATGTCATCAGATGTGGATGTTGTGAGTTTTTGTAGATCACACCTGGAGTATTTTAGGGGAGAGTGTTTATCGCTGGGGCACAAGGCATGTCTCCATCATCAGCTGAGGACCAACAGAGGAATTATACGTTAAGAAGAACAACAGTCCAATTTGCCAGGGTCTTTCTGTAGCAAAACAGCAAAGGCACAGAAGAGAAAGCCATGGAAATCACAATGTGTTCATTCTGTTGCATATTGAGTTTGTCATGGATAAGATCATATATCATGGTGCAGAACTCAACTTCTGCAAGAGACATCAGTCTTCTTCTGTTCAGTAAGTGAGTCTGTGCAAATTTCTAGAAAAGCTCATAGACCGTGATGTAGAAGATGATGAAATGTCATGTAAGCGTGGATGTTCTTGTTTTTTTCACCGGAAAAGAAAGATTTTTTTATGGCATCTCATTTGATATGAGCCAAAGTTTCCGGTGATTTTAAAAATATACCAAGCGTGCCCTTTTAGACATTTGCAGATTTGTAAATGTATTCATTGAGTGTTTCACCTGCCGTGTGAAGGCAAGTGTTCGGAAGTGAAAGGAAAGGTGTGAAGCCAGATGCTGAGCACAGTGCCTCCTGTTCTATGTCCAAAGTAATTAGGGAAGCAGGTGTGATGTACTGACTCCAGATATAACTTACTGACATGTTAGTCATATTGTTTTAATAGGACCATGAGATGTGTGAACCATCTCATTTAGCCCTTTTAAAATGAGTAACATATGCTTTGTGTATCTGAGATTAATATGTTTTTGCACATGGAATGGTGTTGTTTTTCCGACCACAACTTACATAATTTACCATCGCCCAATAGGCTCATTACTATCACACACACATTCAACAGGCCAGATTTGGTGATGTGCTAAATTATGAAGTGTAGTGTGTGGATTGTCACCTGGCACTTTATTTGGTCAGGAATGTTAATAATAAAATTTGCATGATTGTATTGCTAATCTTGACATCTGTGGATTTGTTTGTGTGTGCATGTGTGTGTTTATGCCTGCACCTGTGTGCCTTGTGTGTGTGTGCATATGTATGTGTGCTTGTGTGAATGTGTTTCTATGTGTGTGTGTATGTGTTTATGTGTACATGTGTGTATATGCATATGTGTGTGTGTATGTGGGTGTGTGTGTGTGTGCGTGCGTGCGCGCACACGTTCATGTGCGTGTATGCGCAAATGTGTGTTTCTATGCATGCGTGCTTATCCATGCGTGTGTGTCTGCATGTGTGTGCGTGCCTGCACGTCGTTTTGTGTATATGCTCATATGTTTGTGTGTGTGTGTGTGTGTGTGTGTGTGTGTGTGTGCGTGCGTGCGTGCTTGTTTCCTCAGGTGCTGTACAAAGAGCAGGACTCAGAGTCGGAGCCCCAGGTCCACATTGTGAAAGGCAACCTCACACAGTCAGTGCTGCTGCGGAACCTCCGCAAGTACGTGCTGTACCAGATCCAGGTGCTGGCCTTCACCCGCATCGGAGACGGCGAGCCCAGCAGCCCGCCCGTGCTGGAGAGGTCTAAGGACGATGGTATGACAGCCTCTGGAACTTCTGCCACCTCTCTTTTTATCATTCCCCATCTGTGTTTCACTAAGACAGCCGATGTCTTTGTGTTAGTGACGGGCAGGTGCCGCCAAGTCGTCCCCTCTGCTGCCAGGTCTCTTCTTCTCTAGGTTGAATGCTCTGGCTGCTACCATCAATGCTTTGATTTTAGGAGTGCTGTATGTATTTTTAGGACCGCTGTATTTATTTTTCCTATATCCTTAACTAGCCCCCCCCATCCCCATTCGCCGCCCTGTCTATGATCAAATTTTAAAGACATCGCTAATAGACATCTAGCTATTTATATCCATGAGAGAATTGATAATTTCATAGTGCAGTTATACATTACTGTGCATTGTGCATTGTCTTGACTGACATAAAGACAAGAGCTTCTACTTTACTTTTTCACAATGAAAATACTCTGTTACTTAGTGGGAGTGGCCCTGTCTGTCCTTGCTCTTCACCTGGGCTAAAATTAAGATACCCCTGTAATTTAACTTTCACTTCCCACTGTGAGAGCAGCCCTCCTCCCGGAGTACTTCTGCCATCATGGCAGCTTAATTTGACAATATGGTGAGGCTTGTTGATGGCGCGGCGCCAAACAGAAGAGTTAAAGTGATTATAATAGTCTATTGGCTCGTGCTTCACACCCACAAGTGGATTAAAGTAACTACCCTGACTGTGGCCTACATGGCCGCCAAAAGGACGTCCTCACACGGGACATTAAGTACAAAGCTGGCTTAAAAGTCACCTAGGGGGCCTCCACTAGAAAATTACTCTCAGAGAAGGATGTTTGAAGCATTTACTAATCAGTCTGGCAACTACTATATACTTTCTGTGTTCTCAAGGTGTCTCTCCTATCACTTTTCCTGGATATTATTTTCAATTACTTATTAACTTCTTCCAGAAAGGCTCAAATTAGATGTATGTGTTGCATAATAATATGGTAAGGTACCAGTAATTACTGAGAGAACAGGTCTTTGTGCCATATCTCTACTTCTCTGTTCCACATCTGTTCTGTGTCATTTGGGACTTTTTAGTCACATGCTGATGTCCAGGATGTTGGCTGACCTTGAGTTTCTGCCAGAATAAACATATTCTACAGTAGCATGTTAAAGTCTCTTATGTATGTGCATTGCTTTAACAGATGTCATGTGGTCACAAGTTTTTTGTGTGTATCAGTGATCTTTTATCTTGCAGTGTCTTTTCCATCACTTTTTTTCTCTTGATCATCTCTTCAAACCAGAGCTTCTGTTCATTTCTCTAATTATTGCCAAGAAATTAACCGTTGTGATTAAATGTCTTAATAGGTCTTAATTGCTTTGAATCAGCAAGGTTTGACGCAGAACGGGCACCCCATTAAATGAAATCCAATGAACGTTCGTTAAACTCATTAAGGACTCGTATTTCAAAGGGTAAGCAGAAAATTGACAATATTGGCAAAACGTGAGACACCAAGAAGGCGCTGGCTCCTCTATAATTATACCTTCTAATACGCTAATACACGGGCAGAAAAATGGTTATTGATCAGGGGAGCTGACGTTAGCCACTGAGGCTAAACCCCGAGGTTTGAGAAATGTAATTTTCAGTTATTCATTCTATGCAGGGACACATACAGAAAGGGCCGAGATGAGGCTAATAACATGAGCTTGAATAATGAACCGGCGAGCGCGATGGGGGGTGTCCCTCCAGAGCGCTGCCGTTAATTTATGGACGTCCCAGCGTTTCACTCCGCGCGGCCGTGCTTTGATTTCGTTTTCGGCCCTGCTCGCCAGAAAGCCCTCGATTGAAAACCATGTAAGCGTGTGATCAGGAAGAAGATTGCCCCGGTAGCAAAAGCTGGTTTTAATAAAAGAAAGCTAAAAGAGCGGGGTATGATTTAGCAGCACGGGCAAGCCGCCGCCACTTTTCCATTCAAAACGCATACTCTCATCAAACCAGGATGGACAGAGCGCCATGCATGAAAAAACCCTAATCAAGACAGGGTATTTACATCCTGACCCCGTACAGAAAGGCCTCCTCTATCCATCCACATTTACTTCTATTATTGGACATGATTGATGGTGTGTGGGAGGGGTCTTTACCTGTTTCCTTCCATGTCTCAGTCTCACTGTATAATAGGCCTGTTCTCTGTGCAGCCCACTCCAAGGCTTTTAGAGACTTCCTCATAGGATTCCTAACTAAGCAATGGCGAGTTGATTAGTACGTTACCAGAGCTGAGTGGAGACCGGAGATAGGGAGATGAATAGAAGCTGGCATACCCAACCATTATTGTGAGGTGAACCCGGCCAGGAGTGGGCAGGACTTGAAGTGAGAGTGGATTACTCATCTCTCCGCTGAAAGAGCACCAGCGTGCGACATGACCAAAGTCTGGCTTCACCTGCTGCTGAGGCCCGTTGAGCAAAGCAGCCACCGTGTCCCTCTTACCTGCCATAAGTGTGTCGCCTCAGGGGAGGTGCTGGGGCACTCTGTGTGTGCATGGTGGCATTTCTCCCGATCCTGTAAGGACAGGGTGGGAGGAGGAGAGAGAGAGAGAGAGAGAGAGAGCAGATAGCAGGACCTCTCCCCTCTATAACGGCTCATGTTTACAGCTCCGATCTCCTCGGCAGTGGCAGACTACATGTCCCCAGGCAGAGAGTGCCCCTTCAGTCACATCCCACATCGCTGTCGCCCCCCCTGTGCAGCCTCCTTCGGCCAGATAGCCCACAGACGGAACACATCGCACACTGTGACCTTTCTCTGACCCCTTGTTTGCTTTAGTGGGACCCGCGTGTGTATGTGTGCGACCTCTTAGTCACCATGGCGACGGCAGGGTCTACCCCACCATAGCACGGCATTGGAACCAGAGCAGGGAAACTTGGCAGAGGGTGTGTGTGTGTGGGTGTGTGGGTGTGTGTGTGTGTGTGTGTAGTTGTGTGTAGCTGATAGGAGTCTGTGGTAGTTAGTGGTACCCACTTGTGTATGTGTACGGCCTCTTAGTCACCACGAAAACGGCAGGGTCTACCCTATATTAGCACTGCATTGGAACCAGAGCAGGGAAAGTTGGCAGAAGGTGTGGGTGTGTAGTTGTGTGTAGCTGATAGCAGTCTGCAATAGGCTATCATCATCCTATAAGTCCCTTATCTCCCAATACATAACATTTTGGCATTGTTTTCCCAAGGCAATCTGGCATACATTTTATGTACTATTCATTCAAACAGAACCTCTGAATATTTATGGAAGTAGTTCAGGTTAAGTACCCTATTTAAGGGCACTTAAAGATACAACAACAGTGTCCCACCTGGCAATTAACAAGCCCAGAGAATGAGTTACAGCTGTGTAAAGACAACAATGTGGAAGATGCTGCCAGCTCATACACACTCATAACCACATACAAACACGCACACACACCAGGCCCGACGCTATGGGGGGTACATGGGGGGGCATTGCACCCCCAGACGGACCTCAGTGCACCCCCAGTTTTCTCCTTATATCCCGATATATATATATCTACATAGTATTTATGACTTTTTGTGGATTGCAGCTGCACCCGTCTGTATTTTCTCCTGGCTCTGAGCCTGAGGCACACACACAAACGCACACACACATACACACACACACACGCACACAGTGCTTACCCAGCTCTCCTCTCATGTGGGATGGTAATGAACAACAACTCCGCATAGTAGATATTGGCAGGTAAGCATTTGCATCACCATAGATGTGACCCACTACACAGTCAACTGCCAGTCAACATTAGAGTATAAGGAAAAGAAGAGAGAAAAATGTGAGAAATTTGGCCTTAAACATGTAGATAATTACTTTAATCATTCTGAACGTCAGACTTATTTCAAGCTGTAGCCGATCAACAGTCAGCTTTAAATCAGACAGGTGTGAGTACAGCATTCCAATCTCTTCCATAGTCAACTCAAGACTGAGGTGTAACTTTCTGTTCTGATGCCCATGCTCTTGTTCTTGTAGCTTTTATGATATGCACCATATGCCTCTTGCTATGACAACATTGATCAATGAAAGTCATTCTGGATGATGTTTTTTGTCTGATGAATTAATATAATAATAGCAACAATAACACTGCTGTTGGAATCTGAAGCAATCTAAATTCCTTCCTTAAATACCCAGACATATAACATGGAAAAAAGTTTCTACAATGTAAGGGCATCTGCTAAGCAAATAAATAATGCAAGGTGATCTTGTGAGTCCATGTAAAGCGGAGCAGCGCAGACAAAGGTGGTAAATATTTAAGTATGTTTGTGGTTCATATACGGTATTGTTTTAAACAGAGGTATACTGACGTTCCCGGAATTCATACGCTCAGCTGAATTTAACCTGTCAGCAACAGCCAGCCAGTTCCAGCCAGTTCCAGCCAGTTGAGGCAGCCATTCACACCGGTCGTTTGCAAGTTCTGAATGCTGCTAAAGATCATTGCACCAGAGGAATAGGGTGATGAGGTGCTGGAATCTAAAACACTTGTTGATCCCTGTTGGGTCATATCTCGGCGCACTATGTGTGATGTTCCTCTCCCATATCTCAGTGCTTGTTGGGTCACATCTCAGAGCGCCTCTGTGTGATGTTTCTCTCCTGTGTCTCAGTGCTTGTTGGGTCACATCTCAGAGCGCCCCTGTGTGATGTTTCTCTCCTCTGTCTCTCCAGTTCCGGGGCCACCTGTTAGGCTTGTGTTCCCAGAGGTGCGCCTGACGGAGGTGAGGGTGGTGTGGCAGCCCCCGGTGGACCCCAACGGAATAATCATGGGTAAGAGAAAAGTCGCTTCCCGAGCCCTGGAGCTCCACATCCGCCCCTCTGCGGGCCCTTGGGCGGTGAGGGAACAAAAGTGTGATGGGCAAAAAAAATCCCACTGCTTTCCCATCAGATGCAAGGGCTTGCATGAACCTTTCCCTCTGTGTCACACCCCTGCGCACAGACATGTCTGAAGTGGACTCGTCTTTCCTCTGCCTTTAATTTGAGCGAGTTGGAGATTAGTTGCCTGGGGGCCACAGTGAGTGGGTGCACGGATAGAGAAATATATGCAAGGGGAAAAATTTGTCCTGTTTTTCACTTGCAGCATCCCTAGCTTAATGTTCTTGCAACATCACATATGGCGATGTAAAATATTTTTCCCCTTACAACGTACAAGCACCTTTCTCCTAATGTTTGAACTGCCTTGAGATGGGAGCAGGCTGCATTTTTCTCCAGCTCTGAGAAATATTCCAGCACATGTCTAGCGGTCCAGATCTCTCTGGGGAGCCTTGTCATTCTGCACATGAGAATAATTTCACATTGGGAGCAGGAGAATGGGGAGAGAGAAAATCTGGGCCTAGAAATGTAATGAAACTGCCTGACACCCTCTGTTGAGTGCAGCCACAAGAGAACAGCAGCAAGCTAAATCCCGGAGCTCCGGCAGATTAGTCTGGGACAGAAAGCATAAAACCAGAGTGGGATAAAATATGTTCCTAACCCACTGGAGGAAAGAAAAGGTTTATGGTTTTAGTCATTCTTTTTTTACTCCCTCTCTTCTCTTCCAGTAAGGCAGGTTTCTTGAAAAATCGATATAGATACATAATGAAGTCCTCGTGCCACACATTCGACAGTGGGAAGGTCATTCGCGGAGCATGTATGGTAAAGGGCATTATGAAATGAGGGGGGATGAAATTTCCTTTGAATTTTAGCTGTGTCTCGTTGAGGTATTGAATGATGGGAGAAATTGTCAGGGATGCGAAATCAGTAAACATCATTGATTGACTTTGATGTAGACTCCATTAAATTCCAGCATTCCTGAACAAGATGAGAAATGGTATGGGTTTTTTTTTTTTTTTTTGCAAAACGGTTTGATAAATAACTCGTTGAGATGAGTTGTGGATCTTCTCAAATCAGCACACATACGGTATGGTGCTGCTGTATTCGTGAAATGCTTGTGTATTCCTGGAAGCAATCTGAGCCCGGAGGATGAGTGAACCACAGCATATCAAACAGGGGTTGTGCTCAGTGGCCAAACTCCTGTCTCAGGGTGCTTTGAAGAAAATGTCATGTTCATACCTTTGTTTCATTCCTCTTGAAAGAGCACTCCTGTTGTTTCTCTGAAATATGATCACTACTTCACACTGCTAATATTTTACCATTATGAGCTTGAAGTAGCTCTTTACTGTTGCCTGTAACAAATTAATAGGACATGGAAGCTAAAACCAAAAGGAAAGTGCTTTGCTGGACAAAATGCCAGGCTTGCTGATCTTCACTAGGCTGATTCATAAATGTTTAGTCTGTCCACCCATACACTTTCCCTGAGTTTCTTCTTTCAGAGAGGAAGTCTTGGTGCCCTTTTGGTTTCAGCTGGTTTCCCCACTCATTTTTTTCTAGCAAAGCACAGCAATTTAACAGCAAGTCTTATAAATCCATTTGCCTTACAGCTTGGCTCAGAATATAATCCTGTTTAGCAAGCCATTGAAAATCAGCCATTTGCTCTCAGACGGTGTGTGGAGCTGACCATTTAATGTCCCCGGAGAGCAGTAGAAGTTTGCTTTTGAATTTCCTACTGATATAATAATCCTTCTTTAATCTGCCTGCTTTCCGCTGTCATTTTGACACAGCCAAAAAGTGCAGAGGAATGGTAGGGCGGGGGGAGAAACGGGAAGAGGGAAAGAATAAAACAGTAACTGTCACACAAGTCTAGACAAGGATCTAAATACAGAGTGTTATGGTTCAGTGTCCTGTTTGAATGAGGTTGTATATCAGCTTTGCCTGCTGCGGCCAGGCTGTGATAGGCTCTGAATGCACACCTTCAGCATGAGCTGGTAGAGCTTGAGTAATTAAAATGAAGGAGGAGGACAATGCTGAGCGCTGTGTCACAAATAAAAAAGCCCATGCTTTAGTGACATAGTTTGCTATGTGTGTATGTTTGTTAGGGGGGTGGACAGATATTCCAGGTGTTTTCAAACGTCTTATAAAAGTGATGTCTTGCCACCAGAAGAGGTAAAAGAGACACATGACTCTGTACCCTCCAGGCTTATTTGCATGCAGTTCTCTTGCACTTGAGCCCAATCCAATCAGATACCCCTGTGCTGCGATAATGGTTTGTCCCTCTGACAGCAGCTGCTTAGTAGTCTCGGCAATATTGAAAGATGCATTTCCTTATTGGGTGTAAGTAAATGAATATGCATGCGGAGGGCTGAAAGCTTATCACGGGGACTCCTGAGTCTTACCTCGTCTGTCCTGTTTGTATTTACTTCTCACCACTGCACAGAAACAACAGTTCCCACCTTCACACCCCCTTCCCTCTTCACTGACATCACCGTACACAGTATGTGGCTCAATCTCACATCATGTAAGTGCCATATTGTCCCATAAAAAGGCACTTTTGAACAGCACCTCCTAAAAGGCAGGTTGCAACAGGACTGCCTTGCAGAGACTGCTCTTTGTTCTGTGAGTACCAGACAAAATGTTTTCTTGGCAGTCAGTCAGTAGTTAACGTGGATAACAGTAATCTCTTTGTAAATTGAGCTAATACATGAGATGTTTGAGAATTTTGATGCAAACTGATTGATGCTTAATTATCTGTGTATATACTTGTCTTCATGGTGAAACTGAAGAAGGACGTCCTGGCATCATTGCTCTTTACTGTGGGCCTCACAGGTGGAGGGTAGTTGTAATTTCACTCTGTCACTGGAAAGTGCTTTTTCCCACAGAGAGTCATAAATGCATGAAATGGCTTGCCAGAATCTGTGGTGGGGTCTGGGAATTTGGGAGCCTTCGAGAGGAGGCTGAGCACAGTGATCAGCTCATTATCAATGACAGGCTAATGGCAAGCTGACAGGATGAATGGCTGTTTTTGTCAGCAGACATTTTCATGCTCCTATTTATCTGTCCTAATAAGCGGGGCAATGGGCGAAACACCAAAAAGAAATATTTTTCCTTTTAGCACCACTCCCTTTGTATTTACAGTAGTGCCAAATTCCAGTTGACATTTCTAGCATGGTCATTGAGAGTGAGCCATCTGGTATTGCCGGAGACCCCAGGATCAGCGGTCGCCAGCCAGTCAGCTCAGATAATAAATCTCCCGGAGTGTAAGTGAGGGGAGGGAGGCGCGATCCAGCCAATTACATCGCCCGCTGCCCAGGCTCTGGAAACCTACTCACAAAGAAAGCCTCGGAACAAGAGGTCAAAGGGCACAGTTCTGTAGCAGCGCAGTGTAACAATCGCAGGTTTTTCTGCAGCTTGTGCCCGGGGTGCAGTCCCAGCCACCAGCGGAAAGGCAGGAGAATAGGCAGGGAGCACAGCTATTTTGTTTGACCCTGTGGCTTGAATGGGCGGAGGGGGATGAAATAAGTACCAAGAAGTACCATGAAGTAAATTGCAGCGCCAAGGCAGGAATTAAAGAAGTTCCTGGAGTGGGGGACTTAGATAGCCAAGTTTATGACTGCTCAGCCAAATGGGACGGCACAGTACAAATAAACTGCCATATACGCGCACTAATGCAGGCCTCCTGCAGATAATCACATTGTTACATGGACCTGTGGTTTGTGGGTTCAGTTCCTAGGCAAAGTCATTCCAAAGACTTTAAAAATGAAGTCTGCCTCTATTTAGCACTCAGATGTATGTGGGTTAATGGCACTGTGCTAGACTTGTTTGTTAGGCTACTGCACACCACAGAAGTTAGTCTTGGACTCTATGAGGCATGCATTCTTAGACACAGCTTATTTTATATCCTAGTAAGGAACAATAAAAGATATACTGTGCTAACTTTACAGCATTTCACACAGCCTAGTTGCAAAATTGATACTCAAGCCAGAAAATCGCAGGTTCAAATTCCAGGTGGAAAACATTTTTTTTTTACCATTCAGTAAGGAATTTCATCTCGATTTCTTAAATTTAGTTGTTTCCAGCTAAATACAGTGAATGAATAATATAGGGTATGCATGTTGCCATCAAATAAAGTGTTCAAAATAAAGCTTCAATCAAATGTCATTTGCCTCATACGTAGGCTGTATGTGTTTTAAACAACATGAAAAACACATTTTTTTCTGTGTAGATGAGCCACAGCATCCAAAAAATGGCCAGCAGAGAAAGGGTGAAAAAATTCAGTGGTCATAAAAGATGACTAAACCTAATCAATAGTTCTGTGATCATATACAGTGTAACTTTATCATATTATTTTGAGTTTACTTGAAGCTGAAGATAAAACAAATTTACCAATGCAGAAAATCCTTTCATCCACTTCACTGACTGACTTTTTGTGCCTGTTTTTGAAGCCTTTCTTCATGTGGTTGCTTTTCGTGGAATAAATCATTGTTTATGCTGGTTCTATTGCAAGAGGGCTTGTGCAATTCTGAAGTGCTGTGCTGAAGCAATTTTGTTTTGAAATCCACTTTTATGTTGATTCGAACCATTAGCCGCAATTACTACACAGGCCCAGGAACAGCAGTAGCATAAAGAATCTCACCTCTTAGTCTTTTTATGCCGGGTTTTTCTTCCAGGGTACCAGATAGCCTACCGCCTGAATGCCAGCGACCCCAACAAGTTCACCACAGTGGAGGTGGACTCCAACGCCCGGCAGTTCACCGTGACCGGGCTGGCTCCTGAATCGGCCTACGTCTTCCGCATCTCCGCCAGGACCCAGCAGGGCTGGGGCCTCCCGGAGCAGGCCGTGGTCATAACCACGGAGAGGAGAGGTGATGGAGCCCTCACATGACGTACAGCAAATTCATCTCATCCACACCTCAACGTCACACGCCTCAGCTGCACTTTCCCAACACTGTCCGTTCCTTTCAGACGTTTCTGCACCTCGTCTGCTTCCACTCTGCAAATGAGGATGAGATACTCTGACTTACACACCCATAAAGGGGGGGTCCAGTAGTTCAACAATCGACGGTCGATGATCAATAGCTTACCTCATAATTAATATTGTCAATAATAACAATTTTATGTGTAAGTGTTCGTGTAGAGGTTGAAGTAGTCTGTATAAGTATTTCAAAATGGACCCCAGGATGAGGTTTTGTTGGACACACATTGTGAAGTTCACATAGGGTCAACGGCCCCATAAAGGGCTGATTATGAATGCTTGGTAAGAACACATGCTTTATCTCCTCATAGAATCTTGACATCAGTGACAACAGTGCTAGAGTGGCCTTGATAATCAGAATGAATAATGATCTTAATTACTTCAGAAATACCGCCGCAGTATATCAGTTATGTCTATGATCTGATCACTATCTCATGAAATGTTGTTTAATCTCACTGCTGATTTTAATATAAACTATAGATCATACAGTATACCTCCAACAGTATATATAGCGTTGTGAAATGTAGAGAATGTCAGTTATATTTGAACAGACAAAAATAAACTGGAGAACTTCTTACAGAGTGTTCGTCATCCTAGGAAGAATAATTTTGAATCACTCTGAAAGGTCACCACCTTGGTTGATGGTATCCTTTGTAATAATGATCCGCAGATTTTTTGATAAGGATCAGTATAGTTCTACATATAGAAAAAACAATGACTTAGGGTGCTTGACCCCTGCCACCTATCTCTTCCTGGTGCTTGTCATGAACAGGAGAGGCGAGGAATGAGAGGTGTTTCCAAGCAGTAAATGCTGATTAATCAGGGTTTTATAAACTCTTGAGAGACAGGTCACTCATAGACAGAGGGTCAGATCGATATACGTTTTGTTACACCGCAGGCAACTTTAATAAGCTTGATCAATAACTTCTCCTTCTAGAGCAAACAATTAAGGCCTCCATTGAGTTTTTGCATTAAAATCAATGGGCAAGGGTATGCATGCAGTGGTGTGTGTGTGTGGCCTACTACATGTTGTAACCAGTGATACCAGCAGAACAAGCAGTCCAACCCATAGCTACTTTAACTGTAATCTTGTTAAGTATCACCTCTGTCTTCTCCTTACCTTTCTACCTCATACATTCATTTATGATACATTTTTAACATGCCTTCTTTTCTCTGTCATTATTGAATTTATTTCATTGGTTCATTTACGACATACATTTTGAACACGCATTCATAAATTTATTCAGTCATTATTTTTCTCTTGCAGATACTTTTCATTGTCGTTTTTAATCCACATTCAGTTTGATTCTCTGTGTGATTTTTAATGTATTAATTTATTTTAATGTGTGAGGTGCTCTCTGAATGCTTAAATAAGTTTTACTCCACATTTCTTTCCCCCATTTTATTCTAATTGTGTAATGCAGTGTAAACTGCCCTGAGGGGTTGAGTGAACCCTCAGTAGGCCAGTTTTTGACACTGTCCCTGGTCTTGCAACCCCCTATCTATCCCTCACCCCCCACCCCCAGAGCGACCCCAGCCCCCGAGGAAGCTGACCGTTCCCCAGGAGGAGGTGCGGTCGCGCCGGCTGCTGCTCCGCTGGGTCCCGGGAGGGGACGGCTCCTCGCCCGTCCGCTACTTCACCCTGCAGACCCGGCAGCTGCCCGACGGGGACTGGCTCACCCACTCCTCCGCAATCGGGCACAACAGCACCTCCTGGGAGGTGGATCGGTGAGAGCGCCACCTGCTGTCAATCCTGTGCAACTGAACAACCACACACACACGTACAACTGTGACCTCACACAGGAACAGGTCACAGGTAGAGAAGCCACACATCAGCAGAATAACAGCGGGTGGACAGACAGACAGTATTTCCCATATTTGTGAAACCCATTAAAGCGGTGGGTAGGAGACTGATCATATCATGGAGAGGGTTGCAGGTTCAAGTTCGCTTTAGATTAAGGTATTTAAGTGGAACTACTTCACTGAATGTCCAGCATAATTCATCAGTGAATAATGTGTGTGATAATGGACTATGTAAGTTTCATTGGATAATGGAAGTTGAAGCAAACAAAACTGCACTATAATAACAGTAATATTGTAATAATAAAATAATGATAAAGTACTGGTATAATTATAATAATATAACACTAAATTAATATCTTTCCTCTTCAATAACTGCTTCACAGTAAATGCTGAAATATATTTATATATAAATATATTAATACATCTGTCTCACAGGCATTTGAGAGCCTAAACAGAGTCATTTTGTGTAATTAATTCATTCAAAGGAATCAAGAAAGAGCCCTTCCAAAAGGAATGACAGTGAGGATTAGGAACCTGAGGATTGTGCCAAAAGGGAAACTGCGCGACTTCTTTCTACGCCACAGTGCTCCGTTTCGCATTCTTCCCAGGAAGTCTATATTAGCAATAGCCTTACGAAGTGCAACCCCATTGCTGCTGGTTTACAGTGTGGTGTCTGCGATGGAAGTTCATATAACCTTATATAGGGTGCACCACAGGATTTTTTTTTTATCTTGTTCTCATAATGGTTCTCATCTCAGCAGGCCTCTGTGTTGCTGTGCGGTGTAAATTCTATGGCTGGAACGTTATTAAAAGCCGGGAGAGCTCTTTCCTCTGTAGTGATTTATTAAGCCTACCATGATTCGAGAGAGAGGGAAGTAATCCGGTACACAGTTGGTGCCTTAGCGTTGCATGCAAGCTCCACTTTAAGCGTCATGGCGATTATGCTGACCCTGGCAAATTGCCGCTTTACATGCACGCTCATGCTTACTTTGTCTCCGTCCTGATCGCTTCCCTTTCTTCGTTTAGTGCTTTTCCATTCGCCCATTTTTCTGAGCGGTTAGCACGTCATTGGCTGGGTCATGGTGGTGGCTGAGCTGTGAATTAGGTAGTTAAATGGCACATGGGATTGTATGAGAAAAGAAAGCCGGATGCAGTGAATCTTAATAAAACAGACTCTTGAGTGCCGTTGACTTTCTGTATGCCCTTCCGGTCAATTAAACACTTTCCCTTAGTTTCATTTTCAAGTAATAATTGTTTTTCTGGTTTTTGTTTTGTTTTTCATGAAACTTTCTATTTGTTTCAAACTCCAAACAGATATGTCAGTTTATGACAACTGCATTTTTCAGCAGTTGCACAAGCCACTGCTACCAGTTACTTCAAATCCTCCTGTGACAGCTAAGCAATGTATACCATTTCCACCAGAAATCTTGCCATTCAGCAGTGCCATGACAGTTTTCTGTCGTTTTTCCTCAAAAGTAACTCTTTTGTGGATTGAAAGAATGAGCAAGTAGATAACAGAGTAACAAAAGGAGCATAGTGTAGAAACACATTTTGAAGTTGGGTTCAACATGGACATGGAAGTATAAAGTAACAGAAATCATAGTGTGAAAACTGGAGAAATAAGAACCGTAAGCATTTCCACGCTGCCAATACCACCAGATGACTTAAAAACGTGCCAGTGTCCTGTCTCACTTGGTTGAGCAAAGGGTGAAGGAGATTGGGGTCTGGAACCCCCTCTTGGGTCAGTGGAAGGGGCATTTTCTTCAAACGCCCCTGAGCAAGAGTCAGAGTTGAACCATTGCCCCTCAGTCACTTAAATCACACAGCATTTCTCCACTGCAGCAATGGGACTGGCAGGGAAGTTGAATGCAGCTCAGCACTCACCTGTTGACTTTCACCAGCACTGGGCATAAGATGTGCAATGTGCTGTATTGTACAAAAGGACAAAAATTTAGATGGGCAGAGTTTGAGATGGTTGAAGTAAAAATTGATGCAAAGCTTTTTTTCCAGATACATTTTGCTTCAACAAACAAGCGAATGGCATGCTTTAAAGCCAAATGTCTCAGGTGGAATTTGAAATAGCCTTCAGGTTGTGCCCTCTTCCAGGCTGAAACCCTTCACTTCCTACAAGCTGAGGATGATGGCAACCAATGACGTTGGAGACAGCGCCTACAGCAAGGAGACGGAGCCTATCACAACTCTACAAGACGGTGAGTCGAGAGCAAGCCATCACGCACACACAGGCCCTTTTTTCCCAGAAGATTGCATCGATTTGTGAGTCAGGCAAATCTGCGTAGCTCCCCGTTTAAAATTCAAGCAAGAAGTTGAAAAGGCAAAAGCACTCTTCCTAAAATATGCGACCTCCAGTAAATATAATAACTGATTGTCAATCCAAGGTTAGAGTTTGTCATGCTCAGTGGAATGTACTGCCTACCTCTACACTCTCTTCTGTAGAGGGGCATTTTTATTAAGTGTGTTGTTGTGACCTTATTTAATTAAACATATACTTTGCATCGATTTGGATATTATTCATGTGTATGTCATTTTGTGAAGTATAATCATGTACTCTAATCATCAAGTTAAAATAATTTACTCATTTTTTATCAGTAAGCACAGGCTATATTATGTAGTGTTTGAGTGAAAAGAAAAAACTTGGCATTTAGTTCTGGAATTGGCATACAACTAATAGATGCGTTGTTGAATTGTGACACTGTCATGCGGTAGCTTTGATATGGATAACAAATGCAACTAATTGTGACTAAGGAGACCGGAGAAACAAAGTCTTCTCATTAACATAATAGTCATTGGGTGTTGAAAATTTGCATAGGTTCCCAGTGAATAGTGGTTTCCACTCAAAATTCACAAGTTTGTTGTGAGCCTTTTTGTTCTTTTCGGTTCACTCTGTGACACAGTGAGCACAACCCCGCAGGCGTCTGTGTGCCAATTATGCTGCAGCGATTACAATGCGGCAAATGAGCAAAGTGTCGAGTGTGGGCACTGAGACGTGTTACCAGTAAATAATGCATCGCATCGGGAAAGAGTGCACGTGGGCAGATAATGCATCACATCCCCTCAGTAAAGAACACAGTGCAGAGTGCTGAATTCCGGAGCTTACTCTCATTGGGCGAGACCCTGTGTGGGCGGGACAGTGCTTTGCTTGTCCAGCTGAGGTGGTCCACTCTGGCCTGGCGCCAGGAGAAAATACAGAGGGGTGCAGTTGCAATCCACGGGGGGGGGTGTGTAAATACTATGTAGACATCGGAATATAAGGAGGCAACTGGGGGTGCAGAGCAAGCACCGTTAAGCACCCCCACAGCACAGGGCCTGGGTCCACTCCTCACATGCTGCGTGTCTCATTACAGTTCCCGATGAACCCCCCGTCATTGTGGCTGTAAGGCCGTCGACGACCACCTCTGTCCTGGTCCAGTGGCAGGTATGCAATTACACCATTACACGTTGTTCCACTGCCCATTACAGGCTACTGCGGTCCGATCTCTGAATAATGACTCAGCAGCTTACCTTATTAGATGTGTCTGACTGGACTTTGAAGTTACTCTGAAATTTTCTGGGAAAAGTTCCTAAGAATTTGAGAATGAGCTAAAGGAGGAAATACTCCATAGGACACGCTAAGAGCCCACTGTGACAACGCCCCTTTCAGGGCTGACGTATAAATGCTTGGTATGTTCGGCCTAGTGTTCCTCCAGGGTCTTCTTCTCTCATGGTCACCGTTGGCGCTTATTACCACTCATCAGTGCAAAACGCCAGTTAAACAGTGGCGGAATGGAGGATTTATGGAGATTAATGGCTGAGCTATGCAGCTTTTCTCCATTCAACCTTAATTACTTTATTTCACAAATTAATCTATTGATTTTTAGTGTCAATGCAGTGCCTTGAATTAGTACCTGGATTGATTTTTTGAGCTTCTCCTACCTTTCTTTGCATGACATTTTCTTGGCTGTACAAGGGTTAGGCTACATTGGTCAATTGTCAGGTTTTCATCAATTACTTTCTGACACAATTTAATTATTAATCAGAAGCCGTTGTCAAAATATGCAGTTTTTTTTTCTGTTGGTGCTTAAGGTACCTGCCATGCATGTTACGTTTCACTGCTTCATGCTTGATGAGGTACAGTGGCAACAAGCAGGCCTCTGGTCATCCTAAGTTAATTAGCATATAGTGGAGAGGCAGTCCATGTGGAACTCCACTCTCCAAAGGAGCATTAATTAGCTGCAGGGACCTTTATCCACTAGAGATACAGACATTGGGATCCTCACTCCTAAATGTGATGATCTTATGAATAGGTTGCTTGGCCTTAGAAAGTTAATTACTTTCAGATTGGACTTTTTTTCTAATTACCTTCAGCCACAGTGCTCTCCACATTAAGGTCTCAACCTTCATCCTAGACAAATTAATCAGGGATGACAACGATATGCAAGACTGTCTACAAAACCAAGAGTAATCAATTACCCTGCAAGTGCATGTATGTTTTTTTTTGAGCATTTAATACCACACATTCGACTTATGTGACCAGCTTGACCTTTAGTTTAATCTTGGGTGTCGCAGGCGCCCAAAGACGAGAGTGTGAACGGACTCCTGGTGGGATACCGACTGTACTACCGAGAACTCCAGTACGACAACGTTCCTCCGGAGTCAAAGGCAACAGCTAACAGCTCGTTACTGCGCGCCGATATGACAGGTAGGCAGGAACCTGATGTTCAGCCAACCAGCTTCCCTGTCCTCTATTCCTCTTTATTGGCTGTCATTATGATAGCCCAGCCTTCCTTCACTTTTCAATGACATGTCCCTGTTCTGCACATTCATTAAAAAATGCAGTGTAAGACTGAAAAACTCTGGAGAACAGTCTCTAAGACCTGATACATCCCCTTTTGAGGCTGTCGTTGTGATAGCTTTGGCAAGAACTGTGTGGTGCTTTTTTTTACCTAGGCAAAAAAAAACATTAATTTAAGGGCTGATCACACAGCTGACTGTCATGCCGTGCTATTGGTCCACTGATGATATCTATTGTCTGCTTTACAGGACTCTTTCCAGAGTGTAAAGCAACACTGGAAAATACAGAATCACTGTCTGACACTTCCCCAAACAGCCAAAGTAGCACTGAACGCAGTGTGTCAGTATACAATGTTCCTGTTAGGTCAAGCCCAGCATGCCATAGTTTAACCTGACTGTTCCTTGAACGTTTTGGCACAGCTCCCTTCACGAGAGCTTACCTGATAATTATTTTCCGGTGAATGGCTTGATAAGTGTCCAGGATGAGGGGAGCTCTTTAAATGCCAGGCCTGTGTGTTCTGTGGGGCATCATGGCTTAAGCCCCCAAAGCTCAGCAGTGAGCGGTGCCAGAGCTCTCTAACGTCCGTGACAGGGAGCCAGGTATTGAACCTGTTTTGACAAATTGGATGCAGTGTCGACACTGCTTAATGCACAGGCCTGGAGCGACCGAGCGAAGGAGGCACATTTAATCTTTAGCCAATGGTATGGACAAGAGTGAAATATCCTTCCCTCTTTCACAGATTAAGCCCCACGGAGGATGTGCATTGTGAGATAATAGATGATAGGCCTCACCTTCTCACTTCTGACGGCACAGTAGCGGGGAATCGATTTGTAATGTCACGGTAAAAAACAAAGTTCATGCCACGCGCGTTTCCCCGCGGGCAAGCAGTTCTTAAACGTGACAAATGTGCCCACGCAGTTTCCTTATAGGACATGTGTCATTGTGTTGTCGCAAGATTACATAGGAAGGTTTATTTCATGTGGTTTTGAAGTGGTAAATATAGTATACTGCAGAGCAGGAGCAGGGCACCATCAAAGATATTGTCACACAGTACGTGCATTAACGTTTACACATTGAATGTTTTAAACCAAAGTGAATGTGAACTGTGTAAGCATTTTAAGATGAATCCCAGCTGTGCTTCTTCTTGACTTTCATTTGGGGTGCACGCACCTCATACCTAGATTACAGTGCCAAGATTTCACTCACCTCATGAAGTGTGTCACCACTGGGATAGCCTGTGATGGACAGCTGGCTCAAACTAAATTGCAAAAAGGATTAACAAAATTGGACGGCATCACACAGACATCCTTGCAGTTGTCTTTTTTGTTGTTATACTTCTCTCTGTTATATCATACACCAGTTTTGCTCTTGATCTATAACAGGCGCTCTCTCTTTTTTTTCCTTGTTGCTTGTCCAAAACAGCCAAAAGCTCTTTCAAGACAGTGAGCAGTGCATCGTCAACAGAATTCGAGCTAACGCGTAAGTTGCGGTCAATTAACGACTTATTTAATGTGATCTTCTTTGAAGCTTGAGCAAAACAGTTGTGTTCCCTCTGGCAAAGGCATATAGCCTAATCCCATATTCTCTTCTCTTCTCTTTTAATAAGCCCTTCCTCTTATCTATCTGTTTTGGCTGTGAATGGGAACAATATGGCCTCCAGACTCGGTTCTGTCCCCTTCCGCAGTGCACAGTCTTAGATGTTTATCTTGCACTTTTAAGTGGTATAAGGAACCACACCTCTCTGGTCTACAGTATGTTACAGTAATATGCAAATGCTGTGATTACAAAGCATATCACAAAGACAGTATAAAGGGAAAGTAAATTGAGTAGCAGCCCTGAACAAGAGTAACTGATGAACTCAAGGACAAGATTCAATCTAACCTCAATGTGGTTTTTCCTGAAATTTTAATGATGAACATAGTGTTACATTCTTTTGATTATTAAACAACGTATCATATTGATTTTAGCATCTGCTAAATGATCTGACATCATTTTGTGTAAGCGAAACATTTGTTTTCAAAAGGGTATCACAAAAAGTAAAGGAGAATGTGTTTTGCAGCTACATGTGTTGAATATGGCCCTGAGAGAAGTGTAAGAATTATTCCCACTTTATACAGTGGTAAATTTGACACAATACAGTATTATGTATTTTGCCTTTTGTATTATGCCTTCAGCATAATCTCAGTATCTTCATTTCCAATCACGGTCTTAATTTTCTTTGGGGCATAATGTAACACCAAAATAGCCCAGAGTAGCTCAGTATCTGCGCTATAAAGCATCTAGGCCATGTCCACACGTACACGGGTATTTTTGAAAATGGGGATGTTCCTCCTTTCGTTCTTAAAAAAATCTCCGTCCACACAAAAACGCAAACACACGCTGTCAAGTGCATGCTAAACCATCAGGCGACGATATAACCCTAACCGTAAAGCCATGTTGGCCAATCATAAGCCTGAAAATAAAGTTATTACGGCGCACACTCTGACATCACAAGCCAAAAACTCTTTTTCCCTGTCTACACGTGATCACTGAAAACGGAGTTTCTGAAAATCTTCACCCTGGAAGGCGTTTTGCAAAAGATCCGTTTTCAGTGACCTAAAATGCCGGTTGCATGTGGACGAAAGGCCAAAACGCATAGAAAAAGCTACGTTTTTAAAAATACCCTTGTACGTGTGGACAGGGCCCTAGTCAGTGACCATATTAAAGTCACCAAACTCACAGAATTGTTTCAGTTGGCTTTCTTTACTGTCATCGCCCTTTGGGCAGAAGCATGTTTTGCTCTGTCTTTTTTAGACAGCACACCTGAGGAACTTTACTCTTTAGCCTTGACTGTTGACTGAAGCCTTTATCTTCTCATTAACAGCAACAAAAGAGGTGCAATCAGATTGTCCACTCTTGGCCTTGTGATTCAACCTTGACCTCTGGTGGTGGAACATTGTTACTGCACCCCTTTGATACACAGCCAAATGTAATACCCAGGGAGCGAGGGTGATAAAGACCTGTGACAGAAACAGTTTTCTTTATATGAACACCTTCTTGCTTTAAAGATAAAATCTTAGAAAGCAATGAATGGGAAGATTGCAGGCTTTGTAAGGGCATAAAGATAGCTGTGACAAAAGGGGCGACTAGCCTGTGTATTTTTACTGAATATCATAATGGTGAAATACATCCAGCCAAATAGTGGAAAATAGAATGTGCGTATGCAGTAAAAGATACAATCATTCGCGTTTTTTTGTGAGCGCCGAAGTGAAGATTTATTTCATAATACTTTTACAGATGTTATTCTGCAGTTTCAAACTAGGAAGGCCTCTTTTGCAGCATCTAAAACAATCATTTGCCAGAGAAAAATAGCATAATATAATAACGACTGAGAATGCATTGTCCTGATATTGACTGTGGCATTAAGAGAAATGTGATTGCATTCTATTATGTTGTAGCTCTAAATCTAACAGTTGTTTTACTGCTCTTCTAGACTGCGGAATGCATCTGGCATTTGTGATGTTTTGTCATTCTTCAGTGCAGATTCATCTATTTCTATGCTTGTCTTTTTTTTTTTTTTTTTGCAGAGCTGAACAAGTACAAGCGCTATGAGATTGTGATGACGGCCTACAATATCATCGGAGAGAGCCCACCCAGTGCGCCTGTGGAGGTGTTTGTGGGAGAAGCAGGTGGGGAGC
The DNA here is from genome assembly GCA_019176425.1 of Megalops atlanticus. Taxonomy (NCBI): domain Eukaryota; kingdom Metazoa; phylum Chordata; class Actinopteri; order Elopiformes; family Megalopidae; genus Megalops; species Megalops atlanticus. Next base: position 21,486,892 of record CM032893.1, read on the forward strand.
TGACAGATAGCAGAGCTCAGGGCTCAGGAAAAACAGCTAGGACTGAGTGCTTTTGGCAGTACGCACCAAATGCTGCGAGATTTCGTATATGTACCACCACCGATGCATACACAATTCCCCATGCAATTGCGGGATTTAGTGGAGCGGTGAATACAAATCTCACATAATGAACTGATGGAGCTTATTAATGGGTTATTAACACGGCAGAAGAAATGCCAGATGGGAGATTATGTGAAAGGGATGGGAGAGGGATCACCGATATAAGTTTAATTAAAAAACCTGGTGAGTTCAACGGGAAAATTTTGCATGGCTGCTTAACGGTGAAGGTGGAGGTTGTGGAGTGCTTTTACTGTACGCTCAGCTGGGACTTCACTTCCCATCAGCGCCTCTGCAAAGCCTGATGATGTCAACGCTGATCATTAATTTAGAACAGCTGGGTATGTGTGTCAGGCATGTAGCATTGGTGGGAACCCTGACAATATGCCTCGCTTTCCGCTGTTAGGGAGGGGAAGTATTCAAGGGAGCACATAGATGTTTGCCCTGGACCCACTGCCAAGGTCAGAGGAGCCACATTGAATAGATGATGTTATTTACTTGCTTAGGATATCTTCTAATCTGTTTATACAACTGAATGTTTGCTGGAGCAATTAAGGCAAAGTGTCAAACCCATAACCTTCGCAAACAGGCCCAAATGAGAGTCAAACGCACAGCCTTCACGTTCAGAGGCTAGAGCCATAACCATTATACAACACCGCCTTCCACGCAAGGGGCTGTGGGGTCAGTTTTGTGTGTAATATCATGTTTCCACTTGTTTATCTGAGGGGGAAAGAGGTCATAGTCAAACTGAAAGGAAACCATAGAAAAGTTTCAGTAACAGTGGCTATGTATGAGGATTGACGCCAACGCTGGCCTTCGATATGGTCACATAACCCATTCAAATGTATAACCATTCATTTAGGTCACTTTAGGTTAGCTTTTTTTCCCTATCTTCTGCCTTTTGGTGGCTTTTCCATTGATGTGCTGTGCAAAAATATATTTCCAGCATCTCTTGCGCTCTGTGTGGATCTTGTAATTGGGTGTGCTCAGCATGCTTAAGTTTGTCCCAGTTATTTGTGTCCAAGGCTGCTGTAAAATAAGACCTTAGCTGATAGGTTTACCAACCCAGGCATGGATTTATAAAGGGCCTGAGATACAACAAGGTGAAGACGCTAAAATGTTTCCTCTTCTGCTTTTAGTAACCTTATTGAATTATTTGCATCTACAACTGTGTTGCACTACATGTATTATTGACAGTTATTTATACACCAGAGGGTGTGTCTGCTTTTGTTGTTGCAATGGTTGCGTCTAGTTTATTATCTGCATTTCATAATATTTGTGTCTGTGAATTAACTGTGTGTTGTATTGTGTCAGGTTTATCAGCTGTGTTGGTCTAACAGTTGTGTCTGGTGTATTAGCCCTACATTGTACTGTGTTAGTTTTTTATTTCCCTTTTTTCACCCTGATGGTGGGGTGTTGTGCATTAAGTCTACCTTGTCATTATACCTTATACACTCGGGTAGGAGCACTGAAGCACAGTGAATACACTCCCATGTAGCCAACTGCTAGATTCCACATGAAATCCCACAATGCGCCATGGGAGAACAAGCACCGAATGGAGGATAGACTTGACTCCCAGTACGGTCATGTGAGGAGTTAAGCACCTAGCAGGTCACTAGAGGGTGCTAATGAGGCGACTCCGGCCAACTCACAGTAACCCACCCAACCCCTGCTGGTACAAAGCCAGTTATGTTGCAACGCTCTGAACGCTCAGTCATTGTTGGCTAACAACAGCCCAGACTTGGAGCTGCAATGCCTTGGGCTGTAGGGCCCAACCTGCACTCAGAATGAATACCTTTATCAGCTGAGCCCCTGGGAAGCGGTATGTGTTTGGTATATTAGCTGTGCATGGAAGTGCATATGTGTTCTGTACTAGCTGTGTATTGAGATGGTTGTGTGTGCACTATTAGCTGTGTGTTGAAATGGGTATGCTTGCTGTGTGAGCTGTGTGTTGAAATGGTTGTGCAGGCTATATAAGCTGTGTGTGGTCTTGTTTGTGCTTGCTCTCACAGCTCCCTCAGTGGCCCCACAGAACATCCAGGTCAACGCTCTGTCATCCACACAGCTGGAGGTGCTGTGGGAGGCCCCGCCCATAGAAACTCAGAATGGCAACATCCAGGGCTACAAGGTGAGGAGGCCGTGCCCTCCCTCTAGTGGGGCTTGTTGGAGGAATGACTAGACTTATGTTTTTAACCCTGAAAACTGTGTCCACATTGGTCTCTGCCACGTGAAAGAAAAACGTCAAATGTTTCTCACTGAGATGATGTGTTTTTGGTTTGTTTGCAGGTGCTCTGATTTCATTTTCTCTCTGGAGACTGAAAGGGCTAATTTCACTGTCTTAGTACAGTCATTTAAACCTCAAGTCTAGACAAGTGGACCATGGGCAACAGACACAGGGATTCTGTTATATTATTAGTATAGTGGGTGTTTCTAGAGTCCATGGTCTATTAGAATCTAACAGACAGGAAGTGTCTGTTCCAGTTCCAGGGGATGAGGAGTCATTGTTCCAGTGCTGATAAGAGTTCAGTGGTCTAGTGGCCTTAACTCAAGGTTTAAACTCCAGCGAAGGTTGTTGCAATTTCCCCAGAAAAAAGGTCTGGCTTTGTTTTGTAAAATTGTCCATTTCTGTTTTTTATGTCTGGTATTTTGGCTGCTGATTCACTATTCAGTGTGTAGCAGTAGTGTTGTAGTGTATTGATTGTTTGACATAACAGAGTCAGTGGTATATTTTAAAGATCTAATCAAAGCAGTGAATTCTGCTGAAATTACTTTTCACCTGGGATGAGCAGACATAGAGGGTAGCTATTACAGCTTTGGGGTTTGAGAAATATTCTTTAATATACAGGATATTGACATAAGAAGTTTGAAGGAAACTGCACGACTTGAAAAAATGTATAAGCACTATATGTATGGAATTATTCAGCATGTGTGCACTCATGTGTTTGGCTACTGAGAGATTGCTGCAGGTGTTTAAAATAGGAATGACATGCACTGAATTCTGAAAAAAGCATTATGAAAAACTGGGATTTTTTTCCTCACTCTGTCTGAAAGGGTTCAGTTCCTTTGGGATGGCTGATTACCTGCTTTTTTAAACTTGTATAAGATCCACTACTGGGAGCAGGATGGACAGAATGAGACAGAAAAGGTGAAAATCCTGTTCCTCCCGGAGACAACGATCAGGCTGAAGAATCTCACCAGCTATACCTCCTATCTGGTGAAGCTGTCAGCCTTCAACGCGGCCGGTGACGGGCCCATGAGCGAGCCCAGGAGAGGGCGCACTCTTCAGGCAGGTGAGCACAGGACTTTTTTCCTAAATGGGCTCCGGGGAGCTGAAGTCCATAAGTTTAAAATTGCTTTGCAACTTCTGGTATTGGATTTCACAGTCACTGGCGCTGGTGCAAAGCCTTGGTGACCGTTCACCTCCCTTCTGACAGTCCCATTCCCTGTTCTATCAGATCAACACACGTGATGAACCAGAACCTGATCACACATGCAAAATGCTTCACATTCATTCGTGCTGATTGTCTTTTTTCAATTCATGAATTTCACATCATGAATCACGCATCAAGCACATGCCTGCACAGCCGCTTGTAGAATGTAGGGACTATAATTTTGACTGTGATGCTCTGTGTTGTAAGGAATAGAACAATATTCTTGTTCTACAAAACCCCTCAGCACATGGCTATTACCACACCTCCAAGGATTGTGCCACGGCACTGAGCCAATCCTCTGGCCTTTTGTTGTACAGACATGTGAGTTCCACGGACTGGTCACTGTAGGACATGCCTGAGGCGCTCTTATTTTATAGGTGGTAATTTATGTTGGCAAAAAGAAGTCGACCGGGTTTCTCGTGTATCTGTTTTTCCCACGCGACCCAGTTTGATGGAAGTGTAAGCCAATGGTGTTTGATGCACAGTAGCCGTGTGGAGCTGTTTGGCCCGGGGCATTTCCTTTGAGAAACGGGCATAAATTACCCACAAGGCACTTCAGACTTCAGAACAGTAAAAAAAAGTGTGTGTATATATACAAGCACATTGCATTGATGTTTTTCAAAAAGGTTATTCATGGAATGCTCATAAACAAAGAGGGTGTGTGGTCTGAAGTTGGCATTTTAGTTTTTCAGCTTTTAGCTGGACACAGATGATACAGTCACAGAGCAGAGAGATGGCTTATGTAAATGTGGTATAATAAAGATGCACCCCAGCTTGCCCACACATTTTAGTAGTTTTTCTTTTTTTTAAGTCTTGATGTTTTCATCTTGCACTACAAAAATAAAGGATGGATTCAGCTGAAGTATCTGGTTTATCATTTATTTAGCAGATCTCAGTTTGGCATCATATGGCAGTCATACAATAGAGAATGTACTTGTATAGAAGAGCTCTAACATTTAAGAGGCTGAGATTGTGACAAAACCTGCTTTAAGTCAATTTTGTCATGAAGATGCTTTGATACATTAGGCGTATGCTGTCAGTTTTCTGCAGCAGTGTTGAGTTTTTTTTTCCCCATTTTCCTAATCTCTGCCTGAAATGATTTCTTGCTTTCTTTTGAAGCTCCCAGTGTCCCTAGCTTCATCACTTTCTCTGAGGTGTCCACCACCATGCTCAATGTGTCCTGGGGCATGCCGCTGTCCCCCAACGGTGTGGTGGAGGGGTACAGAGTAGTGTACGAGCCGTCCGCCCCAATTCATGGTGAGTGGCATCTCTCTCTCTCTCTCTCTCTCTGTTTCATGATAGAGTCTGATGTAGTTCAGTGCCTGGACACAACAGGGCCTTTGTATTGTAGAACCCGCATAGATAAAGGTACTGAACAGATCCATGAAAATCTGTCACATAGATGACTGATCTGCTGTAGTCTTTTTACACCAGCTCCTCACTGCCACGCACATTTTTCAGGGAGCTATGAACACAAGTCCTTCAGTAACATCCGTAGTTAAAGCTACTTCACGACTAGATCTATTTAGTGTTCTACCTAATGAAAATGTTACAGCTTTTGTTTGTTTTCAAAAGAAATGAACTGTGGGAATTGTGTTAATGGCCTGATAAATTGCACATTTTGCTAGAGATGTAACAGAATGTAGCTTTCTCCATTGCCTGAGCTGTGTTGCTTGTTGCGGTGCTGGGTTCAGGAGTGAGTAAGGTGGTGACGGTGGACGTGAGAGGAAACCGGCAGCGCTGGCTGAAGGTGCGAGACCTGACCAAGGGCATGACCTACTGCTTCCGAGTGCAGGCCAAGACCATCAGCTTTGGCCCCGAGCTGGAGGCTAATATCACCGCGGGACCCGTCGAAGGTGAGACCCAGCTGGCAGCCCATCCAGAACAAACAAGCAACCCCACATCCACCAAGAAGTCCTGGCTGCTCATATTTGGAGATCATCATGCTATGTCAGAGCATGTTGGGAATTCACAACAGGAGAGCGACAGTGGGCAGCAGTGTAGCAGGACTTAGTTGCTGGTTCGATTCCCTGCTGGGGCACTGCTGCTGTACCCTTGGTCAAGGTGCTTAACCCGCAGTTGTCTCAGTAAATGTCCAGCTGTATAAATGGATAGCGTGGTATGGTAGAGGAAGGCTGAACCAGCACAATTGACAGTCACCGACCTCATCCACAGTGCATTCTGCTGCACAGTGTACTGTAATCCAGAAAGGAAGCAATGTTGTTGTGTGAACAGGACAAATAATCTACATTTGTTGTCACACTTTAATGTTTAATGTTGTTTGCACTGGAATAGAATTATGCTTAATGTTGTTGCACTGGCACAGAATAAAAAAAATAACTGTGGCAGTACCAGCCAGCTAGCCAGACGGCTAAGCAGTCACATTCAAAATGTCCCTCATCTGTGTTAGCCTCGGGAACAGTTTGTTGTTATTTCTGGCCCGCTTAATTGTCTGCTGGAGTGAATGTGTGCAGTTCTGTGTTAGGTGGTGCTCCTCTTCATTACAGTACATTCATTACATTACATTACCCAGAGTGACTTACATAGGTTATACTTTTTTTTTTTTTACAATGTTATCCATTTATACAGCTGGATATTTTACTGAGGCAATTGTGGGTTAAGTACCTTGCTCAAGGGTACAACAGCAGTGCCCCAGCGGGGAATCAAACCTGCAACCTTTCAGTCATGCGAGTCCTGTGCCTTAGCCACTATGCTACACTGCTGCCCAAATTACATTGCATCCTCTTCAATAACATCACTGGTAAAAAAATCACTTCACCAAAAATTCAGGTACTGAAATGCCAGCAGTTGTGCTGACCCTTAACCATGCAACCAGTCAATGCCATAAAACGTTGTTTGACAGGTCATCACATGTTGGCAAGGAAAAACAGCTTCATTCACACAGACTGGCCCTAGATTTCAGATGGCCAGTTCTGAGATTTGACCCACTGTTTTGCTGCTGTTTTCTCCATCTTCCTCCAGTTTTGCCAGCTTGGTGTCATGCGGGTGTCTTGTTCATGATGTTTATTATTTAATGGCCTGAATGAGCAAATGCTGTCTTGTTCTTGAGATGCACCAAGCAGCGCTGCGTCACTCTGTAGATAGTTGATGGTGCCGGGCAAAGGCAAGTAGGTTCCCTCTTTGAGTTGGGTTCTGCTCGAGGTTTCTTCTTTTTAGTAAGGGAGTTTTTTTTTGCCGCTGTTGCCGTAGGCTTGCTCTTGGGGGTTCAGGCCTGGGATCTCTGTAAAGCTATTTTGTGACAAATTCTCTTGTAAAGAGCACTATACAAATACAGTTGAATTGACAGAACTTTTATTCACCTTCATTATTTAAAGGGAATTTGTTTTGCACATGCAAGTAAAGCATAGGCAATAAAAGTCAACAAACATGACACATTGCATAATTAAAAAATAGACAGTACAATTAACAATAAATATAACAAGCAATAAATAAATATATAAGACAGATTAAAGGGTAGTAGTATATGTGGCAGTCAGAAATATGAAAAATGATCCAGCTATTGATGATGTGTAACATCACTACTTAAGCATAGAAGACATTCCTGGGGGCTCCCAAGTAGCTTGGTGCTTAAGGAGTTTTCTTTGAACACAAGCTGAGCTCTGTGGCCCAGGCTCAATCCCAGCCTCCTTGCCTGCCAGCACTGACTGGGAGCCCACAGTGGCGGAACAAATTGGCTTCGTTCTACCAGGGATAGGGCTGGGTAGGTCACCCAGGGCTCCTTGTGATTCTTCAGGCACCTGCAAGGCGCTCGGATGATGTCGGAGGAGTAGCGCCTCTCCAACACTGAGCACCCGCTCTGCTGTAGTGCGCCTTGACCTATAGAGTGAAAAATAGCCACTGGGGATGTGGAAATGCTCCTGAGGAAATGCAGTGGTGTCACTGTCAGACAAGCATATTGCACTGTACAATTAACAATTACAATGTAAGGTTGCATAAAGGGGAAAACAGCAAAAAAAGAGATTCCAACTTGCTGAATGAAAAGATTGCTCTTTTGGCTCTTGCACAGGGCATTTGATACTGGCCACCAGAAGGCAGGGCTGTGTACTCATGATATAAAGGATGTGTGAGGGATCAGCAGTTATTTTTGAACAAGACAGTGAATGTACTGCTAAGATAAGACTGTAATATTCGGCAAGGGAAGGCCAGAGATTTTGCAACCAGCATTTATTATTTTATTGAGTTTGTTTCTGTGTTGGGTACAGAGAGCCCCTCCCCAGCATGGAATGTTGAAGGTCAGCACACTTTATATAAAGGTTTTTTTAGAATGAGATCCACATTAGTTTGTCAACCTTAAAACTCCTTAGCACCTCTGTTGGGGTTTGGCATACCATGCCTCGGTATGGGTTTTCCGTATGGATTTGTTATCAGTTATTTTGCTTGGACATGATTTCTGTGCTCACTCCCTGTTTGACCACTGGAGTTAGATAGTAACCACTAGTTCTGAAGTCACTGACTATCTCTTTGATTTTCTCTGTGTTCATGAGATGGCAGTTGTTGGTGCACCACTGTGTAAAACATTCAGTCTCCTCGCTGTAATTATCCTCACTGTATCTGGCTATATTCTTACTTCAAAGAACCAGCTGCAGTGCATAGGACAGAATTGAGGCACAGTAGTACTGCAGGACAATTTATGTGTACTATCCATAAATATTATGGCAAAATTTATGTTGTGTTACAATGAAGGAAAACAGCATTACAAAACAGCATGTGCTCATACACATGTTTGTGTTCAGATCATGAAGTGACCTTGAATGTTGCCAGCATGTACTTCAGGTAGCATAATACCATATCTTACTTATTCTGTTCTATAACAATATATTGCAGCTTTAGCCTCACAAAGAAGGAGCTTGTAGTCTAATACCAAATGGAGCACCCTCCAAAGTGCCCCAAAGTAGTGCCCTTAAATCCCTCTTATGTTCAAACCGTTGTGAGGCCCCAGGCATATCAAGAAACCCCAAGTCCCCACTGTGGCACTAAGCATCGTTGTTCAGTCCAGAGTGTAAAGAAATGCCTTTCATTTTAAACTTTGTGTTGCCTGAGGTCTGAAGCGAACCTTCTGCGCATTTAATGGTCCTGTTCACTATACACTGTGTTTGTCTGCAGGGTCTCCTGGACCTCCAAGGGAGATGTCAGTCACGAAGTCTGCCTCATCCATCACCATTAATTGGTCAGCAGGAGACACAGGGGCTGGGCCTGTCACAGGTTACGTCATTGAAGCGCGTCCTTCAGGTGAAAAGCAGCTTCGTCAAAACTGCTTAAAAGTCACCCACCCACACAGTAGTGTGCGATGGGGACTTAGAGTACTGAATTAATTTAAACTTTGCCTTGAATTAAACAGAACCATCCATAAATCTGAAAGCATAAATCAAATGCAAAGTTAAGCTTTTGTATATCTTTTGTCAAAGCACTGCTTGTTCCTCTGGAAAATATGTAAGCTCTATTTGTCCTGGGATTTTGTTCAGTCATCAGCAGATGAAATGAAGCTCAGTCCCTGTCCTTAAAAAGAAGGATGTTTACCGCTGCCAAACAACAGTATTATCTGCATTAAGTCGATATTGCCTCAGTTACAATGTTATGAATTTATATCTGCGCTCGAGTGGATGTCACAAAAGCTGGGTATACAGTATGTTATTGAGAGAGGAACGGAGGAGTCCTTTCAAAGGACATTTATTATGGAATAGAAGCCATGTAAGTGACCCCGGACAAGGGCACCTGCACAGTAAATACATAATGTAACATGATGTGCGCAAAGAAGAACATTCAGTGAACTGTTCAGATGTCCAAGAGCACGATCACATTTTCTTTACATGGAACATGTTTTCCCTCTGTTTGCAGACGAGGGCTTATGGGATACATTTGTGAAGCACCTGCCCCCTAGCAGCATATCCCACTCGGTCAATCTGGACCGTCTCAGGCAAGGTGTGAGCTACCAGTTTCGGGTGCTCGCAGTCAACAAGTTTGGCTACGGTGAGCCAAGTGTGCCCTCTGCTGCCTTGTCAGGTAAGTACACTGTACATGGCCTCAATGTTTTTTGCACTTAATAGTACAAGAAGTGTAGTTGTTCCAGATTTGAGTGGAAAATGCCCACTCCTATTAAAGGCCAAAAATCGTATGGTAGTCTAATTGTGTTCTTATTGGTCTTGAAACTGCAGAATACAGATCCCATAGTAACAGTTCCCATAGTAACAGTGGTCGTTTTAGTGGTACAAGCAGTTGATTCAGGCCCCTGTTCAGTCTAACCACAGTGCTATTTGTCCAGCAAAGTTTACCCTTCAGGTCAATGTGCTGATATCCCCGAACTGTAAGAGAAGCAAATATTTGGAAAAGCCAATAGCTCACTGTAAAAAAGATCTGCTCTTCTACTTGTTACCCTTGTATTCATAAGGGTATTCACACTCAGAACTGAGAGAACAATATCATTAAATAAAGAAATTAGCAGTATTATCTGTGGTAAGTTCTAATAAAATCTGCTGTCATCTGTTGTAATATTTAGTTTTTTAGAACGTATTGCCTCATTAATTCATTTCCTCTGGTGTAAAAGTAGATACAGTATTTCAATCCTTGGGCAGAGAATGATATCATTTTGTATGTCTTGAGTTCTGCTATAAGGCATGCATTTTATATGTGATACAGGAACTCACCCTCAATTGCACTCAAACTTAATTTTTCAAATGAGCCACAAGATGTCAATGAACTAATGAAAACCCAGAAGAGGGTTGAGTTCCGTGTGTGGGTGTATGTGTATGTGTGTGTGTGTGTGTAAGTGAGTGAGTGTAATGAATGGGAAAGGAAAGAAAACAAGGTGCTTTCTAGCACTTTCATAACAAGGCCCAAAAGGGAACCAAAACGGGAACTCGCCAGTGGGAAGGAACCTTGGCCTCTCCAGACAAGCTAGTTCTGTGTCCTGCCTAGACTGGGGTGTGTGACTGACTCTTGGGAATAGCTCCAGTGTTCCAGTCTGTTAATTCATAGTTGAGTTTGATGTGTGTATTTATCCAAGAAAAGGGCCAAAAATCTAGTTCAAAAACAAAAGAGGACATGGGACCAGAAAACATCTTTGTAAAAAAAAAAAACTGAATAGCTAGCTTTGTTGTAAGCTACTCGGGATCCAGTAAACCACCACAGGCTCATACAGTGTTTATAGCAAAGCAACTGTACACAGATACCTTCAGATACAATTGCATAACCGTGAACACAAAACAACTAGAAATTTGGCAAGCAACTGCCACCATCTTCATGATACTATACATATATATACTTTTCATTCAATACATTTATATTTACTTCTTTTCATGTTGCCTTGGGTTAGAGGGTAGTTAGTTCTACAAGTACACTGAAAACCCTCTATTATAGATTGTTGATTGTATTCACAGTGCAGACTTTCTTTGATTCATCACAATTCAACACAATCAATGCAAATTCTATGTGGTCTGCCCTGCAGATCATCCTCTTTTAGCACTAAATAGTACTGTGCTACAGTTCATACTTTGCCTTTGGTGCTATTAAGCCCCATACAAATAGAGTAATCATGCACACAAGGGCATTTCTGCTTTTCAAGCCACTGATTTACAATGCCGGTGAGGGCAGGACAGGGGGCACTATTGCACTGTATATGATTTCGTAGCAACAAAGTAAAGATGTGTCAGAGCGCCACAGTCATTGAATAGGTTGACTGGCCTTGTGATAGGTGTTCTTGTGGCTAATCTGATCCCGGGAGGCTATGTGTAAAATCCCACAGTTAAGTCGTTACAAAGACTTGAAAAATCCAGCCTCCTTCTCTGCACCTGGCAGTCAGCATTGAAGAGATGTATTGTGGGAAATGGTCCCAGACAAGAGTAGGGTCCTTTCTGGGGGTCCTATCTGGTCGGGTGGTGTACTTGCTGATCAGGTTGCTTTACAGAACACAGAACTTCTATGTCACAGCTCAGTGTTGGGTGTGTAACACAGATATTTAAATCCTTAAGATGGTACCTTTAATGTCCAAAACTCCATTGGAAGCCCTAGACATGCGGTGTGACAGATTCCTCTTCATTCTATTCAGAATAAATACCCCTCTTATCTGGTCATAACAATTCATTAGTCAGTCTGAGATAAGCTTTTATGAGATTATAGGTTTGAAGGGCTTTAATTGGTATGATTATATTCCTGGTTCAAGGTTAATTGCAGTATAACATTCATGAATACACTGCATGCATGCTCTTTTGCATGTTGTGTTTTTTTTTTATTTCACGGACTGATTATTATTACAAAATTATTCAATTTGTTTATAAATTATACAGATGTTAAACATTCTGTTATAAGGGAAGTAGCTTTAATGAGATTATTAAATTATTAAAAAATTTTTATTTGGTATTTTGACCTGAAATGTATTTTTGAGAATAGGTCAATGTGCTCTTGAATGAAGATAAATGGAACAAAATGGCAACTCTGCGAAGTCAACCTTGAGAATACGAATTAATATTTCTATGGTATTTCTCTGAGGAGTTTAATGTTTTAAGCAATCTATATACAAAAATAAAACCCATTGAAACCTCTTAGTTGGACAAGTGGCTGATTTATACACAAGTGTTGAAAGCTGACTGTCAGATTCACATGTGGCTGGTCAAGCCAGGAGGCTCTGTGTTTTCCTCCTGGGGTGGTGTGACCTCAGCATAATGTCAGATACACAACTGGCAGAATGGCACAAACTTCAGAGCTTCCTGCCACATTGGGAATACAGGCCAATCTCTGTGCACATTTTGTTCCTGAATAACTTAATGCTATCTCTCTCTCTTTCTCTCCCTCTTTCCCTCACACATACACACACACACACGTATGCATGCATGCACGCACACATACAAACACACACAAACATGCATGTACACTCACACGTATGCTCACACACTCAAACACTTACCCACATACACACACATGCAGCTCAGTCAGAGACGCCTTTCTATGAGGACTGGTGGTTCCTGGTTGTCATGGCTCTGTGTGGTCTGATCCTCGTGCTGCTTGTCGTCTTTGGCCTGGTGCTACATAGCCAGAGCAGGAAGTACAAGAGCTGCAGCACTGGTGAGTTTGTGTGTGTGTGCGTGTGTGTGTGTGTGTGTGTGTGTGTGTGTGTGTGTGTGTGTGTGTGTGTGTGTGTGTCCATCTCTGATTGCACTGAGGCTTTCATGATACCATGACAATGTTAAAGCTACCTAAGCAGAAGTGTCCGACAGAGGCAGAACCATTCTTTTCATCAGAGTCGCCAGCGGGACCTTGGCAGCATTTTTATCTGAGGGGCACAGTAAAAGAATGCCAAATTACCCTCTTTGCTGCTATAATCTAGTCTGTCCTGTCCTGATTCCATCTTACTGGCCATGTTCATTTAATGAAAACATGCAGAATGAGAGAAAAGAACTGAACATTTATCAGTTGTCAGAAACCAAACAGTAGCATTGAAGGGATTTACAAGTGGTGAATAGGAGCTTGTTAAATGTAAGTGTCCACCATTACTAGAGACAAGTCAGGCATGTGAACCCATTCATTGATGGTTTGTCTAAGTTGTCATCATGTTTGTGTAAGGTGGTTGTGAGTAGGCAAAGGGTTATGCCCCTTAGTTAATATGGCCCTGTGTAGATGTTGATATATGATTATTTTAGTGTTTAGTGTTATCATTGTAGATGGTTGTTATAGTGTAGGTGGAGTTACTGCTGTGCTTGTTTCTCTTCCTGTCATTGTTGATGGTGGAGGTGGTGGCACCTTGCAATGGTGGTTTTGCTGCTGGTGGCAGTGTGAGTGAATCGTAGTTGTCCTCAATGCAGGGAAAGCTGTTTCCACGGTGGAAGAGTCCATCACACTGGACAATGGAGGATTCAACGCACTGGAGCTCAACAGCAGACACCTCAACGTCAAAAGCTCTTTCCTAAAGAAGAACGGGACAAGGTGAGGAGGGATGTATGATTTCATACCCTGCCTATGTCTGGCACACACCCCTCACTTCCTGTGTACCCACATCTCCACTGACCCACTTTTGCTGTGGATAGCCTGCACCTGACACATCCCAGGCTGACAATATGTAGGCCAGCTGCATATACAAAACTAGGTTGGTCTCGAGTCAAAGCAAGTCCAGTAGAATAAAACTTGTCTCTGCTATGATATTTCACACAGTGCAAAGTCTTTTTCAATGCTCACTCCTAGCTCGATAGCCACTGTCCTCTTCACATGTCATGTGTTGGATCACGCTACGGGGTTAGCAAACATTTTACTAGGAGGCACTAGAAACATTAAATTTTAAAACTGCCCTGGGCTTAGCTGCACATAAATGACACAACAGCTGTGAGCTCATCAGTTGCAGATCAATATATTTGCTCACATGTGAAGAAGAGGCAGGCAATGTTCACAAGTTCACAATTTTCTGAGCTGTTTACACTTAGGACTTTGAAGGTTTGTCTCAATCACTGCAATGTTCTGCTCTTACATAACCAGGGCATGTGCTGATAACAGTTACTGCCCTTCAGATCAGATTAAGATTCAATGCAGTGCCTCCATTGCCCCTCCACTGCTCCCCCTAGAGGCTGTGATGGTACAGCACACACAGCACAGACTTGGTCTTGCCTTTTTCTTCCACACACAGGAAGACTGTCCACCTGCAGATATAATCAGTTTATACCCACACTTCAGCCCTGGGTTAAGTAATGAACTTCATCATTAAAGGTTACTGGCACATTTCCCAGGACAGTACTTAAGGTTGGTATTTAACGAGGATCATTTATACAGTATATCAAAGGCTGTAAAGTAGCTTTGGACTGAGTGTGCTGGAGGATCAGCTCATGAATTTATTCAGTGCAGGTCAGTTGCATGAAAGGATGTTGGAGTTGGACCTAGCATTAACAGCAGCAGTGGTAGTGCAGCTTTAGGATCTGAAGGATTGTCCGTAGAGAGCAGGCGCTGAACTCAGATCGGTGTGTGCTCCCGTCTTCCTGAGGAGCCGGGGGGTACAATGCGTCAGCTCACCCATGTCCGTCCTGGTCTCCAGGTCGCCGCCACGGCCCAGCCCGGGAGTCCTGCGCTACTCCGACGAGGACATCTGCAACAGCTACAACGGCGCGGCTCTGACGGACAGCGCCACGCTGACGGAGAAGCCCGCCGCCGTCTCCGAATCGGAGGTATTTGCCTTTTCCTGCTCGACACTCATTCCAATACTGCGAGACAGTGCCGATCCCAAAAGCCGAGCGCCCGGGCCGTACGCCGGCTACTCCCTCCTCTCCAAGCACCTCCTGGCAGACAGCAGGGAGGCCGTAGGCCAGAGAGCGGGCGGAGCGGAGCGGGGAGACAGGAACGCGGCCGTGCTCAGTACGTTCGCTTCTTCAGAATCGCTCTGCCGCCAAAAGCAGCCTCTGATGTGACACAGACAGCACTCGATGAACCTTTCCGAAAAAAAATCAGTGAATCGAGAAAAAAGAAAATCCATTTTAACAGAGTTTCCCTTTCAATAGACTTGCCAATCTTGCGTTTAAGAAAGAAAAAAAAAGACAAAACAAAAAGAACACCTTTAAGTGTGAAAGAGCGTTGCGTTCCTTACTGTTGAGTTGAGGCTGAGGTTTTTTTTTTTTTTTGGAAAATGTGCTCCCTCTGGAGGTGCTCTGTGTTAACCTCTCCGTCCCTCCAATCTTTCACTCTGAAAGGCCACGGACAGCGACGGCGAGGACGAGAGGCCCAAGCACTCGTTCGTTAACCACTACATGAGCGACCCCGCCTACTTGGGCTCGTGGAAACGGCAGCAGAAGGGACTGAAGCAGACTTTGGCCTACGCCTACGAGGAGTGCGCCAGGGGCGACGGCGATGGCCATTACCATACTGTGGTCACCACGCACAGCGTGGGCGGGGCTTACACAGCGGCCGGACAGCCGGCTCCCGGTTCACGGACTCCTGTCACGGGCTTCTCGTCTTTTGTGTGACACCCCATCCCTGCCAAGGCGGGGCCTGAAGAACCAGCTGGGTCACTCTGACCAATAAAAACACCACAGGGAGAAAACAAAGAAGCCGAGTGGATTGTCTGTAATTTAATAACCGCCGTGGACATGAAAAAAAAACACGAAAGTAATTCCTCATTAATAATGTGTCTTTTTTTATGTACTGTTACGGTGTCATACCGATCATCACAGTGCCAATTTTGTGAGGGTCAGAATAAAGAGATTGTAAATATTAATTTTTTGTGCACAACAACAAAAAAAAGAATTAATGGAGAATTCCTTTGCAGAGCGCCAGAGATTCTGTTTGGGGAGTGCTACAGCGTTGGCGTGTAAATCGTGTATGATTTATTTTATTCTGCCTTTGAAGACTGATTTAGGTTTGAAGACTGGACGTATTGCAGGGCACACAGAGACACTCTGCTCCTCATCAAAAATGACATGCGATGTAAAAAGGGAAATAAGGATCTTGTAGTTAACAATATTCACTTTTAAAATTGCAATCATAATCACATGAAGGAGAATCTTGTGACTAGGCGACCTGTAATTGTAGTAGTCATATTACCAACAATTGAACACTGAGTGGCTGACTGTCATAAGAATGCACTTGAGAATTTCCAGGGCACAACAGATTTTTCTTAATACTGAGTGATGGGGTAAGAAGGACCTGAGATTAATTTACGAGGCAATGGGATGGAGGTTTTGACATCACAGCCATTTTTTGATATTTTGCCGTGCAATCTGTACCATCTGAGATGCACCTTAGATTACAGGCAAACTGCACAATTAACCTTGTGAGTGATCACTCGATGGTACTGAGCGTCATTTTAACAGTACATTTTAACAGCTGTTATAGTTTCTGTGGTCTGATCTGCTTTCAAGTACTATCAAGTTAGACATACTTGCTCATGAGACAAGTAGCTGTCACTTGAAGGTCTTTGTGTATGTTGTTTTGTTTTCAGATGTATGAATGTCATGAAATGTGTTATGTTTTTTTTAATACTGCCTTTGCACACATTGACTGCACCCTTAAGCCATATGGCTATTGCTTTAATTGAGAAAAGAACTGGCATTTGCAACCTTTATTTTTAATTAATTACCTTGCCATTTTTTACAAGAGAGATGTGACTGATGTATTTTTTTTCCTTTTGGGGTTAAAAAAATATATGATCTGACTGTGTTTTCAGGATCAATTTTGTACAGATAAAATTTTTACTGTAGTGTTTCGCCAAGTTGGTGTAGCTCCATAGAGAATCCAGCAGTCTTCGTGAGTTTATGACAGTTACAAAGTAGAAAAACTAGGTTTCAAATCAGTACATGCCTGAAAAGATGAATGGAAGGATCTTACAGGCTTTGAACATCTTCTGTTCTGTCCATATCTGTGATACAAACTGTTTTCACAAAGTCAATCAATTTCCCAGCTTTTTAAATCAAACTAAAAGTTTGTTCATCAACTTCACTGAGCATGTGGCCTTATTTCTATAAATTGTGGTGATTTCAAGTTGCTCTTTTGGTCATTTGCTATCAGTGTTACAGCATACTTCAATACACAGGTTTAGCAAATTCAGAAGAATATATTCACATTCAGCAAGCTTTCTTCTCCTTTTAGATCACCTGTAAACTCATGTATGCAAAATGCCCTAAAGGGTCTATTTTTATTAATACTCGTAGGAAAGAAAAATGCAGTTCACAGAGACATAAAACATTGTTCATGTCACACGACTTGATAAATGTTTAATGAATTCTGTGACTTGAAATGAAATCAACATATTAATTTATGCCAATGGAATGGAAACATGTTTTTCACTTTCTATAGGACATTACTGTAAAGAAATATGGTATGGTGCTTTAATACTTGAAACAGTAAGTGTTTCAGCACCTGAGCTGGTATATCACTTTTTTTTTTTCTTCCTTCATTTAATTTTGCCTGAGATACTCACTCAAGCAGCCACAGTGGAACGCACATTGATATACAGAGCATCAAAGGGAACTCACCACTGTATTTATGTATGTGTTTTTATGTATTGTTAAAGGTTTACATTTTCAGTCTTGATCATTGAGCATTCGTGACTGCCAGAGTATTTTGCATAGGCATGTCACAAGCTCACTAGTCAGACAGGTGATTGGGAATGGATGATGAGGTTATTTAACGCCCTGCCAAAGTCCATAAACAGAAATGAAGAAAACGATACCTTTGCTTCAAAAGAATACATCTAGTCCATCTTTGATCATGTCTATCACACAACAATGTGTGCAAAAAGCAAAGGAGTCTGAATACTTTCTGAAGCCACTGTAACCCAGCAAGAAGTTACAGCCAAAAACGGTCCACCAGCAAGGCACAATTTGGGAGTCCACAAGTTGCAACACTGCATCACAAAGTATGCATTATAATATTCTGTCTTAAAGTTCATTTTCGCGTCACCTTTTCCACGGCATCAGAGATTGCAAGTCAAGAGCTCTGGCAGGTGCAAGTGGAGCTCTAGTGAGTGGTCTGCAAAAAGCCTTCATTCATCACTAATGAAGTACTTGCCAGCATTGTTGGTAAGTCCATCGGATCTGTCATGCTAGTCCAATGAGCACTGGTGAGCACTGAGCGCTATGTTGTTCTCCGTCCTGCCAGTGGTGTCTGTGTTACCAATTCCTCTCACTGCTGCTGTAGGTAAACAGTCCACCAATGGCAATGGCTGGAGTCACTTGGCCACCTTCACGCACAGTCATGCATTGCATTACACTATGTTATTGGCATTTAGCAGACACTCTTATCCATAGCAACTTACTACAGTTACACTGTTTTTTTTTTTACAATATTATCCATGTATACAGCTGGATATTTACTGAGGCAATTGTGGGTTAAGTATCTTGCCCAAAGGTACAGTAGCAGTGCCCCAGTGGGGAATCGAACCAGCAGCCTTTCGGTTACAAGTCCTGTTTCTTAACCCCTATGCTACACTGCACAACAATTCCAAACCATCCTGTTTTCCTGAAAAGCACATGCATATATAGACTGTGGTATACATAAAAAAGCCTGCATGACAGCTGTGTGTGTGTGTGTGTGTGTGTGTGTGTGTGTGTGTGTGTGTGTGTGTGTGTGTGTGTGTGCTGTGTTCTGCGGATCAAAGCACACACCGCTCATTTTATTTTTAGGATTACATAGTGTTTTCTGAACTTTCCATAGATCTTTGGGATGAATGTCAAAGCATCAAAATTTTTGATTAGGATTAGTTTGATCAACTATTAGAATGTGCACAATGTGTTAAGAACTGCTATAAGTGCAGTGTTTCAAATACAAATCTTAATGCATGTAGTTTTTCTTCCCTTGTTTTCTGCCATGATTTCCAAAGTCCTGAAATGATACAAAGAGTTAAAATAGATCCTATGAACTGATTGAACATATTTGTTTCCAAAATTGGCCAAAGACTGGTGATAACCCCATGACCCAAGTGACACAAGAAAGAGCTTTAGTAAGTTATAGGAGTCAAAATTTTAGATATATATATGTGTGTGTGTGTGTGTGTGTATATGTATGTATATACAGACACACATATTACAGTCACATGTGACTTTATTCCTGGAAAGTCCTATCAACATACTTTGAGCATTCCTGGTAGTTTCAATGCAAGTAATTATACCAATTTATGGTTAAGTTAAAGGAATAAAACCAATGAGACAAGACTCACAGGACACCCCGAGTATCAAATGAGCCTATAGATAGATATATAACTATTATATAGGTCTTATCCTTGGACCTTGTGAATCATAAGTATGTAATACAGATCTACAGATTATGACCAGTGAATGAGTGAAACTGGAGAAGGGATTAGGGAAGAATAATGGGGAAAAAAGAAAAGGTTTTACAGGCTATTCAGGCTTGACATCTTAATTGTGTTATTGGAGCCTAGGAAAAAAAACAGGACACACCTTTCATCTTTGTGTCTCCTTCCACCTTTCAACTTCAGTACTCCACTATTGTGGCGTAACCATAACTACCTTTCACCTGGATTACATCATATTTACATCATTTTATTTTTGTGTTCATTGCATTTACAGTCTCTCTCCAGCTGTAAAACCGGATGGTGATGCCATTAAGCGAATGCTATATATACAATGTGCTCTTAATAACAACTAAATAATTGTGTACAAGAGTTTTAAATTTATAAACACAAGACTAGCAATAAGTTATTACAGTTTGCTCATACAGAACCAAGACATTTGCTCTGGTGCTGTATAAGTAAACCTTAAATACCTAACATCACCTATACAAAGAACTTTAATCTCTTGGTTTATTGTCCATTAAACAGCATTCATTCAAGCTATACAATTCAAAGCTGTTTTGCGATTTAAGTAAAGATTATTTTCCCATCAAAGATATTCCAAATATAAACTAATACATTGTGTCCTTCATGTTCAATGCAGCAGATAGCATAACCCTGGGGCATCAGAATACAACAACTGTTGAGGGGTCTGGGGTAAGGAGCTTGGGGGAAGACCAGATTTTTAACTGAGCAGAAATGGTCCACTAATTGAGAAATAATGATTTTAAATCCATTCTGATTTACATGGCAACCTTTTAGCCATATGTGAGCGCAGAATCATATTCATGCAGGTACAAAGTTGAATCAGACACACAGCTTATTCACGTGCATTGACCTTGAGTCACACTACAGTACATGGGACAGGGTTGCCAGAATAATAAAAATTCCCCAATTCAAGGGAGAAAATTACGACGGAGTATTAGGGCCACATTGAGGAAAAAAAATTCTGAGATTTCCAGGACTCTCAGGAACTCGGACCTTAACGCTTTCCCCCTCGCCGCCCCTTCTCCCGTCATGCAGTAACCCTCTCCGATCCCAGTTTCAACCTACTGGGTGCGTGGAGAGCCAGCTGGAAACGGATTCCACGACCTACCCAGCTCACGGCTGAGCGGAGCACCGCATCTGGCTTGGACTTGCCCCGCAGAGAATGGGTCACCCTGAACAGACTTCGTACAGGGGTTGGCCGGGTCAACGCCAACAGTCACCACTGGCGACTTCACCCATCAGCAGCCTGCGTGTGTGGGGAAGAACATCAAACGGCGCAGCACATCACCAACGACTGCCCTGTCCTCCGCTCTCCCCCCAGTGGGGAAATAGACCTGACGACACCAGACAACATCGCAACAAACTGGCTGCAGCATCTGGAAAGCGTTGTCTAAATCTACCTGCTGCCTCATACACAATTAGAGAAGAAGAAGAAGAATATTTATTGGCACCTTACAGTTATATATTATACAATCATAAAAATAAATGTTATGTTTCATTAATTTAATTGTATGTCTTTTGAGCAGGTGTTACATCACATACCTTTTAGTCATGTGGTAGATGTTCTTATCCAGAGCAATAAGAGTGCAAAGTACATCTAATAAAGTAGCAGCTTTAAAACACAGCTTGCAATGTTACAAGAGTGTCTGTAAACTCATTATGACATCAACCGCAGGCATCAGTGAGGTTGCCAGAACAGGCAAACAATCATCAGAAATAATTTCTCTCTGCTCTTTCAAGCTGGCATCGTCATAAGGATCTGACAGTGCGCATGGCAAATACCACCTTGCCATTCTACTTCAGGAGCTCAGCCTTTTGGAACAACCCCAGTGGATTATCAGGTTTGACCAGCTGCCAATCAGACAGTGGTCAACCACGTATTTTTGATGAAATTCAGAGATCATTCCACAGTGAGGAATAATTCTCATTTTGTATCATACAGGGAATTTCTAAATCAACTTTTTTCCGATTCCATAAATATAAATTTCTACAAATATAAATTTGTCTAAACTGTGTAATTTGCTTTGTAATTACACTTTTTACACACACATACACTACACACCCTGTTGTATAATATAGCGTACAATGCTGAAATAAGCAAGAAGCCTCCCCCGAAGGGTATTTTGTTTTATGGTGTTAAAGTGATTAGATCAACTCACAGCAGACAGCACAAACATACTTAGATATAAATGACATACAGTGCAACAAGACAAAGTGCTAATGAAATAAAGTGTAAAACAAAGGCACAGAGTTTCTAACTTCTATAGTAGTGTATGTACTGGCACACTGTTTTAAGATTTCATGTAACATTACTCTCATTTGGCCCATGAACATTTGTCAGTGGAGTGAATCTGTCAGTGCTCCGCCCCCCTGGCTGTGTGTTTGTGTTCTTCCCCTGTCCATGTGCTTTTGTTTTTCCTTGTGTTCCAGCCCTGCCCCACTCTCCGCCCACCTGATCATCTTCACCTGCCTGCCTGCACACCTGCTTCCCATCACCTCATCAGCCCTACCCTATATTTACCCTGCTTTTCTCTGTCTTGTGGCCACTCAGTATCCTGTTTCGTCCTTGCCTTCTGTTACTCGGTTTTCCACGGTCTTCTGTCTCCCGCCCAGAGTCTCTGTGTTTGCCCGCTGTTCTGTCACGTGAGTTCTGTTAGTCTGTTTTCTGTTTCGTCCTGTCTTTGTGTATCCCTGTTTGTGCGAGTCTGCTCCCGCCTGCTGTTCTGCTTCCGCTCCCTGTTGCCGGCCTGCCCGGTTCTGCCCCTGTCCAGACCCTGTTTCCCCTGCCTGCTCAGCCCCGGTCCAGCCTGCCGTTCTGCTTCGGCTGCCTGGGTTGCCCGTGGTTCTGCCCCAGCTCCCTGTTGCCGGTCTCCCTGGTCCTGCCCCTTCCCAGACTTCAGTTTTCTGCCCTGCTCCGGACCTGCCTGCCCAGTTTGTGACCCCTGCCTGGCCTTCATCTCGTCTCTGCCTGCCGCTCTGTTTTGGTTGCCCCGCTGCCTGCCTGCCCGTTGCCGACCCTCGCCTGTCCAGACCACGTGCTTGCTCTGTTTGTTTTTGGACTGACTTCCCTGGTTTTGACCCTGCCTGTCTTTTACCCTGTCAAACCTCCGGGTCTGATTCACCCCGCATCCCTGACAGAATCTTACAACAGGCCTAAGTAATACAAGCTGTTGTAACATAAACCCTAACATGACAACAGTTTTGGTATACAGCCAGGTATTCAGCTTCAGTTTAGAGGAAGTGGAATTGTGTAATTGCGCAAATGATTAAGCTTTGCGGTTTGAACCTTTGTTCAAAGGCGGATATTAACAACAACAACAACAAAAATATCCCCTTTTGTCGAGACCAACCAGCAAACCAGCGTTGACTTGTGCATCCAGGAAATGTGGAACCCTGTCCAACCAGTGGGGGAAAACACACTCTTAAGCAGCAATCACTTTGTTCCTACACTGTCTGAGATTTGACAGGTTCTCGAGGGCGATCACATGTTGACGTTTCCGGTTATTACATCAGTCGGTCTCAGACGAATCAAAGTGAAGGAGTAAAAAAGATTTTAGGTATAAAGTGAGGTGGAACTCGGTGATTTTCCTGCTTTGGGAAGACGGCATTAATCAAGAGAAATGGGTTACCTTCCGTACTTCTCAACAGAGACCTGGGCTCTGCTTGTCCTTTTGTTCAGTCTGGTTTTGCTGTAAGTAAACCAAAAACTAACTAGCCTTCTGGCTGTGTTGCAATTCTATGCAGCAATGTTGCGATTCGACGCCTTTAGTCAATATTTATGTGTAAGCTATAGTTATACTCATTTAAGTTTAAGTTTAAGCGAAAATCACAGATTCTAAACAAGACAGTAAGTGGTAATGGCATGCGTTAAAGTTCGTTTGATATTTATATTCGACATTTGCTTGAAATTCACGTTTTAAATGTAGATAATTTTTAAACTAATCTTTCGATATTATGCAGTTGAATCATCTTGACGAGGAAAGAACTCCAGATGTTTCGAAAACGATTATTACATTTTAGCTGCGTGACAGTCTGTGACATTGTACAACCAATTTGAGAGCGTTCACCTCAGATCAGTGGTTTGTGGGCACATTCTCGCATCTATTGTTTTGTTCGTGAATCGTCCCGTCTCCTCGTCTCCTTTAAAATTAGAATATACAGCTGACGCAAAACAAAAAAAGTTTGTACAGTAGGGCAGATTCTATGGACTCTTGGCAAATGGAACCATTACACGGATATTGTGAAAGTAGGCTACTTTTAGGAAAAAACACAAATTTCAACATAACTACAGAGAATATTTTCACAACCTTTATATTTTCCCTGTTAAACAAAGCAGATTTTTAAAAGAGAATTTATAGCACCACGAAGTGGCCGTCGTGATAGGAACCTTCTTATACCTGTAGTATGATTCACTTAGCGTATTGGGCCATCATGAGATAATATATCGGAGTACCTTAAATGGTGATTAGGTGATACTCACATATCTGTTGTTTCATTGAGATCTAGGCAAGCGTTGATGATGGGGGGAGCTAGGGCTACAGGGACACAATTTTTATTTATGTAAATTCACATGTAAATAGGTGCTTTCTCCTACAATATGTAGAGCAAATAAAACTGTAACGTAAAGCTCCCTTGCACCTGCTGCGTGAGTATGTCTCAGCAGCAGGATCAGTGCATAATTTATGTGAGGAGGTCTTGTTATTACTGATTTAGAAGAACATAACTTCATATTTGTTGTGAACCACAACAACATTGGGGTTGTTATGAAGAGATCACATCAAGATTTTCTTATTACCTAATTATTTTGTCAACATCATGAGATAAATGGCACAATATGTGACATGACAACAACAAAAGGACAATGTTTTGCCATGGCCTCAACAAGACTGAATATTTCTGGACCCGATTACATGATATGGTTTCCTATCTTTTCTCAGTAGATTCTATCTTTGAAAACCATGGGTCGCTTTGGTTTGTCTTTGGTTACTTTCTGAATCATTGATGCATTTGCACAGTTTTTTTTCCATAGTGAATGAAATGGTAACTAATACAGGGAAACCTCTGTATACAATAAGCTACCTCCATGTATGTGCTTGCATACACAAAAGGTAACCGGATTCAAGCATAAGCATACCATATTCTCTTGCATTAACACTTATTATGCCATGTTTGTTTTCTACAACATATCCATTACTTACTTTTTGCTGTTGATTGTTTGCTGTGTTTTGTGGTGGAATGCAGGCTTTTGTGTCTTATTTTGTTGTTTTCTGGAAATTGTGTTTTGAGTTATCAAAATGATTTTAGTTATTGTATAAACAATTTGTTCTAATTTCCTTGTTTGTGTACAGTGGCTTGTTTATCATTCATTACTCTCTGTAGTATAAAATGTATGTCAGAAACATTGAAAAAAGAATGTCCTTGAAAGGTAATGGACTAAATAGTTTTTAGCTATAGTTATAAATCATTAAGTCAATATAAGTCAAGCTATAAGTCATTGCAATAGCTTGATTTCATCACTGTCTCCTTTCCCTTGATTGTAAGGTATGGCTATGCACCATACGGAGTCTTTAAAAAACTTGGCATTCCAGGACCAAGGCCTCTTCCTTTTGTTGGGACATTTCTGGAATACAGAAAGGTGAGCTTTATAGAGTATTGTGCATGATTTGTGTGAATGATTTACTTTATTTACCTAGATGCACTTATCTAGGGTAGTTTGAATTAGCTTGCACTAAAGGAAGTTACGTACTTTACTCAGGGTTACCACAGGAATGCCCTTGTTAGAAATCAGACTTGGAGCCCATTGGTGCCTCACATTCTGTTTGTTTATTCTAGGGTTTCTTCAAATTTGACTCAGACTGCTTCCAAAAGTATGGGAGAGTATGGGGGTAGGTCTGCTACTTACTCATTTTCAATGAAAACATGAAATGACAGGGAAAAAAAGACAGCTGTTGCAGCAATTGTCAAATGTTTTTCCCCCTGTAGGTTTTATGATGGCAGACAGCCTGTTCTGGCAATCATGGATACAGGAATGATCAAAACCATTCTGATCAAGGAATGCTACTCCATTTTCACCAACAGAAGAGTAAGATGATGTCTCTGGAAGAAGTATCCTGTTTGTTTAAAACATTGTTGAGGGAAAATATGTAATTAACCAGTTTGAAATGTGTAAGTTGACTTTGTTGTTTTTGAATCCTATGAGATGGCTCAGAGGCCAAGAAAATCACATAGGAAATGATGCTTTCTTTCATAGTTTATGTGCGTTGTAGTTATACCTGTTTCCCAATGTTTTTCATTTAGAATTTTGGTCTGAACGGTTCTCTGTATGATGCTGTCTCAATTGCTGAAGATGATGAGTGGAAAAGAATTCGCAGTGTTCTGTCCCCCTCATTCACCAGCGGAAGACTGAAGGAGGTACGCTTGAATTTCTTCTCAGCATCTCGGTTCTGTAATGTTTTTGCCCTGAGGATCTTGTGGTTTTACAACAAAATATATTGTAATTTTGGCATTTATGTGATGCGATTCCATGTATTTTTTCATGATAATTTTGATTTAAAAGCTATTAACACGTCCATACCATTTTTAGGGGGTATAGACTTTTTATGAAGAAGTCTGCATGGGATGCAATATCTGTTTTTTGGGATGTAAGAATGCATTGTTGCATTGAGAACTGACTGATATGATATTTGAGATATATATATATATATTTATTGATATATTATTGATATATATTTTTTGCTCAATTCAGACAACCCACAGGCTGTTTTCAATCCTGTTTAGAAATCCAACACATTCCACGTTGCTCAATCACATAGATTGCTGCAGTACACTACAATGGCATTTCTTTTGGTAAAGCCAGTTTTTAGTCTTATGCCTTGCCAATAAGTTGACAGGAGCATTATAGGAAGTTTCTGGGGTGTTCTTCCATCCTTTTGCGGTGTCCTCACAAAGTGTTTTAATTCAAGAACTCCACCAATTATGCATGTACTTTAATGGAACTAGACAAACAGTATCAACCCTGTTTCTTTGAGCTGTGTTGAGGGTGATAAGGTCAAGGGAGAAGGTGTCAAAGGCCTCCGGCGTGTTTCTACCATTCATAAAACTTTACATAAATGCTCTCCACATTTCCCTATGACTGTATTTGTCTTTAAGGTCACTTTTTTCTATTTTTACAGTTACTTATGACCTTGCTATTCTCCTTAAACTATTATTTCTTCTTATACATCCTCGAAACGTCTTTGTACAATAAATGACAATAAATATAATCCAGCACCCAATGCAAGTAAACATAGTGGTACCCTAATTACATCTTTCAGTTTGTCTGTATTACATCCATTGGATATTTATACATTATATTTTTAAAAAGTAAACTGTCATAGTTATTATTCTGCACTGTACCTTTCATACAGCTTGGTATTCATTTGCCCTTCAAAGACTGCTTCAAATTGAATATTTCTAGCCTGTTGGATCATGATTCACATGCATCCTTTTTCTCTGTCTTCAGGAAATCTCAGTTGCTAGCCATTGACCATTGTAGTTTACCAGTTACAGCTAAATAAGAAAGAAGTTAAACTGTGCTTACCTCATCAAGTCATTTATTTTCTCCCATTCTCATCTTTTTATCTGGCATGGTGGTAAGGGTCCGGTTTGATGCCTCATTTCTTGCTTAATGTTCTTACTATACTTTCTTTCCAGATGTTTACTATCATGAAAAAACATTCAAATAATTTAGTTATGAGTCTCCAGAAGAAGGCTGAAAACGATGAGCCAGTGGAAGTCAAAGAGTATGTGAATTATTATTATTATTATTATTGTTGTTGTTGTTGTTGTTGTAATTGTAATTCATAGATTTACCACACTTAGTATGTATATGTAGTACATAAGGAGCAATACTATTTTTCTACTATGGGTGAATTCAGCTTTCATAGGGAGCTAACAGAATGTATCATTTCATTTATTTGCTTTTAATCAGCGTTTATTCACTTTTAATCAACTATTTCACAGCAACAGAATAAATAAATAAGTTCTCGAAAGGGTAGTGTGATATTAATCACTTTTGTCATTAAGAAATATATTTTCTGTTTATCTTTGTGTATGTCAGATTCTTTGGCCCATACAGCATGGATGTTGTCACCAGTACCTCATTCAGTGTTGACATTGACTCTCTCAACAACCCTGGAGATCCCTTTGTTGCCAACATTAAGAAGATGCTAAAATTTGACTTTCTAAATCCTCTTTTTATGCTTGTCGGTAAGACCTACTATGTAGTTTCACAAAGGTGTATGTGCATGTGTTAACTTATTCAGCTGCCTGGCAAAAACATAATGGCAAGTAAGAAAAGAATGCCATCATACGGCAATGAGGCTCCTGTGTGGTTTATCAGAGTGTCACTGTGGGTGTTCTTTTTAGGATTTGGCATAAGACCTATTATGTGTCATCTTTTAAAGAAAGAGGATGTAATTTTGCCATGGTCGTTAGGTGTGCCTAAGTAACTTCATATACCACTGTGTCTATAGCTATGCGAATATGTCAGGACAATTTACAGAGGTGGCAAGCAGAATACTGGAAATTGTGGGTCAATATTTTCAAAATAAGAGAGAAATGTCCATTATTAAAATTATTCAATAAAAATAATTAAAATTTATTTCAAATCTAGCCAAGCAGTAGGGTGGAGAAATGCAATGGGTTTTGTAGTTACGTTGGTTTTGGTGGATAAGTGGGGTATGTAATACTAGGAGAAAAGAAAGAAAATACTTATAGAGGAGGGAAAGGAAAGTGGCGTTCTGTTGTTTTGTAAAAAAAAAAAAAGAAATTCAACATAGCTCTACTGCTGACTACCTGTACATTTATACCACACTCTCTCAGTGTTTTTCAGCAGTACTGTACAATATCTAACCAGTCATATCCTTATTTCTTGATCTCCAGCTGTGAAAAGGATACCTTCACTCTAAGGTCTGGTTGTTGGTGACTCTAAATTTGTTTTTTTTTTTTTTTTTCATTTGTGATTCTTTGTTAGTTCTCTTCCCGTTTCTCATCCCATTGCTGGATAAAATGGAATTGTCCTTATTTCCAGCATCGGTCATGGATTTCTTTTATGGTTCGCTTCGGAAAATCAAGGCTGAGCGGGAAAAGAATGTGCACAAAGTGAGTTAAGATCATTTTGTTGACCATGTCACAATCCTTGTGCTATTATGATAATGATTAACTGTAGAATACTCTACAGCCCTTGTGCCAGAGATAACTGTGCACTTCTATTTATAATAATAATAATAATAATAATAATAATTATTATTATTATTATTATTATTATGTGTTCTTTCTGTTTTTCATGGCTTGCTTGTATAGAATCGAGTGGATTTCCTCCAGTTGATGGTGGACTCTCAGATACTTGAGAAGAAGATTGATTCAACAGAAGAAAACTCACAAAAAGGTAGCAGCCTTGCATGCATTGTATGTCTTGGTCAATGGTGTGTGTACAGCTACTGATACTTCTGCTCTGTTCACTTCAACATCAGTAAAGCTTGTTCTTAACTTTGAGTTCTGAATTTTTGAGAGTATTGCTTTTTAAAAATGATTAAATTCATTTTTACATTAATTTCAGTGACCACAGAACTCTAAAACATTTCACTGCTTTACTGTTGACATTGATTGAATGGACATCTCACTGAAATCTGTTATCATAAAACTCAAGGTCAGACCAACCAATTTAGTCTTAAGTCACTCTTCTCCAGGCAAATTTTCAATACGTAAGATGTGAAATACCAGAACCAATAAAAATAAAATAGGACAGTAGAATTTCTACAATAAAATCTTACCTTGGTTAAAATGGAGTAACAATTAATAATCACACAACTTTGTTTCATGTAAAAAAAAACACACGCTGAGGTACAAAAAGGCTGAATGCAACTTGGAAAAAATAGAAGTGTTTAGGTGGGGAGGTGTTATGCAGAGGTTTGGTTTTAAGCAAGAGAAACTTCTTGTCAGAGATTGGCAGGTTGTTCCACCTTTGAGAATCGAAGGAATAGAAAGATTAAACTTTTTCGACTTGAGGGAAAATTTAAGGAGCCTGTCTACAAATAGGAAATCTCAGGAGAACAGAGGGCAGCTAAATTACAGAACGCAGTGATTATGTGCTTGAGTAAAGCAACCTAACCATTAACCAGGACAAGCTGACAGATTTCAGAAAGGATCATTAGCTGGGGCTCACAACAGACTCGGGCAACAAGGTGTTCATCCTGAGTGCAGGCTGAGCCCACCAGCCCGGGTTCGATCCCAGACATCGGTCAACAGTTAGCGGGAGCCTGCATTAGCGGGTCACACTGGCTCTCTTCTTCCAGTGTGGGGGTGTGTTTATTAGCAGGGCGGCTTCCCATCCGCTCTCAGGAATTGTACAACCAGTCAGGCATATATGAGCCACTCAGATGACATCAGTGTGACACAGTTAAAATAAACCTTATGAGCAAAGCAGCAACTAGCTATGGGAAATTCCAAAAAGAGGTTGCATAAAGGTAAAAAAAAAAAACATTCATTATAAAGTTGTCTGTGCAAGTATTTCACACTTGGGGTTCTATATAATAATACATTCTTGGAAAAACTGGCCCTTAACAAAGAGTGCAAAAGGTATAGATGGTCTAGATAACTTACACCAGATTGGACATGAGCAGTCCCCAGAAGAAGAAAGAACAGAAATCACATTTCATGTGGGTGGGGTTTGATTGTTTGGCTCTCAACCAGAGAGTTTTATGCCCTGCTTTAAAGTCATAACTCTGTAATCTTGGGTGATAGAAAACAGCTATCAGCCATGTCATAAAATTAAAGCACTAGAACTTCTACAGACACAGGGATTTTTTGTGTTGATAGTGTTTGTACTTATCATGAGACTTATTTTTAGTCTTATTATTATGAGTTTATATTACAGATAGAAAATGCATAGACCCACATAAACGTAATCAGCCTCAACTTTTCCTGCAAAGTCTAAATAAATATAAGCCTTAAACAATAATGAAACCCATCCTCAAGCCTGCTGAAATACCCTTTCAAAAGACCACAGCTAGAGGTGTCATGCCACTGACGAAAATGAGGGATTCTTATTTTGTAAGGGTCTGGCTTTCAATGTTTCACTTTCATACGGTGCTTTTGAGGGGAATAAAAATGTAGCAGTGTTAAAGACTGGGTCTGGTAAGAGGTCAGGAGGGCTAGGAGTAATAGAAATAAGAAATTACTGTTTGCAGCAAATGAGTTCATATGGCATTGAATTAAATTGTGCTACCAAATAATAAGTGGTGAATTAAATCCTTTTTAATTTTTTGTACTTTTATGCTCCTTTTGAGTGACTTTTTTCTTCATGTCAATTAAATATTGATCCACTATAAATTAGGTAACTGTTTCTTTGGTATTTTCAGGACTGACAGACCATGAGATCCTGTCCCAGGCCATGATTTTTATTTTTGCCGGTTATGAGACCAGCAGCAGCTCACTTTCTTTCATTGCATACCTCTTGGCAACAAACCCTGAGAAAATGAATAAACTGCAAGATGAGATTGATGAAGTCTTTCCCAACCAGGTGACTGCTATGCATCAGCCATTGCAGAGTCATTGCATCATATTTTGAGTGTCAGTACTGTTTCAACATACTGAATGAAAAATTCCCGGCCAAAATATGTGTAGAGTATTGCTGAGAGCTGATCATTGGCACTTATTATCATTATCATTCTCTCATCAGTGCGCATGAAGACTGAAGATGATTGTTATGATAATACTGTCCTGATAAACAACAAAACACCTTTTGTGTGTTTTTATACATGTCAGAAATTCACATCAGGATATTGCATTTCTTCAATATTAAATTTAGTCCATTCGTACAGTGCTTCGTTCTTAACTTTCATTGTCAGACTTAAGCAAAAACCAGTGGAGGTTTTTTTCTGTTTCTTGAACAATATTTTTCTGAACTCATGATTTTGTTTAAGGGCTTAAAACAAAAGTAATCATGGTTTAAAATTCCCATGCTCAATGTTAAGGAGGGAGCATATTGCATTTGGATTAACTGGGTGTCCTGGTGCCCGCTACACCTTACTACTTCCAGTCTTCCTCTGTTCTGCTAGGCCCCGCTGAAGTACGAGTCGCTGATTCAGATGGAGTATCTGGACATGGTGATAAACGAGTCTATGAGGATCTACCCCATCGGTGCACGCCTTGAAAGGGTCTGCAAGAAGACCGTGGAGATCAACGGGATGACCATCCCGAAAGGAGTGGTGGCCATGGTCCCAATCTACACCCTGCACCGGGACCCTGTACTGTGGCCTGATCCTGAGGTTTTCAAGCCAGAGAGGTGAAGTTCGACACCAAACTTAGCTTATAAAAGGGAGGAAGGTTGTACAGGGAAATTATACAGATATTTTTCAAAAATTTCCAAAGGAAATTTACTGAATTATAAATTTGTTTTGTTTGGCAGTTTTGAAAATTAGATTTCAGTAGCCCTGGGTATCCTGATCAAAATTTGTTAAATATGAAATATTTGAAATTGTTTCAAAGTTTTAAGAAAATTGCTTACTACTGGGGATTTTGAAAATTTGCCTGCATGTCTTGCTGTGTTTTATAACTGGTCAGTAAAGCCAGAGCATTTCAAATTACTGTTAATAAGCGCCATAAGAGCATGTCATTGTTGGTGGTTGTTGGCAGCCTTTTTTTTTTTTTTTTGAAGTCTTGCAATTTTATTTCTCGCTCCAGGTTTAGCAAGGACAACAAACAAAGCATTGATCCCTATGCCTTCTTGCCATTTGGGGCTGGTCCTCGAAATTGTATCGGAATGAGGTTTGCTGTGATTATGATGAAGTTGGCCATCGTTCAAATACTTCAGAACTTCAGTTTTGCGGTCTGCAAGGAGACTCAGGTGAGGCTGTTTACTGTAAACACTTTTTTCTCATTTCTGACCTCATTTTTCTCGTTTCTCATTTCTGACCTCAGATCAGTGTTAGTGGAGGCGTTTCACAGCAGTGTCTTTAGATATGTATATGTATCTTAGCTGAAAATGCTAACAGGTTTAATGCTTTCCCACCATTATAAAACTGGACAGGCCATCTTTCCTACCTGCTAATCAGAAATGGCAAATTTTGTGGCATTACTGGTGGTCACAAGTGAAATTGCAGTTACTCATGGGGGAGATACATTCTCTACGTTTAGCACATTTTGTAACTATTGATGGTAGTCATTGTTCTCTTAGCACAAATTGTGGAGAAATTTGAGGTGACTTTTGCAAACCACATCTCTTGGATTCAAACAGATACCACTGGAACTTGGAAACCAGGGATTCCTTGCACCGACAAAGCCAATCAAGCTTAAGCTTGTCCCGCGCATTCCAGATAACAAAGAGGAGTAAACAGGAAATCTCTTTAGTGGAAATTTACAGGAAATTTCTCCTGCCACCCCTGTGAATGTCACTAGTGGGCAGTAGTCAGAGTAAAGATCTACGTTATTTAGAAACAAGTGTACTAATACATGTAATGACTTCTGTGTGAATGATGATAACTTCTTTTGAAAATCACAGTTCAATATTGATCATGAATACGAACTTTTTCATCCTTGTTAATGGTTGATGTTCCACTAATCACACATTTTTTAACATTTAACACATGATTATTCCTTCTTTATATATTTAATAAGCCAATTATATAAAACAGATTCCTCTGTGGACAACTCTAAATCTAATGTGTAAAACAAACGGGATAGTCAAGTGTGAGGTAACTTGTGCCATTTGTAAGTGAGACAGTACTTATCCACAGATATAACAGCTTTGTTGATCTGAAGCCAATGAAATGAATGTCTAAACCAATCCTCTGTACTGAATTCATTGAAATTGTATCTTGTGTTTTTAAGTAGCTTGCAAAAATTAACTTCTCATCCTCAACACATGAATGAATGAAAATGTAAGCTTTCCTCTTCCCATGTTGGACTTTTTCTTTGCCATGTCCTATAGTTTGGCAGTACATATGCAGAATGATCATTTAATAAAACACTGAGCCTATTCTCCTAGGAATATTCCTAGGATTTTTTTTGGGTCACTTAATCTAAATTGACACTTAAAGTTTCACAATAGCACTAGGTCACTGAACATGAGACTTCATGTGAAATCCCACTGAACTGGTTTTACCTACCTACTTAACAAAGAGTTGCCTGGAATTTTTTTTTGTTTTGTTTTATGTTTTTTAGACAGTAGCAGCAAAAACCTATGGCTTACCCTACAGAATACTAATCCATTACATCTTTATTTTGATGAGCAAGTATTGACCTGCTCTGTTGCAATAAGGGAATTCAACTTTGAGGAGGTGGAATCTTTGAAATTACTCAATTCACACAAAGTGATTTATAAACAGCCATTGCAACTGCCAGAGGAAGACAGTGACATGTTGTGACAGGTTACCTTTGCCTCAGTTTGGCATGTTTTCAAGATGCCTCAAATACAAGAAAGGTAGTGTGCTTAAAGAAAATAACATTGGACACCAATAACTGCTGATATGATCATTTGTTCATGTGCTCTGCTCTGCCAGTCTGTATTAGCTGAAGACAATGTACATTCAGGAAGGAGAGGTGCTCAATAACAGTTAAATACTAATGTAGACCATGAAGCATTTGTTTAGAAATGAAACTTTGTAGTATTGCAATTACATTTATAAGCCTTCTTCCCCATCTTGCTTCATTTTGACTGTATATACATATATTTTGTTTTTAAATAAATCTAGAGACTAAAGCATATCGTGTCCTGTCATTGTTTCAGAGTACCTTTTTGCCTGTACAGTAGCCTGTCACTTGTGAGACAGGCTGTGTGTGTGTGTGTGTGTGTGTGTGTGTGTGTGTGTGTGTGTGTGTGTGTGTGTGTGTGTTAAAAATATTTGCTTATCTTTAAAAAATAAGTAAAAATTTTCTTTACAAAATTCCAAATTTGTTCACATCATGACAGGTTTGACAGTAACAGAAAAGAACAAATATTGATAAATATTTTGAAAAATCAAATTTGCTTAGAAAAGTAGTAATTGCTAATTCAGAGTTAAAGACAAAATGCCATAGTGATTTGATTAAATGCCCCTCCAGAAGAGTCTGAAAGTTATTTCTCACATGTCCAGATATCAGCTCCCACAGCCCTGTGCAGATATCTTCAGCAAATACTGTGTAAAATTCTGTGGCTACAGTATGAGGGATCTATACATAGGTTCAGAAATGAGAATGATCAGATTGTATTTGAGGGAAAGACAGCTCTGGATCTTTTTTGCAGTTGGAGTCGAACTTTTCATACTCCCTGGCAACAATGCTTTTTTGTATGAGATACAAGCAGCTGTTCTTTGGGGATCTATTTTGCTGCCAAATGGCCTATTTCCCATAGACGGAGCTATTGAATAGTGTTAGGATTCCTTGGAGAACAATTCATCCATCACTGCAGTAAGAATTTAACAGTTTTTGGGTTGACAAAGTACTAGTGTGAGATGTACTTTGGATTTGTGATTGCTCTCCCTTAATTATATTTTAGTGCGTTGCAATGTTAGACTGTGAACTTGTGACTTGGGCTTGTTTTCCTGTTCCACATCCTGTTTGACACATAATGACTACAACAATTTGGCTATGGAAATCTTTCCCCTTTTTTCACAGAGAGGTCTGAATGGTCTTGTTTATTGCTCCAACTTCTTTTTCCAACTTTCAGTTTTGAAAATGTGTTTAAATGTAATTTTATAGGCTATGTGAGAAATAATTCAAAACTGTGAGTAGTGTATAAGATTATTGTGATTATAATAATATAGTATTTGCTAAATATGGAAGTATGCAAAATATGCAAATACAAAATATTTTTATCTTTTCCTTTGACGTAATAGACATTTTCGTGAATATTCGGTGTTGATGTATAATTATTTACTTGAACACGTTATTTAATTCTACTGTAACAAATGCGGTTGTCATTCGTTAATTGATTTATCAAGCATTTTCAGTATTACCTGAAACACCTCAGCTGCTTTCCATGAAATGATCGTAATGTTCACAACACGCATAGTAAGCAGGCTTGTTGCACTGATTTTAATATGATCATCCGCATTTACAGCAAGAATAAAAAATTCAGCTGCAGTTAAAAAAATGATTTTTTTATATAAATAATGTTCATAGTGCTTTATTTTACAGTTGTGCATGCTACATAGTTGTTTTCTGCTTGACTCCTATTTAATCTTAGTTCTCGGGTATTATTATTGTGACGACTTCGTTTATTAGGTAGTTCAGTAGGCAAAAATAAGGAATGAAAACTGCTCTTAATTGAAATTACACAACCCCACTTCAGTTAAGCATGCGCTTTGACAAGAACTGCGTTCACCTGAACAGAACAGCGACATCCACACAGAGAAAACGACGGGGTGAAACACACAACCGCAGGTGGGTACACCTGGAGAAAAAGGGGAGACAACTGACTAACAAACCCACCATAAAACGGTAAAACAAACAGCTCTATTCCCACGATATACCTGCATAACACAGGAATACAGCACAATTGTGCAAAGACTCATGGTAGCAGCCAGTTAATAAATACATTGCTGGAATTCCAGGTCAAAGTCTACGCGGCTTCAGGACAAGATTATTACACTACTGCATGTCACTCACATTTCATACTCTTCAGACGTATGGATTTCGCTCGTGATCAAGCAGCTGAGGTTTAGCATTGATGAACACTGACATCTAGCGGATATGTTGTGCTCACACTGCGCAAGCTAACACTCCAGCTTCTCGTTGATATAGTCCACTCTCCAGGTTTTCTCGCGTCTTGTACCTTTCGTGTTTATAAACAGAGAGAGGACGGGGACTGGCTGTGGATGCACTGACGTCAGTGTCCGAATTTCTTTAAACACACCGGTTATCGGTCTAACTAGTATGAAATATGTGTTTCGAA
This sequence comes from Megalops atlanticus, assembly GCA_019176425.1. NCBI lineage: Eukaryota > Metazoa > Chordata > Actinopteri > Elopiformes > Megalopidae > Megalops > Megalops atlanticus. Next base: position 21,523,088 of record CM032893.1, read on the forward strand.
GGAAAAATACAACACAGAGAACGATGGGACAGCTCATATTGAATATGTAATACGCCGACTCCATATTCTTGTGAATTTTGGCAGTACACCAATGCCACATGTAACGCACGTGTCGTACAGTTCCAGGAAATGCAGTTTAACTCTTAGTTGGCCATGTCTTCTAGTAACGTAAACGTATACATTTAAGATTAAAAAAACTTACTTCTTGTATTGCTCAACCAATCGTCATCTAGTTTACAGTCACCTTTACGTGTTGTAGTTTGCACTGGAGGCATGTAACTGTAGCCGTACATTTATGTTGGTCTAAATGGTCGAGAGGCGTAAAATGTTTTGCGTGCACAACGCTAGCACAGCTAATGTTAGCAAACTACACACGAGAAAATGAATACAATCAATAATAACAAAATTTGGGATCCATTATGTTTTTTATTATAATATCACTAGTTATGACTGCACGAAGGATACAGGATACGGGATATTTTCTGTTTTCTCTCGAATATGCTGCACTGGTGCCATAGTCGCTTTCTAAATGCTAAAATAAGCACGTTTTCAGTGCCAACTCCTGTGTGTTCCACGACGGGTATTTGCATGTACTCGATCCATGTTGTGTCTGTCCACCAAGCAGCAACAACCGAGTTACTCCTGACTGTAGCGCTGCTTTTTTCGGTGTATTTTCAGGGACGAAAATGGCTGATTTTGCGGACGATACCGGGGCTCGAGCCTTGCTGGCGCTGAAATCTGCGCCTTGTAGCCCGGTCCGAGTGGCGACTGCGCCAGTGTACACTTTCCCGTCTAATTCGACATCCATGCCTCTCTCCTCTGCGCCCCAGGCCCTTGCGCGTTTGGAAGGCAGGGACTTCGAGTTCGTCATGCGCCAGAGGACGGTAACCGTGGGTCGGAACTCTTCCCACGGCTCCGTGGATGTCAACATGGGTCACTCGAGCTTCATATCTCGGCGACATTTTCAGATAACCTTCGAAGAGCCGCATTTTTACCTGCGCTGTCTGGGGAAGAACGGTGTATTCGTAGATGGTGTGTTCCAGAGGAGGGGCGCTCCCCTGTTCCAGTTACCAAGAGAGTAAGTTTGTGATTTTACAATGGATTGCTAACAAAATATGTTGTTCGTTCTCACACATGCACGCAACCATCAAATGCTTTTGGTAGTAACAGTTGCAGTTTACCTAGTTTATGTCGGATCAGGCTATACATGGAGATATACGGTTGTTAAATGAGGCTAACTAGCAACGGGAGTGGTGATGGTAAATTAGCCAACAAGAGAGTAGGCTCTTATCTAGCTACTTAGCCAAGATTTCAAGCTAGTTAACCAGCGATGTATGGGTCGTGCTTTGGAAAAATTGTGTTGGGCATGCTTTTGACAGGCGTTTGGATCTACTTAATACGTTTATGGAACGCGTGTGCTGTGGTTACGACGTACAAACACAACGTAGCGTTTGTTGTTCAACTATGTTTTGACGTGGCAGCCCAAGCATTCTTTTTTTCCTAATTGCATTGATAGTGTAGCTAGCTACCTATTTAGAAATCTGCGTCGCGGATTTTACTTTCTGGTAGGTTTTTGCACGATATTTTGCTCTGCCGTGTGGAAGGAAAGCTAGATATTGCTAAGTTAGAGATTGCGACGCTGTTAGCTTGCAAGTCGGCAGTTCTGAAGGTGGGGTAAGGGGGGGTTTGTGTGGGGGGTGTGACTCCGCGAACATAAACACGTGACGTCACCCAGAAGTAGTGACAGCCATTCGACCACAACTTAACCACGGTTATAGGGTTACACCACAACGTAATTGGGATTTTGTGGAACAACTACTTCTGTAGCTACCGTTGGCCCGGTTTCTGCATCCAGTTTCAATATTGTAAGCCCATTCATAATGGGTCAAACGCTGTTCAGAAAAGAAGCCATAAGTTTATTGTTAACTTTTGACAGGTGTAAAGACGCAAATTAGACTTGCATAGTCGAACTGTGTAGCAATTGTAATTGGTTGTGTCACACGTCACTTTAAAAATCCATTATTAGGTAGTTATTTTCTGTATCTAAAAGTAGTTGAGGTAGTTCGTGATTGTGTGTGTGTGTGTGTGTGTGTGTTTTTCATGGGTACAGTTTCAGCAGTTAGGCCTTTACAGATTTACTCTTGTGGCCAGTAAACACTGTGTTTATTTTCTAATGGACACTTCTTGGAGTCCCTTTAAAAGATGTTTTAAGGAAACCGGCATGCTTATTTGTATACTCACTGCTTAATCAGTTGCTATGGCAATAGTTGCTAAAGGTAATGGTGTCATTTGGTAGGCAAAGCAAACCACTAGTGTAAAATAACCACTTCTAGGCAAATACTGAGGCTGTACTTGATTTCTCATTTATATGAGAACATTTAGCTGTCTACGTCTAAGATGTTCTCTGTAATTTAGCAGAGCCTTCTAATGATATGGGTGTGACTCTTAAAATGACCCTATGACTCTCCAATATTTTAATGCATGGCTGCAGCCAAGAGCATGCCAAGAGCACGTGAATGCATGCCAGCGATAAATTGTTTGGCTGCTGTTCAAATCCAAACGTGCTATTTTGGCAAGGCCCAAAAAATTACAGGTCACAAAAAGTCAATAGTTACAAAAGAAGAATCATAACCATAAGGATGACAATGGTGGTACCAGCGGTAATGTAAATAGTCACTTGAGGATGAGCAGTGCATGAACCCTGAGGAGTGGTAATGTGAATCTCGACGGGTTTATGTTTACTGTTCACGGGCTCGGCATTGCAAACAATAAACCGGATATTTGTGCAAAATGCTTACCTTCTCCCACTCATGTTGGTCGTTCTAGTAGCGGGCTCATGATATACAAGCTGAACGCGTGCTTTTCTGTGAGGGTTTGGACTCGTGCCAAGCTGGCCCTGTCAAAACAGCCGGCCTGCATCCAGTGTGAGAGCAAGTGTGGCTCTCCAGCAAAACACTTGAGTAAATATTTCCTGTAAAGGCTGTCGTGGCTCAACACGTGGCAGTGCTGAAGGCACAGAATTGTTATTTTGATTTTTACAGTTGTATTATTAGATGGTCTTTTATACTTACTACCAGTATAATCACTGTATTTTACTTTAGACTGCAATATTTTCCAGATCAAAACTGGCCTGTCAAGTTGTGTTTCTGAAGTGTAAAATTGTTGATTTTTTTCTCACAGATTTTGAATCTCAAAACACGTTTTGGCATTTTGTTTGTTGCTCTGTGAATAATAAAGAAAACGCTACCTGTCCTCCGTATTACAGGTGCACCTTTCGGTTTCCCAGCACGGTCATTAAGATCCAGTTCACTGCGCTGTACCACAAAGAGGCGCAGAAGGAGGAGGCCCCCCTGTCTCCAGTGAGGCCGCTGTACCCCCAGATCTCCCCGCTGAAAATCAACATTCCCGACACAGACTTCAGGAGCATGATGAGCCCGCTGCCCTCTCCTACTGGAACCATCAGGTAGGTGTGGGGGGGGGGGGTCACATTGCTATGGGGATCCCTTTGCCGGAGACATAAGCGATGTGAGGCTGTGAACCTGAGGGTTGTACATGCTTACTTCGAAAGCCCTCAGATGTGGTCTGTCGCATTTTGTGTGCACAGTTGTTCTTTTTACTTTACTAAGTGCACTTTTGCGCCTTCGCTTTGCAAGTTGCTTTGGATAAGAATGTCTGCGAAGAATGTTTGCCAGGGCGACTGAATGTAAACATGCGGTGTTTACTCTAACAATGACAGAATTGAACGTGAGGTTTTGTTTTGCGTGTGCGGACTTTGAACCCTGGATTGTGGCAGCTAGGTGAGGCATGCTTGCTCCAAGCTGAGAGCCGTGACTCCTGTTCGTCAAAACATGCAGAATTATTTTGAGCCGGCAGGGAGGAGCAGTAGAGATCGCCTTCCTGTGACAAACCGAATCTGTAAGCTCTCAGGGAAATGAAAGCGTTTTCTCTGGGCAGTCGGTGTCGATTTGGATTTATTTAATGTGAATAAAGAGGCACAGTTTCGCTGTCAGTCGTTGCTAATCAGGTGATTGTGGTCCTCAGTGCTGTGCTGCACTGGATCATCTGTTTCTCGTTTGTAGAGCGCACGCCGCCAATCTCGTGGTCATACCCCTGAATGCCTCTGCACTAAATCCTGTCATTAAAAGAGAAGGTTTTAGCAAAAAAATACCAGTTTTATAAACCTCTGTTATACCATTGAAACGTGTGTCTTGTTGAGCCCCCCCCCCCCACCAAGATAGTATCAGCATTGCCACATTCTCTTCTGCCAGAAGTGCTTGTCGGCTGCGGTTGGTGGTTACGTCTGTGTAGCGGGCAGCGCTAGGTCCCCTCTGCAGTGTTGGAAAAGAGTGGGCACACAGCATGCGGGGCGCAGGGCACGGGAGTGGCAGCAGCAGCAGCGGCCGCCTCTCTTCAGGAAAACACCACAGCGGTATGCCAGCGAGCGGCTTCCTGGAACGACACCCTCCCCTCAGCCGCGTCCCATTCGCGAGCGTGTCAGCCCTGCAACTTCCCCCGCAGTAACAGTTTCTACTGCGCCATGTGTCCGTTACGGCTGTGACAAAAAAAAAAAAAAGAAACCACAGCCTGATTAAGTATTATGTCTACGCCTCATGCCAAGTGGTCTGCTTGTTCTAAGTATGCAGGGGGTTGTTTAGAGGGGGGATGGCCTCTCCAGTCTCTGACAGCAAAACAGATTGGGTTGCCTTCTAAGGTTCTGTGAGGCCAGGGTGTTTAAGGGAAGTGTCAACCCCCACACCATGGAAATGTATTTTTACTCGTACCTTTTCTTAATCTCCCTTATCTTGGCTGTGTTTACAGTATCGCTTGGTGAGGAAGAACATGTTAATACACGATTAAACAACAGTGTGGTTAGTAGTTGCCAGAGGAAATCAGACAATTGAAACCAATACAGTGCTGCATTTATACTTGCGGTATTAAAAGCACAGGCACAGTTAGTAGTGTGTATATTAACACATATAATAGTCTTGCCAAATGGAAAATTTTATTTGATGGTTCACCACACTGAATGACTTTAATCATGGTTTATTATTTCCATTGTGCATAATGTATATAATTATACGGGGCTACTCCATAAACCTTTCATTTGATCCTCTTGAATTGAAATATTATTTGGTGTCAGTGCAAAGGAAAGTATTTTCTTGTTCTCTGTTCCACCCACTTTTCTGTCTGTGCACTGAGTTGGATTTTACTTTCAGGAAAGTGCTGCCCCCGGTGGCAGTTCTGCTCCTCTGCACCATGCGTGGCGCTGAATGTGAGCGTATGTGTGTACACATGCCATATATGGCATGTGTCGAGCTTGGCACGTCGTGATTGGTGGAGAGGACATTGTTGCGTTTCTGTGTGTTTTGGCCACAGATGGTTTCCTATTTGCAAGCCCTCCTGCCCCTCCCCTCATGCTGCCCCGCCCCCTCCTTCAAGCGGACTCTGGTGACCCGCTCCCACACCCAAAACAAACAGAGAGGCAGGGCAGGCCTCTGCAACTTTCTCCCATTCATTGTGCCAAACAGGGCTCTCACTGCACAAAATGGATTCTCTCCAGTGTGCTTTTGCTTGTTTGCTGCCGTTTGGGGAATTTGGCCTTCTCGGAAGTGCTGGAATCTGCATCCACGCAGCAAACCGTAATAATGCTGAAGGGGTTTGAAATCCAGGCATGAGGAGCTGTCCAAGAGACTGACTCACTGGCACTGTAGTCACCTCCACTACTTGTTGCATGACATATTTGCTTAGCAGATGCCTTTATCCAAAGCAACTTAGGTTTAGGTATCATTGGTTTCATTTGGTTGAACATTGCGAGGATTTCTGGGTTAGGTACCTTGCTTTACACTACAACAGTAGTGGAACTAGGGAAGCAAGTCAGCAACCTTTGGGTTACAAGCCTCACTCCTTACTATTATGCCATGCTGCACGCTAAAGATTTTAAACATTCCCACTCCCGGAACTCATTCATTTACTTTTACAAGCAGAGGAGTTCAAATGTCACCTCATGGCCGTGAGACGGAGGTGGTTTAAGATAAAACAGGTGCTTCTGTTACATGAGGTCTGGAAGTGGAAACACTGACCCAGTGCTTTTCTTGAAAGTGCATCTTGATTCTTAGGAAGAGGATGTGGTAAACATCAACCACTCCAAAGCTTTAGTGATGACTCGGTGGTGTACACAACCTTTCCGGTTGTGTCTGAAGGTCACAAGCACCTATGCATGCGTCAGCTAAGTTCAATAACCCTTTAATGTGTACTGTCAATATTTTTAAAAGACAGAAATCGAAGTGGTCCTTCTCTATTTAGGGAAATGGACAGAAATATTTCTGTGACATTGTGGTGGATGAATGCTGGTTTCATAATTAATTTCAATGTACACATTACTGCAGCAGTGAAATGACATTGCCAAAAGAACATTGTAATGACAGTTTCCCTCACATGTACATTATGTATATCTTTAATATTTATTTACATAATTTATATGCAGATACTCCTGTCCAGTGCAGTCTTGTACAGGACACATTTATTTGTTTTACAAGTGGTCAGCGCCTAAGGCTAGATATTCAACAGTATCAACAGATGTCCTCTGAACAGAGCTACAAGTGCAGCAGAATGCTTTTCACTACACACAATGGAAAAGTGGCTAGGACAGCATGATCATTTATATGTAAATATGCAATTCAGATACTTAGGCCTGAATGTGCATGCAAGAAGACTGAGAGAACTGATGATGACAATAAATGGTACAGAACACAAACAAGAGTGCAACACTCAGAGGAAACCATGTATGACATTACAAAGATAAATGTTTGGAATTTTGGAGGGAAATTAGTATTTTCATCTTGACAAGACCATGTTATTAGGCTCTCTGTGGACAGAGAAGACAAAAACAGTTGCAGTTTTTGTGCGGTGTAGTGCTTTGTTTTTATGGAAAATGGTTACAGAGCCATCTAGTGGTAAGCTCACATAACATTCGTTCCAGTAAGATGAATTACGTACTGTGTAAGTTTGAAGAATAATTTTTCTTAATTTATTAGTATATGAAACGGTAATGGTGCATTACACAAAGGGAAAGAGTACTGTGTTGGAGCAGCTACAAGTCTACAGAGTAATATAAATGGAATTCCAGGGTATGTGTCTCCTCAACAGAGAACAGCAACTTGAGATCAAATGCAGTGGAATGTTTTTTTTCTTATTTCTGTAGTCCTACTTTAATTGCAGTGTTTGAAGAAAAAAGGAATTGAAAGCTCACCAGGCGAATGTTTTCTCTGGCTCATTATTGATGGAAAGTACCTAAAAAATCAATTTCAAAATAAATCTGAAAACGAGTAAATTGGAAATCTTGCATTGCCTCCGTAGCTGTCCCAGTTCACCAGTAATCCTGTTCAGCCAAATATGAAGCAAATGAGCTGTGTTAAACACTTCCTCACGGTATCTCCCCATACACTGTCAGCCTGCAGGAAAATGGAAAGTAAGGACCATACATTAGCTGTATTACGAGTGTACATCATACTCTAGGTCTGCACTGTAGCAGCCTTAGGAGATTCTGACAGACGAATGACAGGTTCATTCCTCCATATGTTTAGCTGTATTTTGAAAGACCACTTAAGTGCACTTAAGTAATTGAACATTTTTCTGTTTAGTAGTGTAGTAGTGTGATGTATTTTGGTGTCTGTTGCCTAGTCAGGTTGCACAAGTTAACTTGTGATAGGGCTTGATTAGTGTTACCCTCACAGTCACTGGTTTGGGAGTGTTGTTAGCCTGCTCTGATACTGTTGCTCATTTAACTGAATGGATACACTTATGTTCTATTGTGCTGGAAGTCACTCTGGATAAGAGCATCTGCTAAATGCATGTAATGTAATATAAAACAGTGATATGGAAGAAGTTACTGTCTATGGACTGTAGACTTGGACTGAGCAGTAATTTTGAATGGCTGAGCTAGCCAAAGTAGAAGGGTGTGAGCTACTTCCAGGTGAGCTTTTTGAGAGCGGAAGTGTTCACGCCCGCCTGTCCTCTTCGCAGCGTCCCTAACTCGTGTCCGGCGAGCCCCCGTGGGGCGGGGTCCTCGGGGTACCGCTTCGGACGCAACGTGACTTCAGACCTCCAGCTGGCGGCGGAGTTCGCGGCCAAGGCGGTGTCAGAGCAGCGAGCTGATGCGTCCGGAGGCGAGAGCCCCAAGGTGAGCACCTCAAACCTTGCGTCTTTCACACACCATATAGCAGGTGACCCTGGACTTGTGTGGCAGTCCTTGTTAGCCAGGGAAACCTCACTACCACCTGGTAATGGCGCTGTGGTGAGGAGGTTTGTGAGAACATGTGACTGTGCTAGCTTATAAGTGGGCGTTCAGACAACAAGAGAAACTATGAGCCCTATATGGATTGGCGGAACACCTCAGGGTTTTATAACGAAGTTGGTAGGATCACAAATGACGGCCTACTTGGTGGTTTCTGTCACTGTTGCTGCTGTACGTGCAGGAATAAAATAACCAGCAACATCCCCAAATGAAAAAGAAGTACAGTTTCCCAACATTCCACGCAGTTTTGCTTCTCTCTTTTAGCAAACGTTATAAGAACTCTTAAAGAGGCGGGGGCCAAATAAAAGGCAGACCGTTACACTTGCACTGTCAGTCTGATTAATCCCAACTAATCAAAGCCATTGGCACTCCAATCTGACTGGTCAACAGGAGGGATAAAAACATTACATAGCCATCACACCTTCACACGCTCAGTAACCTAGCTCTCACTATGAGGCTCATGAAGCGTCTTCTCCTCTCGCCCTCACATGCTCATATGCCTTGCTGACTGCCTCTTTACTGCAGACTGGCCTTTCATATGTTACAGTGAGGGTAACCTGACAGTACCTGCTGGCACCTGACGGTTGGATGGTCTTCCCTGTTATTTGACGTGATAAAACAAAACCCTCCCTTTTTGCTCCTCTTCTGTGGAGCTGTGCAGCTAGGCGTGACGTGTGGGTCCGACGTGCCGTGTTTGTGTCTCCCCCAGGACGAGTCGAAGCCGCCCTACTCGTACGCACAGCTCATCGTTCAGGCCATCTCCTCCGCCCTGGACAGACAGCTCACCCTGAGCGGCATCTACGCCCACATCACCAAGCATTACCCCTACTACAGGACGGCGGACAAGGGCTGGCAGGTGAGCCGCTCTGCAGTGAGATCCTGTTCCACGCGGAAACATGCACCACAGTCCGCACTGTGTTCCCCTGCCATCCACTGTCTCCTTCACCTTGCATGTCTGGGAATTCCCTGTGCACTTTCCAGAACAGAAATATATCATAGGAATAAACAGTAACATAAAAGATAATAAGTCCTCAAAAATGCAAACAAAAGTAGCCATTGTATGCCCTGCAGTTACTTAAACGTATGGAAATGTAAATGATAAATGCATGGAAATGCTGGTGTGTGCTCCCGCTGAACCAGGCCACTCTGCATGGAAAATAGGGCACGGCAGTTTTCTGATTTTTTTTTTTATTTGGCACTTGATTCTCTGTGTCTGACCATGTCTGGCGTGTTCCTGTGGCAGAACTCCATCCGTCACAACCTGTCCCTGAACCGCTACTTCATCAAAGTGCCCCGGTCCCAGGAGGAGCCGGGGAAGGGGTCCTTCTGGAGGATCGACCCCTCGTCCGAGGCCAAGCTGGTGGAGCAGGCCTTCCGAAAGCGCCGTCAGAGGGGCACATCCTGCTTCCGCACCCCTTTCGGCCCCCTCTCCTCCAGGTAGGGCCTCCCCCGCTGCTTGGTCAGAAAGGGACACTGTGTTTTTAGACTTGTGAGAGGTGGTGGAGTCTTTGTCCCACATTCTCAGGCCAGCTCCTCACTTGTACCCCTTCCACCTTTCTGTTGTTTGTGTTTTTTCCCTTGCTGTCATTTGACTGGGCAGAACAAAGTAAGTTAATGTCACCTCATCTGTGCGGTCTTCTGTGCGTATCACATTGTGTCACATCTGTGCGTACATAGGTACGCAAGATGTGATACAAATCATAGGTGCATTGTGTAAGAGTCATGGAGGGTACTCATTTATCCTGCCTACCATCCATACTCAGCTTGCTTTGAGGGTTGGTGTCTTTTGTAGGTCAAAAACACTGCTGGCAGCCTTCAGGTACTACACATAGACTGCTTTTTCCATGGCATCAGTTAAGTGTTTGAAGATAGTGTGATATTTAAGGTCATTCATGGGTAGACCATTACCACTGTTGGGGTATGAAACAGTCTGCAAAAAAAACTGAGCAATGCCAAATAACAAATCGCTACTAGCTAGCTTGGATGTGTATGTGAAGTGGGCCTCATATTGGTATCGGTGTAATAACTCATATACTGTCATCAGTTTTATCACTCATGAGCTAAAGCATGATCCCATTCAGTGCAAAGTGCAGTGGGTCAGTACCTCTCCCTCAGCCGTACTGCTCTACTTAGGCAACAGCCGCAACTGGCACACTCTCTGCATCTTTCTGAGGTGGAAGGAGCGTGTGCGTGTGCGCATCTGTGTGTGAATGTGTGTGCGTGCATGTGTGAGGATGTGTGCGGGCAGCTGTGTTGAAGCAGTTCTTCCTGGGCGTGAGCGTTTTAGCTCCTCTGTCTGTGCGGTCCAGGAGCGCCCCGGCCTCTCCCACCCACTCGAGCGGCCTGCAGACCCCCGACTGCCTGTCCAGGGAGGGCTCCCCCGTGTCCCACGAGCAGGACCTGGGCTCCAAGCTGGCCTCCGTGCCCGAGTACCGCTACTCCCAGAGTGCACCAGGTGAGGCCGTCGGTGGCGTCGCCGCGGTGGCCGCGCGTCGCCCAGAGACGCGCTCCCTCTCACCCTGCTCTCGCTCCCTCCCCCCACAGGCTCTCCCGTCAGCGCCCAGCCGGTCATCATGACCGTGCCCCCGCAGCCCGCGGCCGGGGGCGGGGCCAAGCCGCTGGCCTACGTCGCCGCCTCGCTCTTTGCCTCCCAGCAGGCCCCGGGCCACGCCCTCCACGTGGTCCAGCAGGCGCCCACCGTCACCATGGTCAGGGTGGTGACCACCTCGGCCGGCTCCCCCAATGGGTACATTGTTGCCGGCACCAATGCGCACCCAGCAGGAGAGGGCCCCGGGGAGACCAAAGGTGCAGTGACATGGTCCACGCACATGTGGTTTTTGTTGAAATCAGTGGGGAAAGCCCATATTTCAAGCACGTTTGGCTATTATTATCAGTAGAAGAAGTAGTATCTGTAGTAGAGGTATGATTAATATGATTGTTATCTATGGTTCAATTAAGCATATTGAATGAGTGTGTGAACTAAGTGTTGGATCATCCACAGGCGCCCACAGGATTGTGTGTTTTCGCGTGTTATTGTCTGTGATAAATGTTGTATTTGTGTGATCCTGTGCATGTGTGTGCTTGTGTGTGTGGCAGTACTGTCTATGTGTGTTGCTATTTGTGACTGCGTGTCTGCATATGCGTGTCACTGCCTGTGCCATTATTGTCCCAGTGTGTCATTGCGTGTGGCAGTGTGGTGTCTGTGGCAGCGCTGTCCACGTGTGTGACAGTGTTCACTGTGTCGCAGCAGGTGCCGGAGAGGAGAGGACCGTCGTGAGCTATGCATCTCTCCCCACCTCCAGCCGGGTCATCCAGGCGGTGGGAAGCGCCGCGGGGGCGGGCAGCGGCGGGCAGCAGGCCTTCACCATCCTGCAGCAGACGCCCGTCTCCCTGGGCCAGCACCAGCTGCCCGTCAGACCCGTCACCCAGAACGGCAAGCACGCCCTCCCTGCCACCAGCGTCACCAGCGTGGCCGGCAGCGCCTGCGGTACGCCTTTCCCCCCCGCTGTCACGGGAGAGGTTCACTGGGGAGCAGAAGAGAATGCAATGCGTGCACGTTAGGAGTGAACTTCGCAGGCTGGCTAAAGTTCTGTTCTCTCTTGAAGGGAAAGACCTGTTTGTTTTGTGAGGATGGAGGTTGACAAAAAGTGTGTCTTATCAATGACAGCCATGTCTGTGAACTCTTTCAGGCTAAATCATTGTTCTGTCAACTAGCCTGCCCCTCTAAAATCAAAATGTTTCATGTCAGAGTTAGGTAAATATTTCATAATTTCATACTTAGTTTCAATTTTCTTCTGAATCTTGTTTTTTTTCTCCTCCATTTGTCTTTTAGCTATCACCAACCCACTTCAGATGCTGGCTGCCCAGGCGTCCAGCTCTCCCCCTGTTGTGGTGAACAGGCCACCCAGTGTGGAGGCTGAGGAGCCGGGCTCTACACCAAGCGAGCCTGAGGCTAAGAGGCCTAAGATGGAAGATGGTGATGCTGCCTCAGTCCCTCAGCCGGTTATTGTAGCGATGAACCAGGAAGCCAGTGAATAAAGCACCAGGAAGAAAATGGGACTGAACAGAGGATCGTTATAAATGTGCACCACAGTACATAAACCCAGTGTGCCAAACAAAAGGGGTAAAATGTCTCTTATTCAGAACTTAATGTGTGAGAGATGGGAGCGCAATTCAAACAGACCATTGATTGTATAATTTTGCAAGAGGAGGGTTTTTTTTTACTATGCGTTTGAGCCACACTTATGCTGGGTCAAAATGCATTTATCCAGTAAGCCTTAAAACAGAGGTGTTCTACTGTTTGATTACCTGGAGGTGTTAGTCAAAACGGTAAAGGTTCCTCAGAAAGAGAACCTACCTGTACAAGTTCTCAAAAATAAGAGCATTAATATAATTTTTCAGTAGATATCCTCATTGTAGTACTTCAGTACATTTAATAGGTGGATGGGGGGTGGGACCAAAGCCTACACATCTTTGTTTGACTTTAGGTAGTTTCTCAGAACCGAAGCGTTAAAGGCCTAGGAGCCTGTCCTGTTTGAGTCTCAGCTTCAAATTATTATTGTGAATACAGATTTATTCATCTCCCATTTTGTACTTGATGTCAGCATCCGTCTCTGATGCATGCTATCTTTTTTTTCCAAATAAAGAATGTTACAGATAAAAGCAAAAAACAGGAAGAAAAAATAAATAAATAAATAAATAAATAAATAAACACTGGGACTGAAAATTCTCTCTTGTCCCAGTGGAGGCTATTCGGTATATTAGTGTAAAATATTTTTCTATTACGGACTATCATTGTACTAATGTTAAAGAAGTAGAAATATCTCTTTAAAATGTCACTGTTTGTGATTTGTTTACTGTGTAGCACAATGTTAATTCACTCAATGAATGTACCTTTACTCTATTTTTCTAATGGTTCAAGCCCCTTGTATTCCCCTTCATTAAGTACCCTAGGTACAGAAGAATGTAGTTTAATAAGTATTGTAAGGGAAAATGTTTGTAGTAAAACAGAGAAAAGATTTAAAGCTAAAAGGCAACACTATATGTTTAACTGAAAGCTCAGACCTCAGGCAGTTGTTCGTTTTTTTATTAGCACAGACAGGAGTGTGAGTTTGCTGTACAATCAGCAATATGGCTAAGTCTCCTCAGTAAATTGCATTTCATGCATTTTTGTTTGATGGCAGTAGTATTCATAGCACTGTCCAGGGGGGGTACACTGTATATATGGAGAATTTACTGGGTCTAGTTGTTACTGCCTGCACAGGGCTATGGTGCAGGCAACACAAGGCTTTACTTAAAAGTCATACTCAACATCCCACTTCCTGAATGAAATTAGAAATATTGGATTTTTCACTGGAAATGAAAGTCACTGAGGTGCAGTGAAGCAAACATGTTCTGCTACTGTGGCATCGGTGCGAAAATGTGTATAAGCAAAAAATGGCAGCTTACTCCAACCCAAATACCAAACAGCCCCTGAGAGGGAACAGCATGTGAATGTTGACCAGTCTGCTGAAACATTCTTCAGCTCCCTCGTCCTCATTTTCTCCTCTCCAAAGAGCGTTTTTTTTTCTTAGTCTTTATGACGTGCTTATCAAGAAATGAAGACGGAAGGTCTGACTGAAACTGTTTGGAAAAACTGATTGCCATAACAAGAACAAACTCTTAGTGTTGGATAAGTACATATGAAATATGACATTGTATGAAACTTCAGAAAAAAGAAAAAAGCACCCCAGTCTAAAATTATGATTTAGTTTGTTTTGTGACAGGTATTGAGTATTTATTTGTATGATTGGGAATTCCAAACTGCCACCTATTGGCTAGGAAGCTGACGCTCCACCTTCATTCATGCTGGCCTCACTACCAGTCAGAGCATTTCATTTCTGTGGGGAAATATTCACAATCCTGTGAAAAGTGTCGCTTTTGACCGCAGATAGCTCTCTAATCTCTGCAAGACCCCAAGAATCATGTAGGCGTTAATTAATGTTTTCCTTGTACAAGGTGGCAATCTCACTATTTTTAGATTGATTACAACTAGAGATTAGGCTCACAAATCCCCTTTGGTGGGGCAGGCCTTGTTCTCACTCAGTTTTTAGACAGTGAAATTGGAGTGGAGTTCTCCTTTAATTACAGCGCAGTTTACTAAATTTAGGAAGAGGAACAACTGGGTGCTTTCACTTTCTGTAAAGTGGCTGCGTTTACTCTCAAATTACTCTCAAAGAACATACAGAACAACAGATCTCGAAACACTTCTTAGTTTAGGTTTCCAAAACAAACAAGGTTACTACCGAACATTATTTCTAAACCATATAAAAAGGATGTAGCACTAGCAGTTTCCCTGTCCTTAAGCTGCTTGTGTTACACTTGACGCTGCAGGATCATTAAGGTGCTACAGTAGAATTGTGAAGTGTCACAAATGAACTATAAGTGAACGTTTGAACTGAACGTTTAAATAAAACAGTTAACAGCTGTAAAGATAACAGTATTATATGTGGCTTAGTAGATAGACATGGATTAAATAATATATTGCAAACGGTAAAGGATCCACCCTTGTAAAAGAAGCCAGCTAAATGGCAGTAGATGTTGCATGTTCATTGTTTTTTTTTCCCGTGAGTTGCATTTTAAATGAAAACCTCAACGTCAAGACTTTGGAGTATCATTGTCATTTGACCATTTAAAATATTAACCTTTACTTCATTGGTACAACAGAAAAATATCACTGTCTATCCTGAACCAAGAGAGAAATTAGTACATTTGGAGCAACTTTTTTTATGGTAGAGTTGCAAAATGCACTGCACATAATGCCTTCGGAAACTTGTGTTTTTGGTCCTGCTGTGCATTGCTGTCCATCATTAGCTGTGAAATGAAGCCACTTGTGTGGTATGGTTGCATCTGCAATCATTGAACAAAATTCCTTTCTTAGCTCTTTCTTTTGGACTTTGTATTTTCCCTCACACAGCGAGGAGCAACCCCAATCCCAGCCTACCTACAACAGACCCATCTATACACCTCTTACCTCATCATGTGGCTACATTTTACTACCAAAAAAGAACATATATTTTAAAAAGGAGAGGAGAAAACAGACAAAAAATAGGCATTAAGTCTTTGAAGGCACCATTAAAGATGTGAATGTCTGTGTCAGAAACATAGTCCTTCCCATGGATCCCTATAAGCCTTATAAATCCTCATGTAATGCAGTCAATGCAGTGTGGAAGTGGTCCCACAGGGACCACGGGAGCTGTTTCAAACAGGCTTCGTTGTGGAGATGACCTTTGGACCATAGCCGTGAAAGCTTCAAATGTCTCTGTATATTTTTCAGGGAATTCTTCCTGAAAACATAATTTGTTTCAAGACACAACAATTTTCAAAAGAACATAGGCACTCCAGTAAATCACATCTTTGATTCATCCTTGAAAAAACTTTGTTGTCAGCAAAGAACAGGACAAGTCAGCATGTGTGTTTACTGTATACATACACACATATTTCAGATTAACTCTACACATCAGTGTCTTTGAATCCAGAATAAGTAATGCACCACAGTTCCTAAACTTGGGTTTTTTAACATTTTGAATGCAATGTACTTCACTCAACCCATTTGATCCATCTCTTTGCTGTTGTTTGGCACTGTCTTCTCTGGGGGCTGATTTGTTTTGACATAAGGGAATGTCACCTTTTTAAGTGGCTTCTCTGAAAATGTAGTGTTGAGTCATCACTTCTGTGGTGTAGCAAAGTTGTCTTTTATTTGAGACCATATAAGCTTTTTCTGTTCTTTTTTCTAAACCATCAGAACAGAAAGACGGTTTGTGTGCATTGCCATTACCGTGTTTTTTACTGTTTTATATCGTTCTAGCACTTTTCTCAGAGAGGACAGTGGAGTTGTGCAGCACTTAGCCTCTGTGGCCTTGGGGTTACATGTTAGTTAACGTTTAAGTCGGTATGACTGGTAGAGGTAAAAATGTTAAATGTGTCCTTTGACAGAAATTCTCCCCCCTCTCATGTACAATCGGACTGGAACATTAAAGCTGTAGTGCATGGCACTTATTCGTTTGCTAACGATCTTGTTTTTCATCTCATTATTTTTTGATAGTCATTATTCCCTCTGTAAATGTATGCAGTGGCCCTTTCAGGCAGAAGAGTAAAGCTGGATTTTAGTGTTATTGCAGTTTCCATTAGAAACCACTGGTTATTGGTTTTAGATTGAAAGTATTTGCTCTGATATACCAAAACGTTTGCTTTTTGTCAGGGTGTGGACAGAAGACAGTAAGAACTTACAAAATGAAATGTCTGTGAAGGAGAATATTTGGGAGAAAACCTCCTTATCTGGAGATAAGGGCTCAACTGATATGAAATAAACCTGAATATGAATTGATTAAAGAGTATGTACCTGCTGACTGCTTTTTCTTTCTCTGTCTCTGTCAGATTCATTTATTGTTGTTTGCCATTTCAGGCAAAACTTGTGAAAGACACATTTCCTTGTGTCTTGGGGGGGGAGCCATGACACTTGTTCTGAAACTCTTCTTTACTGCAAAAGGAAATGCTTCGGTATGCAGCAGAGGGACATTTTAGGCTGCCGGACAGTGTTCTGAAATACTGTTGCTTTTGTTGTTGATTTTTTAAAATGTAATCTGTATTATCAAAAAGAAAGTCATTTGTTGACAGATCTCTCTTTTTTTTCTTTCTTTTTTTCAGAAAAATAATATTGATGTAAAGCAATACATGCTGTAATGTCGGGGTGGGGTGGGGTGTCAGTTGCTATTGAGTTTGATTATATATTAAAGAGAATTTAAAATACTGGTTTGCTTGTGTTTGTGTTAGTGAATCTGAGTGGATTAATTATGTAGTCTGTGTGCTTGGGTAGAGTCTTGTTTGTCTTCTCGCCTTTTTGCACAATGAAGGTGTTGGTTTACGGCCTAGTGCCCTTGCAGCTCATTTAAGCATAACTCAAGACGAGGGGAGAGAACACTCACTTGTTACGTATAAATGAAATCTGGAACTGTTGTAAAAATATGCTCTGTTGCAGTAAGGACGCATTACGGGAAGGACACAGAAAAGGGAAATGAAATAGAAGGTGTTTCGCGATGTTTTTGGGCATTTGAAAGGGGAAATTGTCTTCAAACATGTATGCTTCTGGAACGGAGAGTTTGATCAAACAGGCAAGGTACGATTTTCTGTAATACACCATTTAAATAGCTAGCTAGATTGCCATAAAGACAGTTAACCGATTATGCTATCAGTAGATAGCTAGCTAGCTAGCGTTAGCTAACAAACCTGGGCAGATGTTTATTAATTATACTGCTTAGAATTACATTCATGCCTTCACAGAGAAATTCAGGAGGAAGAACTGCAGAAGTTCTATGGCCGCGTATGTAAACTCCTCCACGTCAAAGACTATGGAAACGAAACCGTGGATTCCCTGCAGAGACTTCACTTGATCGTTTCTGCAACGAAGTATGGGAGGACGTAAGTTTCCTTTGATTATATCAAGAAGATGTTATGCACTCTGCGAATTTGGAGTTGTCTGTTGTGGCATATGTCAATATACTAATGTCACTCATTCACACCCACACACACACAAGCACAGAGAGAGATAGAATTAGCTAAGGTGGCAAGCTGTTTTTTCTGAATTGCCCGGTCATCAGCAGCTGGAATTCTGGTGTTTTGGGCCGTGCAGGCTTCCGTCAGAGCTCCATAAGAAGTTGCAGGCACTCTTGTGCTCTCCGAGTTCCCCGGAGCAGCTGCAGGTGCTGTGTTGCTCCACCCTGAGAGAGAGCCTTCCCCTCAGTGTCCAGAGCCTGCCCATAGATGACCTCCAGGATAGCAGGACCCTCAGCTATGTGGCAGCTGTCATTCTCGCACAGGTAACCTCCAAACCTGCCAGAACCACAAAGCAGAGACCTTCCTCGCGCAGATGGGCTGTCACACTTAACAGATTTGTTCTCGGCAATGTTCTGCCCCAGTCCCATTGAGCACTCTCTCCTTCCCCTTACACAGGCAGGCGACAGTAATGACTTGACGGCCCTTAGCCACCTGCTGCTCAAGAGTCTGGAGTTTCGGCAGCCCGAGGGGCAGATATCCAGACATGTGCTTCCTGTTCTCTCCAAGATCATAAGTTTCTCTCCAGAGAGCCTGTCTGAGGGTGAGCGTCTGATGAATTGTTGTACTGCCTATACCGATGCCTAACCATACTGTAGCATTTGTACTTGGAAGGAGGAGGACCTCTCTGAGTTTTTTTTTTTTTTTGCCTGTTTGAATTTAATACAGATGAGTCCTTAAAATGTTATCAAAGAAATGCTGCCAAGTAAAAAAGAATGGGCATCAGGAGTTGACTGGATTAATGATAGGCTGCATTACGCTCAGATCCAAGCCATTTCACAGTCAAGATGAAGGCGTTACAGTTGACACAGAATGGTGGAAGATATTTTACAGATTGATCTGGATTACAGCTTGTTTGTTTGGACAAATATTCAAGAAGGATGTTGCCACTTTTGTAATGTTATAATGGCATTTTGAACACAGATCATGTCAACCTGGTGAGCAGGAAGCTGGTGGACTGGCTGCGGTATGCTAGTATCCAGCAGGGAGCGTTCATGTCCTCTGGAGGTTTCTTCACCGGCCCTAGAGCCAGACAGGTAGTAGCACTAAAAGATGCTTTAGCAAGAAAATCAAAGTGACCTGCTTGCTGTGGTTCACAGTGGAGGTTTTGACCCTGCATTGCTGCTTGAAAAGTTCCATTGTCAGAACTTCTGTGGTTCAGCAATCCAGGACAGGAAGGAAGAATGCATAGTCTGTCCTGTGATTAAACCCCCTGTTAGGCCTTAAACATTCATGGTCGTCTACCTGTGGTGCTTGGATCCTTTTGCATCACAAACGCAGCTCTGTGGTGGATCATAGCCTGTGTTTTTTTTTTTTTTTCTTCATCCTGCCAGCCGGGTCCGATGACTGAGGTGGATGGGGCAGTGGCGGGAGACTTCTTCACTGTGCTGTGTGTGGGGCAGAGCTACACAGAAGACCAGTGGATGAACATGTATGCCTTCTCCATGATCAGGAAGTGGCTGCTGACGTATGACACAGAAGGAACTGGCAACGTAGATACAGGTAAGGTAGCTGAAACCTCAGAGGTCATTTCACCCTGACAGGTCCTCTTCAGGGACCAAAATGTATAGTTATGCAGTTTGACTAGGTCTGATTAATCTCAGATTCCATGTCTCCCCAGTTCACTTTGTCCTTTACTTTTGATGACATAATAAAGCAAGAGTTACTTCAAAACTTGCATGACATTATATCTTTGCTGGTGGCTGAAATTACAGGAAAATGTTGTGGAAGTAACTTAAAAAATTGGCTGTGCTTAGTTTTGTTGCTTAAAGTTAAGGGTGTAATGGGGAAAATGCAGTCTGGGCATTTGTGCTGGACTGTGAGTAGTTGGAGGCTTAAACTCTCATGAGAATTAAACTTTTTTCCATCACAGTTCTGTGTTTTGTAACTTCAATATCATTAAGATTTCTTGGTGTAAGTCAAAGGACATGATATACTCAGTCATAGTGAAAGGGCAGTAACTGAAAGTTGGGATTTTGACTTTCACCAGCTCAGCTTAAGAGAATGCAGGTCATGCAATCGCTGTCACAAGGTAAGCTGCAACTTGAGAGCAAAACACTAAAACCAGTCTGCTGTATGCCTCTCCATTCACATGCTCAGATCCTTTCTCCATCATCTGATTGGCTGCCCTGACCACTGCTGAAACAAATGCCTAACCACAAATGATTTCCTGTGTTCTAATGAAATGGTTGACTGGAGTGTTCTTCTTTTGTTGAGCTATGTTTAGAATCTTTCATTTACCAGTGAAATTTGAATGCAAATGCTCTTCCTGTCCTCTGCAAAACAAATGAATCAAAAATTTGCCACCGATTTCAATCAATATATTTCGGTATCTCTGCCATGCTTGCTTCTGTTTTATCTTTACCATATTTTTGTGTGTTTTATATTGTTGTCACCTGTTGTTTTCTATTACCTGGAAAGTGCTTTGATTTTATGAGAAGTGCTTTATAAATAAATCATAATTACTATTATTGTTATCATATTTACATTAATTTCATTACATTACATTCATTTAGCAGATGCTCTTATCCAGAGGGACTTCCAGCACAAAAAGAATAGAAGTGTATCCATATAAGTTAAATGACCAACAGTGTCAGACCAGACTAACAACATTCCCAGACCAGTGAGGGTGAGCATAACACTATTCAATCTCTACCACAAGTTAACTTGTGCAACATCACCAGACAGCCTAGAAGCTAAGGGAAGCCAAGTGCACATGCTAACATACATTACAGTCACTAGATCACAGAATCCAAAGCACATTGCAGTACTATATTTGAACTCAGGCTTGTTCCATGTCCCAGGTTTTCATGTGTACTTTCAGAGCTGCAGGCACATTACGCGATGTGACCATGTCTGCCATAGACATAGTTCTGTGACAGATGGTGACGGGGTGTGATGTGTGGTGTTGGTGCAGATGACCGCTCCGAGGTGGACGGCTCCGTGATGTCCATGGTCTCAGCCACGTCCTCGTCCAGCCGCCTGCTTCCCCCGAAGGAGCGGCTGAGAGAGAAAGCCTTCGAGTACTGCCACCGCCTCATCGAGCAGAGCGACCGCAGTGAGTCTCCCTATCCTTACAGCTGTCTGTGAATAGGCATGACTGTGTTTATGTGTGCGTGCGTGTGTGCCTGTCTGAGTGTGCCTACTGCTTTTTTTTTGTGTGAGCATGGCATGGCACTGTAAGGTTGTGTTAGCAGTTGAAAGGAAGTTTGTGTCTGACGCTTTCTGCTTCCTCTGCTGTTTTCGCAGAGGCACTGAAGAAGGCTGACTCAGATCTACAAAAGGCTGTACGTACAATCGCCACAAAGCAGTAGAGAAACTTCTGTCAAAACTGTCCAAAATTAGTTAAATGAATTGCATACATTCCGTTACGTTACATATATTCATAGTTCTGCGCTAATGGCATATTTATAACACTTGAAGTAAGAAGCAGCTGTGCACTGCATGACGATCAAAAAGTGCTAAAGCAATAGCTTAGTGGCCAGAAAGGAGAGATTGGCGGTCAAACTTTTCTCAACTCCACACAGTGCCTTGTGGAGGCGGTGACGGTCATGGACATCATCTGTAAGGAGGACTCCTCCTTTGTGTACCGGGCCTTCCCCTGCATCAAGGCCCTGTACGGCCGGCTGAATGGAGACCTGGCCTTCGCCCGCACCCTGCTGCCCATTGCCCAGTTCTACCTCAACCACAGTGAGTCCGCTAGCGTGGCTGCACACAGCCATGGTGTCTGCAGTGGGACGGGCACCGCCATCCTCATTCAGCTTGTTAGCCAACTCGTCAGGGCTCATAGCATTAGCAGTGTGAGGCTCAACTTCACAAGCAGCTTTGGCTTTACAGGGCTGATGGTATTTTCACATCCTTTTAGTTGTTTAGCAAACACCTTCATTTCCACATGCTGCTGTCACAACAAACTAGGTAGTGGATGCTATTTCGAAGGAATCGAAAACCTTGATTACTAAGGGGGTTTACAGAAGCAGGTCAGTTTAAGGGTCTTACTCAAGGATACAGCTGTAGTCCATCACCTGGGATGTGTCACTGGTTTGCAAATGGACTGCTGTGTTGGTGTTCCCAGGCGAGACGGCGGCGGTGGACTCGGAGATGGTGTTCCGGCAGCTCTTCTTGCGCTTCCCAGGAGAGCTCTTCAACGATCCCATGCTGGCCTTCGAGTTCGTCCAGTTCTGCAGAGCCAACCTGGCCGTGCTCCAGGAGAGCGTGCCCCTCTACCGGCAGAGCTTCCCCAACCTTTTCAAGGTGAGCCGGGGACTCAGGTGCTCTTCAGACAGAACATTCCCAGCCTTCTTAAGGTGAGCAGGGGACCCTGCCTGGCCCTCAGTAGGCAGGTAGCTTACTGTGTGGAATGAGCCGGCACAGTGTGGTACTGTGTACTGGAACAGTGTGCAGTGCACAGTGAAGAGATTCTGGTAGTTAAATACAGATGTTACTCTACCTCGTCTTCCTTCTTCAACTCAGCGCTGTCTCATATCTTTACACGAGACTACCATAGAAAACCTGATTTTTTTTTTTTTAATTCAACAAATTTAAGTTTGTCGTTATTTGTTCTTATAGTATAGTTACATAGTAACTAGAGCGCTGTAGAATATTGTGTTGAAGTCCACATCGTCTGCCACTAAAGACACTGTGAAATTGGAGGATAAAAGTCATGCACTTAAAAAGCTGTGTTGCCTTTGAGCAGGAGATCCTCAGTGTTGTGTTATGTAGTATACTTTGCATCCATAAACCTGGTGAGAACCAAACTTGCCTAAATTGTTGAGCACATGTGGTGTTCTCTGTGCAGTTTCTGGCTTGGAATAGTCCTGCCCTGATCTCAGAATTTGTGGAGCTGCTTTCCTCTCTGCTGGCTCCAGAGACGGCCATCGAGATGTTGCACTCTCTGCTGGACCTGCCCTGTCTGGCAGCAGCCCTGGACCTCCAGCTCAGGTGCCCTGTGTCATACACCTCCACCAGAATAGAGTTTCATATAGTACTAGTAGGATTGTTCCATATCATGTATTCTTATGGGGCTTGTCTCCATCAGTCCACTGAATGAAGGTAATCCAAAACAATGCAATCACGCTTTGTTCCTCAAAGTCATCTATCATAAGACAAAATCAAACGTAAGACAAAATACGCTTTCCTACAGATAAAAGATGGCAAGAGTAAACTTAGAACAACCTCTGAATGCTTCTCTCACTGACACAAAAGAAACAGCCAGTTCTTTGTTGCCAATTCTATATATCATTTGTGAGGTTGTGTTATGTGGTTAGGCAATACTGATAGGCTGTATTGATGAAATTTCTTCAATACCAAACCCAAAAATCATATGATACCCGATTAGTGGAACATTGAAGCAATTGTCTTAACATGGAAATGTTTGGATGATTTTTTAAATTTACTTTATCCTGCTATTAATGGACACATTAGAAAAGTTTTCGGTTCATTGAAAGTGAGCAGGTAAGTGGAAGGTGAGCAGAAAGTGAGCGGGTGAGTGGAAATTGAGCGGGTGAGTGGAAAGTGAGAGGGTGAGTGGAAAGTGAGCAGGTGAGTGGAGGGTGAGCAGGTGAATGAACGCTCGTCGTTTGCCCTGTGCAGGTCCGCCTCCCTCCAGGCTCCCGAGAGGACTGTGTGGGACCAAGGCTCCAAGGCGTCCAGCTCTCTGGAGGCGTTCCGCCAGCCCTACTACAGGGGCGTGTTCCTGTACATACTGCGGCCAGAGGCAGGGACCGGGGACACCATTGACAGGTACTCGGCACCTTACAGTTGAAGCAGGGTTGTGTCATCAGCCGGCAATGACTGGGAGTACACAGTAGCAGAACAAATTGGCTCCCTTCTGCCAGGGTAGGGGTAGGTAAGCAGGGCAAGGTTTCCACTTGCTGCTGTTTGCACTCTGTACCTCATTCAGGTGCCTGAATGTTGTTCAGACCACATGACAGAGATGCACCAATGTTCCCTTTGGCATTTGCCTCCTGGTGCACTGTGGGACTTTTTGTGTGAAAAATAGTTCTGTGCATGTGTACTGGAGGTCTGCATTAGCTAAGCCTTTTTGCTATACCCTGCACTCCTGCAGAGGTTGTTGCAGTAACATGGGCTTGAGCTAGAGGGGAAGACCACCACCTACTGGGCCATTAGCAGCCTGGTTTTCCCTAGAGGTCTCCTGTCCAAACACTGACCGAGCTCTAGCACTTAGTTTCAGCCAGCAGGCAGGAGAAAGTTACAGGGCAGTAAGACTGCTAGCGATGTTTTCACTGTAAAAAATCTCTCAATGTCATAAGGTCAGGTCACTACTTTGTGATGGCCTCTGGGCAATCAGTTTCTGCCCTCACTATAGGCCAGACTCTCTGTGTCATTTTTGATTGTAGGTTGAATCTGCTCCACGAGGTCTTGGTGGACATGGCTGAGAATCCACGCACCGTGCAGTGCGCTCAAACTGTCCCTGTGCTTCTGCATGTCTTCTTCAACACTGTTGTCCAGGTAAGAAGTGCTTACCTGCGAACACCTGCACGAATATATACTAAAATGAAGAACTGTTGTTTTGTGAATTAGTACTGTGAATTATTGAAGATTCATAAAAATGGAGTCATAAAAATGTCTAATTGTGTACCAGTCAAAATTAAAGCAAAAGGGACAGAGTTGCATTCAGTTATAGAGCTGTAAATTCAGGTGACTTGCATACAAGTCACCCCTGCATGTAAGTCACTTCCCCTGTTTGAGGACAGTACCATGGAAACCTGAGCACATTAGCATATTATATTTGAGAGATCACTCAGCCATGCAGAGTATGGATAGGTCATTATAACCATGGTAACCATAGGACAACAGACAGAGAGTACAATCATACAGTCCACCTCTTTCAGTAATAATGTACTCTATAATGTCTCTTTCCTGGGGCAAGAGCCACAACATTTGGGACACATCTGGTCACACTCAGTCCCTGCTTCTCTGCTGTCTCCTGTTTAGTTTGCAGACCAGAAGCTCATTAACCAGCTGGTTCTCATCCTGCTGGAGAGAAGCAGTCTGCTCTTTAACATTCACAATTACAAGACCGAGGTGCAGAGGTGGGTTTCCAAGGTCACAGCACATTTAAGGGGCAGTAAGGCCAGTAAGGGTGGGAAATGTTATGAGCAGGACTCTAGTGATTATAAGGATAATGATAACAAGCAGTGTCATTTCACAGTCTGCAGTGACGTAAAATGCATGAGTAGTATTTTAAGTCTTCGACACATTTTTTGAATTCCTCAAGTAATATTACAGGTTAACACAGAAATACAGGTAGAGCACAAGAAGTTCAGTGTGGCTCTTATTCAAGTCCATATTGGCAAGGGCAAGAAATTAACGATACGTTATTGATGTTATTAACCGAAAAGTAAAATCCTGGGTTATACCATAAGGCATGCATAATTGTGACTTGGACAATCTCCCTTGTAGAGTGTTCAGCACCCACTTGCTGGTGTTGTGCAAGCTCCACCCATCTCTCATAGTGGACCAGTCCAGAGAGCTGCTGGACTTTGCTGGCACCACAGCCAACATCTGCAGCAAGGAGGACCTCTACACTCACATGGTGAGAGACAGGGGTGTTCCTACTGAGGGGACACAAACTCTGTGAGCTTTATTGCTGATAATGAACCATGCATTCAGTGTTTTTTTCTGTGACGCTAGAAAGAAAGTGCACAAGTGTTTTGTTAAATACAAGCTGGTGTGTGCAGAACCGTTTGCGCCAAGTTTTCAACCTTACAAATACATAGTTTTGTTTAGTTGTTTGGCATAAAATTGTATATTGAGAGTTAGAGCTTTGGCATTAAAGATGACAACACCAATGTAAACACACCTTTTCCTGGTTTAAGTCATGAAAGTGATGCATGAAAAATGAAAACCTGGATGTATCTGGCCCTAGCAAGCAGAGGTTGCTGTGCAGTGATAATTTATCTAACATATAGTTCTAGGTTTTTAAGATGATTGGCCATTTGAAATGACACTGCATAAAAATACGTCAAAGTGCTCTGCATTCTCAACATAATGTTCAGCTTCTCTTACGTAAGAATCTGGAGGAGTTGGCCACCTGTTGTTCAAGAACCAGCTGTAGCTCTTCATGAGAAAGTGTATTCTTCCTTTGGCTCCCGCTCACTCCGGTGACATCCTGCATCATTATGTCATAATGTTATTGGTCGTCAACTTTGTCATTCACGCACAAATTGATAGGATAGATTATCAAGATCATTGCCTGGTTCTGGCAGGTTGGTATCCCTTCCGTCAGCAGCAAGGACAGGGATATATTATTATATTTCGCTCATTAACAAGGTGAGATGGTGGCTTGGGCTAGACGGTCTGGAGCGTTAATCAGACCCTGTCTGCCCCCTGCCTGTGTCTTGCCGGCTGGCTGTGTCGCCGTGCTCTGTGTGGGTGCAGGTGTGGGTGATCGGGGAGTACCTCTCCGTCTCCCACGACGCGCGCTGCACGGTGGAGCACATCACCTCCTTCTTCGAGACGCTGGAGGCGGTGCTGTTTGAGATCACGCAGGTGCGGCAGTCGGCCAGCCCGCCCCGCTTCTCCCCGCGGGTCATCACCGTGCTCATGACCACCCTGGCCAAGCTGGCCTCCCGCAGCCAGGACCTCATCCCGAGGTAGGCCTCCCAGGAACGCTTCGAGTCACGCTGTTGTTGCTCTGTCGCTTTTAAATACAGGCTTCTGCAGTTCTCCTTCACCTTCAGTACATTCCCTAATCCGGGGAGATTCACTTAGTTTACATGTTATCCACTTACACTGCTGAACCATTTCAAGTTAGGTAACTTGCTCGTGACAAGAGTAGTGCCTCACTTAGGATTCAAACTAGCATCCTCATGGTAAAGCATGAGCTTTACTTTTGATGAGAATGGACACAAAACATGCTAATTAAAATAAGCCAACCGTAAAAGGTCTAAATGACACTTTGAGAGACTATTAGTAGAGATAAAGGAACATCATATTTAATATGACAGAAATTTGGAATTTGTGCAGAGCAGCATACTGGCATGAATGCCTCACTTAGGATTCAAACTAGCATCCTCATGGTTGATGGTCCAGTCCCCTGCCATCCCAGTTTCAGTGGACTGAAAGAGAGTGGCACTTAATGTATCTGTGGCCTTCATTTCAACCTATGTTCGTCCTCAATAGTGGAGGAGCATGACTTTTCATATCTCCTGCAGAAAAGGTATGGAAAACTTCTGTGTACAGTGGGAAACGTCAGACAGACAGTGCATTAACGTTTCTGAATGCTTCCCCTCAGAATGTCCCTGTTCCTGTCCAAGATGCGCTCGTTCGTGCGCAGCGGCCCGGTCACGTCCTGCTACAGCGAGGAGGATCTGGAGGAGATCCTGACCCGCGCCCACGAGCTCATTAACCTGCTCAAGATGCCCAGCGTGGCCCAGTTCGTCCTGGCGCCCTCAGCCCGAGGGGACAGCCCCCGCTGGCACCGCGACACCAACGCCTCCCTGCCCCTGTCCATGAGGACACTGAGCAGCCTGCTGCACAAACACAGCAGCTTCCAGCACTGCTGAGCGGCGCCAGACAGAACAGGCTCGGTTTCCATAAACCGGGGCCAAGTTAAGCGAATGTTTAAACTACAGCTTCTGATATTCTGTTCTGCTCATTTGCGGGACAGAACGTGCGGCACTTTCATTTGTAGTAACAAATTTATATATCACTTTTGTAAGAAGAATAATGGATTCTGTTTGATGAAAAGCTGATGAAGATCAGATATGTGCGCACACAGATCATTGTATACACTCGCGTAACTAAACTGTAAAAAACCAAACTGTAAAGAACTAAATAAATACTATAAAAAAACTTTGAAAGCAATGCAGTGGTGCATTGTTCAGTGGCTAAACACTAGGCAGATGTTTGTTAGTGGTTATTTGCATGTGATTAATTTACATGAATGCATGAATACTTATGCAGTAACTTAGCCTTCGTAATTTTAGTCAATGCTAGCCTTTTTTGTTTGTTTAGTGGAGGCCATGATGACTTGCTTGGCTCAAGGGTACCACAGTGGTATCTCCGCAGGGATTTGAACCCACAACCCTGACCTTAAACACAAACACTGTCAAAGTTTTGGCTTGTGTTCATAACCGCAGGGATCTGGGATTCCTTACGAGTCATTTGTCTTCATCTCATTGACTTTTCTTTAATAACATCTCTGTCTGAGGCCCATCTATGCTGTTAACCTTTTTTCTCTTGCTGATATATTTGTTTATTCATTGCTTGTGTGCATATATGTGCATGACAGTCTTTTATTGAGCTTTACTTTTGATGAGAATGGACACAAAACATGCTAATTAAAATAAGCCAACCGTAAAAGGTCTAAATGACACTTTGAGAGACTATTTGTAGAGATAAAGGAACATCATATTTAATATGACAAATTTGGAATTTGTGCAGAGCAGCATACTGGCATGTTAGAGAAACGGAATACAGAGAATACACACATCAAATCACATTGTACAAGGCATAGAAATTACAACCATCACCAGAAGAACAGTCTTAAATTCAAGTCACATACAAACGCACAACAACTGTACTAAGACTGCAATCATCTCTACAGAAAATGCATTCTTTTTTCAAAACTACACTGTTATTTCAGATAGACCCAAAAATGGCATAGGAAGGTTCAGGAAGTGTAGGCACAGTCAAATAAAATGCCCACAGAGGTCACAAAGCAATTTGCAGTTAAAGGATTGTTCAGTGCAATTTAATCATTAAGTTCTCTTCCTGTCAGTGATTACATTAATGATAAACAACTTAAAAACATTAATATATTAGATCCACAAATAAGTGTGTATCTGCCTTAAAAGAAGAACAAAAATTAGGGAAAGCGCCTTATACACAGTCAAAAACATTAGTTTCCTGTAAACACTGGAACTGAACTTTGTATAAAATTCTTATTTGGTGAGCAGCTCCTTTAATCACTAAGTACAATCTGCAGTCAGTTAAAGTAAGTTGCCTCTGGTGTACCTTAGTAATTAATTGATGTACTGTATCATTTGATGTTCCTTCACAATGGTGAAAAATTCAAAGTAACATACAACCTATCACAGAAGCAGGTTTTTGTATGTATACCTCATATGAAACCTCAGCATATTAAAGTATGGCCCACCATTTGCAATGACACAAGTACACTGCAGATCAGTGTACACATTATGAAATTTTATCAATACATTTAATTTACCACAGTGGCCATTGTTTTTTAATATACTGAACAGAATATATTATTTCCATGTAAATGTGAGGTTACTCTTAACAGAATTGGATTTTACAAGTTAAAACCAACTTTTACATAGACTGCTGTATAACAAGGAGGAGAAATGACTGACAAATAAGGAAAAAATACATGAAAAGATACAACTGTTAAACATGATAAATGAAGTTTAGAGGAGAGAAAAGTATTCACCAAACTTAAAAAAATCAAATTTAAAAAAGTATCACTTGAGTCCCTGAAGCAATTCACAATGGAAAAAAGACATGAGACCACAGTGAGACCTTTGCAAGCAGTATGTGTGACACTGACACAAAGGTTATACGTCCTGAGTAGCAGCCAATTGCTTTAACTAGCAGGAATGCTTATAGTGCAGAATAAGAGTTTGTAAAGGTCAGATACCTGAGGCCCTCATATATCTCTGAAATGGTTTTGAGTTTTGATAGAATTACACCATATAGTTATAGATGTCTAAAAACCCACACTACAGTTCTGGAACTCTCAGTCCGCATCAGAACCGCCCTGAAATTGAGGCCCCCTTTGTCTTGTTTTCAGCCAATATGTACTGAAAATGTAAGAAAATGGAAGTAAACATAAATATTGATGTTGATGCTGACATCTCACATCACTGAATGTTTCATTATTTTCCTGTGGCTTTCTTCTGAGATCTAGATCTCTTTCCACTTAGTTGTTTGAGCTAAAGTGCTGTTGTGTATTTTCCCACCATGTCTTTTCCACTATCTTTATCCAATTGCTCAGAGTTTAAACCAAATGTAAATTCTGGAAGAAGAAAGGTAAATGCTCCTTTGATATATGCCTTAAATCAGACAAACAACACACTATCCTGGGGGTTTTGTGCCTCTACCTCGTTACACTGCAGAACAGCATTTCATTGTGGTGAGGTTGGTTTGCTGTTTGCTTCTATGCACAGGAAACTCAACCACACAAAAGCAGGGTTGTGACATTTGTGGTATAAGGCATAAGAGTAACTAACACAAAAATGAAAGAATGGTTTTTGAGCACAATCTTAAAATTTTAACATTCAAGTCCACTATATTTTTGACATAAAGTGTAATGAATCAAACACCAAAACATACAATTAGTGTTTAGTGATTAATATAAATATAGAATGAATGACAAATGAATGATAGGATACTATTATAATGTACTGGAGTATTCACTGAAAAAGGCAGAGATTCTTAAATGGAAACTGTGTTTTTAACATATGATTCAAATACCAAAAGACAAATATTAGACTGCTGATTAGTAATAAATAGAAAATGCATCATAACTAACAGTGTAAATGTAGCAATCTAATACTTTTGGAATGTTCATTGTAAAGCAATGTTCCTAAGTGGTAGCTCCACTAACAACTTTTCTTTGAAATGATGTTATAACCCATTGCAGCATGGCACTGTACTCTGGAGTCAGACAGTTTGCATTTTTCTATCACCTTGCCAGGCATGGAGAAGGAGCCTTGCCCAGTTCCAGGTAATTTCGCAAATGTCAATAAAGGCATCAAGGTCTTGCTAGTCTAACATTTAAACACTGAGCACTTTAGATGATCATAGAACATTGCATTTGTAGTACTATGATTTTTTCAATGCTAAATAATAAAACCTCATCGAATCTTATAATGAAGAGAGATTTAGAATGCTGATTTTTTCAAGTACTGCATTTTAACATTTATATTCTAGCAATTATTTCTTTCTGTATTTATTTGACCATTTTGACTTCTTGCGATTAAATCTGAATCAAAGCCGACTAATTCAAACTCATATACCTACTAGTAAGATTCAGGAACAATGTCTCTCTCCAGTCCTCACCCTCAGCTGCTGGTCGATGACGCCCTGTGTCCAGGGCTTTTGTCAGTCTCAGAGTGTCACCTTGAGGTCTTCATTTGGTTGGCCCCTGGTGTGTACAGGTACCTCCAGATGGCATAGTAATGGGTGCCAGCTCCAATGACCACAAAGAGGTGCCAGATGGCGTGAGCGAAGGGAATGAGCCCGTCACATTTGAAGAAGACTGTTCCCAGGCAGTAGAACACTCCGCCCAAGGTCAGCTCAAACAGACCATCTTTGTCATGCTGAAATAGAACCAGAACAACACCATATTTCTCGTTACACCATGACATCACAAAGGTTTTATGTATAGCTGACACCCTAACTACTACAAAACACCACAGCTCTGTTTTCCCACTCTGTTGACACTGATGGCTCAAAACTACATGGTCATAGAAAGAGTCTCAGTGCTCACCTCTAGATAATTTCATACATAATAATAAAATAAGTACTCCTAAAGGGAGGATAATGTGCTGACATATATGAGAATGCTTTTGATTATTCTGTTCCTTTAAGTTAAGGAAGTGACAGAATTTTTCCGGTGTTGGTCCTGCATTAGGATGGGTGGGCAACCTACATACATTTACTCAACTAAGTAAATGATAATGTCTTTGTCACCTGATATGCAGAATCCATTGCTGATTAGTCCTACATGCTTTCTGCACCAGTTAATGATTTTTGCTGGTTTTGCCAAATTTTGCTGATTTATTACGTCACTGTCACCAAACAACTTTCTCGCTTTGGCGTCATTGAAGAGACTTGGATGACTGTTCAAACATTGACTTCATCCAAAACTTTAAGACCTGAGGCGGCACTAAAACCATCATCCACCATGGCCAGGACTAGGACTCCCTGTCACTGATCCACAGCAGTAGTGCAGCCTTAGAGAACTCACAGACTGTTCGCTGCCACCTCTGTGCCCTAACATGCAAGAAGTTCCTCCGGCTAACTGCTGAAACTGAATACATAAGGCACCTTACCATAGAAAGGATCACTAAGGCAGGGAAGACAGCCATCGCTGTGTAGAATACCAGTTCTACAATCTTGTACCTGAGGGATGGCAGAGAAAACATCTTTAGAGCTTAACGAATTCTCTGTTAGCAGTTTGCTCTGTCCCCTGAGCTGGGCATTTTGTTAATGACAGTCTGAGGACTTCCGTTTCATTGCTCTAAACTGCCATTAAACCTCGATCACAATTACCGTGCTAGATAAGGCTATTTCAGGACTTTGTAATTGCCTCCATTTAAATGTAGACATGACAAAAATAAGCCAAAAATAAATATTCTCTCGAGAGGAGTTTAAATTAAGTCATTATCAATAAGGTATTCATCAAAATTACAGCTGTAGACAGATGCAACTTCATTACAATGAGGCTGCACCATCATTACAAAAAAAACTAAAAAGTTTATATGCTGCAGTTTCCTCCCTCACCAGCAGATGGCTGTACAGTGATGTAGAAAAATAATAACAGCTCCAGTTTTATTAGGGAAATACATATTTCACAAAATACAACCAACTGTAAATTACCTTGATGAATGAAAATTACAGAATACAACCAATCAGCTGCATTTCAGCTGTGCACCTACATTAAAATATATTTCATATTTACTAGTGTTGTGTCAAATGCCTGGATATAACGTGTTTGCTAAAGAACACAACAGATTGTTGCTGATGTATTTTGTTGTTAAATTAAGAATGAATGACTACATCCTGCAAGGTCTGTTTGGCTCATAAAAACATCCTGAAGGTTCTCCTGTGAGACCAGCCTCAGTCAGTAAACAACGACAAATCTGGAAGAGACCTCCAAGCATCTTGAGATGCAATTGACCTTGTTATGCGATATTTCGTTTCCTGTCATTATGTGTACACTGTGAACAGTCTCCAGGACGAAAAGCCATTAATGGGAGCACGGAACTGCAGAAGACATTCAGAGGGGAGAGAGAGAGAGAGAGAGAGAGAGAGAGAGCAGGAGAGCATCAGAGCATCAGAGAGAGAGACTGACAGAGAGAGCATGAGAGAGGGATTGAGACAAACAGAGAGAGAGACAGAGAGACAGACAGACAGACAGACAGAGAGAGATCTCGCAGGCAGACCATCCCTCTTCTGTCTGCTCAGGTTACATGATCTGGACTTGAGAAAAGGCATCGTAGGGCCCACGAGTGTTCACCAGCGCGTACCTCTCGTGGAAGAAGAAGACATAGGCAGTGCCCACACAGGCCATGATCCACACCATCCAGCGCATGTGCCACGCCCACGGCCCGAGCTCTCGCAGGTTCAGCCTGGTGAACAAGGAGTGTAGAATCTTTAAATACAGGGACCTTATAAGTATTTACTCCTCTGTGATATTAAAACACTTCTCCTTTTATAAGCCTACTTAAGACAATAAGACAAAAACGTATTTACAAGACATAATACTTTTACGAGATAGTTTCACAGTGACATGTTTAAATTTGTTAGTGGATGGATTGCATAGATATGGATGTGAGATTTAAAATAATAAATATGCATATGATAAAACAACTGCATAGCATTTTAAATAAGGAAAATTATACCACACTAAATTATAAGTCTTATTTTGCAGCAATAGTAATGTCTCAGAGTAATTTTTTGTTCATAAAAGCAGTACACATAAAAATAACTTTACAGGAAAGCATTATTAAGGCAAATTTGTAGTAAAAGGAGGATGAGTGGCACAAAGTCAACGTGTCAAAGGGCTGAGCAGCTTATGGTGTTCTGAGTGGCAGGAGGATATCGTTGCACATGCAGTCTGCACTCACCAGGGGGCGTAGGAGGCCGCAATGAAGAAGTAGATTGCTATTCTGTCACACATGTGAAAGCGCTGCTCCACTGTCCTGTCAGGACAAGAAATAAGTTAGTGGTTAACACACTACCCCCAAAATGAACAGTGCCCAATGGTTCCAGTGCTCTACGGTCCTGTTATTTGGCTCTTTGAAACCAAAGCAAGCCCCTGAACTAATCAGACATTCGCTGCATATTACATACTATCCTCCTTTCAGAAACCTACGGCCAGAAAATATTTACTAGATGCATTCAGGACGACTGTGTTAGGCAGTGGAATTTGGCTCTTAACCACAAGGCTGCAGGTTCAGTTCCCATGTCAGATACCACTGTCCTTGAGTGAGGCACTTTGTAAATTTCTCAGTGAATATCTAGATACATAAATGATACGAAGACAAGGTAAGCTATGAAAGTTGCGATTGGCAGGGTCATTTGATGAGTAAGTAAATTAACTCTTTTTTTTCCCCTTAGGGAATCATACCCGTGTTTGATCAGCTCAGTTATGTATCCATTCTTAAACAGCATCTGCCTTCACATTCCTTCCAATATCATTATTGTGTTTGCCAGCAGAGTGTGGTTACAAAACATATCTCAGCAAATTATTTGCAAAGTGTAGACACAACAGACATCATGCAGAACACTTTTAGCTGGAATGAAACATGCAATAACAAGCCCAGACCCGTCAGTGATACCATCACCAAGAGAACTTGCTGGGGCAAACATGACTTGTGGCATGCACTGGTTAAAGCCCTCGGAGTTAGAGAACATTATGTGGCACCTGTGGTGTTTTTAGGAGAAGACACATCCTGGGGAAAGTGTTTTGTTCACATGTGAAAACAACAATCAGATCTTAAAGTCTTTAAATCTTTAAATCAATTCATCAGATCTTAAAGGATCATTGATTTGGTGTGGGCTTGATGTTTACTACCAAACATTCCCTGGAGTTACTTTTCAAAATACCTACTGTCTTTTGCCAGCAAACTTCAAATTTTGTATAGAGTCCAATTAGATATATGTGTCTGATAACTGCAAACTGCCAATTATATTTAGTCAACATTCTAACTTGCCCTTTCAATAAAGAGCTTAACTGATAGGAACACGTCAATGCTCATTCACACTGCGTGGGTCCCGAGTGCCAGTTTTAGCTGTGTGGGTGTCAGACGGCTAACAACTATGTTCTGTTCAAACCCAGTGAGGTAGAGAAAGACAGACAGGAAAGTTTATTCCAAGTTCTATTACCACAAATCCATGTTGGTCTTGAGCTATGTTCCACACATAAGGTATATTTATTTACTATTTGCTGTTGCTGTTGCTTGTCAGGATATATGGCATCCTGTTTGTCATTTTGTCAAGAGACTGATGTTTAGTATGGTATAAAGTGTGGTTAGTGTGGTATAAAGTACCATAAAGACATTGTGATTAATACACAATAAAAAATAAAATAATAAAAAATGATAGATATCTGACATAGGTTCAGATTCCAAGCCCCTAACCAATATATCAGCAGTTCACTTTGTCCTTAACGTTGAGTTCGGAATTTAGGCAAGACTTAATGTTGGCATCATTTCAGTTACACCAAATGAATAATGTTTTATAAGGCTTGAATAAACTGAAAATTTTCTAAATTGGGGACTACGATCACAATAAATAGAGGCATCAGTCTAATCACAATACGTTTTGTTCTCAACTTTGCGTTATTGCTTGAAGGCAAGTGTTGCTCAGTTTATTCTTGCACAGAAGCATGTGTTTTTGATGGGTGAAGTTAAAAGAAATGCATAACTAATGGTTTCTTAATCTAAGTTTAGGATTACAGGTTGCATCATGAATGCCTGCTGCTGCTAATAGAAACAAAGCAGTGAAACAGAAATGGCAATCTTATCAGTAAGTTTTTTTTGTTGTAATTCTTTTTTAAGTGCTTCCACTTACACTACCAATTAAAATCAAAATCTCTACACTCTAAGGTTAACACCATACTTTCCACCAAATGACACAGTGGACAATTTCAAAAGTGTGGCTCTGTAAGTAAAAGTAATTCTTAGAAATTGTTTGCTTGTTATTTTAATTCCTTTGTCCCTTAAAAATGTCATTGATTATACTGTGACTGCACATCCTACAAGGTGACTGGCATCCTGGACATAGACATTTGTTTGTTACAGTCTGAATAATATGCTTGATAAGAGGAAATATCCATGCGCATTCAGTTTCCAACATCATACGTGACAGTCTGCCATATAGACAAAGCCAGAAACATACCCATCCTTAGTGTTGAACAAACAGTGAGTGAAACAGAAGAATTGATTTAAAGATGATTTCCGCTCTATGCAGAGGCACACCTTTTGGATTGCAGCTGTGTTTATCCATATTACTGCAAGTAACGCCGCTTGATCTAATCCCATAAATGTTTACAGACTTGTAAACCATCCATTATAAATTTGCATCCCACACAGGAAGTTTCCTCATCGCTTACTGGAAGACATTTACATGTCACCCACACAGGAGTCCATCTGATGGGGAGAAGCTTTAGCCTTAATTGCATTATGTATTCTAACGATATTACGGCAGTGAGGGTGGCCTTCAGGGCCTGGCTATTATATGATGACAGTGAGCAGGCTTTCTATTCATGGCCAGGTGCCAGACAGGGATTCACTAATACCACAGTGCAATCCCTCAAAATGAGAGGGGGTGTGTACAGGGCTGTCACTTCTAAGAATCTTCACAAGCAAATTAATGTCCTGTCTAACTCTGACTGATCTGACCACACAATGACCCTGCGCAGTCTTTATAGTAGTAGACACATCAGCACAAAACCCAATTATATGACTTTTAAAAGGTGCCTT
The DNA here is from genome assembly GCA_019176425.1 of Megalops atlanticus. Taxonomy (NCBI): domain Eukaryota; kingdom Metazoa; phylum Chordata; class Actinopteri; order Elopiformes; family Megalopidae; genus Megalops; species Megalops atlanticus. The sequence continues at coordinate 21,559,667 of CM032893.1, forward strand.
GGATTTTTAAATTGGATTACTGAAGTCCATGGAGGGCGTCTGTGTGGATGTAAAAATGAACTGCAGTTAAGTACTTACATCTGGTACATCTACCTAAACACTTTCCCTTTGTTCATTTTTTAAAAATTTGAGGAGAATATTTCATTAATTTAGAGCAGTGCTCAGATGTAGGCTAATATTTAAATAATAACTATGGGAAAACTATGGATCAGCCCTTGGCTCAGCTGAACAGTCTTCTTGTGACACTAGCCTGATGGACCGTGGAGAGCTAAAAAATCCATTTTGGGTTGCTGGTCTAAATCTCATGCCTTTTTAGAATACATACCTGAGATGGCTCTTCTTCCAGGAGACAGTATGGAATACAGTGGACATAGTGAAAAGGCCAGACAAGCCCAAGCCATATATCCATGCTGTGATGGTCTCCCATTGGTCATCAGACAGGAAGTATAAGAGGACGCTGCCCAGGATGCTGGGAATTATCCAGAGCTGGCAAAAGGTATAAAAAATTGTTAACAATCTCAGCTGAACTAAAATTCAAATAAAATGTACAGTGGGAAGATTTATTTTTGGCCAAATAAAGATTGCATTCTTTGGTCAGTTGTTCAACCTGTTCAACCTGTCCTGGAGAGTATCAGTGACTTTAAACTTTTCTTTTCACAATCAAACACTTAACCACCTGATTCAGCTCACCATTGTCATGAATGAACCAATCTAGCTTTACTCCCTTGCTTTGAAAGTATCAGTATTTCACAGAGAGCTGGGAAACATCAATCGCACAGATAACATTAATCACAAGCCTCCTCTTTGATGACTGGCTCCCCTGAGGAGAGATCAATCCTCTGTGAAAGAACTGGGACAATCACTATGCATTTTGACAGGAAAGAAATAGTCTGACGAGGATAGTGGAAGCCTGTGGTCCAGATTAAAACTGAAGCCCTGCATCTCACTATGTCTCCATCTGTCACTCCCTCTGTCTGATCCAATCTGTACGTGTCACACAGTCCCGGTGCCCCAGCTTTACTGATCTTTCCCACTCCAACTGCCAGCAGCTGGTAACTAAATGATGTATGAACACCAAATGAGCCACAAGGCAGATTTCATATCTCTCATGTGCACTTATGTCATCACAGACAGTTATGCGAATATAAGTACAGCTAATAGCACTATCCACATTTTTTGGTACATTTCTGACCAACAGCATGCAAAATCCTGAAGTGTGCCGAAGGGCTTGTTGTTTCATGACATGGGTGTTCTCTTAATTAGTACAAAGCCCAGAGGAGGCTGGGTTTACAGCCATGCAGTGATCAGTGCTTCCATCCTGCTGTTAAACCAGGCATGCCAGATGTGCTTCCATAACATGCCGGATTACTCTGGACAGAGAGTTACCTGAGCTGCAGTGACACGCTTATTAATGAAACGCTACCAAAAGAAAGCAGGCAGAGCTAAATATTAAGCAAAATGGAATTAGGAGTAAAAGTATTTCTAAAAATCATATTCAAGAAACACTGGAAATGTGTACAACAGAGCAGAATAGCACCTGTCTGCCTTCCTTCTATTTTCAAATGATTCATTCCAGAGAAAGTGGTCTTCTGCAGTTTATAGGAAGCTGTAAAGAAGCTATCTGGATAGATTAGATTGACATTGTTAGGCCTTTACAGCTACCTCAATACCCCCACCCCAATGATCTCAAGCTAACCTCCTGCTACCTGTTCTGATGTCCCCCCCCTGATGTGTTTCAGCTACTGAAACAGCTAACCATTTTTGTTTCCTATCATTCTGTAGTCTGGTGTCTGGCCTTATGGTGTCCACAGAATTCAGTCAGAGTTTGTCCCATGATGTCTCAGTAGCTTAAGAGCTGGAAAACCATGATACCAAGTGACAAAACGACAGGCTTGCCGTCGTCCCACTCACCGCGTGTGTGGCGCAGTTGGCTGCGTGCTCATACTCCGTGGGTTGGTATCGTCTGTTGGAAGGAACTCTTTTATTCATGTACCTACAAGATTATGAAAAATAATCTTTATAAGGCATGTATTTGATTGTGCGCCACGTTTTCAAAGACACGGAAATATTTTATATTGGACGCCTCTTTAGGGGAACTGAGCCATGCGAAGAAGCCTGCATGTCTACTTTGAATGGGCATTCATTTGGATGACAAATTTTGTAAACCTTTTAAATCTTTTGTAAACCATTTAAAATACGAATGTTGTGTTGAAAGTGAATACAATTCCTTTGTATTCTTTCAGGTTGCTGCCTTTTGATAAAGAGTCCTTCAAAAACACACAAACAGTTAGCCATGTGTTTAAATAAATGTAAAGAATGGTATTTGCTGGAGATTTTAACAACTGAGTGAGTATGCATAAAAATATTGTAGGAATCAATTGCTTTACTACAAATCTTACTGCATTTGTTGACCTTTGACAAACATGACATGGTCTACTATAAGCAAAGGGACAGGTACACCTGAAAATACCACATCTCTTGGGTGTCTTGTCTGCTTGCTCCAGACCATGACATACTCCCATCCTGTCCTTTCTTCTCTTTTTCTCTCTTAAATCCTTCGTTTCCCCCATTATATTCAACCTCAAGCAGTGGACAGCAAACCATTTCTTAGCCAATACAAACACAGGCTTCCTGCCAGAACTACTCGAAAGAAAATCTGTATGCAAAATTGGGGACTGATTAAAAATCAGTTAGTAAAATACTAGTAAAATACCTACACAAGGTGCTAGAATTGATCAGGCAGCTGGACTGAACAGGGCAATTCTTTACAAGTTGTGCTGATATATGCATATACATATATACTTAGAATGTGGAAAATTCAGTCAACTTCTTACACTTGCAAATGAGTGGGACTGTTGTGATATTATGGATTTACCTGGACTATGCACATTAAAGGACAAAGTAAAGAAAGTGGGTTTAAAACAGACCACCTGCATAATATACATGTACAGGGAGTCGACAGTATTACTTTTCCATAAGGACTGAGGCTGCTATGGTAATTGAGGTGAAAACTACACAGAAACTCATTCCATAGGGAATTTTGTTTGTTATGTTAAAACAAAATGGGATCTTTAAGAATTTAAGAGCATTTCATATATTTACTATGAGCTTGTGAAAGCCCTTTTACATGGTAACTCAAGTAAGTCATTCTAATCCATATCACGTTATTGCATTTTGCTGTGTTGTATGGTTGCTTGGCAGCAGCTAGTAACCATGACCTAATCCAGCATGGAATCTCAGGTCTTTCATGCAATGCCAATGTACAAGAGCTTCAGTGATGATGTCACTGTAGCCATGCCAACAGGATGCTGGGTGATTTTTTTTTTTGTATTTTACACTAAAACAACCATTTTTCTGTACAATTTCACTAACTGTTACTCCGTTGTGTCAGGCCATAAAGTAAATACTGTATATCCTATAGAAATACATATATAAGCTGGCATTGTGAAATCACATTTGTACTGTACATGCACTTGCCGATTCATACTTCATTTTATTGTGCAGCTACGGCTGAAGCTTTCCACTTTGCCCTGTGACACACTTTAATCAACAGCAAATCTGGACCTCTCATCCCACAAATCCAAGCTTACATAAAAGGGCTGCATATCTGGGTCTGTTATAAAAGACAGTTCTGTAATCTCCTTCTTGTCTTTTTCCATGTTGCGTTACTGCACATGTAGCCACATTGTGACTACTGTGGCCTGTTGGAGATGTTCAATGCTTTAGTAATAAGTGTTAACAAGATTGGTATTTTCAACACGATTCTAAATTGCCTTAAATAGCTGAAATAAATGCAAATTAAACTCAAGTGTATTTTATTTTTATTATTCTGAAATTATACCTGTGAGTATTTCTGTAGTTGCATTTCATTGTAAATTTTGACACTCTAGTTGGTCGAGATGCTTTTCCATGCATGCCCTCATGACAAGAGCAGTTTATTTTTATTTGCCAGAAAGATCTTTATTTGCATAGAAAGATCTCCTTAAGTTTGTATTGTATCCTCATCATAGAGCGTGGGATAAAAAAATTGTTAAGCTTGTCCTATGGGGCAAAACAGACAGATGCAAAAAATAAAGAGAAAAACTGAACAACTTTAGCTTGAAGGGCCAAATGTCTACACCAACACTTTCTACCTGCGTGCAGATAGTACTTTGTTAAAATATTTCACTATTTCACTTTTCTTTGCAAGTGCATTAGACTTAAAAATGTTCTCAATTTGACAAAGTGGGCTATTTTGACCATTCTTGAATTACATACACAGACCTGTATCTGTCTGCGGTGATGTTCAAAGAATAGCCAGACTGAGTTCAAAATGACTTTTACCAGGATAAAAATAGACACAGAAGAAGATGGTCCAGGTGTCTTAGTGCGGTGTAAGCCATCTGTATGATACTTAAATCTGCTAATTACACATGCTAATAAAGCCAAAGGAATTCATGCAGAAGACTGAGTTTAGCCACGTGAATAAAACTGGAGGGGTATGTTAATTGTTAGTGTTATTGTCTTATATTGCTAATATTGTGGAGTTATTGTGGAGAAAGGCTGAAATAACATACTGTGTGGGAAGTGCACAACACTGAAAATGAACACTAGAATGTCCTGCACCAATGCATTTGACCAATGCATTTGCAATTGTTCAGTGGCACAAAAAGTCTTTGACCTTTTAATAACAATGCTCTGATCTCTGCAGAACCCATTAGGCATTTCATAACAAGGAGACCTAGACTATATATGTATGGCATTTTCTATTCCACCCAGACCCAAGCTTTCTGTGAACTAACAATTGTACATGGTTTGCTCGATGCAACACAAATCTCTACTTTATCACAAGGTAATAAAATGAATGTTTGCATTCATTAGTTATATTCTCATGGCTCAGTGTAACCCCTCATGATTAAACTTCGCATTGCATCCTGGACCAATAGCAGACTTTAAAAACATGTCTATAATTCGTAACATTTCTGAGGTGGATTGACAAAATCAATAATATGAGAATGATTCCACAACAAGGCAATACAGTAAAGATAAGGAGGACAGGCTGAGACTGAAATCTCTGGTCTTACTTTAAATGTGAACTAAAAATATCAGGCTTGCAACAATGCTATTACTGTGAGGGCCATCTGCATGCAATAGAAAGAAAACAGCAGACCCCTCACAAGGGCCAGGGCTCTGGGTGTCTGGCCAGTGCTCTGTGTCACTTCGGCACAGTATGAGATTATCCAGCAGTACCTTCATTAACCCTCTACACCTAGCAGTGCACTGCCTTGAGGTGACTGCACACAAAGGGGCACAGCTCCACGTACATCCCCTTAGATGAACCCTGTTTCATCACTGACAGCAGTTCAGGTTTCTATTCGTAGCTTGACCCGGCAACACCCTGCGCCAGCTGCAGAGTGAATTTACTAAAGTGCCGTCTGACAAGCTGTCAGTTTTAAAGAGGCAACGCCTCACCTTCAGGGGGTACCTCTCTCTCAGACCCCTGCAGCCATGTTTGTATCTAAGAAATTTGTTGCTTTGCCTCAAAGTCTCAGCACCTCCCTTTCCTTTACCAGTTTGACCATGAAATGATCCTTTTAGTGATTTTTTTTCCCTAGAGAGGAAAGCCCCTGAGGACCCCCTTGGGCCAGCAGAGCCTTTTTTTTGGCTCTGCGCCCCTGTCCCTTACTGCTCTGTTCACAGCAGCATGGATTTCAGGTTAATGATAATGAGTCTTCTTTACAGAAGAGGAGACAAATGCATAATGCTTGAATTAATCTAACAAGATGGGAAAATTATGGTTGCAGGCCAAAGTAATGCATCCATTAAATGAGGAATACTGTCATAAGACAAAAAGAACGATGTATTGTGCTGCCTCAAAGTGTATTTCAAGAGAGGTGGTCTGGATACCTCGATGTTTTTCATTTACGTTTCAACAGGCTGCTGACAGGCAAGATATGTGACTGTTTATAAGCATCGTTGTTACAAAAAGCACTGAGTCGGTTACATGAAAGCACAGACCAGGGCAGAGCCTTCCTCCAGCTCCTGCCACCTTGTGTGGGCACAGTTCATTTGCATCTGGATGTTGGATTTGTTTTGTAAGATGATTTCTAATCTGATGGCTGTAGTGCTCTGGCAGGACATTTGTATATGCAGTATTAAAAAGCTAAGAGCCATGAGAGGCACCCAGGATCATTCTACGGCAGAGCAAGTGTTCAGTTGACTGTACAATTCACTTTTGTATACTTTTTCATAATCCTGGAAAATGCAAATGACTTGCAGTGAATTAGGTACAAGCATCAACTAAGCACATTCCCTAGGGTCAGTTTTCTTTATTCACCAATTGAAATTAAACTTCTGCAGTAATTCTTTGTAAGTATGGCAGTTTGGTTTAGCCAACCTATACTGGATTGCACCAGCTACAGCTAAGTACGCTGAACTGTTGACTGGCAACTTGTCAGTCAGTCCTGTTTTTGCCTGAAAATGTCAATAACATGCTGCTGCTGTCTCCTGTTGTCTCTGTGACATGATTCTCTGATGCAGAATAATCAGGATGTTTGTGGCCTGTAGTGTATCTCTTATTAATACACATTAGTAACACGATTCATAACGAAGCTTTTTGATAGCTTAATTAATGTGCCTGGAATAACAGATTTTTTTTTGTGCTGTTCACAAATGAAGTGAAACTGATATCAAGTGATTTAAAATGTATAATCTTCATTAATATTATAATTATTAGTGGTAATTGGCAGTAGTAACAGTCAAAAACACTCTAGTTGTGTCTTGCAGACTAATGAAGCTAATGCATAAATAAGGACTTGGACATAACTTTGGTTGTCAAACCATTTAAATAACCTATTAAAATTAATTAAATTAATCTTGCAGTTACAAAGTATGTATAGCAATTAACTGTCATTTTCAAAATTAATTTTAATTATCACAAATTGCCATCACAATTTTAATCAGCTGTAGTATTACAATTTACCTGTGCTTGTTTCAGAGTAACCAAAAAATTCAGACAGATATGAACAGATGCTTGTGTTTGGAATTATTTTGATAAAATAAACAAAGATATGATCTGTTTCTGATGCAACTTGTTTATCGATAAGACTTTAGGTCACTTGGATGCTTTTCAATTCATCAAGCAAAATGTTTCTATAATGAAACAAAATATAAAGTCTTCCAGCCTTATACTTTTCATAGCAAATAAAATTAAGTCATTTTCTGGTCTGTTTTATACAAGTACAGTTTCTAATAGGACCTCATGTAAACTACTGTGAACTCAAGGAAAAAGACCTCTTCTACAATAATAGTGTGCACTGAGATAAGATATTTGGAAGTACTAAAAAGAGTGAAAGGATACATTTTAATGTCCTATATAAAAATCTTCATCATTACAAAAAACAGTAATCTTTAATATTTTTGCATTCACAAAATAAATACTCACAGTACTACCTGCAACATAATGGTCAAGCTGCTCATGTTTATGTTGCTTTAATAACAGCTCTATACAGATACCAACAATTTGTTTATAAAGGAGTTTATGAGATTAATATTTTATTTTGTTTTGTTTTGTTTCCTTATTGCCACTGCTGTTGTTAGCATCATGGTTGTAAATCCAATGTAACTACGTAGGCAGCTTTCTTTCTGTAAAATAAACAAAAGGTTAAGGCCAGACACCAGTTTTCTGTACACATATATTTGCTTACCTCTACCCATATGAACACTATTAGTTAAATGGTGAGGGAATAAACTGCCAAACAGCAGAGATACAGCAGGCAACTATTGGGAGCCTCACCCACCATGCTTTGTTTGTCTCCTTTCCCATGATACAATGGGTCACCCTCTTCAGGAGGCCCTAACCACTGTTAATTACAGTTTGCTTATCACACAACACAGTGGCCAGACTTCCCCATCCAGTTCAGCAGGGACTCTGATCATGGCGCAAAGTCACAGTGACACCTCATCACAATCCTCAATCAAGTTCAGACTGGCCCAAAGAGGGATGCAATCTCTACTGTGAATCAACCAAAGGCCATTTAGGAAAATAAGAACTGATGTTTTGATTTTATTTAATTTCCCAAGAAATACAAATAATGTTGTCATCTGAACTTTATGAACTACTCCATGGCAGTGGGCCATCCACAACACACAATCGATATAACACCAGTAATGACAGAAACATGAAAGAGGCCGTTTAGTTACTTCCCAGTTGTGAAAGTACTAGAGTAGAGTCACTAGTACTAGAATCACTGACTTCAGTCCCTTTCTTTTGAAAAACTTGTACCAGTATCTCTATTAGTCTTAAGCTGTAAGGAATGAAAAGCAGAATGAATAGCCTTAAGGAAATGTGAGGAGAAAAAAACACTGGTCCTGTGATCACTGACAGCCGGTCTTTCAAGAAGCTTAATTTCATCTTTAAATCCCCAGAACATGGGAGGAAGGCAATGGCGTACCATTTCTCATTGTGTGACACCAAAGCCGATCAGCCCATGGCTGTAAATGAGTTAACTGTTCAATGGGGAAATAAGCGAGGAGGGAAACTCTATATCTTAAGAGGCCTTACGGCCTGATTTGAGACCATGAAGAAAAAAATGAAATGTGCTAATACTAATAACACATCATTAAATAATCCATGAAGAATAATAATGAATTCTTTATAATAAAATACAGTGTATACTTTTTCACTGTCCAGCTATCCCTTTGCACAAAAGTAATGTCCCTTGTGAAAACAAAACCTAGGAAATATATACCTACTTAAAATACATGTAAAAATGCATATATAGTTGACAGTGTAGGTATTTCATGCATATATTCTGAACAATACATAGTAAACTCCATATTCACAAATTTTGGATTGGTTTTTCCACCATATATATTGACATGTGTTACTTTTTGATGAGTGTGGTATCAACATTAAAAGTTATACTCCCTAAGTATTTGAAATGAGCATGAACAGCTTTATCAATGCTCTATCAATACTTCATCTTTATTATCTAACAAATTGCATATTTGTTCAAAACAGTCCCTGACAGAATCAAGAAGAAGGTGTGATATGCTTCTCGGCCAGATAACTCAGAACAAAAAGGTTATCAACAATGTATCTGTTCCCTGAGGAAACAAGTTCATCCTGCCCCCACAAAGCTTACCCCTGTGACTGGATATCAGGAATTAAGTTTACATTGTGGTTCCCTGTATGATAGTAATTAGTGAGACTATTATCAGGAGCCATGTTTAGTCTCTTTAATAATGCCATTCTGAAGATTTTGCCACAACTCCACACTTTCCTTTGTCAGTCTTTACTGCCTTTACAAGTTCTCCCCACTATTGCCTCATTCCACCCACCCACTACAGTTCTTTGTCCTTAACTCTGAGTAAACACTTTCTAGCAAGTATGACATTTTTCACATTCCTACTCTATATTGTTGATTAACTTTAGTGACCTCCACACTTGCGTTGATCTGTAACCAAACACAAAAATGTAATGCCCACCTTCATACCAGATTCAAAGTTAAGGACAGAGTACCACAGCAGTTACACAAAACACCACCTTTAAATTAATAACCCCTCAAGACACACACACCAATCACAACCATTCAATGGTAATACAAGATGATGTGCCTTTGCATTTTATAACACCTTTCAACTTGCCCCACACAGTCATGCAGCAGTAACTTGTAGCTTTAGAACTGCAGCTGGCAAAAGAGTCTGGCATGTAAAGCAATACCTTCAGCATGCTTACAAGTTCACTCCTACCCACTTATCTCAACACGCCAGTGTAAGACATGCAAAGATGTGTGACACAGATGCAACATGCTATGGGTTTCTGAGCCTTGGTCTGTGCTCAGCCACAGAAGAGGCAGTACATGCATAGTCATTCCATAGTCCTTGTATGGTCACCCATTCATTTCTGATGATATACAAATGTGAAGATGTGTCTTGCCAAATAAAAGTGTATGCACATTATCACAAAAACTAAATGTTTTCTGACCCAGATACATCAACTGACTTCAGGGCAAGTTCTCAGCACCGCATAAGGACATTTAAGTCTGCCAGAACTAGCAAGCTTGTTATCAAGTTAGTTGGCATCATAAAAAAGAAACACAAGTTTGTTAGATGAAAGCGCCACAATCAAGAAGGTGGAAACTTACATTATAGTTACCTTACTAGTTTTACGTTATAGTTTCCAGAATACTACCCACAAGAAAACTACACTTCATTTTGCCCTATGGAGGATTACTTATTTGTTTTTGTTGTTTTTAATAAGTATGAATAACAAACTCTTTGACAGATCTGATTTATTTCAAATGAAATAATGTTTACTTGAGCAAACCTAATGGTTCCATAGCTTAACATGTGTTCATCAGATTTAGGCTGTGACTTATATAGGTTCCAACAGTGGTATTTAGCCGAGCAACTTGCAACGTTATTAAATGAGAGTCATAATTTCAATCAACCACGGCATTAGAATAAGGGGGAAAACTTGCATTAGTAAGCGGCTAACCACGAATAATAAAGGACTTCATTGAATAGCATGAGTGCGTCGTTTCTTAGGACTGCTTAAAGTGCATCACTGCAAATTCAGGTATTTGCCAGTAAGGATGAGGCTTACGAAAAATACGCACACATTCCATGTAGCGGAATAACTACTGTATTTGAAGCATGTCTACTTCACGCGTTGTTTCCATGTCAACTTAATGACGAAGTTTAAATCTAGTTGCCACAGCTCTCCCCAAAATCAAGCAAACAATTCCTGGCCAGGTTAAATGCTTACCGATCACCACCGAATGTGACACATTTCAATCAACACTGTATGTGTCTACCTGGTGACAACATTGTCCTGTATGAAGCGCGGCAGTGCTATTTTCGTCAACAATATTTTATGCAAAAAAGCTCGTATCTGTTCAGATCATATTCATACTGCATATAATATTACCTTCCATATTTGCTCCTCTTGAAGTCCATATTGTTGACGGCATTCAAACATTTTATTACATCGGCTTCTCCCCACTTGTTATGGCTCCCAACTCCGGATGTTCCCGCGGACAATAAGTACAAGAGGTGATACTCAGGGAAACTTCCACTCTGTGCGTCCCAGCGTTGTTTAAAAACATGAGAACATAAAAAACAGTAACCAATGCGAGCAGCGTGTGTTGTTAATCCTCTCTCCGTGACCTTCCCGAATAGAGCAAGACAGTTATTGCTGTTTTAAAACGCTCGTCTATCGTTGGATTGAGCGACGGAGAAAACGGTCTTTAAACGAAAGCCAAACGCCAAAGATCGGAAACACCTCCTAGTCCGAAGAGCTGACAACTGTGCGCGACAAACGGATTTTCTTCAGTGCACAGCACGTGCGGGGAAATTGAAATATGCACTCCAGATATAAAAGGGAATCTCACTGTAATTTGATTGATTTTTCCTTGAATCATACCAACTTAAAATTGGTTGTTGAAAATTGATTGATAGCTGACAGCGTTGTTTGCGTTTATTTACAATTACCACATCCGTTGATGATAAATCTATCGATCAAATTAGATGGCATGTTGAAGTAGAAAGACTAACTACTGCACAAGAAAGAAGCCTATTTCCTCAGGAAGGTCAAGAAATGCAATTACAGTAATAAGAAAGGAAATTCCATATACTTCACCAGATTCATAGTGTAGCTAATTGCCATACGTAGTGGAGCCTGGACTTAAACAATGGGAGAAATTCCAGATACTGTCTGTTGTAACTATATCTTTTAATTCTATCCAGCTCTGTGTGAGTTGGAGTGGTTAAAACGGCCAACTTCAGGTATTGGACGATGGCTTGTAACGTCAGTGAAGTTTTAGATCCGGAACTCTGAGCGGCGAAGTCTTTCTCCGGGGAAGATCGTCTTTAAGGGTGATTAGAAGAGACTTCTGTGCACAGACCAAAATCCCTGGGTATGCTAGGAAGTGCAATAAAAGTGAGTATAGCTCATGTAGGCTAGTCACTGCGGTCAGTCTGAAATGATCATCCGTTGTAGTTGTAGGGGTAGCTAAATTTGTGACGCACAGTACTGTCATTTCACAAGACAAAGAAAATGCCTTGTGTTTCAAGACCTTAACGTAGCCTGGAGAAATGTACAATTATTTGCCATAAATGCAAGGTCAGTTGTGGTCATAATCATGTAGTCAGCTTGCAAGCCATCCGCGTATCTGTGGTCTCCTGTTGTAGAAATGACAAGACAGAAGTATTCATTAGTAGCAAAGTAGCCTACCGAACATCAGCTGTATACAGCTAAATGCAAATGGAGAAATTGCCAAATCCAATATTTTTAGTCAACGCTAATTGTACAACTTAAACACATTACTCAATATTTTCAGCTAGACCTTGACAAACCAAAATCTCATTTTTATCACATTGAAGACGGTCATGCAATTCTTTATCCTGTTCCTTAAAATGGCAGATATGTATTTTGACGAATTCTTTAATTAAATAAATAAATAAATATATATATATATATATATATAATTGTCTTTGTAGCAGAATGTAGCCTAAGTATTAGAAAGTGAAAATTATTGTCCACAGTAGACCAGTTTTTAGTTAATTAGTCAATAACTATAACAGTTAATGTTCTTGTTAATGTAAGTGATTGTTGATGGTTCCATTCAGACATATTCTTATATATGGTAATATGGAGGCAATGTAATGTCAGGTGAAGGCAGTGGTGTAAGACTGTTTTCTGAGTTTTGCTCAAACCCAAGTCTTAGTTCATTTGGAGCCACAGAGTATTGATTGCTAATAATTATACTGTGCTTGCCCTTTTACTCTGCTTGGGGTCAACAGCAAATTCTTTGCTTCTGTTTCTCTCTTCCTCATCTGTGTCTTGGCTGTAACATTACAAAGTAGGATGGGCAATATGTGATAGACTTGCTGTTTAGGGTATTCCTACATTACACACACTGACAAGTAACATGGTTTAAAAAACTAAGCCAAAATGTGTGATTTTTTTTTTTTTTTGTGACCAGGAATAACTTCCCCCAGTGGATAAATGGATACAATGTGGTAGTGACTGTGGTCAACACTGTGCACAAAGGCAAAAAAGGTATGAAAAAATTAATTTGGGATATTAAAAAATCTTTGTAAAGCCTGACTGGCTCCCCAGGATAACCATAACTTCCTTTTACCACTAGAGGGAATCTACCTCCCAGCAGTGTTTGTTCTCTTCTTGTCATTAGCACAATAACATCTCCAACAACACATTTCTTTCTCACAGGAGTGGTAGCATATTAACAGTTGTACCCTGCTGATGTGCATCCAGATAACATCTCAATAAAATCATATTAATCATAACCAGTTGAAAGAAAAGCCAGCAAACACAGTATGCCCTTAGGACCAGGGCTGAGAAGCAGTGTTCTAGAACACTGTAGGCTATACACTTAATGGAAAAGTACCAACAAGAGCTGCTAACGCTCCTCCTGAAGACCACAAAAACACAGAGCACAAACTATGAGGCAGAACCCAAGATAGTACATTGAAGTATTAGGTAACACACCACAATTGGAAATAAATTGCTGTTCATAACTTCTCCTGAGGGCAATGTGCAGCCTTGTTTGGTTTTGTATTGAAATTTTTATTCACTACCTGTCTTGCACATTAGTGTAATGATAATCTGCTGGCCTATGGGGAGCTAATAATTTTATTACACACCAGAGCAGGAGCCATATTTATTTAATGACTATAAGAGTTAGCACTTTAGATAGTTTAAAGAAGACAGTGAGGATCGCTGTGTGATGCAAACTAGTTGTCTGTTATGAGAGGCTGAAAATCCAGTTACCAACAATTATTTTGATTACCAATACGTTTGAATGTATTAAGAAGGTCCCGGATTACTTAAAATTCATGAAACAAATATCAGCATCGACATAGATCTACAGTATATTGCCAGAGGAATATGAATTAATTCATTTATTCATTTAGAAAAGTTCTTGCCCGGTAATAACCTCTCTGGCCTTTTTTCTTTGTATTTATGAAAACGTTGCAAGGATGCTCGATCCACTCCACACATCACAGTAGGCGTAAGAATGCCAAAACAGTCTTAAAGACTGACTTTGGATAAACGCACTTTTCGATACCAGTGGGATTACCAATAGAGGGGCAAGTCGTTATTTAGAGAATGGGATGCATGTAGCTTAATTCAAATATAGCCAAAGTCATGTACTTATAATTATAAGAACATATTTAAAATTGGTGAGCACACAATAACAAAACTGTAAAACAGCCATATACTTGGTATGTTGTCCTCCCCTTTCTATCCGAGATCTTTCGCCGAGGCCGGATAGATCACGCTGTCCTAACAGCGCATGCGCATGGTGTGAAAGCAACAGTGTTTGAGCAAGAGAACAACACTCAGAACCACGGGGGCAGGATGTCTCGATGAAGAAAATTGATCAAAATCAAAGAAAACGTTGACAACGCCTGACCCCGACTGCTGTGATTCTTGCAGATATTATACTTGTAGATGGTGCCGAGCCCATGAACCTGGCTAGTCAGAGCGGAGAGGCCGGCTGCAGCCAGCTCCTCTTCGCCAACTTCAATCAGGACAACACGTAAGGAGTAACAGGGGAAGCGGGCCAGACAGATCGAGGCTCTGGTAGTGGCCTAGCGTCTCCCAGATGTTTTCTTGGATACCAGGGCTGTTAAGGCGAGACACGGGATTAATTAAGGAAAGGAGTGAAACGCTTTGCTAGAGCGGCCCATCCGCTTGCTAAGCAGGCAGCTGTCAAATAAATCAGCCGACGTTAGCTAGCATAGTATCATAATCATTCAGAGCTAGGTACTTTTAGCCATTTGTCGTAGCTAGCAGGCTAGTTAGCTTGCTAGCACACTATTCAATTTCCACTCAGCTGCACGCTTGCTGGCTTCTTTCTTATTTGTGAGGTGTTTCCATACCCAGTTTGCTAAACGGAATGATAGACTGCCTCACACGCTAGACGGCTATTTTGATGCATGTGTTGAAGCACTGTTTTCATTTGTTAGCCTCTATGACTAGCTAGCTAGCCCAGCTGAAGCAAAGCGAGAAGTGACAAAGCATGTTTTCAGAGTCAGCACTGCTGTCATTATTGTAACGAGCCTCCCTATTTAAAGCAAACATAAGTGTCGTAGCGAACGGGTTTGTGCTAACAGTTAGCCAGCTGACGTTAGCAGCACTGTTTTTATGTTGTAGCTGTAGGTGGCTAGCTGAATGTTACTTGCTAATTTAGCTTGGCATCTGATATGTCTGGATTGAGAAATACAGCATGCGCAAGATGTTATTCAAAGGTTCTGTGTTGGTATCTGTCTAGTTTGCTACACTGAAAAGGCTTCGCCTAAACGGGTCCGCACTGCGATTGCAAAATGTTTAGTGGTACTGTGTGTTTACCAGGCTAGGTCACTGTCATAAAAATTGGCTAACTAGCTCTCTAGGAAGGTAGCTGTCCAGCAACGAAATTACGTGCAGTGGGCCCTAGCAAGGAAAACTTGGTAGTTAGCTTTAAGTTGTTTCACTAACCATGAGACCACTGTTTTTCTCTTTTTGAAAGCATTTGTTTTAACTATAAGCAAGTTAGCAAAAGTAAACGACAAGCATTTGTTTTGTTCTTCAAACAACCGACCATTTGACTCGAAGCTGAGGGAAATAATCTGTTTTTAGTTTTAACTGTATCCATTATTTTTCCAAACAAAAAGCCTTTGTCTCAGAGTAAACACATGAGGAAGTTACGTTGTGAAGAGGAAGTAGTTACTGAAAGTTGTGACTGTGGAACATAAATAGGCTACATTTGCACTATATTAATAAACCTGTTATTATTCATTTATTCTGAGGCAGAAAGACTTGATTTATGAAATTTAAAATTAGCACTATTGTTATGTATATTTTACCATGAAGTTGTAATTGGGCAGAAGGGAGATTTAAGGAGAGGAAGTTCTAGCACAAGCCTAGAGGTGGTCTGATTCTGTGTAGTTATATTTGTGTTTTTTTTTCCCCCTATACAGGTCCTTAGCTGTTGGCACCAAATCAGGCTACAAGTTCTTCTCTCTGTCTTCTGTCGATAAGTTAGACCAGATTTATGAATGTAGTAAGTATTACTTTCAGTGTAAAAATAACACTGATTACGGTGCAGACCTGCATGAAGTGTGAAATGTATGTCAGTAGTGCACACACTCCTAGTCATATGAGTGCCTTACAAGCTTCTGTTTGCTGTTTCTAGGTGCCTTAGCTATTTACTGTTGCTGTTAACCTTTGTTGAATGTGGGACTCAGCATAGTCAAATTCAAACTGGTATTTTAAATGCACAGTTTTTTGTGTTTCAGACTGGCTGTTTCGGTTCAGAATTGGCCAGTGGGAATGATGGGAGGGATGGATTTTGAAATTAGAGGAGCATTTTGGCTTTCTTGAAGAGGCTGTTTTCTGTGTTGCTCAAGAGGACTGAAGTGTTATTTTATCACCCCCTTTCCAGCTGACACTGAAGATGTATGCATTGTGGAAAGGCTATTCTCAAGCAGCCTTGTTGCTATTGTTAGCCTTAAAGCGCCCAGGAAGCTGAAAGTGTGTCATTTCAAAAAAGGGACAGAGATCTGTAACTACAGCTACTCCAACACTATTTTGGCCGTGAAACTCAACAGACAGGTAAACATGAGCAAAACAAAACAAAAAAAAAAACTGCCTTTTGTTATATTTTGCCGTTTATTCTTTGTGTTGTGGTGTATGTTGTGGGCCAAGCTCATCTTATAGACAGTTGTGCCTTTGAAAATGTGTGAAATCCACTTTTCTGAAGCTCCAGTAGCATCTTCCAGTCAGTCATAACACAGTTTTAGTACATTATATGTACACAATAACAGGTAGCAATGTGAATGAAGTCAATATTTAAGGTCAAAGAATTTAAAGATTACGACAGAATTTCTGTCTTCAAGCTCAAGTTTGGGACTAACTAAGGCAAATTATTTTTTGGCCTAAGGGAGGACAAATTTCCCCCTCAAAAGAACTGAATGTAAATCACAATGTGTATTAGTTACTTTAGCCAGGCGTGCATTGAATAGGTGCAGCATTCGGATGTTCTCACCATTTCCGGTGTTATGGCCTGATCTGTAAAGGCAGTTTGGTGGGCATGTCAAATTGTGGGAATGTTTGCATTGCTGCAGTGGCCATCTTTGTTGTGGCCGCTGGCAGTGAAAATGATACTGTCAGAGAAACTTTATCCCTGGAATTTTATCTCCCATCAGTATGCGCTGTGAAACACTGCACATTAGTCAACAATACACTCTATTCATTTTCTGTTCAGTGAACAGTTCTCTCTGATGTGTGTTTAGAAGTCCTATCTGGTATCAAGCTTTGGAACGGTGTATGCCTGCAGACCCAGATGATATTTTGAGACCGTTGTACCCTCTTTATTTCCACAGAGGTTGATAGTATGTCTGGAAGAATCACTTTATATTCACAATATCAGAGATATGAAAGTACTGCACACCATTCGAGAGACTCCTCCGAACCCTTCAGGTAACTAGGATTTTGTGTTTTACTGCATTTGAGAGGGAAAAAACTCTGAATTAACACACAATACTGCCTAACACCCTGAAGGCCCATGCCATTTCTTTAAGTCTCTGCACATTACTTGAAGTTATTATTGTATGTGACGGTCACTATGCCCTCAATACAATACAGTATTTCCATGCACGCTAGTGTATAGCACTGTACATTTCCAAAACTGGAATACAAGTCTCTAGTGCAAGTTTAAATTCCTGTGTCAAGCAGCTGTTGCAAGAGTTCAGGGACATCAACACCCATCCCCTTCTTAGGTTGTGTTGGTATGGACTTGCTCTTTACCAGAGAACAGACAGCAAATATACATTGTTATGACTGGACATGAAGCAAATTCTGATGATGAAGTGTTCATTTTAATATTCTCACAGGATTGTGTGCGCTGTCAATTAGCAATGACAATTGCTATTTGGCATACCCAGGAAGTGCAACAATAGGAGAGGTACAAGTTTTTGACACAATAAATCTGGTAAGTTTCATCCTTCATTTTAAACACATTCACAAAAAGGACTATTTTTGTCATTAAAAATCTGTTATCTACTTGGTGTCCCCCTCCAGCGTGCTGCTAACATGATCCCTGCACACGATAGCCCGTTGGCAGCACTGGCATTTGACGCGAGTGGCATTAAACTTGCCACGGCCTCAGAGAAGGTAATACCTCTCTCTTCCTGTGGATGTGGGACAAACCCATAGGCGTAATCTTCCTGAAGTTCCTTGATGTTCGTTAACAGTAAAAAAAATTCTGGATTTATGAGACTCTGACCATTTTCAGGGGACTGTGATCCGAGTGTTCTCCATTCCAGAGGGGCAGAAGCTCTTTGAGTTCAGAAGGGGAGTGAAGAGGTGGGCAGGACACTGTGAGACTTGACTGTTGTGATGTCTGGTAATAAAGTCCCTAGAATAGATATGGGTGGCAAAAACCCAAGTACATGAGAAAAAGGTGTTTCAGTAATTGTGTATGATTTGGCTCAGCTCACCTGGCTTTTGGCCTATAATCGTATCATGTTATAAAGTTGACTCATGAAGGATAGATGCTTATCACTGGCTACGTAATGAGAAGACTCCAATAAAAATGACATATCTTGCTCTGCTTTACAGATGTGTCAGCATCTGTTCCCTTGCCTTCAGTATGGAAGGACTGTTTCTGTCCGCCTCCAGTAACACTGAAACTGTTCACATCTTTAAGCTGGAAACGCAGAAAGAAAAGTAAGTCTGTACTTTCTAGTAGGTCGACTCTGTTGAAGTGCTACAGGGCCTTGGTCTCACAGCTCTCTTTAAACCACAAGCTCAGACTTAGGAACTGAAGCTAAACTGGGTCAAATAAGAGAATCATTAGGCTCAGGTGGTTAAGTGCCTGGCTGACTTTACAGCCCTTCAGGACAGAGGCTGAGGGGCCCTGTCTCATAGTGTGCATTTCAGTGACCTTAGCACAATTCATCAAGCTAATGAAGCTTCTGATATTTGTGTGCCAAGAAACAAACAACTGTCATGTCTCTCCACCCCAAAGCCACTCAGAAAACCCCTGGTATACTTTAGCACTGTGTACATGATACTCTCTACAGTATATAGCAGAGAATTAAACATTTTCACTCCTGGTAGAGTGGGCTGGTTATGATTTTAAAACACACCATGGTTCTATGAAATAAAATGGGGAGTGGTTGATTGGAGACACGGTGTGTTAGCAAATTAGCCTTGTAAATCCAATTGACCTGATTAATAGCTTGGTACATCCAGTTAAGTACCTTCCTTGGGTTTAAATTTAAAATAATATACTTTTTCCTAAAAACATTATTTTAGGGTCTACTGAGATATACATATTCATATATATTATTAATAACCCTAAGGTAACTTACTGTCCATATTTCTTGGTATGCCTTTAAATGTAGCCAAATAAACAACTCATTTTGGCTTGACATCTAGCCCAGATAAATCCGGCCAGGATAAGACCCCAAATAAAGTACATGGACTCATAGAAACTGCTGCCCTGTTTTCTGTCAGGCCACAGGAAGAGCCCACAACCTGGACGGGATACTTTGGGAAAGTACTGATGGCCTCCACCACTTACTTACCAGCCCAGGTGACGGAGATGTTCAATCAGGGCAGGGCCTTCGCCACCGTCAGACTGCCCTTTTCAGGACACAAGAACATCTGTGCGCTGGCCACGTAAGACAAACCCTCATTTTCATCAAGTGTAATCTTAATGGTGAAGTGAGTAGATGTGTACCAAGATTATCAGCATTGTGCCTTGTTAGTGTGGTAATGTTTACATTGTTCAAACACATGTTAAATACATTTCACTGAATTTATTAGTATGAATTTTATGACTTTCTGTTGCACAGCTGTGGCGTGTTACAGCATCATTTAAGTGGTAGTTAATTAGTACCACTGTAAGCAGTGATGCTTTTCTGTGCCTCTGGAGAGGATTCATAAATAAAAAGAACATTCCTCTCACTTATCTGCAAAACAATATATTCAGAGGCACATTGCATAATTATAGCCAAGGATAGCTTTTAGCAGGTACAGTTATTTACTTACAGTATGAATGCTTATAAAATGTCTATCATCAGTGAGTGATCATCAGTGACAGATTAGATTAAAGTGCATTGATGCGGGTGGGAAATACCACATTTTCAAGCAGGTAATAATTAGACTAACTGATATAGGTGACGGATGGGTCTGACAGCCCTCTTTTTCGGTTGACGGTGCTGTCTTGTGTTTTGTGTGTCAGAATTCAGAAGATCCCTCGCTTGCTGGTGGCAGCAGCAGATGGCTACCTGTACATGTATAACCTGGACCCACAGGAAGGGGGAGAGTGCACACTAATGAAACAGCACAAGTAAGACCTTGTAGTGTTTTTAACAACTGGCATAGGAACCAGAGGGGACTGGGTTCAAAGCCCAGGGTCTGGATAAAGGCATCTGCCAGACTTAGTAGGCAACAAAAATGGGGTGATGTAGCAGGAAACTACTTCAGTTTTTAGTACTCGTTCAGTAAGCCTTACTGTACACTATACCTCTCTCTTACCCAACTTCCCTTCTCTCAGATTGGATGGCAGTGTGGAGTCAGCTAATGAGATCCTCGAGCCGACACCCCATGACCGTCCGCTTGTGGCACAGACTTACGGTGCCACTGTGGCCAAAGGTACCAGCACCCTTCAAACAGAAGTGCAGCAAACAGTCAAAAATAGGCTACCATGAAGGATTATTGAGAATTATGACCTATGTTTTATATGCCTATGTTATATATTCAGATTACATTAAATCCTATTTATTGCGTTATGCTATTCTTTGTGTAAATCCTTGAAACGGCTGTACACAAATGTCTGTAACGCAGCCTTTAGGTGCAATGCTATGTCTTGATTCCCACTAGGTTACTCGGAAGATCAGGGGGCGGTTGGAGGTGCCGGCATGGAGGACGACATGAGCTCCCTGCGTCTGGATGAGGAGAACGAGCAGCCTCCCATGATCCTGGAGACAGACTGAGGGACAGCTGTTCCTCCCAAGGGCAGGAGATGGACAACTACGTCACGTGGCGAGGAGGGGGGGTGGTGCGGAGCTGCTACGAACCTGTAACTAAGTGGAAGAGAGAATGAGAAGTTTTAAAGCGAGTCCAAACTGTAACCTAATTCTCTCCCCCCCCCTTTTATTGGAGAGAGAGAATTAGTGAAAAAAGAGGAGGAGGAGAGTGTTTTTTTTTCCCAGTGGCTTTTAAATCTGGTGAAATCTCTGTTCAGATGTACCCTTCCCAGTTCTTTAAAAAAAGAAAATCGACACTGCTCGCAGCTTAACTTTGCATGTACATGTGCCAAGTGTAGGATCGCTCGTAATAATTTGCATTCATGTCGATGGTTCTGAAGCGCCCAGTGGGCTTTTGTCTCTAAGTGTTGTCTGGAGCTTCGTGACGTGTATATTTAACAAGACAGCAAAGGCTCCTGTGTGCCTGTATCACCGTAGTAAGTGTGATCCCATTATTTCAGAGTAAGCCATGCAGATGGTTAGTCAGATCTGACTTCATGAGCGCAGAAGAATGTCTATCATGAGTGGTACAGAGAGCAGATATCAGCTGCTGCCAGGGCTCGAGGGAGTGTCAAACACCCACTCCCCATCCCCCCAAGATCCTTTTTGAAGAGAATGTCACTCAGTGTCCACTTCTCATCTTACGTTTTATTTGGAGGAACACTTACTTTAAACATGCACTTATCCTTATAATTTTCATTTTCATTTCTTGTTCTTTTTAGGCCTGTTAATATTGCGGTTTTCTCATCCAGGTTGTAAATAACTCTGTCTTCAGTCTGCCTGGAATTTAATTTTAAATAAAACTTTTGAATACAGGACAACAGCAACCAAAAACTCAAGCAGAAGCAATTTTTTTGTCCTATTTTGGTTTTACTTTGTAAACTGAAGGGAAGTTGATTGGTTAGACAGGCACATGTCTCTGAAATGGAGACAGCCATTGATAGGAGGTTGCAACTTTTTTGGGGTTTTTTGTTTGTTTTTTACATAAATAAATTAATTGTGTTCCCGCCCTGTCTTTTTTTTTCTGAAGCACTTTGCACTCAGTATATGCAAAATGTGAATATACGGTGAATGATGTTTGATTTCGGTAATAATCTCACCTTCACCAACATAGTGAATGATATACCCTTCTCAACTTTCCAATTATACATTTACTTTTAATTCTCATGCCTCTTTGCTGCATGGAGCTTACCATTCAATGCCACTTAGCCTTATTTTTCTGTCAAGGAAGTTACTGTGTTCTGTGTAGCTATACACAAATACAAATACATTAGCCTGATTCTCAAAAAAAACAGCATCTGGACAGTGGGCTAGTTGTCCTTACCATTACCATATATGGGGAAAATGGGTAAATTCCAGTCCTGGCCAGTACAGCTGATGTGGAGTGGTGTTTTCAGGGGATGGTTAGCAAGGAACAGGACACGTTTCCATGGAAATCCCAGTAGGTTGTCAGCTGTTAAATAAACATTGCTGAATCCGAGTCTCAACAGAATGTGCTGGAGTAGGCCAAACGTGCAGCTTCAGTCTCTGGCTTCCTGCACCCAAAAAAAGCATGATTCAGAGTGAGCTTTCTGAACTTTTGGGGCACTGGGGTTTTTTCTTCTTCAGACTGACCGCCTTATGAATTTGACTTGAATTCTGATCCCAGCCTGACATCTCTGGATAGTTATCTGCTCCAAGTCTTTGTGGGAGAAATATGGAGTTGTGGTAAGAAATGGTCAAGTAAAATTCATCTTACTTTTGTGAATTTGTGCCCCTGAAACCAATTAGAGATGCAGACTTGTCTTGAACTTAACAGCTCAGTTGGAACAAAAACATTATACTTTGTGATGTCCCATGACCAGTGCCGACAAAGTCCTGTCCAGAGTGCATGCATTTTAAGCAGTCAGAGCTAGGTGACCAATATGTATCCGTATACCATATGTAAGAGCATTCTTAATGATCCCTGCATTTAACAGGACTGAGAAAAATTTGTGCAGGGGAGGTACATTTCTGTTACATTTATTATCTTTCCTACTTTATTTATAAGCTACAACTCTCTTGACTGGGGTGGAACCTCTTGACAAAGTTGTCTTTCCTCCAGATTTGGTCAAATGCAATTCAGTTCAAATTGCAGTGCACTTTGTGCTTAGCTTTGAGTAACAAAGCTGGTGTTATGCCTTCCTTTTTTCCTGCTTCATTAATCATCCCTCATTTCTGTAACAATGGACCTAAATGTTGTGTAAGATAGAAACAAAAGCAAACCTTGCTTAGAAATCTTACTCAGATGTAAGGACAAATCACACTCTGGTTAACTGTCATAGAGCCCTTCTTTCGAAATCTATTGAATCATTGTAATCAAAAGACATTTCAAGGAGATACAAGCAGCAGAACGTGTGCCATTATATTTTGTGTACTTCATGATGCATGTTGTTCCCTTGAATATGTGCTGAAGTTGTGTAGAACAAAACTCAGTTCATATTTTATGAGGTGATTCACTCTTTCTTTCTGAGCAGTCTGATCTATCTGGGCTATCTAATGCTAAACTGCGGTAACTGAATTTTCTAATGATTTTTTTGTATGAAATGTGAATTGTTCCTTATAAAATCTGCCATATACAAAAGAAGGATTTTTCTGTGGAAAATAAAACACAAGTCTGTGTGTGAAAGTTTTGTTCTGTCAAATCTTAACTCATCTTGCAATCTGTATACGTTGGACATTAATAACTCACCAAAGTCAGTAATGTCAGAGTAGAGTTTGGCTGGTGGGGTGTGAACTATTACAGTATTTATCAGTGCAGAATAATGCAGTTCATGCAACATATTATTAATGGAGCTCTCTATTTCTGCTCCTACAGGGAACTTAATCTGTATGCATGATAACACAGAAATACATCTGAAATAAAACCTTGATACGTGAATTGTACATATTCAAAATGGTGATGAGACTGTTCTTTGAAGTGTAAAATACTCTTCAATTTATGTTTACAGGATATTTTTGTCAGAACTGTCTCTTTTTTCAGCCTCTAGTCACATAGGCTTCACTATTAATATTTTAGTCAGATGTATCTAATTCTATGATGAAATTCATTTTAAGGGTTACCGCATTTACATTTTGTCATTAAAAAAAAAACACTTCAGAGCAATTTACAAAGCACATCCAATAAATTTGCATGAATAGTGTGTCAGTGCATCACACAGCACTGTGGTAACTGACTGGTATTACCTATTGTAAGTGCTAAAAAAACAGAACTGCCAGTCCTTACAGTTACATAGAATATACTGTACATGTGCCATACGTAAGCTTTGGACTCCTATGGAATTACTTCTTGTTTTAGGATGTTGATGTAATTGCAATACGCTTTGGCCCTAAATTTGAATAGCACATTAAACACATTTTGAATCACGAATTTCAGCATCCGTCAGATATGGTGAAAAAGTGCTGAACATTTCCTTAATTTCGTGACATAGGGAAATAGTAAGATTGGGTATTAATCACACACTTCATTCTTCAAGTGACAAGTAAATTATGTCAAAACATAACATATTTTAGAAAAATATCACAATATGAAATCCACAGAAGCAAAAGCTGAATACTCTTTTATTTAAAAAAACACTGTATGACCAGCATATATGCATTAAATAACTGCATCACAGAATCCAGAAACAGATTTAGGATTGATATAAAACAAATTGCTTAAAATATTATTTTAATTGGGCTGTGCTTTCGTCATATCAAAATGCAAGGAGGAATGTAATGTAACATTATCTTTAACGTCAACACATATTTCTGAGCAACATATATAAACTATATATGAATAAAAATTTACGCAGGAAGTGCAGCTGTTTCATGCTCTGTTTTGCTTAAGATTTTACTGGAGTTAAACAATCTTCAGGTCCTTCAGAGCAGATTCCAGAGTCTAAAATCAGAAATAAAGAAATATTGTAATATTATGCATAATATTATCACGTTATTGTATGTCGGTCTTGAGTTATTTACAAGCTTAATATTCAAACAAGTGCAATTTGAGAATAAGCCCTTTGATGTAATCTAAGGGTTAAAGGATACTGAAGGTATGGACAGAAAGAGGGTCCTAAAGACAAATACAATAACCGTGGGACAAGGCTAATTATGCTCCTGTATGATGGGGTGTGATTTTGTAAGTGAAGTTAAAATTTATGTGGAAATGTTTTTCACTCATATATGGAAAGTCTTACCTTAACATCCCAAATGGCCATACCCCCATCCATGCCAGTGGTGCAGAATTTTGAACATTTGGCCTTCCCGCCTTCCAGAACGGAGATTTGGCTGTAGGTCATACATCACTTTGATTAGCATTAAATAAATAATGAACTTTACTGCACCTTCTATGAGCATTCTAATTTCCCCAGTGTATTGTCTAGTACATCATTCATTTAAAAAAAAAAGTTCAAAGTAAAATAAGAAACCCCTAATTGCAGTAGGCATTTTGTTATTTCTCATATATTTTTTGTCCTCTCTGGGTATTTAAACCATCTAACATTTAGTTTCTTGGTAGAGTTTCTAAATCAAATTACTCCCATGAGAATTATTTGTGTAAAAAGTCAATGTCACCTCTGTGTTAATAATTATTTGAATATCAACCCCAGGGAAAATATTTTGTTTGACATACCAAGCACGCACAAAGGAAATCTCCATGACAATGCTAGGCTGATTTGTAAATCCTTGGCACGTACAACCAAACTGTTCCCCTGGGTTTAATCTTCTCTCAGTACACCTCAGTAGGTGCCTTTCTCCTGCTGCCCTGCTGTGTGGTATTTCAGTAATGTGCGCAGGGGTATATTGCCTGATGCTGTTCTTGTGCAGAGACTCCAGCATGCCGTCCTTGGCCTCGGTGGTGGCCTTCTTGTCCAGGTTCTGGAAGCGCTCCCTGGCGGTCATTCCACGCTGGGCGCTCTGCTTCGGCACGTCCAGCTTCCCGCCGAAGCTAATGGTCCCCTTGCCCGCGTCATAGACCAGGAGCACCGGGTAGCAGTCATGGCCCTAGGAACACATTCCTCAGTGTTGGGATTAACGTCCACACAGCTGCCGGTCTGTAGAGCTCGGCAGCACACAGCTGAACTGGCTTACCCATACGAAATTGAAACATATTGTAATATATTGAGAAAAATTTTGTTCAGCCCAAGAATATATTGCAAATAAAATTAAAATATACTAATGCATATCAGAATCATACTGCAATGTAGCACAATGGGAATAATTTAGCTATTTTAAATATGTTGAATGAGCTAAGATGTGTTCTCAAAAAATATATTTTAAATATATTAATTTTTTGCATGGGTCAACTTACTGCTGCCACCAAGCTGTTCTCAGTGATGAACGTCACACACAGGAGAGGAAGGGTCTCCGAGCTCAGGCTGGTGATGCTGAAAGGGAAGCAAGAACATAATAAAAATAATAAAGAACAAAATTAAAAATAATAAAGAACAAAATTATTATTATTATTATTATGAACAGCTAAAACAAGACGAACATTGTCTCCTTCTTATGTAATTGATAAGTATATCTAAAGATAATATGTATTTGTCTAGAAAAATAGTAGAGCTAGACCCTCAATGCTTAGAATAATGTAGATTTAGAGAAATTCTGGTAAAAGAAAATATTTAATAAATATTACTTGAAAGAGCAGACAAGCCTTTGTTGTTTCCATTTCAAGCAACCGACAATCTTTCAGAACTGAGATGCTTTGCTGTGCAGCCATACTGTGACTATACATTTAGAGCACATTTAGAGAACCATTTAAGCTTCTTCAGTCAAAAAAGGAAGGAATTCAGGTATCTTGCATAACTAATACCTTCTTGTCCATGTTTTCTATTTCCCATCCTCCCGTAATACTCACACAGGAGTCTTCCCCCCTTCAGCTACAGCCACAGTGCTGTCATGGCTTGCCCAGGCAACTCGGTTCCCACTGTCGGAGAAGGAGACACTGTGGACCCAGCCCGCAGTGCCAGTGGACTCAAACATCACCTCCCCAAAAGGCATCTTGGAGCCCCAGGGTGTGGGAGCTGGTTTCTCCTCAACCTCTTTGATGTAAGCAGAGAAAATCCTGGAGAGAAGACAGGGATCTTGGTGAGCGAAGACTTTCATGGTAAAAAAAAAAAACAATCTGAGTTAGATGAGATGAGTTGTTGCACTGTAATACTTCCATTTCCTTTGGAGAGATGGCTCGTTGCCTGACATCTTGACAAACTGATATCTAACATGCTGTAAAATCATATATTTACCATGTCTTCCCCTTTAGAACAGCTTCAATCCTTTTGGAATCTGGAATTTTGGAATGCTGTCCTACAAGTTTTGAACTGTTTCTAGTGGGTTATTCAACCATTCTTCAAGGTGGGAAGCCTCCAAGCCTTGACAGATGTAAGAAGTGGCAATCTATTCCAGAGCATCCCATGAAGGTTTAACAATGTTAGTGTCTAGTGATTGGACAGATCATGAGAGGTGTTTGACATGAAACCACTCTTGAATCCGTTCAGCAGTGTGCATGGCAGGCATTATTATCTTGGAATATAAAACATCTTGAGGAACAATGTTTGCACCATAGAGTAGACTCGATTGTCTTAAATGGTTTTGTATTCTTTGGCCATAATTCTACGATGTGGAGTAATAATAGAACCCAGTAACTCTAACGAGATGGCTTCCGATACCATAACATAATCACCACAATGTTTAACAGCTGGCAATGCTGGTTGAAGGCTTCCTTTAGCTAACATAAACCCATCCAGATGTAGGCAAAGAGTAAAAGACAACTCATCAGACCATATTACTTTCTCTCCCTGCTCAGAAGTCCAGGTTTTATGCACATTACACCAAGTTAAGCGTTATTGTTATTGGTTATAGGCAATTTTCAAATGGCAGCCCCACTAAAAATAAACTCTGTAAAGCTCATGACATAGTTTTTAAGATGAGTCTGGGTCACCGAGGTGTTCAGTTCTGTGGTAATTTTTAGACTGTTGTTTTGTGGGTTTTAGCAACTGTGCTGTTAGGTGTCCATCCATCCCCTTTTCGTTTTGACTTATGACCTCAGTTCCTCTTTCCTGATGCACTTCTTCCTCTGTGTCTGCTGTTATGATTTTTACATTTTGTCCCTTTACGCATTAAAAAATTTTGCCCTTTCTGTGACTGATGCATCTGTAATTGCACCAACTATTCAAACTCTTTCAAAATCTGTTAAAGCTCTCATGTTGTTTTAGAAAGACACATGTTAAAGTATTGATTTTAAAATGTCTTTTATAGCAGAAACATACTGGTAATTACTACTGACATTAATACGAAACATATGTAGACTCCTTTTGAATTGCAATTAACTTACTTCAAAATAGTGATCTCTTTCATTTGGTGTTTCCATTATTTTGTCTACTCTATATATATATATGTAAATTGAGATTCATTTTAACATGATAAATGTTTGAAAATGAACCCCAGGGAAGGTAATACATGGGAGGGACCAAGAACGGCACCTTATTAGAAGCAATCAGAGTGCCTTTTAGGTGACCTCCAATTTCTCTGGCATGAAGCCAATGGACTGATCCATACCTGCATTTGAAGTCAGAGGATCCTGCTGCCAGCAGGACGTTGTTGGGATGCCAGTCCAGACTAAGAATTGTGGAGCGAATCGGCTTCTTGATGTGCTTGCAAACCCACCTAGAACCAACAAGCATATCTATGAATCTTCTTGCTAAAGAGAACATATATGAAATACTGCACCCCGTGGCTTCCCTCCAACAAGATGAGTATATAAACTTCTTAGCGTGCACTGATGGGAAAAACAAATGTATGTCTCCCAGAATACAGAGATCTGCATCACATGAAAACTGAGCTGATAAGTTATATCATGCAATGGTTTTGCTATGGATACATGAAAAATGAGTCTCTTCCACATTTAGGCAGCTTGCATCTCTGTTCTCCCCATGCTCAAGAGTATCTCTTAACAAGTTTCATCAATCACCTAAATTCATGCTTTCTCATTTTTGATTTATTGCAATTTGATGCAGGTAAAGATGCTTAATTTATCACTGGCAGTGACAAATTAAGCAACGCATCTAAATATTTTACATAATTACCACTAATATTCATGAGTCATCCTTGCACATGCAAAAAAGGAAAAAATTCACAATTATCCAGCTCATATTAATCCCACTATACAAGAGAACGCTATCCCTTCTATTGTATGTTCAAAGTGGGAAAGAGCGTGGCTGGCAAGAAACAAAGCTTATGTCAGTGGGTTGTGATGCAATTTGTTTCCCTAAAACACGTCTCTGGGTTATAGTGCAGATTGGGCAACATATGGGGAGAGAGATCTGCAGTTCGCAGAGAGCGTGTGTCAGCTGAGAACGAGGCTCATTTTGGCTGCAGCGATAATCCTAACGCACATGGACCAAGTTCACCCCCTGCTGGCCCAGACGACCCCACCAGACAGAAGACCCGGTCAGACCGTGAGCCCCGCGGCGCGCGACGACCCCGCTCACCAGTCGTTGTCCTGCTCGAAGTAGCAGACGGAGATGAGGCGGGACCCGCTGCCCACAGCAAACTTGTTCTCCTTGGGGGACCACTTGACGCAGCGGGCAGCACGGTTGATCCTCAGGATGACCAGGGTGGGCTTCCACGCCTCGCCTTTGAGGGTCCACACGTAGGCATTGCGGTCAGTGCCGCAGGTGACGATGCGGTTGCTCTCCGGGGCCCAGTCAATGCCTGAGGGATAGTCACACAGAGAGAGTCACACCGATGCCTTCAGCTGCCCTCACGAGGCCCTGGCAAACACAATCTCCCCCGCTCACCTGTCACCTGGCCGTTGTGCTCTTTCAGCTCGTGGATCTTGGTCCAGCCAGTTCCACTCTTCTTGTAGATGTGGACTTCATGGTTATTTGGGCACAAGGCGATTTCTTCAACACACATACACCAAATCATATTAACAGGTTGGGAGTTGGGATTTTTACAAGATACTGGAGATGAAGTCTTCTTCAACACAAACAAATGAATGAGTGAAGATATGACCCTCACCAAACATAACCTGAAAGCCCAGTTTTCAAAGTCATTCAATAGGAACTAAAGCTTATAAATAGACAAGGAAGGCGGGAGGGGACATAACCTTGATTCTCATTCACCACAACAAAACCATACATATATTCAGACAGAATTCTTTCACACCGTAACTGATGTATCAAAATGAAAGTGTTGTCTTAAGAGGGCAAAACACATCTAATTTGGACAATTCTTTGCAGGAAGGTTTATTACTCATTGACCCATTTTGTAAAAAACACACAGATACTCATGATGTTAGCCCTCAACAAAAATGTTCACTTTATATACACAAGCAAACCCCCTTTTACTGTGAATTATTATTTCCACTGGTACTGCACAGCATGGCAGTCATTTGCATTTGTGCATTTTTTTTTTGCTCTTGCTCCCTGGCCTGCTCAAGTCTTGTCCAATCAGCAACAATGCACCTTATATGGTAAAACAGGAAGTGTGGGTGGAATTAGTCATTGCTGGTTCTCTCATCAGCCAGAAAGAATGAACAGTCTGCAAGATAGAGACTGTGCTTTGCTCTGCTTTCGTTATTCTTCATGTTATCCACTAGGCCTATGCAATTTTCAAATTGTGTTGCATATGAGAAAACAGTGACTGAGAAAAAAATTAGAGAAAACTCCTCTTTGTGTGAACTGAGCCTGTCTGTGTAACACTGGAAACAGTCTAAAAGGAGGCCTTTGTGTTGCAGCGAATACAGACTCTGGCCACTTTATATATGCAGAGTCTCAGCTTGCACGGATACTCTATTTCTGTTAGAAAGTGTCCCTCTGGAAATGAATGAAACTTTTTTCTGCTTGCCTCTATCACACACATACACACTGTGTACAACAGGCGAGCCCGCAACCCAGGGGAGAAATACGCCCTGAAATGATATCAGTTCAGGACTACAGATGTGTTCCTACGGTTACCTTGGGTGGATCTCAGTTATGATGAAATTAACTACGGAATTAACAGCAGGAAGTGTTGTGGTCCTCTGACACTGGCCAGGGCAGTATTACACAAACAGAAGACTAAAGAGCACAGTAAGTGCAATCTAAAACCAACATATTTCCCTGCTATCTACTCCCCCCTCACACCCACAATAATTGAAATATGTGTTCAAAGACTTGTGTACCGCCAGTAAGTCTGAGTAGAAAAAGATAAATTGCATAACACGGTGTAGTCCTGTAGCTCCAGTAACATGAGGAATTCTGAGAAAAAAGAATAAAGGCTGCCTGTTTCTACTTTTTATTCCAGAGGAAATACCTCAAACTACCTGGCTGTTAGCCAGAGGCTATATTTAACTTCTGAACCTTACAGCTTATGTTCAGTAATGGCTGCAGGCAAGACACAAGAACAGAATCACACAACATGTACTCATTTCTGAGACTGACATACCAGGTCACAAGGTACTGTAGCGCGGGCATGGGCATACTCACGGGTTCGATCTTTGTTCCAGGCATGGCAGCTGATTGGCTCCAGCAAAAAACTGTGATAGGCCATAGTTGATCACACTGCATACACATTTAAAGAAAAATTTAATTGTATTCATTTCCTTAAGTGGCTTTAAAAACTATTTCCATATAGACACAGTCAAAATTCTTTCAAATGCAAAAAAGGTACTAATGTGATAAAATGTTTAAAAATCCACATTTGGGAAATATATCTACATCACAAACAGTCTTGGTGAACATCACTTCCCCAACCACCCTTTTTGAGGAAGCAGCAAGTGTGTTTGAGGATACGCTAAACACATTCAAGAATCAAGTCTGAACAAAAGGTTTTTCAGAGTCTACATTAAATTGACTCCAGCGTTCCTAGTCAGGGTAATTAAACAGGCGGCAATGTTAAGATGTGTTTTCACCTCATTTGGTTAATTAAAACCAGACCAGACAGAGTTTGACATGTGGAAATTGACCAATAGTTGACCATCAAGCAACAGTATCACATCATGGGTCCCTGTAAACGCATTCAGCTGCACAGTCATACTTCACTGCTACGTGTGAAACTAAAAGACACGAAACATTTTACTTCCACCAAAAACACGAAACTGCAATCCCCTGTGTAACTGTACTTAATGTCTCAGAAATGCTTGTTACTATTTCCACAAATAAAAAAACAGACTGCCTCAGTGAGCAACATATTTGCTGCCAGTCTACACTACTGTGGGTAAAAGCACAGTAAAACTTTCAAAAACTCAATTTAACTGCTGCAAAGTCTTGTTTTAAAATAAAGTTTTTGGTTTTCCCCTTCAACTTAAAAAAGGAAAAATGACGGAAGTAATAAAATTTCAAAGTGGATGAAGGTTGAGGAGTCACATCACTGATGCTACAACTGTTTTGAGGAAGTGCTTTGTCGGTGCTTTGCATTCTAAACTCCGGTTTCAAAGTTCAGGTGAAAACCAGCATACATTTAAAGCTGCACATTCATAAACTTGCACAAAATGTTCTACTTACCCTTGTAACTGGGGATGGCTGAGAGAAGTTTTGGCGGGCGAGTTGTCAAACAGAGGCCTCTGTTCATGGACTCTGAACAGTCAACACGAACACTGGCTGAGCCTTGAATGAACCGAACAGAACGTATTTCTCTCAAAACTGCTGCAACTTCCCCTTTCCTGCCAGAGACATCTAACCACTTCCTCATGTGGGCGGCTTTCAGCCGGCGAGGAGGGCCCACAGATTAAGCTCACCATAACATCAACGTCAGCAAGTATGCAACCCCTGGCCCCTCTCAAAGACTTGTTAAGACCACTCTGTCTCAACACGGAAGGCTCACAAAGCCGTGCCTAACCCCTGTTTACGAGCGATTTCACCAAAACAATGTGAAAAAGGAATTTTCCTTTAACAGGGTGGGGCATGGCTATTTAGACTGTATAGGCTGTTCTGTACAGAGGGTCACCACAAAGGCAACAATTAACATAAATGTGTAAAGTGAAGCTTTACCTTCATCTGAAAAAATATCATGCTGCACATTTTGCTTTCATTATTCAGGCAAGGCGGAAATGTGGATTACGCCTTCCTTAAATAAAAACTGCTTCTGCAAGCCATCTGTGAAGGTAAAGACTGCACATTTGCTATAGAAAATGTTACATGTACTTTTAGTCATTAAGCAGACACTCTTACCCAGAGCAACTCACAAGAGTAAATGTTAAGATAATTTATTCACACTATAATAATGCTACTTTTAAGCATTGGGCTTGGAGCCGTCTCTGCTGTGTAGAATCAGATCAGATGAAACAATTACAGATGGACGATAATACATGGCAGCATTAATCTGAATTTTGTGTTGGTCTTTTACATTCTTCCTAAATTCTACTCACACATGTAGAATATGTTTGAATAATGCTTACATGTGTATCTGAGGGTGTGCTATTCTAGTGAGACATGGTAAAGGAATTCCCAGTCCACTAGAGTGTGGGAGTACACCATCAGCCAGGCTGTGGCCACTGTAGAGGAGTTGTCTGCACTGTCAGTAGCTCTGCAGATTAAGCTTGCTGCTACATTGGGGGGTGATTCCAATGGGCTCATCATGTGTAATAACATAGGAGAAAGTAAATGGCTCCTTGTCAAATAAGAGTTAGATATTTTTACTTTTTCCTCCATCAGCTGTTCTTTTCTTCCAAAAACCTTCTGCAAAACCAAGCAAATCAAGCAAGCTGTGACAGAAATGTTAAATCAGGAACATATCACCCGCTGAGCTCAAGTTTTATTTTTTTTTTTTACCTGAATCCAGATTGCTTTTTCACATGTTTTGCTTAGGTTACTTTAAAGTAACAAGCTGCAGTTGAAAACACAGTACTTCCCGTAACACTGCACCTCATTGATTTGGAGATTATTCCATCATTTGACAGGAAATACTACTGTCCTTATTCACATTTCAGCTCCACTGTGAAGTCACCTTTACCTGTATGGGGAGAAAAGACCTGGGAAAAACTGCTTTAATTGTTTAGTAAGTAACCCATTGTGTATACTGAGCATATGAACGTCTTATTTTGGGTTAATGTGCAAATCTTTAAATGAGGTTCCTTGTTTGCCACTTCTTGTATTTAACAATGGTAGATCTCTGATAACAATAGCAAATCTCCAATTTCATTCAGCTTCATTGTAAACCAGCTAACTACAATCAACACTGTGTGTATATGTGTGTGTGCGCGTGTGCGTGAAGCCTGCCATTGGCTAACAAGACACAACTATCTTAATCAGGACCACTTTAAAACCAATGTGTAGCTAAAGAGTCATGAGTTTTTGAATTCAGCAGTCTTTTTTTTTGCTGTGCTGGTTTCTGCTTATACTTGATTTTTAAAATAAATCAGTTGTTTTTATAATTTTCTCCTCCTGCATGCTGTTATGTACAGTGCATCAGTCTATACCATTACACCCACAAAGGATCAACAGAATAACAAAGTACTATATTCTCCAGACATGCGTGGGCACACACAGGAGACCATACCAAGGGTGTAGTACACTTCATTTATTTCTAGCAGACCATTTACATAAAATTCCCCTTTTAAGTTACTGCTCTACAATGCCTCCAGAGGGGCAGAACGCCTTGACCCACTATCACACCACTGGGGTACCACTTTTGGCATAGATTCAAGAACATCACAGCTGAAGGTAAAAACCGCATCCCAAACCCCCTTTCCCATTTGTGTTTTCCATGTTTTTTTTTAAATATACAATGAAGTCACATGTCAGTTCCCGCTATCATTCAGTGCTTTTGTTTAGTTAAACTTTCTGTAGTGTTGTCACAAATCGCCTTGTTAGTCGTCAAGCCCCGCTGCTGGAGAGCCTTGTCCTGCTAGCTCGCTCTGATTTCCTTCACATGATCCGCAGCCCTTGGATAGAGGACTCTAGAGTCTGAGAAGACAGAAGACAAGAGTTCAGTACTGATAAATAAGGCATATCAGTAGGGCCTTCAGTACACTGATGTTGAATTCAGTAAAGTGATGGCTTGATTTCACCAGAACAACAAACACCCTGTCCTAAACATTTACATCAAAAAAAAACATCTTTTCAAGAGAATATTTTTCAAGAAAAATCTCCAACAGAGAAGTCAGCTGTCCTTAATAGCATACCAGTCGCTTTAAAGTTTTAATTAAAAAACATATGTAGATAAACAGTTCTCAGGTGTACCTTAAAATCCCATATGGTCATTGCTCCGTCGATTCCTGTAGTGCAGAATTTACGACAATCTCTTTTGTCTCCTTCATATATAGACACTTGGCTGTAAAGAAATAACACATTGCACATTTCAGGCTGCTGGGTTGAGTAAACATTATTACAACACAAAAATGCACATTAAATTAACCTGCCCTAAAGAGAGAGTAGGATTTGGAATAAACACTGCCAATGTCACTCAGCATTACTAAGAAACACTTCTTGTCTCCCTGATGGAGCTTTATATTAACAGTCATCCTGTGTACCATACCCGACAGCAAAATTAGAGATCAGGACTTAAAGGGCACCAAAGGCTGTCACCAGTGGAAAATATCAGTGCTTCACCTCATAATTATCATTTAACATTCACATCTTAAAAGATCTGAAAAAAGTTTTCTGAAAAAAACCCTCAAATAACTGAATATGAAATTCATAAAACGAGAATATTCAGTTGGACGTACGGCCCTTGACAAGACCGATTTGGGGAAAATGCTGCTGGTGACCAGCACTCTTTATGGGCGGTGTCGCTGTGAGCGGCTGGGGGCTGTTACGTGATGCTGTTCTGGTGCAGCGTCTCCAGGGTGGTGTTGCGGTCCTCGGTGGTGGCCCTCTTGTCCATGTTGCGGAAGCGCTCCATGGCGGAGATGTTGCGCTGGATGCTCTGCTTTGGAATGTCTAACTTCGAGATGAAGGTCAGGCTCCCGCCGTCGTCGCAGCCGAACAGCATCGGGCAGCAATCGTGACCCTAATAACATTAACGTGTGTTAACCGTTTTCGTTTTGTTGTTTTAACATGTCATATCTTAATATTGCTGTTTAATTAATTTGATAGGTCATTTGTCATATTGTTGAGGTGCTGTCTTTTTCAGATTGTGTTCACTGCTGCACTCCATTTGTGTCACACATGGTTTGTCACCCTGGATTAGGACAGCAGCAAAGTAACAAATCTAATAACTCAAAACACTACTTACACACCTTGCGTTTTCTACACTTGTCACCCTGGATTAGGACAGCAGCAAAGTAACAAATCTAATAACTCAAAACACTTTACTTACATACCTTGCGTTTTCTACACTTAACATTTCAACAATGACATTTTGAACAGTGATTGAATAAATCTTCGTCGAGTGGTTTCTTACTGCTGCCACGATGCTGTTCTCTGACACGAATATCACACTCAGAAGAGCGAGGAATTCCGTCTTCAGCTGGCAAGGCCTGAAACCACAACGGCACAGGGAAAACCATCAGCTTCCTCACAGTGAAGCAGCTTGCCACACAGAAATACAGCAGCAGGCATGCGCCACATTGTGGCCAAAGCATTACAGGCTGGGGCAAAAGGCTGCAGGTGCTCTGTACTCACGTGGAGCTTTTGGTGGGGTCCACCACGGTCACGGTGCTGTCGTGGCTGACCCAGGCCAGGCGGTTCCCGCTGGCGGAGAAGCAGACACTGTGGACCCACCCTCCGCTGCCGGCGCCTCCGAACTCTGCCATCACCTGCCCGAAAGGCATCTTGGAGCCCCACGGGGTGGGAGCCGGCTTCTCGTCCACCTCCTTGATGTAGGCCGAGAAGACCCTTAGAGAAGAAAGAAAAACAGAAACATTATTCAAGAAGGTGTGTTTCATAAGGGTTAAATACATTGAATGATGTAACCCACAAATGTTCAGTTTTATGCCTTTATTCATATTAATGCAAAAAAGCATTTGAATGGTTAAACATTTGCAATAAATGTCCTAAGAACATTACCAATTAGATCATCCAACACATGTTAAAAGTCCTTAAAAAATATATATTTGACTATCATTCTCCATTTATTAACAATTCAGATCACAGGATCCACATGTAATATTTGTGTATTTATGTAGTATATTGACATTCCTATAAATGCTCCTGAACAAAATTTCTTCCTCAACAGATAAGCAACACTGTTACATTCAAATATCCAGGGTGCTGAGATGCTCTCACCTGCATTTAAAATCACATGACCCAGCCGCCAGAAGTACATTGTTTGGGTGCCAGTCTAAACTCAGGACAGTGGAGCGGATTGGCTTCTTGATGTGCTTGCTAACCCACCTTTAAAATGAGACACATGCTTACTAACAGATAGGCAACAAACATACAGAATTACAACAGCCAAAGTCTGAGATTTAAAACTTGACTTTCAAATGAACTAACCTAACCTTTCATAATATGAGATACAGTCCTTTGAATATATTTTCAATCAGTTTTGACTAAACAAAAAAAATCGCCTGCATTTGACAGATGTGGAAATTGGCAAAATGCAACCTAATCATCATTATATCTTCATGCTCTGGTGATGAATTTTCCATACAACTCCACATACCTTTCAATCAACATGGGTAAAAGTGTCCTTTTAAAAGGTTTCAATTCAATATTGTCATAGTCATTGGTACATACCAGTCATTTTCAGACTCAAAGTAGCACACAGAGATGAGCCGAGCACCACTGCCCACGGCGAACTTGTTCTCGAGTGGAGACCACTTCACGAACGTGGCGGCCCGGTTGATCCTCAGTATGACCAGGGTGGGCTTCCAGACCCCGTCCTTCTGGCTCCACACATAGGCATTCCGGTCAGCACCACAGGTCACAATGCGGTCACTTTTAGGCGCCCAGTCAATGCCTGCACAGAATGGACGGGTAAATAACGTGCAACTGATGCCAGAGCCCTCCCACTCATTCCCATTATATTCTGTATGGCTCCCACAATGTAACCTCAACTAAACAGCCCCCCCCCAACAAGAACATCTTACAAAACCCCAAAGAACAGTTCACATACATTTTCTTAAAAAACATTTATTTCAATGTGCAAAACACATACATAAACTTTTGACTCACAGGCTGCTATGACAAAATTGCACAGTTTTTTAGATTGTTTTAGTAACAGGAATAAAGAAAGGATGAGATGTAAATATATATTCAATTTGCATTCAGATCCCAGTACAGTTCATGCCCTCATCATAAGCAGACATTTACAAAGAGCACACCCACAACCAGCTCAACCTCTCTGTAATAATGGCTCCCCCATTCTAGTCAAGGATCTTGCACTGCTGTGAATAAAAGCAACTGCTTCCTCCTCATTCACTGACAATGACAGCAGGGAGTCACCTAGTAATTTTCTTTTAGTCTGTCTAGCGGAAGGGTTGAGGGCAAGATCTTCTGCCAGTTTACACAGCCAAGCGGGACTACAGTTTGTTGGGTGCTGCAGTACACTGAATCTCTCTCAGTGTGACTTTCCCTTGCAGGTACTAATCAGCTGCAATTCTTGTTAACTCACAATAACACTATGAGCTACAATGAACCTGGCTATAATAAAACTACTCCAGGCTACACTGGCAAAACACAGAGATGACTCCCTCAGCATATCACAACCAGCAAACAAACTACTGAACAAGACAGACCTGTTGCTACACAGATGTCCTTAAAATAAAAATAAAAAAAAAACAGTACAAAAGCAGACTCTGAAATGCTACATTGCAAATTTTAATAGTTTCATAGTAATAGCACATTTAACAGTAACTGCACCGCTACGTCATGCATACACACAGAGAACCACAGAAGTGTTCCGTACCTGTGATGTGTCCGTTGTGTTCCTTCAGTTCATGGGCTTTCACCCACTGGTTTCCACTCTTCTTATAGATGTGGACTTCATGATTATTGGGGCTGATGGCAATTTCTAAGAAGAACACAAAATATTCAAAAATGCCTGAAGACCTCCGCAGGACCCTCGCCCCAAGAGGTGTATCGCAATGCGTTTACCACAAAGTGCAGCAATCAGATAACAAGCAGACCCACTGCGGGTTTACTTACGAGTTCGGTCCCGATTCCAAGCATGACAGGTGATTGGCTCCAAGAGAAACTGATGCAGAGACATAGCGACCGGAATATATCCTCAAGCAGAGCTGCAGGTGTAAGCATACAGGATACACATACAGGTGTGACTTTTAATTCCGTATTCTTCTACGTATGCCACTGGCTTTCGCCTGGTTAAGCAAGCTGCCTAAAGTCATACAGCAATCTGTCAAAAACTGGCATCTTAGCTAGCTAAACTAAGGCAAATGATATTAAGTAGCTGGCCAGTTAACGTTAATACCCCTGGTAGGTAGTTAACAAGCTAGCAAGCTAAGTAGCT
This sequence comes from Megalops atlanticus, assembly GCA_019176425.1. NCBI lineage: Eukaryota > Metazoa > Chordata > Actinopteri > Elopiformes > Megalopidae > Megalops > Megalops atlanticus. The sequence goes on from CM032893.1 coordinate 21,599,027, forward strand.
TCAAAGGAGGCAAGTAACCAAAGTAGTTATCCATGCCACTGATTATCAACTGCCGAAAAGCAGCTAACGTTAGCTCGCTAATTCCCAGAACGGGAATTGCCAAAAAGGGTTTCTATGTTCCCTACCTAACCATCTTAACAACCAGGTCAGGTGACTGAACATGGGTCAGCATTTGCAAGCTAGCTAGCGACTAACATTCCCCTTTCATTCAAAAACCAGCCCGCTTTTAAGGCGGAACTAGCCTCTGCTTGGAAACTAGCTCGCTATGCTAATATGCATGGTATTATAGATATTCCCGGCGTTTTTAAGAACTGATTTTCGGTTGCTAAATTGTGATGAACCCAAGATACCCATATTAATGCAGAGTTTGCCACAGTATAGCTGTAGCTGCTCTCTAACGACACATGAATCCAACATTGCCCAAAAGAAGGCCTCACAGCCCTGCCCTCGTATTCAAACACCGGCTTTTCCCAAGAGCGGAAGCCCACTCCTTGCCGACTGGTAGTGAAGGCGGCATGACACAGCAGATGGATGAAACGGCCCCGGTCGACATATTTAGATGAAATACTTACCTATGCGATGCCCTTGATACGATGCGCGGTATTTGATTTGGATATGGTTTCCCAAAATTTGGACGGACCTGAATTCGCGGACTCTGGGCAGTCGACACGAATTCACTCCGGTAACGTAAAAGCAGGGACTGTCAAGGAATCCAGGAAACTACAGGGAACATGCGTGCTAGGACAGGGGGAGAAGCGTCAACTGCGCAGGCGCCTGTACCAAATTATTCCAACATAAGCAGGGTAGTCGGTAATTTTACGGATGCTGTTTTTCGCGAGCACTGGAATTGTCATGGGGTTCCCGATCATGTCGGTCAAAGAAGGAACCAAATGATCGACAGAAACTCAAACAAATTTACACTCGCAGGCATATCCTAAACACCTCAGCGTCGTCGGTGAAAAAGACATTTAGCATGCTACAGCAGGGACGCAATGTAAATTGTCTCACCAGCAACAATCGTAGATTGATATAAACCTTAAAGGACTGATGAAGAAGAAACTGTTACTGCAGCATTCCCGTCCTACATTCATTTTTTTACTTAAATTAAATTCCTTAACCTCCCAGTCTTATGTGAGCATTGCTCTTATTCCATGACCACATTAATATCAGTACCTAACCTCAAAATTATGGTTAACGCTGCCAGGCCACCACCAGGCCATGGTTATTGCAGAGGCTGCCTACTGACAATTTTTACAGAATGAGTTTGCCCCCACTTGTGAAGCACGTTTGTTATTTCTTCCTATAAAACATCTTACAACCCCCATCCTGCTATATCCTTGCATAGTAATTAATAGAGAGTGCATTGAGAATGGACTACTCTGAAAGGGTATTGTAACATATTTAAATGCATAAATTCATACATGCATAAAATTTTCAACCTTTTCTGTACTGTGTGTGTGTGTGTGTGTGTGTGTGTGTGTGTGTCTTTCTACTAGCTACCAAAATAACTTTTCATTTGTAGTTTTTTTTTTTTTTTATCATATTTGATTTCTGGCACCTGTGCTAAACAAGGTCTAATTTTTGAACGGGGGGTTAGATTTTTTTGTTTGTTTTTCAATGGCACATCTGCTCAAGGTGTTGGAAAATATAACGACCACATAAAGAACACAGAAGAAATACAGGGTGACTCGTTTTGCTTCAGGATTTATTAAGACTTTGCAGCTGAGCCGAAACACGGCCGTACCACAGCAGGGTGATCCACCGGGATGTACTCTCCATCCTTGATATGAGAGTGCAGCTTCCCCAATCACTCCCCATCACCATTCTAAAGCATTTCCACAAAGATCATGACACACAATACTAAACACAAACACTCAACACAATGACAAACAACACTTTTCATTAAGACATTGTAGATTTTAAAACACTCTGCAAGGCGTTTGCAGAGTTTAAGACTTTTGAGTTTCTTCAAGTTGGCCTTTGAGTTCCTTCTCTTTTTCTTTTTTTTTTTTGCAGAAACCTTCCAGATGGAAAATGAGTGGGATGTTGTGTGCGTCACCCTAGAACAACAGCAGAAATAACCAACATGGTTTCTGTGCCTCTGACAACCTTTTTAGATTATAAGCATGCTCTATGAGTCATGGGTTTTCTTAGTTGAAATTGATTAACTGCGGAATTTTGTCACCCAAAGTTCTCATGTGAAGGTGTTACTTCTTGCCAGAAATTATACGTGTTTATTCATGCCTTTTCTAGAACTGACTGTCTTATACAGTTACAAAGCATATTTTACACTAATATTTCAACAATTACAAGGATAAGCAATTTTAAAATGTTTTACTACCCATTAACACATAATGGCATATGGTTTGTTAGATATGATGAGGGTTTAACTGCACAGTGATCACATGCGATTGTCCGCATTGACTGAGGAGATCATTTTTACTGATTAATGACATTAATGGTAAATGCCCATTCTCAGTTCAGGAGAAGATACAAATGAAGTGCAGAGTATTAACGTATGATGTACATAGCAAAGCATGAAGAATATACAACCATACAATGTTTCAAATGTTATTTGTCTACTCACCAGCTGTGCAGAGGGGAATCTACTCCTCCGAGCTGCCCTTGGTGGAGGACTTGGACACCTGGATGATCTCCACCGAGGTGAAGCCCTTCCCCACAGCCGCCCGGTTCCTGGTGCGGAGCTTGTTCAGGGCCATCTCTGCATTGCCTGCCCTCTCCTCTGCATCATCCAGCTCGTGCACAGTCTTCCTGTACTTGGACAGGCTCGAATTGGCTTGCTCTTCCTACAACCAAGCAACACGGTAACAGAGCAGCGTCAGCATGTTTGTCCTATGCGCGTGCCCCTGTGAATATGCTTCCTCACATATACTGATTCTCAGAATTATTATTATTGACTTTGAATTTTGTTAAATGTAACTTATTAAAACATTTTATTCTTTCAACTTTATTCTATAGTATTCTCTAGTACTAGTGATTCTGTAGTATTCTCTAGTACTAGTGTTCTCTAGTATAATTATATTCAATACTTACATGTATCTACTTTTTACATATTACCCCTTTCAATTATCCCCTTCCTGCTCTCATTTTTAAAACATTCTTCATTTCTTTTTTATTTTCTTTTTTGCCATATCACGGCATTGCATTTCCAAGATGGGATGCTAAAAAAGTACAAGCAAGCTGATCTCTACCAACAGAGCTCATTTATTATAGAGCTGAACAGCCGCAGATTTTTAGTCTCTCCTACAACAGTGCTGACAATACTAGGGGCAGAGTGACATCGCCTACACACAGGCAAAATGCACTGTGCAGATATGTCTGCATGCTGGGAAACCCATACATGATTCTCATGCTAATCTTATGAGCACTGCAGTAGAAAAAAGGATCATTTTCACCTGTATTGCTGCTTTTTTGAGCTACTTCTGCTACTCGTCTTATGCATTTCATGATGGGATTCCAGAAGCTTCTGTGCAGATACTCACAGCCTCCTCGACCTGCCTCTTGTAGGACTTGAGCTTGCTCTGCAGCTTCTCCACCAGCTCCTGCATGCGCTGGTTGGTCTTGTGGTCCTCCTCAGTCTGGAAGACCAGCTCCTTCAGGCGGCGCTCGTTCTTCCGCAGGATCTTCACTGTCTCCACGTGGCGCTTCTGCTCAGAATCCAGCTCTGTCTCCACCTCCTTGATCTGTGCTCAGCGCAAAGGAGAGTGTGAAAAAGCAGTTAGCGTTGCTCTTTGAGACAGAAGAACAGTGTTTGGATAGATTTGGATAGATTTTGGTTTATACAGTACTGAAACTGTCTGAGCCCCATTGACAGTGAGTGTGATAGGGAGGGGGAGTGGGACTGGGAGATGCTTGAGGTTTGTTTTCAAATGCTTTTGGCTGTTTTTCAAAAATGTAATTATTATTTTTCAGTTCCATTTGGATATGCATGTGTATAAATAATAATTGCAAGGTGAACAATCAATAATACAGCCCTTGGCACCTTTAAGGCCTGGTTTGTGTGTGTGTGTGTGTGTGTGTGTGTGTGTGTGTGTGTGTGCATGCGCGTATGTGTCTGTGTTCACTACTATATGTCTGAGTATATATGTATGTGAGATCTGATATGAGATCTTACAAGAAGGAGGTGAAGGAGGTGAAGTGTTCCTAGTGTAGACAGAAAGGCTGCTGTACTCACCCGGGTCTCCAGTTTCTGGATGGTGCGTTTCCCAGCCTTCAGGGCCAGCTGCTCAGCCTCCTCCATCTTGAGCTGCAGGTCTTTGATGGTGATCTCGTTGTTCTTCCTTATCTTTTCCAGGTGGATGCAGTGGTCCTGCTCCTGCCGCAGCTCCTCCGCCATGCGAGTGGCCTGAGGACGGCAGAGAGACATTGGACATGAAAGCCAGACCGACCACGCGTCCCGTTGCATAATAATGAGCAACAGCAATGATTGCTCACATCTGTAATGGCCTTCTTGGCTCTTTCATCAGCAGCGCGGAATTCGCTGATGAGCTCCTCGTTCTCGTTGCTGATGCGGGTTATGTCAGCCTCCAGCTTGCGCTTGATGGAAATCAGGCTGTGGTTCTGATGGGGGGAGAATTCTGTCAGCATCAACAGAATACCTTTTCCATACAATGTAGCTTACAGTTCATTATATTACATTATACTGAATTCATTTAGCAGATGCTCTTTTCTAGAGCAACTTCCAGCACAATACAACATAAGTGTATCCATTCAAGTTGAATGAGCAACAGGGTCAGACAAGACTAACAGCACTCCTAGACCAGTGACTGTGAGCACTATTCAAGCCCTACCCTTAGTTAACCCTACCTAGTTAACTTGTGCAACCTGACGAGACAAGGAAAGCCAAGTATACTACCATATCTTGCGCTCTGAACAGCACAAGAAACATGCTCCACATTCATTCAGGTGCATAGCCCTTTAAACGCAATATGCTGATCCCAGTGTCATTTACATCAGATGATGCTCGTCATCGCCGCGATCCCGGGATGAGGAGCGCGTACCTGCACGTTGAGCTCGTTGTGGCGCTCGGTGACCTCCACCAGCTCCTGCTCGAGGAGCTTGCGCGAGCGCTCGGAGGCCTCCAGCCCGCTGCGCACCTCCTCGATCTCCGTCTGCATCAGGCTGAGGCGCCGCTCCTGCAGGCTGTACTGCTCCCTCAGCTCCTCGTGCTGCCGGGCGTCCTCGTCCATCTGCATCTGCATGTCCTGCCGGCCGGGGAGTGACGAGGGGAGCACCCGTCAGCCAAACAACGGCAAGCAACAGCACCACCGCAAACAGCTTTATGATGGGAGCAATGGCTAAGAGGTTAGTGGATGTGGTGGACATATTGATCTGTCAGTGACTTATTTCAATGGCTCCAAGTGGACCTACAGTATTTCTAAAAATATCAGCAGTTCACCCTCCAGTTGGCCTTTTTATTTATATGGCAGCAGGTGCTTGAAATTGTTTTTAATTTTCCTTTGAACAACTGAAGAAAAGAACCACTGGGAAAGAGTTTAGTTGGAGATAAAAGATTTCCACCAGTGGATGGCTTTTTCAAGGGTAATGTATGCATACCAAATACGCTATGAAGGTTTTTTTTTCTGAGAGAACAAATAATTAAATATTCATATTTAGGCAGGTGATCTCCTACTTTGATCTGCTGTTGCAGCTTCTTGAGGGTCTTGACCAGCTCGCTGTTGTTTTTGTTGGCATGGTCCAGTTGGATCTCCATCTCGTTCAGGTCAGACTCCATCTTCTTCTTCAGCCGCAGGGCCTCGGCGCGACCTTTGGTCTCCGCCTCAAGGCTGGCCTGCAGGGACTCAATAGCACGCTGGTGGTTCTTCCTGGTGGGTTTATTACAAATCAATACAAATTGATTTCTTTGTCACAGGGAAGCACTCAATAAACCTCTTTGACTTCAATTGCAGGTGTGTTGCCACAATTTTGTAGAAGCAATTTTGTTTAAAACTTGTGTGCAAAATAAAGTCAACAGATTATCCTAGTAATATTTTAATTCAGCATGAATTAAGTTTAATATATTGCTGATTAAGAGCAATCTTACATGTCTAAACACTGTATAGGAAGGTCATTGAACTAAAACAGCCTAAAATATAAAGATCACTTTATGAATGCAGGCAGTTTGACAGACGTTACCTTGTAATCTCAAACTCCTCCTCCTTCTCATGAATTCGGCGATCAATGTCAGCCTTGACCTGAGCAAGCTCCAGCTGGATACGAACCACTTTCCCTTCCTCAACCTAGATGCAAATGAAACACATCATTCTTCACAAGACAACATCTTCACAGTGGTAGCATCATAAACCATCCTCTCAAACCATAATATGTCTGTTGGCTCATTTAGAGAGATATTAAAAACCTATGACTAAGTGTATATCAGAAGTATAATTTAGAAATGTAGGTAGGGATTTAATTTCATGCACACTGTCATAAAATGTGGAATCTGAATATCAGCCATTAAACATAAATATAAAACTATAAAACAGTTCTACTCTGTCCAGCAGATTTTCAAACACTAACACACTCACAGCAGGGGAGTGGAGCTAAACTGGCTGAAGAAGTAATTGGTTGAAACAATGCCTGCAGGCACAGGCACTCTCTGGGATCAGGCCTGAGTAACCCTGTTACAAAGCATCTGTGTGTGTGTGACATTTCTATCCGGTACCTCCAGAGAAGCTTCTGTCTCCTCCAGGGCCACCTGCAGCTCATCCCTCTCCACCTCTAGCTTCTTCTTAGCCTTCTGCAGCTCATGGACACTCCTGCCACCCTCACCAAGCTGCTCCATGAGATCTTTGATCTCCTCTGCAAACAGGTGATTTATACTTTCAGAAACCTTGTGCTGTGTTCATAGCCTGAACTTTTTAAAGCTGTTTTCAATATACCTACAATGTGCTTATGACCTAACTTTAAGTTGCTCATTTAGTTAGTTAGTTTTTTTTTCATTTCTGTGAACACAGTGAGTTTCATCATGTTCACTAGGAAAAGTAAAGCAACCCTTTCTCCAGTCAGGGCTCAAAACAGTCTTGCACATCAGCCATGTTTATTTTATTTCCATATGAAACATTATGTTTTACTACATTACAATGTCTATATTTTGAGGCCTCACCTGTGAGGGTTTTGTTCTCCTTCTTCACAGTCTCAAGGTGGTCCAGCGACTCTTCATAGGATGTCTTCAGCTTGTAGACTTCAGTCATATAGCTGCGACACTCCTTCTGGGAGTTATCCAGCTCCAGCTGCAGCTCTTCACATTTCTGGCTCCACTCAGCAATCATCTTGTCAAAGACACGCTGCTTCTTGTCCAGCGCAGCCGCAGCAGCATTGGACTGCAGAAAAGAAATGCCATTGGTCCTTGCATCCATGTGACTGCTCACCAACTATCAAAACCAATGACGAGGTAGACATATTCTGTTAGAACATCACACCGTATATGATACTGTACCTTCTCCAGGTCAATGGTGAGGTCTTCCACCTCTCCCTGAAGCCTGTGCTTCACCTTCTCCAGGCTTGCAGCACGGGCTTGGGCAGCCTCTACAGCCTCCTCTGCTTCCTGGAGCCTAGCTGCTAGCTTTCGCCTTTGAGGAGAGCAAACGTTCAACTGACCTGTTTTTCATATCACCCAACAGGTATCCAAGATGGAGCATTAAATAACAATGGATTGTAGCCAACATGAATAGAAAAGAATGTCAGAAATACCCATTACACAGAAAAATTACCGTAATATTCAAACCTGAAACTTTTTGTTTATAAACCATGTTCCCGCATGCCACCAAGAACTTACTTGGTCTCTTCCAGTTCCTCGGTCTTCTGGATGGCGTCCGTCTCGTACTTAGTCCTCCAGGTGGTGACTTCAGAGTTGAGCTTGGAAATGAGGCGCTGCATCTCGGCTTTGCCCTCTTGCTCCTCCTCCAGCTGCTCCTTCATCAGGTCCAGGTCATGCCGAGCATTGGCTAGGCTGACCACCGCTGCACTGCGAGCCTAAGGCAACAGGGGTACGTAGTTAATGCTGAGACTGATCACTGTTTTACGGGCCCTTGTGCTATGTAGGCTCCACTACTCCGCTGGATTGAGCCGAGCTCAGTGCTGATCACCTTGGACTCCTCGTCGACCTGCCTCTTCAGCTCATCAGTCTGGGAGGTCAGCGTGGTCTTCACACGTGTGATCTGGGTGAGCTTGCTCTGCGTCTCCTCCAGTTCACGGCTCAAGTCGCCGTTCTCAGCTGTGTGGTGGGACAGTTGAAAGACACTTTGACAACACTATACGCTGCTCTACTCAGTTTGTTGGAATTTTTTCACACAAGTATGATTTGCCTTCTGATACAGTTACCCGTAGGAGTGTGGGTGTAGAGAACAGGAGAAGTGCTTTAGTGAATGAGTAAATTAGGTGAAATTATCACCCATGATTCCCGACTTATTGTTAAATCAAGAAAAACTCCTAATTCTGAATCTTACTTATCCTTACCTGACAAGCGTATTTTTATAGCATTCAGCTCGGTCTGGTTTCTCTCCATTTCTGTCAGCCTGGCATTAGCTTCAGATAGACTGTCCTCAAGTTTGCGAACATGAGCTTCAGAGTTCAACTACAAGCAAGACAGGGACCAAGCAGCCAGGTAAAGTTAAGCTTCATCATGTTGCGTGATATTAGCTAATGATAAACTGAACAAAACAGAACATAAGTTACAGTATATTAACCACCATTTGGAACGTTACAACATAAATTACAATCCCCTTACCTTGGACTTCTGGATGGACTCGATGCTGGAGTTGAGGTCGTCGATCTCGGCCTTCATGACCTGCTTGTCCTTCTCCAGCTTGATCTTGACCCTCTGCAGGTTCTCCACGTGCTCGGCCATCTCGGCCATGGAGTCAGAATGCTTCTTGCGCAGGGCGGAGGCAGTGGCCTCAGACTGCAGCGCCGCCTCCTCCAGCTCACGCCTCAGCTTCAGCAGATCACCCTCCCGCTTCTTGTTCTGCTCGATCTAGAGGCGAAGATCATTACATTATTGGCATTTACCAGATGCTCTTATCCAGAGCAACTTAAATAGGTTACAATTTTTTACAATGTTATCCATTTTTGCAGCTGGATATTTACTGACGCAATTCTGGGTTAAGTACCTTGCCCAAGGGTACAACAGCAGTGCCCCAGTGGGGGATCGAACTTGCAACCTTTCGGTTACAAGTCCTGCTCCTTACCACTGTGCTACAGTGCCGTCCCAGTGAGGTCCAACCAGTGAGGTTGTAAGCTCCAAAGAACCGCGGTGGCAGAGGTGTGACACAGAGACGTTGCAGGGGACTTTCTGTGGATTTACCTGAGCGACAGTGGCACCTCCTGCCTCCTCCAGTCTGTCCCCGAGGTCCTCCAGGTCCCGGGAGAGGTCCGCTCGCTGCTTCTCCACCTGATTAGAGTGCAGAAAGCTAGGTCTTTTTACAGGCTCTTCAAGTTAGAAAATACCACCAAAGACAATTCAAGTCAATGGAAGACGTGATGACAGTACCTTGGCTCTCATTGCCCTCTCAGCTTCCAGCTCTTCCTCCAGCTCCTCGATACGGGCCTGCGAATCAGCCATGTACGTTGTTAGAAAGAGTACGGGTGGAGGGAATAAATGTCCTCATCTGTCTCTCTGCCTCTGTGTCCCATTACCTGGTGCTCTTTGAGCTTCCTCTGAAGTGTTGAGTTGAGAGACTGCTCATCCTCCCACTTTGTGTTCATGTGGTTGATTTCAAAATCCCTCCTGGAATGATGCAACATCAAACCACATTTAGGATACGTCCTTTGTTGTACTATAATAGCACAAGGATGCTGGTACATTGCCGAGCTTGCACTGCAGTATGTATTTGATTAGAAAACACATACTTTTTGACCACCTCCTCCAGATCGAGCTTGGCTCTCTCCATCTCGTTGAGGTTGTCAAGGGTCATTTTCAGGTCGCCCTCTGCTTTGCGGCGGGCTTTCTCCACCTCTGCTCTGATTTTCTTCTCTTGCTCCCAGTTGTCTTCCAGCTGACAGATTGAGAAGCAAAGGCCCCGGTGTGAGACCGCGCGCAGAAATACAGCTCCAGCCCTCCTCAGAGGCAGCACTCACCTCATGAAGCTGAGTGGTCAGCTTGCTGTTGTTTTTGTTGAGGTGGTTCACTTTGTCCTCCTCTGCTTGAAGGTCATCCAGGGTTTTCTGCCAGTATAAGCCACACCCATTATGAGCATCAGAAAATAAGAATTATAACCTACAGATTATTCCTGTTCATTTTACAAATGTTTTGTCAGTTGGGTTGTGGTTATGTGCAAAGCATATGAATCTCCATGGTTGGCACTTGTTGGTTACTCTTTTGATAAGTGAGCTTAATGACAGGTAGAATCAAATTTCACCTGCTGCAGCTCCTCCAGAGCTCTCTTCTCCTTCTGGAGCTTGGCGATGAGGTCATCTCTCTGGCCCAGGTCACCGGAAAGAGTGCGCACTTTCTGGTCCAGCCCCTAGAAGACCAGAACCAAGGTGTGGCTATTGAACAATTACGTAACTCTGGATTTTTTATTGTCTGGCACTGTGCTTTCCTGCAGGGACTGGTACATATTTCAAGCATGAAGGCTATCTTATGAGTCACCAAACAGTGAAAAATGTGGAAAAATAATGAAACACAGTATCAGTAGGACAGAATTTCACATTGCAAAGTCTATGCTATCACAGACATTTGATAAGTTAAATTTTGGATGTTCTGTTAAGATTGTTGTTTTTGGTCTGCAATCCAAGTTGCAACTATGTCAATAGAATTTTGTCATTTGTATTGATATTGCATTGTACTGAGTTACACTCTGGCTGTGATCAAATGTTTTCTGTCAGTTCATGAACAGAAATCCAAAAGGCTTTCTCACACCCAGACCAAAGGTTTTAGCTTATTCCCTAATAACACATGAAATGCATTTCCATTTACGATTAATTTTTTAAAGATAAAATAAAATCTAAATAAAATAAAAACAGTCTCTGTGAGTACAGATATTTTGGATATTGTAGAAGCTGTTGAATCTGCCAACAGAAAAATTCATATCAGTAACAATTTCCATGTTTGTTTTTGATGATTTCCACATGCATGGATACAACCTTTCAGAGATTTTTTTTTATTACAATTCTGTTATTAAATAGCACTGTTCCAAGGGTGGGCTATCACTGTTCTAAAGCACTGCTGGCCTTGGAGTGAAAGGACTTATTGTCACCTGTTTCTCCTTCTCAGTCTTGGCCAGTGTGGATTCCAGCCCTTCCAGGTCCCTCTTGAGGTCGTTGAGCTCCCCCTCCAGCTTGCGCTTGTGGGCACCGAGGCTGTTGGCCGCGCTCTCCTCCTCCTCCAGGCGTTCCTTCATGTCCTGGATCTGACCCTCCAGGTTGATCTTCTGCTTCATCATCTGGGTGCAGCGTTCCTCTGCGTCTGCTGTTGTGTCTTGCTCCTGCAGGTGAGGGGTGGGGGAGGGGTAGGTATCTTACTAGATGTAATACTGAGAGACCCTGAATGGACTTGCATTTTTTTTCAGAACGGGACTCACGGCAACCAGGGCCAAGGCAAGGTCATTCTTTTCTTTTGAGAGAGTGACCAGCTTCTCCTCCAATTCCTTGATCTTGTTGACCATCTCCTGGGTCTTCTCCAGCGCGTTGCGCAGCTCTTCTTCCTTGGCCTTCATCTCGTCCTCTTGACGAGCTACATGCAGCAGAGGCTTAACCTGAAGGGGAGGATAAATTAGGGGATCAATATAACGTGTGTTCCCTTGGATGCCACTGAATCTGGGTGAAGTCAGCCATCCCAAGGAATTACCTTGGTGTAAAGCTTCCACCAACCCCAATAGCGAAGCTGAAGGAACTTCCGCACATTGCGCTGGATAGCAATGAGAGCAATTCTGAAGTGGAGAGAAAATCTGTCAGGTCCAGCAGTGAAGAGTGCAGTGAAAAAAAAACACAAAATCTAAGACAGGGCCATGCTTGCTGACCTTCTATCAAGCATTTTCTTGAACTCGATTCTCATGAGGAATCCACGCGAGCGAGCCTGAAGCATGGTCATGATTTTGGCCAGCCTCTCATCTCGCATGTCCTCCAGCTTGGCCAACACTCCGGCACGGAAGAACACCTGTAAAATCATGGAGCGCTCATGCAGGAAGGCAGTGTGGTGGTGGGTTCAGAGAACTGGACTTTCAGGCAATGGGCAGCAGTTTTAAAAACCTGAATTATTTCAGCAAAATTCCAACTGCACAATATGTGTTACGTAACCCTCATCCATCACCTGGATAAGAATATCTGCTAAAAAACCAAATTATGTTCATCAGATTTCAAAAGTATTTCTGGTCAGCCATTACTAAATACAATCTTTCCTCATGTGATGTTTTATTTTACCTTGGTGTGTCCTATTCTGTACTCCATGTTGTCCAAACCAAGGGAGCCCAGAATCAACTCTGATGCTTTCTTGTTGTCCACAAATCCCTTGGGGATGATGTTCGGGTTCAGAATGTAGTATCTGTAAATATAAGGCAGGGATACAGTATTTAACTAATGTAACCAGCAGGGATTGAACAGGTCTGACACGACACTGCACATTGTGCAAAAGATACAGGTCCCTCCCCGTCTATCTGAGTTCTTGCCCTATTCTCAAATGTTGATGTCACCATCCTAAACAGACTGGTGTACACTGTTGCAAATGCTTGTCAACTTTCCCTACTTAACAGAACTCGGCTATGCAAGTTTCAAGCTAAAACATTTGATTACACAGCATGTACAGTAGCTTCTCTTTCAGTTTTTTTAATCATTTATGACCATATAAATATTCACTGATAAAAAGAAGCTGAAAGGGATTGATCTGTTATGTTCTTGGAAAATCATAAATGCCTTCCTAATAAAATAGATATTCTTTCTGTGCAATTTCAGCATTACACAAAAAAATCAATCTTTTCAGCTCCCCTGCTGTTGCTTGATTTTCCCATTGCATGATCATGCTTTAGCCAAAGGCAAAATGAATGTGAATGTGAATGTGAATGTGACAGCCAAGAATGGAAAAAGAACCATTAAACACAAGGTTATGCATGAGTGTGACCTCTACCTCTGCTTGAACTCTGGGTACTGCAGCCTGTTAGGGAATCCCTTTCTGCAGATACGGATACCCTCCAACACACCATTGCAGGCCAGCTGGTGTAGAATAAGGAATGAATCGCAAACCCCTGGAGACAGAGGATTTTCAAATTTTACATTTGGGTAAACCTTAATATTATTGGTATTTCCTCATTCTTCTGAGGGTCAGAGAATCCTACCTGATTGTTTGAACTCATTGGGAACGATGCAGCGCACAAAATGGGGTGCAGTGTTGCGCAGGGTTGTCATCAGCTTGTTAAGCTGCTCCTGATGGAGAGATGAAACAGGCAATTTGAAAAGTGGTTAAAACTTTTCAGCTCTTTAGCTGGATTCCACCATTTTATCTCCATCCTTGTGAGGTGAATGGGGTGACCAGGCCAGAGAGGAGAAGAGATAAGTACCCTGTAGACATTGGAGACAGTCTGGAAGGATGCTCCCTTCTTCTGCTTCTTGCCACCTGCGGCGGCCTCCTCCTCTTTGAAAAGGAGAGCAAGCAGAGGCATGGCAGACTTCTGGAAGAGGCCCGTCACTGTCTCATTCAGGGGGTCCTTGTTCTTCTCCAGCCAGCCTGAGATATTGTATCCCACCTGGGTATGAACAAAAGCGAAATGTCACAGAGGGCCATATTTGATATATTTGACCGTCACACGGTCTGACCATGGTGTTGGAGCTCTTTGGTTTGTGGACTCACTGTGCCAGCATAGTGGACAAGCTCAAAATGAACCTCTGGGCCTTTCTTCCCCCCTTTTGGCTTGAGGAAGTTGCTGGACTTGCCCAGATGATTGTCATACAAGGCAGCCTTGAAGGTAGCATCCGTAGCCTTAGGGAACACACACTGCTCTTCCAGGATGGAGAAAACTCCCATAGGCTACAATGTGAAGAGGGCCAAGCAAAAGTTTAAAACAAGTTTTTTTTTGGTAAATTCAAAGGCACTGCTTCAAATTGTCCTTAAAAACATGTGCTACATGTAGGCGTTTTAATCTTTTCCATAAAATGAGTTTCTATCTTTCTCATTTTAAATTCAAACAAACCTACACATGTTTCGCTCAAAGAGTTTGATTTTTAAATGGGTATTGATTTCCTTAGGACATGCCCAAGAATTCACACAAAATGGATATATGTGGTAATGATAATGAAATGAAGGACAGAAGAATGTGTATGTAGTATTTCTACATATCTCCACAAGCAGCCAATGGCCAAGATGGACAGCAGGTCTTCAAAAGGCATAATTAATGGACTGTCTTAACGAATTTCTTGATCTCACCTTCTCCAGAAGTTCAATGCAGGCCTGCAGATCCAGCCCAAAGTCAATAAAGACCCAATCAATGCCCTCCTTCTTGTATTCCTCCTGCTCCAGGACGAACATGTGGTGGTTGAAGAACTGTTGCAGCTTCTCATTGGTGAAGTTAATGCACAGCTGCTCAAAGCTGTTGAACTGTGAAGAAACATCACCGGGTTAAATGTCAGATCAAATGGACAAACTGTACAGATACAGTCTGGCTCTCTGTTCACTAGTGATGCTGTGTTTACCTCAAAAATCTCAAAGCCAGCAATATCCAGCACTCCAATGAAGTACTGCCGCTGCATCTTGGTGTCCAGGGTCTTGTTGATCCTGGCGACCATCCACTTGAACATTCTGTCGTAGACCGCTTTGGCAAGGGCTCCAATAGAGTAGGTGCACTGGTCCTGGTTCTGACCTTTGGTCACAAACTCATTGCCTACCTTCACTCTAGGCCTGGTTATGCCCTTCTGCAGCTCACCAGAGTTGATCGCCATCAGGTGGGCGACTTTATCGGCCACTGACCCGATTAGTGGGAGCAGACAGAAAGCACAGAATAAACATAGGTAGCACTTAATATTACACCTCTGTTACTCTATGTTTTAGTAATTGGGACTTTTCTCTTTGCTTTCTGTGTGTCAAGCCACTTTCTGATGGGTTTCCAGGTGACAGCAAAGCTAACTTTGAATGATTATCATATTTCTACCATATTATCACCCCTTTATCCTGAGCTATGAAGTGCAAGCTAAAAATGAATGTACTTTATTAGTAACAGATTAGTCTATTTTCACATTTTATTTCACTTAGGAGTCTTTGTTCTGTTGAAGAAACATGTATCTTCCCAGAATACTGTTTTAGATGTTTGAAAGAGCTCCCCATGTAAGCATGTAAATATCCTGATATGGTAATGTGATTATGAGTTTTCAGGGATAACCCAGGGGGAACGTACAGCATTCCTCAGAAGATTAACTGTGTTCGTTAAATATTAATAACATTGCTAAGTGAAAAAAAACAGACACTAAGGGATGAAAGCATTTCAGCAATACCCTCAGTGGTGTCAACCTCAGCCTGCTCCTCCCTCGGCTTCTGCTTGAATTTCATGTTGCCGAAGTGCATAATTCCACCAGTTAGCTTGTAGATGCTCATCTTCTCGTCTGCAGTGAAGCCTAGCACGTCAAATGCATCCTGGAAAAAAGTGTGAGTATGAAAGGCATCACCGGTACGTACTGTGCATCTGTCAGCCTGAGCGTACAGGGACCACAATACGGGTCAGGAAATCTGACCAAAAACGTGACCTCAGACCTCCTTAATCAAATCAGGAGGTAAAAGACAGAACCAGTAGTCTAAACCTTACATTTTCATCTTGTGTTTTTAGCTTAAGGAAATGTACTATAAAAGAAAATTAGGTTCATAAAAAGGGCAAGAGTTCAATAAGGCAACTTAACATGATGGGATTAGGTGAGGTAACAGATGACATTATATTACATGTATTGAGCAGAATCTCTCATCCAGAGCAATTTCCAACACAATAGAACATAAGTTTATCCATTGACGTTAAATGAGCAACTCTGTCAGACAAAAGCTAACAACACTCTCAGACCAGCGAGTGTGATCATAACACCATTCAAGCCCTACCACAGGTTAACTTGTGCAATCTACCTAGGCAACAGAAGCCAAGTGTACTATGATATTTTCCCTCTGAATCAATACTTACATCAGTGAGCAGCAGCTCTTCCCCATCATCCATGTTGTCCACCACAGTTACACCCTGGCAGATCCACACATACTGCTTGGGGTCT
Organism: Megalops atlanticus; assembly: GCA_019176425.1. NCBI lineage: Eukaryota > Metazoa > Chordata > Actinopteri > Elopiformes > Megalopidae > Megalops > Megalops atlanticus. The sequence goes on from CM032893.1 coordinate 21,615,215, forward strand.
GGAACGAGCAGCAGCGTTTCTGCAGATAGAGAGGCATGAGTGCAGATCAATCAGACAGCTCAGGTTAGAGCGCACATTAATACATGTGTTTAAAAAGGCCAGGAAAGCCAGAGGAGTTTCACAGAGAATCTATGTGCAAATGAAAGATTTAAGAGCTTTCTTAATTACACATATTAATGGCAAAGCTTAATAAAAATGAATGATATCAACAATATTTGCAATTAATATTCATTTTGTGTAATGATTGTATTAATATTAACAATATTTGTAAACTTGCCAATCAGCTCTGGTTTTTTCCCTGATAGGAGCTGGTAGAAGATGTGGTAACCACGCTCTGCGGCTTGTTGTGAGATGACTCGAGACTTCTCCAACAGGTCTGTGGAATGGAGGGATCATAAAAACCATTTTCAGCCTCGGGGACTTTTGCATGGAATTTAGGTAAACTAATCTTTAATTTAATTTCAAAAGGATATTTTTTTAACTTCCTTATTTGAACCATTCTGAATTTAATATCTGAAAACAAAAGACTACTCACAGCTCTCAATGTCAGCACCAGCCAGCTTAGCTGTTGGGCCAAAATGGATTCGGATGAATTTACCCTAAAGTGAACAAGAGAGAAAAATGCCATAACAAATGTTATTTTTATTAGAAAAAAAAACCTTGGAACAAATTTTTTTTAATCAAATTGCACCTATTTGCCAAATTGTAAGTCGTCTGGAAATGAGGGCGTGGATTACAAAAAAGCCTTACAAATCGAGAGGAGTTGTTGTTCCTGGTGGTTTTGGCATTGCCGAAAGCCTCCAGAACAGGGTTGGCCTGGATGATTTGATCTTCTAGGGAGCCCTACAGAACAAACAACAACAAACGTGTGTAATTGTAGCCCAGCACACACTCAATGCAGGTGTAATGAAGGGAGGCTCATATGTAATAGGCTGTAGCATTGTGAAATTGATCAGCAAATACCTTGGAGTCTGGCCCCCCGGTCTTTCCCCCAGTAGCGCCAACATTGGCAAAGTACTGGATGACCTTCTTGGTGTTCTCAGTCTTGCCAGCGCCAGACTCTCCACTAGAAACAACGAAGAAAGAAAATATGATTCTAACTTTCTCCACAACAATGAATATTTTGTCAAACCGTAGTACAGATTGAAAGAACACTCACGTGATAAGCATAGACTGGTTTTCATGCTCTGTGGAGGAGGAAAGAATATCTGATGTTCAACTGCAGCAGAGAGATTTCACAAATATATACTGGCCTGAGTGGCTATCTTCTAATTAATTTTTACTCTTTAAAAAACCGTAAATAGTGGTATAAAAATATATCTCCTGCTGTCCGTATTGCAGAAACAGCACAAGGATTAATTTTGTCCCTGTAGGACAGCAAAGTGAATGTGTATCTTTCTCCCATCATTGATAGACTCCAGTTACTATTTTATGGTCTCTCTGTTGCCTTAAGCTTTTGAGTTATGTGAACACATTAACTGAGGATTCTACATTGACTGGTCTATTTCTGTTATCTATTGATGTTTTCAGAGTAATGGGAATTTAAGTGCTTCTGCAGTGCTTGTGTTTCAGGACTAAATAACCTCAGTGGCTGGACTCACCCATCATCATGTCATGGTAGGCATTGTCGGAGATGGAGAAGAGATGGGGAGGGACTTCACTGCGCTTCTTCCCCTTGTAAATTTGGGCAACTTTGGCCCCGTAGATGGGGAGCCACTTGTAAGGATTGATGGTCACACAGAACAAGCCAGAATACGTCTAGAGGAATAAAAGGTAAATAGTCTCTCTGTTTGCTTACAGAGCTATATTTTGCGTATCATTCTTTTACATGGCAACACATTTACAAAGGGAATAAAAATTTTGTAACTTGATGAAGTGAAACACAGTACTGTGCCACCTGGGAGTTCATTTCTCCAACCACCTCATGTCTAATTTCAAAATCCCTACTGATCACTGCTGTATACATGTACATAGAAGGTCCAGAAAGGATTGCACATTATGAAACACAAAGCAGGTCTACTTGATTATTCATGCTATATTAAATTCATATCTAGCAAGAAATTAGATTCATACTTTGGACTTGTTATTTTGGACATTTTACAGTGAAATTTTACAGTGACAGAATATCCATTTACCATAGATGCTACATATGCCTTTGGTGATTTCAGTAGTTGTTTCAACTTACATAGATTCTCATATTGACGTAGCGCTGGCGAAGGTTGTCCATAACGCTGGCTTCATTCAGGAAGGTCAGGTTAGCCATGTCGCTAGCCTGGTAGAACTTAGGAGGGTTCATTTGCTGAAGATCATCCTTCTTTACAGTTACGGTCTGGAAAGGAAACCCACATAAAATTTGTCACCCGTTCAGAACAGTGCATGAGATTCGGTTGCCTGACATTGACAAGCCACAATTCAGTGTATACTAATACTAAATGATTCAATTCAATTTGAGGAGGGACTTCATTGACCCGCGGACAAAAAAAAAAAAAAAATTTATCTGGGTTTTCATTAACCCACAGAGCACATGACCCGAAACCATGATTAATGCAGACATATAAACAAAACAAGATTAAAATAAACTAATCAGAGGGCAAATACCATCAATCTCAAATGTTTCTAAATGTTTCTAATGTATAATATCATATAACAACAGTAATTGTAGCAGAAGTAGTAGTGGCTCAAAGTGTAGGTCTTACAGTGTTTTTGATAGTCTTGACGGTGACTTGGTCACCCTGTTCAGACTGGATCTCCCCGGCGATGAAGGCCTCCTTCTCGTCCTTCACCCAGCAGGACTTCTTGATGTCGTAGGGCTTGGCCATGGCTTCTATCTTCTCCTTCTCCGAGGGAGCCAGGTAGGGCATGGGGTCCACATCGTCCCCACACTCTCCTTTGTACACGCCCGGCATGCTGGCTTGCTTTTCACCAAACCACTAGGTAGCAGGGAGATCCTTGTGTCAAGCTGGATCTTTTGAAAAGCCAAACATGCACAGTTTTAATAAGGCACACCTCTGCTTATTTCTGCTTTGAATGATCTAATAAATACCATTGTCACCTATTGTTTTATAATAACCTTTTTTATGTGCTTTTTCCAGCAAACGTCATTGAAAGGATCTAGTATTGACATTTGGTACACACATGTAGAATTCCATAATTTTTCTTTGCTGAGTTCTTCCATTGCTCTTATTTTAACATGTAATCCATTTGGACATCAGAATATTTGCAGAAAGTGCCTTTCTCAGTGACACAGAAATGCTCCATCCAAGATTCAGTCGCTCAACCTCATGGATACAACTCCACCTTGCAAACCTCTGCGCTGCACAGACATGTACTACTCCCACATGTGTTACTGAGACTAAACAGTGTTCAGGTTTAGAACAACTTATGTACAGCATAAGACTATGTCAAAAAGATGAGAGGACTTACCACAGTACAGAGAGACTGGGAGAGAGGATGGGGGTGTCTGGGCTGGATGGGCTTTTATATATGAGCCACAGAGCTCCAGATTAGGTAATAACTATTAAAAAGGTCATTACCAAAAGGTTGGAGGGGCAGCCCTGGCCCATCTGGGGAAGATCAGTTGATGGTTTGGTGTTTGGGGAATTCTGCAATCTCCTTGTGCCCTTTTTCGGAATCTAAAGAAAGAAGCCCTCCAGCCCGGCCCAGGCTGTCGGCTGAGACACAGAAAAACAAAAGATGAACCAGCCTGAAACTGATTTGAGTATATATTAACTGGTGTTGATGCTGATATGTATGGCTGATACTCAAATATGTATGGCTGATACTCGTACATTTGTTTATCAGTGTCCACTATCTTTATTGCCTTTTGGGCTCTCCCTGATCGAGGCAAAAAGTCATTATGGATCTGAAGAGAATGGGAGTTCTATTCCTAGTGGTGAGTAAAGATTCCGCCTGTGAGAGCACAGCACTTACAGCTGTTGTTCACTTTCCCTTGAGTGAGATGCCAAGACCTGCCCTAACTAGCTGTTGACAGTCACTAATCAGACTCCCCACGACCTGAGAAAACTGTGGAGAATAGCTTTGGGTTATTACTTCTCAAGGAGACAACTGAAGATTGAATGTTGCCTTTTTAATGTCAATGCAGAAAAAGAGCATGCCCTCATTTAAGGACATCGGAACACAGGAACATCTGAGGATGGGACTTACAGACGGGTGGTTTCAAAGAAGCATAGTGGAACCGATTTCTGTTGTATGCATACAGCGCTGTATATATGATTAGGATTAATCAGTGACAGGAGCTCTGGAGTAGGTGTGAACACAGTTGATTTTCCTTGAGAAACCCAGGAGGTATTTTTAAGAAGCGCATATACCCTCTTAGCATCCCGGTTTGGCACGCAGCTGTGGAAAAGCTAAAAGCCACTTCTTAATATATGTATGAGCATAATGTTTCAGCGCCCTTGGGACAATACTTGCTTGAGATAATGTTACTGCCGCCACTTGCCAGGTGCTGAATGAACTAAATGCACACATACACAGAAGGCATTGCCATTCCAGCTCATGGCAGATGGGAATCCCAAGACGTGCTTTAACTGTTTTGCAAAAGCTAACCTGCGGCTTTCAAGGCTTCCCTCCTGTTTCTAAAACTGAACAATGCATGCAATGTCAGAAAAGTAATTTATTTAAGAAAAAATGATGTGAAACAAGATGAGATTTTCCCGGAAACCTTCCCACTGAAACACTGGGTGTTCTTCCCACTGTTAATTGTTTAGTGTGGAGTTCATTTTACTTGAAAGGAGTACATTTGAAGCTCTTTTTTTGGGTGTAAACAGCCACAAAAGAAACACACACGCAAACACACACACACACACCGTATTTAGGACCTGTTACAGTACTTGGGGGTGTTCCGGCTCACACAACCGGTTCTGGACTGATTATGGTGATCCCCTGTGTTGTGATCCGTTCCTTAAACCAGGCACAGCACTAATCCTGCATTAGCGGCACATCACTCATACTCCACCACACTGGATTTGTCCGCACTGCCCCTAATGCTGAAGTCCTTGGCTCCCATACCATCTTCCTTAAATAAAGTCTGCTAGGGAGGAGCCCTTTGTTGATGCTTTTCAGACTCATTACCAATAGGTGGCGACATTGAGTCAGGAGAACAAGCATTTGTTTAACGCTCATCAAATGTTTATTCTTATCCTTCAGATTTCTGTTTAGGGATAATTCTCTACTCTACTCTAACTCTACTCTTCCTAGATTATGAAAAAAACTTCTCCTCCTACAGGCTGTTGCTAACACTGGTCTAGCATTGAAATGGTTCACTAATACCTCTATTGAATCAATGCCTTCTTTCTTTCAGTTGAAGCACTTTGTTTCCCTTCTTAAAAGGTATAGCAGTTGAACAAACTAAGAAAATGAATTTGGCATGAAAAACTACATGGCCATAAGTCACAATGGTGAGTCAAAATGTGTTGTAATGACTCTGGCTGTATCCTTTGTTTCTCACTGCATAGGAGGCTGGGAAACTGAAAAATTAGGGGATTGGCCCCTTATTGGCAGTGTGTTGATTGGTATACCCACAGGGTGAAAGTTATGTCCCAGCTCACATTTTAGTCCCCAGTGTAATAATATAGTAAACCCTCCACCGATCCGAAATACAGGATATGACCTTAATACCCGTTCTAAGGTCACCACAGGAGGGAAGGGAATAAGTGCACTGGGGTATGAGGAGCAAACCAACATATGACAGTAGACCTCCATCCAAAATGCTGTGTTTTCTCCCTCTCACTTGTCCAAGCTGATTAACCTCTTGGGGACTCAGACCCTCAGCATAACTGCAAACAAATTCTGCATATGCTTGAGGAGCAACAATATTTTTCATAAAACCGGGTGTCCCCAGGGTATTCTCATAACTGCTCCATGCTGTATTAAGTCATTGAAACATAAACTTCAGGAACAGAGTGTTCAGCACAGCTCCTGACTCAGTGAGGCCTCTCCCTTGATACTCAGTGGGTTTGTGTGTTATGCTCTGGACTATTTTGATTGCTATTAATAATTCGGCACAGACTAAGCACTTTAAGCCTTTTGAACCATCCAGCCTGACATGCATGGTCAGATTATTCAAAGTTGTCAAACCACATAATCGCTTAAAAAACGGAAATGTGTCCAAACTGGCACTCCTGTGATTTGAAATGCTAAAACTAAAAGACATTTCGTAATTTTAAAAGATAAGCCTTGCAGTGCATGGCTTAAAAAAAGTGACTTTATGTTAGATACAATGACGTGTGTCTTTAGTTATTGCCTTTCTTGCATGATTCTGTGTTTCTCAATAGTTTCCTACCAAAATAATTCACTCCAGATCCAGTACACCCAGAAGGTAATGTTGAGAGTGTTGGGACTATACACAGCACAGTCAAAACCAGCTTTCATAAGAAAGGATTTTCAATTCTGCCATTATTACCATTGCAAACGGGAGCTGTATGGAGTAACTATATTCATCAACTTTTTTAAAACTGTTTTTGAACTTATCAGCTGTTCATCTTGATTAGATTTTAAGAACTATTTACTGATTAGATAAATGTGCAATATTTAAATAAGACAGTGCTTTATTTCACTGTCCTTTAAAATGGTGCTCAGCTAAATTGTAATTGTTATGCTTATAATTATAGTATTATTATTTAAAATGACTCCATACAAAGAGTTGAATTCATTATTCTCTACTCTTAGCTTTAGAGATTTTTGTTGTATAGTGCAGTGATGGCTTGTTTCCCATGCAAGTAAAAGGATTCATAGCCCCAAACCTCTCTGTGGATTGAGTTTCTACATGTCTGCTTAGTCCAGATTCCAAAAACCTTACCAGACAGTTTATAAGAGGTGCTGGCACAACCATCAGTTGTTGCTCTTGCCCGTTATGCCTGGGGTAGGTCTCTGCAAGGAGACTGTCCTGACATTCCTGTCTCACTCAGAAGTAGTTGACTCCAGCTGTTAGTCTTAGCTTACAGAGGAGCTTGCAATACATCTCTCCCCTCTTCCTGTCTCTTGTGTTTTTTGGCACCCCTGCGCTCTCCAATAAAGACAAACTTGGACACTGTGCAATCCCTTGGCAACAGCTGTTGCTATGCATCCTCTACTGAAAGCTCATTGGTCCTTCCATTTTCAGAAGCTCATTTGATGGGACACTCAATAATTACAGTTAAACTGGAAGAATAAGGCTTCCCCCCTTTCACATGATTGCTTCAAGTACAAAGAATGGATAAATATCCAGTTAAGGCACAGTAATCAGGAGCTCATCTTATAATATTAAAACTGCTACAATCCATTTATCAATTCATAACTTTTGAAGACCTATTTCCATGTACCAGACTGACTGTTTACTTCAAAACAAGGGAGGTATTTGTTCACCTCCTGATACATACAGTACAGTAGGGTTAAGAGTTATGTGTAGATATAGTTTATGTATCCTCTTTCTTGTTCAAGTTTAAGTGCTGGTTTCCTTCTTGTCCTGGCTGACAGTGTATTGAGAGGCCTGTCAGCTGTTTGTTTAAACAGTAGGCTATGTGGAAGCCAGCCACCCATTCTGCTGCTTATATGGATTTTCTTTTTCCTGTAAACAAGCTCATGAGAGGAGCCTTTTGTTTCCAGTAGCTAATTCTTTGCAATCCACTCCTTGCTATGGTGCAGCTCAATATTTACAAAATACCCACGGCTTACGCTTTAAGCTTCACATTCTTTACATTAATATCTCAACACAATAAGCCAGAAAAAGAGTCGGTCTCATTTTCTGTACAAAATGCACAATCCTTCAACAGTTGCTCTGATGAGGGAGGTGGTTTCAGGTCTGTGCGTCGCTGATCTGACTCAGAAGCCAATGCGGTTCATCTCAGATTACTAGGGGATATACTGCTGTTCACAAATCAACGTGCAAAATTTCTCTTTGAGGAATTCTTTCAGAAATATCCTCCAGAGAAAGCTGGTGTCTTTGATCCAGTGCAGAAATCTTGTTGATACAAGTGTAGGTGTGAAATGAATTCAAAAACCTCCACACGATATTTCAGTGAAATATTTCTCTCAATTTATGTTATGTCAAGTGTAACCTTTAGTTGGAAAATAAACATGTTCCAACCAAGGTTACAGGTTGTGTGACATCAAATTTGATTTTGCCAGACACGTCAATATAACGAATATGATGAAATGGATATAGTCACCTTCTCACCAAACTACCTTGTGCTGCATATGTAAGAATGACCACTATGTACATCAACTGCATATAGTAGGCAAAAACTGTAGGATAGAATCATTCTTACACTATGGTTGATTAAACATTTAACTTATAAGAATCTAGCAATCTGCTTATAAGAATAATTGGCTCACTTGTAATACGATTGACTCAGCATGTAATACAATAATTCAGCTGAGTGCAATTATCCATAATAAGGGAATAAAGCCATTTATTATATGAATACAGAGTATCTCTTGAATTCTGTTGATTACCGAAGGATCTAGCATAAAATATTTAGACAAAAGGCCACTAAGTCTTCAGAAAATCAACATAGCAGGTAAAATGATGCATTCTGGCAATGATTCAACTTCTTAAAACAGTCTTAAAATTGTTTTCTTCAGACCAACATAATGATAGAGATGAGATCTGGAATTTGACATTTTACAGCCTGTACTGTCTAAGATTCTAAAAGACAAAGAGAACATCATGAAGAATGGAGCAGGCATCAAATGAATGTGAACTGAGAAGACACATGGTTGTGGAAGCAACAAAAATTCACATGGTGACATTGTCAAAGTATTTTTAATGTTACTTAATAAAGGATTGCATAAAAATACTGAAGATTTAACTATATTTTGTGTCATGTTTAAAGAATTTAGCTAAGGCCATTGCAACCTAAATTTGAAACATAAATGTACATTGTATTAATTTATTTGTAATTAATTTTTGAAGAACCAACCACTTGTCAGAGTCAAATTATCCTGGGCTGATACTGTTCTTCAGTGGAGTGTATTGTACTGCGAAAGGTCTACGATAAAAAGCAGGTGAAACTTACAGGAAATAATTGTGCGAAACAACTTTCCAAGGGGTATTTCTGGAAGGCATATGGAAGCATTTAAACTTGTGAGCTTTATATTAGAAAACATTGCTTGCAATGGGGCATGCTTTAGCAGAGGAGAATCTGGGAACAGACAAGCAGATCTGTCTACAAAGATCATCTCACAGCTATCTTGTCCATGAATGTGATGTCTGTCTCCAACTCTAACCACATATGTGTAGACCTGAGTCCCTCTAGCCTCATAATTTCACGATAATGCTTGGACTGTAGTACAAAAGCAGGTTGGAAAGACGTCACTTCCGTGGAAAGGATGGCTTGGACAAGACTGCGTTTTTGGATAGGCTGTCCCTCTGAGGTCTGTAGCCAATACATTCGTTGAGCCTCCAGGCATGGAAAACGGTCCTTTGCAAATCTGTATGTACGACCGTTTTAGACCTGGATTAGGTTTACACGTGCACTCCCGACAAAGCTTTTTGAAACTGTACCTTTGGTTTTACCACGGAAGCCAAAGCAGAATAAAAACAATTACATTTAAAGAAGAGACTAATTTCATTGTATAAACGGTTGTTCGAGTGTGCCGGTCGTCTGTTGCATTGAGCGAATGTATTCGTACTTTGTCACCAGATGAAAATTTCGAGTGTATGACGAACAGAAATAAATTTCCTCTCAGGTTAACTCAGGTGATACACAGTGCCTCCCTTGTGTTATTGGTGAACTGAGGCTCCCCTCTCTCTATGAGCCCGTCCGGTCTGGCTGCTCGGACACTCCGACGCCACTCGGGCGCGTGCACGTCCCCCCGTCCACAGCTGACGTCAAAACGCCTTTGAGCTCGAAAATGTTTAGGAGTGTTGAGCGAGCTCGGAGCTTCGGGGGATTTTCCAAGAGGAAAATAATACAAATTTGCCCCTGGTAATCCCGCGCAGAAACCACCGATTGGCGTTCGGCGATTTTTCTTGCAGTTTCGCTTCGTGGGAAGTTGGAATCTTAGGCCGATCCTAAGAGAAACTTAGCTGTTTTTGTCCGTAGTGATGTCGAATTCTGGGACTCGACGGAACGGGTCTAGCATCAAAATCAGACTGACAGGTAAGCGCTTAGCCAGCTAACCAGATGGAAATAGGCTAGGTTGTTGTTGGCATTGTGTGAAGTGACTGGCTAGCTGGTCAGTTACTCTCTAACTTGGGTGTGTTCGTGTGTTATCTTGATATGTTGGTAGCCACTCTAGCTATATGCAAGATGGCTATCAGCTAGCTACATAGGTTACCTTTGGTAGATAGCTGGTCTTGCTAGCTAAATATGCAGGAGAGAAGCCGGGTTTCAGTGGCGTGCATATTGAAGACATGGTCTCCTCCGTGGTGAAATACTGTGGACTTTGCAGTTTGTTTTTTTAGACGGGGTTCGGATTAGACAGACGCTTATTAGCTAATTTGGTTTGGGGCAGGACAGGATGATCAGATGCTCGTCAGAGAGCACTCTAGATTGCTGTCTTGCAGCAAGAAGTTACTGAAAGAAACTAGCCAACGTTAGCTAGCTCGCTTGTTACCACTTGAAAGGGTTTGCATTTAACAAGGAATGGCATCAATCGGCCTGTTAAGGTCAACAAGCTATCCAACTTTTACTTTGTAGTATATTAAGCAACCAACCTTGATTGCTAGCTATCTATCCGGATATTTCCATAGTATGCATAATTTGAGGGTAAACTGATATCATGTTTGCCCGGGTACATTGATTCCAATTTTAGATGGGTTTCCCCGTTGCACGATAACGATGTAGGTGTAAATAGATGGACTGCACAGGCGCACTCGGTTAGTTTCAGCTCGCAAGCTACCTTCCTGCGAGATCAGGAACCTTTCAGCTAGCCCCGCTGTCCTTTTCGCTCACCGTGCAACTGTTGAGCCAGCCAGATAGCTAACGCAGCTGGCAAACGTGCTCTGCTTCAAGTGGTACTTGTCTGATTAGCAGAGGATGGCTCGGTGTTTACAGAATGATGACAATTTGCATCTCAAGGCTAACATACAATGCATACGCAAATATTATTCACAAACAACCAAACTGTCTAGTTTTATTGTAAAAAAAAAAAGCAGCCAGATCAAAAAAAAACGCCTTCTTGCCGCTTTTATTCCTTACACTACTGGCTAAAAGCTCACTAGTTAACATGCATGTATTACCTTTGGCTGAAAAAAGATAGAATTTGGTTTACTGCATTGTTTATAGTGAGATAAAGGCAAACCTATACTCAAACCCTCAGATGTTCCCGCGTCCTAGATATATTCCCGAACATTGACACTGCAATGTATGTGCTGTAAACGTCGGTGACCTCTCAGGCTACCTGTGGAAGTCTCTAGCTAGCTACACAGAGTGCTTCTTTGTGCCTAGCCGATACCCAACACAGCGGCACATATTTGCTCAGTCAGCCCTTTGATCAGTGTGGAAACGATGACAGCTAAGCTCGAAAATGTTGGTATGTCAGATACATTTATATGACATAACTACATTTAACACAGCATTGCTATACCGACCGTTGGCAAACAGAGGAAGGGTTTTAAAGGAGCTTTAAAGCACAATTTTGCCCAGACCCAATCAGCGACAGATGGCATGGAACAGCAAGTCACCCCAATCACGCTGGACATTGCGTGTGTCTCAGAGCTGATCCATGCCCCATTTTTATGTTCACTTGTTGGCATTGAGAGTTAAATTTCTGTAGACTTTCTCATTTTGATGTTTCTGCATCTTTGTACCAGTAGCAGCTAGTCCCTACTAAACACACAGTGTGGCAAAGCCAGCGTTGAGTCAGTGTGATTGGCCTTGCTTCTGTTTGCCTGACACTTGTTACTTAGTTGATTGTTGATGTTCCCTATTTGGATAAAAACACACACGCACACGCACACACACACACTAAAGCAGAGAACATGAACGGACCAAGAGTCCCATTCCATCTCCATTCATTTATAGGTGAATTTGGACTGTCTGGCTAATGCTTAAAGGCTTGTTGCAATGTTTTGAGTACCTCTCAAGCAACACGTTAAGTTCTGCTCAAAATGATTTTGCAGATTTTGTAGTACATTTGAGTAGTGCTCAAGTTTGTTAAGCACTGCTGAATATGATTGTACTTTGTTCATATGTATCTCTTTATTAATGAGAAGCACCGCCTATGTTGTGCAAAGTGTTGTGCCTTGTTACGATTGCCTTGTGAATATTAAATAGGTTGGGTTTGTGCCTGTTGGTGCTCAGTGTAGTCCTGACTATATTCCTTTTGAATTGGCCTCCTGTCCACTTTGCATGCAATCACATAGGTACTCCCTTACAGTGTAATACAAATATTGCACAGGTTGCAGGTCATGTAAGATGGTTTTTTGTTGTTTTGTTTTTGTGGAACGCCTAATTGTAGTGAAATGCTAGGCCTGGAAGGGGCATGTTCAGTATGTTTACCATCAAACAAGTCAATTTGCAGTACTCAGTGGAAAAACTGATGGAGATTGATAACGCTCTCGTGCTCTGACATGAACAGATAAAAATCAAATGCATTGAGCTATAAAAGAGGTTTTTTTATCTTTGTGTTTTGCAGCTAATGTTCTTGAGTTCCCTCTCTCATGCAAGTTTTTAGCCGAGTGTTTTATGTTTGTGAAACATGAACATGTGGTTGGCCGCAGAGGAGTGTTCCAGGGCAGTGGTTCCAGCTTTGCTCCTCCCCCAAGAAACATGAAAGGTCTTCTGATTGGCTGAGGAATATGTGTGTCAGTGTTCACTGCAAGCATTAATCCATTCCATTGGTTGCTGGGCTGTTAAGTCTTATACTTTCCACTTTTTTTTAGCATTTCGGTCTACTAGACCTTATTCTTAGATGCGTTGCCAAGGGCACTGATTTGGGACAGACTGTTATCAGGTGTCTAGCTGTGAGACAGCCTCAGACACACAAAAAAATGTGCTCTGTAGCTTGAAGTTCAAGCCCAGATCATTTCATTCTGGTCCACTGTTAGTCTCTTACCTCTATGTGATGTTTAGGGTGGAATGTTTTAGACATTCAGTAGTTTCATTGTAGTTGTGGTTATTTTGTTTAAAACAGCTTGCATAGACATTATGATGTGCTTGGCTTCAAGGAGTACAAAAATATAAGAAGAATGCTAGTTGCTAATAAGAGGTAAGATCACATTTGAGTATTTTTTCAGTGATGCGCTGTTTATTCAAAAAGTTCCAGAATACAGATATCTTTGTGTTTGTATAAACTGCACAAGTCCCCCGAATAATAAATTATGCTGAACTTTAATGATTCCAGAAGTAGTGTTTGCCTATAATCTTTATCAATGACATTTAGTTTTTCTGTCCTGTGTAGGCTAATGTGAGAATTCCATTGTTCCCATGCCTACTGTATACGGCGGTGCTTCTGTTGGCTTGCAGTCAACACTGAAAAATTTTCAACAGTTGTTTCTCACTTGTTTTTGCTTTATAGTGTGTTGTAATGTTGACATTTAACACCTCTTCCGCTGACTTGAGACAGTCAAGGCTGTGAAAACAAAGCCGTGCTTCCCACCTTTCTGCATGGCTCCTGTTTGTGGAGCCAGTGAGAACGGAAGAGGTCATGCATTTGCCCTGGCACACCTCTTCCAGAAGAAAGAGATGCCAGAAAGATTAAATTACAGTTTTCAGATTTTTTTGTCAGACCAAAAAAAAAAAGCATCTGTTTTTTTGGTTCTGTATGGGATTTCAGTTTTACAGTTGCTAACAGCAGCAGGGGAAAACACTTGGCATTTGCGCAGAGTTTTTGGATGAGTGCAGCACGGAGAAAAAGAAGACATTTCCTTTTCATGGAATCCTGGCAGAATGGCCTAGATTCCTTGGAACATTCCCCAGATTTTATTGTTCCTCTCCTCTGATGTATGTGTAGTTTTCGGGAGGCAGTAAATGAACTGCTGTAATTCCTGTGACCTGGTCATTCGTCTACAATGTGAAGTAAATGCAAAGGGACTCTTAAATTGCAATGTTGTGCGAGGTTACTGGAGTAAGCTTTTGTGGAGTGGAGCCATTTTTACACCTGAACCTTAATCCATTCTGAATCATCTGTGATACTTGTCTATGGGAATTCTCAAGCTTTTATACCTGTTTTAGTGCAGAAATATGCATGTATGTGCAGGACTACAAATAACACAAGATAAAACGAACATAGCCATAGCAAAATTACCTGCCGAAACAGACAAGAATGCAATTGGTTAATATCAAAACAGAAATCTGAGGAATTGTTTTTAAACACTTGCCAGTTACGAGTTTACATGTTGGCCTAGCTTTTGGGATGTTGGCACAGTTGGCAAAGTGGTGGGACAGTATTGCTCAGATTTTTCTTTTTTTCCTTCAGTGAGAGTAAATGTAGAAGTTTAAATAGTTCGAGTTGAGCTACATTTCACTATTAATGTAACAGACTTCCAAGTTTTGATCTGATGTTGCATATTCAGAAGTGGTGATTTATTTAGGATATTAATGCTTTATCCTCTGACATTTTGGTTTGCTAGCTGGCTAGCGTATGTGTGCAGTGACTCTCTCACTTGCTATAAATGTTTATTTTTTGCTTTTTAGATAAATGTGCTTTTATGATAACCAGTTTCAGACTACAGTTAGGTGGTTCAGTAATGTCAAAAAAAATTATATCGATAGCAGACCATAGTTATTGTGGCAGTTTCAACTGTCATAGCTAGCTCTCTTTTGCTGAAAGCATTTTGTATGATTTGCTGGGTTGCTCACACAGATATAGAAATTAAAGCTGAATAAAATGGCCAGTCAGCATGTGCTCAGAATGATAGGAGATAAACAGACAGGTATCTTATCACTGTGGTGGAAGCATACACTCTGCAAAGTTACGGTGAACTTATTCTCAAGCTTATCTCTGGTGACACATTTGAAACTGTGACACAGATTACACACGACCTGAGTAGAAGCGAATTTTCATCTAATTTTTTTTCCCCATACTTGACATTAGATCACTTTCACAGAGCGTTCTAGATGGCGGTGTCCTCGTCAGGCTGCTACAGAAGAGGGTGGTAAATATCCACATCACATGTGTGCCTTTGACTGTACCTTTATTTTTGACAGAATATCTGCATACCTTAAAGTCTGACTGTAGTACTGAGGGCACATTTTGCTTATTTCCTGTGTGCTGTGTTAATGCTAGTTTGCCTCTCAAAATCAGTCCTCTGTCTAATGTTTATTGACTTTCATCTCTATGTTGCTTGACTTTTAACAAGAATCCAGGATATTAGTTATGGCATGAAAACGTGAGCACCGATTGGTTGGATTTCCCCTGTTCAAGGACACAGCTGCAGTAATGGCGGAGACTGAAATGCATCTGGAGGGGGAACAGAAAACACTTAATCATGTTTTTCATTTATCTCCTCATCATGTTCAGGCTTTGGTAAACAACAAATCAAATCTCTGTCTAAACAAGTCCGTTTGGATGTTCAGATGCTGTTCAGAGGACATAGCGTGTTTTGCAGTTAGATTTCCTAACCTTGACTTGGCACTGGGATTAGTGCAGTGGGCAGTTGTTTTTGTAGTGTTAATCAAACTGGTCCACCCAGCCAATGAGCATGGTGTATTCACAAGCCTTTTCTTTCCTCCCTAATAAAGCCATGCTATTGCATTTCGCCTGCACACTAAAGACCAGTGCAAAGACAGTGCAAACTGCATCTGCTGAGGAAGCAGTAAAAGCTCTCGGCTCCCCAGTGCGTCAGACTGTCTGTGGTTTGCTTGGCTGGTCATGTATTCTGCGGTTAAGGTCTGTAAAAGCTTCAAGTGGCTGTCAGGAACTTTTTTTTTTCCTCCTGTACATTACAGCCGCCGCGTATCCAGCGGTGTCAGAAATTGAAGATGCCGGGCATGTTAATATTAGATGTGTGTAAAAGCGAGGGATGAGGAGTGTGCTGGGTAAGGTGGGACCGGGGGGAGCGGAGGAGTGGAGTTCAGCGAGGCTCCCACCGCCACAGATTTACCGCCCGGCTCTCTCTAAAGGCCTCCCTCTGTGGTTAATGTAGCATGCTTGAGCGGTATTTCCACATCACTGAAGGTGGCTTTTCGGTGCACTTCCTGCAGTGTCCCCCTCAAAAATGTTCTTTTAAATGGTCAAGTTGTTGACGTGAATTAAAGGCAACCCAAAAGGCAACTGTAATATGTAACTACATGTTACACAGAATCATATTACATTTAGAGTCTGATCTGGTGACTGTGGTGTGTGGTGGTTTGCTAGGCTTCCCTTATCTAGTCAGGTTGCACAACTTGTGATAGGGCTTGAATAGCGTTGTGCTTACACTCACTGGATTGGCAGTGTTATTAACCTGGTCTGACACCGTTGCTCATTCAGTTCGAATGGATACACTTATGTTCTTTTGCTGGAATTTGCTCTGGATAAGAATGTCTGCTAAATGAATGCAAGGTAATGTAATTACAGTAACGATCTGAGACATTGAAGCAACACACTTATATTAATTCTTCAGCGTATCACTAAAGAAGATCCTATACGTGAGTCACAGCTGTGGATTATGAAATGATGCAGTCCCCTCTGTGATGTGACATCCGTCGCACCGGCTCGGTCTAGCCCGAGGGTTGCGGTGGGGCGCGAAAGCCGCCGCGGGGCAGGCCCCAGACGTGGCGCCGGGGCCCGGGTGTGGCCGCGTCCGCGAAAGCCGCTTACAGCGCGCTCTCTGCTGCGCGGGAAGACGTGGAGGAAATCCTGCTTAGTCAGAGAGAGAGCGGGTCCCGCTGTAATCCTTTCAGCTGCAGGGTCACGCCATTCCGCACTTTCCCTCTCTCTCTCTCTCACCCTCGCCACCCCCCTGACCCTTCCGCTCTCTCCCCCAGCGCGAGGGGAGACACGGCAGGGGGGGGCGCGGCGGTCGTTTGGGGGAGGCCCACGTCTGCGCCAGCGTCGGCATGTCAGGCATGTGCCCGGTCTGACATTCCAGGGCGCGTCGCACGGCCCGGCTGGGGCGAAGGAGAGAGAGCGAGTGAGAGAGAGAGCGGACGCGCTTAATTACGCAATCCCCGGTGACCGTCTGCCGCTGCCCTCTGTAAACCGACACCATTGATTGGGCCGAAATCATTAACTCGGGCGCGTAAATAGACGCCGCTTCGGAGATCGGGGGGGCCCCCAAAGGGAGGGCACCTCACCGGGAGCGGAGATTCGGCGTGTTTATCCCTCACAGCCCTTTTCGAGCCACGTGTTGCTACCCCTCAGGCTCCTCTCACGTTCGTCCCTCTGTGCTCTACCTGCCTGCTGTTAAAGGAAACACTACAATTTAATTGGGATTCTGAGTCAATTTGTTGTCAGTCATCATCTTAACCCTTTTTTGGATTCTGATAGTTTCTTAATTGAAGTCTGATTCTCTTTTTTTTCTTGCACTATAGTGCTTGTTCAGTAGTCAAAAGTTTGGACACACCTGATTAAGATTCTTAGACAAATATAGATTCTTAGGCATCAACTTCATATATTTATATTTGTCTATGTATGAATCTCATTCCAAAAAAACATTTAAATATATTTAGACTATTTTGAAGAATCTAAAATATAAGATACATATATATTTATAACACTTTTTGGTCACATAATTCTGTCTGTGTTGTTTCATAGGTTTGATGTCTTTGCTATTATTCTAAAATGATAAAAAAAAAAAAGAATAAATAAATAAAATGAATTGAAAAATGAAGAAAGAAAAGTGTGTCCAAACTTTTGACTGGTAATGTATATGTTTTCTTCAGCTCAAAATACTTATTTGTAAGTTGTTGTAACAGGAAGCTGGAAGGTAGGCCATGTAAAGGCTCACTAACGTATCCCCTTCGCAGACAGGAAAGAGGGACGTAAGCTCTTTGTCTGAAAATTCCCGCCAGTGGTTTTATGCCAATGGAGTCTGAGCCACTAGTAAAGGGGGGTTAGGGAACATCCCTCATAGTATTTATTTCTGTGTAATTAAGCTACGCATCAGACTTACTCATCTTAAACTCTACGGCTGTGGCACTTTGCGCTCATCTAGAGCAGCTGTATCCAGTGATTCACCACGGCGCTGCAGACCTAATTCGTTTCCGAGATCTATCAAATTTCACAAGGAAAAACAATGACACAGCCCTGATAGGCGAGCACCTGTGTTTACCGAATGACATCATGTTTCCAAGGTATGCACAGAATGGGGGATTACTGAAATGCCCAGAAGCATCTCTACAGGGTTCTGCAACTGACTGATGTGAATGATGTGCTTTTTAGAGACACCACAATGTGTTCATAAAATGTATTTAAATGTTCTCCCATAGGCTAACATTTGTTGGAAATTTCTTTTTGGAAACTGCTATGAGCACAGATAGGTATTTCATGTGACATTAATTATCTCATGTTAATATCACATGTCAAAGTACATTTTGGTTGGCATTTAGTGTAATTACAATAGGTTTTTGTCCTAAAAAAACCCTAAACTTAAGTTTTAAGTGAGTGTTACATTGTCAGGCACAATTATTATCTTTCCAGTCTCAATAACAGGAAGAATAATTAGGAAAAGGAATACTTCTTTATATTCATGAGTTTAGTAGACAGAGGTGTGAGTGTTTTGAAACTCGGAAGCTTGGTGTATGGTGACGTATGCTTGGTATATGTATGTTTGTGTCCAATGTTGAAATTTTCTGTAAAGCTGACACAGGGTACAGTGCAGTGTCTGTGTCACTGAGTTCACTGGAGTGAAAACTGACGTCAAAACCTGATCAGTAAGCCTTGTTACATTAGGTTTGCGGTTTTACTTCCTCCACTCACTAGGTTCATAGTTTGTGCTCAAAAAAAAGAAAAAAAAAGACACCCGGTCCCAGAATATCTTGGTATATGATGACACACATTATGATGTACACTGCACAGCAGGCAAAAATCGGAATCATAAAATCTGACAACAGATGCACCATGCATCTGGATGCTGGATTTGCAGTATAAATGCGGTAAAGCAGTAAAATGAGCACACTGCCATGTGCTGGAATGGTGTGTGTTGTGTGCTCCTGGATCATCACGGCACAATGGTGCTCACAAGGCCACTGATAGACTGGGGTCACGTGGAAGTTCACAAACGGTGGCCTGTGAAAGTGTGCATACACACAGTGTGCATTTCCTTACTGCTGGAAACGCTAGACGTGTGAGAGCCGTTAAGTGAATTAACGGCCATCAGGACTCATGGGATGTGTTGTTCTTATTGGCCGATGCAGTGGTAAATTGTGGAAGTGTGAGAAATGCTTGCTGGATTTCCTGTTTAGGTTTTTTTTTTTTAAGTTGTCTGTTTAAAAAGCTAGCAAACAGATGGTTTACTAGTGTTTGTTTGCTAAATAGATTAAGAAGTTTGAGTGTTTAAGAAGAGTGTTTTTCAGGTTTGTCGTACAAATGGAAAGCTATTGTTGTTTAATGGCTCACAGAGTGGTGCTACAGCGGTGCCAACGACCTGTGTCAGGTTACTGAAATCTCCGCCCAGCCGGGCTGTTGCTACAGGAGCCTCCTTTCACTTCCTCAGTAGATTAATGTCACTGCAGTGGAGAGCTCAGCAGGAGTACAGTACACTCGAGTCTTCCCAATGCCTTGTCTGACAGAGCAAACCTGCATAAACCTGCTAATCCTGGTCCGTGTAGTTTTTATGCAGACATCATTGTATGTGCTGCCTGAACAGCAGAGCTAAATCAGATAATGAATGAATGATGGCGAAAGCCTTTTTTTTTTTTTTTTTTTTTTGCATAAATATGGTCCTTAAATAAAGCTGTTAGTCAGCTTTCAAGGTGCTGGATGTGAGTCAGTACCTGTGGAGATGTGTTGATTATCTGGAGGTGTGCTTAAAATGTACCTGTAGCTGTATGCTGGTGACTGCACTGGTTGTCTCTTTTTGTGCTTGTTCCAGAATCGGCAATAACGTGAGCAAATTCGAGACAGATCCCTGGATAGGACTGTGAGAAGTGATGGCTTTATGCTCCCAGTGTGGTTGATGCAACTGACATTGGACCATCCCAGGGCGATTGCCTGGCCGGGAGAAAATGGCATGGAGACAGCAGCAGTGATGTGGAGGGCACCAGTGACGATACTGGGATGCATATTTCATGTTACGTTTTTAAACCCAGTGACAATGTCCCGTTTGAGTGGAAGCCATGCCATAGTGTGAGTTCACTGACTTCACACACCAGTGCGTCTTCCTGGCCTCCTAAAGAATTTCTCATGCTATTCAACAGAGCTTTTCTGTTACGCTGCAACCCGGTACTTCTGTCAGCAGGTCAAAAAGGCTGGGAAGCCTATAACTTTTGGTTTTAATCCTTCTCAGCTCAGCTGTAGATCCTAACGAGAGATTCTCACATTGAATTTTGGTGTTGGAGTAATCCCTGAAAGCTGTGAAGCAGAAGGAAGGTGTGGTCTGCGGTTGTCAGGCTGCTGGGGGGTGTGGTCTGTGGTTGTCAGGCCGCTGGGGGGTGTGGTCTGTAGTTTTAAGGTTGCTGGGGGGTGTGGTCTGTGGTTGTCAGACCGCTGGGGGGTGTGGTCTGTAGTTTTAAGGTTGCTGGGGGTGTGGTCTGTGGTTGTGAGGTCGCTGGGGGTGTGGTCTGTAGTTTTAAGGTTGCTGGGGGGTGTGGCCTGTGGTTGTTAGGCTGCTGCAGTGGACCTGCGGAACTCGGAGGAAACCCACAGGAGTCCGCTGTGGCTCTGCCCCCCACTTGTCCTCCCTTCCTTTTCTGTGGAAGAAAAACCATAAACTGTGAAACAAGGCAACTTCTGCAAACTCCCAAAGCCTGTCAACACAGCATCACGCAACAAAAGCTTATTGAGAACAGCCCACGTGATCTGCGAATGTTTGAGCGCTCTTGATTTGCACCCTCCGTGCTTGGAGCCTGCTTTACAAAGAATGAAGAAAAAGGAAAAAAAAAACTTTTTCCTCATTTTATAGAGATCTGCTGTCACGCGGGATGCTGAGATGTTCTTTCCATAGTGTCTGGTCAGCCTCGTGATTAGCCCACACCCTCCATGCAGGATGTGGCATAAAACAACCCAGCTAATGCATCACCACAGCATCTGCACACAATTTAACGAGGAGGCCTAAGCATTGTTCAGCGCGACATCTCTGAACTGCGTCTTCGGTTGCTCGTTTCCGCATAATGGTGTGAATCAGTGCCGGAGTCTGGGTGACTCACTGGTCGGGAGGACTCTGCGGTGGGTGTGCTGTCACCCCCCATCCCGCCACTGAAACACTGAGCAGTCCTCTCCTGGGGGCGACCGCTGTGAATTCACCAGAAGGGTGCGTGCTTATTGACCTACGAAGCCTCGGCCTGAGGAAATGTCACGGCTCATCCAAACACAGACACGCAGCTCCCACAAAGGCCTTCCCAGCTGACAGCATGAATTTATGCGCGGGCGCATGCAGATACCTCAGAAAATGCCGCAGTGTCACTTCACAGCCCTCCGCTAAACGCTCCATTTTAGTTTTATTTGTTCAGCCCCATAATCCCCACTCCCACATTGTGGTTCAGCTCTTCTTTCAGTTTAAAGTTTTCAGCCCTGCAGTACCTCCCTTTTGATATTTGCCGTTCAGTTCTGTAACCCCGTCCCGTGTGTGTACCTTTCAGTTACATAATGCCCTCACACTTTTTGTATAAACCATTCAGCTCCATAACGGTCCCCTCTTTCAGTAGATGTTTTTCAACTCTATAACACTCCATAGCTTTTTCGTCAAAGTTGTTGAGCCCTCCTTAAACTCCCAGGGACCAGGAAGCATGTAGGTAACTAACACAGGCTGAGGTCCTGTAGATTGAGGTGCTGAAATGCAGTCAGTGATCGGGGCTCAGTTACTCAAGGGCTCCCTTGTGGTTTAATTCAGTTCCTGACAAAACTTCAGGAGAGGCCATCTTATTCTTCCCATATGGAGCTCCTCACAGGGGCAGGAGGTCAGTGGTGCTGTAAAGGATTGGTAACCCTGACACTATATTTTGGGGCATTTATTGCCAGTCGTAATTCATTGAAACTGTATTATCATCTACATTTTGTGATATGCAGATAATCATGATTCCCATCAATGCCTTTGGCACCGTAATGTTTTACTTTCCAGGATTTATATCTGAGCACTAGGCAGCCATTTTTATACTGCTGGGAAAATTGTCGAAAACACTGCCTGGATCCTGTGATTCCATTATTATTTTTGAATTGTTCGTGTAAATTAATGCTGTAAGTGATTTGTTTGACGTTATGCATGTGTCTGACCAGAGGGGTGCTGTGTAAGCTGGAGAGAGTGTCCCTGTGCGCTGGACCAGAACCAGATTTCTGGATTAGGACCCAATAATCCTCACCTCAACCATTAACTACCAGACAACAGGGATGATCTGGGGGCCAGTGCTTATGGGCTCATTCTGCCCTCACTGCAATTCAAAAGGACAGCGCTGAGCCTGCCAAAGTAAAGATTACTTATCTAGGGGAAAAGCTAGTTAATATACACTCTAACTCCTCTGTAAATTATTAGGCTGGAAACTGTGTAACTGTATAAACTGAGTTTGAATGAGTTCTTGGGTTCTCAGCTGTAGGAATTAGAGTGATCTGACAGGAAAAAGACTCCCACTCAATGTAATTTAACATTGCACAATTACTTTGTTGCAGAACAACAATTTAATGTGCAGATTTTGCATTGCCCTGATATTTCTGCATTGACTAGAGTTGATTGTTTTTTGGATTTGGTGCATAACTTCATTTCCACTCAATAAACCTCAGTATTTGTTCTTTTATTTTTGTTCCCCCCCTATTTACAGTGGGCAGAATTCCATCTTTACCTCTCCTAAACATTATCACCATTTTGTTCCTTGTCTTCTTATTTATTTATAGAGAATTTTGTCACAGTATGCGATCCAGTGGAGTGGAAGTTTAGCCTTATTTGTGAAGCCATCAAGTGAGCTGGCTTCATCTCAGTTATGGCAAAATCAACAGTTTTAAATATGCTGGATCACAGGTGTTCCTGTTTATAAGCATATGGAACAGGAGGTAAAACATGCTGGGTCCCTCCAGTATTTTCATTACATTTACATTACATTATTGATATTTAGCAGACGCCAGACACTCTTATTCAGAGTGACTTCCACAGTCTACAATTTTTACATGTTATCCATTCATACAGCTGGATATTTACTGAGGCAGTTCTGGGTTAAGTATCTTGCCCAAGGGTACAGCACCAGTGCCCCAGTGGGGAATCGAGCCAGCAAGCTCTCAGTTACGAGCCCTGCTTCTAACCACTATGCTACACTGCCTCCACACACTCACAAAGTGTTTGTGCACTCGAGAGATGGCAGAAATGAGCTGCACCAGTTGCTGTAAAGTTGTGGATCCAAAGTGTGATTTTGGGATTCACCTTAAATGAGCACTTTTTTTGGCCTTTGAACATTGTAAGAAGTGACTGACTTTGTTTTTTTTTTTTTGTCTTTCTTCCCTATGTAATTCATTAGCTCTGGAGGAAGTACAAGGTGTTGCGAGTTTTAAAAATAACGAGTGCTCATGTCAGTGTATTTCCAGGGCCTAAATGAGGCTGTCGTATTGGGCAGCGATAATCCCTACATGTTACTTGCGGGGCGTTGGGGCCGGGCAGAGAGGGGTGTGAATTCCCAGCAGTCTGTCGCTCACATCCCCTAGCCTCTGTGAGGTGATTAGCAGGCCTCTGTGCCAGGGACCCACCTCCAGAGGGACAAGTCAGATGTGCGGGTACAAGCTAAGTGGAGCCCTGAGATGGTGAGACAGTTATAGACTTAGACACAGTCCTGCGAAAATAGGCCAGAAAGGGCTTTTACTGCATTTTTTTGTAATTTACCTACTCTTTGTGTATCTGTCCTGTCTTCTATCTTTGTTCAAGAAAAATCTGAAGACCCAGTTCTTCTGAAATCTGTGGTTTCATGCACTTCTACCTCTACCACCTTGCTTGTATCTTGTCTGGCCAACTATTGAAACTTGGTCATATCGCACTGCTAATATTGTTGACTCCTTATTTGGCTTTTTGCTTATGTTGTACTCTGCCCCGCTTGTAAGTCGCTTTGTCGTAAGAATCTGCCAAATGAATAAATGTGTAAATGTAAATGTGCGGCCTGTATTTTGTGGTTCAAACAGACACCACCTTGTTTTGAAAAGAGAAAAAAAATGGCCTGCCTACTTTTTTGCATTGCAGTAGTTCTTTAGAGTACAAGAAGAGTGTTTGGGCCTTGCTCTGACCTAATCCCCATAAATCAGATGGTTCAAATAAGGGCTGATCTCCTCTTATTTCTGGTATATCCAGTGACAGCTGACCATCGCGCCATACCAGACTGTTTGGCCCCCGTTCAAAAGGCTTAGTCAAAGCGCATGGGCAGGATTGTTTGCAAAGCCCAGTAGCCCCCAGTACGAGACCTGAACAAATAAGCCGCCAGGCCGCCTCTTTGTGTGAGACTGCCTGCGTTTGTGTGTGCGCGTCGGCGGGGGTGCGAGAGTCTGTAGTGTGCGTCTGCGTCCCTGCATGCATGTGCGCGTCCGTGCGTGCTTGTATGTCTGTGTGTGTGTGTGTGTGTGTGTGTGTGTGTGTGTGTGCGCGCGCGCCTCTGAGTCTGTGTTGCATCTGTGTGTTTGTCCTGCAGCTCACCCATCCAGGCTAGACACGCTCATAAAAACAGCAGGATAGGCTGAATGCCTGTATCCTGTGACTGTCCTAGAGCTGACAGGGTTAAAGCACCCCTGTATTTTTGGGAACACAAAATCCCAAACCCCTCTGTCTATACTGTAGTTTCTTCAGGGTATTTGGAAAAGAAACATGCGTCTAATGACACTGGGTTTTCATGGCATTTAATCTTAAAACAAATTCCAGGCTCCAATTTAGAATGGTCATCCTTTATACACACTTACAAAGCACCTTGTACCAGTTGAAACACAATTTTTTTCAAAGGTCACTTGAATGTGGGTACTTGAGTCTTTTGATTTCAGTTTTCTAGTCACTGCAATTCATTGTCAGGGTTATATGCCTACAGAAATGGAAAAATAAAGGCACTGTGCATGGACCACCTTTTAAAAGCTTCTCATTCTAACACATTCTCACAGGAGAGTTTCTCAGTAGTGCCTAAGATAACTCCCTTTCATGAACATTGATGGCCTTGTATGTGATGTCAGTTTTTAACACTAATTTTTAACACTAATTTTTAACTACTGATTTTTAAAATATAGTGCATAAAATCACTATCATCTCATCACATCCACTACATTTAAGTTGTTGTCGTAAATGTAGATGGGCTCTAAATTATAGCAACGCAGTGTTGCAAATGTTTAAATTAATTACTCAGTGTTAAGGGAAAAAACAAGCTCAGTTTTGCCCCTGTAGTTTACTAGAGGGTATCATTAATCACCGTTCAGCTGTGTAAGTGTCTCACTCGACTGCTGAAGTTAATAAGAGTATTAATGAGTACTTACCTGGAGCGATGGAGCTACACTGATGGGGAGGGCGATGAGACAATTTACTCAGCCTGTCAATCAGTGTAGATCTCCTAGGCCTTTCCCAGATCCCTTCCAGATCCTTTGAATAGGATATCCCTGTCTATAGAACAAAATGTTTCTATTGTTCTATAGACAGGGATACTCTGTTGAGTATTTACCCCACTGTACTTTTTAATTTGCCTACAAACAGAAAAGGATCTGGAATTTATTGTGGTGTACCAGTAAGCAGCATTGCATTTGGGTTATTGCTAAGATCATTATCATATTAGAGTCGTTAGCATTCTTCTGCGTGGCGGCAGTGTCATCGGCGACCCCGCGGCTCCGTGCGTGAGTCACAGGTGTCCCGGCGTTCTCATATTGCGCTGTGTAGGTGTCAGATTTAATCTGGCCGACCGAAAGCGCCCACCACCAGGGGAGAGAGGAACAAGGCAGCTTTTCAAACACCTGCATTCACAGAGCGGTGCGGGCACGAACATGGTAATAAAAAGATACGCCAGCGCCTGCTGTCGCTATCTGCAGTGGGATTTGAGCTCTGGAGCCACGGAGCTGGGACTCTTCTCCCGTCATAATAACCATCCACTCCAGCAGATGTTTTATGACTTGAATGGGCCTGTAAAATGTTTTATGGTGGACTCTTTGTGGCCCGCGGATCAGGAGAATAACATCACTATTTTTACACGCTGCAGAGGAGATGCAGGGCCACGGTAAAGGCTGTCGTCAGGGCAGGATGTGTTTGTGGAGAGAGAGGAGACGCGTATATCAGATAACGTGCTTTTCAGCAGACTGCAGTGAAAATGTGCAGGCTGGCTGTCTGTGAGCCAGTAAGCGAAACTCCTGTTTACAGCCACCAAGGGTGGTTCTGTGAGGGCAGAAACCCAAGGGAAAGTGACGGACGAATGAAGCATTTATTAGCCTGCCTTTTAAGTGCCACTGATATGCTCTGTGCGTGGTACATCCAACCAAACACTTTCCTGGAAGAGAGTTTTCCTAAACTCGTGCATATACTTACATTGAATATGTAGAGTAATGGATAATATTGTGGTAAACTACTGATGAGAACAGTCTTAGATGCCCTTCAGTTTCCAATAGACAATCTCCATTTTGTTTCAGTCCATTTGTCTTCATATTGTTCATCTCAGGTCAGCTTCAGTCTTCATACCAGCATAATGGTCATATTTAGCAACAAAGTAAACATGTTCATACTCTCGTAAGTGTTGCACTCCGTTATGCCGTGCACCTCACTTGTATGAAACATTGGTGGAATGGAGCACTAGTCAATGTGAGCCACACAGTCGCCCTCTGCTGGCAGGGCTGTGCACCAATCTCCTTGGTTTCCTGAGTTATCACAGAGCTCTTCAAGTGTGAAGCACTGGCCTCTGTTGCATCTCTTAGTCATGTGACAACAATCAGCCAATGAATACTGACGCTGGGCCTAACTCTGATGGACAAGTGTTCACATCATCTGGATGCCATAGACTGTGAGTCTGTTAGCATCAGGCTGTGAGCGCAGGGCTCCTGAGGCCAGCCTGCAGAATAGACCCAGGTGCTGGGTCAGTGCCGTATTGTGAAACAAAAAGCAGCGCCTGGTGTTGCCATTAAGACTCTTCATCACAGTAGCTGGTATTGAGTGAATTGAGGTTGCCGGACAGTGGGAGAGCATGTCAGTGGCCTGCACTCACTCCATAATACACCAGTATTAGGCTAGACTTTTCAAGAACTCACGATTTGACCTGA
The DNA here is from genome assembly GCA_019176425.1 of Megalops atlanticus. Classification (NCBI taxonomy): domain Eukaryota; kingdom Metazoa; phylum Chordata; class Actinopteri; order Elopiformes; family Megalopidae; genus Megalops; species Megalops atlanticus. Next base: position 21,642,410 of record CM032893.1, read on the forward strand.
CTGTATAAGCGGCTTATTCTGAATAAAGTACCCCAAATAAGGCTGTATTCCAAATGTGATAATTCTGAATAAGAGGACAGGATATTCTGGATATTCTGTTAATGTTCCCACCAATAACAAATAAGATTATTATCCATAATGATGTATTTGAAATTGCTAGTCCATTAATGTGTGTACTTCACAAATACCTCTGGGTACAAAGCTCTGTAATGATTCATTGTGCAAGCATCAAGCAAGCATAGGTCATTTTTACCAAATAACAATAAATAAGATCATGGAAAATTTAAAATATATATATACTTCTGAATAGAGAGAGCAGCATTGGATATATGAGTTTGGACCTGTATGTCTCACTAGTGAAAGAAACCCAAAATTTAGAATGGTCCTTGAGAATTAGTAAGAATTCTCAGGTACATTGTAACCCACTTAATATCGCCTTTGCTTTACTGAGCAAATATATGATTTGACAGGGTTTCCCTTGAAATCAGTTGAGGCACATTTTTGGCTATGCGTTTTTGTTTGTAATTGAAAAGGGCAAAGTACTCAAAGAGCAAAGCTAACAGGTAGCTAGCCAGATAATTTTCCATTTTATAAAGGTATTACAGCATCTGGTTAAAACATTTAAGGATATTCATCTGAAGCGTCTAGGCATTCAAGTGGGGATTCAACACTCTTAACTTCTCTCAGGGAGTAGAATTAGGAGGTGGAAGCTGTCTGAGTTAAATGCAAAGTACACCTGTTTCCATTGAATTTGTCTCACTGCTTTTCCACATCGACTCTTGAGTCCCGTCTCCGCGTTCCCTGATGGAAATTTGGCTAGTTAATGCAGCCAGCAGAACAGCCCCCTAATCAGGCAATGTCTGCAGTGCGGGGAGGTAGTGTGGGGGTGTGGACTGAATTCGGGGGTTTGATCAGAACAGCAGCCTGATCAAGCATGCCTGCAGTGTAGACTTAACAGCGGGGTTGGTCAAAGTAGAGATGGGAGTCTGGGGACACTAGACATCCTAGAGGATATGACAGCCGCATGGAGAAGGGACCAGGCAGGATGACTCATTCGGCCCAGGCGGTGGCCCATCCCCTCTGAGACTGCAAACCAGCTCTCCTGCGAGCGTCCGTCAACGGCGTCGGTTCGGGCTGCGCCGCAGCTGTCTCTACGAATGTAACCTTCCGCAGCTGAGGCCTGGGCATGGAGGGAAACGGACCTGTTAACTCCATAGTGTCATAGCGGATTCTCGTTTAGGGCTTGAATGGCGTTACGCTCATGCCCACTGGTCTGGTTGTTAGCCTGACTGGAGTGTTGCTAGCCTGGTGTGACACCGTTGCTCATTCGAATTGAACGGATACACTTCTGTTCTTTTGTGCTCGAAGTCTTTCTGGATAAGAGCAACTGTTAAATGAATGAAATGTAATTTTTACCTTCATGTACCTTGACAATACTTAGAATCTTTGAATGAAAAAGGAGAGTAATGCCCATCATTCTTTTTGTAGCCTTTAAGAGTTTCTTGATTTTTGTTTTTGTTATTTGCTGTTGGGAACATGCAGTGGAATGTGCCAACCATGAAATGACTCAAAATGGTTCTGTTTTTTCTCTTTCTCTTTTCTTTGCAGTATTATGTGCCAAGAATCTGGCTAAAAAGGACTTCTTCCGTAAGTATCACTCCTGAAGTCTTTGTCATTTTGTGGAAACAGTGGCAATGATGAAGTACCCAGACACTGTAGTTGATCCGAAAGGGTCTCCTACCAAAGACTGTTAAAACATTCTGTAGGTCTGTATTTTATATGCAGTGGAAAAACTAGTACAATGTGCAGGTACTGCATTATTCCACTGCCTAACCTTTCTCCATCTCCTCTTTACTAACGGGAATGTGAATATGTCGTTTTTACGTTGGTCATTTTGTGAACATATGCCAAATAGCTTGTTGTGTGCCTATAATCTGCAGTGAATCTCACCATAGGGAGCATATAAATGAATGGATAATATGTAAGGTGTTTAGACTGGTGTCAGATCATCAGTAAGAATCTTTGCTGGCTCTGCACCAACTCTAGAAAAGCTCTGTATCTCAGGATAAACAAGTGTAACAATAGAAATTGTATAGGACAGCCAGCGTTAGAAGCAATAATAAATCAGCCAAAAAACAATGCTAAAATAAAATCACACACAAACGTCAGAAACTCATGCAACATGCTCAGGCGTAAGACAGACTTTTTTCAGTTCATACAAGAGGTGACACTCTGGTCTTGCAGCTCAGCACTGAATCAAGCCTACAGGGCTAGTTAAATGTTCGGTGAACAGGGGTCACTCAGTTGGCTGCCTGGACACACGGCCGTCCTCGCTGCAGACCAGGGTGGCGATGATGGCTGTGGAGAAACGCCAGGGCCCTGTTCCTGTTGATGTACAGCCTGCTTTGAGATGCAGCCATCGACGCTGTATAGATTAGCATCACCGGGTCTCAAATAACACCACTTTGTGCCCTGTTGTTTTCCTCCTCCACTAGACCCATAGATCTCTCCTTGCAAAGCCTGCTTTTAATCTCGCCTGTTATATTGAACCCCCGTCGTCCCACAGAAATGATTAATGAAGTGGCTGGATTTGTGCTGTTGGAATGACGGATTCTTTTAGCGCAGGCTAGGTGGCGTAAGCTCTCGGGACATTGTGTAGCACTGCTGTTATTGAGCGCTGCATCTTTATCCCTTGTTGTTGTTTTGTAACCTGACTCAGGCTCGTGTGTTTCTGTTGCAGGGTTGCCCGACCCTTTCGCTAAAGTAGTAGTGGATGGATCGGGACAGTGCCACTCCACGGACACAGTCAAGAGCACACTGGACCCCAAGTGGAACCAGCATTACGACCTGTGAGTGACCCAGCCGCAGCACCGTTGTATTACATTAGATTATTGTCATTTAGCAGACGCTCTAATCCAGAGCGATTTACACAGGTCACACTTTTTACATGTTATCCATCTATGCAGGTGGATATTTACTGAAGCAGTTCTGGGTTAAATACCTTGCCTAAGAGTACAGCAGCAGTGCCCGAGTGGGGAATTGAACCTGCAACCTTTTTGTTATGAGCCCTGCTCCTTACCACTATGCAGGAGAACAAGAGATCGCTCACCCAAGACCTGCTGTAAAGTGTTTTCACATGAGAGTGTGAAACAGCAGATTGCCTCACACTTCTGCCCACACATTCAGTGCTAAGTCATGGGTGTGGATCTAGGTTCAGTAATGGGTTCAGCTGTATAAATGGATAACATGTAAGCCATGTATGGTGCCCTTAAGAAAGATGCCTTCTAATCCAAGAAATAATGTGCCAGTCAGGGCCTGTGGGTGTCAGGCATGACTGTTGATCTGGCAACAGCATTATGACTGAGTTGCCCATGCGCCCAGTGTGTGGTGAGAAATGAGGCGGTACTGACCGAACTCGCACTGTGCGTGTCCATTCCAGGTATATTGGGAAGACAGACTCCATAACCATCAGCATATGGAACCACAAGAAGATCCACAAAAAGCAGGGAGCGGGCTTCCTGGGCTGTATCCGACTCCTCTCCAACGCCATCAGCAGACTGAAGGACACAGGCTGTGCGTAGGCCCTCACACACCCCTACAGCAACACTCCCCACAAACCCTCTTCCTCTTCCTGCCAAACAGTCCAGAATACAGCCTTTAAACCTTTACTTTGCAGTTTTTCCATTATTGAGGATATATCGTAGACTGATTTTTTTCTACTGCTCTGACATTGACATTAATAGTGCACTGTCCTTTTTTTTCCCCCCGCCCTTCAGACCAGCGGTTGGATCTATGCAAGCTGAACCCCACTGACAGCGATACAGTACGCGGCCAAATAGTAGGTAAGGACTGAAGAGAGCCCCCTGCTGGAGCGGAGGAGTTATGCCTTGATATGTTTGCCATAACTGCTTCAGATGTTCTCATGTTTCCTCTCTGTAAGCAAAGCATTTCCTGTCTTCTCTGTGAATCTTCAGTAAGCTTGCAGACGCGAGATCGGATAGGAAGTGGGGGGCCTGTGGTGGACTGCAGAGGACTGTTAGAAAGTGAAGGGTGAGTGTGACAGAACAGCTAGTAGAAACAGCATCAGAGATGTGGTATTTCGTTCATGAAAATGCAGACAGTGCTGCCATCTGCTGGCCAAAACAAATAACTAATGCTTTCTTATAAATGGTTGTATTTATGGTAATTAAACATTGTTTCATCAAAAGGAATTATATGCCTGTATTTTTAATATGCATATGGCAAGTGTGAAACTTAAATTAACACAGGAATGGAAATCAAACAGATCTCTCTTCATTGAAAGAATGCTATTTGACATTTCATTTTGTAAATAATACTAATTGGAATTGACATGCTTCAAGCATAAAATCAAAAGGGTAGTGTGCACTAGGCATAAAATGAAACATGAAGAAATCAAATTTTTCCCTTACATTGTGTCCAATACAGTCTTTTTTACACTGTTGACAATGCTGATTAAGATTCACTCAAGGATGAATGAAATGTTCTATTGTGCTGGAAGTCGCTCTGGATAAGAGCATCTGCTAAATGAACGTAATGTAATATAGTGTAACATAATGGGTGAATGACTGATCTCAGTAATGGTCTGACGCAGAGATCTGTGATTGAATGATGCGCGGCTCTCACTGTCAGTGCTGACTGGGGCTCGGCCTGTGTTTCAGACCAGTGTATGAAGACTCAGGACCGGGACGGCCCCTCAGCTGCTTCATGGAGGAGCCCCTGCCCTACACCGACAGCACGGGGGCCTCGGGCGGGGGCAGCTGCCGCTCCCTGGAGTCGCCCAATCAGGAGCAGAGGCTCCAAGCACAGCGAATCAGAAACCAGGACACCAGAGGTCACGCGCACACTCCTCAGAACCGACCCCACGGTCACCAGTCACCCGACCTCCCTGAGGGCTACGGTGAGTGTCTCTGCCCCGTTCGGGTTCACCCCGGCCAGGTCAGGGGGCGCTGTGCAGACACCTTGAAAAGCTGTCAGCATCAGACACACTCAGAGCATCTACGACTGCTCTCATTCTCTGAACATGATGTATAGCTCACTTCACCATTGGCATGATCAGGTATGTCATTGGAGTCCTTGGAAATTAACTCCTGTGAGAGTGTTTATTGGGATCTTCCAAGTACACAACAGGTCATACATGTAAATGCCTGATACATCATTCCAGACTCTTTCCCTGGGTTTAGCTTACTCATGCTGTATCCCTACCGTAGGCATCCTTTGAGAGCTATTCTTTCAACATGAGTAGCTTTCAAGTGCCTGTCAGTCTTACTCTCAAACAGAAAGCCTGACCTCTCTTAGAGCTGTTTGATCTGGACTCTAATATTGGAGAAACGGGTCTGTTTGGGTGGATGTATGGGAGACAGCTAATCCTGTCACAGAAGGTCTTCTATAGAGGTTAACGTTGTAAATGGAAAGAGAAAAATTCTGTCAGTTTCCCATGTTTTGCTCTGTTCTCGTAGGTTAAGAGGTCAATGTCTTTATTCTGTCTGACTGCAAGTGTTTTTTTTTTCTTCTTTGAAACATTTTATTAATTCCTGACAGCAACAAAAGCAGAAAAACTAGCTTAAATTTTTAACTCAAAACAAAGGACAAAGTACATTGCGGTTCAATTGAATCAAGGTAGCTTTCTGATATAAAATTTACAGTCTATTAATATGAAAATGTAATGATTTTGGGTTGTTTTGTCCCCCCCCCGGTCTCTTTAACAGAACAAAGGACGACAGTCCAGGGCCAGGTCTATTTCCTGCACACACAGACTGGCGTCAGCACATGGCACGACCCAAGAATACCACGGTAGGATCAGGTCTCATTAGCGCTGTGCTAGGCAGGAGTTTTATAGACCTCAGTGAATGGCTGCCGTTCTTCCTCATTTTCTGCGGGGATAAAGAGTATTTGTATGATTACCTGAGCTGACCGTCAAACCTGAATTGATTAAACCGGCTGGCTACTCTTAAAAGCCAGGTTCAGAAACTCTGTGGCAGGGAGAGTACATTGTGCGGTTACTGTGGAGCTTTGGCTCTGTATCATGGGCAAACCGTAAACATAATGACTCTTTCGCTGTCTGTCTACTGCAGAGTCAGGTCAACATACTCCATGCTGAGCTCAGCCAATGCATTACGCATCTTTAACAGCAAGTTTACTCACTTCTCCTGCCAATTTATTGAACGTAGGAACTTAAAGGGATTCGTAGGCAGTGTTGCAGAAAATATGTGTGTTGTCTTGTTTTCTAGCCAGTGCTGCTGGTACCCATGATGAAACTTTTTCAGCGTATTGTGTAGTTTAATATGTGTGTGTACTCGGCAATGGGTGGAAGTGTAGTGTAGAGATAGGGAGCAGGACTCGTAACCGAAAGGTTGCCGGTTTGATTCTCCACTGGGGCACTGCTGATGTACCCTTGGGCAAAGTACTTACCCATTTATATAGCTGGCAATTCTGGATTAACATGTAAAAAACTGTAACCAATGTAAATCACTCTGGATAAGTGTCTGCTAAATGCAAATAACGTAATGCCATATAATGTACTCGGTGTACAGGTGTGTGTGCCTCTGTTTGCTCTCATTGGGTGCTGTGGAAATGGAGACGTGTGAAGGTGGGCTTGTTAGCAGGGACCAGGCTGTGAGTCTCAGTGCTGTTGTTCCTCCATCAGGGGCCTCAACAGTGTGAGCTGTGAGGACCTGGGCCCTCTACCCCCAGGCTGGGAGATCAGGAGCACGGTGTCAGGGAGGATTTACTTTGTGGACCACAATAACAGGACGACGCAGTTCACCGACCCCAGGTTACATCACATAATGAGGTAAAGCTCCACTCCACCCTGTTCTGAGGACAGCACCATGATGCCCGTTTCTGCAGTGCTGGTCTTAACATCTTTTATCAGCCTCATTTTAAACTTCACCTTAACGCAGAGTTTTTTGTAGTTGTTCTTAACCGAATATTTCATTTGCTGCTTTCAGATGTTTCAGAGGGTTATGATCTGTTCACTCTGGTTGAAGATATGATGGACTTACCCTGCGTGTGTGTGTGTGTATGTGTGTATGTGTGTGTGTGTCACAGTCAGCAGTCTCAGGTAAAGGAGTCCAGCCAGGCCCTGCCGGTTCAGACAGAGGTGCCGGTAGAGGAAGGGGGTGAGGGTGAGGTGCCGGTCCGCTACGAGAGGGACCTGGTCCAGAAACTCAAGCTGCTTCGGCACGAGCTCTCCCTGCAGCAGCCTCAGGCCGGGCACTGCCGCATCGAGGTGTCCCGCGAGGAGATCTTTGAGGTACATTACGTTCATTACATGACATTACATTCATTTAGCAGATACTCTTATCCAGAACAACTTCAGGCGCAACAGAGACATAACCATTCAGTTTGAATGAGCAACAGTGTCATACCAGGCTAACATCACTCCCAGACCAGTGAGTGTGAGCATAACATTATTCAAGCTCTACCACTTGTGCAACCTGAGTAGCAGAATCTAAGGGAAGCCAAGTATACTACTATACACCACAGTCACTAGATCACAGAACCCAGGTACCCTGTCCCGCTGTCTGCCTCTGTCTTCACACCCACATCCAGATAGTCTGATGGGACATCTATTCTGTACGCACCGGTTCCACCCAAAGTAAGGAACTGTCAGTGTTTTATACAGTAATGTTGAAGCCTCCACCTCATATAGTGATGACAAGTTGTTCTTTTAGATATCACCAGTAGGTGTCACTGTTTGATCTGTAAATCTCACAGATGACAAACGTGAGTCACTATAACTGGATATGCAGGATTCTAGGTCTTAATGTCACTGAAAATAAATGTCATTTTCCCCACAGGAGTCTTACAGACAGATCATGAAGATGAGGCCAAAAGACCTTAAGAAGCGGCTCATGGTCAAATTCCGTGGAGAAGAGGGACTAGACTATGGTGGAGTTGCAAGGCAAGCACACATTGCCATTTGATTTTCACATGGATATTAGAGAGCATTTCCTGGAAAATGATTTCATTCTAGTTGTGCTGTCATTTTAGTTACTCAGTTTTAGTATTTTTATGGCTGATTTAAAAACATTAAATGCGTTAATTTATACCTGTAGATACTGATGTCTCTGCATTAATTATTTTTAATGCATGGGAAACACCATATTAACTAAATGTGTTGCTGTTATTTAGATGTAGGCATAATGGCTGGCAAAGATGGATAGAATGGCTTGTTGTCATTGGTGCTCTTATATTCTTATCATAGGTTAAATGTGACAGGTAAAGCTCTTTCTTTTATGAGTGATTCCATAATGAGCAGATGTGACTGATGTGTGCTATTTCAGCTGTGGAAAGTCTTGCTGTATCATCTTATTTCATGGACAATCTTTTCTGTGTCCTGTGTTCGTTTAGGGAGTGGCTATATCTCCTCTGCCATGAGATGCTAAATCCTTACTACGGCCTCTTCCAGTATTCTACAGATAACATCTATACTTTACAGATAAATCCAGACTCCTCCATCAACCCTGTGAGTACAACTTGCCTGCTGCAACCAACAAACAGATTTCTGTTCTTTCAGCTTAGTCAAGCTTTACATTTCATGTAAAGTTCACTGAATTTAAACTGTGTTTACCATTAAGTAATAGGTATTAGAAAGTGGTATATTTTGGTTGTTTACATTTATGTGACACTGTAACATCCATTTCAGTGCCCAGAATGCTGTGGTCAAAAAAGTAGCACTTGCTTAAATGTGTTACACAACATTTTCAAGGAGAGTGCATGGGGTTTGGGTGGAATAGAGGCCTTGATAATCTGTAGAGAGTGTAAGAAAGAGGGGAGTGCTACAGTTTTGGAATGTTGGAGGCCCTGCATTGTGAAAGAGGTGTGGTCAAAGGGAACACTAAAGGAACAGAGTTCGTCTTCCCTAAACCCCGCTGATGTTCACCCTGGCTTTATGCTGTGTGTGGCTGCAGGATCATCTTTCGTATTTCCACTTCGTGGGGCGGATCATGGGTCTGGCCGTGTTCCACGGTCACTACATCAACGGGGGCTTCACCCTGCCCTTCTACAAGCAGCTGCTGGGGAAGCCCATCCAGCTGTCCGACCTGGAGACGGTCGACCCTGAGCTGCACAAGAGCCTGGTGTGGATCCTGTAAGTCACAGATACGCGCGCACGTTTGCAGGAATGAACTCATGCACACATGCACACATGCAGGAACGCAAACATATTTGCTTATACTCATGGAGGAAAGCATGCACATGCACACACTCATGGCTGCTTGCCCAGGCCCTGATACTCCTGGTGCTCACTGTAGATCCACAGGTCACATGTCATCCCCGCAACAGCTGGATCCAGTGTTGTTCCAGGTGTGAGTCTGGTGCTGGTTGAAAGGTATCTCTGAAATTCATATGGATTATGGATCTGGACAGTTATGGACGAGGAAGGGTTAATAGAGTTAATAACTGATCTAATGAGGAAAAGGCTCACCTCCTCTGAACTGAAGAGTGAGATCTGACAGGATATCACTGGGATTAATCTGTGTTGATACAGGTAAAATCCAATATATCATTGTTAATTTAATGTGTTTTTTTTCTCTCTTACAGAGAGAATGACATCACCCCTGTCCTGGATCACACATTTTGTGTAGAGCATAACGCCTTCGGCAAATTTCTACAGCATGAACTCAAACCCAATGGCAGGAACATCCCAGTCACAGAAGACAACAAAAAAGAATACGTGAGGTATGGAATCTGTGAGTTCACAGAGGGAGATGGAATGTGCTGGTTCCTGCTTTCTGCAATATTGCTCAAAGTCACAGAGCATGGGATTATGGGTAATGTAAAACCCAGGGAAAGTGTTTGTTTGGAGGTCCCATGCATTTATAAATCAACCTTGCAAAGTCTATGGTCCTATGTTAATGCCTCTTAGTTTTGCTGGAGGTTGTTTTCTAATGCTGATTGATTTCAGTAGGTATACAGCTGATAACTTTGCATGGAACAGTATTGTGTCCTTTAATCCCTTTCAGATCCCCATGTTGTGATTAACTTTTTAGATCCTCAGCAGTGCTTTCATGGCGTCTCTTTCAGGCTCTACGTGAACTGGAGGTTCATGAGGGGAATCGAGGCCCAGTTTTTAGCCCTGCAGAAAGGCTTTAACGAATTAATCCCTCAGCATCTGCTCAAGCCATTCGATCACAAGGAGCTGGAGGTAAAAACCCCAAGATCTCTCCCACAGTGTATTAGATGTGCCAGCATACTGAGATGTACCGTTTACTTCATACGGCAGCAGCTTGTAGGTCCGTCTTGATCTTTTTTGTGTTGTTTGTGTGTATATGGTGTACATGTGGTGCTACACAGTTGAAAGAGCTGCTAAGCTTTCACCCGTTCTGCCGAATCCCTCACTATTTTAAAGAAACATCTGAAGACACAGCTCTTCTGCACTCGCCTGATTACTGGAATCACTACCACCTAAAGCACTTTGTTATGTCCTAAACTCTGTTTTCCTTTTAAAAATATTGGTTTAATGCACTTGCGTCTCTACCAGCTAGCTTGTACTTTGTCTGCCCAACTATTGAAACTTGGTAATACAGCACATCTAATATTGTGACTCCATGTATGGCTTTCGCTTGTGTTGTACTCTGCCTCACTTGTGGCTTTGGATGAAAGCATCCACCAAATGAATAAATGTAAATGTAAGCTAGCCCTCACTCCTTAAACCGTGTTTGCATTGTAGCTGATTATCGGGGGCCTGGGGAAGATCGACCTGAACGACTGGAAGGCCAACACGCGGCTCAAGCACTGCGTGGCCGACAGCAACATCGTCAAGTGGTTCTGGCAGGCGGTGGAGTCCTTCGACGAGGAGAGGAGGGGAAGGCTGCTGCAGTTCGTCACGGGGTCCACGCGGGTCCCCCTGCAGGGGTTCAAAGCACTGCAAGGTGGCTGTCGTTTGCGCCGGGCCTAAAGCTCGTAACCCACCGCACCGCACGCCGTCACAGACACTCCCTAATGAACGTCAGGCCCTCTCAACCTTAGACCTGGTAGACTTAGAGTCTGCAGTATCAACACCCTGTCGGCACTTAACCATCTCATTCAGCTCATCACTGTTTAGACTGAATCAGTGTAGCTTCCCTTCCTGGTTCAGGGGGTGTTCAAGGTTTAAAGAGAGCTGAAAACCCCGTTAACTGTAGCTTTGTAAGACGTCTTTACCTGAAGAGACCCTCAAGATAAATGGATGACTTTGTGTTTTTCAGTAGAATCTATTTCCCCCGTCGCCGTTTGCTTTCTGTTAATCTTGCATATGTCACACCTCCGATTTTAACACTGCCTTTCAGCTATATAGCCCTCTGACCATGCACAAAGTAAATTATAATTTTGAATATTATTTTAAAGGGTACCTTGTGCTGGTTTTGATTGTGTTATCTTAAATCTCTGGACGTGAACCCTGTAGAGTAAACCAGCTTTGTGAAGATCTGGCTGGAGATATGTGACTTCAGTGAATAGGTGGGGATCAGTATTAACTAGAATGCATGTTTGTAAGGTTCTACAGGTTCTGCAGGACCAAGACTGTTCACTATCCATTTAATAGATGCCAACACAGATAACCTCCCTAAAGCCCATACTTGGTAAGTTTCAACATAAGATTATTATCGTTACACTTCTTAGTCAAGTTACCTTTTTAAGTTGCATGTTCTGCTTACTGTAATAAACCGGCTAAGTCTGAAACAGCTTGTTAGCGCAGTACTTTCTATGTAGACTGTTGGTTTCAGAATGGAGTGGTGGTGTAGCATAGTGGTAAGTAGTCTGGCTTGTAGCCAGAAGGATGCTGGATCAATTCCCCACTGAGGGACTGCCACTGTACCCATGGACAAGGTGCTTAACCCAGAATTGCCTCAGTGAATATCCAGCTGTATAAATGGATAACATAAAAATTGTAACCTGGATAAGAGCGTCATCTAAATGTCAGTAGTGTAATGTAATGTAATTGTTGGTTATTTCATCTGAGAACCATTTTGATTCCTGATATTGGTAAGATGTTGTATGATTCTAAGGCCTGAAGTGCCAGGGGTGTAGCTTGCTGAGAGAGTGTGTAGGGGTTTGCCTGTGTGTTTTCTACGCCAGTGCGTACAGATTTACAGACTGCCTCTGCGTCCACAGCTTTAACCGCATCGACATCCCGCCGTACGAGTCGTATGAGAAGCTGTACGAGAAGCTCCTGACGGCGGTGGAGGAGACCTGCGGCTTCGCCGTGGAGTGAGGGTCCCGCCCGCGCCAGCCGCCCGGCGACGAGCAGAAACCACACCCAGCGGGGATGGGGGAGGGGAAACGGGGAGGGACAGCCTGGAGCCTCCAGTGGAGTAGCGAGGAGAAGGCCGACGGCACAAGCCTGACCTGCCAGCTCCACACCCCAAGAGTCACAACCTGAAAAAACACTTTCTAAGAATTCTAAGAGTATTTATTCTTTTTTGTGTGATTTGAAGGCTGCATTAACACCCACAGGTTTCACTGATGAAAACGAAAAAAAAAAAAAAAAAGACAAAGGTCCCCTTCTTGAAAAACAATGTCTCAGAATCAACCTGTGTCTTGACTTTGTCATGGACATTTTTTGGTTTCTAGTCATAGCTTGATGATGATTCCACTAAATCTGAGCTCCTTAGCTGTGGTAGGCAGTTGTGAAGCAGTGGCCATGTCCACAGGTGTGTGCTCCTTAACATAAAGCATATCTGACAACCAAGCCTACATCTACCTACAGCAAACATGCTCTGAAGGAATTAGTACAAAGACTTAATACGTCAAAAGTGGGGACTGTATGATGTCTGCGTATGTATTTCCCCCCCCTTTTAGGCCAATTGTCTTCTCCTATTATGCCATTTAAATATAATAGGACGACTTTGTACACTTCAGTAGTATCAATTTCCTGTCTGTTGACATTTTTTGAATGAGTTTGTCTCACCCAGTTGCTTGTTGTGTGGAATTTATTAAAGGAAAGGATCAATCATTTTTTTAAAAAAAGACTAAGATCATAACAGTGTGACAGCTAGTCTTAGACCTCCTTTAGGACTTATTGAGACAACAGCTGCTCAATGGCATCAACCAGGTGACCCACCTTAAATGAAATGTACATCATCATAAATCATATGTCTTTTTCTGACAGTTTAGTCAGAGACAGTGTACCTTTTTCAGGGGTCTGGTAACATCAAACCCAGGAAGTTAGCCCTTTAAAATTCATGGCTGTGTCCCACTATTGTTGCTTCAAACTTTATACTGTGATTTGCACATCTGAAACAATGTTTTACATTAATTTTATGCATTTCCTTTTGGAATGCTTGTTTGGTGTGTCATAACATAAATGAGGCTTGAAACATACATAATGGTATATTCTAGAAAGAGTACCGAAGATTCTGTCTCTAGAGTCTATAAAAATTATGTATACAACCTATGAAACTGTACTAAAAGGATTCAATTGCTGCTGTTTTATTGAAGCAATTGGATAGTGAAACACATTAACAGCGTCTAACAATTTTAATAGTTTACCTAAAACTGTACCGCTAATAGTCACATTCATTTTTGTAAATATATTCTGTTATTTATTTTTGTACTTTAATGGAAGAGAACAAAATACGGAAGGGTATTTTTAAAATTCCAAATGTTTTAAAGATTGATTATGATGGAAAATTCGGTTCTGGCTTGAGGAACCGAAATGTTCAGCCTCTGTCCCAGTGTTCCAGCTGCTTACATGTGCTCCAGTTCATTTAAAATCATGTAAATACTGAATTCAGTTATGTATCTAGCAACTGAGTCAAGCTAAACTGAAAACAAAATATAGATCATATAAATTTTAGTAAAATTGGAGTAGAATTTTTGTTCCATAACAGTGGAAATGTGAACATCTTCATTTTTGTTTTTTTGATTCTCGTTTGGATTACTTGGATTATAACTCTGGATTATTCCATTTCTACCTCCTTTATTTTTTGGAGTATAAAACTGTTTTTAAAATTTATTAGTATTAGTATTCTGTTTGTCTGAATAGTATGGAACGGCTCAAAGAAATAAGATCGAAGTAGTACATTTCCATGCTTTTTTGTATAATGAAAACCCTTATGGTAAAAGCCCTGTGTGCTTCTTATTAAAATTAAGAAAATGACATCATTCTCATGAGCCTCTCAAATTGACCAACTTGAAGCCTTTCCATTTACGTCACTGTTGAGACTCGCTCTGGAGAAACACAGTGCAGGCAGTCATACTGGAGAGTCATTCCTCACAGAATGAGCAACCCCAAAAGGATCAAAATGAAAACTAATAAACTTGAGTAATCTAAACATAAGCACATAACTTTCTTTCGCCTCTGAAACATTAGTGCAAGAGTTTAATCATAGTTAATGGCTTTCTGTTCCATGTAAGCCTCAGGCAGGTCGTGTTTCAGACTGGTGGACTCAATTTTAAAGTACAAAAGGAGGTCTAAGATTTCATTGTTCAGTGCTTGAAGTGCATGTGGCACTAGGTTATATTTTGTACATTGTAAAAAAAAATGAGCCAACATTTTTTAAGTGTTCTGCAATCACTTGATTTTATTTGTACTAATTATTTATTACTGTGTAATGTCCTGTAAGTATTGCTGCTATCATCATTTTCCCTACTCTTCAAAAAGCCGATTTGTGAAATCTGTACACTAATCTCTATGTATCAATCAAAGTATTTAAAAAAACTGCTGCTATTAAATTAGGTCAAACCGTAGGGGACCTTGAAGACAGGTGGAGTTAAGTGAGGCCAGACCCTGGAGGTCACGTTCATGTTTGTGACATATGCAATAAAAACTGACCACTTTATATTCCTGTTTGTGTGTTAACATGTCATTTATTTTCTTTTTGCATTTTTTTTTGGTTTTGCTTGGAGGAAATTGATATCTGTAGTGTTTGGGTTCAGTGTACAAACTGTGAAGGCTGGGGAACTTTTGTCAAAACAAAGTTTTTATATATAAAAATGATTAGGAGCCAAACCAGTCCACAGATCTCCAATGCAAAGATGAAATAAATGTGCTCTTGTGTTGAACTGCATGGATGAAGTGTTGATGGGAATTGCGAACATGGACATTGCCTGAGACCTGTGCAAGGTGGCCATCATTTTGTGAAAGGAAGACTTTTTTTCCTCAGCACATGTGCATACTTTGATGACCAGTTGTCATTACTTACCTACACTTGTTACAGGTTGTGTGTGTTTCTTTGTTGGATGCAAAATTTAATGTAACTTCTTATTTCCTTTACATTTATGAAAGGTACAATGTAAATAAGATTATATAAAAAAAATTAAAATGGAAATTACAGGACTTTCTGTTTTTACTTCATTTCTTATGTAATACTCACATGCTTAAGTAATCTGAAAATGTTCAAGAATCTGAAGGTGCTTATTTGTCAGAGATGCTATGGTTATAAAGCTTTTAAATCCTATATTGCTGTATGCTGTATGTGTCTGTCTCACTTAAGTAGAAGTTAGTAGAGGTGTTTGCTGCTGTTTTGTATCTCACAGTAAGGTATTCCTTGTTTAGGACATTGTTAGCTCTTTGCTGTGTTCATTACATTGACCTGTGATTATCACACAGTAGAATTTGTATGTGCAGGTGTTGCATTATATCTATCCAAAGTAATTATCCCATGTGTCTTACTCATACTGTTTGCACCAGTGAGTTTCCATTAACATGCCAGAGGTGGAGTTTGTGCTCAGATCTCCATTCTGCTGAACGGATGGATACACTTGACTAACTCCATGGAAACTCCTGTGAATGCCCAGTAAATATGGTAGCCTAACCCTGTCCTGTCCAGCTTTTCTGGCATTGTAAAACTAAAGTCCCAGATGTAAAATTAATGGCTTACATGTGAGGAAGTTGGTTTAGAACCACTTCCTTTATCTAAGATTGAGATGTCATCACGTCAGATGGGTGCTTCAGTCATATGTCCTGTGCACAGTAAAAAGTAATGAACCAAAGGAAAATCGCCACAAAACATAGCTGTGGCATTGGAACATTCCTGTTCCCCTGTTAAAAGTCAATCCCTTTTACACGCAGAGTACATAAGCCATGCTCTTAGTGGTAATAATGTAAACATAATGAACGGAAAGACTTTGTAAGCATAAAATCTAAAACTACCATACACCAGGAAACTCAGTCCTCTCCAGGAGTATGTTGAAAATTGCAGTATAGTTGCATAGTTTCAGCATAATTGTTACTATGGTCTGCTGTTTTTGTGTGACGATCCACACGGATCCACTTGGGAACATTGCAGCTTGACTTGCGCTCACGCAGATTACACTTCGGTAATCGATAAACAGCAAAATTAACTTTGCAGCAGTAACAGCACAGTACCTTTCCCGTGGTTTGAAATCATTCCACATTTCATTATTTGTGTCCGATTGTGTTGAGTGCTCTGCTGGAATGATCTGGAGCGCTAATTGCACCAAAGTCCCTCAAACATATTCATCCGAAGTGGTCTGGCTTGTGTTGCTTTGCGTGCTAGTTACATTTCACCGTGAGAAAATTGAATCCCTTGACTCCAGTCTAAATGCTTGCCTGACCTCAAATCAATATTAATTTACGCTGACATTCAAAGAAAAGTGTAGTGGACACAGTCGGGTAGTGGTTTGGTAAGAAAAAAGGTTCAAGGCAAATATGAGCACATTTGTATCTATCTCTCTTCTCTGACTAATGAGTGAAAGATGCCTGAGGTGTTGGTGGCCCAGTGCTTTTGAAGGGGGATCATTAGTGCTGATTGTTAAGACAAGGCCAGCGCCAATGTTCACTCAAACATTGTAGAGGCTGCCCCAGTCTGTGCTTGTTTGTGATATGCTGCAAGAAATATGACGTGAACAGATATTAGAAGCAGCGGCTTCTTAGCGACTTTCTGCTCTTCGGCACTTTGCAGAGGGCCCACTAAAGGATATTCATGGGGACTCTGAGAGGTCTGCATGTGGTGAGGCCTCACAACCATAGCCATTCTTTCTGAGAGCAAGGCATGAGTGCTGCTGTCCCAGAAACTGCACAGCTACTGTGAAAATGTTACTCGCACTCAAGATGTGACCGTTAAGCATGCTTTAGGGTCAACTCCCATGACACACCTGACACGTATGATCACGTTTTTGAGAAGATGAATGGTAACTGAATTCAACATTAGGATTATTATGTATTTCACATTTTTCAGTGTTTCCAAGACACCACATACTGTACAGTTTAAGAGTAAATGGTACACATAAACTAATTAATGAAGGTGCACTAACTACAAGTGGAAATTGTTGGGTGGGTGATTTACATTTTAGGAGTAATATTTACTGTTCATTTTTACATGAATATGTTTGTAACATTGTGTTTGCAAGTTTGGATCATGGGGGAAAATGGCTGAAGTACCGTTGACCAAGGAACAACAAGTACTACCATAATAATCCAACACTGATGCTTGATGCTGCGTGTAGGGGGAAGGATCATAATAGCCAGACAGTTGTAGGCTGTCAGATCCATACTGAATTAAAAAGTTACACAGATGTGATGATATCTGCACATTTTACCTCTCAGCCCTCCAAAAAGTATTGAAAATAGCTGTTAATGAACATACAGTGCTAACCAAAACATGTTTCTCGCAAGCACGCTGTCGCATTTACCTGGGCGCAAACTAATTCCTGTGATGCACCAAACATTTTAATTGATGGCACTTCTATGACACACAACAGTGACTGTTCAGGATTAGATGTCTCACTGTCTGCAGTATCTGATTGTCATTTTTAAGGCATTATTATTAAGTTTTATTTTTTAAATTTTATTTTACCCTTTCATATAATTCTCTTTTGAGCAGTTTTTATAATTATTTTCTTTAGTCGAAAAAGAACGCTTTCAACAATTTCACCTTGAAATTTATGCCCATTGTTCAGACAACCAGGGTCTCAACCTGCTGGAGAACAGGCTGTCACAGTGTGTTCCAAAAGGAGTTGCAGAAAGACCAGACCTTATAATGCAAAAGAATATAAACACAAATGAAGGCCAATATCTGGATTCTGTGGTTGATTCAGTCCCATTGGAATGTTTTCTCTCGGCACACATTGAGTCTTTTGAGACCTTTGACTTTATTTAGAGAATTGAAGCATAATATCAAGGCCACAGTCTGCAAAAAGAGGCAAAACAGATGTGTTTTCAGCCTCTACTGGCTTTGAACATCCATACATTATAGAGAAGACAGTGTTGTTGTCTTAATACACTTGTCGGTCAATAGCACTGAAAATATAGAAGACATTTTGAAAGACATCTTCTGTATTTTCACTTTTGAAAGAAACAATACTTGGTAAAAATATAAAATCCCAAAATTAAGAAATACAGTATTTTAAGTATATTTTTGCACCATGTACCATTGCAAAATTAAGCACTTGTCCCCAGTTTCACTTATGGAACTGTATGCAGACATTTCAGAAAATATTTTTGCAATGCCTATGATTATATAATATATTCTAAAACATATGCAGGAAATTGCATGCATGAATGTGGCAATTTTATGCATTTTCATATACTGTATGTGTCTTTTGAGTTATTCCTCAGTTTTGTGATTCAGCATTGTTTTCTGTCAGGGGTGATTTTGGAAAGACGTCATTAACTGTCAGTACCACGGGGCATGTGTGGTGATGTGGTGTTTTTAAATGAAGAATCACCAAGGGTCCATACAGATTACCATAAGATTGATTACCATAATATGATTTTACAACTGTAAATTTGAGGAATATTTCAGTTCTCTCTTTACTCAGATTGTAAAATCTCTAAGAAGCTACACTTCACCACGTGCCCAATGCAGTCTTCTGCTCACTCAGAGTGAGGAACAACAAATCCTTAACAAAACAAAATATCATCTGCATCTATTTCTCAAGGTGAATGCTACAGTCAATTTCCGTAATGTTACTTTGTATCTTCTCAGATTTTGTTTATTTAAAACCGCATTGTTGCTGTGTCATGCAGCCTGTAATTTAAACTTGTATATTTGTACCCAATATACACGTCTGCATTTAAAACTATGGAGCCCATCTGAAAGGATCTGAAACTTACTCCTATAACACCAGATCTCTTTAGTGTACACCATTAGACAGCTCAAAGAACATTTGAAAAATGTGTTACTAAAAGTGGTCTGGAATGGTCAGGATGTGAACATAATACAGTTTTGCGTTCAGGGAGATGTTTGTATCTGTGCTGTGGAGAAGTGTTTAGTTAAAAGGAAAAGTTACACATTCCTACACTTTCAGATAATGACGGAGACCTCCCTGCACGCCATTTTATCTTACGGAATGTTCCACTGGAACAGGGCATCATTTGGAGGAAATAAAATATCTGCCTCTTCCCTTAGACATAGTATAGCTGCTGAGGATTCTGTTCTGTGTCAGAAAGCTGCCACTGAGACCTTGAGGATTGTCAGCAGGCCCAAAGGTGTATGGAATGTTGACCCCCATATTATTATTGCCACAAATCCCTGAAGTCGGCCTTATAGAGGAGCTCATGTTCATGTCAAACAACTCAAGCTGAACCATTGTGGAAAAATGATATGCTACAAGAATTCAAGGGCAAACAGTGAAATAGCAGCAGTGGGAAATAACTGCTTTTGTCATGGCAGTTCACTCATTTTTTGCAAGGTTTTCAAGGGTACTGTGAAAATACAGCTGTAGGCTTCATCTATCAGTTCCCCTAATTGTTTCAAAAATTGCTGTAGAAGAGCTTAGTTGATAACAAAATGTGCCCATGATATGCAGTGTGATATTTAAATGGACAAGGACACCAATTCCTGCACTACATCAAGCATTTCAATTAATTGTAGTAAAACGTGTAATAAGCATTCTGTATGTCACTTGCTTATTTCTAAAAAATTAATCTGGTGTGAATTTAATCCCCAGTTTTATAGTTTGTGGTTTTCCCTAATGGAATCATTCTGTGAGTTTTTTTTTTTTTTTATTACATTTTTTTAATTGATTTAGGATCCAAGTACAAGGCATCTCACAGTTATCCTCTTTTTTTAAAGACCCATTAAGTTTTTAAGTTTGTCGTATTAACAGCTGTTCTTACTAAGCTGTCTAAAATGACTGGGCTGCTGAACTGGAACAGAATGTTTCCCGGCACTCCAGGTCCCCACTGAATATGCAGAAGTCTTTCTGTGATGAATATGCATGTATGTAAGGGTGTGACTGGGGAACAAAATCACCAGTGAGGACAGTCTCGTAGGATTCAGCTGAATGATTTTGTGTTAATGGTGTTTAGGGAAAAAAAACATTTAGTAATATTATTGCTCGGAGTACATAGAAGCCGGAAATGGAGCAACAGGGAGCGTAAATTCTTTTGATGAATTTTATGATGATAATTCTCTTTTGGTTCTCAAAGAATTATGCAATATAATATTTGTTATATTGCAGTTGTTCATCAAAGCAGTCATTTTTATGTGGCCGTTAACAGACTATTCATCATATTTAGTGCGTGGAAGCAGACACCTGTTTTCACAGGGATTTTGGACTGCACTAGACACTAGCTGCCAGCAGGTCCTGTGTGTGTGGATGGAGAGACAGCAGCAGTTACACTCCATAGATCTTTCAAGTGTGCCTCTGACCTGTCACTAAATGGCAGGAAAGTTAAGTATATTGATGTTACCTGGCAGAACAGCTTTGAGGAACGGCTTCCTGCAAAAATGAACATTCATAAAAGTGATGTAGCTTTTCTATGAGGCATCCAGAAAACCCCCTAAGAGAGTATGGGTTAGGAGAGGGCATCCAGATGAGCTGTCCAAACAGCTATTTAGCCACAATAATGCATCGCACAGAGCTTCCGAAAGTTCCATAATAAAACATCAGTTATATAAAAAGTTGGAGGGGGACAACTGGCCACGTTATGGGCGACAAGGTTGCAAAAACAGTGCTTGAGTAAACAGTGCTATAGGTAACATGTTACTTGTACCTCTGAGAAACAGCGGGCAGAGCATGCGGCTCTTTATAGGCATAATGGTAATGGTGGCTCTCTCTACTTACTCTCTTGTCTTTCTTTGATCTGCTAAGAATATGATGTGACTGTCTAGTTAACATGCCTTTTTATGAAAAACTCTTTTCCGGGACAGCTGTAAGAGATACAGATTGCTCTTCCCCCGTATTACACCATCATCTTCATCTGAGATGGATGCAGTGCTTCTTGAATGAAAACAGCTAATGTACTGCACGTACTGTTGCAGGGACAGGGAAAATCTTTCTGCCTCTTAATGTTCCTCAGAGGTTCTTGGCTGGTTTCACAATTGTATAGTTTAATAAGCACCCCATAACTTTTTCCACACGTCTCAGTTTCATGGTAGGTGTGTTGAAGAAGGGTTTGAGCATTAGAATAAATTAGTAACGTCTGAGCTGGAAAAATACATGAAAAACTCAATTTTTGCGTGTTGAACGTGTCGAGGTGTGGACATGTGGTTTTGAAAATTAATCACATCAGAGATTTTCCACATATTTCCTTCCAATGAAATTCTCTGCGTCACAAAATGCTGTACAAAGCAAGTAGCAATCATTACATTTCACCCGGGTACAATTATCTGTATGTGTCTCTGTATTTACAATGAAACATTAATTCTGCATGATCATAACTTGTAAGTCAAAAATGTTGAAAAAGAAAAAACTGTCATGTCAGCTCTCACCTTTCACAAAACCTTATCAATTTATTGAGCTACCCTTTGACATAGCATTTTTAATTATGTTATTATTATGTTATTAACCTATATTTGACCTCAAGTTTGCTACATGTACATTTTTGGAAATGTAGAGAAACAATTGGTCACTGATAGGCATTGCGTGCGCATTAGTGTGACTCACAGTTATGCTGCGTTTATGGATCAGAGTTTGTCACTATATACAAGTTTGGACACACCTACATATAGAAGGGTTTTCTTTATTTTTACTATTTTCTACATTTTAGAATGATAGTAAAGACATCAAAACTATGAAATAACACAAATGGAATTATGCAGTCACCAAAAAAGTGTTAAACAAATCAAAACTGTTATATTTTAGATTCTTCAAAGCAGCCAAAAAATTAAAAAAAAAATATATATATATATATATATTTTTTTGTTTTGGAAAGAAATTCATACATAGACAAATATAAATAATAAAGTTGATGCCTAAGAAACACATTTCAAACATTTCTTTAAGATAATGTCTTTAAGATACTGAGAAACATGCATTCAATCAGGTGTCTCCAAACTTGACTGGTATTGTATGCTACAGTACTTGGAGAACATAATCTTTTCTATCTTTTATTATTTAGCACTTTGTATATGCTTAAAGAAGCTTTTGTTGGTCATGAAGACCTGTTTCAGCCTGATACTTTCTCACTGATGTGTGATATGCTGTTCTGCACCTGTGCCTTTGTCTTTCTGCTCTTATTATCTTCTCTATTTATATCTTGTGATGACGGCCTTGTGCGTGGCATTGGTTGAGTAAGCAAGTAAATAAATAATATTAGAAACATGTGGTGGATTAAGGCAGGCATTTCCTAATAGCCTGAAATCCTTGTGACCTTCAATAAGTTTGCTACACGAGCACTGTTATTGCTGAGATGTGCGAATGTGAGATGGTCTTGGCTGCCAAGCCCTCAAATAATTTGTCCGTCTCACATAAGCTGTTCACAAACACTCATTACTTGCCCATAGATATGAGAGCACGTCAGTCTCCAGACCTTCATTGACAGGAAAAAGCTGTTTGCTCTGAGGTTCTGAGCCATGGGTGATTTAGGTCTTGTCAGTCATCTCATCTTGCATCATAGCTACTGAGCACCACCACTAGGCCTTGTTTGCTCCAGTCAGAGGAGGATCTGGGGTTGGATGCCACCCTGCAGGGGTGCTGAAGCCAGAGACTCACCTCTTAAAGGTGACAGATTAATGGAGGCCTCGGACACTAGCCAGAGATCATTCACTCTGAGTGCTCTGCTCTTAGCCCACTTTCCCTCCTTATTCTGTGTCGGTACAATCTTCCTGATGCAACGTGGGCTTTCACATTTCACATTTCACTAAATGTCACCACACAAAGAAGGTCAAAATGCTGTGCTTTATTCATTCCTGGAAATGTTCTTTGCTGTTCCAATTGATACGCTAGTAGGTGTTGCTAATATGAGTATAGAATGTCAAGGCTTTAGCCAGGAAAATGCATATGAGGACTAATAGATATGCAACAGGAGAGCTCGGAACCGCTTGGCAGCACTCACTTGTATCTTCATCTGCACCTGAATGCTTCACATCTCTAAGGCATCTTTTGCCAGAGGGCAAAAGGAGAGA
Source organism: Megalops atlanticus (assembly GCA_019176425.1). Taxonomy (NCBI): domain Eukaryota; kingdom Metazoa; phylum Chordata; class Actinopteri; order Elopiformes; family Megalopidae; genus Megalops; species Megalops atlanticus. Next base: position 21,665,668 of record CM032893.1, read on the forward strand.
TGCTTATTTCATTTCAAACAGCCAGCTTCTCGCCGAGAAAAGGGTTGCAATAAATTGTCTGCAGTCTTCTGGACTGGGGTGAACACCTGCTGTTTTCGCAAAGCAGTGGAGTTAAAGCGTGCCTCAGAGGCCCACATCCCTGTCTCCGGCACAGCTGGGTGACTACTCACTGAACGAGCAGGTGACAATCCTCTTGATTGGCCAAGATTTATGTCATCATCATCAGATTTATCTTTTAACCACTTTCTCACCTCAAAATTGAAAGTGACAGTAACTAGTAAGAAACCAGCACCAGTGTAGCCTTGACTAAAATGAGGGAAATGTGTGACTTTTCAACGTTTAGAGTACAAGGTGAGAATGATTATCCCAGGTTTTTATATATGAATATTTCACTTTACATTTATTTACATTACACTTTCATGGTTGTAATGGATGCATGTATTCCCTCCTCAATGTGTGTGTAAAAATGAAACATCTAAACAGTGTGTGTTATCAATGGCATTCCATTTAAACATGTACAATGTTCTGCAGGACATGCTGTCTGCCCATGCAAACAGTCACAAGGACAAATTAAATTGCAATGACGTATTCTACTTTTTATTGCAAATATTAACAGAGATTATATTTGAGACCACATGGAAAATGAGGTTGTATTACTGAGAAAAAGGTTTACTGCTGGGGTGTGGCTGGAGTGTGTAGAAATCCACATCGTTTTAAAACATGGCTAAGCCCTAAGCGGTTTCCTGTCAGATTTGTTCTGCAAGTAAACCATTAAAATGAAGGAAGTAAAAAATGATGATGGAAAATCTCTCTCATATCGGACTGTTTGTAATTAATTTCAAAGAGGAAAATGTTCCACCCCTAAGCCTGCACTGACCTTTCCTGATGTTGGTGTGCTGTTGGCTTTCAGTGCAGGTGTGGTGCAGTCTCAGCCAAAGTTCAAGAATTTTTTTTTTTTCATTCTACCACCCTCATTCACATCAGAGGCCAAATATCACATCTGTCAATCAGACTAAGATTCTAAGCAGTGCATTTTCACAGTAAGTGTGTTAAATAAGAGTGGGGCAATCTTGCATCAAGACATCATCCATTTCTACGTCAGGCAGATGACTCTCTTTGGCTTGTCCGCTTGAATTCATCAGCGTGACAGGATTTTTTGTAGCAGCAGCTTCTGTGATGCACTGAGCCCCAGGAGCTGGCATCAGCTTCTCCTTTTGACATGATGCCAAAGCCAAGATTAGGAAGGACAGGAAAGGAGAGTCTACTGTTCCAGTCAGACTGGAAACTGCAGTGCAAACAATATTGTCTTAAACAAAAATAACCATGACTTTTTTTTTCATTTGGGTGAACCTTTGATATGTAAAACTAACTGGCACAAACAGGAAGCCAAAAACTGGAAGGCGGTTTAGGGTGTTCAGAACATCTTCTGAACATTTTAAAATATTAGAATTAATGAAATGAGCACTGTGTATGGAGTGAACATAAAGTTCCAAGCTATTTCTGTGAAAACATCTTTATTTCAACATAAAAGTGTAATATTCATTTCACATGTCCCAGAATGATCTCAGCAAGCCGTTTTTGCTCCTCTTGAGTTACACCTGAAAGACTCGAGAACCAGTACAGCAGTATGATACTCAACTGCTTATACAGTCATAGTAAAGTACTATATACTCTAATAGCAGGGTTCTATAATAAACAGTGCCTAAATATGTAATTTTCATAGAGTTTTGGTTTTTGGTTTTTCAACTAAATAGATTGATTTTATGTCCTCCCTGTATTTAATTCTCACAAATGTATTAGGACCTTAGATTTTTAACATAAAAGACGTGTGTGTGTGCCTATTCTTTGTCTGTTTTGCCTGACAAATATATGTGCAATGCAGTGTTTAGGGATTGTGATTAAAATGAATGAATTTTGTAGCAGTCCATAATGTTCAGCTGAGCATCAAGAACAAACTGAACATTCAGAAGATCCATAATTCTTTTTGATTCATGACATTCAGCTGAGCTCACCCTTTACGTCCTCTCTTGCCTAATATCATAACCAACCAGCATCCCCCTATGCATAAGAATAAGCACTGTATGTGGGTGAGGCTGTTATGACCCTGGATTTGATTTGCTGTCATCCAGGGAAGAGGAATGAAATTTCCATTAGTCGGTATCTAGAGTGCTATCAGCTTTTTTATTCGCTACCTGTATGTAATGTGAATTTTTAATGATGCTCAAGAACTGGAGAGAAATGGAAGAGTTTTACTGATTGATTGATGCAGTCCTTTTTCTAATGATGGCCCTTGACCTCACTGTCTTAGCTATTTAAAAGACAGCACTGCTCTGTATAAATCTTGACTATGTCATCTCATTTAAGAGAGGTATGCAACAAGAAGTTTAAAAAGTACAAAGAAATCAAAAGCTCACTCTCCCATGCCCGTTTGATATTGATCGTCTTGTAAAGAATTATTGGACAAACAGAGGAAGGACGAACAGTGCTCTAAGCACTGTTGTGTTTGTGACACTTATCTGCTTTAAAGATGCCCTTGTTCAGAATAACCTATATTTGACCTCATGTCCATTTCTGCAGCTGAATATTTATTGAGGTGATTCAGATTGTCTACCTTTTCTCAAGGGTAGCAGACCAGCATCCCTCTCAGGAATGAGCAAACAAAGATGCTTCAGTTCATTCTAAGAGGTCAGCCTGTAAATATTTGACTCAGACCTTCTGTACCTTTGTGAAGGTTGTGATTATATTAGATCCTTTCCTAAAGATACATGGCAGGGATTGCACTTCATCAAGGCAACTGTTTTTATTACCTTAATAAAAGAAAACTAAATTGTGTGGAATATGATGTTAAAAATACGATTGAGATGTGTGTACCCTGAGGTCCTTCATTCTCAAAAGCTCATTATGTCTCCTTACAGATGCATTTACTCACAAGGTTTTTTTTTTTGGCTCTCGAAGCAAACTGTTAGCTTACTGTAATTAATCACATTTATTCATCAGTGGCACTAGGAGGAACTGGCTCAGCCATTCCCAATGCTTATCCACTGTTCTGAATAAAAAGCCACCCACATAACAGCACTGCATTCCCACACCAGTACTTCAGAAAATAATTCACTTCTGAGCTTCATCAACGTGATTTTTCTTGATACAACATATCTACTGTAAGCTCTATCTGTGCTGTTGAAATGAAGCATTTCCATATCTCAATTTTAAAAAATCTGTTTAATTCACTTGCAGGTATTCCTCCAATATCAATTATCTCAAATATTGATTTGATTTAAGAGAAATATATACAGGATGTCATGTGCTAAATCATTGCAATATTAGCTGTGCAAGACATGTTTCCATTTTCCCTGTTCTTAAAACATGGGACATCAAGTATTAAATGCGTTATCACGTGAGAAACACTGATAAGCTTAAAACACCTCATGAATCTGGACTTGTGACATGGCACTGAAATAAGTCAGTTTACAAATTTTGTTGAAGTGATCACCTTTTTGAGGTTAAATATCTACAGCACTCAGACCTTCATAAAGGGCTTCATTCAATCAAAACTCAATACACTTTGTCCTTTGGGTAATAGGTCAGACCAAGTGATTTGTTTTAAGGTTCCTTACACATTACAGTGAGGTCAGCAGTTCCAGAAGTGAACAGAACAGCTGTTTAAGATCACAAAAAAGTTAAGAACAAAGTTAAGAACAAAACACAGCGCAGTTATACTGTTCTGGGCATAGATCTGAACCAAGTACACGCATATCCCATCATAGCCGCTGTGACCCATTTTTCATCTTTAATAGGATGAACGATGGGCCACCCCTCAGCAAACTTTGATACCAAGCCAGCTGCAAACCTTAAACTACTACAAAGCTTACAAATGGATTTAAAGAATTTGATAGATGGTAAATGCATTAAACCTTACTGTTCTGGTTTCATTCCCCTTGGGGAATTACAGCTGGTGCCACTGCCATCAGCGCATGCACTGCTGAAAAGTAGATTTGGAAGACCCTTAGAGAAACTGGCTTTTCGCCAGCCCTTCCCCTGTACTCCTGTGACCAATACTGAGTACCAATCTTGCCAGGAACCCATTAAGCAGCCTCTTTCTCACGTTCCTTGTGTGAGGCCATCAGAAAGGATGCATCCGTTCTCCTGAGCTGACAAAATATGGGTCATTTGCTTCAGGCTTTATTTTAATGTGTGGTGCATGGAAGATGTGTCAATGCATTGCCACTTAAAATCGCATAAATATTCTAATAATGAATGACATTTGTTTTGCAGAGAACAATCAAACTACCAAAACCTAAACCTAAGAGAGTGCCCACCTTTTGTATTTTGCTGGAATGATCCCTCATGCACTGAAGAGTAAAAAGGAGTTGTCGATTCTGAGTGCTTTGTGTAAATGAATGCCTCAGTTCTGCTATTCCATTGTTTGCTTATGCTGTCCCTACTGATCTTAGGGGCGGGCCTTCTGTAGGAAAGCCACCTATTTAAAAAGATAATTATTTTTATTATAATTATTATTATTCAATAATATAGATAGATAACATAGATAATAATAATATATAGATGGAAATAATTTCAACATTTTCATGGTAAACAAAAATTAAAGCATCACTCACATGCGCTCAATACCTTCCCAGGAATTTACAGCAAAAGCAAAACACCAAGGTAATTGCCATTTCTCCACATATCTATTCAAAACAAGGCTGTAGCTCATGATAAAAATGGCCATGATGATGACAAAGCCCTGACCCGTACTCATAGTGCAGCCAAAGTTTTTCCTGCACTTGGAATGAGGGGAATTCAAATTCAAGTGCTTCACTGCGTGGGTAGATTCAAATAAAAGCTTTACAAAAAATGTTTTGTAAGGGGGACTTCAGCCCCTTGCCCTTTTGGTCCTAAAGTCAAAGGTGCCCTTTCCCGCCAGATTGACTGTCGGAGTAGCCATTGTTAAACTGTGCCCTTTTTAAATTTAAGTCCCTGCCCTCCACAAAGTCTGCGCATGGCCCTGCATATGATTATCCCCATTGGAAGGTGTCTTACAGCTCTAAACTAGGATACACATGCATACTTACAAACAGCAAAAAAACTCCAAGTTTACAATCCAAATGAATGCACAAGAAAGCATTAATCTCAGAACTCAGTAGAATATGTAGTTTAGGCTTTAGGTTTAGAAAATCATTTCAGAAATGATTTTAATGCGACAAAGACCTGATTTAGGCAGAAGTTGTGTAAACACCTTACTTTGATTAAACGTGATTAAGATCTCAGGTGCAGTTAACGTATTTGCAGTAAGATATGTGGAGTACTCTGATCTCATTAACTTCATTGAAGGATTATTGGAACATGTAAACACATTAATTGCGCTTCTTGGTCTTAATTAAAACTGTGCTTGTCTGAGAAAAGAGAAACAGCATTTTTGTTTATGGCTTTGCTAATGGTGCCAATGCCAGCAAGCCAGTAAGCTACGTCTACAAGAAAGAAAGTAAACGGCAAAAGCCAACATTTTTCATTTGAAATGACACTGATTTCATGCTACATGTCTTGAAAGACATGAACAATATAGTATGTGTAATAATGACGCAGCACTGCTCTCATAGCTGTAGCTTGCCCTTTCACTTGAATGAAAGTAGGATTGATTGATAGGTAGGACAATACATGGAATGGTAGCAAGCCAGCAAGCCAGTCTGTAGGCGTTACTGTGGGCATGTAAACATATAAACATAGTCAATAGGATGTTCATCTGAGAAAGGAACTGAATGATGATAACACAGGCAGTGTTCCTGAGCACTAACTGAAATAGTGCTCACCAGAGATAAGAGGTCATAGAGGAGTTGATTACTTTCTTTGTCTATGTAGAGAATCTGGCCAACACTTCTCACATAAATGAGCAAAGGCTAAAAGAAAATAACATTTTAAAATCCAACAAACCAAGACAAAGAGACCATCCCACACCAACCAACAGCAGGGACAAAAGAAGCCTCTCTCCTGCTCTCCAGCCACACCTGTATTTAATCAGCCTTCAATTAGTCAGGTGTGGCTTGTTAACCAATAGGCTGGTTCCCAGACACATTACAACATGTGCACACATGTAACATTTAGTTTCTAGGGAGAAGTGAAGCCCCCCCCCCTTCAGAGTTTATCACCAATCACCTACAGGATACTGCAAATGATGGTGACTCACCATTAAAAGGAGTGAGCAAGGCAATCAACCTGAAAAGTGTTGAAAGTGTTGAGGAAAACATCTGATATCTGATGGTGATGTCATGCATCTAATGTGAAATTCCCTTGGATTTATGGATCCCAAAAGACCAGATAAGGGGAGATCCCTTCACATGAAACTGGAATGACTATTCCTCAGTGGACCCACACTGAAAATTGAGTGAAAGCCACACAGCACAGTAAATCTCTGGTTGGCAGATATATCCATTGATTTTAGGAAGTAAATGTGAGTTCCTGCAGATGTGAGTGGAAAAAAAAAACTCTGAAGTGGTTTAATACATGAGCCAAACTAATCTAATCTGACACAATATCTCTCCCCTCAATATCACCTTCTATTTATAAAGAGGAGCGATTGAGTTTTGTGACCCACAAAAGCTGCTCTGACACGAGGGTGTGATGAGTGCAAATTATCAGCCAGTGTGAGGAGAGAAGGGAGCTCACAGATCTCTACAGACTGCCTGTGCATTCACCCCAGAGCGCTGCCTAAGAGAGATGCTGCCGACTCCGTGAGCATGTTAGAGATAACATGCTGCGAAATGGAATCAGTGTCCCGGACAATATTCTGAGTGTTTCGCCACTGTGTATCAGAGGGTGGTTTCATCTGTTTGTTCAAAGCTTTGTTGTGTACCTATAAAGGATACTCTTCTGTTCTTTTGTGCTAAGAGCAGCTGCTAAATGAATGTAATGTAATGTAAAGGCCATTACACATTGCATTATTGTGTTTCCTTCTTGTGGTGGCTAGGCTATGAGCAACTGAACATGTTAACAGCTGGTACAATTGATATAAAGAAAGTAATCATGCATTACATCACATATGCTTCTCTACTCTATTAACACATTTATGCACCATGGTCTCTTCCTTGAGGACTGATTGATAAGCCTTTCAATATTTTTTTTAAAGTACAGCACCTTTCCCCCATGAGATTAATAACGTTCAACGCCACATCGTTCCAGCTACACAGCATGGCTGGTGTATGCACAATTACCAAACTACGTGCTCGGTTGGAATAAAATCTGCTCTCTAGATGATTTAATCGACTGTTAGATGCACGAGTGTACTATGAGCAATGAGAAAGAATACGGCAATGTTTTTAAAATGTTGCGTGAGTCTTTGGGGAATGCTTACTTATTTGCGATAATTTTGCTGCGAAGGTCAGTGAAAACATACTGTAATGCACGCTTTGACAGACTCACCCATATACCGTCGGTGATACATGAAATTAGAAATGTAATTTTGTTTGAACCAGAGGCGTTTAATTCGCTGCACATTGACATCTGCCAGAAAAATGGCTGGAAGGGCACCAGTTTCCAGATGAAATCTGGAGCAATCAAGAAAAAAAAACCAAAAAACAAAAACACTGACCCGACCTTTCTTGTATGCAATGCCGAATATAAAACGAGAGGAAACATTTCTCGTATTTTCGTCCTGAGTATCACACTGTTCACGAACACGCTTTTATTTCTGGCATTATTACAAAACTTACCTTCTACAGTAAAGCGACCAAAAGAAAACCTAGGTACGTTGCAACATACTTATAGATAATGAAAACGTGGGGAAAAAAAACATCTGTTGCTCGTTTACGTCATGATGATGTTTAGAAAGGTCAGGCGGTAGGTTCCTGGGTTTAGTTCCCTTTTGTGCGGTTAAGTGCTTTTTTCTCATGTTTTATTAAGCGGAATCCCACCCATTCCAAGTACCTGCCGATACAGAATGGGCATCGCTTCATGCATCACCAGAGAGCGATCGAGGGCGGGCGCAATAAGCATGCTGCACTTCTTCAAACAGGTGCAAGCCGTATAAAGGAGTTGTAACTTAATTATCACCGAGTTGGTTTTGGAGAGATTTTGCACTTTACCTCTCACATGGTAACGGGGGTACAACATAATGGCTTATTTTGGGACTTATTATTATCATTCTTATCAGCATTATCACCCATGAAAGTGTACCTTCGAACGGAAGTGCGTGTTTCGTGTCTGTGGTTCTCTGCGAAGTTCTAGCGCTGGATTGTCAAAGCATTCGATTCTAAAAAATGGCTAACAAAGTTTCCTTGGACAGCATGAAAGCAGTGGGGACTATGTATGGCAAAGTATTGTACTGTATTACCATCATTGTGCCATTTGCGGAGTAGAAGGTCTACCCTCTGTCTAAGAAGCATTCTCTTTAGTTTTGGGGAAATGGGGTCAGTCGAAAGCGATGCAGCATTTCCTTGGAGTCAGATGAACGCCTCTGTGTCACCCTTTGATAATGTATCATCTCCGGAATCTTACGCAGAAACCTCCGGCTCTTTCAACGAGATCTTCATCACATCTTTACTCGGGACAATCTTAACGGTGATGTGCTTGGTTGGCATGGTGGGGAATATCTACACTCTGATCATAATGAACATTTCTGTAAGAGTAACTGGCTCCATGTACGTTTATATCGCGAATTTAGCCTTGGCCGACTTGTTGTATCTGTCAACCATCCCCTTTGTAGTTTGTACGTATTTTGTGAAAGACTGGTACTTTGGAGACATCGGATGCCGGATTCTTTTCAGCTTGGACTTCCTCACCATGCACGCCAGTATCTTTATCCTCACTGTTATGAGCACGGAGAGGTACCTGGCGGTTGTGAACCCGCTCGACACCTTCGGCAGATTGAGACACTACAGGCGATCTGTCACCTGCGCAGTCTGGCTCGCGTCTTTTTTGTTGGCGCTTCCAACCATGATCATGATCGATCTGAAAAGAAATGTCAAAAACGGAGAGGTGAAACACATGTGCCACCCGACCTGGCAGATCCACGCCTACAAGGTGTACCTGACCGTGCTATTCAACACCTGCATCTTGGCTCCTGGGGTAATCATTGGCTATTTGTATATTAGGTTAGCCAGAACTTACTGGATGTCACAAAGCGCAGTGCTCACGACCAAGGAAATTAATCGATGTCCGAAGCAGAAGGTCCTATACATGATCTTCTGTATTGTTCTCATTTACTGGGCTTGCTTCTTGCCGTTTTGGTTATGGCAGTTGCTTAGCATACACTACCTTGAACATGGAACCCTTTCTCATAGAACAATGATGTACATAAACTTCGTTGTGACCTGTCTTGCCTACAGCAACAGTTGCATCAACCCATTTCTCTATACATTGTTAACAAAAAATTACAAGGAGTACTTGAGAGGACGACAGAAAAGCTGTGTAGGATTTAAGAGGAAATTCACGCATTCCTCTCAAAGGTCGGTATCTTCTGGAAGTCATCAATTCACAGATACACTGACGATCACACACTTAAAAGGTGTTACAGGTGCCAGCGGTGTTTGAATGTGTCAGATTCCTGGGTGCGCTGTAAGCACACAGCGCGTCTGATGGTTGAGATGCCAGTAAATCTCACTTATCCACCCAAGTGATGAACAATAAAATGATTTAGCGAAGAATGTTTATGGTAAGCGACAAGTAGTTACTGATGAATTTAAGTCCCGCGTCTCACATGTAAGACACCACTTGTACCTTTGACATTTATCTAAAGAACGAACTCCTGACGCCTGTTACTGCTGTAACTGTCCAGACTTACTACTAACCGTCTTTGGGAATGGTTTGGCTTTCAGTTCCAGTTGGCTTACGTTATTAGATGAATATTTATACTTTTGATTGGATGCGTTTCTTTGATAATACAACTAAATGTATTACGCTAAATGTATGCAAACTAGTTTCCATGTGTGCCCTCCGGCACGGAAAGCAATTTGCATGGTACTGAATGAAAACGTTTTGGCCGTTTTTAATACGCCCTGGTACACTGTTGATAGGACTCATCTCTGCGGGCATTTTGTTCGAATATATTGAAAAATGAAAAATTAATTCCAGCTGTGGATTTCATTCCTAGTTAATCGAACTGGACAAGCTGAATCGTCGCGATATAGTATAGCGAATGAATACCTGTTATGATGACGTTCGAAGAAGGGATACTTCAAGAATGTTAGCTGTAAAAAATTATGTCTAAAACTTTACACAAGCAAAATCATTGTATGTCATTTTGAAAGAGTGGATGGCAAATGCTCGTTTTCGGGCATCTGGCCATCACAAGTAACAAGGATACCAGACTCACAAAATTGTTACTTGTCACAGAATAAACAAATAAAAAACTCTACATTTACCATTAGCACTGTGCAGCTTTTCAGTGTAATTGTTACTTTGCTTTTGTGTCTGTGAAAGAACTAGGACACTCTGTGGGGAGTACAAATACTCACAATTTAACACTGCAGGGTAGTCCCATACTTATCGCATTATTTGCCATTATCCCGAGTTGTAAGGTGAAATACAATCCATTTTCTCTACTAAGAGGAATGTCACTGTTGGAGATTTCAGATGTTTACTTGTGGTCCTCAAGATCCAATGTCCTACAAGTTTTAGGGGTGCTTCTTAACCAATAGGTGACTGGAACAACCAGTGGTTCAAGTACTCATCCCCGGTATCTTAAATAAAATAATAATGGCTTGAAAGGAATTGGAGGTGGAAATTTCTTGTAATGTATGTAATGTTCTTATTTTTGAGCTCTGGTGACTTAAATTTGGGTAATGTTGCATTTGTCAACAATGGATAATTCATACAATCTTGTCCATTTTGACCATAAAATGAAGGATCATGCTTGAAAGTGTTGTGTACAATAAATCAGAGTCTGAGAACATAAAAGGATTTGAGAAAAAAATAAAAATTCATTTGTATGAGGATTGGACAAGGCCACTGCTATGACAAACCGCTGGTTCTCATTGAAATTTATGTCTGCAAATCTTTTTCCAAACCTTAGCAGCTTTCTTTACAACAAGTGTACAAGTTCAGATTTACATTGCAGCAGAGCCTTATTGTAATTCATCAGAGACAAATACTTCACAGTGATAGAAAAGGTCACCGTATTTGTGTCAAATGAATTATTAATAATCTTTGTACATGACATGACCAGAATTTAATACAAAGGTTTTTTGAAGAATGCTCTCAGTGAGCTGTTCAGACATGAATCATAAAATTGTGTATTGTGGGCTTTCCCCATGGTGGCATTTTGAAGAAAAGCAGACTGCTGAAAAGCTGTAAACCCAGGTGGGAGTGTTGTACTTAACTGGTTCATTACCCACTCTATTCATCTGAACCCATCTGAGCTTTTCAAGAAGCTGAAGTGCTCCTTTTTTCCTGAAAACACTGAGCACTCCACCAACCAACCAACACACTGATCCTTCATAGTTACTCAGTGGAATTATTTGCTTAATTTAATATAAAAAATGCAGTTTTTTCTTATTAGAATCTGCTTGTGTTGGTGTTTGAAAGCTGGTAGTGGAACTTGAAAGCAAAAAAACAGTAAATGTAAACTGTAGATTTTTTTCTCTGACCATTGCTTGTTGATGTGAGGCTATTTGCTTTAGGTGTGAAATATTTGTAATAAACGTGTATGCTGGGCTGTAACCAATAAACCAATCTCAAGTGTTATTTTAGAATTTGTTCCATTCTCTTCGGAATTTCAGATTATTTGCATAAGAAAATAAAACTGAAACATTTATTCAGATGGACCTTCAGGTGACTATTTTTTGCTGTATGTTTTTTGAGTAATACATGCAGAAGAAACAATGCTAACAGGAGATGCATCTTCACTGCATGGTATGGTTAATATCACTCAGGCTTATTAACCATCTTTGTTGTGACGTAAACTGAGTTTTTGTTTTAATACTCTAATATTATACTCCTCAATTATCCACAATGGTTTATTTTTTAATTGATTTTAATGTTTAATGTTAATGTACTTAGCACAACGTTAAATTGCTAATTAATTGGACAGGAATGATACCCACGTATGCATAAAGATGACTGAAAGCTTATTAGCATCTGCACTTGAAAGCCTCTTGGTTCTATTGCAATTAATAGGACATCCCACAGTGAGTGTTCTTGAGGGCTGTCAAGAAGGTGTTGTTATCGTCATAGTAAATAAGTAGCATGAATTTTACATTACTAAATGAGAAACATATGACCTTGTATTTGGTTGCTTAGCTGAGAGGCTCCGGTGTGTGAAATCAATTTCTGTCGAAACTACTGATGTAATTTAATGTTTTAAGTCTGATTTAGTTAGAAAATTGAAGCAGGTCTTTTGTTGTTTCCATGCTCAAAATCTAAATCATTCATAGTGTAATTTGACAAAGCCATTGGGGTTTGATTGAAGAGGTGGTTCAATTCATGTTCTTAAGAAAGACTGGCTCCCATCAGATCAGAACACTGAGGTGGTCACACATTTCAATACAAACAGTGCTTCAGTGTCAATCACTGCTGAAGCCCAATGGGAGTCATCCAGTATTGGGACTGTGGCCAGTGATTGGTCAACTAGGAAATGCAGTGGTTTACATATGCACGGGCATACTAAAGACTGCAGTCTAAAAGGAAATTTCTAATAAATTGCATTGAATTGGAAATTTCATATACATTGCTTCAATATTTATAAATAGCTTCACCACTTTTATTATAAATTCTGCCTGAGTGATATGACAATATCTTGTAAGAATGTTCATTCTATATTATGGTAAATTGTTAACTTTTGTAACGTAAGTTCAAAGTGCTGCTTATTAAAATGTGGTGCTTCATTTTGCCTTGTATGTTTCATTTTCTATGTATGCTGTATTTTCAGGACAGTACAGTGTTTTTCTGTATTTTCATTTGTTATGAGGCAAAAAATAAAGATGTTGTAACAATGTCCTCATATGATCATACAGACCTATGTAAAATTTATTTCTAAGGTTCAGAGGTTCTGGATCCATGCAGATATGATATTTGGAACATATTCATTTTGATTTTATGTCAAGCCAAAAATCCAAAATGTTCCCAAGTCTCACTTGAAACAGAGTTTCCAGTTTCCACTTGACACTTTCAATTTGGTTTAAAGCAGTAATGAAACATACATGTCACTTCTATGGCTTGAGATGGAGTCTTTTTAAATGACAAAAATTTCTCTAAAATGCTTCATCTTAGGAGCGTGTAACATGATGCTAAGGCTGTATTACCAAGATCCAGCTTTGAGTAGCAATCTGCAGAAATGTTTCCCTTCTGTGTGATTATATCTGAAGTTCCAAACGAAGATTCGGGAGGAGAACCTTCAGACAATCCCTATGCAATTTCCAAACCAAGACAAATCAATCCTGTCCACAGCTATGAAAATCGCACTTACCACTTCCTCTCCATGTCAGCTGTTCAGAGCATCCCTTCTCCATCCCATCTCCCCTCTTTCTTTTCCCTGTTTATGATGTTCACACAAGGGGTCAACAACTTAGGCCCAAGGTCAGGTGTGATCTCTTTTTCGGACTCTAGGCCAAATAAAGGTACTGCTATGACCAAACGTGACCTTCATGCTTTGAATTTATATCTATTCAAATATATTTTTTGCCACTGCATGCTACAAATTGATCAAATTTCAAGTGTCAGAGTGTTGGGTGTGGTCAAGGACAGAACCTTGGCTTGCTTCTGCGTATGAAACATTTGTAATTAACGTGTCTAATTGGCTTAAACAAACTGTCATGCACACACACGTGTATGAAAATACTGACAGCATGATGATCAGTTGATTAGCATGGCTACTGTCATCACTTTAAATTATGAATAAGAAATGATGGAAATGGAGATGGAAATGGGGACATTTTGCCTTTTCCCACCCCTGCAATCTCTCTGACGCCAGCCTTGAATGGAGTCTAACATGCATATTATTCCAAGAATCTCACTACTTCTGAGGCTGAATGCGTTTCCCCCTCCCTAATAACCACAGATGTTTATCATTTCGCTAAAGTCCTACAGAGGACAAACAATTATTAAATTGCTTCAAGTTGCAAACACACAGACGCACGAAAAGAAAGACAATCCTAGATTTAGCTGAAAGAGTGCAGATTGTTCATTCTTTGGATAAATTGGGAGCTCTGTTGAATATGTCAGTGCTTGGTTAAAATGTACCGAGGCTCACTTGTTGTTGCATTGTGTGGAGTTGGACAGGACCTGAGGAACATGGTGTGATGATCAACTGCAGTGAAGCTGGAACAACTTGTTGAAACAGGTTTCCGTGAATGTTGAATGGGTGTGCAGCAGAACCTTTACTTGCATGAGAGTGTTCCACAGAGGGTGATTTCACACCTTAGAGTCAGGAGTGTAATTACACCCCTTGGCTATGGACTGGGGTCATAAGCTCAGTCTTGTCTCCTCTTGAGTCATGAGAAGGAAGAGGGCAGCAATTCCGAACCTACAGTTGTAATAAACTTAAGCTAGATCCCGTTATGGCTGTCACTGTAATACTGTTATGGCAGTTGGGACATATGTTGTGCTTGTCGCTCGTGGCTAAGCTCATGAGTGAGATTCATAGGTAGGTAGGTACACATAAAGCAGTACTACCTTTTCAAGGCACAGGCTTCTGGTCAAATATGGAGGGGAGGAAACAGTCAAAGAATCAGCAAGAGCTTCAGATTCTTTTCTAAGAGGTTTTGTTGAGACAAAGCCTCCTTCAGTGGTGATGATACCCCCGTGATGGGGTATCTGCAGGAAGAAAAAAAAACAGGTGCATTGCAGGGGCTATAGTTGTTATAGTTATAGTTTTACCATATATCATGATGGTAGCTTGTTTCCAAGCAACAGAAAAAAAGTCTTCACTTGCAGTGGAACAAGGGAAACACAATCCGAAATGATACATAGCGTGCACAGAACACAGAACTCAGAACAGAAGTACACAGGCACTTAACAGCATCAACCCAGTTTTTCCCCATGTGTTTTAAATGCAAAAATAAAAAGGAAATGTATGCACATGCACTGCGGTCTTGTTCACTGATTTTTATCTTCTGCACCAAAGTAAAAAATATGTTCCAAATCTGTTTTAGGTTTAATGCAGTGTTAGACCCCTGGCTTTTCATCTTGTGCATGGCTGTTAACACAGCCACTGTCAGCCCTGTGCAGATGACTCCTGTTAGAGAATGACTCTGTGGCCACCTCATCAATTGTCTTTCTATGTGTCTATCAATGGTGTGGTGAAACTTTTGAAATTCTGCCTCTTGAAAGGCTGAGTGCTAGCCTTCAAGAAAATGAAAGGTTTTTTTCAGTGCTATCTGGGATCATTGTTTTCTCTCTTCCTTTACACCTATCCTACTCTTTAAAAAGTAATTAAATTCTGGTCAACTGCAAGTCATAGAGACCTCTATCAAAAGGGTTGCTGGCAATAGTGACCAATCATGTGTCTCCTTATCCTCCTAGGGGATTGACAAATGAAATGTACAGGACGTGAAACTTCACTCATTTAAATTCTATGCATGTTATTTATTTGTTTGTATTAATTAATTTAAATAATTAACCATTATATACATCATTATTTTGATGTTTACTGATTTCAAATGAGTTCTCATATTTTTAGCCTTGTCAAATTTTGTGAATGAGAAATTTCAATAAATTTGAATAAAAAAGATTGAAATTGAAAGGAAACAGTACACAGATCTCAATTCTATGGCAGAGAAAGGAAAACAGAGAGGGTGTGGAACATGAAAACAGTGGTTAATATTTAAAGATCTAATAATGTAGACAATTAGATTTTGAATATATTGTTAATTACATTAAGCATTTATGACTATTAATATTACCTTATCATGCATTTTGCATGAGAACATTTCCAGACCTGTTCCAGAGCACTACTTTCTCAGTGCAGAGGACCCACATGGGTATGGACAAATATTGGGATCCATCTGATATGGGCAAGGGGCCAACATGGGAATTGACATTCCTGAGAACACAGGAGTATCACCGGCCTACAATTTTCCACAAGAAGCTGCAGCCTAGCCTAGTCGAGCTTAGTTACCATGACGGACAGTTGACCCACTTTGCTAAGTTATTACGTGGCAGTGCAGAGAAATTACATGATGAAAGATTAAACAGGCTTATCTTTTTTTAAATGAGATTTTATAGTACTGACAGCAAAAAAAGAATAAAAATGCACTCGAAGTTGGCCAAGCAAGTACACCCCCCACCCCCACACACACAGACACACACACACACACACACACACACACTCCATTTGTTCTTTTTCAAAATATATTGAAAATTAAATACACCCATATAGAGTTGGCGGATTTTTGGTTACATGGGAATTATTGTGCATAAACTTTGATAGTTGTCTGAGTGTCACTTTTTCCAATACCACTTCCCACTCACTATTGCTTACAATATCAGGCTGTTTCAATATCACCAAGACGCATAGTTATTGTGTCCCCCTTCAGACTTCACTGTCCCCTTTTGTACTTTGCTGCAGGTGTGGGCAATTATGCCATACTTGGCTGCAGAAACAACCAATCAAAATCAAGGACATGGTCCTCTTTCATTGTGCATCCACTCCCTCTGGGACACACAAGTACTTTCTGCTGTTTAGAATGTTGGCGGAGGACTACCATGAAACTTCTGCTACACTTCAAAGATGAAAGGAAACAAGGATGTTAAACAGGGAAAGGAACCTAATCGCAAACACTACTGAATTTTGACGCCCTGCCACAGCTCCCTCTAAATAGATCTATATAGCTTTATTGGGAATATTTTCACATTAACCTCATTTAGAGGTCACGTGTCATGACAGTCATAAAACCCCAGAGCTGAAGGAGGGGAGAGACTTCCAGAATTAGAACCAGTACATTACATTATTGGTATTTAGCTGACACTCTTATCCAGAGCAACTTACACAGGTTACAATTTTTACATGTTACCCATTTATACAGCTGGATATTTACTGAGGCAGTTCTGGAGTAAGTACCTTGCCCAAGGGTACAGCAACAGTGCCCTGGCAGGGAATAGAACCAGCAACCTATCGGTTACAAGTCCTGCTCCTTACCACTATGCTACACTGCCACCCCCAGAATAACAATATCCAGCAGAATTAGGTATCCAGCATGTACAGGATGGTCTGTTTAACATGCAGTATTAAAATTTGTCTTTTGCTTGTCACATTTTCCCTGAAGTTTATTGCTCTTAAACATGAGAGAGCTAGTTTGCCAAGCACACTTTTTACAATCTTTTAACCAGAGTTGGGGAGAACTGGACACCAAAAATAGCAGTGCTTCATTTTCTGCGACTTTGATCTGATACGAAATGACAAAGGGGGCCGTGGAAGTGAAGTTTTCCTTTGCCCATCGTCACCGAATCCAAACGAATTATGAATTATCGACCTACTTTGAGGACAGACCAAAAACAGCTGGGGAGTTGCACTTTGAGATGGCCATCTCCACATGATGATTGAGCACCACTATTACACAGCAGAACTGTAGCCTTTTTTTGTCTGATTAGCCACACTGTTAGTGCACATTCTTCACTAATGGTGGACCAATCCACATGCAGGTCTTTGTTATTACATATTGCAAAAGCATATTGTGTGCTGCACACAGAAATTGCTGTGGCAGTGGGTTATATTTTTATTACAAATACGGAGGAAACTTGATCCTTTCAATTTTTTTCTCTTTTCCCCAAAACTGAAGTAGATTGCTCAAGGATGAAATTTTTTTTTAGAGGAACATATTGCCAGAGCATGACATTTCCATTTGTACTGCAGAGATTGGACATGGCATGGAAAAACATGTCTGCTGTGACTACATTTTCTCTGCATACATTGACCATACATTGTTTAACAAATTAAATCTTTAATAAAGTTTAGTTCTTCATACTGTGCAGCAACAGTTAAGCCAGCATGCTAGGGTACACTGATACTTTGGAATTAGAATTTTCAACATCTTCCAAAAACCTAGTTTTCATGTAGCAAACTTTAAAGTTTTCATTTATTACAACTTAGTACTATTTTATAATACATTTCTAAATGATAAATAAATAAATGATTGTTCTCTGAGTTCATAACATTTTGATAGGTCACAAGCAATGCTAATCTACCTCTCATTTTTCCTATGACCTGTTCTGTTGGGTGGGGTACTCTGCTTTTACTTGTAAGTCCAAAGGTAAAGTTTTTATTAAAATGTTTATCACATTTTATGGTAACTCAGGTGAGTTTGTAATATATTTGGTGTATAAGATTTCAATATATATTTTTTAAATAAGGAGAGTAGAAGATTTTCGTAAAACTAGACTTAGGAATACCCTAAGGGGCCCAGCTAATGCTGTCCAGCTTCCATGTCTATCAAACTTAATCAAAATTCCTTATAAAAATATTAACATTTTTTCCTGGCTCACTGCTGTTGATGTATTTGGTTAATTTTACGAGTAATGAGAAAGAACAGAATTGGAAAGATTGACAGACTCTGCTCAACTCCACATGAAATTGAAAAAAAAAAAAATAGAGCTCAAACTCTCCCTTGTGTTCATTTTTAGACGTGGCTCCACTTAATTTGCTAATCGTAGCATATGGGGGAGGGTGGGGGTGAGGGAGGGTTGGAGGCTGCTGTATCATGGAGCCCTCTGAGGCAGTGGCTTATGGTAAAAACGGTTGACAGGCAGAACACATTCTTGCTTTTGGGTCACTCTGTGTTCCGCTGTTCCTGCGCTATTCTCTCCTCCCCTCCTTCTGGAGATGTGCCTGTCACGTTTGCTCTTGTTTATTTTTGCTCTTGGTATCCCTTTGAATTTCTTCACTTCTAGGCTCTCAACCAACAGCAGAGAGGAATGAGGGGGCTCTGGTGTTCTGCACTGCATAGTGGATAATCAGTTTATCGTGAAAGAACAAACCTTAATCTAGCAATCTAGCAAAGTTTTTTAAGGCTTTCATTCTGTATGCTTGTTCATTTTTCACCATAGCAGGTACCTTTATCTGGCTTATATGGTCCATAGCTTACATATCGCACATTTATACTGTTAGATATTTACGGAAGCAGGTACACTTACGTTTGTTTCCTGAGAATACAACAGCAATGTTCCACCTGTGAGTTCCACCTGCAGCCTCCTGGCTAGAAGACCAATTGCATCACATGGGCAGCAGTGTTTTACAGTGGTTAAGGAGCAAGTCCTGCCACCAGAAGTACACAGAGCCAATACAGAAAATGTACTCTGTCTTAAGCATGCCTCTCTCCTTTCATAAGTGTTCTCAATTGATTGTTGGCAACGTGGAAGGAGAGAATGTCCTGTGAGTAAATGAACAGTCATAAACATTGTGTTCTGTCTCCTTGATATGTTGGACATGAGAGTAGAACTCCCAATGAGCAAGGGCAGACCCACCTCACTTACCGATAATGGCCATTTACCCTCTTGGAACAATGGCAACAAATCCATTGGTTGGTTAATGGCTAGTTTAATTTATTTATTTATTTTTTTGAGAATGCTTAACATGCCAGTTAATTTAATGCAGACTGATTGAATGCACTTCTATACTAAAATCCAGTAAGGTTTTAGGAGTTCACAGCTATAACTTGATCATAATAGCTTGGACCAGATTGTTTAGAACTCAGACAACTTCAGAGATAGCAAAGCAACATGATCATGTGTTTGCTGAGGAAATGAGAGTAAGTATTTTGTATTCACTTGCACTGAGGAATTTGCAGCTAATTTATAGTCACAACTGGTTTATTAACGCCAGTGCTAATAAGATTCAAGGCTGCTGAGGGATCCATTCACAGTTATCTAATTGTCTATTCTACAGGAATGATTAGGTAATGGGTAGCAAAGTCCGTAATCCCATTAGTGCTGCCATTTTCTTTTCAGAAGCAGAGAGTACTGAGCATAAGCAATGTCAGAGTGGAGTTAAGCGGGTGACTCAATCCTCACACCTTTGTGTTTGTCCTTAGACTGTCACACTGAGGCAGGGCTGACCTTTTGTCTCTTTCAAACCATTAAAAGTTTTGGTAAAACTGAAAAAAAATTAATTAAATCATTTAAAGAGGTAACATTTTTAAATTTTGTTTTACATGCTTATGAGCAAAGGGCAAATAGGAGGATTGACTACACTCTGAAGTTTCTCTGCAGGACACATTGCAACTGGAACATAATGTAATGAGAGTAAAAACATCTCTGTGCCACCCTCCTTCCAACATAAATAATCAAATTACATACAAACATACATAAATAACCATCACTTTCCGAATGACTTCCCCTTAAATTTCAGTTATAATGAAATTTGGTTTCCTATCCATTTTAATTGACCTTGTAATTTCGGTCTCCACTCTCTCCACTCTCATGGTCTCAAATCACAGCTCCCTCTGTACAGTTTCTGGGCTCACTGTGGGAGCCCCGTTTGTTTTATTCCCATGCACAAGAATGTATTATAGGTGCGTGTGGTATTAATATAAAAATTCCTGTTGCTAATAACATTGGCAAAACTGCAGAGTGGACTGTTGTTAAAATTAAGTATGGTGGAGATTATTTTGAGAAGGAACACACACTTGTCATCCGAGAAATGAGCAAGACCTTAAATAGAAGTTTGATACAGGGAACATTTCATCATGCGTGGCACTTGTACAGCAGGGGGATCGCTTTGTGTTTTTTCGAGCTCAACTTGGTCACACATGAGTCTCCATTCCTTGCAACAGCAAAAACAGACCCAGGAGTAAACAGGACTGCCTACACACTTTTCTTTTCTTTCAGAGTTATGCAACACATTTAATATGCACTCAGAACTTGCTAAGGGCAAACATTTACATAAAAACTTGTGTAATGTGTTTAATTTTAGGTAATAAATGTTTATAAATCACCTTTGTGTAGACCATTGGCTTGGTGTGTGCTTGGTATGTTTTAACTGAACACTATCAGGGGAATTCACTCTCAGATAAGAATTCAGCATATTAATTTCCCATTACAGTTCAGTCGACATTTTGAATTCATTTTATAAACATTTTCAAGAGGACAGCCATAAATGCCCTTTACATAGTGGAATTCCATGTCAGTACGGTCTTCTGTGCACAGTGGCTTTCTGATTTTCAGACTCCAGGTGAAAAGGCTTAATTCCCCAGGAGTTAAAAGGTAAATGCAGGTAAATGGCAGCTTTGTCACTGGTGCCATGTCACAGACCGAGAGGACAACCGAATGAACAAGCGTTGCCACAGGTGACCATCCACCCCTCACAGATGTAAATTCTAATTGCTTAATTATTCCAACAGCTATCAAGCCTGAACCACATATGTGACAGAGGCCATACAATGAGTTAGTCTCTGTGAGAAGCTGAGGAGGGACACAAAAATGGTACAGGCAGAATCTGAATCAAAAGCAAGGGGGTCTGTATGCATAGTGACAGAGCTGGGGGAAGGAGCAGGGAAAGAGCCAACTCAAATGTTTTAAATAAATTTATTTATAATAATTACTTGTAATACATTATTTGTAATACTAGAGGGTCCCACCAAACCTCATCCTCAGTTCTTCATCAGCCTGGCGAGGAAAGGTCTGTGACCACATGTCCCTGCGGGACGCAGTAAATGCAGGCTGTCTGGCAGAAGATTACAAAGGATGATGCTGCCATGCCACAAGATTTTCCCCACACTGTATTGCAAGAGGAAATATGAGGTGTGACCTTAATGAAAATACGTGGCCTGATAGAAACCAAAACAAGATGGATGTTCTGTGAAGTTTTGCTCATGTTTCTTTCTTTGGAGCAAAGCGCTGTGTTTTGGACATTCTGTGCGTTATTTCATATACTTGTGTTGTGCAGAATTTATAACATTATTACTTTGCATTTCATATTTACAAAATTGGAAGTGTGTACATAAATACTTTTACAGTAAATCAGTAAAAAAAAAAGTATTCTTCGGCTTGGAATTCTTGCTGCTTTTGTAGTTTTGTGTGTAGCCAGCTGAGGGGAAATGAATGTTGCTCTTGCTATCATAACATGTTCACTTGCAGCAATGCAATTTTTGATTAGTGTCATTCTTGTGTCAGAAAAAATAGGATTAAAGAAAAAAGTGTTGTTAGCTAGCGTATGTTGTATGCTAGCGAAATTTCATTTCTGGGCATCTATTTGGCATTTTGAGAGTTTTAGAGCATTTTGTGACTGAAATGTGTGATTTTGCAATATGCAGTATGAGTTCTCAGGGTTGTGGTAATTGTTCTGAGAAACTGAATAGTTTGTGAGCCATTAATAGGGAGACAATGAAAAATACTACGGAAGACCCAGATTTTGGAGTTATTTTTGAGATCAGTCGTTTGTTACCAGCGAGGCACTGTAGGCCGACATTATGCTTCAATAGGTCACATGTTGTGAGTGGATCTGAAAGCTGCCTCTTTGATCACTGCTAAGCCGGAGCTATAACGCGGAGGATGTTGGTTTTGGGTCGGGTTCAAAGGAGATCCTCAATCTGGCGCTTTTAATGCAGCCTCACGCGCTCGGTGTCCTGTTGCAGCAGGCAGCCGAACCGACGCACGAATCCTCTTTGAAGCGTGAAGAGAGCACTTCTCTCACAGCCAAAAGGGCCTTGTAAGTTTCGCTGCATGAGAGCAATCCACCACATAAACGCATGTTCATATTAACATGACAGCTGCTGGCAGCCCTCAGCCTGACTGACTGCCTTTGTGCACCTGGATGAAGCGCACAGGGCATGGACAGTGTCATCCCACCCATTCTCTCTTCCAGGTGTCTCTGGGGACATGACCAGGCAGGACATCTTCAGCCACTCACTACAATGATCCAAACACTGTACTCAGCACTCTGTGGTACCATGTTATTCTAATGCTTTAGACATGTGGAGGTAGGTCACTAGACTATG
This sequence comes from Megalops atlanticus, assembly GCA_019176425.1. Lineage (NCBI taxonomy): Eukaryota > Metazoa > Chordata > Actinopteri > Elopiformes > Megalopidae > Megalops > Megalops atlanticus. Next base: position 21,688,518 of record CM032893.1, read on the forward strand.
GAATGAAGCCAAGAAACTGATACTGGGTTTCAATCAAACTATTAGCAAATTACCCTGGAGCATTTGGAGTGGAGGTGAGGGGGAGGTAGATTATAAGTTTGCATCGAAGCAAAACTACAAAAACTCTGGATAGCGTCCTGCTGAAACATGAAACGAAGATCCAAGATGTTGACATATGCACAGCACTATGGCAATACAGGAATCTGAGAGCACATTCCTTAAACGGCTTATTAATGGATGTAATGAGATATTTGAGAGATTGTTTTTAGTGGCACAAATGCCACCGGTAAAACTGGAGTTTCTCAATTTTATTGTTAAACTACATTATTGCATAATTAATAATTATTTATTGTGAAAATGATATTGCTATAATCAATTACAGTTATCAGTATTATTGCTGCTGTGTTTTTATAAGAACTTTACACTATTGCCAACTTACACATCAGTGGTAGTCATTTTCCAAAGTAGAGTACAAAATTACAACCTAGCACCATTTATCAGCAGAGAGGATGTTCCTGTCAACAGCTGGGGCCCAGAATATTTGGTGTCTCATATCTGACTATAGCCTACTTTACTATGAAAAATGTTTTGTTACCTTATAGCATCTTACTTATTCTCTTTTTTTGTAAAAGGACATGAGCCTTTGATAAATACAAAGACCATCTCTCCGCATGTTTTCTATCATGCTGTTCCTTTCAAAATGCTTTCTGATTCTGGGTTTTTTTGTTATTGCCTGAAAGGCTGGAGTCAGACTGATATTTCGTTCAGCATTGACCACTTTCTCTTTAGAGAGCAGGTATGCCGTTTTATTCATGGAGGCATGGTCTTGTGGTTTTGTTCTTTCTGCTCCAGCAGTGCTTCTGTTGGAAGTGACCCCTCAATGTCTGAAAGGGGTGTAAGATGATGCACCACGCCACGGTCAACCCGGCTTTTATCATCTTCTTTCTCTCCCCCCTTTTTTATCTTCTTTCGTCGTTTCATCGCCCTGCTGGAGTTCAGACGTGGGATACAAAGCAAAATATGTGGTGGTGGGACACATCCCAAACAGGAAATGGCAAACATCAGTGTCTTGTCTTCTTTTAGGGACAATCATGGAGCCCCTGCATAGCTCTGTAACGCTGGTCTCATGGTGTGTTTTTGGAGGTAATGTTGAGGATATTGGAGCAGACAGGAGTAATTATGCTTGTGGAACAAAAAAATTCATTTACCCAGCATGTACAATGTAAGCACAAAGGATTTAAAGTGAGATACTGAAAAGCAGGGCCAGCATTTTAAAAAATCCCAAGCCTTTGTCAAGTCTGTGTCAAAGTTTGCCATTATATGCCAGTTTTTGCTTTATTTTCACAAAAAAAATATAATTAAGTAGTGCTCACTCTACTCAAGCAGTCCCTCAAATATTTTAAACATGTTGTGCAAATATTAAAAACTGTGTGGCCTGACAGTAATTTTTTGTCAAATGCATCATAACCGCCTTCATTTTTATATATTGGGATTATAGGGATTTTTGACCACTAATCTGATTGCATACTGCCTTCCTTTTACAGAGCAATAGTGGTATTTGCATTGGTTTTTTTTTTTACATCAGAGATAAGCTTGAGAACACTGTGGGCATGTGCTGATGTCATCATAACCCCTTTCCTTTGTGTGACCCTACATCAACTAAAGATGTAACATGCTTGTGGTGTATAGACTTTGGATCTCTTCATTAGATGAATTTTGGAGAATTAGGAGACAAAAACAGATCCAGGGAACAGTAACTCATCGATACCACTGTACTTTGCCTGATGTAAATTACAACCTGGACTTTGGCTCCCCCTGGTGGATTACTGCTCTTGTTGCAACCTGGGCAGATGTGCAGGCGAAGTCTCTTGAAATTCTGTTTGAAAGAATCCAGATTCAATAATTCAGCACGTCAGTCTTTACCTTACCATAGTTACCACAAGTGAAGTTACCACAAGCCAATGAAGCCATAGTGGTTTGATTAAACATGTCCTATTTCACTCCTTCAATTTCATTCTTTATATTTATTTAATAATGTAATGTAATGTAGCGCGGGCATTACCATTGTGTTAGAAAGAGTGAACTTTGGGCTTGGTGCAGACAGTGGGGCTGCTGTTGTATGTTAGGAAAGTATATAAACAAACTTCTAGGCAAACTTGGGGAATATATGCATATTTTAGTATTGTTAACAAGTTTACTTCCATGTTTTCACCTCCCAAATAGGGATTAATCATGTTCACCATCCTTGTTATGAAGTGTCTTTTACTGTTAGTGGTGCAAGAACCTTTGTGGCAATTTTGTGCCAGTATGTAATACCAAGTGCAGTGTTATTGCTGGCCTCCAGAGAAAACAGTCCATTCTCATACAGTAGCACCTGCTATTGTGCCCATCCCAGTTCTACCTCACCTGATGCAATGCTAGTAGCCAGTGGCAGCTGCAGAGGAATATACAGGAGAGGCGGAGAATTAATATGTGGTCCCGTATTTTATGACCCTCCAAATGTGTACTTTCTTCATTAGATAACTGTCCTGAACTTGCTTTGATTGTTGTGCATGATTAACAAAAATTCCAGCTAACCACTTACTTAATCATGAAAAATAGTCTGTAGCAGGTCAGCAAATTTCTGCCTCTCCTGTTTCTTGCTTGTGGGCTGCCACTGCTAGAAGCTTCCATAACGTTCACACCCCAGACACAACATGAAAACATTCCAAGGCTATTTCAACTTTCAACACTAGATGGCAATCTAGGGTTACAGATGCCAGAGAAATCTTTTCATAAGTATAAATTTTCTTGTATAAGTAATAGCAAGGACACCCGTCTTCAGAATTTCTTAACTGCATGTCAGATATGTCAGAGCAGCTTATTTGTCAAAGTGCTGGCCATTGGAAAGGATAAACATTCTCACTAGTACCTGCCCACACAGAATGTTCTCCCTGTTTCTCAGTTATCATGGAACATGTTTATGTACCCATTAAGCAGTACTGGCACTGTTTGCAATACCTTTAGGTCCTTTTGGATTCTTCCCAGTGGAATTTCGACATTATTTAGCTCAGTTTGTCACTGTATTTCTGCTGAGAGTTTCCTTTTTCTGCTTCAAAATGGCCAGTGGAGCCCCAGCATTAGGACCCTCTGGCCTCAGTTCAGACTGTGAAACTGTCACCTGACACCAAAGGCTTTATGATTATGTTCCATTTTAAGTCCACACTACCTTAGATTCATTTTACAATTGAAATTGAAAGATGGTGACTATTGAGACAGATCTGCTTCTCTTTTCAGCTTTGCTTCTAAGTATGTTTTATTCTGACATCATGTAACCCTTCAGAAATTAGTAAGACTCAAAGGTCAGTGTTCTCAAGAACTGAGGGCAACGGTGAGGGATCTAATCTGATTTCTATTTTTCTTACATTTCTTGTGCCAGGAGGAAGTGATGTGTTGTGGTTGCAGAGTATTTCACAATATTTGAGGTGTTCTTCAATGTTTGCCTTTTATGGACAACAGATCCATTTTCTCTCTGATGACTCATCTCAAATAATGTCAGGATTTTTTCCATGATCAAATTTCTTATTTGCTTGTAAATCATATATAGTGTGCATGGGGTATAAATACCCAGTTCTTATGTTCATACTAACTATTCTCAGAAAAAGAATGTGTCCCCAGGACCAACTGTAGTCCTTGTGTAAAAAGCATTTCTTGAAAACCTGGGAACATAACCTCTCTGGAAAAAAACTATTGGGCTTTCTTCTTTATGGAACCATATTACATACCATAGCGTGTGTGTGTGTGTGTGTGTGTGTGTGCGCGTGTGTGTGTGTGTGTGTGATACACTGCATTAGAAAGCAGGCTGAAATGCTTTGAAATGCCTGTGCCTAATATTTCTATATATGAAGCTCTGGGGTCAGGGTATAAGCCCTCATTGCACAGTGAACCCAGGAGTGATTGATGATCACACACATTTTGTGTGTGCAGTGGTGTGGGAGTGATTTTACAGCACAGAATGAAATATTCATGTATGCTAAATTGTTCTCATTCTTTGGTTTTTGGAAGAGGGGAGTTGTATATGTATGTGAGTGGGTGGGTGGGGGGTTGCATCTTGTGGCTGTTTGATGTTTTATGCTTTTTTGCCATTAGTGTAATGCATAGAGTCTTGGGAATGGCTGCAGATGCCTGAATCAGCAAAAGCATTTCAATGGAGAGCAGATTCTAATGCTCTCCAGTGACATATAATACTGGGCTTTTCTCTCTTGCTCTTTATTCTATAGCTATGTAGAATCCAGCCCACATCTGCACGGTGCATAGTTTCTTGATTATTAGAGTATATTGTGCTTTATGCCAAAGTTCTTAAGAATTATTCAAAGTGCATGAAAACCGTCAAGAAGTTTGTGATGCAGTGATGGAAAAGAACAGGGACGGGGACCAAAATGGTCATAAGTGCTGAGAAGACTCATAAAATGTACTCTCAGTTTCACCTTTCATAAACCTGTCAATCCTGCAAGAGCCTTTTTTTATCCGTAGTATAATTACATAGCACGCTGACGTGTGAAATCCTCTTATTTTTGAGCCTGTTTGATTTTTTTTGTGCAACACCTCAATATGAACAGCAGCACAGAAAAGGCCTCAATGGGTGCCAGAGAAAAGGATTTTTTTTCTCTAGATATTTTAATAAAGCCCTGGGGCTGGGCCCAAACTGGGATGTTCTCTCCTAATTGAATTGATTTAGGACAAAAGCAGCTCTGTGCAGTGGGAAACCAGGCCATCCCCTGAAAGGACAAACTATAACTAAGGGGTTTAGGGGTTGTCTTCCAAGACATCTTGTGACCCAAAATCTTTTACTTTTAAGACAATTTCTTTGCATCATCAGAGAAACAGTTGTTGGAGAATATCTTTATTCCACTTCGGATAAAGCTCAGGGCTCATGTAATGTCTCAATATATAATGAAAATATATGATTTTTCCCACACTTATTATTCATGTCATTTGGAACCTCCAGGTGGGAAATAGAAATAGTACTGTGTGTCCGAAGTCAGAAAGCATTATTATAGGTAAAATGCAAAAAAAGCAATAAACTAAACATCTCAGTATGCATAGTATTTTCATGGAAACAGCAGTATCAACTTTGTGTGGGAACACTAAAACCTACTATTTGAAATATTTTCTGTATTTATAAAGATGTATGTGCACAAATGAAGTCTAACCTATATTTTGAGCACATAGGGTGGTCAGGCAATAGACATTTCTACCAAATAACAGGATTTCCTGAACATGTGAAGATACCATAGATAGTGGTAAGGAGCAAGACTTGTAAGGTTGCTGGTTTGAATCCCTGCTGGAGCACTGCCATTGTACCCTTGGGAAAGGTACTTAACCCACAATTGCTTCAGTAAATGTTCAGCTGTATGAATGGATAAAACTGTAACCTCTGTAAGTCACTCTGGATAAGAGCATCCGCTGTATGACAATAATATAATGTATATGGCTTAACAGGTCCAGCCAGACTCTTTCACTGACTGTAGTTCTCAAATGTTTATTGTTTATTGAAAGTTTACTGGACGTAAAGCTTTAAGTAGACATGCAGTATTTTGATAGTAGACAATGGCTTGACTGAGCATTGATGGCTTGCAAGAGGATGATCTTTGCTTGGAAATGGAAGGCCATGTGTTTGAAGGCTCCTCCCCTTTCTCACAAAGTCTTCTCTTCCCAGCTGCAGCTGTCAGGAGCAATGCCTTTGAAAAAGGGAAATTTGCCATGCTATGGCAACAGATGAATTTAAGGAAGAGGTTACACATACTGTACACCCACACACACACACACACACACACACACCCTCAGTCTTCGGGGGTTATCATGCTCCTTATAAGGAAGGGCTGAAGGCAGTGGGTTGCCAGATGTTACAGCTCTTCATGGGCGGGGCTGGAGGCGAAAGGAAGCAGGAGGAGATTTTTGCAGTTGGGTTTTGTTCGTTATGGCCAGGGATGTCTAACCGAAGAGGTGTATGTTTTGACAGCTGAGGGCATCTGTTCTGATCAGATAAGATGAGATGCACTGTTCACACAGTTTCACAAATGAGCTTGCATGTGTGGGTGTGTGTTCTCTGAATTCGGTGGCCATGTTGTTCAGTCAAATCCTACCAGGCTGATTGCAGCTGGACATGTGCAGCCATGTGAATGAGGGGTGTTATCTGTCATTTTGGTTTGTAAACAGACAGAGATTTGAAGTACTGAACATCTGTGCTTCTGTTTTTTGTATTGTTACGTGCTGCGCGTTTTGTGCACTCGCGTTAGTCCGGGCCGCGTATGTTTTTCTCCCCCCCCCCTCCTTTCACAGGTATACAGCTGCGACTGCGCCGCGCACCTGTCCATCTCCGTTGTGCCGGATGCTGTGCCCCCTGGTGCTCCGCCTCCTCGTTCCGTCTGGGCCAACCGGGGATTAGGCGCCAGCCTTTAAAGATGCCCGGACCGACACGACGAGAGATTCATCCTCGTTCTTGTGCTTCGGTATAATATTGTGATTCCAAACTTGACTACTAGTGTATCGACCTTGTGTTCATAACCTTCGACTACGGTTCTGGATTGTGTTTTGGCTTTGTTGCGCACGGCGGGTTCGTGGGGAGTAGGACAGGTAAGAAGGGGATCCCCCGTGTTGCTAGCCTCGTATCCTGTATAGGGTTAGGGTAGGGCGAGTGCCACCCCCTGTAAGTTCGGTTCATAGGCAGTTAGTGTAGACAGGGTTTTTGTTTGGCTCTGCCACCTTTTTGTTCGAAGGTATTCCGGTGTTGGTGAAGGTAGGCAGGATTGTTCTGTTTTGTTAGTTTCTTTTCGTTGGCACCGCCCAGCGTCCTCTCCCCCGTTCCTTGTACATAATTGTAAATAACTAAATATTATTTACACAGTGTAGGTAGTGTGTAATTTCTCTCTGCGGATCACTCTGAGTAATTGGGTGATTTGCAGTGGCACAAAACACAAATCTTGCTCTTGCCAGAGGATACAGGCCTGCAGTGTAAGCCTGTTCAGAAGGCCACTGTGTAGGTGCTTACGGCATTTCCATAGCCTCTTACCCCTGTGCTATGCTGCCCTTACCCCTGCCCCACCCTAGCCTTACATGGAAATGGATGCACAGAGAGCACTGCACCCATCCTTCATTTCCTGCAACGCAGCAGGAGACACCCTGGTCTGCGCTGTCAATGTCAGTAGAATGTTGGGGTGGCCCTCCTCCCACACAAGGTGGAATGCAGGAGGCACAGCAAGGTCGTGTGTGTGTGTGTGTGCGTGCGCGTGTGTATTTGTTTCTGTGAGCGTGTGTGTTTGCGTGAGAGCGTGCATGTGTGTGCATGTGTTTAGAAGCTTGCATGACACATTTTTCTTGGCAATACAGACTATAGCTGCAGCAAGCAGACCTTTTGCATTCTAAATGGTTTGCCCCTGTTATGATGCTCCTCTCCGTCCTGAAGGTGGCGGTAGTGATCCGGTGTATGACCTGCCGGTGGCTGGGCCTCTCCCCACAGCTGCCATCGATTACACACCTTCCTGCTGTAGCACATAAGACACAGAGGAAATTAAGAGGAAAAATGTCTGGAAAAAGTAATCTCAGAGAGCATTTTCTTTGGCTTTCATCTCAGCGAATAAGACAGATGAACTTCGCAATCAGAGATCAGTTCCCTCTCTCAGGAGGTTGTGCCTTTATTTCGTGTCGCCATACAGAATGGAAAGAATTCTGGAGCGGCGTGGAAGGATTTCGTAATGTGACCTACTTTCACATCCTCATTCTTTCCTCTTTTTTTTGGATCAGCTTTTCATGCTCTTGTTTGTTCAGCAGTTCAGCAGTACAGTATGTTTAAGAGGGCTGGCAAGCATATCTGGGCTTTTTGTGAACTTGTTTACCAAAAATGATACATATTTTATGATTTTTAGTAGAAATGTTGTAATCTGTAATGAAATCTTCAATGCCACATATTTGCCATTTCAGTCAAAGACAAACTTTGATTAGTAACTCAGCCTTAAAACCTTTTTCACATAAAAGTAGTAGTACAGTATATACATACTAGCATGTATATACCACATGCATATATGTTTGTGTGCATGCATGTGTGCATGCACATATGTGTGCATACATGCATGCATGCATGTGTGTGTATGTGTCTGTGTGCATGTTTGCGTGTGTGCGTGTGCGTGTTTGTACAGTAGCTGGACTATTTGCAAACGGGCAGTGTGGACAGTATGCCTGATATCTGGTAGCCTAGAGACCACCCCTGAATGTGGGACACTAATGTTCAGAAATAAGCCTTGTTTTTGTCCTCCCTGTCTGCATTGTCTACCGACAATCAACATATCTGTTAATGGTGAGACAGCTTGCCAAAACATCCAATACACCTCATGACAAAAAGTAAAACTCATCTTTCTGACTCTCTGGAAAAAACAAAGAATCTTGAATCTCTCCTGAATATTTTATAGAGAGAAAAAGAGAGAGACAGACAAGCTGTCTGAGTCCCTGGAATCTGCCCTCCTTACCCAACCCAGGGCTGTTGTTTTTGCCCCCAGTGCCCGCTCTCTGACTGCCCCAGATTATCATCCAATCATTAGAGGGGCGTCAGGCTAGACACCCTCATTCCTTAGAGAAACACAGGAAGATTTGATTTTCTGAAGTGGGAGTGGCTGTGCTCTGCAGCACAACCAGACCCTGCCCGCCCTCTCCCCTGTCCTGTCTCTGCAGTGGAAATAAAAAGCATGTTATATAACTGACACACTTCTTTTGAATCCATTTGCTGAACTGAGACTCCGCCCACTTGCTCTGCTGCAAGGATCTCATTGGCTGGGTTCATGTACACAAGATTTGAAAAGCCGCATTGTTTATTTTTGTGCTACTTGTTGTTTTCCAGTTCTTTCTGTGTCGGACATGATGTATTTTTGGACTTCACAATCTGATGAATGTTTTATCTTTGTTTGTTTGGAGTGGGGTGAGGTTATCCTCCAAGTTGTGATTCATTGTGAAAATTCATTCATATTTCTGGCATATATCCAAAATACTACTACAGTGTGTCTGTGTGCGTGCGTGCGTGTGTGTGTGTGCGCGTGCGTGTGCACGTGCGTGTGCGTGTATGCGTGTGTGTGCGCGTGTGTGCATGAATGTGCATGCGCCTGGCACGGGTTTTTCATGAATAATTGCCGACCCATTTCCAGACAGACACTGGTAACTCCAGGTCTGAAAATCCTAATCTCCTCGTTTCCCTCACAGGGTCTCTGTGGTAGGAACAGGAAACAGCTCAAGGAGAGTGGGCATCTCTTATGCCCGTCCAGCTGGCTAAGGAAGGAATCAGCAGGATCCAGATGTGCCGTGCTTTCCTCTACCACTGCCGGCTGGAATACAGAACAAATCTGCTTTGCATAAATGCTTCCTATATGTGTATCACATATACTTTTGAAATCCATTGCTAGTGGTTGCCTGCTCTTGTTCAGTGACAGACTTTGCTTTCTTGTAGCATGGATAGTCTTTGCTTGTTTTAATAGAGCACACTCATTCTGATTTTTTCCCTTTCACACACAAATCTCTGAAACTCACCAAGGGTACATGTGCAAAACGTATACCACCAGAGTGAGTTAACCAGACATACAGAGCAATATTGTGGGTATGTTTTCTTTCTTGTAGGTTCTGGGGTGATGAGACCCTGATAGCTGTGCCAATAAGACAAAGCCACCTTATTCCTGCTATATAGAAAGGTCCTTCAGTCTAATCTCCCTGTGACCCCCCCCCTCCCCATGCAGTTTATCCCTAACCGTCAAGGTTAATGTTTCACCTAACTCTGCTTCAGAAATACGTCTTCCTTAATATGAAAAGGAAGATGGCATGTTGGAGCGGTGGGGGTGGCAAAACCATCTGTGGTCCTTTTATGGTCATCTTTAATTGAAGATATGACTCCTGGGGAGGAGGGAGTGCTTTCTGCCTCCATGTCCAGTCTTGTCATGCCGGGGTTGAGCATGTCTCTCCCCCCAGGCAGAGGGCAGACGGTGGGCCCAGCGCAGCTGCTGCCTCCTTCCTCTCAGAGCAAACTGCAGAGAGAGCTGTGCAGAGGCCACACCCACCGGCCCAGTGCTGGCCGCCGCCCCCAGGCAGACACGCAGCCAATCAGGCATCTTCTGCCTTATAAGGCCAGCTGCAGCTCCCGCGCTCAGACAGGCTGAGGCGGGAGAGGAGAGGAGCGAAAAGGGAAGTGCTTTCTGCTCTGGGGAGGACAGAAATACTCCTACGAGTAGTGGGAGATGTTTTTACATGCATCTGGATGGGGGGGGAATTTAGAAAGGGATTAACATAAAAGGATTGCTTCACTGTGTGTCCCAGTTTTATAAAAGGCATTGAAAGAACAAGGTGTGTTTTCAGAAGGGTGAGGTCTTGCAGCAAGCATGACTGAAACTGTCGTAGACACAAGTTCCTGTATTTGTACTGTAGTCATGTGCAAAACGTTTTGACACACCGGCTTGTCTGTCAGCATCGGTGTAGATTGGAATTTTTGAAATGCCAGCACAGTATCTCTACCACCACCCACACCCTCCTCCTGTGTTTAATTATAACGGTGGCAAAACCACCGAGAATCACCTTGGCTGATGTGTGTGTGTGTGCGTGTGTGTGTCTGTGTCTGTGTCTCTGTCTGTGTGTGCGTGTACGCTTCGCAAATCTGCACAGCCCACCCGCCTGTGAGATGTCTTCCAGTAATCGCCACACTGTCATCTGACCAACTGCAGTTTTGAGTTACATCTGGGTTAACAAGGGAAATAGTGGTGGCAGCGGGAATGCAGTCCTTATTTGTACAAACGCCAGACCTACAAAGCCATCTCAGACTAGCACGTTTAGTCTCTTCAGTTGGTTAACAGAGTCGTGGAAGGCATGCATTGTTCTTTACAATGTTGTTCAATCTGTCATTTCGACATCTCTGTCATTTCATCTTTGTTGCTTTGGTGAATGTGGCAACCACAAATGCTGACATTCACAGTCAGTGATTCTGTGATTTTCAGAGCCTTCACCTGTTTTTGCTTTACCTTGAAATCACACAGGACAGGCACACAGGACTTCCTTTGTGGTCAGCTTGCTGCCTGCTTAGTGAAGGCCTCCAACTGCAAAATAAGTCATCAACCGACTTCAGAGTTTCCACTCTGACAAAAACAATGTTTTTCGTTACAGGCTGTGGTGAATTAGTGGTTAATGCTTTTGGGAACCGACATTCAAGCCTGTATCAAGGGTTTCTGCACACAATTGTTGGAGTTTTTTCTCAGTAATTTTCCATTCACAGATTTCTGAACTATACTGAACAAAATGCCATGCTTTTTATATATAGCAAGCATATGAAAAGACTTGAGTATATGAAAAATGCTTGTGAACTGATGCAAAAGTATGTTTGTCAGACCCAGAGAGATTGTGAGTTTCCTTATAGAGATTCACATAAATCCTTTTTAAGACATGGAAATGAGCATTGTTACGGTACAGAGGCAAAGCGATTTGCCCACTGACTCCTCCCCCAACAGGTTCCTCTTGTAGGCCGGGTTACACTCGAGTTCTTCTCCAGGAAGTGCTGGCCAAGCCTGCTGGGTTTCTTCTGTCCTGGGTAATGGAGCCTGACCCCAGGGCGGGGTTACCCACGTGACCTGAATGGTGTTACATCACTGTGACATCACCGGGTTATTTTTAGCACTCGTATATAAGCGCAGGGTGCGAGAGCGTTGATCTTACAGTCAGGTCCGTGCCGTTCTCTCTGAGGAAACATTGTGTCACATTCATTTCCTGTTGGAGACACCATGAGCGGCTCACAGTCACTTTCTTTTAGTTTATTACTACAACCTAACCAGTGACTTTCCTTTTTCAGACATGCTTTGAATGCCGAATGCAAAGTGCCTGCCTGTAACAATGTAATCACATATGTTTTAGATGTCAGGCATCTAGCTTTCCGCACTTTCGGTGCTTCTGACAATGGTAGATGTTATCAGAACACTACCTTTGTTTTCTTCCTACCAATACACAAGAGTTCAGAACAACAAGCATGTATGAAGCACTGCATAAACCATTCCAGTTTCAGTTTTCATAGTTTCTGCCTGATCACAATTGTGATAAAATGTGAAAAAGGTCAGACGGTTTGAAAAAAAAAAAAAAAAAAAAAAAGTGCTTAAAGATTTTGAAATGAAACAGAATGAAAAGAATGTTCCTGAGTGTAGCCAGTTACCAGTATTGGCTGGTACTGTGAGGTGTATAAAGTGTCACAGTTACCCATGGAGATTTTGGCATCTTAGCTCAGGGCACGCCGCAGCTAACCTTCCCACGGTTTCTTTGGACTGGACCTGCCTCCTGTGAGTCTCCCCCTCCCCCACCCAGGGCTGCCCTGGCACGGAACCTGTCCCTGTCTGCAGGGTTCATGTGCTCACACACTGGTGTGGGTCCCTCCACTGTGCAGAGAGCAGAGGCATGCACAGTATAGTGCATGTATCAGAATCTGACCCACTTCCCCGGAGTGGAAACGCCCCCACAGCTGGCTGTCTGTCTCTAGGACTTGAAGCGTGGCCTCACATGAATCCTCAAAAACCGAAGGATTATCAGGCAACGAGACTCCGACCAATCATTTTCCCTCCCGGTTTCAGGGTTAGGTCTGATTGGCAGAGCTTCCTTCTGTCTGTTATCTTCATAGACTGCAACATCATATCACCTTATTTTTCCCTGAAAGCGAGTCAGTTTACCGGCACAGCCCTGTGGGTGTTCAGGGGGGCTATTGTGTAATTTTTTTCAGGGAACCTTGAAGTGATGGCGATTTGGCCTGTGAGAGTAAACTTAAAATGTGAAATTGTTGCTGCTTATCTGATATTTTGGTTTATTACCATGTCACACAGATAGCACTCTCAGTCTCAGGGTACAGGAGACCAAGAATAACTGTGTAAATTCCTCACCATCGAGAATATTTCCCATCAAGGTCGTCACATTCAGAAGAGTGATGAAATGCTGTGCTATAGGTCCTGAAAGGGTCTCTGCAGTCCTGCTCTGTGCAGTGAATGTCACAGACAGCCTGAGGGACGGGGCCGGCGACATCACGTGACCGAGTGGATGTGACCGGACAGCGGTGACGAGAGCTATTTCCCGGCCACTCCGCTACCATCTTCACTGCCAGAGATGGGGGGGTGGGGGGCTTTTTGCTCTCAGAGCATTTGGCTCGGGCTGCAACCTCTGGCAGGCTAGGTGGCATGTTGCATTACTCTTGATCTGAAATTTTGCAGCCTCACATCTCATGAGCGACGTCACGTTTGATTTGAGGCATTCAATAGAGAAGTACTGAAGTGTTGACGCCTGTCCCTCCCTGCTGGTTGCAGCATCACCACAAGGGGGCAATCTTTCACAACTTTCTTTGCTGTTTCTTTGCTGTGCCTCTGCCCTCACTCCCAGCCACACTCCTAGTAATACTAGCAGCCAGTTAGCCATTGTCTGTTTCATATGAAGAATTCTCCACGTGCAATTCAATCCATGCTCATGTGCAATTGTGGCAATTGCTGTGTTTCCATAAATTGTTTATATCTCTTGGCATGTAATCCTTTGTTGATTTAATGGGACGCAAAAGGGATCAAATAAAGGCAAAATTGATTTTTTTTCTGGCATCCATCTTCAATTGTTTCTTTGACTGAGGAGTTGTAGGCAATATTTATACATATATTATTAAAGATAGAATCCGTCATAAATTAGTGCTGCATCTGGCCATTGGCAAATGACTTCCATGCTAATGTGTAAGATACCATTGCAGAAAGGGAAGCCTTTGCAATCTATAGCTGCTGTCAGGAGGCCCTGTGTGTGTTTCTGAGACCCGGTGCTTTAGGTAGTGTGCAGCTGCTCCTGCTTGCTACTTGTCATATGTCATCATAAATATTCATGAGATCTTTTAAAATATTTATCCAAACACCATTTAGCCAGAGGTTGTTACCAGGCAACTCCCGGTTATGGGATTAAATGGCCCTGAGTAGTCACAGTGGACACATGGTGTTTCTCCAGTCTCTCCAGGGGTGGGGCCCTCCTCAGGGGTAGGCGGAGTTTTGGGCCCAGTACAATACCACACAACCTGTGGTGGTGAGACAGGAGGCTTTGGGGATATACGGTTCCATATAATGAAAACAAAACGGTGGTTTTGATGTCCTTTTCCTTCATATATAAATTGCTTATTTATACTTAAACTAAACTCTTGCTTGCATTGATCACTCAAATACAGATCATCTCCTATAAGATAAAGAGCTGGAAGGGTCATCTCTCTCCCTAAGGTGACTGTGCTTCACGTATAGCTTTTTCAATAGGATTAAGTGAAATGAGGTGGGATTCATCTGTGAAACCATTAGGCCTGAGATTATGTTTGAGACTGCTAGCTTGAACACCTAAATTTGGAGGTTAGTAAAGTGTGTAGTATCTAACAGGCATGAATGTCCTTCACAGTCAGATGAAGAATTGCAGTGTGTTGGTTAACGTGACCAAAATGGAACATGGAGAAAATTCTGTTTCTAGGCAACCAGAGATTCTTGCTGAAAGATTAAATTCAGTTCTGACCAGATGATGTCACTGCAGTGGCTGGCATATACACACACATTATATCCATTATATAGATAAATATGTAGATAAATAGACAGAGAGAGAGAAAGAAAGAGAGAAAGAGAGAGAGAGAGAGAGAGAGAGAGAGAGAGAGAGAGAGAGAGAGAGAGAGAGAGAGAGAGAGGTATATGCTGTGTCTTGTATCTCATAATGAGTGGTGTAGTTGAAAAAAAAATTAGAATCTTAATTGGTTAGCCTTGGCAAGTGGCCAGGGTAAGCAATTAAGTCAATGATTAGTGAATTCTCTGTCCTATCTGAGGCACAATGCTCCTTTGTGTGTTTCTGCGTGCGCCAATCAATATTCAGAACCCAGTCTGGTACAGTGCAGAGAGATGTCTGTGGGTGCAAGAGTGCATACATGCGGAGTACCAATCCCAGAGGAACTGAACATTAACCACACTCTGTCCCTGTCAAAGGCTCTTTACGACCCCCCCCCCCACCCACCACCTCCCCACCCCTCAAAGAAATGTGTGGGAAGTGTCACGTGTCTTGTTGCCTGGTGTGTGCACCCCTTTCGTTAAGAATCAAAGAGCCTTTTCAATGGTGCACCCTTGCATTATTTAGACTCTTCTTATGTAATGGACGTGTAGATCATAAATGTTGAATTTCTTCCATGCTTTCTTCGTTTACTATAGCAGGTCCTCTCTGCGTACCAGACCATCAGCCCCATCTGAAGCCGAATGGCACATGTCGTTGCAAGTCCTCTGTACTGTGCAGTCTTTCATTCAAATGGATCACGAATAAAATACCCCACCAAACATTGATGCTCTGAAAATGAATGCCATAGATTTGCTAATGAGCCAAACAGCTCTTTGTGATGCACACAGGTTAAGTATGACAGTTTAAGATGAACCCTCAAGCGGACCAGTTCATAATCTCAACAGGAAGTGGGCCCAGTATCTTCCTGCAGCTTGGAGAACCTTGATGGAGGAAGTTACAGAGGCCTCACTTCCTGTTTTCTCTGGTTGAAGCACACCTTCTCTCTTTCCTCACAAGTATAGGCAGGAAAGTCCCTTATATAGTCATCAGGGACAGAAGCAGATCACAAAGGGAAGTCGGCTAAACCTGAGCTGCAGTGCTTAGATGTTACTACAAATGCCTGTGTGTGTGTTCATGCACGTGGTTGGGTGTCTGTTGGCCAGAGTGATGATTTTGTGAGGAAATGCCACACCGGCATGGTCAGATGTGTGAGCTTCATCTGAATGTTATGTCACTGCGTTGTTTGTGTCGTACCTCTGCAGCCATGTTCTCAAAACATACAATTTTTTTCAGTGTACCATGTTCACATATGTCTACTGAACATTGTTGTTAATCTCTGAGAAATAGGTTATTTGGTGTTGGGTACAACATAGCTCTGTGCTAAAATGGAGGGCTGTTGGCCTGGCACGGGCTGTCATGGGTGGGTCAATCTTTGATCCTAACACCAAGCATGGAGGCTAGAAGTGTTAGAAATTCAGAGATGAAATATTTAGTCAATAGTGATTCTGTTGGAATGTTGACAGTTGTTGCTCGAAAATGAAACAAGCGAACAGAAGGAGGGCAGTAAATTGCTGTGTGATTGCATTTGCATTGGATTTTTCTCTGTTCAAAATGGGTTTATGATTTCACTGGGGATTGTTACCTTTCATTACTCGTGCCTATACCTCTAAACACTGAATCATGTCTATTCTGTCTTCATGGGTTTCTGTCTGTCTCCCCACCTGGATCGGCAATGATGTGGCTCAATTCCTCTTCTCTTGGAACCAATGGGAAAAGAGAACGCCTGAAATCCGATCTGCCCTGCTCTTTCATGACATAAGCTGAGATTGCTGATGTCATAACTGAGAAGGGGTTGAGGCTAGCTGAGAATTTCATTTGATGTTATTATAGATTCCACATCATAATTATTACAGTTCAGAAGTGTTCTAGAGTCTCAGCCCCTACAGATGTAATGGACTTTATCCGCTATCACAATGTTACTGTGTGAATTAAAATTTGCCATTTTCCAGCTCAAATTATTTTGCATTACAAAATAGGATAGGATGCATAAGAAAATGGTTTTAGTGTCCTGAATCATCACAGCGACATTCCCAGTTCTTCAAGACTACGGGGCTTTCCCATATGCAATAGCACTACCTCAAAATGACAGTAAATGATATACTGCATGTACTAGATGTTTGTGTTGACAACAAATGCACTCCAGAGCATTCTTAGTTTATGTGCATCACTAGAGACCTTATGTTTCCTTTTCAGTATGGTAATTAGACTGGAACCGTGCCATAGTGGTGTGATCTATGCCACTGACCGTGTTCATGGATGACCGACTGTGTGAAATGGCAAGCTGCGCCGAGGTCTAGAGCACTTCAGAACGGCATATGCGAAACCTCCAATACCGTCCTCTGTCTGGTGAATAGCAAACGGCGAAAGGTCACAGCACAGACATTGCATCTGATCTGAGATCAGCTGATACTGCCTTCAAGTTCCACTTGTGTTACTGAGGTCACGTGATCACACTGGAGAAAATGATTATGATGTTGTTTGATTACAGGTTTCCCCTTTCACAGTCTTCAATGTAAATGTATTATGTAGCTGGTGATATCATTCCTTTCTGTGCTGATTGTTTTTTTTGTTGTTTGTTTGAATGGCCATGTTCAGACTAACAGAGAAGACAGCACACTGTAAAATCCAATTGAGACCACTTGCAACCTCAGGTGGGCATGGACCGGACGGCTGTAAGGTTAATGGCAGACTCCGGCCTCCCTGGTTTTACTCCGTGTTGGGTCTAGCTGGCAGCACAATCGGCTTGCGCTCCCATATGTTCTGTAATCTCCACCAGAGCATCACGCTGGGCATCTCCAGCCTTCAGCAGCTGAGCGCAGTCAAAGCTCACCCTGGGCATCTGGCGCCCATTACTACCACCTCTTTGCAATGTATGATCATTCCGTTTGAAGGCGAACAATGAAGGGTTAGTGATACACAGTAATCAAGAAGAGTAATGCAATCTCGCTGAACTTTAGTGCGTGTTACGTTTGCGTGATCTCTATGGTTGGCCTTGCTATTGTGAAAAGTCATTGGCATTGTGAAAGTTCCTGTCCCCATTGCATTACATTATTGGCATTTCGCGGATGCTCTTATCCAGAGTGACTTACATAGGTTACAGTTTGAAAATGCGTTATATTGCACCTCTCCTACATTCTAAGCACTAAATGGAAACATGTGCAAAGGAGATCTGTGCAAGTGTAAAGGGGTACCTTATAGTTTAAGCTAGAGTTGCTTAAGGATTTAAATGAATTAAGATGGTTCTTTTTCAATTGTACACTTCAAGGATACACTGCACATGCTTTTATTTGCATTCTGAACTAATTTCTGATGCTCTCTGCATCACTCTGTGTAAGGTAGTTTGCCGAATAATGACTTCATAGTATTAAAAAACAGTATTTACAATGATAATACCCTGGGCTTGTGTGTTTCTGTGTACTGTGGGTAGATGGAGTGCTGCACAGCAGAATGGCTGACTCACGCAGGCCTGATCCTGTGTGTTCCTCTACTCCTCCCCCCTGCTTGTGACATCAGTGCTGTGATGTCACAGGGGGAGGGGCTCTGTGTCAGACCACCAGTGGACAGAGAAAGAGGAATTGACAAACAGGTCTTTGTTGCTGTTGTCCCTGCTGACTGCAGCACCTGGAGCTTTAGGTGCTGTTGTCCGAGTGCTTTCGAACAGGGGTAGCTCTCAAAATGCAGATTGGATTTGCAATAACTGAGGTGCGTTTCCATAAATGATGAGATCGCTCTTGAGGCGTCCTACTCACATTATGAAATCAGCGTGATCATGGCAAACCATTTCAGTTGCATCTATGTTAGACTCCCGCCAGGCATCACATGACGTTAATCAGAACATGTGCGACGGACCCTTTTTTGTGCTGCGTGTGCTTTTGTGCCATCGCGGCTCTAGGGGGCGCTGCATGCATCCTGGCTCCTCTCTGAGAGCCTGTGCCCTCTATCCCACAGAGAGTGGTCTCTGCCTGTCAGGCCTGGAACAAAGCCCCAGCGCTGCTGACAGCGGCCGCTCCTGCCAGCACCTCCAGCCAGGCCTCTCTGCTGTCAGCAAGCCCTCAGGTCGGGCCTTTGTTCTGGGGCCGGAGAGGTAGAGCGGAACCTGGACTGGGACCAGCACCCGGGGCTCCTGAGGTGATATGGTGGAAGTGTGGCTGGCAAGGAGCTCTTTAAGTCTGGGTGTGTTTAATAAGGTGAACATAGACAAACAAAAGCATTCCCAGGCTGCTTCAGTGAGGCCCGTGGAAACAGGTTTATGTTCTCAGAGGAAGTGATATAGGTCTTTGCCAGGACTTTGTTAGGGCTTCTCTTTTCCAGAAGTATATCTCTGCTTTTGCAGAATTGAGATTTGAAAATCTCCCAAAACTGTAAAGCCAGTTCTTTTAATTAAAAGCTTTCCTGAGTGCAGTTATTTTTCCTTTTTCCTCATGTACAGAGTTCACTGTCATCCTTACCTAGCATGTGGTGTCCTTCAGGCCGAGGGTGCTTTTGAAAATGTCTCATTGGTGAAACACAAAGGAAGATAAAATAGTCCAGTCCAGTGCCGCTGTATGAATCAGGGTCTCTGTTACTATGGTAACCACACTGCACTGGACTGGTCAGTGTTTCGGAGTGCACAGCAGCTGGCAGAGGGGCCGCAAAGTGTCACGTGTTGATTGACAAGGTTGTGACAAGGTCATGGGGCTCACTTGCAGCTGCGCCAGCAGACCCCCCACTCCTCCCAGTGTATCACAGCCAGAAAGGGGTCAGTCAGTGCTGCTGAGGCCAGTGGGGTAGCTGGCTCAGAGCTGACTACCCTGGCTGCTTGTGCGTGTGTGAGACCAAGAGGTGTGACATCACACTGACTGGAAATAATCAGCTCATCATGTGGTTGATGAGGAGCCTCGAGACTAATGCTTGGGTGATACATTTAAATTATACTGTGGACTTCACGGAGTCCCCTTTTGTAGGTATCAGTGGATCAAGAAGAAAGTTGAATTTAAAACACAGCCCAAGGACTGCATTGTAAAATGTAGGTGCATACCAATATGTACGTACTAATCCATACATGTCAAATAATAATACAGCCATGAAATAGGGTTGCTACTAATTACTGTTCAAACCTAACTTTGAATCTGACTTTGTAAACTAAAATGGTGTTACCTCCCTGATGTATCAGAAATCATTCATAGTTACATGTGCATAATATATTTATTGCAATTATAATTATAGTTATTGCTGCTGCTGCTATTGCTACTAGTAGTACTTCTACTGCTACTGTGAATAATAATAATAGTAATTCACATAACAAGCTTATGGTGAGTTACCTACATTATATTTTGTGTGTTATCCAGTATTACAGCTTGATTTCTCAGGGGAACTCAGGGATACAGTACTTTGCTTAAGGGTACAACAGCAGTGCCTAACGGGGAATTCAATCCTGCAAACTTCTGATTTCAAGTCCTTTTCTTCTCCCAGACTCCATACTGCCATCTGTATATCTATCATCAGCTCTGTCAGAAAACAGCCCTCTCCATTAAGCTGTCTGATAGGAAGAGTAATAGAGGGTTCAGCTCACCCATGTAAACGAACGGCTGGGGCAGCGATAGATTTGCATTAGTGCTGGTAGATTGACCGCGCATGAGAGCGGGGTGGAAGAGCAGGTAAGTGCTATCGATGCGAAGCCCTGACCTCAGCAGCTTGCCCACAGCCCGGCCCCAGCTGGAGCAGCTCCCGTAACTCAATCTGAGGCCATGTGTGCTCTGCTGGGCCAGAGAAGCAGTATGCCGGGAGCTGGACAGACATGGCACTCAGTGGTGGCGATTTCCTTTAGATAGGTCCATGTGCTACTGGTGATACAGTGCTTTCACCAACACTTTGTGCAGTGTCCATGTTCTCCAATGTGACATTAGAACATTAATTGTACACACATACATACATCCTTACATACATGTTTATACACATATAATATTAAATATGAATATATATTTTATAGAAAAGAATGTATTGATCATTTATTTATATGTAACTATCATGGTTTGGCATGTTTTTGCACCTCTTTTTTCAGTTTTCCTTTTTACTTTTTTAGCTCAACTTTTTAAAACTTCAACTTTTTTTAAAAAAAGTTCAACTTTAACTTAACTTGCTACATTAGTGCTCTTAACTAATACATAAGGAATGTCTAAATTGCTGCAACAGCCATTATTTAGAGGATGTGACATTTGAGATTGTGCTTAGTGCATATGAGGACCAGAAATAGGCAAATGATGTGAAAAATTGTTTCCAGTCAGTGTGCTCTGTGCTAATGTTACTTCCCTCATTCCCAGTCAACCATGCTTTGCTTGAGAGGAACTGCAAAATGTGGACTAGCACAGTCACTATGGTGGAACATATTCTCCCAATAATGAAGACATTGGATACTTCCTGTATTGTCTACCCTTGTGACCAGTGAGAGATCTGTAGCCTTGTGCTAGACATGTTTCTGGGGCTGTGAAATGGCCTGGCTTACAGACCTTCAGGTCAATTTCTCTGGTCATGCATCTTG
This sequence comes from Megalops atlanticus, assembly GCA_019176425.1. Taxonomy (NCBI): domain Eukaryota; kingdom Metazoa; phylum Chordata; class Actinopteri; order Elopiformes; family Megalopidae; genus Megalops; species Megalops atlanticus. The sequence goes on from CM032893.1 coordinate 21,709,657, forward strand.
ATGCTGACATGTTTGATAATCCAAGAGCCCATAGGTAAGAGGTGTTATGACAACTGCACACTACACTGCAAAATTAACTATCCCCTTACAGGCCTTACAGGACTGCAAGACCATCATATCCCTCAAATGAGTGAGCGAGAGAGAGAGAGAGAGAGAGCGAGAGAGCGAGAGAGCGAGAGAGCGAGAGAGCACCAGCATCTGGCTCCAAATGGGGAAGGAAGTATGGTAAGGTTTTTAAATGTTTCAAAAAGCTCCGTGTCCTCACTTAATGGCAAACTTTTAACAACTTCCATATCTTCAAAAAGCTATTGTTTGGAGGAAGAAAAGACTGCAACCAAAATATTTCCTTCCCTGGCTTGGTTTTTTCCCTGTTTTTTTTTCCTTTCAGTTTATTCCATTCTATTTGTAGTGAACTGTAGGATGAGAACTAGCTGCTGTTTATGTATACTACCTCTGTCCACTGGTAATTCAGCTTCTAAAAGTTGTCAAGAATGTCCAGTAAAGAAGGAGGAGGCTCTGAATCCTTAAAAACACTACCTTGACCACTGCATTAAGGCTAAGAACCTCACAAGGTCTCAATGACCATATCTGGGCCAAACTTGTTTCAGTTGCCTGCTCTGGACATTTAGATTCTGGAAGTTAGATTCTGGGACATTTCCTTGCAATGTTGCTAAGAGAAAGTCCTCTGTGATTCCTTCCAACCTTGCCAGTGGAACTAAGGTCTTCACAATCAGCGGACTTCACATACTGTAGGGTGTGTGTATCTTTGCTCTCAAATTTACGCACCATCAGGGCATGTGATCCTGTTCAAAACTTAACATTCTGTGGATGAGCCTGTGCCCTCATTCTAGACTTCACACACTATTGGTGTATATGTATCCCTGCACACTATCTACACTGTTCCTGTTCCTGACTTCATGCCCTTCATCACCACATTTGAGTTGCATTTCTAAATTTAACCCACACAGTATATGTGTGTGCGTCTGTCTGTCCTTCATAATTACATTATGAATGGTCCATCTATGGTAATGTGACTATCACAGCCCCTTTGTCATGGTTCTTCTGTTCTCACAGCTCTCAGTAATTTGAACCATGTCCATCCCACCAAAGCCAAAATCCTCATTCCCCTCTAAAATCCCTGTCTGGGGTTCAGAGGTCAACCTGTGACAGCTGCAGTAATCAATGTGTTGCTGAACCAAGAAGGCACTGGGGCTTCTTATGACATTTGAAGACACAAAGAACAATCTTCCTGCAGTGCATGATGGGACAAGGACAACACCAAAGGTACAAGTACAACCCCTGCCCCTGATACCCTGTCCATAGACATTTAAATACAAATAATAATGAACATGTATCACTTATCAGCGTTTTATAAGATTAGCTATAAAAACAGGTTGGTTTTACTGTTTTGTGAGTTTAATTATTGAATAAATACGTAGCATTCATTTTAAACATTCATTTTTGTTATTAAGTTTTGTTTTTTCCTTTTCATTTTTTTCCTCTTTGGCCTTTCAGAGGTCTATATTAACCACTCACTTTTTCCACCACCATGCACACTACACTGCACATCTTCCATGAATGTGGAATATACATATATTTTTACAGATAGAAAGCTGTATATTTGGACTTTTGAATGGAAAATTACAGACATGAGGGCAGGCTTGATAATCTGTTCAGTTTTACTGACAGTGTGATTTGGCTAGCTGCACCTCTATTCTTCTGGATGTGCAACTGTACCTTTAAAGTACTGGAACTACAGAACATTAATATTGCTCAAAACATTCATGTTTTGACCTCTAAACCCCACCAGACAGGATTATGGGATGGAGCTCCATTGTGTGTGCATGACAAGCTTTGTGAATTAATGAAATACTATCCATTTTGGTTCAGTCGGTTAATCCAATATTTTTCCTTCTCCAGCATTACCCTTGATATGTCTTTGGCTTCTTCTCTGCTCTGCATATTGGCATGGTTTTCTATGCTCATATCCTTTCCTCTCTTGTAGTATCAAGAGTTTCTTTGTTCTTATTGTGCAAAGTGGCTCTAAAAAACCCATACTAATGAACATGTTGAGTGCCAAAGCACAGACTGTTCAAAAGACCAAACTCCTCAGAAATGGTTTTCAGTTTTTTCATGAGTGCTTTGCTGACTCAGATCTTTGACTTGAGTTTTGCCAGCTTCCTGATGTCAAAGCACAAACAAATGTAATGTAACGTGTGTGTGTGAGCGTGTATATAATATATTTGAACATGTATTTTTTAATGTTTCATGAAAGATGGCATATACAGGACACAACTAACCATCTTAACACGTGAGCCAAATTTGTTCACACTCCTGACTAAATAGAAACAGAAAATACAATAAAATTTGAAATGAGACATTGGACCATTCTTCAAGAAATCAAGCCTCCAGTTCTTTGGGAGATGAAGGATGTAGACATCTACGCTGCTCTCTGCATTCTAGAATTTCCCATAAATGTTCAATGAGGCCATGTAAGGTGTTTGACTTCATCCTAGTGCTCACTATTATAACCATTTTTGAATCCATTTAGCTGTTTGTAAGGGCATTATCATCTTGGAATACAGGAACATCTTGAGAAAACAATGACTGCACCACAGAGTGCACCTGGTTGCCTAAAATGGCTTAGTAAGCCTTGGCTGTAATTCTACCATGCAGAGGAATAATCAGACCCAACAAAACCCATAAGATGGCTGCCCATACCATAACAGATCCACCACTATGTTAGATATCTCATGTTGCTTTAGAAACCCACATGTTAAGGTATTGATTTTAAACTGCCTTTTATAGCAGAAACATATTGGTAATTATTGCAGACATAATATGAAAAATATTTTCAATGGCAATTTAGTTCTTCAAAATACAAGTCCTTTCTTATTTGGTGTTTCCATTATTTTGCCTACCCCCAATAGCATTGCAGATAATGAATTTCGCTCCAGAAATAATATTCTAGAAATGCTGTTTTGGTTTTCAACCATGAACTACTCCGAGTTCAACCCACAAGCGAAACACAAATGTTTGAATATATTCATGCTTTAAATGCTAGTGTTGCCTACATAGTTTGGGTTTACACAGTGCTGAAGAGGCATCTGAGGTTAGTTGGGTGAAATGGGAGTCACTTCTTTCCTCTGTGGAGCAGATCTGGGCAGTTCATCCCACATTATCCAGGCTTTCCTTACCACTGCAAGGATATTTACTCCTATGATCACATGAGCCACGTTTCACCCCATGAAGCTGCTAACACAATGCAAATCCTCACACAGATTCCCCCCCCCCCCAGAGTCTTCGATGAGAACGTCCGTTCATAACTCAGGGAAACAAAATGGTTTAAAATTACAGGCCTCTCCTGAGCCACTGCCCTGCCCCCCTTGCATTCCACCCCACACCCATTCTGCCACCACCCCGCCTTTGATTTTCCAGCTCTTTGTAAAACCTCAGGATTTCCCACCCTTGCTCCTGCACCCCCGCCATCACCCCCTCCTCCTCCCCCCGCCTGATCCCCCCACAGCGCAACCCACTCATCATCCTGCTCCGGTTTCTATGGCAACTGCATTCTCAGATGTCTGTGGTGCTTTGCAACAACCTCACGTACATTTTGTAGAAAGCTGAGGCAAGGCTGCAGTGCATGAGTAGTGGTGTATAAGGTAGTACAGTAGTGAGGACTGGTACACAGTAGTGAAACCCATCGATTTATGTTCAGTCTGAAAAATAACATCTACAGGGTTTTTTACCTTATTAATTACAAAGGCTTGTGTTTATTAGCTTTTACATTACATTACATTTTTTAGATGATTTGGAATGTTATGGTGGGAAATAGAACAAGAGTAAATATCAGAAGCAGCTGACAGATTACTTAAAAGTGAAATACAGAGGTAAATATGGATTATCTGGGTTAACTTCAAAATTTAAGAAAGTACTAGGTTGCAAATGCAATACATCAGTGATTTGAAAACCTCCCATTTATATTTTATGCCAAACTTCAATGTATTTGGCACTGACGCTTGTTCGTGTGTGGTTGGTGATGTCCTGTTTGTGCAACTTTTTGAGCCATTTTATCAGGTGCACTTTGTAAGTTGCTCTGGATAAGAGCATCTGCTAAATGACAACAATGTAATGTAATTAGTATATGAAAACATGTCATGTTCTTAGAAGAAATGTGCCACACTGTTTAATGCACCAACCTTGTGTTGCTTTTTAAATATTTTCCACATGGCTGAACTGTACAGACATCTCAAAATATCACACATACTCTGTTCAAGAAGGAAAGTGACGCGCACAATTCCCTGATATCTTTATAGACAGCAAGAGACCATATGAATGTGAGTTTGTTAGCCCACACTGCCTGGCCAAAACAGCTGAAAGGAAGAACATTCTGGTGGAGTAATGACTGCTGGGAATGGCTACAATTAACTGAAATCTTCTGGGCCTGTTTTTGGTAAACAGAGCAAAGTGGATTATAGGGCCTCTCTGTTGACCTCTTATTGCATTATAACTCTGTCTGAGGAGGAACAGAGGGGCAGTTTCTAAGAGGAAAGGGGAGGCATGGCCATTTCATTATATTACAGTTGGTCGGCATATGCTCTCATCCAGACTGACCTACATAGTTTTTTATATGTAATCCCTTTATACTGTTGGGTATTTATAGAGGCAGTTCTGGTCAAGTGTCTTCCTCAGGGGTGCAACACCCATGCTTCAGAGGAGAATCAAATGAGGCTTTGGGTTACAAGCCCTTTTCCTTACCACTATACCACACTGCTGCCCATACTAAACATAGCCCAGTCGTTGTGACAGCCTGTTACAGCCAGAATTTCCTGATGCCTGTCACTGGAGGCTAGCTTTGTCCCTGTTTGTCCAGCGCACCTTTGCAGGTCGTGCTTGTTGCCTCCTCTCAGACGGATGTGGAAACGTCATCATCAAATGGCATTTACAAGCTCATCCTATGTCAATTCCTTTCATATCATCAGATCTGATGGCTTGGGTTTTAGCCACATGGCATTAAGGGCACACAGTACTGTTGACTGTGATCATGTGGGCTGCATCTCTCTGATGTTCCACGGATTATCCGTTGTAAAATATGACGTGACTCGTGAGAAATATTGAATATTTCGCTTCCTATCCAGAAGCAGCTTTATATGCAATTTGAAATACCTCCCTGGGTATTTCATTTGCAGATTGAGGTTTTTTAATATGAGGTATTTAGGATACAAGAATCAAAGGCTTTTGGAAAAATAGGCCATAGAGGTCCCATTTATTTCTTTCTGTGATGTTTAGATTTATTTCAGTGATGATAAACACGGGCCTTCCCTCTCTCTGCACAAACTCAGCAGGCAAAACATCATAGCGTAAACTAGGGCACTGTAATAAACCAAGTAACACAAAGGCCCCCTTGATGGAAAGGGCAATGTGTTTAACATCGTCTGATTAGTGTTCACGAGCAATTTCAGTTCAGGTGAAAAAGCACCGCTTTCCTGTGCTATGCAATGAGAGGACTGGGTATCCAAATAAACATCCAAAGGACCAAGGGAACCACAATGCTTTCAGCACTGCCAAATAGACATAGTCTAGACCTAGCCATATTCAGAGGAAGACTGCCAGCCCCTGTTTTTGCTGGATTTATTTACACAGTGGACAGGGATATGCAAAAAAAGCCCCAAAAGATTTTAGCAGACTGACTCAAGACCAAGGCCTCTAGTCAACACATTAAACCTCTGAGCAAATAGTGCTTTTTCATTTTTATAGCATGAAATTGAGTTCTAAGGTCATTCAAAGTAATGAAAAAGTTAATGGAAATAAACTGAATAAAGTTCTGTGCTGTCTCACTTATGGGCTACCTCTAGACCACAGCATTTTTCCCTACGTTGGTTTCCTGTTTATGAGCTTGGTCTGTAATGGAAAACATCTTGGTGGTAGTCACTGATGATTTGGCAGAATGTCTCATTTGTCTTAGAAATGCATTACACACCTAGACAAATACGGTTTCATACGCAAACTTTATTTGACGTTGGATTTAAGTTATACAAATGGCACATAAGAAAAAAATAACCCACATTATCAAAATGATAAAAAAATAAGATAAAAAGAGGGTTTACCTTACGGAGTAAACGAGCGGAAAGGTTTCATTATTATTATCATCACTGATGACCACTATTCTGAGCAAGGCACAGTCATAGTCATTCCCTTTCTCTCATCATTTATATTGTATTCCCAAAACACCTTGGCAACAACCATGTTCTCTACTACTCTCCTGTGACTACCACAAAGCATTGGTATACTGGAATTGGAACAGGAGGCACAAGCCCAAAGGGTAACGTTTATGACTTTCGTGGATTGCTTTCATACAGTCTGAGACTAAGACATGCACTTTCAGCCATGTTGCAATAGCATTTCTGTCACTACTTTGTATTTGGTGACCACGGAAAACAAGCTGTCACAATTTTCATCACATTAGACTTTGGCGTTTTCCATGTTTCTTGGCACACAATCCACGCTATCCTTTTACTGGTCTGGATTTCCCATGTGATCCAATCAGACCAATCAGATGAATGCGTGTTGTATATAAAGAATAAAAATATCCACATTACCCTTTCTGAGATTATTCCAATTCAGGTACAGACTTGAGATTGTGTGCTTCTGAATGTAATGGAAATTTAACACCCGATTCCACATTTGTTTGTCTAGCACCAAAATTGAATGGCATTTGTATGAAACAGGGCTGCAAAGTACATAAAATTACCTTTCCAAGAGGATTATTCTCAAGTCATCCTGTGTGGTGACATGCTCGGAATTTGTTGTGCTATGAATCTAATTTTTTTTTCATGATTACAAATATATACACCATCTCTCCAACTTTCCCCCCCAAGTTTGACGTTTGACTTCATCATCTGACATTTCACCTTTTTACATCACACAGACTGAAAACACAATCACACAACATGGCGGTAATTTTTCACCCACTGATATGAAACATTGTCTCTCTTCTGATAGATGTAACTGCAGAGGTGGTTTCAAGCTGACTTAGGTCAGCTTCTTTATTTAAATAGGAGGACGTTTTCAGAGTTTCCCTCCTCAGGTGCGTGTAATACGTGTGCCTTTGAAAAATTTCTCATTTATTTTGTCATGACAAGGATTGGCATTCCTGATAAACTCATGTTTTTGAAGCTCATGTACTGTATCACAGCTGCAGTGGAGTAGACAGGTTACCCCATAGTGGCCATGGATGTTAGAGGCTTTTTTTTTTTGTTGATATTCCACTTTATCGTGTTGAACCTGCAACAATAACTTCTAACCTGCTATCAATAGAGGTTTTGGATGTACATTCATGTGGCACTGATAGTAACAACGATCAATTGTCAGTTACAGATAGCAATTTGTATTTAAAGTACTTTAAACTGTTTCATATCTTTTACACTGCTGTGCATGCTTTGCGTTTTTGTTGGGCTGTGTACTAGCTCTTGAGCAGTTGCTTAGTAACACAATTGAGATGAGTGATTGTTTGCGTTCCACTTATGTCCACAACAACAGAATACATTTCCAGTTTTGAATTTCTCCATCGAAGCAACTGAAAAAAATCTTACCCCACAGAGAGACTCCAGTCAATATTACACAGGTTGACATCACAATATTACAGATGTCCCTTAAATAAATCAGGAAACAAAAGACAGCTATGTATACAATGTCCATTCTGGTGTTTTAGAAGTTTTTCCTAGTACTGGATCAAAAATATGGCAAGAAATTAAAGTCATACTAGATATCGAAACAGCAAACAGCTGCTGTTGAATACTGTTACCGGTGGTTGGTCTTTACCACGTAAACACTTAGCATTAGAATAAAATAACTGAAATTTTCAGGTAGACCAGTCAGACCAGTCAGCTGAGAGCTGATGGATGATGACTGTTCAGAGTAGATCTCACATGGCTGTGAAAGTGTGCTTGTCAAATAGAGGTGAACTGAAACACTGAAAGACATAGGAGCCTTTTTCAAAGTGGGTTTTGCTCTTACATCTCTGAAGAATTAGCAACCCTGTAAGACTGCTGGCTTTAACCTTAATCAAATTTGGATGCATGCCCTTTTCTCAGAGAGCACCACTTGACAAGTTCTCACCTGGACTTCTTGCCAATCAGTCCAGGACTTCACAAGCAACAGATATTCTTTGATCAAATGTCTGGTCATAGACCTTCATGTGTGCTGGGAATCATTTGCCTGAATCAAAAAAAATATATATATATATCACTGAGCTCAGAACTTTGGTCACAGAGCAAAGCACAGATGGACACCTAGTCCTGGGGGAATGTCCTAACAAAATAACATGATCCCTGCAACCCTGGTGTACCAAGCAGCCTTTCTGGGTGGTCTGGCTTAGAGCATCAGACTCCAATTTTTGGACATATTGTGACGCATCATTAAGACTTCGCCAGTGTTAGTGGTTGGTGGCCAGTCTGCATCCCTTTCAGCCATCCAAACCCCATATACACATGCACATTAATAAAAATCACGGTTAAAAAAAAAAAAAAAAAAGACAAACAAAGTAAAACCTGAACCAAAAAGCCACAGTGGTAACTAAAGTGCTCCTAGTACTCCCACATGGTGGAGCTGTCGATGGCGTCAGAGTTGGCCCTGAGGACGCCGGCGTGGTCCCCCCTCAGGTACTTGCCGTCGGACGACTTGATGGCCACCTTGTTGTAGTCGCAGAACTCCAGCAGGAACTCGACTGGCGTGTCGCTGCTGCTGACCACAGAGGACTCGTTCCCCACCATCCAGTACTTCCCAGTGGAATCTGACAAGGAACAGGAGGTGATCAGGTTAGCCAGTGATCTACCTCAGTTGCTTAAGTAAATATTTAGCTGCACAACTGGATAACGCATGCCTCAGACAGGGGCACCAGCTGGGCAAACGAACAAGTATTCAAATGAGTGGGACCATAAAAAGCTGAATGTATTGTTGGCTGATGGTATCCATTCATGCACACCATCACACTGGCTAGTTCATAGCACTGGTGAAGTGAGGGACTTCCTCTATAATGTTAGCATAAAAAAAAAAAAACATCCTTTTAAAAAAATTTGTTGTCAGAAGAAACAGAGGGAGACCCACATGGGTCAGAATGAGGAGTGTGGCTGTTCTGATCATGCATTAACAGTTTGGAAGGGTGTATGGTGGAGAAATGCATGGATGAGTGAGGTAAGAGGTAGCGAGCCTCATCCTTTGGGTCGCTCCCACTGCGACCGACCTCTCAAGCTGTAGGCCCCGTTGTGGAAGTCCAGCTGAAAGAGGTCGTAGGAGGAGCGGTTGGAGTCCAGGGTCCCGGTCACCTTCCTGCAGCCGATGAAGCCATGTTCCCCGCGCAGGACGATGATGGGCCTGTTGATGAGCTTCATCAGGAACTCCTCGGTCTCCCCTAGGAGAGAGCGCGCAGGCACGGTCATATCACGGTCATGTCATGGTCACATCACGGTCAAGACTTACAAAGACAGGGATTATGCGATGGAACAAAAAAGAATTGAAATTTCCGCCCTTTTGTTTTCGGATGGCAGATGCTGGTGCTACCGGCTGCATCCAGAAAAAGCCCAGGTGCCCTTTTCTGAAAGCAATTACAGTATACAAGTTGCGCATGATCGCTACGCTTGACCCCACATCAAAAGAAAAAACAAACAAGCTCTATCTCTACATCAAAACCAGTGCATTCAGCAGCAGCCAATTGTGTGACAGCAATCCCCTGCAGAGCATCGTGAGCTCAGAGGCAGCTGACCCGCGCCCAACACTCACCTGCCGAATCGATGGTGGCTGCAAGCTGCCCATTCTTTTTGGCTGCCACGTATTTTCCATTGGCTGCCCTCAGAGTGATTTTCTTCCCACGCCACTCGATGTCAAAGTAGCAGTTCGCAGTCCTGGGCAAGCAAAAAGAACGAATGTTAATGACCAGCAAGAAAAATATTCATCTTGAGACCTAACGAAATCTATTGGATTTACTTGTGAGAGCAAATGACCCTTTGGATTTACTTTAACATACCTGCAAGCAAAATAAATCCAAGACCTTCAATTAGGAAATAATTTAGAGTGATTTTCTGATACAGAAGTATTATTACCCTTCCCTCCTGCTACTATATGTAATGCAATTGCGATGTAACTGAGATACTGATAATGCAATACAACACCAAATAGCCTGAACCTCAGATGGAGCCTCTCATTGCCTGTGGTTTAATGAAATGGAGGCTTTTGCCAAACACAGTTACAGTGTTTCAGTTTTCAGTGGCTCAGAGGGAAAAGGGAAAAAGGAGCTTATGCACAAACAGAGCGCCGTCTGATCTTATGTCATTACTGATCCACACAATCTCCGTGCCCTTAGCAGACTAACTGTGGTGCTGAGCAGGTCAGGAGAGGCAGTCTTAACAGACATAATCTCGCTTTCTCTGTCTTTCACGCTTCATACAGTGCAGAAATTAAAAACATAGCAACTCAAAAAATGGAAATTTAGACCATGCCTTCAAGCTGGTGGCAGTAAAACACAGAGATGCCCAAGGGCAGGTGTACTGTGATGACTGGGTTACCTGTGGTGCTCCCATTATTTAAAAAAATGTTCTACTGGATTCTGTAACATATTATAAAAAATGTGTTTATATTGTTATATTAAAATATTTAAATTATCAATCCAATATCTGCAGTGTAGGTAAGATCTGACATTAAATGTCACTGTGTAATGTGGATTAATAGAGTGATATATTTATTGAATAAATAACTAAAAAAGGCACAAGGTATTAAGTGACACGGAATTGTAAATGAAAAGCTTTGCCACTTTTTTGCTTTGACAGAAAGAATTACCTTCCCTCTTAACCTGATTGGTGTGAGCTGATATTACATCAGCAGCACAGACCAATCGGAGGCCTCCATTTTCAGCACTTAGGGAATCAGTGCATCTACAGTGCACCTCTGTGTCAGAAGATGCCCTGTAGAGATGGAATTTAGGAATGTCATGCTAAGTTGCTGTCAGTGTGACAGTGAATATGGACACCAGAGAGACTATAACCTTACTGTCAGGTCCGTTGGGGTGAATGAAGCAGAGTACAGCTGGCTAGTTAGAAAGTCACCCCTATTCACACAGAGCCTGGAAGGCTGCTGACTGAGGGCCGTGAGGGGTATGATTCATTTTTGGTCAGGTCGCACTTACTTGGTGGAGGCAGTGCACTGCAGTCCTCCATTGGCAGTGAGGGTCCAGTATTTTCCAGAGCAGGTCCTAAACGCGCACTTCTTTGTGTCCTTGCTGATCTCCATCTGGAATGTCTCCTGGTCGCTTTCCTCATCCTGATTGGCAGAGAGGTCCATGCCTGCAAGGCCAGGGACAGAGCATGGTCAGAGTCATCTTCAGCATTGTTACTATTTGCAAATTATGTCATTAGATGCGTAGTACAAAATCAAACAAAGGAAAAAAAAAAAAGACGAGTCTAATCCGAACCAGCATCAAGATTGAGCAAAACTTGTCTTAAAGAGCAGCAAAGATGCGAGCCCAGAGATTTGAGGAGATTATCTTCTCTCTCGCCTGATGGGTCATGTACACTGTGCTTTTTCTGCCAATGGCTTCTGCCGCAGCCATGCGGGAAACGCCGTCACTTCCAGCTCAGCCAACGCCCTTCGCCTTTTCCATAGCTTTGTGGCGGGGGGAGACAACACTCTGGAGCTGCTGACCCATGGGGTGACCTCACAGGCCCTATCCTTCCCCCCCCATTCACAATCTTCACACACTGCAACAGCACAGAGTTAATCCCCTGTAGAATTCTGGGCTCTTCCACATTCCAGGAGCCTTAATCAGACATTTACCGCATGGAACAGCGCTGGCCAGGCTGCAACCCACATCCGGATCCAGTAGGTAACCTTTTCCCCCTCAGAGCTGATGCAAACCCTGGCACCAAGAATTTACTTAAGAATCGAATGACACCAAATCCCATAGCAGAATTGGCTTTCCCGGGATCGACTGAAGAGAACTGGATCTTCACAATTATTTTTTTTGATATATCTATGCATTTCAATGCATCAGAGCACCGCAGTGCAAACAACGTTCTATTGATATTTTTGTCCATCTGTCCTAACATGAAATCCTCACCTTGGTTATGTGACGTGGTGATGTCATGGGGTGGTGGATTTGAATCTCTGCATCCTGCATTGCACTGAAGCTGTGCCTGTGTGCATGATTTCTCAATGTCAAGATCCTTTAATGCAATGGACTTGCTAAATAAAAAAGGAACTGCTTTGGTCCAACCCATAGTGCATAGCATGACTGTCCCAAGAAGAAGGATCTTCCAGACATAACTTTCCCACAAATCTCTTGAGAAAGTGTTAAGCATAAATGATTCAGAATGAAGTCACTTTGAAAGAAAATTGCAAAGTAGTCAAAAATGCTTCTTGTGTGATATAGATGGGGATTAGGTTTTATGCTAATTTAATGAACATACAATTACACAGTACATATTCATCAAATCAAATCATTATTAATATCAATATAAAAATTTGAATTTATCAGATCCACTGGGATTTTCTTCACTGTGCTTTTCATGCCATTCATTTTAAACAGGAGTTACTCTGCAATAAGAGGTCTCCAAACCAGACTGAGTCTCTGCAGAAATATGTGAGCATGAATGAGGGAGGGAAAAAAAAACTGGCAAAGATGAGAAACACATGGCCCTGAATGCCGTTTGGCAGAGTGGGGGATCCACAGGGGAGGATGACACAGAGGGGTTCAAACAACCTTTAAATCTCCACAGGGGCAAGAGCAAAATCCCAGTGGTTCCAAGTCTGGGACCAGTTCATCTTCATTCAGCAGCTTTATGGCTTGAATCAGACTCCAAAATCCATTACTAACTATGCAGTTCCAAAACGTATTTTTTGGGCCTCAATCAAAGGATCTACATGAATACATATGCAATAATAAGTAATAACATTAGGTCAGATTCAGCCTGGTACTGCCAAGTACTGCCCTTCTAAGTGAAGCTGAACAAAATGGGACAATTAAGCTTTCGATGTCTCATTCATAGTTAGCAATTCTTGCAAAATCATCACCACTATCCAGCAAACACTGACAAACTCATCACCCCCATTCTTTTTCAGTAGTTTCCCCATTTCTACAGGGCAGGTTCACAGACATCTTCTTTTATACTGATAATTCCAACTGATTCTAAATGTATGGGATTCCATCCCACTAATTTAGGACAAATAGTTCAAAACCTCAACTGTACCACCCAATGGGTTGCCTGCTGTGTGCAGGGAGACAACGTTCAAACAGCAACTTGTGAAGTGAGATTCACAGAATGTAAGAACTTCAGCAGCAGGGGGGCTTGGAGTCACATGATGACCTGTGACAGAAGGGGGTTGAGGTCTTATAGACCCAGCGTGACATGAGGTCAGTTCCCCAACAGCGTGACATGGGCTCCCATTTTCACCTCCATGTGCAAAAGCGTGCGAGTCACATGGGGGAGAAGAAACGCATCTTAGACGAACTGTGGAAGATGACAAACCCACGTCTTTCATAATACACTAAACAAGGGAGGGACAGATCTGTATGGTGGCCAGCTTGCAGATGACCAACCACATCACCAAGCTCAGGACCAACCACATTAAATGAGCTTTGAGCCATAAATATCATAATCAAGTGTATTCTTATCTAATTGCTCATCTGAAAATCAGAGCATTGAAAGGCCATTGGTGTAAAAGCATTTATGTACCAAGTCAGGTCTCAACATTTCAGGACATTTTGTCTTTATGTAAGTCCACCCCCCATCAATGTAAAGCACAAAGACACTGCAGGCTAAGCTGTGTTGTAGTGGATGCCACACGGTCCTATAGTAGACGTGTGTAATAATGGCTGAAATGGTCTGAGATTGTTCAAACACATTAGCCTGGAGCAGGCATGGGTTTTTTGTCTGCAGTGTGTGCACTGGGACTAATGTCCCAAAGAGGCCTCCATTGTTCAGCCTGGCGTGCTGCAGAGAGAAGCAGCAGGAGTATTGAAGGCCCAGGAGAGACCAAGCTGTCTTTGTTCTCCTACAACCCCAGAGTGCACACAACACACACACACACACACACACACACACACCTAGACCTTATGTTTACCCCAAAATCTACATCTTGTGCACCATGAAATTAGCCAACACAAAGATGGCACCTGATTTATTCTGGTAGGAATAAGCACCATATGAACACAACATATAACATGGTTGAATTAATTTGTCAAAATACCATTTTTAATCATAAATCAGAAGTCAGTTAAGACAATTCCTATATATGCTAGAATTGTAGTCTGGTCATAGAAATCATGAAAGCTGTGTATCATTGGCAGCTATAGTTTTACATTAATAAGTGGGCATGAAAAAAAACGGGGAATTTTGTGAAATCCTGAATGCGGTGATGGAGTACAGATGCTCTTCCTGACATCCTCATCTCACACATTACTCTTTGAGCTGAGCTGAGAGAGGCGCTACCAAAGCCCGACACTGCACCCTTTCACACACAACACACAAAGATCCTACTGAGCAACAAAGGCAATACACCAGAGCCCCAGCCCTCATCAAAGCACACTCTACACAAACCACGTGCGCCCACCAAACTCTTGGCACCCAATCAACTGTCTGGCACGGACTTCCACGTCCTGCATGCCAAGCTTGCGTGAACCAGCACTGAATTTGAACATCACTGCCCTGAGAGGAAAACATGGTAGTTTGTTAACCACACTAGAATAGCCTGGGAGGCCATTCAGAGCAAAAAATGACCATTTTCTTGTAAGGAGGGATAAACAATACACATCACTATAAGGCAAGATGTAAAACTCTGCTGATCTGTGAGGGGAGGGGCAATGACACAGTCAAATCACTGCAGAGACCTGGCAAACTGATTTACACTACAAGCACTCAATCTGTAAACTGCCAATTTCAAACATCCAATGTGAAATTATTCACCTATAACACCAGCAACAGAATATGGGCCGGTCTCTTTGTTCCTTGAAAGCAAGCATATTTCTCACTTAATTACATCAGTACCATTTTAGCTATTTCAATTAATGATTATGTTGTCTATTATCTTAATAGACATCTGATTATTTCTATCAGCCCACTCAAGTACATTCACATTAGTAGTGTTAGGAAGATAATTCAGTGGTAATGCAATCACAGAATACTAGTGATTTATGATATCTCATCTGATATAAAGATACATTCTGACACTTTTCATATTAGATTTCATTCCTAGAGATGAGGCTCATTCAGCAAATTGTTTAAGATATAAACCAGCATGCTGTTGAGCACTCATTGGGTATGAGAGGTAATCTCATTCAGATGGGACCCCTCCTAAAAGGGGTTTATTCAGTGTTATTGTCTCGAGCCGAAGGCTTCACCATGTGACACAAAATGAAGGCTGTCCCAACGAATCAAGATGGTGTACTTAATCAAGAATGTTACATTTTGATTCAGGGTATGGAAATTGTTTCTCCCCACAATGCAATATTAGATTAAATCTAGAATAGAAAGTAAGGGAGTTGTTACATCCTCGTGGACTGAAATACAATGATCCCTTTGCGTTTAAATGTCCGGAGGGGGAGGGAATATTGTTTGATTTGTAAATGAGCCCTGTGTTCTTCAAAGTCCTCATTTGTGCTTCTGGTTTGCGCGCGTGTGTCCATTATTGTTTTAAATACATATTAGGTTTAGGATCAGTAATAAATGCTAATGCTTTATTAACAATTTCATTTCTGATATTTAAACATTAAAACGTCTTGCCTTTTTGATCTTTCATGGGACAAAGGTGCCAGTAGCTTCAATTTTGTTTAAGGAACAAACCGCAAGAACGAATGTTACTGCCTTATTGACAATGTCTCCTGGTATGTCTGAGCTATTGAACTTCAAAAGGGTTCCGTTAAAAGCTTGCACGACCACGTGAATGGATGGAGGTAGGAGTGACTGGACCTACCTTGCCTGGTGGACACGTTTCTGTCGTTGCCAGCAGTAAGCACCACCTGAGGGTGACTCTGCTCCATGACAAAAAGCTCGTCTTTTCCGACCTTGGAGCTCTTGCCAGATTTCATGGTCCCACTAGGACCAGAAGGAGCAAGGTATCTCCCCTCACAGTCCCTGAATGCCACCTTTCCCGACCTGAACTCCAGCGTGTACCCGGTGGTTTTGTCGGGTTTTTGAGCCAGCGAGCCGTCATTCTTCAAGAACCGATAATCTGAGGTCTGCAGGTGATACCTCTGGTCTTGAAAAACTAGAGTGATCAAGGAGTCGACGCCCCAGGGGACGTCCCTGTCAATTGCGATCTCGTCGTTCTTGGCGCTCAGGTGAGCGTACCGTTTTCTCGTGAGGCTGAAGATGTTGACTTGAGGGTGCATGGCGATGTGCACGCTCCATTTCTCGGCAATGGAGATGGTCTGGGCGAAGCAGGTGATCCGGTCTTCTGTGCCACCCAGATAGCGCTTGTGAGGCTCCGACTGCAGTGACCACCGCCCATCGTCATGAGCCGTTATTATAAACCTGCAGTCCACGCCGGGGGTCTCGCTGTCACCTGTGATGTTGCCATCTTTGTCGGCCGCAATGTACCTGCCCAAGTGACTCTTCAGAAAGACCATATTGGAGTCATCCCCATTCTGTTCCAAGGTCCAGATTTGTTTCTTCTTCATGGTGGTGGCAGATGCATTGATCTTGAACCCAAACGTTTCAGCGGTGAGGTACTTGTTCCCGCAATTGATGAGCCCAAATTGGATCTTGAGCATGTCGCTGGTTCCGTTTGCTGTCATGGTTGCTGCACTTTAAGAAAGAGGTGGCGGCTTCGGTGTTGGAGGACGACCTGCAGTCGAGCTGATGTGATGATGCTACGGTTTCTTTGTTTGGAGCGGGAGCGCGCCCTGCACTGCAGCCTCAGACAGCCCGAATCCAAAGTCACAGCTGCCGCTTTTATACAGATGAGTGATGTCAGTTTGGCGGCCCCGCCTCCGATTCCAAGCAGTAGTTTTGGAGAAATCTGCTGAAAAACGCTATTTCTCTGCTGATGAAGTGTCATCAGTGTTGCCGGTATTTTGTTTTTCTTTGACGGGTAAAATTAAATGAGAGCAAATTGATGCGAAAAAAAGTATCAAAATAATGTATATAACAAAAATCTTATTTCATTTATGCAAGATAACGGTATTGTTACAGAGAGCGATGCCTCCCAACTAGAGAAAAATCCGAATAGAAACATTTAGTTGCATTGCCGTAACTGAAAGGGACACAAATGAGTGGCAACAGCCTACCACGTTTAAGAAATTGGTTGTTTTGATTGACCATGTTTCATAGCACGGTGCTTAAAAACTGAAGAGCTTGCCACGGAGATATAATTGGGACGTGTCGTTTCAACTAAATTCTCCCACAGTGACCAGAGAGAAAACGAGGGGACAGAGCACAATTTGTCTGTTCATACAATGATCTATTCATAAGCATGAAAAGCCGTTCAGAAAGACCAGAGAGATGGGAGCCAAGTACACAATGGTTCCATCTAAATAATATTGGCATAATTTCAAAAGCAGCATAAAAACTTGGCTCCTGCTTCAGAATAGGGGGCTTTGAGAGGTCGTCCTTAACATTTGAATTGGTGTTACATCAATCTTGAGGTTTTTTTTATGAACTGTTTATTTTAAAGAAATAGGTCAAATATATTCTTCATTTTTTCCCCAAATAGTTGTACTATTTTACCATTAAATAAAGCAGTCATATGCACACAAACTTCTCTATTGGTGGATGTGAGAAGGTATAATTATTGTAACGCAATATGAAAGTGTTAGCTAAGAATTAGGATAGAAAATATTTAAAATATGTCAAAATATAAAGGAAATGATTATAAGTGACTGTTGTGAGGTCATGTCTCCAAAAAGCAGGCTCTCATCACAGGCCATCAGCAAATAGTGATACTTGCCTTTAAAAGCGCCCGCTGTTCCCAGTAAACATCAATCGGATTGCTGGAGGAGTCATTCTGATGGAAGAGAAATTCCCTGGAGAGAAAGCCCTCTGAATTCTTCAGCAGTTGATCCCATCAAAGTCATCAGCACCATTTAGATCACCCCGGAAGCTGGGCCATCCAATCAACAGGAGGGAGCATATACAGTAGAGCCATTAAACTCGCCGAAGGGCAAACAGTCACACGCTGACTGTAACCTGAGTCAGTGTAAACGCAGACACTGTGATGAAGGCGTCAGTGCTTTCGGGTGCTGCCTGGTGGCAGCATGTCGCTGCAGACCCCAGCAAGCCACGCTAGTGCTGTAAATCCTCCAAGAACAGTGTCAGCCCATCTCTGTGGGGTCTCCATTGTTTAAGCCCTATTGAGCACACTCCAGTCCCACCAGCAAGCGTTTGAGCCAGATTGAAATCGAGTCGCAATGCAATTTGTCCTTAATGCTGAGTAGCTTCAGTTAAACAATGGCTGGTTTTCTGTTGTTCTCTCCATTTTGGTGACCAAACTTGAAAATGTTAGGGGAAAAAAAGTAATTCCTTTTGTTCTTCAAAGTTTGACATTCAGTTAGTTCATGGTGTTTGGATTCTGGCCCCCTTTCTGTATTAATATGATGGTTTCCTTTCCCTCTACTTTATTCCTGTAATCCAGGTCTTCCCCTGAATCCATGCAAATATATCACCGCATTAAATGTCTGTCAGTGGTATAATACATTTCAAACAAAAGTGGCTGTAAAAATTAATTTATGGACTGGTGAAAGTTTTTAAAAGAAGTTCTGCTTTTGGTGAAAAGGCCCGTTTTTTTATTTTAGCTCATATCGTATTTCATGTCAGACGTGGCTTGTCATGTCCAGTTGCTCAGTTATTAATCTGTAGTGATTGCAAGTGATTCTTCACATAAGGCGACCTATCACAACTCCACTGCAACTGTAAAGGAGTTGCAATAGGCCCATAAAAGCTAGTGTAACAGTGGCAGAGGAGGATTTTGTGTACATGGGGATTTGGTGGGGGCTGTACAATAACGCTTCCAAAAAAAAAAAAAAAAAAAAAAGACTGGGAATTTTGCCCCCCTTGTTCTAGGGCTATTTCCTGTTCCAGATGGTTAGCTTTATTGTTGCAGAGGAAACAAGTCCATGTGTCTGTGAAAGAGAGTGAGCTTCTGATACCAGAGCATTATACCTTTCAATTATAATTAGTGCAAGCATACAGCAGTGTGACCACATATTAAAGATTAAAGGAGGATTTTTAGCAAATAGACAGGGAAAAGATGGACATAATCTAAAAGCGGATTTACAGTGATTTCAATTGAAGTTCACGGCCATTAGTTTGACTTTGTTCCTGTTTTAGGAAACGAATGATATAACAGTTGAATTTTGCAGCATTACATTGCAGATTAATCCTGGCTGTGACCAATTTCTGTCCTGATGCCATACTCAGACGGCCGGGATTTTAGAAGGGCTGGGTGTCTACCTTTGTCCGCTCCTCAAAGATGAAGTTGGTTGCCATGGAAACAGAGCCCCAGCCAGCTGTATGAAAAGGTGTAGCCCACTGCAGCGGCGTGAGAGGTCTGCATGAAAATGGAGGGAGAAAATCGAGTCGAGAGACTCATCTGACTAGACATCTCTGCTGTCGACAAGGGACTCTACAGCTGCTAATTTTGGTTTATCCTATCAGTTTGTCCACCTGGACTGTGCCTTAGATTTTATGTGCTGTTTTAGAATACTGCTGTCTATTTCAGAAAACTTTCTTAAACATCATTGTAGAAAACTCAATTCTGCTTAATGGCTGCTGGTATGTCAGTATAATTGAGTGCTGATGTTGATTCCTTTAAGCAGATAATGTGTGAAACACTGATGTCTCTGAATTTATGTGGGACAGAAAGAACAGAGCCTGTCAGACAGCAGGACTTTTATGGGTGTAGCAACAGAGAGCACATGTAAAACTGCTTTGCAAAGAAAACAAATAAGGTGTCGTAGTTAAGCCTAGGCAGATGGCTGTGAAAGTAAAAAAATAGTCCCATGTCTCTGCTTGTTATTTACACGACAGAGCAACGTGACCCAGAGTTGTCTGAAATGCCCTTGCCTCTGCTTTGAATGCGTTGCGACGCCTGTGAAGCTCTGGTGTGGAAGGGGTGGGTGTGAGATGAGCCGGGAGGCCTGATCAGGTGACTGCACAACTGGCACTGCGGATGGCTGCGGACGTGGTGTCGGACTGCAGTACATCTGGAGCCGTTCAGCTCCGGCCCAGCGGGGGGAGAGGCTATCCTGCTTTGCTCAGACTCACAGTCAGGGAAAATCTCACGCTCAACAAGATATTTCACATACTCATCCTTCAATTTTCTCTGTTTCTCTCTGTGAGATGGTCGGAGGCGCTGTTGTCTTGCTGAGAGACGAGAGATGCGCCGTCAGGCCACGCGTGTAATGACAGTGCACTGCAGCACTGCGTCAGAGTCGATCGGGCGACTGGCAGAGCAGATGCAGGCCTCGCCACGGTCATGTGATCTGTGCTCACTTGCAGCGGGGACCAATCAGCTCGGCCGCAAGGCAGCTGAGAGAGCCAATAGGAGGTGACACAGTGAGAGCTCCGCATCCCAATGAAGGTGTTTCATTCCACTGCCTGCCGCATGCATGGTAACACAGGACTTGTGAAAAACTGCCATAATCTCTCTTTGTCTCTCAATATAATAAAATATTTTATTCGTGGAGAGCACTACCTCCTGCATTAATTGGTCTCATGAAGTAAAGAATAAAATAAAAGAAAGATGAATCTCTGACATTCAAGGATCAGGATTGCTACCTCTGCATTGTAGTGCCAAAGCATGTTATTCCTATTAGCACCCTTTAAATCACATAGGCAAATATTTAAATAAGGAGGGACAGTATTGAATAGAATACAGTGGCTATTCTTCCTGATGTTACAAAATCACAGTTTTGCATAAACCAGGGATGTCCAGGGTAATGCAATAGCCTTGTACAGGATGTGAATAGGGCGTAACCATGACTAAAACTAGACGTGACAATCCAAGTCACATAAATGAACTTCCCTGAATCATGTTGCCACCATCGTTGCCCAGACATGAACCCAGACATTCAATTCAGACTATATAGACCAAATTCCCATGGCATCCACCCAAGGTCGAGATTCCTGAAGCACCTCACACTCCAGCCCTCGTGCTTGCACAACGTGGACTTAAAACACTGAAAACTCCATTCACTGTAAAACCTACAGTAATACAGGCATGGACCCGAGGTTGTATGAAACATACCCAGCTTCCTGTCTCCTGTCTCTATTGTGACACAGTTTGCTAAACGTGGCAACCTCTCAGGTGTGGATGCCGCCCCCCCGTGTCACATGACTCGCCGTAGAATGAGCCTGGTCTGGACAGTGATGAATGGGCCAAGAGTCATTTCACTGTTTCCGTGTGGAAATCTGAAGCCGACCCCAGCACTTTCACAGTTCACCTCCCATTTAGGGTAGCACCGTGTCTGCACAGCGAAGGTGTCTCTCGGGCTCTCTGACCCGAATGCCTCCCTTTGAAGACCAGCTTTGTGCCGCATCCCTCTCACTTTCTCCCCCTCTCTCTCCCTCTCTCTCCCTCTCTGTAACAGCATCATGTAAAATGAATGAACCTCCTGCCCGTGAAGCGTTCCCCACAGAGCGGCTGTGACAGGAGCTCGTAGCGCCGGAGTGTGTGCGGCGTGACTGACCTACATTTCCGCATCTCCCCGTGACACGCGCTGCTTCCCCGCCTCCGCCCACCTGAGCCGAGCGTCGGACCAGCACATCGTTTTAAAAATGATCACCGATGTCACTTATTTAAGGGGACT
Source organism: Megalops atlanticus (assembly GCA_019176425.1). Taxonomy (NCBI): domain Eukaryota; kingdom Metazoa; phylum Chordata; class Actinopteri; order Elopiformes; family Megalopidae; genus Megalops; species Megalops atlanticus. The sequence continues at coordinate 21,731,447 of CM032893.1, forward strand.
TGGGGCTCGAGAGGATTTTCCACGACTTTTCAGAGGGTTTGACTCTTAAAGCAAGAAAACAAGATGAGTTGAGCTGGGAGAGAACCATATCTTTGGCCTTCGACCAAGCGTAGATATTTATGGTCATATTGATCCACAACTGGCGCTGTGGCACTGGCATTGATCCATATTAAAGCCATGTTTGATCCACAGTAAGTACCTCTACCCAATCATATTAAATATATGGATGGAAGTATTACACACAATGATTATTGGGAAAAAAGGTTGCAGAGGATGTCTGAATTTCAGTGACATTTTGAAGTCCACATTAGAGTCATTGAAACCAACTGGTGGCTTGAATAAAATATTGTATATTTTTGTTTCTAGGCAAATATTGCTCTGAAAATTCAGTTTAGAAAGAGTTAATTCCAGAGTTTTTATTAATAAGTTCTGCAGCTGAAACAACATTTGCTGACCATGGTAAAATGGCTGGAACATTAGCAGGGGTGTAGCCTATTTGTGCTCACATATCCGTTTTTTTAGAGGTAACACTAGTGCAACATACTAAAGCCCTCAAGGCCCATGAGGAAAAAAACATTTCAGCACTGAATGGAGGACAATACCAGGCACATTATGAAAAGGCATATAATGCATTATCTGTGTTTTAGTTTCCAAACAGAATTAAAGATTTATGAGTTGTTCACTATGATGTAAATGGCCTCTGTTGCACTTTGTCTCAACCTGGTTTTAAAGGCAACAACTGAAAGGGGGAGATCCTCTGCCAAATATCTGATCTTGGTGCATGATCAGTGTTAAAATAAGATCCACAGAATTGAGTTTGCAAGTGAAGCACAGGCCTAAATTTGATATAAAAATAATGTGGTTTGTCATTAACCTTGATCTATGCATAATAAAAAGCCATATTTTTCTGGTACTCAGTTTTTATTTTTAAAAATTACCAAACTTATAGCTTTTCTATGTAACAAAAAGTGACACTTGCATTGTTCAAAGGTAGGCAGTAATTGCATTGTGGTCATATTAAATGTAGGCTATGGTAAGATTTCCCCCCTGCCCTATGTATTTAGTTTATGACTACTTCAAACCTCAAGTTAAAACTGACAGTGTATTGCAGGTACCTTGCCAGTGGATTGCTTATAGGGTATCTTCACTTATGTGGTATAAAGCAGCATGTTCTCCTGTCCAGCACTGCTTCATTGCCCCAACATCATAGCAGTGGGTGTTCTTCCGTAGGCCCTGCAGGGAGAAGGTGAGTCTGATCCCTCAAAGCCAGGACCGCTCCAGGAAGAAGCAATAAGGCCTACATCTAAACAGCCCCTCTCAGAGCCTCTCTCAACAAAGGCTTGGCCTGAAACCATGGGGAAGCTCAAACAGTGGAAACCTTCCCTTCCCCCACTCACCCCACCCCTGGGGTGAAAGTTCACTGGTTTGCCTCGCTGGGCCCATGTCCGTCAAAATGACCCTCCCCATTGTCATGCCAACAGGAAAGCAATCCGCTCCTCCCAGGCCAAGACCAACAGGACAGCAGAGCTGAAAAGAGCCTCTCCCAAACAACAGCAGACAAAAGAGCAGGGTTTCATCCAGTCTTTACTGCCCTCCACATTCCATCTCTGCAAATTCAGCTAATTCTGCCATAACCCCACAGCCAGCGGACAGTGGTTCTTAATTATTAAAACGTCTGAATAATGAAAAGTTGCACTCAGATGCTCGGATGGAGAGGCCCCAGAAGCGCTCCAGGCATTCTGGCTGATGACAGCGCATGCGGTGCGTGTGTGGGAACGCACTCAGTGCACTGAGAGCTGTAGATTATGGGCAGGACAGGCAGATATAGGTCATACTGGAAGCTAGTGAGCAGCGAGGCATGATCAGGAGGAGTGGGGAGGGGGGGGGCGGGGTTAGGGGGCTTTGTGGAAATTAAGCCTGCTCGACTGACCAAGTAAACCAGCCATAAGATCAGCCAGACCTAAGAGACGCGCAGTCCCACTCAGTGTGTGAGGAGCCGCATTTCCTTTCAAAGCGCCCACCCCCTCTACACATGCACACTTACACACACACACACACACACACACACACACACACAGTCCTCTGCTGTCCACTAGACCTGCAGTACATTTCCTGTAACCTCTGAAACTATGTTTCCTCCTTTGTGCATCTTGCTGATAATTCACAGATAAGCTCAGAAGAGATTCATTTTTCTTCTGGAGCTCACATTTCACTCGGGCAACTCCCTTCTTTCTCCTTCTGTAAATCGGTGCTATGCAAGCATGGAGGTGGCCTATTTGTCACAGCTCATGTTTCATCCACTGATGCTGAAATGCAGTAATGTTGAGGGACTGAGGCTGAGTGTTTGAAGTCAGTATATAACAGAATGGGCCAGTTTAAGCTCTCAATAAGAGCACACCCAGCAGGGACTGATTACAGAGCTGGTTTTTCAGGGATTCACAATCAAGGAGAAATAAGAGCCTGTGATGGACCCAGACCTAGATTTAACCTGGATTTAACTTTCGGACCTTGATGTGGATGTGGCGGAGCAAAGCACAAAGTGCTGTGGTCTTGGAGGTTGACAGGTCATCAGTCATTGGTTCCTTTCTCTGCCCCTTGAAATAAGCTCCCCCCACAGAGTCCCCCCTTCATAACCATGTCTGATTCCACCAGGACACCCCCCACACACACACACACACACACACACCCTTGCTGAGATTAAAGGCTTGAAAATGGTGTCTTCCAGATTAAATTAAGTATGATCCCATACTGCGAATGGCTGGTAATTAGGAGCACACCAGGAGACGTAGTGAGATTAATTACAAAAGGGAGAATTCAAGTAATTACATCTTTGTCACATCTCTCACAGGACAATGTTAAACACCCAGCTGCCAGGCAACTTAAAGAACAACTGCCCCCATTCATTTTGATTTTTTAGCTGTGGAAACAGTCTCTGGCAGCATTCCAGCTTGTGTATCAATACTTTGTTTCAAAATTGATTGAGAGACTTAAAATAGCCAAGCTTGTCTGGCTGAGCAGGATCTTCAAAAGGGTTTATTTTGTCCTCTTATTTTGCCTTGCAGTTATAATTATCAGTCTGAGAGATCCTTGCTCATCTTAAATAGCTGGGTATTTTTTGCATTCTAAGTGTCTCTACTAAAAAAGCCATCCTGACTTATGGTCATTGTGTGATTGTTTGGATGCCTTTGAATAGGATCACTGTCTTAAGCCCAGATTCAATGTAAGTGCAATGCACAGTGTCCTTAACTTTGAGGAATGAGGGAGAGCATCACTTAAACATATCCCCAGACAAAGAATGAAGGGGATACTTTTGTTTGCTCCAAAAATGAATATCAGTGATTGGTTGTTAGTGGTAGTTGCAGTTGTTGGAATTGAGGTTTCAGTTGCGGTTTTGATCTTTGCTGTTGATGGTAATTGCAACTCCTGTTACAGCAGAATGATTCAGTCACGCATTGACTAGTTAAAGCAGAAAAGCAGGCTCCTTACTGGATAAACCTGAGGCAGTCAACCACTGTAACCCACATGCTCTGAGACTGCAAGGGTTCAGCTCAGGGATCAAGATGTCTTTGGGGAATGCAACTACAAAAATGTTGCATTTGCATTGTTTTAAGCACATTCTCTCAAGATGTAGAGCTTTTTAGACTGGATTGAAAAGCCAGTGAAGCTTGAGGAACCAGAGCTCTCACCCAAAACAAGGCCTGCTGAGAGGGGAGAGCTATTTTTTGGGATCTGTGGTGAGTGGGTCTGGGGTCTGTACCTGGGCCCAAACCAGCTCCACTCAACCCTTAACACAGAACTGCCCGCTCACTCACTTTTTCACTTGTTCTGTCACACACTCAATCACTATCCCGAACAGTCTCACTCACTCCCTTCATCACACCCTCACTGCATCATTTATTCTATCCTAGTCTATCCCTGCTCTCTCCATCACTCACACAATATGTGGAGAAGCTGGCCTATGCTTCTCACCCAAAAAATGAACAGAGGAAAAATAATTTACAAAAATAAATCACCTGCTCTAAAAACACACAACCACACTCCTCAAACAAAAAACCAGCCCTCTCCCAGCCACCCACACCTGTATTTAACTAGCCCTTAATCAGGCAGGTGAGGCTCAGTAACCAATGGCTGGCTCACACACAAAGACATGGCATGTGGACAATTAATGAAACAATTAACCTCTTTAGAAAGCACTGATTGAAAGGAGCTGTTATAGTGAAGTTCAAATGGAAAGGCAAGGATCCTTACACATTTAAACAATGAACCAATTAACAATTAAACAGTTCCGGGAACCAGGTGAAAGTTCTCTTTCACTCTATGACACTAATTCTCAATCCTGCTCCTGGGGGCCCACTGTCCTGCATATCTTCTATCTATCCTTGCTCTACCTACCTGACTGAACCCATCAGTGGCACTTTTGATTAGCTGAGCACACCTGATTTAATCAAGAGCATGTTAATCACACTAATCAGGTGTGTTTGGAGCAAGGATAGATAGAAGATATGCAAGACAGTGGGCCTCCAGGAGTAGGATTGAGAAACACTGCTCTATGACACACTCAAACGCTAGCTTGCTTGTTCACTCCCCTAATCATGCACGGTCTTGCACTGTACAGCAACACCTCTCTGCCCTCACCTGTCTGTAGTTGCCTTGCATGCAGGTATGAAGATGGCATGCTGCATGATGGACAATTGTAATTCCCATTACACTGAAAATTCTGGCCCTGCACTACTTAGCCTAAAGCTAAATTACAGGAACTCCTGAGGTGAACCGAGAAGGAACGCAGTCCTCTCAGTCACAAAGAGCGTCTGCTGCTGTCTATGATAGTATAACAAATTGGGAAGAGTACAGGGTCTAATGTCGTCTTTCAGCTTTCAGAGTTGAAGAGCAGAATTTGGACTGGACATGTGTGAAAAGGTCTACCACTGATGTAAGTCATAAATCATGGGCAATCACCTTCAGGACATGTGACAAGTAAAAATATAACAGCTAAACTGTTTAATCATAAACTGTGTGTTTTGCCGTTATTGGGTATTAACTACATAATGTACTGCTGAATAATGAATTGCTGAATTGTTTTCCGTTTTGAATGCTTGACCATATAATGGATGAAAAACAGTGCACCACAACATGTGCATGTGCACCACAATAGACTTGTATCCTTTGAATAACATTTCCAAGAAAAAGAGTGTTGGTACATTCAACAGGATATGGTTGCTGATACAAAATTAGCCACAGATGCAGAAAGTATTTCTGTTATCTGTGTTTCAGCTGCGTTGTTTTCATTTCCATATTTCTCTCCAACAATCTTGACAGGCTACTTCCTATGGTTGTATCTCAATGCAAACACCAAAAATCCATGGAAATGAAAGAGATTCCTTGTGTTTATTGATGTATCTCTTATTATTGTATTTCTGAGTATAACCCTCTGATAAGGCTCTGATTTCTGAAGATCATGCTGATGTCAGGTTCTGTAGGAGGAATGGTGAATAAGATGATGAAAAGTAAAAATATTCTCATCTTCATCTAAAACAAAATACATCAAAGCACACAAGTAGTAGGTAATTAACCACTTTGAAAACTGCAAAGAGCACATTATTTGTATTCCTTACGACCAGAGTTGGCTATGGGCAATACCAAGAGATCGTGTGAGTTTACCTTTACTGTAAAGTCATAATTGTACACTTGTCAGTTAAATGTGAGGTTTTATACTCCCCTAATCCTTACACAAGATTACAGTAATTTGCAGAGATTACATTAAGATACTGCTCATTTTTAAAACTACACATCTGCTGCAATGATTCAGCTTTAGTGTGTTACCCAAGGATACATGAATAGGACCCCACCCAGGACTGGGATCTAAGGCCTTCCAAGTTTCCTAACCGTTTCTCCACACCGCACTCCAACACATGCCATGTGCCAAAGTTTAGCAATAATCCCACACAGACTTTTAGATGTCAGAGGATTTCCTTCAGAAACCAAAAATTGAGACAGATTTTTCTGTTTGAATGGAGTATTATAAACCATGTGATTTCAGATTTAAAGCAAAAGTTGCTTCCCCAGGTCTTCTATTTCAAATACAAAATTTCAATCAAAGGTCAAACTGTCTGTTTCCTCTTTGAAGTTGTCAATGGATTTGAAAAGGCGGATGTCTGTCTTTTCCTGTATACAAATCTGAAGCCTCTTTGAAACCGCCCACAGCACCTCTATAGCTCTGTTAAAGCCGTGACATATTATTATGGTTACTGAGGCAATCTTAAGATTACTGAACACGAGGCCAGCATTAACAAGGAATTAGGTTCAGTATGTAAAATGATACCATGCCGCACATGTAAATATCCTGAGCTTCCTTTTAAAGCAAAGGATAACACAGTGGAGGCTAACAATTGGTTGTCTTTGCAAGATTTGTAAGTTTCCACTGGAGTGGTCAGTGCAGTCTACAGGGTGAGAACTGTAGTTTCCCAACATTTCCACACTCATTTTCCAGCATTTCCACAGATGTGTGAGCTCCTGGGTGCCATTCAAATTGACCCAGTGATATTTTTAGAGGCCAAGCACTGAAGCATTCACACCTTATGCTGAAGAGCTGTATTTAAGGATAGTAATTAGCCTATGCATATTCACTTTTTTAAAAAAAAATCTGATTCAGAGACAGTCTTCCTCTTTCTCAATACTGTGTACACAGCATATACACACAAATGTAATCTCATCTGCTGGTCAAGAAGGCTCTGAACTTTGGCTGCACATTTCTTCTCTGATATTGATCACTGTAGAATATTTTTTGTCACATGTACAATACTCTCATGTATGCTTTATATCTGTACATTATTACTTATTTTTATTTGTTCAGGATTCATGAACGTGAAAGTCTCAGTGCATTCCCTAATCATCACATTTTTCCTCCACAATTTCAAAACAGAACAAGCCTAGGCATGCACCACATTAGGAACGTGAATAATCAGTAGGACATTCAGGTTTTTCTGGCAGGCTCCGTCACCAGCAGCAGCATCTCGTAACTGCATTTTTCTACTGTATGGAGTGCAGTAGCCATCCTCGCGTGAGCTCCAGTTACAGTGGACAGGCTTCAGTCTCTCTCTGCACAGGGGGAAATTACAGGTCACGCTTCCTGCAATGGTATCGTCTTCCCACCTAGTGTGCGCGGTGGGTGTTGCCTATAATTCTAGAAGGATGAAATCCCTTTAATTCTACCATCTACCTCTCCTCATGATCCCTCTGTTCACTTTTCTGTGGGCTTAGATGTGTTTTCTCTTCTTTTATGTTTTCCTCTTTTTGCTATCAGCTCCCAGAATAAATTACCTCCCTACAGTAAATCACAAGAGGATATTGAGATTGCACGCAACACAGTTTGAAAAATATTTTTGAAAGGTCAATTAGAAAGGTCAAAATGGCACTGTCCACAGAGACTTGACCCGCTACTCTCTGAGTCACTCAGTCAGTCCTTCACGCACTCAGTCACTCTGTCACATTCTTGCTCACTCACTTGCTCACTCCATCACACTTGTTTCCATCACACACTTGACCTGCTACATTTTTATCCTTTTATCTGCTGTGACACTTACCACACTGAAGGCCACAGAAAAGTTTCACTGACACTGGCCAGTGTACAATCATTGATTTCTACATGAAATGCCACACAAGAGATACAGCATATAATAAACAGTCTCTATATGGAATGCCACTCTGAGACACAGTGTACAATAAACACCCTCTGTATGGTATTCCACTTTCAGACATGGTATCAGATTCAATAGTCTCTGGTATGGCACACAAGAGACACAGTGTACAATCAACAGTATGTGTACGGTGTACCACTCTGAGACACAGCATACAAACAACAGTCTTTGTATGGTATACCACTCTGAGTTACACTGCTCCCCTTCAGATTTCATACTCTTAAAGGATGCATATTTTCCCTGTGGATTCATGTGCAGAATGTTTCTAAGCAGGAGTTCAAACTCATAATGCCCTGAGAGGAATCTCTGTGGTTTTGGGTGACCAGGTGCATGGTGCCCTACATCCATAAGAGGTCGTGTTAATGTGAGACCTGTCATAGAGAGGACAGGAAGCAACATCGATTTGAAATCAGATCACTGTCTTTCTGCTGACCAGAGGAGAATTCAATCTAGGAGGCGGATTAAATTTGTATTCTGTCTGTCCAGCTTTGCATCATCTAAATGCTCCACACATAGAGCTGTGTAAGCCGAAGAAGGCTGAGAGCAGAAGGAGGAGAGGGAGCTGCACCTTAAAATACCTCTGCATGAGCCTCGGAATCTTGCAGGACTGATTGTGCAGAGCTGATTGTGCAGGGCATTGGGGCAGCTGGGTTAATTCTGCCCGTTCTGATCACATGTAAAAGCATTTGTGTGTGTTTGTGTGCAATCGTGAAACTCTCACCTTATTTTAATTTGGTTTTCCTATGGCACAGTGTAAGTTCCTACACTATATTATATATATATATATATATATATATATATATATATATATATATATATATATATATATATATATATCTACAGAAGAGAGAGAGATCAATTAATATATTGAAAACATTTATTTAATTTCCACATGTATTTGTGATAATATACTGAGAAATACAACATATTTCTTGGTATATTACAATATAGCTTGCACGTAATTTTGTATAGGGTCGATTTGTTGTAAACAAGTAGTTTGCATATCAGTGTAAGTGGCTCCCAGAGTATATAGTGGGAGGAGAGTGCAGTTAAAGGAGCGGCTCTAAGACACGGCCCCACAGCACAATGGGAGTCCACACAGAGAGAGAGCACTTGAGTCAGCAGAGGTGGAGGGTCACACGGAGAGAGGGGGCTGATGGGAATTCCAAGTGCTGTTTGTAGGTGGCTGACACCCACGGCGATATGTTTTACACAGGGCTTGTATGTATGAATGTTATCTTTAAAGGAGCTGGAATTTGATAGTGTTTGTACTGCAAGTAATGTAATATTGCTCAATGAGTAATTTGAAAGTGGATAAAGATGATTGCTTTCGTGTTTCCCTGAAAACCTGTGCTTTCCCATGGCACTCCATAATCATCACTGCTACTGGTCATTTCATAAACACATCAGAATCCAAAAATTACATCGGTGTTTTCCCAGCAAGGTCTGCCTGTGAAATATTGAAATTATTGAATTGTTTGAAAGATGTTCTATTACACCATCATCCATTGACTTGAACTGGAGGTCTTTCCATTGAAAGCTTCTTAGATAGTATGACATTAGTGAGGGGCATGATATTGACAATGCTACATTTTGCCTCTCCTCTACACCATTAAACGTTATTTGTCCCGCCAGACATCTCAGAGAGCTCCATTGCACCACCTACTGACGAAAAGATGCAACTGCATCATTAAGCTTGACCTTACATCATTCGCAGTCTTTTCAGTGGCACTACTGGGAGTAACATATGCTGACAGGGCATAATCTAAGATATCAATATCAACACACTTACTGATCCGGTAGTTTAAAAAAAAAAAAAATCATTACATCCCAAATGGCACGCATAAGGTAAGTGTAAAAAATGATAAATGAATGCGAAATATTTTCTGCCTGAATGATAGATGGAGAGCTTACATGCAGAGAGACACCCGTGTTGGTCACACTGCACCGTGACTGTGAGAGCCAGGTCTGGTACCCCTCGTACCTCTCTAATGTTCCTCTCACTGGCAGCCTCTAAGCTCTCCGTTTCCACCCACACAGTATTACTGTGCATTTTTGACAAGCATCCATGGGATAAAGTCTGTCCTGCTGGCTCCATTTGCTTTTCCCATTGAGATATGCCTTAACCCTTCTCAGCTTGTTGGAAGCACAGGCATTGTATTCAGCCTATGAACGTCCTTTTCTCAAAAACTAATTTCTCATTCAGTTTGCTACTTCTTCAGTGTTATGAATATTAATGTGTTTCTGCACTGACATTTTGAGTGGAGCAACACATTGATATTTCCAGAGTCAACACCAATGGCTGAAGTAATCTATATTTCTGAGCTCTAACATGAATAAAATGTCTTGCATTATGCTTTATATTGCATCCACAGTACTGCCAAGGCTATAGTGGATTTTTACCTGCAGCCTGTGTTTGTATGCATGTAAATAAACAGGTACATGCAAAGCACAGTGGAATCTTTTTCCATGTACTCACTGAACTGAATTCACAAAGGAATGAGAATGTGTGTGAGCGTATTTGTTTGAGCCTGTGTGTGTGTGTGTGTGTGTGCGTGTGTGTGTGCGTGTGTGTGTGTGTGTATGTGTGTGTGTGTGTGTGTGTGTGTGTGTGTGTGTGTGTGTGTGTGCGTGCGTGTGTATGTGTGTGTATGTGTGTGTGTGTGTGTGTATGTGTGTGTGTGTGTGTGTGTGTGTGTGTGTGTGTGTGTGTATGTGTGTGTGCGTGTGTGTGTGTGTGTGTGTGTATGTGTGTGTGTGTGTGCATGTGTATGTGTGTGTGTGTGCATGTGTATGTGTGTGTGTGTGTGTGTGTGCGTGTGTGTATGTGTGTATGTGTGTGTATGTGTGTGTGTGATTCAAATCAAGTGTTAATTGAGGCGGTGTCCCTCTTCAGGCCCCAGCAGTGAAAGTCACATGACCTACCCCTGGTCTTCTGTGTGTCCGGGCTGCTGCCCCCCAACCCTCAGCGCCCCAGCTCCCCTCCATGTGTCATGTGGTCAGTACGGGCACTTCAGATGCTAATGACACACATTCATCACAATGGTCTCCTCCCTGTCGCACCCCGCAGCCCTGAGGAAAGCCAGCAGAGCACAGAGACGCCGCTTCGCTGGGGCTCTTTGCACTCACGGAGACGATTTGGGCGGAAACAGAAATGCAATTACAGCCTTTGCAGAGTCCTGATTTATTCATGCACTAACGGTACCTTGAAAAAAAACGATTTCCATATTTATTACTTAGAGGATGGTTTCTCAATAGATGTTGCAAATGCTACATATTTGAAATGAGATCATGTATTTTTCAAGAATCCACATACTGTTAAAAAAAACAACACATTCAAACACATTCAAACACAGTTTATGAATCCACAATTTATGTGGATTCTTGACAAATATTACTAAAATTACATTGACTACAGGAACATAAATAAATGTACTTTTCAATAGTGATCTAAACAAAATGCAGTTAATCACAGTGATTTATACCCAGGGGTTTGTTTCAGTATAAAAAACAACTTGATTGGGTGGAATAAGTAAGTGATAATTGATATCCTGTCAGATAATTACTCCATACAATGGGACTCTCTACTGGGCAGGAGCGGCATGTGTATTCATATCTGATGACAAGCCCCATCTGCTCAGAATAATGGGTCATTAACATCTGGCACAGGTGGCCCACATCACACACTTACTAATCCCATGGAGAGGGCCCTAGGGCTGAGGCCCACCCCACCCCCCGTACACACAACACACACACACACACACACACACACACACACACACACACACACACACACACACACACACAGTCATCTAAACCTGCTACTCCTTCTGTCCATCTGCTACAGCACTTTTTTTAAGCTGTGATGTTCATAAATGTGAGCAAGAATTCAGTTAGTTTATTTTTCAGGATATTATTTTGATTTTATATATTCCCTTTTTTAGCAGATTGTCTTTATCAGGGCAAGTGACACTGCATGCCTTTTTACACATCATTCAGTTAATGAGCAGGAGATATTTACAGGCAACCATTCCGGTTAAATACTGTGTTGACGGGTAAATGTGTTTACTGTGTTCATGGGAAATGAGACAGCTTTCTTCTGCCTCATCACCTCCTCAGCAGTTTGGCTTGAGTTTAATTTGGATCCAGAGACCTTTAATGGTCAGTTAACACTGATTTAAGGTAAACAGCAGCAATGATAACAGGCGTCTAAGCTCACTCTGCCCCCTGTGTAGGTAATGAAGGATACTTCAGCCGAGGATTACAATTACTTTGAGAAACTTCACAGCCAATGTCACAGGCATGTCCATAGAACTCACATTAGAGTTATATATACTTTAAAGGAAGCCTTACATGAAGTAATGAGAAGGTTTTAACAATGTCAGCATTGAAAGTCATGTGAACCCTTCTCTTGTCCGTAAGGAGTTCAGTAGGTTAGTACTGTTGCCTGATTTATTCATGTTTGTGGCACGGTCCATAAATGCATTTCAGTGCACAATGACCAATCAGAGCACTCACAGGGGCCTCCCTCGAGAGGGGCACCTCATATATATACCGCAGGCTCTGCGGAAGTCACTTCCTGGCAACGGTAACCCTGGGAGTTTTTCATTTGAGTTTAAAAAAAAAAAAAAAGAGTCTTTCTGCCCCCCAGCCGAGCCCCCCTTTCCTGTGACATGAAGAGCTGAATTGTTCTGCCGCTGCTGTGAAACGGTCAACTCAAGGAGAGGTGCTTCTGAATCTCCTCCCCAAAGGCAGGGCTCCATACCATTCTCACCCCCTCTGCCCTTCCACCCCCCCCCCCCCTTTCAAAATGAGGCGCTGTATGCGGCCCTGCACCAGAGCCAGCTGCCCCCCCATGTCTGACATTCCCCGGGTTCAGCGTTTACACATTCTCGCGTTCTCCCGGCGCTGATCCGCTGATGGCGGAGAGCACCGTGCCACTGCGAGGACGCGGAGAATGAAAACATGCGCGTTTGCGAGCCGGGCACGCGACACCTCCCCTGCTGACGCGCTCGGCCGCGCTGGGTATCCATTGACAGGTTTCAGTTATGCAACAGGCCAACGCTGAGCAGCCAGGGGTTATCAGCTTACTCATCGCAGCCAGGGACATTTACATTTTATATTCCCTCTTATCTGGGAATCAGTCCTGTCTTATCTTCTGCTGAGCCGGTGAGTGTGTGTGTGTGTGTGTGTGTGGGTGTATGGGTGTGTGTGGGGGGGGTGTGCAATAAAGAAAAAACCCATTAAACTCATGCTCTGACACATTGGCATTCCTTGGATTGCAAATATGTGAGGCCCTTGAACCTTACCTTTTTTAGGCAACGGTTGCATGAGGATCAGCCAGGAAGGGGAAACTAGGTAAGGGCAGGGCTCACCTGTAGTAAACATTGCCGGGTCCTGCACAGACACTCAGATTATGTAACATGGCATCCCTCGATTCTAATTGGAGTAGCGATGAAAGCAACTCCCGGCTCGCGTCTATTGGTAAGCAGTCCTGCGATTACCTGCGCTGTTACCTGGCCCAGAGATCTCCTCATTCCTGAAGCTGCTCCTCCCATCGCAAGTGCAGGGAGACTGGATTGCCTTTTTAGGGCATCGGTGTCACAGACCTGCAGTGTATTTCTCCTTTTTTTTCAAACTCTGGCGATCAAGATGTGTCTCTTCTACTAAACTACTGTGCAGCCATCTGACCGAAGCCAGTGCCAATGAGACTGAGGACCACCATCTGACACATGCAAGCAGTTCTCATCAATATTATATAGGAAACAATGCTGGAACATATGCAAAAAAAGCCCTAGACCCCAAGGAATTTTTACATGCTCCATTGCTGTGATGTTCTTTTCTGTTGGGTGTGAATCTGGTTTATTGTATCGTTTACCTGACTGACCCAGCTTTCACCTCCGGGTTTTTAGCCCATTGTGTCAGCTGTAATGTCAATGACAGCAGTAATTTAATGACAGCTCATTTAAACGGGAGTATTCAAAGGCATGTTCAAAGCCCTGTGGGCTTGCGGTGTGCTGCACTTTTGACAGTCACGTTCTAAGACCGAGCAGCACACATCAAATGACTGCAAACTGGACAAATATAGGAAAACAGCTGACACAGCACTGGTTCTGAATCCACAGGCTTCGTGACGGGTTTGTTTATGTGGCGAGACAGCCATTTTCTTCCTCGTAGGGAACATTGTGAGAAGAAACGAGCAGACTCTGTGCTGTCATGTCCGTCGTCAGACACAATCCCTCTCTGTGCTATTGTGTCTGCTTTGAGACACAGCCCCTCTCTGCGCTGTCGTGTGTTTGCACTGTTGTGTCTCTGTCGTGAGCACTGCCCTCTGCCCTGAGAGAGAAAGCCATGCTAGAATCGCAGGATGAGCCTGGAACCTTCCACCGGCTGCAGCCTCTCTGACTGGCCCAGAAAGCCATGACCACGGATTTTCACGGAGAAAAAAAAACAACAGCTCTGACTCGGGAATGATTATAGGAAAGGATGAGAAAGCAATCCGTCCAGTGAATCCGCTTGGAAGCGTTGCGGCGTTGGGCATGCTGTGGTGCGCGTCTGGGAGTCGGGCTCTGCCTCTCTGCACTGCAGAAACCGTCGCCAAACCTCCTGGTTACCCTTGAAGGCCTCTGACTGACCTTGCAAGGAATCTGGCGCTTCAGTGTCTGAGAGGCGGTGTGTGTGTGTGTGGAGGAGTGGGGGTGGCAGTGATGAGTACTGAAAGAGCGGGTAGTCAGGCAAAGAAGTCTCCACAGGATGGAGGAGGGGCGAAGGCAACGGCAGGAAGACGGGGGGCCCAGGCAGGAGAGGGCTAGAATACCAAGTGGCTCTCATTCATCGCCATGTGAAACTGCAGTCTCCAAAGCAGCCACGCTATCGCAGTCACTTTGTGTATGAAATGCTTGTCCGCAGGGAGGGAGATCTCTCTCCCCTCCCCTCCACAACAATGCTGTGTGTGTGCATGCAATATGCATTTAGAAATAAACTAGTACTAACTACCTCACTAACACTCATATAATGGAACTGACCTCAGCTCTCTGTTCTTGTGTCTTTCACATGAGGCAGAGAGAAATATTCAACATGGTTTTAATAATTAAAGGGGCACAATCACAGTCCATACTAAGAGAAAGCAATCCAAATCATATCAGGGTCACCAGCAGGCATGTGTTTGTATTCACCTTCACACTCGACGGAGCGCTCAACCAGAAACACGCAGCTTACTCTGTCATGTTGTTTCTTACCTACCACACAGCCAGTGCATTCCCTTGTGTTGCAAATTCCTTATTCCTGAAAAGAGCTTCATAACAAACAAGTGGTCATAAGTCAGGGGTGGCAGCCCATTACTTTTTTGACACATGGTGCAATGTTTGGTCACTGCAAATGCTAAATGACAGCCTGATCCCAAAGAACCTTCTCTTGATGTGTGGCAAAACTGGTTTTGGATTGATTGAGCGTGCTGTTTTATCTCGGAAACACCATATCCTTTGCAAATGTTTTGCCTAAATTAGATATGGCTTTTGACACCTGGCCCTTGTAATGGCATGAATAGCCATTGCAGAATACATAATCCTATTTCTGCTAGTTTATGGCTGAGCTGTGCACTTTTGTAAACTACACTGTCCAAGATGCCGCGTTGCACGATTAATGCTGAGATGGATTTGCAATGGATGCTGGACAGTGTAGTAAGTTTGTGCAGCATTTCTAGCATTGCAAGAGGGAGAAAGCCAAATGTTACATCATTATGTAACAACGTGCTGATGAGGAGTCTCCAGCCAACATCTTGAATCTCATGCAGTCTACTACATGGCAACTGGAAGCAATTTGCAAAATTTACAGAAGGACATTAAGTACTGTAAGCCACAAGTAAACAAATTATATGGTTCATATGTATAGTGTTTAGCAGAGAAAAAACAGTTTGGACTTTGTGCAAAAGTGGCCTTTTTGTATTAAAACAGGAAGTTTTGAAAGAGAAATCTCTGAGCTCAGTAACAAGGGAAGCATTTTAGTGAAACAAGTTACGCCCTCTGACATGGTGGCAACTTTCTCACTTCGTAATTGCTGTACATTAACACTGCAGTTGCACTGTCCATATTTTATGATTACTTTTTCTGATCATCACAGATTAAGAAAGTCACACATTCTGTTTGTTTCCAACTGTTTTAGAAACCATTAACACCACGCTCCATTGTATTACTGTAATTGAAACCCATGGATTTTTTACAAAGCTATACAGAAAACATGTCATTAGAGTGGTTATCCAGATAGTTTTATAACTGCCTGTGTTAAAGAAAAAAGGACAGCTTATGTAGTGTTTGTTGCTACTTACAATTTAAGCTAGATAATAATAATTAACACGAGAATAATAATCTTTTTCATGAAGACACTGCTAGTCGCTGTTAAAAGCAGACACAGTCTATCATTTTCTTTTTTCATGAAAGCTTTTCAGTTTTCTTTTTTCTGAGTGCTCGTTGATGGAGTAGGACAATTAACATTCCTGAGAAACACAAACACGCAGAGACAAGTGCCTCAGTCTTCAATCTTTAAACAGGAAAGACACTGACCAGCATGGACTCTGGGGTGGGGCTGCAATATATTCTCAAGCCACTGGCTGGATCTGCTTACAGGCCCATGACCCTGGCATTAAATCTCCAGCGTACAGCCGCTGATTCAACAGGACAGCAAACATTAAGAACTGAACAGACACAGCTTGCATCTGCTGTGACTATGTCGATGGCCTTTTCACCATCTAGCAGTTCTAGCAGTGACCGTGGGAGCCACTCAGTGAGTGAGCGAGTGAATGAGCCATTCAGTAAGTGATGCACACACCAATGCCTATAGTTCTCTGCCCCCCAACCCCCCCACGCAGTCACAGCCAATAAGCCAAGCTTCCGATGGGAACGGGGAGAGCCTGTTTACACTCAATGTAAGCAGTGAGGTAATGTATCTATATAGCCACGTTGCCAAACAGAGTCACCCATGACCTACTGCGCCTCGCAGATTCTCCATAACAATGCCATTGTCCTCCTCCAGGTCTCGTTTAAGGAAACCAGCTACACCTACAAAAGAAGGAGCTGCCTGAATCTGTTCAGAAACACTCCCTTTAAACCGAATGAGACATAATTCAAGGAACTAATGGTCCAGCAAATAGTCAATAGCATGAAAAGTGTATCAGGGTAAAGAGGTATGTCCCTAGAATTAGAGGAAATCAGAAGCTGACTGCGCAGTGAATAGACTGCAGGCTTTGATGACTAAGTTTGGCAGTCACTACCTGCTACTTCTTCCCATATATGGAGCCTGCGAGAGAAGAAGGCAAAGCTCCGCCCCACAGACCTTGCTCTAAAGACTGTTTGCTGTCTAAACAGTACAAGGAGGGGAGGGGAGTGTCAGAGTGATAGCGCGATTGTGTGTCTGTGTGTGTGTGTGTGTGTGTGGGAGGGGGATTCTGGCATGGCACTGAAAGGGAACGCTGAGGAATCTGGGATTAGGGAGTGTGTGTGAGAGAGAGCTGTTGGCAGAAGCAGTGACACAAGGCACTGCAACACAAACACAGTCCAGCACAAAACCAGCCATCCGTAGCTGAGACAAAGAATCTCTCATCGCTTTTTCCCCGGCCTGGGCCTACTATTTAAGGCAAAGGCCCTGTCTTCACTGCCTGCCATCTCTCTCTTTTTTTTAGGGGGTACTTTTGTTCCCTTCATTCAGTAAATAAAACAGTAAAGTTCAGTCAGTCCAATCCTAATGCAGAGTATCATTTTCAGGCATTGGCAGTCCTTGATATATCTATACTATCACACTCAGATGTGCATTAAATAAATGACAACTTAATCTCAAGGTGTGCATTGTTTGTCTACAGAGCTGGATCCTAGTTTGTCTGTTGAGGATGTCCATAAATCCACTAATGTCCACTGTGTGTGTGTGCATGTGTGTGTGTGTGTGTGTGTGTGTGTGTGTGTGTGTGTGTGTGTGGGGAGGAGGGGTTTTGGGTGGGTGTAATGAGGTGGGGGGTTAACCGAAGGCCATGAGGCTGAAAATATATACAGTGCAGAGTAAAATAATCAGATCATCTACTCTTGTGCTCATGCACAAGAAACTCTGGGGCACACTGACACGCATGAAACAGCACTCAGTGCAAGACATAGGACTGTACAATAGGGGCATTAATCCCTGTCTTTCTCTCCTTTTATTGTAGGGAAGAGCAGGAAATGATTAAAATTACAGTAACACAGTGTGCCCTTGAAGAAGGAAACAAGCTGGAATACAGCAGCTTGAAGCTCCCTGTCCAGAGAGAGAAAAAAAAACAGAAGTGTCTTCTTTGCGGTGAATTCTTCTCGTGAAGAGCAATTTCATTCATATGGCCCCTTCGGTTTCAATCTGATTTCCTTGAGAAAGTCCCATGTGACAGAGGCCTTGCATTCTTGGCATTGTTGTCATGTGACACACTTAAAGATTTCCTTTTATGGTGGTGACTGTTACATCTCAGAGAGGGCGAGGCCTCCCGCAGCCTGAAGCGAACAAGTGCCTCAGAGCTGAAATGCTACAGGAAGTGAATTCAAGTCGTCAGCCTTTACATACAACTGTAAAACAGAATTAAGGCTGAGCTACTCTGGCAAAAGCCGACGCCCCAGAGAAGAAATATGACTCAGAGTGCAGGAAATGTGAGACATACATTTCAGTTTAATACCTGTGATACAGTGTACACCTCTGTATTTAAATATAAACGCATACTTAACATTTATGAAGTCATCGAAAGTGTGACGCAATGTTAAGAACTATGTTCTCTGTTTGACACAGTGTTCAAAAGTATTTCTTTACTATTATTACGAATGCTGCTCTTCCACATTTGTAGTATCAATGGTTTGACATGAACTTATCTTTGGCAGAGCCGTATGACAAATGGCTGTGACCAGGAGCACTAGCAGACTTTCAGTTTTAAACCAGCTTACTGGAGAAAAGGGCAAAAGTAAGTACAACCTACAGCACTAAGTTAAATACAACTTTAAGACCTTGAAAGGTAAAGTCCCACTGAGTCCCTAAAACACGGTGATCTCTGGCATTCTGGGTGCATGTAAAAGCTAGCTTGTGGAATTTCTCTGCAGGAAAGAACTTGCTTCTGGGTCGTCTCTCAGAACAACTGACAGCAAGACTGTCCCTTGGATCTGCAGCTCCACAAATCCCCCCCCGGGGGAAGCCCCTGCAGCCCCTGGGGTCTGTGGATTTGTACTGCTGAGGTGATAATTGAAATGCACTGAAAGAATGTTTCTGAGCAGATGGGTTGCCCCCACGGACCAAGCTGGTTTCTCTCAGCTTTCCAGTCTGACAGCTACCCTCATCAAAAAGGACTATCATTAATGCATGAAAGTGATTTGTGGTGATTTATGTATTTGTAAAATATGACTGTGTATTTCAAAATGTATTGCATGATATATTACATTTTGTATTTCGTATTTCAATGTGTGATGCTTTTCCTAAATTTTCAAAGCCAGTCAAAGCCCAAGCAGTTTATCTGTAGTAAAGGTTGTAGGACTAAGGCAGAGTGAGCCTTTGGAGGCAAGGAAGGATGCGGGGAAGCCCACTCACTGTTTTTATATTCCACTCAAAATCATAGAATGAGCTGGCCTCATTTTCCAACTTTGACAGCAACACAATATCATATTGAGTATATGAGCTGTGTTTATCATTCATGGGAGACGAATTTAAAACATAATTACAAATGCTCCTCAGTTCAGAGCCCAAGTTTTGACCTTTCTTCAGAATCTGAGAGAGTATTGAGTAATATTTAGCAGGGTTAGAGTAATCCGCTTTCAAATATGGCTTCCACAGGTTACACCACCTCTGCTGGCTACTGGATTTTGTATACATTTATTTAGACCAATAGGTCCACAGCAGCATAGTAAACCTAGGTTGGTGATGTGGACCAAGTAAAGGGCCCCAACAGCCCTAAAACTCAGTCACAAAATGTGTGTGGCCAGCCACATTGATAAAGTACATTCTGGGAAATATGTACATATTACTATGATGTCAACCCATTTCCAGTTGCTGCACTATTCTGTTTTCATTTTCTTCTTGGATCTTCATTCACTATCATTATTGAATAAATGCATACTGGCGCTTAAGGTGCAGTGGTATTTCACAAATATATATATAGAACACATGATTCATTGAACATTCATTCATACTTCTGCTTGTATAACCTGTAGAATAGGCCTGCCTTGATACATTATCATCAGTAGTGTTTATGCACAGTACATAGTGTTTATACTGAATAAAACTCTATTTCAAAGCTGTCTGAGGTGACTTTCGGTGAAGATAACAACATAACTCAAACACAGATGGGTGTAGCCCATAATCAAAAAGATACACCTCTGGACATAATTCTGCTTTACGAGTGACATGTTTTCTTCTGTCACCCACCCTACCATGCAGCCTGTGCCCATTAATCCTATCTCACTAAAAGTTTAGTAAATCCTGGACTGGGGCAAAGCGCAACCCATTGAGAATGTTCCTGCATGTAGCGGGGGGTGTGGCTCACACAGGTAATTCCTCATTAGGGTCTCTTTCAGGATAAACAGGCTGTGTGGGACTTAATAAAGGATGCACTGTGAGCTCCTTGGGAGAAATAGAGAAGCGGTCGTCTAAACAGAGCCAACTGGCATGACCAAACCTCTTATGATATATGTAATAACATATTTGTCAAATACAAATATCATTGCACATTTTTATCCTGTGCTATGACTACTAAAACTAATGGCCTGTAAAATGCAAGGTGTGAAGTAGGCTTTGAGCATAGGACACATTATGTAAAACAGCCTGATTTATGAAGTAGCCCATTGCTGTAGCCCATAGCAAAACTATAGGGAGGACGTATGCGCATAGTAAGATGAGGAACGGTCTTGTCATAGCTTAGGCTTTCTCCATGGCTTACTTCCTGCATGGACTTGTGACCCTGTGTCCACCCTGAGACATTCAGTTCCTGTCAAAGGCTGGACCTCACTGAAAAAGCCCTTATATGGATACTAAGAAAACCTTATTGTGCGTGTGGCGGGGCCCCCTCCTTGCATTACTGGGTGATGTTGAAATACTGTAGTCTTTAGAAAACAATGAGGTTCGGCTTTTTTCCTCAGCTCATAATTTCTTTTTCGCGGAAATAAATAAGGCAAAATTTGTCTTTAAAAAAAAAAAAAAAGACAGGCATAAGACGGCATAAGTAGCAGGAATAAGCAGCCACTTTGGTAATGGATTGGAAAATGACAGTAGTTAGAATGCTGACCCATGGGTGCAGATTGCAGTCATGCTGAGAGTGTTTACCACTGCGAGGCTGAAGAAATGCCAAATATAGTTGCATCTGAAGCATGCAGAGCAGACCGGGCTGAGTCACACACAGGCAGCCTGTGAGGGTAAGGCCACGCCTCTGGACTCTCCTGTCATTACAGGTTTCTACAGCTGCAGTCAGGATAAGACAGCATTCGTGCATGCCGTGCCTCGTCACTTCTCTGGGGACTACATGAGCAGATCCAGGCCGATGGCACGCCACTGCTCAGACCTTGCCCAGGAAACACTGGCAGATTTGACTATCCCTCTCCGCAGCTCACAGAGGTGATTCCCTTCAGTTAATCCCACAACTCAAACCCCCCAACCCCCCCCGACTTCTAAGGAAACATAAAGAACATAATTGCACATATGCATTCAAATGGCAACATTCAGGTGTGTCCCTCTGTGTTGCCCCATAGTAAATCATTGATGGCTTGCTTCTGGGGTTTAGGTCCCACCCAGTGAGGAAGGGGAGAGGCTAAAGAAGGTTAGGCATAAGGGAGACGAAGGTCCTCTCTATGGCATGCACTGTTTAATGAGAAAAGACACAAAGGATATTACTACAGGTAAAAACCTAAGAATATACTAAATCTGTATAAATCAGCATCATAAGGTCCACTGACCTGGTATGTCTTGAGTATGCCCAGCTGCTTTCCCAAAGGTTCCCTGTCAACTATTTTTGACATTTCTCAAAAAATATCGAATTAATTCCCAAGACCACTTGCATGCACATTTTAAAGATAACTGTGAAGTAAACGTATTTTCTGGGAACTGCCCCTGTTGTCCTTAAACTTGCTGATATTACTGTAGAAATGTGCTGGCTTCAAGTTTGTTACCCAACTTCCTCTGACACAACCCCGTAGGCCGCTGCTTGGCACAGTAATCCCTCCTCAGGCTAGTTTCAAGGCTGAGTGAGCACATGAGCCTAGCGCAGGCTTCTCTGACTCACACAGGCACCAATCCGCAGCTCTGCGCACCCCCCACCCCAAGCAGACAGATGGGGGTTTGTGGATTAGAGCTTTTGCTGGAGGTCCGTTACTGTGGACTGCCACATTACCCTGCAGAGAAAACCCACATGTGACAGCAGTCAGTCCAGTTCCCATTTCAGATTTAAACTCACTGGATGGCTTAGAGAATTTGAAAATGTTAACAGGATTTTTTCAGGCGTGATATTTTCTGGCATAAAGAGACATGTATGAAAACCTCCCACTTGTATAGCAGTCCCAGAGAAGGACTGAAGGATCGACAGAAAGACAATAACCCCTATTAATATATAGCTGTCGACAGTTCCTTAACAAGACTTTATCAATCTCACGATAATATTTATTTTGAAAAATCACCAAAAAAGCCATGAACAGCACACAAACAGTGATGTATTTATGCAGAAGCCTGGGGGACACAATGCCTGAAATGAGTGTAAACAAGAGATAATTTGTGCCTGGCTTTCAAAGGATTTGTAAGACAGTTCACTCACAGAGGCCTGAGACCAAACTCCTGTCACCAGCCTCGGCGCGCTCAGCAGGGCTTTCATAAGCTACTGATCTCCATTGATCTCCCATTAGCGGACTGAGCAGCGCTGTCTCCATGCTGTGTCTGGGAATCTCTTAATGAAGCTGCAGGCACTGCCAAGGGAAAGCAGGCACTGAAAGGCTCACGTACAAATCACAAGCGTGACAAGTCCAAAGTTGGAAGTGTCATCTCGGGTGACACAAACTCAGAAGGGCCAGGGTGAGAAATCAAGGAGAGGGTGCGGACAGCAGCCACTCCGCACGCTGTAAATCCGCAGCACCGTACAAGGCACCTGCGCGTTCTTGTCACTCATTGGACGCTGCTCCAAAGAGGAAGCGGTTTGTGCTTTAACAGCGAAGTTGTGATAGCAGAAGCCCCTGCGGAGAGGGTCACTGCAGTGCTGCAACAGGGAGAAATGAGGAACCACCATTTCTTTTTTTCCCTCCCCCTAAGCATGGTATCAGGCTTCATATCCTGTTTTTTGGGGACATCTGAATAGCATGTCACTGTTTTCATTCAATGCAAGTGCGTTTTTTTTTTCATCCTGCACACCAGGAAGGCTGCCCTGGATTGGACCACTGGAGTGTATGGCTGACAATCACTACCCAGACTGCGTGGGTCACATGTCCAGTTAAAAGGGTGTGGCTCCTTTGTTTTCCTTGCAAGATTTCTCTCACTGAAAGAAAAGAAAAAAGACACTATTGAATGCCATAGGTCTTCCCCAGAAATGAAACTTAACTTTTAATATTAAAAATGCAACTCTTGACTTTTTGATATGAATCCCTCCGCTGCATCTGTGGGCTGTGAAAAGAGCTGAGATTAATATTTATCATAGAGGAGAGCATGGCAAACATAAGTCACTTACTTTGCAAAACCCTTTTTACGGGAAGCATTTTCAGAAGCTGTCACCAGGCCTTCAAGCAACAGAAGACAATGCATTACCCATAAAAAGATCAGATGTATTTTTGTCTGAAAGCTTATACGTGCTGTTTACCAGCTGACAGTCAATAAGGCAAAAGACACAGTCAACAATATAGGTCTGATTTCATGAGAAATGTTTTTAATTAATAGCCTAAGTTGTATCATATTTATATTACTCCATTCCCACTACAACTTTAAAAACATCAAATAATTAGTCAAAGTTCAACCTTATTACTGTAAAATGAGGCTTAACCTCATTGAAATATCAGAGCCTTGCTAATCCAGTCTTTCATGCTAACTTTACCCATCCAAAGTGGGGCACGCATATTTCATGCCAAATGAACTGTTTTCCTACATGGAGGGATTCCTGGCCTAAAGCCACTTTTGATAGTCTTTTGAATGAGAAATGCTTCATACAGTCATACAAGCTACATCATGGATCCTGCTGAAAAAATCACTTTTCTGTTGACTGTCTGCCATTTTCCTAAAAACAAGCCATTTTTGACTATTGACTATCACGGATAAGATCTCTTATTTCTCTGTTTACTCCCTCACCAACTAGTTTTGATAACCTTATCTGAAAAGAAGCCCTGGCACACAATACAAAAGGAAATTTTCCTTGGAAAGTTTTTTTTTTTTTTTAAACAAGCTAAGAGAACAATCACAAAGTTACCTAGAATTCCATGGAAATGTCAGTTGGGCAGTCTAGGGAAGTCCAGTGCTTTGCACACAGATGACGTCATTATGCAGTATGGTTGAGGAGGTCTTCACCGACCTTTCATCTCAATGCATTGGACCAAGGGGGGGCACAAAGGGGGATGGGGAAAGGATATGAACCCATTTAGGCAGTAAATTGCTGGGCTAATCCAATCTGCCCATTAAGAGGCCAGCTGGTGGTTTTAGTGTGGCTTCCTCGTCTCTGGCCTTGTGTCACAGGCTTTCCTGGAGAGCGCAGGGTGAAGCCTCCCAGGACATACGCAGATGTGACCCTTAGTTCCAGCTCTGACTAAAGCTGACAACCAGCAAACGACCCCTTTGCAGCTAAGGCAGCGCATGTGGGTCAGTGCACTACCCTGCCTGCGTACTTACTAAGAGTGTCTGGAAAGCATTCTGCGAGGGAGGAGGGAGTGGGGCCGTATGTTTCACTGCGATCCTGACAAAGGTGAAACAGGAGACTGGCTCACCGCAGACTGGAGCTCAGGGCAGACGCTTCCATCTTGGCCTTCATCCCACCCATATTGCAGGCTCACCCTGCGGGCTCGCCTGGGTCAGGGACAGCACAAACAGTGCCTGGGCCTGTAAAGATGCACCTGCCATTGTTTCATTCAGAGGGAATCTCAGGAGATTCTGACCTCTCTCTCCATTTAAATTCTTTTATCCAAACCCTCTTAGTGCAGCTTCCAAGCTGCTGGAGTCTTTCAATTCAGCGAGCTGCAGACACTAAGCTTTCTGTGGATGCTGGAGAGGAAGTGGACTCTTCTCAGAGAGCCTCTATCTTCAACCCAAAGTGGTTCTGTGCATGTAATATTAGGCATTATATGCATGCTTAAATTTCTAATAAAATGGGCAATGGCTTTCTAATTAAACAGGCACCCATTTTCGGAAACTGTAATATGGTTTCCGTCAAATTCCTCCAGAGGAATATGAATGGGCTGATTAGCTGCAGAACATTGAACCTTAACTGCAATCTGAGGGGATGTCATGGTCAACGAAACAGTGAAAGGCCCTCAAGCACTCCCCTGGGTACAGGATTGGACAGAACTCAAGGACTGCACAAGTCTGTTGAATAGCACTCCTTCACTGTTCAAATATTGCAAAAAACTAATTCTTGTAGAAATCAATGAATGTAGAATGATATGGAAAACTCAAAAATGAAACTCCTTGAGCTAACAGAAAAAACAGTGAGCATTCCAAGGCTACAGTATATCATTCCCAGTGTCCACAAACAGAAGCTTTTGATGTCCAAGCAACATAATTAAATTATTTCGTGTTCAGTTGTGTTTTTATGTGCAGGAGTGGACGTGTCGAGGTTTAAAAAATGAACGAGAGTGTCGAGACAAGAAATTACAGTATTAAACATGCTGTGCATTCTACTTGTCAAAGCTGTAGGCTTGGGCAGCTTCAGTTAGCAGAAGGGAAACATGTCCTAAAGAATAAAGGAAAACTGCAGCATAGACTCTTAACAAAACCAGTACAAAGAAGAGCCTGCTCTCTGGGGACCACTGCTGACCCATCTGCTACTGAGGAGCCTGGATGATCTGGGGAAAAAAAAAAAAACAATCCTGCCATTGAACAATGTTCATCTATGCTAACAGGTTTCACTGCATTATTGCATTGGTATTGTTATAGAACTACATTTTTCTAAAAGTATTGCTTTTGTGATACTTATGTGTGGTTTTGGAGGTGTTAAACTTGTGGCCGTTTGCTGGGGGTGGGTTTGGGCTTGTGGTCGTCTTTTGAAAAACCAGGAAGGAAAGGGGGAGGGTAGAGATTTTACTGCAACATGTACAACCTTATTTGAATAGCAGTTTGTTCCTTCTCCAATTATGACCAGAACTTATTTTGTGAAGCCTTTAGGCAGTTTCCTCTCCCTCCCTATTTACTTAGCACATGTATTAATCTGGAGGGATTTACACAGTTTACATTTCAAACATTATCCATTTATACAGCTGCATAGCCACTGAAGCCCCAGGGTACAACAGCAGTACCCCACTAATATTCAAATCTGTAACTTTCTAGTTCCAAGCCCAGGTCCCTGATGTCAAAATGGTCTCAGCTTTTTGTTAGCCTTAAATGTATAAGCATTTATAAGCACAGAAATGTGTTTACTTTAACTTTCATGTGGCACAAAGTGGAAAAGTGTCCTTCTATTTTTAAATGCATTGTTGTTCTATTATAATTTACTGTTCAGTTCTGAAAATGCTGTACCTGCCGATCATCACTTCTTGTTATTACTGGGTGAGCAGTAGTGAGGTCACCATTCACATTGCAGTTTGTGGGGTTCCCATTGTACCACATTCACAGTGTCACCATTCGCCTTAAGGCATTGTTCTGCCTGCTGTTCTGAAGAATACTGCACTTTAAATGAGTATAGACACCACCTATAAAGAGCTCTGCATTGCTAGGTCCCAGCAGATGTGTGCCATGTGCTCTGACACCCATTAGACAGCCCCCACTGAGCGTATCAAATAAACCCTCATCTCAAACCTTATAGTTATTCCCACCCAAACAGAGCTGAAACATACATCACCGTGTAATGCATGCATGTCCTTCATGAAGAGAACGATTAAAGATCTTTACAGATCTTATGCTTCGGATCGGATGCTTCTCCTCCATGTATGTTGTACCTTTCTGAAATAGTTCATCTAATTGTAACAATGAAAATTCTTTTATCAATACAATTAAAGTCAGAGGGGAGAGAAGCCCAAGAAGAAAGTTGTCAGAAAGTGTCCAGCAATATTACTTGCGCTTTCATTCCTTTTAACTCATTAAAATACATTGGCTACAACAGAGGGAAAAATGAGTAACACTAATATAGTTGTCATCCATATGTCTAAGGTCTACCAACAAGAGTGGATAAACAGTTTCCCATTTAAATGAGCAACAATGTCTGTTCATCTGCATTAACTTAAAGGATTAGCTTTCACCTTTGGCACAGAGACAGAGTACAACCCAACAGTAAAATAAGCAACGGGATGAGACAGCTACATTCAAATATCCATGCCACAAACACAGCTTTCCTCTATTTATACACTGTGAACAGCAAACTGAAGGACAGTACAACATGTGAGAGAAAGACGTCACAAATATACAGGTGCAATTGCAGAAAAAGAGAATACTTGACTTCACATCTTTGGAAATACCCAAACATTCCACACACAAAAATTTGGGGAGAGAACACAATTGATTACTTCTTTCTTGTTCTCACTCATTCTAAATAAACAGGCAAAATGAAAGTGAAAATGCATGAAATACAGTTTCATGAAGTGTTGTAGGGGAAATCAAAGGCATAACAGTATAACAGATCCTTTCAAACTCTTCTCTTATGTGAAGGCCACTGAAACCCATTGAGGATTTCACCATGGCAGCTGCAAAGAAAAAAAAAAACACAAGAAATTACTCCCCCCAAACATTCATAATCTTCAGATGTGCTCAGTTGTAAAACACAGCTAATGTTATATGGTAATGTATAGAACCATTTTCCAAGATCAACAAGGCAGGCATTCACTTATCTTACAACATAATAACAGGGTAAACACACTAAGAACAATGCCCAAAAAGACCATTGGCAAGATTCATCCATTGGCAATGATTGTAAGAACATTTTGTGACGATGATCAGTAATTGAACGGAACCTGCCTGCGTGTGTGTGTGTGTGCTGGAAGAGGGAAGGTTAAATCTGTGATGTCAGGGAATTTATTTTGTGTGCTGTAGGTGTGTAGGAACCAAGGTTACTTTTATTATGCTGTCATTGGAATCTGAGATAATAATTCAACAATATCAGCTGTTTTTTGCTCACGCCAAGGAGGAGAACTTTGGTTTTGTTTATAAAACAGGCTTATGAACGCTAATGTGTGTGCTTTGACTTAGCTCCATGTGCAAGCAGTCCATAGATTACTTATTAAAGGAGTCACATGCACGGGACATGCTCTGGTTCGCCAACCACAGCCTGTTTCTTATCACAAACCGGTCAAGTTTTTATATCGCACCTGCGGCTAATAATGTATACAGTATTTTAAGACTGTGGAGTGAGAAACATAGATTGTATCCCCTGAATGTAAAATAACCAGAATAAATTGTTCCTCCAAAGTGAAAGCATTTGGATGATTCTAATACTGCAGTGAATTTATTACATTAAAGAATATATCATAGGAATGACTACAATATCACTAATTTCTTACAGAACTATTCACACAATTGCTGGTATCCTTCTTACAGTATAAGGCCTGGTTGACCTAAGATGACTTTAATGATATTGGTAAATAAGGGCTTCGCTGCCATGCAGCACATACATTCAAGCAGAGCATAAACATGACAGCCAAACATGTTGCTCTGTAACATGGTGAAAGTTTATAGTGTTTTTGTGCTTTAAAAATTTGAAAGCAAGGAAAGTGATCACAGTGCTATAAATATCACGGAATGCAATATATGGATGACACGATTTTCTTTCATTTATGGCAATATATTCTAAAGGTAACAGAATTATTTCTACGCTGACAACCCAGCTTTTGAGCCCAGACATCGGCCACCTTATCTTAACAACAGCATACTAGACGGATACAGCGGAGCTGTCCTGTGAGGTCATGGATTTCATTTTTTAACGAAGAATACAAGCAGTGTTTGCAAGAAGCAAACACATCTGCGTTTACTGTCCCTTGCTAGAGAAATTTCTAGGCAAACTTTAAACTACCCGGTTTCAGCCTTTCTCTTACCTCCAGCAATGGTGGCATGATGTCACACGTGCCACGCCCTCCCGGTTCAACTTGTTTTTTTCAAACGCCTCTCAACTAGGAACCAGCCTACAGAAAGCAGAAAGTATTTTCTTCCAGAAACGATAGAAAGACTATCTGATTCTCGTTGCCATAGGAACACAACTCTGAAACATTTTTTCGAGGAGCTGTTAAACCAGAAGGCCGAACCGCAATTGCAACATGGTAGCAGGCACCGAAATCTCATCGAAATTTAACGATTGGTGTGGCGGCCTTGTCATGCACATATTTTTGTAACAAGGCGTCGAGGCCATAATGCAACTGGCGGTG
This sequence comes from Megalops atlanticus, assembly GCA_019176425.1. Taxonomy (NCBI): domain Eukaryota; kingdom Metazoa; phylum Chordata; class Actinopteri; order Elopiformes; family Megalopidae; genus Megalops; species Megalops atlanticus. The sequence goes on from CM032893.1 coordinate 21,760,635, forward strand.
TTACCACTACATAAAAGGAAGTGGAAAGGCCCGTGCACTACACCCTCTGTAACGTTAGAATATCAGACATTACAAATGATCTTGCATGTGCGTTGCATAATGGCAATTTGTTACACGACAATAACAGCTACAAATGAAATGGGACAGGGGGCTTTGTGCTGCCCCAGTTTCCCACTGTTCCTTTTGCTGCTTGCTGAGGATGTGATCCAAAATGTAGCAGTCACAGGCCATCACAATGAGTCCTGGAGGATCTCTATTGTTCTCATAAATCGCTAATCATTTGTACTCAATATTCACATTGAAGAGTAAAATCCGAGTTTTCCCCTGCAGTTCAGTATAGCTAGCTATCCACAATAAACGTGCTACAAACAATATCCGTATATTCTGATATTGTTACAGAAACATCCTAGTCTATATTTGTTTCGCAGTTTGTCTACATATGTATAAATGCGAATATGTATATACTACCTACAACTATATGCGGCAAGATGGATTTATTAGTAAGTGTATTATGCATTTCAAACAGTTGCATGCTACCGGTGTTCACGCTAGCCAGATAACGTTACTGTAGGGTGCTGTTGAATATGAACCGCATACGATAACAACGAAATCGTTTCGGGAAGCCTGACGGTTGAGGTTATTTAGAAAGTTCCGAAAAAAAAGTTTATTGTGCATCGCTAATTGTAATAAACCACGGCTAGATCGGTTATTTTATTCTCCCCCCTATTTTTTTTCTCCTCTTTTCTGATTCTCAAGTTGCAAGTGAGTGCAGCAATGTGCACGCGACACCAACCGAGTGCGTGACGCCAGACCAATCAGATTGCCCAGTTCCGAAAGTTTACCTTTTATGGCTAGAGCCGGGTGTCTGACTGAGGATAAAATAGTGCACCCAATATCTACTGATTCACTCTGAGCTCCTCCACACGCAGCTAGTGCGGGAAATCAACAGCCTGTAACAGTTTCTCTTAAGCCGCTAAAGCCCCCCTACACCTAAGGTAAGAAAAACGGTACTGCTGAAAGTAGTATTTCATAGTGCAAACGTGGGTTTACCAGTGATTTATTCATTTTAAAACGTTGCTGTTCAAATCACGTTTTATTTGAAACGGTCATGGTGGCTAGTGAGCATTTGCTAACCTGCGGTGTCTAGGAGGCACGAGGTTCTTTGTTCTTGGGTAGCAAGAATATCTATTCACTGTGCAGGTAATTGGGGAAAATATGAAGTAAAAGTTGTTTGACGATGTTATGGATAGGTAACGGTTTGCACCTAAAAAAAAAATAATGTCTACGTTCATGAAAGTAGGACTAGAGGGTTTTAGTCGGCTGGCTAAAAATTGAATGGTTGCACTTCTATCAAGTGAACTTGGGTAAATTTAGTATGTAACAAGCAGTAATGTGTTGGATTTAAATTAGTTTAAACTAGTTATTTGACTAGTTGCATGCCAGAGGTCAATGAAAGGGAGAAGGGACCTCTCTGTCCGTCTTGCTCCTGATGCATTTGGGTGTGACCTAGTTGGTTAGCTGGCTAGCTACCTATGAATTGAACATGTCCAGCCGGCGTTTTGAAATGATCGCAGTTTCTCATATTGCAGTTGGGAAGTGGTCGTTCGCAGCCACCCAGCCTAAATTGTTTGCATTTTGTGGTGACGCCTGCAACATTTCCACAGTCTACCTTTTTTCGGCTAGACTAACGTTAGCCTGTTAATTTATGGGTTACCAACGGGTCAAGTTTAAATTTGGGTGTGTTCGCAAGCCATTGCAAGTTAGCTGGCTAGGTAGAGACCTTATGGCATCAACCTGCTTTACGAGGATGGGGTGGTGGCAGTATTGGATAGCTGGGTTTAACAGCATCAAGGCGTGGTTCAAGTGTTAGGTTGCTGATACAACAGTCATTTGACAGTTGGCTAACTAAGCTAGCCGCTGCCCTTTTAGCAATTGATAAGCGGTGACCTGAACGTTAGGTAGCGAAATACCAGCGTGTTGATGGGACTTCATGTGAATTGGCAGTATTGTCTTCACTAGTTGACTTGGTACGCAGATGTGACGAATTGTGCATTTGGGCTCGTTATAGATTTGAAATGATTGCACGGGATCGGTTGTATTCACGGTCAGTGTTGCAGAAAAAGGATTCTATCTATTCTATCCAAGTCTATATTGCAACAGTGAGAGGGTTTAGCCAGTTAAGTGAAAGCGAGACTTTGTCGGTCAGCCTGCCAGAGTGTAGCTTAATAGCTGGCTAGCTAACCTTGGTATCTAAATGTGACGCAGTACGTTAAGTTGGCGAGAATGCTAACCATCCCTAGATTTTTTTTTGACGGACCGTTAAAGGTATCAGGTCATTTAAAACTGAGGGGAAATGCAAAATGTCAAATGAATGGTTTAGGGAGTGGCCGTGGCCATGTTGGATGTCGAAATGTGTTCCTTTTCCTGAACCATTGCAGTTTGGCTGAGTGCCACGCCGCCGGGAACCGCAAAGCTGCTCAGACCATTGCCTTTTATGGTAATAATGAGAGAATGAAGCGGGACTTCCTTTGTCTCTCGAATATGTCGATTTGAATTGACTAGCGCCAGCTCCCTCTAGTGGCCAAGTTGTAGACATGCAGCCGTTATAAGCAGGAAATGAGACCAAGTGGTCATATGGTGTCGTTTATCGGCAACTTATTTCAGCAGTGGACGCGATTTGTGGCGCATTTTTCTCACTTTTTCGCATTTTTGTGTGTTTCCTTTTTTCAGTTCAGCCATGGATGATGAAATTGCCGCACTGGTTGTCGATAACGGATCCGGTATGTGCAAGGCCGGATTCGCTGGAGATGATGCTCCCCGCGCTGTCTTCCCATCCATTGTCGGTCGCCCAAGACATCAGGTGTGTATTTTTGCTAAATGGTTAAATGTGAATGAATTTGTAGAAGTGGAATAAGTACAATGGAATGACTAAAGATCAAGTCATTAAAATGTGTAGTGGACTCCATTTGACATTGAAGGTCCTCCCCATTTATTTTCACTTGGAGCTCCTTTGTCTCCAACAGTTGAAATGGTGCCCCAGACTCACTTTTGAATCACTTGAATAACTAACTGGAATTTCTTGGTAAAACCAATAAGGGCAGGAGTGTGTCTCCCTAATGATGAATGAATTTTGACTGGTGTAATGGAAGTCTAACCAAGATTTTGTCTCTTCCCAGGGTGTGATGGTTGGTATGGGACAGAAGGACAGCTACGTTGGTGATGAGGCTCAGAGCAAGAGAGGTATCCTGACCCTGAAGTACCCCATCGAGCACGGTATTGTCACCAACTGGGACGACATGGAGAAGATCTGGCATCACACCTTCTACAACGAGCTGCGTGTTGCCCCAGAGGAGCACCCCGTCCTGCTCACCGAGGCCCCCCTGAACCCTAAAGCCAACAGAGAAAAGATGACACAGGTCAGCTCACAGAGAAACTAGCTCCTGAGCCTGAAAACTGTCAACTCTTAGGGATTTTTCTGTTCTGACTTTTCTTTTTCTCAAATTTATTTCCTTTCTTTCATTCATTTTTTCCAACCTTTTCAGGAATTCTCTCTTCAGACCTGAGTTTCACATCTTTTGCTGGGAGATGCAGGTTCATTTCCTTTCCTGTGTCCTGTTTGCAGTTCCTTTTGCTGCACTCTTTGGTTTAATGGATGTGTGGAGATTTTCTCTTGCACTCAACATGACTAATGTTACCTTTGGTTGGCTGCATGCACTAACGGGTGACTGCATGCCATGGTGTTTGGTGATTGCAAGTTTAACGCAATGTCTTTTGTTACAGATCATGTTCGAGACCTTCAACACCCCGGCCATGTACGTTGCCATCCAGGCTGTGCTGTCCCTGTATGCCTCCGGTCGTACCACTGGTATTGTGATGGACTCTGGTGATGGCGTGACCCACACTGTGCCCATCTACGAAGGTTACGCCCTGCCCCACGCCATCCTCCGTCTGGACTTGGCTGGCCGTGACCTGACCGACTACCTCATGAAGATCCTGACCGAGAGAGGCTACAGCTTCACCACCACAGCCGAAAGAGAAATTGTCCGTGACATCAAGGAGAAGCTCTGCTACGTGGCCCTTGACTTCGAGCAGGAGATGGGCACCGCTGCCTCGTCCTCCTCCCTGGAGAAGAGCTACGAGCTCCCTGACGGACAGGTCATCACCATCGGCAACGAGAGGTTCCGCTGCCCCGAGGCCCTGTTCCAGCCCTCTTTCCTGGGTAAGTGGCTGTCTGGAATCCTGTACAAGTACAGTGTGGCACGGTTGGTCTCATTGCCACTACAGGCTGCCTTGCATCAGTACTAATGACCCATGTCCTTCTCAGGTATGGAGTCCTGCGGCATCCACGAGACCACCTTCAACTCCATCATGAAGTGCGACGTCGACATCCGTAAGGACCTGTACGCCAACACTGTCCTGTCTGGTGGCACCACCATGTACCCTGGCATTGCAGACAGAATGCAGAAGGAGATCACAGCCCTGGCCCCCAGCACAATGAAAATCAAGGTGGGTGTTGTCACAGTTGCACCTGGGTGTCACAACAGCTAAAAAGTACCTGTAAATATTACAGGCCATCTGAAGTGCTGTGCTGTAGTCTAACAGATGTGTCCTCTTCACAGATCATTGCCCCACCTGAGCGCAAATACTCCGTCTGGATCGGAGGCTCCATCCTGGCCTCCCTGTCCACCTTCCAGCAGATGTGGATCAGCAAGCAGGAGTACGACGAGTCTGGACCTTCCATCGTCCACCGCAAATGCTTCTAAACAGACTGTTACCACTTCACACGCCGACTTACTGCGCAGAGAAAAAAAAACCCGAAACGACAACATTGGCATGGCTTTCGTTATTTTTGGCGCTTGACTCAGGATCTAAAAACTGGAACGGTGAAGGTGACGGCAATGTTTTTTGGCAAATAAGCATCCCCGAAGTTCTACAATGCATCTGAGGACTTTAAAATGTACATTTTTTTTTTTCCTTTTTAGTCATTCCAAATGTTAAATGTTAAATGCATTGTTCAGAAACTTATTTGCCTCTATGAAGGCTGCCCAGTGTTTGGGAGCAGATACTTAACTTTGTTGTAGTATTGCTTATGTAAATTATGTAACCGAAAACAATGTCTGGGTTTTTGTACTTTCAGCCTTAAATTCTTGGTCCTGGTTTTTTTTTTTTTTTTTATGCAAAACAGCTTTACCTTTATACAAAAACATAAAGGTTTACATCCCCCTGGGCATATGTACAAGCCGTATGGAAAGTGGCGGTGCCAGACGTAATGGTGGGGCCAATCTGTACACTGACTAATACAAATCCAATAAAGTGCACATGTGTAAGACATGCTAAATCTGTTTCATGTTCCTTTAACTCATTTCACTCAAACTGCCTTGATCCAATGGTAGGGAAAGATCCATACATCAGGTGAAGACTTCTGTCAGGCTTCAGGTTTAGGTCTTACAACCAGTATCTCTTTTTAAGATGTATTCTAGGTACTTGCTAACCACAGCAAAACAAAACGTTTGCTGATTTTTGCATGACTGGCCAAATGTCTGCCTCCAATGCCCCTAGTAGGTGACCTTTCTAATCCTATGAATGAGTTTCCAGGTGAGGATGAGTGTAATCTTCTTTGGTCTCCAGTGGCTTGTCTGACCTTAAAGCCGTTGGTGAGTAGGGTTACGATTAGATAGTACAGGTGGAAAGGGAAAAGAGGTTAAGTAAGCAACACATGATTTGGTAAAGAGGTTCAAATAATTTTGCGCACCTGAACCTATACATTTTTGATTCTTGCATGCATGAATTGCAATAACGACGTCCAGTCTGAAGATCCAAAGAGCTGAAGCTACATTTGTATCCGCCCATCAGTTACCGTTAAGCGCACTGCATGACGTCATGTGTACGCACACGGGGTTGTTTAAATACGATTAATTTATAACAGTCGAGCGCCAAGTCGGCCTTAAATCCTTTAAATGGACTCTTCAGATTTGAAAAAGTAAAGGTTTAACACCCACATTTTACAAAAAACAACGATGAAGCCAAGATGAGCATCTTCACAAACAAGCCCCTGGCTTCAGAGTTTAAGTGGAATGAATATTAGACTACCGTGTCCGGGGTACGCCGCAAGGAGAATCCAGCAACCTTGCCAAGAGTCCTCAGTTGCTGTTGTAATTTTCGGGAAGGAAGCCACACCACGTTAAAAAGTCAATTGGAAACATGTTTGTCAAGAGAAAGAAACAAAATCGCACATTCCTCAAGGTGTCTCCCTAGTATGACTTATTTTAACTGAAGATTTCGCCGCTGGCTAAGTTTTAAGATGTAACTAAGCTTTACTTGAATGCTTAACGATTTGCTTAAGCTGCGAGTACCATCCCTGTCTGTTGTGAAGGCACGTATACAGGTAAGGAAGTCTGCCCCGTTGTAGGACGAGCTGTACATAATGTTGGAGCAGTAAATGCAATTACAAAGATGTTACCAATGCTAAGAGCAGTCTTTTGAGATAATTTGCGTCATGTTCCGTTCGAAGTTCACGTTTCATTGACACGTTTTCTCTAAAACACCTGCTATTGTTGAAACGGCTGAAAAACTGCCTGTAATTCCATGTAAATACACTAGTTTCCCTATGTATATTGTAATCATCTTCGGTAGGTAACTCTTTTCCACATTTGATTGTTAGTGTATCTACGTGATTCAAAACATTTGGGCAGTGTGTTTGATGGCTTCCGTATTTACTTTACTGCAAAATGAAGAAACATACACATGATTGTGTTACAATGTACATCGCGTGTAAACAGAGATGTTTAATGAAATGGACTCTGCTTTCCCTTGCAAGACATACACTGGCTCAGGGCCACTGTCTATGTAAAATTGGATAAAGTTTTTGGAGAAAATTGAGCTTGTGATGAAACTGAAATTATTGTCATGACTATTTTTGTTGTCCTATTAAGAATGACTAACTCCATGCCCAAGTCCACGGTAAGGGAAAACAGTCTCCCTTCATTCACCATTTCATTTGTCCTGTGTCTCGTCTTCCTTGCCTCTGTCTTCTCTCTCGGTCCTGTCCTCTCTGACCTCCTCCATGCTGCAGGACTGCAGCTCCTCCTCTGCCTCATTCGGGTGCTCTGCACTCCAGTGCAGGCTGTGATGCGCCCCCTCCATGTCCCCACCGCATTGGAGCCCCAGCCCCATAGCTCACTCTCACTGCCAGCATTAAATGCTGCCGTAAAACTGTTCGCCTCTCCTGCGCACAATTCCCCCTCCGGAACCGCTGACGGCCATAGCAGTAAATGGCACAGACCACTGTAACTAAACCGAGAGAGTAATATTGCTGAGCTCTGACCTTGGAGGAGAGTACAAGGGCCCTCACTGGATTTTCGCAGAATAGTTTTTGAGTACAGAGTGAGGAGCAAAGTTTCATGTCAAATAAAGAAACAAAGCATTCTTTAATTAATTAAATATATTATTTAATTAATATTTTATATTGATGTACAATATTTATATTAAATATATTTATTATTTATTTAAATACATGTCATTCTTGTCTAGTGTATTAGGAGGACCTGGATGAATGACCCTCTTCCCACAATCTCTTTCCTGTAATCTGACTTCATGGATGATGTTGGCTCATCCCTTTGACCTCTGACCCTGTCTCCCTGCCTTGTCCACAGACTGTGCCGGCATCCGTGTTCACACATGCGTAATCCAGGTCTTGGTCCTATGGTCAACAGTGCTGTCCAGTCAGAGGGAACCACGTGCTCAGGAGTCTTGTGGCCTTCGGACAACCTCTAGGAAATCTGCTAGACCAGTGAGCTCTCTTCTACCCTCCTCATGTGGAACTTGATGGAGCCAGGAGTGTGTGTGTGTGTGTGTGTGTGTGTGTGTGTGTGTGTGTGTGTGTGTGTGTGTGTGTGTGTGTGTGTGTGGGAGTTCATGCGTACACATGTTCATGCACACATGAGTGGGAGGTGGGCTCTCCTTTTGTTAACCTTTTGTTAGGTGATGACCATGAGCTTGAGCGTTAACCACTGGTAATGCCCTCATGTTATTAAACCACAAGTAATGCATGGAGAAAATAATTGTTCAAATGTGGATTTTACTGCAATCTGGAAAACCACGCTAATGAGCAATTTCTCACAGTGCTGCTTTTTAAAGGCAGACTGAATTTTGACATATAGGAGTAATAATCTGATTAGATTTTTGATGGACAGCCCTGAGGAATGGTCTGTGTTTTAGTCTCATTGCTCAGAGATGTCTTTCCAGCTCGGTCAAGATGCTCTGCAGTCTGTGAAATATTAGTCACCAGTGGAAATGCATTGGTGAACATCTGTGCAGCTCGATTATTCATTTTGCAGAGCGGGCAGGTTGAAGCGGTGCGGCGGCTTTATTACAGCGACGGCAGCCACGACAGTCTGTTTATAACTATCACTTTACTCCCGGGACGCGATGAATGACCCAATTTGTCGCTTGAAGCAACTGGGTCATGGCCAGCTCCCCATACCTCATCCACGCTCCGGGATGGAAAGCCATTGACAGAAGTAGGGAGAGAAATAGTGATGTCATTCAGGAGAGAATTTGAAAGCCGGTTGTGATTAAGCTGCCCTCTTTCCCAGCGACAGCAAATTCCAATGTGATGGCTGAACACCGATTCGTCATCTTTTGTCACATGTGAACCGCAATCAGTCCACCTGACATTGTGTCTTGAAATGGATTATTCCAAGAGTGCGATATTCTTGTTTTTTTTTCCCTTATCTAGAAGGCGGTGTTTATTCTTTTCTCAGATTGCCATTGATTGGGCTGGACAGGAGAGACCTTGGTAGATAAGGAGCATTTTCACCCGGGATGTGGAATCTGAGATCGCAACGGCATACTGTAGATAGTCTTTTCAACCCCAAGTGGATGTATTTCTACAAGGTCATATCTGGAGTTTTTAACCTTCAACCACCCAAATCTGCTAGTGTAGACTTCCTGATTTCTTTTTGTTTCAGCTGGAAAGGAGTGAAAATGAGAAAAAGGCCAAAAACAATTCACTCTGCAGGCCTTTGGCCTCCTCCACCCTCACCATCCTCCACAGAGGTCAAACAGTAGCACTTGAGCCATAGAAGCCTTACTCAGGTCAGGGCTCAGCTGTCACACCCTCACAGAAGCTACCAAAAGTCTTGTCCCAGCTGCTTGGCTTACGTGATCACACTTAATTCAATCATAGCTTGGGGATTTTCAGCGTGACGTAACTAGGCCTCACAATGCACAATGGGAGTAAGAGGATGGCTTCCCCCTGAATGAACCCATTAGCGCAGGAGGTGGTGAACTGATGTTAAAACGGAGGATGGAGAAGCATGGCAAGATAAATAGCTCTCGGGCTTCTGTTCTGTGAGGTGTGCCTTCCTGGCAGTGACAAGAAGCATGGAGTGGTGGCCTGTGCAACCTATGACCTCTCAGCCTTCACTAAACATTTGCTTCACCAGTTTTTTCATCTCATTATTGAAGGGCATAGGACTGTCTTTTTTCTTGCGTGTTGAACTCTTCATATTAAAATATTTTCAGCTGTCCAGTAAAGACTCTGAAGGGCTGCTCTTGTTGAAAATATTAACCCTACTTAATTGCTGCTTGAAAAATTAAGGCCTTTACTTTGAAAAGATGAAGAAATAGAAACTATCAATGGACTTCACTGTAAGTTTTTTCTCATGGTGGAATAGGCTCTGACTGTGATACCTTTTACCTCTTACTGATGATCCCGATTACTGTCCTTTTACTGATATGTTTTGGTCACTGCTTGGTATTCATTTGCTTTTATTCTCCTGTCATTGTAAGACATTACATTACACTATTGTTGTTTAGCAGAAGCTGTTATCCAGGGCAACTTGCATACAGTAGGCTACAATTTTATCCATTTATACAGCTGGATATTTATTAAGGCAATTGTGGGTTAAGTACCTTGATCAAGCATACAAAAGCACTGCCCTAGCAGGGAGTTGAACCAGCAACCTTTTGGTCATAAGGCCTGTGCCTTACCACTACGCCACACTGCAGTCCTTAACACATAAGACTAAGTGAAGCAATGATTCTTGGTTTGTACTTCACAATCCTTCCAGCAGATTAAGTAAATATTAATATGAAAACTATAAAACTGACTTTAAGAGCTTAAATGAATGAGAAAGAATAGTCTTGGATGTATCTTTGAATGAATGCAGACCTTGCAGTGACATTTTGGTGCTGGGGCGTTCTCTCTCCATTTTGTTGTAGCTTGTAATTAAATACAGCAGATGGCGCTGTTGTTCCTCGTTTGCACAGCCCTTCGCTTACCAAATGCTCCCACAAACAGGGCTGTGAGACATAATAAGTTAGTCCTGTGAAATTCACCTCTGGTAACAAGCTCCTCATAATAAATGGGGTTTTCATGGTTAAAAAGGAAAAGAAGTTTTACGCTTACCACATAAGGAACAAAGAATTACATGGAGAATAATGAAAGAAATGTAAAATAAAGCATGCATTCTCCAAAGATTGTGTGCACTAATAAGACACCTTTGTGCAAGTCTGTGCAAATGGAGCCATCTTTGGTTTCTGATTCTGAAGGTATCCAAACTGCAAATGGGTGCCCTAGTTGCATATGATTTCCAGTGTACTGTGCTGTGTGCGCTGACAGTCCTTGATGAAATATGATCAAGAGATAGTTACAGCGGTGCTTCTCTGTTGGGGGGGGGGGTGCTGTTTCTCTCCTCTCCCTCTGCTTCAGGCAGTACTGTTCAGTCAGGGGAAAGAATCAGAAGGAAGGTAGCAGCAGAAGTAGTATGGTAGCCATTTTTAATATCATCAGTGGTAGTGTTAGTATTATTACTGTTATTTGTAAGTCTGTCTCCTGAATCCTTTGTAATATGTGATCAATCAGACATAGGCGTATTGCTAACTAATAGCCATATTCCCTGATGTTGGCTCTGATCTGATCTTCGTTTTTATATTAGTAGAGCTAAAATTTTTGCCGTCTCTGCAGTGAGTGTTCTTGTTTCTCCTGAATGTTGATTGACCTGCACGGAGAAGAAAGGAGATTTGCCTGTCCTGTTCATTAGTCTGTCCAATGCATAATGTATGTCTTCATTGAAATGCATTGGGGTCTTGCTGTAATCTCTCCAGTGCTCCCTTCCCTAAGAGATGCCTCCTCTAAGCAAACATTTGTGCTCATACATTTGGATACTGTGCTGAAGCCTCAGTGCAGAGGATGCAGGCAGTGCCGCTAACATGCTGTTTAACATGCATGAAATGACGAATAAAAGCCAGTTACAGTTAGCGGTAGCATTTCTAAAGTCTGCTATGCATGAGCCTGTTTACTGCTCATAGGTTTCCAATTTGAGTCAGCCTTACTCCAATTTAAGCCGTTGCGCCCTCGTCCAAGTTGGTTTGGTCTGATTGTGGTTGATTTTATTCAGATCCCTTTTGTGGCTGAAAAGCAGGCCTGGGCTTCTTTCACGCTCCCTGAGCCACTACATCACCCCATTTCTGTCTCTTACTGTACACTTTGCTTACTTTTATTGAAATGTTCACAGCGCATGGAGCCCTGCATTTACAAAAAAGGACTTCACAGATAAGGTCCTGGTGAAAGTGAAAGAGATATGTGCATGTGGAGAGACATACATATTGTGTTTTTTTAAACCCAGAGGACTGCCTAGGCCTCTGTGCCATTAAGTCCATTGTATCAAAGGAGTCCTTCTGGGAGCTGACAAAATGAGATCTGAGATCTCTGAGCAATTTTGCAAGGTCTCGCAGCGATTGGACACAGAGGGGGTGTGTACCTTCCTCCTGTTTCTGATTGGCCGCTGGCTCCTCTCACTGCTGTAGTATTAACTCATTGAGGACGGAACACAGCCGACTCCAGCCGCTCTCGTGGGCATCAGGGCCCCAGGGAAGGGGGCTTCTCTCCTGATGGACAGCTTTTTCTTTAGTGTTTGTAAAAGGCTTTCACCATCCACAGGTGGGATTTTTCTGGCGGCGGACAGGCATGTGATTCCCACATTTTTAAGTCTAGCTGAAGCGTGGAGCTGGGATCTGACACCCATAATTCCAGACCCCATCTCTTTATATGCAGAGGATCCCTCTTAGAGAATCACAGTACTTTAATACATGAGGTACAGAAAGATAATGATGGCCTCGCTAAAAATTTTCCCCTTAGTGCTGTTGCTGCTTCTTTTCCTTCATTCTAGGTTTTTTTCCCTAACAGATGCACTCAGGCATTCCTGCCACACAGACTGAAGCTCTTCATTTAATGTCAAGGACAGCAACGTTAGAGTGTTAGAATAAATGGAGACGAGAAAGCACTTTGGCTGGAGCTGAATAGGGTCTGGGGAAGAAGCCAGGCAGAGGACCTGGTTTTTAATATTCCCCAGTGTCAAATAGCCACATTTCATCCCTACAGAGTTTGTCAGTGTGGATAAAATGAAAGTTTGATTCAGTAGAGTTTACGATGCCTTTCTCTTTTACCTCCAACATTGTCCTTCTTGGCTGTGAGAGTTTCCTTGTGGTGCACTGGAAAAGGACTCAGCACAGAGCTTGAGAAACAGTAAAAACAGAGGAGCTGTCAGCTGCACCTGCTGGCTGCCAGGAGCCATGGCTGGCAATATCCCTGCTGCCCTCCTTCTTTTTATTCCCCGCTTCACACAGACTTTTTAATCCTCGGTGTGTAATTTTGTGTGTGCATGTGTGGGTGTGCACGTGTGTGTCGCACGTGTGTATGTGTGCACATGAGTGTGTGTATATGTGTGTGTGTGTGTGTGCGCATGATTGTGTCTGTGAGTGGGAGGGGAAGAAACCTCTCCACTATTATTAGATCCCGATTCAATCATGTTATGTGCTGTCAGAGAGCACACAGCACTGCTGCTGTTGCACATGTGAGAAGATATCGCTCCCTGTATTGCATGTAGCTATTAAATATGTATAGTTAAGAGTATGTAGTGTGGATGTAAACACATGCATAATACATCACGATGCATTATAAATGACACCAACAAACAGATGCCCTCGGTGTGCTTTTCAATGTTTGCGTATCCAGGATTTTCACACCCATTACAGGAGTTATATACAAGCTCAGCTTCAATTATTGGTCCCATTCATCACCCTCCCCAGATTGCTTTAGATGACCCCTGTTTGCCCTTGGATGAAACACTCTGATGTCCCCCCAACCCCCCCTCCCCCGCTCATGTCCAACACTTTGTAAGAGTCAGAGCTGCGCGCTCATTCATCGTAAATAACCGTGTTTCAATCCGTCTTACAAATAGGCTGCAGCCTTGGCAAAGCACAGGCAGCACCCAGCGCGTGTAGCAGACACTCTCATCCAGGCTGGCGTAGCCTGTGTGTTTCTTTACACACTTATTACACGTTCCACCGCTGAGGATTTCCTGATCCAGATTGCTGAGACAGTGAAACCTTAATTGAGGATTTGATTGGGGGGCGCAGGAGTGTTAGAGCAATGTGCAGCACTCTCTCTCCTGATCTCTATTTCTGTCCTATGCCTGCCACACTAGCGGCAGATGAGCGTGTGTTTTCTCCTATATTTCATTACAGCCAGCAGCAGCAGCAGCAGCGGCCCTTCAGGCTAAAAGCCCGGCCCTCTGACAGCTACTCCACATCACCAAACCTTTGCTGTGGGCGCATTCTGATGTTGTGACTCTGGGGGGAAAAAAAAAAAAAACAGGATCTACTGAATTGCTCATCTGCAGTTGTTCCAGAAGAGCTACATTGTTCAATGTCTGAGCACACAACCAGTGGAGGCAAAAATTCAAAAGGGGCACCTTTTTTTTAAAAGGCCCTTGACTGGAAGATGATAGATGGTGCCTCTGTGTTTCAGTGTTGTTATAGAGCTTTGTGCCTGTAAGGATGGCTAAATCGGGTTTGCTGCACGGCTCACGCGTGATAATATTGTGCAAACATCATCTCGCGTCATCTAACATGAAGCGTGACTAGATCTTTCCTTTTCACCTCTAACTGTGTGGCAGATGCTGCAGGAACAGCTTGGATTATATCAGTGCTGGGTCAAAGCTCCAAATAGTCTGGTCTGTAGATCCATTCTGGCAACTGCCCATCCTATTGCTCCATCTGTCTTTATTTTCTTGTGCTTAGGAAGTCAGTCCCAAATACTGCAAACTGCAAACAAGCCTTTTACAACAGTGGTGATGGTAATGAAAAGTAAGGTTTTTTGCGTGAATTACTTTAAGTAAATTTCACACTGACACTTGGGAGTTCTTCAAAGTGCTTCCTTGTCCAGAGCTGTAATGCCATACCAGGGTTTGCAGTGGAGCCAGGGTCTCTGGGATCCTTCAGGACCAAAGTGGACATGGTGATGGTGTGCTAAGACGGGCCAAATGGCCTGTTTTCACCATGTACTGATGAAATGCTCTTTTGAAAGCCCACTGCTTCCGACATATAAGGATTCACAAATCATGGCACCTGTCCTAACCACACAGATTCCATAGTCAAATGTTTCCATGTTTTTTTTTTTCCCACCATGCTTGTTTGCGACGGGTGTTCGGAAAAGGTCTCTATGATTCATCTTTATCAATTAAGCTCTTGACGTCACTGAGGTAAACCAAAAAAGGAAAAAAAAGAGGTGAAATTGATGAAACCTCAAAGAATGAATGCACCCGCTTATATTCACGTCTTGGCTTTGTGTGCTGACATTTGGAAATTTTCTCTGCATGTCTGCATCTTCTCTGCAGAGTGCACTAACCAGCCCAGCCCATATTACCTCAGTGTGCTCTCTCTTCAAGCTGGTAAAGGCATTTGAAGGAGCAGCACACACACACACACACACACACACACCAGTGAGTCACCGTCTCTCATTGCTACTGTTGGTTTGTGCTGTCCGTCAAGGGAACTGTTTTCCATGCTCCAGTTCCAAAGAAATACACTGCCCCCCTGACATGACAGTCAATTATGGATTTATTTTCCCCCACTTGCTGTTATACCGTTTTTAAGATGGGTCTGTGCTGAGGCGGAGCTGGGGGGAGAGGTGTGTGTGCGGCACAAAGCAGAGCTCCGTACGTCTCTTTATTATGTTATATCACCGCACATTCATCGCCTTATTTTTCGAGTCTGTTCCACTTGACTCCTGCGTTGACATTTTATCTCGGTGAAGTCACTCTGAACAAATGGAATTTTACAGGGTAGTGCTGATATTCGGTTCCATGACACATTTCTGAGGTGGGCTTTGGTGGTATTTCAAATTGACCATTTATAGGCATGAGAACAATGCCTATAATAATAATGCCTGAATAATGTTCAGTTATCAATTGACATGTATATCAAGCTGGAGCTAAAGCTTGTTTTTTTTCTTTTATCTGCAAACATTTATTGAGTATTTGAAAGTGGATCCCTGGGGAAGTGTGCAGTTTGACATTCCAAAATACACACCAAGTCAATGGTTCTTACAAAGCTGTTTTGTATGTGCTTCATGAATGATAGTCTATTGATAATTTATTTAATGCTTGAGAAAAAATATCACACAGCCCAACAAGATGCACTAGAGCCTCAAGCTGGTTTATAAAAGATATTATTGCTTTTGATGGTGAAAACAAATTAAGCAAAACCTCTGTAATTACTTGTTCTCTTGCAACACAATCATGGAGTTCACATTTTTATTCAGTTCATCATAACAACATGGGCCCTCAATCTCTTTGTACCTACAATGAGGAAGGGTTAAGCTGGTTGCGATCAAATTGTCAGGCACCTTTTCGAATCAAAGCAGTCTGCGCCTCCTTCTCTTCAAAGGGAACTGCAGTTCACATTTCCCACAGAGTTCAAAGATTAAAGACTAATGGAAGTCCCGTCGGAAGCCAACGTGCGCGTGTGAACTTATCTTGGATCGGCGTGACTTGCGCGAGCAGAGAGCTCCAGGTGTGCGCTGGTGTGTGCAGCGGGTGCAGTTGATTTGTGAGGTCAGCAGTGATGCCTCCTGCTCTGCGATACCCCTCAGTCCCACAGCCTCCCCACGCCCTTCAAAATAATGTGCAACAACTCTTGTAATCGCTCTCCCAGGGTTCGAACATCATTCTTCGGGGCCAGATGCCTCGAGGCAGACAGAGTTATTTGTTAATAATTGGATTTTCATTAAAAAGGAAAGAACCCCCGAAAGGCATTTGGCACTTACCGAATGAGAGGCAGGGCCGGGCCAGCGAATTAGGCACCTCCGCTGCTTCAAAGGAAGCCATTTGTTTTTCCTGAGTTTGACTTCAAATCAATCTGCGGAGGCTTCTGGGAAATGGAAATGTGGAATGGGCTTTGGCTAATGAGCTCAGAGGAACTACATTCCTCTCCTCATCATTCAATTTCTGTTCTATTCCTCTTCCCATCACTCACTTTCTTTGCTGTTTTTAACAGGAGGCTTTGATTATCCTGATTGCAAGTATTATTAGTATGAGTAGTTGTAGGATTGTAGTTGTTGTTGTTGAGGTTTTTCCATTAATATTGTTATAATGGATGAAGTTAGACAAAAAGTTTATATTAAAGTTACCATAAACAGGGATTGTGCAGGCATGGTGACTGGAGCATGATAATTGCTGTTAGTCCCATTGGTCACATAGTCCAGTCTTCTTTTCAGAAACAGAGTAATAGATTGCCATTTTCAAAATATAAATACGAACCAGTCATTGATCATGTGATTGGCATGATAGTGAAATGATGATGTTGATATAGGGAGCCCTTTAGTGTTATTGTTGGAGGTTACATTATTTTTCTATCACGGATAAACACACAGCCCATTTTTATCAGTGTCTAACAGAGCTGTAGATTGGATTCTTTGTATATATATCATCATATTTATTAATACATTGGGAAGAAAGCACTGGCTGTTTTCTAAGGCCCAGAACTGCTGAGTACCCCCATTTATCTTTTGTGTGATCAAACATGGCAGTCTTTATTCAGAGGACCTGGTCATGAAATGGACGCCCATTCAGGTGTGTTTGCTGTGAGCTAAATCTTTCAGGCACTTGTAACAGACTCTCTTGGCTGCCGACAGCTCCGTCATCAGCGTCAGTGTTATTAAAAAGTGCAGCTCGTCCACAGCAGCTGCAGCTCCTGGAGGCCTGGTGTTACACATGGGTTGAACCGCTTTCAACCCATCTGTCAGCAGCTTTAACATGGAACCATATCTTGCCAGGTGTGTGTATGTGTGTGTGTGTGTGTGTGTGTGTGTGTGTGTGTGTGTAGCGAGGAGGGAGGAGTGGAAAGCCTTAAAGTTCTCCCCTTACTGGCTGTGATCAAAGGCTCTGTCACTCACCTCCAATTGGCAAAGTGTATCATGTGATAACAGGTTGAACGTGTGGAATTAGTTACTTTCTTATGAGTATGTGATCAGGGCAGCAGGTGACTTCAGAGGCTTGCACCTGCTCTTTCATTTGCATTCTTACCCACTCGCTCCGTGAAGGTTAGTAACCTTCTGAAATGCAAAGCCTGTTTTCCAGGACATGATTCACTAAGAATACTAATCTTTTTGAAAATGTTAAAGCCAGATACTTCTACATCAAAATTATCCTCCATGCTTATGTTTTTCAAAGGAGAAAGGTATCCCACTGTGTATGACAGATACCAGAATGAAGTTTTTTGTTTTTATTTTGTTGTGAATGATGGTCTTGCATGGGGATGGGGAATGGACTACTATACTATACACACAGTTTAACAGTATGCCATCAAAGCTGTACTCTTCTCTGTAATACAGTGGATGATATGTTTCTGCTACACCATATACTGTCCCAAGTCCTCTCCACAGATTTGCAAATTAATTAATGTTACTATGCCCTGGACACATTGTGGTGTAGTGGTAAGGACTAGAGCTTGGAACCCAAAGGTTACAAATATGTATATTTGGATATTATTTCCATCTTTTATCGTCTTTCAAGAAAATAGCCTTTGCAAATTGGCAGTTACATCCCTGGAAGATTTGAAAACATCTGAAATACAAAATACACAGAGGTGACATTGCAGATGTCCTGACATCCTCTTTATGTTTTCTTGTGTATCACTGCCTCTCCTCATACAGTGGACCTGCTGCGATTGCTGAAGCCTGATTTACTGTCTCCAGCTGCCTGCCCACTTTCTCACCTCTCTATGCATATAGCCAGCTCTGTGGTGGAGCATCCACCATTAAACAAGGGGCTGTAATCCCCACTGCATGGGGGCCTGTCGCTCACCATCAGGGGTGTGTCCCTCTTTTAACTGGCCTGGCAAGGAGGACACTTGATTCCTTGTGTTTTATGCACCACTGGATAAAACACTGCTGTTTGCAGCACAGTGTGAGCATAGCCAATGGCCTCCATGCAGCTGCTGTAGAGATGCCTGTTACATTCTGCACTCACAGGTCTGATTTCTCACTACGACCAGGCAGCTCTCTGCAGTTGGTCTGTTTTGCAGTTTGTAGAAAGGTTCAGCGGAGAGTGGGTGACGGAGGTTCAGGCTCAAAGCTAAAAGGGGACAGCAACGTAAATCTGCCCTCTTTTAGATTATGAGGTGCCTTCTTTCTGATGGTTCACTTTACCAGCTGTGGAAATGCGTTCTAGAATAAATGAAGGCAGAACTGGAGGCAGTGAGAGTCTGGTATTCCTCAGACGGCTGCTTTTGTGATTCTGTCCTCAGATTTGGACTCTGTTTGGACTCTGCTGTTTGTCAGACCGTTCTCTCCGCCACAGAGCCGGAGGACACACATGACTCCCCTCCAGGAGTGGAGTTCTTCAGTGTCAGCCTTGTGGTAAAAATCCCTCTGGAGAGGTACGTTATTATTGGCTGATTACTTTCCAACCTCAGGCACTGCTGCCTCCATCTCTCTCTCCCTCTGAGACCGCAGAGGCAATAGAGCGGCAAGGAGCCTCTGCTGACATGGCTGTCTGTCACCTCTCAGTAGCCGCAGTGCCGTTAGCCTGGTGCTTCATTCTCTGTGGGTCGGCAGTATTTTATCAACAGCAGCGTAATGAAATAAGGGTAAAAAGCTGCACCCTTTGTGGCAGCTATGCTTTTCGGACTTTACAGCCCTCTCTCTGCTGGTACACTTGCAATCACCAGAGGCAGCAGTAGTGTCAGCGTAAAACACTAATTTTCAAATCCATGGTAGTGCCCAGCAGAACCGCCGCAATCATCAGGCCCCTCCAAACTTGGTCCAGTTTCCCGAATCACGTTGAAGAAAAGCACTGAGCCTCACTTTGGCATTTCACTTTTGTATTTTTTCATTGTTTTTCTGTTCTCTTTTTTTATTTGCAGTTGATGTGAGAGTGTGCAAACCCACACAATGCTGCTAAATCTGCCAGCTGCGCTGTATGCAGGACTCATCACACAATGTGCCATTAAGATTTCCAACATGTGGAAAATAGCAGGTGCTCACAATCATCACCTCATTCACTCTGTGAGAAAACAAGAGGACACCCAGTGTCAGTTTAAAGGCGGCACTTAGCGTCAGATTGCGAATTTTCTTTTGTATTTGGTTTAATGGAAAACAGTGCCTTTTTTGTATTCTTTGTAAAAAAAAGAAAACAAATTTATCTTTCTGAGAGAGTGGCTTTTGGGAGTAGCTGTCAAAACCGAGATAGAAAAGCATTGTTCTGAAATACTGATGGATCATACAAGGGAATGCAGCTACTTTACTGCAAATTTAATTAAGTGCTTCAGGATAAGATTCAGCTTTTGAGCTGTGTAGAATATACGGATCCTTTGTCATCCACATGCACTGTAGTGGACTCAATCACTTAAAAGCATAGAACAGTACAGGTTACTGTGGGTTTTCTGTCTGTTTTGGTAAATGAGTACTCTGTAAATTCACTTTTGTAAATTTATTGTCAAAGATATGTAAATATGAAGTACTATTGAAAAATGTCCATTGTGAAATTAAAATGAATTCTTGGTGGATTTTTTTTTATCCTGAAGCATGCAAGCACAGTCCATTACATTCCCCTCTTTCAATTAAAATTTGTATCTAATCCATATCATGATATTGCTATTTAATATCTGATGCTAGAGCAACATTGCTGGGATTTGGAGAGGACTGCAGAGCAGTGCACAGAGACTGTATATAAACTGTAAATCCTCTGGAGTTAAATGCATCGACTTTTCAACAGTCACATTCCTTCATGAAAATACAGAACACAGTAGTTACCATAACTTCAAGATTTGCTTGTTGATAGGTCTAGAATCAGTGCAGAAAATGATAAAAATGATATTATATTTTGTGCCTTATCTTGGCATGATAATGTTGAAATCGGAGCGAATGGAATTATGTGAGAATTATGTCACTGAGGAAGACTATCACCCACACATATATATGCATACATATCTTTTCTTGCAAATCATGTACCGTGTTTAAACCTAAAGGACCCAATAAAATCTGATGCCCTTAAGGCTATCAGCTTCTAAACTATTTTCCAAAGAAATCACTCTATCACTCTATGTCAGTATAAAACAGTAGACTAAATATCAGACCGGATGTTGCAGTATTACCACACATCAAATTTTGTGCAGACCAGAAAGTTCTTCTCCTCCCCCAGTGCCAATTCTGAGAAACAGTGGCAGCTGGAAAAAGTCAGATGGGCTTGGGTGGGCCTGAGTTGCATCACATTGAGGTAAAGCGGTGTCCCACGAGGGGGTTATCCTCTCCCCAGACTCAGTGGGAGGTAATACTCTCAGATTGCCTCAGTGACAGGGTGGGGTATATTCATTCCTACAGCTTATGGTGTAAGCTCACTGTCCCCTTACCCCTTTTACAGAGTGAGGAGATTGTGAGTTTGATGTGGAGAATATGATGTAAGACAGGATTGAATGCACAACATTTTTGCCATTCCTGGGGGATGCATTCTAAAGATCCAGCAAATGAGGGAAATCCATGTACTTTACCAACAATAAGTACATTGACTATATCATAAATATGAATATGAAATCAGGATATGGTCATTTTGATAGACTTTAGGGAGTAAATATTTCAAATTATAGACGTATACTGTAATCACTTTTGTAGCAAGGATTCAAAAACCTTAATGGATGTACGTTACTCAAAATAAAACCAAATTTTGTGTTTACAATGTAATTATGAAATAACAAGTCATTAATATGCACATTTAAGAAATAACAGAGTAAACACATGTAATATTTAAAGGGAAGAGTGCTAATCTGTAGCCCAGGATCAGAGAATGAAGTAGGAAACAGTGCTGTTTAGCTCTCATATCTGAGAAGGGTGCATTGTAAATCGACCAATGGCAAGGGTCTCCTGTGCTTCCTGTTGAGGCCGCCAGGGCTCTCTGAACACTTTTGCTGGAGCAGGATTGGTAGCAGGATTGATCTCACCTCTGGGAAGGTCTAACTGTGGTGTGTCACACTCTGAAACTTTACTCATGACCTCACTGTTTCTGCAGGAGTGATTTCAAGGGTGGCTAGGATTGTTTGCTGTAGAATTATTACATGTTTACCCTACACTTACTGTCTAACCTGTATTTAACATGCATTTAATGTTTTATTCAACTCAAACTTGAATTTCACTTTTAGTTTTCTGGCAGTAAGTTGCAAAATGTCACCCAAATGTATTGTACCATGCTTACTCCAAGTCAGAGATTCTGACCAGGCTGGTTTGAAAATGCTGGATATGTACAACCAAATAGACATTTTTCCATGGGTATTTTCTCACAGAACCGGGGGAAAATGTCTCAGGCTTGTTTTTAAATTGTCAGCTGCACAGAAAATAGAAGTGGAGGAGCCTCTGATTAAAATAAGCTCTGAAAGGCAAGTGGGATGTGTGTTTGTCTGTCTGTGATCACTGTAGCGAAGCAGCTCAGTATCACCACCAAAGCTACAGTCTACTGGGGCAGATTACTATTTTTTTTATTGAAAAACAACTGTTTCTGATGTATCGAAAGCTTTTAACTGGCAGCGAATATTTTCCTTTAATAGGATATGTTTACAAACAAGCATGCAGTTTTGATGCCAGATGTTTTATGGCACATCATTTCCATGAAGTAAAAGAAAAAAGTGGAAAACACCTCTTTGGGCCTCAAGCTATTTCATGATCTGTGTGTATCTAATTCTACCTGAAGGCTCACTGCTTGGGAAGTATGTCAGGAGTATGCATAGGAAAGGAAGAGGAGATGGGGACTGAAGCAAGCACAATAGGTCTCAGTGTCACCATGGATCATACAGCCATTATTAATGTCCACTGTAGATTCACAAAGTTTCCAGTTTTATTCGCCTCACTAAATCCAGTGATTGGATGGGAACTTATATCAATTTTGTTCCAGATGCCTGTTGGGTTCGAACTGAGATGTCATTGATCAGAATAGGACACCACTCCCTATAAATCCATGGTCATGACAGTTTGAAACAATCGTAGGTCTTTCTGTGGAGTTATGACTTGGATCAAGGTGGTCTTTCTTGGATATCTATACCACATTTCCCTAGATGTATTCAATATTTCCAACTCAATATAGCACAAAGCATTTTGGGACTGGAACCATTTCTTCTTTGAAGATTGTTTGCTGCTCACGCTAGTAATTGCATTCAATAATTCCACTGAATATTAGTGGCAGGAGGTTGCCTGCGCTGCTGTTTTGATGGATGCAGTGAATTTTACACTATCTTTTGTGATTTGGGACTCACACAGGGAACAGAGGAAGTAAACAGAGCTTTTCAGACATTCTATGACTGTGCTGTCTCG
Organism: Megalops atlanticus; assembly: GCA_019176425.1. Classification (NCBI taxonomy): domain Eukaryota; kingdom Metazoa; phylum Chordata; class Actinopteri; order Elopiformes; family Megalopidae; genus Megalops; species Megalops atlanticus. Next base: position 21,783,274 of record CM032893.1, read on the forward strand.
GTATTAGAGGCTCACATGAATATGAAAGCTCAGAATTCTACTCTGTAGTAGTAATGAATGCAGCCTCTTCTGGAGCTGAAAAGGGACATCAAAGAGGGCTGCTCAAACATATCTGTTGTTTGTATGAATTGCTGTGCCGCTTCAGTTAAAAATATGCCGCTTTCACCCAGGAGATGTGTAGTCTTTTCAACTTTTCAGAGGATTTGGAATATTCTTTGTAAACTTCTTAAAGTCACTTTGTGAAGACACCGCTAAGAATGTAGCTGTTCAATGTGCTGCTAATGATTGGAACTCCTAAAGAATCCCAATTTCAATACAAAGGATTCAGACTTAGAAAACAAGTTTGTTTTGTCAACTTATTCATTAGGTGGTTGTAAGGAATAATTTTGACAGCTTATTTCCTGTATTGTACTGGGCACTGGAAATGGATAAAAGGACTTGCCATTTATGAACACCTTTCTGAGTGCTCTGAGCTTATACTGAAGCCTCATTTTCATGTGAGAGTCCTCCCATCTCAGTATTCTCCATTTACATGGTCATACTTTACAGCCCGTATACATAGTGACATAATTAAAGTTAAAATCCTTGCACTTTTTAGCCAGTAAAGAAAACATATCCAGCTTGTGATTTTGCACCAAAGGGACGTGGAAGAGGTGTGCCTTTACATTTCATCACCATATTTATTGCAAACTGTCATCATAATACGTGTCTTTTTGATTTCAGAAGCAGCCGCAAAATTTCAAATGTCACATCTAAATGTCAGATCTAATTTAAAATGTTCTTGCAACGTTTGTCGGAATGTTTTCTAACAGCGGACCAAAAAATCAGTCTGAGGAGAGACGTCCCGTTATTCCACTCCCGTAAGTGTACTTCAGCTCTCTCTGTGCAGGGTTCATTAACTTCTATACACACTCAGAGGGAAATGCTTTTCATTTTAAGAATGTTTTATGCATGATCCACATCACAAACACGACTTCCTGTGGTCAACATAATTGCAAAGGAAACTGAATTTTTCCCCTCACATTAATTCACATTAATAGCAGCCTCCTTTATAATTATTATAATTATCATTTATTTATTTGGCAGAAGTCCTTATCCTAGATGATGTACACTGTAGTGCAGGGTAGCCCAAAAAGATCTAAGTCTAAGTAAAACATTTGTTTGTATTTTCAGACATGATATTATTTCTACAGAGCTTACTGCAGTGATACTCTGCCTGAATAGATAACGTGTACAGTAGACAATGTCACATTAAAACAGTACAAGTTTGTCATAACAGTCATTAGGCAAAAAAATTGACTGATCATCTTGACAACTGCCCAGAAGACCTTCCCTATTCTCAGGGCATAAATGTCCATTTGTTAATTTTATACTGTACTTCACAGCTATAAATAAATATGAATATAAAGTTAATATAGTTAACTATAAATATATATTAGAACATGCAAAGGAGGGTTTTAATCATAATTATGAAACTAAACATGTATAAAATCTATAACAACACAATAAGCTAGCGATAAATATGCATGTATAATAAAATATACACAGGACTAATTATTGTAATTGGGAGTACCACCTCAAAACCACTAATTATGACCTTGCAAGGGTCTGTTATACATGTATTTGTATTTTATAGTGTGTGTATACAAAAATACCTTTGTGTTCACTTACTTGGAGGTGGTATGGCAGCTGTGATTTTAGGCTAAATCAAGTATTTGAATCTGAATTCCACAAGAAAAGTGCCCTATTGGACATAACCAGCACACACTAGACCACACCACAATATGAGCACAGTGCAAGTGTGACCTCTTGAAGAAAAGAGGGAAGAAAAGGACACAGTTCAAATTGTTTCATCTGAATTTATTGATGAATGAACTATAAAAATCTTGAGATACTAAAAAGCTTTAAAAGGAACACCTTGTAAAAGTCTGCAGTATCAGTAAAAAAGGCTCCATTTGTGTAAATTTCCAAAATGAGTCACACAGCCACGTTTCATGTCTGTTTGGGTTTTTTTGTCCATTTCCTTTGCAATGCATTTTTTCTATTATTTATTCTTTTTCATTACATTACATGATTAAATGTTTACACAAAGTAACATTCATAGTTTAACTCACTCCTCCCACAAAAAAGGACAATTTACAAAACCCTGACAATTTCTTAAATTCCAAAATAATCCTTTTTTCTTAATATCTCATATATATATTTTTTTAAAACAGGACCTTTCCAATGCCAAAAGAATGATGGACAAAGAAAGACCAGTGAAGGGCCAGCCTCCAATCTGCAACCTTTACACATTCTTCTTTTCCATTCACAAACGATTCGTTTCCCCAACTAGCAGCTACCTCAGAGAGCCCAGTCAGCAGTATTGCACATTAAGCATGTAGAACGCTTGTTTCAGGAACTGGGAAACATGACAGAAAAATAAGACATTATTTTCAATACTACAAGAACATGAAAATATCACACGCTTCAAATCCAACACAGTGCCCCCAACCAAAAAGGCTGTCTATATTACACTACAAGGTCTATAGTTCACTGTCTGTCAACATACTCTCACATCACAACCGAATAAACATGCTCAGCCAGTGCCAATACTATCACGCATCCGTACAGACTGTTTAAGCATATGTATTTACGCATGTATGAGCTCTGGTCTACAGCGCCACAGAAGGATTTTGCAGTGTCAAAGCTGAACGACTTGGCAACAGGAAATGTGAGGGTAGCAAGGAGAGCTCTGATGACCAAGCTCAGATGGCCTGCAAACCCTCTGAGCTCAGCTGCCATCCGCCTTCAGACCCTGAACAACCCCCCCCCCCCCCATCCACATCCATACCCACACAGGGGCGGACACGACGTACTGCAGCTGGAGCTGGATGGAGGCTTCAGACACATCAATAAGGAGGCAAATGGAGTCTTACTGGTCTAAACCCCAGAGGGGTGGGGAGTGAAACGTGACTCGCCACTGGTGGCCCACTGATTTTCGACCATGTTTTAAAGAGACACTGGTCACTAGGTGCGATTGCTCTGCTTTTTCCTGATTATGTGTTGGTGTTTTTTTGTGGAATTAACTTATTTACAAAATATTTACATACAGTGTAAAAGTGCATTAAAAGCTTGACTCGAGCTTTGACAAAAAATTCTTTTGGGGCACTTACAAATCATAGAGATATAGAAAAAATATACTGAATTAGGTACTTTCCAACATGGACAGAGCCTGCTGGATAATATAAGATCTATAATTGCACTCACTCATCTCATCTATTAATCTGTACCGAAATTAAGTGTCATTTGGCACCTCGGGGTCTGTCTATGATTTACCTCGGTACCGCCAAATACCTCAAACTCTGTAGCCTCACAAAAGTTTACAAATGTTAAAACTTTTGAAAGGGTAACCATGAATGATTATTATTCTATGAAATACAGCCTTTATTCTCATTGAACAATAGTATAATTATATCTTGAACAAAAACTTTATCTGGATGACTTGATGGGAAATATATTTAATGCTGAAAGGTTTTTATATCTGCTCCATTATAAGGGGTTCTGTAATACTAAAGAAATTTACAAAATACTTGCTACCAAAGATTTCCAATGGATTCCAGTCAATTCCCCTGCATGTTATCACAATACATCACACCTTTCATTGTTCCTAATACATGTATTTGTATGGGATGTGTAATGTAGTGTCAAATTCAATGATACTGACAATAATATTGTAAGAGCACAAAATCAGAGTTCACATCTGTGATTAAAAATAAACATTCAGGTCAACGTAAACACCTTTGGGACTTAATACCATGAGAATGACAGATTTCCAACTGCAGAATAAGGCAGACTCATAAACTGACATGGATCAAGTGGCTAAATATTCTTGGAGGGGATGTTGGTAGAGAACATGACATTTGAGAAATTTTGCTGAAGCAAATATGTCATAAAATTATATTTAACCAAATGCAAATGACATTTAGTCAGGCTGATAAAGGATTACCAACTTGCCCTAATATGGTTATTTTAATCATCTAATGCATCCATTTGGGAGAATTGGCCAGTTTGAATTTACAATTAGTGGGAAGTCCATAAAGTTATATTCAACCAAGTGGGACATTCTAAATGATCTACAGTTGGCATCTTAACAACCATTGCAGATATTTATGAATAAGGTTTACTGGTCTGTGTTTGACCAAAAAACCTTTGCATTGGACTGAATATACAGACATTTAACGGTCAAACCAGCAAATGTGGGCACATGCTCACAGGACAACAAAGAAGACATTAGTCCACAACAGCAAGACACAAAAGGCTGACATTAATATTTTGAGTCAAATATATTAGATTGGTATTTATTGGAAGTGCAACTATCGAAGACTCTGGTCCTAACAATCCAACAAAAATATGCAAGTTTCTGTTGACTAACGGATGTTTCTTTGGATTACCATAGAGTGTGTAAAAAGGGCATATTTATAATGTGCAATGAAAACATAGACCAGTCTCTCAATCTAGAGAAGGCTCTCTAGGACCAAGATTAAGGCTATTACAGGCATATACCATGTCTGCAATGGGTAGTGTGGGACAAACATTTAACTGCTCAATTACCTCCATAACCAGCAAGAAGGATAAATGTTAACACTTAAGGAACAATGACATTTGCTAAGTTCCCCCTGTGATATTTCAACCATCCTCTCTAAGGTTCAGGTTTCTTAACTGCTGGCCAGTTATTGGGCCATTTTATCAAAGTACTTTTCTTATGGGTTTTAGTTGGGATAAAAAGGGTAATATTCCCAAATGAATCACTTCCAGACTGGAGCCATTTAGTCACTGGCATACTGCTTGGCATAAACGGAGAATGGCATAGCTGCAAAGACTGATCAGACAGCACTTGGTGTGAATTCCATTCTGAGGAAAAGATAATTTATCTATGGTACAAAAAAACCCCGCTTAATTCTCCCCTACTCCAGATTGTCTAAGGAACCTTTCCAATACCAGACCATGTGCGGTGTTTAAGTGCTCTCTGGTGCACAACAGCATTTGAAAAAGCATGGCCATGGAATAGTGTCACTGATTCCAGAACCCATTTCCCTGTATTCTGTTGTGTAGTACAACTACTCATTAAACATAGTGTGCAGCAACAAGATTATACCTAATCTATCCTCAGTCTCAGGTTTCCTGATTTAGTTTCCAATTTATTCACAGTTGTATAAAGCTTTTATCTTTAAAAATACACATTGTACATATAGATATAGTACATGAAAATAAAACAAAAATGTGAATCTATACATATACTGTATATATATATATATATTTATATGTAATATACATAAAACAATGGGATCCCTTCCACTCCAGTGCAACTTAGAGTCTTCCCAAGGGCTACTTTTTGTCAGTTTTCAGGGACTTGAAGTGGAGGAATGACTTACTCAGGTGAATTTGGCTTTGTCCATTTTCACAGACTTGTTTCTGGAAAGCCTGTGGTAGATTTTGCGTGAGGAAACAGACCACAGAAAGCAAAAAGGAGACCGAGCTCTATTGGGCTTCCTTGGAGTTCCTGCGGGGGGAGAGTGGTGGGAACGGTCTTTTTCCTGTACCTTCACTCAGTTCATCCCCAATCTCACATTACCATCTCAGGACTCCTGCATGGCCTTTCAGACTGTTGTCATGTTGCGGGGAGAGCATTTTTGAGGCAGGACAATGCCATATCTGTCAACATTAGTTCGAAACCCTTCCTCTAGAATGTACACTGATAGGTTACCAAGCCCCGAGCTGACATTGACAATGTCATCTTTCCTGGTAGGTTTGACCTTCCCAATCTGATGCACATTGTCACCTCTAAAGATAAGATGAGTACAGGCTGCAGACACACCTAAGGATGCTGCTCTACGCAGCTCCTCAGGCCAGAAGTCCCTTTATCCTGCTGTCACATCTGATAGGGGTTTGCTGGTGGTGGCTGAGACACAGCAGGAAGAGCTGCTGAAACGGGCTTGGCCTCAGAGAGGTCTGTGGCATTCTCTCCTTGACATGAACATTCACCCCACTGATTCAACTACAGCTCACCAAAGACAGAGGGCATAACATGTTTAAACAATCCTCCCCTGCTTTTATGTTGCTGGATGGCTACCACAGGTACACTGTGCTCCATGAAGAGGTTAAAAAAAATGCCTCTCCCCCCCACAGGCAGTCATCACCCCGAAAGTCTTCACGCCTCCGAGCCCACACATTTCAACACAGATATTGTGAGCTGCAGCAGACTTGATTTCAGACCAGTCAGATACGTTTTGCAGTCTGCAAGTGACATGTTACAATGCCACGATGACAAACAGGTCTCGAGGCATAGTCCAGCTCTCTCCCGGTCGACAGCAGCTGGCACCTCAGTCCATAGGGGCTATGTGCAGTCCGCTTCTCCCGTACCACTGTCATGCCTCTTCTTCAGACCTTCATTAAACCGCTTTCTGCATCGGCAGTGGCCGTGAACAGCGATCAAGCCACCTGGGCATGTCAACATTGCAGGTTACCTGTTCACCAGAGCCACATTTGTTCTTCATCTGTGGCACGTGCGGAGGAACAAGAGCGAGGGGTATTAGAGGTGTCTTCAGCAGATAATGGGAACGCCATCCGTGTTGAAGATCATCCCTGTGGTGGGCTCGTAGGTCCCCGCCAGGTAGTAGAGGTCTTCGCTGTCCTGGTACTTCTTGGTTTTGATCATCTGCTCATACTGCTCCAGGCTAACCACCAGGCACTTGTGAGAGACGGTCTGCACGTCGTTTTCATCGATGTGGGACGACTGGTACAGGGCACGCTGGAAGAGACACGCGATGAAAGATTTAACGTACATTTACACCCACTGTGTCACACACAGTATTTCTGAGTGACTATAATATGATGCTGAACTTCAAACTCAAGACTTTTCCCCTACCTCCATGAAGTCCTTCCTCTGAGTGGAAGCCTGCAGAGCTGCATGGAGCCCCTTTGCAGATTTCTGATCCCAAATCTGTCAGAACACGATAGTAGTGGCAGAAAAGGTCAGTTAAACCCTTATTGGTGAGAGAGTGGACTGTAACAGCAATTAATAACCTCCGTCAAAAGTCAGCTGAATTCAAAATGCAATATCACATTTAAACCGCACAACACACCAAGCATCTCTGAATATCCTTTGCAATATCACATCCCACTTCTGAATTTCTTAAAAATTAAATGTGATGGGCCACAGCGAACCTTTCCATCATGAAGCTTCTTCCCTGGGTTGGTTTCCTCCGGGTGGTAGAACCACTTGACACGGACCACCATGTTGTTCCCCCAGGACTCCCACATGCTCTGGATCCGGCCGATATAGGGCAGGTTGGGCCGCCCGGCGGACAGGAACACGGCACAGTCTCCGATACGGATCATCTCCTTCCCGCGCACAATGGCCTTGTAGAACAGCTTCTTTGCCTTTCCTTTCATCCCCCGTCGCTGCAGGGATGAAAATTCAGAAAAATCCAGCTCTTCAGCAGATTTCATAAATGAAATTCATAACCTACATGGATATAGCTACCTGTAACTTACGCAGCACTCATTAGTTGTGCCATAATTGGGAATTCAAAGCCAGAGGAAACCAGAATAAAAAATAAAGCACCATGAAGTACGATGGTAAAGTGAAGCTTCATGAAGGCAAATTTTGGTGGCACTGTAAAGTGCTAGCAACATCTGATGTAACTGAACCATATCGTACTGCTTTGCTTTAGAGACCAAATTATTTCCAATTAGTTCATACTATTCAGTATTTGACAGCACACGCCCAGGGTTTACGAAGCCTCAATCTTCTATGTTACAGCGAAACAAGGAAGGTAATAAAGAACATTTTCTGGCAATTAGTCTCACCTGTGTAGGTTTCCCAAACCACTTCCACAGCTGTCTGGCTGGGAGGAAGGCAGATATCTTGGGCCTATTCTCCACAGAGGGTAGCCTCTGGCGCTTGGCCAGCTCCTTAGTGGTGGGAAGATGGATACCCTCTCGTCTTTTGGGGCGGCTCTTCCCTTGCTGTTTCTGCCCCTTCTGCTGGGGCTGCTGCCGTTTCTGACCTTTGGTCAGGACAGGGGCGTGGGTCTTCTGTGAGACGGCTGGCTTCTCCTCAGCTTGCGGGGGGCTCTTCGGGGCGGAGGAAGAGTGCGGGGGCGAACCTGTTGTCTCCTCATCGGAGCTGCAGGGGGAGTCTTCGTCGGTTGTGGTTGAAGAGGAGGAAGATGAGGATGATGATGAGGCAGAGGAAGATGAGGTGGAGCCGGAGGAGGAGGACGAGGAGGAGCTGCTGGTGGAAGAGCTGGAGGAGTTGGATGAGGCTGGGCTGGAGGCCCTAGAGCTGCTGGAGCCGGTGTCTTCTTGGGCTTTCTTCTCCTTCTCCTGATCTCTTCCCTCCCCTTCGGACTCAGAGCCAGCGCTGCTGCTGCTGTCGGACTCCTCCACCTTATTAACTTCTGCATTCTTGACCTTCACCACACCATCCCCACTGCTGCCCAGCTTCCTGACACTGTAGGTGGAGACAGCGGCAGTCTTTGGACTGTCCTTCTCTGGAGCTTTGGCCTTGCTCGATTTCTGATTGGCCTCCTCTGTTGTGACTGCGGTATAAGCAACACCCATGACAGCCTTGTTCTCTCTTTTGGAGAGCCTCTGGTCCTCCATCATCATCAGGGCCTTAGTCTTCTTGGTCTTGGGGGACATCACCCCTTCATGGTCCAGCTTGATCAGGATCTCAGCCTGTGGTGGCTTTCTCTGTGCCTTTGCCCCTGGCCCGGCCTCTTGAAGCTCCTCACTCTTTCTTCCTTTCTTGGCCGATTTGACTTTTCCCGGGTTGCCATTGTTGGACAGGAAAGAGCCCAGCGACCCGGACGGCTCCGCATAGAGGTCAACGGAGAGGACTTTTCCATAGACGGGGGGAGTGTAGAGGGCCTGTGGCTGGGGGCTGACTTTCGCCGCAGCATTGACCTGTGCGGTTTTCTTCTGGGTTTCATCAGGCACCGCATCAGGGGAGCCGGCCGCGTTCCCCTGTTGCCGTTTTCTGCCTGGACGGGAGGCTTGTCTCCTGGAGGAAGGAGGTGTCTCCTGTGCCTCAGGGGCGGCAGACATTTCCGCCTTTTCACGCTCCTCTAGAACTACCTCAGGCTCTGTGAGGGAGCAGAAAGAGGAGAATTTCAACATTTACCACCGACTGATATATTGCTGTAAACCCACGTTCAACCATCGTTCCTGTTGAGGCAACTCCTTTGATTTGCAAAGCACATAGTTAGGAATGCAAGTATTATCTTGACAGAGCAATTAAGTTAGACTGTAAATATGGCTTGAATTACATTTTTACAGCACCTTTAGATGCTCTTTGTTTAAAACAGTCCTGATTCTGCTGGTCTCTGACTTGAGACATGGTGAAAATACACCAATAATCTACCTCTACACTTTGTATTTTAAATCGTCAGTTGCTTGGAATTACTGTACCAGGTTGTGATTTAGGTTTTCTTCCCCGTCTTCTGCTCTTTGGAACAGGCTCTTCTGAGGTCTGGGAGCCAGCCTCCTTGCTCTCTGATGCTTCCTTGCTGGATTTCCTGCCCCGCCTCTTTGTGCTGGGCACGAGGAGAGCTGGAGAAGGCTCCGCACCTACGGAACAACAACCAATCAGGGTTCAGAGGGTGCTCATACAAGCCATGCATGTGCAGGAATCTTACACACAGCATGGCCAAGTCTAACAGCCAGCATCATACCTTATTTGTCACTGAAAGGAACACTTTGTCTATTGATAAACTCAGATAAATGAGCCTGGTATGACGCGAGAAATGTTCTAAAAACATTAACGAAATGAATTAGTAAAAAAACATAACCGCTAAAAACATACCCTTCAAACTGTCAGTCGCAATTCCATTTGCAAGGAAAAATAATCAAAAAACCAATTTGTTGCAGCCAGCCTTCTGAGTGGACTTGAAAAGTCTGTAGCTTATTTCACTCACTGAAGTTTCCATAAGAGTATATTTTCCTGTCAGAATGATTAACAAAACTTGCCATTTGCGAATATGCTACACTGAACTTGCACCGCAGGTCTACAGATACTGCTTGTTTGCAACCGGTCACCAATTTAAAAAAGTTAGTACTGTGCATAAGGGAAGAAAAGAAGAAAACTAAAACCATACGCATTACAAATTTGACAAGCTGATAAATTACAGTAATTGCAATCAAAAGCACTTCATTGTCGGTTTTAGAAAAACACATTTCATTTGCGGCATTCATCATGGAACTCTTAATAGCCAAAGCAAACAATCAGCCGTTGAACCGCATCCAAACAAAACCATGTGTGCACACTGGGCTTACATTTCTTGAAAATGTTAGTTGGACGTTGGAGGGAAAGTAAATTAACTTCTTTAGGGGAAATTGGTTTTGGTCTGCAGGTTTTCCCCTCAAATATTTGCATTCGCCCGCTGTACGAAATACCTACACTGGATCTTGTAGTCTGGGGGTAGCATTCGAATGTGCGACAGTGGGATCCTGCCCGTGTCCCCGTCGTCGAACTCCACAGTGATCAAGTCATCGTCCTCGTCTGTGTCAGGGTTTCCTGTTGGAACACAGCGAGGCTGAGTCTATGCCCCAATCTTTCAGTCGGTATTTCATCCGCTGCGGCCTGCGGCCCACCCACGCCTGTGCAATGGACACTCACGCATACAGCAGCTGGGCTTATTAGTCAAAAATGAGTTACCTTCCTCCTGTAGTTCTGTGTTCCCTTTGAAGAATTTAAGGCTGCGTTTATAGCTCTGCAATAGCATCTCCACACTGTACTTGTACACATGAGACGAAAAGGTACCCCGAAGTGACGATTCTCTCAAGAAAGTAAATAAATGGGTCATCCTGTTCTCACCAGCCTGACGGAGTAATCTACCACCACGGCCTAAGAGGTTTTTTGACCCTTTTCCAGCAACCGACAGCCTTATGTGGGGACATTTAAATCATTACGCGGAAAAGCCTACACCGAGCCAACTGCAACCACACCATCCTTCACCCCCAGGTCACATAACCTTCGGCTTGCTAAGCCGTCAGTCAAGCAGTCAGCAGCAGTTCCACAGCTCCTACTAGAAGTCTACAACCTCTGGCTAGGCGTGCATTAGGATACAGGAATCAAAAGATTCGGTCAAGCAGGCCCACAGACACATCAACACTGCCATACAGGATGCAGCTTACCTCCAGTTATTGGGCCTGTTGTGTTTATCAATTTTTTTGTAATATCTAATCTAAATGTTTTGTGTCTTATAAAGTATTATAATTGGTTTCCTCCAGCCTGCTTTCAGCTGCATGTCATAAGGCGTGCTTCCAGGCTGGGGGTTTCCGATGGGCACTGAATGTGCTTTTGTTTCCGAACACCACAGAGGCTAAACCGAGCCTCAGCACGTCAGCAGTGAGTAGGTTAGGGAAGGTAGCGAAAGGACGATATCGAGACTGGATGCAAAATCGGAAAAAATTTTTTAAAATTCTGCTTTCATGAGGAACCTTTTTTTTCCCCATAAGCCTTTCATAACTCAAAGAACTTGCCAGCAGTCAAGCGAGGCTGAGAATGAGAATGAGGCGTTACCCCTGACGACTGTCCCTGGATACAGGCAGCGGTACTGCTGGCTCCAGTAGGCCGCAATCCTGGTGCCTTCCGGGAGGTACTTCACAGAGGGAGGCTTCACATCAATGATCTGCGGGAGAGAGGTAACATGCACCATGTGGGTTTACCCTTGAGTGAAAAGGCCGAGAAACCAGCTAAACAGATTAAATACTGACAAGGGCAGCTATTGAAAAACAAGATAAGTGATAAGTGCAGGCCATGTTTATCTTCATGAAGCACACATGAGGGGGGGGATCTGGGGGTGTTTAACCACTTTTTTATTGTTTCCAGAAAATGCAATGAATCATTGGCTTTGATGAAAACAACTTCATAAATCTGTCTGAGAGAGCCTGGCGTAGCCAAGGTTGTTTTTGGCAGGGGCAAGCTTCCCCCGCTTTCCCTATCAGAGGAGAGGGGTCCTCACCGCTTCCTGCAACAGCTGCTCCAGGCAGTAGATGTGAGGCCTGTTTCCTCGCTCCCCCTCCACCACCACTCTGTATCTGCAAGACATGAACCACAGACTCCATCAGCACACACAGTATATACAGTGAATACAGAATGAGAACACACACACACACACACACACACACACACACACACACACACACACACGCACACAATATCCACATCTACATAAACCCATGCGTGTGCAAATGTCAGATTCAAGATGGAAATACTACATACAGAGACAGGAATCAACCGTAACATTTAACTGCATATCTAGGAGCAGACCCAGTCACTTTATCTGACTTATGGAAAGAAATGATCCTGCAATACTTGAGTGAAGACTCCTTTGAGGACCAGACGCTGCTTTGAACTGCTTTTGAACGGTCTCAGACAGAATGCCCTGCAGGAGAGGGGTGTTTGCCTGTGGCTGCACTTACACAATGCTCCCACCCTTGTGGGGCTGGTAACAGAGTGGATTTTTGTGGTTGCCTAATGAGTTTCTCCCTTTGAATAGTAATTTTTATCTTCTTTGTTGTCCAGCAATCAGCACAGTTGGGACTGGCAAGAACATGTCAAAATCTCTCTCACTGATAATATCAAGGGTCCAGCAATGGATGTCGAAGAAGACCCAGAATGAGTGCTCAGCAGTGTTCATAAAAATGGATCGGGCTTTAGACTGAAAAAAGTCCAAACTGTCAGTGTGAGTTATTGCAGGCCCTGAGAGAATTCTGTACTTGGGGCATTTTTTTTGGTTTCCAGGATATTACTGTGGATTGGTACACTTTACCCATTAAAAACAGTCATGATCTATATTAAGTGTGTTGCCATGTTTCTTTAGAAAAACAGCAGTCATCTTAACTAATATGTGCCTGCCAGACACACACTGACGTCATACAGATGCTTTTTATGGAAAAAAGAACATGAAGTCACCTTGGCACTGCTGGGTGGGTTTTCAACAGCAAACAATGTTGATGTTCAAAGTGAAGTACAATATTAGTTAAATTCAATATTACTAAGAAAGTACCATGAAGCCAATTCGGTACATTTAAGAAGTATATTGGTTTGGTACAGGTATTGGTACTGGTTTGATCACATGATTTTTCTGTGCAAGTGGTGCAAAGAACTATGACACCATGATGAAAATGCAACAACACTAACTAGTTTTTAGAAAGTTTCATAAGAAGTACATAATAAAGCTTGCTTGGTACAATTTGTTTATGATAGCCAAAATAGTCATATTGTGCTTCCACACCAAGTAACACAGTTCACATGATTTTGGGGTACATCAATGGGTTCAAGGCTCTTGAATGGATTAGCATCCTAGAATGGTGGAAATTGCAACAAACTGGACAATTGCACAAAAGGGAAAAAGCTGCATGTGTACAACAGGGGCAATCAACTTTATATTTAAATTGCCACTTTGCACCACCATGGTGCATTGTATGCATTAGCCTGAAGAACTCATTTTGAATAGTTGTGTCTGCTTAAGTATACTCTGTACATCACTTTGAATTGTATTCACTGTGATGAGTTTGACAGTATTGTGATGGTAAGTGGTAAGGAGCTGGAGGTAACCCAAAAGTTGCTCACTCAATCCCCATGTGGGCCGCTCCTGTTGTACCCTTGGACGTTGTACTTAAAGAACATTTTTTGATGTTTAAATGGGCAGGATGCAAAAATTCTAAGATGTGTAAGTTACTCTAGAAAAGAGCATTTGCTTTGTAAATGTAATGTAGTTTCCAGACCTGAAACACACAATATGACAAGGTAGGGTGAGGTGCACTTTCCTCAACCAGGACAGTCTATGGAGTTCTCATGCCTGATACTCAATTAAAGCAAATTCACACTCTACAGACAGACATGCTGAGAAGATCCATGAGGCTCAACTGATAAGGACACAGATTAGCAGCTACTTTTGCAAACAGACTTAACTGCTATGTGTTTGCCGTGTGAAGGTTTCTATCATGTGACACTGGGGTCATGGTTTTATTCCTGTACCTCCATCTGCAGAGAGTTTTCACTGTTATTTCCATGACCTGGGCAACAGCTGTAAGGGAGCCTGGCTCCCAGGGATTAGCCTGCGCTCAGAACAGCTGACAGGGAACATAGCAGTCCCCTTATACATCTCATGCTGATTACTTCCCGGCACACAGATGTGGTTGATGTAATCAACATCCTTCTTTTTTGGGATCAGAGTGGAAAAAAACAATTCAAAAGGACAAGTGCTGTTCAGTGGCTAATGCGCCCATGGCTCTATTCAACAACTGTCAATGTTTACTAATACCAAGAACAGTCAAGGTCGGTCTGTGGTTGCAAATATGAGTATTGAGCCAGAAATGAATGCAAATAAACCAAATCAATCCACAATCCACAATCAGATAAGGTACAGTTTATGTTTCATAAATGCCCAAATACTAAGTTTCATAAATGCCCAACAGCAGGCTAAAAAAAGACTCCAAACACAGACTAAACAACACATTCACAATAAGGACACAAGAAAAATATTCACAAAAACGTGTTATGACACTGTTCTGATAACCATAATTTTGGAACAAAAGGCATAAAGTCTTCAATCTCCTGATTGTCTTTGAACCGGATTAGTCGAACAAGTACACTATTAATTCAAAATGAGACAATCTAGAATACTAAAATAAATTTCCAAAAATACACTAGATGGCAAATGCATGTTAAGATAAGGATGTCATGAAATATATTTATTATATATGTAGAAGTACCAAATTATAAATTTAAAGTAAAATACCAGATTACTATATTCACGCACCCTGGTGGGTATTTACTGGAACCAAGGTAAGTATCTTACAGTGTCCAACTCTCAGGATTCAAACTAGCAACCCAGCAACCTGGCAGTGCAGTGACCACCACACCACATGCTACCAAGCATATAATTGAACGAAGCAGCTAACCCACAATTGTTGATCATGATTATACATGTAGAAGAAAACACATTCCGACTTTAAAGCCGCAGGTCTGAAAGCAAAAGAAACAAAGCACAACAGAAACTGGAAACTCACTAGGGGGTAAAAATCTTTGCATTATTTTCCCTATTACTCATAACTAATGGGCAGACTATCCGTATGCGCCTCACGGAGCGTGCATGCAAATGACAAGAGAGAGGCCGCAGAACAAAAGGACCGGCGCATTCTCTTTTCCCAGAGTTCTGAGCTTTAATTCTCCATCCATCCTTTGAAAGCAGACTTATTACCGATTCCAAAGGGGATAACATGAAAACAGTTAAAATGTTTACTTTTCATTGCTTTCACGGGTACTGATCTCCTCTAATGCACAGGTGGGTGGAGGCAAATCATTCATCCATATATGGCCAACACTAATGAAGACAAGCATACACTAATAAACTCAGATAAATATGTGTAACACGTTAATATGTTCTCTCTCTCACACACACACACACACACACACACACACACACAAAATCACCAAGACTTACTGAACGTCACAGTGTGAGTATGGTAGTAGTTAGTGGCTACAAGCTTTACTCGAGATACAGTCTGTATCTGTGGCAACTGTAGCAGGACTATTGTGACATCACCTGTATGAATCAGAATGTTCATATTCTAAACTTTAAATCCATGTTAGTCAATGGAAATATTTCTCAATGCAAAATCGTAAATATCTCTGTAAATATTTTACATTCTGTTGATGCAGAGACACTGATGTTGAATTAGTGGTAGCTTGCTGGCCATCTTACGCCATGTTGTCATAGCCACATCCAAGTGTACCTGGCCTGTGCCACAAAGGCACAGTGCTCTTAAAATGTCAGTTTGCATTTGTTGAATGTCTGCAAGTATACCTGATCCTTAAACTAACTTAACCTGGAAGAAGGGCACCTTCGCAAGGCAGACAGAGGTATCCATGGTGTAACACACAGAAATGACAGTCTTAGCAGAAAACAGAACTCTCAGATAAAAGAAGGAAAAGACCTAGTTTAAAATAAATAAATGATTAAAACAGCTGAATGTAATCTTAACTGAAAGAATAAATAAGAGGCAAGGCCTTGAGAGAACAGAATATTTAGATCAAGTGAGGAGCTGATGTTAAGTGACTGGAGTGATTTTGGATTTTCCAGCCACAAAAAAGTGTAAACAGTGGCCTGGCCTCTACCCTCACATCAGCTCTGTCATTTTGTACTCTTAATTAAATATGACATTTGATTTGTCAGGCAGCAAATGAAATAAAGTTGAAAAACAGCAACTGTGAGCTCATCTTTGGTGTTTGTGTGTGAATGATTTCCCAGAACTTTGGGGGGAAAAAAAAGCAAAGATTAATCTAGTCTTAAAACCAATATGTTGTCTTCTCAGAACAATTTGTTCTACAGTCCCGTGTTTTCAAATGCCTTGAAAATGATTCACGATACAGAAGCTCATGTATGTTAAAACCATCCCAGTTCACTATGAGGGGCTTTCAGCTTGCTCGCATCTCCTTCTTAAAGTCCTTCCACTGAAGCCAAGACAGACCCTGCACATGTTCATTAGAACAGGAGCCTGTGGTCCAAGCCAAGGACAGGCCTCAAGCCGCCGGGAGTTGCTTTTCTAATGGAAAACATTCCGCTCATGAGGAGGAGGCCGTGTTTAATAGGGGACAGGAGGAGTGCAGAGATTAGATAATCTGACCAGATGCTTTCCAGTCTGGTGATATCTTCCAAAATAGGACTGCACACAGGCGAAAATGTTAGAAACGGATGACTCTGAATAAACTGCCAGTTGTTTATTGAAAACTTGTGATTCCCTGAGGACGGGGCCCTGCTGCTGATCTTTTCCAAATTAAAAAAAAAAACATTAGGAAAACATTATAACACACTCCCGTTCTAGGATCTCTGTGTCTCTTTAGCTTCTACCGGAAACATCATACAGCAATGCAGCCCTTCTTTGCCCTCTTTTTATTGCATCACAATGTAGCCAGGCTGGCCCAGTGGCTCCACTTTATAGGGGACTATAGGGCATTTCTTACATGTCTGGCAGGTGGACGGTGTTGACGTGTCCGGCGTACAGCAGCTTGTCGTCCATAGGGATGAGGACTCGCAGGCCATCCTTCAGCTCCTCCTTCTCGATCACACAGTTCCGAAGGGCTGCCACGGAAACACACGCTGTCACAGCTCAGAAAGGACAGCAATGGAAGCACGTTTCTAAACCCACAAACACAGAGCGGTCTCTTCCCACCCATCTCTCTGTGGAAAACGCACCAGTTTCTGCGACGCTATGAGCGCTATAAAATAACAAACAGTAACTGGGAGGGATATTATGTGGGCGGTAATGTATGCGATGACTCAAAGAGGGGCTTTTGCGTCATTCAGCTATGCGTCTCCGTTTATAGTGTGCTTACAGAAGACTGACTGATTAGGTGGTGGCACACTGATTTGCTGCGGCTAAGCACAACAGGTGCTGCACAGAGCAATAGCTAATGGGAGGTTGTCCTTGTACTATTTTTTTCATACAAAGCAAACAACATAATAGCATACAGGAAACGCAGAGAATAAAAAGAGAAAGTGAGAGTTGTAAGAATCTGATACAGAATAAGAATCTCAATACGAGTAAGAATCTCAATGTGACTGACACAGTACAGTGCGAGCTGGAGTTGGGGACTAAGCGGGGCTCACCAGGGGTGCTTGGACGGTCTGGAGGGCCACTGAGCGGGACGTTCTCATCCTCAGAGAAGCTGCTGTCCTGGTTGGGCTCGAAGTCTTCATCGGCAGCCATGCTCTCCATCAGCTTGCTGACAGCGCCGCCCTTCCCCCGAGCCTGATAGGTACATGCACGTGTGCACATACACACACGTGCGCGCGCACACACACACACACACACACACACACACACACACACACACACACAAAAAATACGCCCGTCATCTCAAATACAGGTGGAGATATTTATGCACCTCAAATTCAGCGTCTTATAGAATGGAAAACAGACAACAGCTGTCCCAGTTTCACAACGCATATTGACCAGCCTGGGAGCCAGCTGGACTAAACTAAACTGCCAATACATTCTGTGCAAATTAACAGTTTGGCTATCTCCAGTTCAATATACCCCTGCAAACAATGGAGGAAAAACGTGAACACATTACAAATTATCTGATCAGAACATTTACTGCATGTTGCAATATAAGCGTGACTGTTTACAGGATTAATGGTAGCAATGGCTTTTTTGGGTCGATTCTGCTGGACTCCTGCTTTGCCTCCAGACTGTAGTCGTCTCTCTGCTCCTGGTTCTGCTGGCAGTCCACAGCAGGGATGCAATGTGCTGGACATGGGCCTTCTGGCAGGCAGGCTATATGAATGCACTGCCTCTCCCCGGGGGGGAGCTGGAGTTCTAACCCCTCTCAGTTTTACTCTAATGGGGGCATTTTTTTTTCACTGCCCCAAATCAGATCGCCAAACAAAATGGCTGCTCAATAATCCAACTGATGCAAACATAGAGTTTCTACAAATTTAAAGGTATCGCTTACTGCACTGCATGTGTGTGTGTATGTGTATTCCTACCTCTTTCTTGACCTCTCTGGGCTTGGCCTTGACCTTGCTCCTGCGTCCCGGACCAACGGGCAAGCAGGGCGGGGCCGCACGGCTCTCTGCAGGGGGGCTGGGCAGCTGTGGGGGGGCAGGGGACACAGGGCTCTCCTTCCCCTTCTTCTTCTGGGAGATGATTCACAAACAGAGCAGACAGCTTGAGGTCAGCATACCTGCACGCACGTATCCTCAGAGTAGACAAATCGCACCTATTCCAAGCCATCAAATCCTGAGAAGACTAAGAATACATGAGACACGTCATTTTAAAGTTCACTCACTACTGTCAACAAACATGCTTTTGTTAATGTGGGAAGGGAGAAGATCCTCACTGTGAAAGTGTGGTACAGAGAGGAAGTGCCCAGTGATGGGACAGTGAGGACTCAAGGCCCTATAAAATGGGTGGAACCATCATGTCTTCTCAGTGACTCACTGGGCTAAACAAACCACAGTGTTTTGCTAAGAAGCACAAAGTCTCTTGGTTTATTCATACACGTTACTCACTGAGAACATATTCTAGCTCCACCCATTACAGGGTTCTTAAAGCCTCATTGTCCCATGATTAGTACCCATTTCAACTAATGTAAAGGCTTGGGAGCAAGGAAAGAGAACACTGGCATCACTGGCAGGTGTAGCTTGGGTAGCATCTATCATCTACTTGCGACGCTAAAGGCGCCTGCCTCAGTAGGAGGCCTACTTGTCCTGCAGATGTTTCATGTGATGTACTGAGGCATATTCCTGAGATCCTGCAATGTATGCTGGGAGTGCCACAGAGCAGCGAGGCGCAGATAAGAGCTTAGTTAGCTTTCTTACAACTGCTCGAACCTTGCCCGTGTCCTTCACCTCCTTCGGTTTGGCGGCCTCCTTCTTCGGGCAGCGGGCAGGTTTAGGGGCAGGGGTGGAGGGGGACACGGGGGTGGACATGGCGGCGTCGTGGAGGAAGATCCGCTCGCTCCTCCTGCGCGTCCACCGCTCCTCATCGCTGGCCTCCGTCCCCGTGTCCAAGCTGAACGCCCGTGGAGGCCTCGCCTTGGGCTTCCTGCCTCGTTCGGTCATCCTAGGCCTGGCAGAGCTGGGCTCCTCCCGCACAGTGCTCACTGGCGCCAGCAGGGGGAGCTCTGGAGCAGCCCTCAACCCGTGCAGCAGAGAGGGGAATTTCCTCCTGATCTTAACATCGCTCTCAGAGTCAGTGTATTCAAACTCTGTACCTGGAAAAGAGGAGCAAATAGATTTTCCAATAGAACTCTGTGTCTTTAAAGGGATTATCTTGGAAAACAAGCTGCCATCATGATGTTCTATCATTCTCCATTCATACTGTACGATCAGACAGCTCTGACCATGGCCTATTGATTTGAATTTCCAAGAGAAAAATGACTGGATTCAGGTTGCAGTATAAAACATGAATTAATCTACAGTGAAACAGGAAATGTTTTTTTTCTGTGTTTTTCCAAAATAAACCAACCAATTATTTCTGCAACACTGACACAGGAATCATAACTCAGATCTTCTGACAGAAACAAAAGCGCACACACACACACACACACACACACACACACACACACACACACACACACACACACACACACACAAAAGCCACACAGGCTCTGCGAAACACTTCATTGATGGCCCATCAAAAAGCAAAGGTCACCATTTAGTATCCTGACCATTCTGCCCAGTAACAATAGTGACATCATGATTCTCTCACCGGTATGATAACTTTCTGCATTATGCCTCCCTGTCATTCCCACATCCTATACCAGAAGGAGTGCATCCAGAGAAAACCGCCAGCCTGCTTATTCAAAAATACTGCCCGCACGGAATAAGAGCTGACTACCAAACCTGGCTTCATGGACTCCTAAACACTGTCAAGGGTATTAATTAAGAGAGACTACTGCTCATTTCTCTGAGGCTTGATCCTGTGTTTGGCAGACACTTCAATCAAAGCAGGATATGTCTGGGAACAGACTCGGCTGGTGTGGGATTCGCAAATCGGAGGCACAGAGCAGATCACGGAACAGGAGTCTCCAGGTAGCAGGAAATTGACATTCATCTATACTCAGAGACGCTGCCAGTGAACACTTACTCTCTCCCAGTGTTACACCTGCTTACCCAGCTGTGCAGATTCAATCTGCTCCTGTCTCACAGTAGCAGATGACATTCAAAAGACGCACTGACAATGCATCAACAGGAGGGTACAGCATACACTCCCTGATCAATCTGTCATGAATACACATCCTTATCGTAGGATGGATGGAATATATAAAGGCGAAACCTTACATTCCAGTGAAACGACAAAGGGCATGTGTCTAACTGGATATTGTGGACACTGCTGTGGGCTAAAACCTAATTGGACCTAGTGCTATCATCATTAAGAGGTATTTCTTTTGATTTGCTGCTACCTTTCAATAATTTAGTTTCAACCTAACCTCTCTGCAAATCATTTACTTGCAAAATCAATAATAATGTGTAGTTGTTATAGTCATGTATCCACACTTCAAATAGATCTGAATTGGCTAAGCTTTCCAAACATAATTACAAGAGCATCATACATATTTTCAATTGAATTTTGCTGGTAGTATTCCACCACTCATTGCATTAGGAATACTTCCATCAGAATATTTTACTCCAAATGAACTGGTGGTGCTCATATGTTCAAAATTTTTGAAAATATTCCAGCCAATGTAATATCAGGGTGCATTATAAATAGCACACCAGCACAACAGACAGATTGAGAGTGGGAAAAATACAAATTAAATCCAAGGCTCTGATCAGATATCATCCATATTGAGAAAAATTACCCAGAAGGCTTTGCCTTTCTTCCTTCTTCCTGGCCTTCTGCTTGGCTTCCAGCTGGACGACGGAGATGGGGGTGGAGACGACAGGGCTGGGGAGGGCACTGGCAGCAAAGCGGGCCAGAAGCCCCAGCCCACTCTCCTCCAGCGAAGGGGAGCAAAGCCCATCGCTCCTGCCCAGCTCATAGTCATATTCTTCTTCCTCCTCCTCCTCATCCTCGCAGTCTTCTTTCTCCGTAAAGTACTCTGTCAAATGCGAAATAGGTAATGATATTTACCTAATTAATGGAGAGGAATGGGTTCTCCCATTAAAGATGTGATGGTCATAAACAAAGCTGCCCCTCAACCCACTTCAATTCACTACTCAAATACACAAATATTGCATTCATCAACTAAAGTATTTCAATGCCCAACTGTAAAACAGCAAATACCCACTTTTCCTGCCATCCCCAACACACATACACACACGCTTTTCATTCATCAGCAGGTGACAGACAAACACAGAACGCTGCAGTGCAGTTAGGTTTATAAAAGCAGGACATTACTGGGTTAGGACAGCAAGGCTTTGACAGCAGAGCATGTTAATATCACATACAAACACAATGGTGACAGAGCCAGGAGCAAGCCTATTGTACACAAAGCAGGCTGTGTCTGGGCAGACCACGGCAAACCTGGGCCTCATGAGGGCTGAACGGAGGGGCACTGAGATATACCACCGTCTGGAGAGATTTTAAGGGGAACTGGGCCTTTTCAGCCATGATTACATGCCATTTTACCCAGCACCTGACTAACACCGGACCTCCTCCATCTGCACAACTTCAGAATCATGTTTCAGTGGAGGGCTGATGCATTTGCACAGGAATATCTCAGCTTTTCAGAGAAAACAAGACGCGCTCCAGCTGCCATTATGACTCTAACAGAGGAAATTTTACCCAAGAGGTAGTGAATTTTGGAAACACCTTCCTCAAACACCTGTAACATGAATATAAACAAAAAATTCTGAGACTAGAGAATTGAGCTGAAAAATACTGATGGTATGGGTCTGGCTGTTTTCAGTACATACATTCAATCTTCTACTGAGCCTCAGCCTTTATAAAGATTATAAATTATAAAGATGGACATACTGTACGGTAATGCCATATTATTCGACTGTAAATGGCAACAGGCTACAGGTGGTATAATCCTTAATCTTCATATAAGAAGGTGTTCTCCCAAAACAATGTCAACTAATAAAACCAAATAAAAAATACTGAATATTAACCACATTAATAGGAATATATCAGTATTATGGGTTACTACCATGGATACGTTCATTACTATTACATACTACGAATAACTGTGTGGCAATAAGGCTAGCAGATGACACAGACTCCAATGAGGATATCAGCAAACCTTAAACTGTAAGGACTTCTGGGCATTTTGAGAGGGCAATCGAGGAAAAAAAGAATATTCCTACTGAATACTTTTGCCCTACTGAAATGTGTGCTTTTTTTGGGCGTTCCTTCTAGAATAAAACAGGATGAATGATTAGTAGAGAAGTTCAGTTCAAAGGGTCACATAAACAAAATGGTGGTAGTCCTACTTACAGAACGGTTCAGGTGACAGGGATAGTGACCTCACGCTGCACAGCTGTCTGCCCTACTCCCAGCCAATCACTTTGCTCCATTTATGCAGCAGGACAAGCAAATGCACAGACTGATAGACATTCATAAGCATCATGGGTAGGAGGGGGGGTGGGATCAGAGGTGGAAGGGTGACCAAGCAGCTGCAGGGAGAGAGCGAGCATTCTAGAATAGCTAGGTTAATCATAATTTAGTATACAGGGAGAAGCCCTTTTTCCAAATATCCCTTAAATGTAACCAATGCCTGACCACTACAATAGACAGAGAACAAAAACATGAGGACAGAGTTACAAAAAACTGGCTCAACAGTGAACTTGGTTATTCACTCCAAGCCAGATTTGGATTTGAAAGAGCACTTCACCGTAATCATATAATCATGGTCACAGAATTAAATTTAAATCATATAATAACAAAAGTTTAAAATGCAGTAAAATTAAAATATGTCTCCAAAAATGGTTTATGACACACCTAGTTGGAATCCGTGCCTTAACTGTGCTCATTCACTGACATCATGTTTTGCTGGGTTATCATTTGTAGTCATTATGATCTCAGATGGGCCAGGTCATGTGAATGATGTTCAAAAAACCTTGTTTTACTATGAAAATCCATATAATCTCATTGGCCTTGAGTTTTAGGCCTTTTTTAGATTTATATGATGATATAGTTTTTTGACAGTTGGTTGAAACAATACTTCAGGCAACTCATGAAACAGCCCATCAAAACTGATATTAGCACATGCATTCGCACTTGTCAGCAACTTAAGTTACCACCAGATGTGTGTTCTGGACCAACCCATGAGCACCAGATTACAAATCTAATAAAAATGTAATTTGCTTGATCTTCCTAATATGAATGTTGGAATTACAGCTGGGAACACTGCATTATAAGTGTTATGAGTTGCTATTAAAAAGGGATATTTGAACAACAGAGCAGCATTCAGGAATGAGGTGAAGCAGCCTAATAATCTAACAGCAGAGACAGCAAGAGACAAAGAACACGGAGTAAAAAACGAAATCAGCATGTTTAATAAAACATGGGTACCGTACTGCAAAACAATGAACAAGCGTATTTCCCACACGGCCACACAACACTTTCCTATTTACAGGTCTACTGGTTCTACAGGCCAAGCAAACAAAATAAAAAAGGAAATAAAAGGGAACTCCAAAAGGAGCCAACAATCTTATACAAAATTATACAAAAAAAGGAAATTTGGCAAGCAATGCTGCCAGTATCAAAGATGGCTGCTTAAAATAAAAGGCCACCATCAAATATGGCCTGCCATCTCGCTCTGAGCTGTGCGCAATGAGGGTTTATTCTAGTAACCTTGATCAAACGAGTCCTCTGAGGAGCTGGCCCCCGCCTCCTGCAGCAGTAAAGCAAAGTGCTTGTGTTTCGTCTTGCCGAGTGCCCGTTTGGAGTACAGCTGTCCTGACGCCTCGCCCCTCTTCGGCGGTGGGCTGCTCTTCTTCGACATCTTGCCACCCAGTCCGGACCCTGTGGCCCGTGCTCCAGCCCTCCCCAAAATGGGCCGGGGCGGCCACACCTCCATCGACTCCTCCTCCTCCTCTTCTGTGTCCGTGTCTGTGTTTAAAACAGCAGGCCACATCAACACGCCAGGCCGCACTCTCTCACTTCATTCCTTTTGGAAGATTTTCAGTTCTACAGCACAAGTCTCCTGACTGTCTGCCTCCTCTCCATTCAATTCAAACAATATATATACAGGTATACTACAATAATGAATTGCCCATAATGCACCACAACTAAACTAAAATTATATGAATTAAAAAAGCAAAGTGTTTAATTAAAATACCCTTTGATACACAGGAAACCAATTTACCCCAAATCTCTCAATATTCAAGTGCGTTTAATCAATCACTGCACAAATATCATGTATAGTAACCCATTTCACAATTCCAATACAGGATACACACATTTAGTAAACAGTTTCCTACTGACAAGCACACAATCAATACTCATTTTCTACTAGTATACAACACACTTATTCCAACCAAGCACCTTTAAAATTGTAGTAAAAAACACCCATTCCTAAAGGTTGACTGACTGAAGCCTGAATCTCTGAAAAAGAGGTATCCTCTGTGGTAATAATACATGACCAACAAACAAAAATATTTACCCTTCAAAAATACACTAAAACTCTACTGGGTATTTTGAGATCATACTTACTGTTGGAATAGCTGCTGACTTCGGACCGTGCAGGAGAGTGCGATACTTTCCGTTGACCTTTCACATTTAGGCAGGGTTCCATGTTCTTTGCTTTGGCAGCCATCTTGTTTTTACCTCCTTTGGAAGACTTCTGAAAGATGCCAAGGCCTTTCGAGAGACTCTGCTTGCCTGAATTGGCTTTCAGCTCCATTTCGTGGAGCATGGAGAGCCTACTGCAACTGCCGGAGCTTGACCTGGGTTTCCCTGAGACACCTTCTGCAAACTGAAAAGGAGACTTGTGGAGTTTACCCATTTTTGTGAGCGACAAGGCCTTGTCCAGTTTGGTTGCCAACTGCTCCTGCTCACTCACTCTCCTCTTTTTGCTTCTCTTTATCTGCATCTGTTGGGGAGAGCAAGTATGGCGTTCTACGGTTAGGGTCATTCGTGTTGCTTTCCACACAGTGGTGAGAGCTAAAAACAGAAAAGCAGGCAGCACCTGAGGGCATGCGCTGGTACTGCATCAAACTCACCTCCTGAGAGAAGCTGGAGGAGGCCTCCCGGTCAGCCCAGTGCCTGCTTTTCCTCTTCGCTTTCACCACTCCGCCCTCCATCTCCTCTTCCTCATCACGGCTGGGCCCCCGAAAGCGCTTTCTCTGTACCTCTCCGGCCTCAGAGTCTTCAGAGACAGGCAGACTCCTGCCAAACCTAAGAGAACAAGGGGTTACGCAATGTGAGTAATATATAATATGCTGCCATTTTTGCACTTCTGTTTCTCTGCCAGGATATCTATTATCTTAGGGCAACTCCTGTCTTTGTGGGCCAGAATCCTACAGGTTTTAGTTATTCCTTTGAATCAGGAGCCTTCTTATATCTGGTATACTAATTGGGGGGAATTTAAATCCAAATAATGACTTCATGAATAGGTGAGAATGAACAAAAACCTGCAGATCTGACAGCTACAGATGGGAACGAGAGGCCTCATGCACTCTGTAATTGATGATGCCATCATGATTTTTGAGGATCACTGATTTGTTGATCATTGACTTGAAGGAACTAATTTAAAAAGGCTCTCCAAAGCAAAAATACTGTGATTCGTTCATATCAGTGAATCACTGATAACACACTCCTCCTGTTTTGGGGTTCATGGGGCTTCATGCATCACCATTTCCAGCCCTTGAGGTCTGGGACTGCCCTTCCCTGGCTCAGACGGCCCACTCACTTTCCACACTTGGTGTCCAGTTTCCCAGCGGGAGGTGAGAGAGCGCAGAGACCATGTTTCCTCTTTCTGGGCCTTCCCGGGCCCCTCCGGGCCAAAGTCCTGCTCTTCTCTTCTGCCTGCTGCTTCTCTCTGCACGACACAACACAACCACAGGCTTAAACATCCCCACTCACACTGCTGCTGCTAACATGCTATTACCACCTCAAAACTGCCATTGACTGATCCTGAATGCAATACACAGCCAATAGGTGTTCACTTAGTTGATGGTGCATAAAAATAAGAACATAAGCTTGGCTAAGAGACAGGTTCCTTCAAATATTGAAAACTGTTCAGAATTTGGACCGTGTCAAAAGACATGATGATCTAAGGGCTTTTCTACCAAGGTGGGTGGGAGCACCTCTTTTTTGTGGGATCTTTTTTGTGTTTTTGGGCTGCGGATTGTGTGCGTCAACTGGCCTTGAATGATTGTCTCAATCGCCCTTTAGACCGAAAATTGTTGTTATTGTGTGGTCTGTTTGTTATGTGCCTGAATAAAATATATACTTTTTAATTTAAATTCCTGGGCTGAGCACTGTCTGAATGTGCTCAATATAAATACACATTTAGATGAACATAAAAAGCAAGAGTAGGGCTGAAGGACGCCTGGGTGAGGCCTGGAGAAGATTGGTGATATATATTATATATATAGCGGTCAATATTAGTGAATGGTGTGGCACAGTGGAATGTGTTGATGAGTTTTGGTGGCTGAGGGAGTGCAGCCTGGGAAGGGGCCGGCCGATGACTCACTCGCGGTCCTTGCGTCTCTGCAGCTTCACCAGCTCCCTCTGCCTGTCCTTGTACTTCCTCTGCAGCTCCGCCAGTCGCATGCGGTAGTCCACCTCCATGGCGTCTATCCCCTCCAGGGCCACCTTGGAGAACAGCTGCGGAGGAGGAACACCCGGGGGGAAATGGTGAGACAAGGGCCTCTCTCAACACATCCAGACAGAGCCAGTCACTGTCATGGTGGTCTCTGACACCTACCCTGCACTGGCTTCATCTGCTTTCTTGACAATTTTGTGATTTTGCCGTTTTGTCAGGAAATTGCTGCTTCTTTGTTACAACACTGAGTTCACTCGTCACTAACATTAATTACATAACAAGAAAAAACCAAACATATACTTCACTATAAATATGTTGCTTAAAGTCATTAACAAAGCACACTGTGGTAAGATCGAGCAGAGACCCTAATCCCACACACAGAGTAAGGAGATTATTAGAACTTCCAGAGGGAATCACCGCAGACATGCATCACCGGCATATCCATATATGACATGAGCAAAACAGATGGATACGGACTCACAGGCTCATCTTTCTTCTGCATCCAGCTGTACTTCCTGTTGGGGTTGAGCTCTCTCGGGAGGCGGATGGTGACGATGGGTTTCGCCTCTAGCGCCTCCAGGAGCACCTGTCTGCCAGCTAGCAGCAAGCTTTCCAGGCCACAGTGTGCCATGCCTACACACACACACACACACACACACACACACACACACACACAGATAGCATGTTGTCAAGAAATCTGCACACCAAACACCACACACAGTGTCTTGTACTGGGTGATTTTCCTAATAGCTTTGTAAAACTTGTTTGCCAATACGTTCATTCTTGAAGAAATAGCTGATTCACTGAAAGTGGCAGAAAAGGCACATAAATGTTATGCAAGTAGTGGGATCTTTAACTCTATCCAGTGGATATAAGTGTGTGAAAATGCACAAGGACATAATACTTCTATTGCTTCTACATGACACAGGATGATAGAGTTCTGTCCTCAGGAGCAATGAGCAAATGATCGACTCTCTCAATCCAATGATCATAATTAGCTACATCATGACCTCCTGTTGGATTGTAATACTGATGTACTATTTAACTCATTTCCCTTTCACCCTGTGCAATTTACTCTGGTAATTAGCCTGTGGATGTTAATTGCATTTCCCTTTTTTTTTGATTGACTGTACGATTGATTACAGCCACCTGCCTCTAAATTGGGGCTAAAGGTACAGCCATAAAAGAAGGCAACTCCATCACTCCAGCAAAGCACTGATGAGAACTCAATGACGCCGAAACGGTTTTCACTCGGCAGCAATCAGCAGCAAAATGCGCTAAATTACTAACACACAATACCTCTGTGAGGATGTGACGCAATAGCCCATTTCTGGGACAAGCTAGTCATTTTTCTCCTTGTGTTGTTTTTCTTTTTTTTCCCCCCCCTCAATGGAAGCAAAACTTACACTGGAAGTCACTGCGACGCCTCTCCAGCTCCAGCTCAGCCACCTCTCCCAGCAGGGTCATTCCCGCCATGTCCGCAGACTCTAGGGCGATGGCGTCTGAGGGGCTCTCCTTCATGTCGGTCGGGGTCGGGAGGGGGCAGGCCTGGGGCAGCTCACTGGCAGCCACCAGAGCGATCATGCCAGCCATGGGGTCCTCAGGCGCGATGTCCGGTGAAGGCGGACGAAGGGGAAGCGGGGGGTGGCCGGTCAGCGTTAAGAACGGAGCCTCACATGTAGCCTCCATGCTATCGGAGGCCTCAGGGGCTGGCTCTTCCAGCTCACGGCCCACAGCGTCCTCCTCAGGCTGGCAGAGGGGGTGGTCTGGTTCCCCGAGCACACTGCTCTGCGCTTGGGATTCACCGGCACGTTCCGAGGGGACGCGGTCCAACCCCACGGGGCTGGCGGATCCCTCCGGAACTTCGGAATCCGCCTCCGAGACGGGACCCGCGGCAGGCACTTGGTACGAAGCTTGGCAGCTTTGGACTGACACTTCCTCTAGTTTCACCTTCCTTCCTTCCTCCTCTTCCTCCTCCTCCTCCTCCATAGCGCCCCCTTCCGGCGGCACGGCCGTGCCCAGGGAGCAGCTCTCCGGCGTGGCGGCCGCCCGGGGATCGCGGCTGGTGATTACCGGCGCGGGCACCGCGCTGCGGAGGGGCCCCAGCTCGTCCTTGCTGTCCTCCAGGCCGGGCTCCTCCTTCACGGGCAGCTCCTCGCGGGAGGCCAGCAGGGGCTCCACCACCGCGGGGGAGCGCAGCCGCCTGGGCTTCACGTCGGCCGCCGCGGCTGAGCGCTCCGGGGTCTCCGCCGGCAGCGGCACGTCCGGCGCCAGCCCGTCGGCATCGGCCGCCGCGGCGGGCTGGAGGAGGTAAGGGTAGTGGCTGCCGAATGGTGAGGTGAGGGATTGGTACGGGTACCCTGAAGGCGCTTCTGTCAAATAACAAAAAAGAAGAAGAGAGCATTCTGAGAAAGCGCTTACAATAAAATGCAGAGTACCTCAAAAGGGCCATAATTTGCCACAACGGAATGACAAATGGTTAATCACAGGCGCAGACTGTCTGGGCTTTTGCAAAAGATCAATGAACCCAAAGACAAGGCTTGCTAAATACTGCCAGGTTCACACACAAGCACATCACTGCGAGCATGAAATTCTGTTTATACTAAACATCCAGCATATTAAGTCTGACTGCCAGGACATCCAGGAGCGAGGTTATGTCAGCCTAACCCTTTGGAGTCGCACAAATCCTTTCTGATGGGCTCTCACGGTACAGCTTAAACATTAAACACAGTGTTTGCTCTTGACTGCATGTCCTCAGCTGTAAAATTGTCATTGTAAATAATAATGCCACAGAGATGGATAGGTAATTCAACTAAAGCGCTGGACAAGGATAAATAGAGATCCAGTAAGTATTTCATGTGACTGCAGACTGCCATTTTTAAATGGTATCTTTTCATACTGTACTTGCATTTAATATGAAAGGAAAGGAAGGTTCCGGAACATTAATAATGACCACCTCTACTGCCATTAGGATTTGTGTTTTGCGGTTTGCGGTTTTCTCCCACAATGTAGGTGAGCATGTAACAGCTAATGGCAAATAAATGAAAAGGTTACCAACTGCTTTAAATCATTATACAATTTTAATAAGTACAGATCAATCCCCACACTTCATGGCACATTTGTTTCCCCCTGTTTTTAAACAAGCTGCATTAAAAAGCCATCAATAAGTACAACAGGAAACATTTCTCACCAGGATACAAGGCTTGGAGGGGTGCAGAAACACATTTCTGTAGGTCCAGCTCTTTTTCCTCACATACTTCCACACACTCCTCTTTGGGTGGGATGGGAGCAGGCAGAGGAGAAGGGGCGGAGGCGGGGCTCGGTGGGTGCGGAGCGGGGGTAGAGGGGTGCGAATAGGACTGCTGGGGCAGGGACTTATCACTTTTTGGTCTGCCCTCTGATTTGAGGGAGGTGACAGGGGAGGCCAGGGGTGTCATGGCCTTCTCGTAGGAAGTGGTGGGCGTTGGGGAGCGAGGGGACGGCTTTCGGGAATGCAAAGCCGGGGTGGATGTAGTGGACAGACCCTGCTTGCCAGCATCACTGCCTCTCTTGGCTGCTTTGTCCTCCATTTCGGCTCTTTGTTCACTGGCCTTAAATCTCTCCTGTGGGCAGATGGGGGGAGCACCATTAGGCCAAGGATTCGGGACACATCCCTGCATAGGAACAGCTCTTAAATACATAACGGTCTGGCCACCTGTACCAGCAGTGTAGCACAGTGGTAAGGAGCAGAGCTCATAACCAAAGGGTTGCTGATTTGATGCCCCACTGGGGCACTGCCACCTTGGGCAAGCTATTTCACCCAGAGGTGCCTCAGCAAAATATCCACCTCTATACATGAATATCATGTAAAAACTGTAACCTACGTAAGTCGCTCTGGATAAAAGCATCTCCTAAATCAGCGTTTTCCAACCCTCTCCTGGAGGACCCCTTGTCCTGCATGTTTTAGATCTCTCCCTGCTCCAACACAGCTGATTTAAATGATCAGTTTTTTATTAAGCAGCTTCAGGAGTTCATAACGTGTTGATCATCTGAATCAGCTGTGTTGGAGCAGGGAGAGATCTAAAATATACAGGACAAGGGGTCCCCCAGGAGGGGTTTGGGAAACGCTGTTCTAAATGACAATGCAGTGTGATCTCATAAAACATGTCCTTAACATGAAAAGTAGGAGGCGTTTCAGCGGCCGTGCTCGGAGGCCTCACCACGAAGTGTGCGCTCCTCTGCAGCTCCATGACCTGGGCGGCCTGCTGCTGGATCATGTAGAGCTCCTGCTGGCGCAGCAGCTGCTGCTGGGAGAGGAGCTGCAGCTGCTGGGCGTGCTGGAGAGAGCCGCCCGCCGGCGGGTACACGGCCGACCACAGCGGGGGGGCTCGTTCCATCAGCTCCGCGGCTGCGGGGGGGGAAGACCAGACGTCAGCGGCTGCAGACACAGCGTGGCCCTGTTTACCTCTCCGCCGCGGCGGTGGAGGAGGGTCTGGTGGGAAGGCTCGTACCGTAGTGCGGCAGGTGCTCCGTGGGGATGACGAGCAGCTGTCCTGATTGGGGGTCCCGGGCAAACTGGTAAGGAGGGGGGATGGATCCGGGAAGGGTGGGGGGGTATCCCGGGGGCAGGCCTTGATGGAGGGAGGGGTGCCCCAGCCCTGTTCATAATCAGTAAGACAAAACAGACAGTAAGCTCTCTTACGCAGCGCCCTCTAGAGGATCATTATCTTACTGCAGCTGTTCCAGCTGCTCTGGGTGAACAAAAGGCCAAATCCCCAGGTAGTCTTTTAATTTAAGTGTGTTTCACCACTTTGCAGCCAGGAATCCATGAATTCTTTTTACACGTTTTTTAATTGTACTTTATGTTCCATCTAGACTGAAATCTGAGTAAGGGAGTTCCACTGTGATGATTTGGTTGCCCTTGTTTTTCCAGTGGAAAATACATCAGTACTGTGAAAACTGAAAGCCATGACTGTTTTTCACCTCTACCAGAAGCTGCCAGACTGGGCAAACCAGAGAAACACAAGTGCGTATAGATCTGCCCACCACCTACACTTAAAGTTCATGTTTTGCCAATAGCTTTCCTTAAAATGTCATTCCAAAATACTGCTTCAAGAGAGCATGTAGCAGCCTGAAACCTCACCCAGAGGTACCCGATCTTACCGTAGGGAGACCCGGGAAGCCACATGGAGGGGCCACCTGGGCGGGGCATCCAGGGGTGGGATGCCAGGTGGGAGGCGGGGTCTGCAGGCCATCGGCCAGAGCTAGCCAGGGCAGGGCCTCCCGTCACCATCAGATTGGGGTTCAGACCGCTGGCTGAGGCCTCTGGGGGGTGCATCTGCGTGTACTCTGCTAACTCTTTGTTCTCTCTGGAAAAGCAAAGGGTTTTCAAGAGCACAATGGTGAGCCAGGAAAGAAAGGGACCCTTTTGCATTGGCAAACAGGAAATGTTTCACATTCACAGGCTCAGAATGAGGGCAAAGAGAAAACTGGGTTTCACACACTCAACAGGCAATAAGACAGCGACAGAAGATAGAACTTGTTAGCACCAAAAATATCAGCTAGTTATATCAAGTACAGTAATCCCTCAGCAGACATAGATTTGTCAGTTGCAGCTTTTGATCTTGCACTATTTGTGAATTTTATCCAGTTTCACTGACAGTTGTGGTCAGAGTGTGAAAAGGGCCACAGCAAGCACTGCTCTGCAAGTGTGATGGTTGAGGAGGGGGAGGGGGAGGGGGGGGATCTCTCACTCAGCAGAGACTGGTAACGCCTGAGAAAAAGAGTGCCAGAGGTACACTCATCTCCGGCTCACCGTGCAGGAAAACGGCTGGACCGAGGTTAGCCTCGAGTGCGACGACACGCCTGCACATCTTTGCACACTCCTGCCTTAAGAGCCTTTCAGCAAATAATGTATCATGCTGTTGGTCTGGGATTTGGCGCTGGGTAATTTGCCTTGCTACAAGGTCTGCGCCATACCGGAGAGGAAACGTTAAAAGCGAGGCCCTGCACAGAGAGAGCCGGTTCTTTCATTACACAACAATTTCCACGGCTGTGGGCTTGGGCTGCCGCATTCAATACGTTCAAGGCCCTAGAAAACCCCACGGCGCTTTGGAAGAAACATGCTAGAAGTGAGAGGAATAAATTCTGAGAGAAGTATCGAATGAAGACGAACTCCCACTTTAAAAGCACATGCCGTCACAGGCCCTTACTGTAAGATGGACCTTTTTCGCAATGAGATTCCAGTTAATTGAAAAAGTTCCACAGCTTCCTTTCTTTGAGCGCAACCTGTCCATCTGAAATACAAGAACCATTTTTCTGTCACTAACTCTGACCCCCCTCCATTTTCACAGGACAGGCCTTCATTAGTGAGCTATGCCTTCATGCAGGCATTTTCACATTTGTTTACATAGTTTCAAAGCTTGCCTGGGGAGAGCTCTGTGTTGCCTGTAGGAACTGCGAGTTCTTTTTACAGAGTAACCTTCCAAAGGCTAACATTCTCACCTTTATTGGTCATTATCAGCAGTCTCCACATAACTAGGGGAAAAACCTATTTCAACAGCACAGGGGCCCCTGTAACCTTACGGAGAAAATTGGGAATTTAATTTTTCAGCTTCTCTTTTATTGTTCTTCTTGCACACGGGAGGCAAAACACAGCACCTGACTGCAGGGCTGAAGCAACCGGCACCAAAGTCTACATACCTCAGTTTAAATACAAGGTATGGGTAAGACCAGTTCTGCAGGCTTTTATGTTACCTTTCAATTAGCAACTGTTTACACCTTAAATTCCAGTTTAGCCTGTCCCCTATTCAAATACTGTACTTGCTTCAGTTATACCATTAAAAGCAAAATCCAACAGACCCCATGGAGTGGATAGGACAGGAGAGAAACTGCCCATGCCTCATGCAGACACCCACACACCTACACCCCCACACACACACACACACACCACACACACACACACACACACACACACACACACACACACACACACACACACACACACACACACACACACACACACACACACACACCACAGGACCTCCTTTTACTCCACCCTGCATAAATTCAAGCACAAATCTATACAATATGACTATTCGTTCTCACTCTACAAGACTGAACATGATTGTGATTATCAGATCCATTGTTACATCTTTAAGAGCTCAAAAACTGAAGCCAAGAATAGCTTGTTTTATTTTGTTTTCTCCATGTAGTTTACGCCTGGGCCAAAAATTATCAATGCATAACATCTTGCTGCCAAGGCCAATGTGATTTTAACCCTAGGTCACTCTCGGAAGAACAGCATGTCTTAAGAGTTTCCTAAATACATAGCCTCTGAAACATTAAACTGGCCGTTTTAAGAAGCTGACAAGTCCCAAGGAAAATAGTCCTGCTTTTTATAGCACCAGAACATAAATCCACTGAATAACAGGACCGACCCAATTATCAGTGGCTGGGGCTGGCGATATATTTGGCAAAAATAAATATTCCAAGACCCTGGCACACTTTAAGATTACACAATGAGCGCAATCAGATATATTTATGTAACTACTAAAATGGTCTCTGCCCTCTCCTTGGTTTGCTTCACAGGCATTGTTGGCAAGTGCTGGTCAGCCTGTGAACACATCATTATGGAATTTTATCTTGTCATCACCAGCAGCACAAGAGTAATTAATGTCAGGTCACAGCTACACCACCACCCCGTCCCTCCGCCCACACCCACACACACACACACACACACACACACACACACACACACGCGCGCGCGCATGCTTCGTACCGCAGTAGCTTCTCCTGCTCGCGTTCTAGTCGGCCTGCCAGCAGACGGTCGTCACGGTGACGGACACCCTCGTCCCCTCTCTCCTCCTCCGGACGGCTTGAGCCTGAAACAGAGAGGAGGGTAAGAGCAGGGATGAGGGACAGGGGACGGGGATGGGGGACAGGGGACAGAGGGTGGGGGACGGGGGTGAGGCAGATGTTGACTCTTCGAATTTCAAAATGTCAAAAAGGGGGAAGAGCGAGCCTACTTCAGCACCCAAAAAACGACACCTGCCAAAAACATTTAAGGACTCCTCCTTGAGGCATCAACTCTCCCCCAGACACAAATATCCTTTCCCTTCCCACCCATTGGAAACGGGTGACGGCATCATTATTTCCATTACGCTATGGAGAAAAAGATAACATTAATCCAGCGAGCACCGCTGCCGGGAAGAGCGCTGGCTCGAAGGAATCCAGGAGACAATTCCAAACAAGGCCAGAGACGTCTCAGCACACAGCCCTCACGCAGCTGCCACGCTCACTACCGCGACTCCATTTCCACTGACTCAAACCCTGATCGTACATCTACATTTACATTTACACTTATTCATTTAGCAGACGCTTTTTTCCAAAGCGACTTACAAGTGAGGCAGAGTACAACACAAGCAAAAAAACCTGACCATAACCCTCCCACTCCAAACACAAAGCCCCACTTCAGTTTTCTCCCGCTCCAAAAACTGCCCAGGGACTCAATTTCCCTTAAGTCTCCGTTTGAAGATGAAAAAACATTACATTTACCTCAAAAACACTGTAATGAGTTAAATGAGCATACACCAGTGCCTACATCAACAGTGACTGATTTCCTCTTGATTACAGGCTAATGACAAGCCAAAATGGTCTGAGTGGTATGCTCTCGTCATTATACTTTCCTTCGTTTTTTTCTTATGTGATACAACAATTCAGTGAAATCAGAAGAGTAAATATAGCCCCTCCACTCCTATAATTATCTAGTATTGTGT
The DNA here is from genome assembly GCA_019176425.1 of Megalops atlanticus. NCBI lineage: Eukaryota > Metazoa > Chordata > Actinopteri > Elopiformes > Megalopidae > Megalops > Megalops atlanticus. Next base: position 21,819,253 of record CM032893.1, read on the forward strand.
TGACCCTCAGACAAGCCAAGTGGGATGTGTTAAAACAAAGTACAGATTACTGACTGAGTGAATGCCCATGGGACATTGGTCAACATCTGCAGAACCATTTCAGTTATGAAAAAAACACTCAAACTTGTTTAATCATCTTTTATACAAAATACCACTGTCAACTGTCATTCATTACCTTGCTCGGCCCAACAATGATTTACCAGCAAAATCCCCATCTTTAGAAACTGAATAACGAACCACCCAATGTTTATTTGGGTAAGCCAAATGGCTGATATTCTCAAAGGCTACATCTTTATTTTTGTAGTCAAATACCGTGGAATCCATAAGATCATAACGCAAGTGCTTGTTTACTAAGGATGCAAGCACCTTCAAGGCTCTCAAACAAACAACAGTTAAAAAGGGACATTTAGAGAGAGCAGATTGAAGCTTTCAGCACTGGCAGACTGTAGTTAGTCTTTCCCCCCATGAGGGGAGATTTTATTCCTGTATACCTTAGAGGGGGAAGAGAGAGCCCACAGATCTCAATCAAGCTCAGTGGAAAAGGTCTCGGTACGTTTCTAAGGTTACTGAAATCCAGTCCTAAATAGCAGCCTTTTGCTGCGCAAACACTGCAGATTAGTCGGCTAAAGCCTGCTTTCTATATTCTAAATACTCTGTAAATTCAAACATTGTCCTCTCAGTGCAAATGGCCTAATGTTATTTCTCCAATCCCCAGAGCACAGGAGGAAATAAATTAATGCTTTCCCCCCCCCCTCACTCTCCCAAGGCTGATTCCATTGCTTAGCAACAAACCCAAAGGCCTATTAGAATTCAGTCCTTGTTTGCAGTTCTTAGTTCTACTCAGTAAATTACGTTTAATGCAGGCAGGAAGTGTCTCGGTGAAGGGCTTAAACTGTGCCCTACGCTGGCAGGGGCTGCTGAGGGCCAGGAAGCCCCCCCTACAGCTAAAGTCACTGGCAAATGTTTGGGCCAACAGCACATTCCACATGAGGTCATGGCTGACGAGGGCCTGCACAGGCACCTGGTGGGAGAAACAAGAAGTTCCAGGCTCCCTTGTTACTGTGGATGCTAGTCTGGCTGTGCACTTGAACTGCACTTCTTGCAGGAAACAAGAGGTTGCAGGGCAAGGCTTTTGCGACGTAAATGTGAAGTCTGAGAACAGAGGTATACCAGCATTTTGAAAACGAGGCCAGTGTCAATCTCCATCTGCTATGGTGACCCAAGCATAGCATAGACAACCCAACAGCACATCAAACTCAAGTCAGCGAGAGCAACACAGTGGGTGGGAAGCAGGACTTGTGACCTGGTGGTTCCAGGTTCGACTGGGTGGTGTGCCCTTGAGAAAAATATTTAATCTGCCTTGCTTTGGTATAGACAAAAATGATACACACTGATATGCCTGCTCTGTTAATCACCCTGGATAAGTTTGTCCACACAGCAAACAAACAGTCTAACGGCTTATTCCGAGGATATGATTTATACAGCTTGGCCCTAATGTTGGGATAGCTCTCTCACCTTTGATGCTGCCCACCAGCAGGGGGCGGTCTCGCTCCACCAGGCCTGAGCTGGGCTTGCTTCCGTTGTCCCTCTGGCGTGCCACGGCCACGGCGATGCCCACGGGAGGGTGCCTGACCTCCACCTCCCCCTGGGAGCCGATGCTTTCACGTCCGAAGGACTTGGCGCTCTCCGGCCGCTCGGGGTCCCGTTTGAGCTGCTTCCCAGGCTGCTGGGGTGGGAGGTGTTGGACCTTGGAGGCTCTGGGCTGACCGCCCTCCAGCTTCAAGTTGCCCAGGCCTCCGAACGGGCTCCTGGTGTCGGACCTAGGCCTGGAGCCAGAGCCCTTGTTGAGGCTGCTGCTGTACTTTATCAGGCTCTGCATGGCGGACACCTCGCCGGGGGAGTCAGAACGCAGCCCCTCGTGGCTGCCTCTGGGGGCCCCACTCATGGCGGAGTCCAGGTAGACCTTCTTCCCATCCTCCTCCCCCCTGCCACCCTGCCCGTGCTGGACCGCGAGGGAGCTCATCTGGCTGGCGGCATAGCTGTCCATCTCAAAGGGCTTCCATTTGTGTTCCGGGGTGGAAAAACTCTGCATCCTAGCTGGATCTATCCCACTGTACGTTAAGCCCGAATCCCTCAAGGATGCCCTCTGAAGCCTGTCACGTTCTTGGCTACTGGTTTCAGCCTCCAGAGCCATTTTGCTCATTTCTTTGGAGGAAGAGCTTGTTAAGACCAAGTCTGTAGCCTCAGGGCTATGCCCCGATCGGCTCAGGCATGCATCTGAGGGCGGAGGTCTCCGAACAGCCAAAGAGTTCGATCGAATAACCGAGCCCTCTTCCCGTAATGTCTCTGTCCTCTTGTTCTCTCCGTGGGAAGAGGACTCGTGGGCAGGGGGTGGCCGTGCAGTGTCCGAGACAGTCCTCTCACCCCCCGTCTGTCGGTCCTTTTCCCCGTTTTTGTCGTTTTTGTTGTCCCTGGCCTGCGAGGCGATTTGGATGGGCCCGTGTCTCTCGTCGTACACCTCAACAGAAGGCACAAACGTGGGCGCGATCACTCTGTGCTCCCTGCCGTGCTCTCTCACCGTGGGGTACAGGGGGTACAGGCTGGGCGGCAGGTGGTGAGGGGGCAGGGGGTACATGCCCGAGGTCACCAGCCTGGGGGGTGGTGAGAGGGGTTGCCGTGAGGGGAGGGGCAACCTCGGGACAGGTGCAACGCGCCAGCCGACGTGTCACATTTCTTCAGCTTGTCCCCGTGCAGCGGCATCCCTGGCCTTGTGTTTTCGTCATCGGGGCCCGGGTCCTTTGGCCACCTGTCCTGCTCTGCCCCCAGGGACCTCAGGGAGGGGACACCGTTGCCGCTCCTGCAGTTACTCAGCGAGGAGGTCTGCAAGGGCGGCCCGGGCTTCGGTTCCCCGGAACCCGAACAGGGCGAGCGCTCGCGAAAGAAAGGCGACGTCTTTTTGAAAGGCCTGTCCGGGCCGCCTGGTCTACGCTCGTCCTCCGCCTTCACGTCCTGGGTGAGGTCCACGACGCTGCGGGGCCTGGACTCCTCCTTGAGCCTGTCTCGGTCTCTGTCCCTCTGACTGCGTGGGAGGGGCTCGTTAGATTCACTCTTGTAGGGCTTCTCTTTGCCCGCTTCCCTGGCGGGGTCCTTGCTGCTCTTGTGGTGGGGCAGGCCCTCCCTCTCTCTGGGGACAGCGCTGGGCGTGTGGGCAGCCGGGGTCCTGGAGAGGGAAGGCTGGGAATGCAAGGTGGGCTGTCCTCCATGACCTGGCAGGTAAAATCCCTCTGCAAGACACAGCCACACAGTCAGTGAGAACAAGGGAGCTGAACAGCACCCAAGCAAGATGGTCGACTGGTCTCTGAAGGAAACACATGCGTTTTTGTCTATTCATCTCTCTGCTACTCTTTTCCAAGCCTGCTCTAAACCACGCACCCTCCCTCATAGCATTACCTCAGTAGCAGAACCTATAAGCTCGATGCACCACTGTGTGGAATCTAACAGATCACTGCCCCCCACATCAATGCCCTTTTTCGTTCAGCTCAGCTGAAGTAGAAACTACATTGATAACCTACTGTAATAACCACTCAGCAAAACGGCACTCCTCCGTTAGGTCTCCGGCACGAAGTTATTGGAAAACCATACACCGTAATAAAATCTTGTCAAGCGTGGTCCAATTATATAGTAACAGACACATGCGTTCGCACTTGGAATACTGCAGTCGGGTGAGCGAAGCAAATACAGAGCGTAATATTTGTTTTCTTTAAAAACATTGACCTCCAACAGCAAATTGTAAACATGTCAGCTGCAGTCAGCACATAGGTTCAGCCATTAAATGTATTGTTAAATTTCATCTGCCCATCACCACTTTACCCACAAGCACACAGGAAGAAAAAGGGGGGGTGATGATGCATCCCCCATCTACAGCATGTAGGAGAATGTGTGAGAGGGGTTGAGCATGGGGGGCCACTGACCTTTCTGTGGGTCGAAGAGTGTGTGCTGGCCCAGCTGAGCATGGATTGGGCTTCCGCTGCTGGGGTGCTCCAGGTGTCCCAGTGGAATGTAGGGGCTGGGATACAGACTGCCAGGCAGGTGCGACAAACCTGGAGGGCAGAGAATCCGCCACATCAGACACCCCAGTAAACCAAAGCAAGCAACGTATACACACAACAGTACGGGGCAGCAGTGTAGCATAGTGGGAAGGAGCAGGTCTCGTAACTGAAAGGTTGCCAGTTTGATTCCCTGCTGGGGTACTGCTGTTGTACCCCTGGGCAATGTACAGTACTTAACCAAGAAATGCCTCAGTAAATATCCAGCTGTATAAATGGGTAATATGTAATAAAAAAAACCTGTAACCTACATAAGTCGCTCTGGATAAGAGCATCTGCTAAATGCCAATAATGTAATGTAACAGTATGTGACAATGGTGGACAATACACAGATTATGCTTGTTAACTACCTTATCAAAGTAAATAATATGATTAGATTGCCATTTCAAACATCTGTTGAGTAAATCAAATAGAAAAACTGCAGTATATGTCTAGCCTTCCTGTTGTACTCCCTGCCTTATTTCTCCTTCTGAACTACAAGCCATTCACAATAGAATATCAGAACTTATCAGTGAATGAATTCACTTCATAACTGTGAGAATCCCTCAGATTTGTGGAATCATAAAATTGTGAATTATGGAAATGTAGAAGCGGAGAGCTGAAGAAATAACGATCCTTCACGGCCGTCAAATTTCCTCCTGACTTTCAGAGCAGATGGAATGATAAACCTGAATGGACAGAGAGCTTTTTTTTTTACTCCCTTCATCTAAACACAGCTAAGTGTGTAAACCTGCATTGCTGCTGAGACAGCCAAATCTTCAAGGGATTGGAACACGCTCTTTTCTCCTTGTCTTAAGAACAGTTTCAGTTGAAAGGCAAATAAGGTTGTTATGTGAGAAAAGACAGCCCAGAAAAAGTGTCTGCATGTACCAAGCACCTGCTTCCCTTCATCTTTCCTGTGTCTGTGGAATAACCTCTTACAAATGACAGATTCAGGACGTTGTTTTTACGCTGAAGAGTGATTGCTGTGTCTTCAAAAGGATGTGCAACAAAAAGACCCCAGACAGCAAAGTGAAGGGACTCCTGTGTTGGAGTCAAGAGCTGCACACAGGCCTGGAAGGACCTGACCTGTGAAGGTTTAAGGAGAGCTTGGCAAAGAAGTAACAAGTTTACCCCCGTAGTGCTTTGTCCTTAACTCTGAGTAACAAATTTATGCAGGTATTAAATTTTTTTGCAGAATATTAACATTTTTTCCATTAATTTCAATGACTGCCGAACCCATGATGACGCATAAGAAATAAAAGTTATAATAACTTCATAATGATGGAAATAAGTGTTTAAATTGCTTGAATGCCTTCCAAGGTTTTTAACACCCTGGCTGGAGGCACAGTGTGAGGATCGCAAAGCAGCCATGCCTGAGGGCTGCCACAATCTAAACAGGCAAAAATATATAACAGCTGTGGGTGTGTCAGAGAGGCTTAGCAGTTTAGAGAGGGTCAGAGGGTTGTTGCAATGATTAAATAAGAACACCCTTGAAAGGATATGAGGAATGGGTGCAGATACTGCAGGTCCCTTGTATAAATAGAGAGACCTGTAGAATATCAGCAGATGGATTGCCCGAAATCTCCACTCTGTTTTATGTTGTTTGCTTCGGTGACAGGGCCGTCCTTGCAGCAGTGTGATGTAACAAACGGCCTGGGAGCACTCAGCGGTAATGGGCATTTTAACCCAGGGGCTCGGAGCGGTACAACAATCACACAGCAGGCCAGACCGGTGAAGGTCAAGTGCCAAAACGAAAAGAGGACGGGAGCATTGCAACTAGGACTGGTCACAATTTCTTATGTTGCTTAAAAGCAGACAGATGTCAGGGTAACTGCATTGATTGCACCATACCATACAGAAAATCAAATGCAAGGCCTCCACCTTTATTGTAAATGTCTATATGCTGCAGCTGCAAAGATCAAAGATCCAGAGACAACATTCCAGAAGGCACTAAACAATGCACAAAATGCAGAACATCTTTCCCTTTGACAAGCAAGCAGCACACAGTAACTTAAATAAACAGATCTGGATCTGTGATTGTTGGATTTTGGAGTGGGGGAAAGGTCGGTGAGCTCAAGTCAAGAGTGTAAACGCTCCCTCAAATTGCACTGACGTTCTAAATTTCATTAATGTCCAGTCAACTCACTCCTCCAAAAAATTAGCCCATGTGTCAGAAGCTGTCAATAAAGGACATTCTGCAGCAGTTTGGAGATAATAGTGGCAAGGTCCTAGGAGAGCCAAAGGTCAGAGGTCAGGTAACCCTAATGAGGGTAGCCACGGAAGGGAGGGACACCTACCGCAACACAAACAAAGAGGCGATGGCGCAGAGAGAAGAGCGCTATGGCTTTCCGTTAGCTGTCTATTGCACACCCGACACACAGGCCTTTCTGGTAGCCACAATATCTCAGAGGGCGAAGTCTTCCAGCGGGTTCCGCTCTGCTGGTCATTTAGAACCCTAAGTGCACATGCTACACTAAAGAGGCGCCTACATGCAGCAGCAAAGTGTCAGCTTCGACTCCCCTGCCAGCCCTTAATGTAGTCCTGCTATTCAATGACGTCGCTGACTAAAACCATACACTCGCGCTGCTTACTGTGCAAGCATTACATAAATAATGTGTGTACATATACACTCCTGGGGCTGCTCACATGCCAGGCTTGATTTTGCTAGCAATGCAGCAATTACAAGCAGTTGCTTACAAGCAGGATTCATCTAACGGGCAGTATTCAAATCTGCCTTGTATCTCAAATAATTGTGAGCACAGCATGATATTGGGAGATGAAAAAGACAAGTCAAGACACTTGAATGGACACTTGCAGTGCAATGAAATTAAATCGTAACAAACACCATAGGTTGCAGGAGTTGAGTTTGACAGGGTCAAAGATTAAAAAAAAAATCTTATTTTTACATAATTACCTGACAGCATTTTTTTTATTTGAACCCTTATCCTTTATGAGCATAGCAATCAGCTAGACGGATTGCTATGATAATATTCATGGGTTCTAGGGTGTCCCATAAGGGTCACCTTGGATCCCTTGTGCCTCCTACACTGGATGTCATGCAAGAGCTAAAGTGTCTCCATAGCAAATACTTGCAGAAATGCTTGTTAACATCAATATGGCGATGAAAAAGCATTCGATGAAGAATGACCCCTCCTCCTTTCAGAGCATCCTTAGTAAATTAACTCTCCAGACAAATGGTGGTTCCCAGTGTTCATAAGGTAGATCATTGTGCAGTACCCTTTGGGGGCATAACCAGCTTGGGACAAAAGCACAACACTATCAACCACAACAGACACGATAGACAGCCTCACAAGTCCTGATCGTTTACACCCATATCAAGCATGGCCTTGACAAAGGTAGTGCTCTTTTAGACACGCTAAATTTGGGGTACATCTACATCACTGATATAGGTCTTTCACATGATAGAGTGAAAGGGTCTCAGCTCTGGCCATTTGTGGAGAAAAATTAGGCCCAGCTACGCATTGCCCTCTGCAGGACTACAGCATTTCACAGCACAAAGAGCCAGATAAGCACAGTGCAGGGAACGGCTCTACTCTGGCACTGTGCAGCAGCGCAAGACAAAAACAGGCACAAGAAAAAGGGGAAAAGGACTATAAGCCACCCTGCAGATTAAGTGTTTAAGCCAGTGTGATTGTGAATTGGGAGGGCTCGGGGCACAGAAAGATTTAACCTACCAATTCGCAAGGGAGGCATTAATAAGGACAGGATAAGGTTACTGTAAAGCAGCAGAGAGAGTACAGGATTCTGAATCAAGTGAAAGGAATTGAGTCATGCCATTATCATTAAAGTAAGAACATTTGGACTTCATACACTATCACTGAGAACTGTAAAGAATTTGAATGACAGGATAAAACTTTTCCAAGGTTAAAAAATAGTCAAAGCATGGGGGGGTTGTAAGGTAAGATATTCATGGTCTACATATGTGTGGATACATTCATCTTGCAAGATATGGCCATCTCTGAATGAGATGTGCACCACAGGCTGGAGATCATTTAAATTAAACAACTGTTTTTGCACTTCTGTCAAAACAAAAGAACAGCAAGGCTTCACCCCCACCCACTTCTCGTTTCATTAAAACCAGGTGTGTCCTTCAGAATAAATACACACATTCAAGTCCTTCCACAGAAACAGAGCATACCTCAATGTCAGTCATTCATTACATTTCCATGCCAGCAAAGCTGAGAAACCACTTTGAAAATCATGACAAGGATTTATTAAGAATTCACACCATCCCGCTCAATAGCAACCACAACAAAGGCCCAGTGTGTACCTGACACTCCCAAAAGCACTACTAATGAATAATGCATCTATCACTACTTATATATTTTTTTTTTTCTTGCATGCACTTGACTGTTTTCTCAAGACTCTACATTTGATGCCGTATGAATGCGAGCGAGCTGACAGGACTGCTCTTTTCCCGATTTTGGAGCACCTCCTGCGTGTTATTATGAATCTGAAAGCAGTGCAGTTCCAAGGCAGATTACAGGCTCTGTGGAGCAGCGCCCCACCCTGGGAGTACTGTAGACCCTGCGGCCTTCGCTGCCCTCCAGGACCGCCCACTGGCCACACCACAAACCCCCCTCCGTAAGAGCCTGCCAGGAGACCCGCCCCTCATAGACAAACCACCCTGCGAGTTTCAGAAGGAAACGGCTCTGAGCCAGAGAGACAAGGCCCGGGAACTATTCCCTCAACCAATCCCATGGATAATAAATAATACAAATAATAAAAAGAAAGATGGCTGCTTAAATCGAAAGCTCAAAGCTCCCCCTGGAAGGACCTGTCTGGATTTTTTTTTTTGGCCCATGATGCAAGGCCCTGTGAAGAAGGTGAGCTCGGACAATTAAAAATGGCATTTATAAAAAAATTAAAAAAAACGACTTTTCAAACAATCACCTTTGCTTGCCAAATTTGGCTGGATATGTGCAGTATATAGCCCAGCTCAGGGCTTCTAGTTCCAAAACAGGCCGTCCACTGGGATGGATAGACCACAATTCTTCAGCTCCAGCACAACTGCTACCACAGTACTATTTCTACTGTGGCTACATTTCACTACTATTGCTTTAGAGGTTCTGCTGCTATTAAAGACCTATTGCTACTGCTGCTGTACTACCGCTACTGCTGCAATATATTTACTTCTACTGCTATAGTATTATAGCTATAACAGCAATATGACAGTACTATTTTTTCTAATGCAATAGTACTACTAGTGTTGACACAGTACTGCTTCAGCTACTGCTGCTACAGAGCAAAATACTACAACTGCCGCTATCCTTCCTCTCAATTTTCTCAAAACTGAATGATCTCTTTATCTGGCAGCAGCCCTCTTCAGTCATTTGAATGTCTGAACGCACATTAATTCAAACTAATTTCAACTACACAACAGCTTCCATGTCTCAGTCCACCCCACTATTACGGGCTGTTTTTCATTAGGCTGCTCAAATTCAAACCAGCCTCCCATTTCACCAGACACCACATCCTTCCTTTGTCTCAGCCCCAAACGCTCTGCAAACAATAAACCAGATCGTTAAATTCAGAGTGTTCGAAAAGCACTTCTATCTGTGGAAGCCTCTGCTTTCTTTTAAACTGTGACGCAGGTTCGACCGTTTCAGCTTGTTTGGTATTCAGACGGGGGGAAAAGGGAGACTGGACGTTTACCCTCGTGGAGATGAGAGGCCCAGAGCTGAGCCATTTGTAGGTTGGTGGGGTTGGGGGCCCTGAAGGATGGGTCAGAGGTCATAGGAGCGGGGCCTCCGTGTGGATTGGAGGAGCTGACGTAGCCACTGAGGAAGGGGGTGGAGCCACCTGGGAAGGCATCACCTGAGGGCAACAAGAGCAAAGTCAGGTTAGTCAACGCGATTACACAATGGTTGCGCAAACAGAACTGCGAACGGCAGATGTCACAGTGGCTTGCTGACATTTCCTTTAGATTCAATGCAACGTTCGTACTCAGTGCATCCTGGCGGTTTGTTTTGAATTTTACCCGCAGTCTCCAAACCAGTCTGAACTGTGACACATACCTTTTATCCCTTTCAAAGTGGAGGAATGTTGAAAGAGAGGCAAAAAAAACAAGACCACATACGTAAATTGCTCCCACTTGTAAACAAATGTCAGGAATAATTATTGCTCGCCCTCAATGTTATGTTAACAGTCCTTACAATGGCCACCAGATGTGCAGTTTGAGTAACAAATGTCTAAATAAAACAGGTCTTTCATTTATCAACCTTGACATTCACAGGGAGGGAGGGGAAAGCGGCATGGTTTTCAGTTCATACTCCCATCTCTGCGGTTTCCAAAGAGCCCTCATAAAACAGACACTATTGTAATGGCAGTGCTATACCACAAAAAAACAAGTGGACTATTCAAAAATGCTTGTAAGCTCTAGAACAAAAGGTGATATGGGTAGGGGAGGGGCTGCTTAATGACCATTTCTCCATTTATTTTCAACAAATCACTCAACAGCCACATGAATTCAGTCTCTGAAAGAGTGCATCTGTGGTCTCTCAGAAACCCTCCTCCCATTTGGTCTGATAAATTAAACTGTCAGGTCCATCAACCAGACAGCCCAGTCTACAATTACTAAGATCATTCCATACAAGTGCTGCACCCTATAATGAATGCTCCTACACACACACACACACACACACACACACACACACACACACACACACACACTACAACCCCTGTCTTGTCCCCTAGTCTTGCTTTTGAAAACATGCCTTCCACATCAACGGCCAATTTCTACTTTGCTTAAGAAAATAACATTCCATTATAATCAACACTGTCTTCCACACAGGCCACCATCACCACGCAACTTTCTCCCTGTATCAACTGGCTGCATCAGTTACAGACTATTCAGTGACCACTGACCAACTCTCCCCAAAGTCACTTGAACTGTACAGTTCTAGAGCTGGCAGACCAACAACCGCAGCCTAGTCATAAAAGAAGCGTCACGGGTGAACTTTGGTTTGGGAGTAATATACAGGGTGAGGAGAGCAGGCCCAGCCCTGAATACAAAAGTCTCACACCTCTGCCCAACTGTAGTTATCATTCTGATCTGTGCACACATTTCCTGAGGAGCTGTGGCTGAGCTTTATCAATGACAGCTTTTACATATGCAAACACTGCATTAGCACAACAAGGGGAGGAGGACCGACAAGCCATCAATGGCGAGGGGACCTTTGTCTCAGAGGTTAACAGACATTTAACCTGGGAGGGGAGTGTCTCTGTGTGGAGAAGACTCCGGGCCACTGAGGGTGAAGTTACAGGGCGGCAACAGCTTACGAGTTTCAGATTGCGACTGAACATTAACCCAAGGGAAGATTAGGCCTGAAAACATTGAGGTGTAGGGTCTAAAACGAAAACATATGAGGAAAAAAAAACTCTGTTCAGTGCACAGGCTAACTTTCACTCTCACATTTGTGGTTCAGGCAAAGTAGCCGCTTCAAGCTAGTTTTACAAAAACACACACGCACACACACAGAACTTGGACATCAGGCTTAAGAGTGTACAAGATCCATGTTTTATAGATATCATTAACCAGGCCTTGACATTATGCAATAACATCATCATTCTTATATTTCTTCAACAAAATTGCAAGTACTATAAAGAGGAAACACTGCTCAATTTTCTATCAAGGCAGTTAACCCGCAATGCCCCATATAACACAGAGATGGATAAAAGCAAGATATGCAAATTATCACAAGGCCATGTGCTTAGCAAAAAAAACAAAGTAAACAATGGCATTTCAAAAGAGCTGCAGGTCCAGACAGAAATGTGGGTCACAGAAATGCGGGTCACGCCTGTGAAGTGACATTTATTTACCATAGTGATGTTTGCCATGCAGGCCTCTGCAGATCAGCAAACAGTCAATCAGGTCTGGAAATGGCCCTGTGCAGTGTTGACTAGCTCGCGACAACTCACCCGAGCCACATCGCCAACAAGGCCACGGAGAGACAACTGATTTTGGAATGCCAGAATATTTCAAATATTTGACCCAAGAAACAAGGCATTATCTTCCTTACCTTTTTCTTTTTAAAAACTTCAAAAAGTAATATTCAAGGTCAAAGAAAACAATGCAAAAAAGCATTCTTTAGGTCCTTTTACCCTGCTAGCACATTCTGAGCTTAGCATGAATTATCCTGTTGCACATTCACACACAGGGATTTTTTTTCCTGTTGTAATTTTGGTGAGGTGTGAATAGCAGGGCCTCAGCTTAGTCAGACCAGTTCTGTAACCGCAGCTCTGTTCTTCTGCAACATGAGAGGAAGAGCAGCAAATGAAATCTCAACGCAGTCTGCTGACACTTTTTAAACGAATGCTGTGGTGGCTTCAGTGCACACTGCACACAAATGAAGACGTCCGAGTGGCGAAGTTGTGGCCAGAGGAGCCCACCAGGGAGTTCACTAGATCACTCGTTTCACATTTTCGTCTTGGATAGCAACGACCCATCTGCAAACATTTAGGGGTGCCCGTGCAACCCAATAGCCCACACAAACGTAAAGTAAATGGAGAATGGCTGCCATTTCCAATCACTCAAATTTAACTCAACGATTACTTTTAAGGTTATAAGAAAAGCATGAAGGTAAGCAGGGCAGGTACACATTAGGATGGAATACTGAGACTTTCTGGGGGAGGTGGTAGCTTTGCTTTCCTCTGTGACCACAGGGCATAACCAGAGGCATGGTGAGTGGGCAGAGAGGTATCCTAATTGCTAACAACGCTCACCTCAGTTGTAGTTCCAAAGACCCTGTGCTGAGCTCCCTCACTGCACCAACTGGCAAATAATTAAACACGCCTCATTACAAAGTGCAACTCAGAGAGAACAGCTGTATATTTCAGGAAAAGAGAGGCAGCCATTAGAATAAGACCTTCAGCTAAAACCAAAGATAAACGAGACCATTAAACCACTTGGACCCACTCTTCACTATACCAAAATGCACCTCTTCTTCTCAGTTAAATATGAGGAGTCCTCCTGTACCTAGCATTACAAGAGACAGGAAACCGTACAATGCAGTCTAACACAATTTTCCAGGCACACATCACCCGTTAAACACTAAGAACCCAACTATCCACATTTTGGTGGAAAGCCTAAAAATTCCAACTGTTACAGCTGTTCACAATACAGTGGATGATCACACTGTTATACACTGTTATTTGGGAAAATAAATGTAGGCTTACCATATGTCATGGAACCAAACCATCTGTCCAGCTGATGAATTGTAAAACAAGGATTAACTGAACCGCTTGCACTGCCAAACAACAGGATTCACTTCCATGACAGAGCTGATCAGATACCCTTTCCTTAAGAATTATGCACTCAGTCAATTAAAAATCCTGTCACTGGATATTTTGACATAAACTGCGAGATGAGCACTTTCACATCGACTGCAGGACACACAAGCTTCACCATTCAGTATTTCACGGTTTCTGAATTTTTTTTTTTATTTGCTGTTTTGCACCATTCCCTACATTTCATTATCTAGTTTCTCTGCAAACCAGTCGAAAGAGCGGCTAATACATCTTATATTACTCGTTATATTACTTATCCATTTACGTACAGCTGAATATTTCTTGCAGGGAATGAGGCTTACTTGAGGGTACAACAGCGGTGAGTGCCACATAAATCCATAAATGCCTCAGGTGAAGGTGTACACAACGGCCCAATCGGTAGGCTCACGAAGATGACTGTTTTAAGCATGGATTTGTTTGTCTTCCACAGTGCCTGCTGATGTTGTTTTCCAGTTTTGAAGGAGGCACTTAAAAAAAATGTGAGCGTTCACCTGCATGCGCTGGCGGTTAACTTAAATTGCACTCTGCTGTTCTGACAGTTTGTTCATAGCTATTACAAAAAAAAAAAGATTGCACAATTTTTGTGAAAAGCTTGATCCCGTTCTGGCGCAATGCTCCCTGGGGTCTGACCACATCACAATGGCAGGAAGCGGCTGTGGGTAATGGGCTTGTGTAAGAACGGTTACACAAAAAAAAGCCAACAGAACATTTTTGCTGATGCATTACTTTGTTACCAGCATCGTACAGCAGCACGGAATGGTCTCCGAGAAGGAAACCGCACTTGCCTGACAACATTCAAAGCTAGCCGAGCCGTTTATCTTTTTTATCTATCGGGTTAACTTCTCAGAATCCACCTCCATGCCATTGTGCAGAATGGATCTCCTTCTCCCTGTCACTTCAATGCTAAAGATCCTAATCTCTGATACCCTCAGTGCATTAGAAAGCAAGTTGCTTGGAGCCGGTGATAGCATATGAAGTCCAGTATGGCTGAAGCCATTGTGCATCCTGTGGTGATTTCAGTCTTTGAGTTGGTAAACCCAATGATTATCATCACGGGGCAGACCCACCTATCTTAGGGTTAATGAAGTCCAACCATCCCATCACTATGTAGAATTTACTTTGCTTTATTGAGACAGAAACTTTAACATAACATGAGTTCTGCAGATTATTCTGCCTGTTCTGACATGTTGATCTGAATGAAGTAAAGAAAACTAAATTCCTGCACAGAGCCAGCACTGTAGGGCTCAAACTGAACAAAATACCACGCAAAAAATGAAACAGTTTTATTCTAAGCTACTCTGACAGGACGGAGTAACAACATAATTGCAGTACATACCAGTAAGTCCTATGTCAGTGTGACATCTGCCCCATAGACTTCCTTCTAGGCTCATTCTATTGGTAGTGATTCTCTCCATTGGCCATGAGTATCATTGTTCATCTCCCCTTCTGGCACCTTTGTGTTGTGTTTTTCTAATCCTCTCTATGTGCAGATTACTAGGACTTGGTTTAGGACCACACTTTTTTTGAAGTGCTCGAGTTTGACTGGTTACCACAGGAGTGCCCGATCTTTTCCCTTGAGGGATGCAGTCCAGGTGGATTCTGTTCCACTTGAGCATTTGACTCAACTAATTAGCACCCGAAGTGAAGCAATTTAACCACTCCTTGCAGTTCTAAGATTAATGTTGATACCTGTCCCAAGCAGGGTACAAATGAAAAGGGCTCTGTTCTTGCTGTAAACATAAATAGCCTCATTTTAAGGTATTGAAAAGGTGTGGTGATTTTTCTTGCCTGTGAACAAGGTCTTGATGATCTGAAAAACCTGCTGCACTAGGATTGGGCACCACAGTATTACCAACATGATCAATCCCAGTGCAGATGTGCCTGGATCACACAGTCACTACCACTGCTTTTGCCATAGAAATACCTAAGGGTGTGTTCATATGCACAATTCACAACTGCATTTGACATTGCCTTCAAACCCAGATGTAGCACCTGACTGTGATTTTTTGCCTTCAAAGTACTGTTGTGCACAACACAAAACCAAAGTCATTTTAGATTGCGGCCAGTGTCTGTGACGTATCTTCCTTATGCACCATTTATGCCATGATGTGAAGCAAGATCTCCATGAAATCTACCCAGGCACCAAGGTGAATGTGGGAAGAGTGGCTCAGAAAGAGCCAGCGGGAGAGTCAATCACAGTAAGTAACAATCTGCTTATCATTCATTTTATGCTTGAGACAATGTCCCATGCAGCTCAATATGCTTCACTACAGGCTGAAATTCATTCTTTTAGATATTGCACTGCTTCCGACGATGTAAACAAATTGATCAAGATAGAACTGGCAAAATTCCTTTTCCCTCATACAACACAAATAAAAGCTCACATTCCAGCTTGATTTATCACGAGAATATGGGCTCTCAATCCTTTCAACATACAAGAAGCAGGAGGTATGTGTGGTTGTGATTGAATTTTACACCACCTTCTGCGTCAAAGCAAATTGCCCTGCTTCCTCTTTGAAGTGAACAACGGTTGGTGTTCACATATGCCATGGAGTTTGAAGACGAGAGACTCAAAGGTCCCTTCAAAGCAAATTTGCACATGTGAACATGGCTTAAAACACAACGACAAAAACCTGCATTCACACATACACACAGGCTGGAAATACATCACAGGGGAAAACTGCACTAGCCAAATGTTTGCTGTTTATTTTGTATGAGGAAGAGAAATCTATTTATTATAACTCTCTTCCTGTTTGCAAAGGCTTTATGACTGCATTGTGGGCATTCACCTTTTTAGCTCACTACTTTTAGCTTACTGGTTATACTGGGCTGCAGAGAGAGAAAGAGAGAGCGAGAGAGAACTTATAAAAAGGTCAAGCTGATCTGCAGACGTCAGCAATAACCTCTCCCATGAATGCACACTGTCGGCGCACACATTAACCCACATAACATTTGGTGGATGCCTTCGCCTCTTCAGATCCCGCCTGCTGCACTTACGCTGGGGCATGTTTTATGGCCCACCGAACAGTGTTCCAAATAATGTGAGTGATCCACGGGAGCGTGGTGGGGGCAGCGCTTCTTCTGCACAGGATTGCAATTACGTGAAAAAGCCTAATGATGTGATGTGCAGGATGGGGCCTGATATACGTATGTGCACGCACATGCATGCACACACAAACACAAACAAGTATGCATGCGCATACACACACGCAAGTACGCAGACACACTTGTACACGCACGCACACAAGGGTTTAGCTGAATTATTTAGATTTAGGTCTATACTGCATTAAAGCTCCACAGATAAAATTTCTTGACACCAGCACAGAGCCCCGTAGTCCATCCTCCCGGCTGCATACAAAATCATTCACAACCATGTAGCAGAGTCTCCTTCCACTTCATTAGGTGTGTGTGAGCAGCATCAGCGGTTAACAGCACAAGACTAGAGAAAGATTTCTCCTGTCCCTGAGGTGCGGTAAGGCCTTCCGGAGCCTCCACTTCATGTCTGACAATGAACAAGGTCCTCCACAAGAGCTGTTTGTGTCTTAATTGAGTAAAACAATTGTACGGAAAGTAGTTCTGAAACAAAATACAACTGAGGAACAGTCAGAGAAAGAAAAATTTCCCACGTCTCAGGATATCTCTTGCTCTGGATGCTTATTACGTGAATCACTGATGAACATGCCATATGTATTCAGATAAACAAAGGGTTTTCCAGGATGAAGAAAAAATGAATCATTAGTTAGTATTTCTGACAAAAAGGACACTAACCCAGCAGAAAGACTAATGGTCTGACCTTTTCATGGTTTCAAACTGTACACAAAACAGCAAGCAAACCACTTTCTATGAATTCCTTAATTCCATATGAATTAATGTACAACAGGATAAGGCTTACCATTATAACCAATGGGATTTCACATACTATTATTGTCTAGATAAAATCTGTCTTAATGGTCATGGTTAAATGACCTCGTTCTGACCATCCTATGCTTCTTACTTTTTAAGCCGCCCTGGTACTCTCCCTCAGGCTATCCGTTAAATTTCAGAGCCATAAATCAACTTTAAATATGAATTACATTCCTACTGTGTTGGCGAAGCACACATACACACGCCTCCCGCCCCCCGCACTCACATCCTGTGGTTTTCAACCTTTTTGAAAGGGGAAAACGAACCGAAGCCGCAAGCCTCAAGCCTCAAATACGCTCTACCCTTTGATAAGGTACAAACCGTTCTGACGCGACACAATGGCAGCCTTGAGGTTTCATTTCCTTGCCATACAACCAATGTTTGTGAACTGGCAGATGCCCAACACAGCAAGGTGGAAAATGTAAGCACCTAAATCTTCCACAGCAGGAAAACGTTCCACTTTTCCCATTCTTTAATCTGAGTCAACATCACCCCCATACAATGTTCGGTATGTAAAACTGTAAGCAACAAAAAAAAAGTAGTGCAGTGATCTGATAGTAGGCAAGGTGCGAAGAAACCTACATTCCACAATGTTTACATTTACTAAACGTCCTTGTCATGCACAATCACATTTTTATCAGCCTGTGTGGCTCTCAGCAAGACCTTGACTCCCAGAAGTAGCAGGAATTCAGTCAGGTCAGATTTATAACAAAAGCCCTCCCACTGCACAATCACATGAGAACAAACCCAGCAAATAATTACAAAGGATAACCAAACAGATCTGTGATGGATGGAAAGTTTTTATCACGACAACTCTTAAGTAAACAAGTTCTAAAACACAGAAAATAATCATCTTTGTAACCTCGGCCATACTGAAGTTGATGATTCTATGATACTATGATACTGATATATTGTAACATTTCCTCTCGAGTGGTCTTCTAACAATCTCAGTTACAAATTGGTTATTACCCAAGGGGTATCTCCACCCACCACCTTTTTTAAAAACTCTGCTTTTAATAGTGGTCCTTGCAGGGTAATTTGTAATAAAACGCCTGATCACAATGTCAACAAATGTCAACAGGAATTATATATTCACAAACATTCATGCAATCTGGAACAGTGATTCTTACAGGCACCAGACCAAAACCCAAGCTGACTCATCCCTCCAAAAGCCTGGCATGGGTCACACTCCATACACTCAACAAAATAATCTGTTATTTTTTGAGGACGGAATTTTTTATTAAACTTGAGGGCCTTGCGCTAGTAAAACCAATACCACAAAAGAAATGCAAATATGAGACGGAGCAGAACTGACTGCCACAACAAAGGAGACAAGAACAGTTTGCAATTTAGCAACCAAAACTGGAGGCATTAGTACGAACCAAACACATCAAGACTGGTATTCATTAAATCTGATTTACAGTGTATCCAATGTATTTCTCTGAAAATGATTGCCAGTTCTATCTACTTTCATCTTCTGTGTGAATGTATATGTGTACATAATGGATATAAAAATATTACATTTACACATAGATAATTTAGCACAGCCACTGTTCTCACCCTTCATCACCTTAGAGAAAGTTATTGTGTATACTCTGCTGCCATTGTTTTGTTCTTTTATGTGGGGTGTGTGTGTGTGTGTGTGTGTGTGTGTGTGTGTGTGTGTGTGTGTGTGTGTGTGTGTGTGTGTGTGCATGTATATGTGAATGTGTGTGCATGACTTGTTTGCGTGTGGTGTGCTCGTGTGTGTATGTGTGTTTGTGTGTGTGTGTGTGTGTGTGTGTGTGTGTGTGTGTGTGTGTGTGTGTGTCCGCGTGTGCATGCGGGCACAGCAGTCTCACTTGGCCTGAAGAACGGACCACCTCCATCGACAGGGATTATGTGTTACTGTAATCCAATTCCCTCAAATAAACACCACCAAACAAACACCAGGCCACATCAAGGAGCCACAGGAAAGTTTACAAGAAAAACAGTCGTTCCAAAAACTCGGCTCAAAAATAAGATGTAAACCAAATATGGATTCAAAACCACTGAACAGTTCACAGGGGAAATAAATTTACATTTATAGACATACAGGTCCTCCACAAATATAGAAGGCACTGTAGAACAAGTCTAAAGACAATTATATCCTTAATGTCAAAACAAAAATACCGGACCTAAATGGCTTTATGATGGGTGACAAGCAAAGCAGCCCATACTCTAGGCCTAGACAACCTGTCAATACATTCAGTGCTATCACAGAAAAAAATGACTGCTTTAAAAATAGACCAAATTAAGCAATATAAAAAGACCCCTTCCTTTCCCAAATTGTGGATGCAAACTGACAGCTGGAATTAAGCAGCAGTGGCTGTGTGTGATTTTTCTAGGCTGTGGGCTGCGCAAGTCAAAAACTCAATGTCACCAGCTTTCAAATCACTTACAATCAAATTACCACTTAATCAGCCTCCTCTCCTGCCATCGCTTTTCAGATCTTAAATGAGAGGTTTCTCACAAATGTGGGCTCCATCCTTTCCATGTGCAATACGACTGCCTTCCAGAGCAGTCTGCACCATTTATGTGGCATATTTTACTGTCCTGTCCTCCAGTCTTTGCAAAATTGCAAATGTGAGATCAGAATACATGATGAAGTTAACCACCCTGCCCAGCATCAACATTTACAGAAAACATTCAGTGAAACATTAGGACTGTGTTGAGTTGTGGCACTCGCTACATGTCTGAGAGCAGCCCAAACCCCATTAGTATAAAGCATTCATATTTATTCCTAAGCATTTCCTAAGCGTATAAAAACAAAAGCATTAGGACTACTCTGCTGCTCAGGTCTCCTTGTGAATTGTGAGAACAGCGCTCCATGCTTTGAAGCAAAGGAGCAGAAAATGAATTTAAGGAATTTAAAGAAAAGACTTTTACAGAAAACGCTCTTTAGGCACAAATCACTTTTACATGAGCATGAAAAATGACTGGGTTTTTCTGGGCGTTTGATGTCCAAAACCACCGCAAGTCATCCATGAAGGACACAAGAGCACGGGCTGCGAGGCGGGATGTTAAATGCCCCGTAATTGGAGGAAAGTCAAGACAGCACCGGCGTGTTTACAAACCGCACGTCTACCAATCACCACGGAGCCATGGTAATGGCTCTGAGCTCATCGGGACCATAGGCCAACCCTGGAAACCAGATCCAACAGAGGATCTCTGAGACACATGCGTCCGTACATCTCTCCTTTTACCCATGGGCTCCTCACCCGGGCACAGCGTACTGTGGCGGAGGACTGGCTCCCACGCTCTCTACAGCAAACTCTGACAGCAGGTTGTGGCAGGCCCGTGCTGCCCAGCAACAAGTGCTGGGGAGCGACCACAGACACACGGCCACTCCCACAGGCCCGGAGTGCACAATAACAACCCGGGGCACTCTCGCTGGAATTAACAGTTAAATAAACCTCTACCACTTCCCTGCTCTTTAGGTAAATATTTGTCAATCCTTGGCACGGCCACGCATCGGCGGGCCCATGTAGAGATATTTTGAAAGGAAACGTGCAAGTCACACGTGGATGAGAGGCACAGCTGGTCATTTTCCTAGCATGAGCAAGTACAGAATACACGTCTATAATTCCCTTTCTGGTGTAGATACAGCAGATTCGTGGTAACAGACGGTTGTATAAGACCAGTATAAAAACATCTAAAGGATATCCATGACAGCGACATGCAGCTATGTGCATTAGTTTTCACTGTACCGCTAGGCTAAGGGATATCAACTGCTGTTAATAGCTACATGTAGTTAGATAGCTAAATATGCCAGAAGGGGCAGCGATCTTGATTTGGGTAACTTTATCATCATGAGTGCTGTGTCAGACAGTTTATGACAAGTAGCATTCAAGATGTTTTTTTTTTTTTTTTTTTTTACTTTTCTCAATGGGATTGGCATATGTCACTGCATGACCCTCCAGACCACAAGCACATAACCAGTTTTTGGGAGATGAGGATTACGCAGCCAGAACAGTGAAACAAAACCTCTAATTTTCCAGTGACCCTGGTCACTGTTCCATTGCTAGCTGGAGCATTGTACGGTAGGGAGCACATTGCCAGTTGGTCAGGTGCCACACCCATCTCCACAATGCACACAAGGGTTCTCAGATATAAATAATGATTTATTTATCCACCAATAAATGTGAGACTACAAAGCCCTTTGACGCTTCAGATAAGAGTTTATCAAGAGTTCCCACCCACAGACTATCTGCTTCCAACAGATAAAGAAAGCCTGGATTCAAATGCAGCAAAGGTTTATATTGTTTGACTGAAATGGCGGTATAAGGAACACACACCTTCCGCAGCCCATTATTTGTGACACCCCATCCTCCAAGTCTCTCCTTTTGAAAAATATACGCTGCTGAATAGAACATTATTTACTGACCATCCACTGCCTATTGAATAAAAGTCCCCATAACTCTAAAATCATGGGACACACGTCTTACAAAAACAAAACACGGATTGTACAAACCTATCCAAGCTCATCAGATGACTGGAAGAGGTCTGAAAAGCATTAACTGGCAAGTTCAGGCCAACTGACTTCGGTGAATCATTTTCTAAGGAGCAGAAAACTGCATAATCTTCAGGCAGATTAATGTAGTTGAACAGAATTTAAAAGCGCACCAGCAGTGCAGAGGGCTACACGGTGCTGCTGCCACGAACACCCCCCCCCCTTGCATTTCCATAATGAGACACACCTCTGTTGACAGCTAATCCATAAATGCCACTTCCAAATGACTGGACATTTCAGTCCCCTAAATTGTCTGCCCCACCCCACCCCCCCTGCACTTCTCTTGCCTGCACTCTCTCTTGAATGCTACAATTCATGCAAAAAGGAAAAAAGCAGCGAAGGTTTTAAAAAAAAGGCAGAAAAGTGTACTGGAGCTCCTGTCACTACCACGGCTTGCCCATATCAGCCCCACAGAGCCTCAGAAGTGCTGCAGCATCCCGCACTGTGATCTGAAATCTAACACACTCTGCCAGGAACGAGAGTGTTCCTTGCTGCATCAAATTACAACAGACGGCACGACTAAACCTGGAGGCCAAATTAATGACTGCTTCCTATTATAATTATTATGACTGGCATCATTTTACACCGAGGATGTGCCTCTAACTTTGAAATTCAAGAGAGGCCCTCAAAGCTGCTCTGACGCAAATGTACTTCTGGGTTTCATTTCAAAGAGTCTATTTTCAATGTAAATTATAAAATCATGGAGATCTGGGCTTCTCGACAGTAAAAATGCAGCACAATTTCCTTTTTGTGTGTGCACACATGAGTCCATGCAGGCACTCACACACGTGAAATCAAGACTGTCCACCTCACACACACACACACACACACACACACGAGCTGAAACAGAGAATAAGGGAATAAAGGAGAGAAGGAGAGAATATGGAGAAATAAAGCACCAATGTATACACATTTTAAGAAACCATGTATTTATAATTGATGGAAGGGTCACCACTGGGAAGAGAGGGTAGAAATTGGAAGGGTTTACAGCAAGATAATAAATGGGATTTTAGCAACTGGAAGCCTAATGAAAAATTTCAATCCACCACCAAGGCGGTGAGGTAGAACACCCTTGTGACTGGAAAGCCAGCTTCCTGGCTTTGATACCCCATTCTTTATGCCCTGAACTAAGCTGCACTAATGTCTTTTTATTTCCCTTCAGTTTTGAATTCAATATTATAAATACAGCACTTGGGAAATGTTACACAAAGACAGCACCACAATCAGAAGGACTCTAATAAAGCCATTAAAAACAGACACTGGTGCTCCCAATGAGACTGGAAAGCCTGTTGCTAACAGCAACACTTCAAGACTAAAACCATCAAGATTTCTGAGCGACCATTTCATAGCATCTAATTACAGGGCTTGCCAAGCAAAATAATTGCCCCCTCACATATTTATTTTATCTCCACAGACCACTGTCTACATCATTCTAATTGTTTTCAGTTCCCCTCCCTTAAATTCTGTAGGGCATTCAAAATGTAATCACAACAATCTTTTCAAATAAATTAAAATGGCATTAAGTAAGAACAGGAGCTTCACATTACACAGAGGTATGTATAAATGTCCATTTCTCTCACACAGAGAGAATGTCCCTTCCCAGCTGAAATGTAACATCCAGAGAGCTATAGGTGTAAAAACCTGACAAGACTCCACCGTTGTACCCTTACAATGGGTATGAAATGTAAAAAATATATACAGACTAAATCTATGGCACCCTGGATAAGGACGACTGTTAAACCCATAAGCAACAGTGTAATAATGTTAAAATGCGACAAGCAGTAATGTCAACCCAGAATCTCTGTGACAATGCATGTGACAGAGCTGTCACGGGTGCTTCGTTTGCATGTGCCTCGGTCCTCACACCCTGTGCCAGGGTTCAAATCCAGCCCCACTCCCCTCTGACATGGGTGCAGTCATCTCTGTAGCAGCTCACTTGACCATCAGGGAGCACTAGCAAAAATATTCACTTACTTCCACCGCTCCACAGTAAGGCTTGCAGTTAAAAGAACCCGTACACACCGCATAGGGCCCAGCTACGAGTCTAATGAATTCCTCTTGCAGTACATTACAACGAAAGCACTAAGCCAATGTGCTTTCATTTAAAGTAACAGGGTCTTTACAGAAAGCTCAAATTACATGGTTTAAATAAGACTTATTTTAAACTTGATAAAATCTGAAACACTGACTCCCACCACATGTTACAACTTCCAAGCATTTCCAGTTGACATATAGTTTAATAGGCACATGGACACTAAATAAATAAATGTGCTTTAATCCAGCCATTTTCCCTCCACCTGGCCTTGACTACAATCACCACTAAAAACACTGGAAAAACTGACATCCACATACTGTCCTTACTAACACAAGTTAAATGTCCAGAGTAAGCCCCACCTATTTTTCTTTAAACATAAGATTTTATTGATTAAAGGACATCAAATAGTAAGTTCATCATTTATTACAGTACGTGTCATGTTAAGGTCTTGTCTTTTGGTGTCAAGTCCACGTTTTTTGTTAAAATTTGCCCTCAACAACAAAAATGTCAGGAACAAATAAAGCCATGCTTTATCTACTTAAAAGCAAAGAAAGCACACAAAGAAAGAGAATCCATTAGGGCTCAAGAGCGATGTTTATTAGGAAGTGTGGTGTTTTCAACCATTTCTAAGGAAATTGAGTCATTCCATAAACATGACGCAGTTTACAGAAGTGGTTCTTTGGAACCTTTTGAACCTTTTCAGAAGGCTCCCGCTTCATTATGGCCTTGCTAGTCTGAACTCTGTACACAGTGAATACCCACACAAGGAATATCGAAGCCCCCACACATTACACATTTAACAAAGTTCAATTCATAGACACGACAGGGTGGACACAGCTGTAGCCAACACTGGTATTCCACAACAAAAACAACACATGAGCGAAAAACGTTATTTAACAAGAGCTTGCATGCCAAGGCATAAAGTCAGAAGCAAGGCAAAACTTTTCAAGCCAAAGGCAGGAACAATAGCATACACATGAAATGCAGAAAAACACCCTCAGCCCAAAGCCACCCTCTTCAAGTACAAAGAGGCTGAACTGTGAAAGGGCGTCTAAATCCGAGGCTCAGGGAGACAACTACACAAGTTCAGACACGTTACATGCTCATTTTCATTTATTCCTCCGACCAAATGCTCCCACTATCGAACGCCCTCATCGTCAGAGGTAATTTGTGCATTTCCATGCAGATCTCTCCCGCAGATTGTAATCGGTTGCATATTTCTGGTATGCGTTTCACTAAGTGGCTACTTTATTTGAAAGTGCAGGCCCTGTCAAACAGCTGTTGCCCTCAGTGAGGTTCCACTGAAGTAACACAGAAGTGAAAGCACACATCCCTTCCTGGCCTTTCTCAGCGCAAATGATTGCAGGATTAAAATTGGTTCGAACTCCAGTTGCATGGGGTATTCAAAAACATTGCTGCAATGCTGCTGTCCTGTTCTGTTTTCTTGCCCTTAGACTAATAATTATAAGCGCATATGACAATGTACAGAGGGGAACCTTTACACTTCAAAACAATATTTAAATGACAAAAAAAAAACACTGATCTGGAGTAATTAGAAAATAATTGCTGCAATAACTATAATTTGGATGAATTGTGTACGGAAAAAGAATAAATGCTACACAGGTGGCAAAAACAGAGCAGCGCTTGCAAAGGTAACACTAATGTACGTGCTTGGAATATAATGCTGAAGGCTTTCACTGCATCGAAACATTAAGACAATACAAAAGTGAATTAACAGAATAACAAGACATTTTGAGACATTTTGCCTTTCCCCCTCATACTCCACAGGAAAAAAAGGAATATATTTTATAATATGTATTTTATAATTGATCGTTCTGCAAGATGGCGACAATCTACTCTACAATAAACAAGTATTCCCCTCAAAACAGACCAAGGCTTGGATCACTACTGGTCAGTTTAATCACCACATTCTCTCCTCCTGTCCTGCTCTGCTTATGGGGCCAGATCACAGATCATGCTCTCCCCCCCTCTGGTTTAGACTGCTAACTCAAAACAAACTCAAGATGACACAAGCAGGTGGTCTCCTAAAGATCTTCCCAAATAGGTAAACCTTTTTACCGATGCAGTTTTTCCCACAGTCCTGAATAGGAAAAAAATGGCAGCATCTGAATAAGGAGTTCAAAGCAATCCATCAAGAGGGTCCTACAGGCGGAGAGTCATGGGTACACTTCTGCACCAACAGACCACCAAACACCCTTTCTGGGTGCAATGTAGAATGGACGTCTGATGTAAAGCTGGTTGTGCAAAATAGCATGGTGTATTCTGAACTGAAATGAAATTTTATTTTCTTCTGACAACTTCACATTCAATTATTAAAAAGATAATCCAAGTAAAATAACTTTTAAAATATTTTATATTTCAAACTTGCTGGAATGATCCTGGAGACATCCACTGTAAGTATGATTTATGTAAGCACTGCAGCCTATAAGTATATATATTATCTGTAATATTCCATCCATCCATAATCATCCACAATCCATATTTTGCCAGAAATGCTGCTTGCCCTGAAGTACCTCTTAACCCTATGCCCAACCACACACTAAACAACATTCACAAAGTTCACCTTCCACCCCACCCCAACTCAAAGATTTAGCTAACCCTTTTTTCCTTCAGGAAACATTGAAGCACATTATTAGACATGCACAAAAGGTGCAGGTAACTACAAGCCCACAGACAGACATGATAAGAGGGCGCACACACCAGGAGCGCTGCGGAGCCATTAAAAAAAGAAGAAAGTAAATACTGTCTGTAAAGACAAAGCAAAGCAACAATCACATACATCCAAAAGCAAGTTAAAGATCAATAAATCCACACTTGTGCATGTTTTGATTCTAGCACGAATCCAACACTACCCCCAAGTGAGGGAGGCTCACATTGTCTCGATGATGGTGGAAATAAAGTGCTGCGTTTCAAAATTTACAGCGACCGGCAACAGCCAGCTCCGATCCTGTCTGGCGGTTTGTTAATACAGCCCTTTCACAAAACTGTTTTCAAGTAGCTCTAAACTGCGCTGGAAGTGGCAGGCACTCTGAAATATCAGCTCTGCTGGTGACCCAAGATAACAAAGCAGTTCCTTGACATAACCAGGCAACCCCAACCTGAAGTGAACCTTTTCATTCCACGGAAACCATGCTGCTGTCTGTCAGCTCTGGAGCGTTTCTTCATTACAGGATTTTTTTACCCTCCGATTCTCCCACAATCTCTCCCGCACTCTCCTTGTTATGCAAGAAACTATTTTCTGTTTGTGGGGTTTTATTTCACAGGATTAGCTTCCTTTAACCTTGTCTGCATATATAATCTGCTTGTAAATGCGTTTTCCAAATCGTAATGCCTAGGCAAAGACACTGCTACACAATGAAACTACAGAGCAGGGTGGTTTTTTCCATATTTCCTTGAGGGAAACAGACTAAAATTCAAAATGTATACTTTGGCATTATTAACAATGACAAAGTAAAATTACAATGCTACACAACATGATAGACTTATCAGTTTGTTTATGCAAAAAGCCAACAATGTAATATTACAGGACATAACCCATGCATTTGAATACTGTAAGATACATGTCTAACTATACCTGTGGCAACTAACTTTTTAGTCAAAACACTAAGGGAGACTAAGAGTGCTGTGGAATAAACTGAACACCAAACCCCATCCCTTTGAGGTTGCAGAACTCATCAGCTGTAAGTGTGACATTTTTAATCATCTAAGATTCACTTTGAGACACCTTACTGAAAATTTCATTAAGTCTTCAGAATGTAAGGGGTAAAATAACATGTGAGATACTTCAGTACATTTAAAATTCTCTCTCATTCAAAATATCAGCTAGTCACAGTTTTAAAGCATAGTCAAATACTTCCTTCCCATTGTGGAAAAACATTTGTTCCTTAATAGCAGACAGATGGAAACTGGTGATTAAAATGACAAATTCAACAGAATAAATAGCACCATTACAGTTTTTGTGTTCCCAATTCATCTCAGAAATTCAGGACATATACCTACATGTCAATCCCAGTGCCTAAAATTGTAATCAACACAGACACTAAAAATGATTCATACATGACTCGTATATTGTGGTGACATTTTCAGATGTGTTCAGACCTCTTCACACAGACACCATAATCTAAACAGAAACAGGAAAATAATATGCTGTTCCAACTGCACCTTTCATTATTCAGTTTAAGGGAACCGAGTGAATGCATAGGACATGATTGTCTGGTGCAACCTGTACGGCTATAGTGGGGAATCCAACCAATGACCCTTGCAACATACACTTTAAACCACAATAAACCACGAGTAGCACAACCTGTTTTTTTTTTTGGGGGTGTTCTGCAATTCGACTGCAACCAAAACGCCCAACGCTCCGTCGGTGAGAGTCTACGCTAACAAATACGTTTCGAGCAGTCTTTCCTGCACGATAAACACACGGCTAAATGGTAAATGTTCTATGTTCTGTAATACAGCAATCGTTAGCGCAAATATATCATATGAAAAACTACGGACTCCAGATTTATACAATTTGTATTAGTTGTGTTTTTAAAAGTATTTCCTATGTGTTATAGTGTTGCAAATTGTTTAATCTATTACTGCTGGTTATCGAATTTCTTAGTCGGTCTAATATTTACCCCACCGTTATACGGAATAACTCACTCACGGAAGGGGGCGGGGTGCGATTTTACGATCTCCACACTCGGGGAAGTCAGAATTAATGCAACGTTTCATAATATTAATCTTCAGCCTTAGTATCAGTAAAAACAACGTATTTATAATCCTCCTTATTAAGCATCCTACTAGTCAACGCATAATCGTGGAAAACATTAACTTTACCCTGTTATAGCATGTTCGGTACTTGTAAAATAGACACATTTCTCCGGTGGTTATCACACTTGCTAAGATACTTGCGAAGATATTTACCTAATCAATTCGGGAAGGAATGTATTAAACACGCGTTATTTTACACACAGTATAAAGAGTATTAGTACTGCTAAATCAAGATGCTGTCGAAAATAAAGATAATTCACTGAAAGACTGTGTAGCCTACTTTACAGACTGCAATACGAATGAAAAGAAACGGGCAATAATTTTTGCTGTTACACTTAACTACTAATATGTTTCCACATTTTAAATATTCGTCTTCCATAAATTACCGACTACATTGATCTAAAGTGCAATCGCAATTAAAAAATCGAGCGTCACTCACCATGGTGAGAATGGAGGTTAATGGCCGATGGCAAGTATTTTCCAGTATGGAGAGGCGCCGAGTGTCCCGCGCCCAAGTGGCCCGAGGAAGGAGGTATCCTGCCGGCTGGAGCGGCCGGTCCGAGCCGGTGTGTCTCCATGGCCAACCCCGTGAGCAAAGGAGGGGGTACATGCACAGATCTGGGGGGTCCACAGTCTCGGCCATCCATTATCCAAAAACAGACAAACTTGGGTTGTACGAAACAGTACAATTCAAGAAATCCGAGACACCCAGACTGTTAAACAGTCCCTATATTCCCAGGCAAATCGGTGCCTGTATCAGGCATTCTGCTGACCTAAAAACGAGAACAAAACAAAACTTCAGAACTGTTTCTCACAAGGATCCAAACAAACAAAATACAGAGACTAGTAAGATAGCTAAGTGTTGTGGTCCACTAAAAAAACGCTGTCAGTGACGCACTTGCAAAAAAATTAAATATGTCAGTTACTTTCGTAGATATGCGCTTGATAACGACGGCCATGTAGGTGCTGTAAACAATATATGAAATGAACCATTCTTCAATACGTGTTCTCCCACTATCCATAGTACGGGATATTGATATTAGTTTGTAGCGCTGGGCGTGCTGATATGGACATTTTGGTCCGCATTGTCGCTCAGTTGATCCGAGAACTCACTATATAATGCAACGTGACTCACTATAGCTACCGATACGTAAAAAGAAAACAGCAGCAGCAGAAGTTTTA
The DNA here is from genome assembly GCA_019176425.1 of Megalops atlanticus. NCBI lineage: Eukaryota > Metazoa > Chordata > Actinopteri > Elopiformes > Megalopidae > Megalops > Megalops atlanticus. The sequence continues at coordinate 21,849,080 of CM032893.1, forward strand.
TTTTCGTTAGCAAGAAAAGTAAGGGGACGAAATATTTACAAAATCACACTGCACATAAATGCGTCGTTGCAATCACGCGACACGATAAATATTTTAGGCATATTTAAAACGGGTTAACCATGTTTTGTTCAAGATTCCGAAAAATTGCATACTGCTTCATTTTTACTGAGTTTTGCATGGTTTTACTAGCATACCAGGTGCCCTACCTTGTGTGTGAAACCATGATTATATTTAGGCCGCAATAAAAATCCCAGATATTGAGATAACGACTGTTCCCAAATGTGTTTTCAACACGCAAGACTGCAAGCATGCGTATACTACACACGCTACATGGTGAACATGTTTTTAGCAAAAATTGGCGTTAGTGTTATTTAATAATGCCACAGATTTACACGCTTAATAATTTGAGTTCGTACGAGCGATGGGTACCCCATTGCCTACATTAAAATAATAGCGATTCTGTTCGTCTAAAATTGTGATGTTTCAAAACGCATTAAAATGTAACGCAACGGAGTCAGAGACCATTATTATGAAATATTTTCTGGAGTACAGGAAACATTGTTAACGTCCGTAATAAGAAAAACTATGCTTACCTAAAAAGAAAGTGGCTTTGCAAAGCCTCATCAGTGCGTGACTTGTAGCTATCACGCAGCTGTTTGGTGTTTAAAAATCGATGGATTATACTGTGCGTGCTGGATTTCTCGGTGTAACACGTTAATTCTTATTGATGCGTTTATAAGATTTAGCCTACTAGAACCAATACAGTACTTTAAACGTATACGATTATAGTGGCCGACCTATTGATTATAGCGACAACATATGGGGATGCCCGATTTCAAATCCTAATTAAATTAGAACAGCTCGTCTGATTAGATCACGAGATTCTTCACCATGTTGTTAAAATAGCCTATCTGCCGTTAAAAATACGACTGAAGGCTTCCAAGCGAAAAACAATTATAGTGAGTTACTGTTGACCATTCCTCAAAATAGGCTACACCGATCTCGACTTGTTTGAAACTTATTTTAGTAACTTCAAGCTTAATAAAAGTCCCATCTACAATATTCCTTCGTCCTTGACGTTGCGGTTAAAGCGTCTGAAACTCATTTCGAAACAACATTCCATTATAAAGAGATAACCGCCTTTTTAACTTTTCAAACATTTGCAAATACTAATAATCCGTAATCGGTGAGCTTGCTTTACTTATCAACATCGTATACTTTGCAAAGTATAAAGTTCTTACTTGCCGTAGAGAATCACGCTACCAAAAAAATCAACGCTTCTGTTAAATCCAGACGTTTGCAGAATGACTTCGGATACTCCATTTACACACCATCCGTAGGACAAACTGTAGGCTAATATCGGGGGGGGAGAAAAACCCCTTGTAGTCCCTCACTGTAGATTTCGGTAAACTCTTCGGCAATGAAACAAGCATTGTTTTACAAGCCCCGCCTCTTTAAACCCAACAAGACAAAATTCTGCAGCAAAGTCGGCTATTGGTTGCTTCAAGTGTCGATCACGTCAATGTAAACACTTTGGCTCTTCGCCAGCTCTATAAAACCAATTATGGACCAAGGAGATTGTGCTGTTTCAAGGCTCCCTTCCTTTAAGACTGAATGATCAAAACACGCAGTGAGAATTTTTAGGAAAGCAGTTTCAAGGCACCTCTTGTATTCAAGCTTTGCTGATCAAAATAGATGCAGACAAAGTGGTGGTAGACGCAGCTAAATTCACTTGTGGACGCTTCAGTTAATTTTAATAAGCAGTTGGAAAATATCTCGAATCTAAGTTTTACATTTTCCCGATCCGCAGTGATAGGCCTATTAATCGTTTCGGAGATTTTTTTCTGACATGTTTACGCCTTGTATGGGGGCATCGAATGCGTGTCGTCTCTATTTTATTAGTTTACAACCAAGTATCATACGGATTCATTTGTATAACTGTGAGAAGAGCAAATAAACAGCTACGGTATTATAACAATATACCAAAGGTAAAAATTAATCAATTTGATAGCCTGTTGTAAATGTATACACCGCCAGCGGAGGGTTGGATTGTTGTTGTTCGCTTAACGCATTATTATTGTTACTAATTTTAAATAATGGTATTCCTCAAAATGTTTTTTTTTTGTTTGTTTCGTTTTCTAAAGTTTTTACTACCAGTTGAGGACTACATGTTTGTTCTCTAAAGTAATTGCTCGCAAACAATAAGAGCAGTCAGAGTAATGCTTCAGCGTGATTACATTTTAATGCAATCTCACAGTGACGTTTTAAATGTGCTGTTGTTTTGGTAAATTGCTGTTGTCCCTGCCTGGATAGATAATGTTTTATTCAGTTGCGTAGTCTATAATCCGTTGGCAACGTGAGATATGATTCAGGCCTTTTTTTCTCCCCAGCCCCGTACCAGCGCGTATGTACGTTTGTAGTAGACAATCTCATTCAACCCCGGGCAGACAGAATGGGACGGATGATCTGCTTTTCCTCTGCTACACCTTGTTCAGACACATTAATGTATACCTATGTTTGTGCATTTAATGGAACACTTAAGACAGCGCTTCGGCAACAGATAGTTGTATAAATAGATACTGAAAAATAAAGGCATCGTGGTTTTTGAAGGTCATTACTGAAACGAAACAAAACGTAAAGACCATTTACATGGACATTTAGCATTTGCATTTGTTCGTATAATAAGCAGTGGAATAAAATACGATTTAAATGGACGTGAAATAATCTATATATGCTACTTCTGTTTTGAAGTCGCAGTTTCGATATTACAAAAATGGTTCATAAAAAAAACTTCAGGTGCGGTTTCAAACTCTCCTTTGTCAAGCTCCTACGTGGCGGTTTCAAGCCTCCCCTTCTTGGGAGGCAGACGGACAAAGACTAAAATAGTAATGAGTCAAGGAAAAGCAATGTCTGAATGTTAAAGCAAAAATGGGTCTCCACTGACCATTATACTCACCATTTAAACCCCAGTGAAAGAGGCGCAATTTTGGAAAACCTTTTGACACTGGATTGCTTCATTTTTTTGCCAAAGGATCAGCAGGAAAAAGGGGAAAAGGTCTGAAGATGGCGGTGGGTTGTTGCGGCGAGGAAAATTATAGCAACATGGACGCTGACGGCTGACTGAATAGAATGCGGGGAGATACGAATGATCTTAAAAGCTGCAATGAATGACGACCTTACTCAACTCATGTTTTGCCACTTTCGATTCTTTATTGAACATTGCAAACAAGCAAGCATTTTGATGTTCTCAATTACAAAATGTTGTGGTCCAACGCCATTCTTCCAAATCCTGCCAAATCGCGAGGACGACAGATTTTGGATTCAGATGTTTGCCTCTCAGAAAACATATCTAACATTGCCACGTTCTCTTGTTTTCAAAGACATTTTTCTTTTCAGATGACAAGCAGTTCCGATTTATGATGGGTACGTATACAAATGATTTAACTCCTAATAAACAACGAAACAACCAACGTGAGTATACAGTTGTGGTCAACATTATTGGCGCCCCTGTACTTTAAATACATAATGTACAATATCTCCTTAATAAGTGTGTAGTGAAACAGCTGTGGTCAATATACACTCACGTGTTTGATACAGAACAGTATAGGATAAAACAATCACAATTTAAAAAGAAATGGTTGGAAAAGGTGTAAAAACAAACATTGCCATGGACACAATTATTGGCACCCTTTTGAAGAATTCAAATCAGATTGAAAAAAGGTAGACTGTCATTGCTGTGAAATTAGACTCACTTGTGATAAATTGTCAGTGCTCATATGACTTGAATTAAACAATGAATGATGGCTTTAATGCTTAACAAGGCCACCTTCATTCCCTGTTCCTTTTTCACAATGGTGAAGACAAGAGAGCTATCTGAGAGCATAAGAAATGCTATGATCACCAAACACAAGAAATTTAAAGGGTACAAGGCTATCTCCAAAGACCTTGGTATCCCTGTTTAAATAGTTTGCAATGTTATTTTGAAGGTTACTGCTTATGGAACTGTCAAGAACCTCCCAGGACAAGGGGGAAAGAGGAAAATTGATCAGAGAAGTCTTTGGAAGTTGGTATGAACTGTGGGGGAAAAAAACACCACATAAAACATCCACAGAGCTTAAGGCTGAGCTGGGGCAATCTAGAGTGATGGTTTCAACTCATACCATACACCACACACTAAACCGAGAAGAGCTTTATAGGGGAAGGCCAAGGAGGACCCCACTGCTTGAAGAAAAACATAAAAAGGCAAGACTGATCTTTGCCAAGACCTACCTAGACAACACACAGTCCTTCTGGGAAAATGTTCTATGGACAGATGAACCAAAGCAGAGTTCTTTAGCAGTGCAGACCAGCGATTTGTTTATAGGCAACAAAATGAAGCTTACATGGAAAAGAACACCCTACCTACAGTTAAATATGGTGGAGGATCTGTAATGTTGTGGGGCTGTTTTGCTGCCTCTGGTGCTGGAGGCCTTGAACATGTTAAAGGAACCATGAAATCAGAGGATTACCAAGGCATTTTAGAGCGATATGTGCTACTCAGTGTCAGAAAACTAGGTATGGGTCGAAGATCAGGGGTCCTCCAGCAGGACAATGACCCAAAGCACACATCCAAAAGCACAAAAGAATGGTTGAAAAAGAAAAAAATGGACTTTTTAAACTGGCCAGCAATGAGTCCAGATCTCAATCCGATTGAAAATATTTGAAAAGAGCTGAAATCTGCAATTGGGAAAAGGAATCCTGCAAACATTCAAGAGCTTGAACAAACTGCAATTGAAGAGTGGGAGAAACTACCAGCAGACAGGTACAAGGAGCTTATAGATGGCTACAAGAAATGTTTGGAGGCTGTCATTGCTGCCAAGGGTTGTGCAACCAAATATTAGGGAAGGGTGCCTTTAATGCTGTCCAGGTCACATTTTATATTTAGTCTGTGAAATCACTACATGTATGTACATGAAACGTCATATATTTTTTGTTGAATGACGTTTGACATCCTATTAAAGTATTCTGATAATACAAAGTTGGTGCATTTCCACTTATTTCTCAAGATATTGTACATGATGTACTTAAAATACAGAGGTGCCAATAATGTTGACCAGAACTGTATGTTCTTTGTGTAGGGCCATCAGATGAAAATAGTAAGACGTTGTTCCAACATGTAATCTGGTGTGATATTTGATATATTTTGTAACGCATATATTGACGTAGTTTTACTTTAAAACACGTTTTTAAATAACAAATGTTTAAGTGGTCAGGCTGTAACGTGTCAGTTGAAATACCGCAACCTGAAAAATCCCGTATAAAATCCTCGAAATATCTCAATGTACAGACTAAATCGATGCAAAAATTCCAAGAAAGCACTCGTTTTCTGTGTGGGGTAATGCGATTATATTAACAGTAAGTTACATTTCAATAAAATAGGTTGAATGTTTGGGTGTGGCAAGAAAATAGACACAACGGCCTTGTTTACCTTTCTCGTGTCATACGTTTTTTCTGGATTTTTTACTGCCACTGTATATAAACCTACGACTGCAAACCTCTGCATTTAGCCAAATATATCAATGATCATTTAGATTTATTCCTTTATTTCTGTTTGTATTTTGAATGTTTCATCAATGCAAGCATACACCGAAAGCATCAAAGTTGAATTGCAATGCAGTTGAACTTACATGCATCTGCATCCTTGAGGGAAGTGTTGCATATTGTTTGGTCGCTTCCCGAACTATCAAACGACTTGACAGAAGATTGGGAACGGTTAAACGCAGTCTTAAATTGTTCGTAATCACAGATCGGGCGTAAGACTGGAAAGGGTCCGAGGTTTACCTTGGCACGCGGTATTTCGTAAACATTTGTTCAGTGTGTCAGAATGAATCAGACAATCCATGGACGCTCGCGCCTTCAGATGTCGAATTAACCTTTTTACATGTTACAAAAATAATTATATCATTAGGCATAATGAGAGGAGAAGCCACAAGACAGCGCCGCGTGTTATAACAGTGTGAACGATCCGCTACATTAATGGCCAAAACAGTTGTTGAAACATTTGAACATTTTTCATACCGCTGAAACGCCTGAAATTGCAACGTCCTGTCTCCCAATCAACCCGTTTTGACAAATGACAGTTTTTGTTTTTTTTTTTTTGTTGTTTTTGTTGACAGGACACAGTTACCGATATTACAGAGGAAAGCCCTAAATGAGCGTCGTCTCACCACGAATGTGATTCCAAATAAATTAGTAATCTTAACGCTGTTCATTTGATTTTACACCTCATTTAGCCCATGTTTCATTAGAAAACATCGAGGTTATTAATACGCATGTAGCGAAGAACCTGACCAAAAATTAGTTTAATTTTAGGAGACCCATGGATATGTTGTCAGCATCGATTACTGAAGGACATAACATTTTGATGGTAGGTATTAACTTTGAAATATGAAAACATTGTCATTGTCATGTCAGCGCTCATAAACAAAATAAAACGGTTTCATAAGTGTTACTGGTGTGTGTATTTCAACTATATCAATACAAATTTGCCAATAAATATTACTCCATGTTACACCTCTCAGTTTAAGACCTTTTAGTGTGACAGTTGCCTGTTTACTGTTTGAGGTTACATTAAGATTAATGCGCAAATAGCATGAATGTTTATGCGCCGATGATACATATATCCATCGTTTAGTATACAGGGTAGGCCTGCTGTTTGATGTGGAAACAACTCTTTTCAGTATGACAGTGAAATAAATGTCCACTGCCAGCTGCGCTGAACGTGTAGTGCGAGCTCGTGTGTACTGGTCAGAGCTCAGTTTGTAAAATACATAAAATTGTCCAAAATGTCAGATAATAATTCGATCATACCGAACCCTTGCCTTACGCAAGCGTCGATAGAACACGTGGCAGCTCTTTTTGCCAATAAAAGGCTAAACAGAGTAACTGACTGCGTTTGTATTGTCTAGAGACGGTAGTAAGCGCATTTTTCGTGTTTTAATATGTGGGTGAATGTAATTAAGTCAGTATAAACAATCGCCGCTCCTCCACAACAGGCAGTAATCAGCATCTTCTCAAAAGGATATTAGTTAACTGTAGAAATGAGCGTATTTTGGAACATTGAGATCTAAGAGGCATTACCCCTTCAGATGTCTATTTATTGCTTAGTTGATTTCGTTACCAACCTTAAATGGAATATGCCATTTGGAAACATGATTACAAGCCGAGGCAAGGTCGATAGCCGCCCGCGTCCTCTGACGGCATTGATTTGGAATTTCTAATCTCTTCGTTTGGAGTTTGAAACTGAAATCCAACGTTTAGATACTTTCTCGCATAATGTTTATATTTGCGTCATTTCATGAAACTGTGTGCTCTCAAAGAGCAGGCTAAGTGTTAGATGCGTGTAATTTGTAATGACAGATAAGCACAATGCTTTTACCGTTTTCAAGTAATGCAGTTATAATAAGCATTTTCAAATAATCCGTAACCATATCATAAACGGCACAAAAGTACAAACTGCATATCTTTTGACTATATAGGGCAGTGTATATTTGTATGTACAAAACCTATACCATCATTTCCAACAAATTCTGAGTTACAACTTTAACCTAGTTTTCCTATAGAGCGCCTGTTAACACACTGAAACAGCCTAAAAGCTCAGAACTTCAAGGACAATAGCAGAGTCCAAATGGACAACAGAAATTGCGCGGGTCGAATGCTTCTGCAAGATCGATACGTTTATTTATTCTTGTATTGATGGCAGTGTTGATATCCGACTAATTGTGTGTGTGTGTGTGTGTGTGTGTGTGTGTGTGTGTGTGTGTGTGTGTGTGTGTGTGTGTGTTTTGGAATACTTTGTCATCATATTTCTGTGACTTGAATCGTCTGCACAACAGTTGTTCTGTTCATAACAAGTTGATCATATAGCTTTATCATGATGTGTTGTGAAGGTAGGCGAGGTATTTAGTTGTGTTAGTCTATACCATATCGCGATGACTGCAAAACGAGTTAACACGTAGTTTAACAATGATGTTTATGGAAAAAAACGAGGGTTTGTAATGCCTAGGTGGTACGTAAAAGGAAAATAGACTATTTGGAGATATATGCAACTGATATACTCCGTTAAAACGGACATTTCTGATGCCATGTAAATGCCGCCGAAAGAAAATCCTCCACGGATCGTGTGCGCTATCGATGTTTCAGTTCCCACAAGAGCATTTTTGCATTTATACTTATATCCTCATCAGAGGTTCGAGCGCATCTTTATATTACATATTTCTGTCCCAGCATGCTATGATGCAAACAATATTTGTTACTATAGCGATTTCATGCTACTAAAATGGTACATACAGCTATCCCAAATTTCAGAGTAATCGCAGTGCACAGTTCCCTCGGGCCTCAGTTAGCCATGGAGAGAGGAAAAGGTTGTCAATATGGTGCAATCTTTTGAAAGAGAAAAGTTGCCCGAACCTTGATACACCTGTCACAAAATCGGCACTATACATATGCCCGGGGCATATGTATTCGATAAAAAAGTTTAACCTAATTCTGTAATTAAGGAAACATTACCACGAGGTAGACGTGATCACGAAATAAACGGCATTTGCATTAAATATCATAGTATCGATTGAATAATATTTCATGATGAGCATTATCGTTTATGATAAGACCAAATAGGGGTAATAATGAATATTTAATTAAATCTTAAACCTATACTGTGTCGGCTCTATTTCACAGCGCGATCTCTGTAGCCCACCAAGGTTTGTCTGCTACCGTCAGCTTTTAATAAATCATTTTGCTGTCTGCACGACACTATAACGAAATCAATAATGCACATACTTGCTACTGCAAGCAAATACGCACATACCCAATTTTAGATCTATCGATTCACTTGGGCTTGGGTGCGTCAATATTTGCGGAGCGAAGAGTAGTGTCCTTCGCAGTTCGTTTTTTATTAGGCCTGCCTTATCACGGTTAATCACATCCAAATGGATATAATGTTATTGTGCCTACTAAGAAGTGTTGACCAAACCATGTTCTTCGTTCGTCTGTTGTAATGTATTTTTCCTATAGGCTACTCTGCAAACAGTTATTCAACAAGAATACCAAAGTTCAGTCAGCGCGCTACAAAGTCTATACCGCTTTCTCTGAGGACTTAAAAATGTTTGAAGGTCTGATTCGCAGTCAGCTTTTCAACATTTTTGTTAATGACGCGCCGTCTGAAACAAAAATATCTGAATCATTTTCACAACCAGGCAAAAATGAATACCACGTGAATAGCATGCCTATGTAAATTCTCTAATGAATATTATATAATGCAGGGGTTAGGGTGCTTATTCTGAAATTTAACTAGCTATTATTGTTAGCCTGTTTGATATAAGCTGTCATTTCAGGCTCCCAAGTGAAGCTATCATATTTAATGAACCTCAATATCTGAACATCTTGCGCATTTTAGGTTCCATTTAACGCACCTCTTTCGTCTTGCTGTTACCATGGGAATGAGTCAGAGAAAATAGGTAAAATATTAATTGTAAAAAAATATTAATTGTAAAAGTATTTTCTCTATATTTTCTTTTATTGCATTAATGTAATTAATTAATGTCGCTTTAAAATGTTAATCGGGTTCTTTTTAAAATCAGTTCAGTCGAGTCTGTTAACTGTGGGCCGTTTGACATTTTCTGTGCTTGCGACGTGGTAGTGTCTACATCTAAAACTATCACATTCAAGTTTGCAATCGATTCACAGATCTAATACATAATACGGGCATCCTACATTATGCCATGAGTCCTGTAGGCCTGTTTCCACATCGAAGTCAAGAATCTGTATAGATAATTTACTTCTATACATGATACCTTGTAGTCACTGGCTGAGAGCATATCATGACGTTTTCAGAAGTTTTCCCTCATATTTACATATCGTATGCAGGTTTAATGACTATGACTAAAAGACTGGATTTGACAAACTCGGTACCGAACAGAGGTAAGTTTCTTTTTCTGTAGGAATTTTGTAACCTAAGTGTTACGAACGTTGTAAATTATCATGAGTGTGTAGGATACATAGCATGGAAAAAGGTCATTGCCAGGTGTTAGTGTCCACACATGAATCCCAGATGAAGTGCACTTAGACATACGTAATATTTCATGTTTTGAAAAAAGTCAGCATTTTCCCTTCCAAGCGAGTTTGTTAGATCTATGTATCGTATTACGTCATTACGACAAAGTGTAACTTAGAGCCCCGTGCCATATATATTAATGATTAAATTATGGTATGATTCTAACAACGAATCAGCAACTTCAAGAAAGCCAACATGGTGCAAAAGCTCGAGTATTAATAAACAATATATTTATAATGCTCTCTGTTTGCGTTTTTTTTGTTTGTTTGTTTGTTCGTTTGTTTGTCGCAAATTAGCAATGTAAATGAAAAAAAGAACTGAAGCCAAGTCCTCAAAATAATTTAACTGGAGTCCGAGGAGATTTAGAAAATACCAAAATATGTTTTGCAGAAAAAGCGAGAACCCGTGCCAGCTTTACAGTGTTAAAGGGTAGCAGGAGATTCAGCTGTTAGGACGAAGTGTAGCATGCGTCACCAAATATGCCACCAGTTAGAGGAAGTCGCATGCCAGGACATTATGCAGATCCATATCAGAGGCTTAACGGTGAAAGGAATTCGACACGTGTACCCTTGATCATTGCAGCCGTTGAAAACAAGTGTCATGAATCTGAAATTCGATTAATTAATTGTTGTTACAATGGCGGATGCTACCGATCTATTGAATAAAAATAATGTTTCTTTAATAAATATGCTAGTATTTGAAAGAATATAATCTGATCGGCTCGCTCTTCACTGATAGACATGCGTGGCTACACAGCAGACGTTAACTTTCGCCTTCCCTGCCCTAGCTAACTTTTGCTATCAATCCACCATCATTAAATTATATTAAAATTCTGGTTAGGTTACATACCTGGAGGTACACAGAAGACTCACACGGAAGTATCTCCTATCATTCTCAATAAACAATGAAAGTTAGTATTAAAAGGAACGCAACTTAGAAACTATCACTTGAAGCAGGTCTCCGTTCATGCTCCGGTCACCATGGAGCTGCGCTATTTCCTGGAACAGTCTGAAGTGTTTGGGGAATGACATAGTTGGTGAAATATTGGATGATGACCGCTCCACTGTGTCCCATCAGTACGATGTACTGCTGTACGTTCCATACTTCATCTCTGTCATCGTATAGAGGAAATCTCAACCCCTCTAGCGATGAGCGTTTTAAGACCAGGAAATGAGAAATGGAAAAACAAAATCATAAACTATTTGTACAATATGCGATTGTTGTTCACATGGCAGTATCCCGTAAAACTACAATCATACGTCAATATCGTAGATGAATCATTATAAACATCTGTAATGCTTGTAACCGAAAGATTGCTGGTTCAATTCCCTGCTAGGGCACCGCTATTGTACCCTTGGGGAAGGTGCTTAACCCACAGCTGCGTCAGTAAATATTCAGCTGTATACATGGATAAAATTGTAGCCTACTGCATGTAAATTGCTTTGGATAAGATCATCTGCTGCATGAAACAATGTAATGCAATATAATATAATAAATTGGAAATATACAAGAAAAATCCTGGAATTCAAAAATGCTAGACTGTCTGAATTAACTAATGGTCCATGAAAACAAATCCCAATACAGCAACTGTATATTGAGAACTGTCACAACAGTACAACTGGTTACAGCTATTACAACTCCTTTCCCAAGGAATAGTACATCAGAGACATGATGTACCAAGGGTGAGGCTTTTCACCATATCAACTCATTTCACTTCATTTTAAAATATTTTTTAACTTAGCAAACATCCTGCCTCAGATTAGTTTACATTTTATTTATTATCTTGTTATGCAACTAAATATTTATAGAGGCAATTCAGGCAAAGTACACGTAGCTGTTTAATGTTACAACAGCAGTGCCCCAAACCTGCAACACTCTGTTTTCATGTGCAATATAAAAACCACTGCATAAGACCACCATGCCACATTGCCATCTACCTGACTTCCCCAGGCTTCACCTCCAATCAATTTTAACAAGAGGGGCAACAGGAGCTGTTCCATCTATGAAGTTCTGAAAGATGATGGTGACACAGGTCACTAAGTTCACCATAATCTTGGCCTTAAAATTGAAATTTATTGGCTGCATTTTCCCCACAGTCTCAAATGGCCAAAGGCATAAAAGGCATGGCCTGTGTTTCAATTTTCACAGGCTTTAGGATTCATAAAAGATGTTCCCATGATATGTTCTATTCAAATATCTCATATGGAAAGTCATATTTTCATAGATTTTTAAATATATTGCCTGACTAAATGATTGTCTTTTATGCTGCGGCAACACATTTAGTCAGGCAAATGAAGTACTCTTCACAATGAATGCAGGTGAATTCTTGTTATACTATTCATATTAAATTGAGAAACCAAGTGAATTTCTCTTTTAAGAACAGACTCTGAATTGACATGGCAAAATCTTTGAGTGTCCTAAAGTAAATAATAAATCTGTCCACCCAGACTGCTGTTTGAAAAGTCATTCATTTAGATCTGAGACAAGTCATAGTAGATGTTTTTTTTTTATTTCAGGAAATATCCATGTGAGAACCCCCATCCCTCTCTGGAAAAGCTTTGAAAAGCTTGCAACACAACATCTTGTGAAATGAAATATGGCATTTGAGCATTTTATAGATAGAACATTTACTGTTGCCTCTTGTGTTTGTGCATATGGAATATACAGTTCTTTTAGTACAATACTTTATTTCTGTACAGGTTTTGCAGCGTTTCAAGGTTAATGCATTCATGTGTCAACAAAGAGTTTCCAGCTAAATTAAAACATGACATTCTTTACTACTTGTTGCAGGAACATTCATTATGTTAATGCAATATACCTATGCATGATTGCACTGCCTGGAGAAACCAGCTCTTTCCTGTAATAATATCAATAACAAGCAAGTTAAAGGTCACAATTATTTATGATGTAGCCTAATTCAATTTGCCTGAATTGTAGTATGTGTTGCAAATGTTGTCTCTCATTTTGTGAAACAACACAACAATTCTTAATTATAATAATTTAAGTGAAACTCACATTATTATAAGTAAAATGCCATCTGGACCATGAGATAATAACACAGAAATAATTTGAAATTCCTACCCCTAGAGCTAAAATGACACAAAAACACTTTTGTTGGTTTTGTGTTGGTCGTCTTTTGTATTTTGTTCTTCTTAGAGTTACACCAGTACGTGTTAGCATGCTGAGCACATGTGTGTTTAAATTCAAATAGGGGGAATAGCCTACATCTTTCATCTTAAAAGAAATGCTGAGTGCCTGCTTTTGTGATTTAAATGCAAAACTCATTTCCATCATTGCCTGAGGCAAAATTACGGCTCACTATTATTACCTAAAATGCATATAAACGAGAACAATAAAATATGAAACAAGATTGTTTTTAGAACGTGCTGGATTATGCTCTGAATTGCACCTCATTTCAATTTAGCCATGGCGCTGTCAGACGTGCAGTTAATGAAACTGGAAACGTGGGTGGAATGCGGGAAAGCAAGGAGCGTATTCACGGGGAAGACACAAGAAATGCGCTGGGTACATGGGCAGAAAAAAGGCACCTGTGAGAGGCTGATAGTTTTAACAACATGACATCACCCTAAACCAAATTCCATGTGACTTCATAGTTTGGAGCACCTGAGATCACATGATTAGGAATAGGCTAATTGATTTCTTTGTACTTTTATGAGGATAGTTGTAGTGATTTAGTCTTTATGCTGTGATATCATAAGTAGTATTTTCATCATTATCACCATCATCATCATACTAAATTACTTTGCAATGTAATTTGCCACATAATACAAATGCAATTCCACAATAGAGGTATAATATGTACAAAATATAAACAACTAAATAAGAGAACAATGAGAGTGTTTGAATACATGAGAAGATTTATGATTCTCTGCTTTTAATGCATTCCATGACCTTGGCAAAATCTTTACCATGCTCCCCATAAAAAGCTGTTCTCATGTTGCGGAATAAATCAATGTAAACTAACGTAAAAAAGTGGATCAACAGCAAACTAAAATGCTATTTCACACTTTGGGTTTTTTTTTCCCCCACCTGCATGGAAAAAATAGAGCAGGTGATTTTATTGGGTCAACAGAAGTCTCTCTTTGTGTGTACATGGCTTTGAGCTAAATGATACCCAGTGTCAACGTCAGCAGTTCACTCATGGTTTTCCTCCAGATGTCTTACCTAAATGACCAATCGCTCCTTCTATTGGACAAAATTCAAGAAGCAGTCCACCAAAGAATCTTCAGTTGCTGGTCTTACAGTCCAAGGAGCCCAATGGTAAAACTAAGGAGCCCAACGGTAAAACTGAAACTACCATCCAGAAATATTGCAGAAATATTATCTCTTGCACAGGTTTAAGGCAATGTGCTACTTGACAGAGAGAACCATGAAAAAGCCATATGTTGTATACCAGTCCATTAGGATGTCAATGTCTTTTAGCATAAAAATAAATTAAGGATACCTTGCAGCGGCCAAATTAACAATGGTTCTCATTTTGTTCGTACCCATTTCTTAACATGAGTAGTGTGCTTAAAATGGCTTACAGATGCTCTCAATATTTTCAGATTAGTGAGCTCTAAAGCTCTGTTGGAGCTTCTAACAGATCTCAAACAGAGAGCATTTGTAGGGAAATGAAGAACATTATGCTGGCAATGTGAGATATTGGCACCTAGATGTTTGAACTCTGCAGTAAGGAAATGCAAGGGGTCCAGAACCAACGCTATGGCTCCTACCCACATTTTATAGCCTAAAGGAGTTAACACGAGCCTGTGTCATTATGCACATCCAGAGTCCGTATATCATACCTGACATTTACCCTGCTGAACTGTGGTGCAATAAAGAGACACCTGGCGTTTGGTGCAGATTTATGGTAGATACAGTCTTGCATTTCAAAATCCATAGAGTGATGTCACATTCTACCACTCAGTTGTTTGCATTTCCCCACTAGAGTTGCCGTATCCTTTTGATTACATAATCTTATTGCAATGGAAGGTTATTCTATGGATATTGTGGGATTTTAGCAATGCTAATTGAGCAGATGCTTCATAAAATGAGAATTTCTCATCTTTATTGGACTTTCAGTGTCTACCGCGCATTATTCAAAGTAAATACCCTTAAAATGCATCCCACAGAACATACCTAACAATGAAGGAGCGCATAAAATAGAGATGACCTTTTGCTAATATTAAGTAATTTATGGAATCATAGCAGGTGGACCATTGAAACTATTTGTTGGGGATCAGTAATAGTAAATTTTTGATCAACAGAGGGATAAAGAAACAACACAATGTTCATAAATGCAGTATTATAAATACAGGATATGCATAAAATTCATACATACATGTAACAAAAATCCAAGCCAAATGCAGTTATAATTGATACTACTGTATGAAAAACAGGAGCTGAAAGGGCAGGCGTTTGTTACTTGCTAACCCCTCACAGTTGTCATCTTCCTTAAATAGCATGGAAATATTTTTTCAGTCACATTTTAAGGCCCTATTCATATTTTTAGAAAACATGTCATATATAACATGTCATGCTGGTGTACTGCTTTAGAAAGTGACTAAATATTGTTATTATTGTGAACTTAAAACTTGACAACAGTTCAAATCGTTGAAAACAGCTCTGAACACACCAAAAGTACTTTTAAGCAATGATTTATGATGATGAAAACAATGATTACCTCAATGAAATCTTTCCTAAACTGGAAGGTCATTTCCTGTTTACAACCTTCTCAATTTCAACTGTTTGTGAAATATATAAAAGAAAAGGAATTAAGTCGTAATTAATTGTTTGCACTGCATGTATTTTTAACAGTGAAGAGAGGTCCTTTAAATAGTTTGTCTTTTTTGTTTTCCCTTTAAATGATGAGGTTTGATCAGAAATAGCCCTTTTTGATTTATAGTATGTGGAATGACGGTGGGACTCCACAGTGCCAGTTAGAAAAATGATCCAGTGTGCCAGGAAGAGCTGGAAGGTTGTGATGTCACAGCTTCCAGAAAAATACTGAGACCTCCTTTAAAGGAGGGTATGTGGTGCGGGTAGGTTTACGAGAACAGCACACTAAACACACCCTAGTGTTCTGTGGATGGTGAAGACAGACCTCTGCTTGGCATTTTCTCTCCCTGGAGGACTCCAGCAAACCTCTCTGGGACAGAGGACAAGTCAGTGTGAGCCTGGCCGCACAGCCTTGAGTTCAGCTCTGAAGCCGCAAGCCCAGGAGACGTTGTCCAAAATGTCACACTTCATCGTTCTGGAGTTGAATAGAAGGTGCTAAAACCAGTCAGCTTAATCAGAAATGTCAGACGTAGAGATTATGACCCATGATAGTGAGGAAAAAGGATTCTCTGTTTGATGGTCTAGGGAGATGAAATGATAAAGTAATTCATGGGATGACTGTGACATTTCACTCACCCCTCTTTCATACATTCACTTCAATCTTGCATGCCAACAGACTTCAGTTTTTTAGCATCATTTTGGATTTTTTCAATGCTGGAATATGAAAGTAATTGATAGAATCTAATCAAAAAGTGTGTTCAAGATGACACCTGAGAAGTATTGCCCGTTGGATAAAGGCTTTAAGTAAAATGAAGTTATTTTACATTACATTTAATTTTGCCATGAATCAGCAAACTTCCGTTTTAAAGAATGTCAAAAATGTACTTCCCATGAAACACAGCACTATCTTCTGTGTTTCAGAAGCTTAGTTGCTTGTGGTTGTTCACTACATATGCCATGTAGAACATACAATTTAGCATACCATGAGTTTCAAAGCTGTGTACATGGTAAGACCATGAGAACATATACCACTCCCATGAGACGGCTGAAAAACCAGAGAGGAATACCAGAAACGGTTGAAGTGTGGCAAATGCATTGTCTATACTGTGCATTAGGGGTAATATTTTCATATGGGAAAGCTGTTCAGTGTCACTGAAACATGTGTCATCCTAGCATGTCATCTGATGTTTATGCTCTATTTCCATGGAAACTGAGAATCCCTTAGAAGAGCAGGTGGTATGACAGTTCCTCTGACACTAATAGGGTTTTTACTCTTGCCTGGATTCAGCTACACCCTCAGTGTGGGTTGGCTTTTTGTATACTTCACACTACCGTGACTAGGACTGATCTCTGCTAACAACCAAAAATAAGCTTTTTTCTCTTGGGAGAGTTTTCTGTAAGCTGTTAGGGTCTGCAGTAGAACTGCAGCAAAATGCAATGAGAGCAATGGAGTAAAAATAGATAAAATGCAACAGAACGAGTGCAAACCTGCAAATACACATGGAAGATGAATTGCAAGAACATGATGGTTTAATTAATCCAGGCACGAACATCTACCATTAGAATCAATGGAAGCACAATATGTGGGGAGATTAACCGGACAGCATAAAATGAACAGCTGGTGGTTTTGTCTGTCCTGGACGCTAAGTGCCTTATAACTGGTGATTTTGTCTGTCCTGGGTGCTAAGTGCTTTATAACCACGTTGTCACCGTCAATGACCAGTGGTTGCTGTATGGCCCCTAAATGGATGTGGAGTCCTCAGTGGGTGACACAAAGTGCGACTGCCTTATTTCAAAACTGCATGGTGTGTTTTTGCCCCGGCTTCCCCGATTCTGCTATTTTCCAGTCACAGTATGTGTCAGGTTAACTCACAGTTAACTCACACTTGCACTAGGTTTTAGCAGAACAAAATAATGCAGCACATTGACATGTATCACTCAATGTAGTTCTTACTAAATGCATTTCCTACTAAAACTGATTGCTTTATAGTGGTTTGTTTACTAAAAGACCACAGACAGTACATTTTGTTTTGCAGAGGATGCAGACTGTCACACAGTTAAATCTATATCCATACACTGCCATTGTTTTTGAAGAGAGGAAACGGCAGCCTCTTCCTTGGTTTGATTAATGGGACCGTTTGAAGATTCGGCTTTTCTTAAACATTTGCATAAAGACTTATGTAGAGAAAAAAGAGAAACGCCGATGAGTAAAAGCAGCTCCAGATGGTTTCACATGACACAAAAGACCGAGAGAAGATATATGCCGCATATGACGCTCAAGGAAAGACACATCCATGTAGAAAAGGATGTGAGATGAAAACAGCTTTGAGTCGTGGCTGTGAAACCACAAGGAGAAATGCGCCAGGTCTACGTCTTCCTTTGCAGTCATAGCCCTGCTATACTCTCAGTCGATGGTAATTGGCTGCTCAACAGATTTCCATGGAAAAGCTTGTCATGGTCGTGATTCTTTTATAAGGGGGGTCTTGTGCTATTAGGCACAAAGCAGATCGGAGGAAAAGCAGGCCGCCTGCCGTGACAGTTCGTCTTCGTCATCCCTGGCTATTAAAGGCATACACAGAGCACAAGGCTGGCTAACAGAACGCCGGGCCATGGTGATTGAGTGCCGTTTGCGTCTAATGACTATTGGGTGGGGGGTGAGGGGCCGGGGGGTTGGGGTGGAGGGTTGGGGGGTCTCTGACTGATGATGGGCTTTAAGTTCGCACAATGACTCCAGAACCCACTGAGAGGAAAAATGACAACACTGATCAGCAAGAAGAGTGGTCTTTTCCCAGCGCAGCGGATACACTGGGCCCGCCTCACAGCAGTAAAACTTGAGCATTTGCAAATAATGACCTCCTCACTTCCAGGTACTGTGTTAAGAGAGGCGTTTCACACCGTGCGTTTCTGACCGCTGGCAGATGTTTCAAATACAGCTTGCGAGACCAGAGAGAACTGAAGAGCCACAGCACACAAGAATAACAGCATGCTCCACAGCTGGGAGGCTGCACATTTGTCATGTTGGCTTCTGTATTAAAAAAAAATAAACACAAAACATGGCTTAAACATGCAGAGAAAGCTGAAGAAACAGAATGGGAATTGTTAAATGACTGCAATGATTATGATAATTTAATTCTTTTTAAAAGTTTGTAAGAAAACATTCTTCAGAGACAGGACAGCTGGTATGTGCAGAGCAAGGGAAAGTAATGGTCAAGCTGGTTTCTGTTAGAGTCTTCCTGCTGAACTGTGACCACAGCAGCCTTTGTATTTCACTGTACTGCTGTGTTTCTGAATGCAAGACAAGATAAAACACATATTTCCATCCACCAGTTGAATCAGGATCTCCACTGCCCCCTATGGTCAGTTGCATACACTGCACCACCGCACTTGCCAATTTCCCAATAGGGTGTAAGGAAAAAAAAAAACTCTTTGTCATTCTGACAGGGACAGACATAGGGAAGAACCACCCTGAAGTAAATAAGGGAACAGATGGGAAGATGGGAACATCAAGGCCTGTGTGAAATGCCCTGGTTGTGTGCTCATATGTTTCTCCATCACTGCAATTCCACTTGTGTCATGCTCCTTTTACCTTCACAATATTCATTCTCGCTGTGGCCAGTTTTGCTGACAAGTCAATGAAACGACATTATAAAATGGCCCTCTAAGCAGAAATGGCTGGTGATGCATGTTTCCAATATGTAGTAATACTCCTTTATTGGAATTGATCTACCTTAGGTCATGGTCTTTAAATCATTTAAATACAATGAGCTGCCAGATATTTGGAGAGCTCAAAGTTGTTTGCACACCTGCATATATATGCCTATATTCTGCTGTGCATATCTTTTGGCTGCTAGCTGAAGAGAGTCTACTGGTGCAAACAGCATGATTGAAGCTCTTCTCAGGGAATATAAATATCACCAAAATGAGTTCTCTTCATTTAGGTTTCTGACCTGTCTTTTCTGCCTGAACACAACTAATTACATGCACAGAGATGAAAAAAACAGCACTGTTTTCTGAGAGGGCGAGGGATCAGAGCGATGTCCCTTTAAGTTTCACAGAAACACCACTCTCTTTCTCCTGTTATTTCAGTTACATAAAAGCTTTAAAGCAATCCCCAGGAGCCAGATATAATCTGCTTTACAACTCCTTCCTTGGTTTATGGAGATACAACTGGCATTTTTTGTCTGAAAAAAAAATCCCATCAATACATCTGAACCCAACGATGTGTTTTAACAGCGCATTTTTTTAACGTTGGCCCATTCTTTCAGTCGAAACAAGGAACAAATCACCCTTTCATGTGAGTGACAGTCCGGTGTTTTTTTATGTGCAGCACTTAAGTGAAGTAGCAGTGGTGGGACAGGAAATTTATTGAACTTTTTTTGCTCCCCCGTTAGCAGCGGGTCCTTGTTGAAGTCCCAGAGGAGCATGACATGGTGCCCTCACTCTCTTCATTCTTACCAGGCCTGGCAGTTCTGAACTTGATGGGCGGGGCCGGCAGAACGCCACGCCACCCCCACCCCACCAGACCCTCCTGGGAGAATCTGGACAGCTGATGACCCGTTTTATCTCAGCACCCGGTCCGGCTTTCATCGCTAATTGTCTTTGGGTGCAATCTATTACGCCTTGTCCGTCGCAGTCTTTAATCAAACGACAGCAGCAGTGCTGTTCACATGCCCTGATCCACGGGTCCGGCCCACTGTGCGCCATCTGATTTATTCAGCTCATTTCCTCCTGTTGTTTTCCTTTCATTATTTTTCATCCTCATTGTTGCTATTGGTGACCAACAAGAGGAAGATTCTGTAGGAGCCAGCATGCAAGGGGGTTTGCAAACAGTTAAATTGTGCAAGCAGGTTTGATTCCTTTAAACTTCTTTGATGCAACAGAGAGCAGACAAGAGTTTGGATGAATTCTTTAAAGTTCATTTCAACTCACATCCTGCTGAATTAACATTGGTCATTTTTCTGTGTGCCAAGGTAGAACTAAAATACATATAATATGCAAGACGTATTGCCAGATCTGTTTCATAAACATTAAAAAAACAACTTCCCATCAAAAGGCACCTCCACATCTGTATTTACAATACAGGATGTTTGGCACTGCTGAGATGGATGAATGTCATAAATAATCACTGCTATTAAAAGTGCAAAGGATTTTTAATTAAAATGATGAATTGCGCCACATAGCAGCAGTATCTCAACTCAGCGAGTAACAGAAATGAAACTACCAGCTGGTGTGGAACAACTAAAAGGGAAGGGGAATTAATAATCACATGATTCATCCACAACACAATCATTTGCTTCTACATATTTCACCACCTTAAATTTCTACTGCAACTTACAAATGGTGCATCACATTTACTCTAAATTGCGTGTTTATAAAAGATTAATAACACTGTTGTGTGCACCACACAGTGTATACACATCACGTTAAATGAACATCTTAGCATTATTTATAGTTTTCCATTGTTTTACTCTCATTCATTTTAGCAGTGTGGCAGCCTTAATCCATGAGTTAAGCCTCAAGCTAGTTTTAATTGCAAGCCGAATGAAAAAAGGATCTTTCTTGAGCTTTAACGTTTCCAATGGAACCCAATCACAGCGAGAACACAATGCCCACCTTGGGCAAAGAGGGAGGAAGACTTTTCAGGAAATGAATCTAATTTCAATGAAAAATTAAACACAGCTCAACTGAAAGAAGGTTTTTGAAAAAGCCATCAATAGGTTGGAAGACATCTGACATTTTCAATTAACTGAGGCTTTGCAATAATCTCATGTCCGCAGCGATCCTGGGCTAGAGGCCTCGCAACAACCTGCGGATTGATGGCAAACTGGAAGTTGGTGATTGTGTAAGTGCAGTGTTTCAGTTATCATGCTCAAGGGGAAAGTGTCCATTTAAACAGCAGCTTTAGACAAGTGGAAAGCAGACTGTGTGGAAAAACAACGCTACCTCTCCGTCTAACAGAAGCAGTCTACCAGAATTACAGAAAGAGCTTTGCCTGTATTAATGATTGTTTCTTCTAACATGAACCACTATTTTCCCATGCATAAAAGGGAGAGAGGCATTTCAGATGAACACTACTGTAATTGTAATTAATACAACTGTATATATATGTCTTTCTTTAATTAATACAACTGTATTTTGTCTTTTTCAGAAATAAAGGGTTTAAATATACCTCTGGAAAGTTCCATGCAGATTAATGAATACTGCTGCCAACGTTTTTACGTTACCTGGTAAAGTCTAACACATCCCTTGACACCACAGTAAATAACCTCCATGACGTCTGCTCCACTGTTATGGGTGAGAATGCCATCATATTCTTACAGCAGCTGTGGACCAGGAGCACAGAGCTGGTTTACCCACAAACAGCCATGTGGGCAGCCTCTATTCTTGGTTGGCTGTAATCCGTGTCCAGTTGTGGGCTGTTGGCTCCGCGTCTAATTGCAGACAGCACAGTATTCCATGACCTCAGCGGAATCCACTTCCCACGCCCCCTTGCGTGATGGCTTGGGGACCTCCTGTGCCGGGACTAGACAGTGGAGGTGTGAACCAGCAGCACTTGGCCACTTCTACTGCCTCAGCGGAACTCAAGGCTTCTGTGGGTGTTAACACATACACTCACTGCCTGGGAAACACCCAAACAAAGGTGGAAAGCCTCCATATGATCATATAGTGTTTTACAAAAAAAATAGTGCTGCTATAAAAAATACGACAGACACACGAGCACCTCGCATGACATTTATTTCGGAAGGCAGAACATTTATTTTAAACCGTTTCATTGGCAGATGTCTGAAATGGCACAATGTTCCATTACACCACAGCCATTCAGTTTAGTTTAGTTTTTCCTCTGTACAGTGCTGAGGTCTCTCGTGGATCTACTACCTCCAGACCCTATTAGTCTGAGACTCACTGATTGAACGCACACATACAGAACACTCAGCCCCACCGCCCCACACAGACGCGCACGCATGCACGCACGCACGCACACACACACACACACACACACACACACACAAGAAAATCAACAAGAAAAATGCTTGGTGGAGCAATCAAACAAATGTATTTCTATGCCTAATCTTTTTATTTAAAGCATTTATGAAATATTCTTATCAGAAAAAATACAAAAATACACCACACTAAACATCTTGTGAGACTCTGAAATGGTCATGTAGTTAAATAGTAAAAGAATTTTGCAGTGCTTCAATTATTATTTAAATGCTACTGCTTGGACAGACCGTTGCACAAGAGACAAACATAGCAAAAGATCACTTCTGAAGAGTAGGCAAATATGAACTTTAAAGTTCTGATTATGAGTGTTGGTTTTAATGAGTACCGAGAACGAAAATAATTAAAACCGCAATAAAAATACAGGAACTGACTGCCATGGAAACACAACATTAAAAAGTCCAGAGTTCAAGGGGGAAAAAAAGATGAAAAGCACTTTTATGCTTGAATTTGGGCCAGGCTTTTCACAGTGTACATAAGTAAAGCATAGCTTTTGATGTTGGGTAAGAGATTTCTTCAAATCTCTAAAAAGGGTCATCTCCTTAGCATGCGCTTGCAGTGCTTAGAAAGACCACTTAATTGAGATTCAGTTCTTCCAAATACACAGCTCATCACTACACATGCACTGCAAAGCATAAAAAAGGATTTCAAATGGTAAATGCCATTGGGGTTTTTCAGCAAAACATCTCTTCCTCTGGGAAAGTTAATCATACACTCAATATGACCCCCGAGACAGATATTCAGGGCTTTTAAAAACTCATGTATTTTAATGCATAAATAATGGATTGAAATGTTTTTTTTTTTCATTAGGTCAAATCCAATACTATGCTACTAAAGCAGATACTTTCTGTAATGGCTGCTTAACTGATAAATAAAAATAGCCTTTTAGACAATGTTGCCAAATTGAATACATTTTTGAAAACTTCCGAGAAAAACGAGTTCAGCACAAGCTGCATTAGTTTTCATGGCTGTGGCCAAGGTGCATTTAGAATTTTCTGTTCATGACAGTATCAGGAGCTCACAAGGTCTGCCTGAGGTGTGTCTTTTCAAAACCCGACGGGGCAGGGTTACTGCTACTTTGTGAAGTGTGTGAAAGGAGAGCCAAAAGGACTCCATCAGCATGCTTGGGATTTATCCCAGTTCTCCACGCTCTAAAAGACCATCCGAAGATTAGTCCAGTATCCCTGAGGGTCGTGGGTAGGGGGCCACAAACTGAGCCTCTGCTGCTCCACTCAGTACAAACACAACCAAAACTGCCAATCACAACACACTAGTCCAATCAAATGGCCTTCTTCAGACTGCCAGAGATCTTCCCTGCCCACTGAGGGGGGTGTTTTGCAAAGCTAATGCGTGGCTCTGTGTGTGCTTCACTTCTCATCTTTACCTTACATTCCCTTGGTCTTCACTGGGAGCAATCAAAGCCTTCAGGACAAACAGTCCCAGGGCTGGTCTGTAAGATAAGTGAGCAATGACTTTTTTCTGAGTGAGCGATCTCTGTACGGTAAGCCCTCTGTTGCAGAGCTCAGCCGTAACAGCAGAATGACTGTCATGTGAAGGAGATGACATCACCCAAAGCTCGGGGGCCAGGGAGTGCAATCTCAGACTTGGTTTCACTAAAAAGGAGGTCAAAGTTTAACACCAGCACCCTCTGGGCTAAACACTCCCGCTCCAAAGGAATGCCAAACAAGAAAAGTCAGTCATAATTGATCGGTCATACAGCCCATTTACCACTGATCATATCCCTGTCAACTGACAGCCGCACAGTGGTATTGAGTTAGGAGCACCTTACTGGTGTGCTGATGTGTAGCCAAAGCACCCTCCAGGAGCACAGTGCAACTGTCCCTGTGTGAAGAATTAATCCCCTGACTTCTTCTCTGTCACTTCAGGCAGCAGTTCCTACTGTACTGTTGAATGTGTGTACTTTGAGTCTGTCTTGACAAACTCAGGTTCCTGCTGCTTCTCTGGACATGTTAGGGGGATTTTCCTGCTGGCCTGTAACTTTCAATTCAATTTCAATTCAGTTTATTTATATAGTGCTTTTTACAACATGAGTTGTCACAAAGCGGCTTTACATCGGTAACTGCTGTGTCACTGTGTTTGCACTGTCAATGGTAATCAGTGCGGGCTCCAATGTGGCTCTAGGTGATGTCAGTTCTTCGTTCCAGTCACCTTGCATTGGTATTTACACAAAGTCTCCATTGTACAGGGGGAATTCCACTGCAGGGCTTGTTGCACGTCCTTTCCTCATTAATTAAGAAAGCAGATGACACAGAGGGAATATATGGAACAGAGGGAACTATCAGGAGTTTTCCCTCCGCTTATCGCCACTAACTGTCCTACAGTGCCTTGACTGTGCTAGGAGCACAAAAAACTATAAAACAATTATTTATCATTTTTTGTTATAAAATATTCTAAAGAAACTTTCTCCAGTGTATGAAATCATTCTGCACACTGCTCAATGAGGCAAATAAAAAGAAAAGAGCCCAGGCCAACAGGGTAATTTATGCTCGAAACCTTGAAAGAAAAAATTCATTGTGTTCCAGCAAAGTCTGAACAGAAGTGATAGTATTGGCCCGAGGATGATTCCGGCACAGAGTAATGCCATCCTCTGTCCGTATGTCAGCAGGCAGATTACACCTGGCCTCTCCGCGGCCGTCCTTTACCGCCAACCGACACAATCAGTGTTCCTGTTGAACTGCAATTCATCTGCTGGGAAGAGGGCCACGGGCTCCAAAGCAGAGGAGCGATCCTTTTGAACCCGGACTCTTTGAGACGTGCGCCTCCGTGCTGCGGCTGAGCAGATTACCAGAGTTCACGGGACTTTTGAATTCGCCAGCGTTTTGGGCCCCCGACTTGATTGTCTGCGTGCTGTTTGATGTGTCATTTACACAGGATTAGCCTGCTGCTTCACAGCTTTGGGGTAATTTGCTGAAAGACACTTTATAGGACTGATTTATATAGTTTTGGAACGTATATATAAAAAGGTATGAAATGCGTTTGACTCTTCCTCTACTGGAGAGGTCAAAGCCACAGCAAACTGTAAAGATGGCTGGCTGGGTGCTTTATATTCAGTAAACAATACAGTGTTTTGAATATTAAACTGTCTCACATATCAGTAGGCGCTGCAAATACAGCGTCTACGTTAGACAGGGCTCTTACAAATACCGCTGAAGGTGCAGGCCACCAACAGATAAAAATGGGCATGTTTTGCATAAAAATATAACACAAACAAAAGGCACAGGGCTGTCCATTAACTATCAACAATCACTTTGGCTGCGCCCCAAACGTCCCCTTACACCCTCATTCACCAACTGCCCCCACCCACTATATCAAGTGTGTCCCAGTTCCTTGGGAGGCCAGGGGAGGGGGCTTGTTGCTAGGTGCTGGCTTCACAGCGAGGGGACGAAGCCAATGACCCATGGCTGTTTGTGCTATAGGTGGAGGCAGGTCAAACCGCTAATTCAGCTTAAACGTGTGGAAAAATCCAAGCACACACTTGACTATTACTATTACTGTAATAAATCATACACTAATTTTACCATATAGGTATGCACTGACTCATCATCCAAGCATAATCTTCTGCATAAATATGTCTTCTTATGGATGTAAAGTAGTTACATGGCTGGGCTAGCATGCTGTCCACAGAAGCACCAGCTGGCTAGCTGCCTATATGTTAAGCGGAATAGCTACATAATGATTAGCTGTCAAGTTAAAAAAAAATCTACACCTACCTAGCTACAACAACCTAGTCTAAATTGGTAATAGCTAGTTAACTTTTAATAAAGACCTATAAAGACCTAAATACCTGTTATAACTAACTAATTAACCAGCCAGCTCATTATGCCAGTAGAAAAGCAACAGTCACAGCTTTGCTTGTTAGCAATGTAGTGACCAGGTGTTGGTATACAGGCCAATGATTGTCCATTATTGACTGCTCAGTTGAAAATTTTTCTCTTTTAAAATTCCTTCAGGGATCAACAACCAAAAATGTGAGCTTGCTGAACAATTCTGCCATAGAATGCCATTATTGCTAGAAGTGGAGTTAGGAGGAGGGGTCCCAAAGTACATTTTTTAAACCTCCTGCCACCCCCCAATGACCCATTTAGTGATGTAAGAAATTGTTCAGATTGAGATGGCCTCCATTGAAGGGAATAGGAAAGAAGTTTGGTGGTTTGGGGCAAAGCACTAGTACAGTTTATAGTATCAGTATACAGTATATAATGTTAATTCAGACAGGAATTTCAGTGTTTCAACTTGAACTGAAGGAAAAATAATGCTGTACATTTTAGAATATGCATTTCTATACATACAGGCAGATGTACTTGTGATTTCACTATTTGAGAACATTGTATCCATATATAGATTTTGTACTTTCCCATTTAATAAAATGACACAAGCACCACCACAGCCAAGACAGTGGGGTCATTTATACCCTCAAACTGCCACAGGACACCAGACAAAACAAGGTACAACACCTGGCGCAGGGCAGGTGTAAAAGTTTACTGCCATGCGGTGCAGCAAATAAGGGAGCGGAACATTCCGGAACTGTACGGTGCGGCGCTCTGAAACTCTGCAGCCCCTCCTGAGAAGCAGCTGTTATCTCCCCAGTTGGCGGCAGCGGCGGACGTGTAAATGCCGCCCATGGCTGGGCGCAGCGGGCTCTGACAGAGGCAACAAGGTGAGAAGAGCAGAGCTGCGAGAGAGAGAGAGAGAGAGAGAGAGAGGGAGAGGGAGAGAGAGAGGGAGAGAGAGAGAGAGAGCCATGCACATTCAGATCAGTGATGTGGCATCCGTCCCCGTCACTGACACTGACACTGTGTCTCTCCTGCTCCCTTGAGGCCCGGCTCCGGAGGAGAGAGTGATGTGTTGCCAAGCTCTCACTGGAAACCTGCTGCAATTATGCCACAACTGTCCACTTCCATTAATCTTACTCCTGTGTAGTGAGTTGTGCTCTCAGTGGTGTAGGTGAGGGTTTTTTATACTTGTTTTTTGCAGCAATTCAAATACTTTACCCAAGGGTACAACAGCAGTGCCTCAGCTGCAACATGCAGCAACATGAAATGAGTGTGTCCCATACAGCTGAGCTGCCCAAGCTCAATGGACTTCATACTTTGCACTGAAAATTGTGTTCCTTCCATTGTGGAATTAAAAGTTTTGAAATTTCTGTACAGCATCCAAACTTAGCACTGGTTTAGGTGAACCAGGCAGGAGCAAAGTGTATCATTTCCATAGTGATAAATAGTTTCTGCTTCTACCTTGACAGCTCTGATTGGTTTTAGTTCATTAAATTTAGACATTTCTGCACCACTGTGCCAGGCACACACACACACACAAAGAAAAGCTAAAACAAGAAAAAAAGGCAAAGGTTATCTGATAATTAATGCTTCAGTTTGAGATTTCAAAGAATAATGCCCTGTCTGGAATTAATTTGTCTCTGAAGTTGGACTGTGCAGGTAGCAGATTTTGTGCTATTGAGTAAAGTAATGTCATTCCATGTGTGTCACCTGCATCTGTTTACAGATCTGCCCCCACAACCCAACCCCAATCCAAGTGTCTTAACTTGTGGATTACATATTAACCATTTAAGCCGATGGCTATCTCATACAATGATTCAGGCTCAGTATAAAACTCCACCTTTAATTTGAACCTGCATGTTCGGTTCCCTAAGCATGCTGCAGTCCAAAGCAGAAGGGCAGAAGATGAAGTATTTCAGTGTGTTACATCAGCACTCTTTATAGTTTATCCATGGTGTGATGGCGTGCCAATTCACTGCCTTTCTAAATCTCATAGAGGCTGGTAAAGACAAGGCTAATAACTGCTGACAACTGACTACCTTTAATCCAGTGAGAGACTGATCCTGAGTTAGATAACACGCTGCAAGCTGATAAGCAGATGACAGCAATACATAAGGCCCCTGTATCTGTGTATTAAACGGTAGGACGGGAGCGAATAAACCGAAAGGACAACTGGAAACATACGAAAACAACAGGCATAAAGAAATGAGCTTTTAAGTCTGAGCTCATTTTTCAGCTTTCGTTACAACACAGTCCCAAGCTGTGGCACCAGCTCTAGCCTCCAGCTCCCTGAGAACGGGCGAAACACTCCCTTTGATCTGAGACACACTTCTGAGTAACCAAGCAACACACGCACAGAAACCACAACACCGCTGACTCGAACAATGCTCGACAATGATTGTCAGCTGATGTTTTGTTTTCAAAGTCCTTTTACCGATTACATCATAGGCATCACCTTCCTTTCCTGAGGGCAAGTGGGTTCAGCTCCATTGTGCGGGCCGCAGTTTGCCTCATTGTGTTCATTCTCCTTTCTACTGTATTGTCAATCTGTATATAAAAAAAGACATAAATAAAAATAAAGAGCAAAAGCTTTGCTTCTCTTGTTCTCCTATCTGAAAGAATATCCCAGTGTTAGACGGAGAGATAGCACTTTCTTTGGGAGATTCTCAGGGAAACTTGTACGTTTATAATGAATTGGTGGCAATGAATTCACGGTGAGAATAAAGCGGCAGGGCAAGTGATGTGGTTTTGGTTCAGGTTACCGTTTTCTCAGAGGCACAGTGCCACTGCCCTCCAGCATCCCGGGGGGCCCCCTCTGGCTGTCCCCCCCTCTCTCATTTTAAATATTTGGTTAATTAGTGAGGCATTTCACGAACAGCGCAATTTATCACGCAAGAAAAAAGGCAACACAAAGAAATCTATACACTTTATTACAAAATGTATTATTGTGCTCATTTCCCACATGTAACTAACATTGTCCTTGTCCTTTTGACTACTGTTATTTGCTAAAAACTATTTCTGAGGAGTCTAAAAGAAATAAAATTTAGTCAGTTGGCTTTTTGTGAAGAAACATCGATCGCCTTTCCTGATTACTCGTCGCTCTCCACTGTTGCACACTATTTACACATTCCTAATTTCAAATGATCGTTTATTTACAAGTCACTGCTAGGAAAAGGCCTGACAAGCGTTCCTACTTGTGATACCACAAACCCCCGCTGTACTCTCCCCTTAATGAACGCAACACATTATTTACTTGTGGCTCTTGAATCTGCAGAGACTGGTAGCCTTGCATAATAAAAATACACCTAAGTGCAAGGCTTGTTAGCTCTAAAGGCAGCATTTATTTATGGTATTCTCAGGAATTTGCTTATCCATTTTCTCTTACAGAGTGCTAAAAGAAGATGACAGCTCTCTCTGTCATGTAACATGTAAGACCTACATACAGAGATCCAGGGCTGGGGCCCTGTCCAGCCAAAACATGCTACTGCATGTGTTCATTGCATGTTTCTGTCTGTAGTTTACATTTGTGATGAGTTAGATATAACACAGCTTGCAATGTCCGTGACATTTGAACACCATCACACGTTACTGACACCATCTTCACTGACACATTTTATTTACATTACTGTTGTTTTTTTTCTGGAATGTTCTGAGTGCAGCCCTTGTGTCCTTCACAGACCCCCCCAGGGGTTCCCTGACAGCTGGCTGGGAAGCCCTGATGTAGGGAACAGGCTGGGCTGTGTGTTTGCGCTATATAAGTTCTCTCTGTTATTGTAACCTTGGCATAGTTTGCGTCGCTGGATTCTAAGCTGTCTCCTTTTCTTTTTCTCTCCTCACCAGTCCTGCCAGGTGTGGGCTCGTTCAGCCTGCCGGAGGACACAACAGCCCAAAATCTGGGCCGCTTTCCTCTCCCTCCGCTGCGCGGAAACAGGCCAGAGCAATAGAGAGGGGAATTAGAGACATTAATCAGGCACTGAGTAAACTACCAAAAAGTGTCATGGACTTCTCTGTCACAGGGAAGATCTCACTTTCTAGAATGAAAATCTGTATCAGTCACCCAAATGAGGCAAAAGTCCAAATGAAAAAAAAACTGTAACTGACATGTAGCAATGGCTGCTCTCCTGTGACAAATCATTAATGAGAATATTGTAATTTTTCTGTGTCATTATTATTGATGGTTTCCACAGGTTCCACAGGTAATACAGTGAATTTTCCCAGCAGTCCTTGAGGACGTTTCCATAGTGACAGTCAACACAGCCCGGTTTGAAGAACTGAGCCTCTCTGGCGAACTTTGAGAGATCATAGTCTTGTTGAGTCTGCGGCTCACAGATATATCCTGTAAGGGGATCAAGAAGAGTGAAATAGATAGAGAGCAAAAGGTGCTGGCCAGCCTGGTGTCGGTGCGTGTTCGAGGGAGAGGGTGGGGGGTATCCCTGACCTGACCTAACACTGATGAGTGACAGAATGTGTATGTGAGGAGGTCTGAATGACAAACATGGCAATGGGTCTCAGGTCTAGAAAGTTCTTATTTTTCAGATAGGAGCACAGTATTTCTGCACAGACATGACTGACCAGGCCATGATTGACCAGGCCAGGCCTTTCTTTGGTAGAGCAATGTATAACAGTATTCCAAAAATAAGTCACTAAGGAGCAAATGAAAATAAATTAAAATATATGCATACATACATGTGAATTGGTGATTGTTTGTCATTGAGTAGCAATTAGCTGTTTATATTGCAAATGCATACAGCAGAGACAGGAAAAAGTAATGGTAGGAAGAGACAGAGCACAGGTTCCTTGTATTTCTCATAATTGTGTTTCCCTCAGTCCAGATACAGATAATGGGGTGGTCTTATTTATAGGTGCGTGCAGATCAGAAGACATGTATATTGTTATACAAACAGATCCAAGTGTTCCTCATAAAATTCAGCAAGACATGACACAAAGAATGGATACATTATATTATATAAAGGGCGATGTTGCCCATTTCAAACCATTACTGAGGGAAAAAGATATACAAGTATGCCCGCAATGGAGGTCTCCCTGGCAGGGGAATGTGGAACAGGGAACAAGAAAATGGTTTACAGGATAATAAAATTCCCATTAGCTCTGCTATGTAGCCTGACCCAAGGACAATCACAGCGCCACTGTGATTCATGAAAGTCTTCCATTGAAAGCTGGCTTAGGAGAAGTGACATCATTCGGTTTACAGTTTCAGTAAAGCAGGACCACCTTTTTCTCATGACACAAAGTCATCCCCTTCCCAGCAGCCATTTGAGCTGGGGTGTGAAGACACTGTGCTTGCAGGGTGCTCTATCTGAAAGACTGGCTCTGTACAAAGTGACGGTCCCTGTGTGACTGAGGGGAGTTTAAGGAAGCATGGAGGTAACTGTTCCGCTGGGGTGCTGCATTTACCTTATTGCAATGGAATACCTGACTCTGAAACTTGTCGTAAAATGCCTTCCAGTGTTTAAAATGTTGGCAATGTTTTACATGCCTGCGTCTGGTAACACAATCCATATTGTGTTTCTACTGAGGAAGTGTACAGAGTGCCTGTTTGAGTACACTTCCTTAAGTGACATAATATTAGCGCTAAATCTGACATAGTACTATTCTGAGTATTCGTCGGTATCATTTTACTACTCTGAGTGCTGTGATAGACCACTGCCAAACCTCTTCAAATGAAAGACTGATTCCAATTGTAGTGAACAGTTATCTCCACGCATTGGGTTTTCAAGGGATGCTGTAGCCATATATTTTTGAAGAAATATCAATAAAGTTATCCAGTGGTGGTCCAATAATATTTATAATGGTGCTTTCCATTCCAGGACAAGAAGATAAAGAGCGTGTCAAAAAAGATGGTGTGATTGTGCTTGGCTTGTAATCAAGTAGCAGCCAGATTGTAATGAAGTTTGACTGCATTTCTTGCTCAGGACTCTTCCATTCAAAAGCACACATGGTGATGCCTTCTGTTTGGACACAGTCACTTCTGTGAGATTTGGATTGATAACACTTGCTTTACAAATCAGAAGCCAGCATTATCTGATATTTCTGAAAGCCAACAAATGGTTAAAGCAGCCCCTGATATGCCAGATCATATAAAAAGCATTTGAGAAATGTGAGGACACAGAGTCTTATGCATTTTAAGGAAATAACGACACACTGGGGAGCCAGCTTTGTTGGGAAAATTTTTAACTGCCATCCATTCAAACTGATTTATTTGTGTACAGAAATGTGCTTGACGCCTGTGTGTCTTTAAAACCGTCATATCAGGACTCAGCATATCAGCATTGCAGAGACGTCGCAACAGAACCCCTCAGTCACACGGTCATATTCCTCTTCCCAAGCACTGTGAGCCTGCAAAGAGGTATTTGTGAGAAAGGCCTTGTTTATCCCACAAGCCCATTAAAATAAAACTGTGAAAAAAAAGATACAGCAGGGGGACTATAGACCCATTAAACCCAAAAAGCAGAATTAGAGATGTCTACGGTGGGACCTCATCACCTGCTTTTTTCGTTCTACATCTCCGTACCTCCCCTTGGCCTAGTTTAGAGAAAGAGAGTCTTGCCAGGCTGGAATACTAGACAGTCTCACAACGATCAGAAATTCAATCCTTCGCAGAGAGCACATTTTGGTTGGAAATCAAGGTCACATTAATCCCTACCTCTGTCTGCCGCTGCCCAGCCATAATCCAAATCCGTAACCTACCTTTGGCATCACCATAAGCCTAATTCTTCAATAAAGCCCATATACTACAGCTAAACCCACAAGTGTTGGAATGAAAGCCTTTCAACAAACTGAGAAAAGGATCAAATAGACTTCTGTTGTAGGTCTAAAGAGATTTACTTTCGAAATTCTGAATCATTATTTGACTGCGTAACAAGAAGATTTGTCCATACTCAGCTGTAAACAACAAAAAAAGAAAATAAATATCCCACTCATTGCATTTTCATCTCAACTAATATTTTTTCTTCAGATGATACTTCAACGATCTTCATTTTCTTAGAACAAAAAAGTGAAGGTGATAATTCAGAAAGGAAATAGGCAAGCTTGATTCCTTTTCCTTGAGTGCCAATAGCTGGTTGGCAACCTAATATTAGGCAACTAAATTCACAGTTGTCACTGTTAATGACAGCAGCACAAAAGAGGTATGTGACATACCTACAATATTCTGTTTAAAAAGAAATTGAGCAGGACACTAGATGAACACCACTGTATTTTGCATACTCCGAGCGCACACTGAGAGTGGAAATTATACAATTCTTCAACTCATTCCAGCAGTCTCTCTCAGCAGCCAATCACCAAGACAGCTGTCCATCACAGAGCTGGCAAGCTGTCACCATGCCAATTGGCTGCCTGTCTCCAGGGACGGCAGGCTAGCTTTATACAGCGGAGGAGGCGGGCCCACCTGAAAAACATGGCATGTATAATGTGAAACTGCAGTCCTTAAAAATCTGCCGCAACCTATTCCTGACGCACATTTGAATGAGACAGGGGCACTAGTTACTGCTGTCTTATCTTATCTGCATTATTCATTGGCTAAGCAGACATCCGAGGCAAAGCACGCAACTGAAATTTCCAAATGTTATCCATTTATACAGCTTAATGTTTACTGCTGAGGTTCTGATTAAACATGTATTCAAGGGTGCAGTGGCAGCCTCCTACCCAAGTAATTCAGTCAGGCTGGTTATTGGGCCATTTCCCCAGTCGCAGCAATGCGCTGCCCACAAGGCCTGTGTCCTGCTGTTAATCACATGAATGATTGCCTGAGCCCCAAAGCCCCCTTCCCTTCCCCCCTTCTCCTTCTCCCTGCCCTTAGCCTCAGCACTGTCTGAGGCACATGATCAGATTTTTACAGCTCAGAGGACTGAGCCCCTCCTGTGGTACGCTCTCATTTCCACACTGGGGCTTGGGGGTGGGGTGGGGGAGGTGGTGTCTAGGGAGCTGTCGGGACGCTGTGACCACACCACTCTCAAAATACCCTGTGCTGGGGTCTGTGTCTTCTCTTCGGACACCTGGGTCGCACAGCAACGTTAGCGGTCTCGCGCTCCATCTTGCCACGTCTGCTGGTCCGTCACAGCTGTAGCGCCGCAGTCACGTGATAAAGAGATCCTCATCTGTGCCTCCGAGAGAGCGGGTCATTAATTTGCCCCTTTTCTGCATCTCCCTTTCAAATGATCACTTCCGACCTACATACACTCGTCTTACTGTGGTACTCTCTAATAAAAGGGGCTAAGAGAAACAAGAGGGGTTCCGTAAATCTTTTAGCGTGACATGAAGCTTTGTGGTGTGTAAAATGCGCGCAGTGCGTAGCGTGATTCCCGATGTCCCTCTGACTTACATCTGAAAGAGGATGATTAATATACTTTGAAATGCATTCAGTACCTGTAGGTTCAGTATTCTGTCGTGTGTTTGCGCTGCGACTCCTGTGAAGGTGAAATCGCACTGATAATTGGCGTACCCACAGCGTCAGACAAATAACCACCTGTGCTGTGGTGCAAATGGAGGGACCCACCTGCTGACCAAAAAAAAAAAAAGTTATCCGTTAAAGCAAACAGCAGACAAGCAAAAAGCATTGCAACTTACGTTAAGATAAAAATGTTCAGTGTCTTCAAACCCAACAGATACATTCTCCAGTGTCTGAATTCATTGTAGCTTTGATGCTGTCTCCAGCAGACGGATTACTGAGCTGGATTTACACTCCTCAGGGGCAGTGTATAATGAGAGAATTTTAATTTACCATGTGACATCAATGAAAAGAGACATTAAACATTATGGTACTGATAATGCTTAGATTCATTAAAACCTGCAGTTGGAGGTTGAGATAAAGTTTGTTTTTTTGGCCCATAAATTACTCCTGGTGCCATTTAAGCACCAGATTCATTCCTTTACTCCTGCACTGGCCCTTCAGGAGAGCTGGTCATGCTTCAGTGAGCTTTTCATATTCCTGTTTGTCATAAAATCATTTCTGAGATATGCTTTGCTTCATAGAAACAGTATTATTTTATTGTATTATTATGATAAATTATGATAAATAATTAAAAAGTGTTATAGTGTGGGAAAGAAATTTTCTCTTTTTTGATGGACACTGTTTTAAGAAAATGTTTTCTGTTTTTCATGAAATTTGAATTTAACCAGAGGAAATCTCTCCTTTCAACTGACAAATTCTCAAATCCCAATATTAAGGTTCTATGGGAAGGGAGGAGTCTGTAACTATAACATGGGACATGCAGTCTGAATTTGCACATACCAATTACACTAGTCTTTTTATTGATTCTAAATTCATCGCTGTCCATAATATAGCAGCATGCTATGAGGTAATGTCTTCTGTGACTGGTCCAACATTGTGACCTACTCCGCTATTTTTATCTTTCATCATTACAAGTTTTCTTTAACTTGAAATTACAAATGTAAGCATGATTTTTTAAAATGTCCACAGTCACTTAAATTTGCAAGGCAGATGTGTAGAAAAGTACATTGCCATTAGAGCGAGTGGAGGCCTTAGTTATTACGTGTGCTTAGATGAGTGTGTTAATGCTTTTAGCCTTTGATGTCACCCCATCTTATGAGCTCAGAGCAAGTTTAATGAGTCAGTTGCCTTGATATGCAGCCCAGTTAAATTCAGGTATGGGGAGAATCTATGTCAAAGGTCCAGGGTCAGCACTTTAGCATACTTTATGGTCACTGCATAGTGTGGGGCTTGCACAGGGCATGAGGTCTACAGCTAGTCCTGTGTTCTCTGACTAGTGAGGTGAGTCTGTATGGAGCAGGGTGGGGCCCTGTCAGGGGAATGCCATAACATTCATCACGGTTATGGCTCTCACCTAAGTGCACCAAACACCTTGAGCAAATGACAAGCTTTCACTCATAAATAACCCTTCCCCATCTCTCGGTTTGCCACTCCCACTGCTTCGCAGATTGGTTCTGATCCTCTCCCCACCGTATTTCAGCGGACATCCCCTAACCTATAAAATTACTGGGGTTCACGACCTGATGCCACCCGGTGACTAATAGGCAAAACTGACAGTTTAAGTGATGGAGATGAGGCTGTTCATATCCCAGCAGAGGACAGAATATTCACAGCTGAGAGATGAACACTTCCTGGTAAACATTTGTTTACACTCCTCTCACACACACACACTAGCTTGCTGTTGCTTGCAAATGGACTGATAGTGATTCCTAAAGTGAAAGAAAACCATATACTACCAAATCAGTCTTTAATCTTTTACCATGCTTAATTTTGTTTCTGTGGTAGTATGGCCTGTCAAATATAGTCTTTCATCTTAAACTATGTCCACTCTCTCATGGCAAGCTGGTGTGGGCTGTTTGGTACGAGGCAGGTTAATACACAGGGCAGAGAGCAAAGAAGAAACTATCATCAAAGGGAATAAAGGAACTCCCCTTTCACTCTGGCTCTTTGAAATGGATTAGTGATCACGTGAAATACTCCTAAATATGTTTTTTTTCCCACACAGAGCCTGTCTTTACATCTGTAATTTTTATCTGTTTTCAATACCATGATTTAAAAATCAGTTGCATATTAATTGTGATAATGACTGCATGTAAAACCATTTCCATCAATTTACACCAGATTGCATGTAATACACATCTATGCACCATCTGGAAGTGGGTTGGTCAGGGAGAGAAATCTGTGGCAAATGTGGTTTGGCTGTCTCCTGCAGAACCTATAGAGCTGGTTTATAAAAATTATGTTGAAATCCAGTATGCAAATTCTCCTCACTTAAAGTAAGTATATTTGCATAACAGTTTGGAAAAAGTTTCTAAATCATGAAGTAACACATAAGTACAACTGATTCAAACATTTATCCTTAACTTTGTCTCGCAAGTAAAAGTCATTTCTTCATCAGTACATTTCAGGTGGGTTCAGCGATGAATGAAAAAAAGTGTTCCTATGGAAAAACAGTAATTCTTTCATTTAATTGAGGCAAAGCTGAGCACAATTGTTTGATTAAATAAAGGTCTTACTCTATGTAGCTGGATAATGAATATACTGCCAAAGGCCTCAAGGTGTGTGACCTTCATGATTGCACCGACACAGTCATGCTTGTTTGTGTGCTCCTCCATTTGTGTAGCTACAGTGCATGAGCTGGATTGGGTGCCTGTCCTTGGCACTGTTTTGTGGTATATGCAGATGGAGAACTCAAGGGACAGCCCTGTCACTGCTACAGAAAGCCCTGGAATATCAGATAAGGCCACCGTGGCTTGGGGGTGGTTTGGTCGTGATACAACATTGGGTGAGGTGATGCTCAGCCTCCCAAGATTTTTTCACTGGAAGTGTGTTTAGACCTACACACAAATGAATAAAAGACTGTGCAGTTTTACATGAGAGCAGTCATTAGAT
The DNA here is from genome assembly GCA_019176425.1 of Megalops atlanticus. Classification (NCBI taxonomy): domain Eukaryota; kingdom Metazoa; phylum Chordata; class Actinopteri; order Elopiformes; family Megalopidae; genus Megalops; species Megalops atlanticus. The sequence continues at coordinate 21,887,106 of CM032893.1, forward strand.
GGCATTGCTCTCAGAAGAGACGATCAAATAATTGATTTTAAAAATCAACAAACAGAGGAACCAGCCTGATAACACAGCCACAGCAAAGGCAATGCATAGTATAGCTCACCAGCCACACACCTGTATTTAAAGAATTGTTTAGATAGGTGAAGCTCATTAACTAATACCTGGCATAAGTCAATTAAACACACCTAAACACAATTAGACAAGGATGATTAATTGATTTAACTGATTTAATGACAATGATGATTAATGATTGTAATGCACTTGAATGAAGGAGACAGCTATTGTTAGATTTGAATTTGTTTAGACAAAGAGGTCCCTCCTGAAACATTTAACATTGTAACACTTAACACATTAACAACTAACAAACATTGAGTTTTGGGGTGACAGATGAAGGTTCTCCTTCACACCTGTCATCAGGGGAGACCCTGTCAACACATCTCTCTTTTTTTATCCATCTCTTTCTCTCTCTTTCTCTCTCTCTCCCCCTCTCTCTGAAAAAGCCAATGTCAAAAGTTCAAGCAAACCGACTCATCAAGCGTGCCATTAAAACACTGTTTTGACATCAGTGTCAGCCATGCATAAAACAGGTGTGTGTGTGTGTGTGTGTGTGCGCGCGCTGTCTTCACATGTGACAGAGAGCTGCACTGGGATAATTACAGCGGGTGGACAGCGAACCCGGGTGATTAATTGGTAGGTGCCCGAGACATTTCCGCCCGCTTTGCTCTCATCGGTCTGAGCATCACACTCAGAGCGCCGGAGAGCTTTCAATCCAAGCCGCCTCCAACTGGAGCAGAGTGAGAAATGACCAGCGACGAGACCATTCATCACAAGAGGCCGGCCCCCAGCGCTCTCCCGCACTGTCACTGTGACCGAGGTCCTGATATTTTTAGCGCACACTTGTGGCGGTTTGTAGTATTAATTATGGCACCTTTGTGGCTCACCTTGGCAAGCTTTTAAAGTAGTTTCCCGTCTGGCAATCACATTTTCACAAACGCGCTAATCTAAACTCTAGACAGTTTTCTTTCATCACAAATTCACAGCTTGCTAAAATCCTGTTACCATCCGAAACACGACATTATTTCAATGCTGAATCGCGCCTTTCAATTTACACAAGTAGACTAGAATCATCTTTCGCCATGCGCACTTGGGGGACAGCAAAGAACATTGGTATATTGCTAACGTGAAAGGTTACGTAAGATGTAGTATTTTAGATTTCTATGTCTAGTCTATGAAAAGAATATTAAATGGCAATGTTTCATTTTGCTGTGATCGAACAGTGTCGCACCTTTCACCAAGCGCAGGCATAAACAGCATGCGTCTATGAAAAATGACATAGCCTTACGCACCTATTACACTTGCAGTGGAGTTTTCTGTTTAATTTTAAAGGCATGTGACTCTAATCGCTGTGTTATTGTTTTCCCATGTGATTGATTGAGATGAGTTTCATCATGCATGAAAAATCCAATGCTGAAAATACAATTTAACGTGTTTCAAAATAACTAATCTATAACGTAGGCTTCTGTGATAAGATACACTGAGTTATTAAACAAATCAAAACAATAGGCTAATAAAAAACCTAGTGTATCTCTTCTCTGAGGCTTTATTTACTACACATTACAACTACATTGGCAGGGCTCAGAGCGCGGAGGAAGAACAGGCCAAAGTCTTTGAAGAATTCATATTTCGTATTTCTTATTATGAAAGGCTTGGTTGATCTGCTGATCAAATATTTTCTGATCAAAAATTTTTAAGGTGGGCAGAAACATATTTCATAGGCCACATTATTGATTGAAATTGTCCATGTTTATCTTTCCAGTGAAGGCGTGTATCAAAGAACTACACTGCAATCATTGTATAGGGAAACAATGGTCAGCCTTTCATGAGAATAATTCGCTGGGATAGAAGCTTGCGAGTCCTTTGATTTAGGTAAGAATAAATCTGCCTTTAGATGCGAGAGGGGACAGCGAAGAGAGAACCCCCACAGGCAAACAGGAGTCATGGCCTTGTTTCTGAAATGGCTTTGCGGGGGATCTGAAATATTAATAAGCAATTTTTAACGTTATTCGCAGCCACTCGCTTTTATATCTCGTATTCTATTTTTCAATCTTCTTGTACATTAAGGCTCTGTCTTCTTGTTGCCCGTGTTATCGTGTTTCTCCGCTGCCGCTTAAAGAAGTCGGTTAGACATTCAGCTGAAGTATGAAACACATATTCATATCAACTGCGTGTCAATCCTGTCGCGCCCGTCTCCTTGGAGACAATGAAATCTTTTGTCATCACTGTAGTCAGCAGCCTCTGTCATCCATTTATTTTATCACCGGTGTCAGTGTCACCCTCATTATTTAAAATGAAAATGAATAATAGCACAGTTTTAATGTAAAATGTAATTCTGTTGTTACGACTTATAACTGTATACTATGCATATATATTGAATGTGGCCAGCTACGGAGTAGGCTAGCTGAAAAGTCCCTAAGTTGTTTTTCTCAAGCAGAAAAAGAGAGCGGTTTTTCTTGACAGGTATTAGCTACTCTGTTGCGAACATCAAGAATTGAAGGGTACCACAAGTGTGTGTGTGGCCTGGGCATTTCATCATCAAAGCTAAACTGCAGATGTTTTGCCGGATATACGGGAAAAAATATTGCAGCTTGTGGTAGGGACGTCAGTTCTAACTGTAGATTCGTGTGAAATGACCATTGGGATAAATTCAAATCTTAAAAAACACGATAAAAAGTGCATGCATTATTCAAGTCTCTCATTAGGAGGCAATGAAAGCATAGCATATCCAATACTGAAGCCCATGAAGTCGAGCGTATTCGTCCTTACTCCTCCCAGCGAGTGCTCCTCTAGGGACACGTTCCCTGTCAGTCACTTCTGCTTCCATTCTTTCCCTTTACTATAAATGCAGGATGATGTAAATGAAAGACACTCTATGCATATTGTAGCAATAATGTGTTGGTGGGGAAAAAATGTTGATTTTGTGAAAACGTTTCATTTTCCGAAAGCGATGACCATTTATCAAAGGAGGTTCCATAAAACTTCAGAAAATATATTTGTAGTTTGCCCTACAGTTGTCATTTAACAAGTTTGCTCAATTATAGCATAAGAAACAAACATATTTTAAATGAAATCCCAGAGAAAGCGTTTGGCTGGCCGTAACAAGCACATTTGCCTTCATATGGCTATATTATAAATGATTATTTCTTCCGAAGAAACAATGTAATTTTTTTCTTACAGAACCACCCATTTAAATCAAAAAGTACGATTTCACTCTCAAGTATTGTTATGTTGCTATACAGGAAGTATATGCTGTCTCAGGATGCAATTATTACACACGATACAACAGCGCCCTCTGCTGTATTGATGATGCTGCTAAAACAGGATTTATCATACCTGTTACCGGACACTTCACATGTAATGGCCTCCTGCTGTTTTTCGTAAAATTTTCATCCATAACCTTTTTCCAGTCACTTTCAGTGGTTTGTAATGAGAATGCATTATTTGGCAAATGCCCTCACCAAAGGCAACTTACAATGCTTTTAAGTTTTAATTTACATTTTACAATACATTTTGGATATTTATTGGAGCAATTTTACAGGGCAATCCATAATCTGACCATAAAAAGTGCTTGTAATTACGGCGCTGTGCTTTGTCATTATACGCTGTTATAAATACCCTCGACGGCGTGATCATCCGACTGATACAGCGCACAGGAGCTGACGCACTGCCTCATTCTGCTGCTTTGTCCTTCAGACGCCCTCGCAGGGCTGCAGACATAAAGAATGAGTCTGCTCACCTGCATCGGTAGCTTTTGGGATTCAGCGAGGATGATGGCGGTAAGCAAACGGGAGACAGGCGGTAGATAAACAGTGCATCAACCCTCCCAGTGTGGGGAGAGATGGATTAGGTGTCGCCCCCCACCTACCCCCTCTCAATCCATCACTAGTGCGCCTCACCAAAGCCATTCTGTCAGCTCACAGTGGTGGCTGTGAGTGCTTTAAATCATGGTTTTGGGTTCTGCTCCCTTGGACACCCCCCCGAATCCCACCCACCGAGTGTGCCGTGACACACAGTACCAGTCAAAGGTTTGGACACACCTGATTCAGACAATGCGTTCAAAAAAATTTTGATCTACAGACTTATGCTTAAATGCTTGAAATTTCTTTCTCAGACAAATATAAATAGTGAAGTTGATGCCTGTATATGAATTTTTTTCACAAAAGTTTATTTTTTAAAAAATTGGATATTTTGAAGAATCTAAATTGTAAGATAGTTTTGACAATTTGCCCACTTTTTTGGTCACTGCATAATTCCATTTGTGTTATTTCATGGATTTGATGTCATATGTTGTATTATTCACAAATTTGGAAAACAGTAAAAATAAAGAATAAAAGTTGTGTCCAAACTTTTGACTGGTACTGTATTTCCTACACTGGAAAAATGTAGAAACTGTGATCAATGCAACATTGCTCACCGCATTTAGACTGTCTAAGTTTTACCCCTTTGGTTGGGGCTATAACTTCTTAACTACATTTAAACTGTTGCCCTGCGACTTTCTTTGTGAGTATGAGAAAGACCTCCAGGGGACGAGCCTGGCAATCTGCCCACTTAATTAGCATAATGGGCTACATGACCAGATTCACATTGGTGTGGATTTGTAAAATAAAAACTAATTGGAGAGGAGATCTATAGAATGTTCCTGAACTCTGTGTTCTGTCTCAGTGGTATGAAGCCAAGCCTGGCCCAGCTAATCTAGTGTGGACTCTGAGCAAACAAGCTCACCCCGTGGCACTGCAGTGTATTCTAATTACCACTGCGCTGCAGCACTCGGTTCATAAGCTGTCACCTGTGGGGAAAAATGTGATGCAACATTACCAAACTACCAATGGCATTAAGGGCACAACTTTAAAGTACAGAGTATAAAGTATAGCTGCATCTATTCAAGTACATAAATGCAACTCTATGCTGTAAATTTGGGTTCTTAATGCCATTCTAATTTGACTTTTGACAAGCTTTGCTAATCACATTTTTGATTAAAATTGAAAGTATTAAAAAACATACTATGTTCTGTTAAATAATAGTACATAGTATCACATAGTATCGCATAATAGTGTGTAATGAATGGGTTATTTCCCATTAACTTACCCTATTAATTCAACACTCCCTGCAAGACTGCATGAGATATAATCTTTCTCTTTCTCTTTCTACAACTTTTTGTTTGTTTTTGAAAAATAGAGATTTAGAATGCAATTTATGTACCTGAGCAAAGTACAATATTCATCCAGTTAAGTTCTGTTCAAATTTAAAAACCTATTATGGCAATCACTAGAAAGGGGGCATTTTGATGTGGTGCCAGTTTAGTAGCATGTAAATGTAAATTCCACATGTTAAGGTTATCTCTACTTCACCATTCTTCTAAAACACATACACACAAAACTGAGCCGATCATATTCACAATGACTTGCAATACTGCAAAAGTATAGAAAAGAAAAATGTATTTATTTTTCACAGACATGGACAACATCAGGTTTACTTTAGCAAAGAGATCTGGGGGCTCTTCTCATCCGGGCATTAGTGTGAGTCCCCTCACTGAAGCGGCAAATGTCTTTCCTGGAAAAAAGAATCGGGATGCGAGGGAGTCCAGAGGGGATCTGACTTGTTAGTATTAGTTTAGTTTGTCAAATGCCTATGCAATGTCCAGGTGGTAACCCACAACAAGGAGAGGACACTGTTTAAAAAGGACAACAAATAAAAAGTAGTGATGTCACAAGATGGCACCTGTATAATAGGGTCAGCATGAAAGTCTGACATTCAATGCCTTTTGGAGTCAGACAGACAGGGTGAAATGGATGGCAGAGCGGTCAAGACTTAACAGCACAGCGCAGCAAACACGTTCATTCCTGATGCCACTTAAGGGCTTTGTTTTTGATAGAGCAAAGTGTTGAGATGAGTTTCACGCAGGCCCAGTGCTGGGATTCACATTTTTGGATGTTGGCTGGCTTTTCGTCAGATGCGCAGCCGCTACGAAAGTGTTGAAAGCCATGGGTACGCATTTCATTGGCATTGGCACTGGAGGGCGCTGATGGGCTGGCTGTCACATTCAGTACCCCGAGGTAGTGAAGTTGTGAGGCATTTCCAGATGGGGGCTGGAACCCTTGGCGCTGAAGCTGTAGGCAAAATACGCGACTGCCGAACCCAGCATCAGTCCTGTCATGTAGGACACAGTCATTGTGTTACCTGTGGGGAAAAAAGCTATTTAAGTATACAAAATACATAACAAATCGCCCATTCCCATCATGCATACACACACACACACACACACACACACTCACACACACAGTATGAATCACTGTTATCATTAAAATGAATGTACCAATGTACCATGTATAAACACTTGCTCTGAAACTGAGGTGGGATTAGCTTGCTCCAGTATTTGTCACGATATATACACAAATGTATTGACTTTAATAGAGCTCCAAAATGTATTGACTTTAATAAACAACACTGTGATGAGGTCAATAGCTTTACTTACAATTGGTTGATAATTTTATTTAAGTTGCTGGTAACTGCTTGACAGGAGTGCACTAACAAACATATTCCATAAGTACACACAGGAGATATCAATGACCTGCACCTATGACGACAGATACCTTATGTATGAACCTTTGTATAACTGTACAAGAGTTTGTACAAGCACTTTGTAGAATTCATGCCTTACCATTTTAAAAACAATATGCCCATTTTTACTTGAGTCAAGCAACATATTTAAACAGAAATTGTACAATTGTAACATAGTAAGCTGTATATTCTGCTCTAGACAAGAACGGCAAGCAAATGAGAATAAAAATTATTCAAAGTAAATATCACCTGCTGGCTAAATCTCTGAGAGCTAAATCCTGTTTTCTATGAGGCAAGACTCAAACTGAGATAAAAAAAAAAAAAAAAAAAACATTTACAGGGATTACAGAGATAGTCAATTAAGCCATCATGAACAAGCTGAACAAAAGGAAACATTCCAGTTCTGTGGGGAAAAAAGCTATTAAAGTACTCAAAATACATTACAAACCACCCCAATATATTTTCCCAGCATGCACACATACACACACACACACACACACACACACAGATGTACTCAAAAGCATACACAAGTACACATGCAACACAGACACATGTGCACATACATACATGCACACACACACACACATACACATATACACATGTGCACGCACACACGCACATACACACACACACACTTACACACACACGCACACACACACACACACATGGACATGCACGCACACACACACACACCTGCGAGCTCCCTCTGTTCCGGAGCCACCTTTCCCGCTGCCTGGATCATGGGAACGCTGCCGAAGTAGCCGTTGCTGATGCCCATGAGGAGGGAGAAGATGCAGGGCCAGGCAGGGTGGCTGAGTGTCGGCCTCTGCACCGGGTACACGCACATGATGAAGAGCGGAATGAAGACCACCCGCACGCACGAGACCAGTAACAGCCGGCCGCCCCTCCACTCGTAGGGCAGAGCTGCCAGGATCTGGCAATGTAAGAGGAGGAGGAAGAGGAGGGAGGGGTCCATCAGATCCAGGCCTCTCCTCAGGATTTCTCATTCTAAACCCCCATCCCCCACCCCACCCCCCACAATGCAGTTTCCTTTACTTGACTCCCTTATTGGACAGTAATGCAGTCAGCCTCTTATAATTCCATTCTGGATAATTGCATATTCCACTTTATTGCACGGAGTGCAGCTGGTGCAGTTCAAATCCCACTGAATTCATTTGCTCCCATCATGAGAGAAGTGTGATATAATGTGTAACGTCACAACAGTCCCAAGCACTACGCAATTTCCAGGAGCTGACTGTTATCCCTCAAAATGTAAAAACCGACCTTGGAAGAACATATTTTAAATATGTGTCAAAATGAATTATGCTCTCTCACTTACTTTCCCCACAAAGTCTGACATGTTAAAGATGGCCATGACCAGAATGGGTAACCAGTCACCCAGCATATCATTACGGATCTCTGACTCCAGCCCCGGGAACAGGCACAGTGTTATGAAGTAGGTGACCGCAATCGACAGCATGTAGGTCCAGATCACCCGGGAGACCACGTAGCGGTGCAGGATCATGTCTGCAGGGAAGCATAGAGTCGATGGTCTCTTTAATGTTATTGAACAACATCTCATCCATCACAATCACCCGCTATTGATTCTGTCAGGGGTTGAGATACTCTGTTTCGTTTCGCCACACTAAGGGGAAGGCTGGAGAAAAGGGCTGTTAAGACAGTATACAGCTTCCCAGAAGCAACAGCAAACTGCGAAAATGCCTGACCAATCTGCCATGATTGATCAAGTGACATTACATTATTGTCATTTAGCAGATGCTGTTATCCAGAGGGACTTACATATGTTACAATTTTAACATGTTATCCATTTATACAGATGGATATTTACTGAGGCAATTGTGAGTTAAGTACCCTTCTCAAGGGTACAGCAGCAGGGCGCCAGTGGGGAATCAAACTGGCAACCCTTTGGTAACAAGGCCTGCACCTTACCACTATGCTACACTGCCGCCCCGCAATTGACATGTACGTAACAGGAAAAACCACACTGCTATGGAGTTCCACTGTTTGCAGTTTACTTTAGTGCAATGGCACAAAGGAACATGAAAGAAGGCAAAGATTCAAGGTATGGACCTGATGGGGCATGTATGCATACACACATAGAGAGAGAAGGAGAGAAAGGTAATGCTAGAATGTTCCAGACACCAAGTCACAGTCACTGTCAGCATGTTTCGTCTTTCTGTGGACATAGCATTCAGTCCAGTTCAGGTCAGCAAGTCTCTTTAAGCGTTCACACAGAAAGGCTTATCAGGTGAGGTCAACCACCGCTACACCTTCGCGGCATCTCTTTCATACAACCACTCCTCCCTAACCCCACAGACCTCTTTTGCTTACCTCTTACGCTGGGCCAGCTCTTCTTTATTTTTGGCTTGGGAACGTCAAATCTCATGTATGTGCCACTGCCTGAAAATTCAGGCTCCATTGCACCATCAGTGTGGGGACCACCAATGGCACCATTATCCTTAGGGAAAAAAAAAAGAGGGAACAGATTTGGCCCTTCTTAAGTGAATCCAGAGAACATTGGCGAGTGCCAATCGTTCACACATTGCCTGACCATACATCCAGCTGTTTCCTTTTTCATTGTAAGCCTACACTCCGTTACTTCGGAGGACGATGACAAAAGGATCAAACACAATGGCAAAATAAAGCTGGTTAGCATGAGCTCGCCGGCTCACTTAAGATTCAGCCGTCGAGCATTATTCACAGAGGTCGCCACGGTGATGGCGCAGTGGGTCGTCAGAAGGAGACATTCATCAACAAACAAGCCTCGCTTTCCAAGAGGGTCATCTCTCATGAGCTGGCACTGCCGCGGTGGCTGCCAAGACCAGGCCCATTAATTGACTTAGTGTCTGTGGGGGCCAGCAAAACCACTCTCTTTAATTTGGAGGGAATAAAAGGGGGGCTTTGCACACCCCAGGGCAATGCAGAACGGGGACAAATTCGTTAAAGGACTCTGGGGAAATTACGCTGCAGGTCAAGTCACGCTAGCCATCAGGCTCTGACGCTAGTGAACATGTATGTATGGGAATACAGCACTAGGAGAGAAAAGTTATCTTAGAAATCACAGGCATTTAGAGAACTTCTTTGAATGCTTCACTTTAGCCTTCCACTGTTTTATGTTTTATTTTTAACATGGAGCAAGCATGAAAATACAGTTTGATTTTTGTAAGGAGTAAGGCCATTTAATTAATTTGCCCCACAAAGAACTCCGTAGCATGTTAGTATCTTCGTTTTTCAAAAACCAACAATATTGCAAGATATGGATGAAAAATATCTCAAGCTATAGGATTCATACATGACGTATTCATTTTCTGTTACATTTCTGGTCCATATTTAAAGTATGAATCATTGTTATCATTAAAATGAATGTACCATGTACACGGACTTGCTCTGAAAATGAGGTGGGATATGCTTGCTCTACTGTTTGTCAAATATACACAAATGTATTGACTTTATGAAAGCTTATACCACTATGGCAAGGTGAATAGCTTTACTTAGAGTTAAAATGTACCAATGTGCCATGTATAAACACTTGCTCTGAAACTGAGGTGGGATTAGCTTGCTTCAGTATTTGTCACAATGTATACACAAATGTATTGACTTTAATAAAGCTCCAAAATGTCTTGACTCTAATAAACAACACTGTGGTGTGGTCAGTAGGTTTACTTAGAATTAGCTGATAATTTTATTTAAGTTGCTGGTAACTGTTTGACAGGAGTACACTGTCACACATATTCCATAAGTACACACAGGGGTTATCAAAGATCTGCACCTGTGACGACAGACACTTTATTTATGATGCTTTCTATATTTGTATAAGAGCTTGTAGAAGAGTTTTGTGTAATTCATGCCTTACAATTTTAAAAATAATATGCCCATTTTTATTTGAGTGAAGCAACATATTTAAAAAGAAATTATACAATTGTAAACTGGTATTGATATTGGTAAGCTGTATATTCCACTCTAGACAATTATTCAAAGTAAATATGACCTGCTGACTAAATCTCTGAGAGCTAAATCCTGTTTTCTATGAGGCAAAACAAACTGAGATATAAAATATTCACAGGGATCACAGGGATGGTCTATTAACCCATCATGAACAAGCTGAACAAAAAGCAACATTCCAGGATGAACACAGATCGGCCCAATAAGACTCATAAAATGTGAAATTTTGTTCACAGAGTAAAGCTCTGAAATGCTGTGTCTCGTTCAGGCAGCCAGCAGACAGCTTTTAGGGCAATCACAAAATTGCAAACCCCTGGCCCTTCAGTCTTAACCATGATTAAGGACGCTGGAAGGGGAAACATTTGGCTGGAGATTCCACAGTAGGAGGTCTTAAATCCGTGATGAATGGGCACTTATTTCTGTAAAGCTGCACCTGCATGCAGGGGAGCTATTCTGCTTTCATTTCAGAGTAACACAATCAAGCCTGCAGTGCGTTATCAGCAGCTGTTTACCACAGATGCTGATCAGTCATAGAAAGACTGCATATTACCGCTTGGACTGTTTTATACATATTTTTCACTATATCTGAATGGCACCTAGAGTGACTCTTTGAAAAATATTAGTCCAGGAAAAGTGTTTAGTTGCCTGTGTCAGACGCCCTAAGAAGCCCACTGATTTAGTGGGTCTGCTTCGTATGTCCAAGCAAATATTTTACTCAGGTTTTAAATTTGAAATGACTATTGTCTTCAAACAGAGAGAATAAAATTCTTGTAAAACTGCCATTAGATGTTAAATAATATTAGCAGCATAAAGTGCTAATCATATTCCAAGATGCCTTGATGCCTTTTAAGGGAGTTTAAACAAATAAAGTGTATGAATATTAAAACAAACCTTTAATTACATCTTCCTTTATAGTAGTTAAAGAACACAGAATGTCATCACAGATCTATACTCTACAAAAAGAAAAACTTACAAATCTTACTTCCTCTGTGACGACGTCATGGTGGACTCGGTATCCAGTGCCGGAGTCCCCATGACCCTTGACCTCAGCCAGCCCCTGACGGGCACAGCTGGTGTAGTATTGCACGAAACGTGTCCGGCGCACAAGCAGGTGGAGCATGAAGCACATGAGCTCCATGCCAATGGAGATGAGGAAGAAGATGATGGTGTTCTTCCTCTCGTTCTTGATCAGCAGCTTGGTGAAGATGCGGCTCAATGATATTATCACTCCAGCTGTGCCTGAGGAAGCAGGAAGAGACGTCACATTGACTGAGACACTGTCTCGGTTCCACCTTAATCCCTGCCTCCTAACACATGCTACCCCTAGGATCTGATGTTTATTTTACATGTAGTATTGTGATGTATTTTGGATTCTGCATTCTAGTGACTGATGTATTTTAGTGTACTTGTCTTCCATTGCCTAGTCAGGTTGCACAAGTTAACTTGTGGTAGGGCTTGAATGGCGTTATGCTCACACTCACTGGTCTGTGAGTGTTGTTAGCCTGGTCTGACACTGTTGCTCATTTAACTTGAATGGCTACACTTATGTTCTATTGTGCTGGAAGTCGCTCTGGATAACAGCGTCTGCTGAATGCATGTAATGTAATATAATGAGACACATGAAAAAGTAATCACACACAGAGGGCATTTTTCCTCTTCCTGCTCGATCTTTCAGTCAGGCCGACTGGATCCCCCTCTCTCAGTTAGTCCAGTTTTATGATGATGTTCTTAGCACAGGCTCTTACCTAAGGCAACTTACCATGCGAAGTGCATAATGCATATGATTACAAGTTACACACACAGCAAGAGTGCACTTAATGAGCACCGACCGCAACAGGAAGCAGTGTAATATAAACAAAAGAACTCTGTATGGCAGATTAAAACAACATGAAGCTCTTGCTCTCTCTGTCTCTCTGTCACTCTGGTTTTTATCCACATCTCTCTTGATTTCTAGTAATGGTTTGAAACCATGACTGGGATCTAGTATAGAGAGTTGCAGACACAAGAATTAAAAAACCGTCTTACTCTCTCCAGTCATCACCCCTTGTGTGTATCTCTTTGGAAGCATCCCCATGTAACCATAGAAACTGGACTGCTGGACTGGGGAAGGAGACGGCAAAGAGAAAATGATGTTAAAGCAGGCACTGCAGGGTCTTGGTCTGGTAACCACAGATAGATGACTTTTCAAGTTACTCCACGAGGGTGACACAGCCGCCATCTTCAACAATAACGCATGATGAAAACGGCCACATTTCTGTCTTCTGTCCTCTGTGACTCTTCTGCAATGTGTCCTCCAGCTCTCAACTGGAATTCATCAGCGTAGTAATCCTAACCTTACATTATGGAAGGACTACATAAAGGCAGCATATATACAAGGAGTCATAGATGCTCAAGCACTGATCCCATTGTACCATTTAAGGACAAGTCACAGTAAGAAGATGGCATGCTAAACTAATTTTCGCAAAGACATATTTCTTGCGAATGAGAATGCCTCGTGTCATTCCCAACACAGTGTTCCTAAAACGCATAAGGTACCTGTACATCCGAAAGCCACGACCCCCACTGCCACCAGGTTGATGACGTATGCCTGCTTGGTGGTGAACTGCTCCAGCCACACGTCAAAGATGCCGACGAACATCAAAGGCCCCAACGCAAAGAGGTAGCCTGCAGGAGCAATACAACACATTCACGCACTGGCTGAAGGACGGACATGCCTCATATTCCTGAGCATAAGAGGCTCATAACTGCAACAAAGTCCTGCTCACATCCACTGGACATAGGACGCTGGACGTAAGCAGTTTATATCTGATATACTTGTCGTCTGGGGATTTATGGATATGCACCCCACATTTCCTCTGATTCCAAAATCCATTATACTTGGGAATTGCAATGTGTCCCGATGTGTATCAGCGTGGCCTTAGCATAATTTTCGTTGGTCTGGAGTGCTGAGGTTCATTTATTAAGCACCATCTCTGATCTCACGGGGGCCCAACATGGTATTACTCCTCTAATGGACCCTAGTCTTTTTTTGGCACAAGTGTAATTTAACGCTCCATGCCCAGGGAGAGAGTATGAATATTGGTGCGTTCTTATCAGGGCCAGCTGCATTTGATCTGTCACTGGGAGCCTCTGCCAAATGAGGCTTAATTACACTGTGCGCACAAGCGGAACTGAGCCGCTGCCTTGTGTAGCACAGGAAAAGGCCTCGGCTCAGCTGTGGCAGAGAGGGGCGCTCTGATGACAAAGCCTTTCACCACAGTAAAGAGCACTCGGCCACAGGGCCAAGAGTGACAGTCTGACTCCTTGACAACAACAATCATGCGTTTCATGACAAACTTCTCTGAAAATTTTTCTCAACACTCATTCATTAATTATCAACAACTGCACACTCCCTGTGTGTGTAGCAGAACTGAAAGTAATAGCTACTGTGAGTTATGTGTAAAGTCAGTAACATTAGGGCGGCAGGTAGCAGAGCTTTTTCAGTTTTGATGTCACTCCCTGAGACTAGCGTTTTTGCCTATGGAGCTAGAAGCATATAGCCTTTAGCTCAACTGATAGTGCTTTTGGCCATTAGAGTCAGGTTGTGCAATGAGAACAGGGATTCAGGTCTCACTCACGGAGTGGCAGACATCTCTCACATAAGCTACACGTGCAGGTTTGTGTGTATTTGTGTGCATACGTCTGTTTGTGTATGTCTGTGTGCAGGTTTGAGTGTGTGTGTGTGAATGCTTTTGCTTAAGCATATGTTTGTGTGTGCCTGTGCCTGTGTGTGTGTGTGTGTGTGTGTGTGTGTGTGTGTGTGTGTGTGTGTGTGTGTGTGTGTGTGTGTGTGTGTGTTTTACCTGCAGTGATGCGGGTGTGCAGGCTAAGCATCTCCACCAGTGCATTGTTGAGGACCACTGCCACCAGGGCCACCAGGATATAGGTGAGGCTCATGTCAAACACAATGGACATTCCTGCCAGGCAAGCAGACCATCACAACCAGCAACCACAGAGCTCCACCACACTCTGATTTCTGACTGCGTGTCAAATCATGTTTTTTACCCATTTCACTCACTTTCAAATAGTGTCTTACTTTGGCATTGTAGATTTGTGTCTTATTCAACATCATATCATCCTTTAAACCTCATTCGAGTTGCATAGACGAGTCTGTGATATCAAGATGCAAGAGGAATATACCAAGGGAAACAAAAATAATGGGAAAATATTTGCAGGTAATCTGGACAGTGCCTCTCCATTTCTTGTTTGAAATGCAACCCCAAACGGCACACCAAACAACAGTTTTTTTATGTTTAGGATTAGTATTCTTTAGCAGAAAATGCATCCATGCAAAACTGTCTATTGCTCTGACAGAGCTGTCCTAGGGGCTGTGTTACCTGGGAATTTATGATGTAGATAGTCAACATCAGTGATGAAGCTATTGTAAGGCAGCAGGAATCCCACTCCGGCAAGCAGCATGGCAAAGTATATCCCATGATACTGGTCATCAGGCACAGGTTCCTCGAAGGCTAACAGAGAGATTCCATTGATTTACATTTCATTTGCTTAGCAGATGCCCTTACCCAGAGTCACCTCCACAGCATACAGTTTTTTACGTTATCCATTTAAACAGTTAGATATTTACGGAGTCAATCTGGGTTAAATGCCTTGCTCAAGGATACAACAGCAGCGCCCCAGTTGGGAATAAAACAAACCCTTCTCTTTGCCACTACACCACAATGCTGTCCAAAGAGGAAGAGTGTGCCCCAAGAAGGTCACATTTGACACAATTCATTATGTTAATGTCTGCTCCACAAACAATGTTTTGCATTATATGTCTGCCAATAGGGAAATTGTAGGGAAGAAATCTGGGTGAAGGCATATTGTATTGAAGATGATTGTATACTCCACTCTCTTCCTTAGGTATCCTAGTATTCTTATAAAGAGGACAACATCTTACCTCAAGGCATGAAATGTAGGTCATTGCTAAACAGAGATAGGCTATACCATATTTAAGATGAATGTATACTACACTCTTTTTCAAAGATATCTAAACATTCTCCCTGTAAGGGAAAAACTCTTGTCTCAAGGCAAATGAATTTGGGTCATGGCTAAAAACCAAAATATCACATTTATGAGGAATGAATACTGCTTTTTTTCCACCCATATGCTAATCTTGGTTAAGTACAAGAAGAAAACATTCAAACATTGAAAACATTGAAAGGTTCTTATAGCCTCAACTGGCCCTACTCATTGCAAGCAACTATGTGAAAGTCCAAGGGTCACCCATACACAACTGCTTAAAAGGCCTGTAGCGAAGGGCAAGAGCAGTCACCCCGCCCGGCCTTGAACCCGGGTCTACGGGGTACCAAACATGCGACTTTGACCACGACACCAAAGAGCCAGGCTCGTTGGTATGGCAGTCAAAGCACATACTCAACTGTAGTGACAGCACTCCGTCACACTGCCCTCCCCTTCGGGAAGCGCACCCATGCGCTTCATGCACCATGGCGTCCCTCACACATTCCCCCCGTACTTCTCCCATCCCAGGGTGCCCCACTCACTCGTGCTTCACCCATTTCTGGGGTCCCTCACACTGTGCTTCACCCATCTCTGGGGTCCCTCACACTGGGGTCAACCTAACCTGGGGGTCCCTCATACAGCTCACACACTGGGCACGCCTCCAATGGCCTCGTGGCCGGCCATCCCACTTCTGACACCATTTGTAGCGAAGGGCAAGAGCAGTCACCCCGCCCGGCCTTGAACCCGGGTCTACGGGGTACCAAACATGCGACTTTGACCACGACACCAAAGAGCCAGGCTCGTTGGTATGGCAGTCAAAGCACATACTCAACTGTAGTGACGGCACTCCGTCACAAGGCCCAAGAATGATTCTCCCCAATACAGAAACTCAGGGAAAGTGTCCGATCGGGCATGTGGTACCAAGCACGTATCAAAAGCCTTATAAGGAACTATCTACTTGGTATGCACTTGGTACGTCAAACTAAGCACTTTCCGTGGATTTCATTTCCCAAACGCTCATTATCGTTTTACAGAGCGCTTGCACTTAATGTTCAGCTAAATTTAGTGTTTAACACAAAGTGATAATCACAAGATCAAGCACTGATAGTTTCTCAGAGAGCAACCCTTAAAGGTGAAACCTCCATTACTAAAGCGGTACATTTTTCCTCCTCTGTGTACGCCTCCTTTGAAGCCTGTCTCCATTAGGAAATTCATTGGACATTAATGGGCTGAAGTCATCCCTCAGTGCCTCCATTCCAAGATTACTGCAGGGCTTAGAGAGAGAGAAAAAAAAATCTCAGCCTCCATATTTTAAGCGCTGAATTGACTGTGGCTTAAATGTTTAATTCTGTTTTATTCTTGCCTATCTGTGAACTGTGTGAATGTAGGAAAGATACTGAAACTGTCACCATAAGGACAGTCAGAGGACGCACCCTTTAAATGTCTTCCTACAGGACAAAGCCATTTACAGTAGGACTTTCCCATAACATTATGAAGCCAGGACAATGTCGTATGGGATATATTTAAGCCTTACAGGACATCTTTGCACAACTGTGTTCTGAGCAGCACTTGCTCTGGCACTGATCCCTTGATGGACACCCATTACATTACATTTACATTACTGGATTTATGCTTTAAGGAGCAACTTACAGGACATCTTTGCATGTATACAGCTGGATATTTACTGTGGTTTTAGTACTGCCCAAGCAGCACTTGCTGCTCCTTAACCACTACACCACTGATTCTGGGGGCCCCCTGCTCTGCACTGCTCTACCTACCTGACTGAACTCATCAGATTTTGATTAGAGCACACCAGAGAATCACACTAATCAGGTGTGTCCGGAGCAAGGAAAGATAGAAGATATGCAGGACAGTGGACCTCCAGGAGTAGGACTGAGAAACACTGCACTATGCTACACTGCCCCCCACCCTTCCGGCTCCTCACCCGGCTCGGTCAGGGTCAGGACGCCTTTGTCCGGGGCATCCTTGGCCTGGCACTCCTCCTCCTCCAGCTGGTAGCTCTCAAAGCTGAAGCTCACCACGACGTTCCCCTCGGGGGTCTGGGCGGGCGTGGCATGTCTGCGCCTCTCCGCTCCTGTCGAGCCCATCCTGGGTCAGACGCGGGCAGTCTGTCCGTCTGTCTGTCTGTCACGTCAGGCCGCCGCTGCTTAGAAGGCCGCTCTGTACAGGATTCCAAATGTGACAAGACTTCATTATTTTAGCGCTCATCATTCACTGTCTTCAAGTTGTATATTATAATGTGTCCAGGCTCCCAAATGTTTACCCAATTAAATTTGAGGCAAGATGAAAAGGTTCTTTAAATGTTGGATTCTTAAATGAAATATGCATTTAAATGTTTCAACATATGAAGAAGAACTGCTGCCAGAGAACTGCTGCACCTTACAAAATGGCTGACATTTGAGGCATCACTTGTGAGTCAGGACCAGTTGCATTGTTTTCTGATCTTAGTGCAATACCTGATGCTTATCTGTCTCTTGAGAAGTACTTTCAGGTAAAAAAGGTACTGTTGCTATGGTGACAGTCCTTCCCCTATACATACATCCCCTATACATAAATAGCAAGTTCTTTCTTCTTTGGCATGAGCAACTCCTAGAAAGTGACATACAATAAGCTGAATCCACTGTGAGCTTGCTTTGCTTGTGGTAGTACGATCACTGGTTTCCACTAGCGTGCAGCAACACGATTAATTAATAAAACTATTTCTTAGCAGAAGAGCAGAAAATACGCCACTTTACATATGAATTCCCCAAACTCTCAGACCGACAGGCATGCACAACTGTCAACATACACCATCTGCAGACCAGTTTGGAACAAAGCCTCTACCTCAATCATTTATTCTACTACCACCTGCCATGTGATTCTCTCCCACAGGCTGGTCCTGGGCCCACTCTAGTGACGTACAACTCTCCCCCTCCCTTTTCTGAGACCACACAGGCCTCTCATATAAAATTAACTTTAATATTTAATTAAGAAATGAATTATTGTCCAAATATGAATTTTATGATTTTTGTATGACATAAATGATTATTCAATGAATGTATGACATAAATTATAAGATGTTTGTTTAGGTACATGAATGCTATATGAATAAGACATTCCTTTTTAAATGTTAGTAGATTAACATAAACACTTTGTTTGCATGGCAGCCATTTAATGTTTAAAATAAATAATTCATTTTGCCATCAATGTATAATTGTGCAAGCAGAAGATATTATAAACACATATATTTATACAACAATTCTAGAAAAAAAAATTATTTAGTTGTCTGGTAGGTATGTGTGTTGGTGTGTGTGTGTGTGTGTGTGTGTGTGTGTGTTTTGTGTATGTGTATGTTGGGGGGCATGAAAAAAAATAAAACATCTATCCCTGTGTTAAACAACAACCATTCCCTGTACATCAAAGCCAGGCTGATTAGCTTTACATAAGACCCTGTGTTGGAAGGTTATCAGCTCTGCGTGCAATGCACCTCAGTGAAAGACAAATATGTGCTGTGGCAGCTATACCATCCATCTGGTGGGTCCACCTTTGAAGCCATTCATTTAATGATCCAAATAATTACTGTTATTGTGAAACATTCATTTAAAAAAAAACTACACTCCTTTCTGTCAGTGGACAATTCAGTATTCCATCATTTGAATACCACATAAGGTGTAGTTTTCATGTTCCTATTACTATCATTACACGCCTGTACCTTGTTTAGCCAACCATTGAAACCTGGTCATGCAGTGCTTCTAATATAGTTGACTACTTATGGTTTTTTGCTTGTGTTGTACTCACTTGTAAGTCGCTTTGGATAAAAGTGTCTGCCAAATGAATAAATGTAATGTAATGTAAATGAAACAACGGACCACCTCTAAAAACTGAGGGGTCACTTTACTGACAGATTTTGAAGCTGAGAAACTAAGCTGTCTTCACTTAGCTTATTTATGCTTAGTTATTGTATAGATATACAGAGCATATATACAGTAGCATTTGTTCATAATAAAAAATTTCTCATCTTTATGTTAGAGACCTAATGCCTGTGGCCTCACTACTGAAAACTATGCGTGTTGCCTGAACCCCCCTGGTTGATTTATACCAGCAAACTGATAAATGTCCACCCCCCAACTGGTATTAAATCCCCAGTCTGTCACAGAAAGGGGAGATAAGGCAGGAAGCTGATGTTTCTGATGTCAGACAGACCCCTAGTAATGGGCCACGAAGATAGAAACATTTGAAGGGTTGCCTCTAGCAGATTTCTCCTCAGTTAACCACATCTCTTGGCTTAACACTCATTAACTCCTTGTCTGCTCGCTGGTCAGGCAGACTTGCCTTTGAAAGGGTCCATCCATCTTAATTATAATTCTGTGCTACGGTCCTTCTGACATGTTCAAAACCAACCAATTTTTTTTAATAGGAACCATTAGTATTCTTACACCATACATGTGGTAGGAGACACTTCTACATGCAATATGAAGGGCTCCTAATGATAGACTGAAACATCTGATAAATAATGCTGTCTCATTGCACAATATAAATTCTAAAATTCATAATATGAACACTCAAAATTCTATGAAACAACCTCCAATCAATTGCCTTCAAATATTTAAATACCTTTGCATAGTAAAAAGTATAGGGTTTGAATGAAATTAACATCTTGTTCTAGTCGATGCAGTGCTGTGATCTCCTATGTTCAATTCACACAGCACATAGAATAATAAGATGATTTTGTAGTTTCTCTCTGTCTACAACAAATCTATGTGTGTGTTTCCTAACATCTTAATTACTGCATATATCATCACATAAGCAGGGCTGTAATTAGAAAAACACAGAGGGGAAGGAGCCTTCTTTTAAACAGGAGACTTTCTGTGCAGCTAAATCAGCTGTAACCTTTAAAACAGCTGAGATGTTCAAATAAATTTTTCAGTGCCATCAGGTCTTGCATGCCAAAAACTGCATCATGAATTATTCTGTCTTCTTTGCATTTAAAATTAATTTGGCAAGATCACAAAAATTGCAGTACCTCAACAGAAGCTCCTGAGGCCAGTGTTGGATGAATCTGACTAATTTTTTGCCATAGTGCCATGACTCCATTCATATCACTATGAAACACCATCATCTTACTCAAAGAAATAAACAAGTGGGTGTGACAATTAAGCAGGTGCAGAAGAAAACAGAAGGAACCAACGTGAGCCTGTCCTGAGAAGCTTTGCATAACATTTCCTTTCATAGTTAATGCTGTGCTGTATGTAATCTAGTCATGAAACACTGCCTGTATGCGGCAAATTTGTTCACTTTTTTCATATTTTGACGCTGTAGGAATTTTAAGAAGGAGCCTTGGGAGACCATATGGAATCAGTCACAGTGAATAACCAGCTGCAGTACACTGTAGTCAGGTGTCTGTCTAATGAGAGTATCCAAGGCATGTGTTTGCACATGGTGATATTTTCCTCTCTTAAACCAATGGTACTTCAGGAAATATTGCTGCATTTCCAGCATCTGTTGAATCAGATTTTAGATTATAGTCATAAATAATCAAGAGGAATCACACACATACTGTGGCAATACAAAGACTTCACTACCTATGTGGAGTAAACATGTAACACGCCACAAATGCGTGTGAGATAAAATGTTTAATTCATTCTTTAATTGATGCATTCATTTATTCATTCATGAGTTATTGAGGACAAATAAAACATTGATACATTGTTTAAAAAGTACCTGATGCATGTGTGAAATGTGTATACCACTGACTAGTTTCCACCAACAATTACATCTTGAACATGTGACCATGGGATTTTAACGGGGAGAAGAAAACTTAAACACATTTTATCAGTATGTAATACTGTTAATTTACAATAGTAAGCAATCCAACTGCAAGATGGGAAGATACATTCACCTCTAGACCCCATCAGCGACAATCCCTCTTGTTCATCTTTAGGGCTGTTCCGCTTTGTTTGCCTACGCTTGGTGTGTCAGCATTACTGTGAAAAGCAAATACGATAACAGGCAAACAGTAATGATCACCTGCCAAAGGTCGGTCCAGCACACGGCTGCCCGAAGGAAAACAAAGCGCTGTTGTATGTTATAGAGTGGTTATCTTTTTCTATTTTCGAATTCAGGGACGCAATAAAACTGTACACAGAAACACAAAATTAACCAAAGAACATTCTGTTAACTTCTAAAGACCAGTTTTACCCCCACACTTAGATGGAACAAACGATGCAATGAAACACCACACGTGTCAATTTTACTCAACTTAAATCAGATTTGATTCGAAGCTTTGTCTCATTTTCTTTGTTCTCAACAGAGGGTGGCGCTCATTGCTTTTCTCGAAAACAAGGTCTTATAATAAGGTCCCATCTTATTTGTTGCTAAATGATCACATAATATTCGAAACGAATAACACAAGAATCGTGCAATAAACCTTAATTTAAAGCAATCTATAATGATCAAACCATCAAAACTCCACATGTATCAAAAGAGTTTGATATTGCTATTGAGTATATACATTCAAACGAAGTATGACCTTTACTACACACATAATTTTGAATATAAATGTAACTAATAAATAATAATATAGTTTTCAAACAATATATAATTTTTGCAAGCAATTAGGCCTATATATTGTTTTGTATAAATAAACAAGAACTGTAAAACAAATGCAATTATGTTAAATTAAATCATGTTTTATAGTCTTCTTTCCAGTTCTTTGCTTAATAAAATGTAAACAACTACTTAAGTTCCACAGATTAATTAACAGATAGTTCTTTTTTTCCAAATCCTGGGAACGGTGTACCCCGGGTTTTGTGTCACGCGCACGAACATTTTCACGCGTTTTCGAACCGTGCTGGAGTACTCACAACAGGTTATCGCTTACCTTATGTCTACTGTTAAGTTGCCTGGGGGGGTCTGCGAAGATGTTATTCCATTAAAAAGAAACCCCAATGATTTGATGTATTTGCCATCTTCGCCATCCGAGTTCTATCCATCACAATGGTCCAGCTGCTACATCCTTCCTCACGTAAGGTACAATCGCTGGTGCTCCCTCCCTGCCTCGCATCCAGAGAGCCCTACCCTCAACCTCACATGAAAACTCACAGCACCATCAGCCACTGGATCTTAACAATTTAAAGGAGAAGTGGGCTCAATTTAGCCATCTGCGCGCAACCTTATACGAATCGAATATGCAGATTTTACACCGACATCGTTTTCTGTCCGCTGTATGTTTTCCTGTCTGTATTCCTTGTGACATGACCTCATCATTTAAAATCTCCCTCTATAATCTGTTTGCATTCAATGGCTTTCTATATACTGTGGAATCGTGACACTCCTGGACGCTGTGTTTCTCAGTGACATCCCTTAGCGCCGTCTTAATATAAGCACGTTAGAGTTACTGACAAATAGTCTGATGCTAACTCGTTGCTTGCTTATTTATATCTTTCTAGGCAGTAACTGCTGTTTGAGATTTTAGTAACTTGATGAAATAGCCGTTTGTGTTTTGAAGTGAGTGGATGCAATCCAAGTATATAATTGCTTAGACAGGATTTAGTCCTTACATAATTGCGATAAGAGAAAATGACTTCTCAAAAGGATGAATATAACCTAAATTACGTCTTGCAGGAATTAAAATGATCAGTAATTTGGTCTGTATACACATACTGTGTGTTTATCGACTAATCAATCTTTGTCATTTCAGTTCTGAACAGGATATCATTTAGTTGAAAGTAGCAACAATGTAGTAGCTTTGCATTGTCATTGACTATTTACTATATTGTAATGTAACATTAATTAAATGCAATGTAATGTAATATTTACTAAAACCTCTTTCAAGGCAAAACCTTCCCACACCAAACACTTTCACTACTTAAGGCTAATGTTGACCTAGATTTATCTCAAGGGGCCCTTGTACTGGTTTAGAATCCATAGAAGCAACTATATATTCTATGGCAGTGTTTCTCAGCCCTACTCCTGGTGGCACCCTGTCCGGTATATCTTCTATCTATCCTTGCTGCTTGATTAAATCAGGTGTGCTCAGCTAAGAAAATGTGCCACTGATGAGTTCAGTCAGGTAGGTAGAGCAAGGATAGATAGAAGATATGCAGGACAGGGTGCCCCCAGGAATAGGGTTGAGAAACACTTTTCTAAGGAGTTTTCCATTTCCATCTGAGGAAAGAGTGCATGAATATGTTCTTAAAAAGTGCAACTCTGTTGACAGTTATTATGATGTGTTTGGTGGTTTACATGCAGGTCACTATCAGTAGTTCACATCCAAAGTTGCAGCAAGATTGAACTGAAGAATTTAACTTGAAGAATAGGTTCTTGTTGGGCTATCCACTATGGGTATCTGAAATTCTGAAACATTAAAACCATAAATCTTTCTAATAGTGCTGAACAGTAGCGTCTGCTGCATACCCAGTACGCTTCAAAGTGTAACTTTTCTTCCATGAAGTTTTTTTCATATTTTCAGTACTGCCACCTCTTCATAGTGTAATGGAATTAGGTTGAGGTAGCAATTCAAGTCTCCCACTATGCAGTTAAGACTCAGACTGATACATTTAAGCAAGTGTCTCATTCTTCCACTATGCATGCTGTATTTTTCATGTTAGTTCATGTGGAGACTGAATTCAACATGACATGTAAGTAGCAAGGAAATTGAACACTTTATGGGAGTTAAGGAGAAACTGCAACATAGAAGCATGAAATTAGGGCTGGGGTCAGGTTTTTGGTGCATTAAGTGTCATTATCTAGCCCTCACCCCAATACATTCCATGTGCCATTGATTTGTACTTGCTTCTATGCACGAAGTCAATACTTGTCATGAAATAATTTGGACAAGGTGTTGTGAAGAACATCAAGCTTGAACAAGGGCTTATTATGCAAAGTGAGCTGTTGGAGTCCTCACACAGCCCATATTTCTTGAAAAAGCTTTAGGTCTCTGGTGTACGCATTTCACGGCTCTTTGATTCAAGGTTTAGCTGCATTTTGACAGGAAATTTTAAAAGGCACTGACGCAAAGTAAATGTTTACTTCAGATGAAAAGAAAATTGCAGAACAGGGATTATTTCTGTGACACAACAGCTGTCACAGCAATTTGTGTCACCAGTAATGACAGGTCGGTAGAATCATCAACTAACAACCATCAACTACCAACTATTCCTATTTCAGACAGAAAAAAACATTTTGCCTTAATGACTGCCTTTGTCTAATAATCCTAAGAAGTCACCAGTTTTGAGTGTGTGAAAAAACGGATATGGAAAAAGGAAATGAGATGCTTTAATGCGATAAAAGATTTATAGAAGAATCTTGCCATCAACATGTAAACATACAGTGTAAATTGCTTCAGACAACTGGTACAATTATTCTCCATCCTTCTACTGAATAGTTAGGCGTAGCATCGACAACCATCGCCTGCCCCACCCACACATCTGCTCTGCCCTTGGGATGTTACCACAATTGGATCTCTCATGAATGTTAATATGGGTTTTAATTTTGAAGATAGGAACATCACCGCAGGCTAGCACAGATATTTATGGGCCCCCGTCTACAGGTAGACAAACAGAGGGGGCGTAGAGTGTGTGGCTCAGGTGCCATCAGGGTACAGTGGGAGATTAGCAAAGGCAAAGGTGTAGTTGATTCACCCATTCTACAGCCTCCTTGTGTCAGAATGGGAACTGGTGACAGAGAAATCTGTGCAACGTGTGCATGGAGAACTATCCCTGAAACCCAAACACTGAAGGTTCAATTCCCAGGTGGGCCATTACTTGTTGTACCCTTGAGTAAGGTACTTAACATGGATTGCTTCAATAAATATCCAGGTGTAAATGGCTTATACAAATGGCAAGCACAATATTTCTGTAAATGCTTTCCCTACTGCAAATAGCTGATTTGCCTACCTAATACAAAGAGTTTTGGCAACTAAAGTAACAGCTGATACTAGACAAAAGACTTATTGCAGACAGATCTACAGTGTTGGCTTGCAGTATTACACAGCTCCTCTGTTTAAAAGCAAAGTATATTGGTTTGCTGTCTCTGTAATTTACACAGAGAAATAGCCATTTTTCACTCTGTATTGCCTTATAGCAAGTCTAGCCCTCCAAGACAATATGAAATCACATAAACCCCAAAGCTAGAGGCTTGTGTCATGTGATCTAAGAAGCATGTCCATGCATCCAGTTTATTTATTCTACAAAACTTTTTTCTATTTTATGAATGTATAAAAAGGTCACAACACTTTATCGCTTACCCTTTCGGAGAAAAATGAAATTGGTTTTTGCCTGGTTGGCTCCTGTGAGATTATATCGCGGTCAAGCAAGAGAAATTGCATACTGTTGAGCTATACCGCCAGTTCCTTTAATTAGCTCTAGTGGTTTTCAATTAAATTTACACAAAGTTGTTTACCCAAGTACCATCATAAGACATATGGGGTTTGGATTAGGGATGGCAGAGAAAGAATATGATCCGACAGTAGCTGGAGCTTGAGGTCTTTTCTGTGCCTGTGCCAAACAACTGCCACTCAGTTTCATGCAAATTTCATATACTTGTGTTACAACCACAGTGATGTTTCATTCAGACACACCAAATCTCAGTGTGTGCAGATCTCTTACATCCAGGTTGCTTTACTGTAAGCCTTTCTTCATAAAAATACTCTCTAAAAATTGCCCTGCAATTTTATGTCTTCAGAGCTAGAGGGGAAAGTGGATTCTGAACATCCCTAGAGGGGAAAAAGCTGTTTTTTAAATGATTCATTAGTTTTGCATTTGCAATCATGCTGTTGACTAGAGACGAACAGCAAGCTAATTAGCACTTCAATGAAAAGGAGCTGGACACAGGAACAAGGAACATTGTGTTTATTTTTACACATCCCTAACTTTATGCAGTCAATTAACATAATTGTATTCATGACTGCGTGCAGTGGCTCCTGCATCCTGCTACAGTTTCTAGTTAAAATCCCCTCTGGTCTTTAGATCCTATAGATTAATGCATGTTACATTGATGAATGGATCCAGTTAAGTGCAATGCTTGCTTTTGAGCCTGTAAGCATTATGGCAACATCAACTATGAAAGTCAAATCAAGGCACGAACATTAATAACTCCAGAGTGCATTTCTATTGTTACTTCTTACTGAGAATAGAATTATTGTGTGTATGTAATTCAATACAGCGGGAAGTTGAACCACTACAAATAATATGGCAAAGATATATTTTTTTGCAATTGGTGCTCTTTGTTCGAATTGGCATTATTAGGACATATTCATTATTTCAAGGCGGCAGTACAAAACCAAGTAACTGTGTGGGACCAGGTGGTAACCATAAAATTGCAGGTTGGAATCCAGTCATGCCTCTTGAAGAACGGACTTTCTTTGACTTACATCAGTAAATATCTATCTGTAAGAAATGTGTACAGTACTTGTTGTATTTGTTAATCAGCATGCAGTAACTTTGATAAGGGCACCTCTAGTTTAAAGAGGTACTTGCGTGTCTCTGGTTTGATCTTTGAATGAGGTTTCTCCCCAGATTGCACAATATTTAGTGAGGCTCACTTATTAACACTCCCACCCAGGCTCGGCACCGGGGGCATAACGTCATATCTTAAAAAAATGTAATAAAAATTTTATAAATACTATGTAGACATCAGGATATAAGGACACAACTGGGGTGCACCCCTAAGCACCCCCATAGCTCTGGCCCTGCTTCCACCACTGTTCTGACAAATGGCTCAGCCTTGTATAACGTATCCCTTACAAAGGGAGTTCTGCTACTTAACTGGTCTACCTGTTCCCATCTCAAGCCCTGCACTTCTTCTTTGTCGCCATCGACTTGCCAGCTGATCTAACCCCAGTTGTACCCTGCAGCAACTCTACAAAATGTTTCAGTAAAAAAAACAAACAGATGAATGGTGCTAATAACTGGCAACAGAGGCTTTTGATTTATTAGATGAGCTCATTTCTGAACCGAGTCAAGGGAAATGAGCCACTTTAAAAGGATTAACTGACCTCCATATCTGAAGCAGCGCTTTGCTGCACATTCTGTCTACCCTGCACATTCCACAGTGGCCACTGTCAATGTTCAGGGTTTGTGCTGTAAATACTGGGGACCAGCGTGGTTGTTACCCACGATTCCTGGCTCTCAGGCAGAGCCTACTGGAGTTCCTCCGGCTGCACACATACCAGAGCATAATGGGGATTAAACGATGATCACCAAGATGCTCACGCTGCATAATCTCATGATGCGGAACCGTTTTGCAAGGGAGTGATGACACATTTATCTGTGTCACGCCTAAGAAATATTCCCAAACACAAAGCCGTGAAGCTAAGGTAATGCATTAGCAAAGTGGTGGATGAACATGGGTGAAACTTTAAAAACTTTAGTCACGGTTATGTAAACGTTTCCCTAGAAAATGCATTAGCAATGGCTATAAATGCAAATCAGATTGATTCTTTGGGTACAGAGACAGAATGGCACACTATAAAAGCTCCTGCTCAGAGCTCCCCTTTACAGAGGACCGGTGCGATGCGCTAGGATCTATATATATCCCGAGTTTTCTGACGTGCTTGGCATCAGATTGTGACTCTGCATACTGAATGCTGCCAGCCTTTACCTCCAGACGATGAGAAGAGCAATCTATCACCGTGGAGCCTTGCCAGAATAAGACTCGGAGGAAATCTCAGTCGATTGCCAAGAATGGATTGTGACTTTCTGCCTCTGTCATTAACTGAAGTGGAAGTTGTATCCACATTGTTTTAAGGTCTGGTGAACCACAGAATACCAATTCCAAATGACAGTGATGGGTGAGGGACCATTTTCAAAAGCGCTTAAAGGCCACCTGAGGCTGTTCTTTGGAGAGTGATCAGTAATTTACCGAATAGTTATCATTAATCATGCAACATTTATTTGTGTCTTTAAACAAATTTCACATTGGAAAACATTAATAAGTATCTACAAACAGACCGTCTGATTATTTGCCCTTTTGGCTGATGTACAGATGCATGGTGTTGTGCAATAGCACATTTTGCCATGGTTTTATTTTTTCCTAGAACCACCCTAGGTACTGTATGTTTTAAATTGTACACTGTCTGGCAAAGGTTTCTATCCAAAATGATTAAATTGTAATGACCTGACGAATGGATCTGCAACACGGACATGAAGCTAACATCCAGCTTTTTTTAATGCTGAAGGCCCATAAAAAGATCAGGCTGGAACCTCTAGAGTGGTTTTCTACTGATGCACAGAGAACCTCAGCCACAGATGAAATCAATCACTAATCTCACTGGAAAACAAACTCTTAATTAATTTCGCATCGGAGGTCTTGCATGCAAATACACCAACCATGTGATATTTGATTGCAGTATCTGAAGGAGATAAATGGCATTTATGAGATTTTTGTCTGGCTGTAATGAAACAGACTGGGATCCAAGAGCGGTTAACAGTTTAATGCCAGAATCCAAAAGGCGTGGTCAGGGACAAAACAGGTCGTCAACGGGAATCAGAGAAGCAAAAAACCAGAATCCAAAATCACAACAAGCAAGGTCCAAAAAACAGGCGAGAGGTCAAAAACACAGTGAACAACACGGTTGAGTAACAGAGAGCAGGCTCAACAAAGAGTCAATACCTCACAACGAGGTACCAAAACCGAGTCCTTATAAAGGCAGGGCTTGATTAGAATGACCCACAGGTGTGGTGGAGCCAGGCTGAGCGGGACGTGGCTGAGCTTGCTGAGCGGGGCGTGGCTGAGCTTGCTGAGCGGGGCGTGGCTGAGCTGGCTGACTGGGAGCGGGTGTGACACTGGCAATTTGTTGACGCCTTACGTGTTTTTCTGTCGCTGTTATCGGGTAGCCAGAAGTAACCAAGAAAACTAAAGTTTTCACGCCATCAAACTCCTATTCACAGTTTCTTTTTGTTTTGTTTTTGTTTTATTTTGTTTTGGCTCTGTTTTACTGTGTCTCCCTTTACCCAATTTTAATTTGTTTTCCCAATACCTTTTTTTTCCCAGAGGCTCTCTGATTGTTAAAGCTCCAGTGAGTCAGTGCCTGGGCCTGCCGGAGCATTATCCATTCTGTCTGAAGCTCTGTTCTGTTCTCAGCTGCGTTCCAGCTGAACTCTTCATTAACGGCTCTCACTACCCCCCTCTCAGTCACACACACAAGGGGCCGAAATTAACCTTTGTCCTTGACGGAGGCTAATTAACTGCTTTTGAAATAGCTGCTTTGACAGCCAAGTTGGAGTTTTCGAATTTCTTTTTGCGGAACAAACCCCATAGCACTGAAGCTGGCAGTGTTTTCTTATTTATTTGTTTGTTTGTTTGTTATGAAAAATAAACAGCCTGGGGGTGAAGCTGGCTTAAAAGGAACCCTATAGTTCTAACACTGAACAGCAGGACGTCTCTAGCTCATAATTGACTATACCATACACAAGTTTGACAGTTTTGTCAAAATCTACCACAATATGCTTTGGATATAGTTCTCTAGTGGGTTGGGTAAAGCACAGCATTGATACCAGCTACACGCTTAAGGCTTGTGCCATGCTAATGACTTTGCAGTCACCTTTGTCATAAATTGTGTTGCCATAGATTCTGAGAAAG
Organism: Megalops atlanticus; assembly: GCA_019176425.1. NCBI lineage: Eukaryota > Metazoa > Chordata > Actinopteri > Elopiformes > Megalopidae > Megalops > Megalops atlanticus. Next base: position 21,917,271 of record CM032893.1, read on the forward strand.
CTGCATCCACACCACAGACAAATTACAATGAGGAAAGCAGCAATCATATTTGTCTTTTATCAATATGTATTCATGGATGGCAGTGTAGTATAGTGGTAAGGAGCAAGACTCGTAACCACAAGGTTGCTATTTTCGATTCCCTGCTGGAGTACTGCTGTTGTACCCTTGGGCGTAACCCAGAATTGCCTCAGTAAATATCCAGCTGTATAAATAGGTGACATGTAAAAAATTTAACCTATGGAAGTCGTTCTGGATATGCTAGAGCCAATAACGATAAAGATGCCAATAATGTAATGTAATGTAATATTGCTGTCTGCCTTGTCCACTAAAGGGGAGGAATCCCCAGCCAGAGGTTGTGCTTGGACATCATGCTGCCTCATGCCATGGACATTAGAATAATGTTTATGAGAAGATGCAATCTTCACTAACATGGACATGTTTCCCTCAGTTAATTGTTTATGAATGTAGTGTTTAGAAAGGACCCTGTGTTTCACTGCTACGTTAGAAACTATAATCAAACAATAATCAAACTTTTTCTATAAGTTCCGCCCTGGTCAGTTTGTGTGCATGCATATCTGCTCAGGCATTGGATAATTGTTTAATTGCTGAATTGACTGGTCATGCCGACTTACAGATACCAGACTGTTTGTGTGGATATATGTGAGGGGAGGCAAGCAGAGAACAAAGAGGGTTTTTTTAAAATATTTTTACTTCTTATGTTAAATTTCTTTAGTTTTGAAGCCTTCCTATCCCTTACTTATACCTGTTGTAATATGTATTTATTACACAACTTACATTACCAACCTAAATTAATGCAATGAGCAGCTGGCCTTGGATCATCCAACCCTCTCAATATTTTGTAGTGAGTGAACTTTCATTTATATTTTTAGTCTGTTGCCCGATTAATGAAGTTTACTCCTCTTTAAGATGAGCATTTTGGGCCTGTATTAATTAATGATTCTTTTGGTGTTTGAAACTGAGACAGTCTCACATAGAATGGGTTTTACCTTATAGAATAAACCTATTTAGTTCAGTCACTGGTGAGAGCCTGTTAAGCCACTCTTCACTGAGGAGTGTGATTTATTTTATTGATTTTATTTCACAGTTTAATACTTCATATAACTGCATATTTTATGACCATGTTACATGTACTTGTATTAATGTATTAATACAATTTACATGCAGCAAGCTGGCACGAAAAATTCACCAGAATCTGAGAATTTTCATCAGTCAGTTTTTATTCATATTATCATGTACGTATTGTCATATTATATTGTAATGAATATAAGAACATTAATGTGTACATTTAAAAGGGCCATTCAGCACAGCTTCTCTTGTCATTTTCTCTGTCATCTAGACTGTATCTAGAACTGTCAGGCCTGGTGTAGAACACTGTAATTGCCTCCAGTTACACTACAAATCCTGGCAAGCTATTCCATGCATTTATATCTCTCTGAGACAAACACTCTTTCTAATATCAGTATGAAGTTTGCCTTTAACTAATATCCACATATGACCTCTTGTTCTGTCAAGGGGGCTAACACTGGTATTAAAATATCTTGTGGAGTCCACTTCATTTCTCCTTATTTGAAACCCTCAATCGAATCAAGTATGAAAAAGTAGCAGAGGCTTGAATGCTGTGGTACTGAATACCTGAGTACCCCAACATTATCATTATGATCCACACCTGTGCTGTTTCCTTCGACTCAGTCCTCGGTCTTGGTATTTTTTTTAAGAAGGCATCCCCAAACTTTATATCTGAGCTCCACGCTTGGTTACCTTAAAATTGACCTGAATTTAATATAATCAGTCTCGCTCTGGAGGAAGACTGTGAGATTGGTTTTATCAGTGCAGTCTTAGGTCTGCATTAATCTGGTGCAATAAAAAACAGACCGGAGAGTAGCTGTCAGCCTTGAGGAGTCTCAGGAGAGACGATAACCAAATATGATTAGCTGATTGAAGCTTTTTCACGAGCTACACCTCCTCAAGGTGCACCCAGAGAAAGGGAAAAGTTGATTTACTGTCCAAAGCTGATTTCCTGACGAATGTGCTATGATGAATTACCACTCCCCAGAGGTCCTCGAAGTAGCGCCATTTAACGATAGCAGTAAAATCCAAATAGTCTGCGTCCCCTTGTATCTTTCATTACATTAGCTTTGCCAAAGAGGATTTTTTTCACAGTGAGGCGCATTGCGTCTGGTGTCGTCATTGAAATGAAAAGTGGAGGAAAAAAAGGACTGATATGTATGTGGCCCAGACTTCAAGAATGGTTCCCCTGATCTGTAAGAGTATGCCAGAGGAGTGGGGCTGTCAAAACAGATGGATGGGGGGAGAGAGGGGGAAAGGAGAGATGAAAGGGAGATGCCATGTCTGAAGTTTCAAATCTGAGCACCTGGCTCTGGAACACAGGTACAAAGCATCTCCTCTATACCCTACTCCCTCCCTCCTCTCCTCTGTCCTTTGACTTGAGTCATAGTCTAACTTTTACTTTTTGGGCTTACACCAGGATTCAATAATAAAAAAAAAAAAGGTTTCTTAGGGGAAGGGCTGTTCAATAAAAATATGTTTCAAATAAATCCTGTACCAAATTACAGCAAACCCCTGGATTTGATCAAAACAGCCAAACTGTCTCAAAGGAAAAAGTCACTTTGTTGTCATTTGATTAAATTTGCTGAATTAATCTGAGAGGGTCTGTTTGCTACAGGTGCCCATGCTAAACCCAGGGAAATATAGTTACAGCACTATCCAAATTTTGGAGTGTGTGGGTGGTGAGGGCTCAAGCTCTTCTTGATAAGTTTGGCAGCTTTGCAGCTAATTAATTTCATCTGTGAGAGTTTGTCATCAAGTCATGTTAGTTCTAAACTGGGAAGTGACTAAAAAGATTAAATTAATCAGAAAAGGCCACAATTTGGAAAGTCATTGCTCAAATGCTGGAGCACTTGTCCTGTGCTGCAGCTGTGCATTTGAAAACTCCAGGAGGTGGAGAAATTCTGCTTTATAAGGTCTTTGTTCCATCTTAATTGCTGTCTTTATTTTTAAATGTTATCTCTGCTCTTAAGAATGGAACGAACTGATGAAATTCTCGTGGGTCTGACCTTCTGTCTTGTCCGTCCATCCCTTATCTCAGGCTAGTCCTTGCTCTCATACATTATAATGGGATCCATTAATTCACAGGGATGACTTCTGCTCCCTTTCAACTCATGAATGACACAGAGCACAAATGCCACTGACAGTCTGGACTCTGACATCTCATTATGTCCAATACTGGATACTGCCTGATGCAATTCTTATCCAGACTAATACTGAGTCAGGGAAGAGCAGAGAAATTTCAGATTCCTAATGACTGCCAAATTGATCATCCAAGAGCAATCCTGATTGTTTAGTTCACAGACATCTAAAGAAGTATTTTGAATCTAACAATTTTTGCTGAAGTGTGTTGAGACTAGGGACATTTAATAAGGCTTGTATGAGCTTGTATTGTACATAACTATACACAGTTACTTCTGGATTCAATCAAAACTGCCACATCACCATGAGGAAAAAGTCATTCAACCAAAACAGCACACCCTCACAGACTAACCCGGCATCATACTGAGCTCAATATTATGCCTGAACTTTGCAGGTTAATTTGTCACCATATTACACAAAGTATTTTTCCCTTCTAATTGCTTGGCACTTTTAAAAATCATCTCATGGCAACACAGAGTCAGATTAATTAATCGATTTTTGATTGTATAGCATTTTCCCTTAAAATGACTTAGGAGTTTAGTTTGAACCCAAGGGTATTTTTTTGATCAGATTAAAGCCATTGGCTTCCTATTAAGAATAATATTGCAAAATGTTAAAGGCAGTGTATGCATGAAGCTGAGCAAGGTGTATTGCAAAATTACCTATCATTTTGAAAATAATAATGGAATTTTGAAACCTTTTGAAAGAAAACAATAGTGGACCCCAAATGAAAAAGAAAAAAAGAAAACTTTCCAATACATTTTAAAAGCTATAGTCCTGGGCAGTGGACCATGGCTATTGCTCAGCATGCATGATATTGATCTTCTGGTGGAAATGGGAGAACATTAAAGAGGCAGAGACTTACTCTATGCTTTCACATTCTCTAGAGTGATTAAGGATAAGACCATTTGCAGACTATTCAGAAAGAAGCGGATGGGAAATCAGGAAAAAAAAGTGCTTAATGCAGTGAAAATATTAAAATAGTGTCATCATTTCCGTGATCATGAATAACATTTTCAGATATTAAGAAATGAATCTTCATAAGCATAAGCATACACAATTTGGAGAAATTAAAAATTTGATAGGATTTTCTTTTCAGTTTTGATTGCAAGTCAAATATCAGGTCTTTGTTCACAAATTTACTGTAAATACCAATGCCATCATCAGGCAAGATTTTTATGAAGTAGGTTAATTGAACATGAGTAAAGTCATTTCACTTTTTCAGAAGATGCTGGATGAAGGTAAAACATTAGCTCTGCATGAACAATGCATATATATAGTTTATAGTGCAGTAATGTAGATGTACTTTGCCACACAGAAACTTTGCTCTGTTAGCTTGAATTAACATTTTTGCCATGCCACAAGTTGCTGTAAGTAAAAAGGGTAAAACATTCTATGCCATTAATACAGTTCCATTTCATGTCGAGTTCCACTGATGACTGTACCTGCCCCCTTTTTATCTACAATTGGACATATATAATAATCCTGTCCAGAAAATCACTCATTTTATCTAAATATAGGATATGATTTATAATTTTGCTACACTTTATAATGAAACAATTCTTATTTTTAAGCTAGATCCTTTTATATTAATCATGATATATTTAATGCACATTTTCCACATGATCAAGACAGTTGGCATGTTAAATATATGATTTGTGTCTGCCTTACAATGAGCATTATGTACTGCAGATATACACAACATCAGCATTCCACTTGTTTTGCAAATAACTCAGAAAATGTGTTGTTTTGTTTAATTTTCCAGAGTCACTTGCAATTTAATCAGTTCATTTAAAGAGTGTGATTTTCTTCTCAGAACTTGTTGCCATTTATTGCACTCAAGCAATAGAAAAGCAGTGCAGCTCAGTCTGCAAATAGCACATTGTAATACAGTGCTACCATCCCTTTCATCACTGTACAGTGCAGGCCTCCACACAGATCCCAAATTTCCCCGCCTGGGGATCCAGAAAGTGTTATCTTATCTTATCCTAAGGGCGCATAGCGGTTAAGGAGCAGGACTCGTGACCGAAAGGTTGCTGGTTCAATTCCCCACTGGGGCACTGCTGCTGCACCCTTGGGCAAGGTAATTAACCCACAATTGCCTCAGTAAAACATGCAGCTATATAAATGGATAACATTGTAAATCACTCTGGGTGAGAGCATCTGTTAAATGCCAATATTGTAATAAGATTATCCTCTGGCCGGGGCCTCTGGCAAAGCTGAGATTTGCTAGTCAAATCTGAAATATCTTGGTGCAGTCTGAGCACATTTCAAAATAACAGAACTGCTAATGCATATGCATGTAAGAATGAATAAAATGTCTCATAATTTGCCCACATATAAGAGACAAAGGCAATGTTTTTAGTGAATCAGTTTTGGGACTCATGTGGATATGTTTACATTTGGTCATTTATCTTATCTAAAGATTTATCTTAAAGCGATACAAAAGGTTAGGCTAAGAGCAGAAGCGATACCAAATCATCACTGTGGCAAGAGGTAATAGGACTGGACACTGATGTAAAGAAACGTTGCAGTTATATCAGTATCCTTTCATGTTCATGAAACTTTATCATTTCAAGTGCATAAATGACATCACGTTGCTCGTAGGGGTCATTTTAAGCAATATTACGACGTTGGTGTGATGCAAGATAATAATAATAATAATAATAATAATAATAATAATAATAATAATAATAATAATAATAATAATAATAATGCTCTTCTGGAACATAGTTTGGCGCTACGTACGGGACTTAGTGGATCAATATCGGAACTGCTTTACTTGAGCCGGAAAGACAACATAGTGTATGTCTTGCTAATTGTATATAGTCTCGTTTTTTGCCTCGTTCCCAGAATGCCTTCATTTTATTTTGTCTCCCATGATTCATAGCGATCTACCCGTTTGGAGCCAAGAGGAAGATGGCGGACAGACCAGGTAAGGTTGCAGACGATCTTAGCAAAGTGAAGAAATTACACAGATTACAAGTTTGTGCAAGTCTTTTATTTGGTTGCATTTGTAACAACTGACTTTCTCCTCTGATATGTGCGTTTTACTTTCGATTTGTTGGATACTGTGACTTCAAACATTGCCAAGAGGCCGCATCGGAGACATGATTTTCCTACTGAGTCAAGTCAAGGACTTTGCTGTCACTGTCATTCATACACGTAGTTTGCAAGTTAGCTATAAATATTTTTGTGAAATTAGTTAACAACCGGTTAACAGGAGGCTGTTTTCCATAAGAGCAGATACTATTACCTATTCTGCTTTCAATATATTCTGTTAACTATCCTGAGCGTTTGCGCAAAAACATTAGCTGGTTAGTCTAGTTAAAATCTACGTGCTGTATTGGTATAAATCCGCAAACAACCTTAAATTAGTTAGGCTGTTAGCGACATGGCTCGCTATACTGCATAGCTAATGTTTGTTTTGCACGTCGCTGTGTTCGTTCGACTAAGCTAAGTAGCTTGCTTACATTAACATAAAATGATTTCATTTTAATGTTGCCACGCTGGAGTTTCAATGGCGTCGCACCAACTGATTACAGTAATTTTATTTTCTTGACTTTCCGCAATGCTAAAATGTATCAGAATGTAGTCGCTAAATTATGGCCAGCAACTCTGATCGTTGAACAGGTTGGTAAGATTTACAAAGGCGAAATTCTTGCGGCATGTCTCTAACCATTTTTGGAACTAGCTATACTCTATGGTTAGCCATTATATAATGCTAGCTCCTCCCATGTGCGATGAGGGTCAGTGTCATGGCAGAGTATCGTGTTTGGTAGACATGTAAACACATATTGCATTTATGTATTGATGTACATAATAAACTATCAGCTAGTTAGCTAGTTACATCGCATTACATTACATTGAATGCATTTAGCAGATAGTCAAACCGTTTATTGTCATATGCAGAGTAAGAAACATGTTCCCTGTCCAATGAAATTCTTCCTTTGCTGTCCACAATGGATGCCATAACAATAATATAAGAATAAAAGATAAAGTAAATAGAACAAATAGAATAGAATAAAAAACTATAGGAATACAGAAATAAAAAATATATATATATATAACTTACGTAGTAATAGCAGCCATGTACGTTAGTGTGCAAAGTAAGTGTGCAATATGGCTTGGAATGTGCAACAGATTGCAAGGTGCGGTGGTAACAGTAGGATAGTGCAACTGGAGTAAACAATGAGTCCAAGTGCTACATGAGGTAGTTAAGTCAGAGCGACTTACAGCACTTCTAGACGCTAGTGTATCCATTTAAGTTAAATGAGCATCATCGTCAGATCAAGCTAACGACACTCCCAAACCAGTGAGTGTGAGCATAACACCATTCAAGCCTTACCACAAGTTAACTTGTGCAACCTGACTAGGCAACGGAAGCCAAGTACACTACATCGTAATTCTACACGTAAAATAAACATCAAATAGTTGTCGTAAAAGCTTTCCGAGACACAGCTAATTAGCATGCCCGCTCTGTTTGGGTTGTAGTGCCCGTGGCCGAGAAGAGGCTGCTGGATGTGAAGATGGGAGAACTCCCATCCTGGATCTTCTCCAGGGACTTCACTCCTAACGGGATCATCGGCGCATTCCGCCGGGGTGAGTTTGAAGTAAACTTTTGCCGATCAAGGAACAAGTTGCATTCTTAATGTAGTGGTTTATTGAGAGCTATGCAACTAATTTCAAGAAATTTACTACGTCTGTTACTCTTGTTCCTGCAGGACACGACAGATATTACAACAAATACATCAACGTGAAGAAGGGAGGAATCGGTGGCGTCGCGATGCTCCTCGCTGGTTACGTGGTCCTGAGCTACATCTGGGAATATGATCACATCAGTGAGTGTTGGCTACTTATTTATCTGCGAACACAATCTCTCCTAAAGCAGCAGGTTATTACCTAAGTGTCTTAATGTATTGATGGTCTCAGGTTTCTGTGGTAAGGTGGTTCAAGTGAAAATGTTAATTTTCTGTTGTAGGTGCATTGCGTTTAGATTAGAATATGTCTTGTTAAAATCTATTTCCATGCTGAAGCAATTTCTTAGAAGGTACATTTAGCAAACATATTTAACCATTTAAATGCTCTTCAGTTGAAGTCTAATCCTGTTTTCTTTTTGATATCTAAAGAGCATGACCGTTGGAGGAAGTACCACTGAAAACTGTTCTCTGCTGAGTGACCTCAGACTGATGCATCTTTGCAGTGGCTTGACTGCCACACCTGTAAGCTTCCTGCATTGTGTACAAGATATATTTGTGACCAAGAATAAAATGTAGAACAGTTCACTGTTGTGGTTATTTGGCTATATTTCAAACTCTCCAAGTTTGATTCTTTGCATGATTTTCTTGGAAAAAAGTGGTGGTTGACTAGTTTTGCTGTGTCAGGTCTAAAATCCAAGTGTGGAATGAAAGGGATTTAGTCCATTTTCAATACAGACATGCAGAAGAATAGGATTGAGATTGTTGGAACATAATGCACAATGCCAAAACTTTTTCAGACTGTAGGTGCTTTTTAAGAGCCACATCTGAGTCTTTATGTTCTGTAGCAGTTTAGTGGTAGCTTTCAAATTGGCTTAACTTAATTGAATGACAAAGAACCAGACTGAGAACAAACTCAGACACTTAGCCTGCAATGTTAACTTCACCTGATATTTTTTGCCCAAAATGCCTGGGCAGTAAAACACATCTACAGATTTTACAAACTGATTTTTATTCTGATCTGAGTACAAAAAGCTGTTCAGACAAAGCACGTCAATACAAAAGCAACCCATGCAAGTGCTGTATTAAGATTTTTTCCCTGGCATCTGACAACTGGCTGAAAATGTGACTTTACCCTTACATTCCTTAGCTAAGCTAAGTGGTTTCACACAATTGTGCAGACTTTGAAGATCTTTCAACATTACACACTCATTGACTTACAAATATATAATCTCTTTCTGACCAGGTAATGTGAACTGCAGCATACTTTGTACCAAGTACTACATAAGGGACCATGGACCTGCTGCCCATTTCTAATTTGTAAGATTATTACACCACGCAAACATTACAGACATGAGCCACTGTACATGTTGCTTTACCAATCAAAATTTTAATTTGGTCATTCAAAGGAGAAGGTCATGTTGAAACAGCGGTGTTGGCTGTGGCAGTACACAATTGCATAACTTGACCTCAAGCTGTAGGGGGAAATGGCACCAGAGAAGTGCCTGACCTTTAAGCAGCCCTATAATTGATTTATTAATCTGCCATACCCTTTTAACTGCCATGTGCCAGTCAAATTTGCAGCACAGAAAAAGCACTATAAATACAAAATGATAGCATGGAGATGCTGTCAAAAGTTAAATGACCAGAAAGTTTTAGACAGGTTTTGAAAATGTTAGTTTTGAATATTAAATAGCACCAATTTCAAACATGGCACGTTTCCCTCTTTGTCAGTGTTAACATGTTCATTTGAAGGCTGTTTGTCACATATTTTGGCCATGTTGGTTTTGCCATACATACTTAATTTCTTGCACAAAATATATTGAAGTGTGGCATAAAACTTGGTGAGCAGAAACTTTTTATTCCATATTAGATGAACTGCTACCATAATTCAAATGGATATTGATCATAAATGGTATAATTAATCTACTTTAGAACATTTAAGATGAAAATGTCTCAGAAATGCAAATGATATTAGTCACATAAGCTGGCAGATGTGTTGTGCCACATTTGACAACTGCCGGCTGCTGTATCTCTAATCAGGATATCAGGAATCCACTAGATCATTGAACTGTCCAACTATCCAACTTTTACATTACTATGTACAAGAAATTTGATTCAATGACAGGATTTTCAATGGCGCACATTTGATCCATTACTTTTTCAATTCTTGTTTTTTTTTTTTTACATAGTGAAAAAGAGTCCAAGAGTTTTATCACTCTTTTGAACACTCTTTATTGTGGGAGAGCCCTTTACAGCTGTCAGAAGTTTGTACTGTTTTTGAAGAAAAAAGGACACCATAGCAACACTGCAATAATGGATACAGAATTGCCTGTAATTTGAAATTTCTGAAGCAGATCCAGAGATGCTAAAGATTGTTTAATAACCTCTTTCCCCACAGAAATGAACATCTGTGAAAATACAGATTGTTTAGCAGTGCAGCACCAAACAAAGGAAGGTCCATTCATTAGTTATAAGTTGTCTCTGCTGACTCCTTCACACCGAGCTGTTTTATCATTCTGCAGCAACACTAGTAGAATTCAGTCTTATTCACGCTTTTCACTCATGAAAGCTGACTGGACCAGCACACACAGACACTTTTCCAGCCTTTCTTGATGAGACTCCAGCTTCACTTCAGGACAAGGGATCCTCTGGGCGCTACTGTCCACTCAGGAAAGCCAGGTGTCCCTTTGTGCATTTGTTGGCATAGTGTCCCTTCTCACCGCACTGATAACATCAAACAAACAAAGGAACATCACCACCTGTTGACAACCCTTTACATGTATGCCCTCTGAGACACGACGGCTAAGCATCAATCGAATACTTCTGTCATCAAAACATCCACTGAGATGACAGAATGCATCGCAGATGTTAGAGTATAATGTGAACAAAATTTACATGTCCCATGAGACCAAACCTAGCTTTTTTCTGTTTAAGAGGGGAAGTGCAAATGCAAGGACCCTTTACCTTGTAGCAGGTGACCTGGTCCAGTGGGCGGGGCCCTCTGTTACCCATGTTGTGCGAGTGCATTGCCCCAATAACATGTGGGGTCCTCTGGTTGTGGTTGGAGTTCATGTTGGGGTTGGTTAACTGGATGAGTGACAATGATGACCTGTTCGCCGGCTGATTGTTTTGCTGTAAGACGAACCGAAACATTTCACAAAATTAAGGATCAGAACACAACAGAAACATGAAAAGGTGTTTTTGTTTTAAATCCTCATGTTGAAAAGTTGTTAAACCTAAGATGACTGACCTCATGGCTATCAAGTGTTTTTATAGCACTGATCAGAGAGGAGGAATCGACAAGCTCTTAATCAATTTGATGGATATCTGCCTCTGCCCTCTGCCTTTTGCAGCTTTCTAGGGCAAAGTCAGTTCTGTTGAGACTCTACTGGTGGCAAGAACAAGTCAGAGTTGTTGTGGAATGTTATTGTAATATTGATATAATAAAAATATATTCAAACTTGCAGGTGTGGTATGAATGTGATAAGGTGACACAAACTGTACACAATGCCATCTTTGGACTGCTCTAGCAATGAGGCTCTGTCTAATTTATAGACACTTCATACCTTTTGGGTCTGGGGTTGCTGTGGCAGTGGCGGTTGCTCTGCGGTACCCAGGGGCAGCTCAAACCGTGGGCTAGGGAACAACAGAAAATTTGCCATTCATACTCTTCTTTTAGAAGACTCCAAAGGAATAGGAGACACATGCTTTGACTTGCCAATCTTGCAACAGTCATAAGCCAGAAGTGTAAAAAGAATAACAGTTAAACCATACACAAATGTTCCATCAGTTTTACTGCTCTGATGAAAAACTGAATCACTGACTTTGCAAGTGGAGAACTAAAACCCTTGGGAAAAAAGAGTAGAAAATATTTGGACTCACTGCATGAATTTACAAGACCGGCCTTCCGGACAGAATCCAACCAAGTAGTTCACACAGATGACCCTTCTTGTGTGCCTGTGCCTGCAATCGGGACCTGAGAAAATCAAGTAAAAGGAAAGGACAGGACTGTCACCACACAGCTTCTTAACATAAGAATACAGAAAAAAGAAGACTGTAAGTCTTCTCAGTTTACCATTTGAGTAAATTAACTTGATATTGCTGAGATTGCTTTTGCTTCCCATGAGGACATGCAGTTTGGGGATTAATATAACCTCTCTTGTAGGCAATTCTGTTTGAAAAACAAGCTACAAAAGGGTAATAATTCTCCTTAGCTAATTGAGCCACCAACATCTAAAATCCACATTATGTGAATCTCTCCTGTGAGCACAAACATTAGGATGAAAAGGGGTGACTGGCTTTTTGTATATTCTCAAATGACTAGTCTCTCTTTTATAACCTCACCATAATTTCTGTGTTGTGCTTTGCTGGACTCAAGTAAAATAGCTACTGAAAGTAAGGCCTCTTACAAGGCTGCCATTACCTGACTGCACATCTCATGATTATCTAGAGGTGTTTCCCATTCAGAGTAAGGTTTAAGTATAATTTACAATAAAACAGAGAAAATACATATACATTTCCAATAGAGGTTAAACCTAACTTAGCTAATTTAACAAACCAAAACTCTGAAATGATGTACAGCAGAATTATAGCCATTTAAAATCACAAATACTTGTCTTGAGCAATAATACTGGCAGGGGATCTAACCACACACTCACTTTGTGTAAGAATTATGGTTTCCTTAATCTTAACTTCAAATTTACATCTTGGCAACATTAACATATTTATGACACATTCATTTACACAGCTGGATGCTTACTGAAACAATACACTATTAGTGCCTTGCTGAGCTGTATGACAGCTGTGGCCCACTCAAATGTGAACCCACAACACTCTAATTACAGTTCCCTACACACTCCCTATAGATTGCAAAAAAAGACTAAGCACCATAGCATAATTCAGATAAATATATAAAGACATATCTTTATCCATTTTCATATTCAGATTACATGTGCACTAGGGTACTAATCCATTATACAAAATCTTATACAAAAACCCATACCCACACAGACAACATGCCTTTTGTCTGAACGACTTACTATTGCTTCCAACTGATTGAAAAAAAAAAAAATTATCCCTACCACCTTTTGGAGCTCTTTTTTAATTTTGCTTGGAGACCATACTGTTGGTTTTGTTGGCAACACTCAATTCCTTACCGTGTTTACAGAATCCTCTGTCATACCAGGGACAGTCTTTGATCTTAGACTCAGGGTCAATGTGTAAGAATGGACACTCTTTATTACTGCACTCCCCTGCAAAGACAGAATGGGTTTAGAATCATGCAATAACTTCAAACTCAAGAGCCAGACAGGCTTCATTTGGAACCAAGTTCACTGACCGAATTTGGAGTAGAAATAACACTCAGGCATCTTGGTCATATCGTATTCGTGCAGAAACTCGCACTGGTCCCCCTTCTTGCACAGTCCCCTGAGCCAATGCTTGCAAACCACCGTTTTCTCACCACTGATATGCCGAAAGGGACACATCCCTCCTTCAGAAAAAAAAACACAGGAAAAGACACCAATCATACTCCGGTGTACAAGTTACAGTTTACAGTCTCTTTGCCATATTCTTTAAAAGAAACATTTGAATGAGCAGAATACTAGCACTTAAAAACACTATAAGAAACAAAGTGAATAATCAATTTGATCTCTTTTTTTTTTCCCTAGAAAACATGCATATACAGACAAGAAATGTCTGGTGTATTCACATCAAAACTTCAGTCTAGGCTATAAGCACATGTCTATTATTGTTTGTTTTCACAGATCCACTTTTTCCCCCACTTACAGAACTGCATTTCAGATGCATGCATTTGGTCTGTGATTCCGTGGGTTATTTCCTCTGCTCATCCCACGACCTCCATTCAGAATCTGAGACTTCCCTAGCTACAATAAGTCTTTCCTTGCTTTCTAGTCATTGCTGCAACTCTATTGTGTTGCATTGTAGAAAGGAAATTGCTTTTTTACAGAAGCTAAATGTGTTTTTCAAAATGAAAGGAAATTGTCAGGCATTGTAGAATGCTAATACAGTATTTCCAAATAAGAGGATGCTATGATGCAGTACTGCACTGAGTTCCCAGATATATTTTAATGATGGTGTATTGCCACCATAATTCCAGTAGCTAGAATCTTTAAATGTAACAACGTGGGTCATGCTTCCTTGCTTCAACATTTGGACTTCTATAGACTTAATTTGTGGGTGGCTTTTAGTGAAGAACTCTTCCATGCTTACTTAACTTACTAACAAATACGTACCTTTTAAACAAGTAGCTTTCAGAAAAAACTCACACACAGCCGCCCCGGATTCTGAAGAAAAGAAATTAAGAATGTTATCCATCTATGGCAATCAATCTCCAAAACAATGTTCCAGTCGACCAAACAGTTCTGGCGAATTGTACTGACAAGTGCAAATAAGCAGCATGTGAAACCGCTTTTCAGACGTCGGTGGATGAATGCAGTAGGAGTAGGACTAAAACACTAGTGAACAAACCTGCTTTAATGTTAGCAGCTTGCTAGCTAACTATAGCATATCATTGTTGGAAACCTTAGTTATATGAACAAAAACAAGACATTTTCGGTCTTTCTTTTTTTAGTTTGTCCCGAACAAGAACGCCCAAAATAGCTGGGAAGCTAAGATTAAGTAAAATTAAAGCTAACTAGCTAAATAGCCACCGACATACCAAGCAAGGGTTAAAGTGATTACAATCAACAGGACCTTAGACAGTTCGCTGGCTATGTATTTGTCCGATGGGTGATTGTGTTACACGTTTAGAATTTTAGTAATGCTCAGTAACTATCTAGCTAACTATCTGTTGCATTTCTACACTTACTGTCCATCCCGGGGAACGGCAGAGGCTGAGCCCCCAACTGCTGCTCCACAGCAATCTCCAGATCAAATTTAATATGATCCACTGAAGCAATCAATTCCTGCATTTTAACTTCTTTATGTAGAGCTACCTGATCACACCGAAATCAAACTACACTTGGGGGGTGAAATGTTTGAAACAGTAAGAAAACAGACGAAACCAAACACAGGACTCGGCACGTCGTGCGCCCACTTGTCGAATTCTTCACCCGCTCTCACAAAAACACTTCCGATGTCAACTCTGACCTCTGAACTGCCACCTTCGAATCGTTCTCGAGTTTTAAAGGCGCCGCAGAAATTGTTTCATTGGTCAGGGACAGTTACTATTAGGTGTTTGTGTTGGTGCACAAGATGGCCCGATTATTGTCTGGTGCCTTTAACTCGGTGGATTAGTTTACCAGTGTCAGAAAAAGATTATGTTACAGCTATTTTTCACAGTAAAATGAGATTTTGAGGAAGGATTTATGCCTTTAAAGATGTAAGACGCGTGAAAGAAGGCCTAGGAAGACAGGCGTGCGTCAAAAAATGAATACATCAATTTGCAATAGCATTTTTTCCACTCTTGCACCCTTGGGCGAGTCGCTTTACCCGAATTTCTTCAGGAAATATCCATCTGTAAAACTGCATCTAATGAAAACGTGTTTTCAAAAAAAAGCACAAAAAAGTTATGTTACCTAAATGTACAGAACCTAGGCCTGCTAAAATAACTTGATACAGAAGTTACAACAACAATTTTGGCAATATTACACAAACTACATAAGCAGTACTCAAAAGTACTGCTACTCAATGTTCTCCTAAATTCTTTCAAGTAACTTGACTTTGCTTTTTTTTCTTTCTAAATGTTACTATCTGAGGAGAATGAGCTCTTTCAGATTCAAGTTTCCTTTTTGACAACTCCATCACAGGCTGTTTCAAGGATACCAGATGGAGATGTGGGGTCCAAAACAGAGGCTCCACAGCTTTTGTAATAGCAGCAGTGTGTCTGTTACTAATTATTCAATGAAATTATTTCATTGCTGCTACTTCTCAAGTGTAAACCCATAGCCTTCTCAAACTATTGTTTGAGTTGACTTTGTTGTACATACTGTCAAAGTGTAAGTGATCCTGTTAGTGTACATTTAAATATGTCTCATGAAATAAACATAATGTTTAACATTCACACTTCATATATTTAAACATTTAAACATGTCTCCTGGTGGTCAATGTGGGCATGGGGTATCATCAGATTATTGAAGCCATTCCACTTGGATAATTTATGTCTTTATGGTGCAATGTTCATAAACTGTAAAACACTGCAAATTTACTCAGATGTCATAGTCACGCCTCTTGATATAGCAATGACACTAGTGGAATTTAGACAGAGGTCAGTTCAAAGATTACAAATATGAAAAGCCTGTATACACTACCTTACGTTGCAAGGAGTTATTAATTTAACCCATGTAAAATCCCACCAAATCATGGGTAATACAGTCAATTATAAAATTATTCAACATAAGCAGTATTAGTACCATTCATGATTTGTGAACTATAGGTTTTTGTTTTAAATGTATCAAACCATATAACCAATTCATTACAGACTGTGTAAACAAAGAGGGGAAAACAGCTGATGAAATTTCAAAACATATCAAATTACATTACACATACAAACTTTACAAATAACACTTCAAAGGTACACAGAGGACTTAAAAAACATGTAAGCTAACTTTACAATAACAAAATATATGAAATATCCGATATGGCAGCTATACCATGTGAATGGTGAATCAACACCATTTCGTTTGCATGACCTTTCCTACATGTCTGGACAGAAAGATCCAAATGTTCCCATTGAACAGTACATACCTGCAGAGCTGGCTGTGTTGTATCATAAAATTTTCATGTCACTAGGACAAAGAGTTCATGAGTTGTTTTCAGTGTTTTTTTCCCCTGATTTCAACATGGCTCATAAGCCATGTGACCATTTATTGTCATATGAGATCATTTCTAATAATTTACTGCTGACTAAACATAGTTTATTTCACTTTCAATAAGTAAATGCTTTATATTCAAATCAGCAAAGGCTACAACTTCACCATCCTATTATTGCTCTATTTTTAGATGTAACTTTTTAGAATTTAGTAACATTGTAAACTAAAAATTCAACATTTTAAATTCCACGTTGATCAGACTTACTGTGCATAAGTATTTGTTTTTCTGAGCAGTTAAAAAAATCAAAGATTATTTAAAAAGGCAGAACTTTAGATCCATGAGGCAAAAACAGGCCTAGTAGCAAGGAAACTGTGTACTACATTTTTTGATACTACTGCAAATGCCTCACGAAGGTTTAAACAATAAATGTTACTAAAACACCATCACCATGAGACTAAACACTACTAAACCAGGTATGGAGCCTACTACCAAAAGGCCCTCTATGACCTTCCAGTTTTCATGAATTTACAATACACCATCTAATTGTATAGCCGTTTTTTCCAAAGTTAGGAGAAACAAATTTTCTGTATGGGGTGGGAATGTAGCACAGTGGTTATTGAACAGGACTCGCAACTGAAAGGTTGCCGCTTCGATTCCCTGTGGGGGCACTGCTGCTGTACCGTTGGGCAAGGTACTTAATCCACAATTACCTCAGGAAAAATCCAGCTGTATAAATGGATAACATTGTAAAAAAAAAAAAAAAAAAAGTAACTGTAAAATGTAATATATACGTATGAAATACAACTGAAATAAAGTTATTCCTCTAATAATGAATCTGACAGTTTGTGGTGTCAACAGTTGTTTCTGTGGACATCACGCAACATCTATTAGGACTGTCACAAGCTATTACAAATCCAAATATGCCAACTCATTTTATTGTTGTGTCTGAAAACAATCAGTTGCTGTAAACAGAATATAGGTTTGTGCATGATATGCAATAGAATTACATGTTTGTACATCATATTTCATAAACACCAAAAAATGAAAGCTGTGTCTGTTTCAGAATGTTTGTACAACAGCACATTTTATTTTAAATGATAAAGGATACAATAACAGCAAATAAAGTGTAAAACAATGAAGTTTAAAAGCGTTTGTCTCATGAATGAGGTTCAAAATGCATGTACAATGGGAATCACAGTGTACACTACAGATCTAAAATCTGGAATGGTATGAACCCAAGTATGGACCAGGATTTTTCAAAGCACTAGGTAATGAGCCCTGATGTTTCCCAAAAAAGGCAGAAATTAGAGTTTCAGCCAGAGCACCCTCGGCATCCACAGTGGGTGCATTCGATGATCCTTCCCTGTGAGAACAGAAATTGACACAGTTCTTAACATGCGGACTTCACACGCTTAAAGAGACAACATGTTCTATATGCAGTTCTGTTGAAGCAATAAAGTTCAGAGTACCTAGCCAGCTGGTTACCTGCCTTAGCAATTTTAAAACACCGCATAGAACAGTTACATAATTCATGCCAAACTGCGGTACAGTTAAAATGTCTTTGTCATCAATCACAGTTAATGCGAATGAATGGTGGTTTATAACATTCAGTGTGGAGATCTTGCTGAGCTTACCACTTCCAGCTTGCTTTTGGGAACTCTGCAAATGCAATTTGTTCCAAAGTTGGTATCTCGGGTCTGGATGCAACGCAGACAACACAGATTCTCATAGCCCTGCTTCTTCCACTTCGCGATGAGATTCTTATCTGCATAACCTTCTTTTATGCAGTATTCATAGAGCTCTGTTAAAAAAAGTAAAATTTGGCTAAAGTTACTTCCTCATGAATTTAAAAAGAACATTGTTTCTACATATATTCACATTTCACTTCACACTAGACAAAGATCTTTTGTCGATGAGCGGGAAAACGACTTACCTCTGCTTATAGCCTTTCTTTTGTAGAACAGGTCGAAAATGTATCGGCTCCGTTGGTGGTGCAGCCTGAAAATTGGCCAGAGCGACTCAACCTTCCGTTTGCCTTCATGTGGTTCAGTTTCAGCTGACGAGTGAATAAATGACATACGTGGTATGAATGAACACATATAGATTAATGTATACATAAGTACATGCACAGCAAACAGAGTAAGGCAACACACACTTGGTAGAAATATTCTGGACAATACGTTGTCTACCTAATAAACTAGCTGGGGTAGGCAGTGTAACTCCCTAGCTGCCAAGGAATCAATCTCCTCACCTTCCCTCATTTTTTGGTCAAGTTCGTCCAGAGTAGGCTCAATTAGCTCCCATCCGTCTGGAGGAGGCTTTCTGCTCCTTTTAACTTTTGGCATTGTTTAAGAGGGGTGTCTAGGTACTATGTTTTGTTAATTCGTCTTTTCGTCGAACTGGCTCAGTCGCTGGTTTATGTCGTCATCATGCGTCAAAGGGGCCCTCTATGCTTTCTGCTCGGCTCACATAATATACGAATTTTCACTGGTATACACGTTTGGTCGAAATTTTATGACAATCGTTCATCGTTGAGAAACTAGCAATAAATAATTGTGCATGAAATTGAACATGACGTTCTCCCAGTGTGTTGTTACGTCTTGAACCTGTGCTTTTTGATTGAAAATGTGTATTGCTGTTAGTCTTGATGTATTGCATCAGGTTAGTGTACTAAGACATTGCCTGAAAAAAATTCCAAAATTTTGTGTTCACGTAAGATTTTAAGGGCAATATTAAGACAATTCGTACATTTATTTACCTTTATTACTGTATTACCTAAAATAAAGCTCTAGATTTATGTCTTAAATATATCCAAAAATAAACGTTTGTCTTTGATGGTAAGAAGGATCATTAGTAGATGGCTTAGCATTCTGCGTGTATTCGGCTCTCTCTAGACGAGTAGCCAGCTAGCTACTGTGGAGCAGTGAAGAAATAGGGGTGTATATATACCCGGTTCTGGTATTAAATTCGCAGTATACATTTTTAAAGTAAAGGTCATCAGGATGCCAAAGGGAGGTAAGAAAGTTATATTTCCGATTGGCATAAGACCTAAGCTAGGGTCTAGGATGTAGATGTAACGTTGTTGTTGCTAGATAGTTAGCTAGCTAACTCAAGCTGTCAAATGATGGGTGGCTAGCTGGACAACTTAGTGCTTAACTAGCCAACGTTAGCAAGCTGGTTAACCGCAGTATTTCAATTCACTTAACAAATACTGAATATTCTAGCTAACGACCCCAAATCTCTCTTTCCCATTCACCTCTCATAGACAGCTTGATGTTTGTTTCGAGCTAACGGTAGCCAACTGAGTTGTGTTCTAAATGTTTGAGAGTGTAGTTAGCTAACGTGAGCATCGTTTTCTACTACACCGGTTGCTAGACAGTGTTAGCTGGCTTGATACCTGACTCATTCACTTGCTTAATGCGAGTACGGCTAGATCAGTCCTACTTAGCAGATCCATAATGCCAATGACAGTTAGCAAGTTACGATTCTTTTCACAGCTAGCAAGAGATTTGCTAACTTACAAACCAAAGTGTTGCCATTAAGTAGCCAAATATGATCCTTTTTTAGGTAGGAAGGGGGGTCACAAAGGACGCATGAGGACATACACAAGCCCTGAAGAGATAGATGCTCAAATGAAAGCTGAAAAAGAACGAAGGAGGGTAAGGCCACTCAAGAGGCGTTTTTCTCAGTATATCTGGATGTATTTTCATATCTGCATGTCAAGCTCATCTAAAATTGCCATTTGTCGGTCCCAGTGGTTATCATTACGCTTGCTCTTTCCATATGGCGCTGTCCTCACGGGGATTCAAGCCAGGCCAGTGTGCCCGCACCTTTCGCAAGAAAGATATTTACCGTGGTTTCATGACAAAATAAACAAAACCAAAGGGCAGAAATTTAGTACTTTAAGTTGCTGCCTTTTATGGACACCTGCTCGACTATCATTTACATTCACTCATTTCTAAAACACTTATGTAAGCATATGTAAGCAACGGATTCAGATAATAGTAAACACATTCACGGGCCTAAAATAAAGTATCTTAAGTACAAAACTCCCCTACGGTTACCTAACTATTGCATATAGTTGAAGTACATTATGATGATGAATATTTAAAAAGGATCCTCTTTGATTTCATGTATTTTGATTTGACATTCTTTATACTGTATTGTATCAACACAGAAAATGTCATGACTTGACGTCTTGTAGTTGCATGTTTACACACTGGTATATTTACCTTTTTATTTTGTGTCATTACTACTAATTATACAGTATTTAATTGTTTTGTGTTTAGTATATGTTCCATTTTGGTTTATGTCATCATTTATGTTAATAGGCGATTTTTTTTAAATCGTACAAAGCAGGATGAAGAGGAAGGTGCAGCATTAAATGATAGTCAGACTGAGGAAAAAATTCCAAAGTCTGACTCTGAAGACAGTGAAGAGGAAGCCTCTCAGGTAATTCATTTTTGTTAATTAGTTGATATATGTAATAAAATTTATCATTTCATAGACTGACAAGCAAGAAGCCATCAGGTCAAACAGAGAAAAGTGAGAGTGAGAGAAAAGTGAAAGCTGAATGCAAGTTTTTTTGTGTTTTTCTATGTGTTCTGCAGAAGAGAAAAGGGGTGGAGGGTTTAATAGATATTGAGAACCCCAACCGAGTCATGCAGAAAACCAAGAAAGTGACAGATTTAGAATTGGAGGGCCCTCGACAGCTCTCCAGAAGAGAAAGGTAAGAGTCACGTTGGTATGTTTGCCATGGTTATCATGTATCTTGTTATATCTCTGCCAAGTCCCAAGTAGTCATTACCACCCGTTGTAATCTAGAACATTATTTGTGTTCTAGGAATGTGAATTGGTTCAATAAAGCCGATAGTAATTGTCACTTTATGGTAAAGAGTCCGGATGGATTGTGGGCATACTGATAACATGGTCCTGCAGGATGTCGATTTGTAGGTTACAGTTCTCTTCTTTTGCTGACAGATACATGTCTCCTTTTCCAGTGATAGACATTGACTCTGAACGTGCGTTCTGGTTTTCCCAACAGAGAAGAAATAGAAAAGCAGAAGGCTAAAGAGAGGTACATGAAAATGCATTTAGCTGGGAAAACAGATCAAGCCAAAGCAGATCTTGCACGATTGGCGATAATACGAAAACAGCGGGAAGAAGCAGCACGGAAGAAAGAGGAAGAGAGGAAAGGTGGGCATGCTGATCCAACAGTTCTTGCACTGAGAATGTCACTGAACCTCTCCAAGCCCTACATTTGTTTTATCTAAATCTGAATAAAAATGGTATGTAATAGAGAAAAAAAGTTTTATCTATGTTTAATTGAACAAAGAAAACTTTGGTTGATATGGTGCATATTTATCTTATACACAAATGTAACTAGCATTATTGATTTCTCTTCTTTTTTAGCAAAAGAGGCAGCGGTGGCGGCAGCAGCAGCAGAGAAGGGACTCCACACGTTGTCTCTGAAATGATAAAAAATCCACATGGGGGACACGTATTCCCAAAGTTATGGACTAATGCAAAATATGAATCTGTTCATCTTACTATTTTTAAAAAGAGACCATCTATGAAGAATTGACCTGTACTATAATTTATGATCATTTGAACCTTATAGATGAGAAATATTCAAGACTGTAGATTTCACATTCAAAAGACTTTCATTATCTCCTTCAGGACTGTGTCTTGGAGAAGGCTTAGATGTCTTTGCCAAAGTGGTTTGCAAGGAATACCCCGTGATCCTTCTATAAGTCATAATGCATCCATTATGTTTCTTAATATATCGAAGTTCTGTACTACCATGACTTTTTGTCATGTCTTAACACAAAGGTCTCAATGACCGCATTTTTTACAGAGCTCTGTTTTCTAATACCACAACAGTACAGGGGTACAATCCAACAAGGCATGTGCTCCAAAAGTTATTTGTGCATTACAAGGAAAGAAGCTCAGTACCCACAACTTAACAGCCAACCTGATTCACCTTTAACACTGGACATATGCTGTTGAATAAACCAGGGATTGGGAGTCTCTGTTTTGACTGGCATGTTGAACTGCAGAACAGTATACAGTAAACTGACACTTCATGTTGCTGTGTGTGATGCACACGTGCTTTGGTGAACTTTCGGTCCCAAACTTTTTTTTTTTTTTTGAATTCTGCACCCCTCAACAAGCTCTATCAATGTTCCTCACATCCCTACTTCCACATGTTACATGGTTTTTGCTAATGTCTAATTTGAATATCATAAAATGTTTCAGGCTGAATTCCATATTTATGTCGTGATGGATTTAAATTATTGTATATACATAAAGTCATTGACACACTTTAGAATTAGTACTTTGTGCATGCTTAATAATTAAAAAACTAAAATAAAATAGTATAAAAATTACAATTACATGCCAAATAACCCTAGAATATCCTGTTGAGGGATTCATTTGGCAATGTAGTACCTACCTGAAAATAATGTCACGTGCAATAACTCGATGTGATGTAAATTAGTACAGCACAAAGTACGTTTTTTTTAAGTTTCACGTGGCAGTTTTAACTGAAATTGTCGCATAAGGTGCAAAGTACTAAATTTATTATAACCAGCATGTGTTGGTTGTTTCATTTTGGCTTGCTAGCTGTCAACAATAAAAGAAAAAAGAGTTCAGCTCCTCCAAATTATGCGTGGAAGAAGCGTAGTTCTACAGGACACGCCTCTCTGTAGACCGATTGGATGGAAGTTTCGCGGATTTTTATTATCGCGGATGAGCCTGACGCGTCAAGTTCAAACAACGAACGTCAGCTGTTTATTAACGGGGTTATTGACGTGCCGCCAAAAAGGGTAAGTGAAATATTTTATACCTACAATTTGAACCACTTGACCGGTTCTTCTGGTACCTTTCGAAGTCTTAAAAAAGCATTTTTTTAGTTTCGTTTATGCGCGCGAGGCAGTGTGTTGCTTTGGGTTCAATGTATAACTTGGGGAACCGGCCAAGATAGCTTGGTCTTAAATTTATTTAGAAGGTCTGGCCACATTGGTGACTTAATAGTTTTGTAGTTAATTATACCGAAGTTGCAACAAGTCTTCCGTATTTCCTATTAATTTCGCACCACAGAACGATCGGTTTGAAGTAATTCATCTTAAGTGCTGTCACAAGATGGTAATTTGCTTGCTAGCTAGCTAGCCAGCTAGCTAGCTGAGAGAAGAATAGAGCAGATGGGTTCAGCGGGAAAAATCAGATTCCATGACATTTTAAATCAGTCTGATGCATACGACCGATAAGTGTATAACTTTACCTACACAAGTGTTCTCCGATAAGTTTAACATTTGATCTTTTTCAAGTGTATAAACTGTGCCTGATAACTAAGTTTGTTCATGTGTTTAGCGAGTACATGTGCACAGCAGCTGGGTGCAGTTGCATCATCTATAGCCAGCTATCTAGTTACTAGAGGTTAATAAACTGTTACTAGACGATGAGCAGTTGTCGGCCAGTGCCTTGTGGTTAATGATTAATGTTGCCCGGTTACGTAAACCAATGTTTATGATTGTTTCACAATTTCTCCGACCATTGGTTATGGGTCAATCCAGCAGTACGACCCCCCTGACCTCCATTTGTTCTGGCAAATAGCAGCGGTCTCACCTGATGTTGGTTGGCTCCCTTAGAAATTACGTCGCGGAGTGTCCACTACTTAATTGGTGCCACACGTTAGAAGTGGCACTCCACTCGTGGGTGACAGTTCACTGCACATCAGCAGAGAAAAATACACTTAGCTAGTTCGCCGTTTTGGTTGCTGAGCTACCTATAATTCTATTTTATCTTTTGAAAACAGGCATTTTTTTGCATTGCATCTCATTGCTGGAAAAAAGAAGCAGACATGGCATTCATCAACGGTAAACACCTGAGCAAGGACACCTGGGATTCTCACAGCAGGATGATGCTGGAGCCTCTTTGCACCAGCGATGCGGAGGTAAGCATTCCGCAGTTTGCGCAAATGCAGTGGCTCGATTCATCACTGATAATTTACATTTTGTCTGTTCTACAAGGTTGTGTGTCTTTTGGACTTTAAAGTTCATCATGGACTCGAAAGGTGGCTGGGAAAAAAAATGGTGACCTTATTGTTTTGCAGGTATATGCCCTCATCAAGAAAGAGAAGAAAAGACAGACATATGGGTTGGAGCTCATTGCCTCTGAGAACTTTGCCAGCAGGGCGGTCCTGGAAGCCCTGGGTTCCTGCATGAATAATAAATACTCTGAGGGCTACCCTGGGCAGAGGTGAGGGTTTCTGTTAGATTTAATCGTTACCACTCACATGCATCTTTATTTTGCTTTGAATATTGACTTTAGATGGCACATAGAAATACATTCATTTTTTCATTCACGTTTGCCATAACATAGAAAATGCACTGAACCCCACAACATCACTCTAAGTACACCTCTTCCAACACATGTACTGCAGGTTTTTTTAATGGTTGTTCTAGCAGCCAACTGGTCTGAGGAACCAGTAGGCAGACGAATGCCCCAGAAGCAGCTTAACTTACAATTATCAGTTCTCTGTAGATTGACAATGAGCTTGAAATGATTTTTCTCAGAAAAATCAATGCGTATTTGACAATAAATCCTGTGGGTGTTTAGTTGGATGTTTCAAGAAAACACAATGTCATTGGCTGTAACAGCGCTGATCTATAAATGCTAGGTATGTTCATGTAAGAAATGGAGAAGTACAATGAAATGATTGGGATTGCTGTCATGGTGCTACAAATTCAGCCTCTGCTTTCACCAGACCACAGTTTTACAACAGTAAAAGACTATATATTCTTTTTTTTTCGCTCTCGACATCTTTCAGCAGGTGAAGGTTACTCTGTACAGAGTTTGTTTCCAAAGTTCCCTGGTGTTTTTTTTTTTCACGCGTCTGCTTTTCCTCTCAGATATTACGGGGGCACAGAGTTTGTGGATGAGCTGGAGAGGCTGTGCCAGAAGAGAGCCCTGGAGCTGTACGGCCTTGATGCAGACAAGTGGGGTGTCAATGTGCAGGCGTACTCTGGTATGCATCCCAGGCACTGCACTCCGAGTTTTGGAACTTGTTTGCTCCGTATTTCCGTAACCTGTTTTTCCAGAGCGGAGAAGCATGAGTGATGTACCTCAAACAGGTTGTGACATGTGCTTGTTTTCTCAGGGTCTCCGGCTAACTTCGCCGTGATGACAGCCCTGGTGGAGCCCCACGGAAGGATCATGGGTCTAGACCTGCCAGATGGGGGTCATCTCACCCATGGTTTCATGACCGACAAGAAGAAAGTATCTGCAACCTCCATGTTCTTTGAGTCCATGCCCTATAAGGTAATATGCTAACTATAAAGCTACAGCATTACATCATTTCATTGGATAACTGAATCTCTACCACATTTGGGACGAAGGTTGCTTATTTTTTGGCAGGTGTAGATCAGTTTTTTTTATTGTGTAAGTGCCTGGCAAAGAGCTTTTTTGTTTGTTTTGGTTTTAGGTCAACCCCGACACCGGTTATATAGACTATGATCGCCTTGAAGAGAATGCCCGTCTCTTCCACCCTAAGTTGATAATTGGAGGTTTGTAAAGTTACATTTTATCTTCATCCAAGGTTAATCCTCACTTGGAGACGATAATATTTTTGTTCTCTGCATACCTTATCTAGGACATGAATTTTACACCCAAAAGATAACTCACTTTCTGCCATAATAAAAAGGTGTGGACATGGTGGCAGTCAGAAATTCTGCAGCGGCCACAATGCTGTGATAGTTTGCCTTTAGAAACACTGACATTTTTTTCATTTTTATATTTAATCACTTTTCCTTTTTTTTAGGTGCCAGCTGCTACTCTCGTCACGTGGACTACAGCCGGATGAGGAAGATAGCAGACGAGAACGGAGCTTACCTCATGTCGGACATGGCCCACATTAGCGGGCTGGTCGCCGCTGGAGTGGTGCCCTCTCCGTTCGATTACTGTGACGTCGTCGTCACCACTACCCACAAGACCCTGAGAGGGTGTAGGTCCGGGCTCATCTTTTACCGAAAAGGTTGGTTTCTTTTACATCCTCTGTGCGGGATTAATGCAGGTCAAGGCCTGAGTTTAAAGCGTCAGTTCACTTGGAGAAGAAATGCCGCCATGAAGGCATTTGGGAAAAGTCCCAACATGTTAGGTTTAAATACTTTTTTTTTTTTTTGCTTTGCTCATTTATTGCTATGAGTTTGCCTCCTCTGAATGTTTCTGATCTATCAGGGGTGCGCAGTGTTGACCCAAAGACCGGTAAGGAGACCCTCTACAACCTGGAAACCCTGATCAACCAGGCTGTGTTCCCCGGGCTGCAGGGGGGGCCACACAATCATGCCATTGCAGGTTAGTCTCATTACCTCTGTTAGGCTGTTAACAGAAGACCTGCGATTTTTTTCATTTTAAATTAGGGTAACGGACATCCCTTCGTCCTTTTGTTTCTCTCTGGCAGCTATTTATATGTTTACATATTATTCACTACATAACTGTGTTGTGAATGGTTGCTTTGCATGGAATTTTATTGCATTTCAGTGGCCTGTTGTTTCTAATATGTTAATTATTCTCTTAATGTTGCACTTGTGTGTAAAAAGGACTTTCTTATAAAGGACACATGACATAATTCTTTGAAGCATGTTGTGTCCAGCCCTTGTAGTGGGCTTGTGCTTCTCAGAGAAAGTATCCTTTTAAGTAGATGCATATACCTTTAATTAAGGTAATGGAGACAAAGACTGGAGATAATTGGAGATAATACAATGCATTAAGTAACACTTTGGCACCATAACTCATTAAAAAAATATGTATGCATTGCACAGGAGTTGCTGTAGCCCTGAAGCAGGCCCTGACCCCTGAGTTTAAAACCTACCAGATGCAGATCCTGGCGAATTGCCAAGCCCTGGTAGCTTCTCTGCTTGAGAAAGGCTATAAACTGGTCACAGGTGAGTCACAGTTGTTCAATGGACAAACTAAACTCCGGTCTGTTAGCCACCAGTTCACTTCAGAATACTTTGCAGATACTGCATGGAGATGAACTTTGTGAATGCAGCCCATAACAGTTAACATTTGCATTAAGTTTGTCTGCCTGTGATGCGAGTGGCCTGTGAATGCAGTCCTTCCGGCTGCACACCACTTGTTTTTGTGTTTCTATTGGCAGAATTGAACTGGATGTTCTGTTGAGTCAGGCAGAGACTACAATGTTGGTTTGATTCATAGACGCTGAGCCTTACCTTCTTTTTTTGTCATTTAGGCGGCTCTGATAACCACCTGGTCTTGGTTGACCTGCGTTCAAAGGGCACAGATGGTGGACGGGTGGAGAAGGTTCTGGAAGCCTGTGCCATTGCCTGCAACAAAAACACATGCCCAGGTACCAGTATTTTGCTTTACCCTGTGTAGTTGATAATGTGAATGTTTACAACCGGTCACGTAAACTCCTAGAACTAAATATATGACCAGCTGTGGTGATATAAAGACACTGATGCTGTACTTTTCTATTTCTGTATCACGTATAATGTAGAGACACAGCCTCAGTGGTGTGGTGTGTGTGGCTTGGGACCTAAACATGCAGACATTCGTGTTGCACTAGGTCCAGGGCTGAGTAGCAAGGCTCAAGGTGTACTAGAGGTGTTGAGTCATTCCTTCTGTACTCTAACCTTTTATGGAGGTATGCCTGTCTTCATGTCTTCTCTTGGTGTCTTTTTTTTATTTATAGGAGACAAAAGTGCAGTTCGCCCCAGTGGCATTCGATTTGGGACCCCTGCTCTCACATCCAGAGGGTTGCTGGAAGATGACTTCCGTAAAGTTGCCGAGTTTATCCACAGAGGTGAGAGGCGTGGTGCCAGACCTCACTTGGAAAATCAAGTATCTGTGCAGTAGAATATTAATAGAGAAAAAAAAATCTACATTTAATGTCTTTGTCTTCCAGGCATTGAGTTGACCTTGGAGATTCAATCAAGCATGAGCCCCAAGGCCACTTTAAAGGAGTTTAAGGAAATGCTGGCAAAAGATGAGAAGTACCAAACAAAGATCAAAGAAATCCGAGAGGAGGTGGAGACCTTTGCTGGGAAGTTTCCTATGCCTGGACAGCCGGAGCTGTGAACCATGAGAGCAGGATTTTGGCCTCTGTTCCATTCTGTTGTTTGTTATCTTGAAAATCATCCTTTCAGTAAGGATAAACTCATCTGATATTCTGAAAATCTGTATTTCATTTAATCTGGGATGATTGTGAAAATCAGATCATTTTAAGGGTGCTGGCTCCTTGCCTTTAAATGTTTCTGTAATTGTGAACCAAGTGCCTACCGAAACTCAATGATTTACATCATTCTATAAGCTTCTGAAATGTTTGCCAAATAAATCAGTCCATGGTTGATTGTTCAATGATTTGATGTCAAAGTATTGTCCAAAGATATGTAAAGTGGCCAGAATTGATTAAAAAGCAAATTTATGCAAAGCGTGTTTGTGTTTTCCCAAAAGTGTCTAACTTTGGTCCCTGAAATGGGGTTGTGTGGTAAGGTGTTAAAATGCATATAAAATTCTCACACTACCTTGTTTAAGGTATCATCATTGTTTGACTGAATGCGTAGGTTTGCTGAGCTCCTAAATCAGGATGCCATTCCCCTTCAGTACTGTGGGATTGTTTTCCCAGATTGATTTCTGATGCTGATAATTATGTTCATGTAATTGCACAGTACCAATAGCTCAGTGTTTATATTCATGATGAAAACATAATTCGTTATGCATTAATATGCATTGATTCATGAATAAATTCACAATCTTATCTATAGGTACACATTTTACTAAATTACGAATGATACATTTAAATTTTGTTCTGCGTTTTATTTAAAAACATGAAAACTCAAATTATTATAAGGGGACATTGGTTGTAAGTTGGAAAATAGAGAAAGAAAAAAATAACTGAAATATGGTGTTTGAAGTATTCAACCCCTATACCTTGCAAGTTTGAAGTTTACACAGACGAAAAAGGATGCCCTAACAAGGACACAGCTGCTTCTCCATTGGCCTCAACCTCTGAACTATTTTCTGGATAAACCCTGCCTCTGTATAAAGATATAGGACCTCTATATAAGATAAAGGACTACAAACACATAAAAGGAAAAGGGTACAAAGTAATATTCAAGTGTTTGGATATCCCAGTGAGCACTGTTGGATCAATAACCAGCAAGTGGAATCTGCATCACACCACCCAGGCACTATAAAGGCCATCCCTCAAAACTCAGCATCCAAGCAAGTATGAAACTTGAAGAGAAGCCATAGAGAGGACATCACTTTAAGGAGCTACAGAGTTCAGTGACTGAGAGTAGAGCACCAGTACACCAGTCAATAATGTCAAGAGCTCTGCATAAAACTGGCCTGTATGAGAGGGTGGCAAGAAAGAAGCCGTTACTCAAAAATAATCACCTCAAAACATGTCTGGAGTTTGGTAGAAAGCATGAGTGATCTAACTAAGATGTTTTGTGGTCAGATGAGATCGATAGAGCTTTTTGGCCAAAATTCAGAACACTATTTGTAGCATAAACATAACACTGCCCATGCCACAAGAACCACCACCCCTACAGTGAAGTATGGTAGTGGCAGCATCATGCTATGGGGATGCTTTTCATCAGCATGGGCTAGGCATCTTGTTAAAACTGAATGATGAATGGATAAAGTAAAATACGGGGGAAATAAGGCAAGAGAACCTGCTTCAGCCTGCTAAAAAAACTGAAATTTGGTAGGAAAGTTCACATTTCAGTAAGACAATGATCCCAAGCACAAGGGCAAAGCAACTCTGGCGTTGCGGTGAATGTCCTGTGGTGGCCTAATCAAAGCTCTGATCTCAATCCCACTGAGAATCTGTGACACTATTTTAAAATTGCTGTCCACAAGCATCATCCAACCAGCCTGAACAACCCAGAGCAAATCTACCAAACATCACTGCCAAACAGTGTGCAAAACTGGTAGATACTTTCCCCAAAAGACTCAAAAGCTGTTATTGCAGCAAAAGATGGCTCGACCATTATATTGTGTGGGGGCTGAATGCTTATGCAAACATCATATTTCAGTTTTATCTGTCTCGAAAAAATATTTCCTAAAATAAAACTGATGTCACCTTAAAAATACTTTTGAGTTTCAATGTTTTTCAATAAAATATCACACAGAACAAACTTTCAACTTTTGATTTATAATTTAGTAAAATGTGAGAAGTGGTCAAGGGTCCAAATACTTTTGCAAAGCGCTGTATGTAGTTATCGTCGGTCTGTGTTGTGCATCTTGGAAATTACAATGTGAAAAATGCTGTATCAAAACTAGGCTTATCTCAGGCAAAGATGGTCACACTTAATCAGTACTAAATTGCATTTATGGTATGATTAAGTGCCTTGTGTTAGATTGTAGTTTCTGTAGTGCTTTTGTTAGATCTGAATGCCAGGGATCAGTAAGATGGCCACAGGAAATTCCTTGGCTCATTTGGCAAACTGTCAGCTTTGAAAATTTGAAGTCGTCCATATTCTTTTTGAACATTTAGGTCAAATGAAAAATTACGTTTGGAAAAGCCCCAATTTTTTTTTGTTTTATGCCAGGTAGTTCCTCACACCTGGCATGAAGATAAGGCTTGTATCGCAAGAGATTTATCAGGGGACATGCATTTACAGGGGTCTATAACCCCTACTGTGTGAAGCACAGATAAATCCTAGTGTTGCATGTTTTAGGAGGCTCATAAAGAATTGCAGTCAGGTGTTTTCGCTTCACAAGCTACTGATCAGCAGTTATGGATTCCCCGTGACTGATACTTTGAGGCCCTATTTATTCATTTTGACATTGGAGAAAGATCCCAGACATTCCAAACAAATCAAAGATCAGGCTTAATTTAAGGAAAGTAAGGATCAGCCCACTGAATTACATTATCCACAGAAGCTTGCTTTAGGTGAATGTTTTCATCGCTAAATGCAGTAAAACAGCAGATAAAGCATTAAAATACAAAATACAGTGATAAATAGCGAAGATAAATAGTATAGATGCTGATTGAGATATAACAACATAATAATTGCATCAAATTAGCCAAGGAAGTTTATACATAGCTCAATCAACCTCCTTGAATTTACATTCTATTTCTTTAATTTTAAAAAAAGGTACATTTTTCAAAATCTTCTTTGTTGCACAGAATAGAATTTGTCAGGTGATATCTCAGGATATATATGAAAAAAATAAAAACAGAACTCATCTTTCTAACAGCATAATCTGTATTTACAATGAGGGTACATTATGAGTAGCATTAAGATAAAATAATTCATAATACTAATGTAAATACTGAAACTGATTTAAGACGTTTAAGAATCAACATTCAGTTACATAATTAAAAAAAAAATTCTCCACTTACACTATTACTTTGACTAATAAAATGAAAAGCTTTTGAGAATTTTTCTAATTTACTTTCATATCTTTCAAGTGTTTTTTTTTTTCTAAAAGAACTTTTCAAATCATAAAAAAGATCCAAATGAATGTCTCATTAAAATGTTAAACTGATCAATCTGTATGAATTTACTGATGAATTTATACTGCAGAATTTCTTTTTTAGTATGTGTGTATAATACTAAATCTGTGAGTGACTATGTACCTACCTATACATGCAAGTGGAACAGTTCATGGACGTGAATAGTGGTTTCAGTGACAAAACAATCGACAAACAATGCAAATTATTTTAAGGAACAATGAAAATTAACTAATTAATAAATAAATAAATAAATAATTTATATTAAATAAATAATTATACACGAAACCCTGCTTCTGTACATTAATTCCCATTATTGACACACACTTTACACATGATTCAGCAAATAGTTTATCTCTGTGTCCCTATCGTCATCCTATCATGATGTGCTGGAATGACTTCGAGAGCAGAGACTCTCCTTTGGATTGCATGTCTGTTTCGTAAGACAGGGTGTTGGATGCTGGGCTGTTCCAACTCATGCTGCCTTCGTTCAGTGATGAACCACATGGTTTCCTTTGGTTGGTCATCTGGCTTCTGATGAAAAGTGTGCTGGCCCGTCCCATTCATGGGTTCTTCGGTTACAAAGTTACACATTAGATTAGCTTTATGACTGAAACTATCTGCCACTATTTGGAAAGTCAAAGTCTGGAGAGCCTGGAATCTCTCATTGCAGACATGAAAGACAAAGTTAATTAATTTAACCTCACCTTATTAATTTAATTGCTAGTCCAGCGCTCAATAGACAGTTATCATTAAGGAGTTTGTCTGTTAATAGAGTTTATCTGTTAACTTGGAGCGAGACTTCAGGGGAGAATTCCGTGTGGCTCTCACACAGTGAGTGTGTAAGGGCCTGGCACTGGCACTGTCTACAGCCACATGCTCAGGTGGCTTCCCGGAGGTACAGAAGCTCTGATGTGCTGCAATACTGATGCAAGAATGTCAGAAAATGAAGAACGTCAGAGAATAAAGAATGTCCAAGCTTTTTAAAGCTCTTTAAACAAAAAACCCTGATGGAACAGGAAGTCCATCCCATAATTTTAGCTACAATCTCAAGGTTCATTGATTTAGGCAGAGTCACTTCTTTTCACTCTCCTTTACATTTGTAAGATCCTCCTCTGACTTTTTGTTGGGAGTAGCTGTTCCTATGGTAGGTGTTCAACTCTTTCATGACATTAAGCCACTCAGAAGGACATGGAAGGAGGGCTGTCAGCTTTGGAAATGAGTCTGAAGTTAGAGTTTCTCACCCAAGTATATATAAAGAGAGATAAACACTGTATGTGCCTGTGTGGCACTGGCAAAGCACCAATGTTTGATCATTGGCAAAAATCACACATTCCTATGCAAGATGTGGTGTGCCACCTTCACAAGGTCAAGTAGATAATGCAAACGTGGTGTGTCACCTTTATGAGATCATTTAGTAGAAAACATTTTACAACAGAAAGCATACACAATTCAGCAGAGCTTTCTTGTAAATGTTATGATTTCTGTTAAATTAAAGACGAATTGGACTGGCTGTATGCAGTCTCCTGCAGAGGGCAGTCACATGTGCGTGGTTGTGCATTCCTCTAATGTGAAGCACCTCTGGTGACGTTTGAAGGGGACTTTGCACTTGAATGAGGTATGTTTTTGAATGAGGATTAAACATCTTTAGGAAGTCTTGTCACTTATGGGTGCTTTTTGGTTATGAGCGATGCTCCTTACCACTGTGCCACACTCCTGACCTCACTGCAGCTTTGATCATAAATGCTAATTGGCCAGATTCTGTGGATCCGTATTGTACTACACATTGGGTGGCAGTGTAGCATAGTGGTTAAGGAGCCAGACTTATACCCAAAAGGTTGCCGGTGCAATTCCCTACTGTGGCACTGCTGCTGTACCCCTGGGCAAGGTACTTAACCCACAACTGCCTCAGTAAATATCCAGCTGTATAAATGGATAACACTGTAAAAAAAAAAAAAAAAACTGTAACCTATGTAAATCGCTCTGGATAAAAGTGTCTGCTAAATGCCAATAATGTAATATAATGTACACTATTTCCTCTAGTGGAGTTTTTATATTTGCCTTATGCTGTGTGAGCACAGAAGCAAAAGCTCTTTCAGCGGAGGAGGAGCAAGACCATAAATTATTGCGTGCATTAAGGCCATGTTACCCCATACCCATAGGGCACTGAGAGATGGCCCTTTTCCTTGAAATAGCCACAATGGTGCTGAGGCCTTACAAATGCTTACTACTGTATAATCTAATCTCATCTGAAACAGCGGGAGACTGTTGCAAGTTATCTTAATATTTCATAATGTGAAGTACCTACTCAAGTAGAATGCTCATATCTTTTACTTTATTGTTTACAGATGACCATCCTCCTACAAGCATTGGGCAAGGCACTTTGAGATTGTGGTGCTATATAAATGCAATCCACCATCATTATTAAAAATGTTAAACAGAGAGAGAATGAAGGAGGAAACTTGGTTTTTGTCCTTATAAGGAGTGCAACCTTATTCGTTCCCCAGTGTCCAAGCTGAAATATCCATGGCCCTATTTTATGAGTTGATTTATTTGTGTTTATTTTGGCCTTTTGTTTGTTTTGGTAATGTAATTGTCTTGTGAAATTTTGTGTGGGAATAGCAGAATCAGGTAAGCTGGTAACAATAAAGTGCAGTGTATGTCTAGCTATGTTGCAAATGTTCTCATTTTTTGAAAATTGTGAAATTGTGTTTTTCAACAATCCCCTCCCACCATAGGATAGATGGATAAGGCTTTGTCTGGCGTCTGTAATTTAGATTTAGTACATTTGTCTTAAGTATGTGTTTCAAAACTTTAAGTGACAGGATTCTTACCTGTACACAGACCTGGTTTATGATATTGTTCCCCTTCCATTGATTATCTATGCTTTAGAATGCTTTGATCTACATTAATATGAGCAATAAACTGTTTCATTGACAATATGACAACTGACAAAGAACTGACAAAAAGGTTTATTTTTTCTTTAGACTGCAGCCTTGTTTTTAATGTTAGCTCAGTACTTTAAAGACAACTCTTGGAGAATGAACTGAATTTAATTCTTTAATTCTTTTATTTTATATGATTTAAATATTGATATTTTTCTAATGTCTACAATTGACTGTGAACACAAAACACAGATATCAAAACAAATTCAAATAGAACAATCAAAAACAGCCCTGTTAATGTTGAAACACTCCTGGGTAAAATCAGCAGGAAATTGCATTCACACAGACCACATTAATTTAGATATTTCATGCTGGACAGAGACTAGACATCAGCTTGCTTACTTTACTGAACATGACACTGTGATGAGTAAAAGAGACATTTAGAACAGAAAAAGAAAATCTGCAGAATCCGAGTTTTCCTGAAGCACAATAGGTCACAAAGTATCACTTTGTTTTAAAATTATTGTGTAATAAGACATAATGGTAAGTAAATAGCAGGGGTTGCAGTAGTTCTAAAAACTACATGTAAAGTGTTACAGGTCAGACTTCCTGAAAATCCTCTTTATGCTGTGAAATTAAGATCATGAGATCATGACAATCTATAAACGTGAACGTCCGACCCAACTTACACAAAACCACTCCCATATAAACCAGACAACAAAACAGTATGATGGACACACCATCATCTTATTTAATCTATGTGGGGAAGGATGGATGTGACAACCAATAGGGTCCGGCTTCTGTTTTGTTCCCAGAAGTAACCTTATGTTACATACCAAATCCACAATGTTCTGCAAAGGGAAGAATTTAAAGTTGTATTGTTATTTTTATGCCTTGTGTAAACTGTGAAATATAAACATATCACTTGTTTCAGCACATACGACAGTAATCTCACATTTAAAAGATTTAGGGGTAGCACATGGGAAGTATACTGGTTAAACAAAGCTCTGAAATAAAATAAAAGTCTTACTTGATAAATCTATTTAGATTCCAAAATGTACAATGTCAATATTTTTAAAAAAGGAAAAAAATCATTCATTGGTAGTAATATTTTCCAAAAATACTGAATGGCTTGACATGATTTTGAGATAAGAAAGTGGAATGGAAAAATGAGAGGGAGCACTTACCCCATATAACTATGATTACATTATGGCTTATCTGCAAATTACATTCAAAACTTGCTGCGTCTTCACATTGCATGTAGCATACGAGTACATTTAATAATGAACCTAAAATGTAGAGTCAATGAAGAAATATCTGAATACTTGAAAATGACGCAAGTCAAAACTAAACTTTTCTAGAACTTCTACAAAGCTGTTATCCGTTTCCCTAATTCCAAATTGCTGGCCGTACAGTGGGAAATTAAATCCAGATACATCAATTGTCTGGTAACATGGAGACATCTGAAAACACTGAACACTAAAACTTTAGTTGCTGAGAGGTGTTGCTGTAGAAGTGCTAGGGCAGGATTATGCAAATGCTATATTGAGTGATTGCTTCATATACAGTAATTGGATTTCATAGCAGTGGTCTCCAATATAAGAGGAAATGGCACTGGTTGTGTTATTGCAGTAATCTGTCCTTGAAACCTCTCATCACAATGACTAAAACATACCAATTCAAAGTTAGATCAATACGAAGCTGAGCTTAGGATAATCAAGTTGCAAAACATAATGATATGCCACCATAATACAGCTAATCACACTCACAAACGCAAAATTTCACAAGTTCAGCACAGCAGTGAATATCATTAACATTTAACCATTTACTGAACGTGATCCACAACACTGGCCTGATACAACGAAGATGTGGTCAGGAATGGTATTCAAGACTTTGTAAACATGACAACCTGAACTTCTCAAAGAAAATCTTTACATTACACCATTTGTACATGCATAACATTCAAGGGGCCCTGAACTTTAATCCGAGGCCAAGCTGAGGAAACCTGATTATTAGTGAGATACTTACTCAAATGTAAAGAGATTTTGGTAATCGGTAGTTTCCTGACTGCACCGATGGATGGATATGAAACAAACGGGCATGCCCATTGTGATTCAAATTTCTACATTAAATAATATACAATCATCAGGGTTTGAGCTTTTCTAAAATGGAAACATGACAAATTTTAAAAACATTAAATGTTCCTTTTTAACAATTAATTTTACATCCACTGTATTTCTTTAAAAAAAAAACTGTAAAACATTGCATGTTGTTCTGCATAGATTAAGGGTTGACATAACGGTCAGTTTGGAGTATAAACATGAGATAAGAAAATATGAAGCAGAAGAGTTTTACCATTTCCTGTTCTGACTTTGAGATTACAAGAAAGCCTTTTTATTGAAGAGATGTTTCTTTCAAATCATAGAAAAGATTTAAACAAGCTCATTACAGCTAATGATTTTATTATTTTTTGTGCGATTACACTTCAAACTCAAACTGCTTTTGTACGACTGCAGACTCAAAAAGCAAAATGTGCTGGTTTAAAACTGCTGATGATGGTATCAGTTTGGTCACACACAAGGGGCAAGCACAGCTGATCTATGCGCCTATGATCATACCTTGTACTATTACAATTTAACACTAACTTAGCTCAACCGCATTACATCACCTGACCATTTGAACATTCAGCAGTGGACATGTCAGCACAGTAAATGAACCTTCCCACTTACTCTCAGATAGAGTTGTATGAAAATACATTGTGCTTTAAGTACCATTTTCCCCAGTAACATATGGTACACTAAAAAGCATCACCTGCAGTCAGCTGAATATACATGAAATCAGTATTTTTATGACCAATCACATTAAGAGCAAATATTTTGGAGACAACATCTTTCAAACATCTCTTGTTAGCCTTAAGATGTTTTGTAGTGTTTCATGTGGTAATAGGTATCAATGGCTATTGTTGCATTAGTATTTTGGACCCCCTTACATATAGTGAGTACAATGCAGAGACAGACATCTACAACTACAACAGTGCAATCGCGATCTGTAAAGCAACTGCCTGGCTCTGTCACACTGCTCATCAGAGCACAAGCAGGAATCACCAAAACAAACAAAAAAAAATCCAATTAATTATTTCTCTTGGTCTCCTGTTTCAACCAGGATAAGACAGAAGCAGATTCTTAGATCATCATAGGCATTTTGTTCCAGTATGTGACACATTCAGGCCTATATTTTGTATAAGAAGCTGGGAATGTAGCTAAAGCAAAAGACTGGTGGGCTGACCATTCTGCTAGGCCCCTGAAGGTAGTAGTGTTTTATGAGCTCAGACAGGAACTGGACCATTTTACTGTCCTCTTCATTAAAGCCCAAATGCTGCTGCAGGAAGGCAGTCCTGCGGGATGCCACAGAGACTTGGTCTTCGCTGGGGCTGATGGGAAGGTGGAGGTGATGACAGAAAGTGTAGAGGAACGCCTTGGAGCACAGTTGAGTGAGCATGCACTGCACATGCATGAAGTAGGTGCTGCCACGCTTTATCTGGGTCCGGTGGTCTGCCATGCGACCAATCAGGGCTCCTCGGTATGGTGGGCAGCGCAGAGTCTTTTGGTCAGTGTCCAGAATGCTTATGTAACGACTGTATCGGTTCAGGGAGTGGAGCATGCTGGAACCTGTAGGAGAAGCCATCCTGGCAGACCACAAAAGGAACACTGAGCTGACATTCAAGTTTCTGGTGTTCAGGCAAGAGCAGACAGAAGAATTTGGCCCCCTTATAAACCACACTGTTATCCTTCATGAGCTACATATACTTGCATATTGAGATCATAGGAATTTTTTTTTTTGATTCTCACTCTAAAAGAAGCGGCTACATTAAAGCATTAAAAGAACAGAACAAAGCCACTTTAAGATCACATTGTGTGCGTTCTTATGCTGATCATGACACATCACTTTCACACAGGCGAGGGTGCTGCCCATCATTCAGATCTATATTTGTACTTTGAACGCAGTCCTTGAGATACTTCATATCCCCACTGAGCAACAAGCCTGCCAGTGTTTCTTTCACAGCACTGTGCTGCTGTCATCACTACCAGCCTGAACTCAGCTGAAGGTCAAATCTGTGAAACAACTAAAAAACTTTCACTTATGGCTAATAATGAAGTCCTACTGACCCTCCTGTTCCTGTACATAATTATTCTAAGAAATATGAAATGCTAGTAGTTGATTCAGGCTTAAAACATGCTTCAAATTGATATGCATAATTGAAGTCTCTGGCAAAGATTATTACCATTTGAAGAGTTATGTGAGCTGCAAGGGAACAATGGCTTTTTAGACACACTGATGACTTGGGATGTAAAACACAATTCTCCAGCAGCAACAGGCAAAAGTGATTCTTTGCATATGATAGTATAAACACTAAATACTAGTAAATGCATATGCAGAGTATGGTTATGGGAACTAAACTACAGGCGATAAGCATGAAAGGCAAATAAGCAGAGGCTGCTAGCTACAAAAACAGGCACATAGTGGACCATTTCATCACTCCCTTATAATTAATAATATGCCCATGCT
The DNA here is from genome assembly GCA_019176425.1 of Megalops atlanticus. Lineage (NCBI taxonomy): Eukaryota > Metazoa > Chordata > Actinopteri > Elopiformes > Megalopidae > Megalops > Megalops atlanticus. Next base: position 21,956,909 of record CM032893.1, read on the forward strand.
CTCAGATATACCAAATAGTGTAATTTTATAAGGCTTTTAATTCAAAGTGTTTTACCTGTGAAGGCCAATGAGCTTCCAGTTCTGCAGGTCTGTCAGCTGGAAAGGAGAGGAAAGCCAAGGCTGGACTGTTTCACCATATTTCCCAAGATTGGGCACAAAGATGGATAGGGCATTCACAAGCTTTCTCACTGTCCTTTCATCAACCCCCAAGACTACCAGGGTCCTTCCACTCAGAAGGCAGAATATAGCTTGCTGGGCAAAGGGGTACTGTCTGATGAATCTCAGAGCATTCTGTCCTGCCCTTTTCTTCTGCTTCACAGTAAGGGGGTTGCCATACAGAAAAGGAGAAGACGTCCTGTCAGAATTAGTGGAGGTACTCATAAAGCTGGCACTGTCAGACACGTCATCCAGATACATTCTGGACATCTCGTCGGAGAGAGAGTCAGGGTTCGGCTCAAAAGGTGAGAGTCCCGTTGAAGGGCCTTCTGCCAAGGCTGTCGCGCCAAGAGTGAGGTCCGCCTGCAGGGTGGAGTCCCTCTGAAGGCAAGACTGGGGCTCCTGCTTGACCACTGCGTCAGCGCAGCCCTCTTGTGCCAATTCAGGGGAAGGCTCTTCATACACAAGTCTTTCCTGCCCCATGCAACAAGCTGCATCTACCTGGACCACTGTCCCTGTTTTTAACACACCATTGTCCTTCACTTCTTTACTCTGAGTCGGGACAGGAGACTCCAGTTTATGAGCCACATCTGTGCAGACCTTCACAGAGGGTCCCTCTTCATAAATGGCACTTTGGTAGGATGCTCTTGGGCACTCGGGTACAACAGAGCAAGCGGCACTTGGAACCTCAGCGTTGTCATCACTGCTATCACTTGCACTTACAGTGTTCCCTCCAGCAACTTCAGCACACTGTGGCTGAAGATCAGCTGAACTAGCTGAACTTTCAGGAGGCCTCTCAACATGCAGGGGTGTCTCAGGTCCAGTTACTTCACCACTCTCAGCGCTGCTTAGGCTCCCTTTCATTTCAGCATCAGCACCTTCGTCGGAATTCTCCTGTGTGAGATCACAGGGGCTGGACTCAGTCAGCTCAGCTTCCTGAAGTCCTTCCTCACTAGTTTCTGGTTCCATTTTACTGTGTACTCCCTCCATACAAGAAGTATGGGACTCCAGGGTCTCTGTGTCATCTGGTACAATGGAGATAGGTGGCAGGTTGTCAGTGGGAATAAGATCCCCTCCGCAGAATTCCTTCAAGGCCTCCTCTTCTTCCCAGTCTTTGTACTCTTCAAAGAGGAAGTTTGTGATTTTCTGTTTTTTCAGCAGAGCCTGGTCAATCTGCTTGGTATAGATGTAGCACAGGTCTCCTCTGAAAGTACTCTCAATCAGTCTCAGCTGGTCCATTGTCTGGTGGAAGAAGTAAAAATCACAGAGCTCCTCAAGCGTTTTCAGGCGCTTATCAAAACATTTTGCAGACTTTCCTTTTATAAGCTGAGGAGTGTAAGAGGGTCTGCGTTTACTACTAATGATCTCTGATTGATCTTCTGGGTTGGATTCATTAGATGTGGATTTCTGTTCCACTTCACTTGAGTCAGAGGGCTTGACTGAGTCATACGGCAGAAACTCACAATCTTTCCTCTTTCTGTTTGGGTAAGAAGTGATCTGCCTCAAAAGGTCTTTATGCTCATATATGGACTTTTCAACATTTGCCAGTTCATTTGCTTTCTCAATTGCTTGTGTTGAATAGCAGCCACTGTTCTTCTTTTGCAGCTCTGTCTCCTTATGCAACACAGTTCTGGTGTATTCAAGGTCCTTCAATTTCTTGACCAGCTCATTGGCAAATGCCTTCCGGTTTCCTGCTTTCAAACATTCAGAGGCCTTGGAAAACTCAGAAGAGAGCTCTTGAAACTGCTGCATGATCTTTCTCTCATCGGCTGAGATGTAGGCCATACAAAAAGGCCTGACAAAACCCCGAGCTTCCAAGTCATAGAGGGTGAGATGGTGGACGTAGGCAAATGCGCCTTCTTTTGAATCCCCAAGCACAACTTTTGAGTCCTCAACAAAATTGAGTTTTGGGTAGTTAGACCCCGGAGGATGTCCCACGAAAGAGGCTTGGTAATCCACAGACATAATCCGCAGAGAGAAGTAGTTGAGATCGAAGGTGCCACAAACTTTGGACTCATCTGGGATGGTAAGCAAAGGCTGTGGCCCGACTTGTTCTGAAAACTCAGAGATGAGGATAAAATCCTTTGAGAATTTAGCATAGGAAGTCTTTGACCAAGGATTTGAATTTCCAACATGTGTGAAAAGAGGCACAGAAAACTCTTCTGGGAGCAGGCATGGATCAACATACGCCTCCCCAAAATCGTCATCTTTGGTAAATGCCACCAAATCAGGCGAACCAATCATACTGCCTGTATTTTAGGAATGGCATGGGGGAAACGGTATCATCCAGCAATTTTGAAGTCTGTCGTCACATTTTTTTGCAGTAATGCACAAACCTAAGCAGTTAGCTAGCTACGATTCAGATGCTCCGTTGCCAGTCTGATGTCATATAAAAATAAATTATATTATGACACAGCATTTCGCAAGTCCCGGTTCAATACAACTTCAAATGCTATCGTATAGCTGGTTATGCCTGACAGTTACGGTCTCAAAACAAAAGCAATTAGCTAATTAGCAACGGATGTCAACAAAACGCACCAGCAAGCAGATGCACACACACTCAGCGTCTAGAAAACTAGTAAATGTTAGTCAGTCACTTAAAAAGACATGCCATGTCAATTTAGCGTTACCGTGGCGTTTCAAAGCAGGAAACACTAAAGCAAACGAGCCGACATCCCTAGCAGGGAAGTCAATGCAGTATGTCTTGTGAAAAGCCAACATTATGAAAACGCAGCCATATTTAAATCTGGGTAGCCAGCTACCCATGTGACTATTTCGTTACAAGAAATTGTTTTCACTCCCGTGTCTTGTGTCATTAAAATATTCCAGATATGAGAATATTTTGGTTATCCTGCCATCCGGTTGCAAATAAAATATATTTTCTGTATAACAACGATTTAACAAAAAATTTCAAACACAAATTTTCAAACACAATCTGGGACTTGTAGTTTTTGTAGTCACATAGACTGCTTTGCGACATGTTTTTGCGACAGTCCATTCCAGGCGCCGAATTTGGAAACTTTGAGGAAGAAATACTCAGACATGAGATATAGTACTGCTATTTATTTAAGTAGTTAGCCAACTAGCGAGACAGATTTTAACGTATTTTACACTTTGTCTAGATATCGTGATTATCACAAACTCACTTCATGATTTATGGCCGTTAGTTAGTGAGAACTCTTATGTTATGCTACCTGTATTTGTTCATACCGGCTAGCTACTAATGTTGACAACAGAGTTATCTAACGAGCTATGTGGCGAATGTAAGTGTACATCCCACGACTTTGCAAAAGAAGTCAGTCAGCTAACTTGTAAGAACACTTTAACGCGTCAAATTATGTGACGGGATTGAAAAAGGACTGTCCGTTTTACGTAGACATGGCCCTTCGCAGATTTCGAGTAAGTGGCTACTTGCAGAACCAGCGAGTAGATTAGGATGATCTACAGACTAGAAAGGTCACTTTTCCGTGTTGGATTACGATTAACAGTTCAGAACAGGTTTTCCATACGTGGTGCTGCTGACATGATCCGAAGAACTCAAATCAAGAAGGTCCTCTGTGTGGCAGAGAAGAACGATGCCGCCAAAGGGATTGCTGACATCATGTCAAACGGCAGGGCACGGAGGGTGAGTATGGAGGTGGACAGTTATACATATAGGATAGCCATCGTATGAAACAACATGCCAATAGCTACCTTTAAGTGAAAGAGCAAAAAATCCCAATGTATTTTTTAAACGAAATTATAATGTACATTTGCTCTGTTGGCAAAGTGAAAATTGAAATATATCTAATTTCCAGTGAAACATTGCAGGTATTCCTAAGTTGACTTTAGTTGTCTTTCCTTTCAGAGAGAAGGCTATTCAGTGTATAATAAAATCTATGAGTATGAATATCACCTCTTTGGACAGGTAGGTATCTTCAGAAAATCCTGTTTAATTGACACATCACGTGATTTGATCGATAAAAGACAATGGCTGACCTGGGAAGGTCATACAGCATATGATTAGGAAGCTGGACTTGTATCCAGATGATGGCAGGTTCTCCTGGTTGCATTCTTACTATGCTTGTGCAAGTTATATAGAGGACCTGCACTAAATACCTAGCTATATAAATGGATAACATGAAAATGTAAAGTTTGTAAGATAACTCTGCTAAGCAAATTATCAGTAATGTCATGTAAAGGACAAAAATACTTTATTTTTAAATTTTATTTGTCATGTTTTATGTTTCTGTCTGTTACCATTGTCAGTAGTTTGACTTTGTGTACTTCATTTTCTCCATAGGATGTGACCATTTCCATGACCTCAGTCTCAGGACATCTTTTAGGTCTGGAGTTCAAAGCCCCCTTCCAAAAATGGTGAGTAGGCATTGTTGTAACATGTAGGAGGGTTAATTAGTGTTTTTTCTTATTGTTGTGGCAATGTTGCATATGGCCTTTTTTCCAATTGTAGGCACAGCTGTAATCCGGTTTTGCTGTTTGATGCAGAAGTGGAAAAGTATTGCCCTGAGAACTTTGTTCAGATAAAGGTAGTCTACATGTTTTTGTTCTTTTTATAACTCAAAGCAATGAAGTAGAAAAAATGAACTAGATTGACCCTCTCAAGGGCCTCAACCTTTTCCCTCTCAAATGGTCTAACATTACATACCTGCTTCCAGAGGACCCTGGAGACAGAGGTCCGACAGTGTCAGGCTCTTGTCATCTGGACTGACTGCGATCGTGAGGGAGAGAACATCGGCTTTGAGATTATTGATGTCTGTAAAGCGGGTGATTGTTGCATTTTTTAATATTCTTACTTTCGCATCTAGTTTCTTTTGATAGAAAGAAAGATGTGTTTTTTTTCTTTCGGAGTTGTAATTGAAATCTTTGGCAGTGATGTAAAATCATTTGTTAAAGGTAAACAATATAACTGGAACCACTGGGAAGGTGTGGTCTGGGACCATTTGGATCTGAACTGGTTTGAAATGAAGCAGACTTGAGCTCCTTAACATCCAATGAAAGTCACTGTCATGTTTTTGAAATGATAAAATTCTGTGCACTCTTCATCACACAACCAAGACAATAATCCATCAAAATTTCATATTTACGTCTCCCAATTAGTTAAGAAAACAATTGGACTGGGAGTCGTTTGCTGCCTCTGCTTTTTCATGAAGTGACTGATTGGATGCTTCCCTTTGTAAAAGACTGGGCATGTTTCCTCTTTCTGACTTCAGTGAAGCCGAATGTTCAGGTGTTCAGAGCTCGTTTCTCAGAGATCACCCCGAACTCCATCAGGAGGGCCTGTGAGACTCTGACCGAGCCGGACATTAACATCAGCGACGCTGTGGATGTCAGACAGGAGCTTGACCTTCGCATTGGTAAGGAGAGACTTCGCAATACCATTCATCAGCAAGTGTTCTAACCTGCTGCATACCTTGATTACTTAGAACAAGTCTGTGTCTGCTTACCTATGATTCTGGTCTGTCTCTTTCCATCTGTCAATCTAAGCATTTGTTTAGACGTCCAGAGTACATGCATGTTCAAAGGTTATCTCATACATTGGCTTTGCTTTAAAGTAAAGAAAGTATATGGCACTGTCAAAATTTCAGCGATTGAAGTTCTAGATATAGCTAAGCTTGTTCTTTTCCAGGTGCATCATTTACCAGGTTCCAAACTCTGCGTCTGCAGAAGATATTTCCAGCCGCCCTGTCCAATCAGCTCATCAGCTACGGTAGCTGCCAGTTCCCCACTCTGGGCTTTGTGGTGGAGAGGTTCAAAGCCATTCAGGCCTTCATTCCTGAGACCTTTTTCAAAATCAAAGGTACTAATGAGGACAGGTGCATTCCCTTACTCATACTCCACCACCAGCTCTGTGTGGCATGTCTCTAGGACCTCTGCTATATGATACTCACGGTCTTTGTGTCTCTGGAACTCCTGTGTCCTGCAGTGCTCCACGAGACTGAGGAAGAGGCGGTGGAATTCAGCTGGAAACGACACCGGCTATTCAACCACACTGCCTGCCTCGTTCTCTACCAGATTTGTATGGAGGTTTGTATGCACTTCATCTGATTCAGTATAGAATTTTTTTTGCCAGTCAGAAAATAAATCTCTGCATACCTTTTGAGAGGACTCCTGTTTAGACTAGAACAATGTTGTTTGTCATTGTTGGCAAATAGTTTCATTTTGACCTCTTAAAGATAAAATATTGCATATTGTACATACTTTGGGTACTTTGGGTTTTGAATCTATGATTTCAGAAGTGAATTCTGATTTCTAGGATCCTGTAGCTACTGTTGTTGGTGTGACAAGTAAGCCCAAAAGCAAATGGAGACCTTTACCTCTTGACACTGTGGTAAGTAAAAAATGAATGCAAAGCTATTTTGCACAGTGCTATTATTCTTTATTTAATCTGAATATGTGCATACTTTTGGAAATAATATTGGCATTATTCCTATTTTACGTAGGAACTTGAGAAACTGGCATCCCGTAAACTGAAAATAAGTGCTAAGGAGACCATGAAAACAGCTGAAAAGCTGTACACACAAGGGTAAGATGTGTTGCTCTTCTCCAGTTCATGCTACCAAAAAGGAAGCTGCACAGGAGCAGAGTGTAACTGCTGGTTTTAATCTGTGGTCATGTTTGATGTATTTAAGGTTCATCAGTTACCCCCGTACGGAGACCAATATGTTCCCAAAAACCTTGAATCTTACCCCCTTGGTGGAGCAGCAGACCCAGGATAATGAGTGGGGGGCGTTTGCAGAGCGCATTCTGGATCGGGGTGGTCCCACTCCCCGAAATGGGAACAAATCTGACCAGGCCCATCCACCTATTCACCCCACGAAGTATACCAACACCCTGCAGGTGACTTCTGTTGTTTTACGCAGTGCAGTTGTTCACAGTGTTATCTACATACTTTGAAAATCAAATGAATCAAAAATAAAAACATGAATGAAATCAGCTGGGAAGTTGTAGCCATTTACCATGACTGTACACGGGATCCCACAGGGAAACGAGCGGCGGTTGTACGAGTTTATCGTACGTCATTTCCTGGCCTGCTGCTCCCAGGATGCTCAGGGGCAGGAGACCACGGTCGACATTGACATCGCCCAGGAGAAGTTCACCGCACATGGGCTGATGATCATTGCCAGAAATTACCTGGACGTTTACCCGTATGACAAGTGGTACACAAAGGTAATCTGCCAAATCTGTGAAGTCACCACAGAGGCCCACTGGCTGGGTTTCATTTGTTTATATACAGTGTGGCTCCTTTGAAGAAGAGATAATGTCTCCTTCAGTCTACTGTGTACCTGGGTTGTCTGTGTTCTGCAGTAGAGGGGTGTGGTTAAATTAAGTTGTTATTGAACCCTCACATGCTGTTTTTCTGTGGCCCAAGGTTATTCCAGTTTACGAGCAGGGCTCCCAGTTCCAGCCCACTGCTATAGAGATGGTGGACGGACAGACAAGCCCTCCGCAGCTGCTCACTGAGGCTGACCTCATCGCTCTCATGGAGAAACATGGCATTGGTATGCTGCTGCTTGGCAACAAGATGAAAGGCACTGTATGCTTTTACACATTGCTCCAGGGCTGTACAGGGGATCTGGGGTTTTTCTCCGAGATGTTGGTGTTTTATTTACAGTTGTCATTCATCATGTATATTGAGATATGTGGTGTGTATGTACTTGACCTCCCATGTTTTTTAGGCTGTCTAGTATCAGATTAGCAGAAGTGAAATTGTGGTAGTGCTTGAATGGTGATTTGCTTGCACTCAGTGGTCTGGGAGTGTTGTTAGCCTGGTCAGACACTGTTGCTTATTTAACTTGGATGGATACACTTCTGTTCTCTTGCGCTGGAAGTTGCTCTGGATATTATTTAATTATTAATTTAATTATTAATTATTTGAAAACTAACCTCAGAAGTGTTCATTCAGACATACAAAACGCACACAACATCAGTGGCCCTACAGGACCAGTTTAGCAATAATATTTGGTATTTCCAGTCAAATCCTTTGTCCTGGCTTTCAGGTTTTTTACCACTCTTGGTGCCTTGTAAGTCAAAATTGTATTTAAGCATGTCAGAGAAATAACCAGATCTGAGGATGCAACCTGTCTCATTCATATTATTCCTCAGGTACTGATGCCACACATGCTGAACACATAGAGACTATCAAGACCCGAATGTATGTGGGGCTGACGGCTGATCAGAGGTTCCTTCCTGGAGAGCTAGGCATGGGCCTAGTGGAGGGTAAAGAGTGTAGTCGACTTTGTCAAGCAGTAACCTTTTATGGTTATGAAATATGCCTCTTTCTTATATACAGTTTACATAAGCATGGCAAAAAGAATCTGGTCAAATTTAAATTTATTCCCCCTGGACTGAATAGTGGAGTATATACATATAGGACATGTACATTAGTTGTTGTTATAGAGCAGGGTTAGGAATGTTGCTGTTTTTATGGAACGTTCTGTTTCATGGTCTTTCTGTAGGCTACAACTCAATGGGCTACGAGATGTCCAAGCCCGATCTGAGAGCAGAACTGGAGGCTGACCTCAAACTGGTCTCTGAGGGGAGGAAGGACAAACACGCTGTGCTCCGGCATCACGTGGAAAAGTACAAGGCCGTTTTCATCGAGTCTGTGAGGAAGGCCAAGAAGTGAGTGCTGAGAGGGAACGCTTTGCAAGAACAATTGCTGAAAATCACATGTCTGTAAATGAGTTGCTGAAGTGTTTCTTTTGGAGTAAAATGTCATCTGGTGTTGAAAATACGCTGGGCAGCCCCAAGACCTGCACCTCTTGTCCAGGTTTTTGAGTGTTTGTTTGGCTCTGTCCTTGTTAGGCTGGACGAGGCGCTTTCCACCTACCTGGGTGAGGCTCTGGAGTACACTGGGCAGGAGGGGACGGACATGGGGATCGACATGCCCCTGCCCATCCGAAAATGCCCTCAGTGCAACAGGGACATGGTCCTCAAGAAGAAGAAGGACGGTGTAGGGTAAGGGAGTACTGCAGGTGGCCATGGGTTCACTTAGCTGTGACTTACAGTAGTGGCTGAGGAGCTGAGCTTGGAAGCGTAAGGTTTTATTCCCAGGTTGGGTACCAGATGAAGGTCGTTAGCCTGAATTTCTTCAGTAGAGTGTCCAGCTGAGTAAAAATTGTGAAGGGAGTCTGCTAAATAAACAAAATAAATAAAAACATGAAAGTGAGGGTGCTGGGTAGACACACAAAGCAGAGATAAAAACAATGAACTGTGCTAGGCTGATTGTGTAAATGCCCCCGTATGTCCAAACTCAGCACTTTCTCAGAGATTTATTTTGTCAACATGCTAAGAGCTTTTACTGCAGGTAAGGGTCCATGCTAATTCTGTTCACTGCTTCTCTCCTCCACATATAGGAAGTTCCTCAGCTGTGTTGGATACCCAGGCTGTAAGAGTGTTGTGTGGTTCCCTGATTCAGTTCTGGAGGTCAGCAGAGATGAAAGTGTTTGCCCAACCTGTCAGCCAGGTCCTGTGCACATGTAAGTGGTGAATTACTTCTGTCCCCTTCTCGGCCCCTTCTAGCCAGTGCAGTATTTCCATGATTTCTAATTATTTTAATAATCAATTCATCATTGACTTTATAACATTAACATTGCCTTGTGTATATTGATTACAGGCTGAAATTCAAATTCAAAAGGGGGAGCCTGCCTCCCACAATGCCACTGGAGTTTGTGGGCTGCATTGGTGGATGTGATGAAATGCTCAGAGAGATCCTCAACTTGAAGTATCTGAGAGGAGGAGGAGGAGGAGGAGGAGGAGGAAGGAGGAGGAAGTGACATCACTGTGCCAGCAACCAATGGAGCGCCCAGGAACCAGTCAAGGGCCCGCCCACCACCCAAACCCAGAGCACAGAGCAGCAGAACCCCAGCTCCTGCCATCCAGCCCACATGGGAAGTACAGCCCCAGGCAAGGGTCAGCAATGACATCACTGTGTGTAACTGTGGGCAGGACGCCGTCCTCCTCACTGTGCGAAAAGAGGGCCCCAACCAAGGCCGCCAGTTCTACAAGTGCAACACGGGGAACTGCGATTTCTTCCTGTGGGCTGACCAATCAAATGAGCAGGGCGGGCAGACAGGGGGCAGGAATTTCCCCAGCCACACCCCTCAACCTCTAAGACCTACCACAGGCGGGGGAAACATGTGGCCCAGTTCCAGTGGCTTCGGCAGACCTGCGGCAAACAGGAGGGAGTTTGGCGGAGGTGGAGGGACCGCCATGTGTAACTGTAACGAGCCGGCTGTGACGCGGACCGTCATGAAGGACGGGCCTAATAAGGGCCGAACGTTCCACACATGCGGCAAGCCGCGGGAGCAGCAGTGCGGCTTCTTCCAGTGGGCGGACGAGAACGAGCCTCCAGGTACTGTTCCCTTTTTAGAGCAGTTCATTTTTATGAGCTGTGATGAGACTGAGGCCTCACGAACCCTTTCATGGGTGGAGCCACCCTTTACTGTCAATCACAGACTCCTATCAACCAATGAGCACCTTAGTAAAACACTGATGCTTTCAAATCAACAAGGCACTGACAACATGGTCCAGCCATTTAGGGATTCATGAAGCTTCACTCTCCATTACTGTTTTGTACTAATGGCTGAACTGAGTTAAGAAATGCCTCATATTTATCAGAACATCAGTTTAAAGGAAAGCATGGTGGAAGATAGTAGTATATGGACACTAAATTAAGATGTTTTCAAGTAACATAAACTATCATAGGTCTAATTTTAGTTAAACACATATTTTTATCACATTTAAAAAAAAAAAAAAAACAGCTCAAAAGCCAATGGCAATAAAGGCATCTGATATCTTTTAGACCTCCTAATGGGTTTTTTGAGTTGGCTTCCATTGCATTGTAGAGCATTATTTTAACTTTCCGTTTTTGGCTCCAGTTCTCCTCTAGGCTGGAGTGTACATTGTATGGGTTTTCAGTGATATGATGGCACTTTCTCTGAGGACTTTCCAAGTCTTTAACAAGACTTTTTTGAAGATTTGCCCACATTGGAGGATTCCAAAGCAGGTCTAATGAACGTTACTGAAGATATCAGCTTTTGAGAGGACCAGACTGAAATCAGTTGTTACTGTTCAAAAGCTTATATTCACCTTCATTCTTGCAAGTGTTTGTGTTGGCATATGTTGGCGCTGGAGGAGAAATAACCCTCACGTTTGACGTCTTTGCACTTCAGCAGCTCCAGGGGGTTTTGGAGCTGAAGGAGGGGGTGCGAAGGGGAGGAAGACAGGTGGGAGCACGTCAATCAAGGCACCAGCAGCCAAGAGGCCCAGGACTTGTGGATTGTGCCATCAGCCTGGTCACACACGGAACACGTGCCCACAGGGCCAGTAAGACCCTGCCCCAAGGACAGCCTCATCTCTCTGGCTGACACTGTCTTCATAATGCCTTGCATTATCATAGAATCAGAGAGATAAAGGCCTTTGGGTGTTTTACACCCGTATTTACACGAATAACAGTTGCACCCTGTAAATATTTATGCGAACAATTTAGATATTAATGTTGACACTTTAAAGAAAAACATTGAGTGTGTTTAATCATTTTTTGTGTCTCTTGTTTGTCAGTGGGTTCAGTTTGCTGAAACTGTTTGGTGTATAAATTTCTTTTCAGCGACTTTTTGGATCAATAACCAGCGTGCCTTTGAAAATGGTGTTCTCACAAGTGAATTGGCTTTAAAGTACAGTAAAATTAATGTGTGAACACACAGTGGCCTCCAAATTTGTTGATGCTCTTGATATACTGCATGCAATAGAAAACAGGTAAACGTGCAATATTTTTCTGCTTAAGTATACCACAATTAAAATTGTATTTCTACTTTCAACTTTCTACTTTCAACTACAGCATATGTCATACAAACAATGGCATGTTATTTACATTGAAATGTTCATTTTGAGGTAAATGTAGAAATTTAATAGTATGCTTTAGTTATGATTCAGAATCAGACAGGAATATTTAAAAATAAAACTGGAGCTTTGAGTTTTGCCTAGTTTTCAGCCTTTCTTCAGCAAGTGTTGTAGAAGACATTGTTATGTTTTTATTGGGTGTGGCTCTTGTTCCTTCTGCTCTGTGTGCTCGGAGAGACAATTCAACAGTGCAGCTGGGTAGGTTTCTCAACTTCTTTGTATCTAAGAGGAAATGCCAGTGCGTTTGCGCCTCGGAAATCTGTCAGTGCCTATTTAAAACACTGCGGTTCAGTTGAGTGTTTGAAACCTTGAGATGTTCTAGCGCAGAACTGAGCAGAGCTGAAACATTGTAGGGTGTAAATTTGTGTGTAGATACTTTCATTCACACTGTCAATGCCTTATCTGACCATTGTTATTCATCCCTGCAGCTATGTTAGATCACTCATACTTGTCTTCCTCTATCTAGAGGTCACATATGCTAATCTGTTGTTTGTGTTGTTTCACAAGTGCATATGAACACCATCTTATAGTTGGATGTACTTAATTTAAGCTGCAATGGGTACAAAGTCTAATGAATATAGTAAAGTGTATTGAATTTTAATGTACATGATGCCAAAATGAAGGAATAAAATGTATTTTATATTTATAGTCATAGTATTTCTCGTGTGTAGTGGTGTCTTTATTTTACAGAACACTCACATTTTCTAGTATATTCATATATATTGTTACTTGAAGAGAATTTCTTAAATAATCAAGCATTTCTTGCGTATGTCCCATGCCCCACCATGCAGTATTGAGAACTTCAACTTTGTTCCTTATTACAAGTTTTTTTATACCATAAGTAAGCAAAAATGGGGTAAAGGACAGGAAAATAACTTCAATAGTCCTTACGTTTAAGACAGAAGTTAAACCGCTACAGTTTTTCGCCTATGCCTCTGTACTTTGAGGATGTACCATTTTGTTTTAGAAGGGGTGCATCTTACAGCAGCTGTGCCGGACAGGCGGCTCTCTCTTGGGCAACAGTCAGCAGCAACCCACCCAGAAATAGACAGAAACTGACTCATTCGCCAGCTGCAATGGCTGCCACCGGAGTCCTTCCCTTCATCAGGGGGGTAGACCTCAGTGGAAATGATTTTAAAGTGAGTTCATTTTGTATTTTTTGTTCATTAAAATAGGCCAGCTAGTTTGGGGTTTTGTTTCAGGCGTTAGCTAGGTAGGTGTGTCGGTTATTAATCGGTGGTAACTATTATTAACGAACGATATGTAGCTAGCTAGCCAGCCATTATTATTATTGATAGCCAGCTAGCTACGCAGCTAGCTAGTTTGTCACAGCATGGTAACTAGCTGACTGGCTTATTCATAACCGTAGTTTTGTTAATATAGCATACAGCTAGGTAGGTAGCTAACTGTCTAGCTAGGTGGCTCTGTACGCATCAGTAGGTAGCTAAATAAGACCGCTGGCTACTAGCTAGGTTTGAACAGTTGCTAACTTGTAGCTAACTGTGACGTGCCTTGTCAACCCAACCCCTACTTGAAATGGCCCGATGACTACCCATAGCACTAATGTTAAATACCTAGCAAGAACAATCATTTATTTCACTTAACTTCCTTGGTAGCTACTTAAAACACATAAGAAATGTAGGTACTCAGATAGCGAACTTTAACAAGGTTGGTAACAAACCAACTTAACTTCCTGTTGTAATAGACAGCTAGCTAGCCGCATGGCTAATTGAAGTTGGCTACATTAGTAACGTGAGTAGCTAACGTTGGTGCGTGTGTGATGTTATTGTAGATTATTGGCAAGCAGAACAGTTATTCAATATCTGTGGTACATAACTGTGTACTTAACCAACTAGTTAGCGAATACACTAGCAAGTAAAGTTAGCAAAAGCTTGACAATGATTGGTTGACTCGGTAGCTAGTTTACCTTTGCTCGACTTGCTGAATACAGTAAGGGTGGATAGCTAGCTACTCTAGGTGGGTCTTGTCATGTCGCTAGTAAATACTTTGTAATTTTTTGTTGTTCTTGTATTGAAAAAGGGTAGAATTAAGCGGTGTTAAAGTGAAATATCCATCCATAGGCCATCAGTTATAAAACCTCATTTTTACAAGTGTCAGCTTGCAAAGCTGATATGACGTTTTGAGAATGGTGTAATGTTTATGCTCTTAACGTCTTCGGTCAGAGTCATAACCACATTTCAGTTATTCGTCTATGCCTCCACCTTAATCGAGCAATTAAATTGTTAAAGAAGCACTGTTATCTGTACCATCAGCAGCATTATCTACTTGCCAGGCAGCGATTTTACGAGGAAATAATTCCATTTTAGGCCATTGTTTTCTTTTGACATTTTGATCTGACGACTTTGCCCTGACCTTATTTGCTGGTTTGATATCCCGTCTGTTTCCAGGGAGGTTATTTTCCAGAACATGTCAAGTCGATGACCAGCCTCCGATGGCTGAAACTCAACAGGACTGGGCTCTGCTATCTTCCAGAGGAACTGGCCTCCCTCCAGAAATTGGTGCAAAGCTTAGGCATTATTTGGCCTTAACAACCTTTTGGGTCATGTGGGCTGTGAATTCTCAGCTGCCATATGAGAACCTATGTTTTTACTGTGTGACCTAGTTCTGTTTTTTTGGGATGAATGAAACATATGAATGAAATAAGGCAGTACATAAAACTAATCTATGTGGTGTTGTCTCTTTCCAAAACACAGGAGCATTTGTCAGTAAGCCACAACAGCCTGACAACATTACATGGGGAACTATCCAGTCTTCCGTGCCTCAGGGTAAGGGACAAGGACACAGAAAAAAATTAAATTAATGAAAGTGAACACTGGTCACTGTATAAGAAAGCCATCTTCGCCTCTAAATAAATTAGTTTTGAGGTCACACCGTAGAAAACACCCCTTAACTTCATGTAGGTAATTGAATGAATGTGAGTCTTGGAGCTGTTAACATTTATCTAAATGTGGCAAGATGAGAACAAAACACGTGAGCGGTGGGTCTTTTACTGAGGAAAGTTGCTTTCTTTCCCGAAAGGCTATTGTTGCCCGAGCGAACAACTTAAAGAACTCCGGTGTCCCAGATGACATTTTTCAGCTGGATGACCTCTCAGTGCTGGTATGTAAGCATTTTCTGGGGATTAATGTCTCAAATGTGTAGATAAGACCTAAATCAGCGCTCTTCCTCGAGGCGTGCAGTGTCACAGGCATTTGTTCTCATTGTCCCCCTTGCTGACTGTCCTGCCTCACCCTTTAACTGGTGGCTCATTTATTGTGATCAGTGGCCCAGCTCTGTTGGCTCAAGGACAGGCCAGGTGCATGAGATGTCCAGAGATTAGCAGTTTTCTTTTACTGTGATTCACAGGTTTACGGATGGGTCTCATTGTTTTTTTTTTTTTTTTTTTTAAAGTAATTATATATGTTTGCTGTTGGTGCTGATTTGTTGTCTCACCAGGATCTGAGCTACAACCAGCTGACTGAAATTCCTAGAGACCTGGAGAACTCCAGGAACATGCTGGTTCTCAACCTCAGTCATAACAGGTGAGATCCTTTGCTATGAGAGGATGGGTTTGGGTCTTTTGTCACTGTTGCCATAGTGATTTGATTATCGTTTATCTTATGTCTGTGTTCGTGAAGGTGCATGCTATTTTTTTATGCTAATTGTTACCTTCTTTGTTCTTTTAGTATTGACAACATACCCAATCAGCTCTTCATTAACCTGACGGACTTGCTGTACCTGGATTTGAGTGACAATAAGCTGGACAGTCTACCGCCTCAGATGAGACGCCTGGTCCACCTACAGACCCTGATACTCAATAACAATCCCCTGATGCACGCACAGTTAAGGTGAGAGAGAGACAGAGCTGGCTGCTTCCTGAGAGGTGCAAAACCAGTCTAATTTTGGTTATTTCCATGTGTGAGACATAAAGTATGCCTGTATGTAGGACCTGGAGAATTTGCTTTTCATCCTCATAGGTTAATATTGACTGTAAAAGCTGGCAGGTGTGTACTAGTGGTGGTAGTATTGACATTTTCTGATTACATTGCTTGTCTTGTCTTTTTGTCTGAACAGACAGCTTCCTGCTATGGTGGCCCTCCAAACTCTACATCTGAGAAACACACAGCGCACCCAAAGCAACATGCCAACAAGCATGGAGGGTCTCACTAATCTGGCAGGTACAGACCAGCATATTTTGAGATAAATATCATCAAATGTTACTTTTATAGGCAACAACTTTTTTCCAGAAGCCAGAGAGAACTTCCACTTCACTGTCCCTCTGTTTATTGCATGGCAGATGTGGACCTCTCATGCAATGACTTGACCAGAGTGCCAGAGTGCCTTTATACTCTGTCCAACCTGAAGCGCCTCAACCTGAGCGGCAACCAGATTTCAGAGCTGTCGCTCTGCATCGATCAGTGGACACAGATGGAGACGCTCAACCTCTCCAGGAACCAGCTGACATCACTTCCTGTAAGAGTCAAGCTGTCTGGTTTCTGTAGGAGGTTTTCGAAATTAAGTATGTTGAAAGCATTGAAAGCCTAATCTATGTGGACGAAATGATTAACTCCTATTAAGTGTAAGGTATTAGCTTTTTGTATGCTTCCTTCCCATTTGTTTACTGTTTCAGTCAGTCATGTGAAACTTCAGCTATTACAATACAGATACCAGGAAAAAAATAACACATGCCATGTTTTTAAACTTTGAATTTGCTCCTGCAAATTGTGCTGAGACAATATTTTTTTATAAATAGAAGGATGTTGCCTCAGCTCACAATTTAGATGTGATGTATTTTCAGCAAAGCTCATGCAATCTCTTCATGCCATGCTCTGTTTTCAGTCTGCAATCTGCAAGTTAGGTAAGCTGAAAAAGCTGTATCTGAACTCAAACAAGCTGGACTTTGATGGTATCCCCTCCGGGGTTGGGAAGCTGGCCAGCCTGGTGGAGTTCATGGCAGCCAATAACAACCTGGAGCTCATTCCTGAAGGCCTGTGCAGGTCAGCCTCAATCTTCTCTGAAACATTAACAGCAAATGTGGTCATTAAATGGGCCAGACTTGAAAGGCTTTTTTGCCTGTCCGCTGATTTATGTATTTTTTGTCCTTAGGTGTGGGAAACTAAAGAAGCTGGTCTTGAATAAGAATCGCCTTGTAACGCTGCCAGAAGCAATCCATTTCCTCACAGATCTCGAGGTAGGGGGCGATGTTGTTCTCAGTTACTGAAAAGGCAAAGACTCTTAGGCCTCACTTCAGTCTCCATCCATTTTGTTGTTAGCTCTGAGAAAGAGTTTAGAAAGTGCTGGGTTTTTTCTCTTCTACTCTAGACTTATTTTACTTCTGATGCTGTGAAAGTATCAGAAAAGTTACATTGCCTTAAACTTGTGGTCAGAATGGTTTGCGGTTAGATTGAACACATGCCTCATAATTTTTGACACAAAAAAGTGTACAGTACAAATCACTTGCTTTAGCGCTGATGGCCTGATTTTGCCTTTCAGGTCCTGGATGTTCGGGAAAACCCGAACCTAGTGATGCCCCCCAAACCTGTGGACAGGACGGCTGAGTGGTACAACATTGACTTTTCTCTGCAGAACCAGCTCCGATTGGCTGGAGCATCCCCGGCCACCGTAGCAGCAGCTGGCGGAGGTATTGTATATCCAGAAGCTGCTTTCTGTTGGTCAAAGTCTAGATTGGGGTGGCAGTGTAGCATAGTGGTAAGGAGCAGGACTCGTAACCGAAAGGTTGCCGGTTTGATTCCCCACTGGTTTACTGCTGTTTTACCCTTGGGCAAGGTACTTAACCCAGAATTGCCTGATTAAATATCCAGCTGTATAAATGGGTATCATGTTAAAAATGATACCCTATGTACATTGTGTCTGCTAAATGACAGTAATATAATGTAATGTGTTACTGTACCTGTGAGCAAGGTGCCCAGCCTGAAGTGCCTCTGTAAATATCCTGCTCTGTGAGTGCGTAGTATTTACACTGTGAAGAAAAACGTCTGTTGTTTTAAGTATATTCCACCTTCTTTCCACAGGAAACAGCCCACGAGACCCACTGGCCAGAAAGATGAGACTGAGGCGGCGTAAGGATTCTTCCCAGGACGACCAGGCCAAGCAGGTGCTGAAGGGCATGACGGATGTGGCCCAGGAGAAGAATAAATCCATTGAGGTAAAGGATCTCCACAGCAATGCGGAAGGTGTCATATTTACAGTCTAAGATGCATTAAAAGCCTTCAGTCAGAGTATTTTTTAGCAAGATTTTGTCAGTCGTTTTGGAACATCAGATGATTGATAAAATGAACTTTGTCGTCAATCAGTTACACGGTGTATGAAGCAAATCTCCATAGGTTGAAAGTATTTTGCAGTATAAATTTGTTTATTTCTCTTATTCTCTCGCATAGCTTTTTGTGTACCTTTTCACCTGTGTATGTACTGAAGCTGTTTAAATTTAGTACCTTGCTCAAGGCTACAGCAGTGCCTCACCAGTGATTTAAACTTTCAAACCTGATGTTCCAAGTGCTCTTCAAACATGCTGCCACAAAACTGTAGAAGTGAGCCACTGCCCTACAGGACCCATCTAACCTGTGTGCTGTTTGGTTGTCCCGCCAGGAGAATGGGGACCTGAAGTATGGGGACCTGAAGGCTCGACGCTGGGATAAGAACCTTGAGAAGCCCCAGCTGGATTACTCAGAGTTCTTCCAGGAGGACGTGGGCCAGATCCCAGGTGTCACCGTGTGGCAGATTGAGAACTTTGTGCCCATGCAGGTGGATGAAGCCTTCCATGGGAAGTTCTATGAGGCCGACTGCTACATCATACTAAAGGCAAGGATAACATGCCCTCCCTTCCTTCCCTCACTCCCCTCTTTGTTCCTTCTCTTAACCAAAATGAACGTCTGATGAAAATGTCTCTGCCTTTGCCAGCTGTACTCTTGAGTGGCTTTTTCTGAATTAACGACGGCAGTGGTTGTGGTTCCTCAGACGTTCCTGGATGAAAACGGCGCCCTCACCTGGCAGATCTTCTACTGGATCGGCCAGGATGCCACGCTGGACAAGAAGGCCGGCTCAGCCATCCACGCGGTCAACCTTCGCAACAACCTGGGGGCAGAGTGCAGGACCATCCGTGAGGAGATGGGGGAGGAGAGTGAGGAGTTCAGTGCGGTCAGTACACAGAAACACTCGGCCCACCCCTCAGCTGCACACGCACAGTGTTGGAACAGAATGTCCAACAGGAAGCAGGAAGGAAGCTATTGTATTGTAGATTTGAATTTACAAAGTGAATCCTAATTAAACTTATGTGGCGGTGCTACAGACTTGTATATTGTACTGGTTGGTTTAGGCTTTCAGATAAACGAATCTCCAGTGTGAACCAAGGAATTTTTTTTTTTTTTTGCAAATACGAGAATACAAGGCAGTTTACTGATAACACATATCTCATTTATGGTCATTATTATGCCTGTGTGGCACAGAGATGATAACCTGGCTTCTGTGTTATCAGGTATTTGATAATGAAATCTCCTACATCGAGGGAGGAACTGCCAGTGGGTTTTACACAGTGGAGGATACGCAATATGTGACCAGGTGAAAATAGAAGAAGGGTGACGTGTGTGTACGTGCATGCGTACGTGTGCATGCGTACGTGTGTGTGCGTGCATGTTTGTGCATGTATGCGTGTATGTGTGTGTGTGTGTGTGTGTGTGTGTGTGTACATGTGAAATGATGCTGTCTGTTGTGTGGCCAGGCTTTATCGAGTGTATGGTAAGAAGAACATTCGGCTGGAGTCTGTCCCCCTAAAGGCTGCCTCCCTGGACCCACGGTGAGTCCTGGATCATTTCCACTCCAAAATATCGTCAGCACTTTATATGTGGTTTATACGTCCATCTCATTTTAGTTTGGAATTTATATTGCTCCAGAGAATTTGCTCTCTGCAAAAGGCGGTTTTTCTGGGAAGTCAATAAGTGTTTATATAAGTATAAATAGCGGACCCAGGGGAGAATGGTTGAAATATTTATGCCAAGCATTAAGCAAGCAAGTGGCCCTTACAAGGCATCTCAGTTAGTCCAATACAGACACCTTCCCTGGGTTTAGTTTTCTCATCAAACAACCTTAGATGACTTTAATGTCATACAGCAACTGTGTAGAAATCTTATTACAAACTGGTAGAAACTGACAGCACATGGTTTTGCTTTATGGATTGATTTAAGGATCTGTTGTGACTGCTTTTCTAGTTTTGTCTTCTTGCTGGACGCCGGATTGGAGATTTTCGTGTGGAGAGGAGCAAATGCTACATTGAGTGGCACCACTAAAGCCAGGTATATATTTCGATTCTTAATTTACACACTGGGCCATGGCCAGCCTACTCATGTCACATCAGAAGGGGTTCTGGTTTTGACAACAATGTTCTCATATTAAGGAAATTATTCAGTTCGTCAGATAGAAAAAAGGGGGCTGTCAATTCAAGCAAGCATTGGAGTCATCCAGAGTGTCCCAAGTGGTGCAGTTAGCCTAGTTTTAGAGCCGTTGCTCTCGCTCAAGGTCTTCTTCCTCCTTAACGAGGCCCTGTCAAGGTTAACCGAGGTGATCGCTCAAAATGAGTCATCCTTCAGAACGCTGGAGCTTACCGGCCTGGAGCAGAGTGGCACATGCAGTGTTTATGTTTTAATGACTTATTGCAATACTCTGCTTTTTCATGTATGTGAAAACATGATTATATGTGGAGTAGCAGAGCATCTTCATGTTCATTCATCTGTCTTTTGTGATGCCTCAGTCTAACACTTGGCTCAGTTAATATCCCAAATATCTCCAGATTTGGCTCTGCAGAAAAAGAGCAGTTAAGCAGGTCATTCTTGATTCGCTCAATGGCATCATTGAGATCTTCATGTAATCAATGTGTGTTTTCTCTTAATGTGAGAATTTCAACAGTGATAAGAGACTGAAGCACTGAAGTATGTTGATGTAAAGAGACGTGCTTTGTCCCGCTCTGGCAGTAATCTGTGCATTTCTGTCAGGTTGTTTGCTGAGAAGATCAATAAGAATGAGAGGAAGGGCAAAGCTGAGATCACTTCACTGGTCCAGAATCAAGAGCCTCCAGAATTCTGGGAAATGCTTGGGGGTCAGCCTGATGAAATCAAGAAGCATGTCCCAGACGACTTCGCTCCGGTGCGACCCAAACTCTACAAGGTATGGCAGACCACCAGGTTAAAGCCCTCACCAGGAGCCGTAGCTGCCATGGACATTGTTGCCTTGTAGGGTTGTACATCACAAATGCATATGCAGCTTTTCTGCCAGGTAAGTGATGAAATAATTCAGACCCAGGTTTTGAATGTTGTAAACGGTGTGCTGCTATGGGTGGACCTTCTTACTGACTATGTGTATGCCCTTCGTGCACGTAATTTCTGTTAAACAAACAAATGATCAAGATTGGTCCAAGTGCCGGCGCAGCAGTGACTTATCAATTGAGAATTGCAGCACATTAGACATTTACAAAACAGTACCAGATAAAAACAAGATAAAATGATACATTGAATCAAATCAAAAAATGCAATCATTCATGGAATTTTGTATATAATTGAGACTAACTAGCCTAACTAGCAGTAAAGGCAAGTGGGGAAAATGTTACACATGTATGACATTAGATTTTGAGAATTATTTCTTCAGTTTTTCTGATTAGCTCCTCATATTAACTTGTTTCTCTCATACACAGGTGGGCCTGGGCCTGGGCTACCTGGAGCTCCCTCAGATTAACTACAAGCTGTCAGTGGAGCACAAGGAGAAGCTGAAGCTGGATGTTCTCCCGGAGCTGAGGCTGGTAATGTCAGCCTTCAGCACTCCCACAAAAAGCACAACACCGCAAACCCTACTCCCGTCTCTGACGCAGCTTAACACGTGTTCTGTCCCCACCGACTGCAGCTCCAGAGCCTGCTGGACACCAAGGGGGTGTACATCCTGGACTGCTGGTCGGACGTGTTCATCTGGATCGGACGCAAGTCTCCTCGGCTGGTCAGGGCTGCGGCGCTCAAGCTGGGCCAGGAAATGTGCAGCATGCTGCACCGGCCCAAACACGCCGTGGTCATCCGCAACCTGGAGGGCACCGAGTGCCAGGTGGGCGCCTGCGGCACCGTGGCCCCTGTGTCTGTCTGAGTCTAGGGCAGCAGAACATTCCTGCTTCTGCTTTGCTCTGCAAGGCATGCAGGTTAATGCACCATGTCTCAGTGTGAACAAATGGCTGAGATATGTAATGTCCACATGTAAAAGCAGACTCAGGCGTTTCTGGCATGGGACATGGCAGGAAATAGAGTGTTATTTCAGGTTCTTTTCACTCTGCGGTGATACTACTACTAATAATAATAATAATAAAGCTTGCATATAGCTCTTAAAGGTGACGGGTACTGATTCATCCACCCCTAATGTGGAGCCATCACCTATGATAAGTGTGGGTCTCAGCTGTTCAGCTGAAACACAGCATTGACAGGACAGGACATTCCTTGTCCCTTTTCAAGGACATAGGTTTTTCTGCTTTGTCTTGGGAATAGGTCTCGTCAGTGGTGAACCTACACCATTTTAGTCACAACTTCTGTTGTAGGTGATCCCAGCCATTTGGCAATAGAAAGGCTACAGGACAGTCTGGCTGCTGAACAAGCAAAAAATTTAATGAGAGTGCATGTTTTAATCTGTGTTTTCACTGAGCTCATGTGGTCTAAAACGCCCCCCCCCCCGAACCAACAGGTGTTTAAATCGAAGTTCAAGAACTGGGACGACGTGCTGAAGGTGGACTACACCCGGAACGCAGAGACGGTGCTGAAAAACGAGGGGCTGTCAGGGAAGGTGAAGAAGGACACGGAGCAGAAGGACCAGATGAAGGCCGATCTGACAGCGCTGTTCCTCCCGAGACAGCCTCCCATGCCCCTCACAGAGGTGACCACTCTGTTGCTAGGCCTGCCCTCTGACAACATCACTGCACCATGCAGAGATCAGTCAACAACTTTAACTGGAGCTTGAGATGAACTTTGAACAGATCTGTCTCTGATCTCTTTTGGGGTGCATTTGTAAATGTGTACTGATTATACAAAAGAAAGGACCCTTATAATATTTATATAAGCTTAGCTACCCTAGCTATCACCTTGCCTCTGACTTCTCCAGTTTTATGCTCTCACAGAACCTGTCTTCATGCTTCTTAAAAACAGTCCAATCGGGATGTGCCAGCCGCTGGTGTCTGTGTGGTACGATGAGTCCTCTGCTTTTGTGTCCGGTAGGCAGAGCAGATGATGGAGGAGTGGAACGAAGACCTGGATGGGATGGAGGGCTTCGTTTTGGAGGGGAAGAAGTTTGCCCGTTTGCCTGAAGAGGAGTTTGGCCATTTCTATACGCAGGACTGCTATGTGTTCCTCTGCAGGTAAAGTAAAAAAAAAAACATCAAGCATGCTCCTTTTTGTGCCATACTGGGAATAGGATATATACAAAGGTTAGAGGTTTGAGGGCCTGGTGATGTAAAGTTATTGTATTCTGCTGGTGCACTCATGAGAGAGGTAGTTAACCACAATTGCTCCAGAATATCTCCAGCTGTATAACTTGACAATATGTTCAGTTTAAGTTTGTGTAATTTTATTAAGCTGGTAAATAATGTTAATCAGTGTTACTGTTTTTCTTCTATCCTGACACTTCAGACAGGGATCTTACCCAAACTGTAGGAGCCCTGACACAGTAGCTGATGTGTAGCTGAGAAATAGCTGGTGTTGGTGACTGTTTCTTTTCTGTCACATAGATACTGGGTACCAGTGGAGTATGAGGAAGATGAGGAGAAGAACAAGGAGAAGGGGGATGATGGCGAGGGCGAGGATGAGGACAAGGGACCGGAGGAGGACTTCCAGTGTGTGGTGTACTTCTGGCAGGGCCGTGAGGCCTCCAACATGGGCTGGCTCACCTTCACCTTTAGCCTGCAGAAGAAGTTTGAGAGCCTCTTCCCAGGCAAACTCGAGGCATGTGTTTCAGCCACTCTCTTTACTGATCTACCAGTTGCGTGTCAAGTTCTTCTGCATTTGTATGTGAAATGGTCTCTAAAGTGATTGTTTAAGTTGCATGGATAGATGAAGAGAGAAACTCATGCTGCAATACCCTTGTTAGCTAGCAGGAGGGGTGTAGCACAAGATAGTTTAATGTCGTACTCCTTGGCCTTCCAGAACTGATTCTCAAACCAAGAACTGAGGCTATCTCTTCCTCTTGCTTCTTCTGATTTACTATTGCTTCTTCTTGATTTTCATTATTATTATTGCCACCACCGAACCGGGACCTGAGTATCTCATTTCGTTCCCTGTCATGTACAACATGTCCTGGAACGACAATAAAAATATCCATATCCTTATCCTTATCCTTATCCTTATCCTTATCTCTGACTAGCATTATCTTTCCGTGACACCATGTTTACACTACCGGTCAAAAGTTTTAGAACACCCCCAATTTTTGTAAAGGAAAGACCTACACTTTTAAGGGTTATAATGTTCTGTCTGTCTTCCTTTGTTAATTGCCTTTTTCTCACCATTATGATAGCAATATAATACTTCCTGCAGTGCAATATTGTCCAAATAATGCTTCAGAGGGTGTAGAAACTCAGTCTCTTCCAACACTGCTTTTATACAGGCAGAGGGTTTGTAAGTAATCAACAAAAGTCGGGACACCTGTAGGAATTGTTTGCATCAACTTTCAAGGTTTAATTTACTTCCATTGCTGCAGAAAAGCTGTAAGTTGTTAACCCATTACTTGTTCCCTGAAAAAGGCCTTTTTTTATAACTGTGAAATTTACATTATTTTTCAGTTTTTGGTAACCTAAACTTTTCTTTAACCTCTGGCAGTTTACCACTTCCTTTTGTCCCGTTTCAGGTCATTCACTGGACTTGAGCTGCTTAAATTTCAATAAATAGGAAAAATGGAGGTGTTCTAAAACTTTTGACCGGTGGTGTTAATGGAACTGTGATTATCCTGACGCCTGTTGTAAAGCAGCTTCTCCATGCTTTGGACATTGAAGGTGGTGCGCATGACGCAGCAGCAGGAGAACCTGAAGTTTCTGTCCCACTTCAAGAGGAAATTCATCATTCACAAGGGGAAGAGAAAGCATAAGGAGGACAGTGTGCAGCCCAGCCTGTACCACATCAGGACTAACGGTAGCGCCCTCTGTACCAGGTAAACAGCCCCTACCAGCAGTAACAGCCCTTGTTTCTTTGTTACCCTAGCTTTGTAATCCTGTAGAGGGGGCTAAATTCTGAAGGGGGACACGATTAAGATCTTTCTAGAACTACTATGGGCAGCTGTGTTGCATAGTGGTAAGGACTAGAGCTTGTAACTGAAAAGTTGCAGGCTTGATTCTCTGCTGGGGTGCTGCCGCTGTACCCTTGGGCAAGGTACTTAGCTCAGCATTGCTTCAGTAAATATCCAGCTGTAGAAATGGATAACATGTAAAACTGTAACCTGTGTAAGTCGCTGTGGGTAACAACATCTGCTAAATGTCAGGAATGTAATGTAATGTAATTGATATTAAAGCCCAGGTGGTGCTAAGACTAGTTTTAGGTGGATAGCGGAGGCTGGAGACAGTTGAGACAGTTGTCTGCAGGTTTACACCTCTAGGGTTTGTCTTACAGTGGAGACCATGTTTTGTAAGTGCTCATGGTTTCTGCTAATGGGGTCAAGTTTCTACATACGTTTGAACTAAAGCAGCCATTTAAACAAACTACCTCTAACATCACAGATATCATTTTGTGGTAGATTGTGTGTGTCAATGTCATCTGTTCTTTTTAGGACGATCCAGATTCCCACAGACTCCAGCAACCTCAACTCTGAGTTCTGCTTCATATTAAAGGTAATGAATACATACCACTCCATGCATGAGTAGCACCATGAAGAGGGCACATGGTCCAATAAAAGCGTTCAGTTACAGTACGGTAATATAGTGAAAACAGCGGGTACACATATTGATGGTCTAATGTCACGGACATTCACACACAATATTCACATACACAGGGCCAGGAGATGAATGATACCCAATCTGTTTCCAGTCCAGTACTACAGTAGATGTATGAACTGATTCTCTTCATGTTGATTCATGTTCGGTGGCAGTGCCGGAACGCTGAAGATGTGAGCAGACCGGGCTCATTTCAGTGCTCTTATTTTCTGTGGTGTGTGTTTGTGTGTGTCTCCTTCTACCCAGCCTTCCCTCACTCAAACGATTTATGTAGCCCAATCGTTTATGAAGGGAACGGCTGTAATCTGACCAGCTGGGTTTTTTCTCCTGGCTTTCTCTACTAAAGGGCGAGGCGATGTGACACCGTCTCTGTCTGAGCCCTGCTCCCAGGGCCAGACACTTGCGTGATCAGAGTGGGCGGGGGAGAGAGGAGGGGCCTGGCAGTGCATCTCAGTAGGCCATGTGAAATTGCACACTAGTTTTTTTTCCATTAAGTAAGAGAGTGGTACACGGCCCTCTGAGTCTCTCCTCCTTTTCCTTTCTTTCCTTCTTTCTTTTAATTTTTACAAATTTGGAATGAAGCACTTTCTAGTATGATGTATGTACTCCACCCGCTGTGGGACTACCCATGAAAAGTAGCCTGTGGCTAAATTTGGCGCAGTGTATCACATTACATGCCATGAATGTTTTAATTGTGCACTTGGTCCTAATAAATAAACCATTAACATGCTGTTATGAATGTTAGTCTGAATGTTAGACGGAATGTTATGTAAGTCTGTAATGGCATGAATCTGTCATTTTTTCAGTTCTTATATTTAAAAATTGTGAATTGACACACAAAGTTATATGAGGTGAATGTCATTCGCTTGGTCAATATATAACTATGATATGTAACAGTACTCTGTGAGCCTGTCTCAAAATATCTGACTAGGGAATTATCGTGTACATTCCTATTGATTTTTGTAGCTAACAAAATGCCTTGAATTACTCCTGTTGATTATGTACAAACAGGACTTGTGTGTTAAAGCATCACGTTGACCCCTTTTAGGTACCGTTTGAGAGCACAGACAACCAGGGCATAGTGTACACGTGGGTGGGCCGGGCAGCAGACCCAGATGAGGCTAAGCTGGCGGAGGACATCATGAACTCCATGTTTGATGATACGTACAGCAAACAGGTTAGCACTTTGTACCTTACATGTTGACCCTGGTGTCTTTTTATGTTGATAGTACCATGTTCTCAGTAATTTCTAAGAACTGATTGAGATTTTCCTTCCAGGTGATCAATGAGGGGGAGGAGCCTGAGAACTTCTTCTGGGTCGGGATTGGTTCTCAGAAGCCATACGATGAGGATGCAGAATACATGAAATTTGCCAGGCTGTTCAGGTGAGTGTTTTCTCAGTTGGGCCCGATCTTCAGCTGAGGCAGATAAAATCTTCACACCACTACCACACACGTTCGTCCTTGACAATTGAGGTGTGTCACTTCAGAAACATCAAATGTCAGTGACGAATGATGGTGGCGTGATGGTGGAGGTTACTCTAGCTTACACTCAGTGATTTGGTTCCTTTATCTCAGGTGCTCCAATGAGAAGGGGTATTTCTCTGTGTCGGAGAAGTGTTCCGATTTCTGCCAGGATGACCTTGCTGATGACGACATCATGCTCCTGGATAATGGGAAAGAGGTGACTGACTGCTTGTGTTTATTTTGTTAGTCACATGAGATCATATTGCATAAAGAGACACACATTTGCTGGTGGAGAAGCAGTGACAGTGGGGTGAGGTGTAGTATTGTTCTCCCTGTTTGAAGCGGTACATTATTTGTGTTTGAATTCTAGGTGTACATGTGGGTGGGCACTCAGACCAGCCAGGTGGAGATCAAACTGAGCTTGAAAGCTTGTCAGGTGAGCTTAAATGCCTGGAATCGCCTGTGGTCTGTCCGCGACTTTGAATCTGTAAATCTCCCCAACCCTGTGCAAACTACATTCCCGTAATTTCAGACAGATGTTGTTACTCATTGTAGAAAAAAGTTCTTTGTCATTTAAACCTAAAAGTACAGACCCCAAACGCTAAGCCCCACTGTAGAAGTTCCCACTTCATCAGAGCAACTGCTAAAAATGAGTCAATTTTAATGAGTAACACATGTGGAATGTTTTTAACAGGTGCTACTTTTTACATGACATTTTCCCGTTAATTTTAGCAACCACCAAGCTGTATAATCTTGTTCAGGTAACGAAAACAGTAACACCTGTTAAGACAGAGTTTTTGACGCTGAGCACAAATGGAGATGCCGTTAGCCTGACCTCCAGCGCCATCATGTGGACTGGGGCAGAGCTGCGCTCTACCGTGTTCTGACCGCTGTCCCCGCACGTGGCAGGTGTACATCCAGCACATGAGGTCAAAGGAGGCGGAGCACCCCAGGAAGCTGCGGCTGGTGCGCAAGGGCAACGAGCCCCACTGCTTCACCCGCTGCTTCCACGCCTGGAGCGCCTTCAAGAAGCCGCCCGCGTAGAGAGAGAGAGAGAGAGAGGCGCGCGCAGCGCACGCAACGCCTCCCGGCTCCGCCCGGGCACCGCAACACAGCACCGCGCACTCACAGCTTCCCTTTCACAGCGTCTATACACACCCGCTGCTTCTCGCGTCGCCTGAATGTGAGGCCACAGCTGGCTGAGGATTTTAAGAATCATGGATTTCAAATGTTTAAAAGAGCGTACAAGACTACATTTAAATGTACAGACGTTTATAAAGGGCTATACTCGCGAAGAAAAACCCACTTAATTTTCAAGAGCATATTGGTTAAAGAAACTGATTATTTTTTAAATAAGACATAAATTAAAAAAAGGAATTATGAGGACGCTTGAGAATTCTAGTTAATTCAGCTAATTACCTGCATTTGTTTTCATTTTTTTTCCCTTTAAAGTACTGGGGGGGGGCTAACTTAAGGGCCACAGTTCTTGTTTTATATATAGAGATTTATCAGGAAACCGTTGTACTTGGCATGTACTTGGTGTATTTGTCCCACTAGACCCCTTCACCTCAGTATCTAC
This sequence comes from Megalops atlanticus, assembly GCA_019176425.1. Lineage (NCBI taxonomy): Eukaryota > Metazoa > Chordata > Actinopteri > Elopiformes > Megalopidae > Megalops > Megalops atlanticus. The sequence goes on from CM032893.1 coordinate 21,985,953, forward strand.
TGTAACTGCAGATTGTTGATATTCTTCAGGTGACGGATTTATGAATGGCTTTACAGCTGCAATAGAAATGACTAAAAAGCACAGCATTTAGATAATGTATTTCCATTGACTGTTTCAATGGGAAATCGCTGTGTCCATGCCATTGGCGATCCACATGGTGATGGCCATTGCTTATGGCTAGAACTTACTGCTGTCTTCTAAAATTATTCCAGCTCTGGGTGTCATTGATATTTAACAAAAAATGTGCCAACAATATTGATGGATCAGCTGTACCTAAACCGACTAAGAATTTAATGAGATTTTGTTGCTTTAATTGCCATTTATGTGTTTATAATGTTGCCAGTTTCAATAATTGGGGCTTTTGTTGTAGAATATAGAATGTTGCGGTGGTAGCCAAGTAACTTCTCAGCACAGTGTTGTTGGGCGTGTTTACCATGGGCAGTTAATGCACTAAAGGAGAATGTAGGACAAAAGAATGGAGAAATTCTTCACAAAAAATGGTCTTTTGTACCACGGACCACCTGGGCTGTGCTGTCAAAGTAGATTCACAATTGTGTGGTTTTAGTTCATGGTTAAATCGATGTGCATTCAAAATGGGAGGGGATATAAACTGTAATTACGCAAACCCTATACACAGTTGTTCTGGCTTATGTTTTACATATCACAGCTCCTGTACCTTCATGCTTGGAGTGGCAGGAAAGGGTAGGTTGGAAGGTGTTTACATCCATCAGTTGCCAGACCTGCATTCTCTTGTTAGCCCTCATGCTTTTATTTTGTTTTCTTGTCTGTGTGTCATGGTTTAGTCCTACTAGTTGCCACATCTTTATATGTTTATGTATACAGATATATTACATGTTTCAGAACACACCTCACTTCAATTTTGAGTTATGTCCTGTACGTCTGCAAGACGATTGCTCAGTGTGGAATCTTGGTTTTTGAGGTCAGAAACTACTGTATTTATGGATTTTGTACTCCAATAAAATTTCACATCACGGCTTCTGTTGAACTCTCCTGACTTAAGTTGAAGCGCTATGTAACATTTATTCCTGGAATCTAGATGATTAGGCCTGAAATGGATGAGCTGATGAGCTTTCCATTGTTGTAAACTAAAGACCAAGGCGTAGACATGACTGCAGAACCTCTGAACACATCTCACTGTCATGCACCACATTTTTGGCAGAATGTTTCATATAGTACACCTTAGCATTGGTTAATTACTTGGTCTAATGCTATATCTATATTTATTCTTAATGTGTCATATTTTGACGCTAGCCCTTCACCGGCAATTGAAGGCAATAATACCTTTGACCTTTGAGCTTCTAAAAAGCCCGAGGTTTAGAGTTTTGGTCATGTGACCTGGCTCTTGCTTGCATCAACACAGTTGTCTTGACCACCTGTTGTGGTCAGAATACAAACAGTCTAGGATACCCTAACCAGAGACCATGTAAAATTGGATTAGATGTGGATTATGTGTGTGTGTGTATATAAGGAGGGTACAGAATAGCATAACATTCTTCATGTATGTGATGGTGTGATCTGGTGTGACCTATACCCATCCTGGCCATCTAACCGGGCCTCCCCTTTGCTAGATACACATCCTAACAATGTGTGCTGTACTTGTTGGTACCCAAAACCAAAGTAAAAGGCACTGCTCTGAGGATGACTGCTCACAGTCCATATGCACTATAAGAGGTTAACAGAATTCTGCCTGGGAAGGGGGGCCCAGTTGCCAACAACCTCTGCACAGTCCCTTGGGCTGAAACCGGGTCTCTGGCATTTCATTTGGTTAAGTGTCCCAAAAAAAGGAAAGGAAAACGCCTGTGCCAAGAAAATAGCAAATGAATATAGAAACAGTTCCCCTGGTTGTGAAAACATACATGCATGGAGAACAATGCTGTCTCCAAAAATGAAATTAGGTTTCCACAAACACAGCAACACTTTGTTCCACAAATCGTACTGGAATGCATTGTAGCAACTGCTAAGAAAAACTCCCATCTCCCCTGACCCAGGTGAGGGGGTCAGGTCTTCTCTGTGCTACAGAGAAGTAAGACCACCCCCTACAGGGGAGATGTGGCCAGTGCCAAAGTAAAAAAAAAAGGTCTAGTTTTGTGCATGAGGTAGATTGTAACATCTTTTCTCTCCTGAAGGAAGCATTTTCCTTCTAATATGAGGTCATTTTTTTTAATGACACCCCCCACACATAAGAAAACAATAATAGGTAATCAAGATAATCAAGTAGGATATTATGCCACAGTTCTTTATTATTGTTAAATTCAATATTACCTCATGATAGATCATCTCAAAGTAACATACTGTACATTATACATGAGAAAAAGTAACATGTAAACTACTGTCTTAGGTTCCACACGAGAGGTGCCAGTTTCAATACATTTAAAAAATACATTTTCATCTTGCTTGGAGAGAAAATACATGAAATAATTAGAATGACAAGATTTTTAAAGGAGCCCCAACAAAAAAGTTATTTGCAGGAAATAAAAGCAGGATGGTATGGGAAAGTATGGCATTTTTAATGAGCAGCCTTGCTGAAGGAAGTGGCCTGGGTAAATGTTTACTTTTCTAAGTGATCATCTACATTCATAGCATTTTATATAAAACTTCTGAAAGCACTGAAACAATACTATTATATATGCGATAAAATCACACAAACCAAAACTGCCCGTGCTTGACAGAGACTTAATCAGAAACTATAGATTTCAGATAGCTTATAGTAATGGAGTAATCCATTTGAACAGATTCGTACCCAGTTGAGACTTTAAACTAACTGAAAAGAAACTCTGGTTGACTTCTTTCGCTAGGTTCCTAAACTGTTCAGACACTTTCTTATGTGATAGGTTCCCTGTTAGAGGACTACATTAACTTTACTGCATAATGAGAAGTCCTTCAGGGAGAGCTTATTTTGTCCTGAACCCTCATGATTTTATTAAACACAAGACGTGACCCTTCATAAACATCGTAACTATGGACCCGTACTCTCATTTTCTCATTTAATATACTGTGTTTACCCAGCAAAACCCCAGTGTATATTAGTAATCTACACACTGGTGAGATATATAAAACATTTCTGAAATAATATTTTACGTTAACTACAGATCCTACTTTTGTGGAAAAAATCACAGTTTTCCTTCTTAACACATTAATACTGTGAACAGAATAAAAAATACCTGGCATTATCTGGCATTGTACATCAAAAGTGACTTCTTTCTGAATTTTAGTATTTACATGTCCAAAAGGTAACACGTACATGATATAAAGATAGATGCAGTCTGAATAAACACCCTGATTTCTTGCTGTAGGTGAAGCTTCATAGTTCTTTCACCAGATGATTTTATGATGGTTAACATTTCTGACATAGAAATGACATGTCTCACACATCAGGACAAAAGGGGAATGAATTATTTTACAAATGTAGTCTTGGCACCAAAAATGCATTATCTAGGCCATTAAAAAAAATTATTTCAGCTTGGGAATACACAGCAACAGTTATATATGAAACAATAACAATAATTATCTGTTCAAACCCACAGGGTCTAAAGATAAAGTTTTCACCGATCTAGTTTTTGATGAACCATCACAGTAAAAAAAATGTTTGGGGATTTTATGAGCAAAAAACAAGGATCTCCTGCAAACCCTTCAGCTTCTTCTGACTGGACCCCTGGACTGGGAGCTGTGAGGTGAGGAGGGCCTCCAGACTCTAGGCTGGAGACATGTGAATGAAAGTTATGGCTGTCAATGATAGTGTAGTCCATCTTTTTTCTAGATGGATATCTTGGGGTTACTGACCTTGCCACTGTTTTGACAGGGAGTCTGGCACATTATCTTCTTTAGCACACTGTATCGATGGTGGTGGTCTGTTAACATCGGCATGTACTCTTCAAAAGGAACCTGTCCAGATCAGGGCAACAGAGGAGGGAACTCGCTGCCCGGCAGTCTGAATATGGTCCACCTGTCCCTCTCCTGTTGTTAACAGCATCGCACTTGCGAACCAAGTCGCACCCAGCCTTTTCAAGTGTAGTCTTAGGTGGTGTGAAGTGGATACTTTTTTTTTTGCAAACAGGCAAACAGGCTCTTTGAGGGTAGGGGTTGGGAGGAAATATAAAACATACAAATATAAACATACAAAATATAAAAGAGGGAAAAATGTATCTACATAGGAATGGCTCCCATCTTTACCCCGTCCACTGAGGTCCCATGGAGTATAGCTTCTGACCCAGCTTCAGAGATTCATTCATTTTTATCCAGAGAAGTCCCATTACACCCAGTAAGAATGCTTCCAGTGCAGTCTGGACTCTCCCAAAATACCAGTGGGGACCTAAAAATCAGAGAGCTTTTGTCAGATATTGAAAGTTGGTGTTTGTTCATTTATATCCTACAATTTGGAAAGCTAAATTTTAATTATATGCCTTTCTCACATATGATAACACAATAGTCCACAAGGGGGCGCCACACCATAATGTTATCTCTGGTTCTTTGAAAACCGAAGTGAGGAAACAGAGGAAAACATGGAATGCGGGAGGTTATCCAGAGAGCTGAAATATCATTGCAAACCACTGTCCTCAAGGGATGGAGACATCACACTGATGCAATGAAATCTGCACATGTTACAATTACATCAACACAAACAAATGCAAAAACAGACTCTATAAGCCCCGCTGGAATGGGAAACAAGGGAAGGAGTAAAAAGAGGACAAACGGAGACAGAGGAAGACACATAACGCAAGAAGAAGGTGTGCCCCTGTGAAGCAGATCTGAAAATAAACCATAATTAATTATGACTGGTTGATTTTCAGATTAACTTCTTGCTTTGGTAATCAGGGTACACCCCTGCTGCCACTCCCTTATGTGGAAGGGGTACCGCACATAGCAGGCAAGAAGGTAAGGGAAGTCCCTACCTCTTCCCTGTGTAGGTGTATGTAGTTATACACTGAGTAGCTGTTTATCTATCACACAGATGCAGAGGGTCAGTGAGGAAATGACCAGTCTTTACTGGCTAATTACTCCTCCCCACCCACAGCACTGTGTGATTTATTGAGATGTTTGGATGTGGTCTGTGCTGTTCTGTAGGAATCCGTTTCAGTGTGACGCACTTTTGCACGCTTGCTCTGTAAGTCACTCTGAGTGACTGTTAAGTTGTAAAATATGATGTAAAATGCAATGGAGTTTATGACTCACCTGTTGGACTCTCGAGCCAAAACACCAAGTGCTTTTACAAAAAGTAAGGTAGGTGCCACAGCCGTTTTTTGGCAGTTTTGTTATATACTATATTTGCTTAACAGATCCTCTTATCCAGGGTGACTTACATAGCTTACAAGCTTTACATGTTAGCCTACATATTGACTTGGGCATGTAGGAAGGCTCTCTGAAACCCTACAATTCTTATTTACCGTGTAGATATAATACAAGCTGAAAATGAAGTTGAGAACAAACCCCTGGAAAAAAGCTGGATGCAAAAATGACAGAGTTAATGGGTGATTTAGAAATGCTTGTCATGTCAAACACTGTCTCAGGTCAGACCAGTTGTTTTTTCTCAGATCAACCCTAGCATACTTTAAAGAAAGAATATCTGTAAAACTTCTGACAAAATTAAAAAGCACCATGTCTTGGAATCTCAAGGATACAACTAGGCACAAACATTCCTCTGCGTTGCTTGGCATCTTCTCCAGGTGGCTGTGAAGAAGGGTCCTATTGTCAGGCTTGTGCCAGGGTGAGGCTGACACATAAGCCCTGAAACAGAAGTGCCAGTCTCTCCAGCTCACTGTGCCACCTCTGAGTACTCCAATCCATGCAACCCTCTGCCAAGGCCCTTTGGCCAAGCAGCCCGCTCATTAACACTCTCCGCTCCTGATTGGGTCTCTCTTTGCCACATGGATTCCCGCCAAAAAAAAAAAAAAAAAAAAAAGAGGGTAGTCTGTCCACCTTTCTGGGAAGAACACTCAACGGCATCTCCCACCAAGAACTTCTCCTCCTTACCAATGAGCTTCCCTTTGCAGAAGACCGTTCTCTTAGCCATTACTGCATCCTCCCACAGCTCTCTCTTCCAGCTCTGCACCTCATCTCTCGCCCCAATACACCATGGGACAAGCAAACATTTCCATATCAAAGCTGATAAGGACATTCAAAGCTTTTTCAGCGACAGACCTTCCATCAGAGAGGAAGCACTCTACAGTGAGGCTTACGTAGTTCATACTGTTCCCTCAACCGAGAGGACAAAGTGATTTAATTACTTTTCAGCTCGAGTTGGGCACTTTAAAACAGTCCTGAATCCAACAGACTTGATCACCAATACCCAGCGGGCTGTTGTAACACTGTTTCCCCTCACATAAAAGGTTGGGTAATTGAACCAGGCTGGCAATGTGGTGACTGCGGTAGGTTTGAATGATAATGTGACAGTGGCCTTTAGGAAACAAAATTATAATTACCACTGGGGCGCACTGAGATCAACAAAAATATAGACTGCAATCCAATTTAGATCCTATATATTCAGGGAGTCCCTGGTCATCTTTCAGAGAAATCTATAAAGTGCTTTGGCAGACCAAAAAGCATGAACAACAACTTTAACAAGCTCAACATTAATAAGACGAGGCCCTGCACTTGAGTATTCACAGTGTGCTTGGCAGCAGTTACTTCCTTAACATCTCCAACCAATGACGGATGCCTGTGAGTCAAAGGCCCTGAGGGGATGGCTGCATCTTTCCCTACCTGAAACAGCGCTGCAATATAGCACAGACCATTAATCACAGCCGAGAGTCTGCAGGACTTCCTGTTCTGGCCAAACAGTTCCTGTCACTGCTGAAAGAGTATTTACGAGCAGACAGCCCTGCAGTGTGTTTAGGTTCTAAATGATTGGCTCCGGTCACCATGGATATATGATTCCGCACATCTCCATGGTGATTAGAAGAGGGACTCTGCAAGTAAGGGTCCTCCCACCAATGCATATTCACAAGCATGCGCTATCACGAGAACTCACTGGGCTCAACAATGGCAGGGACATAAATTCCATTAAAAAGCGCGCAGTGTCCACCATCTTGGCGCTACCAACACAGTGTCTGTGATTAGATCGCACAGATGAGAGGATGTCCCCAGATGGCTGCCAGGACTACGGTGACAGTGGTTGGCACAGGACCCAAAAAGCAGGGGACGTCTCCCGCTCTCACCTCTTCAGGTAATGAGGATCCCCGGAGGCAGTCCGTCTTCTTCAGAAATATTCCGCAGGTTATTTTCGGCCTCATCCGTGGAGCTTAAAGAGGAAAGAGAGCAGGGTCGTTCACCATCGTGGGGAAGCTGTCACAACTGTGCCTGATACATCGAAGGGGACTCACGCTGGCTCAAGCCATAAGCATTAACATTTAGGACTGCTGCACTGAAATAGATAAAGAACCACATCCAGTTCAGTCCTCCTATAAATTCCTGCCCAATGCCCTGAGGGAGTTTTTCTGTATTACTTCCAGCTACACCCTCCAGTAAGTGAGACATAGTTGGTACTTGATGGTAAAGCTTATTCCAATAAGAATAAGTTGACAGCAATACAACAATCCAACAGAACACATACGTCATTAGTGTAAATGATTGTGTGAATTCCTTGCCTTCCTCTACTGTTGAACCTGTACATGACACTGTACATCACACAGCTACATGTTCTGTAAACCGAAAGCATAAATATTCTGTGTACACATCAGTGAATTACCTTAGCGATCCTTAGAAAAAAACAACGTGGGGGTAATTAATTTTGTGTCCAAACAAAACTAAAAAAACGAAGGTAGTTTCTCAGAGAACCTGAGGGATGTGTTGCTGAGCTGTATCGCATTGTTTCTCATGTTTGTGGATTCTGTTGGTTACATTTAAACAGCAGGTCAAACAATCCTCATCACAACAAATACATAAAAATACTAACAAAAATCAATTGGAGATGAAAATGCCTACAGTCTCTGACAGAGGCTAGTTTACCCATGTTTGTCATTTTCTTTCCAGAGGCGGGGGGAAGGGTGTGGAATCTTACACTAAGAAGTCTTTGACATCCTCTGAGGTGATGTCACCGGTGATGTCAAGTGTGATGTCAGCACTGCTGTTTGGGGAGTCCAGGGAGGGGGAGGAGAGAGAGGTCTGGATCCCCTCTGGAAGTCCTGAGAGAGAGGGAGGGGGGACAGTGAGGAGACTGGGGAGGACACCTAACAAAATGGCATGTTCCCAGGACTGACAGAACTTTGATTACTGCCCAGAATTACATGAGTCAGTTTAGAATTACTCTCATAACACCCAATCAAACCGCAACAACTAATTCTCTCCTTTTCCAAACAGAAATGAAATACATTGCCATATACCAAGAAATACTAAGGGTCCCAGGGAAACGTTATTTCAACCCTGCTGTATACTTGTATATGGATGGGCTGACAATTAAGCTCTCTCCCTTGACTTGACTTGAAATATGTTGTTCAGCCCAAGAATATTGCAAATAAATTAATGCAAAATCTACATATATTACAATGTACCAAAAGGGCAATAATTTTCATATCTAAAATTTATTGACTGAGCTAAAAATATATTTTCTAAAATATATTCTCAATATATCATTTTTGTGTGGGTTCTATTCTTTCTTTTTTTATTTCTCTCAGCCTCCCTCTCTCTTCCTCTCTTGAGACAAGTACTCAAAGAGAAGCTTCCCTGGAGACACAGTGACCCATGACATGCTGACAGCAAAGCTCCTGTCATATGAAACCAGCCTCCCATGATGCATTTGGGGAGGGTGGCTCAGTGCCTCTCACGTTCCCAGCACCTGCTGAACTTTTCACTGCCTTCATCGCACTCTCCCAGACACGTCCAGCTCTTTCCACTTCCCCTGCTCCTGAATACACAGCAGATTTTGGATATCGTTTCTAATACTGTAACACTGCTATTCAGATTTGCTTACCAAAAGGACAATAAATTAATAACTTGATGCTGTGACAGGAACAGTCATATCTTACAACTCTCAGACCACACTGAATACAGTTGTCTTAAATCCTCTGCTTGATACACAATATTTAACTGATCTTAATAAAATGTAATCTTAAACCAGGCAAATACTAAATCTGCTGTTTTTAACAGAAAGATGTAAATAAGGTAGATTTCACATAATATTTTCATATTTTGTATTAAATTTAAAAAATACAGTGCTAAAAATGGCACCCTGTATTGTAAGAGACATAGTCTGCCATGGTGTAAGGACGTGCCAGACCCTATTGATTTACAATGAGAAAAGCTGCGAGCAACAGCAGGTGAAGTGCATTGTGGGTACTGCAGGAAGACTGAACTTGTAAAATGGCATTGGCCTGATTCTCTGCATATATCTCCGCACATCGATTAAACAACACAATAAACAATACAAATAAAGCTGAACAACATTTACAAGATAATGTCAGTCAAGATGGTTTACCTGCAGGGAGACTAACATATTCTGCATCCAGTTCAAGTCCAGCTAAGGAGTTCCAGTGGCACTGAATAGTCTGAATATAAGAATTTTAAGGGATGGAACTTAAAATGCAGGAACAGGACTTTTCATGTAAGGTGCACGGAGCCCACCATCTTAGTTAATATACAACATCTTTGTTGTAAACCTATATGCCCCCATTTAGTACAGTGGTTCCAAAGCACTTGGCAATGAAGCTGAAATGGAATTCCTTTCTAAGTAAAGCAAGAATTGAGACTCAGGAAGCTTGTTGTTTTACTATATGTGATTTCCAGCGTTTTTCTACAGACACAAATCACTGTACCAAAAGTGGCATTTCCCTTTACCGAGACAGGAGTTATTTCGTAGAAAAGTTGCCTTGGATACCAGCAAGGCACCCCTGTGTGATTTATGTCCCCTGATTAAAGGGGTGCACTGAGAGGGGAAAGAAAGCCGATTAAAGCCAGGATGAAAAACGGCGCAGAAAGGCATTCACACTGAGGCAGGAACCCAGGAGACAGAGGCCTTAAACGTGCACAATCATATTCACCTCAGGTGCTGCTTTGGTTACAGCCACATGCCAGGAACCAGAAGACTCGATATGAACCATTAAAATACTGCTCACAGGTCTAGATCAGTATGTTTTTTTATGACTTGGCCTGCTTATACTAGATGAAATTACTGATTTAAGCAGCTCAGGACATAGTGTGTCCTTTTCTATCTCCACAACTACTAATTGGTAAAAGTTATTACTTTTTTTATTACAAAACTACGGTACCTACTCCTTCCAGTGCTAAGAGTGTTTGCTAATACTTTCCTGGAGTCCTGGCAAACCCATTGGACTACATCCCTCTAGAATCAAGGCTGACCTCCTCTCTCCTCTGCCCTACAGACAGGAAGATGGTATGGCATATCGCAAAAGCATCTACTGGATATCCAAGGGATATTTAACTTTTTCCCCAACTCACATCGTAATTGACGAGTCACACAGCAGAATCATCTGCAGTGCAGTCGAAAGACTCCTCTAAAAGCCTCTGGATCTCCAGGTCCAGCAGTGAACACTGCTGAGCTAATTAAATTAATGCAGCGATGTGGTTATGGACAGACCATACCTTCTGCTTCCTGCAGAGAAAGGCTCTCTCCAGCGAGGTGCAATTTGTGTGTTCCATTGGCCTGAAGTGGTACTGTTGTGGTGCTGCTACAAGGACATAGAAAAGGAGAGTTACAACCTTACATAACCAGCAATTCAGATTTATACCTAATAACTATCAAAGTTTGGAGAGGCACACTGTGATTCTCACATTTTATTTAACATTAAAATACTCACTCTCGTCCCTGAGTTTTGCCACATCTGCACTTGATCAAATACTCTAAAAATACCCTAACAATCCTTCATTTTCCACCTGCAGGCAGTCCGCTGGCCTTTCACACAGTATGTATACTTTGTGTGTGTGTGCGTAATACTTGCAATGTAGTCGCATGCATTGTCATTGTATTGATGCACTGAACCCAGTACACCAGCAGCACTTCTGATATTCACCTCACTGCAGGTCAGCAGAAAGCATAACAAGGCCAATATCTATGTCATAGAGTGGTAAATAATAAATGGCTTATGAAAAAAGAGCAGTCACTCGTGACCCTTTCAATTTATGACTTGTGGAAGGATGGAGACATGTGGCTTTTGTAACTCAACCACTTACATAAAACCATCTAGTCGAGTTTACTGCCTGTTGGCTCCTCTCAACAAAAGCTAAGAACAAGCACATATGCAGTCTGTTACAGAGTAAAAGCACTGAGAGAAAACCACGGTGGCACCACACCCAGAAAGTCCAAATTCATTTTACACTATAATGAATTCTGAGGGCTAAATGTAAAAGTCTTCAGAACTTTGCTGTTGTAGCGTAAGAAACAGTTTGTGTTTATGATGAATATGTTGAGACAGTGTTCACTCTCTTATCAGCAGAGAGATGTGGGCTGCCTCCACAACACCTATGACTGGATTCAGTCTAACCTGAATGTGGACTGTCCTCAGATTTGAATAAACAAATTTCTTCACTTAACAAAACATGAAATCAACAGTCACTGAAATAAAAAGATCTTCGTAACAAAACCATTCAATAAAGGCCATTGCAGTAAAGCTGAATTCAAAGTTCTGGAAACACAATACCTGTTGTGTTTTGATTCATGTGCTACAGACAATAAAATTTGACTGCAAAAATAAAAATAAATAAATAAATAAATAAACAAACAAACAAACACATTCAATGCAGACAGACGCTCATGAAGCCTTTCTGTCAAATTAGATTAGGACTCATACACAGAGTGCCACAATTCTGTACATCAACTGTTAGTTACACTAATTAACTTTTGAGTCTTTTCAATCTCAATCTCCGCACCGGCGAACGATTTATAAAGAGAAAAGACATACTCTTCTAGCAAACTAAGAGCCTGTGTGGTCCCATCTTGCTTTGCAGACTCAGGCAGTTTCACGGGGCTGTTGTGTTATAACTGGCAGACTTAGTTTTAGTGGAAACCACTGAGTGGAAAGGAGTGCAATCACACACACCGCCTCCGAAATGCTCTGTCAGCAGAACCGGCCGTTCTGTCCTCCTGTCTCTACACACTGGCAGCTCACACTGGTCTCTTTATGTCACATTCACTCTCCTCAAGCCACGGGGACTCCAGCTCTCCCAACGAGCTCTTCAAAAACATTTACAATAGAACACGCATGTGTACGAAGCCGGCCAGTCAAACCACACTCATCCGCTGGGGACGAAATAACCAGGAGAGGGGAACGACCCGTCTCCTTCAATTGCAGCTAAATGGATTCAGTGTGCTGTAATTACTTACAGGGAGCACAGCCATGTGCGTGTACTGGGCAGGGTGTAGAGTGAGGCTAAGGACTGGACCGACCCGCCCCCCCCTTTGGTTCTAAGCCCTGTTACCTGAGAGAGTCGTGAGGCCGGTCCACGTCCACCGAACACCGTGGCTCTGTGACGGCCCGTGTCGACAAGGAGAAACGCTGAAACTCCGAGGGAGAGATCAGGTAGAAGCCTGAAATGCAGAACACTGTGATTAACACTTCCATACAGTCTGAAAACATCCCAGTGCCCTCCAGCATGCTATAAAAATAACACCAGTGAAGTGTGCGGAAGTGTGATGTAGACGTTTGGGATCTGAAATACTGGAGGAGGCTGCAGGCTCAAAACCTCAGCAGGGTGCTGTCACTGTCCCCTTGAGCAAGAACGTTTCACCTGAAACTCCTCAGTAAATTTTCTTCAGCTGGATAAGTGCATACTGCATAAAATGTAAGATTTTAGGTACTTTGCGTAAAGGTGTCTGCTAAGAAAACGAATTATTAACTATGCAGCTTAATCAAAAAACTACATGCAATTCTCATAGTAATGAGAACTTTTAGTACTATACAGATTAATACCTTAAAATGAAATAAATGAAATTCAAGTATTCAATTTTTTTTTTCCAGTGTAACAATTTCTCTGCTGATGCTGGGAGGGGTGGGGGGGGGGGCGGGGACAGGCTCACCCTGTCCCGTCCTGGTGAGGACGCAGGAGGCGATCCCGGTGATGTCCTCCTTCCGGACGCAGTCGTAGCGCACCTGCGGCCGCAGCGCCGGCACGCTGAACACGTGCACGTCGCCCAGGTTGGTGAGGCACACCAGGCCGTTCTCGCTGTAGTCCTCCGCCGACGCGCTGCTGAAGCTCGCCAGCGCCACCTTGCGCACCCGGCAGCCCTCGTGGGCCGTCAGCTTGAACTTGGTCTTGGCGCTGACTTTGGGGAGCGTGAACACCTGCACCAGAAGCAAAGGCCTCCATCACCGAAATGCACCACATAACGTACCTACATAAGGGGCGGCGGTGTAGCATAGTGGTTAAGGAGTAGGACTGAAAGAAACAGTAGTAACCGAAAGGTTGCTGGTTCGATTCCCCACAGGGGCACTGCTGCTGTACCCTTGGGCAAGTACTTTGTCCAGTAGTACCTCGCCCTTGCCCTTGGGTAAGGTACTTAACCCAGAATTGCCTCAGTAAATATCTAGCTATATAAACGGATAACATTGTAAAAACCTGTAACGCAAGTCGCTCTGGATAAGAGCGACTGCTAAATCCCAATAATGTAATGCAATGTAATGTAGTAAAGGTGTCCTGCATGTTCGCACACACCCAGGGCCCAGCAGCGGTCACCTTAAACTGTTCCTCCGAGGCGATGAGGACGGAGTGGCTGCCCTGCATGTCGGGGGCCTTGGCCAGGTCCCGCGAGGCCTCGTAGGGCTCGGGCAGCGGGTTCCCCCGGCCGTCCAGCACGGCGATGCTCACCACGGGCGCCCGGTGCATCAGCTGGATCTCCTTCCCCAGCACGGCCTCCGCGCTCTGCTCCGAGAACTTCTCCTGCGACGGCACCTCCAGGGCGTAGGCGTACACCGAGCCCGAGTTGGTGCCCGCCCACACCGTGGGCCCGTGGTGGGCGCCTGGAGATACGCACAGGGAGAGAGAGGACATCACGACATAATGAAGAAATATGCTAACACCACACTGTACTTCTATCCCCACCCCATAATACCTGCTGCCTCTTGCATTCAATGTTAAGTATTATAATGTATTTGGAATTTGTGTCCTAGGACCTGTTGTATCGTAGTGTACTTGGCTTTTGTCAGAATGCACAAGTCAACTTGTGGGAGGGCTTGAATAGTGTTATGCACACCCTCATTGGTCTGGGAGTGTTGTTAGCCTGGTCTGACACTGTTGCTTGTTTAAATTCAATGGATACACTTATGTTCTATTGCGATGGAAGTCACTCTGGAGAAGAGCATCTGCTAAATGCATGTAATGTAATGTAATGTAATATAATGAAGAAATATGGTAACCCCACACTGTACTTTAGCTACACACAGACCACTTTTATAAATATGTACGCGGGGGATATTCAAGACCATGCAAACAATCATGTTTCGCTCCAAAAGTCCTTTAAGACAAGGAATGGGTTCTCATGAGGTTTAGACAATGCTCTATTCAAGTCATCCCACAGAACTGCAAAGCAGCGCTAAATGGTTTCCATATTCGACTTTCCGCAGATACTCTCCAACTAGGACCACTTGCACAGAACGCATTACATACAGAGCTCTCCTGGGAGAAAACGGATCCCACAGTTCCAAAGTGACTTAAGAGAGGGCACGCGCACTGCGTGTACATTGTCCAATTAAGCAGAGAACAAGATCAGACAATCAGAGATGTTTCCTGGCAGCTCTGGTTGCACAGCTGTTCCCTCCAATGATACACACACAAGAGGCATTAAGCAAGACATTAATTCCGCCACCCTCCAAAGTCTGAACAATACAATACAGTCGGTCGGAGTGACATGATTAAAGAAGAGAGCAGGAGTTCTTTAAAAAACGCTTATAATAACTACCACATTGTTTAGATTTGGCCCAGGGCTGAAATACTGAGTGCAGTGTTGCGCTCTCAGCCCCGGTGATGATATGAGGACTGATTCGAGAGCTCTGGATTTTGTTCTCTTGAATTAAAGGCCACACTGTCGGATCTGCAGACACTTAAACATGGCAGGGCCTGAATGTGTGGGCCAGACACATAAACATGCAGACCATTCATTCATATCACACTTTCACGGGGCATTTTTGAAAACTGGACATGTGGTTGCCATATTCATCGTTAATTACTTCTAAATGCAAACCTCAATGCCTGAAATGATGAAATGCAAGGCCGCATGAAGGAAACGTAATCAGCTGTACAACACTACTGAGAAAATCAGCACTAATTCACTGTTAAGTCTGCTGAGTCTCCTCTATGTATCTGCTGAGCAATCAGTAAGGAAAGCTGAAACCAGAAGTAACAGACATAATCTCATTTCCTCCCAAAAGATCTGCCTAGGCCTTATAATGAAATTCAGATGAGAATTGTCTATGTAGCAAAAAAAAAAAACACATACTGGAATGAAAACTGAAAAAAAATAATTTGGGTAATACAATCCCAAAAAGAAGATGCCTGGGTACCCCACTGTGTAAGCGTCACACGCGCAGAGTGGAACGGCGCTGCGTCGGTCCGAGCGGCTCTCACCATCTCTCAGGTACGTGTCGGCGAAGCAGAGGCACCGCACCACGCCGGAGAGCGAGTCGTCAGCGGAGCGCGGCTCGATGCGTCTCTGCACCGGTGCCACCTCCACGTCAGAGGGTCCCACCTGCTCTGCCAGCTGGGCGTTGGCCTGCTGCACCTGTGGGAGACAGGGGAGATGGCAGCACCCTCTCCACCAGCGTTTCCAACCCTCTCCTGGAGGACCCCTTGTCCTGCATGTTTTAGATCTCTCCCTGCTCCAACACAGCTGATTTAAATGATCAGTTTGTTATTAAGCAGCTTCAGGAATTCATAATGAGTTTATCATTTGAATCAGCTGTGTTGGAGCAGGGAGAGATCTAAAACATGCAGGACAAGGGGTCCTCCAGGAGAGAGTTGGGAAACACTGCTCTACACCACAGTCCACAGACTCGCCTGGCATGATAAACACTTCACGCGCACAACATGATAGGAAAATTATTTGAATTCTGAACATCTCAGGGTGGTTACTGTAAGGCTATTTAGGGCTTTCCTGTCATGTTAGCATCATAAGTGTCTAGAAGGTAAAGGAATGTGATTTGTTGAGTGTACAAAGCACGTACTGCATCAATAAACCAATAAATCACACTTTATGTGGGTGATATTTGTAAGGCTGGGTGATGCTATGTGGTTGAGGTAACCCAAATCCCCTGTAAGAGGAAG
This sequence comes from Megalops atlanticus, assembly GCA_019176425.1. Taxonomy (NCBI): domain Eukaryota; kingdom Metazoa; phylum Chordata; class Actinopteri; order Elopiformes; family Megalopidae; genus Megalops; species Megalops atlanticus. The sequence goes on from CM032893.1 coordinate 22,002,174, forward strand.
GGGAGGATGCGAGGGGAGTGTTTCAGAAAGGGAGCAGGATGGGAGACTGTTTGCTCTGGCAGACTGTTGCCTTTTCTCACTTTGCTGACGGGACTGCTGACGGCCGCCCTCTTCTTCCCCGACACCCGGCTCTTGCGGATCCTCCTGAAGGACTGGCGCAGGGACTTCTTCAGTGACTTGACCCGGGACAGGGGCCCTTCCATGGCCAGGCAGTCGTTGGGATGCAGCGTACACCTGGACCAGGAACACACAGCACTTCTCACACACTCCGCCCCTTTCTCTGTGACGCCACTCCGCAGGCGCCACTGGTCACAGTTCCCATAACGACCACCATAACAAAGAGCATGTGCATCACACACCCGGGTCTGTCGCCCACACTGGACCTAAAATATTTTCCAGTTACCACCTCATAATTCATCTAACCATTCTACCTCAAAGGCACATGGGAATAGAAAACTAAATATATTCTAACAAAATGGAGAGGATTTTCTGGCTAACATTTCACTATATTTTTACTAATATTTAATAAATAATATTTTTTCAGTATCTACTCCTGCATATTGAAAACAGCCAGCAGGGCAGGTATGTGGGATGGGGCCATCAATGAGAAGTCACCTGGCCAGGACTGGGTTACGCCGATGGTAGTCAAACAGGCCAAAGCCATGGCTGGTACCGAAGGCAATGAGGTTCCACTCCGCGTGCAGGGCTACCGCGGTGATGGCCGCCGGGGGCATGCACTGCACCAGCACGACGGGCTGGAAGCCGGGGGCGAAGCTGATCGGCCCCATCTTGGGGGGCAGCCGGTCGTGACCCTTCCAGGTGAAGCCCTCCCGGTCCTGGAGGAGGTCGACGGTGGCCATGTCGATCATGTGATCCGAAGCCTCCTCGCTGAGGCACAGAACCAGGACCTGGAGCGGATCAGACAGGCGCAGATCAGGAGGAAATAAAAACAACAGACTGATCCTTCCCATTAACCTGGCAAACAGACCTCAGCACAAAGCTTATGCAAAGTTAATTACCGACAGCGATGAACTCATCTGACTCTGTGACTGAAATTATGACTGACTGGAGAAAGATACACACTCAGGGGTTTACCTTTAATTATAATTAAATTTGTGCATGTAATTGCAGTCTGTAAAAACGGAGATACTTCAGTGGATACTTCAAAATGAAGACCCCCAAGGGATTTGGGGATTATTGGATGTACCAATAATATCAACATACCATGTCTATGCTGATTTATGAATGCTGAGCACAATACACCCAATGACAAACTGGGTTTGATCTTCTCACAGTACTACTGTCAGCACCCTTTAAAATGTAGGTTTTTTGAAACATGGTTCTGAAGTACAGAAATTCATTTCTGGCCTGATTTGGAAATAACTGGATTACTTGCTACATTCTGAGAACCAGACAGTTGGACGTTACCTGTCCTGCTGTTCCAGCCACCACCAGTTTCCCACTGTATTTACACAGAGAGATCTTCTGTATGCCCAGTCTGGGGTCATCACTATAGGGATCAAAACATCCCACCTGCATACAAAGGAAATACACTTTCAACTTCCAGTAAAAACAGTCAAACCCTCAATTACAGAATTAAAATCAGATAGCAAGTAGAGACAACCCAGAGCTTAAGCCAAACCAAGATTAAAGTATAATATTTTTGTAAATTTATGTACACAAATGATCTACAGATGGATTATTATATTTTCTGTGTCTGTTGTTTCACCACATTGTCTCCATTTTCACCATCTACAGTGTTTTCAAAAATGTGAATGCATGCACAAAGAAATGCTTTCACCCACATATTAAAACTGTAGGAATGTCAAGCAAGACGATCCACAACAGGGTCTCATTTCTTCTTCTGCAGACGCAAGCAAAGCGCCACACATTACAGACAGACAGTCTGGTTTTAATTAGCTAAGGACAATAGGAAAATGTTCCAATGCGAATCCCATGCGAATGGCAGAACTGCGAGCCAAACTGCGGTCTGTCGTTTCCTTGTGGCAGCAGGGGACAAGGGCAGAGGTGAAAGAGGAGAAGGAGGAGAAAGAGGAGGAGCAGAAGAACAGCTAAGCCTGCAATGAGCCCCGTGTCCTCAGGGAGTCCTGGCTTGTCTAAGTGCTTATTAACTTATTTCACTGGTAAATAATGATATAGGCATTCAACCACAGAGCATTATACCATATTGATAAACCACACTAAGAAATATTATAATCATTTAATGACTTCATCTGGTGTTTACGTCTCCTTCGGGGTCATCTTCACAGGCGACTAAAAGCCTGGGGTTATAACACACCGTGTCTTTCTATTGCGCTGTACCTGCCAAATAGAGAAGCTTCTCGTACACTAGAGTTTACGGGAGCTGGTGCACATGCTCTGTAGGAGGGCTTCTGTTTGCAGATGCAGGGACGGTGATGCCTCACCTTCCTGAAGGGAGGCCACTCCTCCTCACCCGCCTGGGTCAGGCTGTCACTGTGGTCGCCGTCCGTGAGGAAGACATGGGCCGTGCTCAGTTTGTACAGGGACCTGAGGGACGCCCGTGACGCGTCCCAGAAACGAACAGTGCCGTCCTCGTGGCTGAAAGCAGAAGAGAGACAAACACAGAGTGTTGATCTTACCCATTTATTAGGCTGATGTTTTTCTAGACGTGGTAGTAGATTAACAGATTCAGCAACTTGACGTCTTTGGTATCCACATATTTCCAGACTGTCACTAGGCAGTCAAAAATACAATTAACAATGTTAACAGTTAATTACATGAAGGGGGAGGGGAGTATGTTTGTGAGGTCTGGAAATTAAATTAAACTGCAAATGTCAATACAGTTAATGCTCTGCTTGTAATCCCTTAAAAATGGAAAGTGTTATACAAAGACCATGATGTCATTTTCTTATGACAGGCTTGAAAACATGCATACAACAACAAACCTATGTTTAATAATACCCGAAGGCAAACAAGTGCACGGGCACTCCTACACGCCATCAATCAGGCAAATATTTAAAAAGATCAATTTGAGTTACAGAATATTTTAAGGCCTTTTATGTTTTATAACTTTTCTAATTGAAAAAACACACTGTTTTTGTACATATTTCTTGTGAAATAAAGTGTAATGGAAACACTGCACTGGGACTTTATGAGGCATTCCAAACACAATCAGCCACACTCAATTACACAGCGTTTGAACTCTGGAGTCCTGGAGGAGGAATGTGTCAGTCAGTAATGAAAACAGTTCTGTTGACAAGAGTGTTCTAGAATAAGGCAATTCTGTTCCCTCAGTTCCCGCTTCTTGATCATCAGGCGCTTACCCTGTTAGAAGCAGTTCCTGTTGCTTTGGATCAGGTGCTATATTATTCCCCCCGTCGACTGGCCACTTCTGAAAATAAATGGAAGAGTCATGTTGAGTCTTGCACAATAGCAAAAAATCTTAAGAGGCATTTGAATCAAGCCTGATTCAACAATACCTGACAGTGACCAGGGCTCCATCGTGTTTACACCGCCACTGGGCCAAGTGGAAGTGTTTGTGTCAGGATATGTTTTTGTTCACCCACACCTCCCATGAATAAACTGTCTTCAGTGACTACTCCAGAGCTCGACTGCGATGATTGACAGTTCCCTGACTGCATGCAAATGCATAGTTCTCCTTATGTGCCCATTTCAGCAGCTACACAGGTGCTGCTGCTGGCCCTGCAGAAAAAGCACTGAGCTGGTGCAGTTTAATGTTGCACAGCGGCAGTGAGCATTCTTAGACAATGAGGGAAATGTCATTTGTTAAAGTATGGATCTAGCAGCATGCCTAACATTAATCCCCCTGATTACTTTAAACTAGAAGATTCAAACAGATTTTAAACAAACACCACTGTCAAACTACATGCAAATCTTAATTGTGCATCATATACCTGGTGCCAACTTAACGAACAATTAAATGTGACAGCACTAATCATTAAAAAGTTCAAATATCCATCCAACAGAAGGGTGCAAAAATGAGTTTCAGTTTCCTATGGTTTCAAACAAGCTTCCACTAGGACAGCTGTAAATAGTACACAGGCATTACTCTGTCAAGCTATATTAATATCTGGCAGGCAGGGGTGATGTGAGGCCTCAGATGCTGCCGGAGTAGAAACGGGGTCAGGGATGTCTGCAGAATTTAGCAAAAACACAGACTACCATTTTGAACACACCCAAGCAGACAGAAACAGTCTCCCTACATTTAAACTTGCCTGTGAGAACGAAGCACAACAAGCACCTGACGGTCAGTGAAAATACATCTGAACTAAGCTCTACAAAGACTGTTTAATGACACTGTCACATTTTGAACCTTTGTGCCATCATAGCAATGCATGACAGTGTTACACGCAAACAATACACATATTCTGACCTATTATGGTGAGCATCATTTCCCATTTATTTATAACTCTGTGATGGATAGAAGTACATTCTCTACTTCGAGCTACACAGAGTATGAATTACAGTATATATAGGCAGTCCAAAAAGATCTGACTGGAAATTTCACAGCATCCACTACTCCTTTCTCCGAGTGCCACATTACCCATTAAGTCCGATGCGGTTAGTCTGTACAGAAGTTATCAATATTTAATTTCATCCCTGCTGCTATTCAGACACCTACATTTAGTGGTGAACCTTTTTACTATCAGCAACTGCCATCGCACTAAAACATTTAAGCTTCCATTAACCAAAGCACCTGCCTGACTGGACAATATTCAGTCCACAGGATTTAAGTCATTAGTTTCTTCAAACATTTATATATGCAAACAAATGACCCCTATTAATAGTATGCTGTCCTTGGATCACCATGTAAATACCACTGGGGACATTTAGCACTGCCTGGAATACCTGTCACATTATTTGTTCTTATTCCAGGGCCAATGCCCCACCACCTGTAGCCTCTTCTGCAGTTTCTCATTTCATATTCTGTTTGGTACCGCAATTTCAGTGTTACACAAGACCTGACACAAGGGCATCTGTCAGGCCTTAATGGTTACAATATGAATGGTAATATTGTTTGTGAGATGCACCATTACATTACATTTATTCATTTGGCAGATCTAAATCCAAATCCAAAGTGACTTAAAAGTGAGGCAGAGTACAACACATGCAAAAGCCATACGAGGAGTCACATTAGAGGTGATGCATGACCAAGTTTCAACAGTCGGCCAGACACTGTACAAGCTGGTAGAGTCATTAAACCATTATTTTTATTGTTATTGAAATTATGATTAACATTTCCATTGTTTAGGAAATAAGAAATTGCTTTAAGCGGTAGTAATTCAGGTGATCAGGTGAGCGTGGAAGAGCTATGTCTTCAGATGTTTCTTAAAAATAATGAGGGACTTGGCAGAAAAAATTAAGTGTGGAAGGTCATTCCACCATCTAGGGACAACAGCCGAGAAAGTTCTGGAGAGTGATTTTGTGCCGTGATGTGACGGGAATACAAGACACAGCTAAGTAGCAGAGCACAGCGGTCAGGAGGGAACACGTACCAGCCATGCACCAGCCACACTTTTAGTGACTTGTTAGTTTTCTTACCACTTGGGTCTGTGGCGGACACTGGTGCTGCCCTGCACGGATCACACTCTCCCACAGCTTGTTTGGCACATTGGAGATGTGGTAGGAGCATGTAATGGCAGAGGAGTGCAGAGGAGCAAGGTACGGCGAGGGAATAGTGGGCCACCCGGTGGTCTGGAGGTCAATCGCAACCAGCTCTTCTTCCAGCAGGACCACCAAAGCAGTAGGGTCATCAAATTCTGAGACAAGCCATTGAGAAGTATCCATAAGCAGATCTCAATAAGCAAACTTATAACAAACCAGAGTGGTGCCAGCACCCACACTTAAACAGTAGTACCAACGTATCAGCCCTTTTCTAAAGGAAGAACAAACAGTGTCACATTACTCTTTGCTTCTTTGAAGTGATCTTTGAAGTGATCTATTTCACAAAAAATTTTCTTCTGCAAGTACTGGAACTGGCTGAAAGATAGTAAACACACTACATAATTAAAATATAGGTTCCAAAACTGTTATTCCACAGCACAAAAAGCACATAAATCTAAAATTAAAAGAGCTTGTGTATGAACTCATGCATTTTTAAGGGGCATGTATGTATTAATATAAATGTTTGCTGGTGATGCCTACACCCGTATTAGGTGCCGCTCACCCCTGTCAGTGTCCGTGCTGTGGATGGTGAAGAAGTCCATGATGCGAGAGGTGAAGTCCAGGGTGATGTGTGTGGCGTCCTGCATCACAGTCACACAGTGTCTGTCCCCATAGCTGGCCCTAGGCAAGCCCCCACTGAACAGCACGAAGGGGGCCCTGCAATAATCAAAGGGACACAAGGCATTCTGACACCTAGAACTACCAAGTCCTGTCAATTTCACAGCATTCACTTTTAAAATATCAATTACTGCACTGCAGCTGTGAAAGACGTGCAGTTGCACGGTCATGGCTGTGTATTGGCATGGTCACTACCAAACAAACCCTGCAATCACTTCCTACTTAAACCAGCAGGCACTGTTAAAATGACAGCAATTTAATTTGGCAATCGTCTGTCAACTCTAGCTAATTTAATTTTGTTCAATGTCTTATCTTATTTTCCACTTGCCCCATTTTATAGGGTACAGTACCTGGCATCCAGCAACTGCTTTGTTTTTGAAGTCTGAAAATAGCCTGTCTGTCAGTTCAAACTAATTTGACCCCATCCACTGTACCTGTCCGCTTTCCCAGACCTAATTGGAAATTAATGTGTTTTGAAAGGCACAGGACCAAGCACACACCATGGGGTGTATTTTGATTAATTATGTGTGTCATTTGTTTACACTGATCTCTGATTTTCTCTGAGTAATAAAAAAACACTGACATAAATGGCGCATCAGACCTAGCCAATGAAATCAATTCTTTTTCAGCTATAGCACCACAGAGTGTCATGCAGTGTATTAGGTAAGAATCAACAACACAGTGGTGCAACAAATACAGACCTGCACGCGTGTGCACAAAAATACAGACACTTGTGTGGTAAATGTATTGAGAAAGTACAGAGGCGTACAACTTGCTTAAACTGATTATTAGTGCATTTTGCATCAGCAGCTCTGATTTTGTTTGTTATTCATTGTTATTTACTTTATGCAGCATATTTACATATATTCATGACATCCAGAGTACTGTGTCCACAATGTAACAAGCACATAGATAAATTTCTATTTTCCATCGTTGCCTTTTAAAGAAGGTACAGAGTAGAAGGAATGGCACATTAGGCATAATTAATTCCATTTCTGGTTGATTTTAAAATAAACACCTGCAAAATTTAAACATAACCCCTCTTTTTACAGTTTCTGGCAGCTGAAAGGTGTAATGTAGAGAGTGTAGAAGATGTTAAAGGGCACCTAGGGGTACTGAAATATGCTCAGTGATGTATCTCACAATGTTGTCAATGGCACATGGAGTACTAATAAATGTTTGGTACATCCAGCCAAACACTTTCTCTGGCTATGCTTGATTTCCTTACAAAAGTACCTTTCTGCCTGTTAAACGAGATACGGATACAAACCCCGATTCTGTTGTTCTCCACAGGATCTTGTTGATGGCCTTGCAGGGGAAGGGCCCTGGGAGGTAGAGAGAGGCAGAATGGCTTTCTCAGATGAAACCTCATCAAACAAAACTTCCCAGTTTCCTGGCAGACACGGGCAGATTAGTGCTCTGCAGCATGGCTAACCACGTGTTGTCACAGATTCCAACAGGCAGGGAAAAGCTCAGTAACCTCCTGCAGTCGGAGCCATTACCATAAAGTGCCACAGTGAAAAAAGCACTTATTTTTTATTTGTCCATTTCAAAGCACATGTAAGAGCTTCACCACACTGCACGTAAATCTTTATGCCAGTGCACTGTTAAGCGTGATTTCATGAGATACGTTACGAGACACACAATGCTTTCTTCAAGAATACTCTAGGCTCATATCTGTCATTTGTGTCTGGAGGTGATTGTATGGTATGGTGAAGTTAACAGACCGTTGTGTGCGGGGGTATGTGCTTATCACCATATGGTGCAAAAGAGTTGATAGGTGGTTGTGGGTGGGGGTGCCTAGATCTCACCGCATGGTGTAATGAAGTCGACGGGCGGCTGGGGGTTGGAGTATCCGGGGCTCACTGCGTGGTGTGACGGATTTTTATGGGCTGCTCTGTGTGTGTGTGTGTGTGTGTGTGTGTGTGTGTGTGTGTGTGTGTGTGTGTGTGTAGAGAGAGTCTGGCTCTCACCATATGGTGTGACAGAGTTGACAGGCTGTTGTGTGCGGGGGCTGCTGCTGTCGACGGTCCACACCGCATAGCTCCCGTCGCTGTGGGAACTGACGAAGGTCTTTCCACTGCGCTCCCAGCCAAGGCTCTCCAACTGCTGCAGGCGCAGGCAGGGGGGACAGGACACCCACAGTCAGTTAGCCACAGAGAAGCAGGCAGGGGACTGCATACGCACAGCCAGTTCGCTTGGAACTCCACAGAGGAACAGGCAAGGTTACACCTGGGGCTGAAATGACCGTTGCCCACGCATTTATTAACAAACAGAATGTTGGTGCTGGCTGGCAGCCTTTTCTCCTTAACTTCGGCCAGATATTTACTCTACCTTAGGAGCCACCCAGCAATGGTACTGTGTTTGAATTTTGCACAAAATTCAGCCCTGAGTTTTGAATTGCAGATTAATGTACCCAAACTAAAAAACACTTCTTAAAACCAAAATGCATTCCTTGTCAAAATATTAAAGTTCTATTCCATCTTGTCTGCCATGACCAAAAATAACACCAGATTGCTGCTTCACTATTAATATGCCCATACTGGTAGCAGAACAGATTAGCATCTACCACATGTCTGTTGCTCTTTTACATGTTCTTGAAGACATACTGCAGAACTTGTGAATTGACCAAGTTGTTTGTTCTCATTGCAGTAGGCTGCCCCCGCCAAATCTCTGTATAAAGGCACAACAGATATGGTGTGTGTGTGTGTGTGTGTGTGTGTGTGTGTGTGTGTGTGTGTGTGTGTGTGTGTGTGTGTGTGTGTGTGTGAGTGCATGTGAGGGGCAAGAGAAAGGGAAGACACACCTGTTTGCCCAGGAAAAGACTGTCCACTTGTCGTGTACCGAGGTCCCACAGAACCACAAGCCCTCTGCTGTAGCCAATGAGGATTTTTTCAGGGCACTGAGGATGTTCTTGAAGCGACTCCACTGGCCCAAGAGACTTCCCACACCTGTAGTCCTCTGGGGCACTACCAGCATACAGAGGAATCCCCCATCAGTGCAATTAGAGGCCTGCACATGGTTGCCATTACCACAAACTCCCCTCTCACTTACATGTGTCAGATTATACCTGGCAAGCTTGCCATCATAACACTTCAGAGGCAATTTCCAGAAATCCATCCTTAATGATGATCTAAGACATCTGGGCCCTATCCTCCCTGGAGCTGCTCACATCATGTACAGCAATACCAAGGGGAAACTCAACTGCACTGGCACTGACTTCAAAAAGATCACATGTGCTGAAATTATGATAAACATTGTATCACAGGCTCACAGTGAAGCAGCAGCGAGCGGATTCCAGCACGACAATCCAAAAGTTTGAGCAACAGTGTAAAGAGAGCCTTTGTCAACAATCACCCCACTGACAGTCTGACACTTCACAGCGCTGTTCCAATGCACCCTGCCTTGACAGCTGACACCGTCCACACATCAAGAATGATGGCTCCGCTGCATGGAGGGACTGCTTTTGGGATTCACTTCCTGGCCAGGAGAAGCAAGCACCGGGATGTGTACTCAGCTGTTTTGCCAAGCCCAGCAGAACTCAGATTACCCTCATTACACTGCATTAAGATAAAGCCCCTGGTTTAATCCCTGGGGGGGACTCAGCATTTCCACCAACAAAGGTCAGCACTCTATAAAGCAAATGAACAGTTAAAAGACTCCGGGTCCAAATCTGCGTCAGTCTAACCCCCCGTAGTGGCCCATTCACCATTTAGATGAGCTTTGGCTCCAAGTCAGTGATATGCTTCGTTTAAAAAAAACATGCTGTGTAAAGGGGATGTCACAGCATCCAAACAGCATATGCAGAAAGGAAGAATCGATCAGGGTGAGAGAGTGAAAGATCCTTTATCATGGAGAGAAAGTAGGCACTCTGCATTTTTTTTCCCCTGGTCTGACAGAAGACTCCAATCATTACTCCAAAGTGTCTTACTATGGCGTTTGGATTATAGAGCTTTTAGTTCATGTAGCAAGCACAGAACTAGGTCATATGTGATGCAGTATATGCAGACCACACAGTCTTGTTTTTGGGCAGCATCTTGGGTGGAGTGCTGCACCCATCTGTAGTTGTAGCCCATTCCAAAGGAGGTAATGTGTACATCACACATACAATATAGAGCTGAGTTGCTCTGTGCTTCATAGAGGGTAGGAAGGAGATGAGAAGGAACTGGAATGTTGTGCCAGCAGCAAGCCTCCCACTCAGGTAGAGCAAGCTGAGAAACGAAAGACTTCACCCAACAGTAACAGCTAAACAGTGGCCAGTTTTCAAAGGAGACAGAAATGTTTCTTAAAAAACATGGTTGTTTGAATTTTAACAACTTCCTGTGACTGCTTAATAAGTAACGATTACTACATGGGAGGAACAAAAGAGAAAAATAATTCAGAACAAATCATAGAAAGTTGGCTGAGAAAATCAACCCAAAGTATAGACCAGAAAACATATTACCATTTTAAAAAAAAGCAATTTTGAACAGTCTCAGGAACTCCAGCCCCCTGCCCAGTGATGGCCCTGTAAACCCTATATTTTTGTGCTCAAATGCCTCCTCTGTTGTGAGCAATGCGGGGGGTTGGCAGTTGATACAAAGGCACTTTGTTCAGAAGAGATCCACAACGAACACATACTTATTAACAAGAGAGGCAGCTTATTCCTCCATATGAGGTCAGCTAATGAGTGCTTTAGGGTCTTCTCTCAGCAGCCAAGAAAATCTCCCATTGCACTGCCAGGCTACATTTATGTCATGGCACAACAACGCCTGTAATTTACTTCAAAATTCAGCAAGGTCCTTCAGATGGAGACAGAAAAATAGCTGCTTTAGACGGCTTTTAATTGGTATCTTTAAAAACAAAATGTGACTCCAGAAAGGTGTACAGCTTTATCCAGATACAAGCTTACACAATACAACAGCAATGGCTGCACTGTGGTGACATAGTGGTATATGTCAGTGACACAAAAACATGCACTTGCAACCAGAGTTTTGCAGGTTAAATTCCTTAGTGGTACACTGTAATGCTGTTGAGAAATTTACTTACGGTCATGTAAATTGATTAGAAATGTAAGCTACGCAAGTCACTGGATGAGAAAAACTGCCAAGCAAAGACATAAGACAGCCTGGAAGCTGAAAATCTTTTCATATTTTGAAACGCAGATACCAGCCATTCCATTTATAAAAATCAAATCACCAGAATGTGACCTGAATGACTTTAGAGGGAAATGACTATAGGTTGGAATTTATTTGGAGGGAGAAGTTATAGAACAGGAGGACCCAGACAGGGGTAAAGGGAAAAAAAACATTTGGGAGTTGGGGTAGATTCAACGCACTGAGATGGTTCATCACCAGAGTTCAGAGCTGCTGATGTCATCAAGAAATGGATTTCCCCACTGACAGAAAAAAAAAACAAGGAAAGAACAAAGGCCCAGAATCGGTTAAACTTAACAAAAGGTCTCCTCTGCTTTATTAATATTATAATAATATTAATAAAAGAAATAAAAAGCTTGGTGAACATGGAGATCTACACCTCTTATTTGATCCTACACATCTTAACTATATAATCTGCCCAACTAGCTGGGTCATCTGCCTCTTTATTCAGCTCCAAAACGATTATCAAGAGCTCCGACAGGCTGAAGGAAGGCACCACAATGTAGACTCCCAGCCAATGGAAACTTAACTTCAGCTTTGTAACTTTTGTTATTTCAGTTGTCTTCCATTTCTCTTCAGGGAAAAATTTATTTGGAAGGAGAAAGCTGTCTCTCTTTGATCTTTCCGAATGGCGACAAAAACAATAAAACCAATACCAACAGTACTATATTATTTTCATTCGGCTGTTCATACATAGTATTTATCACTTTTACACAATCAATATCAGAATGGCTCCGGACGTGTCAGCCGCCAGGTTGACAATCGCAAACCACAGATCTGGTTTGCCCTCATGGAGCACATTCCCTCAGAAATCAGAGAACATGCTCTCAGTTCTCAGTGTACTCAGTGCAGTCCAAACGCAGGCCCAAAGCAAACCCACAGAGACTCTCCTTGTCCTCATTCCTAGATGTACAGCGTTGCACGCTCAGGTATCGAGAGCGTGAGGGAGACCCTGAGCCAAGTAATCCCGCGCTGCTTGCCTACAGGGTGCAGCCAAATCAGTCCAAGGACACATGGCTGAGCTACGGCTCTACTCTGTGGATCCTGTTCCCCTTCAGAGAATGGCTTTAAATCCTCATTTCCCCCACAGACCCAACTCCCAAAGCAAAAACAACCCTGTTACTACACTCTAACTTACATTACAAAGTATGAACAATTACCTGAACATGAAATTATGAGGTCCATTATAAAATGCATGAAATCAGAGCAGAGATATGAATAAGTGAGAAAAAGCCTCTATATTCTGTTATTTATTTAGTGTAAATAGCTTCCATTATACAGATTAATATTAAATACAAAATCTTATGCCAAGACTGTTAAGGTTAAGTGCAATACACAAGGACATAGCAGCAGTCCTACCCTGTGCCCCAGTTGCCTAAGAACTGCTGCCCGCGTTGAGAGGGGGGCTTAGGTGAGGCCAGGATGGAGAAAGCAGATGAGAGGATACAGTTATGTCACGGGGGGCAAGCAAAGCACAGAGACTGCAGGAGCCTCGGTGTCTGTAACACTGCTCACAGAGGGGCAGCACCCCTGTACTCCCCAAAAATAGATACCATGCTTCCTAAACTTCACTGCTGCACCTGCCAAATCCAGATATTGCAGATGCCACACCTGGATACTGTACTTCTCAAGTGTGGATAATATACTTCCCAAATCTGGATGCCGTACTCCCCAGACACCCTGACTCTACATCCAAAATCCAAATGCTGTACCGTATTTCCCAAACCCTGATATTTTAAATCCCAAACCCGGATATCGTACTCTCCAAACCTAGATACTACGCTTCCCAGGACACAGAATCTGGAACTCTACTCAAAGCCCAAAACAGCCCCAACCCCCTCAAGAAACTCCAGGAGGAGGAGCTGCCCAGAAGAGGAAAACCAGTTCATGCACTTTACAAGATTCATGCTGCAACAATGAAATATTGACTTTCAGTGCGCGCGGCTAACGTCAGGCTCCATTAGACCTGAATGACATCTTATGCGTATGGGACTCATCACAGGGGGGGGTTTAGTATGAATTATGTAATAGACCAGAAAAAAACAACTAAACATAATGCTTCATGATGCATACAAATCAGAGTTTTGCTGTTTTTGGCTAGTCACACACACACACACAATGTGGTAACAAGGGGCGGTCTCTGGTGTTTGATACACAGGGGCCATACAAAGTGCAGTCAGAAACACACAGCTGCACTCTGTGGAAATTCTTATTCCTCTCGACTATCCCAGGAGCAGCCGGTAAAAGACAGCGTTGTGACAGGGAAAGATGGCCGCTCACCTCTGCATGATCTCCTCGTGGAACAGAGACCTGGTGTCCAGCAAACGGAGGCCCGGCAGCTCCAGGAAGTGGACCCCCCCGCCCTCCGTGCCCACACACAGGACTTCACAGCTGGTCATCAGCAGGAGAACGGTCACGCGGGCGGAGCTGTGGCAGAGAACAGAGTCTGCGGTCCTTAAGTGGACGCTACATGCTAGGCAGTCCTGAGCTTTCAAAACCTATTGCAGAGGGACTGCATCTGAGAGCCATCTATTGTGGTTCTATGACAGACTCAAACTGCAGGGAATGTTTGGCTGAAGGTGCTGGGCATTTATATACCAGCCTCAAAGGGGCCTTTTATTTAGTGGGTGCACTCAGCAAATCCACTCTCCCTGGGAATCACTTACTGACTTTTTTTTTTCCCTACAGAACATACAATACAATTTAAATTCCAGTTAGCTACAAAGCCGCAAAGCACTGTCATTTGAAGAACAGCCAAAGATGCCCTTCAAAACTTTTTTAAAAGCAAAACTACTAATCTAAAATAATAGACATAACAATTTCCAATTTAAAGAACACTTTCATAGGTACCAAGATGAAGAAAAACAGACAGACAGAAGGGGAGAGTGTGTGTGAGGTGTGCAATTCACTGTAAGACAACATCCGGCCTTTCCCGGAAGCTGGACACAGGCGGCTGGTAAGACAGGAACCTGTCCTCACCTGCTGCTCTCAAAGCCTGGCCGGACCGGTAGCATGACACTGTGGATCTCCTGCAGGTAGGAGCAGCTCTGTCTCTGGCTGATCTCCCAAAGGTGCAATGTGTTGTCATCCAGAAGGGCCACCAGCCGCCCCTACAACACCGCACCCATCAATCAACCAATCACCTGAGTGACACGAAGACAAACTGGGCAACAGGTGATATTCAAACATTTCACACCTGCACTTGGCCTATGTGATGCCTAGCAACATATAATTCACTATATAAATTCAGTTTTTGGAGTGCAAAAGTAGCCAGGGCAATCAATCTGTGTTTAGCCTCTATGAATGATGAGTGATTATTGCTGCCATTGTGCAATAAGGCCCAGTTCAGGAAAGATAAACCTATTCGCCAAGTAGTTACATTATACTGTTTGTCTCAGCAGTCCAAACAGAGACATTGGAACAGGACTTGCAAAATGCAGGATGGAAAAGTTACGCATTGCAGCAGCTGTGAGCTCTTCCTGTGCTGCTCACAGTAAAACAGATGGACATTCGGGACTCCAGAATGTTAATGTTGAAAGAAGACAGTACCACTCAAAGAGGTGGTTTTTTTCTATTCTGTATGAGGAAGAGTCTTACCTGATATTTTGACCTTACCTCTCCATACAGGAAGTGCAGCTGTGTGACAGCAGTTGCGTCTTTGTGTACACCTGTGAACTCCACGCCAGGGGCTCCATAGCTGAGAGGGGTGTGGTCAAGGAATGGGATGCCCCTTTTAGAAGTATTACACATGCCCAACCTGCCTACTACTTGCCTTTGCTATAATTTCACCAGTCCCTTTTACCAAACCACCCAGAAGATCATGATGCTTAGAGATGCCATACAACACAGTCACTGTCAGAGCCATTCAATCATCCAATTTAGAATGTGTGTTGCCACAGTGACATAGGCCACAATCAACATAGGACACGTTAATGTGTTCTGAATTGTAAGCTCATGAACACCATATACTCTTGGCGCAGTAGCCTGGCCTTGGCCAACCGACAAGACAATAGCTAATGGCATCCCTAAATTGAACTCTGCATTACAGCTGAGCACAGGGTTTTCCTGCTCACAGCTGAACATTGTACTGTACTTTCAGATCAATCTTCCAAAAAGGCAGATGTACATTCTCAGGGATAACTCAATATTGGCTTGATTGCAATGTAGATGCTCCAAGGCCTACACCTGGCAGACATTATATCTGTCTCATGTATCATGTATCCAAAGCAAAGGCTGTTTAGACTGTAATTACAAAAATGAGAGTTAGAACAAATTATCCAAATTAACATGGTTTTGAGCTGCTACAATGTGTAAGCAAAAAAAAGCCAACCATAACAATGTGGTCACTGTCATTCTATGGTGAGAGGGGGTTATAAGTGAGAAGTAATTGCTGGAGAGGTAAACATGCAATTTCCCACATTAGATAATTCAAAGTTGCGAACAAAATTGTGAAATTCAATAACAGCATTGATTCACATTTGAGATGCATTATCATCATTATCATGATGCAACATGAAATTTAAAGAATTATAGTGGGGAACCTCTGATTTCAGGTATACATCCTGACAAATGAAACTAACATTCTGTCTGGTCTTACAGAGTACACCTTAAAACAATTTTATTTGGGTTGATTTCCACAGTCCTCTTCCTTGCAGTCCCCTCCATGGGAAAGGGCTTTATAAGATAAGATTCCTGCCCCACAGGTAATTGCTGGTCCTTCGGCTGGATGTTAAGCCAGAGTTGAGGCCAGGTCTGCCAGAGTCAATGGCCCAGGCTGAACCGGGCTGCTAAGAGACGGTTGGGCATCAAACATATGCCAGCGTGTTCAGAACTCTGCCGCAGACCTCTGATGGGAGTGTTGGCCACCTGACTGCCCCATGGACCTGCAGGTCTGAAGGTAAACAAAACACAGCACCCACACAGCTTTACCCTGTCCTATTCACACAAGCCCAGTCCATGTTCAGCAGCATGAGGACACACTGTTTGGTCAGCACAGCTAGCTTGAAGTAAATCTCTCAATGAGAACAACTGCAAACCTCCAGCCTTATTACACTGCACAGACTATAGCCCATCTGAGGTGTTATTACACCAGAGCATGTTTGCGTCTAAATGCACAGTGCCTGACCTTACCATTGCCTGCCAATTAGTGGTCTGAGTTACGTATTTATATCCAGTCTGTCTGCAGCCGGTTCACCAAATCAGACACCTACAGCAGATACAGAATACAAAAAGTAAAGTACAGATAATATCAAGAACGAAAATGCCATATCATCAAATATTATTTGTGTCCAAGGAAAGAGACAACCTGACAGATGGTAGTGGAAAGGAACATGGACCTATGTAGTATGCAGGAGTACATTCATTAAGAAGCTTGGTTTTATAAATCTGTGTTTGGATTTGTGGTTATAGAATAAAGAGGGCAACAATAAGTGTGGGGCCAATAAACGCTGTGGTATCCTCAAGGAGAATTACCCAGCACAAGATCAGATTAATGGATACAATACATTTACATTTACATTTATTCATTTGGCAACACTGGGGCCTCGAGGTCTAAACAAAAAAAAAAACTCTAATTTATCCTCCTAAAAGATTTGTTTTCAGTGGAGCCACTCCAAAATGCAGCAAATATCCTTAGCACTAATGCAAACAGCCTTCTCTCTAGAAACGCCCACTGCATTTAAAAAAAAAAAAAAAACGCTTTCCTTTTGTCTTTTTTTCTGGTCCATTATTTATTGTAGGAGCAACATTTATTGTTGGAAATTTAATTGGATTCTGAGAACAAAGGCGGTTCAAATTATGCAGGGACTGATGCAGAACTCTGGGCCTTGCCAGTGGAATGCACTGGGTGTTTCAGGGATTAACAGGGGAGAGGAGAGAATACAGCTGGATCACTATTAACATCTTACAGACCAGTCCTGATTATTCCGTGGGTCATTAATCATTAATCCAAAGGGATTCATTATTTGAAAGCACCGAGCTCCCTCCTCAAACATTCCTCCAACTGGAAATCAACATGGGAGGCAAGTCCTACATCAAATGTTCTCGTTTTCCACATGTGAGCACTTCCAGCTGTCTCCTGCATGATCAGAGTTTTCCAAAAGGAGGAACAAGAGCGGCAAAACACCGCCTCGGTCAAGACATGAATTAGGTCTAACTGGCTGCCCTGAGTCACGGCAAGCCACAGAGTTCTCTCAAAAAATTCAGCACAATGGGTATCTTTAGCTACAAGGATATGATACAGCAATTTAATTCCGAGCAACAGATTGATTGTGTAAAGATGACATTTAAAGAGGCAGAGGGCGGTTTCCTGTTTGAATGTCACAGCAGTTCCATCTATGTGTTTCTCCATCTTCTCATCAGAGAGAGACCAAACTCTCCATTACACCCATGCTATCACATTATTGTACATATGCAGTACACAACAACACTGACCATTTCACGCTTACCACCACATTTCTATGCACATGCATTACACAAGAGGACAGGAACCATTACATGCTTACACCACATTACTGTGCATACCCATTACAAAAAGACAGTAGTGAATGTCACTTCTATTATACTGTCAATATGCATTATACAGTGAATATAATTTCATTGCTACCACATTACCATATGCATTAAAAGAATTGATGGAGTTTATTCATGCACACCTTCATCTGTAGCTAACAGGACTATCCAGTACATCAAGCTTTCATGGCAACATCAGACAACAACACACAAAAATAAAAGGATCAGGGATCAGTATGAAGAAATTCATCTGTTGAAGTATAAGTTTTCTGTCAGCCTAGGTCACGATGATTTTACAGGTAAAAGTAAACCTGCAGAATTTTAGCATTCAACCATGCAAAACTGCTCCATCTTGAAGCAGCAAAATCCCATCAGCTACAATGGCTCTCAGGAAGGGAGAGCCACAGTGAGCAAGTTTCTGAGGCATCTCACCTGTCAATCAGAGGGGCACTGGCACTCCTTCTCTCCAAGTTGATAGAAGTGCTAACCAAGACTGTGCCTCCCCAAAGTCATATTCTAGCTGTGAAAGAGTAAGCAAAATGGCAGAGCTAATAACAATTTGGCACAAGCCTCATGTCTCCCAATATAATAATAATAATATTTATTATTATTATTATTATTATTGCCATACTTACTTCATTAGCAGACACTGTTAACCACAGTGATTTCAATCACAGTTTGAAGAGTACTTAACCAGAACGTACTCGATCACAACTCAGACAATCCAAAGCAATATTTCTGGCAATGTCTGCTGTACCCGTGCTTCCTGGCTCGTGAAGCATGCATTTCAACATGCATTTCTGAAAATTATATCCTAGTGATGTAGCTGCCCCCGTGGTGGCCTTGGCAACCATTTCTGACATGTCTTCATAGAGACCAAGCCCATCCAGAAAGCTTCCCAAGAATTTCCTCTCTTTACAGGGGGTGCACTAAGAGCAGAACAATATCCACATTCCTCTAGGGTGTACCGCACTTTGCCCATAGTTCCCAGCACTGTGAAGCAGCCTACTAGAATTCATACATCCTGTCTGTTTTGCCATAAAGTCCCTTATTCTGTGCTTTAAATTTAAGGCTGCAGCAAATAACCATTTTTGCACTTCAGGCTTCACTTCCACAAAGACATACAGAGTGCAATAACAAACAGACCATCAGCAAATACCAAACACTTTTGTCGTTTTGCACTGTTGATCTGTCTTTTTGAGGCCACAACTTTTCTGCTGGTAACTTCCAGGATAACTCCCTGCACAAGAATGTCAGAGGGACTAGACTTGGCCAAATAAGATGACAGTGAACTTGACCCACAAGCTTCCATGCGCCCTCTTCTTAAAGCAGCCTGGCCAGACTTCAGGGCAATGGAGATCAGAGCATTCTTCTCTTTGATGTCCTACCCACCCATCTGGCTGCACAGCATTCTCAGATAACAGCAGAGAGGTTCTCTGCAGGGCCTATTCATATTTCTGATCTTTTTTACACAGAGGCAGAGGTGCTTTAAAACATCAGCTCCTTGTATATTGGGCATAGGTGAAGCAAAGCACTTAGAAAATTAGTCATGTTAACAGATGCTGGGTGGGGTACTACTGTCAAACCAGTGAGCCAGATCAGCAAACTGAAACGCTTCAGCAAATCTCCAGCTACACAAACTGATCAAACATACAATGTAAGCAATGCAAGACACCCTGTATAAGCAAAGAAACTTAATATTGAGTACTATCATTCAATATTCATGTTCCATGCATTCACTTATGTAATAATACTGCTCTGTTTTGTACTTCTCTAAGCAAATGATGCTGATCAGCTATGAATACTGAATACTCACTTTGTTCTTCATCTAGGTCTATCCTCAGAAGTAAGGGAAAGAACATCAGACATTATCTAAAGGTATAAACACACAGCTTTGTCCAGCCATGGGACTCTTTTCAACCGTGTTTGTATTTGTTGAGAAGTACGTTTAAATGTTGAAAATTACAATGATTTTGAAAAGCTGAAAAAAAAACACAGAAGGGCATAGGTACCCACAATAAAATGCAATTACCGTGTGGGAAAAGGGATGCAAGCAGGAGCTCCGGGTCAACTGTACCAACCAGACCCACAGCATTAAGGGAAAATGGGGCAGCTGTCTAGTCCCTAGCATCAACGTTTGCCTCAAGCTTAAGGAGTCTAAACACGCTGAATATCATGCATAAAGCATCTCACAGACTAATAAACAAAAAAATGCCCCAATGAGTTTGTCCAGTTGTCTGAAGGGTATGTCTGAGCGTTCTCGGAAAAAGTCGCGGGTCTGTGAGAGTCCTACAAGGAGGGCAGAGACACAGTTCCGCTGCTCTGCTCTGCTCTGCTAGTACACACAGGCTGACCACAGCCACAGGGAATTCACAACCCAGACCCACAAAAAAACCCCAACGGCAGCCACTTCCTCCACAGCCGCTCAGTTTTCACTCTTTCATACCCTTCGCCAGGCAACGAGGCATCCCTGCAAACACTCCGCGGGATACTCCACGAAATTCAGACAGCGAGAGGTGGAAAGCATATCTGCTTGTCGTCAGCACTGCGGGCACCGCCAGTGCTGCTAACAGCATTCCTGAGCAGGATAAACCCCCGACTTCAGGCGCTTCCTCATTTATCACTATCATGTACTGCATTTGCTTGGCAGATGTCTTACCCAGGGCTTATCCTGGCAGCATTTTTACATGTTCTGCAATTATACACCTGGAGAGTTCGAGGCAATTAAGTTTCAACGCCCAGCTGTAAGTGACAGTACCTCAGACAGTCGTCAGTGAGAATGCAATGCCTTTCCCTGAAACTAAATGGTTTTGTAAACCCCAGATCTCCTCAGAAAGCAGCCTGGTGCCGAAAAAATATCAAGACGGTTTAACAGTTGGGGCAGCACCTCATTGGATCTGGACATAGATCCAGACTAGGGTAGGTCCTCCTCTGAACATTAGCGGTCACACACATTTTAGGCTCTGACAGGAACCTCTTATCACACAGGTGTCTTGCCCACTTTCCCTCACAGTCCCAAGCACTTTGGGAGACATCAATCAGGAGCGAGTTCTGGTACACGCACGCCACTCTCCGGAGGGGCATTTGGTGTGAGGTTTCAGGACTCTTAGGCATTTCCATATACTGCATGGCATTCTTTTACTCTACCTGGGGGTATCATGTTCCAGTCAAAACATTCCAATGGTTTACTTTATTTACTATAATTACAGCACCACATGAGATGGAAGTGTGTATTACCAGCCTTAAATATAGATGCTCCAGTAATACCAGGTTTGAACTGTACTCTACTCCATATATTATCCATACATTGTAGTTACCTCCCTCTACATACACTACACACACGCACGCACGCATGCACACACACACACACACACACACACACGCCCGGCCTCACATATAGCGCATCACATGCAAGTTCTAAGAAAGATGGAACAGTGCACAACAGAATAGATAATCGAGGGATAAGAACTGAATACTGGAGAAAAAGGCACAAAAAGCAAAATAATTAACTAAAATGACCACATCCACATAATATCAAAGGTATAAAAGACTGAAAACAATTCCACAATATTTCATGACACTTACTAAAGTCACTGAAAGGAGCTCTCAGATACACCATGTGAGAAAGGCACTGACAGAGTCAGCATTTCCCTTCTGCTCCAGCCCAGTTTCTATGGAGATGGCACTTTCTTGATGAAAGCCTTGCAGAATAACCCCAGGGAGACATTGTTAGCCTGCTGTTACATCTCAGCGAGTGTCCATAACTATGTTAACACTCAATCCACCTAAAGCACAGATACCACACAAGAACAGCCGACAGTTACACGGCAGGCTGAGGCCAAACCATCCAAACTCACTCAGTTCCATCTCTAATGCCATTATTCCTGTAATGTCTGGTGTATTAGCTTTGCATTGATTTTGGCGCAGAATAAGCACACCCCTAATACACTGTTCAGCAACATCAACTGCAAGCGGATGAAATTGCATTTTCAGAGGAGCAATAAACTCAAATGAGTGCCTCCATACAACTGTGAATTATTTAACAGTGAGCTGTGAATACAACAAACCAATTCCACCTCCAATACCACTTTCAGACCAAGGGTTTACAGCCGCATGGGGGAGGAGACTGAAAGCATCACTATGGAAAGGATACACTTTGACCGCTCCAGATTTGGTGCCAATGGCCATAAGCCGCAGCTCCGGGTCATACGCAAGGGCGCTGGGCTGGCTGGGAAATCCATGTTCAACCATCTGGGGAAAGAAAAGAGGAGACAAGGATCCACCTTTGCATCAGTGGCTGAAACGGTTGGTGGAACTTCACCCACATCACATTTCTCCAAGAAAATGAAAAAAAAAAACTTCAAAATTTGTCAAATTTGTCTTTGCTTGGGTTTACAGCTACAAAAAATTACTTAACTCAGTTAATTATTTTGAATTTTCTTTCGCTATCAAGACATTTCCCTGTCCATAGGATTGAGCAGATTCACTACAGGACTATCATATGATATGATCCACTGGAGTAAAGACTGCAAGACAGAGACTGCAAGATTAACAGAATAAACCATTAAACCAGAGGAAAAAAAAATCTGACTCTCTTTGCTAACTTAGCTTTCAAAGATCTTTGGATGAGAAAAAAAGCGCTGGTTATTTATGGCCCACATAATGCAGCTTTTAAGCAGAAATCAATACACACTCATTGCAGTAAACCCTGATATTTCACAATCAGAGGGCAATGGTACTGAAGTAGTTGACAAACAGCAGGGCAGTTTGCACTGACAAACCATCACGCCTGAAGGCTATCCTGCAGGTGCACAGCTGGAAGTATAGCACTGCGGGGGGCAAGGACCAGACAGGTCAGTGACTTTACACAAACAGGGCTGATGCTACAGCTTTAGAACATCTTCAGTTGTTGCCATTATGCATCACTATCAGTCCTCTTTGAACATGGTGGCCTGTGAGGAGGTTTAAACCCGATGCTTGCTGCTTCCATTTGCAAGTAAAATAAAACTGATAACTGCAAGCTGAAAGAGACTCTCTCTCTCTTTCACTCTCCCTCTCTCTCACTCTCTCTCTCACACACACACACACACACACACACACACACACACACACACACACACACACACACACACACACACACACACACAAACAGTGATAATAGCCCACTTTCTGCTGAAGAGCCACTACACAGTGACAGTGAGCAGCAGCTGGCACACTCTGGGTCATCCCTCAGCCGTCCATCAGAGAGGCAGTGCAACGCCAGGCCTCTCACTGTGCCATGCAGTGCCCGGGGCCTGGGGCCCCACAGCTCCACAATGAGGCGTTTCATCCTCCTGACCTCACAGCAGCGTGGACCGGCGCAGCCGTCAGCCTCACCTCTGAGAGACGCCACCCACCCGCTGCAGGATCGCCGGCAGCTGCAGTGTGCACACACCTGTTTCCCCTGTGCAGCTCTTGGCTTTGAAGAAAGCAGGAAGGACTGGCGTGCTCCTTCCTTCTCTCGCCAAGTCAAAGATCCCCACGGGTATAAAACGACTTTTTTGGAGCTTTTTCAAGTCTGTTTTGCTACTTGTTGCAGAAAGTTATTTCCAACCCTTCCAAAATGTTTGTATTAACGTTTTATATCATTTGAAGGTGTGAAAAGAAATATTCAGCATATGCAGTAACTATTACTAAAAATTATAAGTTTTAGGTAAGAACTGAATGATTTGGAATGTTATTTTCAGGGAAAATTTGAATCTGAATCACAAAGGAACCTGACATATGAGATGTAAATTCGTGAATTCCCGTATGGTCAAAATAGGTTTTTACGTCTCCCCACAACGTTTAGACATTTATCAAAAGGTCTACCATACCAAAACTTAGTGTGTACTCAAACTTCTTCCACTTAAAAAACATCCACTGCGTTGATGGCAAGAAGGGTACCATAGATACCTGTGCACTGATGAAATCAAATTCAAATAGGCTAAACATTTATCAGAGCTGCAGTTCTATTTTTTCACATTGTAGAGTTTATTCCTATAATCAAAACAAATGTTAACTAAAATATATGGCTATGTCCGAAAAAGTTTATTTATTTATCATTTTTCATGAGGACAAATAGCGAATGAATTAATTGGTTAAACCTCGCTCCGTAGGCAAGGGTTCAAGAACAAGAGAAAAACGCACACAGGAAATTGAATGATTCGATCAGCTTATCTCCCCGCTAGGATGAGCTACTCAGTATCTCCACTATTAGGCTGCAGTTAGATGTTGCAGCTGAAACAAGGCTTTGCAGTAGTTGCTGGTGCAACCCACGATTCTGCTATCAAATCAGCGTTCTTTCGGTAGGCTACTTTGAAACAGCAAAATACGAGTCATTTGCTGGTTGTCTTAATGCGTGCTGATTCATTTTATGTGAACGGGGCTGCTGGTTAAAAAAAGTTCATTTGGCTATACATATGCCGCATTTATCAGTAACGGAACAGATCTTTAAAATGAGTCAAATGAGAACCAACGAGCTGTAATACATGCAAAATATATGCAATTTGCAGGTTCTGGGAAAGAATGAGATGGCAATAAATCGGAGCGGAGATTAAATATGATCTTCTTACACAAACTACTGTATTGATACAACACGAGCCGAAATGCCTGCTCTCGAAGTAGAAGGGGGTGTTTCTATTCATGTTTCACCTTACCTTTTTGAATGCAAAGAGGTCCTGTTTGATTTTTTCTCTTTGTGGGTCATTTCCCTGCCGTCTAAACCTAAACTTCATCATCCTTATACCAGCGGAAAAGTATCAAAAACGGAGGAAAGAATACTTGATATTTCTTCAAGTTTATGCCTGAACACAAACCGATCACACGCAAGCTCCCGATTCTTTGTATTCACTTCTCACAAGCTGCAACTGCGGCTATGTTTTTGTCGCTCAACCGCACTGAGAGGTCAAGAGGACCACGCTAAAGAGATCCAATCAAGTGCCAGTAATGACGTGACCAGGATCCCTAACACGCCCACAGTGACTGCATGTTCATACACCCTGAACACTCCCTGCGCTCCAAAGAAGTGGATACATTTTGTTGCAACTGGCGGTCACTGCAACCAATAGGATCGGCCGAAATGTCTCTCTCACGCCAACCAAAGAAAACATCGTATTGGGTGTTGTTAGGGATTGATAAATACACCTCCTCCTGCCCAAATCTAGACGAGTGAAACTTGTGTTCCAGGAGTGCCGTGTATAGTTATGCAGTTATTATTTAAAAACAACAATAAATTAGCTATGGCATGCTGCTGCATGTAGCCACAACTCACCCAATCAAACAAAAGCTGCCAGTTCTTTTAGCTAGGGTCTGAAACAATTTCATTCATAAGTAGCAAGTTAGTTAACATTACAGTGGAAACAGTTGTGCGCGATCTTAAAATAATACCAAACATTTTTTTGTTTTGTTTTTAAAACTCACGTGCAGTGTATCTGGCAAAACTGGGGGTACGCCTGTCACTGACGCTTTAGAATATTTTGTTATTGCGCAGAAAGCACCACAGCGAGTTTACACCAGAGTGGCTGCAAATTAGTCCTGATCACACAGGGTGCAGCGCGGATTGCAAAACTTAATGACTTATGCACGGGCAGTGCCGAATGGTAATCTTTTTTGGACGCTGGCTAAGTGCAACTCACGACAGAATGAAGGCTCAAGATTGTAACATATACAGCCCAATAAAAGTCGAGACACATTTAACTCCCTTCACGATATGAATTTGGCTACATGGTATTTGACAGTGCGCTCCAAAAACAATGTCAAATGATATCGGCATTTGACATCTTACTCACGGTGCACATGAACACTGCTCTATTCTCAAAAAAGTTAGTTGTCCCAGGCCAATTCCCTTTTGCGGCACAATTTGGTTTGAATACAAAAAAAACCCATAAGATAAAATAATGTAGTAGTTCTGGAGAGGCAAAATTAAATTTTGAGCACCAATATGGTTAGCTGGAGCACAGAGATCATGGAAATAAATTAACTGTGATTACGGGGATTCACTTGTTTCATCTCTTCGTGGCCAAAAATTTTGGAAATATCTAGCTCGTATGCATAGCGGGGATGTGCAAGCGGAGAATTTTAAAGTGCAAGCACAAGTGCAAGTCTCACAGTCCTTGTGGTGAATGTCCTTCGTTGCTGGCATATACTGTATCTGGGTAGTTTATAATGTTTAGGTGTTTCAATTAGAGTATTCCATATTTAGTCATATTTTCATTTTGAGACTAAAGTATTCTGAAATGAAACATTACTTTGGATATGGATCCAAGAGCATCAAAGCTCTTAATCGTACCTTTGTGGTTGCTAATAGTTTAAACTAGTAGTCACAAATGAAGCGTCTATCACCAGACAAGAGACGAGGAACAATACAATGAGAGTGCTGTCAAGTTCGCTGGCACTGTGGTCATAGTTCCTCATGTTATAACAGCGGGTAACAGGCAAGAGCCAGTTATTTTCAATCAGGTCATTCTGACGTGAGATCACTGCCTAGCCACTGGCAGCCAATGCTTTCTCCAGACATCTCAACAACCACTCAAAAGGGAGATTTGACTTCTGTTTAGTGATAGTACACACTGACAACCCACCCTACCAAAAACTGAATGAACGTACAAACAGATGTGGAAATGAGTAACATTTTACATGAATAGAAATAACATAAATAATTATGGGGAGAAATAAATTGAATATCCATATGGAAATATACACAATGAGGAATCAAAGACATCAGAAGAAAAGATATAGAAGTAGTAGAAAGATATAACACTGATCATTTCTCCATATATGTATCATTCATTTACTGTTTTAGCTTTTATATCGCTCATGTGAACTCTGATAATTAACTTGTAAATATAACACTTTTGCTGCAGAGACTCCTTCCAGGTTTCTGGCATTGTGCTGTACTTACAGAAGGTGATGCAGGAAGCCTGATGCTTAACATTGTCTTGGATAAGAGCCAAGGATGAAGAGCAAACAGACCTCTCTACAGTGGCATGTTACTCACTCAATGTGTGGTTAAGATGAAGGGTCACTCATAGCTATATATAACAATGATACAATTCCTAAGCACTTCACTTACAAGAAAGAATCTTAACTCCCGTCTCATGGGTATTGTTGACCTTATCGACTTCTGTCCATCACAAAGAAAGAAAAGCAGAGGTTGAACATTGTCAATGAGAAGCTGAACATTGTTGAACATTGTTATTGATCTGTCTGTGTTCTGCAGTACAAATTGTATTGAATATGGGGAGGGAGCAGGGATCACACTGCACTACAATGGAATCCACTAGGCTCCCCCATATTGAGAATAATCAGGAATAATGCAGTTCTGAACCTCAGATGTTTCCAACCATATAAAACAACTTTCAGCATCACCCCTTCGCCTGCAAATCATATCTGCAGTCTGAAAACACACATAGGATAGCGCTGCTTTTGTTGTCTGAAATGTGTAATTTAGGTAAAGTGGATCCTATTGGTCTTTTCCTTTTCTATCTGTGTTGCAAATATTTCACTAAATAATAGCCTGTTCATGACTACTGCAACATTGACTATGAAAAGAACCTTGGAACAAAAAAAAACACCCCAGAGCATGTACTTACATTGATTTATTGCCCCCTTGTGGCCATAATAATGTTCCTAGCCATTTTAATTGAACTGCAGAATTTTCAAGTGATGTGGAGGGTTAGAGATCAGCATAAATGAAATACAAGCATATGACCATCACATAAATATACAGAAGAGAAAACCAGTCAAACCAGCCTACAAAAATAAATGAGCAAATGTGGTGTGGGAAGTACAGGTACAACCTTATAACAGTATAACAATGCTCTGTTTAAATAAGTTATTTCTCCTTTACTGAACCCAGTGCAGCCAGTTCATATCAGATGGCGACTGCAGCAACTTGTTAGGATTTCCATAGTGAAAATGTTACCATATTTCTTCTAGGGTGCTAATTACTATTTTAACCGTCAATGCAGATCATGACAGGGATGCAGAAAACCTGAAAGGAAGACAGCTATTGATAAAAAACACATCAAGCATGAACTGTATTTCAACACTGAGCCAAATATCTATGTGCATCATGCTGATTAACTTAAATTGTATAACGAAAATGTATATTTGTTTAAGTATGGCATGTTTTTCTGGTTATAAAATACACATGCTTTTGGCAGAAATCCCCCAAAAAAAAAAAAAAAAAATCAGTCCAACCCAAAAAAGGTTACTGTTCATTATGTAATGTAGAAATTTAGAGCAATGGAGACTCAACAGTTTTTAAACCATTTTGTTTCATTGTAACAAGATTTTCATTTACAATGTCCAGAAGGTAAATGAACTCTGGCAAGATGAAACACCATTTGCGGACATCAGCAGGGCATGGGGCATGCAATGTCTCAGTGCTATCCCATTGAAGAAGGATATATCATCACTCTTTGTTTAGTCCAAGAAATAAAATCTGTCCAGATGCTTTCACATCTGTAAAATATAAACAACAGTATACACATAAGCGTTAAAGCTATATAGAGAATTAAAATATTTCTCTGCATAAAATATTTTTCCTTTTCATACAATCCATTCTCCCAATCACTTACTTTTAACTTGAACATCTTTGTTGCAAGCATACAGAATATATACATGTTATTTCTTAGAAAATAGCAGAAACACAGTGCCTGCAGCAAAGACCTACATGCGGAAAGTAGATGATTTTCAAATGCACAACACTGCTTCAGAGCTGAAGCATTAAAGTGCTGAGAATTCAATGTTTGGCTGTAATTAACAGAGGGGGGAAAAGGCCAAGATGAGACAGCTGAAGGTGATTACATGTTGCCTTAGTACCAAACAAATTATATATCAAGAGCAAGAAAAACAGCCATGAACAGGAAAATGTATCTCTCAGATGATCTAAAGATCTGAATACAACAGGAGGAAAGGATCAAATTTCCCACATTAACTTAACCTGCATTCTGCAGAACCATCAAAAATTAAAGTCATCTCAAGGAAATATTAGATGGGACCCTAAAGACATTTAAATATATACAGGATATTCAAATAATCTTTTTAGGAAATTTAAGTTTGATTTGCAATATTTGACATGATGCACTCTGAAAAGAACATGCTTTACCTGAAACAGAACTGTACAGAAGAACATTAGCTACTCTGTGAATGGTGAAATGAGTAGGCAAGTACTGAGGTACTGCAAATTCTTCTGGAATCAATGATAAACTCATGCATTACTGATACTGCTTTTCAAACAATCCAAGGACCTGGCATCTCAATCCCCCAAATAAGGCTCGTCACATACATCATTTCAGCACTTTCAACAACTCAACTAAGAGGCTTGCTCACAGAAAATCAACTCTCCCTGCTTCCAAAAATATCTGAGATAGAGAAACATCAACCACTTGATTACAACCAAATGGTTACTCAGCAAACTCAGTAACTCAAAACTGTGTAACAGTGCATTGTAGGAGAGCAGACGAGATGTTTTCTAGAATTACATTAAATGCATGAATGTAACAGAAATGCTGTCACAATTGGATTCTGGAAAAAAAATGTGAAATTCGTTTTACATTTTTTTTTCCCCCCAAAACTGTGAAAATGGTTTTACATTAACTTCTTACACTGCACATTTTTCTACTTGAAAAAGCACTTAAGTTTTACTTCCTTAAAGGAACACCCATGTTAACCCCTCATAGGCAACATCTATTTAAACTACTTCAAAGAACTAATCAAAAGGCATTTAATGGAAATACAACAAAATAAGATTGTGAGTTAAGGTAATTGACGACTCCTGTCTAGAATATTACCAAATAAGAACGCACAACATTTTAATTAGAACAAAATGAAGCAGAAGAAAACATCCGCAAAACTTCTCAAGTTCCTGTGAAGACACCTCTCGCACAGAGGGAGATCATCTCTGACACTGACATGGATGGAAGACACATATGAAAGAAATCAACAAATGTGTGCGTCACGGGCCCAACGAGAAGTTGCATCAGCTGCCACATGTGGACAGAAGATACTTGAATTTCAAAGTCATTCTGCCCACTGCATGACAGCTAATGAAAAAAACCCTCTCCATTCATCACATTCCTCTTACTCTGAATAATTTCCTGCCAAACCAAATCGTATACTAAAAGAAACAACAAACACACACACATACGCTGAGGCCCGCTTTTGCAGCTTGTATGTGAGCCCTAAACCTGCAGACTGCCAAGAACACGAGAGACCTCAGACTGCTACATGAGGAGCGCTGGGGGCATGGCTGGGCAGCCTCCCTCAGTGTCGTCTCATTTTCACTTTTCTGGCAGAGTTCGCCGCGTTGTTGCCGGGCTCCTCGTAGCTGCCGGCCGCTTCGTGAGACCGCCTCCAGAAGTTCTCGGAGCTGGAGATGCTCTGTCGTCTGGGTCTCCAAACACCCGCAGAGCGCCGATTCTCCTCCTTGTCCATTTCCAGTATCCTAGGCCTGCAGGAACAGTGTGGTGTATTATTATTTGGCTATATTTTGACAGGAGCATTTAAAATATTTGCCAATCGTAGCTTCCAGAAGTCACAAATTCTGTAAATCCAACGTTTGTACACACCTACAATAATAATATGAGTGCATCATAAACCTAACATTTTCACTTTTAAATCAAAAAGGGAGCTTTCGTACCAATTCATTCTGAAAGGACAAGGAGCAGCTATGGGTGGAAACAAGTGAACTAATTAATTTCGTTTTATCGTGTCACAGTGACACGAATGCGAGCGCTTCAATTCTCATTCCTGTTTCAAGAGGCGGCAGAGAGAGGCCTTTCGCAGGAGTGTGAGGAGATACCTGTGGGCTGCGTCAGGGTCTGCCTTGCGATGAGAGCGCTTTGCTTTCAGTATCTGGTGTCTCCCGGGGGTGGAGGCACGGAAGACTGTGTCGCCACGAGACTTCACCTCCAGTCGCGGTGCATCCGGTTTTGTTCTACGTAAATAAATAAATAAATAAATAAACAAACATCACAAGGAGACAATTTTAGAGAAAGGATATCTGCGTGTGCTTCTTCTTCAATAATTGCATTCTTATGTCCTTCATACCCTCATCCAAAACGGTGCCCCATTCTTGGTCCTTGAGGACCACTGCATACAGCTAGCTTTTGTTCCAGCTCAAAGCCAATGAAGTAAAATAGCACTGACTTACCTCAACTTTCCTGTATTCCCTCACCCCCAGACTGCTGGGTTTTGTATCTCCCACTCTGATGGGGGAAATGTTTCACACTAGGAGCAACTGTGTGGCTCAGCACTTAAGGTACTAATCTTGAAGTCAATAGAAGGTGGATTTTATTCCACTGAACATTCAGGTGAACGTTCAACTGTCAATGATTCGAGTTTCTGCTGTCTTATTTAATACATACAGCTGGGCTGCATTGAGCACTCATTTTCTCTCATTATTACCTTCCTGAATGGTACCACCCTTTTGTGGCAGCTGGAGTGAAATCCTTCACATGGACTACTTGTATTTGGAAACGCAGGTTAAGAGGTTGTAGACCAGTCAATATCTTCATGTGGGCTTATTTCAATAGCGACAGCACCACAGAACACTTCTCCTTTAGTACTGATGAGTGATTCATGAACGCGTCAACCGGACTACTCACTTTCTCAGTATGATGACGGCTCTTCTCTCCTTGATATCCTGCGGTCGGATACAGTGGGTAATTCCATCTGCAGCATAACCGCTGTGATGAAAATAAAACCATGCTAGGATGAGCACTTCTGTGAGAAACGTCCTCGAAGTCAGGTCAAATGTCTGTCCACGCTCAAAAGAGCTTGAACAGGTACACACTTTAAAATGATCAAGCGTTTAAAACAGGAACTCATCCCGTGTTTAGCGATCACCAACTCCTCAATTAGAATTCACGATGACGTCACGTGAATTAAACCTGAGATTAAACTTCAACCCATTGTCTCTCATCAAATTGTAGTTTTCACAGAGACAGATAAATATTCTACCTCTTAAGGAATGTTGCGGGTTTGATGGACGATTACTACGTAGCAAATAAAGTATTTTGTGCTTGGCCACCAGTTTAAACAGCTCGCTCGGTAGTAAGGGTGAGCTTCGCTCATGCTAACAAACTGAAGCCACATTCAGTGCTGAGTTCATCGCAGTGATAAAAACACGCTATTGTAAACATGTGTAATGCTTATCCTAGCATTAAAACACTGTACTCTACAGGACCGAAAAACTCCCCTCCACTTCACAACATACCTGAGTACGGTAACGCTTCCACGTCTCACGGGTAGGTACAACACGGGCTCCGACACTCTTATGGGCTTGAACTGAAACTTGCACCCGAAGCACAGAGCCGAATCACTGAAGAATGAAACTGACACGATGGGCCTCTCGAAGATGTGAATGGGGTCCACATGGGAGACTATGCATCCTCCAGGCTGATAGTCGTTAATGACCGCACTGTTGACAAAATCTTCAGGTATAATATGATTGGCAATAAGTTTTTTGATGACAAGCTCGTGCACCCAGTTTGGGATCTCGTCTACTTCGCCCTTAGAATATAATCGCTCCTGCCCCGGTCCCTTCTTTTCCAGCTGAGATCCGTAGGTGTAACCCTCACCGAAGAAATACTTGTTCCGAAGAGGCGCCCTGTCCACCGTGTGTTCTCGGTAAAGACCCTTTTCTGCTTTGGAGACAACCTCGTCGATCTTTGCCTCAATGCGAGAGCATTCGTCCGAGCTGAAAATATTCACTTGCCGAATTCCACTCTTCACTTTGAGTGCTTCCAACTCGCGCTGTTCTTCGTAATCACTGTAGTCTTCCTCCGAGTCGTAATATTTACGCTTGCGCCCTTTGCTGTGGTCTGAAACTTTGTTTTTGTAATTGTCCCGGTGTGGAGTCATAGCCTTGAGTTTCTCCCTTAAATCAGAAAAGCCACTAGCTGCCATTCTGTCCCTGAAGTCGCTAACTAAATGAGACATTTAATGATGCATTTGGTTTCCATATTTCAGCTTTGGGGTGATTATTCTGCGTAACAGTGCGCAGCTAACGTTAATTTGCGTGGGGTTGAAACTATTTACGACAGCTAGAATGCTCTTTAGCAAGGGGTAAGAGAACCAACTCGCCACTCAGCTCAACGCAGTGACTGCCATAGAATTACACGGCTAGCCAGTGGGGACAAGAGAATTTGATAATAGCCCCCTATTATTCCAGTAAGAACACTAAATAACTTCGCACATACGATATCAACTTAAGTCTTGCCAAAATTCAGCTATCTCGCTAGTTAGCTTCAGAAGGCGTAGGTAATGATAGGAGGGATCATTTGCTTCCTAGCTAGGTGGTTGTTTGCTTCATTTTACAACCTAACATATAGCTAGCTAGTTACATACTATAGCGAAACAAAGTCGGACTATTCTACACTGTGTTCCAATCCCAACATATCTGTAATCGGTGTTATGCGTGCAAAAAACGTAAACCGCTAGCTAGCTAACTGTTAGCTAACCAGCTAGCCAGATTGTCAGCAACAACGATCTTATGAAACGTATTTATGCAATTCATAAAACGTGTACATATTCATTACAGTACATATTGACCCAATGACCTGCGTAGCAAGGACAGGCAATTGCACGTGCTAACAAGGTCTGTCATTCACACCATGATCCCCCCAGAACGCGAGCCCTGCGATCCAGCCGCACTTACATAAACACTGGAATACTACACTCGTGCAAGATCACGCATGCTCCCTGCACCGCGCGTGCTCAAAACAAATACCGTAGGCAGCTACGCTTTTTCGCTCATCCATAGCAACCGCTAAAACTAAATTTTTAACACCTAGCAGGAAACGTGTACATTTGTTGAAGTGAAGCCGCGCACCCACCGTCAGATTTCAGAAGTTGCATACCACTTTTTCCCCCGGCTGGCTAATCAGTGAGCGAGTTACCACCTCTCCATCAGACATCCATCACCTCATCCAAATTAACCCGCTTTACCATTGCAAAAAGCTGGAAATTCTCTACAGAGGCGCTGACAAACCCTTAATTCATTGCCAGCCTCCTGAATAATCTGATTGGAGAACGTTAGGAGAAAACACTAACTATGGGAGGGGAAATGCAAATCATATGATTCTACTGGTTTATAAAAACGTCATTCAATTTATATTCACGTTCAGGCAATCAAGTGTGGTAGAGGGTGAAAAGGCATGGGTCGTAACAGAAAGGTGGTCAGAATGCTGGGTACCTGATCAAACAGTTTTATGTACGTCATTGTTTTATGTTTCTTGTCTTGGCAGATTGTGCAAAGAAACAGTGACGTTTTCTTCGCTGACGTACGTTAGGAAAACCCTATGTACAACCCTATGAAAATTAGCGCACGTAGCAGCTAGCAAGCTACGTGACAGAACGAACGTCTCACGTTCACTCAGACGGAAAGTCTGCCAGAGAAAGATCTCGCACCACATAGTTGTATTTACTGAAATGTAAATGTGAGTCCAATATTTACACAATGCAGTTCCCAACTAGACACATGTGGGAACTATGTGTGAGGGAACTGATTAGCGTCCTACAGAGCTTGATTTACTTTGTGATCATCGTAGCCTAGCTACTATTTTTGCGACACACACACACACACGTATATATGAGACAGGGTATCTTTGAAAACATAGAGCAAGATGGATGAGCGACAATGCACACGTGAGGGACTTCGTGGGTCAGGAAGAAAAAGCTTCAAAAAGACTGCTTGCGCAGTTGTGTGTAACTGTGTGTCATACTCCTCTTTTAGACACAGAATCAGCGCGGTCATTGCCACTGGCATTTAGTTTGACCTAGTTACCTCCTTACCTCCCAGGAGTGTCCACTTAAGACGGAGATTGCAATTCATTTGAGTTATGACTTCTCAATGAATCTCCGCCCCAAAGATGTGTTGATCAATGAACAGAAAAACCAGTTACTTCATTGTATATACATTTAATTCTTTACAAAAATATCGCTTTTGATTCGAGTTCTGTTCAAATAAAATGCATTTAAAGTACATGCATGCTGTACATATAAACATGAGCCAGTGCAAATATTCTTACATAATACAGAGTATGTACCATAGCTTTTAAAGTGTGACTCTACTACCTTCACATGTAGCGTAGAGTTTGATGTAATGGTCACCTGTATATTATTTGGTTTCAAGTGCCAGTTTTACTTACACCCATCCTTCTTGATAAAGGGAGACTAATGGGATGAAATAAAAGTATATGGGATGGATCAGATTGGTTGCAGGATGGAGAGAAGGATGTTGGAGGGCTCATTCTAAAGCTAACTTCAGCATGTGAAAGCAGAGGTAAGATAACAAGATATCTTTTTTCCGGCCAGGAGGTAGGTGAATTATGAAATGTGGCTTTTGCTACAGTGAGGTAACAGTGAGTGTTACAATGAGTTTTTGCTTCTTCTGCAGTACCACATAGTATAGAGTGTGTGCTGGATTGAAGTGGCCCACTGTGCCTATTACATTTACATATACACTTTCATCGTTTAGCAGATGGTGTTATCCAGGGCCATCACAGCAGGGTGATCTCACTGGGGGGCAGTGTTAGCCTCTTCTCCCGCACAGACAGCATGGTCTCCATGTGCATGGCAATAACACGACACAGCTCCAGCCCCTGCAGAGATAAGCACAGCATCACATGTCTGTCCGCAGGAGCACACACCCCATGCACCGAATCACGCTTACGGCACAATGCACACAATCAAGCTCGACTACGCAGTGTGGTGGCCTAGTATGCTCTCTATCAGGGGTCACCTCTATAATAATCAATATAGGGTATTGGAAGTCAAGATATGCTGTTATCTTAGATAAACAGGACATTCAAGCCCTGTCATCAAACATGGCTGGGACACTGTCACCAGGTGCAAGGATAGGTCTTTTGCAGACTTGCGGAGACCAGAGCTGGAATATCAACCTGCCCCAGGCATACTCTACCTGCTCCAGCTGAAGCTGCGTGATGCGCTGGGACATCAGGTCCCCCAGCATGATCTCCACATACGGGAAGCTGGAGCCTGCTGTGGGTCTCTGAGTGCGTGTAGATTGCACCTCCTTAAGAGGGAACTTCACCATCATCTCCTGAGGGGCAAGGTGGAGGAGTGAATTCACACTGCCCCTCTACAAAACTCAGTGTTTAATCTCTGCTTAAACGGCACATAGGATGGCTCTGTGAGAACAATTAGGCCCGTGGAAAGGTTGGGCTGGATATACCAAGCATTTACACATTAGTGTTGTAAGGGCTATTGACTTGATATGTCCAGCCAAACACTTTCCCTGAGTTTCATTTTCAAATTCCTTCTTAGGAAATATTACCTCCAAGTTTTAAATGTATATTGATGGGAATATTAAATGATAAATCTGAAGTAAACTAATAACTTTTCAGAATAGCTATAAGGGCCCTTTAAAGATACAATGATGTGGAGAGGTGATAAAAGGAAAATTAACAAAATGTAAGTGATAGTCAAAGGTGATAAGGCCTCAGATTTGGTAATATTCAAATTCACTGTCAATTCATAGTTGCCTTTTTTCTTTACTATTTCTTGACTGTGTCAGTCAGCATTGGCAAGCAGCTGATTGGTGCTGACTCACATGTGTGTCTCTGTTGAGGAAGTTCAGCCCGTTCTGATTGACAGCCAGTACGCAGGGGGCTATGATGGTGCTGTTACTGCTGCTCTGGATGTAGAAGAAGGAGGAGCCGAACATGGGGAAGGCACTGACCAGACCTAGGGTGACACAGCGACAATCCAGCATGCATGACTGCTGAGATCTTTGCTGGTACAGACTATTCTTACAGCTTTATCACTGTTAGTTATACATTAATGTATGTACTGTATCATCATCCTGTCTTCTTAAGGTTTAAAAGCAAGCCCTCAGGGAAAACTGAAATGTGAGAGAAACATATTCTCATTTATAGTTTCAGCTGTATGGAGGTTTCCCCTACAGTTTGAAGATTTAGTCCAGATTATGGCAATTATGTTAAGCCCCCTTCATTGCAAGAAAAATTGAAACATCTGTGTGTGTGTGTGTGTGTGTGTGTATGTGAAAGATTGTGTACTGTATGTATATGTCAGAGACTGAGCATGTGTGTGCGTTATGTGTACGGTATGTGTGTATGTGCACACGCATGCGTGCTTGTGGGTGCATGCATCCTTTACCCAGGAACTGCGCTCTGGCCTGATGAGGGCTCAGGACCTGCACCTGCTGCATGTGTTGGGTCACCATGTTCAGCCACTGCTGCGGACGCTGCTGCCCATAGAGCTGTGGAGGGACATAGTCCTGGATCTCACGGCTGAAGGGGGCACAAAGAAAGAGGGGATCACAGTGGGGGGGCACAGCGGACTGTGGGCACCGCATAAATACACATTCAGTGAAAACCCTCCTTTGGTTTCGAAACACGTTGTGGGTTAATAAGATCTGTGTTGATGAACCATCCACCTCAGACAGAGTGCATTCTGTTGCTTGTGTGAAGCGGCGCTGCAGACCTACATAGTGGGGAGGTAGATGCTGTCTTTGCTGCGGTGCTGTAGGGCGGCCAGCTTGGACAGCTGCTGAAACTGCTGCTCGCTGACGTTTCCCTGGGGTAGCACGTTCAGCAGAGCCTTGAGGTAGTCTGGGAGAATCTAACAGGTACACAAAAACAGAGGGAGTTCACCCATCAAAATCTGCAAAGCAGACCCTCTCCTCATTTGAGGAGACCACTGAGCCAATCAGGGGGGGTCCTAGGCTACAGAGGAGAGCTGAGAAACAGAAAGGACCAGTGCAGCCCGTTTTGCCCTGTACCTGGTTGTAATGCATGGTGACATACAGCTCGTTGTCAAACTTCAGTGGCTGGGACCAGATCACTCTCCTGAACCAGAAGCTGTAGTTGCTGTCGATTGGTTCCGCCTCGGTTGCTATGTCCAGAATGTACTCCCTCTTAGTCAGTGGGCGGACATTTTGACCTGCAGACACGTTGAAATGTTCAGTCTGCTGGCAGGAGTAATAACATGCTTCACTATTCCATTTTCCACTCTGATGTTCAATAGAAAAGGGCTCAGAGTAGCATCTCCTTCATTCCCTTCTGGTGCAGTAGCTGTTTTTGGTGTGTACATGAATGAATTCAGACCTTGTGACTACAATAACAGTACATCTTTATCATGGTCTTCTCTTTTTGATCTTAATCTACATCATTTTAATGCCAACGTCTGTAGGGTAGCGATGTAATTGGTCTCTGCTCCTTGAATCACTAGTTGTTCCAGATGTCAAATAGATACCGGTGCTAAGATGTCTAAAAATCTGAAAGGTGTGGATTTCCAGGACCTGGAATTGACACTGCTGTGTTGGCCACACAGGGGTTGGTGAGTTCCACTCACCTCTGTTTGTGACAACAAAGATGGCATACTCATCCAACGCCTCCAGTCTATGCAGACCCATCTCATAGCATAGCTCCTCAATGACGTCGAGAGCAATCTGAGCATAAGCAAGAGAAATACAATTCACATTACCATACAGACTTCCTCCTTGTAGGCAGCAGTATCAAGAAGTCAGAGGAGCAAGGCTTATAACCCAAAGGTTGCCAGTTAAGTTCCAGGCACTGCTGTTGCACTCTTGGACAAGGTACTTAAACCAAATTGCCTCATTAATTATTCCACTGTGTAAATGGATAACATGATTGTACGCTATTCAAGTCACTCTGAATAAGAGCTTTTACTAAGCAAATGTTATGTAATGAGAACAGTAAAGTGTAATTGCAAGGGATCAGCACAGTTCTTTGGGCCTAACGTTGCAGACACTCACCGAGCAGGTCTTGATTTTAAGATGTCGCTCGATCCCGCCTGGGAGGAGGAAGAGCTGCCGCTTAGAGCTTCGGCCCGCCTGAGATAACGGAGAACACAGGACAGGTTTAGATGCAGAGGACAGGGGACAGGACAGGAGACAGACAGACAGCGTGTTTCAGGCTGCTCACCACCATGGCCTTCAGCTCCATGCTGCTGGGGAACTCGATGCGCCCGCCGTACTGGAAAGTCTTCCTCAGGTTCTGTTCACAGGCTTTAGCAATCCCTGTAACACCCACAACCACATCACCCTTAAGTGCATGTGTCGACATAAAAAATCTGTTGTCTTGACAACATTGAAAGACACCCAAGGATCTGCTATGAAAAAAATAGAACCTAGGGAAAGTGTTTTGGTTGAAAAAAAGCAGACATAAGTCCATGATATCAAGCACCACTTACACATACATGGTACGTGCCAACAAATTTTTTCCTAAGGGATCATTTGTGGACCTCTTTCCAGAAAACATTAATTTCAAGCTGTTAGATTTGTTATGTAATGACTGATTTGTGTTATTTATTTACTGATACTTTTCTTTGAGAACATCCTCAGACTGATTTGGTGATAAACGCTTCTGAAGACATACCTTGGTAGTGCACCCCTGGACTCCTGCAGATGTCCTGAAGGTACTTGAGGAGGAAGGGTTTCAGCACCTCAGAGCAGCGGTTGTAGGCTGTCAGGATGTACAGCAATCTCCAGCCCCTCTGACAACTGTCCCTGCACGTGGCAGAGAACAGAACAAAAGCCAAGCATGTTACTAGATATACTGTACCACTTGTGTGTGAAAGGTAGGACTCTAGACTGAACACTCTGTTCCCGCATTCCTGTTTAGTCTTGATAAAAACAAAAAAAACACTAAAGATATGTGTAACATCATTGTAAACATCCATTGACAACATACAATATGTATTCTAGGCATGCCTGCTCATAAATATTCATGAGAGCAGCTGTTGCAGAAACTCTAGAGAAAGGAATGGAATTCTTTAAAAGTTCCATGAGGAATGCATGGTGCTCATAGTCTTCCTGGAGATTCTGTCTGATGTGACTGAAGCCCCCTCCTAGCGTTTTTCCCACAGTTGGGGGAGCGTACGTTTTTGAGCTGGTGTTGGCCGTGATCTGCTTGAGGACTTGGCAGTAAGCTTCATCTCTCATCAGTGCATACTCTCCACTGAGCTGTAGAAACATTTTGGAGACATTGTTGATCATATGAGAAAGATATGTTTGACATTCCTTTGGCGATGTATGTAAATGTATTTTAAAATATGATATCTAGAAAATAAAGAATATATTATGATTACACACCAATACACACAATGCACAACTTCACGTGTTTTTTTCAGTTTACTATATATGCAATGTAAAATTCATACTTGACATCTAACATCTCTTCCCTAGACACAGAGATTCACACTGCATTTCAACATGCATTGCTATTTCCTTGAGGGGAATACATTTCCCACAAAATCTGTCTGATGATGACAGGGTGGCAGTACTTCCTGACCGAGAGATCAGTGCTGTACCTTCAGAATGGTGCAGATGACATCTTGCTCTGTCTGCCCTTTGAGAGGGTAATCTCCCATAAACTTCATCACAGCTACAAACCAAAAAGAGCAGCAGGTCTGACAGAGGTTTTCATTAAGCATATGCAGTGAGGCACTCATTAAAAAACCTCAGCGATTAGACAACATGAAACATTATGCATTTTGTTTGTTAATTGTGTTTAGACTTACTGAAGTGGGACCTCTTTGGTCTAAGTTCTCAAATCAGCTGGTTTATGTACAGTTTATAACCACTCAGTGTTAATGTCTAACTAACTAATGTCTGACTTACCTAGGAAAATGTCTGCTGCCACTTTGTTCATATTCTCATCTGTGAAATCTATTAATGACTCCTGAATTGGGGACTGTTGACAGAAATATTCAGGACTTAGTGCAATAAGACAACCAAATGTCAAGATGCTCCATGATACATGATTGAATACTGTAATGTACCATAAAATGACAGA
The DNA here is from genome assembly GCA_019176425.1 of Megalops atlanticus. Taxonomy (NCBI): domain Eukaryota; kingdom Metazoa; phylum Chordata; class Actinopteri; order Elopiformes; family Megalopidae; genus Megalops; species Megalops atlanticus. The sequence goes on from CM032893.1 coordinate 22,042,933, forward strand.
ACACGGAAGAAAACAAAAATAAACAATAAATAAACTTCAAAAATACATCAGTTGTCATAAATGTTAAACTCTACCTTGGAAAATTTCACCATATCAGAAGGTTCTCTGTCCTTGCCCTTCTTTGACTTCTGTTTATATGAATCACTTTAGGAACAAGTGACAACAGAAATGATTATTATGAAATATTGTTTGGTAAACATGCCAAATCTTACACCTTAAATATACAGTAATAAAAGAAGTGAGCGACCAACCTATTTTTTCTCTGAGCCTCCCTGAAGTATTTCTTGGCAAACTCCACCATGTTGTATTGGCTGTCTTGTAGAATCATCTCATCAACCTCCACATTACTGTAGTCGCTGTAGGCCTCTGTGTATTCGCTGCCAGCAGGCGCCACCTAGTGGCAAATACCGGTAAACACCGTTCATGAAAGTGAACGCTAAATAAAAGTAAATATCCAAGCTTTATGCAATATAAATTTTTCATATATGTACTGTGATATTGCATATATTGAAAAAAATATGGATTATTTCGACTTTCATCTGTGCACATATATTGTATAATTTATTGTAAAATTACATTTATTGTAAAATATGTTTTAGTCTCTTCCAAATATTTCATATGAAAGCGTCACATTACTCAACTGATATATGTTAAAATGTATGTTACATATTTTGATTTTGATGCTTAATATGTTGGATTTCATGTGTGACCATAAAATTGGCAAATAATGCATTTTCATGACGTACCTGGGGGTGTTTACTGATCGAAAAAATGAACGCTAATAAAGTTTTCATTAAACGACTGGCCAAAGAGGCCACACTTTCTGTAAATCAATCATGTTTTGTGGATTCGGCCAGCCCTAGATTTTTTGGATTTTATTCAATTGCTAATTTGAGAGGGTGGGTATCCCAGGCATGATCCCATGAGAAACCTCGGCAGAGAAACCGCGTGGATGAGTTCCATCGCTGTGTATACCTCAATAGTGCGGTCCAGCTCGTGGGCAGCGACCGTGGAACCTACTGCCACCGCAACCGCAGCGGACGCGGCTACCCGACCCTGCTTGTTCTTGGGTTCCTCCTTCTTGTCCACAGGGAGGTTGATGAAGTCGGGAGGAGCTACTGGCTGGACAAACTCGGCCGGGAATACCCCCGAGCGACCATGGATCGCTCCAAACTTCCAGCCTTAGCATGTCATGGAGCAGGCAGAGATTGAATTGATACCATTAACAACCACAAATGATAACCTTTACAGATTAAGCCACTGGACATGGCACTCAAACATGCAATAAAAAACACTGCAAACCATTCAGTCACCACTACCCACTATCTGACAGACCCAGGATGAGCTGAATACTGGAAAAAACATGCTGAGGAGTTCTTTCAGTCTTTTCAAAACAAATATAAATTACTATACAACATCTACTACAGATAAAAGATTATATGATAATCTTATCCATATTTATGGATAGTGGAGGAGAGTTGACGTATCATATACTGTATACTTTTACTTTTGGTTTTTGGATGATGCAAATGTTTTCAGAGCAGGGACGATCTGAATGCATGCTTTCCACAGGCTGTAATTCAGATCTGTTCTGCTAAAACAAAATAAAAGCCTTGCATCATCCATTTACAACGACACGCTGCAGCTCTGTAGCACACAAAACCACAGCAGACCAATCAAAGGGCTGTCCAAGCTGCCAGAGCACACAGACCCACCGAAGTCTAATGCGTCTTTCTTTAACTCCTCCAGGAACATCACCTTCTTTCTTACAACGCACCCATAGTGCTGTCCTGTGAAACAGCCCGCAAGGTTGACAGGTTAAGCTTGTAGCTCTACTGAACTCATCTAGAGTACAGTCTCCCAGTAGTCCACCTTCATGATAGATTTCACCTCTCAGGTGTTTGTTGAAACCATGGGATGAAAACTGAAATGCCCTTGTGTTTTTTCAATGTCCTCCACATTGACAGAGTAAATCTTCTTTAGTGACTATACTTTAATGAAGAACCTGTAGAAGAAAATCCATGTCAGTAATATGCCTCACCTTCATCTAGGCCCTCCATGGTCTGCAGTCTTATGATGTCACCCTTATGGAAGCTCAGAAGCGTTCTGTCATCTGTGATGTAGTTTCTCACCGCGACCACGTAGTCCGAGTCCTAGCACAACAAAAAGTGACAGAAACTTTTTAAGAGACACATGGGTCATGTCTGAAAAAGAATTGGTTCACCTAACAATTGTCATTGTAATTATTGTATTATTATAATTATCATTTAACATAGTGGATTGGATCTTAAAATTTATTCAGCATTTTCTGTAAAAGCTGGGGACTATTGAAAAGAAAACCACAGGGAGAGTGATTGGTTGGTCAAATGGTCATTCACACAAGTAGCTGCTCACCCTCTTAAGCTCAGTGATGAAGAAGTCGATCATGTTTTTGACCTGGGGGGCTTTGGCGGAGAACAGAATTAGCTTCTCATTGGTCAGATTGAACTCCAGCATATTCTTGGAGGGAATTGTGACAAACATAATGTCCGTGTAGCTGGGGAAGAGAATTCAAAACAACCCAAAATAAAACACAAAAATTATCACACATGTCTGGAAGGTTCCACGCATGCCATATATGCAATCAAAAGTTGACACCCCTTGCAAAAAGTAACATGTAAAATCCAAAATTCATGGAATATCATACATAAGTACATGTCCAAATATATTTTATATATGATTACATTATCAGTTGTTATCACTTTCATATTTGTAATTATATGCAAATATTGCAGAATATATTTATCTGTATTGTGGGTAGCAGATAGCATCTTTAGCTGTAGGGATTTCTGTTAGTGAAATATTATTGGGATGTGTTGGGATGTGTTGGGCTGCGCCATTGTGTTGTGAGGTTTCAGGTCGATGTCCCAGGTTTCTGAGCAATGCTCTCGGTGTCTCCCTCCACCCACAGGTACCTGTAAGGCCGCAGGACTCTGAAATAATCTGGCGCAGCGGAGCTGCTCTTCACCAACTTCAGCAGCTTGATCCCTCTGTGTGACACGGCCAGGACCTGCACTCCAGTGCCCACACTGCCCTGCAGGACACACGCACACCCACACACACACACACACACACACACACACACACACACACACACACACACACCCCACCCACACACACACACGTGCACGCACACGCACACCCACACACACCCACACACACGCACACGCACACCCACACGCACACCCACATACACACATACACACATACACACACACACACACCCACACCCACACACACACCCACATACACACATACACATACACACACACACACACACACACACACACACACACACACACCAACATACACACATACACACACACACACACACACACACACACACACACACGCACATTCATACCCACCCAAATATAAAAACACAGATACATACATATGTCCACACACATGAACACACAGACACATATATACACACACACACACAAACACATACCTGTGAGGCACAGTTCAATGACTGAGCTACACGTGTTCTGATTACACATTGTAAATAGATAAAGAACAAAAGTGTTGGCTCACAGAGGCCGGGAACAGGCGCGAGAAATAAATCTCCCAGGAGTCCCTGGCGGCAGTGACAACCTTCTTTTTCACCCCCTCGTCCTGGATGTCAGAGCTCTGCTCAATCTGGTTCTCCGCTGTCACACAGACAAACAAGGCACAATGAGCATGACAACTAGGCAAAAGAAACTTCCAACCAGAAAGCTATGTGTTTGTGTTTCCGGTGGGAAGCTGCAGTTGTAACCTTGAGATAAATGTTTAACCTGAGTTGCTTCAGTACATATATGACTGTGTAGATGGATATGGCAGAAATAGGTAAGCTATCTAAGCTGTGCTAGATAAGCAAGGCTGCAAAGCAAATAAATAATGTATTGTAAAAGACCTTGTGTCAGCACACAACCTTAATATGACTATAGGGTTCCTTCAGTGACCAATCTTACCAAACAGAGCTTTCATTTTCTGTCGTTCCTCCTTGGTAATACGGATGCAAGCCTCGGAAAATGTGTCATGGACAATCTGAAGGAAAAAAACATTAAAGTTACCAGAAATGGAAAATGGGTGGGGGGGGGTTGTGTGAAAAAATGAAATGATTTATTAAACTTCCATTTGACAATTGACTTAAGCATCTTAGCACTTAGCACAATACTGTTGATGGGAACATAACAACAACAGACCTGTTTAAAGATGAGATCCAGGACCAGTGGATTGTTAAAGCTGTCTTTTGGGTAGAAAACCTGCAAACCACAAAAACATTTCACAACATCAGATAAAATGGAGGAAGCAACTGTAAGCATACAATGAAATAGGAACTTATTTGAACAAAATGATAAAATGATAAATGACAAAACTGAGCAATACACAGTGCCTTCCACATGCATTTATATACATTATAAAACAGTAAAAAAAAAAAGAACAGAAATAATTACAAAACGACAGAAGCTTAAAAGTGGATGGAAAACATAGAAATACTCCCAGTGAATTATTTACATATTTTTTGATCCTTTTTAATCACAGGTATGAATAAATATGAATATACCTTATTACTGTATGTGGTAAATTATCCCTGTGCAGCCTCTGTGCATTAACAAGATGGACTGACTCAGCACTGAAAAAATGCTATTTTTAATGTGTAATGACTATTCCTTTACCTTGAAATACATTCATATCTTCACCATAACAGACATGTCTGCCATTTACCAAAGTTGTTGCTGAAACTGCAAAGCAATCTTAGGAGCACTGACTCGTAGTTTGTGAGGGTTCAGATTCAGTTCGGCCAGCGAGCAGAAACTCACCTCCTTCCTCAAATAGATCTTCCAGGGCACGTTGGTGTAGGTGTAATGCTCCTCACTGCTCCTCCTGTGGAGCTGTGTTTGGATGGTCTCCTCCTCAACTGGGAGCTCCCTGGACACTGTAGCCCCACACAGATTGCTCAGTCATCACACTGTCTTCCCACAATGCCATGCAAAACCCTACCCATGGTGCAGACAGTGCACTCTGAGTACTCACCTGGTGCTGGGGGCGGGACCCTCTGAGAGTTCGCTGGCATTGGGGGCTGGGGCTTCTTTGCCTTGATGCTCTTGGCCGGTGGTTTTGTCGTGCTGGCATCATCCTTGTGGCCCTTGGTTGGAGCCACAGCAGGGGTGGAAGAATGCATAGAGGGGGCAGAGGGCTTCTTTTTCTGATTGGTGTGAAAGAGAGAGATTGACATGACAAAATGTGTTAGCATTTTCTCCATGATGAATGACTACACAAATGAAAAAAGGGTGCTTATTCATCACTGAAACAGAAGCATTGTATGACAACAACTCCAAAACTGCTTACACTGTTTGATGTCAGGTGCAAAAAGTACCATATATTAAAATTGAAAAATTATATAAAATGTATGAATTTGAATGTGAATTACTTAATGTAATATTACACTTACATTTTCAAATATATCCCAAGATTAAATATATTATGAAAGATGTACATAGTATGATATAGTATGAAGGTTTTTATGAATATATCATACTCTGTACAGTGTGTCTTTGTACCTGTGGAGGCTCTGCACTCATCTGTCCTTTCAGAATCACCATGGCCTCATCATGAGGGTCTGGCTTCCTCACAAACACCTTTGGTTCCTTCCTATGTCAAGAGACATTAAAAAGGTGAAAACAACCATCCTGACAAGATATTTGCCAGAACTGTTGGACAGGTTGCAGGTTAGTGAGTATAAACTGTGTACAGGCTGGACCTGGGTACTTCGACAGGCTGGACCGGGACGGCTGGCTGGTATTGTTTGATGATGTCCTTGATGTTGTGAGTGGGCTCTATGTACTCTGAGTTGGAGATGGAGGATTTCACCACGTCCTCTGGTGGGATGGAGCGGGTTGGGCCTGAGGACAGAGAGACAAGAGACAGGCCGGGTGATCAGTGAACCTGGTGCACACGTCCACTTCTCCAATAACGCACAAATTCACAGCCATCATTCATAACCATGCCATGTCTGCTTGTGTCACCATTCTTCATGCCTTAGCTGCACATTGACATGCCTCAGTTTATCTTTCCTTTAGGTTACCGTCCAGACAATCCTACCAGGGAAGGTGCACAGTAAAGCCAAGCAGACGTACTAGTTCTAGTTCTTTGGTGTCCAGACTTCTCCTTGTTCATTGATGGAGCAGGTCCTGGGTGATAGGAATAGCTGCTGGTGCCGGTCTTGGTCTACAACAATCAAAAATTGGATTTATCAATATTCAATGATTTTCACACAAGGAAAGAAACATGAGGAGGTGTTTGTATTTTCTGTAAGCAAGGACCCAAGAGTGAAAACAGCTGACGTTATAATGTTAATATATCATAATAACAAATATCAAAATAACAAATATAAATAAAGAAGTGATAATTATAACAATGAAAGGAACCGTGGCTGAGAGAGGTCAGAGCGGGTGTGAGCTCACTGGAGACGGGGCGTTGGCTCGGGGCAGGGGGTGCGCTCTGGCGGGGGGGTAGTGATGAAACTGGGGGCTGGAGGGGTGGCTGGCATAGGGGCTGGTCACAGGGCTGGTCGGGGGACTGCCCACGGGGGTGTACATCTGCTGCTGTAGCGCCATGGCCTGCATGGTCATCTGCTGGGCCTGCACGGGAACCAATCGGATCGCTGCGTCACTGAGATCTGCAGCTACTTGAGAACGGCAGTTTCTCTATGTGTCTATTATGTGCTCATTACGTTGCCTCTCAGTTACAATACCAGTCAAAGGTTTGGACACAACTGATTGAGATAATGGGAAACATGCACTCAAAGACATTTTGACCTAAAGACTTATGCTTTAATGCTTCAAATTTGTTTCTTAGACAAATATAAATAGTGAAGTTGATGCCTATGTATGAATTTCTTTCCAAATTTTTTTATTTTAAAAAATAGTTTTTGGCTACTTTGAAGAATCTAAAATATTAGGTAGTTTTGATTTGTTTAACACTTTTTTGGTCACTGCATAATCTCCTTTTGTGTTATTTCATCATTTTGATGTCTTCACTATTATTCTAACTTGTGGAAAATGGTACACATAAAGAAAAAAAGGTGTGTGCTAATGTTGACTGGTACTGTAGTCACTTTTAATAATAGCAGTGATTCTAACTAAAAAAAAGGCTAACTTCAAAACCTGCCACCACATGCCACAGAACACAAGGAGAGAGGAGTGTGTTTTGCAAAGAAAAAATCAGAGTGCAGATTCATGAAGTGTGTTTCTGCTCATTACCAAAAAGAAAGAGACATGCCACTTTTGCCAGGGGTACCTACCAGAATAATTGCTTGTTGGTTGATGATGGCTTGCTGTTGCTGTGCCAGCACACTCTGTTCTGTACCTGAAGAAAGAGATACAAAGTGAGTAGACTGTGCCCTATAATCTATAATCAGCGTATACTTGCATGTACAGGTGTATACCAAGGTGCATTAACAGTGGATTATGAGCCAATGGCGCTGTGAGTTTGAAGGAATTCTTTGCACACCTGGCACACCAGGCATTCCTGGCACATTGGGCATAGCTGGCATAGCAGGCATAGCTGGCATAGCTGGCATAGAGATCATAGCTGGCATAGCTGGCATAGCGGGCATAGCAGGCATAGCAGGTGTTGCTGGCATGGAGGGTGATGTCACAGAGGGTGATGCTGGCATAGAGGGTGATGCTGGCATAGAGGAAGCTGCTGGCGTAGCGGGCGATGCTGGCATACTAGGTGATGCTGGCATTCCTGGCATCATCCCTCCCATTACGGGCAGCACTGGCACAGCTGAGGACGGTACACAGGGCATGCTGTCACAGACAGCACTGACCACTGAACAAAGACCACCACTTCATATGTACACAGTAACTGGTGAATCAACCCTTAAAAAACAATGATCGTAAAATGTAAAATCCAAATTGTAAGGAATATTAAATGTGTCAAATATACTACTACTAATAAAAATATATTTTCCATATATTTTGTCACATATTAAGCATACATTTAATCTATTTTGGATTTAAAATATTATGCACATATGATTCCTGCATTATTGCATTAAACATCCTATTTGATCGTTTCTCATGTAATTTATGAAAATGACATGTTCTCCAGAAAATATGTGCAAATACTGATGAATATTTGTACTTGTGCAGAAAAAAACATTTCTCAAGATAACTGCCATATTTGTCATGTTTTACACCTTCTAGAAACATATTTGATTTAAATTGTCCTTTAATACTGTACTCTTTACATACAATCCAGGACATGTATATTCTGTATATTAGTACAAAAGTACAGTAAAGTGACCCATGTGCATTGTGAGACAGAGCTTCTCATATGACGTTACACAGGTAATCAATTATCTATGAGGTTGGTTTAGCTGTTATCCATTTAATAAACACTAGGAATTCTTATTCAACTATAAATATGCATACCATAATCATACACCTTGCAGATAGGTCACGGTCATTGTTTAATCAGAAAGCACAATAGACTACAGTATCCTTTTTATACTCAACAGTCATCCTGCCACTGAATCGTCTCTGCCACCCTGCCACCTCTACTCTGCAAAGTTGTCTTTCACAATACATGCAGGGCATAGCGCTACTGACTTTGAGCGCGGTGAGAGATTTCACCAGCAAAGCTTCCTTTTACATTACATGCATTTTGCATTGTTAAGCACTCTGAGTACAGCGAGAAAAGAACAGGATGAGCCAGACTGAAGGTGCCGGTTTAATCCCGGCAGAGTTTGGACGTAGGCCACATCTCAGCATGCATTATTCAGGCGTGAGGTGAGAGCGTGGGGGGTAGGTAGGCTGCGGGCCACGCACTCACCGCCGGGCATGGGCACTGGGCGATGGGTCCCGACGCCGGGCTGCCCCCTCTCTCCGTCTCCCGCTCCAATCCCACCGGCTCCCTTCATCCTGCTGGACACGCTGGCTGCCTTGTCTGGGTCCTTTTCCGGAGAGAGGAGCGGCGCAGTGAGGAACAGGCAGTGGCCCTCGGCTCGGTCGCCGTGAGAGGTTGGCCCGGGGGAAATCAATCTGCCCCCGGGAGAGTACCTTAAATTCTCTAAAAGGAGCATGGGCCTCTTTACCAGCCAGATAAGCAGGTGAGGAAGACCTGCTCTGACCCCTGCTCTGCACCCCCAGATCCCACTTACCACACATCCTCTGCTCCGACCACAACAAGACATTACCAATAATCACAGTATACTCCACTCTGATTCAGTATGAGGACAGTTTGCCTGCTGTAGACTGTAGATTGTTTCTGATGCCATAATACAAGGTCCCATCTAACACAGCAGGTACGCCTCAGTGGAAATACAACCTATTTAACAGGCTCAAGTGTCATATCATTGGTCAGCGTGAATAGATCCCCTTCAGAAACCGGTTACTGTGAGAGCACTTCCTCTGTGAGAATGAGCAGAGCTCAATGCTGTGAGCATTACGGTAATTCAGTAATTTAATCGCTCTGTCACCACTGGGGCTGAAGTGTTGACAGAACTCCTCTGAGGCATGCAAATTCTCATACACGGGATCAAGTGGCCGAGCACACAATAAGTGGAGTGATACCTCGCCCCACAAGTGCTTATAAAATCCATACCAATAATGAGATCCGTGCGCAAGTTACCAGATTGATTACTACTTAACACAAAAAATTTGTACACTTGCCAGTGTAGGACAAACCAGAGGTTACGACTAGGTTATAGCCCACGTGAAATGAGTTTGACTTAATTTACCCGTCTTTAGTCAGGTGGAAAGGTGGATTACTGGAGACACTAACAGTGACTGTTTACTGATCTTTAAAAATAGATAACTGAGCAGACGGGAGGAAGTGTTATCTTACCCCACTGCCATCAGAGAGTACCGGGTCAAAGAGACTGTCCAGGTAACGATCCATGCCCTTCTGGGTGGGGGCATCACTCAAGTTGTCAGACTCCACTAGAGGGGGGGAGAGGCATAGGAATGTGAATGACAAAGTCTCATCACAGGACGGTGTATGAGTGCATGTGCACATAGGGTGTATGTATATTCATGAGGTGTGGGTGTCTAAGTGCATGCGTCTTGTGTGCCTACGGTTGTGTGTGTGTATGTAGGCGTATATATATGATCAGGCGTATATGTACGCATCTACATATGTGTTTTTGTGTTTGTAATCGTGTGTGTATGTATGTGTGCCTGAGTGTGGTAGTGTGTCTGCAGGTGTGTGTGTGTGTGTGCGCGTATATCCCTCACCGTGGCTGTAGTACCCATCTGAGTCAGGCAGGCTGGAACTTGGAGGGGCCTGGTGTCTCATGCCATAAGAGAGGGGGCTGTCCTCATCCGAATCAAAAGCAGCTCCAAACAGGGTTCTGTGAAGATCACAGTGCAGGATCACTATTACCTGGATAATTTATAACATGAGGCACTCCAAAAGTTTTTCCATCCACATTATAAAATAAACCATAATCTATAACTGTGTTCGTGACACAGTCAATTCTCATCTATCATTCAATATATTTGGTTTGTTTTCAAAAAGAAATTGGGAAATATTGTGGCTATAGAGAAATGCGGAAAATGCTGGAAATTAGGACCTAAAGGAATTAAAGTAAATAAAGGCATAAAACAAAGCAGGGGCACACACGCACAGGCTGGCATTGGGTCTCGTTCGGGATGGCCCCTCTGAGGAGATGATGAAGTAGGACTTCTGTCTGGGGAAGTCCGTCATCAGCTCCAGGTCGGAAATGAGGTCCATGACGTATTCGTGCCCCGCGAGCTCCGCCCACTGGCCGTACTCCTTCATGAGAACAGAGCAGCCCCTCCAGCCCTCTGTCACGCCCCTGCAAGGACACGGCCCGGGTCAGTCACCATGCGACACGCTCCTGCTCCAAACACACAGAGCTACTGCTGACCCAATGTCTGCCCTTACAGATAAATCAGTTTAGTTTAAGGACAGCACTGTGGTGTGATGGTAAACAGCAGGGCTTGAGTATTGCTGACCTGAACTGGCTCAGCAAATATCCAGCTATATAAACCTACAGGTGTGAAGTTGTTCTGTGTAAAAGCATGTGCTGATCACATGCAATGTAATATATTCAGCCTGTCTGGGCAGTTAAACAAGTGGACTCTTGACCTGTGTGTTGGAAGTATGAATCCTGGACACCATGCTGCTTTGAGTGAAAGACTTTACCTCAATTGCTTCCAGTAAATACCCAGCTTTATGAATAGGTTACATGATGTACATAATGTAAAGTGTCTTATCAGCGTGCCCACTAAGCAAATAGATTAATGTGATGTAATGGAATCTTCTTGGTTGTGGCTGTTAAGTAATCATTTTGGTCTATATTAATGAGCTGATTCCCGGTGTCCGGGGAGCTCTATGCCTTTCTCAGAGTCTCAGTGAAGTAAAAACATATTCTACACTTTCTGATTTGAGCTCTGTGGTGAGCTGCCAGCGCAAAGCTTTCATCATTATGGGTTAAAGAGCCAAGGAGGAGTGCCCTTAAATGTTGATACAATGGTCCAAATGGATCAGCAGTTAGCGGGGCTAAATTACCTGTGCTGCAGGATGTCCCCAGCCAGGTCTTCTCCACTGGTCCAGGAGTGAAGGGGACACAGGAAGGAGGCCCCTGTGGAAGGTTGGCGGAGACAGTGACGAGCGTGAGGCCATTGCGTGCAGAGAGGGACGTTGTTGAGCGGAAACTAAACACCTCAGAGATTTTTTCCATATCACATGCCATCGTGTATCGGATGTCTCCTTACGTGAGCTAACGCTCCACAGACGACAGCTCAACAGGAAGGAAGTGAGAGGAAAACCGGACTGGACTGTCTGTCACAGAGAACTCACAGAGACTGCTGCAATATGGTCTGTCCTGTGTGATAATGCACTATTGATTACAGACAGCATGATTGCACCTAGGCTTGTTCTATCACAAAATAAAGCCCTGGGAAAGCATTTGATTGGACACCCTTGGAACTCATGTATCAGTCATTAGGTTTAACCATTGCTCTTGGTACAGCCAACAAATGATACCTTTGGGCTTTGCTTTCATAGAGTTTTTTTTTAATTTTTATCCTATAAATCCTCATTCCATAAATCCTTATTCCAAATTCCGATCAGAAAAAAATCAGATAAATGATAAATGTAAGGTTCAAGATATTTTCAGATAATGGCCCTGGGTAAAAGAGGTAATTTTAGTTATTTTATAGGGCTCTTGATTTTTAGAAATGGCTTTATATCTTTGGTAAATCTTAACTAAATGCTCCCTGTAATATAATATACTTCATAACTGAAAGTCTACACTTGGGAAGTGCGGAAGGAACGTTTGAATTTTGGGTATTATAAATACACTTCAGGTCACGGATACATTACCTCACCTAGGTCTGTTATATTAATGAGACGAGTGGAATTTCATGACATCAGATCTTATGGTCAGTGATTAACCCGCGTGAATAAAAGCAACAGTTTGGTTGCACTAACACTCACCGTCAAAGCAGTGCACTTGAAGCACCATATTTGCTTTTTTCCTATTGGCTGTCCACTCCAGCAGAGAGAGCGGATAGGTCCTGGCAGTCTCGGGACCGTACTTGGACTTCTGCATGGCTTGGATGAGCCTGTGCTGGCACATGGCCTGGTAGCCTTCGTAGGCGTAATCTGACACATACCTGCCGGAAAGCAAGGAGGGTAAACAGGGACCTTGTCCAGTGTCCTGAATTGGACATATTGATTGATATGAGAGCGGTGACGGTTTCTTACTTCAGGAGATATTTCTCCATTTTGGGGGATGGCGCAAAGGCACTGAGGCAAGCCAGCATAAGTAGCCAGCCCCTCTCCGAGTTGACATCGTTGGTGTTCCTGCAGACCTGATTGGCAATCTGAGACAAAATCTCATCCCTCAGCCCTGGCATTGACAGGCCCTTCTGAATGATGTAATTCCCAAACAGGTTCTCCTGAGCCCCGTTCAGGTGAGGGTCGCCCATGAACCTTAAAACCTGCAATACGTAGTACATGTGTACAGTTGCCGACAAACTTTAAAACTCTGAACACAATACAAAGTGCAAAGCAAATATGTTCAACGGTAACCCTGTTGTCCTAAAGCATACTGGCAAAGCTGTCCAATGTGGGGATTGTATGGAGGTCCTACCATTACAAAGACATCTAGAGCCTCCTGTCTTAAATCCTCCTCCACACGTGTCAGTGGCATCTCAAGGGGGGCCGTCAACATCCCAAATTTAGGCTCCTGCAGAACCGGACACACATACACCCGAGCACATATCACCCAAAACAATCTCAACGCTTTGCAAGCCAGCAGGGTATTCAGTAGGTTGTACAAAGACTGTATAAACAGTATTAACAAAGACTTCCAAATTAAATTAATTTGCTTTTCACAATATAAAACCATCTACAGGTTACAGCAATGTACGTCGTCAACATATGTCTTACCCGGAAATGGACCTGGACATATTTGGACATTGGATAGTTGTTGATATCTAGCGGTAGAGTGAGCTGGGATTCCACCTGTATCCTTGGGGCCTGGACCAGGGCCAGACAATCAGAGTGCAGCTCTCTACCTCCTAATCGAATGAGAATGCGAGTCAATGGTGCTGCTGGTTTGACTGAGAGCATTTCCTTATTAAAAAGTAATTTAAGTGGGACAAGACAAGATCTTAAATATAACGAACATATGGACACAGGATATCAATTGTTACACCTTTCATGTACAAATTTCTTTTGAATATGCTGTGCTAAGTAAGCCCCAACAAAGCTGAAAGAGCGGACAAGACACCAAGAGATGGACCAAAGGTGAGACAGTGGGAGAATGAAGTTTGACAAAACAGGTCATGACCTGCTGCAGCCTGCAGTAACGCGCCCAGTTCTGCTGGAATGACCAGGTGGGTGACGTTGATCACTTCTCGCCTTGTCAGCTCCTGCATACACACATTTGACAGCAGTGACGCAGGTGTGTGCGTGCATCACAGCATTGCACTTTCTGACCCCAAGTGCAGTGAGACGGGCCTAATATTGAAATTGATATTTCAAAAAGAGGGGTGCAAAAAGTGACACAAAAGTAGTAAAAACACATTACCATTACCATTTCAATCCTCTTCCTCTCTTCTTCGGCTTGTCTCCTTGCTTCCTCTTTCATCTGAGAAAGATATTTATGAATAAACTATCTGCAATTACAGATTATTATCATAAACGTGACTATCAACGAGTCAAGCAATTATAATCGATGCAATTCACAATGAAATCAGCCGGTTGTGGTAACCCTGAACCTCTAAGGGACGTACCTTGAGGTATCTCTTGCGGTTGACATACATGTGGATCAAGGAGCGGAATTTGATTAAGCTCTGCCTCATCTTCACGTATCGTTTCCTGCATGAAACGCAGAGGAGGATTAAAGCAAAGGGGTGTGAGATATTAGAGACATGGTCAGAGCAATCCCAGAATTCCCTGAGTGCCAGCAGTCCGCCGGGCGTGTACCTGGTGAGGTGGCCCCGGCAGTGGGCCTGCAGCCGGATGATCTTCTTTCGGAAAGAGACGAATCGCTTCCGCACGAAGAACATGCGAGTGTAGCGCTGCAGAGTGAGGGCCGCCACGTGCATCACGCGGTCCCGCTTACTCTCCAGCAGCTGGTACACCTCTTCTTTCATAAAGAGCTGCAACAAAGGCAACACCGAGCTATACGCTGCAGACACAATCACTGTGGCAAGGAGACCACCACTGCTGCTTTATCATAAGGACGTGTGTACCCAAACAAATCACTGCTGTTTTATCAATCATAAGCAGGTGTGTACCCATACAAATCACTGCTGTTTTGTCAATCATAAGCAGATGTGTACCCATACAAATCACTGCTACTTTATCAATCATAAGCAAGTGTGTACCCATACAAAAATGATACATGTTTGTTGTAATATATTGAGAAATACGTTGTTTAGCCCAAATACATTTAAAATATATTCATGCAAAGCAGGTATATATTGCAATATACCAAGGTGGCACCTATTTATGCATTTTCAATATTTCACATTACATTAAGTTACATTACATTCATTTAGCAAACGCTCTTATCCAGAGCAACTTCAAGGGCAAAACATTTTTTATTCAGATTCAAAAAACATTTTGATTCAGATAAAAAACATATCCTCTAAAACATACTTTGTATGAGTCAAGGTTTAGGATTACAGGCAACACCAGCACAGAACGAAATATAAAGAATTATATGAGTAGTAAGGCCCTCCCGTGTGCACCTTGGTGACTCCGACTTGGTAGGCCCCTGCCTTGACCGGACAGAGCTTCTTCAGCATGGCCACACAGTTTTCACCTTCGGGGGGAGGGGGCTGTTTTAGGCCCAGCAGGGCCTTGTACCTGAAAAACAGAGGACACCCTGAGCCCACAGAACACTCAACCAGCACACACCTGTAGAAACAGTGCAAATATGTCCAAAAAGGCTATAAAACTTTTACAATTATTCACCAGCTGGTATTGCATTTTTCATGAGTCTGACATGCCATTTATATACTTATATACAGGTTTTATAACCTGTCTGAAGATGAATATAACATGCACTGCACACTCAATCTGAGTGCAGGTGATAATCAGGTCATGTTTACATTGCGTTCCACATAAGGAAATGCTTACAGGAATGCTGCAAAACAAATGAACTAAAGAATTCTTCATTGGAAAATTAAGGTTGTCCTGCGTTCTATGTCACTTAATTGCTATTGGTTGAGCCCCATGTGCCTTTCCCACAAATTGCCATTTCCAGGTGATCTTGGTGAGAGAACATTCCTTCCTCTCAGTGTGGCCCTCTGTACCTGTTGAGGAAAATTCCAAAGGGCACGCGGACAGGGTATCCTTCTTTCCGGATTCGGACAGTCTCCAAAATTCCAGAGTAACGTAACTGAGCACTGACCAAGTCTGCGTCAAACATACCAGGCTCCTGCAGAGACAGACACTCTCAAGGGTCAGGTCCTGCAGAGCAGGAAATCCAGCATCATAGCATCATGCATGATGAATACAGTAAGTAGGTTTGAATGTTGTACTCCATAATCAAAATACCTTTTTATTATTTGGCTTTATGCAGCGTACAAAAAACGGGTTGCACCTAATGAGAGAGAAAAATGAAAATTTCGTGAGTAAATGAGAAAGGTGGGAAACAAGTCTGACAAGATGGAATTGTAAGCCTGTTTCTCTTCATCTCACTGGTGCAGGCAGTAAGGTATGGCTGAGAAAGGGAAACAGCATTCACAGTGGCAACAGGCTGTGGGCTCTCTCCATCTGTGGGTCTCTGCCCCTACCTCTCCATCTTCTCCACCAGCTCCAGGAGGGACTGCTGGAACTTTGCTGCCACCGTGGATGGCTGGTGCCGCCGTGTCACCGTGCTGTTCTTCTTCATGTGCGTCTTCTGGTGGCTGAGGAACTCTGCGTGGTTCATGAAGAGGTTCGCCACCATCTGGAGAGAGGAGCGGACCAAGGGAAACCTCTTACCAGTTATCACACCTCACATGTAAGTAAATGACTGTGTGACTTGTGGCAGAGAAATAATTCCCTTTGAGAAATGTACGGTTGAAATGTTGTGATAAACGGCAAAAAACAATGGCTAGAAACCATGAAAGAAGTGCATGGGGAATTCATGGTATTTGAATTATGAGAGAACATTTGTCCTCTGACCTGTCACCAGTAAAGAAAATGTGATGTGAAAATGTAATGTGATGTGATGTGATGTGATGTAATATATTACCCTGTTTTTGCTGTGAATGAAGAGATCGAGGACTTCCTGCCGAACCTGATCGTAGTTTTTGTCCAGAAACTTGTAGACCTGTAATACAATTGTGAAACTGCTGTGTGCTTTCAAATGTCAAGACCAATTAAAAAAAGAGAGACAGCTTAAAAGCCCCAATTTTACAACATTATGCAAACATCTGTGTCTAATCTTAATATTTTTTACGTAGTAAGGTATGATGTACCTGATAGGTGACCCTTCCTGCATAGTGCTTAATGGTGAATTCAGGGAGGGGCATCTTTGGCTTTGCATAAAGGGGGTGGTTGCCATGGTGATAGTGACATTTCTGAAGGAAGGTGTGGTCGGTTGCCTGATAAAAATATTGTTTATTACAATTAAGTGGTCAAAGAACACTGAATCAAAGAGGAAGGTTATTGAGATCTGAATGACAATCAAAAAGTACCATACACTACTGTCAGAAAGTATTGCTAAATGGAGATGAAGTCATTGAATGTGGATAGCTTGGAATGTGAATAGTAAACAGTGAAGTAATGTCTCTTTCTAAAGATGTTTCTCTCTCTCTCTCCAACAAACCGTTGTTAAGTGGGATAAATTCTAATTTTTTTTGTTTTTTTTTCCCATGTAGATTGTGATCCAACTGGAAATTAACACTCTCATTTTCGAGGATCCAATAAAAATGTATTGACTCAGTGATTTTATAATATACCTGAGGGAACAAGCTCTGGTCATCAAGGATTCGAAGTATCCCATGGGGCTTTGCAGCGATGACGTCAATGCAGGCCTGGTTGTCACTGAAAGTGACTTCTTGCCAGCTGATCTGTTCTCTGATGTATTCCTCCTGGAACACAGAAGGAATGGCAACTATTGTAATTGAAATGCCTTACAGTCACAAAGGGATTATGCCTCTACAAACAGTTCGGTAATTCAATAACCAAACAAATTAGAGACTTACCTGTTCCTCCTTGAACACTATCTTATTGAAAAAGCATTGCAGATACTCGTTGGCATAATTGATGCAAAGCTGCTCAAAGCTGTTAAAGGAGAGGTCCTGCACATGAAACACAGACAGGAAATGTGATTATTTTATCCTAACCATAGTTTCATATCCTAACCATAGAGCTATAAAGATGATGCTGGCCAATCTCATAAATGCTATAATGTATTTCAGATTCAGATTTTTTAAAGATTTGGAAAAAAAGGTGAACAAATTACCTCAAATCCATAAATATCAAGAATGGAGATAGACAAAGCCTCGTTCCTTGGGTAAACCAGCTTGTTTATCCTGTCTGTGAGCCAGTTGAACAGAAGGGAGTACAAGATCTTGGCAACTGCATCTCTGGATTTCCCCAAACAAAAACCAGCAACCAATCAACTTTTTAATGGCACCTTTCTCCCACAAATATTTCACACTTCAGCTATGAATACAGCACCATCGTTTGCCACATTTACCTGGCATCAACTGCACTTTCCACTGTCAGAGGAGTAAATATCTTTTCTCTCATTGTTTCCTAGAAAAAGACAAGATGGAATTCATTTATTAATACACCAAGGCATGCATTTCCTCACAGTGGCACAAGTTATATTGGGTCCAACGAGAGTGAAGAAGTATTTATAAATGTAAGATTAAAAGAAATAACCCATATTTCCCATCAGGTGTCTGGGATCCAGATTAAAAATGAAAATGATGATATTAGTAACAATAATAAAATGGATTTGATAGACATACCATACAACAATACATCTAATACATCATCTATAACCACATTCAGCAAGGACTTAATAAACTAAGTTATGCATTACCATCAAGCCTGAATTTAACAGGAGAGATATTGCTGTGTGTGCTATGTTCAGTGACATTGTGAGCCATTACCTAAGGAAAGATCTGCAGTAAACGGAAGTGGCTTTGTCCTGTTAAATGATTGTGCTGCTCTGTTATTGTAAGCATCACATGCTGAAGGAGGATTTTTGCCTTAGCAGCAGCACAATGCACAGTGACAGCTGGATTAGAGGTTGTAGAGATACAGTATCAACAGCCTGGTGGAACTGATAGTGTTAATTTACAGGAGGTCCACAACAACCCCCCATTGCTAACCATACTTAAAGACACTGATAATCCTTTCTAGTGACTGCATCATGAAAATAACTCTGAAGAATTTTTTTCTTTGCTACTCAAGCAAAAGCAGTGTAAGTCCTACCCCTAAATTAATGAGATTTGCAATATGGACAGCAATATTTGCTGGGAAGATTGGGGAAAACAGATGCCAGGATAAAGGATATTATAATACTACAGACTGTTCTACTATCTGTATCTTTATAATATAATTTAATAGTTAATTAACTATAATTTATAGATTTAAAAAGTACAATGAAACACAATTCATGGATATTTTGTTGGGAATGGTGTGTGAAAACGTGGACTTCATGTTTCACTTAATAAAACGATGCCAGTGCAGTCTCTGGCTCCAAGCTCCAGGATTAGTGTTTTAAGGCTTTTATCGGATAAGGTGTACCTCATGGCATGAGAGGCCCATCCAATCCAACCAGTTCAGGGGAAATATCTCCAAACATAGCCTTCTCTCGTTACATAGGGAGGGCCTATCTGCCTAATTAGCAGAATCACCTAAATTACATTACACAGGCCTCTGACTGGTGTCACAGTTGCAAAGCCACGATGAGTTGTACTGCTGCTTAAAATGCTGATGCACATTCCAAGATGTCCACAGAACAGAGAGCATAAGGACACACAAGCTCCAAACTAGAAAACAAACTATTAGGAAAATAATTTTCTTTCAGTGTTAAAACAGTGCTTATTAGTTCACTGTTACCTTGTACTGAATATATTATCTCCTATTATCTCATCATGGAAATGAGGGAAGAAAAGAGAAAATGGAAGAAGAAAAGTGGACACAGGACAGGTAAATATTGCTGAAGGACTTGGAGGAGAAGTTTTTTTTTTCAGCTCCAGGCTGCACAACAGCAGTCACTGCAGGAGGTCATGGTAGACATAAAAAATAGAGATAACCAATGAATGCTCTTCTTTGGATAAAGCAGAGTGGGGTGTCACAGACACAGAAAACAAGATCTCTGAGAGACCCCCAGAAAGATTTTCAGAGGGACTGTGGTTGCTGATGGAGAAGATGCCTTCCATGCAGGTGCTGATGATCAGGTGGCCTCTCTCAGACATTGGTTAAAACCAAAAGGATGATTTTTGACGTGGACCTCACCTACAGTGTTTCTACACATTTGAGGAATTCTTGTCAGAGCTGGAGTGCATACAAGCTGGCTGTGATGTTAAATCCATGCTCAAAAGGAGGTATATTACACTCATTGCATTATATACTGTGAAACTGTAAAACTGTGTTTTTGAGTTTCGGCAAAAAGCAAGGCTGACTTTACAGGAACTCATGAATGGTCTATGACTGTAATAATGTGAGTAACGAGACGCGTTGCACTCTGTGAATTAACCGCATGGTATCATATGGAGACGCTTTGATCATTTATACAGAACATTGTAAGCCTTACTGACTGAACATGTAATTTAAGAATTTACATTACTAATGTAGGGGAGTGACATTTAATTACGGTGGTAGATGCACAGTTCAAAAACAGACTTCTGGATGTGTTTCCAATAATTTCCCGACGTAAATAAAAAGGGCATGGAACACATGTGTGTGGACGATCGGAGGACAAAACAAAGACCCTGAACAAGTAAGCCTGTGGGGCAATCTGTTCTTACTCTTTTAGTTCAAATTCCAGAACAAATAGCCTGGTATATATGGCAAAAATAATCAGTAGTTATAATTACTATTATCATTGAACATCGGACCTTTAAACTTTTCAATAGGGGAAAGATTTTAGTACAACATACAAAGAACACACCAAGCCCGTGGTTGTTACGTGGGTGGTTTATAAATGTTTTAACATGTTCTCTGGATTTTTCATTTGAATAAGAGCATGCTTGGCGCTTTAAGTCCATGCTATTTGTGGGATTCAACTAGGCTACAGATGAACACCCATTACAGGAAAAAATGTTATAATGAAGCAAGCAGGCTCTGTAGCAATGACAATCGCCTTTGTGTAAATGCCTTTGTATTATGTATATATAGTAGTAATAATACTCAATATACTTAATATGCTAATACTTACATTTAGTATATCTGAGTACCCCATAATTGTTTCTCTTTGTTGATGCCTGTGATCTGGCATTGATATGAGTTATAGAATTGAATGTCTCATAGTTGAAATTTGAGAGTGACAAAAGAAATCATGGGGTGGCTTCCAGTTGTCACAGAGTCACAGACTTCATGATACTCCACCTACAGTGGGGCCAGCTGAGGTCTGTGGGTGTGTGGCCCTGGCCAGGGTGTCATTGTGATGTAATCACGAGGCCCCCTGGCAACCACTCAGGCCCAGGATCACCCTGATTGGGTTTCAGCCGTTTCCATAGAGCTGCCTCCTGCTACGTATGATTAACTCTGCTTGTTATTCAACCTGGGGGGGAACCGGAGCTTACGTATATGCATCATTTGAGGTTTTGTTCTGTGGCATTGTTCCTGTTTGTACGGCAGACAGCTTGTGACGTATCGGCTGTTGAAAATTTGTTTCGTGTTTCAGAAAATGACATGTACAACACCGTCAATGGTGGTGATACTTGGCAAGAGGCCCAAACAGGGAGGTCTCCTTGGAGTTCATCTGGGGTCAGGAGGAGAGTATCCCCTCTAAGGCTTACAGTTACTGCCAGTATCAACTCAGATCCACACCTGTGTTTATTGGACTCCTCTCCAAAGTTTATCTTTCATTATTTTACTAAGGGGCACCTGGAGATATTTTCTGAAAAACATTTCCATAACATACATTGAAAATATCTTTCAATGTAAATGTTGTAATTAATATTTTGGCTCTTCATTCATTTGACACCCTTATACAAGTGAACTGACAGTGTATATTGAAATAATTACATCAACAACAACACAACAGCAAAAACATTATATCACGCAGGAGGAGATTAATGCACTTGTTGAAACAAAATTAAAAGTAAATAGATATGTAGTGCAGTTATGCCTTGTTTTTGTTCATAATCCAGCTTTGAAGCTTCCATAAATTTATGTTATGCTTAAGGCTTCCAGTTTTAAAAATATACTTTGTATTATTGTGTGTACAGGTCCTATACTGAATACTACCACCTCTGGCTCATTGCTGCCTGCAGCAATGTCACTCAACATCGGACCTTACCATGACTTTGAAGGTGATGGATTTCTGAAGAGCTTCTGGAGAGATCTGAAGGAGTTCTGCTACCACACGGATCTCCTGAGCACTAACCACTGATGCTGTCTCCTGGGAATCGGCCTGAAGGAAGACAGGACAGAGATCAGGACAGAGATCTCTGGCCCACATGGTCCTCTCAGCTGCAGGTCAACCGCCAGACCCAGCAGTATGGACAATGGACAGATGGAGAGATGGACAAGGGACAATGTATCATATATAAAGGCTACATTTCAGTACTTTGTCCTTGATAGAATATTATTTTCATACATGAGTTTCAAAAATGTGGATGTGAGATGTTAAATCTTTTCCCCTGAAATTAGGATTCAACATAATAAATCTTTTCTACAGTCAAGGGATTGAACATGGGAGAGGGCACACCCCTAAGTTCCCGTTCATGGACTTCGCACCTCGTATCTCTCAAAGAAGACATTCCCCAGGTGCAGTATGGATGAAAGGACCCTGAAGATGCTGTCTTGGTCTTCGACACTGAAGTTGAGGATCTCCATGGCGCTGACGATCCTAAGGAAGTCATCCCCATCACTCTTCCCCGGAATCTCGCAGTTGCCTCCCTGAGGTGTCAAATGGAGGGAGAGCAACAGTTTGGTCCAAAAGGTGGATCCTCAAATTTCTCTGTATAAAAGCCTTTGTGTACAGACATCATTGTTTCTGAGAGAATGCACAACCCACAATGAAACATAGTAACATGTCAGTACCTAGCAGCTTGATTTGTTTATAAAAGATGCACTTAAGCAAACTGTAATGCACTTTGCCTAAACATGAAAAGTTCTTTTTTTACATTTGTAGACAACTTCATAAATTTATGCAGATTGGATGAGAGGGTAAAGGCTCTTTGCAACTGAATAGAGCCCTCAAAAATACAATTATATTTTAATCAGAAATTTCTGTTTCATAATAAAAGCCATTAATTGTATGTGTGTCGCTTTCGGTTTAAGATTAGAGATAAAAGTATATCTAGCAAAAATGAATGGTCTGTCACTCTCACCTGATTAAGGTAATAGTAAGTCTCTGCCTCTTGAAGGTAGAATGACTGTCTTTGCTTGGAAGGAAGGCCTGCAACCATCTCGTAAAAAATGTGATAGTTTCTCTCATTTTTGGCCTGAAAAAAAAAGGAAAAAGCCATTTGTGGTAATTTGGTGACAAAGTTTCTGTAGTTTGGGTCATTTTGCATAATGATAATATTGATCTGGAATTCTTTATCCTTTATCTTTATGAACATTTTGAGTGTCCTTTGGTGTCCTTTGCTTTTACTTTGTTACTGTTAACATTCGGTATTTTATATCATATGCCTCTTCTAGTCCCACAATTAACTAGTAACATTCAGTAGACTGTCAGGTCGTGTCAACCTAATCAGCACTCAGTAACAGTGCACATCCACTGCTATCTTAGATGAACAGGGCAGTTGCAGCCATTAATTTAATGTGACCATTGTGTTTGCCTGAGGTTATCATCAGTAGGCGAAGCATCCTTTTAGAAATGCATCAATGGCTGACAAGTGAACCGTACAGATTCAGGAGACAAAACATGCTATGAAGAGGTGGCAAGGGATGGAGAAGGCATTGTGATTCCAAGGATCATTCAGCTCCAATTTTATAATTATATAAGTTATTCCTTTACTAAAGTAGGAGTCCACACATAAGAGTTCTTTCCCTATTGATTGCTGAACTTGTCAGTTTGAGAAGGTCAATTTTAGAATTTTACATTATCTGATGGAGGGTCACCTCATAATAAGGACTATCTTATATTTGGACCAATTTATGTATTATAAATAGTACCTGGAAAAAGTCATGACAGGCTTGTTTTACCTCACATTTACCTAATTTTTACCTTATTCAGTATTGTCTTTGTCAATAGCACTTTACTGTATATTTCTGATACCATTTCACTTCAGAGTAGTAGTTTATTTGCTTTTTATGTGTAAAGGGCAATATAATTTGGAGGTTCAAGAAGTTCAGGTAATTGCAAATTCCTTCTGCAATTTTAACACATTTTTACCAGCTGCAAAGTGATATGCACCTCAAAGCTCATTACGTCTCAAAAGGTGACAAAGGTTCAAGAGATTCTCATCCCAGCTCACAGCATGTAATGGAATTCCAGGCACACTGATCTTTGGGGGTACAGAGCGATACAGACTTTAGATCGCTGTGGCAGGTTTACCTGAAACACAATCCTGGACTTCTCAAGTAGATACTGTGAGGTTATGGCACCGCAGATCACACCCCTGTGGTAAATAATGGAGGCGGTCTTATGTATAATGAAGAAGTTGGTAAAACAGCATTACCGCACTTTAAAACACAATGTGTCTGCAATAGCTTACAGATTAACTATGCCTGACTGGCAGGTTAGGTTACGGTACATCCTCCTTTTAACTCATTTGTTTCAGTTTCCTTAGTGTGTAAAGCCACTCAGTTTCATCTCGTTGGATTGATTTGTGACTGACTGATCAGCCGTATTTATAATTGTTTTTTTTTTTTGTTTCTCAATGGCACAAAAGAGGATTTTTTTGTTAATTAAAAAGCAGCACTTACTCCTCCAAAAAGATCTCCACATATTTTCCAAATCGGCTTGAGTTATCATTCCTGACTGTTTTGGCATTCCCAAACGATTCCAAAAGGGGAGCTGCTTCAAGAATCTGTAACAGGACAATGAATTAAAAAGATTATTGTGAATAAGACTTCTGCCAACTGCCCAGATTAGAAAAAAACACAGGAACAGAAAAGAGCAGGAACCAAATCACAACACAGTGAAGAACATTGTTTAATGCTCAGGTGTTTCAGTGTTTCATATTTTGAATCTATAAAGTAAACTCCTAACTAATTATACTCAAGAACACAGGTTTCATATTGACTGAAACCTCTGGTGAACATAATCAATTTGGAAAGACACAAAAAATTGACTCCATGCATTTCCACAAGATGTCAGAATCCAGTACTGACAGGACACATGCTGTTTTCAAGCTGCACACAGCCACACAGGACATGTACACGTTCAAGATACAGTACCTCAATCTGTGTCAGAGCACATGAGGACAAAACACAAAGAAAACATGTTTAGCCACCAGATAGCACTGTGCCATCTTTAAAAGCAATGCTCTCTGTTTGTGTCTAGAGCTTGCACGTACCTGCTGTGTGATGTTACCCTTGTGATGTATCGCAGCCAAATATCGCAGGACGAGCTTGGTCGCCTCTGTCTTGCCTGATCCACTTTCCCCACTGAAATTGTTAAAAACAGTGATTCACTTACACGTACAGATAAAAAAAGCAACAAATAGATTTTTGTCAATGCTGGTTAGGCTTTGATCCTTTGGGGTGGCTGTGAATGGCGATAAGTATCATATTTCCTTGAGCCATTACTATCAGCTTGACCACTGTTAATTTTCCCATTGACGGTGTATAATCAGGGAGAGAAGTGAAATTCTATTCTGGAATGTTGACGTCACGCCAGCCTCTCTGAGAGCCCCGGGTATGCATTTCACGCGGTGACCCGATCTGTAGGTGCAGTGCTGGCTGAGATGCTGATGGTCTTTCCTTACAGGTATCTCCATCCAGACAAAGGTCTTAAGTATTCCAGGCGATCAGCAGTGTCAAGTAGAGTTGATGTCAACTGTGCAATGCGGTAAGCACTAGAAGTATAGCTCAGTGCAACGGTTCACTGATTGTGTGTCACATGAATTATTTGGAGGATCTCCAAATCCAAGTTTTGTAGTAGAAAAAATATACTCTCTTGTTCTTTTGAAAGTGACATGACTTATCCTTATCAATAGAGTACTGACAGTACTAGTTAGTCAGTACTAGGACTGTAAAAAACAAAAAACAAAGAAGGTGTCTGATCAAATCATCCATTAAGAAGAGCTTTGCATGGGTCATTGACTTGGTGTGTAATTGATATGTTCAAGGAAACACACTGTCTGGGATTCATTTCATCAAACACTTACTGCTTTTTATCCAGAAAATGGAAAATAAATCAGACTCTTTGATTCCATATACTTGATGTAATTAGATTAAAATAAAGTGTTAGTTTTGTCTGTTTTCTGCTGTTGAAACTTGAAAATTAAATTTAAAATTTTCTGTAAACCAAATACAAGATTTCTCCCATTTTAAGATACAAGTCTTACCTTATAATAATGCACTGGTTCTCTTTGGCATCCATCATTCTAGAGTAAGAAGTATTTGCAATAGCAAACAAATGACTGTAAAAACAAATAAAAATAGAAAACACTGTCAACTAGTATTTCAGAGAAGAGAAACCTGACAGTGTATCTGTGAAATACAGATTATCGTTTCTTGTTCAGCGCTTGTTAAGATTTCAGAATGGTAACATTATACACATGTACATGTGTTGCAATGTGACCTGGAATAAATAAAGAATACACTCATGGACAGCCTTGTACCAACACAGCCGTTGTCACACGGGACTCCTTCATTTATACTAAGTTCTGTTCTAGAGTCTAAAATTCTCCTGAAGTCTTTCAATGTCACAAACCCTAAATCTGTGCCCAGCTAACTGCCTGTTCAGTCACAGACCCTGAGAGGTCTTCAGTTTAATTAACTGCTACTGTATATGAGGCACGAAGACCACAGAGCCAATCAGCAGCCCCGCGTGGAGAGCCAGCTGCCGCACTTACGGAGGGTTCTCTCCAAGTGCGTGCCCGTCATACTGCAGCACCATGTCTGTCCCGTAGATATTAAACATCTTATAGGGGTTTACTGACACGAGGATGCTGCCAATGTACGTCTAAAAGGATGAACAGAACACGTTTAAAATTCATTCTAAAAAACAGCATACATAAATATATGATGAAATGCACGAACAATATCAAAAAGAGGAAATTGAGATATAGAGAAATAGAGAATTGATTGCATGTCAGGTTGTGTGTATGCTACATAAAAAATGAAAATGGTTTGTCCCACTCACATAAATCAAGTCTCGATCAAACCTTTTCTTCAGATTCAACAGCACAGTACCCTCATTTAGCTCTCTGAAAAAAAGGTCATGAAAATACACTAATGTACTAAGAAACGATCATCTTCAAGACAAAAATATAATGCTATACAAACTGACACAGTAAATGTTCTGAATAAGTTTCTTGAAAATGGTTTTGCATAATAAACCATACTTCTGCATAATCTAATAGGACAGACAGGCTTACAGTTGGTTCAGACCCATTTTCTATTAATACTGATGTTTTTGGTTAGGTGGTCATTTCACCCATAGGTTAAAATCAAGAGCCATTCTGCCTTGAGGGCTCATACACACAGGTACTTACTCCAGCTGTGTCATGTCCTCCATCCCATCCTCCTCATTTTGCTCCCTGTATCGCATTGTTGGCAGACTGCGGATGGAGTACATCTGAAGAAATGTAATTTTTATGAATTGCAGATTTATATGGAGGAGAATGAGAATGAGAATACACATGTATTCACATGTATACACATACCTCTATGTATATACTTCAGTCACGTGGCAGATGAGAAAAAAAAGTTCTTTGGAGGAATGAAGGACAGTGCCTTCTACTAGAAAACTTGAACTGTTTCATGCATTGTACTATAACAAAGACACCATCATTATAACCCTTTAAAATACACATAAAATAAAAAAACATAAGCAATGATGAAATTTGTTTTCATATAATAAATGAAAATCAAATCCTCAGCCTGGGTTTCATCCAGGCCCATTTTCTTTTATTCTGCATATAACTCAAGTGTCCTCTTCTAGCAATAGGATCAAGAGTAAAAAAACACCCAAACTAATCATCTTTCTTACTTGCATCCTTGTATGCGTTGTGTAACCATTAATGATATTTCAATTGATATAGAGGAGCATTATTTTGTATTGATCAGTGTAGCCATTGATAGTTTGGATCAGATTAGATGTAACAAATGTCTAAGCCTAAAACTATGATATTAACACTACCTGGAGTGCATTCATGGATATTCTGAAGATATTTTGTAATTGATGGTTGAAAGGTATATAAACAGTGCACAGCAAATAAACAATGCTTTGACTGCATTGGTTTTCTTTGCAGCCACAATTTCCACTATTGTGAAGGAACTATTCTTTTCTATATCAAACCTTACTTTTGACCTGAGTTTGCAGAGAATGGCTTTGTGCCTTTATCCCCACCTTACACAAAGATAACCATCTTGTGAAAGCTTGTGAATATTAAACAGAATGATTTTAGCACTTCTGTGAGTTTGAAACTGGAACCAAACCATACCAGACAATTTAGAGCAGGAATTACTCAAAGTGCAGCCCCTGAGAAAGTTGCAGCTCTTCAAAACCCATGCTAAAGCTCATATTGAAGTAAAACTCAATTCATGATCCTTCTAAAATACTGTCCCTTTAAGATCCTTACCAAAATTACTGTTGCCTAGCAACCACGGCATATCAGCTGCTGTTCTCCCTTGTAACAGACTTATATTTTATGTTTTTATTTGGCTAGCTACATCGGGGTGTTGAAAATGTAATTAGATGTCACACTTAGGTGCATGTCGGAAGAGACTGGCTGTTTTCTCGATGAAATTTTAGCTTCACATAAAATTAAAGTAATGGGAATCTACAATTAAAATTAAGCAACTTGGAATCTGTTTCCAGCTTTCTCCTTTGTCAGTCGATAAGTCAGCTAGCTAGTTCACAAGCTTGCAAGCTACCAAGCATACAGCTCACTAGATACAACAGCGAATATAAAATCTAGATAAAAGCGACATCAAAGAGTTTTTACATTGCTTGTGCATAGGGCCCAAGACTCAGTTTCCATGGGGAAGGGGTTATGTGACCTGATTCAAGATAATTAATCAAGTTCAGTGCTCAACTACTTTTTGTGATTGATGCTAGTAGAATAGCTAGTTCGCTTGTTAATTATTCAAACTGAGATTCTATCTTATGACTTGTGAATAATAGATTTAAGTCTCCTTAAGTGTTGCTAACTTAATGAAAGTACACATTCAAAGTGCATAGTAAATAAAAATGTATGGTTTTGGACTTAATTTCATGAGCACTAATTTGTCTTTTGTGGTCAAAAGACATTTAGAACCTATGATTTAGCAGATATTGATAAGCTATAATTTGTTAGTTTACCTTATCATACCAGTGGCCTTGAGGTTCACCTTCCCTGTCTGGTGCCCACTCAGGTACAGCATCTTGCACTCCATGCCCAGGGTGGCCAGGAGTGAGAGGGTCTATTAAATCCTCATCCTTGTACATTGACCATTTTGTGAGGTTCTGCACTGTCTGATGCGGAAGGACTCTCTCGGATGACCATACATCTTCTGCCGCCTGAGCTTCCCTTGTGTGGTTCTGAGCCCAGTGCTGAGAGGACAGTGGCCCCATCCTCTGAATCTGAGGCATCACCACGGCGTACCTTCCAGTAGGATCATCTGGGGAACCATCCTCAATGACACCAGATGGTGAGCGACGACTCCCAAGCTGTGAGGGAAGCTTGTAGGAGGCATTGCGCAGGTTGGCGTTCTGCAAAGCATTTGACAGAAACGGTGAAGAAACCTGACTGCTTGTGGCTGTTTGGCTTCTGCCTAAGACCGAGCCATCCGGTAGTTTATAGGAAGCTTTGCGGAGGTTTTGATTCTGTAGAGCATTAGACAGAAGTGGGGAGGACGGCTGTTGCCTTCCCTGATTCCTGGATAAGATTGACCCATCCGGCAGCCTATAGGAAGCTTTGCGAAGGTCAGTGTTCAGCAAAGCACTTGAGAGTAGTGGTGAAGTGGTTTGTTGACCTGACTGATCGGTGTTTCGAGATAAGATTGATCCATCAGGTAGCCTATATGAAGCTTGGCGAAGATTTTGATTCTGTAGAGCATTTGACAGAAGGGGAGAGGAAGGTTGTTGTACTCCCTGGTTCCTGGACAGGATTGACCCATCAGGCAGTCTATAGGAAGCTTGGCGAAGGTTAGGGTTCAGCAAAGCATTAGACAGAAGTGGTGAGGAAGGTTGTTGTCTTCCCTGGTTCCTGGATAAGATTGACCCATCAGGTAGTCTATAAGAAGCTTTGCGAAGGTCAGCATTCAGCAAAGCACTTGAGAGTAGTGGTGAAGTGGTTTGTTCACTTGGCTGATCAGTGTTTCTAGATAATATTGATCCATCAGGTAGCCTATACGAAGCCTGGCGAAGATTCTGATTCAGCAAAGCACTAGACAGAAGGGGAGAGGAAGGTTGTTGTACCTCCTGATTCCTGGATAAGATAGACCCATCAGGCAGTCTATAGGAAGCTTGGCGAAGGTTAGGGTTCAGCAAAGCATTAGAGAGAAGTGGAGAGGAAGGCTGTTGTACTCCATGGTTCCTGGATAAGATTGACCCATCGGGCAACCTATAGGAAGCTTGGCGAAGATTAGGGTTCAGCAAAGCATTAGACAGAAGTGGAGAATGACTTTGCTCTACATGTTGGTCAAACTCTGCTGTTATTGGAGCATGTGGAGAGGCCATTCGCTGTAAAGGTGAGCTGTAGGAAGCACCACGAAGAAGAGGATTCTGCAAAGCGTTTGACAAAAGTGGGGAGCGTGTTTGCTCTAGTTGCTGGTTGGGGTCTGTCATCATTGGAGAACGTGGAGAGGCGATCCTCTGTAAAGGTGAGGCATAGGAAGCATTACGAAGCTGAGGGTTTTGCAAGGCGTTTGTCAGATATGGGGAATAGCCTTGTTCTGGTTGTTGGCTCTGCTCTGTCATTGCTGGAGAATAGGGAGAGGGAATTCTCTGTAAAGGTGAGCTGTAGGAGGCATTACGAAGATGAGGGTTCTGCAATGCATTTGACAGAAGAGGGGAAGGGGCTTGCGCTATAGTCTGGTCAAACTCTGTCATCTCTTGTGCATTAGGAGCTATGTCACTTGGAACTGGAGATCTGTATGAAGCATTGCGAAGTTGAGGATTGTGCAGTGCGTTTGTCAGAAGTGGAGAAGTGGGGATTTGAGGAGAGGGCGACCTCGGTAGTAATGGTGACCCAGGTTTCAATGAGGGCTGAGGGGAGGAAGGCCTACTTGAAAGATGCCCCATTGACAGTTGTGGGGATGGTGGTGCCATACGTTTCAGAGATGGCTGTGGAGAGAGTTGTCTTTGGCCGTCCAATGCTATTGGGTGACCGGCTGCTTTTATAGACTGTCTTGGGATGTTCCGAGGAATTCCCACAACAGGACGGCCTCTGCCAACTGGCCTATGGAAGCTTCTTGGTGACCCTGGCAGGCGAACCCTATTTGATTCACGAATTCCCATAGGATGAGGTCCTGGCATTGCTGCTAGCTGAGGAGATGAATTCACCACTTGATCTCCAGGGCCTGCTATCCCTGTTGTGCTACGAACAGATGATCTAAATGGTGGAACATGTTGTGTCATGGGAGCTCCTGGACGATTCATTCGCTGCATGTAAGGATTTCCCCTTGATGGTTTCACAGCTCCCATTGGCACTTTCCGTCCAAACCCTCTAAATCCGTACCTAGATGAACCAGGGGGAAGATCCTGTGCTTCATTCATAGGTCTGTTTGATAGTCTTGATGGTGTTGGAGATGGGGGCCCTCTGCTTCTTGGCAGGTGAGGTGATGTGGGTCGAGGAGATCCGGGTCCTGCTACATAACTTCTTCGAGATGGAGTCGGAGATGGTGACCGCTGCATTGGAAGGGGTGAAGGGGGTCTCTCTGCTTCTCTGTGCCGAATACTGCTTAGGCGAGGGGATGGAGAACGGCTCATTCCTCTTAAAGATGGCTGAGGAGAAGGAGGCCTTTGGGCTGGAGGACCCATCTTTGTCATGATGGGACTAAATGAAGAGTCTTTTTTCCCACCAAACTGCCGAAGTTGAGATTTTGATAGAGGAGGAGGGGCTGAGTGAGACTCCCGTCTCAGAGATAGCTGTGGGGAGGACAGAGGACTCCTTTTCCTTATTGAACCACGTGGTGAAGGTGGAGGACTTCCCCTGGTTGAGAACTGATGAGACGGTACTCTCACAACTTGTCTTGCTGCTGGGGTAGGTTGCTGTTTGTTAAAACCAAACATTTTCCTCCTTGGTTGAGGAGTCGGAGACATTGGCCTTAATGACGGCTGAGGAGATGGTGCCCTACCTGATGGCAGCGGAGAAGGAGGTGGGGTGAATTTTCTTCTTGATAATAGAGATGGAGACCTTTGAGCATTATTATTAAGAGATTGTCTTGACATGGGAGGTGGCTGACTGAATATTCTTCTTGGTTGCCTTGGAGAAAGTGGGGGTTCAATTTCTTCTTGATAACCATCAAATCTCTGTACTGATGGTTGGGGTAAAGGACTTCTTCTCCCTGGAGTCATGTTTATCTGTCTCATTGAGAGCTGCGGAGAAGGATGAGGACTTAATCTTCTCAAGGGCAGAGGTGAGCCCATCTGTCCAACAGGTTGGTCATATCCCTGTGTCATGGCATCAGGGGGGATTGAATGATGTAGCAGAGGACTGCCCAAAGTTGGATCACCAAACCTTCTTGCAGAATCAAGAGGAGACAGCGGTCTTGACAGCTGAGGAGTTCCTACAGGCTCAAAAGTGTGCCTGCTTGGAGAGGGTGAAATTTGATGTTGAGGAGAAAGTTGTCTCACCTGGGGAACTGGAGAAGGTAGCATTTGAGGAAGTATGCTGGGAGCGGGGCTCCCAAATCCTCTTGGACTGAGTGAGGGAGATAGTGTTTGGTTAACAAGCATAGCCGTAGGTGTAGGAGTGAGAGGTCTTTGGAAACTAATATCTTGCTGGGGGATATTCTGAGGAAGCCCAGTTGCTAGAGGAGGGATGAATAGTTGGTTTTCATATTGTATCTCTGACATTTCTTCAAAATCATGCAGAGGGATCTGTGGAGAAGGTGGAAGATCAAAACCAAATTGATCTTTTTCAAAAACATTGACCTGTGGCCTCGGGAGATGGTACTGTAATGAAGTCTGAAATCCCATGCCATCACCTGTGGTCAAGTTTGAGTATATGTCTCCATACATTTCCTCTGCTTCCACTTGCTCCATTATATCCTCCATAATATGAGGATATGGCTGGTACACATTATTTACAGTGTCAAGATATGATGGACTGATATTTTCACCATAATCAAATTGCTGATGATCTTGATAAAATGGACCCTCATAACCTGTATATGCCATGTAAGGATCTGACAGTGCAGCTTCTCCAAAGAGTGGCTCATAATAACCTTGTTGAGTGTCATAATAGCCATACTGATCAGGGGGAAAAAAGTAGTCATAGTACTCTGTATCATTCCCATAGTATCCATATTCATCTTCCATTGGGTACTGCATTTCATCATAATATTCCATGCCGTCTTCATAGTAGGCATACTCTCCCACCCCTGGATGTCTGTAATCAAAGTAATCCTCTTCATCCTCATAATAGCCATAATGATCGTGTGTCTGATATTGGTCATAGTAGTCCATATCCTCATCATAGTACTCATCTTGGTATCCATTTGAGGGACCATAGTAGTTATGGTCTTGTGGATAGTAGTCATATTCATCTTCCAATGGGTAGTCATAGTAGTCAGCATCATCCTCATAGTGGTTATATTGGCGACCTGGTCGCCTAGAACGTCCTGGGCCAGGAGGAAATTCTTCATCAAAATAACTATGATTCCTGCGTAAAAATCTTCCTTGTGAGGATCTTGTGCCATGTCGGCCTCTCTTATAATTGTCATAGTCATATTCAAATTCATCTTCATCATACTCGAACCCCTCATTCTGAAAACCGCGGAATCTTCCCATGTTCCCGTGTTTTTTGGCTCCCATCCTGGACATCCTTCCCTGCCTTCCAAGTCCGTAACGCTTAGTTGAGAGAAATCTCTTGGTTAGCCAATTAGCCGCTCCTGCAAGCTTCCCTAAAATCATTCCATGGCTTTTAAAGTTCTTCACGTCTGGTTTCATTTTACCAAAAAAGCCTTTGAATTTGCCTCCCAGCCCAGTTTTGTTGTCCAGTGCAGGTTTTTTGTTTCCTAGATTGAACAGAAGAGAGGACTTCTGGGGGGCAGCGTTGTCTTTTTCTTTTTTCTTCTGACCATTTTGAAATAACATGAATTTAGATGTGTTCTGAAGGATAGACTTTCCTTTTTTCTTCGCTAGAAGGTTTTTTGGTTTGAATCCTACGAACATCTTTGTTGCACTTTGCAAACGCTTTTTTGAGCTTTTCTTTTTCTTGTGGCCTGAAAACCGCATGAAAAGCCTGGATGTATTTTTCAGTCCTCTTTTAGGTTCTTTTTTAGGTGGAGCTACAGGAGGTGAAATTTTTCCAGCCAATCCTGTAAGCGCTTTTGAAGCCCCTTTTAACTGGTCTAAGTCTTTCTTTTGGACTTGTTTCCTTTGTCCATCAGCTGCAAATCCCATCATAGCTTTGGAGGCACCTTTCAGCTGCACATCCTTAGGTTTTTTCTTCATTTTGTCGTCTGGTTTAAATCCAGACATCGCTTTGGAGGCAGCCTTCAAGTTGGCACGCTTCGCTCGAGCCCCTTGACCAGTATCCTCCTCATCCTCATTTTTTCCCTCTTCGTCATCATCCTCTTCCTCAGACTGAACACGTTTTGGTTTAGCCATAGCCTTCATCGCCATTGCCTTCGAAGCTCCTTTCAGAGCAGCCTTGCCCTTCCCTCGTTTTCCTCGGTCATCCTCTGTGTCTGCCTCGCTCTGTATCATTTCCTCATCTTCCTCATCCACTTCACTTTCATCCACCTCGCTTTTCAACAGCTCTGCATCTGAACCTTCCTCCGACTCACTCGTGACAGCCTTCTTGGACTTCCCTTTATCCTTTCCTTTCTTTCCATCATCCTTTCCTTTTCCCTTAGGAGGCTCTTCTTTTTCCTTCTTTCCTCCTTTTTTGTCATCCTTCCCTTTTTTTGCATCATCTGCCTTACCCTTATCCCCTTTTTTGGCTGCAGCTTTTGAATCACCTTTCTTCGGTGGCATTTTGTCCCTTTGCAAAAACCATGCTAGTCTGGGTCACACTGTTACTAATAGTCAGGCAGTGATAGGAAATCTTGACCTAATCAAAGCCATGCTATGTAGAGGATATACTGTAGATGTGCTCTTCACCAACAACAACAACAGTGAAAAAACTGAGCAATGTATAAACAAGATCCTAATTTCTAAACTAAATGGCGCAGGGAAACATCAACAATTTGTCATTTAAAACAGAGGTAGATTTCCTGAATCACAAGGCTTTAGGAAACATTACTTCTTCAATACTGTCCCAAAAGGCTGTTGCTGCAGCCATCATTTTTACCTTTACCTTTCAGTGAGCTGAATTTCCATTTTTTTTATCCCATAGGTCAATTTTCCATTGAGAAACTGTGAAAGGTTTTCCCTTGGCTATGTGGTCAGCTTTGGCAGGAAGCTTCCCATTGCAAATCCCGCAGATGAAAAGTACCTGTCCTTAACTGCAGTCAAGGGTATCCACAAATTTCAGCATCCTTTTGTTTGTCATTAATGAGACGCAACAACCCCTGTTTCTTTCAGTCCTAGCAATCCAAGCTTAGGGAACTTCTTCACCCCTGTGGTTTTAGATACTGTCTTTCTAAAACACTGAAAACATCTGTCTGGAAGTGTGTTTGTGCTTCGCAGTTGCAGAAGGCACCTTAATGTATCAGCTATACTGCCCTTAGTGTAACGTTACCTCTTTGGCTCATTCCTGTATGAATTATGCAGGTCGGCTGAGCTGTTACTAAACTGTGTCTGAGAAACCTATCCAGAGAAGACCCAAATATAGCTGGGGAGCAGACAAGGTCCTCCTCAATCCCAGACACAACAGGTAAGCTTTACACCTTAAATAAAACAGTAAAAGATCAAGGATAAAAATCTGAATGTTTTTATAGATAATAAAAAGTTTTATATTTGTATGCATGTGTTGTGCATGTCATTAGCCTACAAGACCTGTTTTGGTATTGAGAATTGGGGGGAAAAAACCCAAATTGAGTTGAAGTCCTTAAACTCAGAGCAGTTACTTTGATGAGGTTCAGAATAATTAAGACTAGTAAATCAATATAACTACTCATAATTTCAGTATGTATTATTCCTACAGAATATTGTAATTCTTAACCTGTCTCAACCTTAATTATTGCATGTTAGACACTTTTTATTGAAAATTATATTATATCAATTTGAGGGGTCCCAAAGACAGTTCCACGGCACTCCACACAGGACTATATCCGCTACCGTGTATGTACTGGGTTTTATAGCTAGTGTAATTGCCTTATTGCACTTTGTATGCTATTTTTTAAATTGTACTAAACTCTGTGCACTGCTGCACTGCTAATTATCACAATATTTTCACCGCATTTACGCTGAAATGAAACCTTTGATATGAAATGGTAAGTATTCCAAAATACTGTGAAGATTACATGAGAGGAAAGATGTACATGAAAAAGTAAACATGCAGATGTTTATTTCTAATTACAAAAAAACACACTATCATGACGCAGTAGATCTGAATTTAAGACAAGAATTCAGTTAGGTCACCAGTTCTGTGGTATAGATTTCAGGTAAAAAAAATTTAGTCTCTACTTAGAACTGACAAAAACGGAATTTGAGGAGATGGAAAGTATTTTTAGCTCCCGTTTAATTCGTTCTGTAGGGGTGAGTGATGCTTTGATATTGAGTTACTCTAACAAATGTTTTTGGACACTGTCTTTTGAAATGCAAATTAAATCAATTTTTATCTTGTGGTCTCACTCCTATCCTTTCCGTCAGCTCCTTATGGTGTTATGTTTACACGCAAAGGCATTACCTGAATGAATCATGTTAATTCATTGATGACTTGTTAATATTCCAAGAGTTCATGACAGTGGCAGTTATCAATACTTAATGGCATGTCTGTATTCAATCCGCTGGGAAATGATGAAACATTAATTGGAGAAGTTCCAAATTTATCCAGAGGGAACCTGGGTCACTATGGCCTACTTTGCTATGTATCTGGGGTTATTCCTTATTGTTTTTTCATGCTACAATAGTTTAATATTTCAGCGCCAAATGTATGGTTCCTGTCAATGCTGTCATATTTTACAAACTTATTCTGGCTTGTCTACTAATCAAGGTATATCATTGATGATTGATGTATTTTTTTTCCTATTACTATTTCTTTTGTACCATTTTTGGTGATGACTGCATGTGCTTTTGTAGCATTTAAATATTCAGGCATTTAAAATTTATTTTAAATAAAAATTATTTATTTACTTTGTGACAATTTGAAAAGCAAAACAGGCATCAGAGTATCTACAGATATACCTGTCAGTTATTGGACCAGTCTTAACTAACATGATGATCTGATAATGTTGCTGTGCCTTTATTCAGTGTATAGTTACAATGTACCATCAGTTCTGGGAGAATGTCATGTGTTCTCAGGGATAGTACTACACAAGGGCACAAGTACTACACAAGTCTAAAGGTCACCTCTCATGTCAGTACAGGGTGCTGGGATCAGTTGATGGTGAAGAGATATATTTCTTGAGGTCCACCACAGGAGGGGTATCCAATTACCATGCTGCCATGTAAGCTTATCATCATTGTGCATAGCCACAGGTCAAAGAGTAGATATCAAGCTGTTCTTGCTGTTCATACATGGCTGAGGTAATCTTTAATTCCCAACACAGGAAAAAAAATATTGTCTCCTTAACACTAATAATGTTCTCTTTCAGGGAGCACAGTCATTGATATGCCCCCGTAACTGAAGGCACTGACAGCTACGTCAAGCTAATTAAAGTGTCACCAGAACTGAACCCCCTTTAAAGGAAAAAAGTCCACATCTTTCAGCACAAGCCAGTCTGTATTAAGTTACATACAAGAGCTAGATTCACAATAAAGCTTATCAACATTTGCACTCTGAAACGGAACATGCTGATGTTCAACACCTGATATCTATTTCTTTGCTAAAACTGGCAATATGAGGACACTGGAGGTTACGAAAAATGGTACAGTAGTGAAAATGAATGCAGAAATATATGTGCTTACATAAGAATGGAACTACTGCATGTGTGTTTGTACATTACAATCCAGGACAAAGAAAAGTGTGCTTAAGTTTTTATAACCAATGAAGTGAAGGGCTTGTAAGCATAATAAGGTAAATGCTGCTCCAGGTGTTGAATTGCCTTTAACTACACCCCTTATAACCTTTTAAGACTATATCTGGTGAAACAGATTGTGGCTGAAACTAAAACCAGACTTTCAAGCAGAGTGTGACAGTCAGGAGTGGCTTACAGGTAGGGAGAAGAAGAGGAAGATTTATATTTACAGTTTCTCTGTAGGCTGAATATTATGCAAAAATTTATTCATTCTCTTTAAACTGAGAAGCTAGGTACCCAGTGTGAACAAGCAAGCTAAATACAGCTAAGTACAGCCACTGTATCTACATATCTTTCCAGCTAGCTAGCGGACATTAATGGTAAACTAATCCATAAAATATATAGTGTCCTAGATGTGTAAATTGTTTTTTACTGAGATATGTGTTAATTTTATTTACTAGTGTTAATTTTGTGGTAATTAAGGATATTACATGACATTACATTCATTTAGCTCTTATCCAGAGCGACTTCCAGCGCAAAAGAACAGAAGTGTATCCATTCAAGTTGAATAAGCAACAGTATCAGACCAGGCTCACAACACTCCCAGACTGGTGAGCGTTAGCATAACACTATTCAAGCCCTACCTCAAGATAACTTGTGCAACCTGACTAGACAAGGGAAGCCAAGTATACCACCATACATCAGTCACTAGATCAAAGAATACAAAACACACTGCGTTACTACACATAAAATAAACAGCAAGTGGGTGTGGAGATTGAAGTGGAATCAAGATGCAGTCTGAGGAAGAGGGTATTAAGTCTGCATCAGAAGATGGCCAGTGATTCTGCTGTCCTGACCCCTGTGAGGAGTTCATTCCACCACTGAGGGACCAGTACAGTCAGGGATCGTGTCTGAGAGGAGCAACCCCATTTGGACAGGACAGTCAGTTTCAGGAACATCAGGAAATGAATGTAATGTAATGTAAGGATAGTGAGCGAGCGGGCATAAACCATATACAGAGATATTGTATGCCTACCACAGGCCATGGTGTGTTTAAGTCAGAAAATTTCATGTTTTCCAGCTTGACTAATCAGATTTTCATTCACATATGTTCATGTGTTATACAAAATGCATGTAATGCCTTGTTCCCAGTAATACCAAGTCAGTCTAACCAAGTATAATATTTTGGTCTTGAGCACTAAGGAGTTTTTTGAACAAACATGGTGGCTAAACCATATGACGTACAGATAGCTTAAACATTGTATATTCTGGAAAAGTTTCATGTAATTTGCTAGGTGGCATATGAAAATTATTTGTCTGGACTCCATTCAGGGGCCCATAACATAAATGTTTTTTAATATAAAAACATTTTTGTTATTCTCGATTCTATGTATTTATATCATTATTATTAGAGGTAGTAGTGATGATTGTATAGGAGAAGTATAAGAATAATAATTACTATTTCCATTTTCCCTGCTAATCATTTATTCATTACTCCATTCAATTCAAATTACATTCATCATTACATCAATCCATAACCCCATATATGTACTCACCATTGTTAATACAATCACCCTAAAGAAATGTCCCAAGATTCCTCCCACAGGTTACATTGCAGCAAAAAACACTGATAATGTCCACAAGCCTTTATATGTCCAGCTTGATGCCCTCTTCACTCTCCTGACACGCCGCAGCACAACGATCAAAACACCCCAAGCGGACTGAGGTGACGCCCAGCACAAAGATCAAAACTTCCTCATTGGACTGTCGTAACACCTAGAACGAGTTTCAGAAACTCTGCCTCTAATCCTCCCCACTGTGTGTCTGCAAATACAACGTGTCTGATTAGCACATTGCACTCTCTGAAGAAATCATCCAATCAGTGTGGACCTTTGTTCAGCCCTTTTTAAAACCCACCTCCCACAGAAGTATATCTTTAGTAACTTCTAATGCACACAACCCTAGATAGAGCAGTTTCATGCATTCATGTCCATAATGAAGAAGTTATATTTGTCACCATGAATCAAAATGTAGAATGGAATCCATAATGTTATAAATACATGCTCTAAGCCAAAAGGTATAATACGCCTTCTGGTAAGTAGTCCTTGAACTAATTCAACCTGGCAGTGGATCGATAATGCCCCAGCTATGGTGAATGTCCATCAGCATGCTTTGATGCTTAAATTTAGAACATACAGAAGAATGGCATGGAGAATATTCATCAACATGCCATTCTTCTGTATCTGTATTCACCCTTTTCTATGGGTTTGGCTGCACACAAAAAGCCACCAGTTACACCATTATAATGGAAGTCTGAGAATCTGATTTGTTATGAATCACCCTCACAGCAGCCTTAAACACAATGGTTTTCCAACCTATTACAGGGTTATCTGAATTCTACAGTCTGGTATGGAAACTGGCTCTCAAAAAAGCCCATGAATTAGCACAGCCTCTCTGTGATAGGCCATATTTCTCCCACTCTTAGACATCCAACCTGCCATCTGGAGGAGGTTTTCAGAACCACTGGTCATTTAGACCTCTGAAGCTCTTTCAACACAGAACAACACCAACAACAGATTCACTGTTCTATGATTAATCTTTGTCATGTGCGTTGTTTTCAATGTTCAATGTGGTTCTCTTCAGTCCTTCCTGACAAAAACAAGCACCTTAGCGTTGCATATACATGACAAAACCTGAAATAACATGAAAACTTTGTTGAAAAAAACCTGAGTTGGGATCATAGTGCTTCACCATATGACAGGAGCATCTGAACATCCAAAAAGAAAGCCAGTACACTTTACTTTGAATTTGTGTAAGTTTGT
This sequence comes from Megalops atlanticus, assembly GCA_019176425.1. Taxonomy (NCBI): domain Eukaryota; kingdom Metazoa; phylum Chordata; class Actinopteri; order Elopiformes; family Megalopidae; genus Megalops; species Megalops atlanticus. Next base: position 22,083,792 of record CM032893.1, read on the forward strand.
AGTCAGCTATGGTTACATGAAGGAATATTGCATATCAAGGAGAGTTCTGAATCTTACACACACACAAACAATATGTCAGACTCTATAAAAACTGAATATCTAAAAGGTATTGACATTTAGAGTAAGAAACATATACAAATTGATATAAAAACAATGTATAACTTTAACATATTGTTCACATTATACAATGGGGCCTGTGTGGCATTTGAACTTAATTTAGATCCATAGATGTACTCCCAAATTATGAGTTTGAAAATAATTTTAATATGTGAACTCAGAGCTCCCAGTGTAACATGGACACATATCATCTTAAGATCTTCCAAGTTTGAAGCAATCCCTCCATAATGACGAGCCTCATGAAGGTGGCACTCTATCACAAGTTGAAGTCAATGATCTTTTGCCAAAGTAAAATAATACAATAAACAATAAAACAATTTGTTTTCAAACTCTGGTCTAAAGATGATCTTTTACAAAGGTAAGCTAATGATTTTAATAAGAGCAGGTTGTTAGACCACCTCTCCCGAACACCCGGAGCTACACACAACCACACACACATAAGCCAGATGTCACAGGCATTGTGTGTCACTCCAGCATTTACAGTAGTAACTCTGAGTTCTAGTCCACACCTTTCTTACCTTTGCTCCACTGTCATTCACTTAAAATCCACCATGTTGGTAAGGTTCCACAAGCTATTCCACAGAAATGTCTCTCCATGCTTGTCATCAGCACATCATCTCTGAAATGCCCTCGAATGAAAACCTGGGTCCCCCAGACGTAACACGACACCACTGACAAAACCGCCCAACAACAGCTTGGCGATTCCCGAATCCACACTTCTCCGCCTAGCTGTGATGCCCGAGTGCCTCTTCATGCATATTTAATGGAGGCTATTATACTTGTTTTCACTCTTGAATAGAGGAAGCAGATCCAGGCTCTCAAATGAGCACTGAAGGTTCACAATTAGCAGTGCCTAAAGCCAAAGAGGCAGGTGTAAGAATGGGTGGATCACAGAAGGAGGGCCTAATGGAAGGTATCTCACAGCTATAGCTGTGAGACCTGCATGACACCACAGGCAACCATGGAGAGTAATGAGATGCTGTCAGTCCATTATGACATCATGTTTGGAACTGTATTACAAATGTATTGCGCAAGGTGAGCGCACACTATGTTCTGCCTACAGGAGTCTGAACTTGCCTTTGACCAAGCAGGTTATCTATTTACTTCTCCTGTCTGTTAGTCATAACCTGACGTGCTCACCATTCAGAATCACATGATAGAATAATTTATTCAGACCTTAAAATGTGCTTAAAGTTTTCTGAAAATCATCAAATAACCAAGCCCAGGGAAGGGAATTTCATCGAATCATAACTGGACACACTAATGGACAAATAGTTATGACTGCTTAATCTGTAAAATTCGCACCAAACCAAATATTTCAAATCTTCAGAAGAACAGTATTTTTGCTCTTTAAAAATACAATATTTTATTAGTTGCCAGGAATGTAAGTAAATAAATAATACATAAATAATACGGTAAGTAAGTAAATCATCCTATGATTTTTCAGTTGAAGAAGTCACTGTGACAGATATGCAGAAAGCCCATGTTCTGAGAGTTTACTTACTGAAGACTTCACATGCTGTTAATAAGGGAAATCCAATACAATCCATGGATCCAATACTTACTAAGGCTTTGTCACTCAATGGCTAGTATAGCCCATGCATATATGAATAAGAATACAATTCTGTAGTCCACATCTCCAAATGAATCATCTCCAACAAATTTCCAATATAACACACAAATACATGCTTGTTCAAGTCTTACCCAAGTAGTTCTGTGCTGCTTTGAATCTTTTTGCCTGCCTTAAAACCAGCACAACCCTGTACTACAAGAGAGCACACAGGGATATTTGGCTTGTATATCACAATTTCTCTGTCACGGGTGTAATGTAGTTTTGAACTCTGAACCAATTCACAATTTCAAGGACCTTTCTGGAGTACGGCCAGAGAATTGCATCAATAAACATTCCTCATCCTTGTCAAAATCATATGTGAGGTACCTTAGAAGCATGTTTATAGTATCCATATACTGTCAACTACAGACTCACTTTAACCTCTGCCTTTCACCTCAATTTTCAATTTGAAGATGGTCAAGGGTTGAACATTTTTTATGTGTAGAAAAATTACTTGCAGGAAACCCAGCAAGTATGAATAGCATACACAGAAATGACTTGAAAACCATAATCAAGATAAGAAGATAAGAAGATATTTTGAAACCAAAATTAAAAACATTGACCTAGGCTATTTTTTATAAGTTTTTTTTTTATTTTTCCACTTTAAATGAATTTCATGCATCCTTGAATAAAACGTGGATTTCAGAAGCGTCAAACATCTATGATGAAATGGTTTTCCCCCCCAAAGTGATTTTTCATGTGTACAGAAAATAAGCATCAGACATTTTTTTGTTTTGGCAAAATCCACTGTACATGGGTTGGAAATGGAGAAATTCTCTTTTGCAGCCCTCCTAAGCATGATCACAGTCAAATGGCCAGATGTTTGTGCCATTTCAATCGTGCTTCATTTCTTCACAATCTGGATCACGTCCTCATGCTCCATTATATGGGTAAGGCCAACCCTCTGAGGACTGTACTTAGTACTTGTTCCCTATAGAATGAAAAAAAAGAAAGAACGTGGCTATTTGGAAGACTTGCACTGAAATAACAGCCACAAAATCTGCTCAGACACTATAGACAATATAGATCTTCACTTACCCAGACCAGAGCATACTTAAACTGGCTTGCTAATGATCGGTGGATTGCATGACACTAGGAAGACAGAAGAAAATGGAAATAAAATTAAATTTTGACAACTTAGATAGTACATTTAACACAAGCAAACTTCCATTTTCAACCATATTTGAAGTTACAGAAGATATGTTAAAGAGCCATTCATATCACTTTAATGTTATACAAAGTATTGGAATATTCACCCTCTGATTGTGTTGAAATGTTCTGGACTAAAACTGGAAATGCAGGACCTTTTCATATAACACGAGCAAATTTCAGATAAAATGATCATTCATTCTCCTGTTAACGGAGTTGATATATCCTAATCTATCTCTTTAAAAGCTGGTTGAAAATGGCCAAATGGCTTCACCTGCAAATAAAAAAAGATAGACAGAAAACTCCAGAATACTTAAGATGTCTGTGGAAAGAACATACCACATGTTCTACGCTTGCACTTCTCCGCATGATAATCGCGTCATTGAAATCTGGTCGCTCTGAAAGCAACAAAAACAAAACCAAGCTGATCACGCAAGACCACAGCTGAACAATACACAGCATCTACAAATGAACAGTCTGACCTAAGAACATAGAATTAAAACCTGTCAGTCATTAATGAGTATCCACATCATTCAATGCAAATGGCTTAGTGAAATCTACAGCCAACAAACTGAAACGAAACAGTGCCGCAAAGTCCCCACAGGAAGATAATACCTCCTCTTTTCTTGGTGTAAATGCAGATCAGAGCCAGGTACTCCCATAACGTCTCCAGAAGATAGTCCAGGTTCAGTTTCATCCCACAGCTGAAAGAGAAAGGGTTTAGTCCACATTGCTTGCTTTCACACGGCTGTGCATTAAAAGGCCCACAGACACGCATCACTCGCCTGATGACCACACTGTGGGGTCTCCGAGCCAATCGGTCAACCTCCTCCATGGAAATTTGATCTACTTTGTTGTACACCTGTAAAAAAAAAAAATAAAAAAAAACACACACACACACACACACACACACACACACACACACACACACACACACAGATTTATAAACTAGGAAATGTTTTGACAGAGTTTACCTCTATACCTAAATAAATGTTTTGATTGTTATTACAACAATATACACAATGAATATTGCTCAGTGCAAATGTTTAATGAAGCCCTCCAAGACATGCATTAGGAGCACTTCTGGGCAAACATATGATCCAATACTTACATATAAGCAAGGCATGTAGACTCTGTTCCCCACAATGACATCAATGAACTCGTCTGGTGTGCTGTCTTCCCTGAACAAAACCTCTGCGTTGAAGATTTCTTGAGAAAATTGTTTAAGGTAGATTAACACATACAGACAGATAAGCTTAACTGATAAACAACATAAAAATGTTGTGCAAGAACAAAAAATATTTCACAATTTTTTACATTGAAGGTTGAAGGTCAATACATCACACATTCTTATTAGGTTGAAGACATTTGAGAAAATAAATGTACTGTGTGACTGAAGTCACCATCCTTCACCATTCTTACCATAAAACTGCTCACAGCATACAGAAAAATACATCAAGGATACTGTATTCATGCAGAATGAGTTGCACTAGTTTCTCAGAGCAATGGGTGAGAGGGACAGTTGAATTGTAGGAAAGTCCTCCACCTTTTTTGGGCTAAAAGGAAAAACAACAGATCATAAACTGAAGAATAAAGTGAAGAAGAAACTGTAGTTCAGCTGCAAATGACACAATGAAATGACTTATAATTCAATACTCAAACCATACACCTACAACAGTGTTCCCAACCCTCTCCTGGAGGACCCCTTGTCCTGTATGTTTTAGATCTCTCCCTGCTCCAACACAGCTGATTCAAATGATCAGTTTGTTATTAAGCAGCTTCAGGAGTTCATAACGAGTTGATCATTTGAATTAGCTGTGTTGGAGCAGGGAGATCTAAAACATGCAGGACAGGGGTCCTCCAGGAGAGGGATGGGAAACACTGACCTACAACATGCTCGAACAGCGGTTAACATTTTTCAGGTTTCATGGGCAGAATAAAACTCTACCTTGAAATAAATGTTTGGTTTCGACCGATTAAGCCTGATTCCAACAGATTCCAGCTCTTTTTCCAGAAGTGCCCTTTATAAAAATAAATTAAATTGGGGAAAAAATACAGTTATCAATCTGTCAAAGCAACGCAGGAATGACAACCCATGCTAAGCTCCATTGTCTACATTCATGCTTTGTCATACTGAGGCCATTTTCAGATGGACTGGAGATAATGTTGTCTACGCCCGAATGAAATCAATTGGAGGAAACCTCATACAATAAACATATGGGAGGTATTCATTACATTACATTATTGGCATTTAGCAGACACTCTTATGGAGCAGTGCTGTACTGTATAAAGCCAAGGGGTTGCAGAATGATCAGTTAAACCCAACAATGCATGATCTGATAAACAATTTGAAAGAAACTAAGCTGTCTGATTTAGTATGGGATAATGGCAGTGTTCCAATGCCCCAGTGAATAGGAGGAGGGCCTCCTTAGATCCAAGGGAACAGGTTAAAGCACCAGAAAAACTACGACTAGATATAACAATTAAGATGCATTACTGAGAGTGCAAGAAAGACTGACATTAAATGGAATTACTTAAGGAGCACAACAACTATGAGAGAAACTATAATCAACCATTGGCACTAAAAATGAATGTTCCTCACAGTTGATATATCACCTGCCACAAAGGATTTACATTCCCCATCTCACAAGTACAATTCAGATTTTCACAAAGACATAAGGAATATACAGACAGGCAATGAGTAGATCCATTTCAAATGACAGGTTCTTGGTGAACAACAATTTTAAGGTGGTAGTGAAATTTTAACTGAAAAGCAATGGGCACTTCAGCAATGTTTTTTTTTTCTTCCAAGTAAAATTTCACACACTTTTTTTTTTGAACCGCATTGATATCCACATCACAAGACAGAATTTTAAAACCAACCTCTGAACGTCCCCCTTCGTCGCGTCCAGCATCATGATGACAACGTCTGCTGTTCTGGCCACGGCAATCACCTGTCGCCCTCTGCCCTTTCCTGTGGAAACAAGCACCACAAGCCTTACACATCTATTCATGAAACACACCGTGAAACCGTGCATCGGCTACTGTGCCACTGACTGAATCCATCATTTGTGGGGGGGAAAAAGTAGTTACACAGCTGGCTAGCTGAAGAATGAATTTTAAAATCTGTTCACACAAAAACTACTTTGTCATGGGATTGATTAGTATCCTTAAACAAGGTCTTATTCCCATACCTTGGGCAGCACCTTCAATGATTCCAGGTAAATCCAAAAGTTGAATATTGGCACCTTTATACTGGAGAAAAAAATATATAACACTTAGTACTTATATACAATATGTAGTTGTGTATATACAACATGTCTTGCTGAAACATATTTCTAAACAAAACTTAGCATACCTGAAAATGTAAACAAAATATGGATACATAATAATCAAAACCATACCTCGATAACTCCAGGGATGCATGTCAACGTTGTGAACTCATAGGACGCTGCCTCGCTCTCAGTCGATGTCATCAAACTGAGAAACGTGGACTAAGAGAAGGACAGAATACTAAATTTAAGAATACATCAACAGTTCAATGCATCCTAACAACGCAGATATCAACAAGATATCAGACATACGGTAATGGATAAAATGCACTTAAAACTTCAAATGAGCATGTAACTCATATTAGCATCCCCACATGCTCAAGTCTGAAACAGCTACACTTACCTTACCAACAGATGGAAAACCAATAAGTGCGACTCTGGCATCCCCAGATTTCATAACATCGAAACCCTCTCCTTTGGACCCCGCTGATTTTGAGGGTTCCAACAGCTGGGCTCTGTACTTGGCTAGTTTGGCCTTCAGTAAACCAAGATGGTACTCAGTTGCTGCATGTAAAAGAGTTTTATGAATCACGTTTAGCGGGCGTCATATTTAACAAACTGCGATACTCTTTCAAAGTTTTTTTTTCCCCAAAGTGATTTATTTATCCTGTTAGCACAGCTAGCCAACTGACCAAACTTCAGAGAGCCATGACTTAGTTAAGAGAGCTAGGGAGAAATACAGTACAGTGGCCCCATTTCCATGATCTGTCTGTTTGATACAATAGCAGACAGCTCCGCATTCGAACTTTGGACTCGTCAGAATCAAGTTTAACTAATTAACACGTTTATTGTATTGATGTGGCACCTACGGAAAAACATACAACAGCCTGCAAACAAGTTAGATTAGCTAGCAGGCTAGCTAACATAAGACTTGGCACATCGAAACTAACTCGGTTTACCTTTGTTTTTCTGAGTACGCGAGATTTCTCTCTCGATTTCCGCTATCTTTTCGAGAATCCCCATTTTTCGCAAGTCTGGGACCTGTTAAACTGCAAAACTGAAGAAAGAAACATGCATCAGACGGAGGAAATGAAACGTGTCCAGCTACCTAAAGCCGCTGCATCTCAGCTAGCTAACGTTAGCACACAGCTATCTATATTTCAGTTAGTCAGATCTGATTTTTTAAACTCAACTATAAGTGCCTGTGTAGTTATGTATTTCGTTTACATTAGGTGAAGGTATGCCGTTGCAAAAGAAAGCAAATAGCTAATTACTCTCGGATTCAACTCAGCAGCATGGACAACATGACATCATCCTCCGGAACTAGTAAGTACTGTACTTCAGCGTTACCGAGTAGAAACTGGACACCAAATATGCGAACGACTTCGTTCCTGCTTAGATAAATTGATAGATATATTGTTATTGTTGAATTTGGAGAGGAATTCCAGGAAAATAAACCATTGACATGAGGAAATAACATTTAGGGGAATAAAATACTCAGTGTATTATTCAAAAAGTAATAATTATGGCCATGTCCTTTAGAGACACAGCACGCTAACTTGACCGCAAGCCACAGTCTGGCAATCCCACAATGCAAGGATAAACATGGCTGCGCCCGGTGACTCTAGAGCATCAAGCTCCTCTCCTCAAGCAACCGGCTTTGAGGGATTCCCTTTCAACATAACAAACAAGACACCAAGCGATGCTTCTGCCAAAGAGCAAGAAATGCCCGGAGAACAGAAAAAGAAACCATGCAGGGCGTGTACGGATTTTAAATCGTGGATGAAGATGCAGAAGAAACAGGCTGTTGTAACACAGGTGATCATGATAGCTGGCAAACTGTAACTGCCTGTTATGTTTGTAACAAACTACCTGTGTCAAGCTTGCGATACATTGATTTGACGGGAGTTAAATATAAACACATTCGCTGTAAATCTTCGTTGCTACGTTAGCAATACCCAATTGAATTTAATAGACTGTGTTTGTTGGATTAGATATTTCTTCCTTGTTATGCAATGTTGACATAGGTTAATGTTAGCTGTACATGCGTGCTGCCAAACGCTAAGGTTGCTTTATTCAGATTCTGAATGAAGAATGTGCACTTGCTTTCTGACTGTTGCTTTCTGATCTCTGTGACGGTGTTCTGACCAGCAGAGCCGAGTGGAGGAGGAGACGGAAAGACGACCGGAGTGCCCTCTGGACAGGGAGGAGCTGGGCAGAAATACGTGGTCCTTTCTTCATACGATGGCAGCCTATTACCCCGATACACCTACCGACAGCCAACAGCGTGAAATGAAGCAGTTCATAAACCTGTTCTCTAAATTCTTCCCCTGTGAAGAGTGCGCAGAAGACCTGAGAGCAAGGTTAACATTGTTATGTTCGGAGTTGCAGTTGGCAGTTTATCCAGTACCACGTAATTTCATGTCTTCAGCCCTAAACCTAAACTTATCGCAAGTCCTGTCTATATTCCTAACCCACAGCAAAACATTTAATAACCCAAAAGTGTAGCTTGAGGTAATTAGTTTAATGTCAGGTAATGTATGTCACCTGTCATTATAGTCATAAATTGTGTGTTAGTTGACTTGCTTACCTGTTATGTGAGTTTACAACTTGAAATATAAGGTGAAAAAACTTACTTTCAGTTGCCTATATGCTCCTGCAACAGTAGGTGTTGGTGCTGATGGTGATGGTGATTTTGATGATGATGATAATTTGCCAAAAGTGCTTCCTAAAGTGCACAGAATTCCGAATCTATTTTCTCTCTGTCAGACTGAAGACGAACCAGCCAGACACGGGTAGCCGGCACAATCTTTCTCAGTGGATGTGTCAGCTCCATAACGGCGTCAACATTCGACTAGGCAAACCAGAGTTTGACTGTTCCAAAGTGGACGAGCGATGGAGAGATGGCTGGAAAGATGGATCGTGTGATTGACAACTGCTGAAAACAATTCACAAGCCCTGACAACAGAACAGGGCAGTACATGTTGTTTGCTGAAGTGGATCCTTGCCTTGTCTCTCTTTCTTTTCAACTACTTTCTGTTGCTTGGAATAATCTCTGCAACTAGCTAGACACCTAACTTACAGGATCACTGTTTGCCACTGACATTACATTTACATACTGGGCATACTTGGTCTCAGAAATGTCCCAGAAATCAGAAAGTGATCATATTTTTAATATGAAAATCGCAGAAGAATTTCTAATATAAATGACAATAATCATTCATTGTTTGTAATTTAATGAGCCATGTATAATGACTATGTGATGACTTTTTGTTTGTTTTGCAATATATCCAAGACTATGTACAAAATATGTGTTGAAAATATGTCAAAGAATATTAAAAACATTATTTTCTTGCTGCTTGTACTTTCATAACCATCAGCTACCCTTGAACAAAGGCATCTAATTACAAAATATTTTTTACTGACAGAAGGCAACAAAGCAGTGATCTTTTTTGTAGTTATTGGCCTTATTTACCTTGTGTTGCCTTTATTGTTTGAAAGTGTGGCCTATAATTACTGTTTGTGAATGGTATAAAATGCCTATTTTATAAATTGCTACATATATGCATTTTAATTAGTAATTTCTGTGGGATTACCTCTTGTCTATTTTTTGCCCATTATTATTTTGATTGCTAGAACAGGTTTGTACTGTAGTAACACCATTTGTCCCTCTTGTTCATTAATTTGATTAGTGCAAAGTTTATTAGTTCAAATGGAATTTACAATATAGTTTTGTAGTGTGGAATTATATTTTTAGTGTTACTTAGGCCTTCTGTTGAGGTTGTGATAGGTGTAAAGCATAAACATAATTTTCCACTGGCAGTATTTCAAGACAAGTACAACATGTATATTGTGTCCCAGTGATTCTTTTTGGTTACTGATAATTTTTAATAGAAAATGTACATTTTTTTGTTTACCCAGTTGCTTTACACGTGAACATTTGTGTAGATTATATCCAAGCATTTTAATCGAATCAATTAATGAGAAATAAATAAATAAGCAAGCAAGCAAATGAATACAATGACATTTGACCACAAAAGGACAAATAACTGTAAGCTGTCATGAGCAATCCCTTACGCGTCTAAAGCTGTTGTCACTTCACTTTCCAGAGCAGCGTGACCTGAATAAACTGCCAAGTCGCTTCTATGAATATCTGGTATGTACCGTCTGCTCGTTCACAGGCGTCAGCTTAAAGCCAACGCCGTGCTGATCCACTGATCTTTATATCATTAGGATGGGCTTATAGTAGACACAATGCGCGTCCACTTACGCGAATCCACGCAATGCTTGCTCTACCGTAATTTCTTGATGCCCGTGAACAGCACGATTATGCTTGTCATTATTTTATGAAGGGAGTTCAGGGGTTTCGGCGCCACGCTTCGAGACTGGAGCGAACAACAGGATGCCATTCCCGAAGCATCAAGGAGGACGTCGCCAGCCAATGCCCTCCGCTTTGAGTTTAGAGACTACCTTTGCGGCGCGATGACCGTTTTACAGCTGTGACACTGAAGGCGCACCAGCTCTCAAACCCCGCGCACGGACTCGTCTGGATTGCGCACGCTGCTGGCAGGCTGTGGGTGTGTGCGAGGCACATCCTCGACTAGATTTATCTTTAGAGGCTACAGAAGCGGAGCCCGGAGCCTTTGTAGCGGCAGGCTATAGTACAGAGTGCAAGATGAAGATGGAAGGTGTCGGGTCCTACGGAGCTGGCAGAGCTGGCGGTGAATTCGATCCAGTCGCCTTCGTTAAACAGCCCCAGACCATCCTAAGAATACTTTCATGGGTAAGATGATGATTTATATTGTATACCGTATAGTTAACATTTATCTGCATTTCCTTTTTGTGGAAAGACGGCATAGCCAAGGGAAACACCGTAAAGACAGCCGCAAAGGCGAGTCGCCTATTTATGATAGGGGGATTGCACAGCACAATTTTAACGTAATGTCTTCCGAATTTGGTAATGTACGATTATTCCAACGACACACCATTTTCATTTGCCCGTATTAATATACGGCTATCAATTAAAACATGGAACTAGGAAAAATAACGGTTCGTACAAATTATTAAATCATAATACTATTTTGTACAGGGCTGTCTTCGGTATTTTCCTTGCAGTTATAGCAGAAATCGGGCAGCATTTGACATTATTATTGCTATTATTGTTTTGTTATTAGTCCTACACTGAAAACGAATACAGGTCACGAAACCAGGTTCTATTTCGTATAATTTAGGCATTTGTTTACCGTAGGCCTTTGTTACTTCATCATCTCTCAACCTCCTTTCTATATGGACTGGAAAAGATGTGTCGTGTCATTCTCTTAAATACATAGAATCGATTTTGTTTCGCAAAACGTCAGCCGTATCCAAAACTTATTACTGAAGTCATGATAAAAATTATATTTAAAAAATCCTGTACGCCTTGTCCAAATGTATTGATAAGCTATAATAAATAAATAAATAAATAAGAAAATAAATCCTGAAAAATAAAATTCAATTGGGAATGAAAGCAAATTGAGAAATGTCACGTGCTAAAAATGACGTTCACATTCTGACCTCAGTAGTTATGATATTAGATTTCCTTTATGCCCAGAAGGAACAGCAGCTATTGCACTATTTAAGGTAGAATGTTTGTGTGTGTTGAATTCAAATGTCTGATATTCACTGGATTGTTATTTAAGATACAACTGTGTCCAATCTGGAAGTAGCCTCAAATGTTGATCAAGGGCTTTTTTGTAAAATCAAATTGCTGGAGCGTTAATAAGGTCTTCCTGATATATTTGTTCACTGTATTCATATATTTATTCATGTAGCTACTCCTGGGAGATGTCAAAACTCTGCATTTCAAAAAAAAAATTCTTGACCATAGCTAAAATGTGTAACACTGGCACCATAAATTACATTCCTTATTGGATTCCTAAGTACTTATTAGATGGAGTGTGTCACCTGCTAAATGAGGAAGTGTGTGTGTGTGTGTGTGTGTGTGGTGTGTGTGTGTGTTTCCTGTATGATTCGGATGATGTGGATTCTAAATGATTTTATGATGTGGATTCTAAATGATTTTAAGCAGTCTGTGTGTGAGAGAACCAGTACATGGCTACAACAAAGGCAAGGAAATAGACTTTAATCAGATGTCCATCACCAAGGCCAGTGCTACAGAATGCCATATTGCTCCTTTGACTCACACTTCCCAGAAGCCCAATATGAATGCAAAGCAAGATTTTTAAAATAATCTTTAACTGTGTTTGTCAATCAGGCTGTTTATAGTGTCTAGATGTGTTAGACACATTTTGCCACCATGGCTCTTAAGCCACACCCATTGTGTCTGCCAGATATGTTTTGGCAGAATTCACGCATTCATAATTCATTCACACTTGATGTCTTAGCTCTCTGTCCCTGGCTTATCCAAGTCCCCCTGCCCAGTGTGGTGGTAAAGCAATATTCATTTTATACTAGTTCTTACAAATTATCTGGTTAGGCTCAAATTGTGCACACTTAGTCATGAAGTACTTTTCATTTCCCTAGGTTATAACCATTACCAAAAATGGCCAAAAATGTTTTCGTTCCATATATACCAACAACCTCTCCCACTAAGCATCCTATCCAGAAGGTAATTTCCTGTCCAAGGATCTTGCTTTTATCTGCATTTACTATTTCAAATAATGTTTGTCACATTTCTCAAATATTGTCCCTAGATAAACATATCTGACAGTCAGCAGCCATTTGGATTGAAAGCCTTGTTTGGCATTCAGTGCTGCTTTTTAGGCTTTCAATGCTGTTTAGGCTCAGACAGTGAGGGCACTTGTTCCAAACGCAGGCCGAGCCTTATGATCAGGGTTCCAAACCAACCATACAGACTGACAAAAAAGTCTTCATATGGCCAGGTTGGGTCAGCCAGGGTTTTCTCGTTGCACCTTTTTCAGGCTCCTATGAGAAGCTCAGTTAGAGTTGGGAAGATGCCTCTGTCCTCCATTTAACGTCTGCTGCCTTAGACTTACTACAGTCTAGTCTGACCTCAGTTATACATATCTAGGAAAACCCAACAGAGGTTACTGTTTCATATTATGCCAGCATGTAGTATAATGGTATATTTTTGTCAGATTATGAAAAGTCAGCATGCAGTCTTGTAAATCTCATTAGATGTAAAACTACTGTTGTACAAATGGATTTCTCTTTGGCTTTGTAGTTCTGCTAAAACTGAACCACAAATTCCTATCTTGCATATGAGGGCAAGTCATTCAGAAGGTTCCACTTTCTGGAAGTGAGTGATTAGTCTGTGCTGTGTGGTTGTCTTAAATGCTTTATCACAGAGATTAAATTGTTCAGAGGCAGGCCCTGTGATGCATTCCATCTTTACCGGTCACATCATCTTTAGAGTCTTACTTTCTTTCTGTCCCTGTTTAATCAATACAAGGCGGTGGCTTGGCTTGATCTTCGGAGGTTTTTCACTGTTCTTTGACATATTGTTTATTTGTATATTATGTTCAAGAGGCTTAAGAGAAATAATAGGAATAAATAACTTATCATTTTGTATTTCATCCCTGTTAAAGCAGCACACATGAAGGCCACAGAGTATCAGAAATGTGTGCCTGCATTTGTTTTGTCTTAAGTGAGGAATCCTGTATATCATCCAGTTTTTGAAATAAACCACCTTTTCTGGTCTCATTAATTTCTTTTCTCCATTGATCTGCAGAAAACAGCCCCTTCCCCCCTCATGAAAACACTACTGGCAGTACTGTGGACAAGCCCCAGGGCACACATTTATCAGTCTAGCACTACAAAACTCTGAGGGCCTGTTACTGCTCAGAATGTAGAAGCATAGTCTATTCTGATAGCAGTGAACACAGGTTCCCATGATGCATTCCAGTATGACCCACCCATGTGGAATAATAAAGATTGCATATTGCACTGTTTAACCAAGGCAATTTATAGCACATTTATTGTGCCTTTATTTTTAATTCTCACTGAATATGTAACTGTATAATTAGTTTTGAAGTCTTGCATATGCTGAAGATGTCTGTAACCCAGTTTGTACAGCTGGAATTTTAATAAGGTACCTTGCTCAAGTGCATGACAGAAATGCTCCTTACATTGTATTGCCCACACTCATTGCTGTGTGGTTCTGCTTTGTGTTTCTAGTCATGACTCGTAGAGCTGTGGGAAAATCTATCCACAAGCTCCTCATCATGAGAGTTGAGAGTACAGCGTGTCCTGGGACTGGCAGTCAGGTGTGGCATCAGGAATTGCTGATGGGTACCTATTTCATCTGTTTTACGTCACCTGGATTGTTATGCACTTGCATACTTCATGGCATTTATAGATCTACCTCACGACTCAGATTCCTTTACATTGTTGTATCGCTTTCCCTAGGAAAGGACTAGAGGATAGCTGGAAGTTTAACTCTGTGGTTGTCAGGTAATTGAGGTGTTTGTTAGGTTTTCTCCACTTCCTGCTCCCTTGTAAAATTGGAAGTCTGGTCTTTTTATCAGCTGTCTCATGTTAATGTTTCAGCAGGGCAATGTGTTAGAAGAGCGCCATTGATCTAATTGTAACCCCCTGTGGAGGATATAATTTCAATAGCTGCTGTTTCCATGGCTACTGTGAAGCTGGCCTCCTTTGTGTAGTTCTAGTGCAAAAAATAGCACAGGCTAAAATATATGAAAACCTGTCAGATTTCTCTCTCTCCCTCTCTCTCTCTCTCTCACACTCCCCTCTCTCTGGCATTTGAGGTCAGTAAAGATTATTTAAGATTAGATTATTGTTTTTTGATAACCTACTTAATTTTTCTTAACATAAATGAAGAACACGTAAGTTATATTTTCAGTTGACTTGAGTGCATGACCTGTTTCTTTTCTACCTTCATTGCCGGTAATAGCATTGCTGACTTATGACCTGCTACTTAAACATAAACAAGGATGGGCCAAAGGGACATTAAGGAAACAGACACGGTGCTGTGGGAGGAGGCTGGCAGTGTCAGCTGTCTCTCACAGTCTGGCCACACAGTCTAGTTTGCATGTGGCTGTGATATCTAGCTCAGAGCAACTACATTTAGAGTGTGCCCATGATGGTGTTAATAATCCACAATAAGGCACTAGGTATGTTACATTACTTATACTGAAATCTAATAAATGCCTACATGATTTCCCTCATTAAGGTGCACTTTAAGTTGATCATGCTTAGGAGATGAGAGGCAGGGAGAACACACCAGTATAAGACCAATCAGCCACACCTCAGGGCATTTCTAATAACTTGAAATGGAGGTAAAAATAAAAATTATCATATGTGTGAAGTGATGAAGTAGGGTTAGGGAGCAGGCTTTGGGATAAGAAGGCTTCATGTTAGGATTACAAATGGGACATTATCATCATTACCCTTGAACTTACTTAACCCAAAGTGCCTCAGTAAATAGCCAGCTGTGCAAATAGTTATGACAGATAGATATAGATAGATATAGATAATAGATTCTGTATAAAAAGTATGCTATCATGGATAAGGCCATCTGATAAGCAAGTATATAATAACTATGGATTGCAGTCCCTAATTAGTTAAGGGTTTTCTTGCAGTACCACTTTTAAGCTTATCATGAAGCCACTCACAGCATTGTTTCAATATTCTGCGAGAGAGTCATTGCTGGGATTTGATACCACACTCAGCAGATGTATCCCAAGAAACAAAAGCAATTAAAAGACCCTGGGAGCTGGGAGGAGATGCAGATTCTGTGACTTAAAGGGTAGAGAATCATGCTTGCTCAGGGAGGCTCTGAGTCAGCTAGCCTGGTTGCAGTGCACTGTGCTCCTGTTGAGGCCAGGGTAACTTCCCAAGTCTGTGCTCTTAAGGATTCTGAAACCCCCTGCCGACCCCCTGGGTAAATTCCATGTGTCTGTTCCTAGAGCTGTTTGTGCCATGGTGTGAATGAAAACATTTTAAAGTCTCCATGTTAATCGCTCCTTTTGGGGGTCTCTGGGCAGCATCTCTTCTAAGGAGAGGCCAGGGCCTCTCTCAGCTTTCCGGTCGGCTGGGAGATGATCCTATTCTGCCACTAAGCATTTATCATCTGTGCACATTCCTATGGGGACCACAGGTATGACGGAGAAGCCGTGAGAGTATTACGCATAGAACACAGGTGGTGAAAAGGCAAATGGTTAGAAACAGCTATGCGGTCTTGCTGATTGGAAGACAACATTCCCAACGAATGCTGACATATGCTATAATGGCACCTTCTGGGAATCAGCCTGCAATACAGGACTCATATCAAAGAGAGCAGATCACAAATGATTACAGAGTAACTGGAAGTTTAGCTAAAGACCCTTGTTGTGTCTTTTACGCATGCAGGTATTCTCCATGGTTGTGTTTGGTTCCATAGTGAATGAAGGCTACGTCAACAGCGGAAGCGAAAGGCTGCACTGCATTTTTAACAAGAACAACGATGCCTGCAACTACGGGATCACCATCGGGGTCATTGCCTTTCTCGCCAGCATGTTCTTCTTCGTCCTGGACATTTACTTCCCACAGATCACCAGTGTGAAAGACAGGAAGAAAGCTGTGCTGGTTGAAATGGGATTTTCTGGTAAACAGGATTGGCCATCTCAACTATGGAAAAGTGCAGGGACAGATTTGAACACACCCCTCTTGTTTCTAAAACCTCTAAGACAGTCTATGTACTATACCTGTTTCTTTACCTTACAGAGAGTCTCCTGAGATATATCTATGTATGTATATCTCAGGTGAAAAGTGCTTTAATGAAAACCATAATTAACATTATATTATATATTGTGGGAATCCAGATCTAAGAGAAATTCTGAATTAATATTTGGGAAGTATATTTGGGAGTATCCCTTGACTGTCAGTAACAAAAATATAAGGTATCAGTACATTGTTGGTTACATTACCCCTTGAAATTTCTTTTAGAACTTTAATAGAGTCAACTCTAACAGGCAGGAGAACGATTTACATCTGAGTCATTTCATCTTTACATTTAAAGCTGTGTAAACATGCATAAATAGAGACCGGAAATCAGTTACAACTGAAAGCTGGTGAGTCAGTGTCAGTGATGTACAGGTAGAGTGCACTGGGTGTTTCCGTCATGTCCTGCGCCTGCATTGAGGAGGTGTTCTGGCTGTTACAGGTTTCTGGACATTCCTGTGGTTTGTTGCATTCTGCTTTCTGGCCAATCAGTGGCAGCAGACCTCCCCCAATGAGCTGCCTTTGACCCAGGGAGCGGACGCCGCTCGGGCTGCCATTGCCTTCTCATTCTTCTCTATCATCACCTGGGTGAGTTCTGTAGCCACAGAGCGATACACACACGCACACACGCACACACGCACGCACACATACACAAACACACATGCGCGCGCACACACGGAATCACAAACAATTAAAATAGTGCATTTGGTGTTTTCAGCTGCAGGATGGTAGCTCAATAAACCGATTCCTGACAGTTCAGCCCAGGGCTATAAATGGTGTTAGTATAGGGCTTGTTCTCCTTTCCATGGATTCTTCAGCCAATCAAGACCCAGCGCAAGCATCACTGCATTCCTGTCAGCCCCCGAGTTCCAGGAGCATGAAGCGTTATGAGGTCTGAGGAGACTGCTTGTGTGGCATGATAGATGGCAGAGCCAATTAGCAAAGTGCAGACAGAACTGTCACCGGGCTAAGACTGCATTTTTACATCTTGACAGGACTGACATCCACATGCCCCTTAGGAAGAAGTATCTAAAAAAAATCCATTGAAATATAAAGTGACATATGTATAATGGAATAGACAATCACACAACGCCACCCATACCAGCCGATACGGAGATGACAAACATCATTGTGTCAGCGTTGGGTGGGCATTCCCTGTCCAGCTTGACCACTGCATGTTAAAAGAAGCTGCTTATTCTGTCTTTCAGGGGTATCTCTGTCTCATAACTGCAGACAGGTTTAAAAGCATAGCCTTTGTGGAAGACATGGAGAAACTGCTCCCTAAACAGCCACCCACTCTATCTCCACTGTAGGCCAGCCAGCCAGCTCTAACTCTGATAAACCAACTTCAGCCATTGATCTGCCAGGGCTGGATGTTCCCTTATAAAACTAACGATGTTGTCACAGTAAATGCCAGATTGGAGCTGATGTATATTCACTACATCGGTCTCATTATCTCAGAATGATACAGAGTTTTGGGATTGGCCTTCTATTTCGGGAGCTCAATCCAGCCTCGCAGTCAACCCAAGGTGACCAATTAATCTAGTAGGCTGCCAAGGAATTTGCTAGTATTTTGGGATCATACTGTGTCTGCTATGGGTCATCTGGGTCATACCTGGGTATTTCTATTGTACAAACAGTTTATACGGTGTGTATTACGGTTGAGAGGCGGGTTTCATAGCTGCTCTGCTTGTATGTCTGGACTGTATATTGCTTTGTCTTGAGGCTAGGCATTTTTACCTAAACTGTGTTCTCCCTGTCCTGTAGGGTGAAAGTTATAGACATGCACAATGCTCAGTGTGAGATGTGCAGTCTCACATTTTAAAAATAATGAAAGGAGAGCTATTAGCTGGGTGTCCTGGAGACAGCTGTAGCCACTTTCCTCCTGGAACAACCTGTTCATGTGACGTAACTTATTATGTTAATACTTGTGCTAGCTGTGGTAGGTCTGTTTCAAAGACAAACTCACTGGTGCTTCAATCCTTCTGGTAAATTAATGTAAAAAAGCCTGCCCTCTTGCAATAGAAGGCAAATCACAGCAATTTTTAGCAATCATATTTCTTTATTCTTTAGCCATAGTAGCATATGCTGGACATTTTGTATTTCTGAGACTCTATAGTGTTCTGCATGAAAGGTTCTGCTGTATCTAGCTGTACAGTAATCAGACCAAGTGTGGGAGCGGGGAACAGTCATATCTGGATGAATTTACTACACTGGGCACTGTTGAATTTAAGCACATATTTTATATCATATAGCACCTTTCTAGGGTCTCAAAACTTTATTAGGGGGAGTGACTCACCAGAGCCACCACCAATGTAGAGCACTCACCTGCAAACATGCGGTACTTACCTTGATACATCAACAGTACTTTGTATGAAGCGCTGTAACTGTGGATCTGCATGCTTTGCTATTAACAAAAACAAAATAATAAAAATAACAGTACAAACAGCAAAAGATTGATACTTCCATAGATGTTGAGAAACTATGAAAAATTATATTGATTAATATTAATCAAGGGATTCATTTTTGATGAAGCCATACTGACAATCTGATTTATGGTCTTAGCGCAGTGCGTATCTTGGTTCTCATGCACACAGACAGTTGTTAAAGGTGAAAATTGAAGAACTTACATGAAAAATCATTGCACGAAAAATCTTCTCTTCCTAGAGGGAAACCATAGAAATTCCTTTGGCTTCAGTTTTTAAACAGCAGCAATGTAATGCCACTTACACACAGGTCATTGAGGTGTATGAAATGCCGCATTCACAATAAGTGCTGTGTGCACCTTTTTCAATTTTTACACACATGTGCGTGTTCTATCATTGCTGAAATGAATTAAAAAAGTGAGAAATGAAAAAAAACACAAATCAAACACATCACTTAGGAAGTGAGTTAGGAAGTGTGGGCAAAGACGAGTACTTATCGCAGCCGACAGACATACAGACGTGTGTCACTCAGCATCTATGTGACTAACGGGGCTACATGGCCCAGGCCACATCACTAACCTCCATTAATGCTGTCTAAAGGCTGGCCTCACTGTGAGGGCTGTGCAGAAGTTCCTGCTGGGGACAGACATGACCCTCTTCACCACGGACCACCTGGACGGCAAACCCAACATGCAGCCCTTCCCCCCCAGCACCAGCCTCGACACCACCGACACCTACCAGAGCCCGCCGTTCACCGAGAACCTCCAGACCAGCCCCAAGGGCTACCCAGAGCCAACTTACTAGGGGTGGTGGCGGGGGGAGTTGGGGGGGTGGGGGTTAGGAAAGAGTGTCGTAAATTGCATGTGGCGGAGTGCCTTTTCATTGTTGACCAATGAAGTCAATGTCTTTATGTAGCTGCCAACCAAGATGAGCCTGGATGGCGTGACAGTGTTCATACCGTAGGTAGTTGTGCTGTGACAGTCTGTGCTGGAGCAACATGATGGCTGTAACTTCATCTCTGTTCAGGATAGATAAGTAACTTGGTAGTCCTGGCAATACCAGCTATACGAATGGTAAGTGGAGCCTAAAAAAAAAACAACCCACACAAAACCAGTACTGCCTTCATAGTGCTGGCCTTATTGAACTACGAGTAGATGCATTCTGCAAAAAAAAAACCAAGTTAATGTTCATTTGTCGTGTGGCTAGCAACAGAAACATTCCAGTGGGTTTCATGCAGGCTGTCTTCTGTTATGCTATATTACATATCCAGGTTTTTACATGAAACATTTAGTTCTTGTAGTTATTTGGTACATGGTTATGAGCTTACCATTGATTATTTATGACCCTGACTGCTTTCAGTATGAATCTAAACATAGAGAAAAGACAAGCCTTTGGTAGTGTCCAGAAAATGCCTATTGTGCAAATCTTTTTTATTGTATGAGGTTAAACAGGTTGTGCAGATAAATATTGTTACGTGCCATAAAGACATAAAGTATTAGTTGTATTTTTTGTGTATGTAATTTTAGAGAGCAGCAGAAAATGACACTATTTGAAATAAACAGAGTGCCATACACAAAGCATCATGACTGATAAATATAAAGCCTCAGAACTTCAACCTTTTCAGAGCAAGTGCAGTTTTATTATTTGATCAGTTACATCAAGAAGAGGGTTAAAACATTAGCAGTATGTCACCAAATTATATACTGATGAAACCTCTGAGTGCTGTCCTTCCATATTAGGACATTTAGTAAATGCAGCTCAGCAGTAATATGGAGCCTAGACTCCAATGTAGATGATGTTTTGTTTGGTGTTTTATAATGGTTCATTCACGCCTTGTTCACAGCAATTATCACTCTGATATAAGAAAAAGTGTATGCATGGTATTTGAGTTCTGTATGAAAAAAAGTTGAAGACCAAATGCTAATATAAACCATGTGAAAGAGGTAGAAGCGCGGTAGAACATGTCCAGGGTTTCAGACTCAGTGATGCAATACTGTGCTAGTGATGGGGTCTTATTCTGTGTTTTTCTCTCCTGCAGTCCGAAGAGTGAATCTAGGATGACCTGATGAATCTGTTATGCTTCGGCTTTCATAACGTGTGCATTTCAACAACCCAGAAATGTATTCACTCAGAAAAGGACAAACAGACATTGATCTCTCCTGAACCTCTGATCTCCTTTAGAGTATGATGGAGTTAAACCATAGTGTGGTGTAGAACAGTATTGTGTAGTGGAGTAGGGCATGGAGTAGTGTAATGGCTCGTTTGCTACTAAAAAGAAATGCAGACAGCACAGTGCGTTTCAGCCATCATAACGTGTAACATCTCCTGACACCCTTGCAATTCCTGCCAGCTATTACTTGTGTACATTTGAGAAAATATGTATTTTTCCATGAGATACAACATACAATTGTTTGTTTTCCTGTGATGCACAGCGTGAATTACACAAAATATAGTAGGAATCTGAGCTACATACATGGCATTTGTATCTAGTTTGCATCTGTGTAGATCTAGTGAGAACATCCAGTGCTTCACAGAAACATGGATTTACAGTGTATCACATAGCATTTTGAAGTCCAGCTGCTTTGGCAAGTGAAGTCCACTTTAAAGCACTTTGCCCTAGGTGAGATTTGAGGTCAACTGGCCAAAAACTATTGATAATCTTCACCTTTAGTGTCTTTGGAGAGTTTTATCATGTCATTTCAGCTAAAAGAATTCCTGCCAGTCAATGTTAAGATGTGTTCTCTATGAAAGAATTTTTGTTTTGTTTTGTGTATGATAGTTCTGGGAGTGGATCAGGGAGCATGTAGAATTAATGTTAACAGTACTTAGTGTTATCTGTGGTAGCACACCCCTAATGTATCCGTTTTCCGTGAGATAGGGTAATGTACACAACGTGATATTGATCGTAATTCAATATATCTTAATGGACCACATTTAATAAACTTTTCCAGGTTGTGTGTTTCCTATACTAACAATGCACCGTTGTTAAAATACTTCTTGGACCAATTTTCAAGCATGAATTGATTTTTTTTATTCTTATTTTATACCCTCAGACATAAGACATAATGGCTCTTTGCTCTGTATAAGGTATAGAACACATCACTGCTTGTCAAACTGAATTTCTTTGGACTGCAATTGTCTTCGAGGTTATTAAAATAAAAGCAAACATGTTTTTAAAGACATGACATTTGTTGATGTGCAAGACTTTTTACAATGCATGAAAGTAATCACTTGAGTGTAATGCAAATTTACTAAATTAATATGAAGAAATACAACTAATTACTTCTAGTTACATTCCTAACATGATCCAGATGGTTGAATAACTTATAGTATGAAATGAGTTTACAGGTCATTTACCTCTGAAAGTCCTCTCTAAAGTATCAAGAAGATGTAAACATTTTTATTCGTACTTAAAAAAGCATAGTCCTGTTTCCAAAAAGAAGTTTGACTGAAAGCAATTACATGAGTGCATATTAGTGTCCAGAGATAATAAAAATGCATGTGCATAAAAGGCTTGATTTCATTTGTTTATCTATTAGGAGAACATTGGAAAGTGCAGAGCAGGCAAGGTTCATGGTAGGAAATAAAGTCCATGAGCACTTATGTCAGAATAACTTTCATTAATGTATCAAACCATATGGAACAATGCGCTAAACACCCTCAGAGAAACACTTGATCCACAGGTGTTACCACTTCACTGCTCAGACTCCCTGTTTGGCAGAAAGCTGAATGGATTTTGCTGACATACATGTAAATAAACTATAAACAAAGCATGGTTTTAAACTTCTCAGTTAAGAAAGCAGCCATATTATTTTGAATGGCGGAAATAAAGAAAGCATGCACAGTCCACAATGATATGCTGTAACTTTACAAACTCATGTCACTTGTGAAGATATCTCTTCTGGCTTAACAGGATCTACAGGCTGCTTATCTGGAGTTGGTTGTCTATCTGAATGGTAAATAACTGCTTTGTGAGGTGTGTGGTTGCACTGTGGTGCTT
Source organism: Megalops atlanticus (assembly GCA_019176425.1). NCBI lineage: Eukaryota > Metazoa > Chordata > Actinopteri > Elopiformes > Megalopidae > Megalops > Megalops atlanticus. The sequence continues at coordinate 22,107,048 of CM032893.1, forward strand.
TAAACAGCAGTGTGAACACATTTCATCTGACTGTCAGTTTCCTCATTTTCCATGTGAATGGCATCACCAGCACTGGGTAATCAGTTTATGGGGTATGAGATTACATTACATTATTTAGCATTCATCAGATGCTCAGACTAGAGCGACTTACATAATAACATACAGCTTGATAGTAACTGAGGCACTACACCACACTGTTACAATGACATGATCCCATCACCCCTAAGAAAGTAGTAGCCTATCTAAAGTTTTGGAGTAAAGTATACCTAATTCACCAAGAGATAGACAAATTAATGAAACACTGATGTCAATATTTGAAAATTGAAACATTCTGGAAGAAAAATATATCCTTTGGTGCTAAATTCTTCCCTTTCATGTTGATCTTTCTCTTTAAGTCAATTTATATAATTTACAAGTTTGATCATATGAAATCATAGTATCTGCAAATATGTTCTGGCCTGAAAAACACTAAAATGATGGCAAAAAACATAACTTCAAGGTTTAATGGAATAATTTGACCTACTGTAAATTTCACCCTTGCTGGCTTTAAATCCCCCTTAAATTATTTGGAACAACACGGTCCTTCTGAACGGAGTGGAAACAGCTACTACAAGCAGGTAAGCTTGCATTTCCTCTCTTTAACTGTCCATCGTCCATTTGCATTTCACCATACCAAAGCTCCTCTCATTCTCAGTGCTTCTGAACTCCCTGCCGCTTTCTCTAGCTCAGTTCACCTAGAAGCTCTTACTCCTGTGCTAGAGAGGCTGCCCGTGTGTAAAGACTTTTGGGAGTTAAAGCCCTTCGGCACTGGCACCTGTCTGCAGGTGTGGCTGTTCAGCTCCAATCCTGACAGAATCCTGGGCTCTTTGTGGTATTTTTGCGTTTGATGCTGGCCTGCTTCTGCAGGTCTCCGGAGTCCCCATGGGCTGTGAATAGCTCCTGCTGCTTGCCTGTGTCTGGGAGAACCTGCAGCTCGTCGAACACCCTCCTGAAATTATCTCCCAGCAGCCACAATGTTACATACACATATACAAATAGAGAAGAAGGGGACTCTAATTCATTGACAGCACTGTTACATACTAGGCAGCCACTGCTGTCTATTAGCATATATCAGGTGAACTATGACACCATGTGGCACCATCAGGTATTGCAGTTAGAACAGTCAGTCTGCAAGTTGTCTATGTAACAAGTGCATGCAACTCACATTTATACAGCTAGATATTTATGGAGGCAATTGTGGGTTAAGTACCTAGCACAAGGGCACAGCAGCGGGAAATCGAACCGGCAACCTTTCAGTAACCACTATGCTACAAAAACTACACCATGCCAGACATGTAAAACTAATTTACACTGGAGTCACTGACACTGTAATCCCAGCCTACACATTATAAGGTAGGTAACCAGCCATTGTAGCAATATTGTGTAATACATAAACTGAGACATTAACATTTCTGCAGTGAACATCAAGACAAGCAGTGTTCACAAATTGCCAATTACACAAAGGCACTCCAGTCATGGTTAACTGTTAGTAATGACAAAAAACACAGACATTGTACATTGGCTTTTAGAGGTTTGTATTATTTAACGAAATCTCACTTCCCCTTCACACAGGAGCTATGAAACATACAGAAAAATATTCACAGAAATTAAACACACCGAATTATTAAACAAAAGTAAAGTAAGTAAAGAAAACAATCCCTTGTGGCTAAAGGAATTTTACACATTGTATTTACAGTGGGGGGGTGGGCATGAAGAAAATTTCTGTGAGAGTGCTACTGCATCTCCTCGTCTTCCTTTTCTTGATTTGCCTCTTCTTCCCTCTCTTCCTCTTCCTCCTCCTCCTCCTCCTCCTCCTCCTCCTCCTCCTCCTCATCATCATCATCATCAAAGTAACGTTCTTCTGCATCACGATTCACAATGTCTAGATTGTCGTAGTCTGGGTTCTCGTCCACCTCACTGCAGCACAACAAGAGGCAGAAGGGAACATTCACAATTACATCACGTTGCATTACTGTCATTTAGCAGACGCTCTTATCCAGAGCAACTTACACAGGTTGCAATTGTACAAGTTATTCATTTATACAGCTGGATATTTACTGAGGCAGTTTTGGGTTAGGTATCTTCACCTTTTGGTTATCAGCTCTGTTCCCCACCATTATGCCACACTGCTGCCCAGAGTCTCACAACAGCACAGCCTCAGTACCATACAGGCCTTGCCCCACTGCAGCAGAGACACTATCCCTCTATGTATCTCTTCTATATATCCCTTCTGTACAGCAGAGGTTACAAAATTAAATCCAGGAAATGTGCCAACAGGCAAGTACTTGCACATCACCTGATATGCAAGTACTTGCCAGTGACTTGCTGTGATATAGGTACTTCCAATACCACGCTTTCATTTTCAGATACATACTGATGTTGTTCTGTTTCAAGAGGACAGCCCTGGGTGGCTTTTTAGAAGTGTGACTGCTAAAGGCAGCCCTAAGCATACAGCTGAATGGATTTAAAAGGTGACTCCTCTCAGAGCGCCTGTGAGTTTTTACACTCAGTTATCAGAACAGGCATCCAGGAGTTCCAAAATTTGAAGTGAAGAGGACAACTGATCACTCTGCAGTTTCAATCACTGCATGGGAGAGTGTTAATCATGTTAAAATGCATCTGTCATTTTATGGAAATACAATACGCATTCAGCCACACACTACATCTAAAAACCTGTTTTTTTATGCCTCATTCTCATTCCTGGTCAAACACAGTCAAAGAGAGGCTGAGCTAATGTATTCTGGGGTAAAAACAAATGGATGAATTCTACTGGCCAGTTAATTCCAGACCCTGACCTGTAGTCAAAGTCCTTGTCTTTTCCATCCAGGAAGCGCTGATGCATTTGACTGACAAACTCCTCCCTCAGAAGGGCCTTCTCTTCTGCGCTGGGCTCCCACTGCTCCTCTCTTTCCTCACAGTCCTCTGTGAACACAAGGACAGACAGTGACACATGGTGTAAAGAGTCCACATGTAGCCCCAAAGAGATCTCTGACAAATCTGTTTGTCTTGATTGGTGAATATAAAGACTGTGTGTAGAGTGTGTTAGAACACCAATATGTTGTCTGAGGAGCCACGTTTATGAGGAGATGATGATGTGCACAAATTAATTGAGAAGAGACCCTCAGTTCAGGCCCTGAAGGCTAGAAACCCACAGTTTGTTTACTACTTAAACCCTTAATCCTGAGAAATTACAATCCATCTGCATAAGTGTACGACATGTAAAAGTGAACGTAAATCAACTAGGCTGCATGCTACATGAACGCATATTGTAAACAGTAATCAGCTCTTCTTGACTCCCAGTGACTTGACCACCTCAGTGTGTAATTTTAACGAGGTAAAGCAGATATAGGAACTGGAGTGCTCTTTTTCTCTCCCCTTCTCTCTCACCGTCGTCTTCCTCCATCTCCTCCTCGGCTCCGTCCTCAATGTCCTGCTGCTTCCTCACCGCGCTCTGGATCAGCCTCTCCTGGTAGGAGTTCATCAGCAGGTCGGCCAGCCCGCTGACGCCCCCCTCCAGGGCCGCCTCTGAGCGCTTGCTCAGCTCCTCCTCACTCAGGTACTGACCGATGTACTGCTCGTACAGCAGGGGCTCCCGCACCCGCATCTGCTCTTCACTGAAATACTGACCCTCTGGGAGAGGAGGAGAAAGCCAGAGAGAGAGAGAGACAGACAGACAGATGTAGCAAGCAAGAGAAACACAGAGCAGGAGACAGGAGGAGGGAGAGAGACAGACAGACAGAAAGCGAGAGAGATGGAGAGGGAGAAAATCAGAGAAAGCCAGAAAAATAGAGACAGATAGGGTATTGGGGAGGGAAGAGATGCAGTGTAAGGCAGAATCCATGGATGGACTGAACTTCACATGTCACATTTATAATGAAGACCTGAGCTGCAACTATGAGACTACAGCCCAGGGAAGAATTATCCTCTTCTGTGAGACAACATTTTAGGCTATGTACCAAGTTTCAAGTTTTTTTTGCATTGACCAAGCATTTTCCCTGTGATCCAGATGTACACTGATGACAACAGTGTTGTCTGGTGGAGTAAACTGCGGTCACACCCACCCTGCTGCAACGCCCTGAGGGCGGCGTAGCGCTGGTTGCGGACCCGGGTCCTGTTCCCCTGATTGGACGCTCTCCTCCGCACCTGCTCAGCGTAGTACTGGGCCCTGCAGTCCGCGCTCAGGTGAGCGAAGGCCCCGAGGTGCTCAGGCCTAAGGTGCGCCTGGTAGCGCTCCAGGAAGACCAGGGGCTTGGCCCTGTACTGCTCCAGAAGGACCTGCCTCCTCTCCTCCACCGTCAGGTCCGGCTCCCCCATCTGCTGGCTTTTCACGGGGCTCCTGCTCACGGCCACAGCCTCGATCATCGCAGCCAGATCGCTGGGGCACTCGCTCTGCACACACAAGCAGACATGCGAGCGCGGTGTGAGAGAAATGTGAACATTATGTTGATGGGTTATTTCCACTAATGGCAAACAAAAGCATTGCAGTTTCTGTTCAGTTTAAGTCTCCAAGAATTATATTGGTTTACTTAGCTGTGTGTCTATATAACTCAAGTAACTCGTATGGGCATTTCAGTGAAAATGTATCAAAATCTCTACGAACTGCGGCAAGGCATACTAAAATGGCCTTGTTAGTCATTACAGACACAGGTATCGATTTAAGTCCAGTAATTGCGGTATTTAATTGTGCCTTAAGCTGACTTTTGGTTCTATTATATAAGTAACGAATTACTAAAACCATCCCACTTCACTGCAAGAAAAAAAACCCCACAATCGATCTCTAAGGTATGAAACACAAAAACAACCGAACAGGGAAGAGTACATCCAAATTAACGCAGGACTCGTCAAACACGAACTGGTTCATTATTGTATCGTTTAAACTTTCACTTCTTACCTCATTGCACCCGTGTTGCTCGTTATCATCTGTAGAATCAGAACCTGTAGGCTCCGATCCAGACCCGCGAGAGAGGCACTCTGTCTTGCAGACTGACTTGTCAAAGCCAACAGAACTGCACGTGGGATGAGGTTCGATCTCACCCCACATGTCTGTAAAACATTTACCATGAACAATTCATAAAAACACATTATTGCTACTTCAAATGTCGCTGCCAGCTATCAGGTAGCTAGATAGGTGGTCTGGCACCCACCCTTGTTAGGTAGCTAGCTGAATGGCTAAAGCAGCTAACCATGTTTTATTAAACGTTCGTCGCTATGAGTATTTAACAATAACCTAGCTGACAACCAAGCTCACGATTTTGAGAAGAATTTGATTTGTCATTATACACATCGCCAAACATCATTTTCGTTGATTAAATCTTTAACGTTACCTTTCCCACCATTTCACTCACAAGTTATAGCTAGCCTAGCTGGTAACTTACTGTTGGCCAATAGCAGAATATCCTCTTACGTTACCTGTAACGTCAGCAGGGGTCCCTTGAAAATTCTATACACAGTAATACAGGAATAACTTAAAATTCTTCTCAAATTATTTCAGACATAACTATAAGGTGTCATTTGGCCACCTTTAAGTTAATAAAAGTACTCTAGTCCTGCTTTCCTTTTCCTGGTACGACGTTGTTATTAGTCCCCAAAGCTGACTTACTTTAGTGAGAATAGTTCCATACTACTGTAACTCCGGGATTTAGCGGCGAAATACAGTATACGGTACTGATCTTTCTATCAAATGTGAAATGTTTGTGAAATGTTTAATGTGTATCAGATATATTTACAGAATAGTTAAAAGTTGTAAAGTGTGCAATCGTTCCTTTTTCACAACAAAAAGGGTCTGGTGGTTGTCTACTGATCAACAATCAGATATGATTTCTGAAATGACCGCTGGGTGTTGCTCTTCGTGCATTTATGAAGAGCATGGCTCATACCACGGTCAGCTATGTTTGATCTTTTTTCTCGTTATGATAGCAACAAGCAGAAATGTGTTTTGCGGTTTCATCTAATTTTTCGGCTTATGAACTGAGTCAAAAAATGTTATCCTCTTGACTTGCTTATGGGGTCGGATGAAACAAACCTACATCAGAGTAGGCAATCCTGGCCCAAAGTAGGTGCAGAGTGCTGAAGATAAAGGGAGCGAGACCTGTGAGCAAAAGGTTTGTGGCTTGAAACCTTAGTGGGGCACTGCCGTTGTACCATTGAACAAGTTTGCTTTGGTAAATGTCTAGCTGTATGAAATGGATTATATGTCAGCTGTGGAAGGCAGTGCGGGAAAATTGAAATATTGTCATTCCTTTTTTGACTGATATGCATTTTAACGTGCCCTGATGGGTAATAAAAATTAAAGTATTCAAATTTAAACTTATTAATGAAGGCTGAGGTTCTCTCAATCACAGGATAAAGGCATTATGGATGATTAATAAATGAAAAATGTATTTTCAAACCAGAAAAGTGATGGCTATGAAAATCACAGAAGGAGAGAGAGTGTGTGGTTGGCTTTTATGCATTGAGGAGAATGTGTCTCACATCAGTCTGAGAAGGCTACAAATTGATTTCAGAGCCATGGGAAGAATTACTCAGCACAAATAAATGGAAAGCATTTATTCATCATGGTTTCACTGAGCAGAAAAGCCTTATAAAGTTAATGGCCAACCATTCAAATATTAATTTGTTTTCATTAAAATTGTTCGATTTTTTTGCTTGTATTTGATAAAATGTCTGTGGGGTATGACTTTTGGGCTATTCTGTACATTAAGTCCTACAGTAGCTGTGGCAGAATACCTTACCTGTTGTCTCCTGTACCACTGGAATGTGCTGCATTACTTATTCAGACAGGCTATACATAAACATCATTCTACATCTAAGAATATTGTACTTATACATAACTGAAATATGCATATGCATATGCACATATTTATGCATATGTGTATATACATACACACACACATAGCATAACATAAAATGCATTATATATACATATGCATATGCATGTATATGTATATACATATATGAATGTGTGTGTTTTCATGTGTGACTGACCATTATTTACTGAAAATGTATTAAATATTAAAACAACCAAAAAATGTATTTTAACACAAAACCCCTGAAACTATACTATAGTGCACAGTATGATTAGTCAATGTTATGTTATGTGGGGATTGTTCTTGTAACTGCAGGGAAGATCCCATGGGTCATGTGGTAAGTTCACCAAATCATATATTGATTTGTTATTACAAAGAAAGGAAACTGTGACAAGACTCTCTGCCTAGTCATGCAAAGCTCTTATTCTTTTGGTGTGTCATTGTGTTCATAGCCTCATGAGGTCTTATTCTAGAGCTTTTGAAGAAACAAGTTCAGACAGCCAAGCTCAGTTGGCTCACCCAGGAAAAATGTTTAATCATAATAGCAGTAACAATAAATAATTGCTTCATATGGAAAAAAATGCATTTCTTTTAATATCAACAATGTTTAACCTTTTCCATTTTTCCTGTTCTGTATATTCATCTAGGGTAAATTATGGAAATTACTGTGGATGTTTTGTGATTATTATAAATAACTCTCTCTATTTACTGTTATAAAAGATTGAGAGAAGAGCTAAATAAAGTGTATAATTAAAACATTTCTGTGTAAAAAGCTCTGATTCCACACCTGAAGCCTGCTGTGGTTTAAAATACAATCATTCATTTACAATACCCTTCATAATCCATAATTATGTGGCTTCATTATACAGAAATATTTCACATTCTTCTGTTTCAATACCATAAATCCCTCTGTTTAATCACTTCATAATTACTATGGAATAACCTTTGTGTAGTAAGCCATGTAATGAGTATGTGTAACAAGCAGAATATGAACATTTTATGTTTGTACATAACATTAACATACATAACATAAACTTACTTTGAATGACAGAGAAACTAGTACAGTGTATTGTGTAACATGTCCCCAGTAAAACTGCACTAAAAAACTTAAAAAGTCACAAACCTCAAGGCAGCATATCAAGGCTGAAATATAAAATCAAGCAGCTTTGGTGGGATCTTAAATCAGTTTTCCATCAAACGTCACAAGTCACTGATAAAAAAAGATTGCTATCATACGGAATTCACTGCGTGTGTATTCCTGTTTTAAAAAATGAGGGGGAAAAAAGACATCTCTCTCTGTCAACGTGAAACATTACATTTTAATTTCTACCTTCGCGCCCTCTCATCAGTTTAAAGAACACGACACAGAGTCACACAGTTCCATCTGAGATTAGAGAATGAAAGCAGATGCAAGGAGAGAGAGAACATCTCTCTCTGTGAGAGGACCCTGAGAATGGCATAGGGACATGTGAGGGAAATTAACATTACTGAATTAGTTCAGGGTTTAGGTGCACAAGAGTGGTGAGCTCTAGTCACGGATGTACAACTGCTTTCAAGGTAGCTACATATGGGGAAACAAGGGAATATATATATATATATTGATTGCAAGAACTTCACAATAATATCAGTTCTTTTAAATATGTCAGTCGTAATTTCAACAACTCTACAATCACTACATGAATCATGTTATGTTTATCCTCTTAACACAAAAGTTTTTTTTTCTAGTAAATTCGAACCAAACCTCAATTATTGCACTCGAGTCACAGATTGTAGTTTGGTTCTCAGTGAATTATATAAATGTCCAATACCTCTCCACCTGGTAAAAAAATAAAAATAAATTTCAGCAAATATCAGTAGGTCACAGCAGGCTACTATTGATCGAACTGCTGTTATAAACAAATCAAAATAACCTGTACATTCACAATAGGACAACCAAACACCATCCGACTTGAAATTCAAATTGATATGTGCAAAAGATTAGAGATCTCTATAAAAATATGTGTATATGAATACAGCCATCTTCTTTCACTGGTACAATATTGCCCTCTATTTACACTGCAAGATATACAGAATAATATGTACAGCTTTTTTGTCTGCTAATGCACCTTACCATACTGTGCCTTTTGCACAATACAGTGCCTTTAAGAAAGTGGACATAAATAAGCAAATCCATTAAATTAATTACAACGCAATACACATCCTGAACCCAAATCAATGTGATTGAGTTGTAGAAGGTCCCGAGTTCCATCCTAAAACCTGAAATTGCATATCCCAATGGTGGAATCCTGGTGCTGGGGCGGATTGATAGGAATCGTTCCTCGGGGGGGGGGTCAAAGGTCAACAACTGGCCACTTTCTGTGGGCGGTTCAATCAATGGTATTTCGAGTCAAACACTTTGGCTATGCGACGGAATCGTCAGTGTCCCCGTCCCTGGCGGTCGCTATGCGGATCAGCCCTCTCTTCCTCAGGGGACTCCTGGTGATGCTGAGTCCGGGGTGGGCGCTGCTGCCCACGCCCTCGCTCGGCTCAGTCTTCACGAACTCCTGCTTGATGAGCTCTGAGCCAGCCCCGCCCTCCAGTCTGGCGTCAAAGGAGGAGGAGTGTGTGGATTGGTCGCTGTCCGACAGGACCTCTGACATGCTGCTGAGGGAGCTCAGGTCCGACTGGTCGAAGGAGAACTGGGGGATGGGCAGGCGCTCGTCGGCGCGAGAGGGGCGGCGCTCCGATTTAGGGACGGGCTCGATGAGGGGGTGCTGCTCCGGCAGGTCCAGAGAGTCGCGCTGCAGGGCCGAGTCGCAGGAGGGTGTCCGTCTGCGCAGCAGCATGCTGCTCCCTGAGCTTTTGGTGAGGGGCACAGTGGGAGCGGAGAGCTCCGCCTCCAGGGGCGGGTCTACGGAGATGCAGGGCGGGCTCATCTTGATCTTCCTGTGGTCGGGCAGGGGGCCCGGGGACACCGGCTGGCCGTGCAGCGAGGACCTCCGCTGCACCTCGAAACCCGGGCCCTCGTCGACGGAAGGGCAGACCTCGATGGAGTGGCGGCGGGCGTCGTCGGCCCGGGCGGGCTTGGCCAGGAAGCCCTCGGGGTCCATGCCGTAGAACCTCTTCGCGTCCCTCTCCCGGACTCCGCAGCCCAGCAGGCTGGCGGCGCTGCTACAATTCTTCAACGGGACGGGGGGCGGGGCGCCGGGGGAGGCGTACGGGGAGAGGGAGTGACAGCGCGCCCCCTGGGGCGGGCGGGCCCCCCGGGCTCTGGCGGAGCTGTTGATGCGGCGGACCTCCTCGTCAGCCGGGTCCGCCGCGCAGTCCAGAGCGGAGCCGGTGGGGCTGGCGCTGTCGCTGCTGCTGCTGGCCCGGCTGCAGGGCCTCCGCAGGCCGCCGCGCTGGCCGTACTCCTGCCGGTGCGCGTACATGCTGGAGGCGCGGCTCCGGCGGAGCAGCAGCGGGGAGGCCTGGGGGCTGCTGGGGGCGGAGAGCCGGGGCACGGGCAGGATGAAGCTGCCCGGCGCGGGCACCTTCAGGTGCAGGCTGTCGCTGGACCGCCTCTGCAGGTCTTCCTTTGAGTCACAGCTTTGCACGTTGACAAAGTCGTTTTTAATTGCCATCTGTAAAGAAACAAAAATACATTATATTACTGGAGTTACGCAGACGCTGTTATCCAGAGCAACTTACACAGGTTACGATTTTTTACATGCTACACATTTATATAGCTGGATATTTACTGAGGCAATTCTGGGTTAAGTGCCTTGCCCAAGGGTACAACAGCAATGCCCCAGCAGGGAATCGAACCAACAACCTTTTAGTTACAAGTCCTGCTCCTTACCACTATGCTACACTGTTGCCCAGGTCTAATAAACACAAATATGTATGTATAGAAAGAACAATACAAAATATATAATGTAATTTCGTAACAAAAATGCACTGATTCTACAGGTTGTCAAGTACAGACCTGTCTACACAGTGGCTTGCCAATAGTGGGGGAGGGGCATAGGTGTGGTGGGTGGATCCTTGGCAAGCTGTGGTTGGTGTAAGGGGCCTGAGGACACGCCCCTGGAACCTGCAGCAAGGAGCTTCCCACACAGGGCTGGGAATGGACCGAGGACACAGATCCTGGGCAGAGGGAGGGAAACCCACTGATTCTCACTATGAGGGGATAACATCTAAAACAGCTTTGGAAATACATTATGAAGATATACACTGATAAACTGTAAATCATGTTTAATGTGTGCTTACAGATGGGGTCAAAACTCCATGAAGAGTACATTCCCTTGATATTTCAACAGACTACTTTATGTGTTGTGTGTATGGGTTGTAGCACAAAATATATCCACATCCATTACAATCCATGTGTAATGCATGTAAAGCATGTTCATGGTCTCGACTTACTATAAAATTACATATAATGTAGATATAAAATGTAAATGTAAAGTGCCCGTACCTGATATAATCTATGATAACCTATGATAGTCTAGCTATTCGGACAAATATCTTGACAATGTTTTAAAGTGTAAGGAAAACTCTGGCAATAATTTCCTCAAGTACCTAAGAACCGGTTTCCTTCATTGGACTCCACCTCTGGCAGGGGGTAGGGTGCGCTGGCTGGCCTCACCGGGCGGAACATGTAGCTGTCATTGGGTAGCGAGTGCATTCTAGAAACTGACATTTTCCCCAACGACAGGAAGTTCTCCTGTGGACTGTACAATCCCTCATCCTGCAGACAAATGGGCAAAATTTTACCCTGTTTAGATTTCACGTCACATTTCAGATCATTTAGAAACAAATGCCACAGTAATGTCGTGTTAATCTCAAATCAGCAAATAAATGAATCAATAAATTACTTCGCAATTAAGAGGAAATGCTTTATCCAGGCAACCTACATGCACTGATACCCATTTATTCAGCACTCAGACAAACTAATTTTTTAAGGCAACACAAATGGATGCTGGGAGATTTGATATTTTGCTGTGGCCTTTTCTATGACAATAGGACTTGAAATGGAACAATACTCAAATGGGTTTACGGACAGCAAACTGCGCCAACGCCAATTCCAGTCAAATTCACAACCCGGATGACTGATGGGACACTTAAAGATAGACAACATTAAACTTTATCCGGAAAAAGGATGAGGTCTCCTTCTTGGACCAGCTCTCTGGACACATAAAAAATCCAGAAGTCTGCGAGGGAAATTATGCAGCATTTATCCCCCGACTGCAAGCTGACTGATTGAAGCTGGCTCAGTGGAGCAGATCGAGTGCGGTGCGACTCTGCCAAGGCCCTCCAGGAGAGTCTGGATCAGCCTGCTCTCCCAGCCGGCTGGCCCACCACGTTCTCAGCAGCCTTCTCTGGATCTTCACCTAACTGCTTTTACTTCTCCGGGCAGAGACCCTTATCCAGAGCGGCTTACAGGCTTGCACCGGTGCGGGTACCAGGCAGGAGTAAATACAAAATAACACTGATAAGGGACGGATGGTTAACAGTGCAGCGACCGGCAGCTGGGACTGAGGGCTAAGTAGTACAGCATGAAGTTTTTTTATCGCTAGAAGGATAAGGAGCCGCATAACAGCAGTTTTCCTGGTGCCAGTGCGCACCTCACAGTATCTGAAATACATCACTACAAATTGCAGGCAATATAAACCCACATGCAATGAAGAGTTCAGTCCACTCATGGTGAGTGATGTTTCTAACCTTCCAGATCTGAAGTAAGACTGCCCTCTCTCTTGCCATCTTACTCCTTTCACATCCATGATCCAGTTAGCATTGGCCAGCCCAGGGTAAATTTCACACAGTTTTGCCCAGAGACTCCACCACACTCCTCTCAGAGCCAGAGAATTTACTGATCCAAGAGCCTCAACACATTTCCTACAGGATTTATGCTACCTTCACACATATTTTACACCGTGCATAAAAAAATCCTTGTGGCTGAGTGACAAAAGTTCAGGGAGCATCAATAATCCAGCTCATTTGAATGAAAGAGTTTACTTGCTTGACAGTTAGTTTTCATTATTTTCAGAAAAAAAACACCACAGAGCAACAGCAACTCTTGCAAAATTAATTAGGTACATAGGGTTCCCACTCAATTGTCACGGAATACAAAAATTTATTTAGCCTCTGAAACTTTCATTTCAAAAAAAGATTAAATAAATATCTTGTCCCATCTTGTCCCCCCATGCCACAACCCAGTTCCAATTTTCACAAATGGTGTAACAAATAATAAGATATAGTGGCTTTATAAATCAATGGATTTGTCATGTGAGATCTATTCCTCCTAACAGTGTGATTAATTACTCTATGAATCATTCTAATTGTAACTATTCTCTTTTAGGGTTCAAATTTCGGACACGTCTGAGCTGCATTGGTCATGTTTTGCCATGCAGCTATTTTTGACTGGTTTGACATAGTTTCCTGGGCTGTAAAATATAATGATTTTTTTCGTTGTCCACTTTAGACACAATTATCTCTATTCTGGTCTCATGGAGAGTTTTTTTTTATTTTCCCTTAATTGCTCTATCTTTCCCACAGGCGAGATGGGCTTGGAGCCTTTAGAGATATTTTTCCTAAAATAATGGGATTGACGTACTTGTTTCAACCAAATATGGCTAGTCAGGGGCATTGTTTTGTGCTAAACCCCAAAGCAGGTTCATGTACACAAAGGAGTGATCCATTAACATTGCTGTTGAAACTGATAAATCAACCATAATAACATCCTACACTGTGCGTATAAGACAAAATTCATGGTGTCATGGTGCGGCCACACACAGGCATGCACTGTGTTACCTGTCCAGGTGAGTCATACTGTGGCCCCACACAAGTATGCCCTGTCCAGGTAAGTCATGATGTGGCCTAAGAAAGATGTGCCCCATGTTACCTGTCCAGCTGAGTCATGGCATGTCCCCAGACAGGTGTGCCCCTGTGTAACCTGCCCAAGTATGTCAGGGTACGGCCCCACACAGGTGAGCCCCGCATTACCTGTCCAGGTGAGTTGGGGCGTGGCCCCGTGTAGATGGCGCCACTCTCAGGCCCTCCGGGCCTCTCCGCTGAAGCTGCGCTGAGGCGGCGCGTCATCTCCATCTCCAGCTCGATCTCGGCGTCCATCTCGGCGTCCTCCTTGGCCTCCTTGTTGCTCTCCTCCAGGTGCTTCATCAGCACGGCCACCACCACGTTGACCAGCACGAACTGGGCGATCAGCACGAAGGTGACGAAGTAGAGGGGCGAGATCAGAGGCAGGTAGCTCAGGCAGTGCTTGTCCTCACTCCTGCACTCCCGTAACGTGTCCTGGAGACACAAGAAAATGATACAAGTCTTATTAGACAATGCCTTACTATAGCAGAGGATCATAACTTTAAAGATATATATCACTTGATAGAAACAATATTGATGATTGCAGCTCTCATATGTGTAATTTTAAGCATGTTTTGTATAATTTTGTACAATTTTCTGTAATCTATGGTTTGTATTTTTTGCAAACACATTAAAATATTTATTCCTTAGACTGGATGTTATTTGGTAAATTTTGCAATTAATACATTATTACACGGAAGCTCACTGATCAGAACCAGTCATTGACATCCACCGCAAGTGTAAATATAGTATTAAATGTTCTCTCTGACTTTATCTGGTTCAAACAGACTGAGATTAACATCTGATCTGCTGGTTTCATCCAGCATGACCATTGCCGTAGTTGGATTTGGTGACACGCCTACCTTCATGATGCCGTTCCAGTTGTCCCCTGTGGACACCCTGAACAGGGTGAGGAAAGCCATCCCAAAGTTCTCAAAGGTGGCGTGTCTACTGAGCCCCTCACATGGGTTATCATCAGTACACTCTATAGAGGAAATCAGAATGGGACAACACCTCAGAGCATGAAATACAGTCTCACACACACACACACACACACTTACACTTCCAGAAACAGGACCTGTCCTACACCTAGAACCCAGAATCTATGTTCATCGATATAAGCACGTCTGCAGATATGTTTGTATGACGCAAGTTAAAGTTGCACTTATGGATCATATTTGCTCATATGGTGCCATTTAAACACTATTATCTAGGGTGATATTGCTTTTAAAGATGAATGCAAGGTTCATGTTCACATGATGTATGTTGCTCTCCAGGATGACTGATGACTATGTTGTTACTGTTCTATTTTAGCATAATTTCTGCAGGCTGATAGCTATTTACTTTAATTCCAGCTGTCTTTTATGTCTGTATGTTGTTGTCGTTCTTATTTTGCCTGTGGTATGTATTTAAAGCATCATGCAACATTAGCCTCATAAGTCCCAATGGATAAGAACTTCTACCAAATATAGAAATAAAATACACATTTAAGTAGGTCATTGCATTACTATTATGTACCATATACAGTTTCAAATAATCCAAATATGGTAGCAATGGTAATGTCTGCATTCTTGAATTTTTGAATAAACCAACCAAATTTGAGCAACACAGTTAGTGTTTGTTTCTACACTAACAGACCTAGAGAATGATCTCCATTGCATCTAGCCCTGGGGACAGCTTTATTCTCTGTCATTCCTCTGATAACGCCAGCTTTTCAGACAGAGATAACAAGCACTGGGATGTCTGTTTGAGTCCAGGTGCCTCTAGGAAAAGAGCTTTTATTGCTGCGGCTTCTCAGCTTGTCTTTACCTTTCAGACTAGATCAACTGACTATCTCATACATTAGGACTGAGGATGTGCAGATGGAGCAAACAGTGTCCACAGGACTGTAAATAATCTATGCCTAATCACAACTACGGACTGGATTATTGTTTTGAACAAATCTTAGAAATGAACTTGCTGTATTCTTGTTACTTGCCGAACTGACTACTGTTCACAGACTGCCCAGAATCAATCAAAATCTTAACCAGCGCCGAGCATGGCAATGATAGGTAACGACTTGACAGGACTGTGAAATTGTGAAAGTGTGAACTCAATTTTAAAAGAGCTCCTGAGTGCCGCACTGACCTAGTTTCCCGAAAAGCTCCACCCCCAGTGCAGCATAGATGAAGAACAGGAGCATGAAGAGCAGGCCTAGATTTCCCACCTGGGCAGAGGAAAAGAGGAGAGAAGAGGGGAGAGGAGGAAGAGGACACGAGAGGTGAGAGTGACACAGGGGGTTAAACACTTTCAGAGCCATGAGGGCTAATATTCCAACACATGAAAAAATAAACAGTGAAAACATAAACAGAGACACAAATCCCCCAACACACAACAATACACATATAAAAACACCCTGACATGTCAGAACACACCATACCCACACCCAAACACAAAAACACACATAATTGCACCCTCACACAGCCCAATAGATTCACACCAAAACAGATAAACACACCCTCATACAGCCCAACAGATCCACATCCACACACATAAACACACCCTTACACAGCCCAACAGATTCACATCAAAACACAGATAAACACACCCTCATACGGCCCAACAGATCCACATCCACACACATAAACACACCCTTATACAGCTCAACAGATTCACATCAAAACACAGATAAACACACCCTCATACGGCCCAACAGATCCACATCCACACACATAAACACACCCTTATACAGCCTTACAGATGCACACCCAAACACACATAAACAAACGATGACATTGCCAAACAGACCCGCACAAAATCACACATAAATGCACCCTCACACATCCAAACAGATCAACACCCTAACACACATAAACACCCTCACACATCCAAACAGATCCACACCCAAACACATATTAACACATATCCATATCCATATAACATATTCACAATCAAATACACATAGACACACCATCAGATAGTCAAAACAGACCCATACATAAACACACATACACTCTCACAACAGACCCACACATCCTGTGGTACCTGTGGTAAGGCCTGCACCACTGTGTCCAGCAGGGCTCTCATCCCTGTGGCCATCTTCAGCAGCTTCAGCACTGAGGATGCAAAGCGGGACCAATGAGCGGCCCTTTTTCAGACATTCATTCTCATTCATTTATCACAGAGAGGCATAACGGGGTGGGAGGCAGGGTGGTGTAGTGGTAATGAGTTGGACCCATAACCGAAAGGTTGCCGCTGGGTCACTGCTGTTGTGGCCTTGTAAAAGGTACTTAACCCAAAATTGCCTCAGTAAATATCTGGCTGTATAAATGGGTAACATGTAAAAACTGCAACCTGTGTAAGTCGCTCTGGATAAGAGTGTCTGTGAAATGACAATAATGTAATGTAATATCAGCTGTTTCCTGTAACGTGACACCACCTCTTGCGATCCTCAGCACCCTCATGATGCGGATGATGGTGGGGTTGATGGGCAGGGCAGCGCTGCTCTCGATCTCCTCCAGGGTGATCCCCATGATGGACAGCCCAACAATGGCCAGATCCAGCTGGTTCCACCTGCAGTCACATTAACCCTTTCAGCAGATGCTCTCATCCAGAGATACGTGCAGATCAGCAGATGCATTACATCTAGATGATTCACAGTATAGATACAGAAATTGTCCACATTGCAATTGAATCAAAGTGTCATTGAACATAATATTGCAACAGACATATTGTCACATGCATGTGCTAAAATGGAGAAATTGTGCAAATACAAGCTCACATAGCCACAGAGCACATACAAGCCTTTGCTCTGCTCAAAAACACTTTGAGATATGAGAGTAACTCCAGTTTTCCTTACATAATTTTAATGCATGTTCAAACAGATTCGAAAAAACAGCATATATTTTACCCTCCCTTGGGACATAAAGGATTTTGTTACTCACTGGTTCTGACTTCAGACGACTCTAAGGAACACATATTTGTCTATCTGAGAGTCCACAAGCATCTTATTTTCACACTATACATAAGCACATGCGACTTAGGTGGCTATTTTATCACTCTCGCTCAGGGAAACAGAGAGCAAGCAAACAGGAGAGTGAGCTCATCCGTCAACGTGCAGTTAGCAACAGTGCTGACAACTACTCCATTTCAAGGTGTCACCAGTGAAGAATGAGGGTTCCTTGATCTCACCAGAGCATTCTTATCAATGTTGACTGTAGCTGTGTTGCTTTGTGGTGGGAAAGTAAAGAAATGCTGATGTCATTGTTTGAGGGAAGCACTTCTTTGTGTCCTCTCATGCCTTTGGAGAGTCCACTGGCAGGACACAAGAGCCAGGCTGTTCCAGCTGTCCTGAAAAAACCCTCTAATGACGAGGGTGCACCATATGCTAATCGCCTTTGCTTTCACACCTACGCCTGTCTTTAATGTGGACCGGGTATATATTCTGTTCTCTTAATTATTTTAAGGTCTTTTTGCACAGACATAACGGGTGTTGATAATTACACATCAGTGACAATTAACAAACAAATGATAATCAACAGAGGACGTCATCTGAAGGTAATGGCATGTACAAACATGAGTCAGAGTGGAAATCCATCAATCACCGGGACCATATAAACATCACACTGTCAGGATTTTTTCATCTGTTCCACAAAATGGATGAAAAACAGATTTTTGATATTATTTTTAATATTTGATATTACATGGGTTACATAGATTATATAGGTTACATTTGTAAACTCTATAAAAAAGTACGCATGAGTTTACTGCACCAATACATATATAAAAACAAACACTGGAGAATATGTTGACCCAAAAAATACTGTATGTACATTAAATGTTCTAATGTGCTTATATTTGAAAATACATTTATGACATTAAGGCAAAATTAAACATGTGCATGCTAATTCCTCTCTGGACCTACAAATATCAGGCTTGGATTGGCTATTTCAATACATTTTATAAGGTCAAAAATATCAATGGACAGGTGACAGTTAAAGCAGAAGACATTAACCATTTTATATATAAAGGGATTTAAGCCAAAATCAACATTCACCATTCTAAGAAGTTTCCTCTCCAAGAAAGCCTTACTCTTCCATTAACAGTACACTGCAAGATGGAACTCTTGTGGTTGGTCTGATGTTTACATGGTGCCAGTGATTACCAGTCCTCTACTGTGACTCATGCTTGTGCATGTCATTTCCCACAGATGAAGTCTGCTGTCAATGATCATCTGTTAGTTAATTGTCACTGATGTGTAATTATCAACATTGATGTTTGTATAAAAGACCTTACATGAGTGGTACTGTGCCAAACCCCTGGTGAAAAGCACACTGGATGCTGAAATCCAGCAATAGCGGAGCTTAACAGAATGAATGACCACCCTTCTAACAATTAGCCTGCTTTTCCAACAACCAGCGTCGCCCTACGAAATGCATTCGCACGATCTTTCATGAATTAACTATAAAATTTTATTATGTTAGTGGTTTCTGTAGTCTCAATTCAATATTTATGCCACCAGGACGTTCTGTCTGTTCTAAACCAGAATATTGTGAACGCTTAGTTTATATTGCTGATGGCATGCCTGTTCTTGGGTGTAAATGAAAGAGGAGCAGAGCTTGCTTCATTCAATCTTGACTGATCTAATCAGGGAATATGATCCATCTAACCCAACAGTGCGTTTGTAATACTCGAGGAGAGTACACTAATAGGCAGAGCTTCAGGCGTAATTGAATGATAATGAGGTATTTGGAGGGGTGTTACACACGTAATGAAGATAGAGTTTCAACACACTTTCATGTGTGCCCAGCCGTGAGGAGACCCAGCCTGTTTAGCGCTTAACATGACCACTGGGGAAATACACAGTGTATTCATCCTTAAACACCCTGTAAAAGACCGCTCTGTCAAGAAGATTTCCCGAAGGCCACGCGAGGAAGGTGACATTGTTTTTGCACATTGAGGGTGACAAAAAGCTCTGGCTCTACGAGGAAATCTGGGCCTCTCCGCAGAGCAACTCAAAAAGACTGTCAGTTTATGTGAGGGTCTTTGGGTTGGTAACGGACAAAGTGCAAAGGGGCGTCGTGAAACCGTCGAGCCAACTGTTCCACTAATGAACATAATGCTTCATAACGCTTCCCTGGGGAAGGCAAAGCTCCTCAATTGGTTCTAAGCAGCCAACCACTAATGAAGTAATTAACTCCAACCATTTTTAATTTGGGACAAGTGCTTCCTGAGTCCTCGCTCAGTATCTTCAGTCATACACAGTCTGCAGTTTAAACAACTTCAGTTATTAACTCCCATGAATAACGGCGGATTCTCTGGTCCACGGATTAGAATTCGGACGGCACGACACCACCTCCCACACACACTGCTCCCTGACTTTAAAGACTGGCTTTAAAGTTTTGTTACCTGTCTTTGATGAACCTCACGAAGCCGAAAGCAACCAGCTTGAGCAGAGCCTCAAAGATGAAGGTGATGGTGAAGCCGTAGTTGCAGTATTTCAGAGCTTCCTCTAGGTACTGGGGGGGGGGGGATTACATCATGTGATGACAAACAGTCAAACCCATTGTATACACATTGTGCCACAACTTGATGCTTCGAGGGAGTGTCTACTCAACTTAATATTCAATGAAACAAAAACTACATATCACAGTGCACTCCTCTCAAAAAATCAAATCCATTTGGAACAATTTGATTCTTAAAGCAACTGATTCTTGAAAGGGTAGGATAGAATTCATGTCTTAAACAACATTTTTTACAGCATTTAATTGAGAAATGTCTTTAGCTATGTCCTTCAAACATGGAACAAAACATACTTTAAATGACTCATGGCTCATGACTCAGGGTAATTATTTGAATGTCACCATGCACACAGCTGTTGCTATCCAAAAGCTACAATGCTGTAGCACAGTCAATGACCTTCACTAAATGAAATCATAAAATCATTTCACTCACGTTAATTACATTTAGTGTCTCCATGACAATTGGTACAGTATTACTGCCTTGCCTGGTCACATTTGTTTGCATGTAAAGGAATTATTCTGTCCCAACGTTTTTGATTACTATTTGTGGCTGTTTCTCACATTGGCGTTTCTTAAGAGTGGAGTGCATCATTCAGCAATCTTGAAAATCGAATTATCGCTCTTGCAAAGTGAATCACACAGAAGAAATTGCTAGAAATTTAACTAAATTACAATTGCTAGGCATCATCACACATGGGACCAACCAGAAGGATAGAAACCCTGAAGAACAATAAAATAAAGATGAGAGAGTGGCAGAATGAAAAAAAAACAGTAAACAATATAAGGTAATGACATGGAAACAGGATAAACAGTACAAAAAAACTTTACAGATCAGAGACAAATGAAGGGAGAATACAGACTAGTCAATGTGATACACAGTATGACAGCCTAACAGACAAAGAAAACAGTCATATTAAAGTGAGTAAAGGGAAATGGGGCACTATAAACAATAGAGTTTTATGTTCTGAGTTAGAGAAAAGTATATGCAAAGAAACCCTGATCTGTTTAATGTTTAACCACTGCGAGAGGACCCTCTCAGCCTGAGAGGAGGACTCACATGGGGCTGGTTGTAATGCTCCATGGACATGGTGACCACGTTGATGGCGATGATGAAGGTGATGAAGAGGTCCAGGTAGTGGTTGGTGCACAGCGTGTGGATGTAGAGGCGGACCGGCGAGTAGTCTGCATAGTACGGTCGCTGCTGGGCTTCTGCACGACACAATTACACAATGCAAGGGGAGTGAGCAGCAAGCACGTTTACCCCCACCCCCCCCACCTCTGCATCGGCGCCATGCATTATACCTGTGTGTATGTAACAGTGCTGTGTGAGCAGACTGTAATCTAACGTAAAAAATTTTGGTGGAGGTGGTCTCTTTCAAAGGGTACCCTATGTAAATGTCTGGCAACAGCCAAAACAGACATAGACTACTATTCAATCTGCCAGCAGCCTCTTTTTGCTTCCTAAACAACAGTTTGAGTTTGGTTCTACTTGTCTGGCTTCACTAATGACAAGCTGCATCGCAGTAAGATTGAATAGAGGTCTTAACTGATGCAAGAACAGCACATTCCTGTCAGCTGTCTTCTGCTCACTGGTTTTTCGCAGTGACATCTCTGCAGAAGAGGCTTTGAAACTGAATCAATGAGGTAATTAGACTGAATAAAAGGATATTAACAAGAGCCCTAGCTTTTATTGTCTCTTTGAAATGGCAATGGCTTTGGTTCTGTCTCTGTCACTTCACTGGCACCTCAAGCAATTCTGTGACAAATGATCAGAAGTTTGCCTTAAAATGATCTATTTCTAATTGTAGCTCAAACAATTAGTTAAGTGCCATGGAAAAAAGGAATCAGTAAGTGTTTCGGCAAGTTTTGTTTGCACTCCAGGGAAAGTGTTGGATGTATCAAAAGCACATTTCTAGTTTATCTTCACATAGGATGATATTAGGTGTCGTTTAGCAACAGGAATGTGAGAGAACATTAATAAGCAGATATATGAATATTCACACTAACTGTCAGAATAAATGAAACTTATTGTCAATGTCCTGACCACACCCTCAGATAAAGTGGCCGGTATTTCTGTAGTCTAGAGAACAATACAGAAACTTCTGGGAAATAAAAACGCTACAGTCAGGACTACCTATATTTGCTCTTTAGCATGTAGGTCAGATTAAAATAGGCATTGTCAAAAGACTTTGGCCCAGACTTTCCAGCAGTGCACTTTGTTCTTGAGTTTGGGTGATGGAATTAATGAAATTTTTTTGCCTCTTACACAATTTTTTTTTATCACATTTCTATAATGGCCTAGATCATAATGCTGTGTATGAAACAAAGAACCCTAATGCTTTAAATAATAAAAACAGCTTCAGCCCATTACTCAAAGATAAAACAAAGTGCATTGCTGTTACATTGAATCTGGGACTCCCTCTCATGCATGGTTTCATGCGTACGCTACATTATGACATGCACTATTGATTGTACTTTATAACGTGCCTTTATATCCAAGTAATAACCCAGTAATTAACTAGTGACTACTTGCTGTTATATAGCAATTTAATAGTTTTGGTCATTTCTGTTAAAGATAAAAGATCACTCAGATACCTAGATACTTAAGTTTTACAACACTGATACCACTTGATTTAACTGTTAATTGCTACTTTGTACTCTATTTCTGTATACAAGGCACAAACCCTAGAGACATGAGCAGGTAATTGCAATGTAATGTTGCAATTTTTTATCATCTTATTGCCCCTTTATCCCAAGCTTTAAAGTAAAGTGCAAAGCACTTGGTGGCTGTCTACAACTAATGCACTGGTCAATAGAAACTACTGGTAAAATTGTAAGTATACCAATGATTTATTTTTGAGAACTGGTAAGATTGATATATTACTGTATAACAACAAATCACAACTAGGACATTACTAGGTTATTACTCATTTATTATGGCACTCCTAAAGATAGTGCTACCATAATATCTGGTGACATGTCGTTGTAAACATGTCAATCTGTGGGTAAACTAACACAAATGTTCAACCTCTGGGAATATACACCTCACAAGACCACCGTTTGTAGTGTATCAAAATTTCATCAGTATGCTTTTTTAAAGGCAAGGTGACATGTAAATGTTGGATTATACTGGAAAACAACTATGTGTGTTACTGTTCACTGTAATCATAATATTAGTATGATCACCTTGTAATTATCACATTCAAATTTCATGTCTACTTCAGATACATTTAGAGCCATCTTTCTGAGTCTGCCTTTCGAAACACATCCATTGGTATCACATAGAAATAGGACATCCCTTATAAAAAGCAATATATGTTACAATATAAATTCCCAAATCTAAAGAATATATATCAAATATCTGTGTAAATATACTGCATATATTCAAAAATATCAATTACTGTCACTTTCATACGATGAAGTAATGATTTTTTTCGTACATTATGTTTATTACGGGATATATTGTAAAATTTACATAGAATTTATATTCAAATTTATAAATATTTGAAAGTGTGAGCAATTGATAAAGTATATTTTGTAATACACACAGTTTATTTCCAAGTGTATTAAAATATATGTTCTTTATATTTTGGATGTCATATTTTATCATATATTGATTCAACATATGTATAATTTTTCATAAGGGACAACTTCAGTTCCTTATTGATATTTACCATAATTTCACATGCATTAGGTCAAAACTAGTCAATGGAACATCAATGGAATTTGGGGGTCAAAACCTGGAGGGCGATGGATTTTATAGAACATCTTAAATTCTAAATGTCTGGAATTCTATCGAACGGTCTTGTGTTTTACAGATCGTCTGACGGGATCCATCTGAAACTCAGGTACATTTTATTCTTGAATCAAATAGAAATGACACCAATATGTGATGGAACCAAATATAGCTCATGCCAGGATATGAGAAAATGTTACAGTATGTAATTTCAATCTACTTCAGACATTTCAGTCCTCCTCTCCCTACTTCTAATATAACTGCAGTACTTCACTGTACCAAGTCTGGAGGACATTATGCACACAAAATGTTATCAAGTAAAAACAATATTCTATGGGAACGATGAAACGGTCACCTTGGTAATCTCACACTCACACAGGAAATATGGTCTAAAAAGTAGGGCTGAATAAACGAATTCAGTTAGCTTCCAGTCCCCATATCCCCGGCTAACCCAAGCGCCGTTTTTCCCCTGAGGTTAGACTGTACTCCTTATAATGAGTCAATCACATCACTCTACTCCCTTTTAAACCTAAAGAGGAGGCTATCATGAGCAGCTGAAATCCTTCATGTCCTTGGCTGTTCAGCATGACTGATGAACAGCATTATATCTGCAATAGAAAATATGACACAAACCACATTGAGTGGTTTAAAAATGCCCTGTTCTGTTTGACTACCTGAACTGCAAGGAACTGGAACGCTATATCAAAAGAATGATTAAGTCACTGCCTGAATAACCACGGAATGGATTACGAGATAAACTCCTGCCCATATATAAAAATGCCAAGATATATGATCCAGACCATCAATCAGGAGGGCTGCTGCTTCAAGGTGTAAGTGTCTTTGTTAAAAAATGCAACAGGCCATCTAATTCTTCCCTCAATAAATTACGTATAAAAGGGCCCCTTAGGGGTCTGTGTTTTTATTTTTAGAGTGAATGAAAAACTACTAAACTCTCTACTCTCTACGCTAATTTGGGAAGACAGTGGGTGGGACACAGTGAAAACCTGCACTCTGCACACTAACACATAGAAGGAGATGAACAGGCCCGCTCTTCCATCACCCTCTATGTTAACTTCCACATGCAGTTTCTGCTATATCTCTCACTCAGTGTGAGTTTGCAGGTCTTTACCATGTCTCATCTCACATATGGCCCGAAAACATTCAGTTAATAAATTCTCTGCGGTTAAATTGCTAGGACGCCCTCCACAGTGACCCAATACTTCATCCAGACCGGGATCGATTCCAACTTTGACTGGACATGTAGAGCCAGCTGGCTTGTCATGCCCTCATGCAGTGCTACCGTTTGAAAAAGTCATACATGTTAATAACAGGGCTGTCAATTTCAACACATTAGTTAATGTTAATTTTAAAACTAACACAATTATAGAAAATAAATCTATTCTGGTTAAATCTATAAAGCTACCTTGGTTTAAGCTTATACCACATTATTGATTATACATATACATTATGGATACCCATATAGACACAGTAATATAGATACTGTAAATATGATTATTAATAATTTAAAAATAGATCATATTTATTTATTTGGTGTATCACAAAAAGTTATGGTAAAAAGTAAAGGTGTATGTGTGAAAAGCTAGAAAGTATTTCACTGAATGACATTATTTTTTATTTGCGCCGGTAGTGTTTGGAACTTATTCATGTTTACTCTGCATAACCAATTAACTGTACAATTCAGCAAACCTAATGTCAGTGTGACATACTACCATCAAATAAGTTATACTATTCTGCTAACCATTGCATTAATAAATGTGGCCCTCAGTACATAGCTCATCCTATTTGGTGTTTAAATGACTTTTTCTCTAAACCGTGCCATATAATTTTTGTTTGCTTAAAGTTATTGTTTAGAATTTGCTTACCATGCTGGCAACGTAAATTGTAATTACAGTTCATAACAATGAATCACGGTAAATGACTAATCATATTATTTAAGTATAAGCAGTATGTGCACATTCAAAGAATTTTACAGGTAATGCAGATACAGTGGGAAGCACATTAAGTATCTTGTTGGCTGAAAAGGTCATTTCTGATTAAATGTATGTGACTTGTATACTTCATTGTATTTACAGTTAACAGAACTAATGCAGAAATATTACACTTGAAAAATCAGTCCAATTCAGCTAACCCATAATCTAATAAATAAGCATGAATTATTTACTGAAAGACTTCCAAACAAATGTTTTCTCCAAGTGTTTACATATTGACAAATCCTCAATAAAAACCTTACTGTAGCATAGTTTGCAAAGGTGATTAACATCATGATTACTTAAGTTTTAGTACCTAATCACAAGAGTAACTAGTATATTTTTATTTGATTGACAGCCCTAGTTAAAATACAAAATCCAAATTGTAAGGAATACGTTTACATATATGTAATAAACATATTGTATATAAAATCTACCAATTATTGCCACTTTCATATATGTAAATGTATGTGTACACTGGGTAATATATTATAAATTTGTATAATGTAAAATATGCTTGATGATATATGCAAAAAATTGCATAAATGTTCACATAATATAATTGCGGCAATAATTTTACCAAAATATACAGTATTCCAAATACTTTGGATTCGTATTTACCATATAATGGTATGTATTACTTTTTCAAAAGGGTTTGGGGGTGGCATGCACACGCATGCTGTGGACTTGGTCACGTTGCTGCCTCTTTGCAGGGCGTTACGGAATTCCTCTCTCTCTCTCTCTCTCGTGTTCAGGCTCTGGAAGCAGGCAGGGCTCAGAAAGACAGACTACCGACCGGACCAGTAATCCTCCTTACTCCTGCGCCTTTTCTCCAGCCTCTGCTGCCTCTTCTCCTCCCGGAGCCGCGCCTCCTCCTCCTCCTGGTGCTGCCGGCACTTGTGGAAGTTCTCCACCACCACGCCCACGAACATGTTGAGCACGAAGAAGCTGACGATCAGCAGGAAGGAGATGAAGTAGAGCAGCATCCAGGGGTTGTGGTTCCTCACGGGCTGAGAGACACGGAGGCAGAGAAAGAATAACGGAGTGATCAGAGAGAAAGAGCGGAGAGAGAGAGAGAGAAAACAAGAAAGAAGCAATCAGAGTGAAAGATAAAAGTGAGAAAAGAAACAAGAAAGAGGTTATCAGAGATAGAAAGAGAGAGAGAGAGAGAATCGGAAAGAGGGAATCAGAGAGTTATAGAGATACACAGAGAATGACAGCAAGCCAGACAGAGACAGAGAGAAGTGTACAGACAGACAATTAGGGAGATATGAGAAAAACAAAGAAAAAACAAATATGAGAAAAACAAAGACAGCAAGCTAGATCAAGATAGGTGCAGACACAGAATGAGTGAGACAGAGTTATGAAGATTTCCTCTGTAAGTGCAAATCTGTAAACTAGCTGCTGAGGATTATGTCTCAAATTTTGTAAAGCAAAAGTTTTTAAAGAGACAACAATTCTGAATAGTTCCCCCCCCCCTTATGTGAGGAACACTTCAAAGAGAGGCTTTTGGGGAATGTTTTCAGGTACGTTTTTAAAAGCATATATAATTAATGTAGACAGCTCTGTCAGCCACAATTAAATGTGTGCTGTTTTGCAAAGCATGAAATAATTTGTGAACTAGACTCAGCCAATTCAACTCCTGGATATGGAAAGCGGTTGGTAAAAGCTGGTAACGGAATGTGCTGAACACGAAACTTGTGGCTTTTGCTTTTCATAAACAATTCAATAAATCCTGCCACTCACACTTATTACAGTGGTATTGCATATGGGCATTTGTGACAGAATGCTATTATAATTCCACAGGCAGTAACTGTGTGTCCTAAAAGACATTAATTTCAACCCTGTCCATCACCGCGGCAAAACCTCACCTGCTGGTCCACTGCAACAGCGTCGAGACCATCATACATGATATTGACCCAGCCGTCCTTGGAAGAGAGAACGAACAGGGCCATGAGGGCCTGAAAGAGAATAACAGAAAGACAATATAAGTCTGGTACATCCTTCACAGTGAAGAGCAGTGAATACTAAAGTAGCTACTTCAAATACCTCTTTAGCAATTACATATTTTAAGGAAATTAAATGAGACATTATAAGTATTTTCAGCTTTATCAAAAGTGAAAAATACAATCCGGAACTATAGTTGATATAATTGACTATTCTGCTTCTGTAGTTCTGTTCTCTTTCTCACATCACTTGTGCTGTTCCAGTCTTCTGCTCCCTGCATTGTATTTGCTTCTAGACCCTAATTCCTGCTTATGGTTGTGTTAACTGTTCCTTTTTCTCTTTATCTTCAGCTTATGCACTTTCTCATGAACTGAAATCCTTTTCTACAGCTGTCTACCTCTAAATCTATTTTCAAGCATCCCTAACTGTGAAATGAGCCAAACACCAAAAGAAGAACTGCCCAGTCTCTAATTCTCTTTCATTATAAGACATCCCTCATTTCCCTCTGTTCTAAAATATTTACAATGTTCACACCTCAATTACTGGCTTCGATGCATTCTACATGTGAAGACTGACTGTTTTTAAAACTTAATCGGTTTATCCAGTAATTACTATTGTTGCATATTTTTTAATTAATAAGAAGAAATAATACCCACACACTGATAACTAGCTTCCAAGAAAGTTTATTATAAGTGAAAAAATGATAATGTTTCAATGTTTCCGATGTTTTTTTTTCTAAAACCGACATTTATATTCATTCCAATCTAACATCATTCAACTGATGTCAGTCATTATCAAGCATGGTAAGTTGTCCTGGCTGAGTGCATCAGTAAGGCATCAGTAATTCCTCTCACCTGCCCTAGATTGTCAAAGTTGTATTTCCTTCGTATCCAGCGGTAATTGGCCTGCAGGCAGTCAGACTTGTTGGTGATGTTTTTCATGTCATGTCCTTCGCAGTGGTAAAACTTCCCCTTAAAAAGCTGCAGTACACAAAAAGATCGGGACTCAGGAGATGATCCGACCAGACATGATGTCATCTTTCATTTCACTGAAAAACCAACGAAACATCGTGTCTGACCGCACGCTATAGTGCAGCGAGCATGGAATTCCTGGGAGAGGCCACTGCTGGAAGCGTAACTGCTGGAGCTGGGAACAGAACCCTGGTCTCCCACGCTACAAGCGCAGCAACATTTTAACATCGTAAAAAAGCCAGGTCTCTAAGCAAAGCAGAAATATGTCCTGCTAGAAGCTCTCCCCAGCAACAACCATGATCACAACAATATCCAGGACTGGGTCTTGCTGTCTGGGGATTCCAGTCATTATCCTGTGAGTTCCCAACACACCTAGCAGATCTGTGTTTTTTTTCTCACTCTACTACAAACATAATAATTCCCTACATGCCTCCCAGACAGCAATCTATAACGTGAGCGGACCTCATTATGTTCTATGACCCTGTTTCACTCTTCCCGCGCTGGAGCGTTAATGAAGGATGCGAGGCGGTGAGCGTAAACACAACCCCCTCCTGCTCGCGAACTGTGACTCAGTGGCCCCCATCTCCGGTGGCTGCGAACAAAGCACGCTCAACCACAGGGGGACCGCCGAGAACCGCGGGCTCCAGACGCCGGCCCCGCTTCAGATGAGAAGGCACCTCTTTTGATGGGCCCAGTTAATTGCCGCTTGCAAATTGGCATTTTTATTTATTTTTTTATTTTTTGATTTTTTTACGGGGGAGAGCTGTGTATGATTCATAGAGCTGTTTTGCGCCGAGGTCTCTCGAATTCGCAAAGGAGAGAATAACTTCTGACAGCATGATGTAACAGATTGGAAATAGAATCCAACATTTTTAGAAGAGAAAAAAAAAAACTCCCAAAGCAACGGTGATGCAGCTGACCTAAATGAAGTGCCTAAGAATGTCTCTAAATTCAGAGGCTTCTGGGACATCAGAGGCCCATTTCTTCCCACTGTCCCTCCAGAAAGACATTAATGAAGCCACCTGAGAAACGCATGACCCCCCAGGATCCCTACGTTGTCTGCTTCATCATCCTGTGTTCGCCTCTTGTGTTGCTTTTCAGCTCTTGTTCCTGTTTGTTCAGCTCTGCCTCTCTGTTTGTCACTGTCATCTCTTTTTTGTTAGTCTGAGTGGGCATCAGTAGGGCGACACATAAGGAAGGGATTTGGATTCATCTTGAGGGTTCTAGGATGGCAGGTAGGGTCCATGCACTATGTATGTATACTGTGCTGTATAAAACACTGTATACACTGATCTATTTGTCTATTACAGTAAAAAATTGCAAAACACCTGTGACTCCCAGCCAATAATCTCCTCAACTGCTTTGCTTGAAAGGAGGTCAATGATCAAGACAGCAGCCCGACTGATCAGTCCCGGCCTTAACTGATGATTCTGAAGACACCGTTGCGTGTGTTTGGGGAGTTTCACTGATGCCTGCTGGACCAATGGCTGCCGCAGGGACGAGGGCGTGAGGACACTGTGCTCCGCCGGGGTGGTTTTTGGCAGACCCCGCGGCTCTGACGCAGAGCAGCAGCAGAGAGCCTGAGGGGTCCTCACCTGCACTCCGAGGATGCCAAAGACGATGAAGAACGCGCAGCAGATGAGCACGATGTTGCCGATCGGACGCAGTGACGTAATGAGTGTCTCCACTACCAGCTTAAGGCCCGGAGCTCGACTGATCACCCTGAGAATTCACACACACACACATACACACACACACACATAGAAGAATGTGCACACACATACACACACACACGTGTACATGCAAACACAAAGCAAAACATTTAATCTCTTAAGGGAAGCACATGTTTAAATGCATTGTATTAATGCAGTGCATTAGGTAATCAATTTTAAACATTTCTTATCCTTATATATGATCATCACACTTTTCACACATTTTCTGCTTTCTCTCTTGTGTGAGAATCTATTACAAGAGGTAGAAGATGCTAAAAAAAAGGGAGAAAACATGCTGATAGTTTGGTTACATTTTTAAGGAGCAACATCAAGGATATGAAATTAATCATATTAATACTGCAATTCTCACAACAATAAAAAAGAGTTTATTAAAAATACTTCACGTTATTGAATACATACACACCTGTATGAAAGCTACTGTATACCTCAGCTATAAAGTGCACAGAAACCATCATAGGTCCTTTGTAAATGCTTTGAAGCCTCTTCTCTCTGTGTTCTATTGTGATACATTACATTACTATCATCTGGCAGATGCTCTTATCCAGAGCATCCTCCACTTCCAACCAGTTCATGCCAGTGTAAAGAGTGGGCTCACATGTGGACAGCGCCCCCTGGTGGCCCTCCTCCCTCACTCACCTCAGGGGCCGCAGGGTTCTCAACAGGCGGAGCACTCTCAGGATTCCCAGAATCCTGTTCCCACCAGCAGACGCCAAGGACACCAGGATGTCCACCAGGGAGACGAAGACCAGCACGCCATCCAGGACATTCCAACTGCTCTGCAGGTAGCTGTCCGTCCCAGAGCAGAAGCCATGTGCCACCACCTGCATCAGGACAACATTACACTTAACTGACAGTATGCCCACACTTCTGAAAAAGGTATGATCTGTCAGGATGCAAGATCTGAAAATCTAAGGAATACATTTAAGTATATTGAAATATTCTCCATAAATTAGGAACAATATACTCTTTGCCCATTACTGTAAATTAGTTGCACATACTGAAGTAAACATTGCAAAATAGCACATATTGGACAACATACTCATATCATTACAAATTACAAACAGGAGGAAATTTTAAAGAAATGATGTAATTTTTCTGTAATAGCACATTTTGAATTCCAGTGGAAACAACACCATTACCTCAAATACAAACAAGTCAAAAGCACAAAAGATGCAGTTACCTTTACAGTCATTTCTGCTACAAAAATCACAGTGAAGACGTAATTGGAGACACTGAGGAAGACACGCTCCTGAAAAGTCAGATCAGAACCACATCCAAACATTAGGACTGTCTTCTAAATGACCAATGAGTTATGATGGCAGGCATAATAAAAAAGAGAATTTTTTTTTTTTATTAATATGAATTAGTGCTTAAACCTGACTGGTTAGGAGCCTACAATTAAAACCATATCAGGAAGCTAGAGCTACTGCATATTGTATATCACCATAAATGATTCAAGAATGATTCATCCACATGTATAAATTGATAAAACGTAAAACCTCAGATACTTTGAATTAGGCTTCTTTGAAGGAAATACAGAATCCACAGTGTAGAAAAATAAACACTTTTACTCTGTATTATATGGAACTGCAAGCACTGAGGCCTTTGGAGCCAGGCTGAGGAAAGCAGAAAGCAGGTCTGTCTTGTGTTGACACTTGTGAAGCTCCATGTGGAGCCGTTTAACTTACAGTGCTGTGGGGGAGAATGTCAGGCCTTTCCAGCGCGATGGTGATGCAGTTAAGGAAGATGAACACCAGGACCACGTGGTCAAACATTTTGTGAGAGATAACCCTCTGGGAGGTCACCCGAAACCTGAAAAATGGAGAAAGGGAAGGGGGGGCAAGGGAGCATGTCACATCACATTACTGATAAAGTTTGATCTTGTCTGGACTGGCAGAGAGAGAGCAGGGGAAGCTGGGGACTCACTGGTTCTGTGGGGAGAACAGGTAGAGGGACCAGTCCTCCCGCTCTCTGCACCACTGAGGCTTTCGGCTCTCCAGCGTCTTCCGGAGGCGGAAGCAGTAGCTCTGCAAGGAAAGCAAGGGGGGCGGAGAGATGAACTCCTCATTCATAGCCCCGGCCACCGCACGAGCAGTCACACGCTTAACCAGCACGCCCCGAGAAGGAGCAAAAACCCACCCCCCTTGCCCTCATCGCCGTTCAGCTCCTCCTGCTCATCACAGCTACAACAAGAAACACCCTCAACGTTTAGCCTGGCATGCAGCCCACATTAAAACCCCGCTTAAAAAAAAACACAAAACAAAATGAAAAAAAAACAATTTCACAGTCATTTGAGCATGCAGATTACTTTTGGCTCAGCTCCATTCTGCTGCGGCCGACAGTCCTGTCCACCAGCTCCCAGAGCAAGGGCTGTAATCGCCCAACCCCCAACACAAAAGGGGGAACCACTGACTCGCCATCCAATCAGCTCAACCAGAGAGGCGAAGCCATTGTCTCTGAGTGCTTCTTCCTGCCTGGCTTACAGCTCTTCAGACCTGCATTACCATACTGCTTTTCCTGAGTGTGTGTCTGTGCACCTGTGA
Source organism: Megalops atlanticus (assembly GCA_019176425.1). Classification (NCBI taxonomy): domain Eukaryota; kingdom Metazoa; phylum Chordata; class Actinopteri; order Elopiformes; family Megalopidae; genus Megalops; species Megalops atlanticus. The sequence continues at coordinate 22,140,145 of CM032893.1, forward strand.
GGTCACTCTCCACCCACCCAGAAAAACAATTACAGCCTCTGAAGGGCTGTGCTGAATCAATGATGCCGTGATGGTTTGTTTCCTCGCTAGCCGGCTAACGGGGGAAAGCCGCGAGCGTGCTTAACGACGCCGAAGAAACTGGGGATATGTCATCATTGGCAGGGAAACAGTGAGCCACAGCTGAGTTTGGGAAGTTCCCCGAAGGGGCACGCCTCACTCACGTCGTCCATGTCCTCCTCGTAGTCAGCGTCATCCTTCTGCACGTCGGCGGGCGGGTGCTGGGTCCGGCCGTTGCAGTCGTGGTGCGGCCCGTCGGGGAGCTCGGGGGACTCGACGCAGTGCTGGAGGGGGGTGCCCGCGGCGCTGCCCGCCTGGCTGGACGGCGCCCCGTCCGAGCTCTCGTCCTCGGAGCTGCCCCGCCCTTCGCCTGACAGCAGCGACTCCCGCTCTCCCGAGGGGTCCTTCCTCTTCAGGCTGGGGGCCCGGCCCAGGCTGTTCCAGCTGGAGCGCCGGCTGCCCCAGTTACTGCCCGAACCCCAGGGTCCGCAGGGGGAGCTCCGCTGGCTGGACTGAGGGTACGAGAGGGGCAACCCCAATCATATAACAGTTTAACACATTTGTGCCATGATTCAGGAGCTCATTAACAGTCTGACTGAAAATAGAGGCACTGATTGGAAATTCCTCTGTAATTAACCTGTAGACCTGTGGTGATGTTTTATATTTTGAGTTAGTTTGATTTAGATTTTAGAAAAAGTTAAGCAAGAGCATGTCTGATGAAGGCATTAGGCTGGGTTTACATCTTTGAACATGTGAATCTCTTGAGAAAACATTAGGTGAGGATCTTTTATGAACAAAGTCACTGTAACTCCAATAAAAATCACCTAATAAGCAGGACATATTCATTCATTTTCACACTCTTTTATTACATCGACCTGTCACGAGAGGATACTACCCTCAATGGATCAACTTATAAACACACACCCACAATAAAAAATATACACACCTGAGAAATTCGTAACTTCACTCACCAGAGATTTTTGGTCAAAGGCGTTTGGGTCAATGGAGGCCCTGCTTCCTCGACGTGACTCAGCCAAGACGTGCGCCGAGTCTGTGCCCAGGGAACTCTTGGGCGTGGGCATGGGCGTGGCCGCCGTGCGCATGATAATGGGCGGGGCCATGCTGGCTCGGGGGTCCGTGTAGCCGTTCGCGGTCATCATGAGTGCATACATCTTCATCTCTGTGAGAGAAACAGGTTATGGCTCTGGCAAAGGTCAGACAAACATCAGTCAATCAAACTGTATGGCACGTCCCTCTTTAAGACCTGTGTAAATGGGACGGGCCACTTCTAAAAGACATTTCAGAATAAGAATTCTAACTACCGCCAAGAGAGGATCTCTCTGTGGGGTCTGCCAACTAAAAGGAGAAATAATACATAGGAAACTGATGTTTCATGAAATTGTTGGCCATTTATGTACAAGACTGAAAATGAAAAGCAAGATCACTCATACTAAATGAGCTGGAGTGTTTGTTTGGCCTCTGAGGAGCCCTTAATGTTTCATTAATGCTTCTTTCATTACCACCCTAAATCAACGCGGGCCTGGCTGTGTCACTATGCAGGAGTCTGCTGAACACTCATGCAGATTATAGGCACATGTGTCAGAGTGACATCAACAGCCACTTTCAGCAGCACTGCATCTGTTGGATGAGCACAGGTTTCGAATGAAGAGGAGCCAATCACCCCCTTCCCCCCAATGAATGAATGAAGGAATGAATGCAGTGATGATTGATCAGAGCCATTCAGAGCCCTCCTCTGATGTGGAAATTGCATGTTTAGAGAGCGACTGACGAGGTGTTCGCAAAGCCCGTGACTCTTCAGTGCCATAATCACCTGAGGCCTGGAGCTCCCTCATTTTCTCCTCCTCTTCAAAATTCATCGACGTTTTATCCTCGTCCGTGTCTGACCTACTTGCGTCTCCCTGCATGGAACAAGAGGCGTTTGGGAAAAGTGAACAACAAGAGCCAGAACAAAACGCGTCGCGGGAGAGACAGCTGGTGCCGGTTCACTCGCCACTGAGGAATATTAATCAGAGCGCATCTGCAGGAGACAGAACGCAGTCAGGCTGAAGAGAAATGGAAGTGTTTGTAATGCTCGGTGCGTGAATGTCAGCCATGGGCCTCCAAGTGCGCTCCAGCATTTTAACCGTCATCAAAAGACCTCATCTGCAGAGATGAATCCAAATGCAAATCAGCCATACGGCTCTCGCTGCAGTGCCTGTCTATCATGGGGAGTGGCCCCTTCTGAAAAACTTACATATGTTGCAGAAATTTAAAAAAAAACAAGTCCAGAACGTACAGAAATGAAGTTTAGGAGCAAGTCATAATGGAAGACATAATTAAATTGTGTGACCAGTGGTAAAACTCGGCTGAAAACCTCTTTGAAAATGAAAACCTGTTTTCTTATTGTGGCAAGAAGTGCTTAGAGAAACAGTCTAATAGTGCTGACACTGGCAAGCAAAGCAAGAGAAATGAAAGCAAAGCTGGTCGACTGTATAGCAGGGAGGGGTCATGTGAAGACATTGGGTGTGTTGTGGAGAACATTATTAATTATAATGAAATGCAACTTTTCAGAAAGAAAAAAAAACATCAAAAATTAGCCATTGGTGCAGACACCCCCTGTAAGACTCACGTATCTTACCTCTGCTTGAAAACCTTCCACCAGGATGGCCACCAGCAGATTAAAGAGGACATAGTTGCCAAAGGTCATCAAGGCCACAAAGTAGAGAGCGGCCCACGGAGATGTGGAGGCCATGCCGTTATACAGAACCATGTTCCAGTCTTCCTGAGTCAAAATCTGCAAGTCAACAACCACACTTAGCACTGGACTGCAGGGAATATTACATTATATTACATTATATTATTGGCATCTAGCAAATGGTCTTATCCAAAGTGATACAAATTTTATCATGTTACCCATTTATACAGCTGGATATTTACTGAAGCAATTCTGGGTTAAGTACCTTGCCCAAGGGTACAACAGCAGTGCCCCAGGGGAATCGAACTGGCAACCTTTCGGTTATGATTCCTGCTCCTATGCTACACTGCCAGCTGATATGAAAAGGACACTGTTATTTGAGGCAGATGGGTCCGTTTCAGATCAAATTAAAGCTATTCCTGCCTCAGCATACAGGTGGGTTTGAGTCACAGCAGCACTGACTCAACCCCCTGTTTCCTCCACTGGCTGAATGGTACATTCCAATATTTTCTTATTACAACGCTGTACAGCTACGGATATCCAGTTTCCCAATTCACGGAACATGATGAACCGATAAATAATGCAACTGCGCTGGTCGATGGTGATGAATCAAACAGAATGAGAGCGAGGTCTCGCAGCTGCGAATGTCTCAGGAATCGGGCATGCCTGTTAGCCGTCTGAAATGTCAGTGGCTCTCAACAATACTTTATGTTCACTGCAGGCCAGATCGAAACGGTCATAATGTCATGCTGTATATCTGCAACAAGACAGACAATCAGAGGGAGATTCAAGGTGTGTGAGTGTGTGCGTGTGTGTGTGTGTGTGTGTGTGTGTGTGTGTGTGTGTGTGTGTGTGTGTGTGTGTGTGTGTGTGTGTGTGTGTGTGTGTGTGTGTGTGAGCTGCACATTAAACACTGTTTGGATGTGTTTCATGGCTGCCTGCAGAAGTTTGTTACGCTCTGTGATTCAAGCACCTTCGCAATTAAGGGTGTAAGGTCATGAGGCTATTTGAAGCTGTTGTGATTACTATCAGTATTAATATGAGCTCTCAGGTAAATATGTTTGCTCGCTTGCTGTTCTCTGCTGTTGCAGAGGCAACATCACTTTATGCTGTCGATGTTTTTCAGCAAGCCGGACACTAGCGCCTGCCTTCTGCCTCATGCCACCAGCTCCTCCCTCAAATCAAGGTCCATCAGCACTGCGGAGATAGAGGCTGCTGGACAGAGCCTCGGGGATTTCAGCAAACACCACCAGCTGGCAGGAGCATTTTCTGACAGCTCCCAGGGGACGGAGGATGTGTTAATCGTGGCAGTGTCCTACATCTGAGGGCAGCGCGGTTGTCAGTCAGTCCCCCACCCCCCTGAACACACACACAAGCCAACCCCCCTCCCACCAAACATATTACACCCGCTGTGCGAACCTGAAAGACAGTGACAATCGCCCACAGCAAGGAGTCGAAATTCTTCCTGTCTGGAATGGTGTCTCCGTTCTCTGTCTTCAGACTGAACTTGCAACCAAACAGATGCATTCCAAGAATGCTACCAACAGTGAAACAAAAAAGAAAAAATACATCTTTAACTTCAGCTGGGAGCAAACATTACTCTTTAAGCATATACCTGAATTTTTAAAATATGTCTTTCAAAGTGTTACTGGATGTCCAATTTTACTTACACTTCAAAAGTTAAGTATGGTAACAGTTAACAGCAGTGGACAGTATAATTCTTTGATTGATCACTCTGTATCTCTGACTTGCTCCACCATCCCCTTCACCAAAACCAGAGCAGTGACCAGATCGCGGTTTGTGAGGAGTCCTGTGTGAGCACCTGAAGATGAAGATGAAGAGCATGAGGAGCATGCAGAAGGTGGCCACGTTGTCCATGGTCTTCATCAGCACCACCAGCTGCCGGCGCAGAGCGGGCAGGAAGCGCACCAGCTTCAGCACACGGAGCAGGCGGAACGTCCGCAGCACCGACAGACCCCCGTCCGACTGGCCGATGATCTCCCACACGCTGTCGGGACAGGCCGCATGTATTACCCCTTATAACATTGTGTTATAACAGTATTATAACACCTAACAAACCAAGGTACTTTCCCCACTGCAGACACGGTCAACTACAGCATAGCCACAGGCTCCGATAGTTTTTGTTCTACCTCATTATCTGGATTGACAAGTCTGTTCAATTGGTGTGCCAGGTATAAATTTGTTGCTTATTGAAAGGTAATTCAAACACTTCCAGGAGTGGGACTGCCAGGACTTGAACTGCCTCTCAGTGACCCACTGGGAAGCTCATACAAGACCACATGCCGAACTGACAGTCACACAGGCCAAAGACAGACGGCATGCTATGATGGACCATTCTAACCACTACGAGTCTTTAAGATAAGAGGAGACAAAGCCAAGCTGTAGAGACTGGCAGCTACAGACAGGACTTTTGCTGCCCTAAGAGAACAGGCTATTGCATCCCTCCACTCTGACAGGTGGAGACAGAGGGGAGGAGGCAGCAAACCTGATGACGACGATGATCCCATCGAAGATGTTATAGGGGTTCTTGATGTAGCCTAAGAGGCCGAAGGCAAGCAACTTGAGCATCATCTCCAGGGCGAACATGCTGGTGAAGACGATGTTGCTGATCTCCAGGATGTCAGTCAGCTCCTCTGGCTGCCAGGAGAACACAGAGAAAAAAAACATGTCACTGCAGGTTTTATCGCTGAACCACTGACACCCGGGTAAAGGGTGCCTCAGGATTAGCATTACTGTAAGACATCTACATCCAGCTATAGCTTGAGGTTAGGGGCCTTTCAGCAGCAGGAGGCTGATGTATTGCTGAGACAGAGACAGAGGAACTCCACATAGTGCCGGCTACTGGAGATTCATGGGCTGCCCGTCCTTGATTCTCCCTAAGTGGGGCTATTGATTGGGCGGAATCTTGAAATATCTTTTGACAGTGGGGTGAGTCGGCTGCTGTCTGAAAGACATCTTTAGTAAAGCCTTCAGAACCCTGCATGCTGAGTGCCAAAAGGAGAACACCACTGCTCCACTTCATCAAAGAAGCACTAGTGATCAGCATTGATCAGTCAAGGATCAAAGGATTTCCCCTCTTTTCCCTAATTAAGGCAACACTGCAGCCATAAATGCAAAGCAGCAAAAGTAATTACTACTCTTCTTCATTCCTGTAAAAATCAATGGGCCAATTTCAAAGAGGCCTTATGTTACTTACCGAAGCATGTGGTATTGGTAACTAAATGATCATATCTGTAATCCATAGCCATGAATAGTTTTCACATTTATTGGAATTACAATCCAAAATCAATAGAGTAAATCATAATGACAATGGTTCAGTTAGTCAATACACAAGGATATTCTACATGGTTAACCAGTTCTTTGTGACCAGACCAACCATTTTAAACATGTTAATTCAAGTTTTTTATTGCTTTTCTGATTGGCAGAGTAATATATTTTGTATTTAAAGACTTGCTTGGTTATGACTTTCCATCAAAAAATATTTTCTGATCTACCTATTACTGCTGAGTATATCACACATTGCCAGCATTGTGTCTGAGGTGGTATCTTACCATAACAACTGGGTTAATTCCTTAATTGTTCATCTATTCCATGATGTGCATAAAGATTGAACAGACTTTGACATGGCTGAAGCATCATAACATTTGCTTTTAAATGTCCACCTTTGTATCCAATAAAACAATAGGATTAAATGAGCTGAAATGACACCATCTGGGGGCATTTTCGCTAGTTGACCCTGGCAAACATATCAATAGTTTGCTTTCTTCACAGACACTAAATGTGGAATACCTTGAGATCAGCTATCATTTCCATCTTAAACTCCTGAAGGAGTCTTGTAGAACTCCCAGACAGACCTACAACTCCAAGCTTAATGATGACCTGCCAATCTGCTTCCCTGAATCAGCATCTCCATTCATCACCACCCAGGAGAAAATAGCAGGCTGGACTCAATTACCCACAGTCCTGTGGTTTAGGTCTATACATGTGCTAAGAACCTCTAAGAGGCCCACACACACTTACTGATTATAATTCTTAAGAGATCAGAAGGCAAAGTACCTTCTGCAATACTGGTGTCCCATCTCGGAATTGAACCTTCAACATGCAACTTCTACCAGGTATTCAAAATTGCAATCTTCTGGTTCCAGATTTAGTTCTAAAACCAAACGCCACACTGCCAACATTAGTTTGGGTGTCAGCTATAGCTTGAAGTTAGGTGCCTTTCAGTGGCAAGAGGTTAATGCACTACTGGGTTGAGCTCACACAAAGGCAGAGGAACTCCACACAGTGTCGCCTACCAGAGATTCATAGGCTGCTAGTATTTGATTCTCCTCAAATGGAGCCATTGATAAGATAGAATCTCGAAATATCTTTTGTTATTGGGGTTAGTCAGCTGCTGTTTGAAAGACATCTTTAGTAAAGCCTTCAGAGCCCTGCATTCTGAAAATGAGAGCACCACTGCTCCACTTCATCAAAGAATCTAGATCTACATCAGATCTACTTCTCAAACCAAATGCCACATTGCCAACATCTATCTTACCTTATCTATTTATCTTATCACCAGTGGGACAGGATGAATATGTAGTTTGCAGCTGCTGGGGGAGTGAGCATCCTCATGCCAGATGTGTAGCCACCAGAGACTGCCGCTACTGTACACAGCCTCAGCACAGGAACCAGAGCCAAGACGATCTAGCTCAGTGCAGCACTGCACCATCACAGAGAAGCAGCACTCTCTCTGCATACGTTAAAGCTGCAGCTGGAACCGTTCCGCCAGGGCTGTCTGACAAAGACACTTCCTCAGCTGCACCCACTTAGAAATCAACTCCAAAAGGCATCTGGCTTAGAAAGGAATAAGACCCCATCATGAAATCTGAAGGCAAAAGAAAAGGAATGATTTTTTTTTTTTTTACAATACAGAAAACATCTTATCTAGTTGCATAAACATTCACAGTTTATTCATTCTGTGGCATTGAGGCTAGTGAAAATCAATGGGGCAATATTATTTTTTTCAAACCAGACATATTCATGATAGCTTCGCACTCTTTATCAGCTGTTAGTCCAAGGGTGCATTACTCTTCTTCCAGTTCCGTCGCAGCTCATTAAATTCTATTCTTCAGGGAGTGGAAGAGCTGAGTGTGGAGAATGCTGCCCAAACCCCCCCTCCCCCCCACCATACACCCCTCCAGCATCGGCCACCACTGTCCCTCCCTCCCACCCCGTCACCCACCACACTGATCCAACTGAATTATCTGCTACTGTAAAAAAACAAAAAACAAACCTAATTGGTCCTTACTGTCACAACAGAGAGCATTATAATGATGTATTCTGCTGCCTCTCCACGCCTGTTGTCCGGATGGGGGTGGGGCTGAGGGGGGGCTACAGGTATACAGAGTGGGCAAGGGTGTGGCGTGCTCTCTGCCTGACAGTGGAGTGATGATGCTATGAGATGGAGACCACATGCTCCAAAGTGAACCAATAGAAGCCGAGAGGACTCTGTGCGTGGCTTCATAGACGAGCCCTCTCCATCGTGATCTATGGACCATGAGCTCTAAAGCTCTGTCTGCTTTCACAGCGCGCCTGGCTCTGATTGTTTGTTGCACGGCACTGCTGTGCTTATGTAATAATCATTACAAGTTTGTAAATCCACTTCCCCATAAGAAATATTTACATGCGTTTTTTTTTTTTTTTTTTTCCTCCTGGAGTGTTATGGCGTGCAAATAGATTCCCTCCTGGTGGAAGAAGATGCAGAGAACTGTGTTACGCTCTTTTGGGAGGTATGACTGCAATATGCAAACGCTGCGCTGTGCAGCAGGGACACTCTGTGCAGGATTTATTTTAGGCACCGGAGGCAAGGTCACCTGCGAACACATTAAGAAAGCGTGGAGGGTGATTTTAACAGAGCTTTACTGTTCCTTAAGCCCTCCCGACCAACAAGCACTTCTGTGAATGAGAAGATGCTGTAAAGCTGGGGATGAGCGTGGTGTAACATCTCCTTAGTTGTATGCTCTGTAGATACCCTTCTCCACAGCGACCTACATTTTACATATTATCCATGTACAGTGCAGCAGGGACTTTTCATGTTACACAGAAAGTCTACAGAGGCTGTGTCTCTCATAGGATTTGAGCCTGCAAGCCCCTCGTCTGGTCCCCTACCCTACTAAACCAGACAGGCACGGGCTTTGTCATCCCTCTCGTCTTTACAGGCATCCACTGCTTAGCCTCTTCAAAATCAATTGTTCACTGCTGCTTATAAAATGTGTGGATTTAGATGGCAAAAGCACATGGCTGTGTTTTATAGCAGTAATAACAGAGCACAGACATTTCATTATTCAGAATTCATCACAGCTGTGCAGCCATTCCATGGCCTTTGCTTAATATTCTTTTGTTTACTAGGACAGAGTCAATGTCACTTCTAAAGACTCTCTCTGGCTCCTGGTTAATCGGATTATCTCACTGATCGACTTCAAAGGCCCTGCAAAGCCACATTTTTTAACCTCCTACAGCATCTGTGCACAGGGCATGCTGTATACAGATCAATGCAACAAATTTCACTTCATTTAACCAATTCCCTGTAAGCTGCTATCATTCCTGTTTAATGGCTGTAGAAAAAAAAAAAACGAGAGAAATGGGCATTCTTTTCGAAACGCTACCCCTGAGAGGACAATATACTAAAAATGCAAGTACTCAATATCAAAATGAGATGAGTAGCAGTTGTAGTGGTTTTGTAAAGGGTCATCCTCGTGAAAAAGTGATATATGGCTATATATGGCATAATATGAAATCTAAAATATGTCATGTATATCATATATATATATATCAAATTGTGTACATATTTGCAATACATATTTTTACAATGCACATATTACAACATATATGTGTAAAATCAGATATTGTTCAGTAATATTTTAACACGTACACACAAACATACTGCTTTGATTGTTTTAAATTATGTATTAATATAAGGATAAATGCTTAAATATGTCAGTTGTTGGTTACAAATAAACAAGTTAGCAAATGGCCAGGCCTTGAATGAAGCACTGATGAGTCCAAAGATAATTTCTAAAAAAACAACAGCACATACGCTGATACACTCCATCATGAATAATCAACAAAACTGCATGAGATGGCACCGTGGCACTCATGGATTAACTTTATCACAGCGGTCAGCGGTTCCACAGAAAACAGCAAAAACTAAAGCGCTAATAAAGATGAGCAGTTAAGCAGAGGCATCCATGCTGCTGTGCCCACACTTCGCCAGCCCGCAAAGCTGTTCCACTCTGTTCTAAACAAAGGTCAGACAACACAGTCTGCAATGAAAACAGATTCAGGGCACTGCTCAGCACTCAACAGAGAACACAAAGCACTACTGAGGGACACTCAAGTGCTTTGTTGGCATGGTACAGTGGTGTGTGTATGTGTGAAACTTCCTGCAAGACTGCAAGCCCTTCCAAAGAGGTAATATACGTTCATATGCAATGTCCAAAATCTGAGCAATATATCTCACATTTGTCAGGATATTTTGCCAATATTAAGAAATAAATCAATTTTCACTACTTTATTACATGTACTGTAATTGTATGGAGGAATTTTGTTATATATTGTGAAATTACACACACTGTAAAATTACATGCAACAATATATGTGAAAAGTGCATGAAAGATGGGAGAGGAAATAGCTGGTTTATTTGCTGTAGCCAGTTTTTGGCACATATTCAAATACACATTCTGTACATTTTGGCTTTTGTAACATGCCATACATGGGCATGTGCTGTATTTTCAGGAGGGTTTAAGGAGCTTGTCTCGGCACAGCTCCCAAAGCGAGGCAGAGCGTGAGGTTGAGTGTGGAGTATTGAGTGTAGCGTGCGTGTCAGCCCCAATGCTCCGTTCCCCCCGGGCACGTCCTGACAACACTGCTGGCCAATCCCGAGCGGGCGGCTCAAACTTCTCAGAAAACGACAGGGCTAACACAAACCCCACTCCACCTGTGCTGAGAGCGCAGCCAACATCAATGAACATGAAAGTGGGAGCACTGCCTGGCCAGTCAAAGGAACACAAGTTACAGAGTTCATCAGCATCAGCTGTACCAGTTGAAAAAGAACCTCATGTTGTACTCCACAAGGATCATGTAGTGTGTCACAGGAAGGAAACATGTCAGGTACAACAATGCAACAACTGAAATAATGTGTTTTTGCTTTGATGTGCCCACTTTTCAAGACAGGTGTGGTTGTGTCCACGTGTTGAAGCTGCAGTTGAAGCTAAATGCACTGCTAATATATAATATCACCATGTATTGCAGTCTTAAGCCTGAACTGCACACTTATCACACAATTCTGATGTTCTGCTTCCCTCCCAATATTTCTGTTCACTGCAACACTCTTTCCTTCAAAACTATGTGGAAATGAAAAGAATCCCTTATACAATGAGATCACAGTTCACAATGCCTTTGATCGGTACTGCAAATCCTAAGGCATCTTTCAAGAAGCTGATGACCTCAATAACAGAGTCTGCCCCTGATGAACTCAATAACCAACTAGAGTCTACCCCAATGAACTCAATAACCAATTAGTGCTGGCCCTAGCACCTGTAAGATCTGAATCGGATCAGAGGAGGTATAAACATGACATTTTATTAATCATTGGGGGCAGAATGCAGATGAGGTGTGCTCTTAAGCAGAAACATACCAGGGAATTCTGGGAGCCCGATAAGGTCAATAAAGCATCACATAGTGCTTGATCTCCACCACTGATAAATGAATAATAAATAACAGCCATACATAGCCACTTAATAATGGATGCTGTGAAGCACACACAAGGGGATGAAGCCCAGATGCACACAGCACTACTTTCAGAAAAATGTTTGTTTTTTGCTTTATTTTTTGGGAGGGGGGTTGTTTGTTCACTACAGCCTCTTCTGACATAATGTACCAAACACTCCACCCTAAATACTGGCGATAGCACCGGTCAGTCCATCCTGCAAGGTGAACCTCAAATCAGACTGATAGGAATTTAATGGCAGATCATCTCCTTGTGAAAAAGCAATGTTTGCTAAACTTTAAAATGAATAATATATGTGTCAATAACATATGAGAACAAAATCTGCTAGTTGAACGTGATGTCCTGCTTACTTTCTGGAACTCTATTGTAAAATGACTCTTATCTTAATATCCTACAATACATGAAAAAATAGAATGCATGAAAGCATCAGAATTCTATATAGTTTGACACATGTTGAACTTAGAATTTTCCCTAACAGTTCAGTTCCATAGTTTTCCCTTCATATTTTAAAACATATTGGAACATACAGTACCAGTCAAATGTTTGGACACACCTGATTAAGGTAATGGGCAACATGCAATGCTTGAAATTTGTTACTTAGACAAATATAAATAGTGAACTTGATGTCTATTTCTTTCCATAAAAAATGTATTAAAAAAATATTTTGGCAATTTTGAAGAATTTAAAATAAGACTTTTTATAAGTTATTGATTTGTTTAACACTTTTTTGGTCACTGCATAATTCCATTTGTGTTATTTCATAGTTTTGATGTCTTTACTGTTATACTAAAATGTGGAAAATAGTAAAAATAAAGAAAAACTCTTATATGATAAGGTGTGCCCAAACAGTTGACTGATACTGTACTGTTTTTGATGAGGACCGGGTCATTCCCCTCCACGCTCACCTGTTCGTGGTACTCGATGCCCATGCTCAGGGTGTTGATCAGGATGGCGATCATAATCCCACGGTTAAAGTACTTGCTCTCCACGATCCGTTTGAGCTTGGCCCGGAAGTCCTCCCAGAACTGGGCCACGCGGTTCCTGTCCCTGGCCCTCCGATGCCGCTGTGCCCGGCCACGGCCGGGCCGGGCCTCGGTGCCGTGGCAGAGGTCCTGGGTGAACTCGTAGGCCACGTCGAGCCTCGGAGCCGTCGCTGTCAGAGCCGCTCAGCTCCAGGTCGGGGTTGTCCAGGGCCCGGGCGCAGTAGGGGCAGCTCGTGAAGTCGCAGCACAGCGGGGTGGACGCCGCGCCCGCCATCTGGAAGGGCAGGCCGGAGCGGCCGGCGTCTCGAGACACACCTGTGAGGGGGGAGAGATTCAGGCGCTTCTCCCAAGAGACCCCTCCACACACTGCTCAGATACAGTAGTGATTTATGGGGGGACACTGAGACACACACAATCACACACACACACAAACACAAACACACACATGCACGCACACACACACACACACACACACACATATACACACACACCTATACATGCCATTATCTTTCCGTTTTACTGAAATGCCTTTAAAACTCAACAAAAACAAACACACACACACACATTCATCTTCTTGAGGCTGGTGATTGTTTTCCTTTGACAGGCAGAACTGGAGAAATGAACTACCCTTGAAAAGACACCATGGGGAACCTTTCCTACCGGAATAAAGTTCATATAAACTACACCAGGATTGACTGCTGTCTTGTCTCTTCTGGGGATTCTGTTAATGGCTTTCACATCTGAGCCATGGATTTTCTGTCACATCGCTTAAGTTGCACTGGTCTGACTCAGCCTTACACTGGTCACGGGCTAAAACCTGGTCTGACCCCGAATTCCTCTGCCTTGCTTGTGGCTGTGTATGAGAAACAGGAGACGTACCATACTCGCCCACAAACTGGTGCATGCTGCTGTAAGGGTCTGGCACGTTGAGGTTCAGGCTGAGGCCGTGGTTGGACGCCCTCTTGCCCTTGCCCCTGGGGGCGGCTCCAGAGGCGGTGCAGATGAGGGAGGGCACGATGGTGGGGTAGTTCATGCCCCCGTTGAGCCTGCCCAGCAGCGGGGCGTTCCCCGCCGCCCCGGGGGCCGCGCACCTGCCCTGCGGGCACTGGAAGGCGGCGGCGTCCTCGGGCGCGGACTCGGCCCCGGGCGGGCGGCTCTGGGGCTCGCCCGGCTGGGAGGACAGAGCGAGCTGCGCCCCGGTCCTCAGGGACTTCATCTCGAGGACGTCGCCCAACTCCATGCAGGGGCTGCCGTTGCTGATGTGCAGGTGGTGGTGATGATGATGATGATGGTGGTGGTGGTGGATGGAGCGGATCCGCCGCCTCCTGCCCCTGTGCCGGCCGTGCCCGTTGGCGCCCCCGGCCCCGCCCCAAACGCCGCGCCGCCCCCTCGCCGTTGGGGTTGACCTTCTTCCTGCGCCGGCTGCGCCAGCTGCTGTAGAGGCGGACCACCCGCCGCTTCACCTTGCGGTACAGGTGGCCGATGTACCTGAGCATCTCCTCGTAGCAGCTGCCGGGCTCCGAGAAGCTGGCCAGCGTGCTGTCGTTGGAGAGGTAGCGCGCCCGCTGCTCCTGCATCAGCTGGTTCTCCCGCTGCTTGGTCTCCGAGAACTGGGTCGCGATCACAACCAGGCACAGGTTGATCATGAAGAAGGAGCCGACCTGAGGGAGGCGGGCACAACTTCACATCACTCCCCTGTGATTCGGAAACCCTTTTCTTGCATCATCAGCAGCATCAGTCTTACATAAAACTGTGCATCACAGCCATCCCTTGGAGGCACTGCCACAGTGTTCTTTTCCTCAGGCCCGGCACAATGGGGGTGCTTAAGGGCACCCCCAGACAGACCTCAGTGCACCCCCAGTTGTCTCCCTATATCTCGATGTCTACATAGCATTTGTTAGAATTTTTTTTTAAGATATGACTTTTGCAATTGCACCTCTTTGTATTTTCTCCTAGCGCCGGGCCTGCTTCTACTACAGACTTTTTAATTACTCCCAATTTGGAAGACTTGTTGTTTGTAGAAGATAGGAATTCCAAAGGCCTTCGATGTACTGTATGTAGCGGGACCTCATTATAGCCAGGCTTTCTGCAAGGCTACACAGTCAGGCGGACTGACCAACGTGTCAACCGCTGTTTGATGTTGTGCCAAGACCACATAATATGGAAACAACCGCAGTGCAGAAAACATTCATGTAAAATGCATTCAGTTTGGGCTATTCGGTTGACTTCAGCTGATATTTAATTGAACAGCACTTCACCTTTCAAATGCAAGGCTGAGGAAGCTGAGCATACTTACTATTATGAGCAAAATAAAATATATGAAGTTGTAAAAGGAGTGCGCATCCATTACATAATACATGATGTCCACCCATCCTTCCAAAGTTATCACCTGGGAAAACAACAACAACAAAAATTAACAACAATGTAGCACAACAAATAGTACAGTCAGATGCATGTTTCTCCTGCTCCCCTGATGAATTTTTGAATATTCTATAACTTTATAATTCAAATTCAAATAATCAAACCCTTTTGCCACCCCACCCCCCCCCCCTCCAAAATCAGTGCTTTCTGTGTAAATAATGACTCACTGCAAAACTATCTGCACTTACTCACACCATTAGGCAGGGAAGTGCATTAATTATCTGATTTCATGCAGGACTCTCCTTCATTAATATTGATGATCAAAAATAAAGCTCTGAATTTTTCTTAATTTTTTTTCTTCATTTAATTGACAGTCATTGAAATACTGATCCAAGTAATCAATTAAGTGGTCATTTTAACTGATGACTAAATATTCAGGTAACTAAATGTTCGTTCTCATCCCGACCACTGGCGTAAAGACCAACTGGCGTCCGTCTGAGAAAGGCCTACCAGCAGGCACAGAGTCTTTGAGTCCTTCCCTCCACAAACACTCATCCCACACCGTGTGTGCTGCAGACAGCCGGCTGCTCAAACACTGCAACACACCTCTGCAGGGAACTGCCGGGGTCTAGAAAGCCTTGCACGTCCTTTCATGTGGAGCTTTTTTTTTTTTTTATTTGGTTTGTTTGTTTTCTGGTTTTCTGATGTGAATATGGCAGGCAAAAAGAAGAGAGAGCACTCAAGGTATACCTTTGACAGTGGGATGTAACCTTGGGTGAAATTTTCAGCAGTGATTTCAGACAGAGATTTTCAGACATGCTTTCAGTGAATTCCACACAGCACTGAAGCAAGGTCTGCAATGTAAATAAATCCTCTGGATAACTCTGCCAAACTGTAACTATTTTATGCACCTTGGGCACCTGTATTCTGTGTTCAGATTTCTTGAAAAAAAAGTCAGTTTTGAGCCTCAAGGCTGAATTAAGATCACACTGCTGTAAGGCTCATCACTTGGGAATGACAGTGCAATGCGGTGAAGCAGCAGTCTTGCTATGGACTCTCGCGGAGGCTCTTTCCCTAAAAAAACAGCGTGAATGCAAAGCAAACTGAATCCGTCGCATCTCGTCCGCGTCCATACGAACGCAATTTAGCGTGAAACAGAGCCGCGCATCACTGCCTCTGGGGGCGCGCCGCCGATGCCTCGCTGAGGGAGCGCCGTCCCGGCACTCCGAGGTCCCGGAGTGACCATTAATTCCTTTTCGGGTCAGCTGTCAGCTGTGACCGCACTGCACCCCGCGCGTAACCCCGCCCACGTCTCCATGCCAGACGCGCCAGGAAGGACCTCTCTGTCACCGAGCACCTGTCCTGCCATGAATTCAGGGAGCGGCAAAAGGGGGGTCTCGGTTGGCCCGCTGCCCGATTCCCACTCCGCTCGGCATGCCAGTGACCCCAGAGGAGCAGGCCCTAATGCACAACGAGGCTCATTTAGCCTCATTGCTTATTCAGACCGCTGTCCCCTCTGCAAGGAGCCTGCTCTCTCTGCCTGTCGTCTGTTCCAGAACAGTGGGCATTGAACAGCCCCCTGCACAGAGATGCTGTCTGCAGCAATTCGTCAATGCTATCACCCAGACTAACTGCTAATAATAATGGTGAATAAACAATAACACCATTAACAATAACAATAATCAAATTATTGTGTAAAGGACAATTGATGGCCTCATTTCAAAGCACAGTACGCGCAAGTCCAAAACAACAACAATAAATATGTTTACAATACATAGTCAATAAAAAAATTGAAGACATAATTAATTACACTGACAGTCTTTGTACAATTACTCATTTTAGTCATTAATTATAGAGGGGTAATCCAAAAAACAAGCACTGGAAGTGATACAAAACCATACTCTGATATTCAATAAAGTTACAGCATTTCAAATGATTGAAAAGGGAATAAAAATCATCCAGAAGAGAAATCACCCTCACTTGTAAAAAAGAACATTTCATTTCAATCAGTTGGTACATCAACCCCTCTTACAACCTCATCCCAGTAGAGCTCTCAGGGAGAGTATCGGGTCAGAATGACAAAACCAATTAACACTTGTTCAACAAGGAGCTGTTCATTTGTGTAATGACTTTAAAGCGTGACCACGTGTGGGCAAGTTACTGCCGTTGGAGTTGTTTTTAACACGTGTGAGTAAAACTGTTGTTATTAATGATAATCTGAGCTACGGTCGCGACAGTAGCAGACCTGGCTTCTGTTCTGACTGCCTGTATAGTGTGTGCAGGGCACTCAGCAGAGCGCTTACTGCACAGTTTCTGAAGCCCACTTTGGGCACTACATCACACTGGATATCTTGAGTCTACAGTTTTAATAATGGTAATACATAATTAATAGTGTTTTTTAAAATGTTTTTTATTCATTTGCCTTTAAGATGCCCTTATCTAGGACAACGTACATAAGGCTTTTATACAACAGCAGGAGGTAATTCAGGTGCAGCATGCCACGCAAGTGTGCAACAGTCATGCCCGCTGCTAGGATTTGAACCCGCAGCCCTCAGGGCCAGTTCCCACAGTGGTCCTCAATGCCGCTGCCCGACAGCGTAACCGCCACGCCCCCCTCAACGATGGGCCCTACCTGGAAGATGGCGATCCAGGCGTATCCGATGTTGTCGAAATTAACGGCCCCCTTGTGGGGGTTGAGCTCCCCGGGCTTGCAGACGGTGTAATACTGGTTCCAGTTGACGCAGCCGTTCCTGCCAGGGGCCTCCAGGCCGTAGAGGGCCAGGGTGTCGGGGCTGAGGTCCAGGCTGCACTCCTCCCCGCCCTCCTTCAGCGGGGGCAGGTTGCGGCAGCGCAGCATGCCGTTGTCCCTGCTGGAGGAGCAGATGAAGGGGTTGTCCTCCCCCTCCTCCTGCTTGTAGTACGGACTCAGAAAGGACAGGTTGTACTTCCTGCTGAGAGCACAGCGAGACAAAAAAAAACGCATCGAGGTATTAGCCGGAGCACGTATGGGTGAGAACATTTATTCAGCAAATAAATCAAGAAAAATAATGATGTGTTGCAACTGAATAGCGGCTGGAAAAATGTAGTAGCCTACACAGAAGATGAACTACAAGCTAATGTTCTCTGAAGATCACCTGACAGCTAAAAGTGGAAGGAGAAAAGGATAGAAAACTGAAGATAAAAAGACTGCGTAGAATAACAGATACATGCACCAGGGACATACAAATCTTGTGAAAAGTGTGATTTTTTTTGTTATTTCAATTCATTCATTGTAAGTGCTTGGAATAGTTTCCCTGTGTACTTACAGATGGCTGTACTAAAAACAAATATAAATTAACAACCGAACATGAGAAAAGATTTAATTATTAAGTGAAAAATGATTGTTGTAATCATGTAATTGCTTAGTTAAAATATGAGCCATTGATCAAGTGTGATCCAACCTTGGACAGAAACTGGCACAATGAAATAACGACACATTATTAGATTTTGATATATGATTTCATATGAAAGGCATTTTTGTAACTGAAAATGACAAACAGTCCCCTGTAGCCCTGCTGAATGCTTCTAATAGGACCGCAGTTAAGCCAAAGTAATAGCTGACAAAGGAAATTGCTGCCCTCCCTTCATGTCTAAATGAGAACATTTATAGAAAAGCAAATGGATTTTCTTTTTCATTTCTGGTTCTACTCCTCTACATAAGTCATAATAATTTGCTCCAAACAATAACTTAAAAAGGATTGGAACTACGGCTAAACTCTTAGTAATATTAATTTTACTGTGTACAGATGCGCGTACACACATACACATAAACACAGATACACACAAACACACACACACACACACACACACATGCACTCTCTCTCACACATCACATGGTTCTCTTTTTTTAGCAGGCAAAAAAGAACAGACTTAGATAAAGATGCAGGTATACACACACATACACACACACACGCACACACACACACGCAGCAGTCAGGCTGGTACTCAATTAGGTGATCTGTTGAGCTGCTGCTGACAGTGCTGTATGTACAGTACAGCCCATATGCCACTATGAATAATCAAACTCATTTCCCGGGGCTAATTACCCAAAGCATGTCAAAGGGATAACACCCAATAAAGCTGAAAATGCTCCAACAAACTTTGTCTCTGACTAAGCACATATTCAGAAACATTCAACCAAAAAGGATGAAAAAGGAAATAAAAACTTTTTAAAAAAGAGACAACAAAAAGGACACACAGCATGACAAATGAAGGCGGCCTATAGGGATTTAAACATTCTGCTGGTCTGGTGTGTGCACAGGCAGCAGTGCTCACTGGTGGGTGACCACATCCCTCCTGTACTCCTCCTAGATATCAGCTCTCCTCTCTCCAGACACCCTGCGGCCCTGCATGCAAGATGTTCCTGACGTCACACACTGACTCAAATTTGTCCAAATGTGAAACTTATAAGTTATAGCTACTTATTTTTTTTGTACTTTCATACACTGGAAGTTGAGGTCTGAGTGTGTGTGAGTGCGTGTGTGTGAGCGAGAGAGAGGGAGTGTGTAAGCGTGTGCGTCTGCTGCTGGAGGGCATGTGTACTACAACATCGCTCTGCCAGGGTGCGATGTTCAGTTTACAAATCTGTCAGCATCCGAAATGTCATCACCGCTGGCAACGGTGGGCTGCCACTCCGTATCACCTCTCTCTCGCCGTCTCGTTCCCGGGGAGAGAGAGAGAGAGAGAGAGAGAGAGAGAGAGAGTGAGGGAGAAAGAAAGGGGGAGAGAGGGATTGAGAGAGAGAAAGAGGGAGAGGGACAGAGGTAGAGAGAGAGTGAGAAGGAGAGAGATTAGGAGAAGGGGGTGTGAGAGAAAGAAAGATATATGTGTGTGTGAGAGAGACAGACAGAGTGAGAGAGGGAGAGAGGGAAAGAGGATGACACATTCCAGGGGAACGTGCTGATCTGTGGAGAGCTTC
This sequence comes from Megalops atlanticus, assembly GCA_019176425.1. Taxonomy (NCBI): domain Eukaryota; kingdom Metazoa; phylum Chordata; class Actinopteri; order Elopiformes; family Megalopidae; genus Megalops; species Megalops atlanticus. The sequence continues at coordinate 22,159,989 of CM032893.1, forward strand.
TGAACAGGCTTCAAACAGACTCGAGAGACAGAGAAAGAGAGAGACAGCGCGGGGTGCTTACGTCTTCACACTGTCCTCCAAGAAACACCTGTTCCTCAGGAGACCAGCCCAGAGTTGCACCCCCACGATGCCGAATATGAAGAAGACAAAAAAACAAAGGAGCAGGACATTGCCTAACATAGGCAGGGTGTCCAGGAGCAGGGTGACCAGGATTCTCATACCTGCAGAGAGAACACAGAACAGGACGGTGTTCAGGACCACACTGCTGACCATGTTTAAAGGCATCTGCTTCACAGTATAATCACCGGATAAGTAGGTACATATGCCACATAGCCTGGAAGTAAGGGGTTCTTTATTATAAGAAATCTCACCTTATTCAAAGAGAATAAAAGAGACAAAAATGCACTTTTAACCCTTTCGTATGTGACTTATTTTATGCTATGTAGTGTGTATGTTATGCTACATGGTTCGTTATGTTTTCATTGGCGTTATTAAGCTTCTCATAGTTGTCACCGCCGCATTTGCTATACTTTAAACGTAAACGTAACGTTAAATCACTGTTTCCTCAAAGCTAACATTAGCTAGACTTCTTCCAATTTAGTTTTCTAATCACAATGGTGTGACCGTACACACGAAAGGGTTAAACAGACAAAATCAGTGAAAAAAGAAATATTTTTTACTAATGCAGGAATCAAGGCATGTGCAGTTCTCCAATATGCTACTTTCCAAGACCTACTAGTGATTTTAGACACTACAAGTCACAGTGCTCTACAGAAAACCCAATGCCAACTGGATTATCTGACACTTCTTCTAGTAATAACAACTTTGCATCTACTTATAAACACCTAATGAAGATAAAATTGTATTGAGAATCCTTTCAGCATGTATTTTTACAGCTGACAAGGAAATTCAACTGAACTGGATATACAATTTTTATTTTCTCAAGACATGTAAATAGCTGGCACATTATATTTTGAATACTGATATTGATTTACAAACTGAGCGCTGATAATTTCTATTATGAGTAATATACTTTTCCCATAAAAAGTCATAGTGTATGAAATAGTCATTGGATGCAAATGAGTGAATTGGATAATTCGTATTGACATATTCAGTGGTTCCCTGTGCCTGAAAGTGTATGTATGTATATGTGTGTGTGTCTTTACTGTATATAAACACACACATACAAAAGTGCATAAGTGTAGAAGTTAAGTTATCAGTGTTATCAGTGTTATCAGTTTACCAATGAAGCAATCAAGGGTAAAATACTGCACAATCCAGGAGCGCTGTGTGGGGCCTTGTCTTAATTACCACTCATAAAGTATGTATGCTGTCTATAACTAGAGAACTACAACAGCAGCATATGAACCATGTGAGTCAAGTAGACATATCTCCAACACAGCCGACGTGTAAGATATGTTTCTATGAAAAAGAGAATCCTCATATGTACATAATAACATTTGAGAGAACATCCACAGTTTTATCTTTGTGTTTAATGAACCAGACTACATTACGTCCACAGGGCCCATTTGACTGTTACTCTAATCGACAACTACAGGCGTTCCGCTAAACAAAAATACTGCATTGTTCAACTGGATTTCCATCACTTTCAGCTGCGGGCACTTCCTGACTCTGATCCCAGTTCCAAATTAAGTTCCCTCATGACTCTCTTAAAGCCAGGAGAGGAGTGTGGCTAAATTCTTCACGTTAGATAAGGGACGATACACACTGTCCTTCGTCTCTCTGCTAAGGCTCATACTGTAGACAAACTCAGAAAAGAATGTCATTAGAGAACAAATAGCACAAAAGGTACAGACCAAGCCCATAAATAAAACAAATGGACCTGAACTTGCAAGGAGGTCTCATGTCCATATCAGGCAAGAATTTGTAAAAGCAACGTTCCCTAAAGAATTCCCGTTTTATTTTCTATGACATCACAGCATTTGAGTGGAAGCAGGAAGGCACAACGGAGGACGAAGCAGTGAAGTGAAGTTAAATGAGAGCCCTGAACCTTTACGCTGTCCCACAGCTGTCTGAATTTATCTCTATTTTTCTCTCCCAGCCCGTCACTGCCTACAGTAACTGCGCTCCAGGCGCCAGTTACCAGCCCCCTGCCACGGAAGGAACAGAAATTCAGTCACCCTCATCCATCTGCAGTAACTCAGGTATGCTCCCTAGTATGTCGTCTGGCTTCTGTCAGTGAGTAGGAAACCCCAGGCTGAACTGGTTTGTCACTGCATTTTTTTTTCCCATTGAATGCATAATGTTTATTTTATTTCCGGGAGGTCCGGGGCTTTACTGATGATAGGTTCGACAACGGACACAAGGAGACACGCCCTAATTCAGCGGAGATGGGCACTGTGGCTGGCACTGCCCACTCGGTGACAGCCCCGGCAGCGAGCGGGACAGAACGACGAGCTCTCTTCATAGGACCGTTTCAGCACGTTGTCACAACAAATATTCAAATGCGCATCAATTGCAAAGTACTAAAAAGCTCGAGGAGAAGTTCCTCAGCAACCAGATACCCGAGAGCTTCGGACAACCCAATATTTAAAACAGAAGTATTTATTTATTACTTTATTTATTTATTTTTTGGTAGGAGAATGCTGGGGTTGACAGAACAGGAACACATCTGAAGATAATGACCCTTGAGGCCTCAGCAAAGAGCAATGCATTGACCAAAATCTGTACACTAGAGGAATTAAAGAATATGAGGATTGAATTTCAAATACATAACAAGTTATACTGCATATATTTAGAAAAAAAACTTATTTCTGCTTCCAGATATGAACTTATATGCATATATGTGTCTTGCTGAATATAAACCAAAATGACAGACAACAAAATTCTTTCTACAACAGCAAAAATGCATATGTATACGTATATAGATAATAAATCGCATGTTATGAAATTATATAAATATTATATAATAATATAATAATATATTATATAAATAGGTAATAGTAATTTTGTAACTTTTCATTTTGCCATAGTTAACATATATGACTGTCCTATTCAGAAAAATACTCCACATTGAAAAATGAGCTCTGATAAATTTTGACCCTTTGCAGGTCCGGTAATTGATTCTGAGAACCTACAGGGTGCTGACTCACTGATAACTTGACGGTTAGATCAGGGCATTACACATTATAGCGCTCCAGTCTCATTAAGCTGAGCTAAATGTACTGTAAGTCTATATCAGTATATCACTTCAAGCACAACATAGATATTTTTCTGAGAACTCTTAACTCTTGAGGATAAAGATACAGTGCTGTACTTGAGGAAAACTCACTGCTGTCACACCAGGTTGCCAGAGACCAAAAAGTATGATTTACATTTTGGCTCAGAATGTAGTTCTGCTCATCAGTATATCGTACAGAACACTTTACACTATACGCCAAAAATTCTGAGCTCCCATAAAGTGTCCATAAACCTCAGAGCGTTATCCAGCAATTGAATTTTCACAGCCATTGAGGGCTCCCCTAAGAATCAAAGATTTGCACTGAAGGGCTTTCAAGTGCAAGCCTTAACAAAACAAACTATGTGACATAGTTAGGGCACAAGCATCACCTTGAAATGGAATATGATTTTACATGTATTCAAATAGTGTAGTTTGGCAGTACTTGCCCTCAGAATATGAAAGATGGATTGTATTTTGGGTCCACTCAGGAGATGCCTAGATTGAAACTGAGAGTGGCACTGATCTGTGGGACAAAATAGACCCAGTTCACATAGATGTAGATGGTAAGCTATGTGCATAAATTATCAATAGCTCACAAAATACATCCAAAGTAAAAGTTTCAGTGAAAGAAGAGCATGTTTGTTTTACAAGTGATCTGTGAAATAAGTTGCAGCTAAGCTCTGAAAAATAATGGATGTCAGCATTCAACTCTTCCAAAATGTGTTCCATGAGTGACATTACAGGAATCAGGTAATCACAATTTTGCAAAATGAGAGCTGCACTTACAGGAAATTGTAGGCATAGTGTGCTTTGAATAAATTTTTTGATTTACTAGAATTTATTTGTATTACAGATTCACCAAAAATGTAAAAATTTGAGGGACTTAGACCTTAACATTGCTTTATAACTTGTAACAAAGAACTGTTTTCCCTAGTAAGGATAGGTAGAAAGGACAGGTCATAGGGGGGCTGTCTTATTTTATTACAGTAGGGAGCTGAGGGAGGATCTCCACTTGGTCATTACACACAGGGCAGAGGACCAGGTGAAGGGTCCACCAGGGTGCGTAACGCAGTCTTTGCTTCCTCCAGGACGTACAGATGCAGGAGTCAGGAACTGTGATGGTGCTTACCACAGGGTGACTAATGCTGAACCCAACAATGACGAGAGGCAGCAAAAAAGCTCGGGCAATACAGCAAGGGCTTGCGCTGATTTTGCATGACTGCCGAACATCCACAGATTCAGCGCCCCCTCTTAAACGATTAAAGAATCATCTGCCCGCAGATGCGCAGTACCCCCCGAAACATAACTGGGGAGATGAGCCCAGCCTTCTCACGACACCGTAAGCCTGCGCAAAGCACATAATGGGACCGAGATGTATTTCTGACATCAGACTGCTGTCGCACATCCGAGCAAACAAATCACTTTTAATCACATAACCCATTTACCATGGCAAAGCAGCAGGACCTTTTCAGACAACTGATAATCCTATGCATTCAAATACCACATCAGGGGTGTAAAATTCAAATCCTTAAGGGCTCTGTGTGGACGCTGTTTTTTTTAAACTCTGCTCCTAATTTCTTCAGTAACCAAATCATTTACTTAGTTTAGCATTTTTTGGTTAAATGATGCATTAAGGTTAAATATTCCACATGCAGCCAACCTCAGAAATTTTACTGCAGTGCATTTAGGGGAACACATCAAAATAAACACATATATCTGATTAAAAAAATGGATTCGGGCCAATAGATCAATGCTGGCTGGAAAACGCATTTATAAAAATGCCACTGAGCTGGTGATGCATTTAGTGTGTCCAGCTACACACTTTCCCTTGGGTTGATTTTTAAATACTCGCTGACTTTTTCCAGACAACCTGAAATCAATTTCAAGATCCAAATTAAAAGTTAAATGGTAAGGTACTGTAGATTTTTTTCCCAGAAAAAGACCAATGTACCCTTAAGAGGCAGAATCAAAGAAAGTAGTATTTCAAAGTGGTACAGTAAGCAAAAGCTCTTGTTAATGCACTTTTAACTGGCCTAATAACATTGATTCTGGTTCAAAGTCTCTCCCGAAGGAAAGCAACTACAAACAACACAGGGAGTAGCAGGCAGCTGAGGAGATCTTATTCTTGCATCAGTTCGGTCTGTAAATCTGCATTTTATTAGTCTTATATGTGAGCAGCCATCTGGAGAACAGCTCTAAGTGGTCTTTAAAGCATGAAACCTTCTGTTTTTATTAAGAGGAATCACAAGATAACCGGGGCTGGAGTTCTTCGCCGTGGAAAGTCCTGCTCACCGACATGATGGCTGTGTTTCTTCCTCTTTTTCCATTAGTATCCCCTCAAAAGTAACCCATGTTTAGTTTACACTGCCAGACACCATGTGATCCGAGCCAAGGTCTCTTTCTAAAGCAGTGCAGAACAGTGAGAAATGTTTTAGACAAATCCATGGCTTACGTTGGTGTCTCCAACAGCAAGCAAGTGCTTTCTTTTTCCTTCTCTCTTTCACCGCATATGATGGGTAAAAGCTCTCCTCTGCTTACTGAAAGACTAAGGCACCAACCACACAAGACCACATTCTCTCGGTGCCAGGCTATTGCTTGAGCTCCATCACGCTTGTTTAGAATTTTAGGGGCCTGGAAGTCACTTGAACCTCTTGGTTTAATTGCTTGCTGCGACAGGCAGAGTGGAGGAACTTCGGCCTTGAGGAGCTTGGATTTGGTACAGTAGATACCGCCAGCTGTGCACGTTACACATCATTTGGACCACTCAGGCTCCCTGTGAGATGGCAGTGGGGCAGGCCTGTGTTCCCACGGTCCCTCCATGCCAGTGATATAAATATAGGCCTAATGCGCGGCTGCCAGCATCGGGCCCGTGTGGCGAATGGGATGATTTGTTAGGAAAAGCACAATGCTCCCTCCGATCTGCGCCCCGTGCTTTACAGCGAATAAATCGGTTCTGTGTCAGGGCCTCGGCCTCAGCAAGCTCGGGGCAACATACTGTACGTCCGCGGCATTCAGAGGAAGCACGTGCAACACGTGAGGGCCTGCGTTCATATGTCAGGCAGATTTTTTATTTACTTTCTTGTGTGCTACACAGAAGGGCACGTGCCTATGATGCAGGGCGAGTGGCTGGAGGAGGAGGAGGAGGAGGAGGAAGAGGAAGAGGAGGAGGAGGAGGAGGAGGAGGAGGAGGAGGGGGGGCACTTACTGGGCACTCTGTTGATGGCACGGAGGGGTCTGAGCACACGCACGGTGCGGATGGCTGACAGGCTGGCGTTGTGGCCCTCCAGTGAGTACTCCAACATCCTGGAGCAGGCAGAGCAAGGGGACGAAGAACAGCCCAGCATGAACACACAGCAGAGACCACGTTACAGCCATCCACACTTTAGAGGAAAACACACTTTATCACTGCCTGTGTGTCGGGACTGGAGCATCTTTCCAAAGGCGTTGATCTCCCATAAAATGAAGTCCTGCCTGGGTGAAATGACAGCAGTGAAATGACAGAAACTTTGAGGACATACCAAGTGAGCCCACATCTATTGCACTCCACTCCAAGACATGATATTCACATGAGCATGAGACAGCAGGAGAACACACAGTATTTCTGCTGTTATCTCAGACCACAGATGATCTTGACATGACAGTAATGCCAAGTCTTATCAAAATTTTTCCAGCCCAGCACTGCAGATTCATAGGATATTATAAGTATCATTCACACTGTAGTCTCATAGTGGGTTTTTGAGATTTCCTTGTGAGAGATGATTGGAATATGAATTTCAGTTTTTGAGGTTAAATTATTGTATTGCCCCAGTTTTTACTACTGCTTCACACTTCCTCAGCTGAGACTAATTTCTAAAATCAATGTCAGCACGAGAAAACACATCTTAGTCATGTTGAAATGTCAAATACCTACCTCTAAAAAATCACCACAGATGTACAATTAAATAAGAAAGGTGACATTTGCTGCTAAGAATATAAAGATTTCCAAAAAATACTACTTCAAAAATGAAAGCAGTATGCTAAGGCATTTGAATAAAAATGAAAATGAAAAAAAACATTGAGTGATATTTTATGATTATGGATTTTGGAGTGAGAAGCCTGCTCTCATTTCTGAGGGCCATACAGGCAAATAACTAAAACAGAAATGATTGGCATTCCTGTACCTCTACTAGCCACTGATGTCACATTTAACCTGTTCTTCCCAGTTTGCACACTCCAGAGCAAAACCAGAGACCACTATCAGAATGACCTGCACCACACAGGCCAGCACGAGCCCTTCCCTTTGCCTTGTGCTGTAAGTGCAGCCGTCAGATCATGTCCCAAACATGTCTTTATACAGAGATGGATTTTTAAATTGAGTTTATTGATTAGCTACAGTAACTACACACTGTGAGTGATGTGGGCAGTACTGTAAGTGACAGACTGATAAAGGGCTGGCACAAGGCCTCCCGTGTGCTGCCGCCCAGGATGTAGAGTCAGCTGAGAAAGGGGTGAGCACACACACAGAAACACAGCTGAAGATGCCTAGTTACTTAAAAAAGGATATCTTCCCTGCACGAAAATCACATCCTCCTGCTCATTACTGACAGAAGAGATATGTGAATATGCTGTTTTTCATATGGTGTTGTACTAAACAAGGATTCTGTGATTAGATTCTATTGGTGATGCTGTTTAGAGGGGGGACACACATCCAGCTTTTCCAGATTTGGCCAAGTGGATAGGTGACCAATGCACTGATGATAACGTTCTTCTAGATGTTTATTTGTGTGTGGGGGGGCAAGGTTGGAGGGGTTGGGGGGGTGGGCAGAGATGGTTTGGAGTGACAACAGGAAGAGGGTGACAAGGACCGCTCACCCTGCCATGACGATGAAGAAATCCAGCCGGTTCCATGTGTCACCCAGGTAACACTTGGGGCCGAAAATCCCCAGAGCCATCATTTTGATGACCATCTCCACGGCGAAGAAGGCGAAAATGCAGTCATCGAATGCCTGCGGACACAGAAAGGGAATTCACACGCCATCATTCCTCTGACAGACCACTGCCATTCTGAATATGTGTCATTTTCCCTGTGGGAGTTTCAAAGAGCTTTCTGGCCTTCTTTGCACATCCATAAATATAGCAGTAACTCAGAGATCATGGCTTCGCGATTGCAAAATGTACTGGGAAAAGGCCAATCTGTGCTATAAGCTGAAGCTCAGCCTCCCAGTGTTTACCTTTTGCTTGCATTCTGCTAGAGCCTGCACAGAAAGCGAGGCAGAGCAGAGAAACAGAGACCAAATTAGAGAAAATGTCCTCAGGGGAATCATGAGTGGGAGCTAATTCAGGCCCAAGTCCGTGCGGATTTTTCTCTTCTCTGCATTTCCTGTCACAGCCCCCGCCAGCACTGACTCCCAAACCACCCCCCCCCCGCTCCCAAATCTCACTGGCACAGCCTCCTGAGCCTCCACCTTTCCCACAGTTTCCACTGGCCCAAAAGAGCCATGTGGAGGTGGGGGGGTGGAAGAAGGGGGGGCTAGTGAGCTGCCAACAGCTACACAAACATGCTGCCTCTCTCCAGATGGTCTCTGTCACCTGTGCCCTGAGCATGCCACCGTACCGGAGCAGCAGGTATCCGCGCTGCCAGGCTGTGATTAAAAAGGGCTGCAGACATTTCTGTTGTATGAATACAGGAAGGCTGCTCATTGGCCACAATTATAATTCATTCGTTTTGGAACCAGGTTTAGAGAAAGGATTAACTGGGGCTACACACAGTATCACTGTGTCTTCTGACAAAACCTTCTAATCTGCACTTGTGTCCTGTATCTGTGCCACTGCGAGGTATTAGACTGCAGGTAGCAGCTTGTACGTATTTGCGAGTCAATGCGACGGCTGTACTGCTGTGCACTTGGCAGTGTGTTTAGCACTGTGCTGTACTGTGCTGCATTATACCAGTATATTGCAGTGCGAGTCCTCCTAAATAAAAGCATTTTCCAGAAACATAAAGCTATAAAAAAATGATTTTTTTTTTAATTAAAAATGTTACAAAATAAATATATATAAAAGTAATTTGTAAAAATGTACATTGTCACTCACCCGCAGGATGGCGCACCAGTCGGACTGGCACTTGATGTCCTCACAGGGCTGGAACATGCCCAGGGTCACACAGTTCAGGAGAATGACCAGCATGCTGACGTGCTCGAACCAAGTGCGCAGGAGTCAAGGAGAAAACGCATCGGCACCTGCCGGCCAAAATCTCAGCCACATTAACAAGTGCGGGGAGATGGGGGGTCTCTGTTTTCTGTCTTGTCAGAGCATAAAAAGGAGGAGATTTTTTGGTACTCTGCCATTCCCAAGTGAGTTTCTTTTTCACTGGAACAGAGGAGCAGAGATATGTGTCCCATTTTACCCTCTCCTCAGAGCAGGGTCCCTTTCCCAGCCCAAAATAGTCGGTTCGCTTGGTGGTGTTTTTTTTTTTTTTTTTTTCGTTGTGTTGGGAGTGCTAATCTTCTTGTGCCTGCTGAATTGCAAAACAGCATTCCCCTGGGTTCTGAGTTGGAATTCGGAGTTTTAATTGGAAAGTTCTAAAGAACTGATTATTAAGAAGAGAAAAGAAAGTTTTTTTTGCTGCATAGAGCTTATTCTTGCATTATTAGTTGTCTCTTTCACAAATCTTACAAATTGTCTAAAGCGACAGAACAATTCAGCTGTAATTGATTTTAAGAGTTGGCATATGATGGAGTACAAGCCATAAGACAGTGTACTGGAATTCCCAAGAACTGAATTACTGCAGCCAGAAATACCCCCAAGGTCCTAAGGTCTCAAAATAAGAGTGAAGTATTACTATTTGCTATACTCTTTATGTATATGCTTTGTCCATTGTTCTAGAATTTTGGGTGTAGTCAATTACTATAATTAACATTAATAATGTTAATTGTTCTCTGCACACCTTAGCATTTGTTTGTTGCATATTGTGACAAAACAAACATGCAGCAGTTACAGTTGTCACAGATTCAGTAGTTACATTGTATCACCACAATGTAACACTCCATTCCTTTGCAAATTGACTTGATTGTTCTCTCAGGAACCAGAAATCTGTAGTAATAGAATCTGTAGTATTAGAATTGACACCAAATAAAAATCTTTTTCACACAAGAAAGGGTTCACACCAAGGACACCACACAAAGAACAAGGGCAGGTATAAGCTGGTAAAGCTTTAGTTTTGCATTGTGAGAACAGACCCGCTCAAGTGATCATGTGACTCCAGGGTGTTCCCTTACATTACATTCATTTTACCTTACATTCCCCTCACAAAATCCCGGCCAGGTGAACACTTCTTGGGATATGAATGCAGCAGAAGAGGATTTTGATGGACCTGGACCTGCTGTCTCACACAGTTACAACTTATTGAAGTAAGACCGATCCTGGGTCAGTGCTAAACACAATCTCCACAGCTACCTATGAATCCACACGTGGATGCTCTGAACTGAATAGCTGCATTGACACAAGTGCTGAGTAACATTTTTCTGTCTGAAAAATAGGCACAGACAGAAAGAAGAGGGGAGAGGAGAGCCTGGCTACCCAGCTGAAGTTTGTACAAATGAGACACAATCAGCCACTTCACGGGTCTGTCCCATGTACCCCGGAGACTAAGTAACAAATGGGAGGACCATTTACTCAGCATGAATCCACCATGCTGACCACAATCTGACCCACAGAAAAAAAACTGTTAAAACAGCATGAACTGAAAAACTGAACGCATTCCGAACCGCAGGAAGACCATTTGTGCAGCATGAACCAGACACAAAAAAATGACCATATTCGGATCCACAGGATAGACCATTTACTCAGCATCAGCTAACCAAATAAACCGCATTCTTAACCGCAGGAAATCAGAACAGCAAAAACCTCATCCTGCTATGACACTAAGCCTTTGGTTAAATCCTAAATTCACCATAATGTTCACCGCCAAAGGAAAGGCGCCTCTGAATTCTTGAAACTTTCTTCTCCCACCACTTGTCCTGTCCTCTACTACCCTGCAGACAGAGAGGGTCAGGGGCAGGAGAATGTTATCACCCCCCTCTCCTGCTAACGGCAGAGCAAGACAACCACTGCCGTGAGACCGGCCAGCGGACGTCAGCGCACACGACACATCACGACCTCGTCCCCGCCGTGACGGTCGCCGACGGCCACGCCCAGCTCAGCGGAGCACCGCTTGTAAATACAAGACACTCGCGCACTGTGTGGCCAGGAGCGTTGCTGCACAGCGACCCCCCCCCCCCCCCCCACTCCCCCTGCACTGAGATCCCTCCCGCCGGCCCAGCTGAGAAGCACCGGCACGTGGCTGTTTCCGAGAGAGAGGCCCCCGAACACCGTCGGCTCTGATTGCTTCAGCGTGCTCACGAGCGATCTTTGAAGTCTTGTGTACTCAATCCTCCTAGGGTGCAATAAGATTTCTCCGGGCCAAAACAACACATTTGCAGTAAGCAGGGAGAGAGGAGCCCATGCCACATGTTTTATGCAAGCCCTTCCTGCTAAGTGGAACATGTGATGCGCATTGGGCCATGCTAGCTGCAGATGAGCGTTTGAATGGGGGAGCTAAGCTGAGGTAGTCTCCGGAAGCCATCACGGAGAGACTGTGTGTGTTACGGAGCTCCGCTACTCTGAGATCCATGTATTATAATGGGCTATGGGGGTTACAATGTGTCGGTGAGGATCATATGAATCCAAGGAAGGAGTGAACACTCCATAAATGCTGTTACCATGCCTACTCCGGCAGGGGATTTTCTCAATAGCCAACATACATTCCTCCATGACTTTAATTTGTTTGCTTTTCAGACTGCTTTATCCAAGGAAATTTACAGGACTTACATTGTACATATTACCCATCTACACAGCTGGATATACTATTTGTTTTAAGTGCCTTTTAAGGGTATATGCAAAGCCCTAAAGTGCACACAGGAATCTAAACTGAAACCTTATGGTTAGCAGACCAGTCTCCCTAACCACTATGCAATACTGTCACCATACAGTTGCACTGATCTAATTCTACAGTAACTTTGACGTGTGGCCTTGGGAAAAGTGACATCTGTGCAGGCTGTAATGGACATACCTGCATTGAAACTGAATGCCAAGGGGTTTCCATTGAGTTCCTCAAGGCCATTCATACATGCTGCACCTTACTACACAAGCTGGGTATTCTCTCCTGGGAGCATGAGTCTGTGTCCAATAAATTGTGACAAAAGAAAAAACTAACAAGCAGTATAAAATGCTCATGGTAGTCAGGAATATGACAGGAGAGAAGGAAAACACTCTCAGGAATGTCAGGCTGGAGCAGCAGATCCATGCTGAACTGTTAAGAGGATTTTTACAACCAGCTTGCCTTGTCTCCATGGAGTAGCCTCCACACCCTCTTTCTCTGTCTGCAGGTGCCTTTATGTGTGTGTGTGTGTGTGTGTGTGTGTGTGCGTGCGTGTGTGTGTTCTGGGGGTGTCATCATTCTGCAGGTTCTACCCATGATTCCAAGCAGCATGACAGCAGGCAGCAGTGTGTGTATGGGGGGCTGGGGGGTGCAGGCATGCAGTTATAGCCAGATGCTTCATTATCGTGCGTACCAGGAACACTCTCACCTTCAGGCTTACAGGGCACTTTGGGCTCCCCTCTGAAAAATTACCACTCGCTCATCTGACTATTGTCATTTAACATGTACATCTAATTGGACCTTGAAATGAATCTGCCTCTCCCAGAAAAAAAGAGGGAAAGCTTTTGAAAATTCCCAGCGGAAGTGTTGAGTGTTGAAATTTTATAAACGCTGTGCTCATATAATACAAGATTTCCCACTGGGTTTATTTTCAAATTACATCACCCAAAATGCAAGTCAAGGACAGCTGTGTCTTCCTCTCTCCAAGGTTACAGAGACTGAGAAAAGCCCTCTCCACACTGTCCAATGAGACACTCAAGGTCTCCCCGCAAGTCACCCTGGATAAGGGCATTGGCTGTGTTGCATTAAGTTTCAGTGAGTTGCATCACTGTTTAAGTGATGGTTGTAACAGTACTGTTTCCATGTACTCACACAATGTCAGTTTAGGTCTCAAACAGCAGACTATCTGGCAAACCTGGGCCAGAAGAAAGGTCATGGACAAACAAGATGAAGCCTTCCCCATTCAAAAACCCAAAAGATCTTAGCGTGTCACAACGGTAAACAGTTTACTGCCATTTGTTGCTGACTTTTGGACAATAGCCCCTTTGACTGCTCAAAGAAAAAAACTGTATTCATGAAAAATTCTAAATCTAAAAACATTTATTTCAGTACTTGTTTCTCCCTTATAGTAAGAGTAAAGTAATAAATTCAAATACTACATATCAGAGCATTTATCAAAGCATAAATTAGCACTGAAAGACTAGAGTAGTAGCCATTCATTTCACATGCGCGGCTGGATTTGCATTTGATGTGTGTTGTCATTTCACAGGCCTCCTCAATCTGCCCCACAAGATAAAGTGGAAGGCAGTGAAGACAATATGGCTTAATTGTCTCTGGGGTGGTAATTACTGTAAACAGGCTAAGACTGAGGAGCTGTTGGAGGGGGATTGGAGAGGGTCTCACAGCAACCCAGGAGCACAATAGAGGTCACTGCTCACTGATGTCCTTTAGCCCTGGTAAAGCACAGATGTACAGCCCTGCTCTACCCCAACTGACCTTTCTCTGGAAGCTCCCCTATCTTATATTCCATCACACATAGTCATTCTAACGATAATAATGATTCAGTAGATATTCATTCTAATACAATGAGAAGCGTACATGTAATTGTCAATGGGGATAGAGGGGTATTGGTCTTTGGCTTGGAGTCCAATGACAGGATCACACCTTGCCACAGGCCGAGGTTGCTGACCCCACCCAATTTGGATATTATAGCAGGAATAGAAATAAGAGGAGGAGATGGGGAGAGGAGGGGGTGCCAATGACAGCTGACACAAAAAGGAACCGGTGGGTGGGATTTCTATACTAGTAGCTGAGATGGATGGGTTTGTTATTTATGTAGGGATTGTCTGAACATTCTCCCCCTGAATCTTCATTTGGAACTTAAATAATATAAACAATTACCATCATCATCATCATCACCATTGCCATCACTATTACCATCATCATCATCATCATCATAACAATCACAATGTTTGTGAGAGGCTTTATGCAAGGCATGTTACATTGATAACAATCATCATATAATCCATACAGGTCAAGAGCCCTCCCAACAGCTATGTATCACATTGGATTCAAACATGCAACCCTCTAATAAGTTTAGTGCTCCTGTCACTGTGGCACATTGCCAGTCACCACATCTGGGTACATCTGTCAAGTCAGTAAAACAGACAGCAATTGGCTGGCTCTTGGATTTTGTTCTTATTAACACAGCAGCAACAAGCTGCTCATAAAACAAAGCAAATCTGTGATAACACGGGACACACCTGTTGTAACACAGGGCAAACCTGAGAGGAGGTGGGACAGAGCTGTGTTACCATCAGACAGATCTGTGATGACGTGGGACAAATGTGTGATAACAAGTGATGCATCTGACACACTTGCAATGATTTGGGACAAAACTGCAGCTGACACAATGTAAGTCAGCTGACACTGACTGTATACTGTATTCCCTTTTTTCTGGTAACCATCAACCCTGTGTCAGAATTACTTTGTCACATCAGAAAGTACTCTTCATTCCTTTAAAGGACAGAAACACATCCTCTAACTTGGCATGCACCAGTTAAAATCTAACATCTATACTGGGATCATCCATTAATCAATTAGTAATGGATGACTCCAGACATAAATGGATACAAAGTGACACCAGCAACACTGGTTAACTCCCCATAAAATAAACAGAATTTTTTATTACAATGGAAAAAAAAAGCTATTTTTCTCACACCTGACAGGGCTTTGTAGTAACAAACACAGCTAATTGCCTTATGTGCAAATTTACATACAAATTACTGATGTTATTGCTAATTATTAATGTCTGCGTTCAGAAACACCACCTGAAATGACATCATCACAGCCCTTGTTCCCATTCCTTAAACGGCTTCATGCTTCTGCCAGAAAGACACGTGCTGGGAAATTCAATAGATATGGAAATGGAACAAGATTACACAGAAAAGATAAAGGACAGATATATTGTATTGCCTCCTCCATGGTCTCGGGTAAATTTTTCAGACTAGAACATGAATCTTGTTCCAAGTAGACAGTGTTGAATACAGCTCCCTAACAACAGTCAACAAAACAGTATGCAAACCGCTCCCAGGGAGTAAGAGAAGAAGACACTGGAGAGAAAACACAGAAACCCCATGAAAGCGCAACTTTAAAATGCCCCCAAGAGTATCAGTACTGCTTCAATCCAGTGTGACATTCCTTCTTAAGAGGTTTGTTCGTTCCGTGTTAGAATAAGAAAATATTAAAGAATCTGAATAGTATTTTTCATGATACCTTCACATTTTGAAACGATTCTTTGCAGCTGCACTACGTCGTTACATTAGACGACTGGGTGGGGCACCGCTTAAGCAAAACCCTCAACCCAGGCAGCTTCAGTAAATATCCAGTGGTGTAAATGGTTGAATGTCATGTGCTGTGCTAGTCATCACGGACAGGGGCAATGAGGTCATTCTGTATGTAAAGATGAATATGGATCCTTTGAGGGTTTTGGCAGTGATACAGCGAGCCTTTGTCTCTGCCTTCATGAGATGAAACATCAGTGAGAGGCAGGTCTTCGCTCTTGGGTCCTGCTCTGTACCACTAGTTGTGCGTATGTAAATGTGCTCTCATAATCTCCTTATTAGTGCTCTCCTTATTACTGGCCCAGGAAACCGGCATTTGCTGCACTTTATTGCCATCCTGAACCAATCCTTTAATTTCACAGGCATGCATAAGTGCACACAACCACATGGTCTGTTTTATTTGGTTTACGGTATTGCGATAACCTCCCTGCATCTATTCTAAATAACTCACCATGGGGGAATTGAAATGTAAATTTTGTGACCACATCAATATACCAAAAGATTCATTTTAGTTTGTGTGACTAATGAGAAAAAGGCAGCCTGCTCTGGGGGAGGGAAGGGGGCAGGGGGCTTGGAGGGATATTTAATGGCAATATTATAATACAGTGAAGGAGATCTTTATGAGATGACAAACAATCAGTAATCGCAGTTGCGTTAGACTGAAGGTTCGGCAACTGTTCCTGTGGGAATTTCATAAACAACATCACAGAATATTATCTGGCACTGTGTCCATAATAACATACCCGCACACAATCCTAAGATCCAGAAAGCTGCTCTGATTTAGCCTACCAATCAATGCGTGGACTGCCAGCAATAATCTCTTTTTAAACACAACTGATTACGTTATGATTACAGGACGTGCTAGTTTTATTTTTTTTTAATCAATGACAGTAATCATATAAACATGCATCAGTTAAAATCTTATGAAAATTTTTAATTATTATTTAGGGTATGGTACATTGCGGCCCATGACCTCCTCCCCATGAATCGACCAAACTATTTCTGGAGAGAGTGTCCATTCCAGAGCTCCTCATGGGTGTACACATGCCCTACTGAGGCTGCATTTGTACACAGCTACATTTGTATGAACTTACACTTGCTGGAAGTCTTTTCTCATTTTCTGTTTGCATCCTCAGTGAATATCGCTTTGTTACGGCTCTGGTCCAAAGACACTTACATAAGGACAAGCACAAATCTAACGGCTGTCAAGTCAAGATTCACTTCCTTGGCAGATCTCGCTGATGTCAAAAGAAGCTGGAGCAACAGAAATTTTTCTGCGCCCCTGCGAACTCACTGTGTCTGCAAAGAATCGGATTAATTGCCCAGCTTCATCCTGGGGGGCATGAATTAATGAAGCCATCTCATTGATTAAGTTAGGAGGGCCTGTCACAGCCGGCTGCCTAGACTAATGGACCTCTGAGACATGAGGTGACCGGTTCAAAAAACATTTTCTTTTCTTTCCCAGCCACCTCACCAGAACCAAAGGGTCAGTTATGTAAGTTCGCAGCTAAAGGCCAGAGTATGGTGCAGTGGTTAGATCTCAGGAAGGGAGGTGGGTGGACCACTGCTGTTGGGTTCCTGGAGCAAGGTGCTTCACCTCAGCTGCTCTGGTAAACATCTTGCAGTGCAAATGGGTAACAGAATGTACAAGCACTGTACGTCACTCTGGATCAGGGTCGTCAAGCTAAGCAAATAAATAATGTAAGTCGTGGCAAACATTTTCTGACCCAGCAAGCTAAGAGGGCCATAGCCCAGTGGGGAGGAGAGTAATGGTTGCGGCCAGAGGGGTTTCAGCACATACTGTAAACAGCTGTTGCCTCATTACGGGAGGCTGACGCCTCAAAAAACCCATAATGCATTCGGGCTGCCATGGTATGAGAACCCCTGACTCACGGTGGACCGCAACATTCCACCTGACACAAGGATTCGTTCGAAGCTGTGATAAACGCGTGCGTGCGGTTGCACCACCCATTCTGGGGATTCACGAAGAGCCACTCTCCCATAAGGCCTTTCCTTCATGTGCACCAGAGAACGTGACTGTGAGTGTGAGGGGAGGATGATAACTGCCTGATAGCAACTTGTTCTTAATTGCTTCAGTAAAATATCCAGCTGTGTAAATATATAATACATAAAATGTATGCTGTGGTTGTCACCCAGCATAAGGGCATGTAATTAACAAATATGTAAGATGACAAGCATAACTGAAGCTGAAAAACAGGCCTTCTTATATGAAAGAGGAAATAGATTTGGCAGCTCTGCTGTAGGTGATATATTCCTCTGCTGTGGTCATCACCTGGTTCAGGGTGTCCTGCCAGGGTTCTGATAAGGTCTGAGGGGATAACGTTATCTTCCATTCGCCATGTCTCCCTAAAACTCCTCTCATGCACTGAGATCATCATCTACTGGCCAGCAAACAATCACTCCTCCTCTCCGTCTCTCACTCTCTAAATGTCAGCCTTTTCTATACTCCAGCTCTCCGACCGTCTGCCAACATTGGAACTGTCTCTTAATACCTGGCACTGCTCAGCGCACACCTCTTTAAAGAAGAAATCTGCAACCCAATCTTTGTACAATTCAACACACCATGATTTTCCCCTAACATTTACAAGCTCGTACATAACAAGGTTAGGAATATTATTTAATGCTAACCTAATTCATTTAATTGCCCTTTGGTCTGCTTGATATTGTTTTTGTCATAGTAATGTCTCATGAATTGTAAGTCACAACGGATCAGGGTTACTTAATGTTCATTCGTAATAACAATGAGTCAAAAATATTCTCCTATTTGTGCCAATCCATACAATATACTTCAGAGTAAAAAAAACCAGCTCACTTTTCAGAAGACAGAGATCTTCCAAAAGAAAAAAAAACAGGGCTCAAATCTTATAGACCCATTGCTGGCTGCAGTGAGATCTCCTGTATGGGTGCAGGTGTCCATCACCTCAGCACCTGAAGCAGAGCCCACTCCATGGCTAAACTCATATGCCCCCCCGAGAGGCCAGGCTGATTATATTTAAATGATGATTATCTCCTGCTAATCAGCACAACATGCAATCCCTTTTTTTTCAATTAACACTTTGCCGAGGAAACCTTGGGGCAGAAAACTCAGCTAGAGGAGAATGAAACTAGACACAGCTGTGATTAAGGGGCACCCACTGCTGTTCCCTGAAAAGGATACCTCTCAACTACAGCAGCATTTCATAGGTTTATCGAATGAGAGCTCAAAATTTCAGGGGACAGTGTTGAACCCACCACATCTAAGGGTGTAAACAGGCTGATATATGCATTATGTGTATTTCCCACAAAGAATTTTTGTTTTCTCATACATTCACTCCTCTCCTAGGTGTGTTTTTAATCAGGTAAATGCAATACTTTTCCAATGAACCCCTTGATCATGGAAAACATGGGGCAAAATGTATATTCATTTGACAGAGTATTATCAAGAGCAACAGTATGCAATGGCAATAAAGAGCTACAGATTTGATTTTAAAAATGTACGGGCTCTGGAAGTGAAATTTCCCTGACAAACTGGCCTTAGCCTGACAAAGTCTTGGAGACTTGCATTCCTGTAGAAAACAGGAAAACAGAATGGTCAATAAGCAGGGCTGACAGGGAAAGCTATTGGACTAGCTCCCTTTAGGGGCTACATGGCATCTGAGGAGCCTCTCCATTGACAATATGCTGCTTTTTACAACTAAATGCCTGCCTGCTCAGCTGGACTGAAATGCATGTTACTTTCCACTGCAGAATGCAAAGCCCCACCTACCCTCTTTGAAAATTGCATTAACACTTTCTACAATACAAACATTTTCAATAAAATGTCAAAGTTTTAAGTTTGTAACTCAAACTATGCGGACGGTCTAAACAAAGTGTTACAGCATTTACAGAATTTGGCCTATAAGAAATATCCACCAATATCCAAACTTGCGCTTGTAAGAGCACAGACATATTCTTCTTGAATATTTTTGGACCCAGGCACGCTGACTCGTTCGGCGACCTAGAGTACATTAGATGAAACGGGGTCAAGAAAGTAGTCCAATTTTGTCATAAACTTACATCAAAGCTTAAATAGGTCAACCATTGTTTTCTTAATTTCACTGATGCTGCACTTACGTACACATGGATAGTAGCTCTGGAATTCTTCCAAATTAGAGTGCAGTACCGTTCCTGATCAATATTGGCCATTAAAAACAAAGAGCGAGATGACAGGTGCTGTGGCATCCCTCCTGGAGCCGAGCTGGCCTCTGCATCAGCAATGCAGTTCATCAAACTGTCTTTCCGTTAAAGACAATGTGGACCATTTCATTGACGTGGGATTAAAAAAAATCAAAAATATTCAGAAGAAGATAATTGATTTTGAACTGTGCTTACTTCAAGCCCAATTTACAATTTTCTTTTCCTACATCAGTATGGTAATTTTATTACTTTATTCTACAGAGCTGCAATCAAGCACGTCACTTGAGAAGCTATTAAGGCCTGTAATATATATCAAGACGTGTAATGAGAGGTGGTTGAGACTGGGGTTGAGTCATCCAAGGTAAAAATGTATAGACCAGTGACCTCCACCCTTTGTGCTCTGACGTACCCAGAAATAGCCCTGCATCTGGAGGAACTGGCTTTAGCTGGCTCCACTGAGGCATGGCAGCTTTCTCAAATGTATTTAACACAACATTCATTGAGGACACGGTGAAAGCAATTAAACCCATCCCTTTCGGAATGCTGCTGTGGTGCCCTTCAGCTGCAGTGTGCTCCCCCATGCATGGATGCAATCAAAACCGTACAAATACATTGCAAAAGCAGAAATATGTTACCCCGTCTTAAAACATACCTACAAACACAGCCTGAATGATGTCCTCAAAGTATTTTGTTTTTATTCATTCTTTTAGCTGCTTAAGTCTCAGAATCCCTCCCACGTAGAAATGTCAGCAATGGTGTATTTAGTGATGCAAATCCACTGATTCCAATGCAGTTTTCTACTTGAATGGTTTGCATATTGCAGGGGAAGATGTGCACATTGGCCCAACAAACTGGAAAGGAACGAACATTCTTCTGAGCTCAATTAAAATGGACTCTCGTTTATTCTCCTGGCCTCACTTCTCCGTAATTACATAAAATTTCACTGAAAATTTCAAATCGAATTAAAAGGTGAGAACACCAGGGTTATAATAACATCAGAGCTTTCAGTTCATAAAAGTGGACGTAATATTTTTCCCTGCTTATATAAGCAATCACAGTGCAACTGATCATGCATTTAAGACAGATCTCACAGTTCTGCCTCTGCTCAAGCAAAGAAAATTGTCAGAAAGATGTCAGAAGCACGGTGAAATGCACAGACAAACTGTACTTACACTGTCAATTGCGAAGATGGCATAATTACTCTGAGGACCGTAATGAGCTCTGACAATTCACCATTGTTAAATGAGGATTGACTAGATTTCCTGTGAAAACCAATGGCTCTGAGGTGCCTTGATTGAGCACCAGCAATACATCCACGACATGACAGATGAGGATGAGTGCAGATACTTGGTGATGCAATGCCCAACAAGAAATACACATATCCAGTTTGATTAATGACTTATCACTCAGTGGAGCACTGGAGAGCCAAAGGGAGAGCAACAACTGTGAGCGGAGGCAGATATCTACTTAATTAACCATCACTGACTAGCAGCGGCAAGACAGACCAACAGGTGTGTCTTTGTTTCCCAGTAATAATAAGGAAGCCAAGGAATACAGTGAAACACACTTCCTCCCAGTCGAGTGAATTATGGAGCCTATGAAATTGAAATCTCTCTAAATGATACCTCTATAAAAGATAGAGAACCGGCTTTCTCCTATTGATTAAGCTACTCATAAAAATAACACTTTCCTCTGACATCATTAGGCAGTTCCCTGTAGTTGCTTGGTAACAAGTCTTTGAGTCAGTAAAGAGTCCAACGGGCACAGAGTGACACAGGCAAAGTGGAGTGATTAATGTGGGGAAGAGCAAGGAGGAAAAACAGAGCTGACACACAATGGCCGACTCTCTCACGAACTACCTGGGATCTGGCTGTCGGAGATAACACCGGGCAATTAGCCCTCGCAGCCTGGCGGTCCCTTTTATGGATGTGTCTAAAGTCTTAAGGTTGCGGGTCTCTCTAATCCACTCCGTAATCTAAAATCCTGATGTCCATAAGAAGACTTGGGGGGGACACAGGGCGCATACTGTGCTTCTTTAAAGTACAAACAAAACGAGTTTCCCTGCCCAAGGCTGGAAAGCACAGAGAAGGCAATACCAGCAGGAGGGCTTTAATGAAGGAAGGCCTGCTTATCTGGAAACAAGATGCCACTCATAACTTAAATCAATACATGTACACTACAAGCCTACCCCAAAGGAGTGTGTTTTCAACATATGCCAAAATGTCACTTTCTTTGGTGTGATTTTTACAGATGTATATGACCTGCATTTTAAATTTCATACTTCACCATGCACAGTCTATCTTTATTTAAACACAAGGTATAATCATTCTTCGCAATGCTTTTGGATTCATTATTTTAACAACATTAAAATGACATTCTTTCCTTTTCAAATGAGGTCAAGTTGAACATTTTGCCATTACTGCAATCCTATGTAAAAATGATATCTTTCTCTTGCCAACTGCATACCCATTTTGGAGAAAAACCAAGTCACCAATTACCTGTGCACATCTGCCTCCTGACAAAGAGCATTTATTATTTAATGCGGTTTCTTTAATGAAGCAATTAGGGGCATTTGAAGGGATTCCTCTGCACGTCCAAATGCATCAGTACTAAGTAAAATCTCATTAAAATGTATGTCTACTTAGCATACTTTTAAAATCACTTGCTTAAAGAAAGCTTAATGAAACTACATTAATCACGATAGATATGTCTCCCTTGAAAAGAGATTATTAAATATAAATTCCTCTCCTAAATTGCAATAATGGTATTTTTCTTTCTGTTAAAAAGTTATTGCTGCTGAACTTTCAAAGGTACTTTAGTAAAGCAACTTTTTAAAAAATTGACAAAATGTGAACTTTTTTATCACAAAAGCAATCTTGCACAAACTCTGACAAAATAAAGGCAGTGCAAATGTACACACTGCACTTACTGTAAAACATAAATCCTTTCTGCAGTAATTCTGAAACAGGAAAGATGGACTGAGAGATTTCACATGGAAAAGGAAGACGTTCATTATCCCTCATTATCTCCCATGTTACCAAAATATGGATTGAAGGAAAAACCTCCTTGCCAACTGGGGTCTCACCCAGTGCTCCCAGTATTTCATAACTGGAATTCTGCTTCACCATTCCACCAGAACGGAGCAACACACGTACATGGATAATTAGGTAAACACATTACATCCATATGCAAACACTTCAGCCAGCTTTTCCCAAAGGCTGTAATTTCCAATAACTGGTCTGTAATCTCGTACGCGGTGCACAGTGTCCCCGCGTCATGCACCTCTTATTGTTTGATGCGCTGCCTCTTTGAAAAGGATGCGCTGCGTATTAGCGCTCATAAAGGACAGCGACACGCACAGAAGCAAAGAGCTGAACAGCTGTATCTAAAGAGGGTCATGCATAATTGAGAGGAGCTGACACTTGTTCATTTGTTCCCCATTGTACAGTTCGGCTGCATCGGCTCAACTGGAAGCCAACGTGCACCGGTAAACAAAAGGGATGTAGCTATCCTGCTTATGGTTAAAAAACATGTTTCAAGCACATAATCGAGTGTTACACTAACAATAGAACTGTTTCACATTACGTAATATAGATTTGTGGTAATTAATTGTATTGCCACTAGTATTTTCACTTCTCTTACTCTGATTGGTTGCTGGTGTGGATATGATTACTTAGGGATGAGTTGCTGGGTATCTGTGTAACTCCGCATTGTCTGCGGTGGCCTTGTTTTTGCTTATGCGACTGAAATAAATATTTGGCATTTGCAACCTTGCGAGAGCGTCATTTTAAGATGTTACACATTCCTCCCCGCTCGCTATCTGCCAGAACACAAACTGTGAAAGCACACTTTGGGAGAAGACATATTGTGATGTTGGTAATTAAACAGATTTATTTACTCACCGGATGAATTAGGATCCTCTGCACTCTGTACCATTACTGTGTGATAACAATCATGAAAATGTTCCAAAATTCTGTTCATTCTGTTACAGAACACAAGTATGATAAGCGGAAAACAATCAGCGTTCATTACTTGAAAACTTAAGTAGTATAGGGTGGTTTTAATGAGAAAAATAAAACCAAGAGCAAGTCTGTGGTTAGACATACCAAGCATTTACAAACAGTAGGTGTAACAGGGGTCGGATAGACAATTTCTATCATTTTCATTTTCATATTTTTTTCCAAAAAGCTACACATACATTTCAAACTCAAAATACCAGTAATGACGTGTAGAGGTAAGGAGCAGGACTGATAACCAAAAGGTTGCCAGTTCGATTCCCCAATGGGACACTGCCGTTGCACCCTTGGGCAAGGTATTCAACCCACAACTGTCTCAGTAAGTATCTAGTATCTGTATAAATCTGGATAAAACCGTAATCTATGTAAGTTGCTCTGGACAAGAGCATGTACTAAATAACAATAATGTAACAGAAGCTGTAACTGATAATTATAGGTAAAACTTCTGCTCATTACAGATTTAAACCCCTAACTGGCACCACATCATGCATTTAATCCAGTGTTTCAAAGAGCAGAACATTACAGGAAGCCAATGAAAACACTGCTACAGCACACTGTCAAAACTGGCAGAGCACACTGCAGCACGTCCCCTCCCTCATTTCCTGGGTCAATGTGATGGAGGACAGCCGGCCCTCCGTGGGCTCCACCCCCCTCTTCAGCAGGTCAAGGACCAATGAGGCTGATGAATGGAGGACAAGCATCGCCCATCCAAACCCCATCAGTCACCCGCCTCTTCAGCAGAGCTACAAGTGCCCGCAGAACAGCGGCTGTTGAAGATCTGTCCGCCCACATGCCTCCCTGTCCTTGAAAGGCACCTGAAACGTAACAGTGACTAAGTCAACCAAATCTTTAGTCTGCATCACCAGGGGGCCTCCCGTGCGGCTCATTCAGCAAGCCACTGGTCTTGAGTGCAGCTTCAGCCCTATTGCTTGGATTAAAAAAAAAATCGATTAAAAGTAGTGGTTAGCTGCTTGTGAGTGAATAAGAGGATTGCATTTGTCTTCCTTCACCGTTCCGGCACGATTGCAGAGGCTGCTGTAGTGAGACGAGTCTAATGTACAACTGGCGATCCCAAACGGGGTTGGGTCAGTGCCAGGGTACAGCGTACTTGTTGAGTGGCTCTCCCATGAAAAAATTGAAACCATGAGAACTCCGGAATGCCAGTAGAGGAGTGACAAGCCAGTCAATTAGGCATCCAAGCTGTAAGGGCATGGTGTAAATACTGTCTGTGTTCTCACATCCCTTTGCCAGCCAAGCCCACAAATGCTGCTGCGAGCAGTTTTATTACTTGAGGCAATTAGCATTCTCAGCTCTGTTTATTCTGTGTTTTGCTATCTGCAAATGTTGAATCGCAAATTAGGCATGAGAAAAGTTATTTTTCTTTTCTGCTGGGTCTATATCTTTCTAGCATTGTGTGCACGTCTTGCACCTTATGAGTGATCAAATGCTGACTGTGTCATCGGTTCCACAATCTGAACAATCTGAAGCTGCAGGGAGTCACACGATTTGCAATCGCTGTAGTAAAGCTCCGGGTCGCCATGGTGATGTGTGACCGTGCATCTCTATCGCTGCATCAGTCCGTGCCCACAGCCTGTTTCAGATGGTCTGAGATCGGCGCCCCCTGATTTCAGCTCCTGGCTTGCAGTCGTTTCACTTTGGTAACCTGTGGGGGGTGCTGACTGCTGGTCTCTCCCCCCCTACCTCACCCCCACCCCGCTAAGAGGACTGCAGACTGTCACTGGGTGTGGCATGTAAATATGCATCACAAAGGCGTTCACAGATTCGGCAAAGATGCCTGCACACCCTCAACCAAACCAGCACACACAAAGGCGTTCACAGATTCAGCAAAGATGCCTGCACACCCTCAACCAAACCAACACACACAAAGGCGTTCACAGATTCAGCAAAGATGCCTGCACACCCTCAACCAAGCCAGCGCGTTACTGTCAAAACACGTCTGCTTTTTCCAGAAAAGACACAGCAGAAAAGATTCCCACATATAGTCAATGCTGCTTTCAGGGAGAGCCCTTCCCTTTGGTGTGGGCTTGCTATGTGTACGTGTCCTCCCTGGGTCCATTTAAAGCAACTGATCACTTTTTACAAAGTGGTCTGAAGCATGGATAAACTGAGTCACGATTCCTCTGATAGGCTGTCAGGAGGAACTTTTCTCTCTCTCTCGCCTTGTGGAAGCACATAGCAACAGCTTGGCTCCAAGAGCTGACACTTTCAGGCAGCAGTTCCCTTTTCTTCTCTCTGGCTATCATTCATAAAGATAATACTCCCATCCCTTAAACGTAGAAGAATTGCTGCGCCACAAAAACCTCTATTATCCTGACATTGCCTATAAGCAGAGAGATGCATCTCCCTGGCGGCCCCGGGCTGTCACCACTTCACAGCTCCTCAAAAGACCAGCACACTTCATCTGACCCTCTTACACCAATAATGGGCCTACTCTGTGGACACACAATAGAAGTTTGACGCATTTATTATCATTATTGTTATAACTGGCTGAAAGTATGATTAAAGAGCTGGGCCTGTGGCCCAAATGGGTTCATTCCCAGGTAGGGCACTGCTTTTGAAGTTGGCATTTTGGAACAAAGAGCTGCCCCCTGCCTCCCTCCATTGGTCTCTCCATGCCTGCAGGGATGAGAGGGCATCCGTAGCAGTGCCAGGCCCATGACATCACGGGTGGGGGTGGGGGCGGCTGGGGAACCAGTGTGAGACGTCAACCAAGATACTAGACGGAGCAGGGATCAGAGATATGATTACGGAGAAACGGAAATGCTGCTTAAGACCTCCAGTCACATGACACTTTATTTGGATTGAAAGGAATCCAGGACGGAGTCAGAGACCTACAGACCTGCAGTATGTCAAGCTTTGGTTTTTAAATACGGCTGATGAAATATGACCTACAACACAGCCTACAGATGCAAAGACGCAGATGTGTGTTTCAAACAGATCCGTTCTTCTTTAAGTATGTTATCATTAAGCATATTATAGCTAGACCTTTGAAATGTGATTGCGATTAACAGTGTGAATACACACACACACGCAAAATGTAAAAAAGTCAAACAGGTAAACATGTACCACAGTGCAGTCTCATACATCCAGCATGGTAAATGTGCATGTCAGTCCACTCAGTCTCTTGACCCCTGCTCTCAGCTCTGTAATTGCAGCTCAGTCTCTGGATGACTCTTTGTGTAACAGGCTCAATTTGTGAATTGCTGATCTAGAAGTAAAATATCCCACCAGAGGCAGATCCAGTGACACGGAGACTGCAAATCAACAACATTTAATACCACAGGGGGAGAAAATCAGATTAGTGAGTCTCTCTGATGGTATTACGATGATATTTCTAACAACAGTGATTGTTGTTACCTGAATGATGAAAACACAAATAAGCACGTCTTACACACTGCTCTGCACCGCCACCCCTTCCACACACACACACACACACACACACACACACACACACATAAAGATTTCTACCTGGGAGGCGAAGATGTTCTCTCAAGGGTTCCCCACCCGCATCCACCACCCAACCCCCCCCAACCTCTCAAGATTGCTGCCTTCGGTCTCCTACACTCTGGCACATGCCTGGAGAGTCAGAGGCCAAGGCCACACAATCACATGTGGCGGAACACAGACATGGCCACTGCACATCCTTAGTGACAGGACATCCTAGAGCTGTCTGCCATGTCTTATCACGAACCACATGTCACAGAATGCTCCTCCAGTCACTACCACAGATGGTATCTTCTGTGGTCACATTTCAGAAATATTAGACCTTGATGAAAGGTGTATTACTGGAGGGGCTCTCCATATTTAATAAAAAAAAACTGTAAGTTGACGTTTATGGTCCATTTAATTTATCCAATCAGATTTAATGTGTGTGGACACCTCCTGTGGAACAGATCTGTGATGCAGGGAGCGCACGGGGGACCGGACAGCTCTGCATCCACTGGGATGGGTGCCATGGGAACAATTACATCACTCAGCAGATTCCCTTGTGCACAGCAAATTAAAATACCAGCAATTTAAAATAATTCCTTTTTTTTTACAGTGATATCCCTGTCGCATCTGGCAGTCAAACTCACACTCCTCACATGTAAAATGTATTTCCCGTACCATTACATCAACCAACAGACCAGCCGGATGTATTTTAATATAGTGCCTCTCACAGTAGGATTTGTCACAGAGCGCTAAGTCGCTAAAAGCTGCCAAACGCAAAAACGTGGCGCACCGGTCCGGATAACCGCAGGGGGAGCAGAATTAGGACGCAGTTGCTGGCTGGCCCATCTGCTCCGCTGAGGGTGGGAGGACTGACCCGCTGTAGCCGGTCCAGGGAAAGCTGAAGGCTGGGCTGGCCCGGTGTGAATGGCGTGGGGAGTGACGAATCAGGGCTCCGTCTGTTTGGTACTGGTGCAGCGCTTGCAACTAATCCCCACGAGGGCTGACATACCAGGCGGCAGAGGCCCACACGCATCCGAAAGGTCCCATTCCACAAAGCCCGGATCACCACCCCCATACCCACCCCCCCCGCCCGCGCTCGCGTTTCTGAGAAAAACCGCACAAACATGTGTGAGTGTGTGAGTGTGCTCGTCGTCCCTTTTCTTCCCCTCCTTGCCTCGCTATTCTCTCTGTTACATATGGATCCCAGAACGATGAATCACGACAGAGTTAATCAACGGCTACTGAACAAAAGGTTGAGTAAATGACTAAGGAGGTCACGTTGACGTCGCTGTGAAAAATGTGCTTTAATTTTAAAGCACAGAAGCAAAATTCAGAGCACCTGTATGAACTGTACACCGTTTTCGTATCTAGTGGTGCCTAAGTTTCAGCACCAGACAAATTCAGCCAACATGCCAGTCTGCGGTGGCATTCAGACACCAAGCACCAAGCAACTGTGGTGTACGACTACGCCATCAGCTCCACACCTGCAGCTCCATGGTCCACGATGTCACGTAAGGAGAAATATGTGAAAAGAAAGCTTCCACAAATGTGCACCTTTGGAGGACTAGTGTTGCCTTTCATTGCCTGATAGCTATTTATTTTGATTAACAAACTTTAATTGCAGCCTTTTCCTTAAGGTGCTGAAAGCAGTGCCCCCCTACAGATAAATCCATTAAAAACACAAATAGGCCATCTGTCATACAAAAATTATGAAAGTTCATTGCTTGCATCGTAAAACTTCTTTACAATATGAGAGCCTACGGACATTTCTACATCTAAAAAACAGACACACAGAGCTTGGATTGTTTAATCCTATTTGATTTTCTTATTTTTCAACTTTGTCAAAATCTTAATCCATGGGGGAATGAAACTATAAGATATTTCCTAATTATAAAATCTTTTGTGAATCAAAGCGTTAATTAAAATTGCACATTAATTTCATGGAATATTAAATTGGAGCAGTTTGAAGTGTATTAGACCAGACAGTTGGAGATGACAAAGCAAAGATATGCTGGTTTTTGAACACTCAGACGAGGAGACAGAAATCTTCCTGCATAACGCTCTTACATCACACCAGTAGTTGACCACACTCAGGGGGACAGAGAGGAGGGAGAAAACACTTTTATTCAAACACTCAGTCTCAACAGACAGGTCATTGCGCACAGTTATTTTATTTTTATGGTAGCTGTCCATGGTACTGGAGTTATAACAATATTTAAAACAATGGTACTTCTTGCCACTGTAATGGGTTTTGTACAAACAACTACTAGATAAAACTGTCAAAAAAAACATGCATATTTGACTTGTTGCAAGTTTTAGTCCCAGATGGGGTATGACAGTTGTACCTCACCAAAGTACTTCCCCTAAAATGCTTTGTTAAATACTATATATCCAGCTGTATAAACAATGTAAGAAATGTAGAAATATAAGCTGCTTACATCATCCTGGATTATGGTGTATGATAAGCAAATCACTACTAATGCGCCACTACCTCCCCTGTCACTGCTACTGCCACTTGCTTCACAAAAGACCCTTAAAAATCACTCTCCCCCAAGCAAGCCCTCATAAAATGATCAGATAGAAGCTGCTAGACTTCAGACCAACCACCTTTCCTCCTGAGTTCCACATTATCTCCAACAGCATCTGAGGATTTCTTATTTATTTATTTATTTATTTATTGATTGATTCATTTATCTGGGGAGAGACAGCGATGCTTAAAAAGGTTTGGAAACAGGGTACATTGAGCTGTGAAGATACTAAGGGGAGGAATCCTGCCTCTGACATATGATTCCTGACTGTTTGCACAGCCATGATGTCATAATGTTATTGAGCTCAGACCACCAAGAGCAATAGTATAACAGTGAACATTATTACATTTTTATAAATTAAAATGTTTTACAATCACTAGTTAATCACTCCATCTTTAAACACTACACTACGTTACATTACATTATTGACATTTAGCAGATGGTCTTATACAGAGTGAGTTGCATAGGTTTCAATTTCATCCATTTATACAGCTGGATATTTACTGAGGCAATTGTGGCTTAAGCACCTTGCCCAAGGGTACAACAGCAGTGCCCCAGCAGGGAATCAAACTGGCAACTTTTATGGTTATGAGCCCTGCTCATTACCACTACATCACATATCTATTAAATGCTACCCTTACAATAAAATGCCCTGTATATTGTTATAGATTGAAACCCCATGTATTGATACTGTAGTGAAGTTACAGCTAGTTAGGGTTCCTTTCAAGACTTGAGAATCAAATATCCGGACATGTCAGGGTTAGAGTTGCTGTGCAGTTATTTTGTAGGTGATATTTTTATTTTGGGGGTGTTGTATTTCTGCCAAGTATTTTTATATGTTTGTCACACATGAGTAGTGAGGAGGTACATAATTACAATTTTAATTTAGTCATTTAGCAGAGGCTCTTATCCAGAGCAGCTTACAAAGTGCACACAACAGCTTGCACATTAGCGCTGGCAAGTACTACAATCAGCTGCAAGAGACCATGCAGTACATTGCTACAGTTGCCACAAATGCTGAACTCTGGGAAAAGATGGTTATGGTGAAGTTAGAAACATTAAGAAGGTGGGTTTTATCTGTGACTTTGTTTTCTAAATAGTTTGCAAATCATTTTTGGATGTTCCCAATACCTTGTTGAGCAGACAAATCTTGCTGACAATGTTTAATCTAGTTTACAATGTTTGAAACTGTGTAACTCCTAGAAAGAGTTAACAATGATTTTTTTGTCAGATTTGTAGCATGATTATCATTCAACATAATATTACTAAATAAACAATAGTTAACGACGTACTCCTTGTATGACAAATTGGGTAACACTAGCCCAGGTGAGACACAACAGTCAGTAGCCTACACTAAGCATGGCACAAAAAATTTTCTTTTAATGATTGGTCTTTGTTGGATAATCACACTGACTGTATTAAAATGTTACTAATGTTAGTCTTCACTTACTAACAAGCTAGATATTCAGTCTGTAAAATTGGTATGTGTCTTGATCTGCATGTTTAGTTAGTTTGCTAGCCCACACAGCTGGAAAACAACTATGTTGGTAACCCCTTCTTTTCAGCCAGTGCAGTAACCCCATTGCAACAGCCTCTTGTCGTTCATTGGATAAGAGGACCTGGGGCGGAGCTTCTCTATAGTCTAGCATCATTGGTTAGCAACGACCAATATAACAGCATACTTCTGCATTCAGCATACCACAGAAATTAGCTTGCTGACAGCAGTTTAGTGCTTTGGATTCCACTTATAGATTTCACAAACTTTTTCCTCTGTGCACAATCACAAACGTTACTCTCCCTGTAGCACACGTCAAGGGGTGAAGATGACAACCACATCACAGCAAAGGTCAGCCCCGCTGCGCCTGCCTAGACAATCAGCACCAACAGGATGAAACCACCACCACTGTGACTCCAAACCCCCAAAGTACAACCTCAGTGACCAATGAGATTATGCTAAATTACTATTGCAATGGATAAGGCTGATAAGCACAAGACCGTGTTTTCCTAATTCACTGGAGAAAAATAAACTGGGATTGATTCTAGGTTTTTCTCCTTTTTTGGTCTTCCCCATTCATAAGATGCTTACTTTGGATGATGAAGCCAGATGATAAATTCTTTGCACAGTGTTTCATAAGGACACAAATAATCCCCCTTACAGAAGAGACATTTTTATTTAAAATGTTGATATTTCCAAATACTGCAGTGAGTTAAGCTGACAAATATTCAGCACCTCTTTTTTCATGAACCAGGACTGCATAAATTGTATTCTGTGGTCAGCAACGGCATATGGTCAACAGCAACGGCATCTGCTTATGCTCACAATGATCATATATGCATCAGCCACAGCCAGAATCTAGACATTGGACCAGCTGTAGATCAATAGGGTCCTCTCCTCTGAGCCACTACCCCCCACCCCAAGGGTCTTCCTTCACTACTGCTGCATCTGGCTTGCTCAATGAGGATAACCTGTATTTAATGTTAAAATAAGAGTCGCAAATATGATCAGTACTGAACTTCTTGAAAACACATCTGCCACTTTATCTCTGTAAACAGCCATTAATTTGCACCTTTGACTATTGTACTTTTGAGGCAGAAACTGAATGTTTTGTCCCTGAATTGATTACTTGCGTGTACTACACTGACACAGCACAACATGGGACTAGAAATTCTCTGAGGAGGACTCAACTGAGTAATATTTATGGTGGTATCCATTACTTAACATGTTTAATGAGCATTACTATTTGCACTTGGTAGCTGCTGATTAAGGCACCAGTGTGCTTAATTGCCTCAGTAAAAATGTAATGTAAAAATGGAAAGATGTATACCATGGCTGGTAATAAAACATTTGATTTTATTGATTCACATGACAGAAGGAGACCTGCAAGGTGCCCTTGCAATTGTTAAAGTGATATACACCAGCCAGCAGGCAAGGCTTAAGATGCCACATGAATATGAGGATTTTCAGCCTGATATGGACTGTTCATAGTACTTGCGTGGGGGCAATTCGGATGAAATGTGTGTTTTCCTGATACGTCTTTTTTTTCCCCTACTGCTTAGGATGCTGGCAGAGGCTCTGCCTGTCCTGTTATGGTCAGGTCTATTATCAAACCTACTCGCAAACAGCTTTTACTGATGAGTGATGATATAACCCATTAAAGCTGTAAAAAAGAGAGAGAGGCAGCAGTGGTGCAGAGTGGACACTCGGTGTGACAGAAAGCGGTGAAGCGGGTAGGAGATTCATTGGACGTTTGTGCCTCTGTTACGAACCTAGTCTTGCGTTTCTGTTACTCTTAAGGTCTGTTCTCACATAAAGTGCAGGGCTTTCAGCCCACCAGCTTTCCAGTGCCTTGCATACACACAGAAGGCATCAGCAACCCAGATTCTATTAGCCATTTCGAACTGCAACCGTTACAAACGATTTCACT
Source organism: Megalops atlanticus (assembly GCA_019176425.1). Taxonomy (NCBI): domain Eukaryota; kingdom Metazoa; phylum Chordata; class Actinopteri; order Elopiformes; family Megalopidae; genus Megalops; species Megalops atlanticus. Next base: position 22,193,284 of record CM032893.1, read on the forward strand.
CCAGGGAAGCAGCACATAGTAAAAGTGGTGTTTTTTTTTTTTTTTTTTTTTTTACACAGGGGCCCTCATTTGAGCCAGATAATACAAGCACTACAATGAAATGCATCTGTTGTACATGAATTATGGTAACACCAGACACAGGTGCCTTCTCACTATGCTTTATGTAAGAGCAAACCGTTACTTTCACCCCAAGAGGTTGCATGTTGGCAAGGCAATAGTTCCCATGACTATGAGTCATTCCAGAATAAACACTGCCATATTGGACCTTTAGCGATATCCTTCTGGTTGTACAGCAGGACATTGTACCAAGAGATCACTACTGCTCAGGGTCTCCATCTGCGCTGCTCAAACCTGGCTGGCTTCAGCTTGCCCTTATGTTGTAGCCATAGCGATAGGAAGCATACATGAGGCAGTGCTACAGACTCCCTACAGTATATTCATGCACACGCACACCACATACACATGCACATACACACATGCCCATAAACCCACACACACAAGTGCACACATGAGCCCACAAACACAACCAAAAACATACCCGCACACGCACACATGTACACACACGTCTTGCGCTGGAGGCCGCTCTGAATACGAGCTTCTGCAAAATGAATGTAATGGAATGTAATGTCCATGCACAGGAACACACACACACACGCACACATACACACACACACACACGCACACACGCACACACACACACACACAATCTGCGATCTAGCTCCTCTACAGTGAGCCACAGCAGAGCTGGGATTCCACCTCGCTGTGCTTTTTGTCAAGACTGCAGCAGCTACACGAGCTGTGAAATGGAACTGCTCAATATGAAACATCTCTGTCTGACACCCACGTCTTAGTCTGACCAGAGACAATTCACACTGTCTGCAGCCCGCCACGAAGGGCCCTTCAAATAATTCATCAATTCAATCTTTATTCTATGGAGTGGCTCAGTCTGATTGGAGATTAGCTCGACATTAATCTTGGTCCCATATAAAAAGTGCCCTTGAATATGCTATTGACAGCTATCACTATTGAGTATGAAATGTCTGCAGATAGAGCCTTTGGATGCATGATTCCGGGGTGGTTTTCTTAAGAAAACGAAGAGAATTGAGCTGTGGTGAAAAGCATAGGAGACAGAAAAATCACAAGCACACCAAACTGTTCTATTGCTTGCTTAGACCAACAGAAGGAATGGCCACCAATCATGGACCCAATAAATGCTCAATGGGCAAAATGAATTGTTCCATCTAAAACTTCAACAAGTCCATTTTTAACAAGGAGCATAGCCATAAATAACAGACGTAAATCTCTTCCACAAGTTAAACTGCTGGCCAGAGGCGGTTTCCGGGAACTCAACACTACTTGTACTTGAACCCAGGAATCCAGAAAAGATAAGATCTGTGAAGACGGAGTATAATCCCTCTGCTTTAATCTATTAGAATCAGACAGTCTAATATACCTCCTCGAAACCCCAACAGGAGGGATGGTGGTGATAATGCAGCAGCCACATGGACACTTGTTTAGAGCCGGAAATGAACGGTTAACAGGAATTTCTCTGTGATTATTTCGGGCCGGCAGGAGGGGGCTTATCGGAGACGCTTTGATTGGTTAGCTCCGTGAGCCTGCAGTAGGGAGACTCCCAGGAGTGCTCCACTGGTATGCAAGCTGCTGTCGTCTGTGACTAATACGCCATGACTTCCAATAAAAAACGCAGGGAGCCCAGCTTGCCTCAGCAAGGACCTCATTTTAAATAGGAAAACACGCACAAGTGCACTCACATAGGCACTCATCCTGCATGTACACAAACTCACTCACATACACACTAACCCCGCACATACATAAACATACTTACCCCGCACATACACAAACTCACTCACACTTACCCTCCACATACACAGACACACTCACATACACACTAACCCCGCACTTACACAAACACACTTACCCTGCACATACACAAACTCACTCACACACTTACCCTGCACATACACAAACTCACTCACACACTTACCCTGCACATACACACACATACCCACATACACACTTACTCTGCACATACACAGACACACTCTCATACACACTTACCCTGCACATATACAAACACAAGCACATACACACTAACTCTACACACACACTGACAAATGTACATACACAGTCATTCTGCACACACACAAACACACTCACACACACACACACACTACTTCTGCACATATACCAATGTGCCTACACTCATCTGGCACACAAACTAACACACATACATATGCACAACTATATACACAAGACAGACAGACACACACACACACACACACACACACACACACACACACACACACTCCATTTGGCCCAAGTCTGAAGTTTGCTCCAGCGCTGGCTTTCCTCTCAGGGCTGACGTTGCCATGGTTACGCGCCTGTGACAGGCAGGGGCGGTGAGTGTGGGGTTTTGAACCGTTTGGAGCGTCTCTGCCTGCCTGCCCCCGGCCACTTTTGCCCAGGGTCCAATTAAGACAGCTATCTCCCTGACTTCCGGGGAAGGGCAGTGTTCCCAGGTCACAATTAGAGCTGCGCTCGCCCCGGGGTCTGACAGCAGCGCCAGTCTGGGACATGCTTCCGCGAAAGGCTGGCGCAGCCCGCACTCAACACTCTCCAGACTGAAGAGAACCCGCTCCGAGCCCGTCTCCCTGACTCACTCTGCCCTTAAAAGTATTTCCACCGCTCCCTACGCTCCTTAACCCTGTGAGTGCTGGACAGCCCTCAGCTGCCTGGGGAAACAGAGTGGAGGGTGTGTGTGTGTGCTCAGCTCAGCTACCACATGGGAAAACTCCCCTGTTCTGGCCCATGAATTCTGACCCTAAAGAGTTACTCTACCAAAACTTTTTTTTTAAAAAAAAACCTTTTCTTTCCATAAATATAGTTCCAGCTGGTGGGTTTTCCTTTTCTTGCAATATTCCCTTTTAGCTAGATATCCAAAGCCTGGAGTATGTCTCCTTTCATCTTGGTGTCAAAGTCAAAGGTGCAAATTAATGGCTGTCTACAGAGATGAAGCTAGGCAAGTCTTCCAAAACATATTCTTCCTGGTGAAGCTAAACCCTAATCAGTCCACCTTTATTGCAAGATGAATCCCTTATGAACTGAAGAATATTGATTGTCTTTGCATGGATTACTGTTTCTCAATCATTTGTGTGAAAATTCACATATGAAGAACACGTCCTTCCTTGTGTCCTTCCACTGAGGTCACATGTAATGAGCTGTAAGGTTTTCATCTCAGAGGAAAATGGACTGTTTGGATTAACCATTGCCGGAAGGGATATACTTGGGGAGGTATGCCTGGCTCTCTGCTGACACCCATTCATTCAGGTCTGACACTGAGACGAAAGCTGCCAAAGTTAAGGCTTTGGATATCTTTACTGAAAAAATGAGCATCACTAAAAATCTCCCCGCTGTTAATTATATTCAAGGAAACAAAATGTCCGATGCATTTCAAAATTTTGGTTGAGTATTTACAAACCCAAGTCTTTATAAATTCCAGTACTTGCACTTGGACTGTAAGAAAGGAATCACATCAGTCCCCAAGGATGAGACTGCCAACCCACCCTGGGGACATCAAGGACAAAAGGAAAAAGGAAAACAGTAACAGTGAGGTGGGGAGGAGGAGAGATGCTAAAACAGCTGACATTGACATGAGAGACTGTTGGTACATTACATGGAATTTTTACCACAGTAAAGCTGTTGAGCAGGTTCAGGTAATTTCAGAAGGGTCTGTCTCAAAATTTCCCTGCCAAATCCTTATTTAAAACTCAAATAATGAAAGGAAAGCCAAATTTCCATTTAAAGCTCCCTGCTGTATTGCGTCAATCAGCAACTCATTACTTGTCATCCACTATCCCTTTCCAATACCCATTAAGGAGCACAGCTAAGTGTTACAGTACATTCTATAACAGAGTATATGCATTATTGCATTATATGCATTATCACTGGCAATACCGTATATTTTCATGTTTAGTGTATTTCATAGGTGAATACTGTTTTCATAGGTGTGTACACACATGGTTGAATGGGACAAATCCTGAGTGCCATCAGTGGAGCTTTTCTGTCACGCTTGACACCCTGTCAAAAGTGTTGGTCCACTGCAGCAGAAATCTGAACCCTCTACTGCCCTGACAAGAACTGCAGCCTCATAAACATGGCCTATCAGCTGCCTCAACTGGGTCCATACACATAACGCTTGTTCTTTTTCCTCGCAGTTAAAACCATTTTAAGAAATCAAGCTTCTTTATGTCATTCAACCTCAGCGCTGACACATCTAGAAGGAAGATGTTTGTAAAATTGAGGGAAATATTCACTGACTGTTTCAAAAAAAAGGTCCTGAAGCCTTTACAACCACAGGCAATGAGATCGCATTCTCATTGTAATGAAAGGATGTACTGTATGTCTGATGAGGAACGACTATCAACAATAGCACTCTGTCCCCAGAGCAAAGGAATGCACAGCTTTACAATATCCAAGACTTCTTCTGTTGTACACTGCCACAGCACATTTATAAATCATTACTGCAGCATCAATTCCCACCTGCATTTTTTTATATTAGCAAACAAGGCCTTTGAATCGTTTTCGTGGAACTGTATTTGCCAGGAATCTAAGCAGCACAACTCCCATTGTGAACTCTTTGATCAGCTTTTAGAGGAAAAGACAAATACACTTAGCTTGATAGGCTGCTATAAAAATGTTGCCTGATGGGCCCAAACTAAGCTACTGCAGCACACAGCATTCTGGGATTGGGAGTATGTTATGAGACAGAGGATGATGTCACAATAGAACAGGTGGACCCCTCATTTGACACCCTTTCTCTGTCCAATTGTGACTGGAGAAGGTTAAGAGGGCATGTATCAGATTACTCACTGCATGTGTGGCCCTGCTAAGGGGAAGCTGATTGATTCCCTCTTGTTAAAGGCTTCCTGTTCCTTGGTTAGTCACAGTCACACCACTTACAATCGGATATTCCATCAAAATCAGGCCCATCGCTGTCCGACATCTCGGCCTGTATTTGTGAACTTGTCTGCAATCTGTATTTTTAGTAACATATCAATGCACCCGCCATATGAACCCCCTTACCCGAAAGTGTGAAAGCTTTCTGTCTTATACACGGCCTGCAAAGGGTGAACAGCAGGCCCACTTCTCCACTACAGGGTTTTTCAAGGTAAGAGTAAGGAACCAGAAGTGGGCCACCCAATGTCAATCATTGGGTTGTGTTAAGAAAACCTTACATAATGTATAAATATATCCAGCAGTGTGCGCCAGATGGTTAAGTCATTATGACTTGTATGGCTTGAATTAGGACTGTGAAATGATTTCATTTCTCTTATATCACCCCTAAAAATGTGTCCTGCCTTATTCTGAAACATCCGATACTTATACCCGGATTCAATCAACATTTCATCTTAACTTTGACTTGCAAATAAATGCAAGTGTTACTTTTTTCCTGCATGCAGTTTTTCATTCATTTTGGTGATCTATGGACTCACCGAACTGTGAAGAACAAAAGTCAAGGTTAGGGGAAATGTTGACTGAATCAGAAAACACAAGCTAAATAAGAAGGGAGTGCTTTGTAACTGGGTCAATTTAAATTACACTATACTATTCATTAGCTCTGCTGGTGAACCTCTCCAAGGCAACTTACATAGTTGACACATCACCCATGTCTACAGCTAAGCATTTGCTGATGACAGGTAACACATCTTGCCTGGGGGTATAGCAGTACTGCCCCATTCAGGATGCAAAGTTGCGACTTGCTGGTTGCTGTAACAGTCCCACAACCAGTCCACCACAATGTCACCTGTGACAGGATAAGAACTTTCACTTGGTTTTCGTGCATAAGGCTGGTAATCATACCAGTCAACACTACACTGCACAGCACAAAAACACAACTGAGCAGAGTTAAGTGTAGCCAGACATAGAACATTATTTCATCACAGCACGACAACACAGCATAGCCAAAAGCAGCATTATTACGTCATTATTTGACATCACAGCATAGCCAAACACAGAGCTGCATAGGTATGGGACATGACCCATTAACCTGTAACTTGGTAGACAGAGTATTTGCCATCCCAATCACAGCTGAGAAAGCACGACCACAGTGTACAACACAGCAGCGCAGCACTATAGATACCTCACAGCAGAGGGGCATATTGATTAGTACAACCTGATCCAAATACGATCTCTAAAAGTTTCCTGCTGTAACCTCTAAATAGCTCCACATGCAATACAATACAGCCCCATTAGTTCTGCAGCCCTTAAAATGTTGAAGAACACGAGTTAGATTAAGCATTCCCCCTCACAGGAAATGTGAGTTCTATTTCTGAACGTTTCTATTTCTGAATCATCAAGTCCATTTGTACTTGAAACCCACATATCCCTGACAAACATGACTTATCCTATTCTTTTCTATATCAAAGGGATGATTCTGAAAAGTATATAGTCACTCTATAGTTGCTCACAGTTAAATACCTTCCCCCTTGCAGAAAGTTTTATGTAAGCCAAAGAACAACTTAAAAATGTGTTCAGTTCATTTCAATAATTGAGAATAATGCCTTATTTGATTTTATTACCTTTCACTTTTCTTTGTATTATTAAAAGTACACAAGTGTATAATAACTTCTGTTTCATCCTGTATATCATATATGTACGTATGTGTACACATGTATGTGTGTGTGTAATTAACAGAACACTGGCATCAGTCATAGAACATGCCTTTCCTCACATGAAGGTTACTCACAGGGTATTTTCCTACGTATAAAACGTGTCTGTGCATATGACTTTCAGAGATGGAACTGCTTCTAAGGAAGGATGTCCACGGCACCAGCAATCAATTCCTGCATGGAGGCGGAAAACAACATGACATTTCTCTCAACCCTCAGCACAGAGCACTGAGAATGAGGCTTTAGCTGACACGGGCAGAAACGCAACGGTTAGAGACCTTGATTGTTCTCCATCGGACCGATTTATGGGACATGACCAGTACAGAACAAACTGAGAGCAGAGAAGGTAAGTAGCTCATCAGATGAGCTGATATGCGCCGTGTAACAGCCACTGAAGCATTATCTGTGGAGCACAATGTAGGAATAAGGACAGTTCTCCCATCACTTCTTTACAGATTAGCCAATAAGAATACGAAAGGTAAAGTAGTGATTTAATCAAAACAATGGAGGATACTTGAGTTAAAATATACCATTTCCCACAAGAGACCGCATTTGACTCTTTGTGTCAGCGATTTCAAAACCCTTCCATCTGACAATAGGGGGACCACAGTGGGATGAACTGGCCAATTAAAGCTGTTCTACTCGATGATAATAACGATCCATTAAACAGAAGGTGGAGAGTAATGGCTTTCTAACGGGCTATTTTTCATCCCGTTGTTAGCTTGACGTTGGCTAATGTGGCTTTAAATGCCGAATTAAGCATGATTCGGGTATTAAAACATTAGAATCAGTGATGGAGGCAGTTATCTGTGACTGTGTCCCTCTCAGGGGGGATAAAAGCACTGCCACACAAATTCACCTCCATGAAGTTAAAAAAAATGAAAGCAGAGGATGGCCACTGCTGCCTTATACTGCAGTAAGAAGATAACACATAATTAGGGAACAGCAAACATTAAGTTGGCTGGAAACGCAACCTCCGAGAATGAAAGATGGATATAACACTTTGCCAGCCTCGGTGGAGAGGGCGTACCCTGTGTCGCAAACAATGACAGTTTATTTCAAATGAAAACCACTGTGCCGATGTGCGCTTTTTAAACACACATTTGAATTGCAAGCGCATAACAAAAGGCACCCCGGTAAATATGATGAGAACACATTCACCACACTCAGATGTCACAGAACAGATGCAGGAATTTCAACCTAATTATACATATGGTCCAATTACACTGATTGCAAGCCCCTCCCCGTGCTTGGAAATCTTCTATCCAACATTCACTGCAACATTTGGGGACAGAACTTGTTTTTTTAACTATCCAAGGAGAAACGCTTTTTGATTATCCAGCGCTCAGACCCCTTGTTTTTCAGCATATCCATATCTCAGTGTTTGTTTGGCAGACCACCGATGCTTTGATCCGTGTACCCAGGGAGTGTGGGCTGAAGGGAATTCTTCAGCAACTCTAATCAATAGATTTAGCTTCACCCAGTGCACAAGAGCACAGGGTTTTAAAAAAAAGGCAGCCGTCGTTAACCAACCCCCATCCCCCTGATCCCTTTTTCACCCCACACACACACACACACACACACACACGCACGCACACAATCTCACCCCTGTGTTTCACGGATAAATTATGAATCGTATTGACTGGGCAAATCCTGTGCACACAACATGACTGGGCTACGCTCTCCTTAGTAGAGAGTGAGGTTTGCACTCGACTGTTGCCAAGCAACCAGGTAGTTTCTTCTGAGTGCTTTTCCTTAGAGAACTCCAGCGCACTCTGTAATGTAGCAAAAAATCCTGAGCGCTCAACGCAAGTGCTGTCTGTTCTGGGGCCAGATTGTATCCTTATTCCCATCTTGTGCAAACACAAGCCAGAAACTTTACAAGGAGAAAAAAAATCTTCAATTGGTCCTCATATGAATATTGCCATAGTTAGAGGTTAGGGGCTATATTATATTGGCCGCACTTGGTTGTTTAAACTATTGAGAGGCAGCTGATTGTTATATAACAGCCTCAGCCAGTTTCTACGGCCGCACTGCTTTCCTGTGGTTTCTGTGAGGGTTGAAAAGGCTGGGATCGCTCACAGTGCCTGTGAGTTTACTGCTGATCCACAGAAAACACCACCAAGAGTTCCAGGCAGGCCCAGTGCCCATGTTGCCATGGCAACCTCCTCTTCTAGCTGACACATCCTCAGTAGTAGAAGTTTTCTAATGCGCTTTTTTTTTTTTTTTTTTATTTTAATTTATTCATCATTACATTATTTATTTGCTTGGCAGATGTCTTTATCTGAGGAATTTCACATGGCTTACATTTGCATATGATCCATCTTTATGGCTGGATATCAGCTCATGCAACTAACAAGGGTTAAGCAGCGTCTTACTACAAGGCAGCAACGTGCAACCTTATTGTTACAGGCCCTACGAGACCAGCTCCTTATGCCAATTTATGTTTAAGGAATTGATGCATGTATTTTTTAGCAGGCCACAGGGAATGCACAGCACGCAAGTTTCACAGCACTGAGTGTCAGCGCTGCATAGCCTGCAGCACACAGAACCACGATGGTCCAGCAGAGTAAACAGCATGACAAGAGCCGACTGGAGGAGGTACGACTGGGTCATTTAAACACTGGGGAAGCACCACATCGGGTTCCCTAGCAACGCAGGCTTTGGATAAAAACCTAAATAAAATGAGGCAAACAGATTAAGCCTGTTTAGAAGACAGCGCAACTGCCAATTGGTGTGTTTCAGAATTCCAAAATGCGTTTTTGTATGACAACATTCTCTTTGTATCTCAGTGGGGGTTAACCGATTGTGCTAAAGCCAGCACGGAAATTGATGCACCAAACTGCCTTTACCAAAGAGTGATAATCCAGTCGCGACACTGATGTGTTTACTACATCACTAAAATGAATGTATTAAAGGCAATTGAGACTGTGAATCTACAATCTAATTTCTCATAGCAAACCCTGGAATCACCCTGCAGATATGACATTCCCTCACTCACATACTGTTGCATAAATAAAACAGCTCGCTCCAGGAGGGTCTAACTTAAAATGTACTCTTTGTGAAAAAAGAGCAAGTGACAAAGGCATGATTTTCTTTTTTTTTGGGGGGTTGTGGGGAATCAAGCCTTGAAGCAAAACTGTCACTTCCAAACAAACAGACTGGCTGATCAGACACCCCTGATGCACAGCAAGCTGGCACAAGACCAGCCTTGATTACGTGCTGCAAAGAGCCCCCGTCTTCAAAGATTTGTCTCGCTCTTTAATACAGCGCCCCTGTTTTACTGTGACTCTCCTCAGCTGGATCTAGAATAAGACCCTTTTTGAAGTAAGTGAGTCCAAATGTCTCAGCGCAGCACAGCACAGACAGCCTACGACAGCACCGCGACTGCATCGTAGCAGGGCTTCGTGATCCACTCTGATGCTGCAAGTCTCTAATGTCATATTAAAAGTTTTAAGTAAGACAAACGGTTGATTAATAGTTTTGGACAATAAAGGTTTTGCGCTTGGAGCTGCGGGGTTTGACTGCCAGCCAGGCCACTACTTCATCTTTGAGTGAGGGGTTCTGCCTGAACTGCTCAAACAAAAACTCATCTGCACAAGTCTCACACAAGATGTAAAACTGTGGGCTTTGTACTTACTGGGGGCAGTTGAAAAAAAAAAAAAATTTCGTTTAATTGCAGCTAGTCAATTCAAATGGCAATTTCCAACATATTATGAGCCATACTGGTGATAATATTTGTTTCTTTTCTGAACAGTCATAGTGTCAGTAAAATGTGTTAAAATCAATTAATTACATAAATATTAAAAAAAGAGATGCATAATTTCTTGTGTTGCCAGCACAGTTATTAAACAGATTTGTGAAAGGTCACAGACAGACAGCTTCCTGTCTTGGAAAATCTGAGATATTTCTAATTACGAACCAAGGTGTCTTAAAATGACTCCCTTTGCAAACTAATGTTCATACCTGTAAAACTGAATTTTGAAATGAAAACAGAGCCAGAGGAAGAAAGTATTTAACAGTGTGGTTTTACATTACATTATTGTCATTTAGCAGATGCTCTTATCCTGGCTGACTTACATAGGTTACAGGTTTTTACATGTTATCCATTTATACAGCTGGATATTCATTGAGGCAATTCTGGGTTAAGTACCTTGCCCAAAGGTACAGCAACAGTGACCCAGCAAGGAATCGAACCAGCAACCTGTTGGTTACAAGCCATGCTCCTTACCACTATGCTACACTGCTGTTTCACAGTGCTGGTCTTTGCTTCCTGAAGCCTTCTTTATGAGCTTGGCATGTCTCTTCCCCATGTGCCATAGCACCGCTGTTACACCTTCCCAGACACTCTGCTGCCCACATGAGGAAGTCCGCCCCATGCCAGCAGACCTCCCTGCACCCCACTGTGCTGGGAAATACCACACCCCAGGGACAAACTTCACAAGGCCAACAGGAAAAAATCCTTCATCTGAAGTTCACCTGCAGATCAGGAGGGGTAGGGGGGTGCTCCTCAAAATGCCAGGGCCGAGGAATCGATGGCCACTTCGTTTTTCAATTACACCTCCTTTGTTTATTGCCAGCGCTGGAGAATAAATCAGGCTGGCGGGAACCCACTTCACATCGTCAACCCGGACCCAGTCGATATTTACTGGGCCTCTGGAAATAGCTGGGGAGATTCCGTTCCTGACGTGTGGGAGATACATCACTCTGAGACAGGCAGGAGAAGATGGTTCATGTCACGTCCACCTGCAGTTCTGTTTTATATTATTTTAACGGAGCAGGTGCACTGGATGAATGCACCTGGAAAAGCTAGAACATTTAGTCAAATGAGGTGAAGACTACCAATGAGAGAAGCATCAAGATGAATTAGGGTAAAATGAATTAGGTACAACTATGATGTACAAAAATGGCACCATTTTCACCCAGTGCTCTTCTTCCTTTGTTTGCCGCATCTGTTTGAGATCTGAATCACGAGCATGCCTAAACTCAGAGGCAAACAGGGGCCACTAATTTATGGAAACATTAATACCGGTTGCCTTGGGAAATAAAGCTTAGTTATCTGTCCTCTCCCCAAGGATAAACAGAAATTACAGATTCACAGAACAGGCAAATTAGCATATGTGCTAGTGGAGAAGACTGATTACAGATCAAAATAAGATGCTTTTCCCTCACATACAGGCCGATGCTCCAGGCCCGGGTCTGAACCCCCACCCCACAACAATGTGACACATGGCCATTGCCACTTCTAACGTAGCTTTGAAAGTAGAAAAAACCTGCAGCTTCAGAGAAGCATGAGTTAACCCCCCCACTCAGCCAAAGTATTAGAATACCCAATATATACTACTATTGTCTCATTAGCTTCTACCGAACATGTTGCAATAGTCTAACTTGACTAAAACTCCAGTCCAGCAAAGCTTAAAAAAGCTTTCCAAGTAAAACAAAGTCTATCAAATCATCATCCTTCAGGAAAAAATGACAGCTGTTCTTTTTATGAATGCTGACAGTTTCTGTTGCAAACACTAAGTCTAGTCAATTAAGTCTGAAAAAGTCAATATTCCTTGCAATTAAATGAACAGGATGTGATATAATGTTATATCCACTTTCCCTCTTTTCCCATGCCACATCAGAGCTCTTTGGGGTAAACTGAAGAAGGCACAGATTATCAGCAGGTAGAACAATCACAGCAAGTTGGAACCGAGGAGAGACACAGAAATAGAGAGATAGAGAGAGAGAGAAAGAGCTGGTGGGAAGAGAGACAGGCAACAGAGAGAGCTCCCTCCCTTTAATCAGTGCTGTCACACACTGTAATAAATGAAGCAGTTCGGTTGATGAGGTTCTACACCAGGGGTTACGTGGGTGAAGTTGGCCTTGGTATTAGTGACTTGTTGCCACGGTAACTACTGCTAGTTTCCCGAGAGTCTGCCTGAGACCGTTTACAGTAACCCCAGAGATTTATTAGCAATAGCAGCCATAGTGACGACCACGGGAAAAAAAAAAAACGTTCATACTTTTTTTTCATTACTATTGCACAATTGGGGAAGCCCCTAGCAAATGATATCTACCGAACAGGTCTACTCCACTGGACTGTTGCGACACCTCCGCATGCTACAACCCAGGAGGTTTAGTGTATCCAAGAAACCCATCAAGTTGAGCTTTACGTTTCATACCAACAGTAGGCCAAAGGACTCAAAGAAAGGACCCTCCAAGTTGAAATCGATTCCTCAATCACTGGTCCAATCAATACATTTAACTGAGGCCGGGTGCCTTGGGTGATGTTGGCTACTACCGGCCTGTCTTGTGTGCTCTGCACTGCTGGGGCTGAGAGACTGCAACAACAACTTGACTGAATCCCCCCCAGGGAAACAGACGGAGAAGAGGCATGTTCCTCCAAGACCACCGCAGCACGTCCATTCTCCCTGGCAGATGGAGTCAGAGCCAGAGCCTAAAGTCTCTGCACACAGCGCACTCCTCCGCCCACTGACGACATGGGTCCTCTTTGTTTCTCCAGTGATGGGCGAACCCAAGGTGCCACTGTTCTATTGTGAAGCCAAAATCAAATTACTCACTGTACAGAGGTGGCATTCAAACGCCTCCCTTCCACACCGCCACGTCTGTGGGAAACACAGAGGAACACACTCTCACCAAGGCCAGCTCATTTTTGCTTGCATGCCCAAAGCCAACACACACACACACACATACACGCCCAAAAGGCAATGTGTCTGACAGAAAGAGAGAACCGCCAAGAAACCCAAAGTTTGGATACTGCGTTTTCTTTCTAGTCCATGAAATGATTACTCAAAAATAATCATCCAAGTAAACTCTGAACTCATGTAGGACTATGGCAGAGAAAGTGAAAAGTGGAATGGAGTGGAAAAATGTTCAAAAATAACACCCAGATTAAGGGTTTAGTTCATGTACTTAAGAAGCATCAAGTAAATGACCATAACAAACAGATTTTTAAACTCTTAGGATATACAACCAACCAGCTATGTTTTCTTAAATAAAGTTGTACATTTTGTGGACAAAATTCTGAGATGTGGCTAGTATGCATGGCATCACTCTGTTCCCTGTAGCATCCAATATGACTGCAATGAACTCTAGTGTTGTGACAATGGCTTTTGAGAAGCGCTAATTTTGGAATCTGAGAAAGGACATAACCACTGTCTATAAAGGGCTGGCCATTACTCTGGTAAATACTATTTGTGCCAAGTCACAAACTTAATACAACTCAACAGGTAACTCTTTACTGTGATAAAGACGAACAATAACTAAAAAAATGGCAGTTACTATTTGCCTGCTAATCTGACCAGGTTTCTTCACAGGTTTCTTCATTCCTGCAAATAGTCCCTTTCAAGGGATTTTCACAGCCTAGGAAATAGGGGCAGCCATCAGTTAAGCTGAAGAGGATAGTAATTTCTTTTTTAATGAAAAGGACACTAGGAGCACACTTTTGGGTTAAGCAGCTTGTCACCCAATTTGTTTAACGCCACACTACCAAATCAAGCCCCATTACTGACATGTTCTCTTTGCCTGCAAAGAACCTCATTATTATTGTCACCTACAGGGTCTATTACAGCTGTACACATGTCTGTGAGACAGGGAGCATGTGGGCCTCCCTAATAAAGAAAAAAGGACGACAGGGAATAAAATAAACTTCCTGGATACTGTACAAATCAATAAAATTCATAAGACAGCCTGCGGTATTCTGCTGGCTCAGGAGCTAGAGGAAAAATGAATGCCGTTCCTTTGTCTGATCACAAGAGAGATGACATGAGAGATCTTCTTCGAAGGCTTTGGCGACTGCATTTAGTCTGCGTTTCCTGGCTTCAAAGCCAGAGACTATTTTATTACATATCAGAAAAAATTCCCTACGTACTTGAAAAAACATTTAGGATGACTCATCATGACTTTTTTTTTTGAAAATGCTTTAATGTCATGGGAGCACCCACCAATTTATTTTGTTGATATTAAGTCTACCAGCTATACCGGATATACCAGGGGAAATCCCAAAGGTGACATCTCTGCATATGAAAATTCTGCAATAACACATTCAAATGGACACAAATCTGTCTTATAAATAAAGTGAAAATATTATTTTTAAAATGGAACACAGTATAGGTGGGGTACACTGGATACATCAAAAATGGTGCAAAACCAAAGATGAAATGGTAGGAATAGGTTTAAGGTTATTTGTGTAAATGTTCATTTGAAGGTCTAATTTAAAATAATTATAATGCTCCTAAAAGATTATTAATGTGAAATAAAAGGCAGGAGAGAGGATATATTTCAAAGGCAGAAGCTGGTAATTAAGCATATTAATTGGCTTTGTAAATCAATTTAAGGTATCCTTTGTCAGGCCCAAGCAGCGCTTTTGAAGTCATAGCTCTTCATTTCATACAGATCTCTTCAGTCCATCCATTAAAGCTCTCTGCCAATACCAACCAACAAGAAACATGCGCTGAATAACTGTGTCTAACAGCTAATGATCCTAAGCTGCTCTTCCTTTATTAACAGAGGGCAATTAGTGGCAGAAGCAGTCAGATATTTGCCTTTCAGCCCTCGACCAGAATCAGTAAAATAAATGGCTTTAGTACACAAGAGCGTCTTAGAGAGACATTGTAAGCCTCCAGCACACATTCAAAGAGAACATGACGACAGCTCACAGCAGTAAACCACAGTGAGTGTCCTTTTATACATACGCCGGTCAAAAAAATTTTAAACAAAAACCTAAAACTGCCAGTATATCTCCCAACCATACCCCCCAGTAGAAAACAGGTAACACATTCTCCTGCCATTACTAGAGTAACTCACAGATGACTTGTATTCACCACGGAATCTGTCAGACAATTTAATATACAGCAGGGAGCTCTAACTTCACAGAGTTTGAAAATGGCTGCACTAGCGCAATAACAGAGCAATTACTATGAAAGACAGTTAAAACAAAAGCTTTCATTTACAGTCGTACTTCCAAAGGCACTGGCATTTGATTTGAAAGCACATACATGTATAATCAGAAACATAAATATTATAAACCCAGCAGCACATAAATAAAAAGCCGCAGCCACTTTCAACAGGACCAGCATTACTCAACATCAAAATATTTATTCAAACCGCTGCCAGAGAACCGGCAGGAAAAAAGAGCACTTTTGGGCATGACTGTAATAGCCAGTCACCAAACATGATTGAAATGCACAAATGCACTTCAGCGCAACCTGGGGCACAGCGAGATGGGACTCAGGCATCGTCTGCTTATGCTGCCTCACCGCTCTCTAAAACACATGTGGACTCCGCGCCCGACTGTTCAAGTTAGAAACACCATCCGATTTAGCCATAATTACACCTTCCTACGCAGTATGTATTCCAGATTTGTGCTGGGATGTAGCTTTCCAAATAACACTTGGCGCTTAGCACCCGTCATGAAGTCCTGGTCTTTCTTGCACTTCATCCATTTTGTAGCCATGTAACTGAAATATATGAAATCCTTTCATGTGAGCAGTGAAGTATTATGTTTACTGTAAGTGTACATGACATAAGGCACTGGTAGATACCGTTCCACTGGAAATAAATGCTTACTTTTATCAATGCAGCAAAGTTGAGTGAGAATAAGGATAACAGTTTAGAATGGTATCAGAAGCCTTTTGCAATAACCCAAATCCTGTATCTTAACAGATGAATATGGCACAATTACAATAATACCAGCCTTCAAGGTGACCTAGTCATGATATGAATCTGTACAACAGAGAAAAAGCAAGCAGTCGGTCCAGGAGCTCACCACAAAGCAGTCAACAAAAGATTATAATTAGAATGCATTTACAGCTGATTGTCTATATTGTAAGATTGCTGAAGTTTCTTGGCAACCGTCCGTATTAAGACTATGGTTATTTCAAAGTCCATCCAGAAAAAATCTTTTATCTTGTCAGCATATATCACATGACTGTTTGCATTCTCTGTGTGTTGTGTTTAGTCCAATGAAATTTTGAGAGAGCTTGACTTCATTAGCAGTGCATGTTCCTTTTTTATCTTGGAAGTAAGGACTGTGGTTGAGTGCGAGATTGGCCTACTTAAAACAAATGATCTGGTGGTATTTTCCTGTGGTTCAATAAAACAGCGAGCTTTACATCATACAGATGCATAAATATATATCATCAACAGACTGAATATAAATGAATGCGTTCGGTCTTGGCGGATTTAGTTGGTGCAAACGACTGTCTGCCAGTCTGACACTACAATCCGACAAAGGTGCTAATTTTCTACGTCCAACATCACGAGCTCTGAAATCTCATCCTTAGGACAAAGGCACGAGGCAATCACGAACAGGGAATTGAAAAAAACAACAAAGACATAGCAACTGTGTGCAGCATAAAGATGGTCTGTTCATAACGCAAAGGATATGGGTTACAAACCAGCCTGAGACACCAGCTGCGAGGACGTGTGGTCTGTTTGATACAGAAGAAGACCACGGGAGCGAGGGCCGGATATGGGGGCTGCTCCTCGTCGTCCGAGACCAGATCCGGTGCTGGATCACGGGCGCTGGGTCTCCGAAATCCACCTCTGTCAGAAATAGGATTCCTTCCCGTTCCTCCCTCATCATCATCCCCGGGGTCTTCGCCCTGACCGGGGCACTGATCCGATACCGATATAGGTACCCTCACCTCCTCGCTCTCCAAGTAGTGAAAGTGTTCTCTTCCCTCGCCATCAGTCATGATAGTGCGGCTGGCAATGGGACCCTGCAATAGCACAGGTGAGGGTCAACAGCATCAGACGATATATGGACAACGTATATTTTGGACTGATACTTTTCTCGTGCTGTTTTCACGCCACCCAAAATTTAGTGCGTTCAGCGCTGTAACGTCTTTGCTTGGTTCATTTATGCTTATGCGCACCAGTCAAACTTGTTACGGGTCTATTGATTATGGACGTTTTTATCTTTAAAGTATCCATGGGCAACAACATAAATCATAAAACAACAATAAATTATCAAAGGGAATTATATTACAAAAACATAAATACATCAAAACGGACTTATGAATAAGAGAACGCACCACCATAATTTAACCGCCACGCTAAAACGTTAGCTTTTGTCGGTATGAACACGAACCAAGGGTGACTGCGTCTTACCGTTTAAACCACTTAAAATAACTGATTGATCCAGTGCAGAACATACATTAAAAGTTCATGTTGCAAAATTTACCTTACAGTTGAGGAGTGATAGGTTCCCATAAGCATTGCGTTTAGTGTCAATGTACAGCAGACAAATCCCTCCCGATGCAAAGCGAGGTTTTATTGCAATCCATCTGCGCACTCCCAGTAGTTTTCCTGCTTTAGTTTCTGTAAATCCAGATGCACTCACAATCGAGCGAATTAATCAGACGACAGAGGAAAAAAACGCATCTATGTTGCCGGCGCCGTGAGAATTCTGAAAATCACTACCAACAAACTGCCGGTGGCGTTTAAAGAGCGTCTGTATCCGTCGAGGTTCCCTCTTGTTCTGAGACGCCAAACTTGTGGTTCACCGGGAGCTCAGCCACGTGATGCCAAGGGCTGAGAACGCAAAGACTCTTCGGGGATTCCAGCATCAGCACCGAAACCCTGTCGTTTATTCACTCGGTTCACAGGGGGAAGTGTTCAGCGTTTTCATTTAAAATAATTGCTAAGCTATTGTTTCAAGGGAATTTGCTACAGTTTTTTTTAAGATGGGGAGAGGTAAATGATCAATAGTCTAACATATAACTCTAAAGACTATTTAAGTACAGTAGCGGCATACTAGTGTCCAGGTTTGTACAACGTTATATTAGGTTCGTCGCTCTTCTGGTTTCATTTGAAAAACAATGAAAACGAATAATTCCAACTGGAAGTTAAATAAGCAATCCTGCAAGCACTGGGTGTCACAAATATTAACAATTGTATGCAGCGAACTCTCTACTGAGAAAGGCGAGCCATGTTTGTTCCAGTTACAACTTCCATTGTCCGTTTGCGCACTAAACATTTCGTTTTAAAAACGCACAACTTACCATTTTTCTGCCATCTGTTGTTACCCTCTTTGTATATAGTATTTGTATTTAATATTTACATATGTACATCAGGGCGCATTTTGTGTGCCAAGGCGTTTCTTTACAGCGACGCCGCGTGCGTAAAAATATTCCGCCTTTAACGGTCAGTCTAAGGAAGATAAGTGGGTTTTGGTAAGAACGTAAAAAAAATTAGTACTATTGGACTGACAGTGCAGCGCTACGTATTTCTTAAGAACGTGCTTCTATGCTGACAGCTTCGCTGGCCTCATTTCCTCTCGGTGGGTACACCTCCGCTTTTGGAGACGACACAAACATGAAGCTATTTAGCTCGAGTTGACATCAACGGCGAATTAGGTACGCTTAAAATGAAAAAATAAAAACTGTTATTAATATTCCGTTGCTATTCGCCTGTTTATTCCAAGAATCATGAAGCGCATTTCTCTGGAAATAATGTGTATCCTAACGCATTCTGTCTCCATTGCTAAATGAAACGTAGCACATACGTTTACAATAATTGCAAGGTGAAAATAACAGAAAACAAAAGTCCTGTTTTGCAATCCAAATATATTTTATTAAGATGCGTGATGTTCCATGCGTAAGAGAAATGTCAGTGACATGGTAGCAATGGTAGCTGACAATTGGTCCCAGGTAAAAAAAAAAAAAAAAAGTTTTATTTTACCTTTTTGATATGTCAGGGTGAAAAGAACAAGGGTTCAAATGTAGCACTTACGTGAACACTGAAAAACAAGATTCTATAAATTAGTTATTAGAGAGCTGGGTGGAGCTATCATGTTACCAGTGACCCACTGGTTTGAACCAGTCACACGTTTTTGCTGTGGAGAATATGTCTTGGTTCTTTCAAAAATCATTTATTGATAGCTCCACCCATTATGGGGTTCATGACCTCATTCTCCCATTTGTACTGTAAATCCTACCACATAATTTATGGACACCCTCTGACCACAACCACCTGAACTCTAGCTCTCACCAATTCATCTTCTTCCTGTGTTACCTCATCGCAAAAATAATAAAAGGACCAGCCATGTTTACTAAAGTGAACATTCACAACAGCTGAATCATAGCACCATAAAATTAGTTTGCCCATGCAAGCAGAGTAAATATGTGCCTTTGTCATCTGCACTGAAAGGCCCCCCAACCCCCCATCTCCTCTGCAGCATGCCACAATAAAACGAACTACACAACTGGCTTTGAGGGATGGGAAGGTCATGACTGACCTTTGAAGCCTGCCCTGCCCCTGTGGCCCTTACCATGCAGCTCCTGTTACCTGCTGTCACATGCTCTTTGAAGGAGCAGTGGAGCAGGTAGGGGTGGGGAGGGGAGGGGGGCGGGGTGTCTTATCCGTCAGCCCTGTGCCATCGTGGCCTACCTCTCTCAACCTGCACAGACCTCCAGCTCTCCAGGATACACAAAGGAAGAGTTCTGAATGAATAAATCTCCCTTCGAAGTAATCCTCCGGTGCATCCGTAAAAATGTAAAAGAATTATTTATGTATGCTGTATGTAGAAGTGTCATGATCTTTTTATTTCAAATGCGAACTGTAACGGTACTATCCATAACATCTGAGAAAGCCAAGCTACTCCTGCACCTTACCACTTTGTCTAATCAGATATTTAAGAATAAATAAATTAATAGTTCCTTTGGATGCAGAAGCAGCCCCTATTCCCTGGGGGAAATTGCCTCTGATGATCTCGGCAAGATGGAGAAATCCCCTTGGATTAGCGTGAAAGGCTTTTTTCTTAGCGAGGAGGCCTTTGTGCAGAAGACAATATTGTTGAAATATGAATAGTGAAATCTATTACTCAGGCTGAGCACAAGAGGTTTTCACAGCGCGTGGAGATTCATTTCCCTCCTCTTTTATCAAACCGTTTTAATTGCGAGTATGTATATCACAAAGAAAAGACGGGAAAAACTGTTCGAGAAGCATCACAACACAGTCCATGAGAGCCTGAAGCCTGAGTCCCATCTAATCTGAGCCTGAACATTGATCCGTCACATAATTTAAAAAATTACCATTCAGGCAGGAGGCAAAATTGGGCCAGTGTAATTTTCAGTAATACAAAAAAAAATTGTACCCAGTAGTGTCTTCAGAGCAGTACATTGCTGACATCCTTGTTAACGTGAATCAGCAAATCACCATCTTGAACTGCACGCCATAGGATGACCCCCACATGCCCCCTCCTGCTCCCCCACTCCGGAGGCCTCACAGACATTCTATTCATGTACGCAATGCATATCGCCCTGTAAGGCGATTTACAATATACAACATTCAGGGCACAAACAGGGAAGCCAAACACAACTACACTGCTCTTCAGGTCAGGCCCGGATCTAGGACTTCTCACAAGTTTTACTGTTGACATTTAAGGATAAACTCAAAAGGCTAAAGCAGTAGCAATGCGGGAATAAGGCTTTGCTGAGGATGCAAGAATTTGGCAAGAGTATCAGCTTGTTCATCTAATCCCCATTGCAGTGGGCTTTGGATGCCAAAGAGCTCTGTCATCTTATAATAACTGCAGAACAGGTGTGAATGCAAAGTGAAACAGGCAAAGGGGCACATATTTTGGGTGGGGGGGAGAGGGGGTCTGACAGTTGTTCTGTGAAGACATCAGTCTGATGACTCTGCTGCTGTACAGGGCTTCCAGGGTTGTGTCTTGCACACAAGGACATGCAAATTCCAGCAGGCATCACAGACAGCTTGTCAGGCCCAGTTTTCTGCTGTTTCCTCGGGCTGTCAAACCCTCTTTTCTCCTCCCTTCTCTCTCCTGCTGCTGCATTCTTCCCACAGCATTACGCGATAAGACGGCCAAAGCGCCGATTTCGCTGCCTTGTCTTAGTCATTATGTGTGCCTCACTAGGGAGGATCACACGTGGAAGACCTGAGGCCCTTCACTTAGCTAGTGTTCAGTGTTTTTTTTGCCATCTGCATAATTCTTGAATAGCATCCTTAAAGCAGTCATTATAGGGCATCAAATGGACAGACCCATTAAAAATTATATGCGTGAAGATGTCATTACACAAAATGTCATCAAAACGAAAACCAAAACTGAATTGCCATTTCAAATGTACATTGTTTACATTGTGGCAGCAATGGATTACCCCTTTGCAGTAAATCTGCTCTCAGTAGCATCCAGAGTCTTCTGAACAAATGAAGTTGGTTGGTATAGTTATGCAATGTTACAGGTAATTGTTCAAGAAACATTTATCTTTTGAAAGTTTGGTTCGTTCTTTCCATTCAGCATGGTCTTCATCACTGTAAAGAAGCTTCAGATCCCTTTAAAGTAAAATGAACCCATTTAAATGAAAATATGCAGTTACTGTGGGATGAAAGGTGTAGTAATGACAGCAGTATGCAACTAAAACATTTTAAAGATTTAGACATCTTAACAAAATATAGCTCTACTTCCATCTTTCTGTAAGGCAATCTTGAAATTCTGAATTATGGGGGAAATATCTACCCTTAGTAAACACATGCATACACACTCAATAACTGCCCTGCACTGCTCATGTCAAACGTCATGTCCCTTACGCACGCCTGTCACTTACTCTTACGTGTAACGCTTGCTGACGTTGTCCCCTCTGGCAACATTTTCTTCACAGCTCCTTGTTTGGGAGATTTTTTTTTCTTACCTTGATTTCCACGATCCTAAGTTTGACAGCCTTCCTTTCTACAATCAATATCTTTCCAGCTTATAAAGTATTTTGCTGGTCGGCTTGCCTTCTCCACTCCTAGCTTCTCTCAAAACTTTTTCCTTGATCAGCTCCCTTCAGCTGACTCCCTGATGGTATTGATATTGATTTCCTGAGCCCTTGTTCTTGTTTACCACTGAGGTTACCATTCTGCTACTCTGCTTTACCTTTATCTATTAAAGAAAAACCTCTTTTAAAAAAAATTCAAAGGCTTTACGAGTTAACCTCCTGCATGCAACATGCAGTACCAGTCAAATGTTTGGACACACCTGATTAAGATAATTGGAAACATGCATTCAAAGACATTTTGATCTGAAGACTTGTGCTTAAATGCTTGAAATTTGTTTCTTAGACAAGTATAAATAGTGAAGTTGATGCCTACATATGAATTTCTTTCTAAAAAAGTTTTTAATTTAAAAAAATATTTTTGGGCTATTTTGAAGAATGTAAAATGTGAGATAGTTTTGATTTGTTTAACACTTTTTGGTCATTGCATAATTCCATTTGTTTTGATGGCTTTACTATTATTCTAAAATGTGTGAAATAGTAAAAAAAAAAAAAAAAAAAAAAACGATGAGCAGGAGTGTCCACACTTTTGACTGGTACTGTATATGTTTCTTTTGCTTCCAGTAACCTGTATGTTTTTCCTTTTCCATTTTTCCATGATTTTTCACAAGCAGTTATTTTTCCTTAGTGTGTTTTAAACCTGATCTGTCCTAAATCAAACCATATTTGTCATGATCCTGTTTCAGCATACCGTAGGTGATGCCTGATTTTATTTAGCTGTATCATTTTGTTTTGATTTGTACTTGTCCTTAATGTCTCATGCATTGTAAGTCATCCTGGGAAAATATGCCAGCATTTTCATTAATTTTCATTTGACCAACTAAGTGCTATTTACATTGCTTGTGTAAACTGGACAGTCATCGCCAATGATCACACACTCCAAAAGCCAATCGTCTTGCCACAAAATCTATAAGTTAATAAATAAATAAAAACACAGCAACAACAAAAAATGCAGCAACAGCTCTACATTTGACATTTCGCCCTGCCCTGCAGGACACTGAAGATACTGACAGCCTTCTACCCTTAAAGCACCATTAATTCTGTCATAACTCCGTCTTAGTCACCGGTACATTTTGAGGAACAGCTGGGCTCTCCAATCCGCAAAGCTGCTTTAACCCTTGAATCCTCATTTCTGCCACCAGCGACTCTCTCTCTCTCATCATCTCGTCAGCCAGGGAGCCATCTGGACGAGGGGCCTCTCTGTTGCCATGGTCACACGGTATGTTAGGGGAGCACCATCAGAGCACCTCTCATCTGATGGTGGACAGCTGCCGTCTGGGCCATATAAGACGCTGGCCGTGGAGGTTCACAATGTAACCATCCGTACGTAATGAGGTGGGCGTGTCAGAGACAGAGAGTTTGGCGTCAGCTGTTCGTTGCAGAGGAACCGTTCAGATACGAGCCTCCAAGTTTGCATGAAGCTCACGAATGAGCTGGCCTCGAGAGGTGCTGATGTCACGGGCTTACGGCTGGACCCTTCTGACACCGCAGAGGTGTTGAGGACATTGTGCATTGCAGCGGCGCAACATGGCATTATGTAAGAAGTGGAAACAGCAACAGTTTTACCTCCTGGACTTTTTTCATTATTCAATACCGCGAAAAGGCCAACTGTGTCAACATGATTCAATTGCGGCAGTCAAGCCAGCCATTTGATTCTGTTAAGCGCCCTAGCATTAGAGATATAGTTGCTGTTCTGAAGTCATTGCCACAGGGACAGTCCCTCAAGCATTTCTTGCACTGCTGGTGATTAAGCCAGAATTGCCTCCAAGTACCGCTCAGTTTGTTTGGTGGTTTTTAAACCCTCCCCTCTGCACTGCTATGGCAGATTGCTGTTTCACTCCGTGTTGGCATGCTGTTGATTGTTGTTTTTTTAAAAGATTACATTATTGGCATTTAGCCTTACATAGGTAAAAATTTTTTTATGTTACCCATTTATACAGCTGGATATTTACTGAGGCAATAGAGGTACTTTTTGGGTTAAGTACCTGGCCCAAGCGTACAACAGCAGTACCCCAGTGGGGAACTGAACCAGCAACCTTTCAGTTATGAGTCCTGCACCTTACTGCTTTGCTACACTGCCACCACAAAGCAATGCGCAATTAAACTGCAGTGCCAGGTCTTCCCATTCTTTTTCATCTCTGCTTACACTTTAACAAATGCACCAGTATATGTAACAATCTGAGAACCTGTCACTATCCTCTGCTCTGTTAAACAGTTTAATTTGCTTAAGTTGTTTTGATCTGTTTGGATTCGATTGAATATGACTCAATCAGATTGATGGATTTGATTTGTTTGCTCCTCCTCCAATCAGTTGATTGAGATTGAAACTGATATTTACTTGCTCTACCAGCACATGTACTCCTCAGTGATCACACAGACTGGATCTCGCCAACAGGGCAGGCTTTGTCTTTGGAGAAGGGATGAATGTGAGCAGGCAGGTAGGCCCAGCACATCGATATAAAGACAGACTCGACGCATCGATAGGTAGGTATGCCCAGTTCGTCAGTGCACACATTGGCACAGCAAGTTAATAGACTGGTAGGCTCATGAAGTTAACAGATTATGTAACCTCAACAATTGCCAAATAGATCCTGCACATAGATATACAATATACAAAGACTCTGCAAGTTAATAGACAGGTTGCTATGAACACATTAGAAGACAGATTGGACTGAACAGTATTCTGTGTGTGGTGGTGAGTCATGGGCATTGTTTTTGTAATAAAGAATTTATTTGATAAAACGATAAACAATGTAGAGAAGCAATCGTTGTTTTCTGGCAACAACAGTTCATTTCCTCGCCAACTACTTGGGTTAATGCTGATGTTTGAGCGGGAAGGCCGTTCTCGGTTCAACAGAGTGTTAGAGTCTAAGGAATTGCGTAACTATATGTGGCATAGAAACTTATCCCAATATTACTGTTGGAATGGACCCACATCTACAATTGGCTCAGTTGGCTCAGTAAACACTCCTTGTGTAAAAGAGGCTATTAACAAATAAGCCTTTACTGTAGCTGATATCATAAAGTACATTAGAACACTTAAAAAGGATTTCATTTTAAAGATTACACTTCACATTAAGCGCGTGGACAAAAAGCATCACCAAGGTAACTCAGTACATAAACAACTCTTTACAGAAGGTTTGAAACCAGTTTCATTGCTCAGACCCTTTTGTTTTGACGTATTTAGAGCAGGGGCCCAGAGTGTTTCCCATTTTTAACCATTTCTAATCGATGGCTGCACCTCTTTTTGTGAGTTCTGCTCCACATACAGAAACATGAAGAGGATGCAGGGCCCACAAAAGCTGTGAAATGGGCAGTGGCAAGATAATTACAGCCTTGCTTTGGACTGAACTACTGTGCTTCGATATTCTTACAAAAAGTTAGAACTTTTTTTATTGTTATTTCACCAAGATAAAGAGGATGTCAAGGACATTTGAAGGAATCTATGACATAGGTGGAGTTATAATTCATGACTATATTTGTAGTTAACCCAGTATCACTGTGTTTGGTAGTTACATTAGCCATATCTTCTGAACCAATAGAAACCAATTAGGGGCGGGAAGATAACAAAGTGATGATTCGGTGTCGTCAGATGAGTGCAAGTGTGTAGCTTTATCTCTACTATTTGACCTATTGTAAATAATAACTCCACGTTTTCTGGGAAGAGTTCAACCAGTTTCATTGTATGTCAAAATGATACTTTTTTTTCTTTACATTACTTTACACGTTCTCTATATATACAGCTCCACTTAAAAGATGGTGGCCAAGGACACAGCTGATATGGAGTTATATTTGAATTTCAACATCAATGACACTTTCAGGGTAGGAGTTTTGTCCATTATATTTCCTGGTCATGTAATCTGTTCTGTTATTCTTCTTTCAACCTAGAAGGAACTATAATATTTTAATTATAGCACACTGGTGCCAGCAGTTGTGCTGGCCAAGAAACTCATAATCTATGAGAGGACTGTCTGTTAGGTCTTTTGTTTGAGGACTGAGTAGTGTATGCATCTCAGAGCCAAGACTGCCTTGTAAACTCTGTGGAACGTATTTGTGCTCTTGAAATAGAAAGATTATGGTAATGATTCTCGCAGAACCTGACAAGGCTGTTACTAAACAACGGGAGAAATAGGCAGAGGGTGAAATGCCAGCCCTCTCCTGTGTTAGTAATGAAAGTAAATCAATCAGCTTGTATCAATCATCTTAATTGAGCATCCGAACTGAACGTCCTCAAATCTCTCACCAGTCATTCCGTGTCATCTTCCAGGGAAAGCAGTTCTGAAAATCAATCGCAGAAAAACTGTGAGAACGGTTTCTGGCCTAATCCAGGCTGACGAGTGGAAGGCAGATCCTGTTTCTCGTGGTTCTGTCATGAATCTCTTCACATGAAGTGATTATGCGGAGTGCACAAGAGGCAAGGGTCGGGCAGGGGTCAGACCTATCAGCTGCCAGTCAGGGGGAGCGAGGAGGGGTCACCACTCCGCCCAGATGCACTACTATAATTTCCAGCTGGCTGTTGACACCACCACACTAGCAGAACTAGCATGTGCAGAGGAACATAGGAGCAAAACAAAAAAAAGCAAACAACAAACAACAAAAAGCATGTCAAAGTGTGGCACTATGTGTTAAGTCCAATTAAAAAGGGAACAGCAGAAGAGAGTGGTGAGAAACATACTCCATACTGCACACACACAGTATCGTAATTAGGAGATCAGTGTTTGCCAGTGTGTGATGGAAGGTGTTGCTGGCGTAATGGTGGTAGAGTGGCACAGGCCTATTTTCTCTTTCTCCTCTCTCTTTCTCCTCTCTCTTTCTCTCTCTCTTCCATTCACATCCACATCACAGGATTCCTCCACAAAAAATGAATACAAAGTGTCAAGTTTCACAAGGCAGAGCAGCCAAATTAAGCAGCACCTAGGGTGGTTCTACAAGAAAGCAACACCTGGGGAAAGCATTTGGCTGGATCTTTTGGGCATGTGCAAATCAGCATTGCATGGCCCATTGATCTTACGCAGGCTTGGGGTGCCCAACTAAACATTTCCCCCAGAGGTAAGTTTTTTAAAATGCCAATCGACTTTTTCCATTAAACCAGAAATTGGTTCACATCTCCAATTGGATATGCAGGTCAAATGATCGCTGTGAAGTAATTATTTTTTCAAAAAACGGCCCTAGCTGCCCTCTAATTGGCTGACCAGCTTGCATGGAAATATGTGTGCGCTCTGATGTCTGATCCAGAGATTAAGGATGTACAGTTGGCCCATTCGATGGTAAGCACACGTGCTGATCCTGGGCTCGCTGTGTGACGTAACGGCCACAGAGCAGAGGCCACTGAATTCTCTCTCCGTGCGGGCATCAAGGAGGATTATGTCTGTTAATTACTCAAAGTGAAGCACTGGAGCAAGATGAGAGAAAATCTGCACATCGTTGCAGCAGCGCTAAACGCGGTTGCCGTTGTGTCGATACCCGTCTCACTGTGCATGCCATGCATGTAGTAGACGTTTCAAGGAGCTGTCAATACGCACCGCCGGCAGCAGGTCATGGATTAACTAGGGCATCGACCACTACATGATCAGCATATTACAATGTGCGTAACCTTTTGTGCTGCCCTAAAGACTTAAGCAGACGTTGACGTCTGTGTGTTTTCTCCCAAGGGTTGGCCTTCCTGCGGCCCCGCCCACGGTGCTTCCAGCACATTGCAGCAGTGAGTGATGACTCCGTTCTCTGACAGCGTCTTGTCTGTTGTCTGAGTGATGAAAAACTCAGTCGCCGCGCCACCTTTAAACACTTTATGAGACAATTTTCTGCTTGCTTCATGTGCTGACAGGGAAACTCATTGATTTATGTTGTAGTCCCGGAAGCGTGCGCTGGTGTATATCATGCCGTGAGGCCTCTTTCATATCCATGCCAGTGACGGGCCCAGACAGGACCCCGCGGTTCACTGGCAGAAACCAGCACCAGCTTAACAAACCCCGCCAAGAACAAAGTCCATTAATCTTACTGGATACCTAAGCACTTTGTACACAGGTACAAAAACAGACCCTCACCTGGAATTTTAACCAGAAACTTCTCAGTTCCATCTGCTTTGTGCTTCACCTCTAACTTCTAGAATCTAAACAGAGACTGTGGCGTGGATTCATAGCACAGCAGGAGAAATGCTCTGGTGCAGCAGTGTAGCATTGTGGTAAGGAGCAGGGCTCGTAACCAAAAGGTTGCTGGTTCAATTCCCCACTGCCATTGTACTGCCAATGGCAGTACCATGGCACTGTCTTGGGCCCTTGGGCAAGGTACTTAACCCACAACTGCCTCAGTAAACATCCAGCTATGTAAACGGATAACATGTCAAAAAAAAACTCTAACGTATGCAAGTTGCTATGTATAAGAGCGTCTGCTAAATGACAGTAATGTAATGTGGTACCTGAACAGGAAATGCAGCCGTCTTATATATGATGCACTTCCTGGCCTGATGTGTGGAACAGTGTCCCTGCATGTCACTGAGGCTTTGGCCTGGTTCAGGGCACCAGATGGTGGAACAGTGCCCTGTGCTCTCATCCCGGTGCTGAGGTCACTCAGCAAAATACCCCGACTCTCTGAATCCAATCGGATCCCCTCTGGAGACAACCCATGTGAACGATCAGCTGCCTCCCGTGCGAAGGGGAGATGGCTCCATTAACCTTAACCACGCTCTCCCTCTGTCACACGACTGCCCTCCCCCCTTCACACTCGCTTTTATATAAGGCGCTGGAGGAGAGTGAGGAATGGTCCCTGCTGCTGGCAGCTGAGCCATGAGCCCCCCACATCCCATAATCCCCTTTGACATACGTGTGAAACAATGCTAAGTGCCCGTCATCCATGAGGGCGTATGATTCTCTCACTGCCGTGAACATGAGTCACACCGTGAGAGAGACTCAACAACGCAACCCCCCACCCACCCTTAAAAACTGAACACTAGACGACACTACTGAACCCACAGCAGCCAGCATCTGGGACCAGAAGGAAGAGGAGAGTGGGATTATGCATGCCCCGCACACAGTCACATGCAAGCCATGAGGAACGTACACTTTAATATATGTCAAAATATGCTGCATACGTAACAAATTTCACTTACAATCTTCAAATTTATTTGGACGTGTATGCATGAATTTACTTATATTATAGTGGCAATATTAATAAATTTACATTTACATTACATTTATTCATTTGGCAGACGCTTTTATCCAAAGCGTCTTAAAAGTGAGGTACAATACAACACAAGCGAAAAACCATACAGAGTCAACAATTTTAGAAGTACTGCATGACAAAGTTCCAAAGGTTGGCCAGACGAGGTACCAGCTAGCAGGTAAAGCTAGCGAGTGCGTTAAGCCATTACAACCAAACCATTACAACCAAATGCAGTGCCTTTCAAAACGTTGCATGAAAGCAGCACTAGACCCTAACTGCTGCATTTGCAATAGCTGCATTTTCAAATTGTTCCATACCTTCCACTTTATTTTACATGCAAATGAAGTACACTAAATTGTCTCACGAGCAGAGAATTCGCCCTGTCCTTGCCTACTCATGAAGCCCAAGTGCACATTTCCCTGCTCTAGGAAGTGAGAAGTGAGTGGATACTGAGCTCTGACTCCTTGCAACAAGTCAAAATTTTTACAAGCCCAATAAGAGCCCTCAAAGCATTTTAGGTGGCTGTCTCGGACCAATTCGATTGTTTTATTGCATCGTAAAAATAAATCTTGTTAACCACAGTAAAAAATAAGAAATTGCACATACATTTATAAAACTGTAATTAAACGATCCTGTTGGATTTAAAACGTGTGACTGTTTTTTGTAAGGACAGATCAGAAATCCTGGTGCAATGTTTCTCCTGATGAGGCTGCACAAGTACTCAACCGTGTGAGAGACAAGGCACCACGAATAATTACACTCGCTAACGAGTCACAAGTAAAATTTACAGCTAGCTAATGTGACCGCAGAGACCAATCTCACCCTTGGTGTCGGTCCTGTACTATGCATGGTGATTATTTGTTTCTGAGACAAATAAATGGAAGGTAGGGTCCAGTCAGCCATTGGGTTCTGGGCAGTGAGTTCTGTTTAACCCCACCTTGATCCTGACTGAGGAGTCTCAGGGGTCACGTACCCTCTTGCAGGTGAATATCTGAGTCTCAAGCTGCTGCCCTCTCCTCGCCTCCTGTGGGATTCAGCTGTGGCCTTGACAGTGTTCCAGGTCCTGCTCCATAACCACCACCCCCCCCCCCCACCCCCATCATTGCTGTCAAAGTTTCACGCTTTTTGAGATTTCACATCTGGTTTTTTTCCTCCCTCCTCACAAATAGGGATGCTCGATTAAACAGCAACCAGACTGAAAACAGCGACACCCCCATCCCATCGTTCCCTAACAAGGCTCAGAACCCGATTAGAGAGGATGGAGCACTCTCTCCCCGCTACACTGCTCCGCTACGCCATGGAAACAGGTCATATTTGAAAATACAATTTATCAGATTTTATCCCTATTTATTAAAAAACACCATTTTTCAATCCCGTGTAAAAGCAAAGAAAAACAAAAGTCAGGCAATGGATGTTCCAGGCTGCTGAGGAATGTTGTATCCAATCAAATATGTGGAATTCAAACAACAGGGGTCATACTGAGCTGGAGGAATACAAAACAAAATGTACCCATATCCATAAGTGACTTTATTCTTTTGAGTTGCACTTGGTAATGCTTCTCTAGCAGGCATCTGCTCTTGTACAAAAATAATGCAAAATATAAAATTCAATACCAAACAAACATTTTAAATATAATATGCTATATGTATTAGATAATATATCAGTTATTGCCTCCTTGAAATATTTATTGTATGAATATTTCATAGATTAGGATTAGAATCCATTTGATACTCCATGTGTCATTAAGGGTGGGACTGAGGTGAGTTTAGGCAGAGGACAGAATCTGTCCACAGAGAATCGGAGAACAACGGTTCTCATTTAAATCCTTTCAGAAGGACGGCAGCTAATTTGCTAATTTGCTTTAGCCCCGATGTTACCTTTCACAGGGTCTGGACACGGAGGCCTGTCCTTGAACCGGCCTGCTCTCAGAGGCACTTTCATTTCCGCAGTGGAGCTCACCTCTGACCTGACGGCAAGGGGAACGAGCGGGGCGGGGGGTCTGTGGGGGTTCCCTGTCGATAACGAAATGTGCTCTGGTAAGTGGGCTTCGAGGACGGACACCAGTTCATCGGTCAATCCTGGGTCACCAGTGAAGGACTGTGCCATCCCTGTGCTGCAGTGCATAGATGGTGCCTTACCACATTCCCCATACTCTTCCACTCTCTTTTAGAACCCTTGGTCATGAGGCTGTTGTTTTGCATCAAAGGGAACAGGAAATCTGATTTGTAAAGGACACCGGTAGGGGATACGCTTCCTCACGGTGCATATTTACTCAGCTTGTGATCCGGAGAGGAATGTTGCTGGAAATTATTCAGCATCGTAGAGGATCCTGCCTTCTGGCTCCTCTACTCTGTCTTCCCCCACCATTCTTTTTTTTCTTTCTCCTTCCCTCTCTCTCTCCCTCCCTCTCTCTCTCTCTCTAGGTAATAGGATTGAGCAGAGGGTTGTTGTGAGTGGCAGTTGACCCAGGATAAGGAGACACAAGGAGGTTTGGGGCACAGGAAGAGTAAGAAGAATTGTGGAGATGAATGACAGGGAGGCAACTATCCTGTAACTGTCATGAACAAGAGGACATTTCGGTGACAAAATGACACATCAGCGAAGCCTGAGGAAAAGAGATGAGAAATAATCTCCTTCTTGCCGTGTCTTTCCGTAGAACAGCACTGTGATTAAAAGCATCAGCACACCATCGAGGCGCTGTGAAACGGGCGATTTATCACGATTACATCTGTTTAACTTGAAGAGATAACAAGGCATCCGTTACAGAGCTTGATGTGTCTGGTGCACTGCCTCAAGGCAGTGTTGGGTCAATCCAACATCCTGACAAAAAAACAACAACACCAACAACAAAAAAAACATTTGTACCTTGTTACTCCTGGGTCTTACAGACACACTTACTAGAGCCGTGTCACCTGAGAGGATGCCATCGTCATAAAACTGCAAGACTGTGTTGCAACCCATCTGTTGCTTTGGTGTTCAGTCACTGCAGAGAGCTGGGTTACAGCTATCACCATAATTGCTCTTCGTCTGTAACAAGCTCCAGGGTGCGCCCGAACGTGAGGGGGGGCCAGGTGTGGTACACCTGTTTACTGTCCAGCAGGTGAGATAGGACAGAGTCACGACTGATGATTGTGAGGTTTGTGAGTATTCAGAATCAGAAAGGGAATCATACCATCTGGAGGTGAATTTTAAGAGTTTACTTTACACCTATCCTTAATCATGCATATTTAATTGTAACATTGTAATAAATGTACATGTAATAAATGAAATGCCTTCTGGGAAAATTTCACATGTAATTGAAAATGAACTCAAAGTGTAGTGATTAGTGAGACATAACAAGCACGCACCGAGTCAATGACAGCCGCAAGGCTTACCTATTATGCTTAGTCAGTCCATCCAAATACTTTCCCTGAGGTCTGTATTATCAGAGAACTGAAATGAACATGCACACGCATACTGCTGCACATGCAATAAAAGGGAGTCTCTGTCATTGGCCACTCCTCCCGTGAGCCGAACGAACCAGCAGGCTATACGTGCCAGGCCTGTGTCTCCCATCGTCGCACGTCTGACCGGGAGATTAAGCCAGGGGATTCAGAGGGGGTTCCATTATCAGTGTGCACGCTCTGTTCCCAGTGAGAAAATGACCGTAATCCCCCCCACCGCCCGGGCGCATGAGCAGAGGCTCTTGCGTAAAGGGTTACAGTGGCTCATTTTGCGGTGCAGGTGCTCAGCTTTCAGCCACAGGCTCCAGCTCCTGCTTATTTTTACATTTTCCACGCCGCTTAGAAAATATTGCTGTCTGCGCATGGGGGGCGGAGCTGTTAAAGGTGCATATGCAGCTATATGTGGATTCATGAAATATGTACACATTGACAGTGACATATTTTGACATATGATTGACGCATTCAACAATGTGACATGACTGTGAGAATAATCGTGAGAATTCTGTTGTTTAAAATCTCCATTCATTGTATCTGTGAAGGTGAAGCTGTTCTCTGCCGTGCTGATGGATTGTCATGTGTTTTCCATTCATCAGGACTTGGAAAATCAGTGGTAGTCACCGCACCTGCAAAATCCCTGGCAGGTCTCAAAGCAGCTTAAGAGGCATTAATTTAAAGTATACAAAGGTACACAAATCTGACTGACTTGTTGACACCAGCATAGAGACTTTACTTAGAGTGCAGAAGTCAGCAGCGGAACTAGCGATAACACAGACAAGGCCTTCAGAGAGAGAGAGCAATAACATGTTTCACCACTGGTGAACAGATATGAGACCTGGTGTCACAGCTCTTTAGGCAGTTTCCTCTTGACTGCTCTCTTTTGACTGAAGCCCTCTCAGCTCTTTTGAGTGTAAGGCAATTGACGGCTAACCAATCGTCTTTGAACAGATTGCTGTGTGGCTGACCCAGTTCAGTGCACATTTTGCTCATTTTTTTTGTTTCTGCTTGCAAAAAGTTCCATACCCCTGTCCACATTCTGTGAGGTGGCCTTTTTCAGCCCTGCTTTAATCAGAAGGGCTTCTCATGACATTTTTTCCTCAGCTGTGAAATCTTGCCCCCATCTTGTCTTCGAGCTTGCTTTCCCGTCTCATACGAAGGTCTTTTCATCCTCAGCGATGAGTCACTGCATAACAGTTGGAGGTATCTCTCTGTCATACTTCTCATTATTTTCCAAAGAAAAGGGGCGTTTTTCTCCCCAAAATTAGGGAAAACGAGAAATCGAAATTCCCACATTTGGAGTACAAATAAAACAAGGTACATTTATAAATTGACCAATTCCCTGCGCAAGTTTCGGAAGGCGATATACATTAGGCACAAATGCAAATGGTGATCCTTCTGCCAGCGGCCTAGTGAGCTGGCAGAGCCAGCACTGAGCGCAGAGGCTGCCCTGGGAATTCGCCTGCCTCCCGTCTTCACAGAAAACGTCTTAATGAGACTCAGCGCGCAGATCTTGTTATTGCTCCGCATAAACACTCGGGACTGCGCTGCGAGCCTTCCTGACAGCTCGCGGTTCCCCCGGCCCCGCTGGGAGGGGGGCTGCGAGCGTCTGAGGCGAATTTTCGTCGCGGGCGGAGGCACGTGACGCTGCGGGCGGAGATTTTGCGCAGATGGGTGACATTTGCCGCCGCCACCGCCGCTGCTCGGGTTGCCTAGGAGGAGCGTTCGCAGCGCCGGGGCCTGCGCGTCTTCGCGAAGGTGTAAACACGGGATTCCCTGCATGCCTGCGGCGTTTCTGAGACACACTCCCGGAGTGTGTACACATTCTGAGGGGGAACAGCGGTCGCCCCTGTCATGGAAGAGCTATGCCATTAACAGCTCTCTCTAAATACGAAAGCTACGCATAGTCACGCGATCTCTCCTTGAAAAAAAGGCCCCACTCTATGAAGCTGATATTTGGTAGCTGCCTTTTCGGGAGCACCCCTAATTTGCAAAAGGCAAGATACCCTCCTCTGTCTTACCTCCCTCAGTCAGATGTGCACACACACACAGGCGAGCACAGATACAGACACACACATACACACAGACACAGAAATATGCATAAACACTTGCATGCCACCCTTCTTCCTGCAGCCCTTAAGCCACAGTCCCAGATCATGTGATAAAAGCAGGCCCCTACTGCTTCTGTGGAGGGGAGCGATCAGGCCCCATTCCCTGGAGGGAACAGGGAATCAGTGGAATGAAAACAAGGTGTCACCTCACCTGCTGAGCTCGCACAAAAAAATTCCGAGGACATCAGCCCAAGCACAGCTGCACCCTCTGAGCGCTGCCTAGCTAACGCCCCCATGCTTATCGTTTACCAACCATTACCTCTGTTTTACAGGCCAGCAGGCTTCCCGCCCTGATTCCCACTGCTTATCACGGTACCTTTCTTTCACACAACCACACTCTCCCTGTGCTCTCATGCGTGCACTCACCTTAGCTTTTTAGCTTTTAGCTTTTATTACCATATACACACAGGAGATAATTAGCCTTTTTGTCTTCGGTGACCATGGGCTGGAACACATCCTGAACCTGAAATAATTGGCTCCGGTAATGCGTGGCTCTGAATTCAACGTCATTATTACTGTCTTCATGGCGCTGTCATGAAGAAAATCTGCAAAGATGCCACCGCTACACTAACGCAGAGCATTACATATTTTCGCTTAATGCAAGGCCTCCAGCCGCATTCCTGGGAGGCTTTGACGTAAATCCACGGACCATGCCCCAGAGAGGTTTATTGCCACGCCTTATTTGGCTATGTAGCTGTTTTGCCGTCTTAAAAATACAGACAGACCTCGGGGACAGGTGCAGATGGGGGTTTCCGTAAAGGAGGGTGACACAGTGCTTAGGCCGGATGGTTTGGACTGGTTTGTCAGGCACGGCCGTTAGATAAATAATGCCTGCTCCTCTGTGTTTACTCCTGGTCCCACTTAAACGCAGCTGGGCTAGTGTTTACATCAAGATCATAAGACTTCACTCCACTCCCCTGGGAGCTTTGTGACCAATGCTTGGCTCATTCACTGAAAATGGTGGGTGGTATATGTTATAACTGTCATTTAGTATGCAAATCTATTTGGAACTTGAACTGATTTCCTGGGAAGGGTCTGTTAGTATTTATAAATGCTGAGTTCATCAGACTGATAAGTGTCTGATACATCCAGCCAGGGGTTTGTTTCCTCATAGAGCCTCGCTGGCTGCCTTTTAGTCACTGACTACACTGTAATCGCACAGAATCGGGTATGCCGAGAGTGGGTCTAGTAAACATGCACTGTGACGTTGCTGAAAGAAGATAAGAAAAGAAAAGAAAGGAGAGAGACAGAGAGCAGCCAGCTCGATGGCTGATGCTTGCATGATGTGGCAAATCTCCGCCTTCGGGAAAACTTTACCATTGTGAACGCAATCAGAAGTTCAGTCAAAGTTGCTTAGCAACCCCTGTCCTTGACAGTGCGGTTTCTTTCTTTCTTGCACGGATGTTAAACCAACCTGCCCCATAGAAACATCGCGCCTTCAGAGAGGAAATGTCCTGAATTCACTGAAGTCGCTGCAACACCATTTTGGGGCTCTGTATTAATAACACACATATAATCAGTGCCTGGCGGCCTAATTGAAATGTATCCCCAATTATTTGGTAAGCTTGTTGTCTTAAGGACATACTTTACTCCTCAGTCCAATGCAATTAAATATTTCAGTCTGAAGAGAAGCTCCCAGTGAGAGTTATTATATCCAGTGCATCAATATTTATTTACCTGACATAGCTTATCTGCCTGCATGGGGCCCAGTGGGTGCACTCCCAGGAGAGTGATGTGGCACAGTCTCTGGACTTAGCCTGACATGAATGACTGTCTCAAAATGACTCAGGGCTGCTGTCTGGAATAGCTGGCTCGAGTCAAAGACAGACCTGGAGCCCTTGTCTACCAGGTGAGTACCAAATCTGGGTGAGGGGCAGGGAAGGGGTATAAGGAAGCAGGGGCGTGGTCAGAAGGGGCACCTTGCTCAGCCTATGGTGGTCTGGTCATCCATCTACTGGCTGCAAGTGACATGTCCAGCCAAACTCTTCCAATTCCACTAATTCCAGAATCCCAATTCCATGACCGTGACATCACTATTACATCACATTCTAAGCCTTAATACAAGCATTTGACTAATCCTTCAGATATGGACATTGCTTTCCCTCACACTCACTTTAAATGGTGCCACTCTTAATGCATACATATTTTTTTCATTGATGGTGATCTGAAAATCAGGGGGTGTATATAATTGACTGCACAGAGCATTGAACTGGCCATGTGGAAGTATATCCACTGAGGCCTGCATGTATGAAACATGAACATATTAATATTGCACAAAGCCTGCTGCCGATGAATTTCATGACTGAGAAAAATGCAGAGGTTGGTTCTGTACATTAATAAGAGGGGAAAAGAAAGAAGGGCAGGTTGACATAAAGAAACCTGATCGATGGCTGCCGTAAGCTAAAGTAAGTGGCCATGCTTAAACAGTCAGTGACAGATCCCGCCTAAACAGTGAGCTATTTAGCGTCTGCAATAAATCAAAGCCAACAATGAAGACGTCAAAGAGCGTATCGACCACATATAATCAGAGATGAGCAGGACAATGGATGAGAGCCTTGTCCTAATGATACAGGAAGGGAAACACTGACCTTCTATTTAAGAACTGATGATTCTGCGTATTGAGGTGACAGCCTGAGTAGGTCTGCCAGACTTACCTGATTTACATTCTGTGGGTTACACATATAATGTTTGCCTTCCTTAATTAGATTGCAAACAACTTAGTGCACACCATCCCCCTGTTGTCATAAAAGGACACATGTGTTTTATGTATAAAAGGAAATGCTCTGTTAATATTGAACTGGGCTCTCATTTCGTTTTCTACATGAATAAGCGATTGGATAATCTGTCACTGCACCGTCACTAAAATGTTTCAAAGGATCTCTCTCTCTGTCTGAGAGCAAAGCCTACTGGGTTCATCCATTTCATTTTGTCAGCATTTTTAAGGGAAATATGTTTTCAGAAGGTAAGCGGTGAAACCCTGCAAGCCAATGGATATGATGTGAGCAGTAAAAAAAAAAACCAAAAGTGATCTGCACCATCTTCATCATTCTTTGATCATTCTTTGTGTCCTCCCCTGTTAGGAGAGAAGGCATGGATGATCTGATGCATACTGAAATTATGATCAAATTAACCATCCTTATTGCTAATTAACCATGCTAAATTTTTAAGTATTTGTCAAGTTGTGGCGTCAAGAACAAGTGGTATATTTAGTTAAGCCTATCAAGGAATTAGTATTAAGTATTGGTGATGCTGATATTACTCTAAATAATAGGTTGTGAATAGGCAAACATGGAAATTTAGGAATAATGAAAGGCATATGTGCTCCATACAAACTGCACCTCCAGGGTGTTCACATTCACAGAAAACACTACACTCGTGTGACGTGTGTGGTCTGACATTGGAAGTTCCACAAAAGATGCAGTATTTTGTGTTCAGCATGTATACACCCGGGACAAAGGCAGTACCTGGCCATCTGCTGCACCCAAAATAGAAAGTGTAAATGGGTTTGCCCCCTCCCCATCTAATTTCAGCACTCTTACACATCCCCTCCCTGGCCCAGTCCCTCCTGGTACCGCCCCCTGCAGGTGAACAGATTAACTTCACATCCTGCACAGCTGTCAGACACTTCTGCACCTTTCACGTTCAACAACAGCTTTGCAGCAGCAGAGGCAAATATTCCGCATCACATGGAAGGACCGCAGCGATCACGTGAACAATCCACTCTCATCAGCTGCTGAGGTTTCATCATGCACTGCTAAGCACTCATATTTTATTTAAGCGCTACCAAACCTGAACGCATAAATTATTCTCTTTTTTGGCTACTCTGTTGATTACAGTCATCACCATTAATACCAGTGTTTAAACACTGCTGGTAATTTACAAGGGGGAATTATACCCAGGCACACACGCACACAGCAGGAGGTCATGTTTTGTGGATCACCACAATCTGTGTCATTAACCAAACAGTTTTTTTTTTTGTTTGTTTGTTATTTCTGGCTTCTTTGTGAATTGAATCACTAGCTGGGTTTGCAGGCTTTCCCCTCATCTGCAGAGAGGAGAGAGAGAGAGATATCAGCGGGGGTTTTCATCGCAGCGAGCTGCACGGTCTCGTGTCAGATATGAGGAGACAGTGTGTGGGTGTGCTGGGGGCTAGAGGCTTGCAGGCCACAGCTCAGCAAACCCCCCCACCCTACATCTCTCTCCCAGCAGGAGCTTTCGCATTGATGGAACCTCACAGGAAAGGGCTAAAGAGGTGGAGGTGGGTACCGAGAGATCCTCATTAAATCTCTCACGTCACGCGGTCATTATTATTGCAGAGGTAAAAAATATTTCGCCACTCCAGTGAGTGGAAAAAGCCCTCTTTATTACTGAAATCTTGCAAACCACAAGCAAAATCCTGGTGTCATTAACTCAGGTTTTGTGACCCGGCTCCACCATTTCGCAATTATCCCAAATAAGACTCGATTTTTGCCATTTTGAAGAATTCCCAGGTGTATGTGTCACATAAACAAGCGTGACAGGAGAGGGAGAGCCGTTTGGGGATGCATCCGCCTGAAAGGTGAGTGGTGGCGGAAGCTGTGGAGGAGGGGCCTGAGAGATTGTGTCATCTCTTATTCATGAGCCTTAATTTGAGCAAGATCAAATCTCAGCGTTGAATATGTAACGGGTTTCGCCGCTACCACAACTGACCAACGTCCCAGAAATCTATCTGCTCCCGTCTCATGCTGAGAGCATATTCTGGTACAATCAATCAGCACAGTTCACATGGTTCGCATGTTTTTTTTTTATGCAGCACATGACAGAAAAAAAAATGTCATGTTTGCTTTGCCTGAAGGGGGAAGAAAAAAAAAACCCTCAAAACCAGAACTAAAATCAAACTAAAAAGCCTGAAGAACTCCCAACCTTCCATCTTCTTCCACGTGACACAGCTGTGGTGTAGCCACCTCATTCTGTTCCGTGCCTCTAAACAGACATCATTGATCTGATTCAACATGACAATACCAGTCAATAGTGGTTAAAAATACCCCCCAGCTTGGAAGACTAGCTTAGCATGTGGGGTGAGGTGAGGAACCGAAAGCACAGCATTGAAACATGTAATTTACTCGAAACCTCACAAGGATCCCAAATTACGCATATGTATGTTTTACCCAACATTTTAAACACATTGGATACATGTAATTATTTCCTAGAAAAAATGCTGACAATCTCAGTGAATGCTATTTCACTCGAGTTCATGACCTCAATTTCTTTTTTTGACTTTACCATAAGGCCCCATTACCTAAGGTTAGGGAGGAGTGACTCTACTTCCTGCAAATGAAACACATGTCATGCACACACACATGCATGTACACAAAGCATAGAGAGATGATTAGTGGGGCTACACAGCTGTGTGGCATGATGATGCATATTTCAAATTCATTTTAATAATTTTTGTGAAACTTTTAGTTCAGATAACACTAGGATATCAAAATAACTTGGGGGTACTCAATAGTCTTCGTCTTATATGGAGCATGGAACTGAATAATAGTCTCTTATTTGCTTAGTTTGTGTATTGGTATTGGGTTTAATGCATTTCAATAAAATTGGTACCTTCATTTCAAGTAATATTGATAATTTAACTAATGCATGGAAATTGAAGTGCATTATCATTATTGCATTTTTGCAACAGGTATCTTTCTGAGATGAATACATAAGCAAACAAAATCCGGAGTTAAAAATTGAATGCATCAGGAACATTAAATACATTAAAATATATGTAAATAATATGTAGTTCAGATTAAAAACAAAAGAGATGAATGGTATCTGCAAGGGAAAAAAATAACAGCTTCATAGAAAATGCTTAAAGTAAATGTATGGCATTAAATAAAACTTGAATGGAACAGATATTAAGGAGTACAGCAAATACACTAAATGTTATTCATTTATTACATTGTGTGCTCTTGAGTCATTCCACATGCATTTCCATCCCAGATAATGGAAAGGCATAATTCCTTCATAATCCACCACAGCAAACAATATTATGACATAAACATGTAGAGTTTATCTCCAACACACTGCAGCACACATGGCCATGGATGTGCTGGAACATGCTAACATGTAAGAGAAATAAATGAGTCTATTTGGCAAATGGGTGTTACGTAATATAATAAACCCACAAACTCCAATTTGCCCTGAACCTGTCACTCATCAATCATGGAAAACATTGTTTATTCTACTATATGGGTGATCCATGTCTTTTCCATGTTTCTCTTTGAGTATTGCAAGAGCAACAGTGATGCCTTAAAATGGTTATCTAGCTGTGCTTTCTTAATATCTACCAGTGTAGCATAGTGTAGCAAAGTGTCAGCGCTGGTAACCGAAAGGTTGCAGGTACGATTCCCCGCTGTGTCACTGTTGCTGTACCTTTGGGCAAGGTATCTAACCTACAACCAGCTGTATAAAGGAATAAAATTGTAACCTATTCTAAGTCGCTCTGGATAAGAGCATCTGCTAAATGACAATAATGTTATGTAAATGTAATGTATATCCAGGACAGTGAGCAAATGGACTCGGCCCACCCAGTGTCTGCCATGTGTTGCAAAGGATCTGCAAGGCTGTGTTTCACGCTGTTAAAACGCACTGACTCTAACTCTCCATCTCCCTGCTCTGCTCGAAAACTCCGAGCTCCCTTTCGCTGTTTCCATTCTGTCACATCTCCTCGCTTTGAAAACGGGGGTCCGGAGGGTGGGAGGCCGGTGTGTGACCCCTCTGTGTGCACAGAGCACACAGAGCCCTCAGTTAGCTC
Source organism: Megalops atlanticus (assembly GCA_019176425.1). Lineage (NCBI taxonomy): Eukaryota > Metazoa > Chordata > Actinopteri > Elopiformes > Megalopidae > Megalops > Megalops atlanticus. Next base: position 22,235,245 of record CM032893.1, read on the forward strand.
AGGGGCCCTCAGGGGAAGAGCTCTCAAATGTGTGGCAGCATCTGTACGTGCAACTTATGTTACAGCTTCCACCAGGACCTGGCTCAAACCGCCCAAACAAAGAAAAAAAATTCAAAACAGCAGGCGGCCAAACACTTACAAATTTAATGTAGTGTTTATTTAAAGCAAACAAGGCCATCTGTCTGTGTGACAGAGAGAAACCGCAGCGATTCCAAATCATGCCAGTGTTGCCCCCCTGCTTCCTTCCTTCTCTGATGTTGTCAGACGTTACAGCAATAAATAGTGAAGTGCAGACCCCTGTGCAGCTGAATCCTCCTTTGTCAGCCATCTTTGTTCACCCTGTCTAATAACAATGTCTAATAACGTTAAGAGTGTATTAAGAGTTATGAGTGAATGAACAAATAATGAATTACCCCTGTGGAATTCGCACGAAATTCAGATTAAAAGCTCATGAGTTGCACATTTCCGTTATCTCAGTAATATATGCTCAAGACTTTTTATTCTGACAGATTTCAGAACAGAGAAGGTGTTAAAGCTTTCAAACGGAACTGTCTGGTTGCATAGCAACTAACTTATCGGACTGGCCCCCGTTTCCCCTCTTTCAAACACAGCCTGGAAATACAGAGTTTGAATGACATTTAATACACTAACCTGTAAAAATTCATTTTAACTTCATAACAGCTGTTTCTTTTTTCTTGAATCCAGCGGAGCTCACTTCAAAGGGAGCTGTGACAAACGCCAAGGAATCACTCACAGATTTGTCCTGCATTATTCAGGGAAAAACTTCCCTCGATTATTAGATGTCGGCTTTGGGGGCTCGCAGCTCTTTGAATCTGTACTCCATCCTCATCCTCCATCTCAAACACAGGGCAGAGTCATTGTTGTACAGTTATGTCTTTGGCAAGGAGAGAACTCTCTTGCTTGGCTCATCAACTCACGTATGCCTTCTCCAGTGCCACCCCTCTCCTCATCGCCCTCTACTGGCTACACAATGCAGCCTGCATCAGTTTACAAAACCACACCACCCCTCATCTCTCCCTACACCCTGACCACGCCCTTCACCCTTTGACCTCTGACCCTCTGAAACTGATTTAAGAGGCTATATTCTTTATTCCATCTGAAAATTAGCATTTGTTGATTTTATTTAAACAGCATTTTGTGATGTATATTGTACTTGTAGCTATAGGCACTTAATGTGTAGTCTTGAATGTGGGTAATAGTTAAATATCAATATAAACAAATGAAATTAAATGATGAAATGAAAATCCTATAATAATTTTTGTAATGATAAAACAATGAAATAAAAGAAATAATAATGATGATAATAATAATAATAATAAGAAGAAGAAGAAGAAGAAGAAGAAGAAGAACACGAACAAGAAAGTATTGATTTCATCATCCCTGATCAGCCAGTTTGATGCTATGAAATATCTAAATTCCCAACCCCAGGCTGCTGATAAACTGCATCAGCTCCAACAAGAGCATTTATACATGTGGCCAGGTAAAGAGCGGAAACTGAAGGTAGATTTTAGAAGACATGAAAACAGCGGTTATGGACCTGACCCCAGTATAATCGAAAGCAATGCCCCCTCGTCACTGCTATCTTTCTACCTGAGCGGTGGACATCCAAACCTGTCATAGCACTGACCTCCAGCTGCCTATCCGCAATGAACGCATTACATAACTGTTCTACTTCTTTCAATTTCATCTTCAAAAGGATTCCGGTTCTTTACCACTGTGTGCCTTTCTGCTGCGCTCAAGGATATTCTGAAGGTAGCAGATTATTCTCACAATATCGAATGCTTTTGAGTCAAATGAAGGCATTTTTGATTTTTTTTTTTTTTTTTTTGCATGAAGGTGACATTCCTTCTTAAAGGATTCTACCCCGCGGATTCTCCCCGCTTTTATGAGACAGTATTGCCTCACCTGTGTTGCTTCCTTGCTTAAGTTGCAGGCAAGTGACAAACAGCGAGGGCATCCTCCAGGGCCCCTGAAGAGCTCTCACAGTGAAGCATGCAGGGCTCACCACGGCAACCCATTTCACTGCACATTCCTCCACTTCAGATTTGTCTGCAGGAAAAAAAAATTCCCATCACATGTAAACTTCTGTTTGGGGAGGTTGTCCTTCATCTGCTCTTTCTTTTTCTATCTCTCTTTCTCTCAGGGTTCATCAGTGGAAAGATGTACAGTGACCTTTTCATCGCTCTCTATTTTTTTCTGTGTTAAACATCACAATTGTTTACAATCTCAGTGCTCGGTATGTTAAAAAAAAGTAGATATATAAACTCTGCAAACTGAGCCCAACCTTGCCTCAACACAGAAAGAAAAGAATAATACAGATAGAAAAGAATAAAGGGGCTGTTGTATGGCAGTATTATTCCAAGGATCGCCATCAGAACATGATTATACTAATGCACTGTGCAGCTGTGTAGTCCATCTCTCTATCTCCGCTGTGTGAGTGTGTGTGTGTGTGTGTGTGTGTGTGTGTGCGCGCACGCGTGTGCCCTTCATTTGCGGGAAGCAGAGTCACTGCTCGCTGATGATATAGGGCACCCATGGCAAAGTGAAAAAGTAATCGAAGTAATTGTAAATGAGCCCATGGGCCGGCGTTTAGTGGGACAGATCGAGCAGTCACCCGGTTGCTGGCTTTTTACGAGGCAGTTTTATAAATTCTACATCCTTCTAACCTTGGGTCCACTTTCCATGCGGTTTACTCTCTTATAAAACCACCCCCACATCCCGACATGTTCATGCAGATGGGAGCCTTGGAATCCAGTCCACAGCAACGGAATCTCACTCATGTACTCGTTCACTGGGAAAAAAGCACATGGCCACTCCACTTATCTGCATATTGTTACTATCTTGTTAATTTAGAGCAGAGCTAATCTGAAACATTAAGTCTCTCATTCTCAAAACTCTCCTTCTGTACAGAGCTGATTATAATTGTTGCACAGAGGTACATTCGAAGGTTACAAAAAAAAATCAGTGCTAGTGATGGCTGTTAGAAACTGAGATGGCATTAAGTAGATGAGAAGATGTACCGTGAGATGTCCATGCATGATATAATCTGTATGTATTATCTAAAGCTATAAAAAACATGTATTTATCATGTATGGAATTTCATTATATAAGCACAGTACAATACATGCCTGCATCATGCTACAGCCAGGGAAAAGGGAGAAGGAAGGAGGCAGAGACAGCGAGAGAAACAGAAATGGTGCAGAGTGAGGAGGAAAAGAGCAGGGCCCTCCTTAGGAAAGGAGATGGAGAAACCTTTCAAAGGAGTCTGCCTTTGAGTCTCCCAGCATCCAGGCTTCAAAGCACACAGCTTCATTCGGTGAAGGTGCTGCACCTTCTGAAATATAGATCTTGATGCTTAAGGGACACTGCCGACTGCATCTTATATTACACAGCACACCCCCCTCGTATTGGCCTTGGTTTGGTTTCAGTTGTTCCGAAGCTATAAATTCTGCTCTAATACAGTTCGTCCTCAGGCAGCCTCTGAATACCATGAGCTTGCTGCTGGCATACCTCCCACCGCTCATCAATGTGTTTCTGGAACGCGATCAACTCAGCACAGCAGCGGCTCCATCTATCTGTCTGTGTGCCTTTGAAAACAGGCATCGCTGATTGGGTGTCCACAAGGACCGTTATCACGGCAAGTACCGCCAAACGGCTTGCCACATAAGTAACTACGGGAAAAAGGTCTTCTCCGCGGAGCATCCGAAGTTCACATTGTGTTTTTACTTGTTTGGGATTACATGATGAGTCAGGTAATGGAAGAGAGCTGCTCTTCGCTTCCAATTTTGGTTCAGGAACAACGTCTCCCCTTTCGCATTCATGTCTAGAATTTATTTTCTGATCAAATCTTTATCCTTGGGACATAGAGCTCTCTGTACTAGATAGGGAATTGATTCATATGCTATTTAGCAAAAGAAGAACAAAAAATGCTCCATTTTATTGTCTGAATAACAGCACTCGGAACACATGGAACTGCATAGCCCCTTAGATCCCAAGACCCCATACAATTATACGCCAGGAAAGTCAAGCGTAGCTCACCTGTCCGTTTATAGCACTCAGCTCAAAGAAGCAGAAGCATTCTTGTGCCAGGACACTCAACAATACATCAGTTAAGATGCAAAGACAAGCATTATAAAGCCAATTAAAGTGGAGCGATGATTAACAGGCCAGACTGAGACAGCCAGACTGGAATTTTGGCAAAGACAAGCAGATTACATCACCACTTCTTGTGAGCAGCGCCATGGAATTTTGATGACCACACAGAGTCAGTTTAATATCAAATCCAAAGGACAGCACCTTCTACAGTTCAGTGTCCCCATCACAGATCATTAATATTAGGCCCTGAGGGATGACTGTGCCCTTCTTGCTCAACAGTATTTTCTAAGCTAGCAGCCTTGATTTTCTTGGAGGTCTGCCACTTAAACACTGCATAAACCTAGAAAGAACATTGGTATAATATTTTTTCAATGTACTCATTTATAAGAAATTGATTTCATGACAAACACAACACTACCCCAAGACCTTATCAGAGAACTCAGTATATTATTGCCTTCTGCCAAATCAGTCTATTAAAGCTCAGTTTTTAAAGGTTACCAAGAGTAATTACCTCTGCAAATGTAATCAATGCTTAGCTTTCCTCTTGACATTTAACATTCACTATATATCTAAATGATACATGCTGAATATACATTCAGAAAAGTAGATCCAGTTTGGTTGGATGTACCATGAACAAATGATGCAGGTGACCCATAGAATGGTGATGGATGAATCCCTGGTGTGTCACAAAAACCAAATAGGGCCCACACACTTCTTTTTGGGCTCCTAGTGGAATTCTTTATTTGCATACATAAAAAACATGGAAATGTTTTTATACGGAAGGATCTTCATTTTTTGTCATGATATGTCCAACCAAATGTGTTTCCCAGGACTACTCTTAAGAGATTTACCATGGGTTCTCTTTAATTTAGGTTTTCCTCCATAACTAAAACCGTTCGATTGATGAGTTCTCCAGCTATGCACTTTCATTCATTTCCCAAGTGACCTAAGCCACAGGCAGTCAATGACATCCGCAATAAAATTAAACTGTTTTCATTTCATTTGTCCAATTACAGCTCATACCACTTTCTTTCCTGTCTGCTTAATCATTTTGTATGCATATTTAATTACAGCTAAAAAAAAATCATTTAAGTTTTCTACAAAAAGTAAACCCCAAGGTAAGAAACAAACACAGATAAGGAAAATGTTCTTTACAAGGCAGATTATTAGAAAACACACTTGGTTCAACCAACCAAACATTTCTCTGGCGTTATTTCATACAGAGCAACTCAAGGCGCATTTTAAGAAAACAATTTCCCACCCACCCAAAAAAAGCCCATTAGGACTGACAGGGTTCTGCTGCTTGAGCGAAAGTCAAATACTGACAAGATGGGACACGTGTCTGACATCTGCTGTTGCACTGAGGCGAAGCCCTGCAGGGGCAGGATTTGACTTGTGAGACGTTTGGTTTGACGAGCAGAGACGGGCCCCGGAGGGACAGCCCAGCTGTCCGTCTCCCCTGCTCTGCCCCGACCCACGCTGCCGTTGTGCACGCGCGAAGCCACTACGGCCTACACATCCGCTACTCTGACTTACTGCTCTCACGCAACACTGTTCCTACATCACTGACACCAATGACCCTTTGGAGGAAAGCCATCACCTCCCCGAGAAACAATGTTAATTGTTGCCTGATGGTAATTATAATTGTCTTTGTCTATGTGAACCACCCCATTGGTTAATGAGCCATATCTGCTTAATTAAAGACCTCTTAAATGCAGGTGTGTGGCTGGGAGTAGGGGGCTCTGTTGACTGTTTGGTCAGGCTGGTTTTGTTCTTTCTTTCTTTCTTGGCTTTTAATTTTTTTTAACCTTTGCTGTTTCTGTTCTGTCCTTTTGTGAGAAGTGTTGGCCAGCTTCTCTACAGACCCGACCCCCCTGCCCCCCGCCCCCATCCGAAGGAAAAAAAAACCTTGGTTTTTCTTTTCTTCCCTAAAACCATCACAGGAGTCACTGACCCAACAATGCAATGTGAAATAATGGGCAGAGTGACCCATGAAATTTCCATCCACAAAAGCTAGCGTGAGTTACTGCACCCACAGTCAAAGATATGATAGCTGATAAAACAATAACCAATGGTTTACCTTACAGTTATCATGTAACGTATACTGCTACTAATCAAAGTTTAAAATGGATTGGAATTATTTGAAATCAAATCCCTGTAAGTGTTTAGCTTGACATACCAACCACAGATTTAATCAATGCCAACCACAGATTTAATCAATGACACGTTTGTAAATCCTTGCTTCTGCATATCCAGCCAAATACCTTTCCTGAATTTCATGTGAAGGGTTCAGCTCAGTAGGTCTCCAGTCGCATGGCGCTTTCTGGTCAGGTAAAGGAAGGGTTTCTAAATATACCTAATAACCATCACTCCACACGTTTGCCCAACTGTTGTGTGTCACTGTCTCTTGTTCCCCATGATGAACACAATGTAACACAGAAAGTGGAACTCCATCACATAAACTGTGTCAAAACAGTGCGCTTTAAAAATGGCATTTCTGAAAACTGTGTTGGAACTGAGCCTTCTGTTTCTCCCTCAGGTAAAAGCAACTTTCCTCCATGGTTCTGTAACAATTAAATTATACGCTGTTTGCAATAAATTGAGGAAACCCACATCATTAACCTGAGCTGCGCCGCCCCACACTCACAGCCACCGCTCCCCTACAGAAGGCTGAAAAGCATAATTCAAAGGCCTAATCTATGTTATTACGTGATTATTCAAACTGCAGCCATTTTCGGCATAGCCTCCCACAGGTGACCAGTGGGAAAAACGCGACTCATTCCGACCCCGTTTGTTTGTCTTGTGATATTTTAAGGTCAAAACACATTGGTTGCAAGAGCAGCACGAGCCCCACGAAGCACTGGCATCGATTTGGAATTCGGTTCATCTGAATGAGAAGAGGCGCACTGTCCGGAAGCCTGCTGTGTGGCTATGTGATTACACACAGTTCAGGACCGAGGAATACAAACAGAATTTTTCCCCAACTGTTCCCAAACAGAACCACCCATTTTGTTTTGTAATTAGGGTTACAGGCACCTACCATGTCTATTTTTCTATGTAATCCTGGCACAGGCAAGGAATATAAGAAATAAATTGCACATTAAAATACAGTAAATCCTACACAAAAGCTAAATGGAAGACAACCTACACTGCTTATCTTGTAGGCCTTGCTGCAAAGGGGTGGCAGAGGAAGCTAGCTTGTTAATGAAACCTCTTGCAAAGCGAGCGTGAGAAGAGTCACCGAGAGAGTCTCCTGTTATGTCACTGAGGCAGCAGCATCGCCTTCTGCCACAGATGGTGCATCCAGCCTGAAGCAGGAAAACAGCCCAGAGGACTGTGCTCCGCTAGCTGCTACACGGCAGAAGCCGCCTCCTCCTAAGCCACATACATTTTAAATCGTCTCTAAAGTGAATATGCAAAATGGTCCCCGGAGGCGAGCGAAATCAAGAGCATCACACGAGAAAGCAGCGGATACCTCACCTTGCAACAACTTCTCAACTCACCCATTATGCGTGAGAAGCAAAATAGATTTGTAGGTGAATATGGGAGTACCTTCTGTGACTGGTGATGTGTTGTTGTGTATGTGCATACATATGGATATTAACATTACAGAAAAAAAAAATTCTTGTTCTGTGTCCTTGAGGCAGTAGTTTTGCAGTTTGTTATACAGCTAAGAGACATCATCTTTCTGTGATAGAGGTATCTTTATTAAAACCATTTATAAACAATATACATATACATATTCAACAGCAAATATAAAGGCCAAGACAGTGAATCCTATTTCATTGTTTTTTCTCACATCTACACCCCATCCTCCCTCCATGAGCCTTCATCAGGAACCACCATCTTGGCTCAAGAGCACCCCTATAGGTAAACCTGTCATAATAAACTAATAAACTACAATCCTTACTCACTGCACTGGTGCTCCCCGACTAACCCAGTTTCCCAGCATGAGGCACACAAGACAAACTGGAGTCTCTCTTCCTACCAAGGAGATAATATCTGCATGATAAAATGCAATATTTATACTCCTAACGGCCAAGAGAAACCCACTGCTGTGGAGCCCCAAGAAACCCTCCCTGAAAATAAGGGTGCAAGACTACCTCAGTCACTGTGATAGACATACACATTTATGCACAGAATATGGGCAAACAAACACACACACAGACGCATAAATACATAAAAATTAAAAGAGCACATCCCAGCATGTGTGCAGCACATAGTCTCCCTTGCAGGAAATCCCTGCTATTCTGGCCTGCCAACCCAATTCTGATACAGTGCAGAGACTGCCCTTGTGAACCTTCCAAGGCAGGTAGCTTTAAGGATACAGCAGAGACAACTGCAGTGAATCGTCTCACACTCATACATAGCGTGACTCATGAGCTGATTCCTTATTTGCTCGGTTTCCAACACCCAGTCAGTGTTCTCTCTCTCCTCTATACAGAATCCTGAGACTTGCTTCCCAATGACATCACGGCCCTCCAGGTAAGTCTTTGCCCAGCAGACTGTCCATGGCTCCGTGTTTCAGGTCACTCACCCAGGTCACACTCACCCTTGAGCATACACAATGTCATGAACAACACTCAACAGCACACAGCACATCTCCATGTGCAAATTATTGCCTCTCATTTGACAGTGGAAGGTGCACTGCAGAGACCGATGTGGAAGAGAGCAAACTTACTAAGGTCCATACTCCATGCTAAGCACAGTCATTCAACAGGAAGCAGTGAAAGACAAGGCGCACCCCTGTTGCTCTGTAACGCTCACACAGATGTTTGACCAGGCGATGTGTTCTGTGTGCTGCACACAGCTCACACAACACATATGGCCATTGGTCTGTGCTAGCTCTGCAGCCCATAGAATTTAGGCTTTGGGCCTCCACTTACATGGACTGCTCTTGCACCTTGCCTGACAAAACTGACTTAAGCAATCTCTTGCTTTTTCTTTTCTCTCCCTGCACTAAATGTTGTAGTTATTGTCAGCAGCCTCAAATCAAAGATATGAAAAAAGAAAGCATTATTACTCGACTGAATGCACTGTTGGTCTTGAATGTAGGCCATAAATACGAACACAGTCTGAATCTGGAGAATGACTGCTTTCTTACTTTGGGGAATTTGGGGAAATGCTGATATTCTTGCTGACATACAGCCTGCAACCCTTTCCTACAGCTGGCATTTTCATTATCAGAAGGTAATCCTATGGTGATATCATTTATTTCATGGATTGCAATCACTGTCATCACTTTACATTGTTGTTATTTGATTTTATTTTCATTTTCTGTTCATTTAACTTTTAAAATGTTACACATTTGGCAAACAGTGAATCACTTTTGGTTGCAGTTTCATCAAGTTAAATGTGCAGGGTTTATTGTTACTATTAGTTGTTTTTTCACTGTAGCTAATTGGGGAATATAAACCTGTGTGTTGTTTTGGTCAAACGTCTTATCTGTGGTGGGAATATGGAATACAGGTAGCGGGTCATCCATGCCTTTAGCGGCAGATCAGACTTTAGGCCTTAGAATCTCCTGTTAAATTACCAAGACAATTGGAAAACCAGGAACATGCGCGCCTTATTCATTCTGTGAGTAGTAGAGAGACCACTGGGAGGTGGGCCCTAATGCGGAACACACAGCTCATTAAAATGCAAATTCCTCCCTCCACCAGGAGCTGGCATGCAGGACCCTTCAGACTACTTGCATTCATCCTGCTTCCTGTCTTCCTTTCTTCCTTTCTCTCTCCCTCTTTCTTTCCTTTTTTTTTCCTGTCAAGCTCCAATGATGTGCAGACCATCCTACACAGCCGTCTCTTCAGTTCAAACCCGGTGCCAGCGTGCATATCACAGCGCTTCATTTCCAAACGCCATTTACATTTTGAATACAGTGCAATATGGCTAATCTGTCTATGGAAATATTATGCATCAAAAATGAGGCTGGCATAATTCTTTTTACTCAGGGTGAGCAGCCATCTTACCATATAGATGAGCTTTCAAGAAGTTCACAGAGTTGTTCTGCATTAGGCGTGTGTTCTTTGCACAATAAGGACCCCACTGGATTATATGGGAAGTATGGTCTACTGGCTGCATAATTAGTCATTAAAGATCCTATTTCTTATTAACTGCTAATTAATCTGTGCTCTGCATAATTTCCATATTTTTCAATAAATGGACAAGGCTTTGATAGCGGCAGCTTCCTTTAAGGATTTGCCTGGCAGAAGGCTCAACCTGTTGGAAATCCATATACGATGTTATCGTTTTATCATTTATTTGACCTTGAGGACGGCAAAGCCACTTGCTGCTAAACGAGACGACTCTGTAAATCACTGAGCCGAGCCTGACCTCATTAAACCTCAGCTAGAGCCGCCTCCGTGCACCTGGCCGTTATCGTGACTCACTCAGAGGGAACCTGTGGCTTCTGAACAGAGAGACGGGATGGGGTCGCGTGTCACGCTCAGCCCGAGATGACATCAGATAAGAAGGAAAAGACCCAAAACAAGAGCCTTGAAAATCCAGAGGACGGCCTCCGGTGCATGACATTTCCTTGACATTTTTTTTTTCCTTCTACTGGTGCGGACAGTTGGTGGGAGATTCGGAGGATCGCTTCGGTAAATGTCAACAGATGAGAAATGTCAATGAGATGGCAATAGCTGTTTGCACTGTCACTAATAGCTGGGGTACTTTTAAGGCAGGTCTAACCATAGCCGCCAGAGAGCAGCCATAGCTGAGGCCCTCAAAAAATGCACTAGCTACAGGAAGAGCCAGGGAGGGTCACCATACACCAGAGTGGGGAGTCAAAATACCCACAGAAATGTGGGTGAAAAAAACCCCAATAAGATGGAAACAACTAGATCACCCTTTAGCTCGTTTTTTTAGAAAGGTAGGTGCAGGTTCCACAAAAGACTTTTAAAGTAGCGCAGACGGGTCTATATCTATTAATAGAGGCTCTGTGTCGGAGACCCAGTCCCAAAGAGGGACAAACGGCACCATGGAGGACAGCTCAAACTGGGACAACAGGAGATTTAGCAGTGACAGGCCCCATTCTGTGACATTGAGAGACTCCATGGGAGGGGGGTGCTGTACTTTATTACTTACATTCATTTAAAGGACACCCAGGGCTGTTCTCTGGAAAATTGTAATGTTTGATCATTTTTTCAGTGTTTATTTTTCAACATAAACTGTTTCTATAATGGTATGCAGATGTGCAATTTATGTAGGCCTTGTTCCAGAAGATTCTACACTTCAAAAGATCTTTGTGTACTTTGACCAGAGATCAGATGCAAATCCACTGAAAAGAGAATGAAAGGAAGAAGACGTCTGCATCAGTAGAAATGAGTGAAACTTCTGCACACTGCGGTCTCTGCAAATCTCATTTAATTAGATATGCTTTCGGTCCACATTTCCCAGCAGGCAACAAAGCACGCAAACTGGCATATGGAAAAAAATCAAGCAACCATTAAAAAGGTATATGATCTTAGCAGTCTATCCCTTAAGGAGTGTCTGATAGCATAGAGTAAGGGGCTGCCAGAAATGCATTGAAATCTAAAGATTTCATTCCCACACGACACAACAGAAGTAGAATAGTTCGAGGGGAACGTGTACAGTAATTATTCAAATGATCTGACTTTCTCATCTATGTGGTGCACTAGAAGAAAAAAAAAGCAAAAAAAAAGACTTTGTAGTCTTACACATATCGTGTTCTTGCACAAGCAGGAAATGTATCTAACAGAACAGTGTGCATCTGTGATAGAAAGTGTGACAGAAATGACAGGCACAGAATCAAGGTCTACAAAGTCAGGATCACACAGAGGGGCTAAAATCCAAATCATGACATATTTTTTATATCACACTCTTCATTTAATCCTCCAGGTCTTACCATGCTCAGAGTACAGTTCCAAAAAAGCTCTCTCGGTTTTAACCTTTCATTAATGTTACCTCCTCTAGGGGCCACATTAACTTTATTCCTAGTGAGTGCAATGAGGTGATGTTGCAGGAGTGGTTACTAACATGGCACACAACAGGGTAGTCTGTCACTTTACAGGGCTCACTTATTCTTTGTTTTAAGCATTTAGAAGCTTTACCCACATACGGGCGCTAACATGGGTATTCTACTTTATTACATATATTACATTTTTGGTGTTACAAGTGCTCCTTAAACAGTGAATCTTTTACCACTTTTGTGTGGCAAAAACCATCTACTGTGCATTGCATTATGAGACTGTTCAATTTTAGACAGCTATGAGTATGTAACTTGTCACAGATTAGAACCATGTTTATAAACTAGGAGAGGAGAGTCCTTAAATCGTTGGCCAAGCTGTGGACCTTATTTCAACGTGAGTCAACATGTCAGAATTATATTTTAAACACAAAGGACTTTGAGGTAGATGAGAAGTGGTTATGAAAATGACGGAGTGACTGTTCTGTTTTAGCAGATCGTGCCATGGTTAATGCCATGCTGTAAGTCTGCTCTACATGTTTTAAGGAGTATCCTTTGTCTGTAAAATGACTTTTTTGGAGGTTTGTTTTTAAGGTGGTAGGATCAGAGCTTCTGGCCAACAGTAATGTGATCAGTTCAGTGTCTTTGTAATGTAGTGAAGTAATTAGCTGTCATGACAAAGCTCAGTCCACAAATCAAGATAATGGGCTTGCATAGAATCACACTCTACCTAGAATTTCAAGTCAGGAGTGACACTGTGGCAGGAGTGACAAGATGGTCAATTGTTTTCATTTACAAAGGCCAACTATTTAAAAATACTTCCCTAAAAAACATGAGTGGGGTCTGAATCAAGTTTCTGATAGAAATGTCTATCAGAATGTCTAACAATTTGCAATTATCTTCAGCCTTTTAATCAGTGGTATACTGTAAAACATTGAACCTGATCTCTTATCTGCAGGCTTCATAACAATGTGAGAATCATTTGCCAGCCCCTGGACTTCTAATCTTTCATCACGCTGCAAGTAATTAGACACATGAAATGGTTTTAGACTTCAATACAACTTGATCTTCAAGTCTGCTGAATCTCTTTTTTCAGTGTCAGTAGTGCTGGAGTTCCAAAAACACCATACACACAAAAAAACAAGGTTAACAAAACAACATCACATCATTTATTATTAGTTCACAAATGTCAGGATAAAAGGCAGAGCTTTACACAGTACACTCAATTACAAAGGTCTAACGCTCCTTGTCAGAGAGATTCACTATGGCGTCTTTGCCTGGTGGCAAGTCCAAGGCCTCTTCAGTGTGACACGTGACTGCTCGAACACAAGATACGCACAGAAAAGCTCAACCCATCACAGGGAACTGGCCCTGAATGTGTCTTATGTGATCCTACATGACACCTCTGTATGAGACAGACAAATAAGAAGAGCAATAGGAATGAGCTATCAGGGAACTCCCTGTTGTGTTGACACAATCTGCACTTCATCACCCTGGCCTCTAACTATTCAATAACTCAACAGGAGTCTCACCTGAGGGTGCTGTTCCTTGCTGTGTTTCGTTTCCCCTAACTCTCTATGCTCCTGCTGAGCGGGTGTGCTCAGATATATGTTCTGACCGGCAGGGTGCCTTGAAGGGGAGGATCAACAGCATGCAGGTGTGTACTATCAGCATGCCTGCATCTAATGAGAGTCATCATATTTACAACAGCTTCTTATAAAAATAATGATAAACCAATTGGCAAAAGTGAATGTAAAAAGTACAAGGGAATCTATCCTTTTATTATTTAGCTCCAGCGTTGAAACACAGGGGTTCTGAAGTTGTCTGTGATGTTTTATGACTTTACTGCAGCCTGGCCTTTGCAGTGTTTTATTGTGCATTTAACATTTTCATTTCAAAACAGGTTTCCTAAAATAGTTATGAGGGGAGCTGGTTGGCAGATCAGAAGCCATTACAGCGGAGGGCTGGAAAGGTTCATGAGGGCCTGCGGGCCGAGTCCTGTCACAAGCCCGGCACCAGCACGCTCTCAGCTCAAAGCTTCACAACAGGCTAATGGAAACTGATGTCTACAGCTGCAATGACTACTGCATCTGCCCTCCTCCTGGGTCCATGCGCTTTACAGTAAACTGAGGTGTGTTTTATGAGGACACAAAACCTTTGGTAGGACACATCCATGGTCATCCGAATCACCAGTGTCAGTTTTTCTGGATCTCATTTTCAGTGATAACGGTTTTCCAGAAAAGTTAAGCTCAATTTCAATGTCTATTCTGTCAGACACGTGTTAATGAACACTGGTTTTGTAATGCATAGTGAAATTTCAAACAAAGAGGATCAAAGGCAGCTATGGTATTCCTTCAATAGCACCCTGTCCCCTATGTTAGTGTTAAAGATTGAAATTGGGATTATATTGGGCCATGTGCATACATTTCCCACCTCTTTTTGGCTCTTAACACCACTATCCAGGCTGTAGGGGAGCTTGCCTTCTCAGTCCACTCTCTCCCCACTCTGCTCCACACCCAACTCCACAATTAGCTGTCAACAAATCCAGAGACATGTGAAAACAGGAAGACAGTGCAAGATGTCAAATAAATGAAGATAATTAGAACAGGTCCAGCACTACCTTGCTGGCTCACCAATGTGCATGAACAACATTGAAGATCAGCATTTCATCATAAAGATCTGTACATTCAGGGGCCTTTTGTATGACAAAACAAGACTCGTTAGCAAAGACACTAATTTTTATTGTTTTATCCAACATTAATGAAAACAGGGTCCACAAAAATGTTAGCTATCATTTCAAATTAGCCAACCATTCACAACCATCTGTGAGGAAACTAATACTATATGCATGGGGCTTTATACTTGTTAATTCCACAGCTGGTAGTGAAAGAAGGGGGGTTTGAAATCAGAAGTTGGCAAATTCAGATCCACTGTGGTTTCACTGTTAAGGAAAGTGCTTAACCTGGATAGTTAAATATCTCAGCTGTATGTATCTATCTCTGATCCTCTATACACATTGGCTTTGGCTGCCTCGCAAATACCATAATCCCAAATCCATTGTAAAAAGCCATGAAAGAAAACTAATCACCCATTCAGGTATTGATTGCAACAAACGTCGGATGCATGGATCGCAGTGTTCCCGTCCTCTGGAGTTACTCAAACCCTGGTCCTGGAGTGCTGCAGCGACCTTTGTCAACGAATCATTATCCTGATTGAACCAATTTAGCGTCCTTCCCAGTTCTGGGAGTACGAGAGCACGACCATCCCCCCGGTCGAATAGCCCTGCAGCTAGACCTATGTAACCATAACCGGCTTTTTAAATGTTGAAAGTAGTCCCTTGTAGAACACGAAAATGCTAACGTTATATCTGAAAATTCGGAGGGACACAATCGCTAAAGCGTGCATACAAATTCATTTGTTAAATGAATAATGTATGCTTAACAGAAACATGGGTGCGTGGTCACGCTGCAGTAGCTTTGATAATCACTCCAACGTTAAATGGGAAGGATGCGGCGCTAGACGCATTTCAAAAATGCTTCCCAAATGCTGTTCAGTTACCGTTAAGCAGTTTAAAATCGAATCAATATGTACTTATTCATCGTTTTCACTTGAAAGGAAATGAGCCCAAATTTACCTTAATGTTGGCCAGTACTGCCATCTGGTGGAGTAAATTTCCAAGCGCTTTGCAGCATAAATCCGTTTTGGCCATTTGCGTCCACAAGGCCTCCATAGGATCACGAAGAAACCTTGGCAACGGATAGAGAGCAATAGCAAGAGTCTTCATGTTTGAAGAAGTGTAACGTTAGTCATACATTCTCACATAAAGACATCTAATTTTAACTAGCAATCTACGGAAACGTGCAGGTGGTTAAGCTGTCATAAAAGGCATTTCATTTACGTTGAAATGGCAGAAACGAAAAATCCGTCTGTATTTCTTCTTATGATTAATGGTCAAATCGAAGAAGCAAGTGTAAGTAGGTGGCTTGCGATAACCTGAGCACAAGTCGTTTGAGTTAGCTAGCCAACAACAGTTACCACGTGTATGCTTAAATAGATAAGGTATTACCGGTGTAATCTTAAAAACTTGTTAATTTTGCACAGAGGTATTGATTCCTGCAGACAGTGAGCAGATGTTGGTCAGTTTTGGAATGAAAATTATTAATTTATGTGTTTTTTATTTAGGATAACACACGGTTAATAGTAACGAATTTATTGGAAAACACAGGAGGGATGTTTTTATCATGGCGGTGGAAAAATTGATAACACTGGGAACTTTATGGCAAAAGTCCTACATTGGACGTTTAGGTGTAACAACAAACCACAAATAAAATAAATCTTGTTGCAAAAAATATAAATCTGTTTAAATCCTGTGAGTGGATTCCAGCTGCATCTGAGGAAACTGTGGAAAATTACTACCGTTTGCTAACTAACTATAATTAATACACGTTCTGAGATCCTTTCGCATCAACCCAGCAGGCAGTGTATATCGTAATTTTACTCATCTTGTGCTTTTCAGCATCCAAATGTGCATGACGTTGTCAGCATGTTTCAGACTGTGTTAAAACTGAATAAAGATGCAGGGAGTAATGGTTTAAAGGGGTTGACGAATCTCAAAATGTTTTTCCATTTCATGGAGAAATGTGTTAATCTAACGTGAGCTGTTTAAATGTTTTTGATTCATCCGGTGATTTTTCTTGTCTTTAGTTTCCAGAATATGACGACCTGTATTGCAAGTATTGTTTTGTTTACGGACAGGATTGGGTACCCACGTCGGTGAGTACTGGTTATAGGTAGTTCGCTCATGTACCTGTGAGTCAGTTAGCCGCGGCGTTTTCTTCCCTTTCTCTTGTGTGAAATAAAACCCGGTTTGAATATAATGCCACTGACACGCTGTACAGCCTCAGGCACTGTCTAGGACGTGCAGTCCTTACAACGGTGTTGCTAGGCAGCATTTTTGTAAAGTTGTGCCTCGTGTTTTCATGTAGTGTTTTTTTTTTTGGCCGTGAAATGTATGGCCTGTATTCCAGTACCTGGCATTGTAACACTACAATAAGTACACTAAAAGCCAACGGGTACAAAGCCAATGCATTAACTAAATTATGGGAATTATGCTCTCTCGTCTTTACGAGTTAAAGACAGATCAGGCTGCTAAAATGTCATGTAATGTCTCATTATTGCTCATATCTGTTGTTTCAATGAGACCTGGAGATGAGTCCTCATGCCCTTCCCTCACTGCAGGGTCTGGAGGAGGGAATCTCACAGATTGCATCCAGGGGAAGAGATACCCAGCACAACCAGGTGTGGAACTTCCCTGTGGACATCATCTTCAAGAGCACCAACCCCTACGGCTGTGAGGGCCCCCTTCCGCTGTTACATCTCACCTGTAGCACACCTGTTAACCATCTGAGAGCCATGCTTCAAAACATCAAAACACTTATGTTTACACAATACAATGGTGACATATCATAGCAACCAAGTCCTACGTTCATGTAATCAAACGGGCAACAGGGTGATATAGTGAGCAAAGGGTTTATAATCCAAATGCTGACCATTTGATCCCCAAGTGGGACACAGCTGGGTGAAGCATCTTGCCCAAGGATACAACAAAGTGCCTCAGTATCCAGCTGTAGAAATGGGTAACGTAAAAACTGCAGGTACCACTCCAGGTAAGAGCATCTGATAGACAAATGAAAAGGAGATATTGTTGGGTCAATGTGTCAAGACCACATTATTTAGTATACACAATCCTCATAATGGTGTGACTAAGAACACTCACTTCCCTCAGCAGGATTCGTCACAGTATACATAGCAGACTTGCTTCAGATCATTTGTCACCTGTCTGCACGGCTTATGAACGGGACTTTCTGCAGGGCCTCAGATAGTGGTCAGTGTTTATGGTCCCACCGCCTTTGGAAATGACGTGGTGCGAGGGTACGGGGCAGTTCACGTTCCTTTCACCCCTGGCAGGTGAGTGCCCTACCCCGTTTCACTCTCTCTAGCCTGCGCTGCTGTACAGCTGTGACCTGAAGCATATCAATCAAACAGGGCTAGACTTGATTAGGTATCTTTTCTCTGCCATTTCCAAATGGTCAAACATACATTTTCCAAATGCAAACAAGTCTGATGAAATGCAATATCCAACCAATACCTCTAAAGTTAAACATAACTGGAAAAATGCATTAAAAATTACAAATGGACAATCCCTTCTGTTTTCAGACATAAGAGAACCATTCCAATGTTTGCTCCTGAATCTACTTCAAGACTGCAGCAATTCACAAGGTAATGGTTAAGCTCAATGCATCTGAAAAGGCAGGAGCAATTAGCAAGATTCTTGGTAAATGAAATAATTCTAAAATGCATTTTTCCTGATTTTCTTTTTTTTTCCCCCCCAACATGTCACAATCTTCATTTGTTTCTGGTTTTAAATAGTCATGGTTTGGAAGTGGTCATGTTGCTAATAGACAAATAGGGATTTTTGTACTGTTGCCCAGAATGTTTTAAGTATCTATCTATCCTGAATTTCCCCAAGGGGATGAATAAAGTATCTATCTATCTATCCATCTATCTACCTATTTATCGGAAGCTCACATAAAATTTTCTTTATAAAAATTTCTAAGATGTATGAGTTGGTGTGGCCTGTATTAATATTCTGATTTAGTTTGCACACAAATGTAAATGCGTCTGCTTGGGTCTCGTATACCCTCTCATCTCCAGCTGGCTGATGGGAAGGTGTCCAGAGTTCACAGACCTCAAGGTTGCTGCCCAGGGAGAAGGAAGGGAAGGTAGGTGCAGATTATGGTTGGTGCTCATTCACCAGTTTCCCCATCAGCCTTTAGACTAGAAACGTGTAAGTTAAAGTAACACAGATCAAACCACATAGCCTTCTGCCAAATTTCAAATCCCTGTGCAAAAAGGCAACATTAGGGCAGCTTTGATTAAATTGAAAATTCAGCAGCTTGTCTTGTTACCATGTAACATGTAACCTAGTGGTAGTATGAAATTGTTTAATGGAAGACCAGTTTTAAATAATCTCCAGGATAAGTGTTGGATTTGCCAGTCTCATACCATGTCAGAAGTTTGATAAGCCACATCTAGAAGTTCTTGTTGATTCAAGCCAAATCCACCCTCAGAAAGTATCATACTGAACTTGTTTAATAACAATGTAATTTAAGAATTGAATGCAAAGTACTGATCTCATAAACATGACCTTTGATTACCCCCATCTTCAATGACATCACTGGCGCCAGCTGCTGATCCTAATGCTATTTTGATATATACAGCACCACCAATGTCACATTCAGGCATGAGCCAGGCTGTTGCAGTCGCAGGAAGTTAAATGTTGACGGGTTTGTTCCTGTCTCAGTCACTAGGGTGCGCTCTCGAGGCTCCGTCACACTCTCCTTCGACATTGTGACCAAGGACATGGGGAGGCTGGGCTATGACACTGCCTGGACAGAGCCACAGCAGGCTTCAAATCTGGCTGCCACACGCCCCGCCTACTTCTGATCCAAGCGTCACGCCACCGCCACTGCTCCGAGTGACAAACCACCCTGCTTTGCCAGTGTTTATGGAAAAAGGCTTTGGAATGCCTCCAGAAGTATTCATGACAAAGACACAACTACTGAAAGCAAGCCGTAGCATCACGTAAGCAGCATGGCTCCAACTGTCAGTGTGGGTCATTGCTACAAAAATGTCACTCCAAACGTATACAATATTTAGATTTGGTATCAGAATAAAACCACTTTATAGTATTATATATTGTATTCATTTATCATTATACAGCTGTTTCACAACTGCCTAAGTAGGTGAGGATCTAACTGATGGCATCTTACAGGAATCTTAAGGTGACTGTGTACTAAAATTCACTCTAAAATTCTACCTAGTACAACATATGGAATATTTGATACTTCTTGCTACCAAGTCACGATGTTATGAAGTATCATTAATACATCACGCTACAAGCAAAACCTTAAGTGATACAATTTATTTTTTACCATTGCAGCTACAGGTCCTTTATCGCTCGCTGCCGTTTAGATGCCGTTAAAACATCACATTTCCCATGTGACCTTCCTACAAAAACCATTACACAGAAATAAGATACAGAACAATATGTTACAATAGTACAAATGATAAATTATATTATACAGTTATAATGCCAACAAGTTGAGCACGTATCCATAAAAAAGCAGCCTGCTCCCAGTAATATGAAACAGTTTGGTAAATATACAGACACAGTAACATAAAAAACGAACTTGTTTATGCATGTACACAGTTAGTCCTCCACAATAAATGCAGGATGAGTACACAGTAACAGGAAACATGGAAAATACATGAACAGGTACGGGGGAAACGAGACAGTCGTGACAAATTGAGCTAGATATTGTCTGTAGTTAAAGGAAACATTGCAAAACAATGTTAGCACAACATTTTTGCCTTTGAACACATTTTTTTTCCTTTTTAGCCATATAATTCCCACTTTTGCATATTTATGTTATTGTTTTCTGCAGGGATTAGCCTTTTTACAGGATTAGAACCTGCTCAAACCAACATATCTACTATGTTAAAGTACACAAAACATATCTTAAAGCTGTCTTCCCCCCTCTGCAAACATGTGTCTTTACAGGTATGCTGGTTAAGCTACTTACAATCAGAGTACACCTAAGATTTGTAACAAAGCTGTACAAGGACTGTGCTATCATAGCAGATCCAGTAGAGGGCACTAGCTGACAAAAAAATAAAACTTAACATGGCAGTGATTTTCCAATAGTTTAAAAATAATAGGGCCTAAGTTGTTATTCTTTAAAAAAATTACATACTAATATTAACGGGAAACACTACAGCACCTCTTTTTGTATAAACTGTTGGGACTTTGGTAACTAAATTCTGTGATTGAGACCCTGCAAGTTTATTGTGCTTGAGAAGTAGTTCTACTTTATAACAAGTAATAATCATGTGAAACTGATGTTATCGAGTAGTGTTGGTGAAAGACAGGCAGGACGACAGAGTAGGTGCATTTTCAGGATATGAAATTTTAAAATGGGGCAATCTAATTAACATACTGATTTCCACCACTTTCCAAGTTTGGTTTTCTTGCATATTTTGTCTTTAGAATTAATCTCCTAACTTATCAAAGCAGAGGGTGATGCACAGTATTAGCTGCTTTTACCCTGACCTGTGACCCCACACCTTCTTCCTATAAGAGCTATTCTAGCCTAAATCTCCACATGCTTAATGAAGCAGAAAAGAAACTGATCTGATCCTGTGTGAGGGCACCCTAATGCTGTTCTTTGACAATGATCAGTAGTCCACCTTTAATTATTTAACCTATATGTAACTGAAGCTTGAGATCTGTTTCCTAGAAGAACTATTCGACAGTGAACCCCAGAGAAAGTGGATACCTGGACTGCCATAGGTACCTTCAAGCTTACTGAGGTTTTCCAAACCAATGGATGACAGTCTTATACCCATGTTTAACTGGCACATTACTGTACATTACATGCTTGGAGCTAAAATGCATAGTCAAATGACACTACGCAGATCATTTAGTTTAAAAGACCCAGGGCCTTGGCAGGCTTTAAAACAACTGCTCCACTGTTAAATCTTTTCAGAAGATCTTGAGAAAAGCAGAGCATTTTCAAGAGCACAGAGCATTTTTTCAGGAGCTAAAATGTCCTGAGTCTTAACCTCATCTTAACAGGTATCCCCCCACCAACACCATTCTTTTAATGAAATCTTATAGAAAAAAGCCTCCCAATTGCTCATATCAACAAGTGAACATATTATTATGTATCTGTACCATAGAAGGGCAGACAAATGATAAGTAGCATGAGCATTCTTTCACATATCTGAAGATAAACAGTTCATTACATTACAGTTAAGTTATATGCACATGTATTTGCTACACACACGTTTTTATATGTATATATGTGCATACACACAAACACGCAGTGTAGATATGTACATGCATTAACACGCTTATAAACCTGTAGAGCTGATGACCATGTATGGGAAAATGAAACAGCTAAGATAAAGGATACTGTAGGTGATTATTACAGCAAGACGGGTCAGGACCTGCCCTTAAGATAACAGAAAACACACCTGCTTCCCCCAATTCCCTTTGTTCCTTCTATGACAATTCATATTTTCTACACACATAAATAAAAAGGATCTACTGACAAAAAAAAACAGATGAGATTGTTGGATATTTCATTGTAACAGCATGACTCAAAAAGAGCTAGGCAGTTGAATACTAAACTGAAGTATTAATTTGAAATTAGATTCATATTAAACTTAAGAAAAGTCACAAGAAAAATGATAAAAAGTGAGCCGTACGACAGAATAGAATTTAAATTACCATTCATCCCAATTAATAATTCCTCCAGATTGTATGCAGTAAAAAACGGCAGCTTTTGTAAAAATTAAAAGCCACCATTAGATGTGTGAACCAGTTCCTTGTCACGCTTAAAAAGTACTTAAACTCCAACGGTAAAAGTTCATCTCCAAAGTGTCAGGATTGGAACCAGTCAGACAAGAAGTGCAGACTCTTCTTCTGCGTCCTAAGCAGTAACAGCACACACTTTATCATTTGTTATGCTCCGTACTGATGCCACAGTTGATCCTTGTATCTCTTTACCTAAGGACTAATGGTGAACCAACAGTCAAAGAAACTAAAGCTTGTGCAAAATCCCTGCTTAGAACATCAAAAACATTAAATGTAAACCGATTTGAGTTCTCTAGACTGTGTGTCTACTAATGCATCCTGTAAATACACACAGTGTATATGCACTGATGTAGAACTTTCAGGTTAATTTGATTAAAAAAAGGTTAGCTTCAGTGAATACATTGCTTCCATAGACTAAAGACAAAAAAATGGAGCAGAATTCCTAAATTGTCAAGCCTTTGATAAGATTAAAGCAATCAAAAGGCATTTTTTTTTAACTTGTTACACCCCTTTGAACAATATGCTGGCTTTTGGAGAGCTACTATGGACTTCAAGGGTGATAGGGTATCACACTCACAACACATTAATGAAACAAGAGGTTTCATTTGGGAAATTTGGGAGAAAAATACCAATTTCTGTAGGGTACCTACCTCCAACTGGGCAGACAATATGTTCTGCCTTTTAAAAAAAAAAAAAAAACTGTAAACACTGTTGCTACTCCAAAAAGTCTTAATAAAATAGCACACCTGTCTGAAAACACAGAGAGAGTTTTATTGTCTGATGTAGGGTGGTGCTCATCTGCGATGGGGACGGGCGCAGAGAGACCCGGGGAGTGTCCTTCACAACAGGAAGGGGTTGGTTGTGCTGCCGGCCTGCGCGGCCGCGCCGGACGAGGGCAGCCCCGTGCTCATGAGCGGCTGGGGCATGGACATGGAGCCCGGGATGCCCATGCCCACGCCGGGCATCATGTGGCCCATGGGGGCCAGGGCCGCCATGCCCGGCATGGGCATCATGGTCATGGGGCCTGGGGGCGGCATGGAGGAGAGCGGCATGGGGTCGGCGCTCATCTGGGGCAGGCCGCCGAAGCCCTGGCCGCTCGTGCCCATCATGGGGCTCACCCGCATCTGGTTAAGGGTGGGAGGCTGAGGCTGGTTCACCTGGAAGGGGTTAACCTGAGCAGTGGGAGGGGCAGCTCCTGCAGGGAGGACAGGTTACACTGTAAAGCACAGTCTTTGTTTTATGGTGGAGTCTACGAATACAATGACAGCATTTTTTTTTTTTTTCCTTCATCTCACTGTTACATGACACTGGTCATTAAATGTCATCATTCATAAATATGTCAGTCACAAGCAGATGTAAGGTGACCTTGTTTTCTTGTGAAAATACACCATGGTGTGAATGTCACTCAATGTTCTGAGAAAGTTCTGAGAAAACTGATTAAATCCCAGGCACACACAGGTTATTTTTAAAGCCATCAAGCCTGCATTCGGTAGGGTAGCTGTGTCATGACCCCATCTGGTCAGGTCAAGAGGAACATACCTGCTGCAAGGAAGGGGTTGGAGACAGGGGTGGGCTGTGGTGGCTTGGTCACGAGGGAGTCCAGGTTGACTAGCGCAGCGTTGGGGCCCAGGAAGGACTCGGGCGTTTTTCTAGCCGGGACGCTCGGCTGCAGGTCAAACAGGTCAGGGCTAGCTGACGCGTTGGGCCGTGAGGGCAGGGTGGAGCTTCCTCTGGCCTCTCCTGCAAATCGGAAACCATACGTCTCTCATGTGGTCTGATTCATGAAATATAGGCATGCTGCTCCTTGCCCTAATGATCACATGTGATGAACAACCACTGATTCACAACCCACACAGGTAATAACAGTCCAGGTGGGAACTCCAACACTGCGCACTACTGCTCTGAATTTTTTGTTATTAGGGAACCAAATTCAAAACTGTTCATGATAGATGAGCCTGGACCCACTGTGATTAAGGAATTAATGAGGTTCTGGCCAAACAAATGGTTGAAGAGACACCCATTCTTGAAGCAACTGTTTTTTTCCTACCTGTCTTAACTGATGAGGAACGAAGGCTGTCAAAGTCAGAGAAGTCCTCCTTGGAAGTACCATTTAGTGTGCTGAACAGATCAAATTCACCTGAAGAGAAATAAGCAGACAAAAAAACATTCTATTTGATCCATAAAAAGTGCTTATCTTTTCCACCCAGTAGTCGCAAATCACTGTCAATGAAACTTGTTAGTGTTCCAGTTTAAGTGACGAGTTGGATCCTGTATGTTGTGACTATTTTGTACACTCTCAAGTGTAGATGGGGCAATAACTGAACTTGAGAGCAAGCCTGGCTATAGATATTGAAATGAAGTGTGTGTTACTATTTTATCTTCACCAGAGAATCTAGAGTATGGTCTGGCATGAGGAATGCATGAACAGTTGTGTGACAAACTATTTGTAGCCGTTTAGGTTACTAGCTGTGTTCTTTGCATTCTTCTGTTTCCAGAAGTAGTGATTCCAGAATGTGTGTATTTACAGGATGTAAAATTGACTGTCCCAAATCTCACACTAGTGTACTGCATACGAATGTGCTAGCTAAAGTGCGTAGTACATACTCTAAATTAAATCTTTTAGAATTAAGAAATCTGAATTAACAGCTTATGACCTTAGCCACAGCATAGTCTAACTAGCTAGTTATGGTATTTTTCCATTGTAATAAACACTACAACTGGCATGTTAACGTGTGTGACAGTACATCAAATGATCTGTTAGTGTAACTGAAAACAAATGTGATATTTAATAAAGTCAGTTGTTTGCAATCCAGCTGTTTGTATACTGACTACACACAACCATTCAAACTGTCTGCCATTTTTTCCTCAATTTTGATCTCTCCCATCTGCCCAGTACTTTTGATTTTGCAATGAATTCTGGAACAGGAACCGCGAAACACTTCCTGGATGTCCAGCCAATCCATGATTCTTTTTGCCGCGATTGTAGCACGACATCCATGTACTACAAAAATGCTACTGTGCGAGTTGGGACACAGCCACTGTAGCTGTTAAAGGATGTTACAGCATGCGCTGTGATTGACCGGCCTCCTGTACATTTCCCACCTGTGCCAGAGGCCTTGGGGCGAGCGGCAGACCCTGACGCCCAGGGGTCAGAGGCCGCTGGTGCTGTGGAGGACCCCCAGGGGTCAGCGCTCTTCATGGGAGGGGCTGAGACAGAGGCTGGTGGTGGGCCCCAAGGATCGGCAGGTGCAGCTGGCTTTGAGGCTGCTCCTAAACACAAAAGGTAAGTCGAACAGATGCATTAACACTTTTAGTGCAGTTAGCATTGCATGAAAAGTGACCGTTCCTACAGATTTACTTTTGCTTACTTTCACATTCTGCTGAATCACCTGAGTTGGACTGAATGCATTATTATGATGCCAACAACAACAATGCCAATCTACTAGAGGAACAATTGCAAAACAATAGCCTTCTGATGCCTGGAAATAAAAGCTGCTTAGAGAAAAGAGAGCCCCACCAAGACCAAGCCCAAACAGCATTCTTTACTTGCCTAACTACACAAAATCACTTAAAATGTACCTACATGGACCTTTCTTGTCAAAATGTATGGCCCTGAGTCTCCAAAAACACCGAAACCAGTATAAACACATTTGCTAGGTAATCACAGTGGAATCATTGTACCCATAAAATTGACTTTCCAGCTCACCAGCTAATTTGAACCATGCAAAACATAACCAAGAAAACGAGTCATCTGCTCCAGAACACAACCACAAAAGCCAAATTAAAAGGAAAACATGAAACACAACAACCCAGCGGATTAAGAGGAAAAATACTACATCTTACAGGTGAACTGAGGTCTATTATGTCCTTCCCTTTGTGTAAATTCTTATGACTGAGCAACAATGCTCAACCTTTTAAATTCTTTCCCCTCCAAAATGACATGCACCACCAAAGGTATGCTATGAAGATGATACAACAATATAAGTACTTTGAGTCTGCTATATTACCTCTATCTTACTTCATAATTTCATGTTAACACATTAATAACCTAAAATAATACCAGACCCACCTAAGTGTGTGTTACACGTGAAATATCTGCCCACCCATCCAAAGTCCTTGGATCCTGACAGGCTGACAGACACCCTACCCTATATACACCATCCTTTATGATGTCGTTTCATGTGACACGCATGAGAATCCATTTGGAGTAGAGGAAGTGCTATAACTGTGACATCTCTGGCAGCCCAAAAAACACTAAAATAACAACTTTCACCACTTCAAAATGTCAACCACAGCACCACCAACTGGAACATTGGCCTTAGACTGACAATATCACTGCATACTAAAAACTGCTTAATCCCATATGTGAAGGTCTAACAGTTAAAAGCAAAAGAGGGCCCTCTATTCAAGACTTGTGTTCTCAGTTGAGCATTTTCTGTAAAATACACTGAAAAAGCTACATTTTTGCACTGCATTAGCACTACTTCTGCTTTGCTGTGAGGGCTAATGTTATGAGAACATTAGACTGTTTGAAGTAGCGTATAAAAGGAAACTTCTGGAGCTCTCTTGACTCTCCACCTGCAGGGGCCTGGATACTGTGTCTCTTTGTTTGGTTTACACAGGAATGCACCACTGCCGGTTGGGCCACATTTCTCAGAAGCTGCCGAGAGAGGCTGGAGCCGGCGAGCCAGCCAGGAGGGCGGTCTTGCCTGAGAGGCCACATAAGGCCCTATCAGCCATGGGGAAATGATCTTCACCAACACAGAGAACTCAACAAGCAATTACACTAAAAACGACTCTCTGCACAGCATGGGCCTGCCACACATGTGTATGCACATAGAAGCAGAACTTCTACATAAACACCCAAGTTGATATTGCCTGTTGGAAGGCTGACGATATAATTATGTTTTATACCCGTTTTCCATGGTAGAGCTGGAACCTGACTGGCTCTTAGCTTAGGTTTTTGGTGGTTTTCCTTTATTGTTATATACTGATGACTCATGTCAGCTCAGACCAATATAACTGGTGTTGGGTTGCTAATAAGTCATGCTAGACTGGTTCCAGCTGTACACTGGAGTAGGGCTATTAAAGTGGCACTCAGAATAACAAACAGGAATACTATTCCTTGAATTAGAAATTGCTGGTACATCTTCTTTAATGCCTCTATCCAAGAAATCCAAAACCCCCACACCTCTTCAACATGACATTCTATGTCTTTAAGGCCTGGCTCTCTACAGCAACTCTTTGTTAGGAGAACATGAGCTTTGTCTTCCTTTGAAATTACATCAGATTACATGCTTTGTGGCATCCCGTAGGGCCAAATGGCCCATCTGACTTTGAAGGGAAATAACTTTACCAGATTACCAGAATCACTGAGATTCAGGACATGACAAAAAGGGTATCAACCAGTATAAAGAACATGTACACTGGCACATGTTCTGTTGTAAGTTTCTTTGAGAGTGTTTGTTGTTGGTTTGTTCACAGATACAGGGGGGAAAAAACCTAGGGCAAAAATTGAAACTGTAACTCAGCAAAAGTCTAAAAATAAATTCCAAAACTCAAACTGACAGTTATGACAGGTACGTGTACAGTTCTATTTACAGTTCTTTAGTTATTCACCGTACTACGAAAATATACAAAATCCTTGACTTGAAATCTAGATATACAAAACCTGACTCTAGACAGAAAACACTAATGAAGTGGTAAACTACACAGGCCCTCATACCTGAGTTCTAACACTGAGTTTAGCTGAGCACAGAGCCTGCCACAGAGTGAGACAGGGGTTTAACAGGAAGAGGTAATCAAACATTGATCAGGCAGAAGCAAATACTGAAAGAAAAAAAAACAGCTCGTGCAGGTGTCTACCTGAAGAGCCCTAAACACAGCAGAGCATGATGGGACAAAATTAAGGATTACCAAATGATTGCCAGGGGTCTGAGGCGGCAGCCGCTGCTCCTGTCCCCCAGGGGTCTGAAACCTGATCCGCGGGGCCTTCCGGGACCGTGTCCATTAAATCCATCAGAGATGACTGGGCAGGCTAGGGAACAGGGATCCAGGATTAATGCCACAGTTTCATTCTGCAAAATTACTCCTTGTCATTTCATTTCTCAAAGCAAAGCTTACTACAACTTCCACGCTGTCAGTAGAATACTAATTTTATAGCCAGGGACAAACTGGAAATTAAAATGGCTCCTGTAATCACATTCATATTGATATTAAGAAACTTTTTTATATTCAAATAATGTAGGTAACATCAAAAACAATTGTCTGGAGACTCAGCACAATGAAACTGGAGTCGTTCGGGCAAAAACAGTACAAATGAATGCTATGCAGAGAGACTGTTTACTTTTAAGTGACCTGAAATGTCCCATTAGAAATTTTCATGAGCGTTCCTATCATGTGCACCCATGCAGAAACAAGGCCCAGAAAAAAACATGGGTACAATTTGTACAAGAGAAGCTTTCACAGCCACAAAAGCTGTATATTTGGGTAAACATACTTCAGTAAAAGTTTAACTAACTTAAATGTTGCTTAACAGTGTGTCACAGTTACCTCTTTGATTAGGTGAATTGTACACAGATGAACACATCATAATGCAGCACATGGCTTCACCTCAAATCAGAGTGTACTTGTATGCCTTTAGTATACACTGGACCATTGGATTGTATTAAACATTAAAAATCATGTTCACGTCAACTGAAAATGTGTGCGACAACAAAATGCAGAATGAACTGAGTGGGAAATGTAATAGAATAAATATTCCTTTATGTAGTTCAGATCCAGTATCATTATTTTGTGACAAAAGTATGAGCTATGCAAGTTTTCCTGGAGAACGACATTTGAAATATTATCCACTTGCACTGCTGAATATACAACTGAAGCCATTAAGTTAAAGCATCTTGCTCCAGGATAAAACAGCAGTGCCTCACCTGAGCACCGAACCTACACTCTTCGGTTTACAAGCCCGACTGTCAAAGCGAACGCCTTAAAAATGAATAAACAGTGGCTGAGAGTTACACTGTGAATGAAAGCAGAGCCGTGCACAGGGAACCCTTCCAGCTGAAAGCCTGCCCGCAGTGGGGTGATCCCCAAGCACAGAGCTCACCTCTTTCTTCTTCTTGGCCACTTTCCCTGTGTTGGAGTCTTTACGGCTCTCCTCCAGAGCCATCTGCAGCCTCAGGTCATCCCCACGCCGCATCCTCTCCTCCTGAAAGAGGCCACGCACACACAAACACACGCACACACACACACACGTGCGGGCACACATATATACACGCGCACACACACACACACACCAGATATAGTGAGATGCTGTCTATTTTGATAGTTCTACCCCCGTGCTGCCCAGTAACGGTAATTCTTAACAATTACTTGTTATGTTGGCTGCTACCAATGTCAAGTCAAATTTGAATGCATCAGGGTCAAAGTAACGTAATTGTTCGTGTAAAGGTGCTTGATAAAAGTAATCAACCACTTACTTTCACTGGGTTTAACACCTTCTGTTACAGAGTCGTTCTAGGTTCCCTTTACCTGACGTGATGTTGCTGATTACAGAGGTGATGCAGACCTTGGCAATATGGCCAGGGCCCCTTTGTATGCCATTTGCAGGCATTTGAAATGCAGCTACAACAGGTTCATTCTTCAGTAGTTACCATACAGTACACTGCAGAAATTTCACAGGTGGAGGTCAAGACCACACTGACCAACCAATGTCCATTTAACAGTAAGTCCAATCAAAGAAGACATGAAAGCTGCCATTTCTTCCCCGTCTTCTTAGGTTTTAGTCCTAAACAAGGCTCAGCTAAAGTGCAAAGTCATCATTTGTAGCTCCATACAGTCTATCTACTGTTTGCCTGTAGCCGATCTTTCATGCAGATCATCATCAGATACTTGGAAAATCCATTTGTAGTCTTGCTTTCAGCTTTTTTTTCCTTAAACCCAAAACATTTCAGTGCTTGACTTTTCTCCAGACAGATGCACTGTTTGGCTCCTGCTGTGAAAGCTTTGAACTGATCTTGTATCAACAGATTACTTACAGCTTCCCCAGCCTTAAGTGGATGACACATTTCTTCTGATTATTTATTGAGCCTCATTTTTATTGAGCCTGACAACATAAATATTTGATGCGTTCTGTGCAAGGCGTTGCTGTGCATTTGTATGTGAATGATTGGGTGGAACCATGACTCACACCCCACGCTGGTCTCTGCCTATCCATGTCAACTTCAGATGTGCCCTTCAATCAATACAGATTCATTTTAACTGTGTCTGAATTGAACTGATTGAGAATTGAACAACTGAGAATTAAGAAACTCCGGTTTTATACATTTCTAATTCAGAACTGATGATGTTACCAGACGGTACAATATCTTGAGATGGCCTTGCTGTCAATCAGTTTAAGGGTGAAACCAAACTCTTGAGAGCTGAGAGAAAGTTCCCAAAAGGAAAGAGAACCTGCGGAGCTGGGTCACGTTACTGCGGCGCAGATAAAGGAACGGACCGAATGTCTGTTTTGTGTAAAGCCAAATTCTCTAAGAGGGAAAGCGAAGGAGACAGAAAAGGAAGGCAGCTGATCTGCAGAGGTACCAGGAAGTGAGAGGGATTAAAGAGATGAATGGAGTGGTGGGCGCTGACCCGGTCACAGACGACATGGCTCTCTCTAAACAGCGGCTGTCTGTGCGCAGTGAAAGGAGCCAGTCAGAGAGCTGCCCAGAGGACGAGCGCTCTGCACAGAGCCCCTTCATTAGCCAGAGCCCTTCTCCTGGCCCTGAACACAGGGCTCCGGCCTCTCATTCTCACCGGGAAAATCCTTACCAGATGTGTCGGCATACTCTCAATGAACGCCCTCCATCTCATCATTCTAAAGACAGTAACCAGCATGCTTACAAAGGAGCTGACAACCATTGCCAGGCCATGACACTTTAAATGTTGCTCCATTTAGCTGGCCTGCTTTGTCATTACGTTATTGTTTCAAGTCTCAATAAAATATATCTTGGGTGCTGAATGGTCGATTTCTACAGCTACACACACTGACGTTTTGGAAACACTATAACCAGTTAATCTGGTTCCATTTTGAAAAGGCGGTGACATGGCGGTTCTGTGTAATCTGTAATCAAGGAAAAGGGCAAAAGTATGTTGGAGGTTGGCGACAGTTTGCATTTTACATCCAATTTTAAAACAGCCTTCTGCTGGAGCAACAGTTTGCTGTTGATTGTGTGGATCGATATAGTGGTCAGTGGGGCAGATCTGTACACAACAGAGTGAAATGCACACTGCTCTTCGGCACATGGGGCCGTCTCCGTTTACCCTCAGCAGGGCATACAAGCTCACCCCGAGAGGGGGATGGCAGTAGCGCTGGCTGTACTGTAATAACAGTGTCATAAGCAAGCGGGCCGGCGTTGGCTGTATGTAATGACGGGGTAATAAAGCAAGCGGGCCGGCGGTGGCTGTACCTGCTCGGCGGCCTCTCGGCTCATGGCCAGGGCCAGCTGCAGCTGGAGCTCCTCCTCCCCGCTCGTCTGCGGCCGGGCCTGCTCCAGTTCCGACGAAGCGTTCGGGGACGTGGCTGAGGAAGACACACACAGACTCATCACCCACCCCGCTCTCCTCAATCCCTGCGCGTGGGCTACCCTGCAACGGGGCCTGATCTCTCTGGCAGAAGTGCATGTACACAATGTATGTTCAAATATACAATCCAACCATATTATCTGTACATAATCAATTTACATTTCAATTAGCACTACTGCCATAAAGCATTTGAATTTTTGCATATATTGCACAAAATAATTAGATATGCAATACACTTTGTAATACGAGCCATGTGTTTGGCATCTGTCGTTTTGCAGTTTATTTGCTATACACATTTTGACAAATACTGCCCTGGAAAGACAATTCTCATTCTTTAAGGCACTTACTGATAAGCTGCTAATCAGTATGAAGTACATTTTCAATATTCTTTCAAGTATGACTACCTCCAGACAAGACAAGTACAAGCTGAACTCCCCATTATGTTGAAACAAAGGCTTGACATATGTGGTCATAAAACATTTATTAATCGCTTCTCGCCTCAATACAACACTGTTGACATTCAATGCAACATGGGACCCCAGCTATGGTCAATACTCCAGCTAATATCGACCATCCTTGTTAATGTCCATGTTAACTGTGAGTGTACAAAGCAGTAGAACTTCACAACTGAAGATATGAAATACCACTGTGCAAAGGCGTGACATTTATGAAACAACATCCACCGTGCTTTGGGACCTTACCGTAAAGGCGCAAAGCAGGCAAGAGAGCCAGAAGCATAGACTTGAACCTCATTAGAAGATGATAACAGTTATCAGCACCTGATCAGTGTTTGACAATGAGATGAGGCTCATTATGAGTTTGTGGGCCTGGAGACATGCAGCAGAGGCCAGAATCAGTCTCTGCTTCATGTCTCCATCAGTCATTTCTTACTGCTCGCAGTGAGGCTGTTTGAACCTCTCGGCGGCCACTTTCTGGGAAAATCTGTGCTAATAATGAAAGGTACTGTTCTCAACAATGTAAACACAGGCATGTGTATACTAAACCAGAGCTGCGGAAAATGCGGTCAGTTCAGTCAGTACTGAAACCGGAAGCTGAGTGTGCACGAGGACTTGATGACACGGCAGAAAAGAGGCTGACCAATCAGACGGAAAACCCTGCAAGAGCACAAACATGCAATGTGATTTTAAACACTGGTGTGAACCATACGGTCAGTTCAGAGCCCAAACCGCCCAGCCTGAGAAAACACCATGCGGACGATGCACCCCAGCACAGTGGTTAAGTCACTGCAGGCCGCAGGGGCTGATTATAAGCTTGTGGTTAAACCGATAGAGACCGCTTCCTCTCCTGCTTATTGGATTAAGGGCAGCCATGAGTCAGGGGCCCCGAAATAAATGGGAACCACTCCTTTGTAAAGCATGGACTGGAGTGGAAGAGGGGCTTTACCCAGGCTCCCATGCACAATTCTTCACTTGAAATTTCCTAAGCCAACACTTTTGTGGCCATGCTTTATGCTGTTCTTGGTTTTTACAGGAAGTAAAGGGAATACATCTTTGTTTGCTAAATTTAGTCCTGTGATATTTATCAAAAGGCTCTGTCCCAACACATTTTCCATGACAAAAGTCCACCTGTGCTTCTACCCGTATTGTCTGTAACGGAGCTGACAAAACAAACACATTCAAGCGAGGCCGTGGACCTAATCGAGCTTCCTGTTGCTGTGCAACACTTCATTATTCTGGTCTGCGGGGTGAAGTCATCTGTCAAACTCTGCACAGCAGGGATCAATACACCACTGGCCACAACATGACGGAGCCCGGTCCAAAGGACCTCCTGTGGTCACTCATCATTTTCAGGGTGTCGCTTCCCAACAGCTTGTCAAGCTACACATTCGACCAATCAGAAGCCTGCCCACCGTCACGTACCTCTTCCCACACACCCTGCCTGTCTCAGTTTCCTGGTTACAACAGAAAATACCTGCGGTTGCGTGGAAACTAAGTGAAGGCCCTTTTTTTAATGTGTGAACAAGGGCAGTGGCACCAATGACACGATGTGGGAGTAGATGACATCACTGTTGTCTCGGTAACATCTTGCTCCTCCTTCAGAAGGAACAGTGACTGCCTGTGACACGTGTGCAGAATTCAGTGGGGCCGACTTAAGGAAGCTGGGTGTCTGAGGGCAACTCAGTGCACGCAGCTTTGCTTGGGTAAAGAGCTGTAATCTGTGCGCACCATCACCTTCTAGTCCACTGCAGGTATGCCACGTGCCTCCCAGTCTCAACAGCTTACAATCAACTAATATGCATCTAATCCAATCTGGACACCAGTGCACTCACAGCTTAGCTCCTCCACCAATCAATTCATTAACATTACATTACATGCATTTAGTACAACAGAACTTCCAGCGCAATAAACTTCACTTCTATCTGAAGAGAAACAGAGAAACAGCTGCAGATTCAGTCACAGTTCGCTTTTCAAAACACAGGTCAAGCTAGTGACCACGCAAGATAAACTCTGCTAGAGCAGACCCTTCAATACACAATAATTACATTTTCTTATTACTTGGAAGGAAATATAGATTGTCTATCAATAACTATAGACGTGAGAAAAGTTGTACAGCAATAGCAAAAAAAAGCTGTCTTTACTAGCTTATTAATAAAGAAGCACAGCTCTCAACAAACAGGTAGCGGATTATGGCTAATTACAGCCACGCGTGCAGCATAAGGTTTACCTGAGAAAGCCTTGCTGCCTGCCACCGCCGTGTCTGATCTGTGATTGGGTGACGACAGTGAGTGCCATGGGGCGGTGAGCGTGCACTGAGGCTGCCTTTCGCCTGGCTGCTCCGGGCCCC
Source organism: Megalops atlanticus (assembly GCA_019176425.1). Taxonomy (NCBI): domain Eukaryota; kingdom Metazoa; phylum Chordata; class Actinopteri; order Elopiformes; family Megalopidae; genus Megalops; species Megalops atlanticus. The sequence goes on from CM032893.1 coordinate 22,270,098, forward strand.
CTGGACAAACACGCCGCCGCACTCTCACACAGACCCGCTAATGACAGGCCAGACAATTCACAGAACCGCAAACTGCTGCTTGGCAAACCCTGAAACCGCTGCCAGCGGCTCCCAGCACACGACTCAGAGGAGAACTACCTGCCATTGCACCAGCCTCTAACAGCTAAATCAACATGAGCCTTCAGCATACTACATACTGCGGTTAAACAGAGTTCACTGGCTGAACCATCGGTTTTTTCCCAGGACATAAGACACTAAAGAAATAATTGATTCACATTAGAGTGATTTACTTTATGTTGTCATCATTTTTAACTAGTGAAGACAGCGAAAAGAAAATGCACATAAACACCTGAGGGGATTCTGTCTTTCTGTGCCATTCATCAGCTCTCGGAGTGACTGTGCTTCTTCACTGTTCGAGCAAATGCAGCTAGATTTTCACACACTTTTTAAAATATCACTCATTGGATAAACTGAGGTGCTTATCTGCTCTTTTTTCTGCAGACACAGACTTCCTTGAAGACTTGGTAATAAAGTCAAAGAGATACGAGATAAAATGACTGAGAACAGTAACTGCCCAGTCATCAGTAATGGAAAGCCAGGTTTTTCCATCAGCCGTTTTGTGTTTTCCCCACAATGACAAACAGCATTCAGACTGAAGGTCTGTCACATTGGCAAAAAGAAACTAGAATGAACAGACTTAGGCCAGATCATTTTCCTGTCTAGCAGGAAAACGAAGAGGTAGGGTATCAAGTAAGACATGAGATGAGAATCTTATGACATAATATCTGTCGAGAACCCTACAGGGAGTAGTACAGCTAAATGGGGGATGGCCACTCGAAAATCTTACTCCTTAACAAATACACGTGTCCTGCTTGACTTCATGGTCCTTCCCATCCCCATCTGTTCTCATGTCTGCTGACATGCCAAAATGTTGTGTATGACAGACATAACAAACCTCCGGTCTGCACCCCAGTTCACACACACACACGCACATACAAATCACAAATTCCCTTCGGGCACAAAAAATCTAATCTGATAAAAGTTACCTAATAAGGAAGAGAGCAGCTGACTAACGACAAAGTCACATGTTCCTCCTCAAACCGTTTTCAGTGAGCGAATGCAACTTAAGCAAAATGCCCATTAACATTTCCCTGGAAGAACAATGGCAGGAAACCTCCAGAGGAATTTGAGAAATTCCTTTGTTAGCACCCTAGCTTTTCTTCTGCTCGTTTTTATTTCCCTTTGTCAGTGATTCAGCTGCGTGCACATCCGCTTCAGCGACCGCCACTTTTCTGAGAAACGCGCTGACAGAAATAGTAACCCCCCACAGCCGGGGCCTGTCACCCAGGCTTTCAGCTGGGGCTTCATCTTCTCCGTGTCCACACAGATGCGAGGGAGGAAGGGCGCAGAGCAGGCCGGACTCCGACTGACGGTATCAACAGGCGGCTATGTGAGGGCGGTATTCCGATCTGCTCACACTGTGGTCATTACATTATTCATTTGCTTACTGTGTGCATCATGTACTGTGCGCTCTGTTTGTAAGAACTACTCATGAAAGAATCAACTGCAAGTAATGGTCGAAAAGACTCTGAAAGAAGCATTCTTATCCTAACAGTGTTTAAATATTCCACATACAGACATACAGATGATACTAACTGCAATGGCACATAAGTGAAGGAGGCCATTTAGAATTTGTATGCAAAGAGACATGCTGTCAAATTACTTACAACAGGACAAAACAGGTAAACTTTGAGGAAAAAACATGGATGGATGCCGGTGAACACAGTAGGAAAAACAGCAGCACCTTCCTAAGTCTTACAAGAGTCTTAAGACCAACCAGGACATTCCACAGCCTAAGGCTCTAAAGAAAGGGGGAACAGAGAATGAAGGTGAACCAGCAAAGCACTTATGACTGAGGTGCCCTCGCCAATGATGAAACGTCAAAAATAATTAGCACAAGTTAAAAAACCGCGTTTTAATCAATAAAGGATTATATAAAAGCAATGGAAAAGAATGTATTTCAATGTACATGTTTACAGAATTTAAATATAAAATTTAGGATTTTTATCAATTACAATTATTTGAAGCTCCTTCAGTATCAAATCATTAAGGGTGGAAGTGATTCTTATTAGCAATGAATGCATTATTCATTCATACAGCTGTATATATTCACTGAGGACATTCATGAGAGGAACCAAATCAAATTGCCCCATACAGTGTGGCCATGTTTGGAACTGTGATCCTGAGTGGGCCCCATAACTGAAGACATACACCATGAACCTGCTTTCTGTGGCAAGAAAATCTCTATTGCCAGTTGAACTGAGATTGGAAGAAACTCTTTTTATTGAAGCTTACTGAAAAATGGGATCCTACATTAAAAAACAAGAAGGCAGATTGATTTGGGGTCAGCTATACTTTGATTTTTTCACTCCTCATACAGGACTTGTAGGTCACATTGAGTTTCTTGGGATAGATTATGAAATTCTTTTGTCATGTGTGGGGGAGGGGGTGGAGCAGAAGCGGCCGACTTCCTCTCTCTGACACAGTGACCCGGAGTGCAGCCGTGAGCCTTGGGGAATTCAGGAATTTCACATTCCAGTACAGAGGGCACACAAGGCGAAGGGAACGCTGGTGGGGTGCGGACCCGCGGGCCGGGGGGGTTTCAGCGGGAAGAGCCGTGCCACAGCAGAGGGAACAGCAGTGCTGGTGTCCCCTGGAGCGCAGCTGCAGACGTGCAGCTTAAGGGATTACCCCCCTGGCAGCCTCCGTTACAGCCACGGCTTCCTGATGAAGGCCCTGTCCGTGGAGCGAGCGCTAATCCCTCCCCGCCCTGCCCCGCCCCGTGGGACGGCCTGCTGCCGGGCTACAGGATGGAACTCCCATCTGGGCCGAATCACCCTCCTGCCGAGCTATCCACGCCCATCCTTTCGAGCTGCTGCCCGAGATGGCCACACCCCTTTCCTACACCCTGCGTGTAATGGCGCTACCTTCAAACGGTGATTACTACTTCTACTGATCTCTCCATCCTCACCCACCGTACCAAATGGAGCCATTGCTATAGAGGATTTGTACACTGAAAAATACAGGCACTAAAGTGGAAAATCAGAGTTTCAACATTCACAGAAAAGGCCAAGGAGGCGCAGACCACCTGTCACAGGAGACCACTGTAACAGCAGCACATGCAGCATGCCACAAGGAAATATGAGTGACATTAAGCAACTGTTGCTCTACACACAGACAAGTGCACTGAATAAAATTCATACTTGTTTGGCAAGTCATTTTGTTACAGTTGAAATGGTATGTGCAAGAGCTGGATAGTAAATAAAGCTATGAAGTTCTGCCGGTTTTGAGAGAATCACACTGTAGAAAGGCCACAAGATGTTCAAGTGATATTTGCACCTTTCATATTTTTCTAGAGCTAAATAAATGATGGAGACCACGAGGCCTAAGGTTTAATACTACAGCGTGGCCCCTCCCCCCTTCCCCCCCGGCCGTCACTCTGTACTTACACCCATGGTAGGAGGCTGGGGAGCCCTCAGACTTGCCGTAGTCCTCCGAGTAGCTGCTGGAGAGGTTGGGCTGGCTAGAGCCGCGGCCGAAGCCCATTTGGTTGTTGCTGCCCACGCTGGTGGCCACCTGCGCCATGCGCTCCTTGGTCTTGAGGGCCTGGGAGCGCTCGCCCTTCAGCCGGTCGTCGTCCTTCAGCAGCACCACCAGCTGCTTGGACTTCTCCCGCACGTTGATGCCCTGGTCCTTGCCGTCGCGGTCGATGTACTGGAAGTCCTTGAGCGTCTGGATGGCGAAGATGTTCTCCTTGCACTGCAGGGCCACGCGCTCCGAGCCGGTCTTGATCAGGTAGTCCAGCAGCGTCAGCGCCTTGTAGACGTGCCGCCAGTTCTTGCCGTGGTCGTTGAGCCGCTTCCAGATCATGCTCATGATCTCAGAGAAGGCCACCACGTTGTAGGTGAGGTCGGCGATCTCCGACATCAGCGAGCTGGAGGGGCCCCACGGGTCGTTGGAGGTGGCCTCCCGCACCTTCTTCTCCGCCTCCGAGTAGTTGTTCACCATGTTTTTCATCTGCCGCCGAATCGTGGAGCTCGGCATTTTGGCGGTTGGTTGAGGGCTGAGCGCTCACAGGCAAAACTGAGTAGAATGTGTCAAGTGTTCTTTTATTAAAAAAAAATATAGAAATAGGTCCTTTTTTTGGTTCAAATTCCACAAAGTGATCAAAACACTATTTTTTCCAAGGCTGCACCAGCCCAAATGCGTGTTCCCGAGGCCTCCAGAGCAGCACCTGTTAAAACCATTTCCACACAGAGAGGGGAGTCGGCACACAGAGTTCCTTCATTACCTGGAACACAAAACCAGACCATTAGGCAGTGACCAAAGCAGGCTCTGCACAGAGAGGGCCGAGGTATTTCGCATTCAATGTCACATCGTCACATAAGACAACAGCTCTTATCTCCCCCAGCTGAGAGGATTAATACCCCTCAGTTTACAAACAACAGTTTTCCAACATTTGCTTTATTATTCATTTTGGCCAACTCTGATCACAACAGCTCAAATCATTAGACAGTGACGCAAGAATGACGCTACTTTCCTTATGAATGTGGCTTGTGCTGAAGTCGGAATATCTCTCACTGAGGTGGAAAAGCACACAGTGGGTTTATATGAAATGAAGAACACACAAATGTTCAATCACATGACTAAGGCTTGTTGGGCTAAATGAAAACGTTTGATTGTGGAAATACAATACAAAGATAAGCAACCTTAAGCTTACTAATGCACTTCCTGACTTCACTTACTGTGCTAGACTGTTAAAATGATCCCAGCAGCCAGATAAAAAGAAATAGGTCACAGCTGTGCATTTTTTAACCCAGAACATGTAGGCTACCATGCTGGAACCCAAGTTGCCAGACACACTGAACAAAGGAACAGCAGTGATCCTAAGCCTGACGAATTTCCTGCTCAATTTTACCGTAATACCAGCTTTTGGCAACTGAACGGGTGACTTCCCATTTCCCTGAAGTTACCACAAACATGCTGGACTTGTCATTTTTACACAGCATGAAGAGCAGTGGGGATAACCTGTGTGTGAACTGCTTTAGGGACATTCCTCAGTTGCACCATCCTTTCACTGTAGCTCACCGTTAAACCGTTAAAGGCATGCCATTTCCTCAGTGACCATGTTCCACCTGTTCTTGGCCCAGTACCATACTGGCTCAGAGCCATTAAAAATGCAGTCACCCGTTTTTTAGGATCAATTATTTTTACAACCACCTGTATGGAAGCAAAATATGAGAACTAAAGGCAATACCCTGATTTTATTGCTACATTTATTGTTATATTGCCACAATACTGAAACTCTTTACTTCTAGTTCCATTTTTATTCATATCACATACCTACCTTTCAAGTGTAGTTCATCAATAACAAGCTCATTTTAAAGGTTTTTAAAAGTTTAAAAACGCTTCCTGAATTCAATGGACCTCTGTGAGGTTGTCACTGTATCAATAATTTTGGCTTGACCACTGCTCAGAATTAACAAACAGTCTCTAGCTCAGTTCTTAATTTGAAAATCAAGTTGAACACACTGCACATAACATCTACTGAACACAGCCATTGTGAAACTCTTTGCATTTAATCTGTCCTTGAAACTTCATTCTCTGCAATGGCAATCAAAGCTAGTTATCCAATGAATGTTCTACTCCTTTTTCTGCGTTGTAGCTAGGTAATGGTTCTCACAGAAAGGAAGCCACGCAAAATGCAGACATTTATTTTTATTTACTGGAAGTGTGTGAAATTAAACTTCCTCATTCTTCAGTGAACAATGTAAATACAAGACAAAAATGTGCCTACTTCTATTTCGCCCTGCAGAGAATATTGCCTGATGTAACTACCTGAAAACATAGAGGAGGAGACTTAAGACAAGCATATGTATAAGGCTCCAGAAAACCCCAAGGTAACCATGCAACCTTGCTACCTGCAAGTAACCACCCTTTTCAAAGACATTTAATTATCAGCTATTATCACATAGATTGCATTTTCAAATATTGAACTTTAGTACATAACACCACGTAGGCATAAAACCATACTGTGCATGCTTGAGTTCACTCCCTGTTGTGAAAACAAGGAACTGAAACCAAAGAGTAGGTCACAAGTGGCTGCCTACAGCTGTCTCTAATTCCAATCCTCAATCCCCCAAGACTCACTGGATGGGTTGTTTATCAAAGGTTATGTTTATATATGTACAATAATATCCAGTTATAGACGGCTTCCCCTGCATACACAAGGAGAACTTTCTGGCATGGTAACTATGTACCATCATATTACTACCAAATCATTTCCCACTTTGTTTTGCAGGTAGCTAAGTAATGGAAAGACAAACTAAAGTTTTGAACAGACATTTCCTTTTATCCTGACACCTCACCATATTCATGGTCTAATTGGTACAGGTATTTTGACACTTATGCTTAACATTTTACATTTAGTTGTTCCTAAATTCTTACTGAGATGTTATTCACATATAGTACGACCGGTTGAGTATGTATGTGGTTATGATTCACCATTTAGCATATCAATATAAATCACTGGCAAAAAGCCCATTCAGTGTTTCCTCACATCTAAGATTCCATTATAACCAGAGTCTACCTACACATCAAAAATGATGACAACATATTCACATCTTTCAAAACAGACAAGTAGGAGGACACTGTTAAAATAACCAACTAGCCTTTTTCAACCAAAAAACCTAAATAAGAGCCAGCAGTTGATCAATCAAGCCAAATAAGTTGTTAATAATACCAAATTTAAAGCTACTTATTAAGCTTAAATACATTAATCCTTAACATATTATGTCAGTATTTTTCAGAATGGAACCAATGAAACAGATGAAGCATTTTCATTACCTATATAGTGTACACTATTTTTTAAATTTTAATAACCAGAAACTGCCTTCCCTTGCTTTCTGGGGGATCCCAGCACTTACACTAGGTCTGTGGGTTTTATTGATGTAAACGTATCCATGTTAAAAAGAGACTGTACTGCAACAAGGTGATGGAAACAACATGTTATTAAATGTGAGGCCTTAGGCTTTCTGACTCGTCATGACAGAAATACAGGGGATTGTGTTTATGACATGATTTCCCATTCTATAAGGAGAATCTAAACAAACTGGGGAAATGATTTGCAGAGCTGAAAATGAAACACTATAAAAAGCATAGTCTCTGAAATAATTCAATACTGGCAAGCTATTCGGACAACAGGTCATATGCTACTTAGCACTGAGTGCTGTTCACATTTATCTGCAAACATAAGCGAAATATTTCATATAACATCCACTTTTGCTTTTTCAAAAAAACTCTGCAGCGCCACAGATCTGTTGCTCAACAACAGCCCTGAGTTAGAACACAAAGCACCATCCCATCTTGAAGCTTTGCTTTGATGCACTGAAAAGATGCATCAAGTTCATTTTGTGCACTCCCACCATGCTTCAAATGGCACCAGAAAGACACATGAAGCAATCAAATCCCTCCAAAAATTATACACTTTCAGGGACGAGGCATACTCCACATGGATGATACTTCAACAACGCATGGGTTAATATTTAGTGAAACTCTTGTATGGACACACCTTTGCCTTGATCTGAGGGCACCAAACAGAAAAATTACGTGGATGCGTGAAATAATTAAAAATTTAAAAACCAACAACTGCACTTTCTCCTGAGTTTTTAAGTTTTTCATCTACCAAGTACAAAAATAATTTAAGCTGCATTTACTGTTTCTAACATGATTTGAAAGATTACAAAATGCATCGTTATGTAACTACAGATTTTCTGTATTTTATAACTGATTATATAAAATCAGATGCTGGGTTGATAGGGAAATAAAGAAGGCAAGCATACACACACCAGAATCATTACTGCTATGCCTTCCAAATGCTGAAGGATTTCAAAAGGTATAAAAACAAATTTATATGCTCGGGAAGAGTTTGCAAGGATGCTCTTGGAGACATTGCCTCCTCTATTCCAACACCTTCAGATTCAGTGTTAACGGCCTTTTCAGTCCCCACAATCAAACAGGAGCGCTTTACAAGAATTTGCATATCAGTCCATCACACAGGAAATGTTTTTTTAAGTGTGACTGGCTGTATTGTTGCACGACAACTCTGCGAATCACAAAACAAAACTAAATAGGACCAGGCTGATCTTGCCATTTCAGTACTTCCGATTTTACTGAACATAGCTGCTTTCTTCTGTCCTGTGACTTGCAAACAAGAAATCAGGCTGGTTCATACCTGTTGTAATCCTCTAACTTTGTGGATTATCTTCAACTTTGCATAACAAATTCAAGCAAGTGATGTTTTCTTTCCCGTGGTTTCTAACATGAAATTTCCCCACTGGTTTGTTAAGTTCTTTAACCACCAAACTCCAGTGCTGTGGACGTAAATGTAAATGTCACACGCAAACGTGTTGCTTGAAGTTGAAGTTTAATTGAGGCAAATTTGCAGCTTGAATTTAAGGCCAGACCCGAGCGAGGAAGGACTGAATGGGGCCCTTGGTGTGTCAAGGCGTCGGGTTTCAGTCCCACACACACTGCTGGGGAACACGACTCCCGGTTCGAGCGGGGCTGCTGCTGGGGCCGTGCGGAGGCTACACTTCCTGCTCCCATGCAAGGGGAGAGCAGGAGCCGCGAGGGGGGCTGCCTAACAAAAACAACTTGGCGCAGCCCGTAAATTCATTAGGAGTCACTGAAATGTGACTCCCGCTGTCCTGCAGGCCGGCCGCGGAGCCCCTCCCCCGAGCCTGCATACACATGAATACAGCAGGGCCCTAATGAAACATCTGCTGCTTTAATCACCTATTCAGATCCAGCACACAAGAGGAAGAGAGGGGCAACTGTATCGCCTCCCGGAACAAAGCGCCACTGCTCTCCTCTCACACTGGCTCCCCGGAGCCCTGCACACAGGCCCGGTTTGTGTGGGGGGCCCACGCAGCCCAAGCCTGTCTCATCCGGCCCTGAGGAACAGGTCAGGTCTGTGCTGCGAGGGCTGACGATGGCAGAGGCCGACTCAGGGATCGCGGCGCTGAACCAAAGGCAGCGATAAGGCAAAAACAGGGCCTGACCACCATTCCAGGAATGCGCACTGGATGGACACACCTCTTCCACTGTAGCGTCAGCCCCAAGCAAACTGACGGGAAAAGGACAATGACGTTAACTGAGGTAGATTTCCTTGCCAATATTACACAGACCGAACTGTCAGTCATTTCTAAACTGACGTAATAAGTAACAGGAAGATGATGCAGGAGGAGAGAATGGGAGAGTTTCCACGTCCATAACAAGACATCGGTTTAGAATATTTAAAAAAAGACCAAAGAGACAGAATGAAGAAACGATATGCAGATAGGTGCTTGTAACAATGGCATTTAGCAGTGCTCGAGTTTGTGTGTCATGGGCCACCTGAGTTTCCTTGCATGTAATCTGATTATTGTCTATCCACATCATTACCTTCAGCTCACCTGGGCTAACATTAGCCTTCAGACTAAACAGTCTTTTAGGCCTGATTTCTATTCAGTGTTAATGGTTCCCCACATTACAACAACTGCCTCCAATTCTCTGGACCCTTATTCTCATTTCTTTTTTGTCCACGTCATACATTAATATACAAATACAGAACAAGCTAAAATTACCTAGCAGACTGTCACCTAGGGTAGAGTTCAGCCCTTACTTTGGATTTAGTGCTCATATTGTGCCAAAATGGTGCCATCCACAGGTCAGGACCAGTTTACTGTATCACACCGAACAGTGCTCTGGTGGGGCACACATGGAAGACTTCAGAGAGAATGCAAGTCTAATGTTTTCCTATGGTACACAGATAACTAACACTGCTGCTATGCTCATATTATCATATGTAGGTTTTTGAAGGGGATTTTTCAATAGTCTTGATTTAGCCAGATAGTGAATTACTCATTTTTATCCCCGTACTTACATACTATTCATATCAACTACACAACTATTTTTTCTATTTCATACTCCAGTACATTGTAGACTAATTTGTCTGGAACCACATTTTCCTACAGGTAACCTCAGGCATCAAGCGTGACACTCATCAGATATGAGGCTCTGTAGTCATGCTCAACCATCTACACAACCTTAAACACAGTAAAGGACTTTAGGTAAAAAAAATAATAAATAACTCCTCATTTTAAACTGAAACATTACCAGCAATATTTCACTTAAATACTCTATGAAGGAATAATTCTGAAGAATTTCTTCCCAGAACTAGACACCTGGTGACGTGTCCTCAGACATGGGTGCCCTTAAGCTACATTGGTTGAACAGGTTTTCAACATTTAAAAGAACCACACCTTCTCTCTTACTATTCTAAAACACTCAAATCTTTCTTGGGATGTTACTACCCTACATCAGGTACTTGATTCAACTACTTTCTGAGCCTGCCCCTGTGCAGATTTTTTTTTTTTTTTTTTTTTAAAGGAGCTGGAAGACATCAATCTACAATGTAGGCTTAGTTCATTTAACGAAAAATCCAGACTTTCTAAACTACCTAGCCTTTTTTCTGCACAAACATTATTAGCCCTCAAGTAGTAAGGACACGTGGAACTTCCATCTCATTGACGTCGTCCTTGGAGTTGCACAAGAGCCATGACTCGCTCTTAAACCTAGTGCACAAAATCTACAGAGAGAACCCGGCCAGGCTCCTTCGATTCACTCGTTTTAAATGTGTCCAGGGTGACTCCCAGCGTCGCACATTCTACCTCTAAACTCATCTCTAGTGTTGAAGCCAAAAAACTCAGCAGTCTGAAAAATTCTAATGCGAGCCAAGATGCTCTCATTTTTGCACCACTCGTGGCCATGGCAGAACAGCTGTCTCCACACCCCAATCAACTCCATTTAAGGAAACAACTTAATTAGCCTCTATTCCACTTTCAATCCTGCGAAAAGTAACAAGAATGTGACAACACACAGGCTCAGTCAGAGCTTACAGACAGCAGCAAGAGGACAAACTTGTTGAAATGCAAATAATTTCCTGTTTAACATGAGGGTTCAAATGAGATAAAAGCAATTATTGCTCATGCATTTCAATTATGTTTTGCTTATACCCCAAACACAGGATCCTGATTCAGAGAGGTAGGAATACACATTTTATGCAATGTCCTCCCCAAATTCAGAATATTCAAAGCCTTACAAAATCTTCAGTACCAACAATATGTATCCATACAGATGACAGTACTGTTGGGGTTTCAGAAACTTTGCAAAACTAACTTTGTATGGCAAAAACTTTGTAAGTATTAGATTTATCTCAATAAATAATGTCCTTTCATACTACAGAAGACCCTTTGGTAGGACTGAATTTTAAGTCCCCCCCACCCCAAACACTGACATGCATCTCAGACTTACATACAGCGCTTGTTCAAGTCTGTCACTGCTGAAAAGACGGAAGCTCTACTAAACGAGGTATGGCAGTACAAAGCCACATAACTTTGTAATAACTTTGCATAACAACTAAAACCAAACCCTTGTAGGTTTCTATTTGGAAACCTATTATACACACCCAATGTGTGGCTTCTAGCATCTATTTAAATTCTAATACCAAATATAAACACCAATACTGCATTACCATACATCATTTAAAGAAACATTTCCAAAACAAAAATCTGACAATGAAACCACATAATCTGCAAACATTTCAAACATTACTGTGCAACCGCAAGTGGGTTATTAAATGTGCTACTGAGTGCAAAATAAACTGGTGTAAAGTCATACTAAGATAACAATTAATTAACAAAAACTGGCACCCTTACAATACAAACCAAGCATCAAGGAGAGCCATGGCTCTGAAAACACCTCAGTGTGCACAAAGGGTTAATAATGTCTATTACAAACACTACTCACCAGGGGCATCATTATTAGTGCAACTATAAAAGGACAGCAACCTGTTAGTTGATAAGGAGCTGGAACGTCACATGACAACCTACCAGAGAAAACCCTGCTCGCCTGTGGATTTCACTGAGCCCCACTGAGAGTTCTCAGCTGTAGCTGGCAACCCACTGCGCACAAAATGCTAGAAAGGGCTTGTGAAAATCTGCTTGGAAATAAAATACTTGCACACACCAAAAACGAAGGTTGTACCCTATTCCTGCTGTGCATGCACAAGCGCTGAGGTGCCCTCAGATGATTCGGGACTTACTGGAGCCAGTGGCAAGCACCGACAAGCCCCAAGTCTCATTGGAGTCGCTCTTTATAAGTGTGTTGGAACAAACTGAATTCCACAGATGCAGGAATGCTGGCAGCCAAAGAGACAGAGCAAGGTTGTTCTGCCACACCTTGAATTCTACAAGGGGGGAGGATCACTGAGCAGTAGGACCAGAGTCAGGTCATGTCACACCTGTCCAAAAGAGCCACTTGCCTAAGCGTGGCAATGTCTCCCTAGAAAAACAGGCTCTTAAAATAGTCCCAGTGCAGGTGATACTGTCGAACATTTCGGTAAAACCGGGTAAGAGGTACTGTTCTGCGCTGCACACGTCTCAAGGTTAGAGCTGATCCTACAGCGATAAACGGCGGCTTACATAACGCGCATGGCATTTGTGTACGGTGCTGCTGTCCCAAGGTAATCCAGCCGGTTTTCTCACTCCACGAAAAGTCCTTCAGAGAAAATCACGAACCAGATCGTTCTGATACTGAAAATACGATATAGGCCAACAATTGATGTGCTGGGAATACGACCGTTGTCGTCGTTCACGTCGTGTCTTCAAATCAATTTCAAGGAGTAAAGTGACGGTTTTAGCATCCAAATGTTTAAAACTTACCGTACGTTGGCTACAGAACAACCATACCCCTTTGGTTTATCCGCGCTGTAGGAGACGGACTTTTATTTTAACGAGGAAATTTAGTGCTAACGAAAATTTAACGAGCTAAAACACCCAGCAATCAAAACGCGTGTATAAGCGTTTCCAAACGTAAAGAGCCAGGCATTAAGACATCCTCCCCAACAATCGCCCTTCTTCCCATTGTCTTTCACGGCCCCCGAGTTCCTCGCAAGACAAAGCCGGAGCTCACGGGAGGCGGCTTGGGACGCATCTGTCACACAGTGACCGCCACACAAAAGGCACAGATCCTTGGTGACACGGGTATGTTTAAGGAAACCTTAAGAAAGACTACACTGGGATACACAGATCCATACGATTCACACTGGAGCAACACACAAAGTACAGATCTTGTAAAGTATTTCGCTATCTTGCGAAATCGTGTCAAAAGACAAAGTCAACAATGCAGTATGCTAATGAGTTAACACCCTTGCTTTGAAAGTATTTAAACGAGTCAAATATCAAAGGGTATAGCCAGCAAAATAGCTAACAATGTTTATCTCGAGTTTTGCTCCTAGAAGCTTTTTTGGAAAAAACCAAACGTTTCTTAAACGTATTAAAGTTTACCTAGGTATGCTAGCAAGTTAGGTCTGCGTAGCTAGCTGGCTAGTTACTCAAGGTAGTTAAACCAGCTTAAGTTATTACTAGCTAACTAGACTTGCCTTAACTTAGCTAGCTATGTAGCATTGCGTTCACTTGGCTAACATTAGCTAATGCAACGAGAAACGTTCCGAGCGGCTAGGCAGCTAGCTGGCACCAACTTATTTTGTTGTGCCAGTTGAAGCTTGGTAGCTACCTAACCGTATGTATAAAACAGCTGGCTACAGTATAAAACATTGACTAGCTAACTGACTTCAAAATAATTTGTAAATGGAAGCGAACCTATTAGCTGGCTAGCTGTCGTATTTAACATGCCAACGTGTAACGTCTGCTAAACGGGTGGAAGGCGTCTTGCTAGCTTGCTACATAGCTAGCTAACTTATTTAATACTAGTTAGCTAGCGCTTTACAGTTACATAGTTAACATTACCTTGTCTGCCGAGCAGGCTATCAACATATCTGCTACAAAGATGTAAGCTAAGAGGCGTTAAATCAAAACTCTGAATAATTTCATAACCCACAGGTCCATTAAATAAAAAAAGAAAACACACAAAATCCTACCTTGGTATTACTGCAACCCACCGAACTAATCTTGGCTAGCACGTAAACCAGTCATTGAGCCTGCTAGCTAGCAGACTGGCTAACTACGTCTTTAACGTTACCTAACGTCAACTATCTACTGACTGAAACTGTGCTAGTTAATGTTAGCTAGCTAGCTATATAAAGTGAACGCAACAATACCGTGAGATTAAAACGTAACGTTAAAGGTATCTCTTCAGTTTAGAAACTATGAGGCGTCAAAACTAGCTCGTTAACACGAAATTCAGAGCAACAATCTGTTGAATATTTCTTCAAAGAAAATTATGACTGCTAGCTTAAGTTTCTAACTAAAAAATTGTAAGCTTCAAATTCGACCGATAGGTAGCCAGTAAGCTATTACAGCTATTGAGGCTCGATAGGCCGCTAACAGTTCCCCCGTTCTACCCCGGCTAGCTAGCTAAACCTTCTCGGTCGTTTAGTCTACTGATGGTGTTTGATGGAGATATCACTGTTAGCTAGCATACCAAAAGGATCTCTCACCCAAATTAACAAAACAACTTACCATTCCGCTTGAGTTCTTATGGGGGGCACTCTTCGTCCCACAGACGAACCATAAGTTCTCGATATGAGTAATGAATAAAAGAAAAAACTCTCTATGAAGCTTTCGAAAGGCTTGTTGCTCGTAAACCCCTGGGTTCAGATTGATGTGCTAGCTAGCTAGCAAGCTGTAAGTCTCCCTCAGCACCGTGTGACACCCTCACAGTCAAACATGGCGTACACTCATTCAGGGAGGGGGCCGGCGGCAAAGGGTGTGACCGGGGGACTCAATCCCTCCCTCCCTGCCTCTACACTGTTGCCTCGCGTTTCTACACCGAGCGCGGCGTCGCCATCAACAGGAGGGACATATGTTACAGCAAATAGCAAACTATTTTATGATACGTACTCATAGTTTAAAACAATATGCCATCAAAAGGAGGTTTAGCTAATGCATGCAACTTTTTGTTTCCCCCCACAGTCGTCCGAATTCTGCCTTAATTATTACCTCTTCTCCGGGTTTTCGATATCCTGCTTAGAGCAATCCTAATGTAATAGTGAGCTGCTGACCTCAGCCGTTTTACTTTTCATTAATATAAATTTTAAACCTCAGCCCAATTCTTATGCACGTGAACAAAGTCGCTAGCTAGATCAGTTATGCGTTATACCAACGTCACCATTCAAAAAAGGTGACGTTACTTTTTCGAGGGTCGTTTACCTCCTTTTTCAAAAGTTTTTGCTGAATTCACGATCAAGTAGGTTTTCCACGATATAAGCCTATATGTTATAATGAATAACATATCTTGCCAACTGAGTAATACAAATATACATACATATATATATATATCTGTGCATTAAAATTCAACCAGTAAAGGAGCTCATTTAAACAGCATTGCATACAGGCCATGTCAAATCCTGCCAAGTAACGTTGGCCAAGTTATCCAATGTGTTTCAGTTTTGTTCAGAAGTCTCTTCTATAAGTATACACCACAAGGCAAAAAATGTTCATTCCTAGCCTCCAGCTCCCAGAGTCCCATCTGTCAGACTCCACAAAGCAGGTCACAAGAAAAACAGGTTTTCAGAAGTCATCTGTTGAAATCATGTGCTGTGGCTCCAGCAATCTACTATTCATGTTAGTTATTTGTCAAGTGACTACCATCGCCAACACTTGAGGTAGATGTTTTGAAGACGGGGACTGGAGAGATTGAAAAGGGTAACATCATTGCCACAGGGTACCACATTTACCAATTGTGCCAATCAACCCCCCTTCTGTCTCTCTGTCTCTCTCTCTCGCTCTCTCTCCCCCTCACACACACACACACACAGTCATGCTTAAACAAACGTACTGTCAAGGTGTAGACTCATCTCTTTGTGTCATACCCACATTCCATTGCAGCCTCAACAGGACTGCAATTTCTGTGATAGCCTGTGGAATTAAATTTAGATGGGAGATTTCGAGAAAATATCACACCTTAGTAATGTCTGGAAAACATTTTTGATAAAGGGAATGTTGTTGTTCCATCTCTTCTAAATTTTGTTTTACAGGAATAGAATGCATGACAATATATGCACTGTGCGTTTTAAAATGATGGTTCTGTAAAATGAGTTCATACCAGGGAATGTAATTAAATTACAGTACATGAGCAAACATTTACCGCTCAAGCTAATTTGTCTGAAACATGATCACAATTCACCATATTATAATTATTCTGTCATTATATTTCAGTGGGGGCTTGGGTGTATTGGTAAAGCTCCCCGGAATAACTGATACACATTAGAAAGTGAAACCGCAGAGCAAAGCATATGGTTGGATGCACATGTTAATGAGATGCCATTTACAGATCAATTTATACGCGTTTGATAGCCCAAGGTTCCCTCTTTTTTTAAGAATCAGACCCTAGGTTAAGATAACATACAGTGATGGGGGATTAAATGGAAGGCAGAGAGAAGCAACCAACACATGAAGATGTCTTTAGAGTGTACAGAGAGGATTTCATTTTGGAGTAAAGTAGCATTGATTGTTGCTGGTGAGTGAGTAATGGCAGTTCTCTGCACTGTGTGTTCAAATTCATTGGGAGCTGGCAGTCACAGATGATTTCTCCGTTCCAACTCTAATAGTCAGAGTTATTTCTAACTGATTCACTGGTCTATTAAATCATTCTAAGATGTGGGACTGAGCGGCGAGCAGAGAGGCAGTGTACACCATCACTCAACAGCTGGGAAGCCCACAAACTTTCAGGGTCATTGCAGACATCCCAACCACAAGGTAATATTTTTTAGGATGGAATCTTCACAGCGAACACCAGACAACAAGTGTCTTGCCAGTAGCACTTACTGTATGAAACATACTGCCTTGTTGCCAGACGCCAAATGTGTAAATACTGGTTTTATCCTTGGAAAGTACACAGTATACTGTGATACATTTAGATATATTGTTTAACACATCCTATTAATTAATATGTAGTATTTTTAACTGATTTGAAGTTCAGCACTACTACACTAATGCAGTACATATTTGTTTATGGTGCAACATTGCTGTTGGATTAAGGAAAAAGATGGTTATGGGAAAGAGGGCTCTTTGAACATGCCAGTCAAACACTTTGAATCATTTGTGCCATCTCTGTGTTAATCTTCAATACAATGGATAATTTTCAAAGGAATCAGGCTTGCATTAGCCTGCAAGTAGACTTGCTACAAGACATGTCTTGAACTTTATCCACCGACACCACAGGGGATGTCAGCCTTTACAAACAAGAAAGGGGTGCATTACTTTCCCTCTGCTGCCCCCTCCAGGATATATTTTTACCCATAGTTTTGGTGTGCATTTTTCAGAATTATTTCTGTTACAGCTTGCCTAGTAGCTCCATGCATTGTACACAAAACTGGAGTGAAAAGGTTCATTTTTTAAACTAGGACAATGGAATCCTCTGATTTCCTACTGTTTGAACATTGAAATAAAAGCCTTGTTGACAAAAATACATTGACACAGTTCAATCACAGCAAGACAGAAAAACAACCAAAATATCAGGTTCACATATAGTATGTTTGCATTTAGAATTAATATGTGATATGATATGATATGATATGATAAAAAGAAACATTTAACTCTTTAATCTTTGTAGTATAATTTACTAAGAGGCACTTGCCTAGCTTTTGGATGTGTTCATAATCTTACCCTGTACCGTCTTGCTGTTTGTGGTCTGTTGTTTATATTTGTTCTTTCTTATGTCTTCATAATTAATAAAATGATATAGTAAATCAGAACATAAAAGTGTTTTCTGTAGTCTTAGACAACAGTTTAATAAGGTGCTAACTCATATTTAATGTGCATTTGTAAGAACTTCTCTCCTGGCTTGCCTTCAGATTACAGCTATTAATGAATATAGTTTGTCAAGCACTTGAAGTCATTACATGTTAACAATTTACATCATTTGCAGGTTACCATGCTTCTTCCAGGCAAAGAAATCTTCATTACTTTAGTGCAGCTATTTAAGACGTCGTTTTCAATCTTCTACTGTTGACGTGGAGCAGATAATATTCACAAAGTCAGACACACCCAAACCACATTATGATTACAGCTATAACATGGTCTACAAACAGAGTTATGTCTGGAATGCTCAAAATGAAGAGGTCATTGGGCTCATGATGTGAAGTTTTGAATGATGAGGATGCAGAGTATAAAAGACTGAAAGACCTATGCATAAGCACAGGCATACCAACAGTCTTGCCTGAATGAGGAGGCTGATTGTGCCAAAATTCAATCACCCTCCACAGTTCAGGATATTCCTCTTCCACAAGGGGACAGGATGATGAAATCATACTGGAGCACAAAAAGCACATAGTGCATTTCCCAAGGTGAAGGTGATACAAATAAAACAGCTGGGATGAACATCCCTCAGTGCCCCTTCTGTAAAAAGCATCATCCATCATACTGAGTGCAGCTAAGACAACCAACAAAAGCAAAAATCTCCCATTGGAGGAGTCCAGTCATACTTTTCTCTGTCTTATAGACACAGATCACATTGACAAGGCCACTGGGTGGCTAAGGGCGTTTTCAGACCTATAGTTCCATTGCTTTGGTCCACAGCAGGGAATAAATTGTTACGATGTTGCATAATGACGTAGGTTCAGTTCGGTTTCACATGGCATTATTTCTAAATGGGACAAAATTTGTAAAAGAAGAGCAGACTATTCCCTCATTGGTCACTTCGGGACCACACCAGAGTTCGCCAGATGATGCGGATTGACACCACCTCTCTTTGGGGGTCTCGGGCCGATTATTTTGGTGCGGACCTGAGTGCGATTACTGCGTTCTGACCTATGCAAAGGAACCGAACCAAGGGGTCAACACACTATGGTTCAGTTCAAACGGACTAAAGGCTGCAGGTGTGAAAGCACCCTAAGGCAGTTTGTGGTCTGTCATGCAACTACTGATGCCTGAAGCTGAATCGCGGCTGGTAGGTCAAGCTGGTCAGACCAAATATAAATAGGTCATGGAGCCCAAAGAACCAAGCACTGGATCTGGTGTGACCCATGGCATCAGGTCAAATGTCAGAGTCTCAAAGTGTCACATAACTGAAATGCGAATCGGAGAAGTCATTTCTTCGGCACTGCAAGGAACTGCTGCATTACTATGGGAATCTAACCCTCAGAAAATTTTTTAAAAAGGGTGCTGTGTCATTACTGCTCACCACAAGCTATAATTTAGTCACGTAATCACAGTTAGGGTGCTGTGACGAGAAAAAAAAAAACAGCAGCATGGGTGGTTTTGATCTATGTTTAATTCTCTCACAGATTAATGAGTATTTACTGAGATTTAGATTCACCCAAAATGGCTGACCTCCAGCTCAAGTGTCAAATATAAAATATTCAGTTCCACTTACCATCCATAAATCAGAGGAGCACACACTTTGCAGCTGTGATGTTGTCTCTTTCCATGACCATGTGGGGGCAGCAAAAGTCCTTTGTAACAAGAGACAGATTTCAGTTGCTGTGGTTTCTCAAGATGAACGAGGGATGCCCTCAACTGCCCTCTCCTGTAGATTTCTGACCCTGCTCACCCAGATATCATCTTTAACGCTGTCCCTGAAGTGACAGCCACAGAGACAATCACATAGTTGACTCAGCCACCATCAAGAACAGCAGTGAGTTTCAGAAATAATGGTCTTCTCTCCCTTGTGAGAACTGTTTAAATATTTCACTACTTACGTCAGCATTCTGAACCTGATTCCTTGGCTTCAGGAAGAATAAGATTCGAAGCAGGGCATTTTTAGTGCAATATTTCAAATATTTCAAATATTTCAAATAATATTTTAGGTTTTATGTTCAATTCCAGGGTGGTGTATTACCTTTGCACCCTTGAAAAGGCTACTTCAATTGAATTTCTTCAGAAAATCTCCAGCTGTATCAATGGAGGATACATAAAACCATTAGTTACCCTTGATAAATGTATCTGCAAAGTGAATAAATGTATTATTATTATACAGCAACATGTATTTGAAATGGAAACCCAGAGGAAGTATCCTTTTCTTCATATTAAAGTCCTTATGATCAGAAAATGATTCATAGGTTCAACCAAACACTTTCCTTGAATTCCCTTGCTGTGAAGAGAATTGACACTCCACCCCACTAAGTGCACTGTATGTCCTGCAGCCCACAATCTTGAACCACAGTGACTGACCACATAAAACTAGAAACCATGCTATCTGTGACAATAGGGCAGGCCATCAGTGACTTCAGAAACATTTGAGTCGTTTAAGAAGGTGCTATCTAAGAGACGGGTGAAATGCAACCAGACCTAGTATCGTGCTGATTTGGTAAGCTACTGATGCGCGCTGATTTATCTTGGATAAATCCTCTGCAGCTGTCACCACAATGACAATTTCCCAGAGACTGTTTTGTTTTGCTATAGGATTTGTTGTGGGTGAGGTACACATGACCGGTCTTGTTTATCTCTAACGATTTCAGTGAATCAGCCAGCACTTCCTGCTGCTGATGCCACCACGCCCGATAGTAACGTCCCCTCATGTGCCAGCACTCACGCAAATTTCTGCCGGACAGGAACAACAGACTCTAAATTACCTCAGAGGCGGATGTGGACAAGCAGGTAAAAAATTAAGTTGTCATGGTCTTGTTCGAACCAGTTTAGCTCCCCACCCCAGTTTTAAGATTACTGGTGATGATCTCTCAGGCCTGCCTGTGTGCAAGCTTCCAGGACTGGATCTGAGTAGCCCTGGGGTCGAAGGATGGTGGCCACTTCCTGAACATAGATTGCAGTTGTCAGGTTGTGGGATGCTGGGTAAAGGGTGAGGCAAACAGAGGGTGGGTGTTCTAAGTTCTGGAGGCAATCCTGTCACAGACAAAACACAACACAGTGCAGAGACAGCCAAGTGGCAATTACCTCTTCATTAGGAGGTCTGTAACATGGTTCACAGATTGTCTTTTCTGCTTCTAGCAGTTTGAGAATGTTTTTCATTCTATTTGCATTGTCTGTTTTTGTCTAGATAGGTCACTGGATAAGACTAGTACTTACACATATAGGGTGTGTGAAAAAATGTGTGAAATACTGAGTTGGCAGCAAGCTTTTATTTCAACACGGTGACTCATTATCACAGATTATAATTACCACAAGATGATGATTCTTGCCATCATCACTTCTGTTTAATTTTCTGCAGAACTGAACAATAAACGTGACTTTTCCACTGACTGCAGAAATTACTTCATTTCATTTCAGCCAATAAAATGTTTGTTTTAAAAATTGTATGTATGGAAAACATCCAGACTTGGATGCCTTTTCATGTGATAATCTCTGATGACTGATAGATCCAGAAAGAATAAAGGGCAGAATCACAGGGATTGCTAGATAGTGTTTGCCATTTAACAAAGTTCAATCCATGCATAAAAATTACTTACGAAACAACCACGGTCACGCCAAGTCCATGAAGCCTTGGTCAAACTAGAAGAATGAATTGCATTTGTATGTCACACACATGGCGCCAAGAGGAAGCAACAGTTGACTTTTACAAGTACAGGCATCTTACAGTTCAGATACTTTTGAATCTACACGTCAGACGTGTCTCCAGCACAGAGAACGCAGTCCCGCAGCGTGTTGCCTAAGCGATGACAGTTGGGCCATGAAGGTAACGCAGTTTCCCACCTCGCCCCCCTGACAGCCGCAGCCGTAGGTGAGGTCATATCTTCCCCCCACAGATGGCAACATTAAAAACACAGGAAACTGAACTTCTGAACTGTCTTAATGTTGCCATCCTTTTCCATAGCAACTCAGCACCAAGGAAATGAGAACATTTCCATAAGCGAGTTATCTTTTATTTTTACGGCAAGACCGAACACAAGATAATTTTTTTTCAACTGCATTAGCATGCTATGTGTTTTCTGGAAGAGATCAGAGTCAGATTGATAAGATTTTCACAAAGATTTGTATATGTGCATCTTTTACTTGGAAGGATTTAACTGCAGTATGGGCTGCAGTTACCACCAGACAGGAAACCATCCACAGAGTCTCCCTCACTCATCACAGAGTCAACATGGAAAAGTTGCCTACCAGCAGAGGGAGCAAGAGATCACATTACGACACACTTGTACAGGGCCACCCAGAGAGACATTATTTTTTGCATACCATCAGTTTATACAGGATGAATGTTTACTGACATGGTGCAGGTTTGGCTTCTTAATGAAGGGTGTGATGGCAAAGTTAATAGCTAGATGTAAACCTACAGCCTGCATGTTTAAATTCAACATTTACACCTACAAATGACCAGACTGGTAAGAAATTCTGGTAAGAAGTTACTTTTTTCTTACATTGCTCACCGTTTCAAAGAAATCTGCTGACATGACATTTCGAGAATATATGATCTGTACCTATAAGTAACTTACCATGTCTGCGTTTTTGTGTGTTTGTTTGTTTTAAGAAAACTCTGATTGGTAGACCTATTTTTGCGAATATGCACTGTATGTCCAGACTTGTGATTTGTGCATGTGAGTAACTTGGCCGTTTTGTGCCCTGAGAGTCTTTTTTGTTATGGATAAAAGACAAACAGGAATGCGCCCTTTGCTTTGCTTTGTTCAGTCGCTGCCTTTATCTACATTTGCACTGGCCTTGAGGCTCATTCCAGGCCCTTGACCCACAGAGGTCTTGGATCCCCAGCCTCGCCTGCTGGCTGTCCTCTGCCCTGTTCTTCCGCCCTGTCAGGGCTGAGCTGCAGGCCTGCATGAGCCAGCAGAATAAATATAACACCCTGCAAAGTTCCCTTTTTCGCCGTCCAGCCTCCAAAACTGCAGCTAATGTCATGTGCTTCACCAAACTGTGGTTTCCTGAGAGCAGCATACAAGCCTCTTCCTTTGAGCCTGTTGTATGGGTATCTGACTGACTACCTTCCCCAAGCAGAGTCTCTCTTACGTATGAATTGGAATTGATTTCAATTCCGATTTGGCTGATTTGAAACGTTGATGCTGTGATCTTAATTTTGTGTTCCTTTATTCACTAAGACCCAGCTAATCAGGCCACATTGTTTGATTGGGCTTTCCTTCAAAACCTAATTAACTTTCCCTGACAGGAATCTGCACAGTTGACCTCTAACCCACATATGATAGGAAAGGGCTCAGCTGCTGAGGCCATTAACCCCACCCCTTATTGCTCAAAACCACTGTGCTGGCTGCAAACAACAACTCCATTCCAAGGCTCCTAGAAATTGCTGATGGTAGCAGTGGTGCATATGTGTGTGTGTGTGTGCGTGCGTGCGTGCGTGTGTGTATGTGTAATTTCATTGAGTTCCTTGGATTTGTGTCCCCCCAGTGTCTTATAACTCAGAATTTCCTGGATTGACAGGAAACAGGTATGCTTTTAGGTCTTCCTGTACCCTTTCTTAGGAAACGATAATACCAGTTACAGTATTAAAGCCAAAACCTTGAGAATGGGTTTTAAATGTAAGTCAAAATATACTGGACCCATTAGAAATAGCAGTTATTGCCACTTTCAAATAGTAAGTTTCTTCATGTACTGAATAATACATTGTAATTGAATGTATTGTGAATTGTTTTGCACTATTTGTTGCACTATTCAAACGGTCATGAGCAACTGATACATTTTCAAATATATGATTTACATTTAGACATACTAAAATGTGCACTCATTAAAGTTTTGATTTCATATTTGACCATACTGTATATTGGCACATATTATATTGCAAGGGCTGACCCTTGCCTGTGGTCAGTGCCTTGTGCTTGCAATCCCTGAACAATGATATCAAGGGTGAGATCCTGGAGGAACATTCCAGACAGTTTTATACATATATTTGAGAGGGAAGGAGCAGGAAACAACTTTGTCATTCCTGACAAAAATGCAAATATGTACACTCCCTCTAACAGTAATTGGTTATAATAAATGAGTGCTATATCACACTGTAAGAGCAGACATGTTGGATGCACAGAAATTGAATACCACACATCACATTGCACTTGCATTTCTTGCTTTTTGGTTTGTTTATTTTTTTAGTTATTTATTTTAATTTTTTGGCCTGGACAGATCTTCTCCTTTTTTCAAACAATATCATAATACCCAGTTAATTGAAGCATGGCATCAGACTTTCACTAACAAAAGAAAACGGATGGAAATAAAACATTTAATTATATTTCTGAAATGTCTTCTCTGTACCTGAATCTTTCTATTAATATGCTGTCCACAACAAACAGAATGCCAAATGTACTTAAGATTCATGCAGCATATTAACATCCCATATACTGCAGTGTTTGCACTTACTGTCATTTGCAATACCTAAAAATATTCTAGCAGCATCCAGGTTGTATCATACATTTTTTCTAAAATCAGGTAGCTGTAGCTTGGAAGAAAACAATAGTGCCTGCTGGGCACATAGTGTGTAGTATACAGTATATAAATTGATCGATTTACTCAGGTTGGATCATATAATAGAACAGAATGTAACAGAAAAGTCAGAACGTTATTTGCCTTTGGCAGGAATTTTTCCCGTACATACAGTTCTGTAAGCAGCACGTACTGCTGAACACAGGAAGGGAAGGCAGTACATTATTTCACCAGTTATAATATAATTACACAGTAAGCATTAATCAGACATGTCTATTCCATGTGTTTACAAATCAGTCTCAGAAAGCCCTGTTTATTAAACCAATTGTTAAGCACTTAGTACTTCCAACTCAACACTTGTCTTTGGTACATTTTTTTTACCATTAAAATAATTTCAAGCTCCGACTGAGATTTAAATGTGTAACTGTAGTAACAATAGGATAAGAAAGTGGCCGCTTTCCAAGGATATACCCTGGGTGCATGCCAAGGGATTATGGGGCACTGCATTACTTTGAAGCTTTGAAGACAGATGCCGGTGTAACAATTACATTTTTAATGACATTCTCATTTCTAGCATGTGCGGGTTTGCCCTCAGGGCCAGTACAGAGCAGAATTAAAAAGATGTTCCCAAAAGGGTCCTTTCTGCCAGGGCTAGTTCTGTGACTGAGAGCAGCAGGGATTTAAGGAACATGTGTGACTGAAAGAGAATGATATTACCACAGTGCTCTGAACCAACAGAGCTAGAAATTGTCACATTTGAATTTCATGAAAGAATGGCGTCAGAGAAAGCATCTCCTCTCCCACAGAGATGTGGGAACCTACGCGTCAGCTTCTCGTCAATGTTCAGATGAGTGCTCAGAGAACTTACAGCCAATGGTGAGTTAACTTTCAACCAGCACTTCATAATACTGACGAGAGATCATTTATTAAACAGCTCCTAATCCATCATGAATTAAAAAACCTCACAGACATGAAAATCAAAGAGGGTTCTGCAAACAGAACTGAGCCACTGCATCCAAGTCCCTGGAGAGTTTCACAAGTTCTTGCCTTTTTTCCATTCTCTCAGATGTTCTCTAGAACACTGTCCAATTTTGGTTTTCTCAGGCAATTTAAGATGCACACACGCACGCACACACGCAGAGACAGACACACATACACACACTCACATGTGCATGCAGATATAAAGGCTTCTAAATGATTTTTGAGAGATGATATGTCTTTGATGCCTCTGCTCATCAGCTAAGGGGGACTTTTTTGAGGGGGCTTCAGATTTTTTTTTCTTCTCCTTTGTTTGCTCTGGTTTCCTGTTTCTCAGATTGCTCATCCCCCTTAGTGAGAGACGCACAAGAGGCAGGAACCACCTCTGTCTCTCTCTCGCTCTCACACTTGCACATGGCTCTGCTGCGGTAAACACCTCTCTCTCTCTGTCTCTCTCTCTCTCCGGCTCTCTCTCCGGCTCTCTCTCTCTCTCTCTCTCTCACACACTGACGGTGATCAGGACTGACGCTGCACCAGTAGAGCTTTAATCCGCTCTCCGTCTCCTCCTCACTCCAACGCTCAGGCATTGTTGCGTCTGAAGGGGCTGTGGAGTCAGCTGTCAGCTGCTCCTCTCTGGTGTTACCCTCTCCCTCTCTCTCGCTCTCCCTGGGTCTCCAGCCCAGCTCTGGGGCCACACGATGGAGGCTTTAGCTCTCTACACGTTCCATGCCACAGAGAGCGATGAGCTCAGCTTTCAGAAGGGGGACATTCTGAAGGTAAGAGACGGACAACTGCTATGGACATGTGGTCCCCTCTGTATGTCACTGCATGTCTTCTTCTCTAAAGTGTATATGGTGTATGGACTGACCATGAAGAAGTGCATATTGTACATGGAATGGTGATCTTAAAGTGTATACTGTATACAGATTGGTCATACCAAGTGAAGCCGGTATTTTTTGTGGCTGGGAAATGCACATGGGTTTGTTGGTTGTGTAGGATGTCCCTGAATGTCTCTGCTGATGTTTTTACAGATCACTAACATGGAGGACGACCCAAACTGGTACACTGCCGAGCTGATGGGCAGGAGAGGGTACGTCCCAAAGAACTACATCAACGTGAGACCCCACTCGTAAGTGTCCCACCACAGATACTGCTGTTGTTTTGAAATCATTATCGGTCAAATATCGACTTGCTACAGGAAATACAATGAGTTCACACTAGTGTTTGGCAGCATTACGGCTCACAGTGTATAGTGGTCAGGGAGGTTACATATACAAGGGATGTTTACAGACCTCTTTACACCTCTATGTATTTACTAACCCCCAATGGGTCACTGCCTGCTGTTCCACTTTAGTGCAAGATTACTTCACCACAATTGCTTCAGTAAATATATGTTAGATGTAAGTTGTGAAAATAGCCCTGGATGAGGCTTGCTAAGGGTATATGTTGTGGAATATGTGCAGATAAGATCTTCCAACCATACAGATAGTGGAATGCATGTAATGCAGTCTTCCAAGCCCTAAGCATATAGAAAATCAAATACATGCAGACATGGTGGAATACACATAGGGTGGTCTTCTAAGATCTAAGTGCATAGAAAGTGAAATACAGGTCTGAAATGAGGTCTTCTAAGCAGCCATATAGTGGATTACATGAAGAGTGGTCTTACAATTGTATAGGAAGTTAAATACGTGCAGACACCTCTTCTAAGCATATAGACAGTGGAACAAATGTACAGCGGTCTTCTAGGCTCGGTGAGACGCTGCATGATGACCTTTGACCGCGATCACCTCCTCAGGTGGTTCGCGGGGCGCATCTCCAGGCACGTGGCCGAGGGGCGACTTCGCCAGCGGGAGTGCGGCGTGTTCCTGGTGCGGGAGAGCGAGAGCGCTCCGGGGGAGTTCTCCATGTCCGTCAGGTGAGCCAGCCCCACAGCTGCACCGACGCACCGCCAGCACCGGCGCTGCGTAGAATGACCGCCATCTCAACCCCCCCGCCTCCAGCTGTTATCGGCCCTGAAAAAAACAGGATGTGGTTCATATGCAGACAGCAGGTCAACGGTGAATTCTGACCGGAAAGTGATAAAACGTACAATGTGACGGATGATGCTATTAGTTTCACATCATTTTTTATGTGTGTGTGTGTGTGTGTGTGTATACTGCTATTCCATAAGAAATTTTCGGAAATTTTCCAGGTTGATGGGGGGTGTCTATCCGCTGTGGATTCTTAACAGTACATTGCCATGTACAATAACTTTAAGTAAACAATTAACTAAATCAGTTACACAGTTATGAAGCTAATTGCATTTCTCAATGACTGTGATGATGTGTAAAAATAATCCAAAAATGCTTTTGGAATGCAAATAACTTTAGCTACTTTAGCTCTCTCACATTCTTCACTCCTAGTCTTCCATTCTTTGATATTGTGCTGCAATCCTTTCTTGCCGATTTCTGGGCATGGTTGCCAAGCGGAGTGTTTTGGTTTGTGAGGGTGCAGTAGGTTGTCTCACGGCCCCCCGAATAACAGCGGTCAGCTGAACAGCCCTCCCCTCAGCTCTGTTCAGGGGCGTGGCACCTTCCCTCTTCTATTGTTGTGGGGTTACGGGCCGCTCACGGCTTGGCTGGGAAGTGGGCTCGGCGCTCCTTCTGACAGGAACTTGAACCGGCGTGACGCAAACGCCATTCCGCTCTGTGTTCCTCGGAAGGCCATTGTGTCTCTGTGGGTCAGATCGCGCACAGAGGAGGCTTGGCGCAGAACAATTGTCTCAGATCCCAGGCACTTGCGGCATTGCGATTATGGCAACATCTCGCAATGCCGCCAGTTTAGGAACAAAAGCTGGAACGTTTTGTGTCTGCCATGATTTCAGACCACTTCAGTTTTTTTTAGTTTGTACGGCAGATCACGTGTTTGAGTGAACAACTCCAAAACAAAATAACTGAGAAATGATGACGACATTGTTGAGGGTAGAACTGTGTGTTTGGCAAGACTTTTGTTCCTCTTTAGCTTCCTAATAGATTGGGACAATACAAAGTACACATCAATAATTGCATTTGGATTTACTCTGTTGTTGTGATTGATCAGAAATTTATTTGTCTTTGATCATCTGCAAATGCATAAAATAAGTCAAAACATTTTCAATGAAAACATGGGGCTGTCAATACAGTATACAGTGTGAAATCTCTGTAAATATTACTGTATTCTATTGAATTCAAGATCTGATTGGATAATGCAAGAGTCCTCGTAGTTGATTTTATCATGCCAGATTGTAATGCAAGGTAAAATAATTCTGGGAGATTTGTTCATATTGTTTAAAAATGACATTGATTCTCTCAGAGACTTGTTACTTTGACATACAGTTCTTGTTATTGAGTGTGTGCGGTGCTCTTTGCATGTTTGTGACAATACAAAAGCACTGTGAGGTGTTGAGCTCTGTGCGAACAATGCTATTTAAAGCACACACAGGAAGAATGAAACGTGACCTTCTCAATAAATCAATTTCTTTGTTTTTGCTGTGAAGTTATAAATACAACACCTATTCACCTATCGCATCCCCTGGGGAATGGAATATTTCCATCTGTGCTTGGCAGCTTCTCTTTTTTCATTAATACTGAGTGCATGCTCTCTTCCAGTAGCTTGTTTGAAAGAACAGATAGAATTGAACGGTTGTTTAGAATAGATCTGACACAGTGAGATGAGCACACATGAATATGCATGAGTTAAGTCATTTCTATTTCGTGAAAAAGGGACGCGTTCAAAGGCCTCTGAATGTTCACAATGTCCATGTAGATTTTTTATAATGTGTCACTGTATTGTTTGTGGAAAAATAAAGTTGACATACAATTACATTTAGCAAATCCCTGCCAGTCTCAGTGGAAGACTGCTGTAATGTCTAAAATGCAATACCATCTATCACATTTTTAATCTTAGATTTTTGGAATGGGAACTGCATTTGGCTCTTCAGCACTTGCATTATCATTCACATGTTTCTGACTGATCGTCAGTCCAGCACAAGGGAGCAGATTTTATGACTTTCAGTTTACTTGGAGGAGTGAGAAGGCAGCATCCTTCGTATTTGTAAATGGGTGCACATTTGCTGTGTATTATTGAACGTACAGGTGCAGAGTTTTTATTCCCTCAAGCAGCAGTCATGAGAACGATGAACAGTGGATTTACCTGTTCTCAGGCATTAGCATGGGTTGTTTCATCTTTTCAGGCTCTTTATGTAAATATGCAGTGAGAGCGCTCATCACATGACTGCACATCTTTTTGGGGTTTTTTTTTTGGCCCACCACTTCCCTCCCTTGCATCAGGGAACTTGTATCTTCAAGATGCTTTAGTATATGGTGCAATGAATGACTCAGACGTTATGTTAGGCTTAGTTTCTGTAAATGTACCTTTTTAGCACAGTTTTAAAAATCTTACACGTTCTGGAAAGGTTATACAGCCTTTGTTTTCAATTCAGTCTTTTTCGGTGAACATATTTGAATGTGTCCTGATGTGCCAGTTTAGAGAGTTTTTATATATTATGAATACTGGGTTACGCCATAGTTATTTACTTGCCTTTATAATTCTAAAAGTTGCTTCATTTGGTATGTTAGTGATTAGTTTAGAATATGATGTGCTCCATTCTGGTTCAGATTATTTACGAGGTATCATTTTCTATTTGTGCTCAGTCTTTTTAGGTGTGTTTTTATTTGAGCTATTTCAGTCTCTTACCTGAAGTACAAAAATATAGCAATGTTGTGCCTCCATGTTTAGCTAGTCTGGTTTAAGTGGATACCTAATTTGAGAATCATTGGTAAAGAAGGGAACCAAAAAAGCCCCTGCATGTCCTACTAAATAGTGGCAAGAATTTGCAAACCTCTTCACTTGGCTAAGTGAATATTGGTTTCAACAAACCAGATGTCATATCCTAAGAATCCTAGCTGCATGCAATCCAGTAAATAGGTTCAAGATCATAAGGCAAAGTCCATAAGCTGTTATGCGAATATCTTCCAACAGATGGCAATAGAAGACAACATGACACAGCTGACTGCCACGTAATTTCCAACTTTTCATATAGAAAACATATAACACAAGTCAAACTGGCATTTGCAGATCTTTTGTTTAATTTTACTTTTACATATGTGGAGGTGTTGGGGGGTAAATCTAACAAGATACAGCTGTAATAGGTTCTGCCACAGGTGGGTGACAGAGAGAAAAGGCACTGTGCCGCTGTGTGTGTGCGTGCATGTGTGCGTGTGTGTGTGTGTGCATGTGTGCGTGTGTGTGTGTGTGTGTGTGTTCAGCGCTTTGATGCAGAAAGGGACTGAGTGTCTGTCATTAGTAATGACACTCACAGCCATATTAGCAGAACACCAGCTGAGTTTGACAGCAGACCACAAACCCTACACATCCCTCACAGGGGAAATCCAATGCCAATGCTTTGCAGTGCATAACAGTGCCTCCAGAAAAGACAAGGTTATGTTAAAATTTCTGTAAATCTCTCACATGAAGCAATAATTTGTTAGAGATACAAACCATATATACAGGTGGCAAAAATCCCTTGTGAATTCTTGGGGATTTCTGTCAATTTCTTCTACTCCACAAAGCGTATCAAGTGAGATAATGATACATAAAGAAAGAATTTATAAGTCAGCTACTTGCACCCAGAATAAATGTTAGTGTTTGTGTTTCAACTAGTCTGCTTGGAAGGAATTTTAGCTTTAGGTGGACACCCCAATGGCATAGCATCAGGTGGAAATGATCGCAGTCCAAAGCACGATCTGGGATTGTTGCCATAAGGAGACTAGACTAATTGAAATTGTTTGCAATGTTTTGTTCTGGCAGCAAGTACATTTATTGCTATATTTTAGGCCATTTCATGAACAAAAGCAGAGATCCCAATGATTCATCCAGGCTGCGGGCTAATTCTCTGTGTGGGATGTTCCCTCTCGTGCCACATGTGGATTAGCCTTGGCCTCTCAACCATTTCCATTGTGCAGTAATCTGTAAAGCAGCAGCCTCTGATTTCCTTCCTGCCTGTTGAGGCATGCTGAGGATGCAGGTGCAGAGTCATCACTCTGACACGCCCTTGCAGACCTGATCTGTGCGGGGTTCTGAGGAGATTCCTCCCTGGATCCATCTTACAGAACCCCACACTGAGCGTGTTTGGAGGCCGCTTAGTCAGTGCGGCTGGAGAGGCTGCACACACAATTTGGCTTAACTAAGCAGCAGAGCAGTAGTGTAGCATGCTGGTAAGGAGCTTGGCTTGTAACCAAAAGGTTGCTAGTTCAATTCCCCCTGGGGTACTGCTTTTGTACCCTTGGGAAAGGAACTCAACCCAAAAATTGCCTCAGTAAATATCCAGCTGTATACGTATACCCAGTTGTAGGTAACATGTAAAATTGTTACCTACATAAGTCACTCTGGAAAAGAGCATCTGCTAAAAGACAATAAGGTCACGTAACGTAATGTTAATTAAGCACCCTGCTCATGGGTATACCAGCGGTGTTACTGAGAATCAAATTCAAAGTCTGCATTATGAGTGCTTCTTAACACTATTCCACACTGTTTTTCCTCACTCACTTCAGTGCAATGCTTTTAAAAACTTTTTTCAGACCGCAGTCAAAGCATAATAGTTATGCTGTTGGGATGTCATTTGATGCAACCCTTTTTTAAAAGTTTTATTTCACTTGCCACTGGAGATGTTACATCCCCTGCATGACGGGATATCATTCCTTAAAACAGAAGTGTTTGGAGATGATTCATGAGAAAAAGAGTATTTGTAGTTTCCAACAGCTCTGCGTGATTTGAAACGCTGCAATTTTTTCATCACTGCAAACATCTACATAACAGGTCTGAATGATCCAGATCAGGTGACCCAGTTCTGGGTCTTACACCTTTCTTTGAAAACCTCATCCTTAATGTCAACAGGCAGCCCGGGAGAACACACAGCCAGTCCCTGGGCAGCAGTCATCATATAGCTGGGAGTCACACCACACACTCCTACTGTTTAAGGACAAGGAGCCTGTGAACAGCTAGCAGGGGGAGACGAACTCCTGTTTAAGACCTGAGCTTCCCAAAGCCATAACTCATTGCACCATTACTGACAGAGCCAGTTAGCTGCAGGAAACCTGCTGCAGTAAACCTGGAGCTAAAGTTCTCTTTTAACCATTTCTAGGCTTCCTTTGATGTAGAATAAGATTCTTTTGGCAAAATGCATTTTTGTTTTTCAGCATTATTGTGTCATTTTGAATGATATTGATATTGATCCTTAATAGCTGAGAGGTTTTAAAAAGTGATTTGAGAACTGACTCTGACACTCTAAAAGACAGACCATTGGGATCATTACAGGACACTATTGAATGGTTTTCATGGTTACCCCTGTGGCTACAGTGACTGCATGCTATAAGTAGATCTTTACGATTATCTTCTCATTGCGTACTACAGGAAGGTTCCTGGAGATCATTCCTCTGACTGCATATTAAATAAAGGATCTTTGTGGTTATGTCCTGTAACAACACATTGTTTATAAGGTATCAGATGTCAGTTTTCAGTCTGCACTTCATATGAGGACATCAGGCCAGTCAGGGGTAAATCAGAGATCTCATTTTTGTCTCTAACCCCAGCCCATACACACTGTTCTGAAAGAGCTCTTATCTCCTCAAGTGAATCATGACATTAAAATGTTTACTTCGCCCCTGCAGTTAAGCCCAGGCCGTGGGCAAAACTGGGCGTAACCATGTAATGATTTTCCCAAAGATACCTCACTCATTTTAAGGTGTCAGGCGTGCACCTGTTCCGGTAAATCCAATCAGAGCATGGCTTACCTGAGGAGGTCTGGGCCACAGGACTGTGTCTGCAAAGTCTTGTACCTGCAGTCATCATGGATGTGCTGACTCCAAGTCTTAGAAGTACTCCTGAAATAGAGAATAACAAACATCAGCACTGCCTCCCATATATGCATTCATGATAATCTGTCAGCAGAATCATTCTTAAGTCTGTGCAAATGATATTTACAAGCATGCATTGCCAATTATGCATAAATATGTAGTATAGTATGAACTACAACGCATGACAAGGATTTTTATTTGTATTGAGCTTTTCTCACATCCATGACGCATACAGAGAGTCAAAATAATTCAAAAACTCACAAAAGAAAGAAACACACAATTCACAACCTTCAGGTCATGGAGGGAAATAACAGCAGATATGTCAGTAAGACCACAGCATTAAAAAAACTCAACTTCAAAAAAATGACAATATATGCATTCAGCATAATAATAAACTAAATTACTGAGCATTTGATAGTTAATATGCTTTTTCAATATGTGTACAAATGTACAAACACAGAAGTACCAACAAATATATAAATATACAATAAATGCAAAGTATTATACTGTATGCCTGAGTATATTATTATATAGTATATAATTTTACATATACATGAAAAAAAAATGTATATATATTAAAATATACTCATCTGATTTTCATTATTTTTCTGTCAGGGTTAGGGCATTAAATTGTGCAATTTCTGTGTACATATTAAACACAGCAAGTGTTTAAAGGATGCATCCCCTCAGCCAATGAGGTGTTCAGTACAGGACCCTCAGACACAACACTCAACCCTGGATCCTGCCGCACAGAAAAACACCTGGCTTCTCTCGGTTACCTTGGAAAAACTATGTACTGCATTTCCAAGCAGACTCACAGTTGAAATCTTTGCACACCAAACCAGCTATGCTGGAAATACACTCAGCACCTGCTGGGTAACTCCTCTCTCCCCACTGCTGTGACATGTATTTAAAATGACATGCTTGCCTGACATTATAAATGCAAAAATATATAAGCCAAAACATATACCAGGTTCTATGTTTGCTGGTTATGGCTTTGTTGATTGTGGGTTTTTCTTTACAAGTGACTCAGAACCTCTCTGGTTTTGTCTCTTCTGTCTCCATTTGCCGATGAGAAACACTAAACATGTGGCATGCCCCTGAGCAGGGCTTCCAGAAACACTGTCTCAGCCAGAGTAGTCTGGCCTTCTTCCTCTGTAGCTTCACAGACAACACAGAAGCTCATCTTAGATGCCAACGCCCAGCGTTAGCGTTGGTCTGTGGTATTTTAATTAAATTTGTGCTCAGGGCAAACACAAAACCATGAGATTCTAGTCACAGCTTGCTCATAAGGTGTCCTTTGGCCATGGAGAAAGTACAAGCTCAACTAAATGTCAAGTGAAGGTAAATTAGGTGAGATGATTGCAGTTTGACGTAGAAAGGGTAGAGGGTATACCTCACAGTGACCACCCGGATTAGCTCAGCCACAAGAACTGAAGTAAAAATAATCTCATTACATAGAAACAATGAATAATAATTATGGATTGCATGTGTTAAGCACCTATCATGAATCACAAAGTGATTTACAGTGTGGGATGGGTAATTTGTCTCAGACACCACCAAAGTATAACACTTGGGTGAAGCATGGCAGCGATTTTGCACCAGATCACTCAGTGCACATCATCTGAGGTGGCAAGAGAGCCCAATTATATTAGGGGATTATACTTAAAACAGTTACATTGGGGGATTAGTAGATGGCCAGATTGAAAGGGCTTGAATATAAATTTGACCAGCACACCAGGAAAACCCCTGCTCTCAATACATGCCACAGGATCTTTAATGAACACATTGAGTCAGGACTTTGGTGGTTTAGCATCTCATCTGAGAGCCATCTCCGACAGCACAGTGTCCCTATCACTGGTCTCCTGTTTAGTCCAGAGGTATGATTGCCCACCAGCACCACATTTAATAGCAACTTGTCGCAGGTTTATATGGTTGCTGGCCAATAACACACACATTACAGTACAACATGAAAACGGCAACCTACACCAATGTCCCTTTCCCACACCTGATTAATATGTTACCACTGGGCCTTAACAGATCTGAAATCAGCTGTTGTAATCGCTGTCTCCTATTATTTTCCTAGTATTGTTTTCCTAACCCCCTGAAGTCTAGAAATAATAGAATACATTTTACATCAGCAAAGGGATTTATTTGTATGGTGGACTGTGGCTTCCTGGCTGGGAGAAATCTTTAGGGAGAGACAATGTGCTGTTTGACATGCTGGAGAGTGTCCAGCTAGACATGGGCACACAAAATCTCACTCCGCTATGGCTATGACTTGCCTGCCTCATGCCTTCCCTCTTACCAAGAGCAAAGAATTAAGGTGCATTTAGCCTCAGAGCCTGGCAATGCTAAAACCTCGAGTGCCACATTCCTGCACATTTATTAGATCTCTCTGAATGGTGAAGTGCTGAACACTTTGAGCGCACGGTCAACTGTGTTCATTCAACATCGAAACTGATCAAGTATGTAAGCTGAACATTCTCACAATTAAAGATCTGCCATCAAAGCATTACAACAAGGACTTAGATGTAGATAATAGATAATAGATAATAATCACTCCTAACTTAAATCTTTGTAATATCTCTGCAGCAGCTCTCCTATTAAGTGTCTGTACATATACATAGTGCAAAAAACAAAATACATATTTAAAGCATCTCAAAATATTTGGGTATGTGATGTATTTCAGATCATTTATTATCACAATCATGTGTACAATTGTTTACATATATTGTATATTTTAATACAAGTACCAAATTATACATGATAGCTTCAATTATAGATTTTTCATGCAGAACATTTTCAAATACAGCCATATGCTTGAAATAGATTACACAGATTTTGAATTTTTATTTGTTGACCTCCATTACTCTTCATAAATTTTCATTCTTTTTTACGTATTTGTCTGTGTCCTTCTATCTCTTCGCCTGTCTCTCTCAGCAGTTATGGGGATCATGTGCAGCACTTCAAGATCCTGAAGGACAGAGGGGGTCAGTACTTTGTGTGGGAAGAGGCCTTCAGCTCCCTGAACCAGCTGGTGGAGTTCTACAAGACCAACAGCATCGCCAAAGAGAGGACAGTATTCCTGCGGGAAGGGGAACGCTCATTGGGGGTAGGTGTTTCCCTTAGGAACAATGAGCATGTGACACACTGAGATCCAAAGGCTGAGCCCAGTGGGTGACATTACCCTACTCTAGAGAATAGCAGCTTGTGCTTTTTTAAATTCAAGAACTCTGCTTTTTACTGACATGTAGATAATAAGAACAGAAGAACATAAGAAGTCTGTACATAATAAGAACAGAAGAACATAAGAAGTTAAATTACAAAAACAGGTAATTCAACCCAGCTAGGCTTGTCATTGAGCCTATAGTCTACAATTTTCCAGGACTGTATCAAGCCCGGTCTTGAAAATTCAAAAGGTCTTTGCTTGTGCTATGAATCCTAATGCACTATTTTGCACATTTATAACTTTTAGTCAAAAAATGCCTCCTTAATGTTAGTGTGAAATTTACCTTCAACTAATTTCCATCTATGTTATCTTGTTCTGCTGAAATAGATTCTTTAATCCACTTTATTTATCTCCTTTAAAACTGCAAAAGCCTCAGTCCCATCTCCCCTGACTCTTTCATTGAGACAAAAGACGCGTGTCTTGAGTCTGTCTTCATAACATGATCCAGATAGGCTTGGATTAACTATTACACTAAAATAATGAGTCTTTGAGGACATCTCTGTTTCAAACATTGGATTTTGATCTGAGTTTCCCTTTAACTTCCACCCCCTGGGCAAAGCTCCATACACCTTCTTGACATTTACTTCATACTGGTAAATCAGACGCATCAGGTTTCTAGGCTTGCCACGGAGGCAAAAGGCACTATCATGTTCTGACATATGCGCTCATTTAAGAGCTATTTATGCAAAGCGGGTCATTGTTAGTAGGAATTTTGACATGCTGATTTAATTCAGCAGACAGGCTCACTGCCTTGATTAAATCATAATTGGTGCTGTAATCATCTGATGAGTAAAAAAAACTACTTCATTAAATATGCGCAGAGCAGATACACCAAATTAATCTGTCTTTTCCCTAAAATGTAACCTTAGGAGGATTTACAGGTTGAAAACATTTTGCATAGTTTAAAGGAATATTTGCTCTATCTTGGTCTATGCTATACTTCTTTTGCTTTTCATCAAAGGTTCAACAGACACAGACCACATCCCAGAGCGCCATCCTCAAAGCTGCCATTGTGAGCTAAAAAAGCTACCACATTGACAACACAGAATTTAATAACTTGTAATGAACCCCCCCACACACACACACACACACACACACACACACAACTTTTGTGTGTCTCTCTCGGATTCATAAATATATACCAAATTAACAAAGAAGTTAATCGGACCAGGAGTAAGGCCAATTGGCTAAAAAATAGCAAAGTTTAGCATGTGGGAGGTGAACTAGATAACTATGCCTCCTTCAATATACTTCCCAAACTGTTGCTGTAGACTTCTGACTTAGTATTCATACACTGCACAGGGAAGTGATGAAGCTGAAGATATTGCATTTGATGAACTGATATATATATATATATATATATAGATGGAGATATGGTGACTGTGGTGAGGGATTTGTTGATTGGTTGTTAATGTCCTGAATCTAGTAAGGTTTTTGCTGATTGGTTTTGCATGTTGTGAAGGCCTTTACTGATTGGTCTTTAATGTGGTGAAAGTGACGAGGTGCTGTTTGTGCCCCCACCAGAGACCCCACCACGCCCATGCTCTGTTTGACTTCAAACCCCAGCACCCCACGCAGCTGCACTTCCATCGCGGTGATGTCATCGACCTCCTGGACTGCTCCGACTCCCAGCGCTGGAAGGGCCGTTGCCATGGCCGGGTGGGCTTCTTCCCACCGGAATATGTCCAGCCCATCTATCACTGACCCTGCTTTCGAGGCTGATGGGGGGGTCAAAGCAGAGGGCTGAACCCAACAAAACCCCCCCCCCATCTCCTGCTTGTTCTGGACTCTCGTCATACGTGTGCAGTGGACGATGTGACCGGTTCTACTACGGCAGAAATACAAGAGTAGAGGTGAAGAAGGAACACTGGGATGCCTGAATGAGATGGAATGAGGATTGGAGGCATATCGGACAGAGATGAACAGACTCTTCAAAGTGTCTTCAAAAACCACTTTTGACATGACAAAGTGTGGGCCTTGCAGACAGGATGAGTTTAGATTTACCTGCTACGTCACAGACAGGCACCTAAAAGTTGGCCTCTTCAACAATGCACAAAGAAACAAAGAAGAATGGAAACACACTTATAACAACAGTAAAAAGAATAAAAGAGGGTAACTGTCTAAACTAGCTAAAGACACTAAAGATTTCAATGAGATTTGGAGCCAGAGCTGTACGTTTGTTTGTTACATTTATCTGTAAGTTCCTCTGAAGATCTTTGTTCTGCAAAACACAGATATATTGAAGTATCCCCTTAAAAATTCTAAATGACAATTAGATTGTAGACTGGGATGGTTCATGCTACAAAAATAGAATTAACTGCAATATATGAAATCACTTTCACAATTTTAATCAGTGTAACCATCAGCACCTTTCTTCTATATCTGTATATCTGAGACAATTTGACTCTTTCAACGTGTAGTGTATGTATACGCTATTAATACATTGATGTACACACATGCCAATAATTGTTTGCAGCAGACAAAAACAAAAAAGCATATTTTCCTTTTTCAAGGCTTAGTTATAATTTTCTGAAATCATGCTAGCTCTGTAGCATAAAGGATGCCAATGTCAATATTCTCAGTAAAACATTACTCTGTACCTACAGTACCAGAGATGTGTAAAGAATTAATGAAAAAATAAAATTCTCTTTGTTATAATGCATTGTGAATTTAGTCTCTCAGAGGGGCAAAACAAAGACATGAAAACAAAGAAATGATTGACCATCATGGCAAAAATACATCCTGTTTAGTTCCTGTGAATCCAGCTCAGTTCTCTGCTCTTGACACTATTAATGTATTAGAAATGACAGGGTAGTTCAGAATGCAACTATTGTGTTTAATAAGCAAATTTAAAGATGTAGGATAATTTTATATAATTATTTGAAATTTATTAACTATATTTGAAAAAAATGACAGTTTGTGGCTATTAAAGAAGACAATGGATAATAAGCCCTTTTTCAGGTCAAAACAGAACTGATCTAACTAATGCTGTCACTTCCTGTCAATGTTTGGTTATGATCAGGATTTTTAAGCTGTTTGTAACTTAGGCAGGCTTGTAAAGGCCACTGACTTGGTGTGTGCTAGTTATGTCCAGTTTAACCCTTTACCTTTCCAGCTTTAATTAGATACATGTTTAAAAGATGTCGGAACACACATTACCCATCATTCTTCTGAGAGAACAGCTCCAGTCCCCTTTTAAAGCATAAAATACACAGGTGAATCTGATTGGGAGTGTCTTACACAACCACAGTCTCTAAACTGACAATCAGAAGGTTTTATTTGAGGGAGTGGTAATGATGTGATCTATGCAAACAGGCAAACACTTCAGGCTCAGAATAGGGAACTATTTCCATGTCTTTGAATAAGAAACAATTCACACACACCCTACAGCACACACATGTATCCTCTGCGTAACCATGCATGTGCAATGGCTCAAAGCCTGGCAATTAACCTACAGCCAAGTATAGCCTTGGACCCAGAATGTC
The DNA here is from genome assembly GCA_019176425.1 of Megalops atlanticus. Taxonomy (NCBI): domain Eukaryota; kingdom Metazoa; phylum Chordata; class Actinopteri; order Elopiformes; family Megalopidae; genus Megalops; species Megalops atlanticus. The sequence continues at coordinate 22,310,059 of CM032893.1, forward strand.
ACATCCCCTGGCAAAAGGAGTTCATTTTTGTATGATTAACAACTTTTTTTTTTTTTCATTTTTAATGTTGAAAAAAGCAGAATGATAATAAAAATGAATGAGAATGCAAAGAATAAAATGGAAAAAAAGCTACTACTCAAAACGTTTGGCACTGAGGTTTAAAAGGCAAAGTAAACAGCTTTATCTGGGTCCCGGCTCTTCATTAGGAGAATATTGGGAGCTATAACTGAGACAGAAAAGCTACATTCTTATAAAACAGGGAAACAAAGCACTTGCAGTCAGACACAGCATCTGAGGAAGTAAAAATAAATATAGGCCAAACACAAGAGCACTCAAAGCAGCTATTTCTAGAACCACCCAACAGCTTGCTGTTTTCAGTACAGCCATCTTGGTAGATATGACAGTCTGTACACACATCTAAAAAAAGGATTCTTCTCTGAAATCTTTCAGACATCCTGGCGAGTGGTGTCCAGTCCATCTAATGTTTATTTTGTTTTATTTTGAAACTATGTTTTATATCTTTACAGCTTACAGTGGATATAAAGGTGTGCTGGAAAATTGTGACCTCGTGAACTAATCCTCAAAGAGATCAGACGCAAATTGTACCTCTCCTCATATCTTTTGACTGTGTGTTGAGGTAAAATGTTGAGGTCTTTGTTGCACCAAAGTAGTCTCTCAGTCACGAGTTCGTGAATCCAATTTTCTCATTGCGTCTCAAAGTTGTGGCATGTCAACGCACCTGTAAAACGACACCACTAATGCTTGTCCCTAGCCTTATCACAATATTTTCTTGGCACCAACTGAACCTTGGTCTTATTGCAACGCTTTGGCAGCGTAATGTCTTGGCTGAGTCGTTGTGGAATAAGTCTGCCTGCATGCGATGTTGTGGATAGTGGCACCCAGCCCAATATGGAACTGGCCGGCATTGCAGACACGAATAGTTTCTTAGTAGTTTCTAATTTCTTAGTGTGAAATTTATCGTAAATTAAGAATATAGTTGGTTTGGAATGGTTTTCATTATATTTAACTTTTCACGCGCAAGTCGCAAAGTTTTTCTCCGCTGTTACTGTCAGCTGTTAGGTTAGTAGCTAAATATACCATTTACAAAAGTATTGCGAATTATTCAACTAAGGATATTTATAGATATGTATGGTTCATAATTCTGTTTGTAAACCTCCTTGATTTAAACGAATTCAATGTTCTTTCATTCCAACAAGTTCACTCAACTCCGAATGCGCTCCAATCAGCTTTTGAACTGACATTTCTGGTTATATAACAAAAGCGCAAAAAAAAAAAAAAATTAAGTGCGTGACACAATGAAATTGTTTGGATGACATTTAAATGTTCATAACCTTTTCTGGTGGAAATTTTCCATTTAGATTGTCAACCATTAATTGTCATTAACGGATTTCGCGCGTAACTCCTGCTCCAGAATCACCCACAGCCAGGACAGGATTACCCTACGGGCAGAGTCAGGATCTGGGCGTGTTCTCCCTGGTCACGAGTTGTAGGTGTGTCATGCTTTACCTGTGCACACCAGTGTCAGCGGCAATGTAGGACACGCAGGCTGATGTGTCAGAGGTTTAGGACGTTTATCAACAGGAACATGCTTTGAACCCCAGAGGAACAGATGAGGAATCATTAACTATTAGAACATAACAGCCCGGGATGTCAAGAGTCCTGCATTCATTCTCAAAAGCGAATCGGAACTAAGACACTCTTCACGTGTGGAATATTCTTGTTTAGATTTGAGGTGTTTGTAAAAAAAAATGATTCGTGAAGGAAATATTTGAAAAAGGGCTTTACTTTTATTTGGAAAGTTAAATTTGAGAAACAATGGCTTTATCACAGGTTCAGTGCTTGGATGACAACCACGTGAACTGGCGAACGCACGAGTCCAAACCCGAGTTCTTCTACAGCGAGGACCAACGACTGGCGTTGGAGGCGCTCATTCAGGACGGGAGACACGCTTTCCAAGAGTATATCCAGGCGCACGATGTTCGTCTGTTTCTGTCAGAGCTGGAGTTGGACCAGCTGATGGGTACTGCGGAGGTGTACCAGCCTGGCTCTGAGTCTTCAGCGGGAGATGGTCGGGAAGAGAGTGAGGATGTTACAGGGTCTCTCCAGTACTGGCCGGAGCGTTCTGACAGTTCGATTCCTGACCTAGACATGGGATGGCCTGATTGCTCCTCTTATCGAGGAGTGACCCGTGTCAATGTGTACACACAGCCTCCAATGGACGGACAGATGCATATCAAAGAAGTAGTCAGGAAAACCATAGCGCAGGCACAGAAGGTACGATTACCGCACGGGTGTACATGGTCATGTCACAGTTGTAATCGGTTTTTTTTTCCAACCACATAATTTGCACATAACTTGCAATAGACTTCAGTCATGGTGTCAGTGATATGTCATAACAAGACTTATATTTCACTTTTTTATCAAGTGTTAAACCTTTATTATGATGCCTAAATTTGTAAGAGCAGCTTTTTCTTCTCTGGTGCAGTGAGACCAGCACATATACTTGCTGTCATTCCAGCTGAGCTATGAATTCCATACAGCATTGAAATTGATCATTGAGCCATATTCTCCATGACAGATAGGAAGGTAACCAAAAATGGTATCTTAGTAATCTTCCTGAGAAAACCACGCAGACATAACACATTGCACAAAAGATTTTTTTCATGCAATGAAAATACACCTAAAAAAGAGATTGTTCCATATATCATGGTGTCATGGCTGGAGTTGCTGGTTGAGACAGTCCTGCCCTCCAGTTCCCATATGACGTCTTTCTCATTTTTGAAAAAGACATTCACCAGTCAAATTTTTTACAAATAAATGAACAAAAATGCACAGCAGATTGGGTGTGCAACGACTGAGTACCAATGACAATGACAGAGATCGCAAGAAAGAAAGAGAGAGCATCAGACCTCTTTCAGAAGACTGTTACATAGGCAGGATGAAACAGTTTATGGTATGTCAGGACCCATCTAATGTAAGCATGTTTACTTTACAGGTTATTGCTGTGGTCATGGACCTGTTTACAGATGTGGACATTTTTAAAGACCTGCTGGATGCCTGTTTCAAAAGGAAGCTGGCTGTGTACATTATACTGGAGGCCCGTGGGGTGCCACACTTTCTGAGCATGTGCGAGAAGGCTGCAATGCACACAGGGCACTTAAAGGCATGTCGGCTTTCATATCCTCTCACCATGAAATTCTCATAGATCGGGGCTCCCGAGTGGCTCAGTCGGTAAAAGCACTCGCTCCGAGTATAGACTGAACGCTACGGCCCGGGTTTGATCCCGGCCGTGTCACTAACCGACAGTGACCGGGAGCTCACAGACGGAACACATTGGCTTCGTTCCGCCGGGGATAGGGGTGGGTACGTCGGCAGGGGCTTCGGTCCCATCAGCAACAGTGACCCCTGCTGGACGATCGGGTGCCTGTGGTCCACGTGCCAAAGCTGCATATGAAATGTCTTCCTCCGACTAATCTCTGTGCTAGCTTGGCTTGTGGACCGCAGAGCGAAAAGAAGCAGCGGCTGACATCACGTGTCTCGGAGGAGGGCTCCCAGATTGACAGTCGGGGTTGTGCAATGGGACCGAACATCGATGAAAAATTGGGCATTCCAAATTCGGGAAATTGGCCATTCCAAATTGGGGAGAAAATGGAAAAATGAAAAAGGAAAAAAAAAGAAATTCTCATAGATCATGTCATATCAAGATGCAATTTTATCTTGTTTGATTCTTGTTTTTATTTTAACCTGCACTCATAGACGATTTGGGTCCCATCAAAGAATTCAAAAGCTGTGATAGGAGAAGACTACAGGTGCAAGGAAAAGTTATTGGAATCAGCAGAAGTGTTAGAAAGAGACAAAGACTGCTGTGATTATTCCTAAGCAAGAAGTCTCGCAGCCTTCATGGTTTCCATTTTCCCATTGCAGGGTGGGGGAGTACCCAGATACACCTAACACTTAACATCAAGATTGACACTAGCCCAAATGCATTATCCACTGGATAATTGACTTTTAACTGTGTGGTTAAAGAGCCCAGCTGATGCCAGATATGGGAGGCACAGCAACACATTGTAGACATTCCTGCTTTGCAGATGGTAATCAGCCCCACAGCCACTGGCAAAATTTAGACACACAAAATCATTGCACTTTCTCCTCTGTTCATAAATCTTCTGTGCTCAGCAATGTAGAATATGGTGAGGGAGACAGAGGTGACAGACCAGATCTATGACAAGTTGTCAACAGCATCTGCATTGAACAAATAAACAGTTAAGGAGGGTGCCTGCACAAACACACAGAGCTGTCTCTAATAAATCACTGACCTAGAAATGACATGAGAAAGACTCTGGGCGTGGCACAGCAATTCAAGGCTAGGCAGGGCAAGCTGCATGATGCAGGTAAAGACTGCAAGATAACAGATGTTTCTGCCTGGAACAGGCAACATCCTTGCTAAATGTTTAATGATGAGGTGGGATTGACTTTGCCCCCATGAGAAACGTACCACAGCCTTTCTAGGAAAATACCAGTACTTTAACTTACAATTATCAAACGTATCAGTAGTTACCAATCGGTACCTTACCAATATCATTTCAGAGGTATGTTTAATTGGAGCTTTAAAAAAAGCTTTAAGCTTAAACTTTGTTCTGAGAAAAGTCAGCATGCCTGGACTTGAACCCCTAGGAAAGTGTTTAGTTGGATGTACCAAGCACAGATCAGAGATCAGAGATCAGGTTTCACTGGTCCAATGTACAGGGCTCATTCAAAAACATTTGCTACATCCGACCAAATCTATTCAGGAGGGCTTTATTTTTGCAAAGAGCTACTCAAGGTGTGCATTATCACATCAATGAAAATGCCATAAACTGAGCGCTATCGCTTTCACTCTTTCCTCCCCTCTGCTATTTCGGCTTGAACTGTTTTACATGAAGGGAGCAGGGTCAGTCATTTACAGATAAATGTCATTTCACTGCAGCTAGCCTGTTGTAATGCCAAAGGTATTTATAAAAAATGTCCCACATATAATGCACTCAATACACAGTGTGGCATATATACATAAAGCTGTAGAGAGTATTTCTTCTGCTTTGCAAGGGAGGCATTTTGAAAAGTTATTACAGTGGAGCTGACTGTATCAGCCTCTTTGAAAGAGAAACGCTCGGAATCTGTGTGCTAGGCCTAACATTCCAGCAAACTGCTGGTGCAACAAAAATAACAGCTGACGATGCACAGACACTTTTAAAATGGTGGAGCCCTGATTTAACAGTATAGTACATCAGCCTGTGATGGAATCTGCACAAACAAAAGGGAAGACAGGTTTATTTCTAAATCATTCAGTTTCTCGGTAAAATTTACTGCTTTTAGGGCATCCATGTATTTTATGCAAGTATAGACTCAGCTGTAGACACTTTCTTACAGACTTGAGCTTCTTGTTGATCCTGATAGACTAACAAGTTACTAAGTTACATTACAGTGTGCATTCTAATGCCATCACACTTACCATTGGAGGAAAAGGCAATAAGATCTGTGACAAGAAATATAAAAGACATACTTGAAAGGGGTAAACCATATCTATAGTCACGAAAATGATAGCCAACACAGCATACAGACGAGTAAGACATACTGTCCTTAGCAGAGCCAGTGTCCAAAGTTCTCCTCTTCAGAAGTACCCTTTATCATTGAATCAGTTGTAAACGAGATATGTTTTCTCATCAAAGAGAGCACACAGGCCCCTTTGTTTTTTCTTCCAATAAATCTGTCTGCAGTTGACATAGTATAGCTGTTTTTGCAGAAAGACACAACATATCGCGTTATTATGAACTGTCTCCTGACTGACATGAGATATTGGGAAAAAATGCACAGGAACAATTGTACAGTTAAACACCCAGAGTGTTTTGTTGTTGTTGCACTGTATTTAACAGGGAAAATCCTCACCTCTGTGTCACACACTTTCAGAACCTGAGAGTGCGCAGTACCGGTGGGACAGAGTTCCACACGCGCTCCCTGAAAAAGGTGCAAGGATCTATGAGTCAGAAGTTCATGTTTGTGGATGGAGATCGAGCCGTGACCGGGTCCTACAGGTGTGTGTATGTTCTGATCTTCCTCAAGAGAGGACACCCTAGTGCTCCTCTCATTAGGGGTATGTTTGGCTGAAGAGAAAGACTACAATGAATAGTTGCTGCAACTGAGTGAATACTGGAGATAAACAGGGGGTTGGGCATAATACTGGGTACTGTTAGAGTCTGCCTTGACTTACTGAAGCAAGAAGGTTAAGATCGAAAAGAAGAAGCAAAATAAGGTGAATATGAAGTTTTATTAAGGAGCTATATAAATGTGATATCAATCAAGATGAAATAAAACTACCCACACTTTAAAATTAGCAGAATGTTATTTTTTATGTTGTCTATTTACGTCAGTAGGTAAATAAACAGCTGACCTTCACAGCATTCACCAGTGAAGTTATCTGTTATAACTTGAATTTATTCAGCTACTGTAATAAAGTACACACACTGCAACATTTTGCATCAAATAAAAAAAAACCCCTTTTGAAGAGTGCCTAATACAACCCATTTTGAGGTGGAGTTTTGAAACCCAGAGTCTGGTGCAGCTATGCAAGCACCACAAATAACTGATCACTAGAAAACTTAGCAGGCAGTTCTCAGTTACTTTAATTATTCAAGGGTTCAGCCTGGCTAAAACCAGCATGCACACAGTAGTTTTCCAGGACTGTGGTTAGGAATCACTGGCCTAGAGATGTACCTTAGTTGGATAGGATGAAAGTTTTAGTGCTGTCTTTTTTGTAATGCTCTTTCAGCTACACGTGGACTGCCTCCAGACTGGACAGAAACCTCATCACAGTGCTAACGGGCCAGGCCGTAGAGACTTTTGACAGGCAGTTCCGGGAACTATACCTCATATCGAGACATGTAAATCTCAACAAGATAAACCTGGAGGCAGAGCCCGAACCCGAGCCCCTGCCGCAAGCCACAGCCATGCCCGTCACCTCCGCTGCTGTAGCCCGAAAACTCATCAACCCCAAATATGCCCTGGTCAGCTGTAATGGCGTGGAGGGTGACAGCAGAGAGTCCTCGGACAAGAGCAGTCCCAAGAACAGCGGCAACCCTCCTGTGCAGAAAGTCCTCCAACGCCCAAGAGAGGTGGTGGAGATGCCTCCAATCCACCCGGGGCTCCTCAACCTGGAACGGGCTAACATGATCCATTATCTGCCCACCTGGCCAGAGCCGGACCCACCCAGCGATGTCATCGGGTTCATCAACATCCGGGATTCCAGCAAGCCCGTGCAGGTCCACCTGATGCGCTCTGAGATGTTTGAGACCTCACAGGCCATCCGCTTCAAGGACCCCTTCATCAAACCTGAGGAACCACTCCCTGAAAAGGCCTGCCCCAGGCCAAAACCTGAAAATCTGCTGACTAATCCAGCAATTGTCCAGGACCAGCAACATTCAAAGCCTGAACCTCAAAAGAGCCAGACGGAACAAGTAAAAAACCCCTCACAACCTGCAGATGGAACTCTGCACACAGAGAACATCCAGAGAGAGAAGAAGACATCACCCCTTCCCATCCCCAAACCCAATACTGTTCAGCCGCAGATTGTTAACCACACTGATGGTTCACAGGGGATCACACCAGGGGTCACCTTAGCCAAAAAGCCAGAAGAAAAATCTGAAAAGCTATCAAGCTCACAGGGCCAGACTCCTCAGCATACCTCAGACTCTCCTCTGATTCGTGACATAGCCTCCACCTCAATCACACAACCATATAAGGAATCAACAGAGGGTACAGGAGACAGAATCACAGGTGTAAATGATTTGAGAGATAAATTGAAAAAGCACAAGGTGGAAACCAGTGCCACTGGGTTGAATTGCACAACAGTATCTCAAGCTCAATGTCCCAAAGATGGCTCCACCACTTCAGAGGAATATTACGAGTGCAATGACTCTGACCATTTTGGCTCACAACTTGATCTCAGGTCAAGTAGAGCGTTAACTGGATCAAACTGTGTAGATATAGGCAAACCTCCCAATGAACTAAATACTGTGGTTGCAGTTTCGCAGTCAAAGGTGGAACCGGCACCACAGACCCAGCCAGACAACCAGCAACTACCGGTAGTTGTCCAGACAAGCCAAGAGAAGAAGCAGAGACAACCAGATGGACATGTTGAGAAAAAGAAGGTGAGGATTCACTTTAATTATGCTAACAAAGAGGATCAATACTGTAAAATGTTGTAAGCAATTTCTAACTGCCCAGAAGTCACTCACCAACTCTAAGTGGGAATCCAAATTCAAAAATATTAAAGAAATATTCTAGGGCGTTAGTCATTCCTCCAATTTATAATACATAACAAGTCATACAAGTCATAACAAATTAACAGTAACATTTGGAATTGTCTCCCGGAGAACTTATCTATGAAGGTATAAGTTAGAATTTATGAATGATTGCTAACTGAATCCTTAATATATTTTTATTGATCTAAAAAAAAAACATTCAACAAACTGTCTTATGGTGCAATTAGCAGTTAATGAGGGTGGAGCCATCATTGATGAGGAAGGATTGTTGGCAAACAGGGGATTGTGGGATACATACCCATAAAAAAAGAGGCACAACAGTTCAATTACAAAACTATTCATTAAACATGACAGTCCGTAAATATTCCTAGTATCCTTTTTAATCATTCACTTACACACAGACACAATAGCACAGACGTTAACCAGTGTTTTCCTCTCCTTGGTTACCAGCCGCTTCCGGCTTCCAGATCTCCAGCCAGCAACATCCGTTCTCAGCAAGAAGGCCAGGGGCGAGGTACGGCCAGAGCAGCGACTGCCAAACCTGATGGCTCCCCCCGGCAACCCAAAGCTGTGGGGCCTGTGACAGGGGGACACAAGTACTGGCAGAGCAAGCAGCTGGGTCAGGGCAGGCCTGGGCCCAGCTTCTCCCCGTCCCAAGACAAGTCATCCGGCGGCTCCCCAAGCAACCCAGCCCAAACGCAGCTGGGAAACTCTCAGGCTGGCCGTCCCCCTGTCCGTCAAAGCTCCCCCTATAGGCAGCCCCAGGCACAGCCCCAAACACAGCTGGACAGATCCAGAACTGGTGGGTCTCCTGCCCGTCAAAGCTCCCCCTACAGGCGACCGCAGACACAGCCCCAAGCGCAGCTGGACAGATCCAGGCCCAGTCATTCCATGAGTCATCAGAACCCCATCTACAGGCAGCAACAGACACAGCTGGGAAAACCACTGATAGGTCATCAGAGCGCTCCGCAGCAGCCAACTACCTCGCAGAGGGACAGCCGGACTCCCTTCTTTGCAAGGTTTTCCCAATATAAACCCCTGAGGGGGAAGACCTCAGAGACCCTGCTGGCCAGCCCACACAGGAAGGCATAGCAAGGGAACAAGGGAACTATTTAACTTCCATTTTACAAGCCATTCCACCTCCACGCTGGTCATCATAGCTGGCGATGATATATTTCTCATCCATGCTTTTGAGTGGCCTATCTCAACTTTAGACAGCCTCTTTGAGATTTGGGATTAAAGGTCCCTCTAAAACATTCGTCTTTCACAGGCTACCTTTTTAAGATTGCCTCAGCTGACTGTTTGGAGAGATCACGCATCAGCCATCTTGGAAACTAAGCTATTCACTTCCTCTTACTTCCTGCATAATGATCAGCCCCAATGGGGATCATAATGACAGGATTAAGAGGGATTTTGGCTGGCAGTGTTTGTACTGGTCAGTTCACTTCTGTCACATACAGAGGATGGTGAAGGTGATGAGGATGACATAGATCTTCTAATGCCTTCACAGGTTCCCAGCACTGAGATTTTGGAGAAGCAGGATTTTCTGTTAGATGGTCATTTGTTTGAATTTTATTTTAAAGCCTATTTAGACACCATTACATGCTCTGTTGTGACTCAGGCATTGTATAGTTGATCTCAGGTGGGAATACAGTATGTAACTTGTAATGATATGACAAATTTATTAATGAGCTACAAAAAAAAATAAATATAAAGCCATAGAAGGACAGTTTGGTCAGGACATAAAAACAGCAAAAACAAAACAATAAAAAGTTGCCATAAGGTATTAGTGACCTATATATTCTCCTACAATACATTCCAGAATTAAACTGTCACAATGACGGTGTCTTACCTTAAGCAGCAGGCTTGGAAAACCTGTTATATGATTCTGAAATGCTTCATTCCAGTTGTCATGGTTGCCATTCATAGCAAAGATCTTAAAGTGCACATAACTTTCTCAGAAGTTATACCAGTTATTTACCTTATGTTATCAACAAGTTAACCTACTTGGAACTGGCTGCATATTTAGTGTCATAAAAAATATTTACTTGAAATGAACCCACACAAAGTGTTTAGTTGGACACACCAAGCACACAGGGTGATTTCTACACAGTATATTTACAAATGCTTGCTTTGTCCAACCAAACACTTTTAGGTTTTACTTTATCTGTGTGCAGTGCTAGAACTTCCACCACACTAGTATTCAGCTAATTTATTAAGGGGAAATAGGAGCCTTTTCATTTATTTTTATGAAGGCAAAATGGTTTATTTTTAGCAAACAATACTCATTTGAACAGAATAAAAAGTCTGTACCCAAAGTATAAATGTTGCAACTGAGAACACAAGATATGGAAACCTTTTGGCCAGTTTGCCTTATGTGTGGCATGTTTTTCCTCAAGAAATTTAAAATGCCAACTTCTGATGCTGAAAGACTTAAGAACAAATAATGGATATGTTAAACATTAGAACAGGGGTAGTGTGCCTTGCTTCTGGATTCATTTCGTGACATAAATTGATCAAAATTAGGCCTTTGGACAAAAATCAGAAGCATCTTCAACACTCCACAACCAGGGTGCCAGGAGCCTACTCCTGAGGTAAAGTCCACTGTGCAGAAGCTACAAGGTGTTCTCCATGTGCGGGAAACAGTGTGTATATTGCAGATGGGCATATGAACACTATAAAGTTGAGATATAAGTCATACCTCAGTCATATTTCCCAAGCCACAATGACACCCAGCAAACCATACTCAGAGCATGACCAAGTGGCTGCAAAATGACAGCAGAATTTTTTTTTTGTTTTCACATTTTCTTAGGGAATTAGGCTGTAATGTCTGTGTGTATTCTGTCTGAAGTATTTATAACACTGCAAAGGTTGTAAAAGTTAAAGACATGAAGAAGGACGGATGAATATGCAAATAAAATAGCAGGCATGGCACAGCAGGCATGCTAGACAGCGAAGGGAGAAAAGCTCCAACATGAAAACACAGTAACTGATCTGAAAAGCTTTAAAGTCTAAAGATAAACCCCCAAGGGGGACAGTCAGACTGTCTCTGATTAACCCTTAGCTGGAACTAAAACCTGCATTTCAACATGATAGACCACATGTGAGATGCAGTCCAACATCAGAGCCAAAGTCAGGGTGTGTGAAATATCCCATGAGAGTGAGGTCATGAATTTAGGTCCTCTGTCTCCACATGATGGATATTCACCTGCCTCACCACAATTGTGATAGCAAGGATGGTGACTCATTACAAAGGCTTGGCTCATTATACTGCATGGTGTCGGAGGGAAAAATGGTACTCACATACTGTGAATGTCTCAAGTTAATGCAAAAACATAACATTTTGATCTACATGGGCCAAGAACTTGGAGGCATTTAAACAGCACGCACGTACGCTCTTTCTTCTTCTGCTTGATTCTGTTTTGTCACCCTGCATCTGCACAACCTATTGGGTGTGTGTATGAATGAAACGGGATGAACACCGATACAGGTAGTCAAGCATTTTAATGTGGATATGCCCCTGCTACAGTGTAGCATGGTACCACCACTGGCTTCTGCACCATGTGCTCTGTGGACATGAAGTGTACATGCGTCCCAGAATACAGACCCATCTGCAGGAGAGGACTGCACGGGGGATAAGAAAGTGTGTTTTCCCTTTATGCTGAATGTATCATCGCCTTGATCATCTCGTTGTACAGCAGTTTTACAGCAGGTATAAAGAAGTGAAAAGTCACCCCGTTTTATTTCATTGAAAACAAACCCAATGTAAATTACTGGGAAAACTCAGAAAAGAATGAAATGTCCCTAAAGCCCTTTGGGAGGATATGTAATGTGTATGCACACAACTCAAAGCAAACAACTACAGGTCTGATTCAGTCGTTATATCAGATGGGACAAGGAGCCATCCAGTATTACTGTGGCCAAAACTGTCCTCTTTTTAATGTGTGACTTGAAGTTGTTTTGGTCCACATGCACAGCCAGGTACTTTAGTGTTAGATCTCCCAAGGTCAACCCCCCAAAGACAAAACAGAACCTACTCTGTAAGTGGATCTAAAATGATGTTCAAATCAGCCCTTAAGGAAAGGAATATTAAGCAGAAATAGTAGGAATACCATACTGCAATGCTGCAGGATATAGGGCTAAGCATACAGTACACATTATGTTCGTCTGTTTTAATCTTGACTGCCTTACATCTGTGAAAGTGACAACACCTGGTATATCAGCAAACATATTCAGGATACAGAATACTGTTTTTAAATAAAGTGTTTTGGATTTTGTATTTGAACAAGTATCACAATATCATGCGGGTGTGGCTGCTGCCGATCTGTCTGAATGTTTAATAAATCAAAGCATGCCCCTGGGTTCTTCAAGGCGCAAAAAAATGCTTAAGCAACCAGCCTTTCAGCTCTGTGAAGGCTTGGCAGCTTCGGTAGCAGAAGGCTTTGATATTTTATGTGTTAAATGGCAGTTGTTTGACAGGTTGACTCAACGCTGTGGTGAACGCACACCTGAGGCAGTCTGCGGGACTAACCGTACCTGTTTGTAATCCGCATTCTACACCTGCAGAAAGGTACAGCGCCTAGAAGGGGCCATCAGGAACAGCCACTCGCACACAGCAAAGAATCTTTTATATGATTTCAGCTTTCAAATGCCTCCATTCAAGAGACAGATCTGAACAAGAGAAACAACATTTCTCTTGCATAGGCAATACTGCTGCAGCAGCGTAGCACAGCTGTAAGGAACAGGGCTCATAACCAAAAGGTTGCCAGTTTTCCATGCTTCTGTACCCTTGGACAAGGTACTTAACCAATGACTGCCTCATTAATTATTCAGCAGTGCCTAGCAGTGAATTGAACATAGTTATTTACCTAAAACAATTTTTGTGACATATGACCTTTCAGTAACTGGTAATGTATTATCAAAGGGCCAGTAACTGCAGGACTGGCAGCCCTGAGTCATCATGCAGCACCCAGCTGCTGCTCTGGGATGACGGATGGGGTGTGGCTGTCGATGTAGTGGCATGGCAGTGACAGAGCTCACGGGCCAGATTCCCTGGACACTAACTGAGCCCAAAGGTGAGATGCTCTGCCCATTTCCTTGCTCTGACGGAGCCGTCACCCTGGCTCACCACGATATCAGACGCTGCCAGGTCAGAGAGAATCCCCTGACTCCATGTCACCCCCACGGCCAGGGATGCAAATACCTGCCCTATCTGCCACACCAGCCAAATGTGGAACATGTGACAACACCAGCTGAGAAACCCGTGTCCTGCTTCCAGTCATTCTGTGTCTCTAACCTTCCTAAGAGTACCCAGCCCAGCTATGCTGAAGTGTTCTCTTCTGGTTATATAAAATCCTTTCAGCTGTCTGATGCAAAGGTTTAGTAACTAAATGGATGAGCTTAGCCTTATGAAAAAGTATGACATATTTAAAAAATCAGAGGAATTTGCTTTAAACATGGACTAATGTATAGCATATAAAATAAATCAAATTATTACTGCTGGCACGTGTAATTTATGGAATTACTTTTTGGAAAACACACTTAATGGAAAAAAATCTGCAATATACATGAAAAAATTGATATATTACATGTGGATGTCACTGATATATTTTGCAACATATACAAATACGTCTTTTTAAAGGGATTTTTTCCATGCAACTGCAATGCAGCACTAAATGACCTCATAGTGAGGGCATGACACACTTTGGATCTCATCTCAGCAAGCACCCCAGCCCAACCAGTTTACATCACCACGCATGTCAATCATCACCTGCAACGAACCACCCCAGCAAGTAATTCTGTTCCTCTGTCCTTCAGAACTTAAACAGAGAGGGCAGGCAGTGCACCACAGTGGTAAGGAGTAGGACTCGTAACCAAAAGGATGCTGGTTTGATTCTCTGCTGGGGCACTGCTGTTCTACCCTTGGGCAAGACACTTAACCCAGAATTGCCTCAGTAAATACCCAGCTGTATCAATTGATAACATGTAAAAAAATGAAAAAATGTAACCCATGTAAGTTGCTCTGGATAAGAGCATCTGCTAAATGCTAATAATGTAATGAGAAGGCAAGAATCCAAACACAACAATGCTCTTCCTGAATAGCAGACACAATAGCAGGAATTATGGATTACTAAATAATGAAAGCATGGCCAATTCTGGAGGCTTTGACTGCCTGCTGATTCAAAGCTTCATCATAAGCTAGCTAACCTTGTGGTGCAGCGCTCTTAATAGCTGCAGAATAGCCCCAATGCCCCTGTTAACTGCAGAGCTTGTAGTTATTTTTAGGAGGCTGCAGCAGTGGTGGTCAGTTCCCTTTACCACAGCTGTTGGCTACAGCTAGTTTTGCCCCTTTGTTTCTGACCTCCACCTCATCTGTCAAGCACCAGAAACCAAGGCCTAACTGATAATCCACAACAAAGAAAGCACACCAAACATGATAAGAGTGTTCCTGTTCCCTGAAACTTTCCACTGATACAAACACTACAAATAACACTCTGTGTTTTACTCAATAACACTGAAGCTAGTCCATTTAAAACCTAAATACCCTATCCAAAAGAATATCCAGACACCATGCTCACGGCTGACTCTTGCTGTGATGTTAGTGGTTAACAACCTGCCTTGAAGGTTCAATTCCAATGTGGGGCACATAACCTGAACCTCCTCAGCAAGTATACAACTGTATAAGTAGACAGCATATACTTAAAGGTTAGCGATTTTAGTCACCCTGGAAAAGGATATCAGCTAAGCAAATCCATACAATAATGTAATCAGGAAGGGCTGGTTTATCCCAAGTATGCTTTGCGCAAACACGGATAGGACATGGGAGATAAGAGTGCTGCCCCTTGCCCCTGTTTTATGGCACTTCCAACACAAACTGATTTGAGTGGACTCAGAAGCTGGGTCTGACAGTTCGGCAATAAGAGGCCAGTCAGAGGCTATCGCGGCCCAACTGGTCGCCTGTTCCCTCCATCGCTCTTCTGCGCGACCTAGGTGCTGTTACCTGGGCCACCGAAGGTCCTGCTGTTTTAGTCTATTGAATATGAACTGTCAGGCCATGCTGCACAGAGATAGACCTTCACAATGCAACTGACATGGTTACCTTATGTGGGCTTTTGCTGCTTCACAGATGCTTATTCAGGATGGCCTTAGCTTCGACATATTGTCCAGTTTGAAAGCTGAATATTCACTCAATCACCTTTTAAACATCTTATTCAAGGACATTTAACAACAGTGCTCTATCTGGGCTTCAGACCTACAAAACTCCTTGGTCATCCATCCAGACCAGCACCCTGAACAGAGCTCCACACTGCAGTTGATACCCTCCTCCAACACGGTTGCCTGGTTACCACTCGCATATCATAACAGCAAACTTTTGATGAGGTACAGAGGCTGCACACGCGGTGTCGACACAACCAAGAGAGACGACAAGCTCCACCCCGCACTGACTGAGCCAGCCGCACACAGCTGAGAGCATTCACACTGCTCTGTGGACAGAGGGGTCAGGCCTGGGAGAGAGTTTATATATCCCCCAGACTGGCTCTCTCTGGAACAATGCATGGATGTTACATTCATTGAGACACTCAAGTCCCATTTCCCTTGTAAATCAATACTGCAGGGCCCCGTTTCCCCTGTACTGCCACACAGCAAAAGGTACCTGCAGCCACAGTGGTGCTTTGGGGACTGTGAAACAATATGTAAATAAAGTGCCAAGTGGCTCACGCCCTTTCCTGGAATGATCTGCGAGCGCTTTGTTTTAGGGTCTGGATTCTGGCACTTCACATGGGTACAGCTCTCCGTGTATCCAGCCAGTGAGACACAGTGTGTGCACGTGCTTGGTTGGGCAATAGACCAGGTATAATAAAAGACTTAAGGGATGCAGAGAAGACTATCCGATAGATTCACAAGAGCCCACCTAACTGGGCCAAGAGCACAAAGGGACCCTGGAAGACACAGATGCCAAAATATCATCCTCATTAAGGTCACATTCACTTATCGCTAACTTAACATTAGCATACATTAAAGACTAATTTCACAAAAAAAAAGCATTGGTTGCCCCCTGCTGGATGATACTGATGTTGCATTTACACAATAACTGTAAAACAGTGTACTGCATTAATTTTGTTCACTTTGAAACAATACTCTAATCCCTCCTGAGATTGGAGAAAAAAGTAATATTAAATTGATACGTTGTTCTGTGCTTCTAAAGCAGTCAGTATTGTCATTTGTGCATTATTCTGTGTCTGAGATCATCTAAAACAGCAGCATGTTCTCAGTGTACCCATACTACCTCGCCACTGCAGTAGTACATATATACAGTAATATATGCACATGACCACATATACCTCACATGAGGCCACATGCGTACATGTTTGTCTTACTGCATGAGCTTGTCTGTATGGAGTGACTCACTACCCACCATGTAGGGCAGGCACAACTGCAGGAAGTGAACAGTGGCACCCACAGCAGCACCCAAACTTCTGTGCGCATGTGGGGGTGAACCGCAGGGAGACGATCAGTGCAGGACCACATGATGTCTCTCCTCCTGCCAGCATACAGGAGCAGAGGCATTTAGAAAGAAGGGCACCCATCTATGTTATTCACAAGTCCTTCATCAGTGGATGCTGCACCTCAGATCTTTCTGTTATTTCTTCTGGATTGTATGTGCTATCATTGTCAGTTCTCATCCAGAGTGACTTACATAGGTTTTCAAATGCTATCCATTTATATAGCTGGACATTTACTGAGGTATATTGGGTTAGGTGTCCAACAATGTCATGTAATTTAAATAATGTATTTATACTTCTCAGAGTCATCCTTAAAAAGTGAAACATGAAATCCAAAACATTAAGAATGCATACTTCAATATGTACAAAATAATGAGGCAGATGTACCTTTTGCCTCACATTTGGTATTCAATTTGCATACATTTTCATGGGATACTAAGCCTTCCAAAAACATGTGTTCTGCAAATTTAAGTATGTCAAACTGACCAGAGTACAAGGACATCTGAACAGAACAACATCCTGGAGAATTTTTAGTGCATAATCTAATTAGAACAGACAAAAGGATCCGTGAAGAGGGACCACAGTGCATCCTGACAGCCAGAATCCAGGGGCAACCAACAAAACAAAGGAGATGATATCATCCTTCGCTTCACTCATCCGAAACATCTGGCCGATAACGCTGGAAGTGGTTCAAGCGAACATATAAAGAAAGAATCTGTCACAACACATTCTACAGAAATAGCACCATTGCACAATGCTGCCATTTCCTTTATACACAACACACACTCCTCTGTGTCTGGTCTGAACGTGTCATAATGGTCATCAGGACCAATCATAGGAGAGTATACATTGCAAGCAAAGACAAAGCAACACACCCTAAGTGCTGTGCTTGAGTTACATGGCCTCCATGTGATGTACATTTAAATGATACTAAAAACCTTCACTATACTGATGGCTACAAAGCTAAAAGGCTACAGAAGTGCTCACTGAGGAATTCTCCATCACTATTAAGACCTACCAACATGCAGTCCACATGTTGGCTGTGTTGCTCTGCTAACCAGGAAATACAAAGAGTGCTTCATATAGCGCACAAGAAACATCAGAAATGCAGACACTGTCAATGCATCAGTCAGAATAACTCTTTATTATTTATTGTCCATCAATTGCTGTAAATGAATACAAAAGCATCCTTTTGGATTAGTAATTTTACAAACATTCTGCAATTTTTTCTAAGCTTGAAAACTAAGTAAACTTGAATTGTCTCTTGCACAATCCATTAAAACCACCAAATGGCAGTGATATTGTGGTCCCATTCAAATTCAGCACAAAAAATATAAATTACAGTTCTGAAGGAATGCATTCAGCATTAGTAAGTAATTGGAAAGAAAGCTGATAGGCTGAAGGGGAGGAAGAAAGTGAAATTCAAACAAAATAATGTCTTCAAATTTCAAGGTCTTAAGGTTTTAACTGTCAATGCTTTGAGCATCTGTTACAAATATCCAGTTTTGTGTCAGAACTTTCAGGAGTGACAATAACAATAACAGAAAGGTAATGGCCCTGTGAGTGTGCAACTCTAAATGCAATGGCCCACTGTGAAAAGCAGAATTCACTGCAGAGAGCAGTGCGACTGCACAGAGCTATATCCCCCTAGCAGTGCTGTCAGAGGCCTGGCTTGTGAAGGCAAACTCACTCACACATGAGGGTGATGCCAGACTGTACTGGGTACAATTAGGGAGGATTAAGGGACTAAAGACAGACAGACAGCTCTGCCGGAGGCTGTCACAGGGGCCGTGCTGGAGAGGGTTTTCAGCCATGGCCTGTGTTCCAACTACTGAAAGTGCTGTCGTCAGTGCAACATTTCCAACACAGGGATGCATCGATTCAGAAAACAAGAAGGGACCAAAAGGGGGGAAGGGCAGCACCAGTGTGTGTTTTCCCCTATGCTGTCTCCTGAGGCAAATCTCACTGGTGAGAAGAGCATGAGAGAGACTGAGGTCTGAAAGTGAAACCCAAACTCTACACATCGCCTCATTTAAGCCGAACTCACTACACATGCATTAATGGCAAAGACTTTGGACAATGGCACGTCAGATCACAGATCGACACACATTCAGGGGAAGCAACCAGCAACAGAACAGGCAGCGTAACTGCACACTCAACAAACGGTCGCTGGCTGAAGCGGTTTAAGAAGGCAGGGCTGGAGTTTGTGAGAACGGGACGGGAGGAAGTCTGGTGTGCGTGCAGAGCAGGCAGCGCTGACTCATCATTTTCAAAGTGGAAAAGAGCAGTCACAAGGCAGTGAAGGACGCACTCAGCCTAACACAGCGATCAACCTCGGCTACTCTCACAGCTTCTGTTTCACTGCAGCTCCTTCACCACATCCCCCCAGTTCAGCCTCACACCAGATTCTGCCGTGCGGCTCAAAAACAAAACTGACCCATATCTGACCCAACACGTAGTCATCAAGCTCTGGTTAGCGTGAAAAGGAAGGTGTCTTGAGATACGGTTACCACTGACGACTTGAAGCAAACCTCATTATGAATAGGGGAGAGATAAAGGGAGAGATGTGAATGGCACCCATGGCTGGCCTTTCCCTGGCAGAGGAATGATTTGGCGTAAAGAAGGCGAGAGCCTTGAACGTGACGCAGGCCTCCGCGCGGCCGGACGACGCCGCGCCGCCGTCAGTCGTCCATGCCGATGTTGCGGAACAGGTAGGACATGGACTCCCCGTTGTGGATGCGGCGGATGGCCTCGGACAGGATCATGCTGATGTCCACCGTCTTGATCTTGGGGCACTGCAGCTTCTGGATCTCGTGGGGGATGGTGTTGGTCACCACCACCTGCCGGTCACAGCGACAGTGACGAGAGCAAGTCACACAGGAGGTTTAACACACTGTACCCAAACCCTCACCTGCAGCATTGCATGGTCTCCTTTTCCACTGCCAGGCTCTGGCTAGGCCACACTACCAGCTCACTGACCTGTCAACCATTCAGGATGTCCAGTAAGCAGACAGTCAAACCCTAAAAAGCTATAAGAGCAGACGCTGTGCGCGTGTCTGACCTCATCGATGGCCGACTCCTCGATGAGTCGGGGTGCGTCAGAGGACAGGATGCCGTGCGTCGCCATGACGAAGATCTTGTAGGCCCCCCGCTCCTTGAGCGTCTCTGCCGCCGCCAGGAAGCTGTCCACGTCATCGATGATGTCATCCTGGAAGGGAAGGCAAGCCCACACACGAGGGAAGCTGATCAGAGGGCTGGATTCCCCCCCAAAAGCACAGCCAGGAATCTCTGACCAAAGCGCCGCTCCACAACTCACCACTATGATGGCGATCCGCCCCCCCACGTCTCCCACCACGGTGATGGGGGGCTTTTCTTTGGGAATCAGCACTGCGTAACAGACACAAAAACGGGAAGTAAGGCATGAGTGACACAGCGGGAGAGGGCAAAAAGACAAGAACACGCCCAGTCTACGAGGCTCAGGGAAGTGGAGCCATAGTGTAAATTACTCTCTATTATATGTACACACAGTTTGCATCCCTACTCAGGGTGACCTGCACATTACAGCTTTGAAAGACAATCTATTAGCACATTTGAAACACATCTGTTTAAGTACTTTCCTCAAGGGCATGACAGCAATGCCCCAACCTGGATTTGAACCCGGAACCCTGGTGGTTATGAGGCGAACTCCCACAGCACTACATCACACTGCCGCAAAGCGTGTGCCTTACAGGGGATCTCCAGGCTGGGGTGTATGGCTCCGATGTTTTTGACGGTGGGCGGGGAGTGGCGTCCGTCCACGAGGTCCGACTCTGCGTCCTGTGCCTCGCCGTGGATCACCGCGATGCCCAGCCGGAGCCTCTCGGCGAAGGACTGCGCCCTGCGTGCGGAGAGGCCCAGAATCGG
This sequence comes from Megalops atlanticus, assembly GCA_019176425.1. NCBI lineage: Eukaryota > Metazoa > Chordata > Actinopteri > Elopiformes > Megalopidae > Megalops > Megalops atlanticus. The sequence goes on from CM032893.1 coordinate 22,330,781, forward strand.
CACGCATCTAAACCCGCACTCTCCACCCCAACATAGCCCCGCAAACCTGAGGGGCCTGACAGGCCCTTCTCACCACCGACCCAGTGCATTTCTCACACAGAGGAATAAAGAACTACACAGAGGAAAAAGAGAAATCGTCACGAGCTTACCTTTTGGCCGAAGCTGGAGATTTGGCCACAATTACTGCATTTCTATAGTCTGGGATCTGCAGATTTTAAACACATACCCAGCCCTCATTCGCAAGTCACACTGATCGTTTCTTACTGCACACAGACACACACAGACACACACAGAGACATACATACAGGCACACATACCGGCACACACAGACACACACAGAGACACACAGAGACATACATACCGGCACACATACCGGCACACACAGACACACACAGAGACACACAGAGACATACATACCGGCACACATACCGGCACACACACAGACATACATACATACAGGCACACAGGCATAGACAGACACACGCACAGACACACATCAACACACACACGCACACACAGACAAGCAGCATGCAGGCAGGCAGGCAGAGACACACACACACACACACACACACACAGGCATACACAAGCACATTTGCGTATGCCGACACGCACAGACAGACACAGACACAGAGCAAGCTGTCACATTCATCAAGGGAAGCCAGTAAGAACACTTGGCAACTGGTAGGAATATTGCAGTTTGCCTTCAAGCCACTTTTTTGTGTCAAAGACCCTCAAACTAAGGACAAAGTGATGTCTGTTCCTGTAGATTGATTCTGACTCCTACCATGAGCCAGATTCACTGAACTCTGTGTGTTACAGCATATCCACCCTGATTAACCCTAACACTTATGCCATGAGCCACGTGAGTAGCAACTCATATCAGAGATATCTGCATTTAACCCCTAAACTCTTCAGGTGACAGCAGCAGCCAGGCCTACCTCCTCCTGAATGTACTGCAGTAGGAAGGGTGAGGCACGCAGGTTATCCACTGGGATGTTGAAGAATCCCTGGATCTCCTTCTGATGCAGATCCATGGTGATCAGATGAGTCAGACCTGCATGGGGCAATAAACACCCAATCAGAGGTCAAATCAGGAATCAGGTAAACTGGTGTCCTTTCTGTCAGTCTCCACTAGGGGCAGTGTTAAGCAACACATATTTAAACTTGTGCCACAGCAAAGTGCAATACACTGTGTGCTTTAACAAAACTGTGTTGTTAGCCTGGTATGACACTGTTGCTCATTTAACTTTAATGGATACACTTATGTTCTATTGTGCTGGAAGTCACTCTGGATAAGAGCGTCTGCTAAATTCATGTAATGTAATGTAATGTAATGTAATGTATTGTTTTATGGGCAAAGGTGGCAGAAGGCCTCACCTGCTTTACACATCATGGAGGCCAGCAGCTTGGACACGATGGAGCCCCTCTTCCTCATCTTGCACTGCTTGCTGTAGGGGAAGTAGGGGACCACACCGATGATGCTGCGGGCGCAGGAGGTCCTGCAGGCATACACCATGATCAGGAGCTCCATGATGGTGGTGTTCACGTCTCTGCAGGGGGAGACAGGGAGACGGGGAGGGTGAGGGTGGGCAGGTGGAACCCGCCACGGCTCGTTCGTCCCGTCGGGGTGCGCGCTGGCAGCTTACTTGGAGACAGTCTGGATGATGAAGACATCTTTGCCGCGTACAGACTCCTGGATCTGCACCCGCGTCTCTGAGAAGAAAAGGGCACAGGGTGGTGAACGTCCAGGAAGACACCTGTGTCCAGGGACGGCAATTTAAAACCACACGCAAAGGTAAAAACAAAATGGAAGCATGCAGTGGAGGCTTCTGACTAGCAGAAGAGAGCAGTGTCACTGGTATCAGCCTCTAAACACACAATCCAACATATCTATTTACTGCACAACTATACTCGAGTAGTGCACTACTCCATTATCTACAAATGACGAAGGCAATTTTTATACATGTAAAGTATCCATGGAAACATCACTATAGGGCAAAGTTCTTCAATGACTGCAGGTTTGTTTATGCTGCTCTAATTTATAGAAGATCGCTGGGCACAGACATGACTATTAAACACGAGGGGACACTGAGTGTGCACCCAATGGCCAGCAGAGGGCACCGTTTCCCCATAGAGGGCTGTGGCCAGGGGACACATCATTGAGACCCAACACAAAGAATGTCAGTCGCATTAGGGAACGGCAGCTCAGTGCTGGCTCTCAGTCGACATGCATTCTGTCTCTGGACTCCAGTCAGGCACGCGAGGAATGAGAGCTCACTCTGCAAAATAAACAGCGTAGTACTAGCCTGAATAATCTGGAGCAACTTTGGAAAAACTCTCCCTTCCCTTCCTCCAGCACAATATCCTCTGGAATAAACAGTGCGAAACTCAAAACAAACGGGAGAAAAAAAAACTTACACCAAGGACTCTCCTCTGAGAAGTCAGTTTACATTATCATTTACCATTCACCATACATCTGCTAGGAACTTGGATTTAATTCAATGTTTTCAAATAATTAATTAAGACTTGGAAAAGCCAATGAGGTCAGGCTCAGGGAATTTGTTTTATCACAGAGCCATGCTCTGTGCTGTGCCCAGAAAACTCTTCCCGGGTTTTATCTTCCCAAAGAACATGCAGTGCCACACTGTATCCATCAGCAAAGTCCCAGCTCAGCAAATTCACAGCAAATGAAAACACGTTTCAGAGAGAAGGATGAGGACAAGTGTGCACTAAGCCAATCCTATGCTATTCTTTCAACAGACTCCAAAGGGGTCAACATGCCCAATTAGATACTTTAATTGTCTTTAAGTGTCTTCTTTGTTGCAGTCAGTTGTACTGTAATGTGGAAACTAATGAATGGCTTTCTTGTGTGGCCTCATTATTTGAATTTTCACCATGACATACCAATCAGGACACTGCCCAGAAACAAACCCCCTAACTGAGCCTCCCTCTAGGCTGCTTTCAGTATGGTATCACACGGCTGATACAGGAAAATCACATCTCAAAGTCACTGTCAAGCAAGAAGAAGAATTGGACCAATCACAACCGCAATTCTTTGCTATGGACGAGCACAAATGCTTCTTGAAACCATTTTCCCATAGATCAATGGCATAATTAGCTTGTAATGGAGCCCACAGACAACATGCATAGTTTCTATGCCGGGTTGATGTTTCAACACTTTTCTCATTCCTGTAATGACTGTATGAAGGTCTCCTCTAGATTCATGGAGCTACTCACACTGTAGCACTAAAGGGACTGTACACCAGTGGCTGCTGGCTTTGCACCCCACAGTGTATGAGTTGTGTGTGTGTGTGTGTGTGTGTGTGTGTGTGTGTGTGTGTGTGTGTGTGTGTGTGTGTGTGCGTGCGTGTGTGTGCGTGCGTGCATGGAGGTGGGGTTGGGGTTGGGCAGTAGCAGCGGTAATGCAGGTCCAGATGACTGTGGAGACAGTCGAGGCATAGCACACTTACCTCGATTGGGTTCCTGATAAACCTGCACTTTTCCCAGCTCCACCCCCAGACGCCTGTAGGGAAAGGCACAGTAGAATGACCTTATTCCACTGGAATAATACTACTGGAATTCTTTGATTTTCACTGGAACTCTGCTTATAGGAAATAATGATATAAGAATCAATCATACTGTCATCAAAAACACAGTGACAGCATCACTCATTAGTCACACTGTTTACAAATCTGCTTGTAAGAATCAAGATATCCACTTAAAAAAAAAATATTTGGGCTCACTAAAAACATGTAACATGGTGAACGGAGTAATGGCACATGATTCATGGAAAAAAAAACGTCAGAATGTGAATACAGTGTATCCCTTATCATGCACTAATGACCAAAACATGAGCTTGTAAGATATTTTAAGAAAAAAGCATGTTAGCCTAGTCAGCATGGCAGGAATAAAAAGACACTTTGTACAGATGAAAAATGCTGACATCTTGAGTCGTAAGACACATGGTTTAAAATGAATTCTACCCCTTCACTTGGAACTCTGCTTTTAAAAATTACCCACCGATAAGAATCAAATCTTTCTGGACAGATGTGATTCCTACAAACTTAGTGCATTGTAATTAGTCTGTCGAAGTGGAACGAGTAGAGCCGGTAATTGATTTCACTTGGGAATCATATTAAATATTTGTCAACGTGGATAACAACAGAATAGGTTTATATTTTATTGTACTTAGCATGATCAACAGCAAAATTCTTAGTCTTGCAAATTAACCTGAATGGGGATTAGAAGATTATTGGCTAATCCCCATAAACCCCATGGCTACACTGGCAAACTGTTTTCAGTCTAATGTAAGTTATTCATCTGAGGAAGTGCTGGATGTGTGAAGTACTCAGCAAGCCTCCAGACCTGTGTTTAAACATCAGAACAGAATGTAATGGCAACACGCATCACATATCACAAACATAACCCATTCATAACTTTTTGTATTCAGTGAACTGACACATTATTCTTGAATTAACAAAGTCTCCCTTGAACTTAAATGGTATGCTTTTCAAAATCTGTGAAAGCTATGTGCAAATAAGCAGTGATCTCTGACAGTGGAACAGCATGCTTGGTGCCCGACACGATAGAGAGCTATAACAGTAATGGACAGAACGGGGGAGAGAGAACAGCTGGTGAGAAATTTTTCAGCTCAGGAGATAAGGCATTGTGCAGAGAGGTGGTAGAGTAGACTCTGCTGTCTGTGCATGCCTACTTCAGCAGGGAGTGCACTGTTTATTTAAGAAAAGCAAGGCTCCATGAGCTTTTTGCTGCACACTGTGCTAACAGGCCTTATCCCTCACCAGTTACCTCTGTGGACAGACAATCCCTACTGGGTACACCAAAACTTCAAATCAACAAGAGGTAAATTTGTGAAACCAAAAAAAAAAACATCCTACAAACACATCAAGGAAAACTGTAAAAAACGCATCTTTTACTGTTTTTTGGTGATTAGAGCAGTGTTAAGATTTAATGAATTAGGAAATTTGCTGTGAGCCCTATCTCTTGCACAAGCTATGTGTTGACTTCAGATTTTCAGAAACAAACAGGTTCCACATGATACGCATCAATCCACAATCTAATAATGACAAACTAAAAGGTTACACCAAAAAGCTACAACTTTGGTAGGTTAACGTGTTAAACTGTTACTTGTATACCGTGTTAAAGCCACACACTATTTCAAAATAAAAACTGTGCCAAAATGGCAAGTTTCAGTTACTATTTCACTAGTGAAGCAGTGTGGCATAGTGGTAAGTAGCTGGTTGAAAAACCAAAGACCAGCGCAGTGACTGCTGGTTTGGTTCCAAGGTGGATCGTTGCTGTTGTACCCTTGGGTAAGGTACTTAACCCCAATTGCCTCTATAAATATTCAGCTGCATAAATGGATGACATGTAAAAATGCTAAGCGATGAAACTTTCTCTGGAAAAGAGAGTATGCTTAGGAAACGTAATGTGAATGTATCTACATCACTTTAGCAAAAGCCTCATCAATATGTTTGTGAATTTCTAAATGCTTTCTGGCCAGCAGTGTAATAACATAAGTTTGTAACTAGCAGAGGTTTTTTTTTTTAAGTGCTCGCATTACAAAGTTTTGCCACTGAAACAGGAACATGTGTTTGGTCTTGTGGTAGGGCTTGAATAGTGTTATGCTCACACTCACTGGTGTGGGAGTGTTGTGAGCCTGGTCTGACACTGTTGTCGTTTAAACTGAATGGATACACTTATGCTCTATTGTGATGGAAGTTGCTCTGGATAAGAGTGTCTTCTAAATGCATATAATGTAATGTAATGGTCTCTGGATGACTTACTCAGCTATCCTCTTTCCCAGCTCCCTGCTGGAGGGGTTGGAATTGGCTGTGAAGATGACCAGGCCTCCCTTGGGGGCGTTCATGTCTGGTCGGGTCCTGACGTTGAACTCTCCGGACTCGGGCAGCGGTTCCCTGGGCTCCCAGGCCGTGCTGAAGCCTTCCTGCAGAAACAGGGTCCACTTGTGTCACTCACAAACTCAGACAACTGGGCCTTCAATGTCTCAGACTCACATGGACAATGCTTGCCCTCTGTGTACTTTCTTTGCTGGAAAAGGGTGTACCCATGGTGAGCACTGTGCATTGCCAGGTAAAAAATTTAAATTAGTCCTGTTCTTTATGCTGTATATTATTACTTTTTTTCTGATTAGAGCCTTGTCTTTGCAAACACACTGGCTGTTTGGTTTGATTCACTTCCACCTGGTCGGTCAGTGGGTGTGCTCTTGACGCCGCGCCAATGAAAGGACACCACAGACATTCTTTGTATGGGACGATGGAAGGCACAAATAGTATGCGTTTTCGCCATTTCATTAGCTAGTTTGTGATTTAGGCCCGCTAGCTACAGCTAACAGCGTTTAGCGATGTAGCTAGGCAGACTGGAACAGCGACATCAAACTGTGGGGCGGCCAGATTTAACGAGGCGTGTCCTGGCTGGCCATCTGAACTTGGACTTCAGTGCGACAGCTAGTCTGACTGTGACTGTCAAACCTGTCCACTATGCACCCAGAACAACGTAAACTTTACATTGTTAAGTATGTTAAGCCAGCTAGACAATTAACTCGCTGCTTGCTTGCGATATCTCTTGCTAGCTAGCTAGCTATGCAATGCAGTCGCTTAACCGATGGCTGTTGCTTCCCTTGGAGGCATGGTTAATATTTGCACATTCTCAAAGTGTTCGGGTAATGTTAGCTCGCTATAGATTCGCTAATTATATGTTGTCTCGTTTCATGACAATAGGCATAGCAGCCAGAGTACAGCTCTCCGCTTGACATGTGCACGCTTGAGATACTGCCGAGGCTAGACACAGCAAACCATGGTGATGATGACCTGTCTGCGCTTCTTCGCTCTCATCCACCAGCTAACGTTAGCTAGCTAGCAAGCTAGTCTTGCTTCTCGTTAGGATTCAGCTCACTGCTGCATAACTGCTAACTAGCATCAGATTTAATACTTGAAACCAAATCGCAATATAAAATTATCTCAACATTACAGTAGCCGACGACAGTACTCTTACCAGTTTGCGCTTTGTTCGGGTCCAGCCAAACGCCTGCTCTCAAATCTCAGTTCACCTTGTTCAACCAAACACGTCCGCAAAATGACCGACGGGCTCTTTGGCCAATGACAACTGAGAATACTCGGGGAGCGATATCACTTCGGTGAGAAATGAAACAGGTTGGGGTGGGGTGAGATTTTTCCCCTGACACTGACTCTGAATCAGATTTTAGTGAAAACATGGAATTACTAGAAATGATATCAGCGTTGGATAAACTGATTCTGGATCCGCTGTTCGGATGAGACGTTTTCTGACCGTAATTGGTCCATCCAAAGTGATGACAGCAGACTCGAGCATCAAAACGAAGGTTACGCTAGCGTTACAGAGACAATTTTTAACGCGTTCCATGTAATCATACGTTCACCGACAGCTGCTCTAATTTGTCACATATTTTACTACATGGAAAACCACAGAAGACTAATGACTAGTAGGTAACTGGATTATTTTACAGTTACGTTTAAATCCACTTGCTTTCCACACATGTAGCTGGTTTAAACTACTAACGTAGCTGGTTGTAGCTAGGTTAAACTGTATTTCAACGTTGCAGTTACATAAAACTACCTGTCAGAAACATTTCACACCGATACCGATATAGACTCCATATAGATTGATACAAGATATTGCATTCTTTTATTCTCAACATTATAAAGTATATGTACATTATATAGGCTATTATTCGCTTTATTTTATTTGATATGTTCTTTTTACTGTATTTTATCATTAATGTTCCAACATCTTCCTTGAATAATATACGATCTTTAAGTGTTATTATAATAATTAGCAGTAGTTGTAGTATGGAATAACAAGAGAACATAACAAAAATACTGGATAAAATGAAGAAATCAAGGCAAAGACTTGGAGTGTAGGCTGAAATCAACTAAACAAAAACATTGGAAAATATTACATTTAAACATGTTTTACTGATTTCGTGTGGTTCCAATTGTGCGTAGCCTGTATGGCTTGCTGTTCCGTTAATTTTAAGAAAAAGCAAACAAGTGAGGTTAAGATTAGTTAACTCCATATTTATTGCATCTAGCGATTAATACAAAAGTAATGAGGTCTTGATTAGCTCCGCATGTAAGACACATTGTTCCAACTGAGCATGCACAGCTCCAAAACGCTCTTTAGAAAACCTCTAAACATATGGATTTAATGCGGAGACTGGCGCTCGAATTTGGAGTCTTCCGTGGTCACGTGATACCGTCACAAGTATCCGTAGAGTTTCTCTGGCTCTTCGTCTTCTTCTCACGCACGATGGCGCCATTGCTTTTTCCTACCATACCGAGGCAAAATATAGTTTTTATTTCCGAGACGTAGTTCTGTTCGTTAATATTCTTTTCCTGTATTTATGTATAGTGATTTATAGGAGGTATTGACAAAGTGACCTCAGCTTAATTATTAGCTGTATGCATTATGACTGCTACCTTTACGTCATTTTTAGCTGAGCCAGCTGAGTTACGTAGTTCATTTTTTTCAGCGCATATATTATAAACCCTTACAGCAGTCACCATGCGAACTCATTAGTGCTTATGCACTTCCATAGTGCTCCTAGTGTTTCATGCTCCTGAATTCACTTGTTGATTAAACTCATATTAGTCTTGCTTCTCTTTTGCTTAAGTATCAGTCTGTCCTGGAGTCACATATGTGGGGCAGGTGATACAACCTCTGGTCAGTGGTTGGTGATTTGTGTAATTCTCACATTCTGTGTCTGTAAAAAGAAGAAAAATCTGTCGTGCACCATGCTGGATGTACATTAGCTGTCGCATTTACATATTATGCAGTTATCACATCTGGTTATATTTTACCTGTGATTTGAAATGATAATGATCAGGCCTACAATGTGTACAACAAACCATCATTATTATTGTTGTAATGACCAAATTTATAATGCAGGCATAATCAGAAAATTTCAGTCATCTACTTTTGTAGAATCAGCAGAAATTAACATGATTTATACCAGGTGTCTACAACTGCAAGACATATTTTTGTTTGCCAAAAGTTCATGTTACAAAATCTCAACTTTGTTACTTTTAATGAAATTTTGAGGTGATATACAACATACAACAAAAAACACAGTCTCTGCTTGCATCATCACATACTACAGAACATACTTCAGAAATCAAAACGCAGTTCCAAATGTAAATGAAACTAAAATACAGTTCTAAATAAATCTATAAATATGCCTTTCTGTGTACCCTGGTAGTGATTACCGTTGCCTTTCTATTACAAATAGACCATCTTGGCACCCTTGCCCCATCCCCCCACTTATTTGTATTTCTTTCTTGCATTTCTACCACCTTAGTGTTATATGCATGCCGTGCTGCCTCACACAAGACTTTGTTTGGTGTAGAATTTGGTGGCAATTTCAGATGTTGACATAGACACAGAGCCAAGCGTAGCCTCTCCAAGGCAATAAAGAGCTCAAGCCTTTCAAACAAATGCTTCAGAGCCGGTTACTTTAGTTGAGGATTCATTGTTCTCTATGAATTATTAGGTGGAACATTATTTCTACCTCTCAAAATACAACCCTAAAATTAGCTCAGTGAAAGTCATTATTTCCCACAAACCAGTCACACAAAGCCGCATTCCCTTTTCAAGACAGTCAAGTGCCAGTGACCGACTGCAATCCGGAGGTAGTTTGCTCAGAGATTTGATTACTGTCATCCAGGAAACAAAAGTGTTGACTGCTGTTTAAGATCAGCTCCCAGTCTGAATGTGTAGCAGGCTGTGACAGCCCAAGGCCAAGCAAGAAACACTGGAACAATGGTGAAATTCTGTGAAAAAAAATTATTTACAAGGCACTTTTTTCTATACTATTTTTCTTATTTTATAGCACTAATACACGGTAGACATTACTCATCTAAGACTCAAAATTGATTGGTTCAATTCATAGCGTGTATGTTCATAAAACACCCAACAACAGCACTGAGCTGGGAATTTAAACCTGCTGGGTCCAAGGTGTGGAGGAATGATACTCCATGCTTCTAGCTACAGTAACTCATTAGTAATGGTATTCATGGAAAAAATGGTTTATGTTGAAGGAAGGTCATGTTTCTCTTTACAGTCAGTATTTATATGTTGAGGTTCGACACCTTTTTTAAAAACCTAAGAACTCTCTAAAACATCTTTCAGATTGCAAAAAAATTATACATCACCATTTTGCACTCATAGAGTGACAAGCATTTTTAATTTATACTAACAATTCTCAAATTTACTTTTCAGTTATTTCTCATTAATGATAGTCATTATTGGGAGTAGGAGTGGCATGAACTGGTTTTATCAATTATCACTGGGATTCTGTACATACAATCTGGAAATTCCAGATGATTATTCAGATGTTTCTTGTCTTTGGAACTGTATCCTCAGAATTGTGTGTGAAATAATCTGGATTAAGTATACAGTTCACATCACTAAGGTAGCTGTCATTTCTATTCTCTTAGGACACTTGGTCCCCCACAGGTTGGACAGGTTGGAAAAATAGTGTTTGATATTACATTGAATAAAAGTGTAATTTATTTGAATATATGTTCAGATATGTCCCTGACTGTTATGTTATATGTTATTTTTGACAATACTACATGACAAAAATTTCACTTGAACTTATTCTCAAGTACATTCCAATGTTTTCTAAACTGATTTAAGATTGAAAATACTGCATTTGAAATCCATAAACAAAAAGTATTTGAGCATTCTTTAAATACATATTTGACCCAGGTCTGCTTCAGTGGCCTGTTACTTTAGTGAGCCAGAGTAAAGGGAAGGAAGCCACAGTTTATTCACAAACATAAAAAGCCCTCTTTGGGTTCCTTTCACACTGCCTTATCAGCGCCCACACACAGGCAGCTCTATCACAACAAGCAAAGACATGGTTAATGTACCACAGTCTCTGCATATTCACAACCACCCACCCACCCACACACTCGCAATCTCACACACTCACACATTTACACACACGCACACACTTACAAACTCACAAATCTATTGTCCTGTAGCAGATATGTCTGTGGTTAGAGGATTGGAAGAAATGGTAGAATCCAGCTTTCAAGGGCCAGTGGTTTACAAAAAAACTTGTGTTGTCATGGAAACCTAACCACTGATGATATAGATGTTTTGGGTGTGGAGTGAATGCATATCCCAGACACCCATGTTCTTGTTGGTCAAGATGGTATGCTTCAATATGAAGTGCTGACCCTGTGTACGTCTAAAGCTCAGGGCCAATGTGTTCTTGTTGTTCCACAATTCATGTTTACAGGAGAACTGGGGGACAAATCAGAACATATTGAACACACAGAACATACAGAACATTTTGCTACATATTATGCTCCTATGACCCAAACACACACACACACACACGCAAATGTAACACATAAAAACCCACAGATGTCTGTATGTATTGTTTGGCTGAAGATTCTACAGCAAGGAGATTATTCCATTTAGATGACTTTGTGAGGCAAAATGATCCATCACTAACAAAAATATAGAGGCAAATTATCACATTTGTCTATGATTACTGAAATTTGTCTCCATATTTATGCTTAGATGAGCAAACAAGGGGGATGTGTGAGGGCTGGCATGTATGTAACCACTGCAGAGAGGGAAATCAGTATTTCTGATGTGTTTAGCTGTTAATCAGTGAGGTACGATTAATGGTACTGTCTTACAGTCTCATAAGAGTGACCTCACACTTTACACAGGTAACTGAGCGAGCAGTAACAGGTTCCTTTCCAACAAAACAACAAAACTGTTGTTTCATGTCTCACTCTATCCATTTTATGAGAGTGCGATGTTAGCTTGGCACAGGATGATAAATGGTGACACCCCATTGATAATAATGACCCGTGAAATCTGGCAATGATGATACTATCGGTCATTCTTTTCATCCAGAGTCTTGTGTTTTCTGAACTAGTGAAAGGCTATAACACTGTGGCCAGGAGGGTAAACTCAGTTCCATTTGTCTGATGAAAATATTAATACCTAAGCACACTATTAACATTAAATTCTATTTATTTTTTGTGTGCCATGAAGCTTTAGATGCATATATTTTAAATATTTAATAATATCATGTGGATATTGTGATCATTTAAATTTTCACATCTGAATGTTAACGTTATCTTTTTGCCTACATTAGAAATAGAATCATTTTCAACTAAAAAGGTTTATTTGGATATTGCTGCTAATTGCTTTCTCTAGTTTTAACAAAATTTCATTAAGTTATTATTTGTAGCATCAATAGTTCTTGTGCTGTCATTTATATTTTCATTACAAAATGGTAACGCCAAGGTAGAATATTATAGCACTAAAGTAATGTAAAATACATTTCTGGTTAGAAATTGTCTATCTCTTTAAACATACATTTATGTATAGCAAAAATGTACATCTAATTAATCCTCAGAACAAATTCACCAATTTGTTATTTTCAGTGGAAGCTGTATCACTGAACGAAATGCCTATAGGCCGCCAATTACCACGGTCTCTGGCATGAAAAATAACAGCTCTGTCCTCTCGAGAATTGCCTCACTGCAGTGTGGGAAAAGGTTTTTACAGCTATATACGTATAAGGAATGGTGTAAAGACGCTGTTCGTATTCCAAGCCATTTTGTATCCACCGCGGCTGCATCTTGCGGTCCAGCGGCGATGCTGCATCCTTCTGCGCCGCTCGCCTGTATCTGTCGTTCCTGGAGAGGAAAGAAGGGGTGGTCCTGCGTTTTGGATCCGCCTTCTGGATGCAGCGGAGCCATTTAACATTGCAATCTCAGCCAGGATCGTACGGCTGGGGTTACTGCATATTCTACGCTATGGGACTTCACTGTAAAACAGCGTCGATCGTAGAGGCAGACTGGTGCCTGTATTGAGCGAAGCCAGCGATGGCAGAGCAGGTTCGTATTTACCCAGTGCAGGCTCCGAAAGCTCTGGACGAGCTGGCAACGCGTCACTGATTGCAACAGAGACTCAATATTACGGTGATTATTTTTATTTTTATTTGTTTATTATTTAGCCTAAATGTTGTGAGGGTATACTGCAAGTGACTCCTCTGCCTCTTGCACCGAGCTGCGCAAATCCTTCTCGCTAATGTTATTATGCCTTTATTTTTTTAATCTTAGATTGTGATTGCACTGCTACTGCTTGTATCGTTAGATTCCCTCAGTCGATCCGCAGGAACAAGCCCCCTTTTTCTGAAATACAAGGTAATAATTAACATCAACAGGAAATCCTTATCGAAACAGTTCATCACCTTTGCGTCTGCAAGGATCTGCAGCGTAACCGGGTTTGAGTTAATTAGTTTTTTATATAAAGATTTTGGAACATATTTTCTGCTGCTGTCATCATAGGCTGCCTGGTGCACCGGCGCCTTGGAATCTCGGCATCTTTTCCTTCCAAAGCCTCTCTCCGACAGCTCGTATGCACTTCGCTGTAGCATCGCAATAGGGAGGATCCACACAGAAAGCTTGCTGGGCTACACACACACAAAAAACTACACGCAGAGGATGGTTTGGATGTAAAACGTAAATAAACAGCAAGATGGGGAAAGATCAGGAATTGCTACAAGCAGTGAAGACTGAAGACCTCATTACGGTGCAGAAGCTTTTGCAGAGGCCCAAGCCGGGGAAAGCAAGTAGGTGACATTTAAATTCATGCCGATGTTTCGGGGAAGAGGTGGGGGTGTCACTGGATCGGCAGGAATCTGAACACATGTATAGTAGTGCCATACATGGATTATAGTTCGCAGTTACATCAGTGCCACGCACATTTCCTAGTTGCCTACGCCGGGCGACGTCGCCCACAAAAATAAGACGTTTCAATTTCATTATTTTCGGATGGACTATTTTTACTTTGCCCTACATTTACCAGTATTCAACATCAGCTGATAAAATCAAAGCAATTATACAGCATTTCTTAAAGTCACGCTAAAAATGCCCCTAAATCAGTTAACGCACAGTATGGGTTTATTTGCATTCGTTTCTAGCTAATTACAGGTGTGACAATAGTTCGCATTTCTGTTTTAATTAATGTCAGTGTGGTATAACGACCGGGGGCTCAGCTGCATTTACCCACATCATAACATCACCAATGGATGGACAGATTGTTGCTATGTGGTTGCGTTGGGCTGGGGGTGTAGAAAGCGGGGACCGAGCCTCGTCCAGGTGTGCCCCCCTCCCCTCCCTACCCCGAGTCTGCGCAGAAAAATGCCTGTAGGTTTGAGTGGACAGTCCATGGTGTGTTACAGATGTAGGGCTGCACCCTGGCCGCGTGCCCGATATATTATTCATTATCGTATGTATGTGCAATCAAGAAAATAAACGCTAATGGAAGGAGTGTGTTTACGTAACTCCTGCTTATGCGATCACTGATTGAGCCTAAAATTTACAACTTTTTCATGGTTTATGGCGGCATACAAATTGTATTGCAGCTTTCAGTTTATTACGTCGGGCCAGACAAACGTTGGAATATGCGCCTGTAGCGCCGGGCACGTACATATCCTCACTTTCTATACTGTGCTACAAGTGTATTTGAATTGAACAATGCTACCTTGTATTTTATTGCCTTAAAAGTATTCTAATGAGTGTAGTATGTTCAGTCTTGTTCAACAGAAATATCATGATCTAATTTCCGATATTTGCCGGTTATTTTTGGAGATTTCAGACAGGGAGTTAGGGGTTAGTCGTGCAGGTTGGCAAGCGTTCTGAGGACAGAGAAACGAACTGCTGTCAGCGGGGACCTGGAGAGATAATTGCGTTTTCAATTAGACTACAGCCCATTGCGCCGCTCTTTTTTGGCACTGCGCAGCGTATGTTAGGAGAATGATGGGCTGTCACGGGCTTGAAATTTAAGGAAAGTCCTCTGCCACACTAAAGACAGGTGATAGTCAGTAATGCACAGGGGATGCCTGCAACGCACTCCTTTCGTCCTGCCTATTCAACCTGGCCACTCAGGGTAGTAAGAGGTGTGTGTTGTGGAATGCACATCGCAGCCTGTAATCCTCAGATTTTCTGCGTCTTGCCGCCAGCACTGGGGCAATCAGCACCCTGTTCCTCATTGATGCCGCGGTTTGGTTTATGACTTTTAGAATTTTAAGCTTCTCTCCTCGTGAATAAAGGAATTGAACCGGATTTTTGTGTGCATGACGGCCACGTTTACCATCTCGATCATAAAGAAGACCGGCACTCCCAGTCCTTGAGGGTTGCAGGGTCTGTCTCGGCTCCTTAATGCTTAATTTAGCATAATAATAGCTTTTAATAAAAACTCTTGGTAAACATGTAAATACATTTTTAAATTTGTAATCGAATTAACAGATAAATGAAATGTAATCCTAAAATATAAAGGAATCGAGCCCCTGAGGACTGGCATTGGCCATCTCTGGCCTGGATTGTGACTTCCCTTCTCTACTCCACACAGAGAGCTCCCTTTCCCTCTCACGAGTGTGCTGTCACCTATACCATGTCATTTTACTAATATGGCAGGACATTAGTTCCCTGTGAAAAAAAGGATTTTCTGAGCTGACAGAATGAATGAGCTCAAGGGTGCATCCACATCAGTGCACATTCACAAAGAGATGAGCAAGAGATTCCTTCTCCCTGCAGCGTGGACAGGGAGTGGGTGAATACCATTTTCTGGCGGCACGCAACATCCAATCATAGCGCGGGATTCCCTGCTCTTCTTCTGTGGTGTCTGCGGACTGAAGGCGCTCTCTGGCCTCCGTGCACCCTGCTATTGTGAACATTGTCTCGTTCAATTTGGAGTTGCTTACACTACCCACAGTGTACAGTTGGTTGGATCTGTGCCCTCAGTAGCAGTTGTGCCACGTTTGTGTGTAGAGGTATTTGTGCCACGTTTGTGTGTAGAGGTATTTGTGCCACGTTTGTGTATGTAGATGTTCAGTTCAGTCCTGGCAGGACTGCATGATAGTTCTGATGGCATTCTCTCTTTGAGTCTCTTCTTAATCCTTTTAATTCTGATTATGGATGATTTTAACAGATTCAAAAACTACAGATGCTTATAGAGATGCCTTCACCATGTGTTTTATGTTCAGAGAATGATGCAGAAAGATTATTTTCCCCTCTGATGTTTGCCTTTGCATTTTTACATTTCTTGAAGAATAAATACCTTTTTCTAACGACTTTTGGTTTCAGCCAAACTCCAATTCTGGACTGCATCTATTTACTTTAAATTGTTTGTAACTGAAAGCCTGTAAAGATGAATCTTATAGTGCAAAGAGTGATTTTTTTCCCTCCTCAAGTGTGTATACTGTACATGTAAATCCGAGCATCAGTTTCTTCATCGTATTTCAAGTGTGCATTCTCTCCTCCCTGGTGCATTCAGTCAGGGCCAGCACTCAGTCCAACCCAGTCATATTCTGAGAGATTCCCATGTTGGGTCCTGTCCACCTGATGGGCTCAGCACCTGACAGTGAATGCCACTCTGTCACCTACCAGTCCTGGTTGCTTTCAGACAGGCTGTCACACTCACAAGCAAAAACAAGACCGGTCCAATTCAATTTGGTTCACTATCCTATCTGAAAATGGAAGCATATTAACCTCAGAATAACCTTAGTTAATAACCTTCGAATCGTGCTGTATCCTGTGAGGAAACACAAATCTTGTGCAACAGTCTGACCAGATTTCTTTTAAGATGGTATTTGTGGAAAACTAGATGAGCTTCAAATTGGTATTTTCCACAAATTGGATTAGTTCCAAACTGACATTCACCATAAAACATTAGCTTTAGACTGGTATTTGCCATAAATGTGATGAGCTTCAGATTGGTATTTCTCATGAACTGGATCATCTTCAGACCAGTATTTTCCTTAGTTGTGGTCCAAGTATGAATGAAGCTCCTGTCTTAAGGAGGGCCCTTGTTCCTCTATGCTAGCACTAGGTGAGCAGAACTGTCATACTGATAATATCTCCATCAACAGAGGAAACACGTGTCCTTGGGATTAAAACCAAGGTCAGGGCCTGTGATGCTCTGCTATTCCTTTAGATGTGCTTCAGAAGAAGTACATTTGTTCAAATATTGAAGTCAAAATGGAATGGGCATACATATTTTATCATATATTTAAATATCTTGTCAACATTATGTACAAAAAGATATGCAAACAGCAATATTTAATTTAATATTTATTTAATCACACAATATTTGTGTGGTGTAAGCAGCATACATTGACATTAAAATATGTATTTTTTATATTTTGAATTTTATTTTTACTATATATTGGCATATATTGCTTTTTTCAGAAAAGGGTCATCCATTTCCACTGCCGTCTTCTTCCTGTCTTCCAGCCCTGCGTAATCTGATTTTGGTACTGGTTCCAGTAATGGTCATAGTGTTGGTAGTTGTGGTAATTAAGAGCTGTCCTCCGCACTGGCAATGTTTCGGTCACAGCTGTGTGAGGGTGATGCGGCTGCTCTGAGGCTGTGCCAGTCAGTCAGCAGGGCTGGATGCTGGGGTCTCATTATTACTGAATGATGCTCCTAGTGGGGAGACTATAGAGGGGGGATATGGGGGGAAGCAGGCATTAGAGAAAAATGTATATGATAATTGCCAGTAAAGCCAACACAAAAAAAAGATAAATACCATTCTAAACCATTTATAGTGCAATTTTGTGCATTTCAAAATATGTGGCTTCACAATGCACACATATTAGCTATGTCTAAACTTTCATTATGGATCTTGTTTGTGAATTATCAAAATGTTGCATTTTGCCCTGGGGAAGGACCAAGTTTATAGAGGACAATAAAATTTATACATCTTAGCCTGGCACAAGCAAAAGAACCCAAATGAAATAAGAAAGGTACGCATGTAAGCACATTTAAGAGTGGAGATGACGCTTTGTGTATCTCGCTTGTGCGGATCGCAGTGAAGCCACCCTGGTGCAATGCATCCAATGTGTTAAGCATATCATGAACATTAGAGAGATTAAGCCCTCTGCTCCTGTCTCGACAACCAGCTGTAAAAAAAAACACCGTAAACGTAGAGGTTTATGGATGTCACTCATAATGCTGTCCGGCCCATTTGAGCCACGCTGAGGGTTAGCCACGTTCCTCACAAGCAGAGGGTGCTGATGGCACAATTTGGAGGAGCTCGGGCACGGGCGACGTGCGCTCCGCTTGGGGCGGCTCGCCTCCGATTTTTGCGGACTTCGCTAATAAATAGTCGCTTTTAGCCGAAGCAAAAGGGGAGCTTGACCCTCCGCCAGCCAGGATGAGAAGATCTGGACGGTGGCCCAGCGAACTACCTGGAGCGAAGCGAATTTTACCCCCTTTGAATTAGCGTGGCGCAAATTAGGCCCTGTTCATGCTTCGCCAGTCCTCTAAACCCAAGCAGGCCGTTTTAGGTCCTCGGCAGGGAGGGGAGTTTCCCGTAAACCCACACTCTGGCTGTAAACGCTCACCTGTCATACTTACGATTGTCTTTATAAAGACAGATGTCCTCTACAAGCTTACAAAGAAGAAAGAGGGATAATGTATCAAATTTGACCGCATGTAGAGTCACCAATACTACGGCGTTAGCTCCTGTTCAGGTGACTGGGTTCTTCAGTTCTCACTGGAGAGTGTAGCGCAGCTAAGAGTGAGAGCGCATCCAACACTGATGCCGAATGACACATCAGTCCGCGTCGCCACCGTTGTTAATGATCTGGTTACTGGTTCCTCTGAGCTGTCTGTCTCCGGCGTGGGGGTTGGCCGCCGCAGGCTGAGGAACAGGCAGAAAGAGTTGACTGAGGAAGTGCAGTTTCGAGGCGGGGGGGGGGTCCTGTCCAGGGCCTCAGCTCATTTCTCTCATATTTTCAATCAATGTTCAGACGTGAAGTTGGCCGGGCTCCCTGTTCCTGGTCCAAGGAATCATCGCTCCCATTGGTTTTTCTGATGATTGAATTACGGGGCAGATGGCAGAAGTGGAGAGATGGAGAGGCGGAATGGGGGGTGGCGGGAGCGAGGCGCGCGGGGGGGGGCAAGCGGTGCTGAAAGCCTTCACTTCAACTGTTGCAACATTGGTGACAGCACCCCATCCCTCCATCAGTAACTATTTTCCTTATGGGAATCAAAAGATGTGCATTTAAACCAAAGAGGGAAAGGAAGACTAGCTCTCATCTGCCTAAGAACTGCCCCTTTGCATTATGAGTATCCCTTACACAAACACGTGACACTTTTATACACAGAATATATGCAGCTTGAATAAATAAGTTGGACTGAATAACAAAAACAGCAATAACATACACTTAAACAGGATGGAAGGTAGAGACCATTTTTGTGAATTCCTTTTGCAGCCTGCACCTTTAAGATCACCACATACTCCCTCCCTGTCAATGTGAGCCTGTTTTAAAAAGGAAAAGCACGTAACTATTTCTCTCAAACAGGGAAGAAAAGACACGCAGGTGGGCACAGAACGGAATTAGCTGGAGCAGACCGGTCTGTGTATGCTGGACTGTATCTGGCCTTCGGCACTATCCCGTGCAAACAGAATATAGCAATACAAACACCCCAGCCCCAACTCCTGTGCGCTGACACGTTGCAGGGGGCGTAGCGAGTCGTCACTGAAGTGGTTGCCATTGTGCCGCTTACGCTAACAAACCACGTATGGTTACGGCTCTGCTTCAGGTGTCATTACATCACATTATATTACATTATTGGCACTTAGCAGATGCTCTTATCCAGAGCGACTTACATCAGTTACAGTTTTTTTTTCAATGTTATTCATTTATACACCTGGTCATGTTCATGTTGGCCTTGTTGACCCGGTTGTCTCGGTGTTCCAGGCCACACAGAGAGCAGACTGGGCACGTGGTCGGAGTGTCTGAGGGGGCTGCCGTATCATTAGAGGTGCAAAGGGCTGCAGGCGAGAGGGGGTGCCAGGTCGTTAAAAACAGTAAACAAGCAACTCTCTGAGACTCAGCATTGGGCATGGCAAACATCGCCACATCCTGTTGTGGCTGCAGATGGATTCGGACCCGCGCAGAACTGAGGGTACAGAGTCCTGGGACCAATTAGATGCCACAAGCACAAGTCATTTGCATCGCCTGCTACTGTGTTTTTTTCCCCCTGACACAAGCAGCACGCCCTCTCATTTAAAGCTCTCTTTTCCCCTACTCCCATTTATCACCACTGTGCTCCTTCCTGTGGACAGCATTTAAAATGGATAGACTCACATCTTCAGCACTTTGTGTTTGACGCACATCTCGTTATTATCATGAGGTCTCAGTTGCATCCTCTTTCAGAGTCACTGATCTCTACAGACTATGACAGGATGTGAATCTGACAAAGGGCTCTGCTTCATTCCCTCAACACTAACCCCGTTCCAGTTCAGGCATCTCTCAGCATGTCCTGCGTGACTGCTGCGTGCACCTCATCCCTGTCCCTTCCTCCACTTTTCCCAGTGTTCTCCCACTAAAAACAGTTCATGCTGCTGGGATAAAGAGCAGCCAGTTCCCCTGAAGATCTCTAAATCAAGGATTAAAAGATATGTGTCATAAGCGTTCCTATTTTACACACGAGTCATTGTCGGCAGATCAGGATTTGTCAGGATGAATAGTCTTCGGTGCAGACAAAGTACTTGAAAGAAAGGAAACAGAATAAAAGTGCAAGTAAGTTGTGAGTCTGAAGGATTGCTCTCCATGTAGTAATCCATGCTGGGGGGGGGGAGGGTGTGGGAGAGGGGTAGCTATGTGTGAGATCACAGGGGGCAGGGTGTGTGTTCCGACGCATCTCATTGGCTGCTGAGGCAGGGGCCAAAATCCAGCTGCAGAAGGATTCAGTGACACTGGTTTACATCTGGGGCAGGGAGGCAACCTGAAAATTGCCTCACGGCTTATCCTTCTTGGAGCAGTGTGTTCACAAGGCCGAAAACCCGGGCCACCTGTTTCACACGTTGTTCAGGATTCAGTTGCAGGTGTAACACCCTGTGTGACCCCTGTATTGGGTTTATCAGGGACACAGTGACATCAAATTTTGACTTGTAGCAGAATGAGCGTTTTATTATATTTTATGCTTTAAATCCAATCATATATCAGCTTGTAGAGTACATGTGTCACTTTTCCACGGGAGGAGATCTGGACCCTGGAATTTATGATGGTTTTGTTTTTCTGTGAGTTCCTTTGTTGAATATCTGTGTCATATCTGTGAAGTATTAATGCTGCTCTAAATGCCAAGCAAGCGGTCCGTGTGTGCCTTTTCCTCCCGGCTCCTGGGAAGAAGGAAGACCTGACTCCTTCGTGAAAAGATACGATTGTTTTTGCCTTGTCAAAAAAACCGTTCCCGTTAAAATAGCTGGGAGTTATTTCAGTTCCATCCAGACTGAGAATTGATTATTTCCCCTCCCACAGGCATGTATTACATCACGAGGCACACACCCCTCTGCCTCTCACGTGCACAAACAGCTGCGCTTTCTCACTAATTAATCTCAGGCTGTTTTTTGGCTTGACGTCAGAGCAAGAATTTAACGTCGATAAAAACATTTTTGTCTGTTTTCGTCTCAGACACGTCAAAGCACAAATCCCCATGAATCGCCATGACCTGTTTATTACCGTATCAGCCCTGCTCTTCGGCTTTATGGCAGGAAAAAAATGTTGGAAAAAAAAGATTTCCTTGGTCGTGAAGTAGCCAATATTTCTTTCTGTGGGACTCTGAGACTGATTGGCATTTTTGTTCTCTCAGAGATGGGAAGAGCTGTCTGCCTTGGCACAGAGCTCTGTATACATAAACCCTTGTATGGTGTTGGGTCTATATAAGCAGGATACAATGTGAGTAGCTGGGTATATGTTACTATTGACAGAATACAGTGTGAGTAGGTACATAAATGGTCCAACAGTTTTTGACACTGTCATATGTGCAGTTTTTGCATATTTTGTACAATATATTTTACATATTTTACATATTGCACATATTTTGTGCATTTCATTGGCTTTGTACCTGTACTCTGCACAATGACAATAAAGTTGAATCTAATCTAATCTAATCTAATCTAATATATATGTTACTATATTAATTTTACACCATATTTTACGACACATTATACAATTTATGTGTAATTTATGTGAAATATGCAATACCAAAAATATGATATGGAATAAATTATACTGTATATGTTCAAGTAGATGGAAAATATTTTGGTATTTTATGTTGTAGCATGTTTTTGTCTTATGTAGGCTTTATGTCTCCATCCAGGCCTATGCCTGGATCAGTTAACAGGTGAGCCTGTGGGTTTGAGCCACAGTCTGTCCCCCCCTGCTAAAGGTCTCCAATGGCACACAGATCTCCATCTCTTCCTGTGTGTCAGGGCGAGGCAGGGTGGGGCAGGGCTTGCGGTGCTGAAGTCCCCCTCAGTGCCCCCTTCAGTGCCCCCCTCAGCCAATGTCTGGCATCCTGCATTCCCTTTCAGCTTCCATTAATGTCTCTATTTCTGTCTTATTCATCATGTGGTCAATCTTCTGGTTGCATAAAGCATTAGTTGCCGCCCTTGAGATCTAAGGCAATTTTCAGGCATCACGTAGCGTACATAACTGATTCTCAATTTATTATTTTCTGGCGATGCCCTGTGTAAAAGTCACTAATTTGACCATCACTAATCAGTTCTCCCTGCTCAGCTTCGTGCAGAGACTTGCTCTGCATTTCACTCACTTATTATCCTCATGAAAACAAGGGACTGTATTCAGCAGCAATTATCAGCTGTTCAGAGTTTACCCACCTCTCTTCACATCCCACATACACGAGACCTCCACGACCTAACAAAATGTCAAAACACACATTTTGTTAGGTTGTTTCCTACCTGTAAAAGAGTCTTTTTAATTTCCTCCAAGTCTGTGAATCATTTGACATTTTCAGGCTGTGCTTGCGCAGTTTGCCGGGTAGGGAATGCATCGTAAAAAATAAATAAACAAAATAACACCACACCAGCTCTACCCCACTGGCTGTGCCATACAAGTATATAGTGTGAGGTGTCTGTCTCAGGACAGAGGCCTCTTGTAGAGACACGCTCTGACACGCTTCTACCCTTTTTGGAGCGACGGCATTAGGGCTAAACCTGGGAGAGGCAGGCACAGGGCCTCAGAGCTGAACTGCGAGGCACACCGCAGTAAGCTGGGCTGCTGCCTGGGGTCCGGCAGTGAAGGGGTTAAGCTGAATGCCACCGTCACATGTGCCTCCTATTGGCCAGTGTCTCTGACAGAGTCAGGGGCTGCATCTCTCCTCCCTCACGGCCTGAACAGAATGTACAGGATGCCTCCCCACCTTCACTCTACGGTGCATGTCACATTTCAGTCGTTGCTTCTCTCATTCCAGTAGCAGTGAAGTGTGTCACAAATGATTGCCACAGTGGTGGTGTATATTAAGAGTATTTAGCCCACTTTCTGTTTTTTTCATTCTCAGTTTAATTATAACCTCGCTACTGATATTTTTCATTTATATATCAGTAGCAATTTCATATTATTGTCTGTAATAATAATAATTACAATGTTGAATTATAAGCGATCGGTATCTCCAACTGGGAACTTTTTTTCAGTGGAGATTCCTCGAAAGCGCCTGATGTTTGTGCTCCAGCCCTATCATATGGACCACATATGGCTCTCCCTTAGGTGACTGCTGGATTCTGCAAGACATGTCAGAACCAGTGTAACACATTGGGAAACAAGGACTCTGTGCTTTCCAGTGGTGTATGTCTCCTGCTGCATGACCAGGTCTCACAGCATGGCAAGTCAGGGGGATCTTCTTTCTATATTTAATGCAGGGATAGCAACCTACCAAGAGTTGAACAGAGATGGGGCAAAGACATCCTTGAATGCCTGTGGTACTGAATTTTCCTGTATTCAGCACTGTACAGTATATCTCCTAGGATCAGCTGTGTGGTTTTTAGGACTACAGCCTCTCTTTGTGATAGGTGGGGATTTCTGTGTCTGCGGGAGGGATTACTATCTACAGAAGGCTATTAGAGATTATCTCTCAGCTATTGTCCCAGTCGTAGCCTTCTGTGTGTGTTGTGATTGTGTGTGTACGTATGTGTGTATGTGCATAAGGTGTGTGTGTGTGTGTGTGTGTGTGTGTGCGCGTATGTGTGTGTATGTGTGTGTGTCGAGGAGGTCCTTGTTAGTATTGATATCACTGCCCTGAGCAAAGGGCTGTGCTGGCCGCATGGAGGGATGGCATTCCTCACAGAGACTCTCATGTGTGTATCTGTTCTCTTAAGAATGTACAATGCTGGCAGTGCAAGGGTAAAGAGATGGGTCTATGAGGCAGCTGTTCTGGCAGCGAGCTGGCCCTAGAGCCCGGCAGTAGAGCTCTCTCATACAGGGAGGGACCCCCCCTTCACCCCACCCCGATGAATGAATGATCTTCACAATGCCATAATCCTGAGATAACAGAAAATCCTCCCATTCATCCCGAATGAGCCGCCTTTCACTCTCTGTCACGGAGGAACATTCGGATTTGTCTGGGCTGCTGCAGGTGTGGCCAGGACACACAGTCCTGGGACGTTCCTGTCCCTGGGGGATCCAGTCCCAGGATCCCTGACCGAGCGGAGGCCGGAGGAGATGGGCCCAGCCTGTCTGTACTGAGCGGCAGCTTCCATCGTCTCACTTACATTGCAGGTGCTGTTCTACCTGTAACTCTGTCACTTCCTAACAATGGGGCTGCTATTCATGTATTCAAGTTGCACAAAGCCACAGGGCTAGAAATATGGATGCGCCACAAAGCTGGATTTGGAGTAAAGTTATAAGGCACACACAATGCCAGATGCCCATAAAGGACAATTATGTAATGAGTTACAGACAGAGGTGAGGTGTTTTTATCAGAACAATAGAGTGATGTATAGGCTGACTTCTGTTGAAAAAAAAAAAGAGGAAAAGGAACACCAACCACCTAAATATCCATGTCTGACATCTGGATGTGGATCAGATTTAGCTCGTTGTATGTCTTGAACTGTAGTAATAGTGTGCCACTGTGCCAGTACATAATATGTATTGTCTCAGGGTACTTCTTCCTATGGCCCTCTGGAGCATTCCTGAGCTCGGTGCAGCTTGTTGTTTTGCTAAATTGGTCATACAAGAACCCAGTCTGTGCCATGGATCGCACCTATTTGTCAGTGTTCTAAAGGTAATGACAGGAAGTGTGTCAGGACTAGATCACATTTTGGCAGGAAGTTCCCTGCCCTCCATGAGCTGGGAGACTGTGGGTCCTGTGTTCTTATTGTGACAACAACAACAAGAAAGCCAAAATAAATGTTTGTTTTCAGTGTTCTGTAGCACTGTATTAATGTGTAAAATGTAACTTAGAAACCTCAAGACTTAGGAAGCTCGAGCAAAATAAGTGCTTATAGCAAAATTGGTAGCCAGTGACATTGAAATGAACTTTGGGTCTAAAATGATGTTTAGCCTGAAAAGTTCATGTTAGCAGGCTGAAACCCAGGGAGTAGAGAGGACACCATGTCAGGTCTCTGGTGATGAACACACTAGTGTTCTCGAGTGCAGCTGTTACAAACACACACATCTACACACAATCTCTTGAGAGTGGTACGGGTAGGACTACAGCATAGGTGAAAGCATCCTAAATCACCTGGAGACAAGGACTATGAAGCGCTCTTTATTTGGATTATTGGAGTCTTGACTCCTTCTGACATTATGAGAATGCAACCTGTGAGCTTTGAGACCTAGACACGATTCAATCAAATCCAGATCAATGCAAGTACAGTCTGCTTGATGGGATTTATATTTTTTTTTTTTTTTTTTTTTTTAGCATCCTAAGTCAAAGGAAGCAAGGAAGTCACTAATCTCTTGCTTGCTTTTCCTCCTGAAGGCCTGTGTATTGACACATTGTGCATTGTGTGCATTGCACACAGGGGCATCTCACCAAATTATGACTTATTTTGTTGCAGTATCCCACAGCCTGCAGGCCGGATGTAAATTATAATGAATGGAGATGAATGTTGTAAAAGAGCGCTAGGAAATCTCATGAGACGTGCCTAACATTGAGCCAGTTTTCCAGACGGGTGGCTGGGAGACTGTCGCCGGGCATCCCAAGGGGACCGTCAGCCCACTCCGTGGAGTCAGGCGATGTTCACGGCACTCCCCCATTCAGGAGCAGAGAGGGGGAAACAGCCCCGCTAATAATACCCCGCTGGTGTCCTGGACAGATGTTTCAATGGCTGATGTGTCTGCTCACGAAGGACTTCGCCTTTGATGAGAGCTTTGACATTCATATTGTACCATCCTGCATAGTGACTACAGTGTTTTGTGTGTGTGTGTGTGTGTGTGTGTGTGTGTGTGTGTGTGTGTTATCACATGATTCCCTGCCCTGGCTTGACAGATTCTGTTGCTCTGTTTGCACATTTACAATGCCATTAAGTGGCGAGATAAAATAGCCCTTTGAAATTTGAAAAGCTATGGCTCCTGTCCTTTGCTCTGGTATTACGATGTGTCTTTATCTGTTCTGTGGCATAGCTGATGCTGCAGCGGCCCTCTGAGAGACTGACAGTCCTGTCAATTTCAAGTAAGTATGCACACACATACACACACAAATACACACACACACTCATGCACACACACACACACACATGCACACACACACAGCCCTGCAACTGTGCAGAGCTGCTGCCAAGATCCCCGGCCGAGGTCGAGCGCCAAGTTTCTTATAAATGCCACCATAGGCCTCATTTTATCCGGTCGATATTTTTGCATGGGCAGCACAAAACAAATAGGGCTGTCCTGCTTTTGCCTGTAGCGGAAGAGCCTCCCTCATGGATCATATCACAGTCCTGCTAGGGTGCTGGAGTAATGACACCAGATTAGCGATATGGGTGGGGCAGATGGTACCGATGCTGAGTGCCATTGTGGTGGGGGGGGCATGAAGCTGAATGAAACGCATTAGAGGCACTTTAGTAAACCCTGTCTGCCTGCTGGTACAGGGAGCATCCCTCCCCTCTAGGTTCACATAAGGCAGCGCTCCTATTCTCATGTGTGTCTTTGGCACAGCATCTAACAGAGGAAACGTGTTGGCTAGGCGGTGCTGTGCTTCAGTGCATCTGTCTGTGTCTCTGCGGCTGGGCCTATGTGTGTTCATGCATCTGCTTGTGACCGTGTGTGTGTGTGTGTGTGTGTGTATGTGTGGGTGTGTTTGTGTGTATGTATGTACGTGTGTGTGTGAGTGTGTGTGTGTGTGCTTATGTTTGGATGTGTATATATCTGTGTAAAGCTCAGAAGTACTGGCTACAGCAGGCAGAGCCAGGCTGATTAATCAATAACTGCTGGGTGTACAGATGGACTCTGGTACATATTGAGGGTTCAGGTCACTTATTGCAGTCACAGCTGATCGGCCTTCCACAACAACCATGGCAAGACACGCGGGATCTCTGTGTTCTGGTCAGCGTGTTCTGCGGGATGCCCTGGAAACAGGAGGCAGCTGTAGTTCCCCTTGTGGCATTGTGTGGCAGCTGTCTGCCCTCCGAGAATGATGCCACTGTAATTGTTTTCATCAGATCAGTGTTTGACCGGAGAGGGCCGCACACTGCGTCACGTCTGTGGCTGAAAGCACAGCTTAGGATCAGTCGTAGTCACTGCAGCAACTCCTCTGAAAATCAGTGGAGTTGACACTGAGGGATGGGATTTGCCAATACCTGAGCTGTGGTGTTGTTGTGGGTTTGATGGATGGGTAAATGATTGTAATGATTTATCATTTTTGACCTGTGGTGTGTGCGTGTGTGTGTGTGTGTGTGTGTGTGTGTGTGTGTGTGTGTGTGTGTGTGTGTGTGCGTGTGTGCGTGTGTGTGCGTGGCAGGAAGGGAGTGAGAGTGGGGTGAGTGTGCTGCAGCTTTGCAGGTACACTGAGAGGGTACCACCCCAGTAGTGACATGAACTATGTGAACTAAAAGCCTTCTGTCGAATTGTAGGTGGGTCCTGTGCCTCCTTGAAGTGAACCAGCCTCCCCTGTATTTCTGCAGGATGTCTGTGTCACCCCCGGGAAAATTTAGAGCGGTGACCTGAGAGATGCAGATGAATCGATGGAGCCGATCGATGCGCGTGGAGGAAGGTGCAGCTCTTCAGGCTTCAGTGCATTGCATGTGGCCGACCGGCCTGGGTAATAGGACTTAGTTATCCTCCTGCTGTGGCGGAATTCTCACGTATGCATTCTCTTCATTGGCATAGTAGACCTGAGGCACATTAGCAGCTAACGATTGATGGGTTTTTTTAGAGGCGAAGGGAAGTGGTCATTATCCCTTTGATTTTTTCTTTGTGGCGGGGTATTTCCTCTTAACTCTGCTCTTTCCTCCCAGGAGGACATCAGTGTCTAGACAGGTAACAAGCGAAGAGTGGTTTGGTGACAGTGTTGTGCTTCTGGAAGCCATTTCCTCAGTAATCCTCCTTATGATGTTTGTCATGCCACTGGCCATGACTCAAACAGGGCCTGTTTGTTTACAACCTGCTGGCAGAACAGCTGAAGCTGAAGTAATTGGACTTTGACAGTGAACCAGTTCAAAACAATAATAAATCAAAATGGGGCTCTCTTCATTTTAATTGATGTGTTGTACTTGTGGATACACACATATATTACAGTGTGTGTGTGTGTGTGTGTGTGTGTGTGGTCATGTACTGTATATTTGTTCATATGTTCATTTGTTCATATGTTCACATGGTAATGTACTATACTTATGTGTACACATATATGATACAGTGTGAGTGTGTGTTTGTGTGTCCACATGTACTCTGTGTGTGTGTGTGTGCGTGTGTGTGTGTGTGTGTGTGTGTTGCAAATGTGACCCTATTAGTGGTGCAGTGAATAAAAGGTGCAGAGGAAGGAAAAGATGATGTGTTGCAGGCACAGGGAGATGATGCAAGCACTGCTGCTGTTTGCATTGTTCCATCTCCAAGAGTCGGAGCGCACCTCTGAGATACACACAGCTGTGGCTGCCAGTCTGCAAGGAAGACCTGCCCCTGGGTCTCCCTCCACAGGCAGCTCTGCGCCCATGCGCCCACAGTGTGCTCTACATGCTTTTAAAGGCACCCAGTTCAGCTGGTGAAGGAGGTAAAACCAAAGAGAATGTTTGGTTGCTCATGCCAAGCATTTGTTGTCCAAATCAGCATTGCATGCTTGGCATGAGCAACCAACCATTCTCATGTTGGCTAAGTGAGTACATGGTACTGTTTGGCACTTTCGGGGGCATTATTTTCAAACACATACTGCTTTTCCAGAAAAAAATCCCCACGCTCCAATACATACATGCCAAATGATCGTCTTTCAGTGAAAGGGCCCTTGGTTGCTATTTAATGCCTTACAGAATGTGAACATGGCACAGTCATGTGTGTTGTGTTATTACTCACTATCAAGGGTGAATGTGCATTATTTGTCAGCACTCTGAGAGCCATCTGCTGATATTTTTTGCTAATTCTTTCACACCCCCAAAAGCAGAGATCAGATTTTTCTGTTACTCAGGGCTTGTTTGATGCTCCTCAGCTTTGGCTGCCAGATTAATCTGAAGGAGGCTGTAGTGTTTGCTTTTGTTCAAGCTATAGTGGTCGAGATTGCTGTTATGGTAATCGGATGACCAGGGATTACAGTGCTCTGAAAACGTAATTGCAAAATGATAGCCTGCTGTCCAGGTAAATAACTCACACTTGCAAAATGATTAGGCGATGCTTGTGGAATCAGCTGCAACTTCAGCCATTTGCTCAACATAATTAGAGCCCCTAATTATAGTATGATTTGCGACGGATGAGCAGAGGACAGCAGACAAGCTGAAACCATCCTCAGCTATGACAAAAGCACAGGAGCTCTGAAGAGAGTCTGGGTCACACTGAGAATACTAACAAGGTGAAAATTAGTCCAGAAATTTTCCGCCGGTTGACTGCAATGAAAAAACTTTTTTTTTTCACCCATGATTCGCAGGCTGACAGAGGAGGGCTGTCCCTCATTTTCTCTCCAGCTGTGCGTCTCAGCATGTGATCTGTCTCCTCTGACAAATCCACCTCGGAGGGGAAGGTGTCAGGTCGTGAAATTTACATCTGGCATGAGAAGGATTACACAGCTGCCTGCCAACTCCTCTGCCTGATCTATGGTTTCATGTTCACCTCCAAAACCAGAGGGCAGGCGCATTGAATCAAGCTAATAAGACATCTTTATTAAAAGCCGTTAACTCACAATGGAGTGTCTGCAACGCTGTTGATCTACAAGAAGTTAAATATTATTTCATGCCTAACAGCTAAATATTATTTTGTGCTTTGAGCCAACTTTTTAATTAAAGTGGTCCTTATTATCTGAGGATTGCGAATATGGAGTGATCATACATTTAATTTAATACACACACACACACACACACACACACACACACACTGACACTCACACACCCCCACAAAAAGTCAGTCAGCCTCTCTGTTCTTTTGAGATGTCATTTTGATTATCTGGGAATCAGTGCTGCAGCGGAGCTGTAATTCTCTCTTGGGTAATTGATCCGCTGTGTAATAATGGCAGTCTATCTTCACTTATCAGCCTTAGTGAGAGCTGGATAGACTCGCAGCCCTGAGTCATCTTCAAAAGCTGTGTGAAAACAACTTTGATAGATGAGAGGGTTAAGGTGAAAAGGATAATTTTCTGGAGCTCATATATATAAGATGTCTA
Source organism: Megalops atlanticus (assembly GCA_019176425.1). Classification (NCBI taxonomy): domain Eukaryota; kingdom Metazoa; phylum Chordata; class Actinopteri; order Elopiformes; family Megalopidae; genus Megalops; species Megalops atlanticus. Next base: position 22,361,440 of record CM032893.1, read on the forward strand.
CATAAATGCATTTATTGACATGTTTTCCTCATTTGGCAGTTACAGTGAAATCATATTTAGCCACTCTTGGGGTTAGCTGGTTTATGTGCAGAATTATGAGAGTGATTGCTCGGGCTATTAGAAAAAAAAATCTGCTTCATATTTTGGACTTGGCCAGAACTTTTTAACAATGCCACGGTGATCGGAAACACAGATCTAGGCTACTAAACCTTTGCATATCCATTGAGTTGGTGTGGGAATGTCCCATGTACAATTACAACTGCATATTTTACTTTGCAACTAGCTGAAACTTAAGGTACATTTCAGCCTCTATTAAGAAATCCATGATCTCTTAATCAAAATAAAGCATTTTGGCTTTTTTAGAAGGGATCTGTTCTTGTAGTTAGTGTGAGATATACATGACAGCTGTTTGCATGTGTCATTCAACAGTCAAGGGCAGCCTGTCCCCTGAGCTGCAGAAGCTAAAGGTTAATATTGAGCCTTTAGGCTCTCCAGGAGAGTAACAGGGTTCAAGAGGAGAATGCAGACAGAGCGGATGGATGCTGGATGCTGGATGTTGGCCCTAGGAGACTGTGTGGGTTGGGCAAATGATCTAAAGACATACAGGGGCACAGTGATGTGACCTCAGAGCCTAGGTCAGTGCCTTCAGCCACTGTGTTACATTACTGCAAGGAGGAGAGCACCAGTACACACTGAACAAAGGGGAATGATCTGAGGTCAGATGACTAAAAAAATATATATATATATATATATATATATATATATATATATGTGTGTGTGTGTGTGTGTGTGTGTGTGTATATATATATATATATATATTTATATTTATATATTTATAAATATATTTTTGAGAGTGCCCAACCTCAGAAAGCATGATCCTAATCTAAATCCCAAAAAGTGGTGAGAGGGACTGGATTGTTGCCATGGTTTTCTAATTGCTTCCAGTAGAGCCAAAATGGTTCCTCTGTCCGGGTCCCTGGAGACTCTCTGCATCAGAGTCCTCTCTGCGCAGCCTGATGAGGTGTCTGCAGTGCTGGTGACAATGTCAATGACAAAACTGCAGCCGTGAGCTAAAGGGTGAGAGGATTGTGGGGGTTACTGACACCCCCTACAGCCTTCAGCCCCCCCACTCTCATCCCACCCTGGGGGCGAGAGCAGAGTCATATGTCATGCCTGCTTGTGGCTGGCTGATTTCAGCCTGTTTTCTCTGTTTTTTTCCCCGGCAATCTGGGGAGGAACATGCCTCGATGTTGTCACTGCTCTGGAAGTTTCCCAGGCACAAACGCTAAAACCGTGAAACTGACGAATTTAAAAGTTGTTTACTTTTAATTCTCATCTGTTGTGCGAACAGAACCAGGCTACTCTTTTTACCGCATCAGCGCATTACCACTGCTGTTATTGTTAGCAGTAATACGATTCTGTTTGATGTTCATGTCAATGTATGGCCACATTTACAGGTAGGTAAGACACAAACATATAAAAAGAAGCACCAGTTGACTGAGCACAATGCATCACATGGGCCCTCAGTGCCAAAGCTCAGGACCTGCATTTAGGCCTGCACTCTGTGAGTATATCCTCCAGTCTGGCACTAACCCAGTGCTCTGATTTTTTGGATCATGGCGGTGTGATGGCATTTTTAGGGGCTGAGAATCTGTAAGAGTAGCAGCAACCCATCCCAGCTTTATCTAAAGGAAATCAGCCCCTCTGTGTATGTCACCGTGGGGTCCGTGGGTTGGTCCATGACTACTGAAAGGACTTCTGTACATGTGGGCCTGAATTGCTGAGTAACTTGACAAGAAATCAAACCAAGCTGGGCGGACATGTCGCAGGGAGATAGCCACATGGCAACAGCGGGCAGTGTGGAAAAATGCCATTGGCTACGATGGAACGTGACGGTGGTTTTTCTTTAAGCCCATTAAAATTTGGCTGCTTGGTGCTAAGGGCGGACAATGCATACTGTAGATTTGCAAAGAGGAGACTCCCCGGGTATCTCGGCCTGCTGTGTCCGCGCACTCCGCCACGTCTCCGGGGCGGGTCTTCGTGAGGAAGCTCTCCCTGGGCCCCTGGCTGTGTTTCAGGACTTCTGATTGGCTGGTGAGCAGCGTTGGCTCTGATGGGATGCCTGCAGGACGGAGAACACTAGGAGAAGGAGCGGCTCTGCTGTTTGTTTTCCCACCCCCCACCTTCTCCCCCCACCACCACCCCCTCTGCCTTAATTTACGCCATCCCTGTGCTAATTGAGGGCAGGACTCTGACATCATCCCAAAGGCCTGGCTGATTACCTTCTTCCCCAGCGAAGCTGAGTGCCGGGTGCGTTTTTCTGAAAGGTGCTTTCAGAGAATCGACCCCGGGATTGCAGGAAGCTGGCGAAGAAGCATGGTGCGTCCCCTGGAGGTGGTGAAAGCAGGGAGAAGCACCTCGGCTTTGCAGGATGTGTGCCACAGCCCCCACACTGCAGAGTTCATCAGCTCAAGCTAACGTCCCGCTTCAGGGTGAGCTGTAACAGGGGCAGTATATCTGCCAAAAACTGCCATCGGCTTGGCCAAGAGGAGCACACACACACACACACACACACACACACACACACACACACGCACACACACACACACACACACACACATACAGATATGCACACACACACACACACACACACACACATACAGATATGCGCACACACACACACACACACACATACAGATATGCGCACACACACACACACACACACACACACACACACACACACACACACACACACACACATACAGATATGCGCACACACACACACACACACACACACACACACACACACACATACAGATATGCGCGCACACACACACACACACACACACACATACAGATATGCACACACACACACACACACACACACACACAGATATGCGCACACACACACACACACACACACACACACACACACACACACACACACATAGACACACACAGGAAACAGAGAGCAGCCAAACTCCAGATGAGGAACTGGCTAACTGAATAAGTGTGATCAGTTTGTGTTTTTCCTAGTGTTGAGTTAAGTTCTTATCCTAGGAAAGTGGGATTAACTGATTTCAATAACATAGCAGTGCAACTCCGTCACTCCCAGCTACGTACCTAGTGTTGAGAATGGCCACTGATGTAACGCCTACCTGCACTTGAGATCAGGAAGAGGCTTCAGGAGCTCCCATGGCTCAGTGATATCACTAATGGTTTCAGATGGAATGCAACGGGGATGTGAAGAAACACTGGCAGGTATGGGACCATGATGCATCATGATATTACATTACTATTCATTTACTTAGCAAACTCCCTTATCCACATTGCAAACATATTTATGTATTATTTATGCAGTTGGATATGTTACAGAAGCAGCTCAGCTAGAACACTTCAATGCATTAAGATTCAATCACGGTCTTTCCACAAAGACTCAATCCATAGTCCCTGCACTGAGACTCAACCCGCATTCAATGCACCTAGACTTTCCCCGCAGATATTGCCCTGATTCTCAACCAGAAGCCTGGGCTCTAAGCGCTGCACTCACAGACACACACAGACACACACACACACACACACACACACACACACAGAGCCCTCCTACGCTGGCAGTGCAGCTGCTTGCCTTGCCTTCCTCAGAGGAAGCGTGACGTGTTTACCTGTCACTACATGTGCACACTCTGATTACATAAGCGCATCTGCAGCGTTCTGTCACTCACCCTCTGCCCCTGGCACAAAAATAGTGCTCAGAGAGTAACCTTAAAGCCAACCAAACAACCTTAAGGTCATGACTGAAGTGATAACTGTAAGAGAGGTTAGCAGTGCTAGTTTAACTGTGTAGTGCTAGTCAAAGGTAACAATCAGTGCTGTTTAGAGATCAGAGTTGTTGCGTATGCGGTAGGTTAGGACACTGGAGGTCTGGCCCTGGCTGAGCCTCTGGCTCTGACAGTAATGCCTCCTGCAGCTGAGAGGAGAGAGAGACATACCTGTGCTTGTTGATGCACTGAGTCTTGGATTATGCAAAGTTAGTCTTTATCTTTGCTGATTAGAGTGCTCTGTGCTCTGTCAAACTGCCACAAGCCTCTTTTCCGTCTCACATCGGAGAGGGAGGGGGGGAGTGTGTTTATGTTTGTGTGTATGCAGGTGTGTGTATGTGGGTGTGTGCATAAGATGTGCATGTGAATAAGAAAATACGTGTGTGTGTGATATGAGAGAGAGAGAGAGAGTGTGTGTGTGTGTGTATGTGTGTGTGTGTGTGTGTGTGTGTGTGTGTGTGTGTGCATGCATGATATGAGAGAGGGTGTGTGTTTGCGTGTGTATGTATACAATATGAGTAAGAATGTGTGTGTGTGTGTGTCTTTGTGTTTGATGTTCTGTCAGTGTTTCAGTCATCATGTGCGTTGCGCATCCCGCTGCAGGCAGTGATGGAGGTTATGCAGGAGGAAAGGTCGTTGGGGGCCCCAGGGGCCTGCTGGGGCCTGCCGTGCTGTTTGCACAGGGATAATTGAAAGCATGCGCTAAAGCTCACAGCAACGGCAGCCACAGGGTACACAACGAGGCCAGCGCACCCCACATGCCCCCCCCCCACAGCCTGCCACCTCCACCCATACATGGGAACGCAAACAGCTGCAGTCTGCTCTCCTTTCAGGCCATCCTCACACACGTGTGAATAAACAACAGCTCTCTTTCTACTGCCCAAGAAGCATATTGCTGAGATGTAACTTTCATTGCTGTCATAAAAAAGTCATTTCTACCCCCACAGAGCCTGTTTTTTACCATCTCCTGGGTGATTAAACTCCTTTTTAGCTTCAGTTTACAGGAATTTGGCTTTTACATAACATTATTGGCATTTTAGTAGATGCTCTTATCCAGAGCGCCATCAGTTCCAGTTTTTTTTCTTTTGCAATGTTATCCATTTATACAAATACATATATACTAAGGCAATTGTGGGTTAAGTACCTTGCCCAAGGGTACAGCAGCAGTGCCCCAACAGGGAATCAAACCAGCAACCTTTCGATCACGAGTCCTGCTCCTTAACCGCTCTGCTATGCTGTGCTTGGTGGAGAAAGTCCCCTCGGAGACGGCCAGGGAGACGGGCTTGGCGTGAAGGAGTTGGCGCGTCCTTTAGATTCCCGGCGCCATTAGTTTCTCATCCATTCCCAGTCTGGAGTGTTGGCTGTCGCCGCTGACATTTAACTGGATGACCTCCCCGATCTGAGTACGGCGGTATCCCTTTCATTCGAGCGCGGCCGCCCTTTGTTTGCCGAGTGCGGAGAGTTAACTGACCCCGCGGTTCTCTCCAGGTGAATGTAGCTCGTTCTTTGAAGAGGAATGGCGCTGTTTGTTTGGCTCTGGATGAAGGGTCAGTATTCATTACCTGGGGACCACTCCCAGCCTCAGGTCCGCTCTCATACCCAGCGCTGAAGCAGATTAGCTCCGAAAGAACGCTTTGAAGCTGTGGCACAATGGCTCCCCCAGAAAACCTCCAGGCTTTGATAAACGGAATAAGAAAAGAAATGAAAACCACGTTCACATGACAACAATGAATCCCATGCTGTAGCATGATTGCCTTTTCATTTGCCACTTTTTTTTTCCATTATTGCTGTTTTTGTTTTTTAGTTAGACTTTGACATGAGCTAACGGTCCCGTTGGTCTTCTGGGGGGCTGCGACGGCCCTCTGTCGTCTCTCAGAGGTGCGGTGAGAGAGGCCGGTGCCTGCGGAGAGCAGGGCAAGCAGGGTGTGAGATGATTTGAGGAGATGGTCTTAATAACAGGGAGACCCTCTGGCCCTGGAGATGGGCGCACACAAATGATTTATCCCTGCACCTGTGGGAGGCTGCAGCCCAGGGCCATACAGATAATAGCATCACAGCACCCTGCACCCTGCCCATATTCAGAGCATCATGCATATTATCCCTTTATGCCACTGGATATTTACTGAAGCCATGCCATGGAACAGGCCCTCTGTATTCTCTCACCAGGAACTATAGTCTGCAATCTTCTGGTTACCAGATCCCTTACACATTACATTACATGATTGTCATTTAGCAGATGCTTTTATCCAGAGCGACTTACATAGGTTACATTTTTACAGTGTTATCCATTTATACAGCTGGATATTTACTGAGGCAATTGTGGGTTAAGTACCTTGCCCAAGGGTACAGCAGCAGTACCCCAACCAGCAACCTTTCGGTTATGAGCCGAGCTCTTTACCACTATGCTACGCTGCCACCTGTGCTACACTGCACGACACTGCTGTCATATCCTTTTCACAAAAGTACGTCCTAGTACATAAAAGTAGGATACAGTGCAGTGTTTGTGACTGGTACTGGCCAACGGACCAAAAACCATGGCAACGTGACGTTTCCATTACTTCCACACTTCCTGGACATGGCGCATAACGACCACTGCTGAGACTGGGGTGGTTACTGCAGAGTCAAAGACTGCTTTCAGTGGTCAGTTATTCTAGAGCTTTCTTGTAGAATTTATTCTGTTTCCAGCGTTTGGTTAACGGCTAATGAGTCACCAAGAGGGAGTGTGCTTGTTTGTCTCTGTCTTTGGCTAGAGAGGTCAGCGGAGAACACCCGGAAAAGATGTTCAGGCCTAACACAGCTGCACTTTGTTACATCACAGGATGAAAGATCCTGTGCTTTTTTTGCACGTGTATGGGTGTGCATTCATGTGTGAACGTGTGTTGGTTTGTGTGCATGTGTGTGCATGTGTGCGTGTCTGTTCACGTAAGCATGCGTGTGTGTACGTGTATGCATGCATGCATGTGCCAGCGCATTCATGTGTATGCGTGCGTGTGTGTGTGTATGCGTGTGCGTGTGCGTGTGTGTGTGCTACTTGGTGTCATTCAGTGCTTCTGGGGCTGAGGCAGCTTCTTCTGCTCCTATTGTACTGTGGTCTCCGGGAAACAGCTGTAGGAGCTGGGAGCTGGGAGATCGGATGGCACGCCACGCTTGCTCACAACGCTGTGACTCGCAGCACCGCTCCGCTTCTCATGGCCCGGTTACATAACGTTACGCAATTACTTCACCCTCCCCTGAACAGGAGCGCTTGAGAAGAGGTCACTTTCAGGATTCACAGCGAGAGCAGCGAGGGGGAACGCCCGGCCCCCGGCAGCTATAATTCCGCGGTAACGAGAGTTATCGCAATTACGAGGCTGGGCTCCGTTCCATTTCCCATCACTCTGGTCACTGTGAGTGCACTCGCAGGTACTCGCCATATTCTTGTATAATAAGCGCTTGTTATCTGGTGGTGTTCGTCTTCGGGCGTGTGCGGCACCAAGGATTTTACAAAACGGCAAGCGCGGAGCTATAAGCACCATGCTATTCTGGCCTGCTGATACAGGAGGTGATACAACGTGTATGACGGGTGGGGTGGGGAGGTGTTGAGGGTCTAATCCAATTAAGATGGTAGTCAGTACCAGTTATAATCTGTTGTTGTAACCAGTTTGTCCACAATGAAAATATGCGCAATGAAACACATTGCATTATTCATTTACTTAGCAGATGTACTTATCCAGGATAACGTACACACCCTACCTTTACCCTCCTGTACTGCCAGGGCAATCCAGGTGTAACAGATGTAGCCAGCAATGCTGTCCGGCTCTCTTGTTCTTAATGAGGTTCTTAAATAAAGTACCCCTAACTGATCTGAGGGGATTGCGCTGTAGATTGTGAGCATAAAATATTCAGTTCTCTCTCATTGGTTAACTGTGATGGATGAGGATTCCCCTTTTTTCCACTTTTTTCCACTGTGGGAACAGAATGGCTGGAGTCACTGTGGTCTCCAGCCTTCCTGACACCTTACATGCGTAGCAGTCAGTCAGTTTTTTTCCTCGATACTCACACAGAACATAATTCATGTCTCTTTTACAGCTGGGAATATCTGTTTAGGATAGGAAAATGTACCCTCCCCTTTGTCTAAGATTACCTCAGTAGGGGTGTATGATAGGCAGGTGTTGATGACAGCACTGGTCATTTTCAGTAATGTTTATTGTTTAATCTTCCATAATTTAGCCGGTGCTGTTATCCAGTCAGAATTGACATTTTACATGTTATCTGTTCGTACCATTGGATATTTTAAGTACAGTACCTTCCTCTGTAACAGCACTTTCTCACCTAGGATTTGAATGAGCAGCACTGTGCCTCGAAAGTTGCAATGTCACTGTTCCGCACCACCCTAATCCCCCCACACACCACCACCACCTCCTTCAGACTGCAAGAAACTTTGTGACTTAGTGTTTGTCCACAGTTTCAGAGTGCGAACAGTTTTAATCACTTAGAGAGCCTTTGATCAAAGTCTCTGCCTGATCAGAGACAGAGTGGTAGCGGCTGATCGATGCCAGCTGTGAAGGTGCTCAGCAGGCAGGGGTGGGGGGTGTTGGTGGGTATGGATCCGAGGGCCTGTCTGTCAGGCCTCTGTGTGGGGCGGGGCGGGGGGGCAGTGTGTGGACAGTGCTTTGTAGAAACACCCACTGGAGTGCTGGAGTGGAACAGTGTGAGCCGCATGGCAGGGGTCGTGTTCCTGTTCTGGAACAGGGGTCGTGTTCCTGTTCTGGAACAGGGGTTGTGTTCTGTTGGATGGCGGATGCCGCCACAGAGAGGTGTAAGTGAACTGAACTTGTGCAACAGGACCTGTCTGTTTTGAGTTAGAACGTGTCTGCCTGCCACATCTCCTTTGCACGGGCTTGGAGACACAGATACAGTGTGTGTGTCACTGTTTATTTATGCGCTTTTGAAGCAGTGCTCTGGCACTGTCACCATCCTTTGTTGAATCGTAGGTTGTCAGCCTCGATTATGACTGTGAGTTTAATGCAGGACAGACACAGAGAGCAGCCCAGTCAGTGGCAATGGATTACATCCACTTAGTTCTTGTTGAATCGTGTGGTCAGTTGGTCAGGGCATGTCATGGCAAAGAGGCAGGGTCAAAGGTCACCACCAGTGTGACATTGACTCTCCCTTTTGAACTTCATTTTGTTTGGCCTCCAATGCTATTGTTACTGTAATCGTAATTGATTATACTGTAAGACATAAATCCATGGCAACTCAAAACATACAGCACCACACTCTAAAAAGCAGTGCGCAGTAATTCTCCACAACAGACTGGTACTAGATGAGGATGCGGTTGCTAGGATACAAGATTTTCTCTGTTTTTTGGCAGGGACCAGGAAACTGCATGTTGCATTATTTTTGGATCGCTGGAATTAAAGAGGTTAATGTAACGGTTACAGCATTTTGGATATGTCTTAACTGATATACGCTTTGTTCTGGGCAAGCTTTGTTGACAGGGGGCTCATGCTAAGGTGGGTGACCAATCTTGTTCCTGTGCTACAGGTTGAAGTGTCAAGTTAGTGGTAACCCCACGGCAGTTACTTTGTCATTACAACACTCCCTATGCTTTGAAAAGCAGAGGCCTGCTTTTAGCACCATCAGGACTGCACCAATTCTTATCTGCGAGGGTCTGAAGTTGTGTGAGGCTAATTGGCTTTGGGAGGTTTGGCTGAGAGGCGAGAGGGGAATTGGGGGCACGGGGAGGGCAGAGCAGCAGGGCTTGCGGGTCTGTATGCTGGGCAGGGCGTGCCTGAGGAAGCGGCACTCACTGTGCAGGCCGCCTGACTCCCAGCGCAGCTGATGGGAGCTGACAGGCCAGACTCCTGCGCTGAAACAGAGGGGATAATTCCCAATAACACTAGCGCTAACAGAGAGACTAAGGACTGGGACTAGGTGAGGCCAAGCTAGACACGCCAGCGCAGGAAGGATCGCTTCGTCTTGTTTCTCAGTAAGGAGCCTGCCGCAGACTCAGAACCCACCTGTTCAGACTACATCTTGGCTCTCCTAAACCTGACCCCTCCCCCCTCTTAACACTGTAGTAAATCTAGTAATTAACCTTATTGCATGCAGGCTTCGGAAGTCACCCTGGATAAGAGCATCTGCCAAGTTAATAAATGCAAATCTAAATATAACAGTGAGCTTGGCATCGACCATGACGAGCCATCTTCTTAGGCTCCTTTGAAGGTCTTGAAATTTGCCATTTGTTTGTGCCTATTTATTGTGTAGAACAACCAGTGTGAGAAAGCAGGGAACCTTCATCAGCAAATAAGATAGATGCCTGAGGCTTGAGGCCAAGAGAACAATCTGCTCAAGTGTTGTGTGGTTGGTAGGACAAAGTTTAGTAATGGGGTGTTTTAAGTGGCTGTGCTATGGAGATAAGGAGCTCTTATTGGCTCAGTGTTTCAACAGCAGCGGCGCATACTCTTCAGATTGAGGGAACACTTCTGTGACCATGGTAACCGTCTCCTAGCAACCCCAGGTGATATGTTGTTGGTCGGCTGAGGAAAGAGCTGTCAGACTGTTTTGAAGCCTGTCTATGTCAATGTTCTCTGAAGTGCTTAGAAATGAAGTGTCAACATTGCCTCCTCGATTTTCTTGTCAGCATAAGCTTAGCGTCTGTAGATCTTTACTGATATTCAGTTATTTATCATGTTATTTATTTAGAATAAATATGGTTCATCCCATCAGTGACACCTACAATACCAATCAAAAGTTTGGACACATCTGATTAAGATAATGGGAAATGTGCATTCAAAGACATTTTGAGCTAAAGACTTATGCTTAAATGTTTGAGATTTGTTTCTTAAACAAATATCAATACTGAAGTTGATACCTGTGTATGTTTTTCATCCAAAACAACATTTAATTAAAAAAAATATTTTTGGCTACTTTGAATAACCTAAAATACAAGATTTTATTTCTTTAACACTTGTTTGGTCACTGCATATTTCCATTGTGTCATTTCATAATTTGAAGACTTTACTATTATTCTAAAATGTGCAAAAAAGTAAAAAGAGAAAAACCCTTACATCAGTAGGTGTGTCCAAACCTGGTACTGTAAACTATTTCCAGTCTGAGGAATTTTGCAGTTTTCAGGCGTTAATAGCATGGTAATGTACTGAATTACACAGTATATTGGTGCTGAAAACAAAAGGCACAGATAAAATCACATAGCCTTTTATCTATATCACCCCTCAGCGGATCTAATTGTCATACTGTAGTATGAAGGATTTGAAGCCTAATCCTCTGTTAGAAAAGGATAAGCAGCAGAGGAAATTTTATGATGCTCATCGTGGTTTATTCACCAGGTGATCACAGGTTAATCTGAGGCGGAGTTTCATTTTCACAGATGGCCTGTAGAATCTGAACTGAGGTTGGTATGAAAGCTTGGAAATCCTGGTGAAAGACAGTGAAAGGGTTAATGCGAGGCTGGGCAGGGACAGTCACACAGAGCAGCCTGGGGATGGGGTGCGGCTCCAATAGTTTGGGGCGTGCAATTGTGGCACAGGTAGGGTGTGTGCAGCGGGCCACTGATCTGTTGCAGATGTGCTTTCACACACTCCTGCGCAGCCGCTCCCCAGGAAACACAGTATCAGAGACAATGGAGCATCCTGGCTCTCCGCCAGAAAGAGGGTCACTTCCTGGACAGCGTGGGGTTGGATTACAGGGCTTATAAATAGAAATACATTATCGCGTCCCATCATAGACAGTGAAGGCTGAGAGAACATGAGTCACACACACGCATACGCACACACGCACGCGCGCACACACACACACACACACACACACACCTCAGATACATTAACTGAGGATACAGGACTATGACACAGATAAGAGCCTTTGACCTGAGGGGACCTGCTGCGGAGAAACTGATTGCAAAACATGCAGTTGCATAGAATGGGGGTGAGTGCATTTCTCGCATTGACTTGGAGGCATATTTCACATGCAATCATGGATACATACACAGACACGCAGACACAAACACACACACACACACACACAGATATTACGATTCAGCATTACAGAGCAGCCCCTAAGCCACACCAGTCCTCCATTTCTGCAGTGAGAAGCAGGCCACCCCTCTCCTGTTCCTATGTTAATGGATCCCTTCCAGAAGCATCACCGTGACTCCAGGGGGACCAGCCAGCACTCTCTGCAGTGACATTATTCACCATCCCTCTCAGAGGTTCATACGGCTGATAATGAGCTGCAGCAGCACAGCTGTCCTGTGCTAATTCAGGGCTCAACCAATGGGAGCTCCCCGGAGTGCGTCTCTCAGCCAATCGGTTTCTCACATGTTGGATCATTGTCTTGAAACGGGCTCTCATTCTGACATGTTTATAACAGTCACCCTCGAGATTTTGTTTCCAAGGTACTGATCAATGTTTATTCGCCGCACAGCCAATTCTGAGTTAGTTTCTTTTGCAAGGTGCCCTTCACAAACAGCCTCTTTGTGCCTCACGATTAAGTAATCCCCACATATCTACAGTGAGAAAAACTTCATTGTTGAGAACTGAGGCATGAAGATAGAATATCGGGCTCCTGGAATTCAAACTCTTCTTTTCTTCTCTCTCATTTGAATTAAGCCTCACTCTGCTGAACACACAGCCGAGTAGAGAGATACTGTTCCACCCTGCACAGTAACAAGTCAGACGTTTGCTAGTAATGAAGTGTTTAATGAGCTTTAAATAATGAATGGAATGGTCTTTAATAACTCAAATTCACAGAAGTATATCTAGTTATAGGAATATTCAATTTACTTTTTTCTGCTCAGTGTTGAGCCCATGCTATGGCTGTATTCATTTACCTGTTATTAACCATTAAAGGACACTGTCACGCAGCTCAGAACTTAGTGGCTTTGCTGCTGCCGCATCATCCTCTGCTTAATGTATTGGTATGTCTCATCCTGCGTACCTCTTCCAAACACACCAACACACATGCACTAATCAGTGGGAATCCCCATGAAAACACACACTCAGGAGGACGCGCATACACTCATACACACACACATGCACACGCACTCTCCTAACGCGCCTGGCTGTATGAGGCAAAACACATCTGAGACGTCTTGGGACTACTTTCTGTAGTTAGCAACAGCGGACCTGCAGTGCACAGTCAACAGCACACACAAACACGCACACGCACACACACACACACACACACACACACTCCCTCTCCCACCTACAGTGCAGCGTCTCTCGCTCGTAAACACGTGTTCTTTGTTGGCTTTCCCAGCGCTTGGCCGCGCCGTGCGGACCGTGTGACGCTGACAGAGGAAATTGAAAACACGGCTTATTTACGTGGCTGGAAAAAAAAAAAAACCCACACGCCTGATCAAGGCTCTCGTTTCCACTGCAGTAAAGGAGCGAGCGGCCGATTGTAAGGGGCCCGGACGGAGCGCAGCAGAGGGAGCTGGATGCTGCAGTGCGGAGGAGCGAGTCCTGCCACTTGCTCGGCTCCAGACTGCAGCAGCGCGAGAGGCCAGAGAGAGACGCTGCACCTCTGCCCTCCCCTCCTCCCCCTCCAGTCAGAGCAAACTGACAGTGACAGGGGCTCCCCATGGCTCCCGGTGCACGCCCCCTCCCCCACCCCACCCCACCCCACCCGGCCACCTCTTAACGGAGCAATTACAGTGAGTTGTTGTGTCCGTTGCGGGTCTGCCCCCCTCCCCCGTTCCTCAGAGCCTCTTGCCTGTTAGTCTCTTAATTTCGCTCTCTTTAATTTAATCACTGTCCTATTAGTTTACCTGTCAGGGCTGTTTTACTGCGACTGTGTCCTGCTCCCATGAGGCTGTGACCTTGGGGGTGGGGGGTCCCCTTGGGGGCCCTGGGTTGCAGACGGACCCCTCGCCCCTCAGGCCCAGGAATGCTGTCCACTGTGCGCCTGAGTAAATATTGATCACTGGCTCCTTATTAATCATCCTCGCCTGCGTGTCACATTGCTCACATTGCCCCAGTCAGAGGCAAACAGAAAGTGCCTGGGAGGGTCCAGCACAAAGCTTTCCCCGCCCCCCCCCCCGGGTAAGCAAAGAGCCACTAAAGATACAAAGCCCCCACACTGCACACGGGAATACAGCCCATCAAGAGCACAATAATCCAGTTACCCCCAGGAAATCTGACCCATAATTAGGATGAAGCATAATTGATCTGACGACCTTTTTGAGCTAATTCGAGTGGCGGGCTCGCAAGGAGACGGCTTCCTGGAATCGATCCAGATGTTCTCCAGATCTCCAGATGTGAGCGGCGGACTGGGCAGAGGAAATGGACCCGGGGACGGGGGACTTTGTTAATTTAATCGGGAAAGCGTCTTGTACCAGGGACGCAGGCCGCAAAGCCCTGTCTGTCTTCATTTAAGCGGCAGCATGTCGGAACGTTCCAGAAAGTCATGTTTGTGCCCGAGCGCCGTCCCACACTAATTAACTGCGCTTAATCACAGGGTCACCTCATTTGCAACAACAAAGATATCTGAGCTGCACTAATGTGTTGTTGACCTTTTAATGGGATCTGTATGGTCCTGAACTTTACCTCCAGCGCTGCACCAGAACAGAAATGCAGGCTGGTGAATGTATGAAAAATTGCGCATCAGCTAGGTGGCTGACAGTTAGAAGTGTTGGGAGTGGGTGTTTTTCTTAAACACCTTTTGGAGGAATTTGCCTGATCTCTCCCACGTTAAAACCTTTTCACTCTCAGTCACACAGAGAGGAGATTACAGCTTTGCCGGTATGTTGTGAACATAACATGGAAAATTAGACCTCCTTGGCGTGGGTGTACTGGCCTTCTGTTGTGGTCAGTCTGTACAGACAGGGCAGACGATGCAAATCTGAAACATGTTCCACATGCTGGGTTAAAAAAAGCATTCTGTTGTTGTCAGTGTCTTCTGTTATCACTCAGTGTCTGCAGTCAGTCTTATATGTCTTACTCAGTGTCTGTAGTCAGACTTCTATATCTAGTTAGTGGCATCTGATTTATGTCTTGTGGCTTGTTGATATCTGCCAGACCAATTATCTATTAAGTAGTCTCTCAGACCAGTCCATAGACCCATCCCCAAAATGGCATGAACTGTGTGATTCTGGTGTCATGGAATCACAGTGTGACAATCAAAGTTATCATAAATAAGCTGTCACAGCTGAAGTTTGGTTTAAGAGACAGACAGGAAGTTGTGACTGAGGGCCAGGGACCAGCTGCATGGTTGCTGTGTGGTTGTGTTGGAAATGAGAGTAAACCTCATGTCTCGCTCTCATAGGATGAGTTGGGAGTAAATCTCATGTTCCTTGCTGATAGAGGGGAGCTAAAGTAAACCTCATGTCTGTCTCTCATAGGGTGAACTTGGAGTAAAATTTGTGTCTCTTATCTCATAAAGAGGATAGTGAGTAAACCTCATGCTTCTTTCTTGCAGAGGGAACTGGGAGCAAACCTCATGTCCGGGGCCGGCGCTATGGGGGTGCTTAGGGGTACCCCTAGACGGGCCTTAGTGCACCTCCAGCTGTCTCTTTATATCCTGATGTCTACATAGTATTTATTATGGTTTTTTAAGATACGACATTTTGTAACCCCCCCATGGATTACAGTTGCACCCCTCTGTATTTTCTTGTGGTGGCAAGACTGCTCATGTCTTTCTCATGGGCAGAACTGGGAGTAAACCTCCTGTCTCTCTCTCATAAGCCGAACTGGGAGTAAACCTCCTGTCTCTCTCTCATAGGCAGAACTGGAAGTAAACCTCCTGTCTCTCTCTCATAAGCTGAACTGGGAGTAAACCTCCTGTCTCTCTCTCATAAGCTGAACTGGGAGTAAACCTCCTGTCTCTCTCATAGGCAGAACTGGAAGTAAACCTCCTGTCTCTCTCTCATAAGCAGAACTGGGAGTAAACCTCCTGTCTCTCTCTCATAAGCTGAACTGGGAGTAAACCTCCTGTCTCTCTCTCATAAGCTGAACTGGGAGTAAACCTCCTGTCTCTTTCATAGGCAGGGCTGGGAGTAAACCTCCTGTCTCTCTCTCATAAGCTGAACTGGGAGTAAACCTCCTGTCTCTCTCATAGGCAGAACTGGAAGTAAACCTCCTGTCTCTATCTCATAAGCAGAACTGGGAGTAAACCTCCTGTCCTACTTTCATACACAGGGCTGGGAGTAAACCTCACTGTCCATCAGGAGTAGCTGTGGATGGCAGTGTGTGGGCATGGAGTGGTAAATCCAGAAATCAGGACTATGAGCATGATCTGAGTAGGCGTTCTGCGTCAGTCACTCTGCAGCTCCTGTTTGTTTTCTGTATCCCCCCCACGAGTACCACACATCCCCCTGCTGTACCTGGTGACTGGTACCCAGCACAGCGATGCAGTTTGGGCTAGCACAGCATAGCCCTGGCCTCTCCATCCCCAGAGACAACCCCCCCCCCAACCACACACACACACACCCGTTGTTGACATCTATGAGGTGCTCCTGGAGCTGGCAGTGCAATTTGGAGTGGGAGGGAGGAGTGGGAGGCAGGGATAACTGGGACAGCTGAACAGTGGAGAGAGCAGAAAACTGCAAAAACCAGCGCATTCGACACCAGCCTGCCTCTCAGTACCCACAGTGTACCAGATACCCTGTGAGAACATAAGACCCAGACCCATAAGACCAAAATTTTTCGGCTTTGATGTACCAAGCATTAATGCATCTGCCTCGTTAGGGCCGTATCCTCCACGTCTGCTTGGTGCATTTGACTAAGTGCTGTCCCTGGGGCTCATTTTCAAACACCCATTGACCTTGTTCAGAAAATTAATGTCAAGCTCCAATTAGCTATGCATGTTAAGTGATGATTTTTCAGATAAGCCTCTGATAATTTAGCTGTAACTTGAGGACATCTGGTGAACTGTGGACATCGGGGCAACAAGTGAGATCAGCTGACAGCAGGTCTGTGAGGATTTTTCAGGCCAGTACTTTTCAGGCTGCAGTCAATGATCTTGTCCTAGAGACGATCTCTATTTCTATGATGCTGCCACTGTTTTATTTTTTCCAGCTGCAAGGGGTTTCAAATAGTCTTGAGTTTGTCTTTAGTCTTTAAATTAGCCATTGTATATTCAAGACCAAATGCACCTATTTTCCCCCTGTGACTGTGATAATGGTGGAAGGAAAGTGTGCATGCCCTGGAAAAGCACAGCTCTGAGGTTTAGCAATTCATTCTGCACACAGTGCTACGAGCACTGGACGGCGTCTGCTTTGAAATACCCATAATTCACAGACCGCCTCTCTCCCAGTGAATGCAGTCCTTTAGAAGAAGCAGGACAGAAAGTTTCAGCTGGGGGACCGTCAGCACAAAGCTGAGGGGAAAAAGTGGAATGCTTCCGTTTTGAAGCGCCCCGATGTCTTCCGAGGAAATGAATTTGCTCACGCTGGCAGTGCTGTTTGAGAACGCTCCGGCTTCCCTCAGCCGGGAGAACAATACCGTCTCTGTGCGCACCATTCGGCTGAAGAGACTGGATGCAGTTTTACATTTATTATAGTTTGTGCTCTATAATCAGGGTCTGGTCAGTGAAGACCAGTCCAGGTTGGCTTCTCTAAGTGCCGTCCTCCTGACTGTCCCAGAATGTGGGGCAGCAGTGTAGCATAGCGGTAAGGAGCAGGACTCATACCCGAAAGGTTAGGGATTGTTCAGCTGGAGTGTGGGTGTAAGGGGTGCAGATATAGGGAGTGTCACTGTGAACGTCTCATTCTTCCTGTAGTGCCAGCTTCTCAAAGGGTATCAGCTTGAGGCTGATATGAGGCTCAGAGCCTCAGCCTAACGCGGTCCAGATGCAGGCATTAATAGGAAACACGCCTGTTCAGTCTGATCTGCTGGGACATGTGTTCTCCTGCAGCCAAGACCTGAAGCTGTGTGCAGAGTCTGTCTCTGTGTGCACATGTGTGTGCGCGTCTGTCTGTGTGTGCGCGCGTACATGTCTGTGAGATGTGTGTATTTGTGTCTGCCTGTCTGTGTGTCTGTGTCTGTGTGTGTGTGTGTACAGAACTCATGCATTTGTACTTTACATTGCATTATTGGAATTTAGCAGACACTCTTATCCAGAGTGACTTACGTGGGTTACAATTTTTTGTATTGTACTGCCATACTGTGTTGATCTGTTCAGACGCGGTCCGGCCCCAAAAGATACAGACACGTGCGCACACACACACGGAAACACAACTTCACACCCAGTCAATCCTAAACAGACACACACGCAAATTGTCAGATTGAAATTAAACAATGTCATGTCGCTCAAATGTTCCTGTCAGTCATACCAATAGATGGTGAAACTGCTTGGCTCAGCTGTTCAAAGAGGGCTGTCCAAACAAGAGGAGCAATAAGGAGGGCCATTCCTCAGTGTGGGAGATATTCAGGGAAGGGTGGAATGTAATGAAATACCTGTCCTAATGATAGGTCCTAAGTGGCAGGACTTCCTGTTTAATGTCTCTGATTATGCATTGTGACATATTCTAATTTATATTGAATCACTTATCATGTGTTTTTTCATTTATTTCATGTGTTGCCATTTATATATGCTTTTTACAGTTTCATAAGGGTTATGTAGGTGTATGCTCTGTTTGGGCCCATGGGTTGTGAGAATGAGCTGCACCTGCAATCGGCTGCAGCACTGAGCCGTGAGGCAGAGCTAATGTATTCCTGCTGTATACCATCCACGGCTTTGATGGCTTATTTCTCACTGATCCAGGATCAGCTATCATGATCTTACCTGTAGAGAGGAGGAACCTGGGGGCTCCCCCGCGGCCGCTCTGAGCGCTCACCGTGGGGAGTCTGTCTGTGTGTCTCAGACAGGATCGCACATGCTCAGTCCACCCTTCCATCTCCATAGTGATGCATTATGCTGCACATTATGCATGTTGCCAAGCACCGGGGGCTATGTATATGTGTGTGTGGGTGTGTGTGTGTGTGTGTATGTGGGTTGGTGAGTTTGTGTGTGTGTAAGGAGTACAGTAAGGGATTTGCCATCGCGTATGTGTGTGTGTGTGTTCCTGTGTGCGTGGGAGGGTTTACTGTGTGTGTATTCAAGGGAAACAACAACTGGCTCGCTATTGTATGTGTGTATCTGTGTGTGTATCTGTGTGTGTGTGTGTGTGTGTGTGTGTGTGTGTGTGTAGGGGAGGGTTTGTGCATTTCAGTGTGAACTTGAAGCAGAGGGAGGTGTTGTTGGAGAGAACGCCGGTGTGAGAGCAAGAGTATGTTGAAATGGTAGGTATTCAGTGTGCAGCACTAATTGGGTGTACGTATGTGTGTGTATGTGTGTAGGAAGAGCAGAAGGATGCTTGTCGCCTAGCAACTTCCCCCCCTCCCCCCTCCCTTCCAGCCTTCATCTCTAGGATCTGAAGATATACAGTCACAGAGTGAGAGATTATGAGCTCTTCTGGCTGCTGCTGCTGCTGCTGCTGAAATATTCTACTGGAAACAAAAGAAGAGGCCGGGAGACCCCTTCAGCCTTCCTCTGCAACTTCCTGCATTCTTCTGGGCCAATAAAGCAAGGAAGTGTTGCTCAGCGTCAGGATAGTGAGATAGAGAGTGTGCGGCTGCAGTCGGCTCCCTGCGTGGGGCATTTCAGGTGAAGGGAAGGCATGACCGCAGAGCAACACAGCGGAAATCAGAACAGATGGCTCTGGATGTTCTACCTGGAAACCAACGGCTGGCGCTGCAGGAAGCGCCGGGAAGGAGGAAGTGGAGAGGGGGTCAAATGAGATCAAATGCTCCACTTATGGCCGTACAGCAGCCTCCCAAATCTGCCAGAGCACTGCCGTCATAAGGGGCTTCTATTTCTGGTTCGCTTGAAGCACGTCCTTCTCGGTTATGGAGATAAATACTCTGCAGTATTGGCTGAGCTTTATATCTGTGTTCATTTTATTTAGTTCATTTTATTTTATTTGGTTATTCTGTTTGACAAAATAGTCCAACATCCCTGGGCCCATAACAGGAGAAATCTCCTTTGCTAGTTCTGGAAGAGTGGGAACATTCTTGAAGGTTTACTGGCTTCAGTAGAACTCACTGATACCAATGGACTTCTTAAATTTGGCTCAGTGTACCAAACCTCTTTAAAGGCAAAATATTCCCAGAAGAGAGTTCCCAGAATGGCCTCATGGACAGAACCCCTGAGAAACACAAACTGGCTTAGAGCTTATTCATTCCATGTCTTCTTTGGTGTTCAGTGTCTATGTCTGTATTCCGTAGTACGTTATTCTTAACTTCCACACATTTAAGAAATTATTGCACTTTTTGGCTTCTCATCCAGTATTTATCTGTAATTTCAGTGACCGACAATCTCTTGATGCAGTATAAGAACAAATGTATTAGTAATACAATAAAAACAAAGATATGTCTGTAAAGATACGACTTTCTCTTCTTAAGGTTTTTTTTCTGATTTACTGTTGTGAAGGGCAAAGCACTGTCATGGTAGAGTAATTGTGTCTCTGTGGGTGGAGGTGGTGACTTTGTTAATGTGGATGGAGGCAGTGATTGTGTTCCTGTGGGCTGAGGTAGTGATTGCATTCTTGTAGGTGGAGATATTACAGTCCAAAGCCATGTCATCAGAAGACGAGCTGAAAAATACCCTCATACATGAAGAATGGAGCAAATGGAAGCTTAGGCTTACTCAAGAGTGATTTCATTGTTCTGTATCATTACTTAGTCAGAGCATACAACAAGCACAAATCAATCAATCCATGAAGCATTCTAAGTAGAAAGGATCCTACTGCTGTTCAGTTACTGGCTTTTCTGCACCATGTCCTGGTGTCCACATTCTGTATTATTATGTTCTTCCTCACAGTGTACTCCTGTTATAGTCACAAGCTCTGTAAACATATCCTTATCAGGACTGAATGGCAAGCCCCAAAAAGGTTAGCCACCATTTGTTGTGCTGGTTACATCGTTCCGAAGCCATAAAAGATAGGGACATAATTACAATCACACAATTTCCTCCCGGTGCTTCCATTATGACATCAGATAAAACCTGTCGTTGCCTGGATGCAGTGCGGCCTGTTGGTGGGTTAACGGCTCTTTGGCTCTCAGCTTGCCAGAAATGAGGCTGCAGAAACTATGAGACAGCAGGCAGGAAAGAGGGAGCTCGTCCAGCCATTCTGCGGGGAGTAATCGGGCTAGATGAGTGGAAGGAGGGGTTCTGTAACGGGGCGAGCTCAGTGGAAACTGTGAGGCAGGAGTGGCGTGGGGCTGGGAGACTGGTGAGGAACAGCGGGAGTGGGCACAGCAGCCAGGAATGGGTCCAGGAGAGAGAGAGGGAGAGCAGGCATGCAGTGCCACCGTGCCGGGCACTGGCCTCCATGCACTCCGCCAGAGAGAAAGAGAAGGAGATTTTGGCTTCCGCCGCTGCACTAATGCCAGTGCTGAATTTACTGCCCCTGTATCAGTTTTGTATTGTTCCTTCCCTCTGTGCTGAGTAGATGCCTCAGGCACACATACTTGTGCAACTGGGATTATAAAATGAGGGTAATCCAGCCACTTCAAAATAAGCGACACCAACATTCTCCCTGCAGTACATGGATTGGGGGTGCAATTCTGTGGTCCTCAGTCCCCATTGACACTGTGTTGTCACACAGAGTTCTAAGAAAGTATGGACTCTCATAGGGAAGTTTTGTACGGTAAAATTGTCAGAGTGAGGAGGGCAACTAGACAAACTGACATATGAGCTGTGAGCTGTCAGGTAGTTGGCTAAGAGGGCCCAGAGCCTTCCTAATAAGTCTTTGTCCTGGAGGGCCACAGTTTCTGTGGGTGTGTGTTCCAGCCAGACACTGTCTTGTTAAAAGTAATGCAGTGTGCCAATGCAGTGTGCCTAAGGAAAGATGGAAAATCTGAAGGGCCTCTAGGACCATGGTCAAGCGCCCCCTGATTTTGATTTAGTTATAGGTGTGGAAACGGCAGGCAAACAGACAGACAGATTCATATGTGTCACCCTCTTTTCCCATCAACCCTGTGATGGCCAAGACAGCAAAATAACAGGCCTGTTTACGCCGCTGGATGCCTTGATGTCTGGAGGGTTTCCCACGGCTTGAAATCCTACCAGAGATGTCCTCATTAGAGGGCTGCCTTGTACTCTGCTGCTTGATACTCTCAGCGAGACGTTGTGTTACATCATTATTACTGTAGCTCATTATTACCATGCATATTTATTCAGCAGACACCCTTACCCAGGGTGACTTGCAGAGCTTCCATTTATACAGCTGGGTTTTTTTTTTCACAACAACAGTGGCCCAACAAGGATTCAAACCTGCAACCTCTCATTTCAAATCCATCCTTATACAGCCACTGCACTGCCTTGCTGTGTACTCCAACTCCCTCTGGAGATCACCGGAGTGACCGTGTGGTTGTGAGTGACAGCCCAGAATAATGATGTGTATCTGTGGCCCTCAGAAGCTTGAGGCCACACCTCTGAAAGTCACAGTTACAGCTGACTTTATTTGCATCCAACACATCATGTTCCAGAGTAGCTTTAAGTCCTTACAGGTTACAGTTTTATACCTCAGACACACAGAACGGTAAAGCTTTTATAGGGGAGATATGAACTGGAGCAGTGGGGGTAAATGGCTGTGCTCATGTGTGTAGCAATAGCGCCCCCCTCCATTCACACCCACCGTACTCAGGGATCAGGAAGCAGGTGCAGAGCCGGGCTTACTGGGGGTCACAGTGGCTCAGACAAGCGTCACGCACCAGCTGTGAGTGCTGCAGGCTGCTGCCAGGGGCTGTTTCCTCCAAACCGCTCACACCCCCCCCCCCAGATCCTGGCACCGGCGTATGAAAGGACAAATGCAGTGGCATGATAATACAGCCGAAGATGATGTCTGCATCTGTGTGTGTGTGTGTGTGTCTGTCTGTGTTTGTGTGTGTGTGTGTGTGTGTGTGTGTGTGTGTGTGTATCTGAACCCCTTGTGAATGAGGAAGATGGTCTTTACTGTACGGAGCTGCAGCCTTCGTGCTGTGTGGAAGCAGTGAATGATGGGAAATTGAGCTCTCTGCAGAGCAGCAGGTGGGAGTCTGCTCACAGCTGCTGTCCCAGTTTAGGCATGCAGGTAAGGTGAAGCGAGGGGGATTTGGCTGGGAGGAAGAAAGGCGTGCTTAAAAGCACCCCTGTGTTGTTGTTTTGTAGAGCGTGGGCGGAGGTAATGAGTGTTGGCACTGTGCTGTATTTTCCGTGGGGAAATTCAGTAATGCATTAGAAAATGTTTGACTTTGTTGTGTTCATTTCATGACTGTGCCATACACTCCTCTGCACCGTACAACTTTGGAGTCCGGCATACTGTTGGTTTCAGTGAGGCCGATGTTTGTAATTTAAAAACTGTCCATCGTTCTGCAAGACATAATTTAATGACAGTAATGATTATTTTAGCTAGTCTCCAAAATGGGCTAAAAAAAACTGGTGAGGCTCATAATGTCGTAGAGGTCGGAACCATAATTTTACTGCAGCTCTGTGTGGGAAGTGTTTCTACACAGCTTCAATTGATCCCAAGTTTACCAGGTTCTAAGGTGTGATTGGTGGCCTGTTTAAACGCAGTAAAAGATCTGCATGTGGCAGATCTGTTCTTTCAGTCATCACTTCACCCCCACTGTGTTTAACTAGCATGTTTTCATCTGTCAAGTTGAATGTCCATACACAAACAGCAGAGGACTTCTTGTCTTTGTGAAAGCCCTAAAGTTGAATATCTTAACATAAACAGCAGAGGGCTTCTGGTCTTTGTGAGAACTCTGAAACTGCAATAATTGACTAGCTGAGCAAACTGTTATTTTCCCTTTAACTTTCAAGTATCATTATAAGCCAATTCTGCTACAAATTGGTGAATGTGTGCTTTTGTGTATGACTGTGTGTGTGTGTCTGTGTGTAAGTGGGTGTTTGTGAGTATGCAACCACATGTGTGTGTGTGTGTGTGTATGTGTGTGTGTGCGCTGTTGACTGTGCACTGCAGGCCTGCTGTCGGTAACTGCAGAAAGTAGTCCCAGATGTCTCAGACGTGTTTTGCCTCAAACAGCCAGGTGTGTCAGGAGACCAGCCAGCCCATAATAACCTCCAGTGAGGAGGGACGCCGTCAGGCCGCTGCCGTTTCTCTCCTCTCGGCTCGGTTAAACCTGGGGGCCGCTGGCACAGAACATGCTGCTGCTTATTGTGACCTCACAAAAGGCTGCTTTGACATGCGTCAGTAGCTTTTACTCAGCCCCCTCCTCATTGGTAACCCAACAGCTCATTATCCTTATCCCTGTAAAACGGCCAGCTGGGGTGACTTGTCAACCGCAGAGAGAGAGAGAGAGGAGAGGCAGGCCTGAATACCTGCTGATACAGCAGGAGAGGTCATGTGGGACTGTAGACTGCCGTGCCACGGATCAGCACGGACGCACGATCTCCACAGCTGCCTTATCAGAGAGGGAACCGGAGGCCCCTCACATTATCAGTGCTGTTGCCTTTCTGTCATCCCCTTTCCCTCGCTCCCCCCCGGTCGCTCCGCATATACTGAAGATGGATTACACCTCTGTGATCCTGGGCAGCTTCGGAAAGTGTGTTGGCAGAAATTACGGAGGAGGCGGGAGGCGGAGGGGCAGGGTCACCGACAGGAGCTCGTGGGCCCAGCTGTGATAGTCGCCCTGTGACCGCTCCGAGGCTGCGCTCAGAGACTCAGCTCGGTCTGGGGTCCCGGCCTGAGAATGACCCTGCTTCGCGGAACAGCATGATGGGAAGTCTGGCACTTGCTAGCGGCACCCTGTGCCCAGACACACGCTGTGATGTAAGGACCGAGTGACACACAGGGGAGGCCCCCGAGGACTGAAGCCTTGTTCTCTGGCTCGTAAGTTTTCAGTAGCTGGAACAGAAAATAAACCCAATGGATCTTCGGTGGGCTATTAGGTTTCTAGCGGCCACCCCTTCATCCATGCCCCATGTTCTTTTCACGTCTCTCCCGGGTGGAGCACGCTCTTATTTTTTCCATAAACACTCCCCTGCGCTCTGTTCCAGCCCCCTCTTTCGCCATTGCGTCACCAAGGGCCTTCCTCGGAAGCCGCTGACAGAAAGATGGAAATTCGAAGGCGAGGAATTTACCACCGCCTCATTTCCGTCAGGTGTGGGGCCACGTCTCTAACCCGCAGGCTTCCCCTGCGCGGATCAATACCGCAGTCTCTTATGTTCTGTATTTAACGCCCGTTGTTTACCTGCTCGGTACGCTGCAGCGCACATTGAAGCCTGTTGATAAACAGAGCAGACGGCAATGACTAATGCTGCCGGAGGGCTAACAGCGCGCAATATCACAGCTCCCGGGGCCTCCACTGGGCCGGGTCCCGTTATTTGCATAATTTTAATTAACAACTTTACCCCGTTTCATTTTGCACTGTGACATGCATTAATTAGGGAGAGCGTGGAGTAATTTCTTTTCAAAACGTAGAGTTTGCGCGGTGAATATTACATACCGCGGTATTACCTTCCCCTGTCTGTGATTGCTGTCCGGATCTACGCCCTCATTAAAAAGAGGGACCCGTTCTCACGCTCACACACTGTGCGTGGCAGACCTAACTCCTCAACTGAGTCATGTGGCGTAGAGCATCTTAACAAACAAGTGTTACCCCTGGTTACAGTCCGTCGCAGGGTTGCAACCACAATCCACGGCTGTAACACTGAGTTCCAGGAAGAGAGTGCAGCGCCGGCCTCTTTTTCCTCATGTTATGTCATTGACTGTATAATGGCTACTCAGCCTTGCCTGATACACAACATTCCTGAGCCTGACCTGGCTGTCACTGCGCCATTGTGCCGTGTCAGCGTGAAAGAGACTTTAAATTAGAGGGCCGTGCGTCGAGAATGAATGTCCCCTCTTTGCCTGCAGCCTTCTTCCTCCCACAGGCGCCTATTGTGGCGTCTGCCCGGGATTGCTGAATGGCATTAGAGTCCCCTCTGTCTCGGTTTCCGCTGGTTGAAATTCACAGCGTCGGCTTCCTCGGAAATAGCCCCCCGATTTACAGCCCTGGCGCTACGGAAACAGCCACCGGTCAGTGATCAACTGTGGAAGCGTCAGGCCCGTCCCTGTGGGCCAATGGTGGCTGGTAGACAGCAGGAGACTGTTCCATTTTCTCACATGGGTTGATGTCACATTTTTTTCTTCCCTCCCAAAACAACCGACTGCACAGAGGCTTGTTTGTTGACGTCTGCGATGATGTGGCATTTTGCGTCTCACGCGAAGCCCGAGCGCGGCCAGTTTCAGCGCGTTAGTCACAGTGTGGTGCTAACGGTAGGCAGGGCTGGGGGGGTGTTTCCAGCTTGGGGAGGACATGGGGCCTCAGCAGTTGCCTGGGAATGAGGGACAGATTGCGAGGTCTGGACTCCTGTTGCCCCCAATTTTTTTCCAGTCTGGCAGTTCTTGGCAAAACACTGTGTTCAGTCACAGGATTGGTGGAGGAGGGTCCAGTCCAGCTGGACACGGCGCTGCATCTGCGCTCTCCCTCCCTCACTGCCTGGCTTTGCCTCCCCTCTGATTATCGCCCTGCGCTCTCACTCCCCCACCACATCGGGACACATCTGGAGCGGCCCGGTGTGCCAGGCTGGGGCAAAAACACTATTAGCAGGTCTGCAATTCTTCTAAAGCACTCTGCTGTGCTGGCTGCTGTCCAGCCCTAAGATAATGCTGTTTACCTCGCTCATTCACTCTGAGAACTTAATCCACAGTTACACACACACACATATACAAACACAAACATACATGCGTACACACACAGTCACAGGCATACAAGCACAAAGAAAGAGAGGGACACACACACAGGCACAGAGGGAGAAAGAGAGAGAGACATGCATAAACACATGCATGCACATACACATACACACACAGCACACACATATACAAACATACATGCGTACACACACTCACATGCATACAAGCACAAAGAAAGAGAGAGACACACACACAGGCACAGAGAGAGAAAGAAAGAGAGGGACATGCACAAACACATGCACATACACACAGCACACACGGGCACAGAAACAGAAATATAGAGAGAGACACACAAAAAAAAAACACATGTACTCAAGAGTCAAACCCCAATCTGGCACGCTTTCATCCGTCTGTGTAGATTTAGTGATCTAGAAACACAGATCACATATAATCTTTATAAAGTGGTTATTGGTCCATATCACTGGTTACAAAAATAAGTTTTAGGCTTTTAGGTTTTGTTGTTTGGGCACCATAGCAGATGTTTAGTAATGCTTTCCTTCTCTGTCTGTTCCAGAGCTGCTGGGTTCTGCCAAAAAGGTGAACGTCAACTTCCAGGACACAGATGGGTGAGCAACTGGTGTGTGTGTGTGTGTGTGTGTGCGTGTGTGTGTGTGTGTGTGTGTGTGTGTGTGCGTGTTCAAATGTCTGTCTCTGTGCCTCTCCTATTGTACCTCTTTCTCTTTTTTCTCAAGTTGCATGTTTATCTCTCTCTTTCTCTCTCTCTCACTCTCTCTCTTTCTTTCTCTCTCCCACTTTGCCTCCTTGAGCAGCCCTCATTAATATAAACAGCACATTAGATTAAACAAGTTCAGAGTGCTAGTTTTATCGCTACATAATTGAGAGCGGAGAGAGAAACTTCTCTCTTCTGTGGAATGAGCGATTATGTCCGGTAGCAGTTTGCTGTGTGGTCTCACCCCAGACCAGCAAGCCGCCGGACAGGAGGCAGTGATTAGTGAGGTCGGCAGGGTGCAATCCTGATAATGTGAATTTTAATGACATTCACTGTTATGTCTCCTGACCTATCAATATCAGATTTGCCTCAACACTAAAAGTGAGGCTAGCAACTGCCCTGAGTTACACTACAAGGAAAATGCAGGAGACAGTGAAATACACATGAGATATTGCTTATAAAATTTACAGCTGTAAGCCTTAAAGCATTCTTATTTAAAGAGAATTGAAAATATAACTGCATACTGGACCTGTACCTGTAATACTCTGGGACTGCTTTTGCAGACAGGACCCCGAGGAGTTAAAGCTCAAATGCACCCCCTTGCTAGTTGCCTGGTGCAGGGTCCCTCAGAGAATCCAGTGTTTACCCGCCACTAGCAGTGTTCATCAAAAAATACCTCCTCAAATTAGCAGAGGCTGCGGTTAAGCATGTTATCACACACATTCGTGATCCAGCGGAAACAAGCCTCAAAGGGGGAGACAGAGCAGCGTGTTCCAATACAGCACCCCATGAGGTGGCATTACATATTTTAGCACAGGATATTACAGTTAGACATTCATGCTAAAACATACTTAACTAATTTCTGTTTATTTTTTCAAATACATGCCTTGCAGTAGGTACCCTTCAAAGGCCTGATTGTTGGTGGAATAAATTGCATGGCTGAAGCCATTTCAAGGAGGTCAACACCTATTAAAATAGAGGCGAAAATGCCTCATGCTGGCTCGTGTGTTAATAAGATATGTTCGTGAAGCCCAGGTTAGCCCCACAGTGACCCTTCCCATTTATGGGGTCAGCCCCCAGTAACATAAAGGAATGATGACATCATGAGGACATTGCTATACTCCCCAGCAGGAACCAATCAGGTACAAGGAGTGTGATAGGTTCTGTGGGCAATGGCATCCAGGGTCAGGGTGATTAAGATCCTTGACACCTCTTATTCTACATTCAGTTGCATAGTTTGGAGGTTTGGACTGTCTGTGCAAACATGACCCTCTTACGGCACACACCTCTCAGTTCTATAGGTTTTCACAGGTGGAACTAGCCTGGGTTCTCTTGTATGCAGGATATTCTGGCATATTCTGGCGAAGCATTTGTCACTGACACAGAGCAAACCATGCAGTAATTATTAGCTCTGCGGAGCGGGACTGTCTCAGGGGCTATCATGGGCCGAAAGCATGAATCTGTGTCTAACCTCCACAGTAATAAATGAGCTCCGTCCTCACCCACTTTGTTGCATTTCAACCTGCAGTTGTTGGCAGAAAGGACCTCACACATCACCCTAAAATGCCACTTCATTTAGAGACAATTGCCTAGAAAACTAAAGAAGCTTTCATATATCCAATAATTGGCATAGCTGCCGTACACTGCCAGTCTCTGGTACGTAGGAACCAATGAAAAACTTTGCTCTGCATTATAAAATACTACAATAAGTTCAACGCAAAGCATCACTGATGTGACATGCTGTAGGAGCTCCGCTCATTTTTGGGTTCATGGAGCTTCACTCCCCCATCACCAGAAAATGAAGACTGACCTGCACATCTGTCACACATCTGGCAGTAAGCCACGTCATTCACTCCTGCCCCCTGGTGATGTCTGTTCAGCCCTCTGGGCAATCAATGTGGCAGTTCCAACCCACACCAGATTGGTGGTACCATGTTGGTGGTATACAGTGAAGTCAATGCAGTGGGTCTATATTATTGTGATTTACAGAATAAACTGCTTATATTACATGCTAAATCAAGTGTAATTTTTATGCTGTCTTGACTATCTTTGTTCATTTTTCATTGATTATCTTTCCCAGATCAGGGTGAAATCAGAATGTCTAATACAGAACAAGCCTCACTATGCTCCACAAAGTCCATTTCTAATGTAATGTAGGCTCTATCTGAAAGGAGTAAGGGACATACAAGATCTTTTTCAATCATCAGCCAGGACGTCACCCCGTGTCAAACCCCCTCCCCTCCCTCCCCTCCTTCTCCTCCTTCAGTCTTTCAGAGTGCAGGAGAACCTGGAGCTTAGGTGATCTATGGAAAGCCTCAGGGGTCAAAAGCAATCTGCACACTGTCCTTACCAATTCACTGCACTGATTGCATCTGTGATAAAACTCTTAGTGATGAGAGGGCGTTTATAGCCTAGGATTATAAAACCTTCATTTCATGAAGTCTGTGTGTGTGAGTGTGTGTGTGCGTGTGTGTGTGCACTGTGTGTGCACTCACCTGTACACACACCACATTGGTGTACCTTGTCTACAGGGTGTTAGCAGGGACTTGTCAGTCAGCGCTTTGTATACCTAGCGCAACCCCAGATGAAAAGCCTGTAATGCCATTCCAAACACAAACCCCGGGCCCTCGTTCCAGAAGCTTGCAATGCCTCCTGCATTATCAGAGAGTAAACAGACCAGTGTTCTGGGCTGGCAAAACACAAGGAAAGTGTCACCCTGCACAACTGTGCTTCGGAAGTGTGGTGGCTAGAATCCAAAATTTATGCCAAGTCACCACCGCTGACTAAGCCCCAAGAGCCCTGTCCTTTTTCATATTAATTGCCTAATATGGGACAGCGCAATATAGCCGTTTAAAAATAAGCCTCACATTTGAATAATGAGAAAGACTACTTCAAGGCAATGATGAAATTTCAGTGATAGTCCATGAACACATGAGAGAGAGCCACAGCATGTATAAATAACTGCTGTGTGAAAAAGCAAACTGTTTCAGGACTTTTGAGAACTTTGTGTCCCACCATTTGCTTCTCTGTATTTAACTCAAGCACCAGAAGACAAAGTCTTCCAGCTGTTGGTGGTGTTCAGTGGGGTGCTGTCAGTTTCTACCATTCAAAAGGATTGAGGGGACAAATTCATTGAAGATAGTGTGGTCGGCATCACCAAACACAGTGTTAAATAGGCCAATTTACTGTAAGAAGTAGCCAAATTACTGTGGGATCTTAATGCAAGTTTCTCTTCCTGCTGGACATTTTTGGTAGAATGTTGTTCTGATTACAGTCAATGCTTTTCCTGCTTTTTTTCTGGAAGGCTGATAGGCTCACCAGCTGATGCTCACATGTTTTTTTAATATATTTTGGCTCCACTTAAGATTCTTCTTCTTACTGTAGCTATGAATGTCGACGTCCTTAACCGAGGTTCCTTCTACAGCAGCCTATACAGAAGCTCCCCATCTTTGTGATGTATGTGCCTAAATCTGTAGGCATAACTGTATTAATATTTGATACATTAATTTTCCTGGGCAGCATTTGCCAGCCGCTGATTAATTACTTCTGGAGCTGGGTGCTGAGTGTGTCCTGACAGGAATTTCCCCCCGTACTGACTGTTGCCAAGAGGCCCAGAATAAAGCTGAGAGAATTATGCATGATCTCCAGATATTTTACGTTCATTACTGAGTCAGCACAGAGGATGTTTGAAGGCCGTGAGAGGAAGAGTCATGAGAAGAAGTGTAGTTTAAACGGGTTGATTTACAGTACCAGTCAAAAGTTTGGACACCTTTCTTTCTTTATTTTTACTATTTTCCACATTTTAGAATAATAGTAAAGACATCAACTATGAAATAGCACATCAAAACTGTCTTATATTTTAGTTTCTTCAAAATAACCACAAAATATTTTTTTTTAATCAAAGGTTTTTGGAAAGAAATTCATACATAGGCATCAACTTATATATTTGTCACAGAAACAATTTTCAAGAATTTAAGCTTAAGTCTTTAGATAAAAATGTCTTTGAATGCATGCCTCCCATTATCTTAATCAGGTGTGTCCAAACTTTTGACTGGTACTGTATATTAAACCAGGGTCTGGATTTCTCTTAGGGCAAATTTCAGGTGTTTTGCTCTACAGTCAGACACCTTAATGACAGTGTAACTTCCTCGCATCTCCATGGATGTGATACTGATTTGAATCCCGCCGGCAGTACAAGTGTTCTGTGCGACGACAAAGTGCTTCATTCGCAAACAACGCGATAAGGAAGCAGCACTGAGATGGGGTTCTGTGATTGTGGCGCCAGCTGTCTTTCGCCAGCAGCGTTGCAAGCTCATTAAAATGATGCTGGAGCGTTTGCAGCAGAGATACCACACAGGAAACCTGTAAGCCCGTCTGCATTCCTTAGCACCCTCGCTAAAAGGTATCCTTCTGCAGTAGACAGTGCATGTGTCAGTTGTGCAGGGAGCTGTCACCCAGCGTACAGGGCATGTGAGTAGAGCAGGGCCAATCACGCAACTCGCTGAGAGTCGCAGGCCGCGTTAGGCAGCAGAGCGAAAAGAGGCACTACCAACACCTCTAGCCCTGCGTAGTTACCTTCTAACCCACTCTTTCTGAAGGCCCAAACTGCCATCCTGTGTGTGTTTCTGGTCCCTCTGGGGCAGAGGTACATTACATTACACTATTGTCATTTAGCAGACGCTGTTATCCAGAGCGGCTTACACAGGTTACAGTTTTTACGTCATCCATTTATACAGCTGAACATTTACTGAGGCAATTCTGAGATAAACACCTTTCCCAAGGGCACAGCAGCAGTGTCCTAGTGGGGAATCGAACCAGCAACCTTTCAGTTACACGCCCTGCTCCTCACCGCTATGCTACACTGCCGCCCCTACACAGCAGAGACACAGAGGAGCCATGACCCTGGCTCTGAGCCAGCTTGGCAGAGCGGGATCTATAGTAGCCATGGTAATGAGCTCCCGGGCTTCACCTGTCCTCTGCGCTGATTCATGGCTCAGAACGCCACTGCAGCCCTAATTAAAAATGAAGAGGCCGCAGCGTTCTTTGTTCCCTCTGATGGATGCTGCTGCTGGCGAGGGTACCCCAGGCTCCAGGCCCGGGCAGGGCTCTCCAGCCTGATCCGGAGCAATCGGATCGGCCCATCAGAGAGGCAGTGCAGGAGCACGAGTGCACCGCGCGGCACACCTCGGCGAGGTGTTCTCCCACGCTCCACCCCACCCCACCCCACGGAGCATTAGGGCTGAGCTTCCTTGCAAAGATTTACGAATGACTCAGCAACGGTATTTCTATAATGACTTGCAAAGCGCCGACTGGAGCGGCGCGTTTGGCCTAGTGTTCTCCTCTGTTTATTGTATGTTGTATTGAATGCTAATGCTGGAGTAGTGTCTACTGGGCTGTTTGCCAGTTAGCTAGAGTGATTTGGCAGAGCCTCAGAGAGTCATTAGAGGGTCAGTATGACAGCTGTCAATCACCCTATTGGAGGTGCCTGGCTTAGATCCAGTCTAACCACTATGCACTTTGTCTTCAAGTATAAATAGGGATTTTAAGCAGTGTTTTTTTTCCCCCAGTATTTTGTCCCAAGTCGCTACATTTCCCCAAAAATGAAACACTCACTTTTAGTTTGGTTAAGGAAATTTGTCTGCACCAACATGATGAATATTCCCATTTGGCCCAAGGCTGCCTAATTATTCACCATAAGCTGCACCTCCACCTGCTTTTCCTCCATTAGATCCCTGCAGAGTGCATCTGCACAATTTTTAATATAAATCTGTGGAGATGCTAATTTGGGTCCAGGGCCAAAAATCCCATCTAAGAGTCCTGTGGTGGTGAAACATGGACTTCACGACAGACTCAGAGGAGAAGATATAATTTGTGAGGATTATTTGCGTGAGAGAGGATAGGATGTCACCTTTCGTTCTCGTCGGTTTGCCGTGTCATCGGTCTTGCATGTCACATAAAGGCAACCGTGACAGCGGTGGAGAGAGCAATCCCGGAGCCCGGTGAGACACAGCACACGAGTGGCTGGGCCGCTCCGTCTCCGCCGGGGACGCCCGAGGGGGAAACCCCTCGTTAGTGAAATTAGGTCAGACCCCCCCCAACGTCCCCCATCCCCTCCCCTCCCCTGGTGTGAGGGTTCAGTTCAGTCTCTGTGGTTGAAGTGACAGGCAGGGAGAGAGCGGTGGTGTGCACTTGGATGGGGATGCTGTCTTGGGGTAATCTCGGATCTCTGGGGGAGGGGGCAGTGACGGCAGGGGGGCGGGGGTACAGGGCACGGAAGCACAGAGTGACACAAACATCACCATCCTTTTCACTAAATCTCTTCATTCAGAGTCAGGGCAGAGCTTCGGCCCTCTCTTCAGGCCCATTCATGCAGCACCCGCAGCTGTTTCCATAAGGCAATAAAAGCCAAGGAAAGAGTTTCGCTGGTCTCACCAAGCATTTATAAACCTATGATCATTTGTAATGGCTGTTGACTTGGCTTCCACTTGATGCCTAAACACTATCCCTTGGGCCCTTTCCCAAAACATATTAAATTTATTTCAAGCACAAATTAGATATATACATCAGATCATAAATGTCAAATGCAGAGATTGTTCCACTCATCTTGTTTCGGAGTCTGTCGGTGCCCTTCATTAAGGCACCTGATGCAGCGTGCGTAACCCCAGCAGTACCTCTGCAGTATTTTTCCCCATTCTGCCGCATGTAACGGTGTGAGTCATCTCGGGTCAGCGGCCCGAGAGAGTAAGAGAACTTTTCGAAAGAACATCCGTGGGGGTGTCAAAAAAAGGGAAGTGCAGGGCTGTCCCCAGCAGAGTCGCACCGCGCCGCACTCAGCGTCATAGTGACAGGGCCCCGCCGCGGTCAGCAGGGCGATACTCCGCCATTTTCCCCAGTGAACTCGGATCGCATCCAGAACGGGCCGCATGCAGCCTTGAGGAGGGATCTACAGACAGGTTGGGGAGAGCAAAACAGGGAAAAGAAAAAGGTCCATGAGAGAGTAAAAGAGAAAGAGAGGAAGAGGCCTTTTTTCACTTTTAAAAGCCTTTTATTTAGCTGAATTCTTTTAAAAAAGAACATAAAAAATTACCATTTAAATATTTACATATAAGAGAGGAAAAAGGAGAGGAAGAGAGGAAGAGGAAGAGGGGATTACCTGTCAGGTCCTGATCTTTCTAGGTCTGCATTACCTCATCATTTAGCTCCGCTGTCTGATTTTTCTACTTCCTGTACAGCTCTTGTTATTCTCTGTAAGATGTCTATGTCAGTCTCAGCCTAGCTGACCCCCCTTTCTGTCCTCTATAAATGCGTGAGTGTGTGTTTCCCACGTCCTGTGCGGACTCCTGCCCCTCCACCATTGCCTAGCTGCAGTGTGAAAGGTTAAAGTATATTAGCAGTCCCGTCACATCACTAGTTCCCAGCCCAGCTCAACAGGCTGCATTACCCATAGTGCAATTTGAGTACTTCCCAAGGAAACTGGCTGTAGCACAGGAACAGAAAGCGTATCAGCCAGGCCCCCTCTCTCCCCTTCGCCTGACACTTTGTGGTAGACAAGCGCAGCCACGGTCCCCCAGGTCATAATAACACGGCGCTTCGCGCTCATTTGTTCAGCTCTGTTGAAGTGGGCCAATCAGCACACAGCACCGAGGTGACCGCGCATGCAGGCGTGCAGTGCCCCATAAACGATCGGCCTGTCCCCGGTGGTTTGCGTCAACCTCCAAATCGCAGTTACGGTCGTTATCGCCGTTATTAAAATGCAGCGCGATGCCACGAGCCGTCGGCATCGTTATTTATGACACGGTTCCGTGGGGTTGCATCTGTGCTGGCAGCTCTGTCTCATTCCACTTTAGAGTGTAGGTTAAACTGTCTGTGTTCCAGGCTTTTGGCAATGTGTGGGGAGGGCTAGGGGTGCAGCTGGGGGAAGCCCATAGCTGTGATTTTCTTGCTGCTCCTCCAAACCAGGTTATTCATCCAATTAACACTCCTTTAAACTCCCAGTCTTTTTTTGGATGCAGAAGCACCGGAGGTCTGTTGCTATAGATGAATTCTTTATTAACAGGCAGAAACAGACACCATCACTGTTCATCTGTAAAGTATGAAGGAATAAAGTGTGTTTTGTAAAATAAGGCTGTTGAAGCTGTCTGTCCATCCGTCTGTCTGTCACGCTGAGTGTCTTTGCTCCCCTCCCTTGGGCTGCAGGTTTTCTGCACTGCACCATGCTGCACTCAATGGGAACCTGGAGCTCATCTCTCTGCTGCTGGAGTCCCAGGCCACTGTGGATATCAGGGACCAGAAAGGTGAGCTTCCTGGGCAGCTCAGTCCACTGCTGCCCTGTTCCTCACTCACCCCCACTGCCCTGTCATCACTCATAACACCCACTCATCCCCACTTTCATGTCATCATTCATCACACTCACTCACCCCCACTGTACTGTCATCACTCATCACCTGCTACTGTCTTTTCCTGACTTATCCCCACTGCCATTTCCTCATTCATCACACTCGCTCAAACCCCTGCCATGTCTTCACTTATCACACCTACTCATCCCCACTGCACTGTCTTCACTCACTTTTTACTGCTGCCCTGTCCTTAGCTTATTACATGGTGGGTTGTCCAGATCTCACACCTAGTCCATCCCTCAGAGCAGCTGCTCTTAATCAGTGCCTCTCTAAGTCCTCCACTGTTCTTTATCCAGGTCTTAGTAAGAACATCAAGAGAGAACACATGAGCTCAGACTCACTGCTGAGCAGGCAGATGAGAGTTCGTCAGTCCTCAGAGAGGCGCGGGTCTTCAGGATTAGCGAGAGCGAGTAGGCGTGCGTGACCAGCGGTCTGACAGTGTGAAACGCCGCTGCTCTCCTCCTGCAGGGATGCGGCCGCTCCACTACGCCGCCTGGCAGGGCAAGGCGGAGCCCATGAAGATGCTGCTAAAGTCCGGCTCCTCGGTGAACGGGCAGTCGGACGAGGGCCAGATTCCCCTGCACCTGGCGGCACAGCACGGGCACTACGACGTGGTGAGTGACCCCCCCCACACCTGTGGCCAGGATGCCCCCCCCACGGCCCTGCCAATCTGCTCCACAGAGGTTTGGGGGTGCCGTTTATGACAGCCATGATTGTCGCACAATGCGTCCATACCAGAACTACACAGTCCACACACAGTT
Organism: Megalops atlanticus; assembly: GCA_019176425.1. Classification (NCBI taxonomy): domain Eukaryota; kingdom Metazoa; phylum Chordata; class Actinopteri; order Elopiformes; family Megalopidae; genus Megalops; species Megalops atlanticus. Next base: position 22,397,805 of record CM032893.1, read on the forward strand.
TTGGAGTTTTGGGGCAGGATCACTGAGTGCTCTGAGAGACGTCTGAATGGATTCCTACTCCACTAGGGTAGAAATCACCATGCAACATGATAGGTGCAGTTTGCATAAAAGTGCAAAAGTAAAAAAGGTGAATTCCCAGATTCCAGGGCACGGTAAGCTCAGGAGAAGAGTGGGGAAGTAGAGAGTGTATTGTACGGTTCTCCACCATGACTTTCATTATCTGTGGAATCTAGTGCTTATGTTTGCAGTTGCAATAAAGTGCTTACTCACACAAAGTGAAAGAAAAGCGCTGCTGTTGTCATTTGTGTGTGGCTGCACCCTGCTGTAATTGGGGGCTTATCTGATGGGGGGGGGGCTCTCTCTGTACTGCAGGTATGGAGAGAGCAGCACCGCAGGGAAATGTACAGAACCAGGTCCAGGGAGCCTTCACCCCAATCCCTGCTGTCTTATTACAGCTTAATGTTTGATGCCCCATGTAAACTGATTCAAACAAGCACTATGAGTTGGTACACTGTACTACACTCTATACCACACACGAGAGCTCACTGTCTCTCTTAAACAATTACAATGTTAGAATTTTGGAATGTGCTAAGGGGATGGCACAGCAAAACGTGTTTGTCTCAGTCACTAGATCACAGAATCCAAAACAGATCGGAATACTGCATGTTACAGCACTGACACGCTGTTCCTGCCCACGCGCTGACCCAATGTGTCCCTCCACAGTCTGAAATGCTGCTGCAGCACCAGTCCAACCCCTGCATCGTGGACATCGCCGGGAAAACTCCTTTAGATCTGGCCTGTGAATTCGGCAGAGTCGGGGTAAGTCTTCACTGCGTGTGCCATTGTGCCATTCAGCTCGTATGGGGTGGTGAAAGTTGGAGCAGGGGTGGGGTCTGGACTGTGAGGTGCACTGATGACACTGATGACCCTGTGTGTGTGTGTGTGTGTGTGTGTGTGTGTGTGTGTGTGTGTGTGTGTGTTTGTGTGTGTGTGTGTGTGTGTGTGTGTCACCTGCAGGTGGTCCAGCTGTTGCTCAACAGTAACATGTGCGCCGCCCTGCTGGAGCCCAAGCCAGGCGACTCTACAGACCCCAACGGCACCAGCCCCCTGCACCTCGCTGCTAAGAACGGCCACATCGACATCATCAGGTCAGAGGTCACCACAGAGAGGGGGACAGCACATGGGTCACAGCAGGACAAAGCACCAGGATTTCCACATTAACCATCTTCTTGTCTTCACAAATCCCCAGCTTTTGCTCCCCTGTGTATAACCCCAGAAACCTGGCAGGGGGCGGTATCGGTAGCTGCGGGTTTTCAAGAGAATGGACCCAGTGCTTGCTCTCTGGTTACAGTCTGATGAATATCAGGACCATTTCCAGACTGTGTTCCATTGATTTCGATGTCAGGAGTGGCACACTAAAGGAAACAAACAGCCCTCCTCCCTCAAAGCATCAAAGAGAAGTCAGTGACAGGGCGAGGACGTGTCCACCTCTCTTGAGATAACGAGCTTATTTCTCCCAGAAAAGAAACTGCCTGCTGAAAACAGTCTGATTTTGAGCTATGGTGTTAGCCCAGCAGGCAGTTAATATTCAGCTTCATTTTGTGTCGATTTGCCTTGTCCGCGCTCCTTTTACCAAATCAATCATTCCCTTTGTACCCCTGAGTTCTGTTTTACATCGTACAAAGCCTCTAACTCGCATGACAGGCTCTCTGTAAAGAAAAGAGGATGTGGCTGTTGCATATCAAATAATCTTCTTTGAATGCTTGCTTAGATCCTCTTTGACCAAGGCTGGCCTAATCCAGTCCTCTTGGGCTACAGGGTCTACTGGTTCCCATTCTCAGCTTTTGATGTTTGTAATTGAAGCCATTATTTGTGTTAAACCTCACCTTGCATCTCTTGTGTAAATCAGTTGCTGGAGGAACAAATATCAGCAGATTCTGCCGCCTTTGCACAGTGGGTTTGTCTAATCAGAGGACATTTGCCCTTGGATTCAATCAAAGAATCCAAGTCATCTGAATCCAATGCTATTCAATAAAAAGAAACCCTTCCCAGATTAATCCAGCACCATACAGCAAATTGATTTTTGCCTTTAGGATGGCATGGTGCTTTTGATTAAGAGTCAATTTATTGTAATTCCATGCAGATTAATGTGTGAAGGTTTTTTTTAATATTCCTCAGTAAATTAACTTGTCAGTTTTGATTGAATCCATGGGTTCCTCACATCAAGCTTTTGTCTAAATCATGTATGCTAGTTGGAGCATTCAGCTTCTGGCAAGCAGTGAGGTTGGGTGGACCGCTCGCCCTGTTTTATTTACAGAGATCTCTCCTCTGTTCCCACGACAGTAGATCATCGCCAGTAGACACAACACTGGCACAGGTGTATATGACAGCATAAAAGAGGTGTGAAGTGAGCAAGGGAGAGCTCTGCGAACAGGTTTGGGAAGGCTTCCTGCAGAGGTTGTTTTCGGGGTCCGTGTGCTGTCTGTACCCAGATACACTCTGAGGAATCCGTGCTGTCAAGCTGCCAATCTTTGGCACAAGAAAGAAGATTCATGTCCCGGCGTAATTTCCTGGGGAGTCCATTAATACACACCCCAAGAGGAGTGATTCGATTTTTAGCTGTCCTGCAAGGTCAAAACTCAGTGGTGCGCACAGCCGAAGGGAACGGAAATGCAACGGTCTGAACTTATTATATGGCTGAATATTGAATCATCACGCAGTTTTTGGTCGGATGCGAGAGAGCAGCTGAGACGCCCTGTGAATCTGTATTCCTGTGCGTGCGGCTCGGAAGCTCGGCAATCGTGGTAATTGAAGTGATATTCTGCTTTGGACACCTCCTAATAGGATTTCATTCAGTGAGATACAAGGCAGGATGGATGGGGGCCTTTCCGAGGGAGATTGACTGGTCAAGGGCATGGTTTGGGGGTTGGGGCGCACTCCATCACGATAATAAGAATCCTCTCTGTCACTGTAATACCCTGCACTACAGAGGTAGGACACCAGGGTCTGCTCTATGTGTCGTGTACAGCACAAATGCACACAGGCTGTAATCTGCCCCTAATGAAGGGATGACGCCGTTTGGTGCATAGGTCAATCATCTCATGCCGCCATGTCATCAGGCCACTCTGATTAGAAATAAAGAAAAGATTAGAAAATAGCTTTGATTAGAAATCAAGGCCTCGTCAGCCTGGCTCCATTACACAGACTGAAACAACCTCTCGGCCTACCTTAAAGTTTCACTGCACCATTTTCTCAAGCTAGTTTGAAGCTCTTACCTTTTTTTTTTTTTTGAAACAGGACTGGCACAACCTTTGGATCCACACTTCACCTATTTGACAAATGGGGCTGCAGCATTTAGGTTCCTGATGTTGCTTATGCAGGACAGCGTGCATTGCGGTCATAGTTTTGGCTGTGCGTTTGTGTCCCGGTTTAAGCTAATCAGAGTGACGCAGGGGTATGTGCGTGTGTCAATTGTGCAGGGAGCTGTTTCCCAGTGTACCGGGCGCATGAGAAGAATGGGGCCACGCTACATGGGAAGCAATTACACCCTTTCAGTTAGAGCGACCAATCACGCAACTCGCTCAGAGTCACAGGCTGCGTTAGGCAGCAGATCGAAAAGAGACACTACCAACACCTCTAACCCTGTGTGGTTACCTTATAACCCACCATTTCTGGAGGCCCAAACTGCCATCCTGTTAGTGTTTCTGGTCCCTCTGGGGCAGAGTTACATTACATTACATTACACTATTGTCATTTAGCAGATGCTCTTATCCAGAGCAATTTAAATAGGTTACAGTTTTTACATGTTATCCATTTATACAGCTGGACATTTCCTGAGGCAATTGTAGGTTAAGTACCTTGCCTAAAGGTACAGCAGCAGTGCCCCAGTGGGGAATTGAACCAGCAACCTTTCAGTTACCAGCCCTGCTCCTTACCACTATACTACACAGGCCAGTAATACAGTATTTGTGTAGGGAGTGTAATGGAGGGTTGCTGCTGGGGGAATGTGCTGAGTTCAGAGTATAGGCAGAGTGCTGCAGGGATACTGGACCTGTGTGTGTGTGTGTGTGTGTGTGTGTGTGTGTGTGTGTGTGTGTGTGTGTGTGTGTGTGTGTGTGTGTGTGTGTGTGTGTGTGTGTGTGCAGTTGGACATGTTAATGAGTCTGATAGCACGCTGGTGTGTGTGCTCTTACTGGGCTGTGACTGCTGAGAAGGTGGCTGCATTGTTATGATCTGTGAGATGACAGAGAGAATGGGCATAAAAGAGGAGGTAGGGATAGGGATGATAAAATGGGGGGATGGGGGGTTCAGTTCACTATGGGTACAGAAGCCCAGAGGGACAAACACACATCCACGCTGTGGACGTTTCCCCTGTGTTAAAAATACACACGTTAGAATCAATGTCCTGGCTAATGAGGCGTGTTGACACCTCTGTCCCGTCTGTGTCCCCTGAGGTTTCAGATAGGATATCAGTGGCACAGGTGTAAGGGCTCCAGAGCTACACACCTGCTGGATCTCACATTACATCATCATTTACAGCAACCGAAGGGCCCTCTGTGACAGGGGCCCATGTGACCAGGAAAGGAGGAATCCTATTGGCTGGAGGTGCTGAGCAGATTGATGCTGAGGCTTCCAGGGAAGCTGCTCTTGCCTGCATTTACAGCCTACTCATTCTGACTTCTGCAGATGGAAATCTCTCATACATCACTGCATGGAATGTGTCACTGTGTGAATGTTATACATTGTACATTGTCCTTGAGGAATGAACAAATGAATGAAGCAAATAAATGAAGATAGACAAATCAGCTAGCTTGATGGACGCCCTTATCCAGGGTATCTCTCATTTTAAATGCATTCATTTATACACTTACATAGCTGGATATTCACAGGAAAAATTCTGTACTTTCCTTAAGTGTACAACAACTGGAGCTGGAGGACAGGACACACTCACACAAAAACACGTACATGTACACACGACACAAATGAGCACATGCACATATACACACACAAACACACACACACACACACACACACACACACACACACACACACACACACACACACATTTAGACTGTGTAAACTGAATGGACGCACACACACACATGTGCACGCACACAGACACACACACACACACACACACACACACACACACACACACACACACACACACATTTAAACTGTGTAAACTGAATGGACACACACACACACACGTGCACGCACACACACACACACACACACACACACACACACACACACACACACACACACACACACACACATTTAAACTGTCCCAGCCTCCCTCCCTTGAAGGGCAGCTCCGTAGAGCGGGGTGACACGCATCATTAATTAGCCCTGGACGGCCTGTGATTATGTGTCTGTGAGCATCAGTAAGCAATGCCCTGCTCTGGTCTCCTCCCACTGCAGTGGCGGCAGCAGCAGCAGCAGCAGGAGCAGGAGCAGGAGCAGCAGGAGCAGCAGGAGCCAGGCCTGACAGCACTGCTGCCTCCTGCGTCCACACCACTGTGGCTGCTTAATCCACCCTCCCGCTGCTGTCGCAATAAAATCAAATTTATTGGCTGGCCTTTGCATATTGCACTCAAATATGTGACAGGGTTTTATTTATGGATCCTTGTCTGTAAAATAAAAGTCAACCTTCTTCCCAGCCAGATTGGCCAGGCTGCGGGTTTCATTTAAGAGCAGGCCTTGCGTATACACCCCACTCACATTCTCTTATGATCAGAGGAGGAATCACTTCAAACAGGCACAAAGCTGGCTCATTGTCCAATGTCACCTTCATACTGTCCTCCAAAGAACCCCTTTGTCGAAAGGGGTAAATGTGTTTCATTGACAGCACAGTCGAGGGCTCTCCCTTTTCTGTTAGGAAGCCGATATACAGGCCCGGGAGCAGACAGTCATTATGCTTTAGAGAGGCTATTTACCTCTGGCGGTATTCCAGCAAGATCGCCCATGTGACTCATATTATGGCACGCTAATGCACAGTTTTAAAGCCTTTTGCCAGTAATCACAAAGAGATTGTATTTGTCTCTCTCTCTCTGTATATGTGTCTGTGTCTCAGTGAAGCCCCATGCCTGTTCTGGTGCCTGTGTCCTAACAAGGGTGTGTTGGGCGAGGGGTTGGGGGGGAGGGGTGTAAGTCCTCCAATCACAGTTATGGCAGATCACTCCAAATAAGTAATTAAGAACTGTCAAGTAGTGATGCAAAAGTGAACCTTCATGTAGCTAATGACAGATGAAGCTACCATGTGCTGTTAATCACAACCTCATATGAACAAATCAACAAACTTGACTGTCTGTGGCAAAATTCTATGACTGGACCAGGTCAGTTAGCCGCTGATGGCCTAACTGAATCAGTTTATTAGGCACCCTTTTTGAGTTACTACCGCAGTATATCGGTGCTGCCCTCTGTTGGCCACACAACCAATCTGCAGCTTGCGTCTCGTGTCTCCGTGCCCACAGGTTGCTCATTCAGGCTGGCATCGACATCAACCGACAGACGAAATCAGGCACTGCCCTCCACGAGGCAGCGCTGTGTGGCAAGACTGAGGTGGTTCGCCTGCTGCTGGACGTGAGTGCCCCCTGTTGGCAGCAACTGGGAACTGCAGCAAAACCTTGTGGTGGTTTTGGAGTCTCGTACATAGTTAGTGTCTTTGGATGACGGCATCTGCAGAAGTGGCTCTCTGACCTCTGACCTTTACCCACAGAGTGGCATCAACGCTGCAGTGAGGAACACGTACAGCCAGACTGCGCTGGACATCGTCCACCAGTTCACCGCCACTCAGGCCAGCAGGGAGATCAAGCAGATGCTCCGAGGTGAGAGAGAGAAGAGAGAGAAAGGACAGAGACAGAGAGAAAGAGAGACAGAGAGAAAGACAGAGAGAGACAGAAGGATGGAGACTGAAAGTGAAAAAGAAAGACAGAGAGAAAGGCATAGGCACAGAGAGAGAGAAAAAATTGTATCTGTACTGCTTTAATATTCATTGTTATAGTTATAAAAATGATAGTATTACAATAAAGTTGGCTGCAATGGCTATAGTTGTGGTGCACTGAAGAAAGTGTAACATGCACACACACACACACACACACACACATATGTATTTTCCTCTGTCTCTGTATGTACACCCGTGTTTCCTTCTGCTCGTGTAACTGTGTTTCTCTGCGTTTCTCTGCGCAGACGCCTCTGCAGCCCTGCAGGTCAGGGCGCTGAAGGACTACTGCAACAACTACGACCTGACCAGCCTGAACATCAAGGCAGGGGATGTCATCACGGTCAGTCTCTGCCTCTGTGCTAATTATCTCTACACTGACTCCCCCTGCACAACCTCCCCATGCGCTGACTCCAACTGCACTGACTCACACTGCACTGACTACCCCTTCACAAACTCCCCATGCACTAACTCCAACTGCACCAGCTCCCCCTGCACAAATTACCCATGCACTGACTCCTACTGCACTGACTCCCACTGCACAAACTCTCCATATACTGACTTTTATTGCACTGACTCCCACTGCACTGACTCCCCAGCACTGACGCTATGCACTAACTCCTCCTGAACTGTCACTGCACTGACTCCCACTGTACTGGCTCCCCCTGCACTTATTCCCCATGCACTGACTCTCTGACTCTCACTAACTCCCCAGGCACTGACACCCTGGCACTGACTCTCACTGCACTGACTCTCTCTGCACTAACTCCCATTTACCAACTCCCCCTACAGTAACACCCAGTGCACACAGCATACAGCATCACAATAACATAATCTTCATTTCTGCAGTATTTACTTGTAGTGCAGTGTAATATAATCAAGTCAAAATCAATCATGCCAGTCCTGCAGATTTTAGTTGATTAAAAATATGTTCCTTCTTTGTAGATGTAGAGTAGGACAGTGTGAAATTGACAACAGTGCCCCCTGTTGTATAGAAACCATATTTTTGAACAGGAAGATGTATTCTTTTTTTCTTGAGGTTGTTCTGCCACTCGTACTTAAACCAGCTGGGAACAGGAAGAACACTTTCAAATTGTCATGACAGTTCACACATTTGTGTGTTTTACCCTTAAAGAATAATTTGAGTACATCCTACATGCTCTTATATGTCAAGACTATTTCATTGACTGTGTTTGCTTTCGAGGCACAGGACATTTTCGTGTAACTGATAACGCCCACTGTTCCCTAAGGTGCTGGAGCAACACCCCGACGGCCGATGGAAGGGCTGCATCCATGACAACCGCACAGGAAACGACAGAGTGGGCTACTTCCCCTCCAATATAGTGGAAGTGATCAGCAAGAGGGCAGGTGTGCACTGGGGGACTTGGCGGGGCTAGGAAGCCACTCTGTCAGGTGAACGAGGCCTGGGTGGGAGGCTGCATACACCAGGCTGGGAGAGCAGGAGAGTGGGCATCCAGAGCTGAAGCAGGCTGAAAAAGTGTTGTGCCTGTTGAGGAAGGGCTGAGGCCTGTGATTCGGTGAACCTGCTCCACAGGGATGTGTGCAGCGTCAACCAGCAGCCCAGTCAGAGAGCGCAGGAACATTGCATGCCCAGGCGGAGGGGTGGGTGCTCCCTCTGCAGATGTTTTGCCTTGCTTATGAAAAAATGTACGGTAATATATGGACAGATGCGCAATGCGAATCAGAGGTAATGCAGGAGACTCCGGCAATTTTACAAATTTGGTTTTTTCAGTTTTGAGTATTCAAATCAATCAGTACCCCCTTTTACAAGCCTATTATTAAGTTATTGAACTAGTAAACACCCATATGTAAATTTGCAATTTATTCTTAAAATACAGTCACTGTACAGAAACCATATTATGAATGTACAGTACCTTACAGTATGGTACACTATAGTACATTGCAATATTTTCAGGCTTTCCGAGTCGCAGGAAACTCTATCCCTCACAAATGGCAAGGCCTCCTGTGCATGTATTTACATATGTCAAAATATGCCGCTTATTTTTCAAAATTTATCAAGTAGTTTTACCTTTATATGTGCAATTGTTCATCTTCTGTTCATCATTGCTTGATGTATCTTAAAACATATACAACAATATATACCATTACAACATACAACAATACCATTACAACAATAACATAACAATATACATGTACAATATGCAAAAAATTACATATGTGAAAGTAGAAGTGGCTGGCAAAGTTTAAGCAACATATTTTGACATATAAGCAGAATGATGTTTTTATTTGGATTTTGGAGTACACATTTTAACATATGTTACTCTTTCATAAGGAATGTTCCTAATATAGTGCGTGTCTTGTGAAGGCGGCGTGGGAAGGACTGATAACAGCACTGGAGTTCGACAGAGTCACAGCCAGTACACGATAAATGCCATTAAGGCCCATCCAAGCTGCCAGGGGTCTAGCGTGGGTGGAACTGGTTTTCATGGAGAGCTTTGGTCCGGGGGACTCTGGTCTGATGGACAAAGCGCCCCACACACCTCCCTTTCCTGTGTGGTCCGTTCACACCCTGCCTGTTTGGATGGCCCTTCCCACAGCAGCCATCAGACAGTACAATGCCACCTGCTGGGATGTTGTGGCACTGCATCGTCTCATTGTATAGTATCTGTCTCAAGACTAGCAGCATCTAAGCCTCTTTGATAGCTCTTCCTTAAGTGGGGAGGTATGGCTTAATTCACCTGCAAGTGAATTCAGAATCAGAAGCAGGAGCTGGGGCTAGCTGTGAATTGTGTCAGTATGAAAGCTGTAGGCGCTCATCTGTGTTCTCTCACTGTGTGAAGCCTGACGGGCTCCCCAATGTCATCTGATACGATCCCCGCAATTCATTTTTTATCTCAGATCATCTCCAGCGCTGCACCCCATCAGAGGCGTCCCGCCAGCACTGCAGCGATTCATTCTCAGGGCTGCGGGGGGCAGCGTTGTGTCAGAACACGACCAAACACGCAATTTCACACCGGCTCGGTTTAATAAGCAGCTCTGATGGATCGAAATGCAGAAAGCAGCGACCTGGAGCCACAGGCAGTGAGAATATGTAAAAGTGGGGGAGGGAGAGGGCAGGACTATTCTGTTCTGATCGGCCATTTCCAGTCAACTCTGGACCTGGCAGTGAGATGGAAGAAGCCGTTTACGCTCGAACCTCCACGTACCGAAGTGCCGTCTGAGGGTCTGCTGCGTTGTCTCCCTGTTCAGCTAGAGGAACATGAGGCCCCTGGGGCGGAGGGGAAAGGCTGTGTGACGTTACTGTGTCTGATCCGGCTCTCGGCTCTGTCTCATCCGCCACACCGTCCCTCGAGACGTCCCTGTCTACATCCCACATCACCTTCACTCTATACGTGTCACAGCTGTCAGTCTGCCTTTTGTTAAGTTTTACCACCAATACTTACATATAACATCCCTAATCTCTAATCCCTAATCCCACCTCTTAAATCATCACTTTCCTCAGTAAAAAGTTTTTCTTCATGGACAGTACCGGTTTGGATGTCCAAAATGACCATGTTCTAATTGGAGGAAAATACCTGTCGAGACCCCCATCATGTGTGGGTCCCCATTGCTAATTGGTGGAAGAATCTCACAGTCTGGCTATTTGCTGAGTCTCTCCACTCATTTCTGATACACTGATGGATTCTGAGCCTGTCAAAGCAGAGAGTAGACACCCTCACGCACACATATATGGACATACACACACACACACATACACACACTTAAATACATACACGTAGACACACACACTCATGCACTTTTGCACAAATACACTCATAAACATACACACATGTGTGAGTACGCACAGATGCATGCACATTTATACATACATTCGTGCATGCATACACATATATGAACACACACAAACACACACACACACACACACACACACACACACACAGAGGCTTTGTGCCAGCCTTGTTTAGTAACCAGAGGAAACTTGGAAACCTATAAGCCACTTATCCCTCAGTCTCCTCTCCCACAGTCTGCCACAGTTCCCAGCCTTTCTCAGTCTGAGAGCAATTACACACTGCGATTATATCCACCACACCACCTGGAACTCACAGCAAATGGCAGTTACGATGGCACTGATGACTGTTTAACTGTGTGTTTATCTTTAATGAGCTCACGCCCTCAGTATAAAGCATGTACACTCCTAAATATTCCAGGTGGTGCAGAGTCATCCTGACATTCATTCTCATTCTGGTCACAGCCCAGCTTTGCATTTATTAACACATGAGCTACATGATTTAAATATGTATGTATATATAACTGTACACACATATATATGTGTAATCATAAACCCCCCACCGTAAAGAGGAAAAGCAATGGCAGCTTCCTACCGAGCAACAAGAAGGTAGAAGACCAATCAGCCTGCTGCATTTCGAGACCTTCTGTTCATTCTTTTTTTTCCGTTCTTCGTTGGTTTCAAATAAGTTGTGTTTGCTTTGAGTTGTTTCCTCTCTCTTACGTATCTGTTTTCTTTTTTTTTGTTGTTGTCGTTGTTGTTGTTTGTTGTTTGTCGTCTGTCGTGTGTCGTTTGTCGTATCTACCTATCTACCGTAGGTTCATGGAATGCAGTCATATGTCCCCAGCAGTATCTAAAGATACAGCTGACTGTGCCGGCGTGCGGCCCAGCCGCCGTGGTGAACGGGGACTCTCAGTACCCTCAGTTTCATGTCCTGCCGCCTCCACCTCCTCCGCCACCACATTCCCATCAGCCACTTTTCACTTCCTTTGGCTATAGCAGGTCCCCAGGCACCTCGGAAGAGCTGCACTGTGGACAAGGTACAGGCCTGGTACTGCCGTCTTCTTTATTTTCTCTTATTTGTTTCCTTTATTACTTTCTTTCTTTCATTTCTTTGAGTTTATCTCCCTTGCTTTCTTCTTTCTTCTTCTTCCTCATTATATTATTATTATTATTATTATTATTATCATTATTATTATTGAACTTAAAGGGATGTTTTACTTGTGTTCCTTTGCTTTCTTCTTTCTTCTTCCTTATTATTATTAGTGTTATTATTGTTATTGCATAGCGAACTTAAAGGGATGTTTTACATGTGTATCCTAATGGACAGGTCCATTTTCAGTGCTTTCAGGCTGTAGGTCCCTTCCTGAACCCTGGGTTCACTTTACTTGTAAACACAAATATCAGAGCCCATATTCCAGAAAGTAAAACATTCCTTCATTTTTTTTTTTTTGAGGGGAAAGGATTTGCTCTCTGTATTATTTAATGTTTATTTTATGTTGATTCTGTAAAACATTCCTTCAAGTTTTTGAGGAGAAATGATATTATTCGGTGTTTGTTTTTATGTTATTTTTATGTTTCATGTTAAGCCCTTCAGCGTACGCAATGCTAAAGTTCTGAAAAAAAAAACGATGACTGATTGTAATTGATTGTAGTGTGAATCGGTGAAGCAAGCATTTTGAAATGCACAGTGTGTGTGTACACTGAAGGATATGTCCAGGTCAGGCTCGTCTCTGGCAGGTTTAGGAGCATTTTTCAAATGCAAACGTGACTCCCTTGTGGGCTCCGCTCTGAAACACATTTAGATTTCTGCCACAAGGTATTCAACGGCCCGGCGAGTCAGTACCCGAGCTATTCTCCTGTGGTCTTTAAGGACCTGCTGAGTCTTATTGACCAGTGACACAGCCCACACGGGACTCGGTTTTCTGGTTGTCACAGTTGATTTGTGTTCGCTCCTGATTTTCCAGTACAACGCAGGTACTATTTTTTTTTTTTTTATTCCTCACCCTGGTCACTGGATCTCGGGTTCAAACGCCTCCCCAGCAGGCTTACTTCGTTCCTGTCTTTGCCTGTGTGATGAGCGTGCCCCCACGCACCGCTCACCTGTAGCACGGGCTGAATACAAACGCACACATGCACTCTGTAACAGCTGTAAAGCATGGCCGCTAGCACAAGTGTTAGTATTCACGGCGTGTCGGTATGTCTCCTCCGAAGCACAGTCGCCGTGTTCATTCCTGCCTCAGCCCTGTATCCTCTGTCTGCTCTCCCGCCTCCGTTTTATCCTCCCCATCAATCTCTCAGCCTCCTCTCAGCGTTTGTATTAGACCATGTCCGTGTCCATCTTAAAGTGCTCCTCTGGGTCCATTACCCACATACTTCCTTTTTTATAAAATTTAAACTGACAGGTGGGGAGAACGGCCATAACCGCATTAAGAGTCATTTTGGGGATAAAAATTCCTAGACTCCGGATGAAGGAAAATTTAGGGTCGCTTGAAAGTCTGAGAGACGGTAGGCTTCGTGCCGGCAGCTGTCGGCTCACAGATACAGGAAGTGGAAGTGACTCTGTACAGCTGGCAAATGCCTGAGGGGTGTGGCCCGTTTCACCCAGGTCACCTCCCCCTGCAGCCTCAGCTGCACTCTGAAGGGCAGTAGCTGTAATTGGATATCACCTCTCCTTCCTTACCCCATGGTGAATCTCTGACCTCCAGCTCGCCTTCCTCAAGGGAAAATTGACTGCAAAATGTAATATAATTGGTTAGAACTGGGTTATAACAGAAGGTTATTCCTGTTATTTGAGGTAACCCCTCTCACACACACACACTGCAGGAAAAAACCCTTGCCCCCTCCACAATCTTCACACTTATGAAAAGGTAATCCATGTAATAAATACCAAAGTATCCAAAATGTAAGGTTTCCTTATTCTAACACGCATGATAATGAATAAATAATGTCAAAAGGCGTATATACTGCAAAATCTATCCATTATTGTTACTTTCATTTATGCAAATCATTTGCATACATTGTGGAATATATTTGACAAAATATGCTGTGTGACAATGTATTCCGCGTCACATGTATACAAATAATAATATGAAAAGGCAATAATTGGTCCATTTACAGCTATAAGCAAAATGATTGGGTATGTATTCTTTACATTTCAAAATTTGCATTTCAGCAGCTTACTTTCTTGTAACGACATTTACATGGGAAGACTTGCGTGGTCTGTTCCCCAGCTGGCCTCTCTTTCATTGGAGGATGTTGAATAAAATGGGCTAAACTTCACACTATATACACTGCAATGCAGAGGGGCATTTAATGGGAGCTCAGGTCAGATTTAGACATGGTTTCTATGCACACCCTAAAAAACACACCGGAAAGATTACTCATTTGCTAGAAAAAAAGGTACAATCAGTCCCAACACACAGTTCCGGAGAGCAATGTCTTTTAACATGAGCAATCTGCCCAGGCAAAGCGATGTAGCCTTGTGCTGGAGGTAAGGGTGCTCGTAAACCTCTTGTGTTTACTGCACACATTCATACCAGCTCTAGCCTATTGATTTCCTCTGTCCTGCTCCAGGATCTCAGGCCATTCACAAGTATAAACCTCTAAACCACCGATTCTCAATCCTGCTCCTGGGGCCCCCCTGCTCCGCACGTTTTCCATCTTTCCCTGCTCTGCCTACCTGACTGAACTCATCAGTGGCACTTTTGATCAGCTGAGCACACCTGATTTAATCAAGAGCAAGAGCACTAATTTCAATCAGGTGTGTTTGGAGCAAGGCTAGACAGAAGATATGCAGGACAGGGGGCTCCAGGAGTAGGACAGAGAAACACTAATGCTGATGCTGTAAACTATCATTCATGGCTTTTAATGGCCTGGAAATCCTGTTCTGAATAATTTCTTGTAATGCACTGAAATTCATACATCAACGTGTATGCATATATAATTATATATGGTTGTACGTACATATATTATATATATGTGATTATCTTGGCACCGTATATGTATGTGTTTAGACATATATATGTATATACACATGCATATTGGTAGTCTTTTCATGTTCAATTGTATAGTATATGATTATATACGTAATACATGTAATATAATGTATATATAAGTATATGTATATATTATATATACATATACAGTATACATGCATCATATATATGTATATATATATATGTATATATATGTTTATATATATGCCCTTGTTTTGAACCCGACTGTGTCACAGACAGTTCCAGACAATTCTATATGACTCTGCTGCTGCTAGGATAATGACATAGCAACAGACAGCCAAGTGGTCCTCATTGGAGGAGGACTCTAGACCCCCCCTGCTCTGCTCACCTCCCCCACCTCCCTCACTCCCCCCCCAGCCCTCTGTGTGGAGGAACATGGCCGGGGGCCATGGGGTCCGGGTGTGGCGTGTAGGAGATGCCCCCCACACGCCCCCGCCTACCCCCCCCCTCCCCTGGTGCTGTTAACGCTTGGTTCTGTATTGAAGGTTCCCGCGGCTCTGAGTCCAGTCCCCATGGCTCCCCTACCCTGACCAGTGGCCCCCAGGGCGGCGAGGAGATTTGGGTGCTGCGCAAGCCCATAGCAGGTAACAGCCGGGCAGCCTCCTGTCCCGCTGTCCGAACGGCCATCTCCATGTCTGAGGCCTGCCCGAATACGGGGGCAGGATCCCGACACCCTCCGATTAAAGCCATTGAACCCAGAGCCATCCACAGCCCCCCCCCTCCCGGGGGTATAATTCCATGGGAACAGAACCCCCCTCCACCTGGCACCAGGGTCTGGGACTGTGTGGTCCACCACCCCCACCCCCTCCCCATCTCACTCTCTCAGTCTGGGTCTGTGTCCTGTGTGGTGTGGTGTGTCCGCTGCACTCGCTGTGTGTTCCAGTGCATTACGCAGTGTTCAGTCGGCACAGTGCGTGCCTCGCGCGTGTGTGTGTGTGTGTGTGTGTGTGCGGCAGGCTGGCGTGCGGCTGACCGCGGGGCGGGGCGGGGCTTGTGTTGCAGGCGGCGACCGCAGCAGCGTGGGCAGCTCGGGAAGCATGGCGAGCGCGCGGTCCTCGGGGAGCGGCCAGAGCGCCGGCAGCAGCGCACACGCCCTGCACGCACAGGCGGAGGGAGTCAAGGTAACACCCCCAGGAGCTGTCACGGGCACGCCCAGAGCACGCTTTCATTCAAGTGCTGCCCCCACTGAATGTTACTCTGCGTGGTCTCTGGACTGAGAGACCGGATCTGTGAGAAGTAACACAGGTTTCTTGGTGTTCTTTGTCCTGTAGCTCTTGGCCACTGTGCTGTCCCAGTCTGCCAAAGCCAAGGAGCACCTGCTGGAGCAGTCCAAGTCTGTGGAGCAGTCTACAGGTACCGCACCGCTTTTACAGACTGCAGTGATTTCAGATTGATTTGGTTTCAAAGTGCAGATTTTACAGTGCACAATTACCCCACTCACTACTCTCCCCCACTGCAGTTATTTCCAGCACACTTTGATCCTCCAACACTGACACACTGCAGTCTACTCCAACATACTCTGATCCTCCAACACTGACACACTGCAGTCTACTCCAACAGACTCTGATCCTCCAATGCTGACACACTGCAGTTTACTTCATCACACTCTGATCCTACTGCACAGACACACTGCAGACTACGCCAACATACTGTGATCCTCTAACACTCTAACACTGCAGTATATTCCAGCACACTCTAATTCTCTTATACCGATACACTATAGTTTACTCTAGCACACTGTCCTTCCCCTACATGCTGACACTGCATGCACGACTCCAACACACTCTCATCCCCCACACAGATACACTACAGTCACCTCTAACATATTCTCTTCCCCTATACACAGGCATGCTGCAGTCTATCCTGACACACTCTCATACCCCTACACACAGATACATTACGGTCACCCCTGTACTAGAATCACCTTAGACTAACGCTGATATTTTTGCTGTGTCACTGAAACTCTGCAGCATGCAACCTTTTATTCTTCAGCAGCTCCTCCTAAACTACATTACCCATCACACCCCAGACATATCATTGTCATAATTTCTGTGAGAAGCAGGGAACTTGGCCGCCCTGTCCTTTATCCAGATGGTAGCTCTGATGGAAGTGGGTAGCGGACACGGGGGAGAGGGGAGGCGACTGGTGAGGGAGCCAGCTGGTGAGGTATGGAAGGGGCTGCTCTCTCCTAATCTGAGCGTGTATCTCCCAGGGTCCTCCTCGCGTACCCTGAGCTCGTCAAGCTGCCCGTTCCACGAGCAGCCGCACGGGGAGGCGGCGCCGCAGAGGAAGGGGGAGGTGCCCTCCGAAGGCAAGGTAAGCCAGTCCCGAACGGGCTGCGTGTCTCTGTGTGTCGCTCCCTCTCACCTCACCTCACAAACACCGCACCGTACCAGTCACGGGCACAAGCACCAGGCACAACCAGGATGCTGCCCCAACACTTCCTCACCCAGCTGGCTGCGTCCGTCCTGAAGGTGTTCGGGTGCGGACGAGACCCGGTGAGTGCGTCCTGCCGTGGCTCAGTGCAGTGCATGCATGTGTGTGTGTGCGTGTATGTGTGTGTGTGTGTGTGTGTGTCTCGCTATGTTCCATTCGCCGTTCACCCTCGTACGGTAGGCGCCTGGGCTTTTCAAGCTTCACTGATGTGGGAACATGAGAGAGTTTTCAGTTTGCCTCACGCTGACCAAACCCACCGTACATCTGCAGCCTCTTTTCTCTCACCATCATTACTGCTGCCGTGGCTACTCCTGTCTGCATCTTTTCAGCAAGTACCCCAAAAGCCACAAACCTTACCTTTGAAGTTGTAAAGTGGAACAGCAATGTGAGGTTCAGGTGTAACCGTGTGCACTTCAGCATTGGAAATTTTGGTATCACTGTGCACAGTGAGTGTGGTTCAGGGGTTGTGGTGAACATGCGAGGTGGCTGCTTTTGTTGATGTTAGAGCTGCAGACTGTACTTTATAAACCAAAATACAGACTTCATTACTTCTCATAGCTGGTAAAGCTATTAAGTCTCATTTGTCTCCTTCTGAAAATGTCCGTTTTCTGACACAATTATATGACGGAAGAGCTGTCCCTCAGACTGCATTACACTCGGCTGTGCACCGGGATTATGACTTGGGATTGGCTCTTTCCACAATTGTTTTGCGAAGCTCATCAAAAGGGCGTTACCACTGGAGATTACCTCAGTTTTTTGCTGCAGAACTGAGGAGCAGTCCACCACTGAATTCATTGCAAACCAAACCGATTCATCCGGAATTTTACCTGCAACAGAAAGAGGGGTTTGAAATGGACCTGAGGTCACTTTGGTAGTCACAGAGGAGCATTGCATAAGGGGAACATATTTTTCACAGCAGGGCTTCCGAGCTGGTGGGCGGTGTCCTGTTGGCTCAGCCTGGAGGACAAGGACTGGTTGGAGGGCCATCTATCCTTCCAATTCTGCCTCTTCTGTCCTCTCCCAACCCCTTTTCTCTCTCAGTTGGAAAAGCATTACACTGAGTACAGTGTAAATCAGCTCTATAGTGGGTGACACACAGTGTCTTGTTTTGGGAGTATGTTTGGACTGGAGTGTGATGTGCTTGTAGTGTTCCCCACTTACTTAATCCACAGTGTGGCAATGAATGGACACTGTTTCTTAGGGCCATACACATGTGGTACATTTTAAATGTAAATACTGTATTGCATTCAAATCTATATTCAGTGTACTGCCACTGCATTTACCTGAACAGAAGTCCTTAACTTCGAATAAGCAAATGAAGCCAGTTTTACTTTGCTTACACAGAATTTTTTTTCAGTAGCATTCAGCAATAAGCAAACACATAGTGCTGTGTCAGTAATGAAATGTATCAATATTTGCCTGGTTTTGTTCTTCAAAACTAAGCACAGAGTGCATTTGGGGACTAAATTGAACCTGGGCCTCAGGATCCCCTATGGCATTGCTGACAGGGAAATACTTTCCCAGAGCTTCAGTGAGCGAGTCAGGAACCCAGGCAGCGAAGGTTTTTCAAAACCAGCTGATGGGGGTTTAATTTAGCATGCGCACATGCAGACAGCCAGCAGCGAGACACTCAGGGTAACTGCCAGTGATTGTTTAATTTAAATGACTCTAGAACCATGCTTATAGCCCAGCACCCCCTTTCCCCTTCCTACTCCCATTCAGTACATGGGGGAACAACCAGCTGTGACCTTGATGCTTAAATCCAGTTGACACTTTTATTGTTCCGTAGCGACAGAAATCATCCCTATGACTACCCTAAGTGCCCTCCTGCGATTGGGCACACAGTAGCTGATGTGACATTTTGGCTCCCCCTGGCCAGCTGCACCTACAGCACGGCCCCCTTTGACCCTGTAGGCCATCTGCTCCTACAAAGGGATGGACATGTCAAACACTGAAGTTACATAGGGATTTTAGGTAGAATTCATGAAAAGGTAGGTTAGACACTTGATATATATGTAGAAGTTCAGAGTCAACAGAGGAGGTTAGATGCTTGATATATGTGGAAGTTAGGAGTCATGAGAGGATAGGTTAGATACTTGATAGGGAGGAAGAAGACCTGCCCATCCTGCCCCAGTCTGCATCTGGGAACACTGCCACAGAGATCATTTTTGGATCACGTTGCTGTCAGCTGAGACATAAAACCTGATAAAACTGAGAATCAACACAGCAAAGAGACAGATACATAGGAGATGGATACGTACTGGGTCTTAATCCCCTTCATTGCAATGCCCATAGTTTGCTTGATTCACAATACCTTTAAAACAGTTCTACACTAATTCTATTTGAGTCTGATTTAATTGATCAGGGTCCTACAACACAAATGTAAATGGCGCTTGTGTTGAAGAGTTTGGCATGCTCTGCTGCCCCACAGTGGACCAAAACTGTTACTGCCACTGCTTGTTACTGTTGCTCATACCCTACTCAGGTTAAAAAGACAGCAGAAAAATGGAGTACATAGCACATTTGTGAATCCAGAGACGATGAGACTATCAGAGGAATGGTTGTCATGCCGGACGTCCTGGTGACCCCTCACCGCAGTCGTTAGTGCCGAGACAATGATGGGATGCCACATTTTTTTTCTAGAGCTCAGAGGCTGTTATCCAATGGCTGAGTGAGTTTCAGCTTCAAGTCTACGCTCCAAACTTCATCAGCGCGGGCTATGACATTCTCACCATTAGCCAAATGACCCCTGAGGTAAGACCACCCCTCCACCCCACCCCAACTTTGATTCCTCGGCAACCCCCACCCCCCCTCCTCCTGCCCTCACACCCTGTCAGCATTCTCGGGTCAAGACATGAAGGACACAGGCTCAAGTAGCTGTCACCTGCACCTGGCCATCTGTGGGTCAGAGGGACAGTGTCACAGGGTCAAAAGCTCACAAGGTTAGAGGGCTGTGCCACTTCATTTTTCAGCCCTCAACATTTACAAGACCTATGTGTGTCTTGTTTCCTGACAACCAAAGTCTCAGGGCCTGGTTGTGAACACATACAGTTACATTCCGCATGATACTTTTAGAGGCAGCGTGGGCAGGTTTGAGCCGTCAGTGTCGCACACGACCTGTGTCCGCCCTCACATCCTCCGGTCGGGCGGTCACACGGTCTGCAGAGCTGCCCTGCCCTAGCAGCCCCTGAGGCTGGTGTCTGTCATCTTCGTGTACGTGTCCTCTTTGCTGGGCGGGGCCACGTGCTGATCAGTGCTGCTCATACAGCGGTGCCCCGATGCTTGACAACACAGAGGATTATGGGATATGACTGCATGAGTGAGCACTCAGGATGCAACTTGGGGTGTGACTTGTGACTTGTGGTGTGGAGTGTTGTCTTCTTTGACCCCTCCCTCCTGCACTACCCCATCCTATTACCCCCCCTCCCCCCAGTGGCATGTTATTTGTAGTGACTTCCCTTATGTGTTCTTACAAGATGTAGTTTTTTTAAAAAAGCTGACAGCCTGACTC
The DNA here is from genome assembly GCA_019176425.1 of Megalops atlanticus. NCBI lineage: Eukaryota > Metazoa > Chordata > Actinopteri > Elopiformes > Megalopidae > Megalops > Megalops atlanticus. The sequence goes on from CM032893.1 coordinate 22,418,483, forward strand.
TCTGTTGTCTGTAGATGTATTCTCAGAACTGACGTTTCGCAATGGCGATGCATACTGCGCCTTTTTAACAAGTAAACATGGCATTGTGGAAGCCTGTAAGCCCCCAGGACAATAATGCCACTTAAACCACAAAGCCAGTTTATTCAAAAATGATTGCTTCACTGTTGAACAAACAAGTTGAAAGAGTGATATGAAGAGAAAAACTAAGCAAATAAATCATAATAACAGTTATGAAATGACATTACAAAAAAGGTATATATCATATCAAAATGATGCCTGTAAATAATACTGAAAAAATAGTTCTACTGCTTGAGTATCCTTTTTTGGTGTCTGAAAATGTGTATGTTCAGTGCAGCTGTTTCATGCTGAGATGAAAAAAAGTTTGGTAAGCTGAGTAGTTCCTGTCTAAGAAACCTCAACTTTTCATATGTAAATGGTTTGATGATTCACAATGATGTGAATAGAAGGAGCTCAGAACTGCTGACAGCTTTACATTTTAGCAGTTAGGTTTACTGGGTTTTGAGGTACTCTGAAAATGCTTCTTTCTTGCTTTGCCTTTTTATTTTCTCATTCAGTCACTCTGCACATGGTCCTTCAAAAGAACTTCATGGCACCTTCATAAAAACTACATGCTACATTCATACACAGTACATAATTATTCATAAATGCCATATGACCATCATAAGGCTTACTGTGCCACCAAGTTGTTGGAATTCGGTGAAATTGCTTCAATATTAATGTACTTGCAAGCTAACTAATAAAACTGTTAACACAAAGAACTTTAGTCTGGACCTCGGTTGAAGGAGAGAGAAAAGACTGTTTATTGATGGTCTTCGATACAGCAAGGCTTCTCAGGCGATGGTTGGCTCAGCAGAGTTTCAGATGTTACACTCACAAAGTCTTGCGCTCACAGTCTCACACCTTACGCACTCCTCAACCCTCTCGTGGTCCCGTTCCTACCTCGTCTCCTCTCGAGGGCAACCCAACAGCAACCTAAGTAGTTAGAACTGTTTACATAGGGTGTTTGGGTTTGGTCGACCTTGCCGTGGCCTGGGCACTGGCGCCTAATTGGAAAAACATTCCCTGAAAGGTGTCCTGGGATTGATAGTGAGCACATGCTGACTTGACTCCTCTCTGCCATAAACAATGACAGGGGAGGCAGACGTGGGAGAGTAGCTTGTGGGGTATAACCAAGTGGGATGCACTTATATCACCCAGGACAGGCCATAGGTCATACACAAAGAGTGGACCAAAGCCTAAAATATGAGGTAAAGACCAGAGGTCACATGCAGAGAGTGGACCTGAGCCCAAGGTATGAGGTAAAAAACCAGTATATCAAAGATCACAGTCGTGTTTGTTATATAACTATCCCAGCACCCTTAACCTTAAGTGGTTAAACATGAAGTGATTGAACTGAGAACAACTACGTGAGTGTATGAAATCATGGGCCTCTCAGTTGGTAGGCCTGCACCACGTACACACGATCACAGTGTGCATGTGCGCGTGATTGGTTCAATATAGCAGCATCACATTGGTAACCTGGATTGTGTCACATAACCTGATTATGTGATCACCCTAAAAGCTACATAAACACAATTAGCATTATACTGTACATACTAATTACACTAGGCTGATTATACTAATCATTATACTGCTTACTATGGTAAATAATCACTAAATAATCACCATTATTCTCCAAAATCAACAATGTCTTGACCACGACATATAAAATCTGCATGCTGTGGCAATGTCCGGATGCTGACATAGCAAACTTGGATGTCTGGATGTGGTGCTTATAAAGGTGTTATGTGTTTCTTATGTACAAACATTTATAGGAGGTTTCTTTATCACATTTTTTGCACATTTGGTATTTCTATGAACACACATTTCCTCCTCTAAAGAAGAGTGTGGTGTGCGAATGTGTGTGTGTGTGTGAGTGAGTGAGTGTGTGTGTGTGTGTGCATATGTCTGTGTGTGTGTATGCGTGTGTGCGTATGCATGTGTGCATGTACGCGCGCGTGTGTGTGTGTGTGTGCGTGATCTGACAATGGGGTAGTTCTGATGAGTTAGAGGGCTGTGTCTTTCAGGATCTAACTGCCATCGGAGTGACCAAGCCAGGCCACCGCAAGAAGATGGCCTCCGAGATCAACAAGCTGAGCTTCACAGAGAGCCTCCCAGACCACAAGCCTGTGAGTCCAGTGCACTGACCACTGCACAAATACAACACACCTCTGTACCAGTATATGTACCTACAGAAAGCAGTACAGCTGACTGCTGTTTTCAAAACTTGTAAGAGCGTTAAATGTCAACCACACAGCTGTTTGCTTGAAAATCCACGCAGGAGATCAAGGTGTGGTATTCGTTAGTGTTTTTGTCATTGTCAGTACTGCTGTCAGCTGACCTTTTTGTGGACTGCAGGCTGACCTTGCAGAGTGGCTGTCCTTGATTGGTCTGGGCCAGTACTACCAGGTTCTGGTCCACAACGGCTATGAGAACATTGACTTCATTACCGACATCACTTGGGAGGACCTGCAAGAAATTGGCATCACTAAGCTGGGTGAGAGAGATGTGGAACGGAAACCTCTTATTTGCTATAACAACTGCCATCCTAATGTGACATTAGCCACTGACTGCAGCGGGTGAGGGTGACATATGTCCTGTGCTCTGGTGTTCAGCAGTGATCAGTAATAATCTTCCACCCCTCCCCCACACACCCCCAGGCCACCAGAAGAAGCTGATGATGGCAGTGAAGAAGCTGGCGGAGCTGCAGAAGGCGTCGGAGGGACGGGGTGCGCAGCGTAAGAAGGCATCCCAGTCCTCGGAGGCGGCGGAGACCCCGCCGCTGGACGGGGCGGAGTGCATGTCCCCCAAGATGAGCACCTTCCAGGACAGCGAGTTGAGCGGCGAGCTGCAGGCCGCCCTGTCCCGGGCCCCCGACGCCCAGGAAGGGTCGGAGGTCAAGCAGGGCGGCGATCACATGACCCAGCGGGCCCGCAGCCTGCAGGAGAACAGCCTGGGTAAGAGCAGAGAGTCCGAGGAGGGGGGCGGACCCCCCAGGAAGGAGGCGCGGGTGGCACGGCAGAGCAGCCAGGGGCTGCAGAGGGCCAACGCCCCCCCGGCGCTGAGCAAACCACGCCAGTCCTTCCCCCCAGGCGGAGGGCCCTCCTACACCCCCCCGCAGACCCCCACCAAGACCAAGCCCTCCTCCCCACAGACTACAGCACCCCCACAGGCCAGCAGCAAGATGAAGCCCACCCCCCAGCAGCACCTGTCCCAGGCCGAGCGGCCCCCCTCCGCCCGCTCGCTCCCACAATCCCCCACGCACAGAGGCCACGCCCACGCGACCCCACAGCCCGTAGAGGCTGGAGAGGGTCCGCCCGCGCCGGGGCCCCCTGTCTCCGTGCCCCTGCTCTGCCTGCCCCCGGAGGGGGACGAAGCCCCGGGCGAGCCGGGCACACCCAAGAAGCGCGCCCACAGCCTGGTGCGCTACGCGGCGTCGGACAGCGAGCAGGACCGCGACGAGCTGGCGGTGCCCGACGCCGCAGAGCAGAACCGGGTGAGCCGCAGCAACTCGGTCCGGGGCCAGTCGGACAAGGGCGCGAGCCGCGCCCAGGCCATCGCCCTGCGGCAGAGGAAGAAGGGCCCGCCCCCGCCGCCGCCCAAGCGCTCCAGCTCCGCCATCTCCAGTGCCAGCCTCGCCGACGAGCCCAAGGAGGAGGTTGCCGGCGGCGCGGCGCTGCTCGACGTCCCCTACCACCAACAGCGGCGCGCCAGCGACCTGGGCGGGGCCGTGGACACGGGCAGTGCGGGCAGCGTGCGGAGCATCGCCGCCATGCTGGAGATGTCCTCCATAGGGGGCGGAGCCAAGGCCCTGGCCATGCAGAAGCCTCTGATGGGCGGCGGCCACCACTACCTGCAGGTACCGGCGCGACACGCCCACACCAGAGGAAGTGCCTGTTGCAGAGTGAATGTTTAACGGACTCTCTGCTGCAGACACTGGGTCGCTGTGTGTGACTGTGTCTAAATGTTTAGTTCACACTGTGTTTGTGTGTGTGTGTGTGTAGGTGTGTGTAGGTGTGTGTAAGGGTGTGTGTAAGTGGGTGTAGGTGTCTGTAGGTGTGTGTAAGTGTGTGTGTAAGTGTGTGTGTAGGTGTGTGTAAGGGTGTGTGTAAGGGTGTGTGTGTGTGTAGGTGTGTGTACGTGTGTGTAGGCATGTGTGTGACTCTTGTGTCCTCCCTGTCTCGCAGGTCAGTCCCGATCGTGCTCGTGTGGCCGTTCACCACGGCGGGAAGCACCGCGAGGGCATCGGGCTGGACGGCGAGGTGGTGAACCGGCGCCGGACCATCAGCGGGCCGGTGACGGAGCTGGTGGCGGCCGCGCGGAGGGAGCGGGGGCCACAGGAGCCCGAGTCGCCCCGGAGCAGGGCCCCGCCCGACAGCTCCGCGGAAAACCTGCCCTTCGCCGAGGACGGAAACCTCACCATCAAGCAGAGGCCCAGGCAGGGCAGGGGCGAAGGCGAGCCGGAAGGGGACGGCCTTCTGGACGGCGTCTACTCCCTGCCCCACGAGGAGCTGTCCCGCATGGACGCCACCGCCACCCTGAAGAGGAGGCCGCGCCCCAAGCACCAGCAGGACGGGGTCAAGTTCCAGCTGACCGAGTCCAGCACCGTCAAGCGCCGGCCTAAGAGCAAGGACAAGGACTCGGAGGAGCAGGACGGCCAGCTGCTGGTGCCCTACCAGAACGGCACCGGCACCATCAAGAGGCGGCCCGCGTCGGACGCTGGCGGCATGGAGCAGACCCCGCCGCAGGACAACGGGGAGAGTGCCCCCCGCAGAGACAGCACCGACATGGGGTCCCTGAGCGCCGAGGGCACGCCCCGAAAGCCGGTCAAGCCCCCCGTGTCCCCCAAACCTGTCCTGGCGCAGCATATGAGGAAAGCAGGCCCTCTGCCGCCCTCCGCCAAGAGAGTCCCCATCCCCGGGCCTGGGGGAGGTGACAGCCCAGGCACAGGTCAGTGTCCAGGTTGATTTCTGGTGTTTCAAATTCAGTGATGGAGCTGTTGAAATGCAGGTGATGGTGAACCAACCAGGCTGTCTCACACACCATCACTCCCTCCCTCTCTCTCTCTCACTCAACCTCTCCTTCTCTCCTTCTCCTCTCTCCCTCCCTCTCTCTCTCTCACTCCACCTCTCCTTCTCTCCTTCTCTTCCTCTCTCCCTCCCTCTGTCTCTCTCTCCATTTCTCCATCTCTCCTTCTCTCCCTCCCTCTCACCTGTAGAGGTGAAGCGTGCTCCTCCAGCCGTGTCACCCAAGCCCACCCCGCCTCCCACCGCGCCCAAGCCGGCCAAAGTCCAGAACGTTCTGCAGCCCGTCGCCGTGGCTCCCAGCCCCGCCCCCTCCCCAGCCAAGCAGCCCAGCGGCCGAGCTCCCGGCACACCCCCATTGCTGTCCCCCGGCCCCGCCAAACCGCCCAGTCCCCCCGCACAGAGCCCCCAGACCCCCCAAACCCCCCAGACACCTCAGACGCCCCAGACGCCAGGCCCCAGCACCCCCAGCCCGACCCCCCCACCGGTCAAGCCGCCGCGCTCCTCCATCAGCGGGCCTCCAGCAGAAGCTGGAGGAGACCAGCGGCCCCCGCGCTGAGGCGGTGCAGCAGAAGCTGGAGGAGACCAGCGCCTCCCTGGCAGCCGCGCTGCAGGCTGTGGAGGAGAAGATCAAGCAGGAGGACAGGTACCAGCACCCCATCACACACACACACACACACACACACACACACATACACACACACACACACACACACACACACACACACACACACACACACACACACACACACACACGCTCACACACACACACACACACACACACACACACACACACACCCACACACACACACACACACACACACACACACACCCACGCATACACACACACACACACACGCTCGCATACACACACACACACACACACACACCATACACACGCATACACACACACACACACACACGCTCACACACACACACACTCACACATACACGCTCACACACACTCACACATACACATGCTGGCATACACACACACACACACACACACACACACACACACACACACACACACACACACGCACACACACACACACACACACACACACACACACACACACGCTCACACGCACACACACACACACACACACACACACACACACACACACACACACACACACGCACTCATACACAAAGACACATACACTCACACACATACATACACTCACTCATATGTTGTTACGCAGAGCAGGAAGAATCAAAATGTAGAGACCACACAATGACACAGATGGGTTGTAGAAAAACACGTAACTTTAACTAAAGGCTTGAGAAAACCAGGCTTAGTGCACACGAACACACACAGGGCACAGCAGCTCTAGAATGAGTAATGAACCAGTGAGCAAGCAGGGTTTATATAGCGCACAAAACACATGATTAAGCTAACTAAACACAGGTGAAACAGATTAACTAAATTAGACGAAGCACAAACAGGAAGACAGGACGACTGGCGGAAGTCAGACAGGGAACCCAGACAGGCTGTTATGAGGATGCCTGTTGCTCATTGTGGGAGGCAGCCTCTGAAACGCTGACACGTTCACACACACCCTCACACATACCCACACCCACACCCACACCCACACACACACATCTTACACACACTTCACTTACAAAGACACACACATGCACACTCAAACATATGCATAAACACACACACACACACACACACACATACACTCACACGCATGCTCACATGCATGTATGCATACACACACACACTCACACACACACATTATGCATAAACACACACATGCACGCACCCTCACAGTCACACACACATATGCATAAACGCATATGCATAAACACACACATGCATGCACCCTCACAGTCACACAAATGTGCATAAACGCATAAACACACACATCTACACACGCGCGTACGAGCCGTGCGTCCCCGAGTCCCTGAGTTTCGGTGTCCCTCTGTCCGACGCTCCCGCAGTTCGGTGGTGGAGGACAAGAGCACAGGGAGCATCCTGGACGACATCGGCAGCATGTTCGACGACCTGGCCGACCAGCTGGAGGCCATGCTGGAGTGAAGAGCACAGGCTTCGGCACTGCGGGACAACCTCAGGGCTCGGCGAGGTCACCGGGGCACAGGGACCCACCCCCCGCAGAAACCCTCCTACTGCCCCCCTGACTCTCCCAGCCCCGCCCTACTCCATCCTTTCCTTCCCCCTCCCCACCCCTCTGGCCAGCACTTCCCCCTCCTGCAAAGTCTCCCCCCGCATCCTTGCCTCACTGTCTTTCCAAAAGCCACACCCTCCTGTCCCGCCCCCTCTTCCATTACGGTTTGCACAATTGGCTGGCTCGTCCAAACCCCGGGTGAATTACCTCAGGACTGAAGAATGGAGGAAAATCCAGGCATCTGTGGCGTCAGAGAGAGCTCAGAGGTGGAGGGTCAGTGAGTCAGTTGGGTGGCGGAAAATTTATAGTCTTGTTTTTTTTTTTCTGTTGTAAAAAAAAGAATGACGCAGTGCAAAATAATGATACAAATAATATGGTATGTGTACATTGTAAGCATGAAAAAAGACAAGTTTATATCTCAAGAAAAAAATCTCATAGTGAGAATCATGCATTAGTCAATACGGTCATATTATATAAACAAATATATTATTTTTATTTGATGTTTTTTGCTAAATGGTACATATATGGTTATGAATATGCTGTTTGGGAACTATAGACTCTGTCAACAGGATTATGGATTTTTATATGACCAAATCAAGACAAAAAAAGATGTCTGAGGTGTGAAGTACTGTAATCAGTGAAGGTTGGCATTTCTTTGTTTTTTTTTTTCCATCACCGTTTTTTTTTTTTCCAATGGCTTCTCTGTGGGAGTGACATGTCCTCGGTCTGTGAGCTTGATTTGGGTTTCCTTCTCAGCTCCGCCCCCAGCTCCTGTGATGTCATCATGGTGATGAATCATGGGAACCCTCCCTGTTTTCCGTGACATTCCGTATCTCTGCTCCCGGGCTGTGGGGAGCGCACACAAGCACAGTTCTCCCGTCTCCCGGACGACCAGGACGGTGGCCTGCGTGCCTTAATGTGGTGGGGAGGGGGGGCTGACCTGTTCATGATTCAGCTGGGCGGGCCGTGCTAAAGGCCAACCCCCCGAGTCAGGCTGGTGACAGCTGCTTACACACGCATGGTACAGGCTGAACAGGGCGTGGCAGTTGCAAATAAACAACAAGGTACTCAAATACAATTGCCCACAGCTGTGGTTTCCAGTGCTCCCAACAGTCTTATATCTGCATGTACTGCTTCATCTCAGCTTTACTGCAGGGGCACCGGAGTAGCCTGTGACAGCCAGGACAAGCACAAGCACGATCTCTTCTTTCCCGTTCAGGAGTACAAGACCAATGAGGGTGGGTGAGAGGGCTACCTGGCATGGGACGAGCACCTGATAGGCAGACACATGAGGTGATTTAAAAGGTCCCTAGGGTGGTTCTGTGATAAAATTAAACTCACCGTTTCGTTGGATGTGCTAAGCCTTCAAAAGCCTGTTCTGTAAAGGTCATTGACTTTTTTTGTGCCTAGTACATCTGACTGAACAGTTTTTCCGGAGTTTACTTTTAATTTCCTTGCCTTTTCTTTGTCTTTTTCCCAAAAAGAAAAAAAATCATTTCAGACTCATATCCGAAATGCAGATTAATCGTTGACGCTTACTAATTGCAAGGTGAATGGTATTTTTCAGAGACCAACCACAGATGCCCTTTAAACAGGGGTTTAAAAAGTTTTATATTGTGTCTTAAAGTAATGTTAATTTTACCAGAGAGTTGTGTCTTTGTTTGTCTTATCTTTCATTCATGTTTGAGATATATTGGACCGAGTCCTCTGGCTGGAAAGTTATGGTATTCTTGAATCCTGTCCCTCTTATATTCTGTGCGTGCATGTGTGTGTGTGTGTGTGTGTGTGTGTGTGTGTGTGTGTGTGTGTGTGTGTGTGTGTGTGTGTGTGTGTGTGTGTAAAACATAATTAACGAGTGTAAAACATAATTAACGAGCAGTGCTCTGTATTTGAGTGCTTTGTGTCTTCTACCGATCATGAGAGAAAGCACTTGAAAGTTTGTGAAGTGTTGATTTTGAACTGTGGATTTGGAAGAAGTATGTGTAGTATTTCTATGTCGATTTGCCCAGTTTTACATATAATGTACGGGTGAAGATTGTACCATTACATCAGTGTTAGGACAAACTGCCACCATAAACACATGCAATTCTTTGAGCAGATGCTATAATATGAACCTAATCTTTCCAGCCTAATAACCAGAACCTCATGTACAGTAACTGGATTGATATGTACATTTGCCATCATCTGCAAAGTGACTGGTGTTGGACAGCCTCTGTTTGTTGTAGACCTCTATAGCTCATAATGGTGAAACACTGTGCTCAGCAAACAAAGTGTTTTGCAACTCTGGATCCATCAGTAAATTAGTCTAAACCTGTGTGTGGGTTTGGAGGTGCACACGTCTGCATGGCTATAACAGCCCAACAGACAGTGCTGGACTTCTTTTGTGGCGCTAAGCTGAGCTCTGCTATGTTGAGCTGTGCCAGGCTGTTTTGCTGTGTACTTCTTTCACCAAATAGGCTTTACCTTGTGCTATACACTTCCTATCAAGTCCGTTGGTCCTTTCTTTCTTTTACCATGATGACATTCCCCTTTTTTTCTGAAGGCTGTCCTTTCATTGATGTTATTGCAGCCGGCAGCATTTTGCTTTAAAAAATAATTCAGTGAAGAATACTGTATGTTGGAAGAGGGGTCAGAGGTCACAGTTATAGTGAAGCTGAAGAGAAATACAGTTTCAGCTCACCTTTGAACTTTGCTGATAGGAGCTTGAATTCTGTGGCCACACATTAAGTGTGTGTGTGTGTGTGTGTGTGTGTGTGTGTGTGTGTGTGTGTGTGTGTGTGTGTGTACAGGGAAAATGCCCCAGTTACCATCACATCTCGCCATCGGTGACTATCAGTGTCGCTGTATTCCTGTCTTTGGTCAGCTATTGTTTCGCTGAGCATCTTTGCCTCTGTCACTGGCCAAATTTCCATTACGGGTTCTCTCAACTCTCAAGAGCAGATGTGGGGAAAAACAGCGCGAAAGGTAAATGGACAAAGGTGTAGCTTGCATGTATTACCTATTATTTGCCTGGCAAATCTAACCTGAGAGCACTGGCTCTCTAAATCCCGCCCTCTGAGAAATGCAGAATGCGCATTTGTATGCCTTCACAAAGTCAGTGTAGTGGAAGCATAGCCATTGTCAGTGTTCCTGCAGATCTCATTGCCAGAGTTGTAATAGTCCAATGCTGCCATGACAATCTCTAAGGTCATAAGTAAGACTGCCCCTGTGTCTGAAAGCTGAAGCACCAATATTCCCTCCAGTGAGGGTGCAGTTACAGTGAAGGCCCCAGGACCCAAAGGATGGCAAATTTTAAAGATTTTGAAGATTTTAAGATTTCATAAACAACCATGATAAGCTGATGCACATTTTAATTGTTGTAAGTAATTAAAATATATCCTGTTTTTCGTACCTGGGTGAAGCTGTCTTCACAATGCACAGACCACTTGCAAAAGCTCCACCTTTGCTTTGTCTTCAACAGCGAGCTAAACAAATATTTAAAGTGATATTTAATTTATTTTAAGTGTATGAATATATATAAATATATATAAACAAATGAGGTATTTAATGGTATGTATCACCCAGAAAGGCATTAAGTTATTCAAACTGAATTGCAGAACATGACAAGGTGAATTTGTTTTCCTATTATGCATGTTCAAAAAACTTGTAAAATATCTTCTTTTTTATGGGCGCTTCTTTATTGCAGTATGTTCAGCTATGACATGGTCATCGTACAAGTACTCATGTAAACCTCTTAATTTGTATTTTATGCAGCTTCCTTTTTATAATTATATATGTGCCTTGCTTTCTTTTTTTTTGTTTGTTTCTTTGGTTATGCCAGGTGTTTTTTAGAGGATTTATGTGCATTCAGTGGAATGCAAATTATGTACAAAACAGTGTACAAAGCTGGTGTAAAAACTGGGTCTGTTCCTGCCTGAGAATTCATGAATGGCTGTGTCTGTGGTTGCTGAAGGATCACCTCCTGTTGCTCCGTCGACCGTTCGAGAACGATAGCCTAGTCTTTGGACCCTCCCGACTCCCTTTTGTGTGAGTGGGGCAATGCTCCGCCCCTTTTGTGCGGGGGCCACTCCCTGACCGTGTCAGGGGCCGTCCCGTCGTGCAACAGCTATGCATCTCTACATCACAGCCGAGCGTTCTGAGTTTCCCTGTGTATATAGCTGGATGTTTCCATGGTGATGTAAGAACTCCCTCTTTTTTTAAAACATGGTTTTTCCACTTTTTTAATTTTGGTTATAATAATAACGACAATACTCATTAATTTCTCGGAAAGGAATAAAATAGGATCTTGCATATGATACGATGGCAAAAAAAAAAAAGAAAATATGCGATGGAGCAAGGTGTTGTCTTGTTGTGGAACAAAAAGTTTTATTTTTATCCCGTTCAAACAAAAAAAAAAGTTGCGGGAAAAAAAACCCATTGGGGAGAGCTGAGTACGTGCAGGCTGTATATTGTGTGTTGACTCTGATGTGCTGGCGTTGACTTGTATAATACCTACTGTGACTGGCAATGGGACAGTGGTGTGCTTGCAGTGACTGCATCAACAGCCATCTGCTCTAAATAAATGTTCTATAGAAACAGTACCATGTCTGTCAGCTCGTTTTTCACCCATAACCCAGTTACTTCTGAATGCCACTAAATGCCAGAGGGACAATAAAAGGCTATGTTACAAAAACGCACTACGTGCCAGTATAAGGCGCAGTCAAACTGTAGGATAACAGTGTTTCGCTGCTTTGGGTCGGCAGAGGGTGGGGCGTGTTGGGTGTGAGGGGAGAGAGCTGTGCTCAAGGCCGCAGCATGGGACTACCCACCTTAATGGCGCTGACGACGGTACAGGTGCCCTCCCCAGGCAGCCAGCGCCGTGATGCTCCCCTTGACCTGAGTAAGGTCTGGGTGCGGGTCATGTTGTCCATGCATATTACATTACATTATCGTCATTTAGCAGACACTTATCCAGAGCGGCCAACATACAGTAGGTTACAGCTGTTTATACATTTACACAGCTGGATATTTACCGAGGCTGTTGTGGTTTAAGTACCTTGTCCAAAAGTACATTAACAGTGCCCTAGCAGGGGATCGAAACAGCAGCCTTTTGGTTACGAGCCCTGCCCCTTAACCACTATACCACACCGCCGCCCCACTTTCAGGAGGAAAACACAGTCAGACATAATGTGACACGGTCAGACATGGCCAGATGCGGTCAGACGCTATCAAACATGGTCAAATATATTCAGACAGGGCCATTGACTATGCTGCTCGGACCCTGCACCTACCGCAGCTGGGGCTGAGACAGGTAGGGGGCGCTCCACCTTGAGCGGTCGTATGAGGTGCTGAAAACTTTGATCTGGTCTGGCGTGGAGATGGCAGCCAGGGCGTACACCATGCCCATGCGTCCTGTGAGCGTTCGGACCTGCTCCTCTGGCTCGATGTTCCCCACCTGCCGTGGACACACACATTCAGGTGCGCTCTGTGATTTTCAGTTCACTCTACAGCGGTGAGTCTCTCACACGGACGAAGGTCTCAGAATTTCCCAAACGCATGTGGTGGCTGGTGACAGCAAGGGAGTATGCACTGCTTCCTTTGGTCCACAGTACAAGGACACGCTCCAGAGAACAAGCATCCGAGATCTGTGGGAGAGGGGGAGGTGGGAGAGGGGGAGGCAGGGGTGAAGGAGAGAAAAAGAGAGAAGGAAGTGTGGGAGTGATGTTGATATTGATCTGGGGCATTCCCAGTGGAGTTTTTTGTTTGTTTTTCCCTATCATCCATGTTGTCTATGTAAATCTTCAAAATTTGTTGTACAGTGACACTATTTCTAGATCTCTAAAATATCATAACAAAACATTTATATCTGTAGCCAAAAAGTAAGACAAAAACTCTGGACACAGGAAATGACAAAACTGGGAAATTTGTAAATTAAAATAAACCAGGAGTAGGTACAGTGCTTGAATCATTCACCCTTATCAGCTTTGGAAAAACTGAGCAGCAGAATGCTAACAGTCACATCTCCATGGCAACAGGGGAGTGTTCAGCCAGGCCAAACCACAGACAGACTAACTAAGTCCCGCCAAAAAAAGAGATTAGAACTGGACTCACAGGAAGGTGATGATGAAATGACCCTGGTCCCTTCTTTCTCTTTCCTTTCTCTCACTCACTGTCTCCTTCTTACTCAGTCAAATTCAGGTTCAAATTCAAATAAGCTTTGTTAGTATGACCAGGTGTACAGCATGTCAAAAGTCAAATATAAATATACATACAAACATTATATACATACCTTGCTCCCAAAAGTGTTGTGTTTCCCTCACCCTGAAGAATTTAATTTCTTAAATGTGAGGAGGGGTCATTTAAAAATATTCAAAGTATTTTTCCTTAATTGTTTAGTTTATTACAGTGTAGAACAAAGTATGGCTCTGTTTGTACCTCCCAGACTGACCACATAGCCTGCCTTCTTTTGGTAGCCATGTTTTCTCATGTCTTCCTGCCTCTATGGCCAGGAAGTATTGTCCACCGCCACCGTGAAGGGCGCCATTGTCCACAGGACACTTCTCTGCAGGCACAAACAGGAGCAGAGCATACGGCATGATCAGGAGCTGCCAGCCACAGCAACACAGAGAAGGCGGAGAGCTGATGAGCAACCGGGGAGGAGGGAGAGCGGTCTCACTTCCTGTGACTGAAATACAACAATAGAGCGAAGGCGGTGAGACTTGTCAGCAGAAGGTGTGAGTTTCAAGTCACAGACAGGACTTTAGTGTGGTCTTGAATGTGGAACTTAAAGAAAGGATTAAGGGAATCTGCTACCCAAGTGCAACAGTGTGATTGCATCGTAGCCACGGCAGGCTACGGCGAGATTTCCACAGGAAGGTGTGATGGAAGAGAGAGGTATAGAGTGAACAGATGAGTGAGAGAGATTGGGAAGAAGGGAAGAGTTTTATTCAGAAAGACTGTGTGCGGCTCGGCTCTGTGTGTGTGTGTGTGTGTGTGGGGGGGGTATAATGCCTTGACTCTTCCACCCTACACATTAACTGAATAATAAGAAAACCATGTCATTTCAAAACTAATCCCTTTCTTGGAGAGTAAGCATGCCGAGCTCCTCCAAAGCCTCCCAGCTGCTCGGGATATGGCCCGAACAGCCACAAAGGGCCGTGAAATCGATTTCTCGCTGGGGTCTAAAAGGGCTGGGCACGCCCGCGTTCTCTCCGGGCCGTGACTTGGAGACGGCCGCAGACTTACCTCACAGGCGGTAATGACAGGGTCCCGGTCCATGCTACAGCAGAGCTGGCAGCAGCCAGCAGTTTCACAGAGGGCTGCTGTGCAAACACCTGAGGCTCCTGGGAGAGACAGAGAAGGAGGAATCTCACCCTGCCAGCACAGCACAGCACAGCATTTAAGATCCATCCTGGCTTCTACCGCTGATATTCTCTTTGTGTTCCTGTACTTTTATAACACATTTATAACAGGTCACAGACATATGTAACGCAGGTTTGCAGGAACACTCCAACATAGATTTTAAATTGTCTAGAGACTAAATTAACAAATACATACACAGCATTAAGATACAGCTCTGTTTGTAAAAACAGTTAAGGCCATTTTTAGAGTGGAAGTGTGACTCTGTTACTGCGTGGCCTTGCCCATGAATTGCAATAGAAATGCGGTAAAAGAGATGACGATGCAAGCTGTGATTATACTGTACATACACGACCGCAGTGGCCTGGCAGGCTTGACATGTTTCGCAATAAAGTCTTTCAAGTTTGCCAGAAGAATTGTTCTCTCTGTTTCCATTAGCAGAGAAATGAAAGTGTTGCGGGCAGACTTAGAAACAAATCAAGCAATCTGCCACAACCAGACATCCTGTCATGGGCTAGGTGCACTGGAAAGCAGAATATGTACTCTCTAGCACTCCAGATAAAATGGCAAAAAAAAACCCAAAGCTGTTGATCTTACCTTAAGGCTGAAAGTAGCCATTGCTGATTGTTGACTGAGCTCTGTCAGAACAATGAGGGTTATTCACATTTATATTCACATTCGTGTGATTCACAACCACCCTCAGAAAGAGTCCACCCAGCTCACAGGGAGAAGAGCGAAATGTTCACAGACATTCGCCTGAGAAACCACAGGCCAAATAATCTTAACTTTTTACCAGAAGCAATCAACATCCACCCCCCTTTCAGAGTGCGAATCATACACAGTGAACAGAGGATCAGTGGCAACTTGTGGTTGAGTCCCATAAGCTACTCAAACATCCTTGTCAGAGGATACATAGACTGGAGAGAATGCCTTTATTATTAATAAAGGCATTCAGTGTGCAATACTTAAGAAACCTAGTGGCACGCAAAACCCTGTTGTCCCCATAGCACATAATATCAACATGCATAATATCAACATCCATCCAGAAGGTCTTCCAGAAACACTGTTCATGAATCAGTTTTCTACATATTTTGCATGACTTCAATACTAATGTCGAAATTAGGTCGAAAGGTCGAAATATGCCCTTTGGCCCAGCAGAGTCTTATCTGTTCTTACATTGTTGGCACTTGTTGTTCCAGGACTAACTGTTCCAGGGGCTAACATCCCTGGCAGACTATCTGTGCCCGGTGTGTGTGTGTGTGTGTGTGTGTGTGTGTGTGTGTGTGTGTGTGTGTGTGTGTGTGTGTGTGTGTGTGTGCGCGTGTTCGCACAAGCTTGTGTTTGTTCACGATGCC
Organism: Megalops atlanticus; assembly: GCA_019176425.1. Lineage (NCBI taxonomy): Eukaryota > Metazoa > Chordata > Actinopteri > Elopiformes > Megalopidae > Megalops > Megalops atlanticus. Next base: position 22,434,398 of record CM032893.1, read on the forward strand.
ATAAGTAAAGAGGACTGCTCAAACACAGCAAACTCTCTCCAGTGCTACAATAATCACAGACACCACATGGAGCAAAGCAGGTGCAGAGTGCATATCCTTGAGCATTTTACGCTGCTTGTAGTTACTGGAAGTTTCAGCTGGAATTGGAGACCGAGGAAGCACAAACATTGAATTTAACTCTGGATTACACCACAACTGAGCTAAGCACTACAGCTCAAACATACAGCCCAATTGTGTTTGACTGGTAGTTGGAAACCTTTAATTCATGCTCCAGCATCTGTGATTTATGCTGGCGGTAACCTTCACAAAAAAGAGGTATGCACTTCAAATGTTTAAACGCTGCTCGCAGTTTAACATCCATTACATAGTGTCTTTAATAACAATTCCAGAGACTTCTGCACGAACTGCCCTGATGGCTTTGTCTGCAGATGAAACCCAAACAGACTGGCAACACCCACACCAACGTGCCACTTTTACTTTTACTGTTGGCAGCCCTGTCTGTTGCAGGGATGTTGCTAGTGCTTGCTCCTCCACCTTGGACACAGTTGTAGTGTGGAGTCTTCCTAGAGCTCATAAGCCAGCCCAAAACACCACTCTGTTAGGCCACTGGGCATAGTGTTCAAGACCTCACTATGTGACTGGTTGATTGGATACGCACATACGCCCAGTATGTCACAAACAAGGCTTAGAAAACTTTTTTGTTGCAGCCACACCACCAGAAAGGAATACTGTTTGCATTATCCCATATATCGAGGGTCTGCTAAATTAAGCATGCTAATTGCTGAACTGTCAAAACTTCCAAAACCCTCTCGGGATCAGGAAGAGGTGACAGTGGTGGAAAACCTGCAGCCATCATGCAGGCTAGAGAAGCCCAGAATTTATCAATGTTCCCCCTAATGGCTGCTATTACAAACACCTGCATCTCTCAATAATAATATTTACATAATTCCATATGTATATTACCCACATCTAAAAAGCAGTGATATATCCTCTAGAATGTTGGAAAATGCTGTCCAAAAACTTACCTGCCATTTTAAGAAAACAGAGAAGCACCAGCTATTCACTGTGAATGTTTGCCTAGTGACATTCCATTCTGCAATCAATACCAAAAATACCAATATGGACACCTGGAAGAAAGACCAGACATGAAAATGATTGATACAGTTGTGCACTGATGTTCAACAAAATAGCAGGAAATCTGACACATTCAGGCCCGTTTCCTTTCTCTGTAGTGCCTGATGACGTATTACCAAATGTCTTACAGAAGGAGAATACCATGCATACACCTCTCAGTCTTGAATCAGGGGCCCATGCACTGCCTTGTTCAGTCAAGTTCCTGTTGAATTCCCTGTCAAATTTGCATGTCAAATTCCACATCCAGTATTCAGCTAGAGACCCAAAGCAAGCACAGGTTCTCGTATAGGCCATTTAAAAATACTGCAAACTGCAAATCTGGGAATCGGACACTGTCTTCATAAACAATTCAAGGGATTAAAACATTGACAAATGAGTAGAAATAACTAGCTCAGAGGGTGAACAAACTCAAAAGGCTAAAAACTGTTTGGAAAATGAATATTGAATAATTTCAAGTCCACACCATGTTCTCCTCCAAAAGTAGACAGTGGACACATGAGTGTAATGTAGCTGCAGGATAATTTGACTTTACACCAACACAAATTACACCAATAATACCGTTAATCCACACCTATTCTCAGAAAATACGAAACGTTTCCCATTTACCGAAAATCTTCTCTAGTTCAAGTCTAAACATGTCGACGTTTTTCTTTCTTTTTCCAAGAAGTAGCTCACCAAGACTGAGCACACCCCTCACTGTTCAACTCTCAGATCATGCCCCATAAACAACGTCTTGTTTGCATAACTACATAAAGGGCCTTTCTCTAACTGTGCTATTGTACTTCAAGCACATTTCCAACACCGGACAAATTCTGTTTCAAATTCTGATCAGTGTAGGAACAAAATTAAGTCATAAGGCTACAGCAGTGTAATCATGTTAAAATTGACTTGCAATTCATTGATTGAATAGATACTCAAACCATATGATTAATAGCAATGACTGAATGAATTTAAAATGTTTTAAGGTTAAATTGTAAGAAACACTAACATAACGCAATGCACTGTTGGCATATAATTTGTCAATATTCCTTCTAATACACTGGAGTCTTCCAATTGACGTAACCAGTAAAAGTCCTTGCTGTTGCAAGGTTGAGCACTACGGCCAGGGTTCGGTCCCAGTCATGTCATCAGCAGGGGATGACCGGCAGCCCATAGAGGCAAAACAAGCTGGCTTCATGCCTCTTGAAAGATATTGAGGAGGGTGGGGTGTCCAGGGGCTTAATCCGCTCTGTTGATCAATGACTCCCTCTGGTCAATGGGGGTGCCTGCAGGACACACATGAAGTGTCTTCCTCCATCCCATGCCTGCACAGGCTGGACGTGAGGACTTGTGGTGTATAAAAGACGTGGCGATGGCATCACATGTTTCACAGGAAAGGCTGGACATTGCGGTCAAAACAGGGGAACATAATCACACGATTGAACGATCAATGGACATAACTGGGCATTTGAAATTGGGAGAAAATTGGGGGAAAAGCATTGCACATTCCGTTGCAATTAAAAGGAGGCCTCCGTTGAGTATGAAGTTCACAAACCCCATCTGGTGTATGCCATTAAAAAATCATTGGTGGTGTGAACAAGTATGCTGGTAGCATTGCTTATGCCTCTTTTTTTTTGCATATGGTGTAAGACCCCTGACATCTGCTATCTTGCTAAGCAAGGTAGAAGGATTAGTTTGTTTCTCAAATAGCCCAAATATGGCTAAATTATGTTGTTCAGCTGAAGAAGAAAACAATCAAAATATTTTAACACAGATCAGAAATATATGGCAAGATATCAAACATCACCAATACTAAACCACTCAAATGGAACCAACAAGAGTACTGAGCAAAACAAGTGAAAAATAGGCATAATATTCATATATGGTAAATCTAAAATAATGACTAATTGCAGAAACCTACCAAAGCTGCAGAGAGTCCACTATGTCCAATCCATGTGGTGTACAGATGACAAAATCTGCTGCATCAATATTACAGCATCATTAAGCAAAATCCCAAAATTCAACATCCAAAATTAAGGTGTGTGTGGTGTATGTTTGAAGCGGCCTTAGCGGTACACCTGCCATCTCAGCTGAACACCTGACATGTGATTGGTGTACTGTATCTGATGCCTCTTCTCAAGTTTTCTGGACCCTGTGGAACATTTTTTTGAAATTAGGTGAACTCATGAAATAGAAACAATCTTTCAAAATAAAAATGAAAAATTGTAAACATATTTTCACTCATGTAAACATACGCTTATTGTTGCAATAGCATTGTGGTGTAGTGGAAAGGAGCAGGGCTCCTAACCAAAAGGTTACTGGTTCAGTTCTATGCTGGGCCACTACTGCGGTACTCTTGGGCAAGGTACTTAACCCAATTTACCTCAGTAAATATCCACTTGTATGAATGGATAACAAGTAAAAACTGTAACCTGTCTAAGCAGCTCTGGATAGGAGCGTCTGCTGAAAGAAAATACTCATAATGTCATATTGCACACATAAGTTCAGCTTCATGTACGTGTATCCAGCATTTCTCTCATTTTCCTGAGAAACGCCATTCATCCCTCAGTTTCGTTTTCCTCGAATAGCTCATTCAGCCACGCACTTTTCAATCCTGTCTGTTACGATTGTACACCAATCGCATTGCACGCTTTTATTTCAAGGTTGGGTTATATGAACCTCTAGTTCCAGGCGAGTTGACCATTCTTGAGTTTAAGCTGCGCATCTGGTGATAACGTGTAGCATCTGCCTACATCGTGAAAGAATAACGAGCGGGGACTTTTAGGTATAAGATGTATTGTTTTGTATCAAAGTGTTAATTAGTCTTATTATTATTATTGTTTGCGAATGCGCATTTTGATATTTAGCTGCAATGTTGGATCGCGTGTTACAAAGTTAAAATATCTGTAGATATTGGAAAAACAGCATATGTATTTATTATCCATGCGCATTTTTTCAAATATTTTTGGTCTTCGGGTAAGCTCACTGTTTTTATGTTCTGAGGAATTCTGCTAACCCGCTTGCTTATTTCATTCTCGCAGTGTTTTTCTGTGTCGGTAGCGAGGTAGCTAACGTTTCAGTCACCGTGGCACGTTTCACTCACAGTGGCCAAATGTTTAAATAAAATGTTTTGTGGTTCATTTTGAAGGGTTTTTGTGCGGATTGAAGGACAGCGTTACAGTCTAATAGACAAAACAGACAGACAGCTGGTAGCCATGGCGTTGGACGGATGCGGACAGATGTGTAAATGTATTCTCATCCTTTTCAACATTGCGTTTGGCGTAAGTATTATTATTATTATTATTATTATTACCACTCCTGGACAACTATCTATACGTTGTCTTTAAACTAAAGTAGACCAATTCGTTTATTATAATGATCCTGTGATTACAAATGAAACGTTTAGACGTTTTGTGTAAGATCTTCTTCGTTTTCGTCGATATTGCAGTCTTCTGCACGGTAATGTGCAGGTCGTGATATCACTCCTCGGTGTTTTTAACAGTTGCAATCGCTCGTTTGTGCACTGACTTAAGTTTCGTTTCTTCTGTTTAGTGTTGTTTTCCTCGTTTTTGTTTTGGCGCATTGTCCCTCCCTCCTAAGGCAACCCCCCTCCCTGTTCACGATTTAAAACATTACGTTAATGCGTTTTTCTCCTCCCTGAAACCTTGGTAGACCAAGACACAGAGAAAGACCCTTCCCTATACACCGTGAGAAATACTTCTGTGTGAGTTATTCTTCAAAAAATATACATGAGTAATTTCCTCCCTCGGTTCACCCATGACTGACCCTGGAAAAGTTGTGCTGGGAGAGGGACACACAACCCCGCTAGCAGCCCCAGCGTACTGCGTGCTCTTATAGCCTGGTAGACCAGCAGAGAATACCGTGCGTGAGATGAGGATCCCCCAATAGTTCAGTTTATCAGCACTTCACTTTTTGCAATCTTTTTTTTTTTTTTTGTAATACAGCTTTTATTATTTATATGAGAGAAAGAAAGATTGAGAGGCAAGGGAGAGATAAAGTGGAAAGATATAGTTTTTAATGGATAATAGAGAGCTGAACATTTCATCATTTCTGTTTATCATTTATAAATTCTGTGTATGGATGTTTGTTCTGCTTTGGTAATGCAAATGTATGCATGTATGTATGTTACACCAATAAAGCTGATTGAATTTGACAGAGGAAAAGGAGCTTTTCCAGTTTCAACCTTGAAAAAACTGCATATTACAAAGGTGATTTTGTTCAGCAGCTTGAAGTCAGGGCTCAGGCAAGGACTCAGTCGCAGACACAAGAGCTTCAGGTAACAGGCAGGCAGTCCATCTGCAAAACCAGGGTCAAAACCAGGAACAGGCAGGGCCAGGAACCGGGCAGGCAGGCAATCAGGGGTAGGCGGCAAGCAGGTCGAGGAACAGGCAGGATCGTAACCGGTAGTACTCACAGGCACAGCACACTGCAACAAACTAGCAAACAAGACAGAGACAAGCAGGGTAGGTACAGGGCTGGGCTGATGAGGGGATGGGAAGCAGGTGTGCAGGCAGGCAGGTGGAGATGATCAGGTGGGCGGAGACAGGGCGGAGAGCGGGGCAGGGCTGGAACACAAGGAAAAACAACAAACAAAAGCACATGGACCAAAATGACATCTGGGAAGAAAACAAAAAACAACAGCTGGGGGCCAGAGTACTGACACTTGATCTTGAACAGTTAAATAGAATCAGCAAGAAGACCTGTCTGTTTTGATGGGACTGGTAGCATTTCAGGCATGGTATACACGTCCTTAGAAGTTTAATGACGAAACAGGCCATTCAACCCAGCTAGGCTTGTCATTTTGCCTATAGCCTCCAGCGAATATATGACTGTCAAGCCTGATCCTGAAATACTGCTCTGACAGTGGAGCACTTCTTTCATTTCTTTTTTCTTGACTAAAATGATGTGGTTCCTCAGTACTGGTAATGAAACACATTGAATTGTGGTTAGATTGAGTCAAAGCCCTAGTGCGGCGGGAGCATAGCAAGAACAGAAATGTGAAAAACAGCACTTCATTATACCAGTTATTATAATTTTTATTTCTTTTATTCTCATTACTTTTGTCAACTTTTTTAAATTACTTTTCATTATTATTCCATGACTGTTGACACAATCTAAAGTAGATACTCTTGAAAGCCTGTGTGGCTTCGTGTGCTACTGTGACTACAGCTATATTTACAAGATGTCTACGTGTCTCTCATTCCCCTCCCCCCCCCACTGTCATGGTTGCAGCTTTTGGGTTCTGCATTGCTGGCACTTGGCTTGTTTTTAAGATTCAGCTCCCAGACACGTGGATTGTTTGACATCAATCTCAACACCCAGGCATTTGTTATCGGTAAGTGTCTGTGTAATTCATTTAGCAGAAGATTTTAATTCTCTTCCTCTTAACTATAACTACTCACTCATTGCTTCAGTCACTTGCTCATTTTCATTCCTAACCTCCTCACTCCCTCTCTCTCTCTCTCTCAGGAGTGATAGTGCTGATATTAGTTGGAGCATTCCTGTTGCTGATTGCTATTTTTGGGGACTATGGAGCCTGCAGTGAGAACAGAAGTGCCCTGGCAGTGGTAAGAATAATCAGGAGTGATAGTTATAATTAGTAGCATATAAACATTAATTTATTATTATCTTTTACTCTATAATGATCTTTGTGTCATCTTGATGTAATTGTGTGTTCTCTTGACATTGATGTCCTTCGCCATATGTTGTCCATCTTCCGCACAATGGGGAACTTGTTTTTAGTTAGTCCTTTTAGCCCTCAGTGTGAAGACCAAATCAAATCCAGACACATTTGCTTGATTCCCCTCTGTTGCTTTGATGGATAAGTGCCAAGGAGTGAGTATTTTCATGTCAGAGTCTGATGAGCAAGTGGGATAGAAAAACCACATCCCGAAGGACAAAGTTTGTCATAGCCTGCACACAGAGAGAAGTCCTCAGAAGTGGTTTGAGAACTCTTGAGAAGTGACACAACATTGGCCATGGGGACTTTTTGCTGGGAAGAACTTAAACTCTGAGGCAACAGCTCTTTACACCATTTCAACTCATAGCCTTTGTTTTTTTTTGGGGGGGGTGTGAGAGTTAGATCTTTAAGTGCTTCAGTGCATTAGTGGCCAAGATTTTCTTTAAGTGACCATAAACTTATTGGATTTTCCCTGTAGGGTTATACCTACCAATTTGTCTGTCATACAAAACAAACTAATGATTCATTAATGGGGAATTGATCCAATGTTTCAGAGGGAATTCAGCACAGGCATTGTTTTGGCTAAAGTCTGGCTTTGGAATTCCAGATTTTCAAAGATGTATTTTTGTCAAAAAATGTTGTGTGCTGTGTTTTCTCTGTTTTGTTTTCCTGTCTGATCTTCCATGCATCTAGATGGTGCCCGTGTGCTGGCCACTGTGTTCCTTTTTGACTTTTCAGCTGAGTGTGTTTTCTGTGACTCTGTGCATCTGTGAACTGTCCCTCACGAATGGATGACCAAGACAGATGCTACCATCTTCATTCGCTGTGCAAGCACGCTGTTTTTGGCTGCTGTTTGTAGTGCTTAGTGGGTTTGTAATCGGTTTGTGTTGGTTTGTTATTCACAGTTTGGCGGCCTGCTGGGTTTTCTGGGCGGAATTGTAATCTGTGCTGGGGTGTTGGCCTTCACTAACAGCGATGAGGTGAGAATGAATGAGAGACAAGAAAGCAAGACAGAAAAAAAATGTGTGTGAGAGAATCAAAATACCTAGCAGATAACAATGAATATGTCATTCTTTCAAAGCTAAGTCAGTGAGTGGGTTCTCATGCTTATCACACTAACTCTGACCAGAGAAAAAAAAAAATTAGAGAAGATGGGTGAAAATCAGGCAGATGGAGACAGGAATGGCAGGGCATCGCTGGTGGACATTCTTGGACTGCTGAGAGATGGTAACTTGCATTTTGGTTTTGCAGGTGGCGGAGAGTCTCTCCGACTTCTATGGTTCAGTGTACCTGCAGTATGTCAACAAAGGTGGAGACCCCACCATGGAGGTCACACTGAAGATCTTCCACAATTGTGTAAGTGTCCAGTCTGGTGTCCATACTGTGAAAGCTGCGCAAAGTACATGCAATGTGCATATTTGTACACAGCTACATGGACTCAGTTATACTCTACTACTTTACTGTCTATACTATGTACTATACTATTTACCTATATGCTATACTATTTTCCATGGTTTTATGGACCAGCTGATCTGTCTTATTGAACCGATTCACACACTGACCCGCTATCTCTTTCCCTCTCTCAGTTTCAGTGCTGTGGAGTTGGCGGAGTCATTGAGCCCTTCGTCCGAAGTACTTGTACCGAGTCTGGTATTATCGACTTTTTGAAGTCACAAGTGAGTCTGTTTGTCTGTCCATTTCCATGATCAATGCCTTTACTCCTCAAGTTCCACAGCAGCTGGAAAAAAAACTCTTGTCTTCTTTTCTGTTGTCCTCCAGCCATGTCCTACGGCCATCGCCAGCACATTCCAATCCAAAGCTCCACTGGTCTTGGGGATATTCTTGGGAACGGCAGCTCTGATGGTATGGCACAGTGACACCCGCAGTGCACTGCAGAGATCAGATAATGGGGGGTGCGGCTGGGGATGAGGGGGTTGCAGCTGCGGGGAAGAGTGAGGGATAGAAGGAAAGTCAGCTGTGCTAGGAGTCCATAGAAAAGTTGTGGTAGAAGCCCTTGTACTAGGAATGCTACAAGTACAATAGGAGGGAGAAGAGAGGCCACTGAAAAAGAGTTAGCAGTTAACCTTCTGGTTTTCTATCTCTCTCCCCCCTCCTTTCCTGTGACCCTTCTCCCTGTCTTGCACTTGTTCTCCTTCCCCGGATGTCTCAGTTGCTTGCCATAGTGTGCAGCGTCGTTCTCCGCTCGGCAATCGGTCGCTCCCTCTCCGGGCCCCCGTACCTCCTCATGTCCTCAGCCAGCGTTCTCTCCCCAGCAGTGCCCCTCTCTGGGCATGTGCAGGGATACGCCCCCTACCCTGCGTATCCAGCCGCAGAAGCTCTGGCTGATGACCCTTGAACAGCCTCCCCTTAGACCCCCCTTCTCCCATCTATCACCCCTTTTCCTCTCCCACCTTCATTTTGAGTGTTCCCCACCTTCCCTTCCTCCCACATCCATTTTTCCGCCCGGGTATCAGAGACTCATTTTGCCCTCTTACTGGTGTGGGTCGAGTATATTTGTTCTGACCACCACCACTATCACCACCAAATTGCACTCTTGATTTGGTGGGCATAATCTACTGCGTTTGCAGATCATGCTCAACCTTCTGGGTTTTGAATATCCCTCTCCCTTACTCTTTGTTCCCGTTGACTGTTGTTTCTTTTCCTCTCCGCTCAGTAAATTTAGAAAGTTCTCCTCTTGACTTAACGACTGTGGAACGGGAACATGTGCAAGGCCTTCACCCCTTTCCCTGCTTCTGGTTCACTGTGTCCACCCCGCGCCCCCACCCGCTCCTTTCCTCATGCTCTCACTCCCCCTACTCTTCCTCAGATTTGTGCCCTGGTGTGCGCCAGCATTATGGCTCAGCAGATAAAGAGAAGCCTCCAGCAGTTCCCGGTGGCCTGTTCCCAGCCGGGCTTCGTGGCCTACTGACGAAAAGCTGAAGATCAGTCGCCGGCCCCTCCAGTCCTCCAGTCCTCCCTAGGTCAAGTGTAGCATCTGCAGTAAGAACTGTGTTCCCAGCAACATGGCACCTTTGCCACCTCGTTCCTGCTGTTGTGTGAGGAGAACCTCACAGAGGTGGATCAAGGCTGATGTTTTGAGTAATCATTTTGTTGGGTGCATTGTCGGGCGTCTCCCTCTCCATGTGCTTGCTGAGTGTCTGTGTTTGTTTTTGATTGAATAGTGCTGCTTTGACACAAAAGGGAACATTTCATATGCTCGCTGCTTGTAGTTTTTTAATGGAACAAACTTATGAGGGGCAGTGATGCAGACGTAGCCACTGGCAAAGCAGGGCTTCACAAAGCACCAAACCATATTTCTGAGCCATATACTTTAATGACTGATATGGCACAGTCAGCACCTTTCACCAATTGGGTTTGAACAAAGGCATGTTGCCGTTAGCTTTATACTTCTAGTTATGGGTGACCAAGGGCTCCATCATCTTAGTGCCTAGACCTGATGCTTTGCTGTTACTGTTTAAAACAATGTCTGTGGTTAACCTCAATTTTTTTATCAAGTTATGCTTAGTATTGTGACTCTTACATTCACCTAAAATTAATTGAATAATCCAGTTATGCATCTTAGAGGATTATTGGTCAAGTGACTTTCATTCAGAATTTTATTCAGAGGTTTGTTTTAGGGAGATGTATAAATTCATATTCACAGATTGTGTACAGCACAGAATCAGAGCCACACTCAGGCCAAGCAATGATCAAGGGCACTAAATTCAGATGACGTGCCTCCATTTTGTACTCTCAAAATGATATTAAAACACACTCACACAAAGTACTGTCACTGAGGGATACTGCACCAGATTAAAGTGGTCTACTCACAGAAGATTTCATTGGAGGTCTAAATTTCAATTTGCTCTGCACAGATTTGATGACCAAATTTATTTCAGATTTTTAGGGTTAGTGAGCCAAAATAGTCTTGCACATGACTTGAATTTCACAAACATAACTGTTGGAGAGCATAGAAGTTAGCTGCTTGATATGGGTATTAACCTTTATCTTGGAGTCCAACAAAGGGATCACACCAGGCCTTTAAGGTAAGGTTGCTGACCCATTATTTGGACATCAGGACAAACAGGGAAAAAAGTTGGAGAAGGGATGTCAAACAGCTGCTTATCTACTGTAGGGATAAAGGCACTCCTATCAAGTCTTTGTTTGGAACCTCAAATATTATATATTAAGATGCCTTTTTAGCATGTTCTTCACATTTTGTTCTCTTACAAGCCAATTAGTTGTACAACCCAGAGTTATTAATTTTGTTAAAATTAATAAATGTTTTCTATAAACAACTTTTAACACTTTGTGAGGTGTCATTATTTAGGTGTGCAACAGGTGTCACAATGAAATGAAATGAAATGAAATCTGCCAATTACCAGAATTGAACTATTGTTTTTTGGCTGGTTATATTTTGGTTCTTGCCAAGTGAGTGGCTTTTGCAGCAATTACATTTTACCAGCAAAGCAGTTGCCTTTATTCAACAGCATCTGTCCAGCTCTACAGATACGGTTGCAGATACAGTTCAAGATTTGATTCAGTCACAGGGTAAGGGGTTCCACAGTTTGCACCCATGTAAACCAAATTTCATATCACAAATCCTTCCATGACAGAGACCGGCAACTTATATTGTATCTCACTTCCCCACAGTCACCAGCCATTGACATATGTGTCTCTGAGTGACTTCATCCAAGGCTGGGGATAAGGAAATAAAGCTACAGTATAGGAAGTACAATTACAACCATAACATTATGTGTACTAATATGCACTGTTCCATTTGTACTACGACCAAAAGAACTTCCCCATAACTGAACACACACATGCTACAATCATCTTTTTTTGGACCTGAAAGAGTCCTTTCAGATAGAATGCCATTGGCCTCGGGTAAAGGAAAGAGGAAAGAGGAAACACCTGCTGGTATTTCTGTTCTGCAAAAAATAAATGTCACAGAATGTAACTGTAATGGCCACTATTTTTTCTTCGGCCAAATATTAAACAGTGGTTATGGTTCTCGTACCATTCACAAAGAAAAAATTATTTGCCTTACATTATTGGCTTCATCTAAGGTAGGAAATCATAAAGAGTCATACTAGACATTTAATCTTTCGCTCCTCAAATATGAAAACGTATTATAACGCATTAAAGTTCATACATTAACTGACCACTACTAAAAGAAACCTTAAAGGGTATATGGCAATCACTACATTTACTTTTTGAACTATATGAGTAATAACTATATGAATAATAACTCCATAACCTTCTTACATTTAAAATTTGAAACTAGCCAAAACAGCAGTAAGTGATTTCTAAAACCACTTCTCTTTTATAAAGAACACCTGAAAATATGTCAGAGAAAGAAAAGCTATTCTTAGATCTTTCAGTTGATCTACAGTGTTGGTTAGATTCCACGTATAGGATTGGGACAAAATAACCCTTCCACAGGTTGAGAAAAAACAGAACTCTTCATGTTTCTTTGTGTGTGTATATATATATATATATATATATATATATATATATATATATATATATAGATAGATAGATAGATATATATCATATTTCCTTGAACATTAGAAAAATACAAAACTGTTGAACAACTAAAAGCTAGTGGTAATGCTATTGATAATCTCAAAGAAATATATTGTGTTCTTATAGAAATGTCTGTACTTCAATTCATTCATAAGAATCCACAGACCTTTTCTTTAACAGGGCAAGAGGCAGGATATCAACCTTACTGAATACCATACAGATGAGCAGGAGGAATCCAGTTGCAAAAACACAGAGGGGTTTATAAGCGAAAAAGAACCTTTACTCATAGCTAGAGACAACCAAACTTAGTGCACAGGAACAAACACACATGCACACAAACACAGCCACAAAGACACACACACACACACACACACACACCTTTAACTAAGTTAGGCAAGGAACAGACAGGAAGAAGGACCCTCTGGAGGAAGATTGGGGAAGCAGCAGGCAACAGGACCCGAAAGTCATTTACGAGAACGCCTGATGGTCGTTGCGGATAGAAGTCTCTGAAACCCTGACAATACTTTTTTCAGGCATTGTGTGCTCTCTTGCGCTCTCCCCAACAGTACGCACAACCTAGTCGAAAACATAATGTGAACATTTTGCAAAGTGAGAGGCACACTAAAGAGGCACGAAAAACTCTACTGCAACCCCCCTCCAACGTCTGCTCACAGCACAGGCAGGTGCAGGCATGCACAGAAATATAATTTAATCGCAGTTACACACAGAGCAGTGCAGGCAGGAAGAACAGCAAGCCACGTGTGAACCGCTCAGAGCAGGCAAACAGCACGGACAGAGAGAACTGCAGAGGCAGGATGAGCAGCACAGACAGTGAAAACGGTGGCTCAGTGAACAGCCATGCATTGAACAGGAGAGGTCCAGGGCCTCAGCCACCACAGTACAGACCCCCAGAGGTCACAGCCCCACATCAGGGAGCTAATGGTGACAAAGGTGAGTGTACATAAACTTGCCACAGGCAGGACAGACACACAAGTCGGACATCTAGGGGCATTGATCTTGTCTGATTCATAGCTCTCCTCTGGTCCTGTGTTTTTGTATTTTAACCTGCAGGTTCACAGCAGGAAGTGGACGAAGTCCAGTAGCTGATCAGGACGAAGCTGAAACATCAGTGTCATGGCTGACAGTAGACCCTCCTCTCTCCCTCAGCCTTCCTTTACTGTTTCATTCTGTAAAGTTAGAGCTTCTAATATTGTTGACTCATTATGGTTTGTTTGTGTTGTACTCTACCTCACTTGTAAGTCACTGTGGATAAAAGCGTCTGCAAAATGAATAACTGTAAATGTAAATGTCAATGTAAAATGTAAAGTGTATCTGAGAAAGAGTCAGCAACCATAGTGAGTACCGTCAGAATATCAGTGCAAGTCGTTGTGTTTACAGCTGATAGCATAAACATAACAGACATATGTAAATACATTTGTGAACCCATGTTAAAATAAGCAGGGATTGTAAACAGCTTTTAAATGATATGATACTATAAATTAATTTGTACTTCTAACCCGAGTGCCAAATGTGAGTAGTGGTAATGGTTTCTAGACGTAAAACACAAGCAACATTTCTAAAACATGAAGGGTCACAGAGCCAGCAGAGTGATTTCAAAACTCACTTTGTACCTTAAACTGGAATGAGCCCTGTGATCTGTGCAATATACTTCCTCTTGCTTGCCTATAAATTCTTTCACTGTCACAAAGGAACTGTGCAGTTCCTGCAAAAGCCACAAGATGTTATATGGTGTTCTGCTGCGTTTTGCCTTTTTGTGTTTGCAACCAGTAAGTAGATGCTTTTAAAACTAGACACATTTTTATTCAGTTGGTTGATGTTTATTTTAATAAAGAGACAGACAAGTGAATGGGGATTAAAACACAGTGGGTTACAGTGTCTGCTCCACAGTGTGGGGTTCCTTCTGTGTTCTATTCCTTTTTGAGAGGAAAAAAAAAAAGTGTAAATTCCAGATGCAGAGATGTGGAGGGTTATTTCCAGACACAGATTCATTGTGTAGGACGTTAAAATTGCTTGACAGGAAGTGACATCTCGGAAATACTGTTTGTCCCTTGAAATGAGTAGAGGTAGCCAACCTTGGTTGTGGAAACCTGTACTGCCCTCGTGTGGAAATGATTTGCAATTTCACAGGGATACATATCCAATGTATTCTGTAAAAAAATCTTTTCAAACAATGGCACATACGGATCTTATGGCTGGCACTATAACATGATATGGTATGGCATGAGGTTCACTTTCATACTCAACTTCAAATTTATTAATGGCTTGTAGTGATTATCATGCACTTTTGCACTCCACTGGGTTGCATATTACAACTTATAGGTCTTGATTTGCTTGATTCCTGTAAGAAGAGAATGTGTTATCAAGAAATCCATTAGAAATAATTTATATAAGATAAAGTCTTCTTGTAGGATTTAGAACAGGAATAGGAAATTCAGGAATAGGAAAAAAACAGTGTTTTTAGCACTCCAACTGACTGATGGAGTGCACTGTATCAGCTACCTGGAACTCAGGATGTCTGGCGCACTAAAGTGCAGTCCATGCAACTTGATTACAAGGCATCTGTTTTTCTCTTCCCCTATCTCAGTGACCTAATCACAGGCACATACTTCTTGGATAATCGGGGAAAAGCAATTATATTGATGTGTCTGCTTCACTGTTGGTGGTAATATACCACTATTCATTCAGCTAGTTTATGTGTGCTTTACCTGTGTGTGTCTGACAGGATCAAGCACCAGAAGGTCAACATGCCCAGCTGACTGCAGCCCACATTCTCACCAACCACTTACAAGCTGAGACTGTTAAATTGGCATTATATTTCAGTGTTTTTGAATAAAAGAAAGAATAACTGTTTGAGTACCTGAGTGTCCTTGTGACATGCACATTGTCTCAAAGATATTGAAATCACTGAAAGATACTGTAATAAAAATGCAGCATTTTACTGTTTATGTAAACTCATCAGTCTTCATTCCTTTAAATCTATATTCGGTTGTGTAATTCCCTTCCCACACTGTACCTTCACTGTTCTTTTCTCAGCCTTAAAAGCATGTCTCTTGCCTCAGTCCACCAAATGGAAATAGCCTCATGTCTTACACTGACTACACTCCAAACCAACCTCTTCACTTTTCTCTGCTGTCCTCCATATCACTGCTCCATGATTGTATTACCTGCAGGTGCAGGAATCTGACTTTTTTAAGTGGTTTGGTTTGACAGTGCTTAAATGGAAAGATAAAAAAAACATACAGATTGACCTACACCAGACAGTGTTTATGATAGTCTCGTAAAGAACAAGGCCAGGCTAGCAGCTCTTGTCTGTATGTAGCCCAATCAATGGTTTAAATGTCACCCTTCAGCATCATTACAGTAAACAGCCTGCCACTCTGTCCTCCAATATCTGGCACACTACATGCCCCTCCAACACCCCGGTATAAGTTTAGCAGAGGTTAAAAAAAGGCTAGTTTTGATATAAAGAACAGATATAAAGGTGGGTCCCACAAGACCAGAAAAAGGATATATAAAGATATATAAACATGCAACATACGCACAGACCACACACCTTTTCCTGGATATAATTGACTAAGTATTTGCATGAGTAACTGTCTGAGCTGACCGAAAAAAAAACTAAAAAGGTGATGTAGGAGGAACAGTACAAATTCGGCAACATGTGAGCATGCGCGCTGCATCCCTCTCCCTTCTGTCGCCTTGACAACTGAAAGGGGGCCTGTCGGCTGAACCGAGTAAAAGGGAAGGAGAGTGCCCGTGATACCCAGGCGAGTCACATGGCTGAATTGTGTGCAGTCTCGCAGTGCATGGTCTCCGTGTATCTTTATTGGAATTCGTTCGTTTGTGTATTTTTGGCGGAGCGGAGTGAAATTGAAATTGAATGGTAAAAATCAACGAATAATTCGATAGTAAAACATGAAAGGTGGTAAGTTGCATATAATGAACTCAAGCTATTAGACTGAAACTCAAATGCATGCAAAGGTGAACATTCTACAATAACGGGGACGACACAGAGGAAACTCTAATTTCTCGGGGTCTCCGTGGCAGTGATCGGGGGTAAGCTAGGCAGTGAAGTTGAGGAGAAATGTGCATGTCCCGAGATAAATATGGCTAAGGCACGATCAATTGGCTGTAGGTGTACGCAACATCGCGCATTGCGGGATATACAACCCATAAAAAGCTGAAACTGGAGGGCTTAATCTATCCAGAGCGAGAGTTCGTGTAACGGAACGTAATATTTACTTTACATAGAGCAATCACATTAGATATATTGTTTATTTAAATGAACATATTCTTTCAGTTATTTTGTAGGCTATTATCACTATGATGTTAAACCGCTGGAAACAGTAGCGTGTATTTTCAGGATACGTGCACGGCCGTGTGTGTGGGTGTGTGTGATAATGCCTTATTTATGTAACCTGCAATTTAATGGACTGAGGGTTTCTGACAAGATTGTAACTGTGTCAAAGCATATGAATGCAATTCACATAACAGTCAGGCAACTGAGTATGCCACACCTTGCTGTTTTTTTTTCCTCCCCCTCCTTCTATCTTCAGTACTGAAGTGATTGTGAATAATTTTTTTTTTATTAGAGCTCTCCTCCTTTTTTTACCCCCATAGCCATGTCGGCGATTTCCCCCCCGGAAGTGAAACCCAAACCTGCAGTCCCAGCCAAACCCTCACATGTCACCCTGCCCCCAGCTGCAGCCCACAGCTCACAAGGGCCTGGCGGATTATCGCCACCCGCTCTGCTGGGGTACGTAGGGATTGACACCATCATCCAGCAGATGAGGAAAAAGACCATGAAGACCGGGTTCGACTTCAACATCATGACCGTGGGTGAGTGGGAAAGGTCTGTGCTGTGTCCTCCTGTCCGCCTGGCCATCGGGTGGTGTGGTGGTCATGTGGTCTCTCTCTCTCTCTCTCTCTCCCTTGGCTCCCCTCAGGTCACAGCGGCTTGGGGAAGTCCACCCTGGTGAACACGCTGTTCAAGTCGCAGGTCAACAGGAGGAGCGCTGGGTGGGGCCGTGATGACAGGATCCCAAAGACTGTGGAAATCAAGAGTTTGTCCCATGGTGAGAGAGGGAAAGAGTTTCATGGTGGAGGAGAGTGAGAGAGAATATGAGAGAGAGAAGGAATGTTGGTGAGAAGTGAGAGAAGGGGAATGAGAAGGAATTAAAGGGAAGGACTAATGGAGAGGATAAAATAGAGAGGTAATGCAAGAGGAGGAAGAATGGAGAGAAGGAGAGAGAGGAAATGAGAAAGGGTGGGGGTTAAGAGAGTGCGAGACAGATGGCAGGAGAAAAAAAGTGAGCTAGAAAGGGAAAGAGGGACAGAGAGAGACAGACAGGGAGGGAGGACTATTTGGGACCAGGCCATCGTTTCTGTATCAGATAAAATTAGAAACGGGAGAAGAACAAAACTGCAGGTTATGAAGAAGAGGGAAGAAGGGAACAATAAGAGGTGGGAGAGAGAGAAGAGGGAGCAGCACAGAATCTTCACTTAAAACATGACATTACTATAGTAAAATGCAAACAGTTCACCACTTTGATCTCTATTTCCTCCATATGTCCCCTGACTCCTGAAAAGCTATAATCCTACATTTGAGAGATTGGTGATGGGGATACTCTACAACTGCCATTGACAACAGTTGAGATTGAGCTTCTGGTATACTTTCTGGAAGAAATTTCTAGAAGAGATTTAAAGTTTTGGAAAGAGGGTTCTGGAAACTGACTGCGCTCTTGTTTTGTCTCAATGGTAAGTTTATCATTATAGTAATATACTGTATCTATGAATATGGCATTTGTGCATATTGCAGTGATTGAGGAAGGGGGAGTGAAGATGAAGTTGACTGTAATCGACACTCCAGGCTTTGGGGACCAGGTCAACAATGAAAACTGGTGAGTGCATGCATGTGTATGTGTGTGTATGTGTGTGAGAAAGAGAGACAGAAATAGAAAAAGGAGAGAAACAAACTGTAGTGACCTAAGTATCTAATCTGTGACCTGTATGTATGGTGTTATTGTGACAATATGTTTTATATCAAATATTGATTATAGAGATTGTAAATTTGAGATGTCTTTGAGGTATTGCTTAAACTTGCCCACTGTAGCTGGGAGCCAATCTCAAAGTACATCAATGAGCAATATGAAAAATTCCTGAAGGAGGAGGTCAACATCACCCGCAAGAAGCGCATCCCAGACACCAGAGTCCACTGCTGCTTGTACTTCATTTCTCCCACTGGACACTCGTAAGTTCGTAAATACACACACACACACACACACACACACACACACACACTCACACACACACACACACATACACATACACACACATCATCCACTGCACTCTGATATGGCTTCAGATATAAACACTGCTTCGTACATACTGTGTACCTTAATGAATTCTAGTGTGAGTCAAGTAATACTCAAAATAATTAATAATTCCAATGCCCCCTTTTCTTCTCTCTGAATTTGTCTTAAATTGCATATATAAAACCAGTGGTGGCTCATGAGCTGAAATAGAGGAGGCATAAATTATACCTTTAATCATTATTCTGAACCTGTTTTTGTCTGTTACCTTCATTCCCTGCATGGTTTCAGCCCAATGGGATTGCAGTGGTGACAGTGTTAACAGTGAATGGGACCATTATGGCTCTTCTGAAGACAGAAACCAATTTTAATTATCAGACCCACTACACAAAAACTAGAATACACAAACAGAAGGCTTCCCTCCTTCCTCTTTATTCTCTTTGTTGTAAGGCCTGTGGCCAAAAACAACACATTTGTTCAGCAAATGAAACAAACACTGTTCGGGAAAATCAAGCTGTTTTGAATGGACTTTTTTTCCCCTTGGCTTCTGTGACTCTTGTTTTATGTTCCGTGTCTGTCGCTGGTTGCTGTCCTCAAGTGGACGCTCAGTAATTTCAGTCATTAAATACTAGTGTACTAGATGGTACAGAATCCAAAACTTATGATTTAGTATCATCTGTGCTTTTTGCCTAACATTTTTGTATACGCTTTTGTAAGTCGCTCTGGACAAGAGTGTCTGCTAAATGACTACATGTAAATGCAAATGATGGCCTTTAAACAAGAACTGGGGGAGAGAACCAGGGGGGAACACACAGTGTAGATGGCCTCTGGAGTGAATAAGTCTTTATGCCGTCACGTTCTCTTTGTCCCCCCCAGACTGCGGCAGCTGGACATCGAGTTCATGAAGCACTTGAGCGGTGTGGTCAACATCATCCCTGTGATTGCCAAGTCCGACACACTGACCCCCGAGGAAAAGAATGAGTTTAAACAGAGGGTGAGAGAGACAGCGTCACTGGGACAATGTGATAGATAGGGGGAAGAAGAGGAAACAATATAAGACCCACCTCTTCAGGCTGCATCTCGGTTCTACCACACTCCCCAGTCCCTCACACTTGCTACCCCCAGTACTTGCTGTTTATTTTATGTGTAGTGCAGCGATGTATCTTGGATTCTGTGTTCTGCTGACTGATGTATGGTAGTATACTTGGTTTCCGTTGCCTAGTCAGGTTGCATGACTTAATCTGAGGTAGGGCTTGAATGGTGTTATGCTCACACTCATTGGTCTGGGAGTGTTGTTAGCCTGGATCGACACTGTTGCTCATTCAGCTTGAATGGATACAAACGTAACATTTTATAATGGGACATTCAGTTATGTCCTGTGTGTATATGTGTGCTCTTTTTCCTCTGATATCTTTGTTATTACTATAGACTGTATAGAGACTGTAACACCGGCCTTCCCCATTGCAATGTATTGATCATTTACCTCTTTAGCCTTCTCTGTCTCTCTGTCTCAGGTGCGGAAGGAGCTGGAGATGAGCGGGATAGAGTTTTACCCTCAGAAAGAGTTTGACGAGGACATTGAGGAGAAGAATTACAATGATAAGATCAGGGTAACTGTTCTTTTCCAGTCCATTCTCCACCCATGTGACATTTTGCTGAAGAAGTTTTTTGCCATGCTACATTTCTTTTTTCCTTCTCCTAGGAGGCAATGCCCTTTGCAGTGGTGGGCAGCAATAAAGAGTACCAGGTGAACGGGAAACGTGTGCTGGGGAGGAAGACTCCCTGGGGAGTGGTTGAAGGTACAGTAAGCCTTTGAGAGTATGGGGTCTTTCAGCCTAGAAACCGTGCCTCCATATTAACCACTTTTTCTTCATTCGTCAAGCAGTCAAAACTTTGAATTGCCCAAAATGCATGGCAGCATGTGTGACTTTCATACTAAACTATTTCATGCTAGACTCCTCCAGTGTAGCTGAGTGTCTAAAAATATGATGGAGGGTTGACAAAACATTGAAATATCAGAATATCTTAGTCACCAAAATGCTGTCCAGCAAAACACCAGAGCCAAGGGCAGTATGCGAACTAAGTTGACTTGATTTCATATAATTAGCATGTTTCTATAGGACTAGTCCAAGAACAGGTCATGTGATGCACAAGAAATAACTACTGCAGCACTCACAAATGTACCAGCACTCAAATAAATCTACTATTTCAAACTAGGCAACAACAGGTTAAGTACTGTGGCAGCAGATAAGCAGGCCTTATCATATAGCAAGGTTAGTCCTGTGAACCTCAAAATCCAGATGAATAGGTGAGTGACTGAGTGATTCCTAAGTCATTCTACCCCAAAGTCCATAGAGCACTGGCCTTCACGTACCCCACCCATGTACCACCTACAAAAGTAAGTGTGAAGCCCTCTGATCTATCAATTCCACTTATTTCATCATTCAAACAGAGAAATCATTTCACTTCTTTAAAAAATACAGTATTGTAAGTCACTATGCAGTCTTTATGATAAGATAACATTACTGAGAAAGTTCTTCAAATGAAATAGATGCAGACCTGTGGAAAAATTATGTCTCTGCTGTTCTGCCATGTTTGGTATATTGCTGTTTATCACACACACCAGTCCCACCCCACAATGCAAATATATGTAGAAGTGTTCATTAATTCTCTCTCTTTTCTGTTTTCTAGTTGAAAACCCAAATCACTGTGAATTTGTTCAGCTACGAGACTTTATGATCAGGTGCGGATAATGATCCTTCATTCATTTGTTAAGTGACTGAAGTTCTACATTCCTGTTGTATATACAGACTGATCACCTCAAGGGTAGTCTACCTGATAGATGTGGTGACTTTCCTTCTCTTTTTCCTTTAGTATTTGTAGTATTTTCTGGTTGAGGACATCTGCATTAATTTGTATAGTACCAGCACAGGGTCCTATGGAAGGATACAACTATTCTTCTCTATACCTATATATATATATATATATATATATATATATATATATATATATATATATATATATATATATATATATATATATATATATATATATATATATATATATATATATATATATATATATATATCTCTCTGTGTGTGTGTGTGTGTGTGTGTGCGTGTACGTGTGTGATTCAGTATATCCTTTATTAATAATTCTTTAATAATCCTTCATTCACCTCACCAGGTCTCACCTACAGGACCTGAAGGAAACCACTCACAACATTTACTATGAAACATACAGAGCAAAGAGACTCAATGAAAATGGAGGCCTCCACCCCCTCGGCTCCTCTAACCAAGACGATGCACCCCAAAGCAATGTGTGAAAAGAGAGAGTGAAAGAGAGGAAAAGAGAGAGAGGAAAACAGGAAATAGCAATCCATGCTACATATGAGTTTTCTTTTGCATTACATTAGTTTGATTTTTTGTGTAAACTCCTTTGTCTCTTTCCATTTGGCATAATTTACAGTGCACCCTGGTCAGTGGAGCTTTGTGAGTTTGAAGTAGGGCAAGCTAAAAACTTCAAAGATCAAAGATCCTTGTTGTCTCATCATATTGTTATGATAAATACTGTCATGTAAGAGCATGAAAGTTATAAAGGTGGACACAAGTGAAAATGAATCAGCTTCCCTGTTTTAAACTCATAAGTTTCCACTGGTAATAGTGCCATCGTGTGGTTAGAGGAGTGGATTGCAGTTACATTCTGTTTATTCTTCTGAGACCCTGTATGAGGTAGATGGGAGTACTTTCCTATTACCTCCTACTCCAATTCCAGGTTTCTTTGCTCCTATTTACTCTTCATAGCATGCTCTTTTCTTTCATTCATTCATTTTACTTACATTTCCACTGGTCAATTATCAATGTCAAGTTATGTTTATACAGGTCTTCCACTATTTACTTAAATACATTGCAGTTTATTATTGTGAGTATTGTAATAAATTGGACACGTGTATTAAAGTTTACTATAGTGACTATGGCATTATCTAAGTAATCACAGTTTATTCTGTATTATAATGCTTTCATCATTGTGATTATTCAGAAACAGTATTATATTACTCTATTTGCACAGAAACAATTCATTAACAATTATTTCTTGCTGCTTTAAGTGTGTCACAGAAGGGTTCTCACAAGATTTTGTGCAATCAGATCTGTGTATGTGAATGTTCATGATGTTTCTTCTATTTCTATATGATATCTTGTAACATAATGTGTGTTTTTAAACTCAGTTTCATATTATTGAACATCTTATGTTAAACAAATGTTTTAAAAGAACAATTAAGTATAAATTATTTGGGATCAATAAAAAAATATTTGTTGATTCTGTCTCCATTTATCTGTATGGGGAGTAACTACAGATTGCATGCAAGTATGTCTCTCCCTAGTTCAAATTGTGTTGATGTCTGCCCATTTGCATATGTAAATTTGCATGTTTGCATATGTAAATTTGTGTCTAGTTTGTGTCTTGTCCTGTTTCTATTTATATATCACTATTTGTTTAATTCATTTCTTTCAGTATGCCAAGGACTATCATTATTACCTATCAGAAATATTTCTTTTGAATTCATTTTTGTGTATAATCTCCATATTGAATGGTAGTTGATGTATATGATAAAGGAATTGATATCTGTATTAATATTCATTTTTTTCTTGTTAGCCTTTTTTCTTATTCTTGTTAAGTCATATTCAATACCTTTCCTGGCCCCAGAAACCCTACAATGACATGATATGAAGACCACTTTTAATGCATCTTGACACACTTACAATGTATAATCTAATCTGGTGTGTAAAATAATTTTCAGATGGAATGGTAATATTACCTTACAATACATGATCACCATTAACAGACACTCTTACCCAGGGGAACCCACAAGGTGAGTACAAAGTAAACGTAGGAAAGGACAGGATTACTACCAACCACATACAAACAAGCGTTAATGCCAAACACAGTGATGAGCACTGAGTTCCAATGGTATCCATGGTTCCAATGGTATCCATGGTATCGGTGCAAAAAAGTGCAAAACGCAGCCTTACAATTTACAGTTCGCCAGCCTACATTATACACTTTTTGAACTAATGCATAGGCCAACTAAAGCAAATATACTACAACCATTGCTCGGTATGATAATGAATGAAATCTTTAGCCATTACTTTTTAATCTTTAGTCACCATTTGTTCTTCGCTTGAGAAGCACAAATTAATTCCATCATTGTCTTCCAATATCCCAGAATTCATGTTCGTTATGTCTGGTGGTGTAAGATGCTCTTATCATTGTCGTTAAAATGTTGCTGGCATGTTTATGAATTTTATGAAACAAAAACATCTGACACTCCCTAATTACTCTGAAGGAGTGATTCGCCTGTATTTAACTATCGGTTTTTCATTACTATTAATGTCGATTTTGATTTTATCATTATAATTTTTTAAATCTTCAGAGAAACGAGTGCTGCAGTTCTGTTCACTGGTCACACATTATTAGATCGACGTAGGCAGCGGTTGCATTTACACACAGGATCAGAAAAAAAAACTTGGCTACTGAATGTGTTATAAAACAAATAACAGAATTTTGTGGAAAGAATGATGTCAGCGAGTCACAAGACGAGGAATCTCAACAGCCGCTTTGCGTGTTTTTCTTAGGCGTGAACACATCACGTGGTCAAGGGGACCACACTGGTGAGATCCAATCAGGAGCCATTATAAACTGCCCAAATCCCTATAAACACGCCCTTTTCGTGTGACGTGACTGTGACGTAGGGTGTTAGGCAGCGGCAGGGCGTATCTTTCCATGGTACCAACCGAGAGGTTTACAGCGCCCATACTGGAGTAAGAGTTTCTATCAAAACAACCATGGCGTTGAATCGGAATCACTCGCAAAATGGTGGGGTTTTAATCAACAACGGCGAGAGGTAAGCTAGCTAAAACCGTGTAAAATACGTCCGTCGTCGCTGTGAATGACTACTTCCAACTGTTCTCTTGAAAGGTTTTAAAAAGGTTTGTGAGTTTGAGCAAGCAAGCTAAGCTAAGATAGCTACATCTACGTATGTAGCCACCTGGCTAATTAGCTAACATTATTGCTACGTTCTAGCAAATTATGCGTTAACTTTTTATTTTGACGGGGCTTTGCTCACTTCTGAGAATATGTGAAACCCGGGGGTCTGGATTTGAAAAATTATTTTAACGCTATATCTTGCAAATTTGCTTCTGTAAAGGGGTGACTGCAGCTACCCAGTAACTTGGCTAGCAAATGTCAGCTAGCTAGTAGTCTCTTTATTTGTATGCCACGATGCTAGCTGTCGTCACACGTTTTGGTGGATGAGGTTTTAATTGTCCTTTGTGCTTTAAATATGATGTTTAACGGCGTTTTGTTTTTAAGGAATATTATGAATTGACCTAAATATGCTTTAGTTTTAGTGGAATTAGAATGGTATGTAGCTTGTCGGTGTTTTGAAGCCATTGATTGGTTCTTTGAAGGGCCTTCTCGTCACAACTCGTTTTTCTATTGGCTAAAACGTCTGTCTGTCAGTGTTGTGCTTGCCACCAGGAAGTAAATAGAAAAGCAACGACGCAGTAAAATGGCTAGATTATCGGCACGATATGTAAAATTGAACATGCTGCAACTATCTAGATGTGTCAATAGACGTTTGAAATGCATAATTTTAGTGTACAATATGGTTCTTTTATTTCATTTAATGTTAATTATTATTTGCGTTATTATTGAACGTAATTGACGTTTAATATATTCAGTTGTAACGTTTCCAGACATAGATAATGTCGTCGTTGCCTTTATATAATTTTGCTGTCATACCAGTTTAATCGGATGTCTTTAAGTCACCTGTGGGGATCTTTTGGGGGAAGTTTATGAATTTGTGAAACCGGAAGAGAAGTTTCTACACACATTTCACCAACCTAGCTCCTGGAACCAGAAGTGTTAACTAAACCCATGCTGTTGTGAAACTGCAGCTTGCAATGTGGGAATTTGCTGACATTGGTCTGCACTTCTCACAGCGTGCTAGCGTGTGATGTCTGCAGTGGCACTAGTTGCATTTTGTTTTACCGTTGGAAGAGTGACGACACATTTATTGGTATTTAAAATAATACTCCTCTTAAAATAACAACATATAATAGCCGCCACAAATGGTATGTTTGTAGGTAAGGTATACGTCAGTGGGAGGTGAAATCGCATCATAACTTAAAGTATCTGTGGCCTCATTCTCCCATCACTACCAGTCAAATACCATGCTGATGCTTTTGCATATTCCACTCTGAAGTCTGATCTAATCGGTCACTGCGCTTTGTATGTACTGCGCGCGCTAATTATGCTCTGTCTGTGTGTCAGCGTGCTGAGGGAGTGCAAGAATGTGGAGCTGTCCTTCAGTGATGTCACCAGCAAGACAGAGCTGCTGAAGGGCACCAAAAAAGGCACCGTCTACCTCACTCCATACAGGGTAAGCATAGTCTTCGTTCTAGTGCTCTGTCCCTGAGTACGACGTGAGATTCAATGAATTTTGTCAGTGCACGTGCATTTCATGAGCTTGCCCCCTGTTTCTGTTTAGATGGTGTTTGTGTCCAGCAATCCAAGGGACTGCCTTGGCTCTGTCATGTTCCCATACTACCTTATGAAGGGCTGCAGCATTGAGCAGCCAGTCTTTGCTGCCAACTTTATCAAGGGCACAATATCTGCTGAACCCGGAGGTGGGCCTCGCCTTTGCTGATTGCTGTATCTTGACACACTGGTGATATCTTGATGCAGTGGTTATATTATGCTGTCACCTTTACTGTAGCAGCACAGTAATGTGGTATGTGTAGTATATAATCCTGAAGCCGCATTTGTGATATATTGTAGTTGTGCATTCTGTGTAGCTGTGAGTTAATCGATTGGGCAAGCAGATTAAGGCCTTGTACAAAGTGCACTTCCCATTCTCTCAGTGCTGTGTTGCAATGCTGTACTCATTAGCATTACTCATTAGTCCAGTAAATGAACTTCACTGACTTCTCTTGCAGGAGGCTGGGAGGGCCAGGCTCATTTCAAGATGTCATTCCCCAGTGGGGGTGCTATAGAGTTGGGACAGCACCTTTTCAAGCTGGCTACAAATGGTGAGATTTTTAACTATGTTTGTGCTGTGTTTGTTCTGTGTTTGATGACAACAGACTCACAACAACAGTGTCTTTTCTTTATGTCAGCCTGTATAATTTACCTTGTACACAAGGCTTATTTTTTCCTAGTGTATTTAGTTTCCTTTTTCCTGTGTGCTCATGGATTTGTGTGTTTACCAGTATAATTTCTACCTGGCAGTTTGTTTTAGTTAACTGTGTCTTTCTTTTTTGAGTCAGCAGGAGTTCATTGTATTATTTTTAAAAATCTCACTCTGTCTCCCTTTTTTTTTTTTTTTTTTTAGCCTCTCGTGCCCCACCAGCTCAAAATGGGGGTGCCTCATTCGGATATCCCTCTCCTGGAGCCATGAATGGCTATGGTCCTCCACCACCCCAAAGTTACCCCTATGCCCCACCACCCCAACAGAATGGTTTCTATCCAGCTCCTCCCCCACCACAGGGCAACTTGGGCTATCCTTATCCCACAGTCTCCGCAGGTGTGTCAATGTTATTGTGAATCCATATTCATGTTCACTCTTGCAAAAATAGTGGTTGATATCACATAGGTAATTTTGTGATTGTGAGTCATAGGGCTTATGCAGTCATTGTGTGCCACATGCAGATTTGCTGTTTTAGTTTGATAACTCTTTGGTACTTTGCTATTTAACTGTTGGTTTAGAGCCTGGATTAGTTGCTGTTGTGTGTCTTCAGTTTCAGAGCTTTTTTTCTGTTGTCTTCTTGTTTCAGGAGTATACCCCACTGCCCCAGCTGCCCCAACTGCCCCTGTGTACATGCCCCCTCCTCCCCCTTATCCTGGACCCCCCCAGAACTGGACACCTCCCCCTCCAGGTCAGTTTCTACTTCTATGTCACTCTCTCTAACTTGACTCGCTCCATCTGTCTGCTTGTATCAGTCCATTCCAGGAAAATTTAGAGGGGCCTCATTGTCAAGACAGTCACATGGTTACACAGAAGCAGAGCTTCTGTCAAAAACAGTACATGTCAAATCAAAACAGACTAAAAAAAGGAACAACCCTAGTATCTCTGTAATCCACACTTGAAACAAACAACCCTGGCAGATAAAACAAACCTGGTATGAATGTTGACCTGGTCCTGACTGTGGGTTTAGGCCCGTATGTCATTGCCTCTGTGGTGTCACATCCTGGTCTGTGCGAGTGCAATGTGCATTACATTTACTACACCTTACCACTGCACCACACGGCTTTTCACTAACGTACACTCAGCCCTCCCTGCCCAGTCTCATTAGTTCTTGCCCATGTCACATTCAGTATGTAAAAATGTTGCTTTTCTTTTGTAATCAGGTAACCCCAAGGCAGCAGAGGCAGCAGGCAGTGCTTATTACAACCCCAACAACCCTCACAGTGTCTACATGCCCATGGTGAGCACTATCTCCTTCTCTAAGGATGCTGTTGTTGTGATATAGTCAGTCAAGAGCACATAACAACCCAGATCTTTCTCTCTTTTTTTTTTTTTCGTAGGAGCAGCCACCCCCGTATGCACCATATGCACCCTACCCTGACAAGAAGAACAACTGAAGCAGTTAAATCCACAATTACAACTGTTTTTTTTTTTTTTTTGAAAAGAATCAATCCATTCCAAACCACTGTGGAATCATTTAGCAACTAGCATTTCTTTTGAAAATTTGAATTGGAACATTATTTTGTACGCAAAGCAGTTTTGACAGAACACAGTAATCACTCACACATGAAATGAGAAAACTATAAAATCCAGTAATATTCATCATTATTGATAATATGTTCTCTGTTTTTCTCCTTTCAGACTATCTATTGAGTAGTATTTTAAGTAACTATCCAGATAATTGCTTTTAATATAAACATGAGATCTTTGTTGGCTTTATGGTGTTTATGAGTGGTCTTTTAGGATGAGGAAATGCTGTTCAGTGCACTTCATATGGTGGTCTCCTGTCCTGGTCTTCCTGTGACGAGTTGAAATGGGTTTGCTATGGTGCAATATGGGGAACTATACTTCAGGCATCAGTATTTTTAAAGGTAATCACTCTATTTGTACAAAAAATGTTTATACAAAAAAAAACATTTTTATAAGGTTTAGAAACTTGAAATATTTAACCTTCAAATTTATTCTAAATTTTATTTGCAATGAGAACATTTCTACTGTAAGTAATAACATACAGCAGTTTAACATTGAAGTAGTTCATCTGGTTTTCCTGACCTGTTTCGTTGTGAATTTGTGCTGTGTAATTAGTGAGCAGAAGAGAAAATCAAATGTACATCACATTTATACAAGAGGGTTTTTTAGTTCATAGCGTTCTCATTGTGTTCTTGAAACACTATCTATTATTTCATGTTTTTTTTTTCACAAGCTAAGGTGAGGTAACACATTTTTTTTGTAGTGACATTTTTAAGTAAATCCCCCCTCTACACAGAGAGCTGCATAGGCTCAGGTTATGGCAGACATTTTCATTCTGTTTTGCACAAAGTTTAAAATGAAGTTTTATTGTTTGGATTTGGGTTGAAATGCTTAAATTAACCTGCTGAGTTTTTCCTATGTGTACATCCTTTTGTTCTTTTTGAAGTTGCTAATATTGCTTTCATTGGCAAATAATTGTAACAATTATTAATAAAAGCTTACAGTATGATCATTGTTTACAGTATGGCTTTATTCAAATAAACATTGCAATAACAATAACAGCTCTATATTTTCTAATGATTTAAAATTAAGATCATTACACAAAACATTGTCTAACACTAACAAAACCATATTTTAATATATTTATTCATAACTATATGAAATGCAATCAAATCTTGAGGATATGTTTACCCAGTATTTTCACAGAAAATCACACAATATTCAGAAGTATCTCAAAATACAATTTCCAGAATCATGATTGATATATACATTTTATATCCAAGAATTACACTTATGTCAATAACACAAGCACACCAACATAGCCACTACACACAACCACTGTCTTGTACATTGCCTGTTATTACTAAGACAAGAACTGGACATCAGTAATATTTTGGACAGATTTGTAGCCTACGCTGCCTGAGCTGAACACACTTTCATCACTATTCTGTTGGTCTATCGCTATTTACCAACGTACCATGTCCCTCTCCCTCTGTAGAAGAGAGAATTGTGCTTTTTTATCTCTTAATCATCTTCCTTTGACATACATATCAAACCTCAGGGAATGTAAGAGTCTATGATTGTCGTTTTGTCTTAAACGTATGTGCACAACTATGCAGGATACCAGATTGGTCAGATAGTGTGCACTGTGTGCCTTTCAGTGGTGCCGTTCATGTGTGCCTTGTCATTCTGCCTGTCAGTAGGGGATTTACTGTAAATCTACTCCAGTGCACTGTCAGTCAACCCGTACATTGACCCATCTGCTTCCTGCTTTGTCAGGGCAGTGTTAATTTAATAGTGTCAGGTACTAGTCAGTCAGTGAGTGTGTGTAACACCTTCCCTTCCCTGTCTCAATGCAATGTTAATGTACAACATCAGGTCGGTAATTCTATATACCCCCTTACCCCCCCCCCCCACCCAATCCTAACCCAATGCCCTGCTTCTCGCTCAGGGCTCCTCCTGTATAAACCACACCTCGTTTTTGCGGCCGTAGGGTTTGATTGGCGGGTCGTAGCTGCAGCAGAAGTACTGTTTGCGCTGGTATGGGGCAGTCTCGCCCAGGATCCGGGTCAGGCGGGACGCCTCCATCCGAAACTCATACTCCCCTGCATAGCCCCCAAATTGCCTGGAGGGGCAAGAGACAAGGTGGATGTTGATAAAGCCGATTCCTGCAGACGTTGCGTTGAATTAAAGCAATTTATGTTGTATGTTACATGTGTGAGTGACAACAGAAGCATCAAGTAAGAGAACAGTGGGCATTAAATTAACTCTAACTGGGTTCTGGGCTTTCACATCAAAGCCAATGTAACACTAAAATGTGGAGATGTCAGAAAAACTGACGACCAACAGAAAGAATCTGTTTGCTAGTAGGTATGCCTGTTGCATATTTTATTACTACTTCCATTGTTTTCCACATTAAAGTGATCCAATTTACAGAACATAATTTTGCTGTGTGTTTTTTTTTTTGATGTGGGTTAATGAATATAATAGTGGACAGACCAGGAGTGTAACTGACTGTATTGATGGGTGCATACAGTAGGGGGACAGAGAGAGAGGGGTGATGGGAGTGATAGCGAGCGGTGTAATCCGACATTAAGGCACTCACAGAGAGTAGACGGTCATGCCTGGGCGGTCCTCGATCTTGATAGAGCTGTCAGTGGGAGCGGGAGGGTTGTCCTGGTAACGGGAGGGGAGGCGGAGGCCGACGACGAATCGCCGTGACATGGCCCCGTCGTCCCTCGTGAAGACAGTTATGGCGATCGGCGCCGTCATCCCCATCCCCTCTCCTGCCAAGGCCAGAGGGATCGAGGTGTTAACATGGGAAAACAGTGACAGAGAACAACAAGGTTACTCGCACTCAAATATACAGAGGGCAAAAAAAGGTCAAAATTGTAATTCTGCATTATTTTACAGCCAAACACTGCTCGCAAGGGGCACATATGCTCACTGCAAAAAAGTGTGGATACAACCATCCTCAGTATATGGAAATTTCAACTTCAATGTAAACTAAATGGTAAGGAAATGCTACATCCTAAATCTCTTTGTTGAAGGATAATGTGTAGCTGAGTCCAGTCTGAGGGATCAGCAGGTAAACCAGGTAAACACCCTCCGCTGGTCTCACCTCGATCGTTGCTGCCCCCTGTGTACATCAGAAGCCTCTTGACGCAGTCACTGGTTGCCTGGTCAAAGCTCTTGCCCTCCGAGCACACAGAGGCGTACCGCGCGGCGTCATACCGTCGTACTTCATAATTCACCCCCTCCTGAAGAGGAGGAAGAGCAAAATACAACAAGCAAAACACACACATTTGGGACCACATTCTAAGGTCGTATTAAATCCTGCAATGGGGCACATAACAGGCGGGACAGAAAGCAAAATTTGCAAAGCAAGAATTGTTGATTTGTTGAACTGTCATTTCCCTGTGTTATTTGAGCAAAACTAGGACTAGCTACGTGAGTCCCTTAGGTAAAAAAGAGGGACAAGATCATTTAAACTGGCACATACACACAATACCCAAACTCTGCACTCCTAATAAACCCTGCAGCTGGACACATACCATTTGGAAGTGACAGAACAAAAAAAAATCCTCAACTTGTTGCCATGTGTCACTGTGACCAAAACTGTGACCTGTGACGCCAATACAGCACTGGGCACTAGAACTGTAATTCAACCAACAGGACTATGGAGAGATACAGACGAAGGCATCACACTGATTCGCATCCCATCTGGGAATGCTGCAGAGTGTAATCAGGCTAAAGAGAATAATGAGACAGAGGTTCGTCCCCTCTTACATACGGTCAGATACACACAGAATGCAGCACAGAGAGACAGCGCACGGTTAATGCACTTCCTCCACACAATCTGACAGGAGGTCTCCTGTTACTACTGCCCATGCACCCTTATCCAGGGTGTCGTAAAAGGCTTGCACCCTGCAAAGATTATGTAATACAAGAAGAGGGGCGGGTCAACCCAGTGCAGTGACTGGAAAGGCGGGGGCAGGGGGTGTTTGCCGAAATTCCCACTGCCTTCATTTCAATTCAAAGCCTTTTATTAGCATGACGAGATGTTTATATCAACACACCACACAATACAAGACAGTTTTTTTCTAACTTAATACACAAGTAAATACATAAATGTTGGGAGGGTAGTGTAGCATAGTGGTAAGGAACAGGGGTTGAAACTGAAAAGTTGCTGGTTTGATTTGTGGCACTGCTGTTGTACCCTTGGGCAAGGTACTTAACCCAGAATTGCCTCAGTAAATATCCAGCTGTATAAACTGATAACATGTAAAACTTGTAAAATATGTAAGTTGCTCTGGATAAGAGTGTCTGCTAAATGCCAGTAATGTAATGATAAATGTATGTATACGTTGTTTAATGCCATGCTATGACACTGTTCTAACCTTGGTTCAGAGATAATGGAGTATGCACCCTAAACAACTGTAACCATCAGTACATAGACAGACATCCCACTAACATCACACTTGTGTTATTATTCTACTTTGCCTGCAGCCTGCTGCTCAAACATCACAAGTAAAAACTGCTGAATTGTTCAAAGCACAATAGAGCGGTAACTTCATGCACTGCACACCTGTCCATAGTGGTTTACTTCTGCGTAATTATAGTGCCCTTAACAATAGAGTAATGTAGCGCTGATGATAACCAGTTCATAGCTGCATAATTATTTACTGTGTTTTGGTGTGCATGTGTCACTGTGACCCGTATTAACTTAAGATGTCGAACTTAGACAGCAGTAATTGTGCACTTTGCTCTGAGTTCAGTTCAAACTTACAATTAGAATGTGTCCAACTGGGTTGAAATTCCACTGAGTTCTTAAGATAATTACTCAGTGTCTGAGCTGGTTAGACATGGGACATAATTAATGTGTACATTCTAATATTAGCAAGTCATTTAATATTTAACTTCTCACTTCTCTATCTCTCTCTCTCTCTCTCTCTCACTCTCTCTCTCGCTCGCTCCCTCTCCCTCCCTCTTCCTTATGCATATTCAAATAGCTTTTATTAGTTTGACATTGAGCTGTCATTCACCAATATTAAAACACGAAAGCATCACACTCATGACACACTGGTGCTACTTTCACTTTCCTGCTGCCAATTTGAATTTGTATTTGTATCCTCAAATGCACTGCAAGTCACCAGGGATGCTACATAAATACAGCAGTAACAACAATGACAATATGCATCTGTTTGATCTGCCAGATCTCCCTCTCTCTCCCTCTCTCCGTTAATCCTCATTTTTAACACAATAATATTCCCTTATGAATGTATATAGTGATCCTCATCTGTTTTCTTTCATTTATGGAGAGTACTACCCATTTGGAATCTATTCAGATCCTTGTTAATCCACCTTTTTCTCTCTTTAAAACCAGTCCTAAAATTCTACAGATTTGCAACTAGCAATTTTATTTCTTTGCCTGTCAGCCTTCCATCCAAAACAAAGCCATACTGTGCACCATAGACAACAACAGTATGACTGTTTGACAGCATGGACAGCATGATGCTGTAGAGACTGCAAACATAAAAGAGAATGGTTGCAAGCAAGCAGGAAAAGCCAGGCCAGGAGGAGCAATTTAAAGCTGGGGTGAAATGCGAGAAAGTAAAATTCTTGCGTCAAAGGTGTGTCTGTGTGTGTGTGTGCCTAAGCGTGTGTCCGTTTGTATGCATGTGTGAGCAGGACAGCCCTTCTGTATTCAATGTCAGTTTTAATTAGAGTGTACGGTATCAGAGTCAATCAGTTTTAACATGGATCAGATGACCGTGTGTGATTTCAGTGTGATCCTCTGTTGTATTCAGTTTCCAGTTTGGAGATTTTTTCACTTTAAATTATATATTTCCCTTCTTACCCATCTCTGCAGCCAGCAACCATGTTTTCTTTGTTGCAATATTTACTGCATATGCCCATTTTGTTTGTCTTTTTCAGTTTATTTATTGACACTTTTGACAAATGATCTATGGGTAGGTATATGTCAGGTAAGGTATATCAACCTTGTTGTCAATCTGTCATGCTGCAACTGTTGATTGTTGCCTCCTTCTGACCATTCTTCTCTATGAATCTTTTAGCTAGTGTCTGTAAATGGCTGTCATTCAATCCCTGTCTCTCTGGGTCAGTTGATCCGTCTATCTCACTGATTATCTGCCTCATTTTGTCTTGTGTCAAAGGTAGAATTTAACTAGGAAACAAGGTGGAAAATCTGTACTGCAGTGATACAATGCAGGAATAAACAGCATTTCCCCTAACAAATGAGCAGCAGAAATTCTACATATACAGCTTGAAATGGCAGTCAGATTTAGCTTCGGGTCATAGTGCATGTTAGTGACAAGCCCTTCCCCCTGGCAGTCAGATCTGCGCCACATGCCTCAGTGCACATAACTGACTTGAGATGCCTCTCCCCCTAAAAGAGCCCTCCCTCTTGCCTTTAAGGTCATATGCAGATTTGAGTTCAAATTATATGCAGTGTGATGTAATAGAAAAAAAGCAGGACAAATGATGGGATCTTTCCCAGTTCCCATTTCTTTCTTAAACACTAAGATGGGTACTCAGAAGTAATTAGAAACTCATCTTTCACTTGACAAGTGAAATACTGTTTAATATTCTAATAAAAATCAGATGACCTTTTGTGACACAAGTATGAATCTATTTATGAAATGGAGCTAAAAACCATTGCATAGACAGTTTTGTGCAGACTGGTGACAAAAAGCTGACAGACAACATTTTTTTCTGCAAGCCGGTGAACAGAGAATATGGAGCATGGTTTTCAGGCAAATTATCCAGGGGAAATATAGGGAACAATAAAACAACATTTCCATCAACTCACCAAATCATTTCCTGCAAGCAGTATAACTCCCAGGTCCATGTACTGCATACACACACACGCACACACACACATACACACACACACACACACACACACACACACACACACATGCACACAGCCCCCCAATACACCTCACCATCAGCATCATTTCTCTTTCTTTTATCTTGCCATCAATCAATGAGGTTAGTGTAGTAGGTCTTTCCAGCCACATCTACAGTTTACTCTTCTGTGTTACCAGGTGAATAATGTTTTCTGGATACCTTTAGACCTCCAGTCATAACTTCATTATTATCTGTGGTGACATTTACCTAAACAGACCCAGAGCAGCATGTCTGGGTATTGAGGCAATGGTGAACAGTACCATTAAACAAGCACAAAACTACAGATTTATGGACACTGACTGAGAAGATAAATGGATATGAAACTAATACATGCTTTAACAATGTAATGCCTGAATATGGCTGTATAAACCACACAGCAAAAACAAAACATACAGATGTTCAATCAGGCAACAAAAACGTGCATGGGTTATGTTTAAAAAATCATGACAAGTGTGACACACATGAAATATGTTTGAGGTATACAATTTCCAAGAGCCTTCATTCAGCTCACATTTTGAACAGTAGTAGTGTTAACATCAGATATAGGACTTTTGCATTGCGGCATTTTGCATTTCTCTGAAAAAAGGGAACATGCAGAGAGACCACTGAGGTCTCCTCCTTGAGGATACAATGCTCAGTTCACACACCTGCCTAAAAGTCAACAATGCTGACCTGTTTTGGTCAATTCACAATACTGGTCATTCCCAGGTCACATAATGAAACAGGTGACAGTTACAAAAAAGGTACAAAAAAGTGCATCTTACAGTTTCAACCCAATCTATTTCATATGTTTCATTTATTTCATGTGCAATAATAAAGAATGTGACTTGGCACTTTCGTCCTTGGCATCTGAAAGCCTTTCAAGAACGTTCTTCTCGCACTTAATTTGCTGAACTATATCTTAATAACTAAAGTATTGTAAAGGTTTGTTTCAAATTATTGAAACCTATATAAATGCCATATATCACCAAATGTTTTGGGATATTTCTTCTTGTATACCTAACCATCATTGGAAAGCCTTTATGTGAACCTATTGAACTTAACCGAAACTTGGATTGGAAAACAGGTCCTCCAGACACTTTAAAATACTTGTATAGTAGCTATGAATAGGTATAGCATAGCAAAAGTAAGACAAAGACCGGCACACATAACGCTAGTTGTAAAATTGATTTCGTTTAAAGGAAAGACTGGCAGGTGTTTCGTACCTTGGTTTCGCTACTCAGCAGTTTGTACTCCGTCACCTCGGTGGCCCCAAACAGCGAATTCTTGATCATGCCGAACATTGCGCCCCTTCTTCCAATTGCTCCAAGTCTCAGTACTTCCCTCTACAGACTGTTGCTGTTGGTTCACCTGTCTCTTTGTTTCTCTACTTCTTATCCTCTTTCTCGGGATCAAATTATATTACGCAAGAGGAAAGGCTTAACTGTTATCTTTCTCGGTTTATCTCGTTATTGCAATTTCTTTCTACCAAAAGACTTCTGTTTCGAAGTGTCTCTTGTTTTCCCTTCGTCTATCCTCCACACTCTTCTCTCTGAGGCGCAATATATTTATGATGTGGTTGAAAAAGAATTACTCCTTGTAGCTGGTGAAGGCAGTGTTAGGAATAATTAGCATCAGCAGCCTCTCTGAATTTATCCTTTTCTTTCTCTTCTTTGTGTCACTCGCAGGCACAGAACTGCTAATCGTCTCTCAATCTCCGATTCCCTTGTTTTATCTCCGTGCGCTCTTGACGAGTTGTCGAATAGCTGCAACGAAAATAACTCTCCGTCTCTCCTCCCTCCTCCTTCTCCTTCACTCTTCATCTTCCCCTTTCCCTTAATAACATCCACGTGTTTTCAGTCCCTATTGCACTCAAATACCTACTAAAATGTGTTTTCTTCTATTCATTTGGCCACATTTATCCTAGTTAATTATCTTTGATTGGCATTATTTTGCTCAATGGGCAATTTAGGACATATACACATTAAAAATTCATGCAGTCACAGTCAACAACCAAACACACATTCATGCACACATGCTCAAACGAACACACACATGCACTCACACATGTATGTGCACAGACACACACACGCACACAGTTAAACAGTGGAAACAAAGGCACTATGCTATGAATGTTTATCTTCACTGACATTGGAATTTTTTATACCACGTCCCCATTTCTTTGACACAAAAAATACATGCAAAATATCTATATGCCTGTGAATGCCCAGTAACAAAGAAGCATACAGATGTTGTTTCTCTTTCTCTATGTAACTGTCTTATTGTGTAATAAAACATGATATTGGTATGTGTGTCACTGTGCTTCATGTGTGCGTTTGCAATATCTGTGCAAATGTGCGTGCATATGCATGTGTTTTACTCTGTGTGTCACAGTGAGTTGCATTGCTCTAGGGTCAATCTATTTAAACTCGCACTGAAGGCAACATTAGTCACCATCGTGTAGCAAGGGAAGGAAGGTTCACTACACATTTTCTGCTGGGGTTAGTATTATTGCTCAGTGAAAAGCAAGGAGAGAGAGAGAGGCAGAGAGGAAAGGGAGACATGGAGTTGTATTCGTGACACTCCCCCACCCCCCCCCCCCCCGACACACACACACACACACACACACACACACACACACACACACACACACGTGATGATGACATCCACACATTCCATTTTAGATGAAGCTATCTGTTTGAATGTTCATTTAATCTGATATAGACTGAGAATGAGGGAGAGGGATCAAAAGGGGAGGGAACAATAGCGACAGACAGACATGGATGGTTCCCAGAAGGAAAAATATGTCACTTTTACTGAGAACGAGAGAGAGAAAGAGTAAGAAAGAGATAGAGACAGTCAGATTCCAGCAAATTGTCCCCGAGGTATAAGGATGGAATAGGTCCATTCATATTTCCGAATCAACTAAAATCCAATTTGATATCAAAGAAGTACTCCTGCAGATGACAATATATGAATGAAACCAGTCTCCTCAAGCACAGCAAGGGTAAAAACCACACAGACATGGCCTGTCCACACATCATGCTAACTGTCTGTGCAAAAACAGAGATCCCAAAGAGCCCAAATGGGCCATGTTTGGGACCACAATACAGTGGGGAATGTCCTTATAAAGATGCTTTATGTGAATGCTGAAATACGGGGCTTTCTGTGGGACTGAACAGACTCCAAGGGGAACCCTGTAGGAATTCACAGGAATAACTAAGTTCCTCGTGGTATTGCTACAGGACTGTCAGTAGCCATGATTATGTTTCCCAGACATTCCAGATTGCTTTCACCTTCCCTGTGTACTTAAGCAACAGGAGACCTTCATGCAGAGACAGAACCAGCTGTTCAGATTTCAGTCAAAAAGAGCAACTGGCGGCCAGCAATGTCAAGACTGTTCCCAATCTAGTGACATCATCAATCAGCGATCCAGCAATCCAGCTGCAGTCTAGCGTGTGTTTTTTTTCAGTATGCAAAGAATTATTTTATACATATCTGTTTGATGCATTTCATAAATCTTGCATGCATATAACATCTTGTTTTTGAATTTTACTGGAGTTCTCCCTTAAAATTTCACAAACTGCACATTTTTGAATGTCAAAGAGCCATCCAGGTCATCTGCACACACAGTGACCTAGACATGCTGATTCATATGTCAGGCTTTCTACTTTGTCTCCTCACCAACCCACAGTTCTAAGAATTTGTTGAATTCAGCTGAAATCATGTGACAGGTCTGAAATAATTAACTGTATTGAATAAAGTTGGAAAGTCACATTGTCTTTAAATACTACCCTGAAACATCATGACTAAAGAAATCTATGACAACAATATTATGAGGGGGTAACAAAACAGTAAAGACATTCACATTTCAGACATTGTAAAAGTGGTGATATAGAACTTTGTACAGTCATTAAAAGATTTTACATGGGCTTATATAAGGCTATTTTTTTATATGCTGTTTTTCTCTGTCTCTCTCTGTCTTTATCATGCTTAAATAGCTCTAACATTGAGCGGGTTAAAGACAAAGCTTAGAAAATGATCAACCTAGTTAACAGGAGAATATGATACCAAACTTTGCTGAAGGTCATTCACATGTAACACCATATTATTTAACAGATTATCATCCTAAAGAAAAATAGACTTTCTTGTTTTAAGGTCATTTCAGATGACCATAGAATTTAAAATATCATACATGTTGTACTGTATAAAGCAAGACCTGTGTTATGTATAGCATACAAATTATACAATGAAATATTTTACACAAATCAATACTTTTAGATGCTGCAATCTGTTAAAGTGTACAGTGGAATTTTAGAGACTATGGGAGCAAGGGTATGCAGATGTAGATTGGCATCAAAACAAACAGCTTATCCAAATGTGATGTCAGGGTATCTTGTTTTTTGTTTTTTTTTTACTTCATTTGCATTTTCCACTTGGCTCTATTTCTAATGCTGCTTTTACTTAGGGGCACTTGGGGGAGGAGGAAGTACAACATTATGCATTTTCTGTCCATGGTTGCATAAGAGTTGATCCACATGGACTGTAGATAGGTCAGAGTTGACAAGCAATTAATTCAGAAATTTTTACTGACATTTAGGCAAGACATGGTTACATGTATTAACTACTGGTTGTTACTAACATGCCGCTACTTGATAAAAATAAAACCAAAAAACTAAGCTCAGAAAGACAGGGTTGCTGAAAACCCCAACCATTGATGTACTTGTTAAAATCAACCCCTGACATTATCGCCAGGAACAGAAAAAAAACCCAAACTGAACTCTCTTTTGTGTGAGATCTACCTCTCAGCATGAATAAATTAAGAACACAGATTTTTAAGTTTTTTTGTGCACTGAGGTTGGCTTTAGCAGTAAATTGATTTCAACTGATACTTGGTAGAGGCTAGACTCACACATTGACATAATGATGCCTTAAAACTTGCATGTTTTTGACTTAGCTTTGCTACAACCATTGGAGGCTACTTGAATTTATTATGTTAAAGTAAAATTGCACCCATTAATGAAATTGCATTGAAGTGAAAATAAAATAAAGTTATATAGTATTTACTTTGTAGGAACAGTATGATATGCTCATCAAATGTAATAAGTAGCCAATTGAATAATACTGTATATACTGTATAGAAAAATAAAGCAGTGGGATGGCAACTCCCAGAGGCTGAACAAATTACAAAGGTTATTAAACCACAAAAATAATAAAATCCTATACGTATTGGAACACTTTATCAGAGCTGCACAAGAGTGAAATTCAGCCAGCACACCTGCAGTTGGGATAAATATATATCATACTGTGTGTATACATACACAAGCACAAAATATTTTCTACTCAGTAGTGTAAAACCTTTTCATTTAAAATGTTTTCAATTATTTACAATAACCTCATATCACTGAGTTCATGCATTCCATGCAGTTGTATAATGTTGTAAGACATTATAAAAATTTTGTCACAGAAAAAGAATGTTTGAATTTTTTTCCAAAGTTTTTATGCTTGCTGTCTATTTCTTGGTTTGAGTAAAAATTGTATTGCATTGGTTGTGGTCTATGAAGGACACCTCTACCTATCTATATAATTGGTATAAATTTTATATGTAGAAACGGAAAATGCTGTCAAACTATGTCACAGCACACTGGAAAACAAATTGCTTGAAAACACCATGAAGAAAGATTAATGGTCTTGCTGCATAACTGATGTTGAGGGAGGCACCTTTTAAATAGTAATGATATGATACACTGCCAGTATTCGGTTTCCCTCCTCCGTCATTAGACATGGATAAATAAAACAGGCCCTCATGGATCCAGATGGGGAGGGGCTGTGAGACTATCACTCACTCATTCAGTCATACCCCTGTTCAAAGTATCTGGTGTGCCAAAGGTTTGGGGACTCCTGAGTGGTTGAGATGGTAACAGGCACTTCCTGTTTAAGCACAGGCTGAGCCCTACAGCTCAGGCTCGACACCAGCTATGTCATTTGCCAACAATGACAGAAGCCCAGCAGCAGCACAGTAACAACCCAGCAGTGTGGTCAAAACACAACTCCGAGATTTTCTTAACTCAAGATACAGATCAAATTAACTTCACTTAACTTGAAGCTGAATTTTAACTTCAAACAGGATGTGGTATTTCAGCCTCTTCTGTACAATGCAAAATACCATGGCCAACAGGTGGCTCACTTGTATGTTTTATAAGACCACAATCACAAACAGTATGCTGTTTGTAAACCAGTCTTCTCATATCAATGACAGAACAAAAAACAAAATGACTGATATCAGAACAAAACTGCTGGCAGTAATTAAATTTTTGATATTACAGATGAAGGAGCACACACAGTATCTTCTTCTGATCTGCTCTTGGTGCTGTTGATGTCAGGATAAAACAGCCAATACAAAAAATGAACAGAATGGCTGATAGAGCAAGAACAGAATAGTTCACATCATTTCAACATGATTATATGCTAAAATACATAGCCTGATCAAACAGGGCGGTTTGCATCTTTGAGAGTAGCCTACTTGAACATGCAGGTATTTCTCAGATTCTGTTAAAATTAGGAAGCCTTTCATTTTAGGGAAAAGGGGGTGAGACAAAACAAACGGTAAAGCAATTCAATAAAGTTGAGCAACACTGCTAATTTTGCATTTCTTTAAACTTATTCAATATTGAAATTTAACAATTCAGCATTTTCAGTACCAACTGTTCTAATTTTATATCAGCAAATCTACTTCTGGTATTAAGAATGTGTTCACAGGGAGTGTAAGTTACTCTGGGTGTTTGCTTTCTCATGAACATTTACTGACAGTGGTGATCATCTTACAATATGATGCATTTATAATTAAAAGAGCTAAAAGTATAGTGTTATTACAATTGAAAATAACATACACAAGTGCAAAATTTCTTAAATCATATAAATTGCAGAAATCCTTTAATGAAAGAACATTGAATGTATATGTTGTAACTCTACCCTCATTAAGTATTTAGACTGAAAACTATGATGCAATCTCCTTTGGTTCAGTGAATGAATTTTTTCCATACTGAATTTTATTTATAAACACTGATTGGTCACCTTACGCCCTTTTACAGATGCTCCCAAACTGTCCATCATGAGCAGCTCAGCTTTGTCATGATAACAAGACAGCCTGCAACCTCAGTTTCCTCTTATGAACTCGATCATGTGGTGCAGGCCATTGGCTCACTGGATATTGTGTGTAACTTGTTACTTCAAACAGGAAATCCAGACAAACTGTTGCAACCGTGTTTTTGCTGCCTTTCCAGTAGATTCCCTGTATGTTCTGTGTTTTTGAAGCATGAACACAACATGGAAGTGGGCACTGTACAGTTTTTACTGCTTATTTTGCCTCTTGCTCCAATCTTATTGACAGTCTCTTTCACCTTGTTACAAGATCATAAGCACAGCTATACTCATAAAATGAGTCTGAAATGCCTGAACCCCCTCTCCAACACATCTTAACGAATGCAGAATTTGCTTTGTAGCTCTCTAGGTGAGAAAAACAGGGTGACTGGTACTTAAGTCACACAACAAGTATATATTTACAAATCCATCTCTTTATTTGTACAGTCATTTCAGCTACATATTTAGATACATACAAAGAAAGATTAGTATTAAGAGAGAAAGTGGCTGGCATCGTTTATGCCAGTTTATGCCATTTTTTCATCACTGGAAGATGTTTCATTCTGTCAGTCTTTTTTTTCCCCCAACTATTCTGTTCTTGTCCTCCGTTGATCTCTTCATCCCATCTCTCCTTTTTTTTCTTGAGGGGCATGTTTGCAACTTCAGTTTTCATCCTGCTGGCCTTCTCCAACCTCCCTGTGTCTCATCACGTCACATCATGTGTCAGTCAGCGCCATGGTTCCTTACTCGGTTCAGTGAAAAAGTGTGTTGTGGTTCTTTGTCCCTGTCAGCGCACCGTGTCTCCACCGACCTCCTCCCTCCCTCCCCCTCACTTCTCCCATCCTTTCCCTCCAGGCTGGGTGGGCAGTCTGAGCCCCACTATCCCGGCCACCTCCTCGGGCCCGCGCTCTCCCTTCCCGTGGTAGAGGTTGTGGAGGGTCAGGTGGTGCCGGGTGGAGGCGAGGAGACACAGGTAGGTGTGGGAGGCGTGCAGGGCCTCTACCTGGGCACGGCAGTATCTCTCACTGCTGACCTTCAAGAGAGAGAGAAGCACAGAGAATTCTTGAAACATACATTTACACAGAACAACTTAGGGACCTAGCCATAGTGACAATATTACATTACATTATTGGCATTTACTGGCATCACTGGTAGCGATATGCCATAATTTATGAAAAAATATGTTAATAAAACTGATGGCATTTCTTTATGGGCCAGTATATTTTTACTGTCCAAACACCTGTTGCCAACTTCCATACCTGTCTATTTGA
Organism: Megalops atlanticus; assembly: GCA_019176425.1. NCBI lineage: Eukaryota > Metazoa > Chordata > Actinopteri > Elopiformes > Megalopidae > Megalops > Megalops atlanticus. The sequence continues at coordinate 22,478,111 of CM032893.1, forward strand.
GAATACATGTGGATTCTTCAGAAATTATAATTCTCTCAACCTGATGAAGGCAGTAAGCAAAAAATTTTGAGGATCGGATTACCCTTTAAAACGAACTTTTCTCAGAGCAAAGAGTGAGTGACACTCACTTCTTTTCCTGAAGCTTTCCCCATGGGTCTGGACCTCGTTAATTTTTTTTTTTTTTTTTTTGGGGGTCATTATAGCAGCTACATACTTTACTACAGTTTACTGAAGAGCAATTAAACACGTTCCAGCACAAAAGCAGCACTGGCATACACATCAGCCTACGTGTATTTGCATAGCTAATGTTGGAAATACAAATCAGAACACTAATAAAATAATTTAGCTGTTTTTGTGACATTAGATATGTATGTTCCTCCATAACTGGTTGTGCGGTGGCAATTGATTAGTACGTAAAGGACATAGATGGGGGACAGTTACGCGAGAATACACATGGTCAACACAACAGCCGGCGCTATGTAAGTGTGGACAGGTGAGCCAGGCTGAGCCAGCCAGGTGAACAGTCGCGTTCCGAAATAATTATTACATTCCAAATTTATAACGGAACACAATGCACCTGTTTGAAGAAAGAAGCCCAGGCAAAGCCAGTGATGATGTTTCTGCACGTTGGCCGCGGGAAGAGCGCGGTAAATGCCATTTGAAGGAAACTGAATGAATATGACCACAGCGTCAGAATGCATTCTGTACATTAACTGTGCAATCACATATTGCTTGTGTCTCGGCTTTGCTCACCAAACCCAAACTCAATGTTATGTCATACTATTGGTGCTACCTGATAATGTCTTTCGTGTTTTCTGAATAAAGTGCAGGTCAACTGTTGTGACTACAAACAAGCTAGTTACTCACAATATGAGAAACAGTTATTCTCTAGCGGCGAGTGACACTTTCAAAATTGGGTGTCACTAATAAAAAATAAAGCCAAGTTTCAGTAAACCATTTGCCTAATAAAACAGGAACAATAAATAAAACGGTGCCTAATAAAAAACTGAACCATGGCCTTGAACTTGATTCCAAATCCATGCGTCCAAATCATGAAATTGTTGTGTGTAATTTGTTGGAAAGGTGTTTTGTATGTTGGTCACCAAAACCATTTGTATGCTGCGACTGCGAAAACATGCGTCTGTATTTAGCTTGATACGTTAGCTAGTATAGCTCGGTTATCGCTGTTTTTCAGCTTGCTGGGTAGCAAAACTGTATGCAATCACCTTGATGCAAGTTAAAGGTCGAGACGTGTTTATAAAAGCACGAAACGGGGCCCGCTCGTCCACAGTTTCCTATGATATGCTAACTAGACGCCCTTCTTAAACACTTGAACTGTGCATCTGGTCAAAACATATACTATTCGTTATCTAGCTAGCTAACCATCTTACCTATTTAATTAGGTAGACAGCTGCAGTAACAACACATGTTGACCAAGGTGGCTGCGTAATGTCTAGCTAATTACGCTCTACGATCTCTCTTACCTTTTCCCTTACCTGATTTTTACGGAATTGGTCCAAAACATAATTATATGCCAAAGACTGTTTGTATTCGGGCCCTTTCATTGCCCGAATTTCCCTCAGAATCCCACGGCACACACTAAGCGGCGACCTCAACGCCGCCATATTGGCTCTCTGGTCGTCGCCAGCCTTCTTGAAAGGGAAATAAGTCAAATTGTGAGATTATCGATCAAATCGTCTACGGGCACGGATAGATATTGAAGTACTAGATTGACTCGGGACGAATGTACAGCCTTCTTAGACAGCTATGATTTTTTTTGTTGAAAACATTTTCATTTTCTATGACAGATATTTTTTATCTAATTTTTGATCTACAACATCTGGTTCAACGTGTGTCAGTCTGTGAAAGACGGCATGTTGAACTTCACTTTGAAATGCACATGAAAAACATTAGTAAAAATTTAATAAGAACAAATAATGCATATGAACCATATGTCAATGGTATTGTAATACTATGATATACATTTTTATTTTGCCAATTGAATATGTGGCCAACAGATAGAAGAGCCAAGTATACAACCATACATCACATAATCACCTGTCTTTGAGGCCGAGGACACGGGCGCGGAGGCGGTCGAGGACACCGCCGGCTTCTGGATGATGAACGCCGTGGTCGCCGGCGTCGTTTTCGCCTTGCTGAGGGTGCTCACTCCGGCCAGGGAGGACACCGGCACCAGCTCCACGCCGCTGCTGTTGTTGCTCACCAGTGCCCCCGCCTGGGCGTTGGTGACGGCGAGCGGCAGCTGGATGAGCAGCGGCTGGAGGGACACGGGCTTCGGGGCGGAGGCTGTGGTGCTGGGGGCGAGGGCGCTGTTCGCAGGGCCGGCCTTGATCATCAGGGCCTGGTTCTGGGAGGCGGAGGGGCCCACACTGGTGAGGGAGGAGGAGGGAAGGGCGGGGCCTGATGTAGTGTTGAGGGACAGCGCAGGGGACGGCCCCACAGAGCTGGAAGTCAGGGAGTGGGGGTCGAGGGGAGCCTGGGTCCTGAGAGACAAAAGGAGGAGAAAAAGAGACAGAAAGAAAGAGATAATGAGGGGAGGGGCTTCATAAATATTATTCTTACGTCCTCACAGGGCTGGTTGGTGTACTGCATTAGTTAAAAATTGAGCCCCGAGTTAAAAATTTATAATGACAGAGGCATGCAAGGAAGTTCTTAATACAGTAAAACCAACAGAGGCATGGAACCAGGTCATGGAAATTTACAGACTTGAAAAGATGTTCTGAGGAAGAGAAAAGTAATCTTACCCATGGAGCTAGCTGGACTCTGGGTCTGGTTCTGACCGGGATGCTCACCTCGCTTGGAGTCCAGAATTGACCGGACGGTCCTGTTAACATACAGAGAGGCTGAAAGTGAGCGCGTAGCACAGGGGAAAGGGGGAAGGGGAAAGTAAAACCTCTGCAGAAAAGGTAGAAGAGACAGAGAGTGTTGTTGGTGGGTGCAACACATATCATATGACAGGGGATAATGGTGGGAAAGCAAGAGAAAAAAGTAACAGCAAGGGATAACAAATGTTTTTTATGAGGCAATATGCAGTACATATTTTTTAACCCCAGAGGGCAGTGTTGCCCTGCTTTACACTCATTTTCTGGTATCAGCCTCATCCGAGAACATAATTTTCAGGTCATGTGCAGGTCCATTTGTTTGAGTAGCTTTCCCTCCAAGACTGTGTGTCTTTTTTATGACAAGAACCAACACATTTATTCTTATACATGTGGTCACAGCAAGTATTTTGGTGTAAGCATCATTAAAAATTTAACAGTCAGTCTGATTTGAATAAATTTGTTTTATTTGGTCACATACAAATTAATCCTCAGAGTTATAAGGCAACAGAGTTATAAGACCAACGGTATAGACACAAGTCTAGAAATTCAAGGATGGTGCAAAATATAAAAATCAAAGGAATTAATAAACTAAATCAAAACAACAGATACGTTCAACATCAACAGCATATTGAACATACGCAGTTCAATTTACAGTTCAAAGTTACAGTTTTAAAGTTCAAGTTACAGTTTGAATGTATGGCACAACTGGCACAAAGGTAAAAAATAAGATTCACGGCTTTTGCGCTTTCTCTGCATGCCGTATGGCTGCATTTGTCACATGCGCCAGAGCTCATCTTTGTTACACCTCGCCAGCTGAAAATTCTCCCTTTCTCAGGGTTTCCGCGGGTCCTTAAAAAGTCTTTAAAAGTCTAAAATCCAATAATCTGAATTGTAGGCCTTAAAATGTCTTAAATACGGTTTTGACAGGTCTTAAAAATTGATTGGGTTATGAAGTTAACGTTACTTTTATAAAGTTGCATTAACTTCAGTCTCGCTTTTAAATGTGTTTTTGGGGGAAAAATTGTATTGATCACGCTGTAACAAATCTACAAAACGGAACCAATAACCACTAATGCAAACGGTGCAGCCCGGTATTTATCGGAATACACCCAGCTAGTGTGTCGCGATGTGGTTTGTGGCCTAACGTGGCGGCTGGTCTCATCAAAAAATAACTACTTCTATAAATAATTATTAAGTTAAATTGTTTCTGTTAACGTTACTTTCATCCAATATGGGTAAGTGCAAGTTCAACGAGAACAGCGCATTTAGTGCTTGGTTGAAGCCTGTTGAAAATAACGAATTTGAAGCCCGCTGCACCTTGTGCAAGAAAACGTTCAAATCAGGAACTTTGGGTATAAAGGCATTAGAGTCGCAAGGGAAGTCAGAAAAGCATAAAGCCACGGCGAAAAAGCCACCAGCAAATGCCTGCCATCATCTGGGGCATCACCCAAGTCCCGCCCCAGCGCGACCCAGTCTGCACTAACAACGTTAACTCCTGCAACTCCGGTAAGCGACCCCCGGATAGCGTTTGGATCTACGTCAACATTAAAAGCGTTCTGGACTTTACACACGGTAGCTAAACATCAGTCATATAAAAGCAATGAAGACATAGGTGAGCTGTTTCAAGCCATGTTCCCTGATTCTGATATCGCTAAAACGTTCCAAGTGTGGAAAGGACAAGAAGTCTTACATTACGCGATTTGGATTGGCAGATTTCATTAAGAGAGACCTCATCTCAAAAATGAACGGGGGCGTTCGTGGTGACGTTCGACGAAAGTCTAAATCAAACAAACGAAACCAAGCAGTTGGACCTGCACGCAGGGCCGGCCCGACGCATAAGCGAACTAGGTGGCTGCTTAGGGCCACCAGGGGGCACCCAAGAGCGCACAACTAGAACCATGTGAGGAGGCTGCCATTACTACTGTCCTACATACCACTCTGGGGGTAAGTGAAACTATATACAAATTTGGAGAAGTATTTAATGTAATGATTTATCAATATGTTTTTCTTCACTTTTTCTTTTTCATCTGTTTTGTTATAGGTGATGTTACTCTCCAACAATCTGAGGCCTTCCTGTCCCTTGAGAGCAGAAGTGAGGAGTTCCTCCCCTTCCTGCTGATGCAAAAGAGGCTGGACATCTTCTTGTGTGGTTTCCTTAGCAAGCCCTATCCGGAGCTGGGTTTTTCACCAGAAGCTGCTCATTTTGTCCCATCGACAGGCCTCTGTGGAGAGAGGCTTTTCTGTGAACAAGGAAGTGGAGACTTGCAACATGCAGGAGGACACTGTTGTTGCACACAGGCTTGTGTGTGATTATGTCACTCTAAGGGGGGGTTACCAAGGTTCCCCTCACGAAAGAGCTCCTGACTTCTGTGGCATCAGCCAGGTCCAGGTACTGTGTCCACCTCAATTAAGAGAGAAGGAAGCATGGGTCTGGTGCACAGGGCCAGAGGACAAAGGCTACAGAGGATTACCTGGAGAAACTAAAAAAGAAAAGGAAAACCATCCAAGAGGTTTCTGAAAGTCTGGCCAGAGACGCAGACAGGTTTGCAGAAGAGACTGAGGGCAAGGCTGGCGGTCGGATGACCCAGTTCATAACAAAGTCAAATGCTCTGAGGAGGGGCTGCAGGGAAAAGTTAGCTGAGCTCAAGAACATTGAGGAGGAGATTGCAGCCAAGGGAGAAGAGCTCAGATTAATGTAGCCTAGTTCTTGTGTACACACACACACAGAGGTTTTTCTATACCTGTGAGGTCCAAGACAAGCCACCTTCTTATTAGGGCCACCCTTTCTCAAGCTCATTGGAGAAATAGGACACCACATTTCACTTCTAGATGGCCCCAGAGTCTCAGCCATCTGTTAAGAACTTTCAAACACTTAAAGAAAAAAAACACGTAGGACACTAGCCATGTGGGGACTGGTGGTTGCTGGGCAGAACCCGTATGATGTCATCACTTTATTTGGACTTGTGCAGCCTGCTGTGGTGCTGCTGACTGAAACCCTACATTTTCAGTTATGGCCAACCGCAATATTAACCAATAACCAAAACAAACACTATTTAAAGATATTAAACATACAAGTACAGGGGGTGGACAAATGAATGGAAACACCACGTGAAAAAGGACTACATTTTAAATATCTAAATTACTAAGACTACTAATTACTGCCACAGTTACTAAGGCACTTACACAGGTGAGTCATATAAAGTTGAATGCCAGTTAGTAGTATGTTTCAGCTATAAAAATTTATATATATATATATATATATAGCTGTATAATATATATACACATACATACATATATACACAAATATATATATAATCAGAATGGCTTTGAATGTTGCTTTTTTATTTTAAATCAGCATTCCTAACGTTACATAGACTACAATACCGCAATACCTTCCCAAATATGCAACAAAAAATCAGTAGCCAAAGGTGTGACAGCAAATGTATACAACAGAAAAGCAATCCTGGATTAGCAATCAGTCTGACCCTGAAATGCCAAATATGAACCTCTTCTAGAGCATCCCTTGGAAACAAAGGGTAAAAAAACATTATGTCTTAGACAATGAAACAACTGATTTTTGCTTTTCTGTCTCTTAGCAACATAAATTGATACTTCTGTGTAAAAATTAAAGTCAAGTAAATCCATTTTTTGAATACCCTGAAGTAGCATCCTTCCTTCAACTGATCTACAGATAATCTGCAAAAAAAATGACAGTTACTGCACTTAGCCAATCAGTGGTCACTTCACATCAGTGAAAATGAAAGAGGGACCATACTATTTCAGATTATTCAGACCGGGACAGAACTGCCATTTTTTATTGGTTCACCACTTCTGCAACCCCTGAACTGACCTGAACATCAAAATTAAGAGCATGTCATAGCCATAATAAAATGTGCTCTTAAACCCTTTTTACTTTTCAAAGAGAGCAGACATTCCCAAAGTGACCAAATCAAATCTTTTGTCTTTTAGGCTCATCAGACAACTCATTGGATACAGTTAATCTTTTTTGCTGTTTTGATGGAGTTGTACACAAAATTGTTCTCGTAGAGCTGGCTCTGCCTCTAAACATGAACTACACTCATTTTTCCCTGGAACCCTTCTCAGTGCAAGGAGCTTCCTCATATGACGCCACACTGCCTCCTTCTCATTGCTGCTCCAGGGTCGCTTCTGGTTCCTTATGATCAGAGGACCTAGTCCTATTAAATGAAGATTAAACAATAATGTCAGACATCACTTAGCCAAACTATGACCTACACCCAGTAAAATGACATAAACATAGACATGTATTTGCATATTTAATTATTGACTAATTTAATAACAGGGTACAAACAAACAGGGCTGTGACAAACCATTGGAAACCCCTGATAAACAGAAAGTGTATAACATCCTACCTGTATCTGAAGTGTTGTCACGTTCTTTAGAGTTGTGGCCTTGAGTTGAAGCACAGTCTTTCTTGCTTGGTCCGCCATCACACAACATATCTGAAAAACAATGAAACATAAGAGAAATTCAACAGCGTGATACAATTAAAATCTACAGAGATTGCCGTGGTTGGCTCTTCCAGGTGTGGGCAAATTCACTGAACTTGTGTGGCTGGCTATGGAACCTGGCTGCCTTGGAAACTCCTGATGAGCACAAGTTTATAATACCTGTCTCCAGTGTTTTGTCATCTGTGGAGTTCAGGTCTTGGCCAGTTGTAGCAGCACCGGTCTTCTCACCACTCCTTATAGCAGCACAGCCCCTCTGTCTGCTGTTTGTAGAGGCACATGGTTTCTTGCCATTTGATCCACCATCACACAATATGTCTGAAAAACATTGAAGCATAAGAGAAATTGTACATTACCAACAGGCATCTGCTCACATTATTTTAAGTGCTTAAACCCTAACAGCCAAGTACAAACAAAACATATGTAGAGGACTTTTAGTCATAGGCAATTTGTAAAGTGTTTATATTCAACTCAACACTTAGCAAAAGAGTAAATTTATCCAAATCTGATCATCATTTAATACTTACCCTCCATGTCAAAGTCAATTTGGTCCAGTGTTTTCCCTTCGTATACATGTGCTCCATGTTCAATTGCAATTAGCAATTTACTGATTTTTGCCAGCTGCAATGTATTTTCGGATAGCCTGTAATATTCCCGATGTATGCGAATGTCGTATCCCATGAACTTTGCTACTTGATCTAGTTCATGGTCCTTCAAATTCATCATCTGACAAAGGGTTGCAATGTGTTTCCTCAATTTCGTTGGGGTCAAACTTTCTGGGTGTTTAGCTTTGCAGTCAACTTCAAAGTTTCGGAGACAGTCAGATGCTCTTATGGGCGTCTCAGCCTCCATTCTTGAAAACACACATGGATTGGCCTCTGGAACTCCAACTTTGCTTCGATTCCTTATGAGAATGTCAAGGGATGAAGCCATTCGATCCGTGAGGAGAATAGGGACCTTTCTGCCTTTTTTGCCCCTTACTTCAAGCCATACAAGTTTCTTGCTGAGCTCCTGTTCCAACTTGGTGAGACTCAGATAAACATCAGAATTCAGTGGAGCGCTGTTCCTGTTCAAATACGTTTCCATAAGCAATTTTGAAGCTTCACCTCCGCGTCTTCAATTGAACAGAACAATCTGAGTGAGAAGGCTTTTATTCAGAGTCTTCCAGGCTTCAGGATCAGGACTTTCTAGCAGTTTTTGCTTTGCATCATCTTCCAGATTCTTCAGATATTTTTGCAATGTCATAACGTCCTCTGTTAATGGGATCATGTCTGCCTTGTTCATTTGCTGAAGGGTAGTTCTTGCATGAGAAGACACGTATGTCTTCCGGTATCTGGCAGTTTGATAAAGTCTTTGGCATTTTTTTCCGCTGTCTTGTTGCTGTTCATGAGACTTTCACCGACTGCAATTTCTGATGCTCTTTTCAGAGAATATCCAATTTTTAAAGCGAGGGATGGTGTTTTGTATCTCTTCAGTTCTGGTTTGAATCCAGACGCTTTACGTGCTGCTGACACAGCTAGTTTGAATCTGTATGGCACACAGATTCCAGAGTTCTCGGTCGTCAAGGTGATCGTCGTCATGAACATCATCTTGCTCACAGGGGAAGCACACTGTGGAAGCTCTCTTCATTTTGGCAGCATTGTCACTAATGATATAGTCTAGCTTATCTTTAATGTGGTACTCATCACATATGGCTTCAAACTGCTCACAGATTCTTTCGGCTGTATGTGGTCCTCTGAAACGGTTACAGGCAAACAGATTGGACTTAAGCCGAATTACTTCTCCCTCCTTCTCCATCCAATGAGCAGTGGCACCGAGGAAGCCCCCCATCTTGCGATCGGACCAAATGTCCACTGTGACAGAAGCATGGTCTACTTTGCTTAATTGGGTTTTCAATTTTGATTGTCTCTCAACAACCAGGTTCTCTGCTTTGGGTGCTATTGTTCTGCGGCACACTGGGCTGTACTTACTATCAATCACTGACAGAAAACACTGGAAACTCTTGTTTTCTACAACAGGCAGAGGCATGTTGCAGTCTATAACCAAATCGGAGAGTATAGAATTGGTGATGGCTTTCTGCTGTGGATGATTCATATTGTAGAGCTGCACTGCTCAGGCTTCAATAAATTGAGATATTTGAGGCTGTTGAGGGTCTTCTTGGATATTTTTGTTCTTCATGTATTCCTCATATCTATAAAACAAAGAGATATAATAAATAAGTTAAAGGCCCTAGACATTATTGTGATACACAAAATATTTCCCTATTAGTAATTGGGTGCGGGAAGGAGCATCGCTCTTAAACCTTGACAACACTTTTAACATTTTGATTAATTTCTTAACTAATTCCTTTTTTTTCTTGCAGTACCCCTACCTTACCACCTAGGGGGTGCTAGACTTGGAGAGTACAATTGATGTAATTCTTACTGCTTTTGATTATAAATCTTAACTGATTCACTGCAATTATCTTTAACACTGTGTTTTGTAGCTTTTCTTAACAATAAAGAATGATTACAAATTTAAATCACTCCTGTCTTTATTCCTCTCTGTGAATGGTTAAACTTGATCACAACAGTACTATCTTTTATTGGAAGTCTTGACGCCTTCCCACCTTTGACCTCAATGGCAGCATAACATTTCACCCCACAGACACGGGAAGTAAATGAGCCAGGGCTTCCAAACTCGACATGCAAACTCTACCAACAGGAGATGACATGACCCAAAATCAGGACTGTGCTCTGCTCCCATGAATTTATAGAATTTTTAAAAAATATTTATTGTAGGCAATGTTAAGCGAATGGAGGGCACATTTTAAGTTCCTTATTTCCCCTCTGAATGTCTCAGGTGACTGAAACCTTGCCACAACATCCTCCCAGGAGTGCCCTGCCACACCCTGTAATATCACTTCAACACGATCAACTTTAAGGCTTTTTCAGGCTGAAAACATCAGAGACTCATAGAGTACAATGGCATTTTTCTATGTGTTAAAAGGCAAAGGTCAAAACTTCCCCATTTCATCTGAGTGGCATTTTCCTTTACGAGTCTTCTAGGGCCTGTTTCAGTTCAAAGCACCAGACAAAAACAGGCAGGGGGACACGCTTTTCAGATATGTGGTAGAGGGTCCCGATACGCTCCCACGTGTATACTTTGGGCTGTCTGCATTCATCCTTTCTCTCAGGAGACGCAGTCAAACATTGGCTGATCCAATGGGAAATTTCAATGGGACAGTCACAAAGACTTTTCTAAGTTCCTAGATATGGGAAGCAAAAGAGCAATGGCTCCCAAACTTGGCGTGCAAAGACTATGTGAACAGGAGATGACGTGCAAAACATCAAGACCATGCTGTGCTCTGTTGAATTTATACAATTTTTTTGAAATTTTTATTGTAGGCAATGCAAGTCAATGGCAGGGACATTACATAATTCATTTTGATGTCAAGTCTAACTAAATTGAGCTTTCTCTTACATGCTTGACCTCAGGTTGAAGTAAAATGATGTTTCACCTAAGTCAATATGATGCTTTTCTTCAGAGTTTTTAAACATGATGCTTTTTAAACTTAAGAATGACATCAAATTTAGTAGAAATCATGCTTTCCTTCACATAAGAATGACATCAAGTTTCATATGAAATGATGCTTTTCCTCATTCATGTAAAATGACAGTCATTTTCTATGTAACTAATAAGAAAAGGTGACATTGCACAACATTGGTACAAAACATGTTTTATTCCTACAACCTCAACATCAACAAAACTGTACAAACATTTTTTTTTAAGCACATTGTGCAACATTAATCATATTTTTAAAACACCAATAATTTTTTTTAAATAACATGATTTAAAATTCACTGAACTCTATAAAAAAATACTTTTCAAAAAAATATTATAAAATTGCAGTATGTTATGAACAAAAATTTAAAAGAAAAAAAAATTAACAACACTCCGTCAACTCCCTCTTCGGCCCTTTGTCCCTTATCAAAGAGAAAAAGGAAATCTTAAAGTAAATGACATGTAGCAAAAGTGTCCTTCTGTTCAGTTCACAGTTTCACACTGTATAAAAAAGTTAAAGATGACAACTTACCTTTTCAGCCTCAGGACAAGTACTTTCATGTTGTCCTTAGGAAGCTTCAATCTCCTTGCTTCCGTCAATAGCGCCAGGTGGCTGTTGAGGACTTCATCAGGGTAAGTAAGAAGTAACGATCAAGATTATTGTGGTGTAAAGTTAAATTCATTTCAAGTTGACATTTTTTAAACGACAGCAATTGTACGTCAACTTTGACAGATGTCCTCCACCAGGTAGGTAGAGAACACCTGCCTGGTAAGCTTTTGGAAGTCTTCCGGGTAAGCCATTATTCTTCTTTTCACGCCTTCTGGGGGCCTTTTCGGAAGCAGACTCAGACCCACCATGGACGATGTCCCCTCTCCAGGATCAGAATCCTCAGCCAGCTGCAGAAAGAAAAGTAAGGTAAGTAATGCATGGTAAGTAATGTAAGGTGAGTGAGGTAACTAATGAAAGGTAAGTAAGATAAGTAAAGAATGGTAAGTAAAGTAAGTAATGAAAGGTAAGTAATGAAAGGTAAGTAAGGTAAGTAATCAAAGGTAAGTAATTAATCGTTAAAATTTACATATTTCCAGTTAATCAAAATCATTTTTCTAAGTCAGAAAGGCTTTCTTCCAGACCTCATGGAGAGGAGAACACGGTGCATCCTGGATGTCCGTGAACCCTGCGTCGTCCTTCCTGGACTCCTTTGCACACTTCTTCCCCTCTTCCTCCTTCGAGCTCTGACACAAAGAGAAACATAATGTATCAGTTACTCAATGCTTATACTTACCTCATCCGAATAGTCCTTACCTCATCCGAATCTAAAATCACAAGCCGTCTCTTTCTTCGTGCACTTGGGAGGTACACCTGAGAGGAGGTGCCCAGTCCTGGATCCTGACAGGGAGAGAAATACACCAGCTTCATATATGCCATAATGACAATCATTAAGGGTGTATCCACTAATAAACCTTCTCTTGCAGCAATAACCCTAACCCTAACCCCTAATCCTAACCTTAACCCTAATTAGAAGCTTATCAAACTTACATCCGAATCTTCAGCAGCGTCGTGCGTAGGTGTACTTGCACGCAGGCATTGCTCCGCGATATTTTGTGACTCATGGCTCTTCTGAGTGTCCAGCTCAGCTACATAAAAGCGCTCAGCGGTGGCCACGTCATGGCACGTGGCACGGGCCACCTGCTGACGTTTGTTCTCAGGGAGATCAGAAACCTGGCAAAAAGAATGTTTATATATTGAGCAAAAGTAGTGTACGAGCTCAGTTTGTCATTAGCATTTACTTTTTTAAAGCACAGTTCAAAATGATAAACACTTACCAATGTTGCCAAGCTGCTTCTGATCAACGTCACCGTGGGCGTCCCAGGCAGATGCAGCGAGCTCCACACCTTCACGATGTAGTCCCTGACACGGTTGAGGGGGTGGCCAGAGGAGTTGAAGAAAAACGTTTTTGGTTTTTCGCCGTAACCAGGCAGACTGCTCCGGACAGCCGAAAACTTTATAAACCACTCTAACTCATCTTTCCGGAGCAGCAAGCTTGCCCGCCCAAATTTTGCTGATGTTTTGTGCCAAGTGATGGACACCAAGTAGACTCCTCTTGGGTCCGACTTGCACTGATTGAAGTCTTTTGTGGTCATGTTTATTAGCACCTCTTTTCTATGGCCAGTCAGCATGTACATATATCCCAACAAGAACCCAACCGTGTCAGCAAAGACATCCCTGTTTTTTGGATGTCTTCTGAGCTTGGCTGAAACCAAAACAGAAACATATCAGGTTGCATCCCACAAATGATGTCAAACCGTTTCATACACAAATCACTTACCCAACAGCCTGGGGATCTTTTCTTTAGCAGCAAACAGAAATGTCCTCATGTCCTCCCTGGATAGTATTCTATCTGAAATTAAAGTATTTGAAAATATTAGGGCTCAATCAGAATCTGACATAAGGATCACATATTCTCATAATACATACTTTGCTACATGATTACCGCTTTTTTTTGCCTTCTGCTCCTGTCTGCTCAGTGTGATGTCAGGGGTAAGACCCTCCTTGGCCACCCTGAAAATTCCACACAAAGTCCGCCTGGCTGCAGCAGGCAACTTGACTTTTGGCGGACTCATTTCCTCCAGATAAGTCAAGAAATTGACTGCCGCATCAATGTATGCTCTCATAGTCAGTCGGCTATAATTACTCTGCGATAATTTCTCCAACCACCTGAAAGAAGAAAGGGGTGAGAAGACAAATTACCTGCCATGTCTGTGCAAGCTTAGCTTGCAGACTGTAGTATGAAAAGAAGCAGCAGCTGGAATCATGAAGCCACTTACTTCCCTGTCAGGTGAACGTTGGCAAGAAAACGCATTTTCGCTGACGGGGTGCCATGGCTGCTGCTGATGAAGTGTAACCACTCCCTGACCCTGGCAGCCTGCTGGCTGGCATTATCCAAAGCTTCAGGCTCTCTACTGAGCCCACAGCAATATTGAGTATAGTCTTCTAAAACTTGCTCTGTGAAAGAATGAAAAATTGGAATTTGACATTCATAATTAGTATCAGTACAGCCCTCCTGCACATCCTGCAAAACAAAGGGGGGAAACCACCAACATAAAACACGAGGTAAGTATGGAGGTAAGTACTGTTTTTTTTCCAGGTTTTTTCTTACCAAATGCAGATGGAGGTGATGGGGCTTCGTCCGTGGCGGGACCTGGCAGAGGCTGCTCACCAGTCAGGGACTGGAGGCGCCTTTCGAGCTGAGCAACCCTGCTCTGCAGATCCTCAACCTTAGACACCTCTCCCTCGTCAGGTGACCACTGTGGGTCAAAGGCCTTGAGCCTCTCATTTATTGCAGCAAGCTTTGCCTTTTTCATGTAATCCTCCGTGTCCTAACAATAATAGTTTGCATAACAGGTAATGATGATTACAGTTCAGTTGTACAGCCCTTGTTTAAATGTGCATGTAGCATGTGTAGAAACACCTACTCTCAAATGGTGCTTGTTGATGAGGTGCAATTTCAACCTTGCCATGCCTGTCTTTCCACACCCCTCAACAGGGCAATCCATTCGGCCTTTGAATCTGTCAGATGGACGATGAAGTTAACAAGGTCTACAGGTGAAAATGGTACCATCTTGGATTACTTCTAAACAATAATTAAAAACGTCTTACCGGAGACTCGCCTTTGCAAGGATCAGCTTCCGCTCTTCTGAAGACGTTACCTTGTGGGTTTTTTCGAGATGCACGTTGACATTCTTATAGCAAACCCTGCAGAGAGGGCAACGTGTTTCCTTGTTAACCTGCAATGACAATTTTACGTAATGGTGTGAAAGGGTTAAATATGATTAAACTTGACATCAACTTTAACAAAAGAAATACAGCTTTAAGATATATGACATTTCATGTTAAACTTGAGGTCATTTTAAACTGTTGAAAGGGATTAACTATCAAATTATTAATTGCTATTAAATAACTCATTTTATTTACCCAAAGAAATGAACATGGTACTTACCATGATTTGGGGAACGCTCTGGTCAAAAGTTCTCAACAGTACCGCAGCTTTAGCTGATTCATCTTCCCTGAAAAGACCAGAATTGAAGACTTGCTGTTGTTTGCATTCAAAACATTAAATCATCTGTAAAAATTGACATTAGTACAGTGATAAACAGTGAAAAACATTAAACAATTTGTGAATAGAATCATTTTCTAAACATTTCTATGTTACAAATGCAGATAAACATGTACTATTTATTTAAAAATCAACCGAAGTATTGCCTTTAAATCTGTAAGAAATGCAGTACTACCTTGACTAGAAACATGCTGTGTCAGCATGAATGGCTGCCTTCCCATTCTGCACATGCTCATTAAAATATTCCAGAAGGTTCATTGGATATAACCCTAAATTAAAATTGAGCTCAATAATAATTTGATTTGATGCTTTTCTTAATTCTCTTAAGAATTGTCAAGTTTTATGGATAATGACAATTTTCTTAATGCGTAAGTGACATAATGTCTCATATATAACGATGCATCACGTAAGAACGCTGTCAAGTTTCATAGACAATGATACTTACCTTAAATTTTTTAAATGACACAAAGTTTCATATATAATAATGCTTTCCTTAACAGAATGACAACCCAACAAATAGAACTTAGCCGCCTTCAACCAAGAAAACGCTTTTACAGAAATAAGAATGACATCAAGTGTAACAGGCAGTGATATGTTTCTAACTGTATAAATGACATTATTTCATATGAGATTACGCTTTCCTTATTGTTTTTTTTTTAAGAATGACATCAAATTTAATAGAAATGTTGCTTTTCTTACCTCACATAAGAATGACATCACGTTTCATAAGAAATTATGCTTTGCTTAATTTTTTTTAGAAGAATGACATCAAGTTTCATATGAAATGATGCTTTTCTTCATTCACATGACACTTTGTTTTCCTACCAGTAAGTCTATGGATACAGCACATTGTGTAGGATGAAGTAAGTTGTCATCCTTTTTAAATGATTTTGAGCTCAACTTTAACAGTGCTTTTAGTGAATGAATTTTGACATTAAGTTTAAGTAAATTGAGCTTTTTCTTAAATTATCATTGAGCTCAAAATTAAGTAAGTTAGTGCTTTTCTTCAACTATGCTTGAGCTCAAGTTGAAGTAAAATGATGCTTTATCTAAATCACATAACATGACACTTAGTTATTTTACTCTTGTATTTCTTGTAGGTAATGCAAGTCTATGGTATGCCTCAGCATAACATTTCCCCCCACAGATACAGGAAGGAAATGAGCCAGGGCTTCCAAACTCGACATACACACTCTCTACCAACAGGAGATGACATGACCAAAAATCATGAGCATGCTCTGCTCCCATGAATTTATACAAATTTTTGAAATATTTATTGTAGGCGATGTTAAGCAAAAGGAGGGCACATTTTAGGTTCCTCATTTCCCCTCTGAATGTCTCAGATGACTGAAACCCGGCCACATCATCCTCCCAGGAGTGTCCTGCCACACCCTATAATGTCGTTTCAACACGATCAACTTAATGCTTTTTTAGGCATTTTCTATGTGTTAAAAGGCAAAGGTCAAAACTTCCCCGTTTCACCTGAGTGGCATTTTCCTTGACGTTTCCTAAGTCAGGCAGCCCCCACGGTCGTCCTCGTCAAAACCGGCACACTTCTGCGGCTCAGTACGGCCGCGGTAGGCCAAAAGGGCTTGGAAAGTACTAGAAAACAGGCTTTCGGGCCTACTCGCTCAAACGCTCACCGCAGTCGATCCGAGCGTTCGACCAACACCGAACAAATGTCCCCGGATTCGGCTCGGCCGGGGCTACTGCATATTGGAGTGCCGGCTCAGCGCGGTGCCCCCTGTGGTCAGAATTTATAACTCGCTTCACAAGGGAGCTACGCATCTGGCTCGCACTTATGTTGGACCTCTCATGGGGGCGACTCAGAATCGACAGTTTTGGCCCGATCGAACTTTCCTAGCTTGTGCGGCGACCTTCCAAAAGTGCGTACAACCAGCGTTTCTAGGGGGCGCTATGCGCCGCCCATGGCAGCCAGCCACCTGAATCTCGGGTGATCGCTTTGGCCTCCCAGGACGCTTCTGCGTGCCAAGTTTCGTGGTCCTTGGACATTCCGGTGCCGACGTCATCTTTGCCCTCTGACAACAGATGACCCCCTGTGAGTCTCCTAGGGCCTGTTTCAGTTCAAAGAACCAGACAAGAATGGGCAGGGGGACATGCTTTTCAGATATGTGGTAGAGGGTCCCAATACGCTCCCACGTGTATACTTTGGGCTGTCTGCATTCATCCTTTCTCTCAGGAGACGCAGTCAAACATGAGCTGATCCAACAGGAAATTTCAATGGGACGGTCACAAAGACGTTTGTAAGTTCCTGGACATGGGAGGCAAAAGAGCTACGGCTCCCAAACTTGGCATACAAAGACTATGTGAACAGGAGATATCATGTGCAAAACATCAAGACCATACTGTGCTCTGTTGAATTTATACAAAGTTTTTTTAATGTTTCTTGTAGGCAATGTAAGTCAATGGCAGGGACATTACATTATTCATTTTGATGTCAAGTTTAACTAAATAGACCAAATTTATACTTGACATCATTCTTAGATTCTGCTCACATGTGCCACCTGGTGGTTATATGTGTAATTAAGATTTAAGAAAAGTGTCAGGGAATTTAAGAAAAGTGTAGGTCCCATTGACTAACATGGGGGGTTAGGACCAGGTCGGGTATTATCCCCGTCACTTGACTCAATTATTATTAGCCGTAATGTTAAAGATAGGTAAGACTTGTGTTAAACGGGCTAATTAGCTTAAGGTAAGGTTACTGGCAATGACGTAGGAAAGGGAGTGCTTCCCTGTCAACACCCACTGTACACCAGGAAGGACCTCCAGCACCTTGACCCGCCAGAAATTATTAGCTTTTTAAATTATTAGCTTTGTCTCTACCTTCGTCTGCATAGTCCTTCATATTTTGACTGTGGAAACTTCCATTCTATTAGGGGAATGCAGCTAAACAAATGTTATATAGCCTATGCGCATTTTGTGCTTTTCAGTGGCCCCCCAGCACTGCCGTTTTAAGATGGCAGCTGTAGCATTCTGTGAACTAAAACCTAGTAACCAAATAACCCAATGGATGCGCACTCACTCTTATAAAAACATAATATATACAGCATTCATGTTTAAATTAGATCTGCTAATTGCCTATGACACTTAAATTGAAGGATAGCCTACTGCTTCGAGAGCACGCTTGGTGAAAAGATTTTTAGGCTACCGAGTTTATTTTTACCGAGTTTATTTTTAGGTTACCGAGTATCACACTATTAGAACGGACAATGTAAATAGTAGTAAATTTAAGATAGCTTTTTAATTGAAATGTTAACTACCTTAAGTGGAGAATTCTTCGCTGCAGGGCCCCGAGTGAAACGATCTCACACCACCCGCCACCAGCACTGATCGGCAGAGTGGGCATAGGGAGCCGCAGTATACGTCACATCAGTGTACTTCCGGTTTAATTTTGTCTATCAAATAACATAGATTACAATCAAACTAAACTAAATAAAACGGAGCACAATGCTGGCGGATATTCAGGACAATCCGATGCTTTATGTGGTTGTATCACGGTCCACCAGATGAAGTCAATGGTGAATAATTTAAATAGTCTAAAGCAAGTATTATAAACTGAGAGCAGAGTATTCAACTCACTCTCATTCATGCATTATGTGGATATAAGCACATGCTGCACTTCTCGCATGTGTTAATCATCTAACAACCCATTGAGTTTTACAATAGAATTTCTTACCTTTTCAAGCAGATGAAGAGTCTTCATATGCATTTTTCCTTGAATCTTGGTAATGGCTTGCTGATATTTTTTGTCGCAGCTATGATGGTTTTGCTGAAGAGTCTTTACCCTCTGTTGGAATCGTTGTCATTAAAAAAAAGGGAAAGGTAGCACATCCCACAAATTAAGTAGAAATAAGACAGACTACTTATATTGCACTTTAATTTATTAGGTACACAAAATCTGATCGACTAACAAGCCCTTTTCAGGCCTTATATTAAAAGAGTAGACCAGGTTGGTAGGCTATATATCTGCAAAAATGCCAAAATGAAATGTGAGAAGACCTTTACACACCTGGTCCACTCTTCAGTAGCTGATCAGGTTTTGTGTGCCAAATTAATTAAAGTGTAATATAAGCAATCTGTCTTCTTTTACTTTCTCTGTGCTACCTTTCTCCCTTTTTTGAGTGAGAACCTCAGTGTTGACACCCCCCTCCTACTTCAAGTATACTGACAACCAAAAGTAAAGTTTTGAAGGGATGGCCCACACAAATCCGTTATTTACCATTTGAATAGATATTTTTTTGTTAGCCTGAGATACAATAAACTACTAAGTAGTAGCGTTAGTTAGGAAGTAGTGTTATTTTTACACCTGGGAATAGCTACCTTATGGATTTCCCATATACACAACAGGTGGTTTTCATTGGGTGGAATTAGAAAAGTCCCTGTGATGCCACATGGACAGCAAGCAACTTAAAAAGTATTCCCCCCAGTTTTGTTCCATGCCCCTGTGTGCGCCTGGTCCATTGCTGACTATCCCACCAAGACTTTGGAAGTAACAGTAAAGGTGATGATACATGGGGCAAGCAGAAATTTGATGTCAACTTTCATATGGAAATCATAGTGCCATATACTGGTCCTGTGATCACTTAACTTGACCTGAAATTTTTGAAAAACATGGAGGCCATTTGGTGTTTACTGGCAGATCACAAACCAACTAGGTGCTGTATCGGAGTGTGTAGATACGCAAGTGTACTCGGGTACGGAACAACATTAGTAATGTGAAAGCTGAGCGGGGGCAATTGTACTCAGGCGCGATACAAAGCAATCGTACCTAATATGCTAACGCCCTTACGCAGCCGAATGCTAATGACATTAGGATGCAATTGCATGCAAAAGCTTGTGAGGTCCGGCCTTTTAGACCCCACCTCCCAAAAAGACCCCACTTGAAAGGTGGTATGCCTGTAGGTGGTCCTCACAGGTATAGAAATACCAACACACACACACATTACTCTTGCGTACACATAGTTCTGTGTGGTCATGTTCAGTTGAATGTTCATTTTGAATGTGAATAAATTCATTTACTTTGCAAGTAATTCTGGGACGTGAAATAGGTCTTAAATTGCATTCAACGTGGTCTTAAAAAGATCTTAAAAAGTCTTAAATTTAACTCGTTGAAACCTGCAGAAACCCTGCTCTCTGCTTTGCAGGTCATTTGGATACTGTAAAAATCCAGACAATGTGACTAAATTGCCAATCTGGCAACACTGGCTGGAGGACCAGTTCATTATTATTCATTGTCCGGTACATTGTTTGAACACAAAGGCATTAGTGTTAGCCAGGTTTAGGATACCATAGAAAACACCTGCATGGGAGGTCTCTCTCCTTGCAGTATCTCTCTTTGCTCTGTGATATCCACTCTGTGTTTCATGTCCATATGGCATGGGGAACACCATGTCTGCCAATGCCCACAAACACATGCAGGATGATAAGGATGGGAAGGGTTTGTCCTTGGCTTGCTCACTACAGTGACATTATTGGCCAGGTGTGTGTGTAAAGCAGCTTTGGAGGCAGCTCTCCTCTCACTTATTATGAGAAGGCTGGTGTTCTTGCTCTTTGGTACTTTGGTAAGCTCCATTTTGGTAACAAATTGGTCTGTTGTTACATTCCTTTCTTTGTCCATGTGTAGCGCCACTCATTCATCAACCTGAAGGGGGCGCCTCATTTCTCTCCAGGGACGGGAAACCAAAAGCATCCACACCACTTAGAACTAATTTCCTCCTTGCTTGATTTTCTCAGTGTGGTTTGCAATCTAGTGACAACAAGACTTGTAAGAGAAAAGTTCACCTTCAGGGCTGTTGTTTGCAGTAAAGTTCTCACAAACCTCTCATGCCACAGCGAGTATGGAAGTCCAAAGTATTTTGTACTGTTTTGGCTTCAAACAAAATGCAGACATCGGGTGTGTCTCGAAAACGATTGTGTTGCAAGGTCTGAAAAAAACGTGAAACTTCCACAGGACAAACCAATGGGCTCAGCTACAGAGCCACATGATTGAATTCTGTAGCTCAAATAGTTCTTCATACACAAAGGCATTCCCAGGAATTATACAATGATGAACACATAGCTACAGGTGCTACCTGCCAGTGTTGTGCTTTGAAAGGACAGCCTAATATGAAACAGCAGCAGTGTCGCATAGTGGTAAGGAGCAGGCCTCGTAACTGAAAGGTTGCAGGTTCGACTCAAGGCTGGGGCACTGCTGTTGTATGCTTTGGGCAAGATACTTAAACCAGAAGTGCCTCAGTAAATATCCAGCTGTATAAACGGATAACATGTAAAACTGTGACCTATGGAAGTCGCTCTGGATAAGAGCATCTGCTAAATGACAAAAATGTAAATGTAAATGAAACAAACAAATCCCAACACAAGCTGGCGAACTTTTACTTGCAAAAAAACAGGTTTCAATGAAATCCTAGCAGAAAAGTGGCAACATACGTAAAAACAGGCACGGTAAAAGACTGAAGAAAAACCACCAATGTGGTGACCGACTTGTGAGGTCATCTCAAAAGGTGATAACTGGCTGTACTGCACACCATTGTTGATCATGGTCATTTGTGGCAGCTGTACAGAGACGATGATGCCTTCGCTTCTTAATCTGCTTATCACCATCATGGCCACAGACCAAAACACATGCTTGAGTCGTGTGACATAACATTTCCCTGGAAAAGCTCACTGCTGGGTTCCAACTTCAACCCAGTGTAGGACAAGACAGAACCAAACATGGGTTTGTGTTTTGCTTCACACTAACCATCAGAACCTGAAGGCAAGTCAAATTCCTCTCGTTTCCCCAAAGACAAGGCGGAGCTACAGATGTGGAGGCTCTGACAGCATTGCTGAAGCCCCAGTTGGCTGGCAACCCTACTACAAACCCGCTGCCCATTCTCCTGCCTGAACCAATATGTGAGCGACTTTTTTTTTCCAGTTTTTTTTTTAAGTCAGCTCAGTCTGGATACATATCACTTGACAATTACTGGAGGGTCTCTGAAGTATAAATGTATCAATCAACCAATCAGTCAATCGAATAAAGTGTGTGTCTGACATACCGGTAAGCAGGAGTGGTGTTTGTAGTGGCGTTGGGTGTACTGGCAGCAGCAGATGGAGATGAGAGCATCTGCAAAAAACACACAAAAACCCAAATCTGATATCATTCATATTCATAGTCATAAATAATGAATTTTGTTACAAAATGAATTGAAGGGGACAGGAATTAAATTGCATTAAAATAAAAGATTCACCTTTCTGCTCTGTCAAAGGTTCCTTCTGTAGCTAGAAATCATATTTATAAATGAACAAAATGTAAATCGTGCACTCTTCAATGTAATGGAATGTGAACCTTGGAGCATCTACTTTTTTAAAATTAGAAATATTTAGCTAGCTCGCTGTCAGTATCTAACATTAGCTAGCAAGCCATCAGCTACAAAGAAGCGAAAGTAGGCTAGTCTCCTAGTTTTCCTTTAGGGTCGAACGTGCCTGGGGACTTTTGTGTGAATTGCCTGAATCTGTAGAGCAAACAATTAATTTGTTTTGATATAAAACCGTCAATGTTTCTTAATACTGTCTGTTATTTAGGTTGTCTTGACTTCTGAGAGCTTTTTCTGAGCTGCGACTGGTTTAGTCACACTGGTAAGGTTCCCTCCCTCTCCCTCTCTCACCTCCTGTGGTTTCCGTGCGTTCTCCTTGGCCTGGTTCGCGGCGCCGAACTTCTTGGTCAGCCGAGCGATCTTGGCCTGCAGCGTGTTGAGGGTCTGCTGGTGCTTGGTGGCACAGTCTATCCTCTCGACTCGCTCCCTCAGCTCCTGCAGGCTCCTGTCGATCACACTCAGCTGCCAGACCCGCAGCTGCTCCGCCACCAGCTGCTGCACCACCTGAGGGAGGGGACCAGAAGGGGCCCATTGGAGTAACAGGTAAAGGAAGGAAACATTAAAAGCTACATTCCGTTTCTCAGCAAGGCAGAAAATTAGTCATTCAAAAAAAAGCACACTGAGCCAAAGGAGAAGCCTTATCATATCAATTACTATCATTGCTTCTGATATTGTCGACTCCTTATACAGCTATTTGCTTGTGTTGTACTCTGCCTCGCCTGCAAATGCGCTATCAATCACTGCGGTGGATCCCACCTTCTCCAGTTTGAGTCGGGTTTCAGGGCTCGCGCTGATCTTCAGCTCCAGGTGAGCTTCCAGCTCTCCCCCTTCCACCCTGGGCCTCTTACTCTGGCCCTCCGGTCCCCCAGGCCCCTCCTCCTCTCCGCCCTGTGCGTGTCCTGCAGGGTCCGAGTCTCCGGTCATGGCACGTTTCCTGGTGGAAGGTGCAGCGCCACACCCCTCCTCCTCTGCTGAATAAATGAAGAAGAACAGCCCGGTCATTTAGCCGAGAGCTCGTTGGCTTACCGTTAAACCACATTTACCAGCAGAAATGCTGGTAAAGTGCAGTTAAAATGCTGGCATTTTCCACAGACTCCTATTCCCTGAAGTTATAAAATGCTGGTATGAGACCTTTCACAATGCATCAGCAAAAATCCAGTCATCCACGGTACGACTGCAGCAATCTTTATACTTCAAAGGCCTCTTGTGGCAAAAATCACAGGCAACAACGAAAATCAAGAGCAGGTATTGAGTGTGTAAATAAAAAATAAAATAATTTTAAAAAGTGCTCCCTGACTTCCTGCCACCAATGCATGGCTCTGTGAAAATGAATGCCAGTATTGTTTCACCTGCAGTACAAAGGCAAAATCTATGAGCCTGCCATTTTGGTGGGCCTGCTGGTATTTAGCTGGAGGGTTATGCGGTGTAAATGGGGTTGAGGAAGACACTTCTTAATATGTGATTATTTACTTTCATTGATAATCATTGATAGTTGAAGGAAAATTATTCTGTTTAATGAAATCCTGTGATTATACCTAACACCAATCCATACAACAAGAACTAGTCTTCATCAGGTCCCTCCCACACAGGAAACCAATAAAGCATTGCCCAAAAAGCTTGTCAGTCAGAGTTGGTTCCAGTTTCCATGACAACAAAAGAATATACTGTACATTGATGACACTTTACTTGATGTACCCAAGAAACAAAGGAGTACTCTTCAAATCATGCATCTGACTTCAGGGCCAGATTCAATCTAACCCCATAGCAGTTGTCCATACTTGTGATTTACAATCTCAAGCAAGTCAAGTACCTGCATCTCCAGGTGGGGGTGCTGGTGAGGTGGAGGGAACAACCGCATCTTTAGTGGTAATCCCAGCATTCTCCTCCTTCTCGCCCTCTTTCTCTGCGTCAACCTCCATCTTCTCTCCGTCCCTCTCATCTTTTACCTCGTTCCCCCTCTCTTCTTCCTTCTCCCCCTGGCTCTCTTCTTCTTCACAGAGCATCAGGAATCCTTCTTTCACCTCTTGGTCGGACTCTGGTGTGTGGGACGGAGACAGGGATGGAGAGGAGGAAAACGTGTTGGCTGGCGGGACGGGGCACTGGAAGAGGGAGGAGGCAGCTGCCATTTTGTCCAGGCTGGGAGCGTCATCCTCTAGGTTCACAGGATCCATATCCATGGCAACGGTTTCCTCCAACTCGGTGGGTCTGTCAGTGTCTGGCACCTTCCCTTTCTCCTCTTCTCTTTCTTCATTAGTGGCAGGAGGTGTGGGAGAGGCAGCAGTTAGTGAAGTGGAGGCACACAATGCTCTTGACAGTATGTTACTGTGCACTCAACGGATGCGATAAATCCGCACAGAAGACAGTGCCTGTAGTCATCAACATCCAGCACCAGGGGGAGCTCTTATGCTTTTGGTACTGTTTTTTTCACCCCTGATTTTTGTGAGTAAACTTGCAATCATAACCACTGCTGAGTGGCACTGCACTGCAGTCTGTTGATTACACACCACAGTGCAGATTAAATTTGATTAACCACAATCCTTTGCAAATACTCACAGACATATCTAGACATATCTTGGGTGTCTGGGCGGTCACAAAACTCATGATTCTAAAAGAGGGTAGTTGTAGTATGTGTCACCATCCCAGAACTTTCCAACAATTTCTGAACCACACACTGGCCCTATAAGAGTGCTGAGTATGACTCCAGGACATGAAAACCCTCAAATCGTTTCCATGTAGTGGCTCAGCTACTTCTTCACACTTACACTGCTCACATCCTGAATATTGTGGTAGGTGATGGCAAATCTTTCAAATGAACACTCATGTTCTTAAAGTCCTTAACTTCTGCTACAGTCCAGTATGTGTTTTCAATTGTAGCTTGCATATTTTCCCCTGGTGGCAGAAATGATTAGCCATGAAGATGGAGATTATGAAAAGATGCATTTGATAACAGGAATTTGAATATGAAGTGCATTTTAATTTACCTGCCAACCAACCAGACGTTCAACCACTACTTCAAGTTAATTGCAATTAGAACCCTGAACTCAGGCTGGGACACATATGTGGGACAAAGCTGAGCAAACAAAACTAGCCACCTTACCATTGACAGGCTACAACACCTGCAGTTGTCCTTGCTAAGTAGCTACTGTAATGTAATAGCTATTGCAGGAACTCTCATACATAGATCTGGAAGGCTCCATTTCTGTGAAGGCACATCTACGCAGGCAATGTAACAACTGCTTGAGCTTTTACACATAAGAATCATGGTTGCTATATTTATAGCAGAAAAAAACTGAAATCAGCCAACTGTTATATAAGGATTAATTATAATTATTAATTATAATCAAACAGAAGGCCATATAAAACCATGTTATTTGCACGGTGCTTTGGTTTGAGGAAGAATGGGGAGTCTGTTGACATTGATAGCGGGCCAGCGTTAACACTGTGTCATCAGCTGCCTAGATCAGTGTTTCTCAACCCTGCTCCTCGCGGCACCCTGTCCTGCATATCTTCTATCTATCCTTGCTCTACCTACCTGACTGAACTCATCAGTGGCACATTTTATTAGCTGAGCACACCTGATTTCATCAAGCAGCAAGGATAGATAGAAGCTATGCAAGACAGGGTGCCGCGAGGAGCAGGGTTGAGAATCACTGGCCTAGATTACTACACTCAACCTTGTTTTAAACTATTTTGAATTGTAGTTAAGTCATATTAATGTAATCTTTGAAACCCGTAACGGTGCATGCTCCATGCACTCCAAGAGGAAAGACAGAAAATCATTTTTAAAAATTATCTAGAATCCTGTTGCTTGCACAATCATTTTTTCTGCGGGAAGGTGTCTGATTATCTGAAGATACCTAGTCAAAGGTAACACGTCTATGTTTAAACATTTGTCATTCATCCACAGGAAAATGAATCTACAAAAAACCCCTATTTGATACATTTTCAGTAGTTTCAGTATGTCAGGGAGAATCAGGAATAAGACTTTTGGAGTCAACATTAAACTTAGAAACCAGTCTAGGACTATGGAGGCTGTGTTTAACAGATATCATGCAACAAATCAATTTCTATGTCAACCACCTGCCTGAATGAGCTCTCCTTTTTAAAAATAAGATCCTAAAAACAAATCCAATGAATTTTTAGGGAATATAACTATGAATATTGTCTTTGCCAGGATCTAAAGTGGAGGGAAGTCAACCTGCTAACCAAAAACAATGTCACACAAATCTCAACTATTTTGAAAAAGACAAACCCATCTTCATCACAAAAATACATGCAGTGAGACATATAAAAATAAACACTGATATTACTAGATTGCTGCCAGTGACTTGGGGTATCACCAGCACAACTGAATAGTATGAGAATATTCACCAAAAACACAAAAGGTAAAAATGAACTAAAAACTTAAAAACAGAACTTAATTTAAAAACTACTTCCTATTTCAAAATATAATCACAAACCACAGAAAATGTGACTAGGCCTCACAAGCCTGGGTCTGAAGTAAAACATTGTTGCCCTTCTACCCCTCAACTTTTCACAAAGACTTAAGCTACAGTTAAACCAGAATTCTACTACAAATCATTATTCTTCTACATCTATTCTCAAAAATTAAGCAAATACAGAAATATAATTGAAACAAACAGGTAAATGAAAAGTCTCAGAAGGCGACAACAGTAGTGGAAATTGAATTAACCATAAAAATAAAAGAGTACAAATTCATAACCAAATTTACATAAATGAAGTACAAGACAGGATAAATCTAGTTTACATTAAAAAAAAGAAAAATATAAACTCACCCTTTCAATTTCAGATTTCCACCTTCAATTTTTGAGTAATCCGTGTATTTTTGTTAACTTTTCGTTGCTACGTTTCGCTAGTTGTGTTTTTAGCATAGCATGTGCACGTGGGCCTGCGAATTAGCCAGTAAGTCACCTGATCTGTCAGTTGCTTGGTTGGTTACTCCGTCAGCTGACTCCCAAGACCAACTACTTGCAGTTGACGGAGGGAGTGAAAAAACAAACAGTCGCACATTCAGTGGGACTACAACAGAACAAGGCCGCTCTCTCTCTGCATGCTGCTGTTCTCAACAGCCAACAGTGACACTCTCCCTCTCCCTCCCTCCCTCTCCAGCAAGCACAAAGCAGGAAGGCAGAGAGGGGCAGGGCTTAGAGAGAGAGAGAGAGAGAGAGAGAGAGAGAGATAAGCACCTCCTACCAACTCACAAGTTAGGAACATACATATGATCACACAAAATGAATGGAAGTAATTATGAACAAAAACCATCACATATGTATATGTACAGTCACATATGTAATTCAAATATAATTAATTCTTATAGTTTGAATTGTGTTAATACAACATTTCAAGGTCAAATTCAGATACTTTTAAAAAGAGGGAACAAGTTTTGACAATACCAATAGCTAAATGACTGAGTAAAAGATGGAGAGAGTGAGACAGGCATGTGGAAGAACAGTGGGGGGAAAAAAAGAGCGGGAAACAGATGGAACCGGGTGGGGGAGGGGTAGGCAGTTTGAGAGTGAGTGCGTCAAAGAGTGCAGTAGAAGAAGTGGGGGAGGAGAGGACAGATAAGGGAGGGGGAGGGAGGAGGAGGGGGAGGGGTGAGCAGAACAGGAGAGTGGGAGGAGTCTGTACATAGATACTGTACATGCACACAAAAAGAAATCTCTATACACCTCTGTGACACATAGAACCTGCTGTAGCCTACATTATGCAATTCAATATACTACTTATTATTATTACAAAACTCTACATAAATTCTTTTATGTCAAAGAACTGTTTAATATACAAGACACTACTGACCAATATTAAAACCATATTTGTTATCTATACCTTAATAAACAAGTATAAATGAAGTAACACCGTGGACATTTGCTCAAGTGGCATGTGTGCAGCACTTTCTCGCAAAATGATAAAAAATATTCTGTTTTAGTCAAGAAATTCAAAGAAAAGCATAAATAAATAGAATTTCATGTGTGAGGAAAAAGATATAAATACATCAAAGAAATTCCTAAATAAATAAACAGGCACGTTTTCATTTGACATAATTATTTCATCCTACCACCATTCACACCTCCTCCCCCACCCGATACCTGACCCTCCCCCACATCATGCTTCCTAGTAAGCCATTTTGTGTCTGCATCTCTGCCAGCCTCTTTCAGATCATTCCCCCTGCATGTAAAATGTCTGCTTCTTCCGCTGCAGTACCACTACTGGCCTATAGAGGTCATTATCATTATCAGGAAAACAAAGACAGAAGTGTTAAGAGGTCGCTGTTATGTTCTCGCTGTTCTCTATGTTATGCTTAATGGAATTTGACCACAATCAGCTGAAAACAGACTAGTGAGTACATCTGTTCTTCATTTTCCTCTGCTTTCCTTTGTGGACCTTCAATGAAAACTAGCAAAAACAACAATAGACAGCACTTATACGGAGAGCTCCAAGCCGCTACGTCTCTGCGCACCGCCAACTATATGTTGTCACAGCACTGATACCGGGGAGTAACTGTAATCTCGTTGTCCTGTACATTGACAATAAAGCTCTCTTATGTCTTATGTCTTATGTAAGCCAGTTGACTTTAAAATAAGTAAACTCATTTTTTTAAACTTGTCTGGTATCCTTTTCAATACAACTAAAATCATTCAGTTGCAGTACTTGTTAATTTTGTTTACTTTGAAATAGCCATGAAACTACAAAACTTACCATCTATAAATATGAACACTATTTTTGCCCTGTTGCTGACTCTTATCTGCATCTCACAATTCTGCAAGGAACGAGGAAGCTGCCACACATTAACTAACATATTATGATAACTACAAAATATTCTGTGGAACAAGAGCTGGGCAGAAAAATTTAGACCAGAAAATACGGCAACTATTTCACAAATTATTAAAAAACAAAACAACCAAAATTTAAAATGTAAAACATACAATCTGTTACATCTGGTATTTCTGAGACAATGCCCTGTTCCGATCCTGTTTTACGTTTCACGTGAGTCACGTCAGTGAACTGAGTCAGTTGACTTGTTGATTAAATGGAGTACGCTCCAACTAGAACTTCGCCTGTCGTGTCCGTTATTGCAACATTGGCGACAAGAGTTGGCTGACTGTTATCTGCCTCCACCCTCCCCCTTCCTGGCTTTACCCGGAGACCCACTCGTGCCATGGAATCGTTGGATAACCTTGTTTGAGACATATCTCCTCGCTGCCGGCTTGGACGACATGTCAGACGGGAGAAAGCGTGCACTGTTGCTGCACTGTCTCGGAGCAGAGGGACAGCGCGTGTTGGGAACTTTCGCAACACCCACCAAATATGAAGAGGCTGTCAAGCTACTCAGAAAGCATTTTTCCACTCCACAGAGAGCTCTTCTCCATCGCGTTATATTCAGGCGTCGACACCAATGAGCGGGTGAGTCTGTATCCCAGTACGTGGCTGATCTACGAGGCTTAGCTAGCGCATGCAAATTTGAGGCACTAATGGTAAGTGACCAACTCATTTTACACACAAACTGTGACAGAATTAGGGACAAACCGTTGCTCGAAAATGATGCCCTGACCCTAGCCCAGGCTCTTAAGATAGCACTGCAGGTCGAGTCTGCATTAGAATGCGCGGCCAGTCTGTCCTCTCCCACCTCGCTGCCCCTGAATGATCAGCCAGTGGGTAGAACCCGGCCACAGTCACCGACTCCCCTTGCCAGTGCTATTAGCAGCCCAGACATTGTACAAGTAGCCTCTCAACCCCATGATCGATCACGGCAGCCATGTGGGAACTGTGGCTCTCCCACACACAATTCAAGAGCACAAACCTGTCCTGCTCGTTGGAAAACCTGCTCCAACTGTGGAAAGTTCAACCACTTCCACAAAGTCTGTAGGTCTGCCCCAGCCAGAGCCCACTGGCAACACCCAGCTGAACCTGCTCCTGCAACAGTAATCCATAATGTTCGCTCAGGACGAGTGTCATTTGAAACATGTTCATTGATGGCTGACGACATCTCTCTACCCCTCCTCCTCGACACGGGGGCCCCAGTATCACTGCTGAACTTGGAAACTTGGAAACGATTCTTCTCCCACAAGCCGCTGGGACCACCCTCCACGACCCTACGCGCCTATGGTAATGCTGAAATTGACATTGTGGGCTCTCTTTAGCTGCCCGTAAGGTATGGGGACAAGACACTGCCGACGTTCACTTTCCATGTGTCACACCACGGGACCAATCTCCTAGGCCTCGACCTCTTCAGCGGCTTAGGTTTTACCCTGTTAGACACTACTGGCTCAGAGATTCACACCGTCACCAACCCCTGGCAGCAACAGTGGCCTGCACTGTTCGACAGGCTGGGCTGTCTCACTGCCTTCACCCACCAGCCCCTGTTAGACCCAACAGTAATGCCTATCATGCAGCCACTCTGCCACCCTCCTCTGGCCCTCTGCGATGACATCTCCTCTAAGCTACAGCGCATGCTTGATGATGGCATAATTGAGCAGGTGAATGCTTCACCTTGGATTTCCAATTTGGTTGTGGCTACGAAGAAGAACGGGGGGCTGCGCATCTGTGTGGACCTGAGAGAGGTAAACAAAGCCATAATACCTGATAGATACCCCTTGCCAACGACAGAGGAGCTCACCGCTCAGTTCCATGGGTCCACCGTTTTCTCAAAACTTGACCTCCGCCAGGGCCCCCTTGTTTAGAGAAAATCATGGCCTCCATCTTGGCTGGGATCCCGGGCGTGGCTGTGTACCTTGATGACATCGTTGTCCATGGAGCCACCACCGCAGTGCACGACGAACGCCTCAACAGTGTGTTCGCTGCATTGGCTGAGCACCGCCTCATACTAAATGGTGAAAAGTGTGTTTTTGGGGCCTCAGTCATTGCATATGTGGGGTTCCGCCTCTCCGCTGAGGGCTTGCGCCCGCTTCACTCGAACACAGAAGCCATCCTACATGTCCCAGAGCCCACCTTGCCCGCCCAGGTTGCCTCCTTCTTGGGCATGATGGCGTATTATGTCCGATTTTTGCCATAGCGCTCCGACACAACGGTGCCGCCACACAAACCGTTGAGGACTGACGAGCCCTGGCTCTGGACACCAGCCTGCTCTGACACGGTGCGCTGCCTGAAGTCACAGCTCACCTCACCACCGATCCTGGCGCACCCAGCCAGCCCTACCCTCATCACACGTGACGCCTCCGCCTCCGCCATCGCCATCGGTGCTGTGATGTCCCAGCTGCACGGGGGAGTGGAAAGGCCGATCGCTTTCGCCTCCCAAACACTCAGCCCTACAGAACAGAGGTACTCAGTAGGGGAGCGAGAGGCTCTAGCGTGCGTCTGGGCCTGTGAGCGCTGGCACATGTACCTTTATGGATGCACATTTACCTTGGGTTGGGGATTTACATTCAATCCTCAACCCACCCGCACCCCTAGTTCCAGCCTCTGAGCACGACCAGGCAGAGCATGACCTTGTCCAGCTCCTCTACACACCCCTTCAGGAGACGGTGTCACTGAGGGAGCCTCAGGATGGCTCAGCAGCTGACCCTGTCCCCTCCTCAGTTTCTACATACATCAGGCAGAGCTGGCCTAAGAAGGTGTCCGATGAGCTGTCTCCCTACTTCAGGATCCGGGAGGAATTGGTATGCTGGAAGGATACTTGTGTTGCCAGAGGGCTCTGCACTGTGGTCCCGAGTGCCCTTCGTGCACGTGTCCTTGCTATGGCACACGAGGGCCACTTGGGCATAGTCAGGCTCAAACAACGATGCCGGGACCTAGTATGGTGGCCAGGGATCGACAGAGACGTCGAGACCCTGGTCAAGGACTGCACTGCCTGTCTCCTCAGCAGCAAGACCAGGGCTCCAGCCCCGCCCCGGCCTATGCAGCCCCTGGATTCGCCGTCCCAACCCTGGGAGCATCTACAACTCGACATCTGCGGTGAGCTGCACGGGGTGCCACACCACCAGTGGTTTCTTGTTGTGACCTATGGCCTCCACTCTAAGTGGCCGGAGGTGACACCCGTGGGCTCGGTTACAGCCAGGGTGTTAATTGATATTTTAGACTCCCTGTTCTCACGATGGGGTTGGGTTTGCCCAAGAAAATCACGACTGATAACGGGCCCCAGATGGTCTCACACAAACTGTCCTCCTAACTGGAAGAGAAGGGGATCCGCCATATTCACACAGCTTTCTACAACCCAGCTGCCAATTGGGGGGTGGAACGGCTGAATCAGTCCTTAAAGAACGGAATCAGGGCGCTCCTTGCCCAAGAGTGCACGTTCAATACCATCCTCCTCCAGACACTGCTACACTATCACGCCACCCCACATGCTACCACTGGAGTCTCTCCAGCCTCCCTCATGCTGGGACGGGAGCTTTAGCTACCTCTGGATAGGCTTTGCCCTGCCCTGGCCCACGCTCTAGCTCACCCAGTTCAAGCCATGGTCAACACACGTCAGAGCCAGATGAAGAACCGATTCGACCGGACACGACAAGCCAGGCCTACTGCCATTGCCGTTTATGACTGGGTCAGGATCTGACGACCTCACCGCGACAATAAGCTACAATTGTTCTGGTCAGATCCTGTCCAGGTCAGCCAACAGCTCGGCCCAGCCACATTCAGGCTCATGGATGGCGCTCGCTGGCATGCTAGCCGTCTGCGCAAGGAACAGGCCCCTCTTGGGCTAGGATTGGGTGCGGCCCCTACAGTAGCCCTACTGGCCTCACAGTTTGACACCTCAGCATCCCCAGTCCCTTTGCAGCTCGACACCTCAGCCCCTCCTGTCCAGCTAGGAGTTGTGGAGCCAAACCCTGAGGCTAGTGAAGCACCTGTGCCCTGCCCAGTCCGTGCACATACCCGGCCTGTGCACCTACATGACTTTGTGACCGAGTATCACACTTAGGTTCTTGTGTGGGGGAGTTACATCTGGCATTGCTGCCACAATGCCGTGTTATGATCCTATTTTATGTTTTACGTGAGTCACGTCAGTGAACTGAGTTAGTTGAGTTGTTGATTAAATGGAGTATGCTCCAACTAGAGCTTTGCCTGTCATGTCCATTATTGCAACATAACACAATCTTTACAGCTATCCATGTTCATCTTTCCTCCGCCCCACCTCCCATCCCCACCTCCCTCATCAGCCATTTTGTCCCTGTGTCTCTGCCGACCTCTCTCCGACTCCGAAAAAATTCCCACAGCCTGTGCAAAATGTCTGTGAGTTCCACTGCAGTTCCCCCTACTGGCCTATAGAGGTCTTCAGGAATACACAAACAGGAGCAGAACTGAAAGGGTGCTATGAAATCTTCATGCTCCTCATTTCTTAATATAGTTACTTCAAAAATATTTTATCTTTGTAAATATAGAACTTCTTTTGATTAAAAAGTAGCCGTTTTTCCAGTCTCCCACAAAGGGGAAATCTCTAATTGTATTTCTAACTTTCTACATAAGAAGCACTCGTAATCATAACAGGTTACATTACAGGATGAAACACTAAAAAAGAAAGAAAAATAAACCATACCCTAAATAACGGACTTCTGACAAAACTTAAAATAAAGATTCCATATACCAGCCATTGTCAGACTGTGTAAAGCAAGTACCTATCCCTGGCTTCCCCTACAGACATACAGAAAAAAAAATCAAAGGCACTGCTTCAGTTATGAGTATGATCCCATTTGAGCCCAATTTAATGGCTGACAAAGAAGCTAATGCTGCAGCAGTTGGCTCTGTGGGGATTACCCCTTAATTCACAATCTGGGCTTTCTTTGACATTATAGAATAGTCAAAATAAAGTCTGTCAAGTAAAACATGCTGCAATGGGAAATTAAGCATGCTCAATCAATCCCTATCCTACCCTCAAGTAGGTTTGAGGCCTGATTATTCTGAGAAATACCAAACCTTGTCTTTTTCCATCAATAAGGATATTGATTTTGGTGCTTTAAAAAAAGGGGGGAGGAAAATGTTCTGGGAAAACTAAATCAGTGTGCCAATGCCAGCACAAACCAGTGATTGAAATCTTTTTCAGAAAAAAAGATATATGCCTTCATCCTCTCCCAAAGCTTGCAAGGACCACATTGCAAAGTGATCTGTCCAGTCTAAGCTTACCTTTTATCGCGTCTTTTACCTTTTATAAATCATCTATCTTTTCTGGAACTGTAGAATCGGTTTATCCCTACAGGGAAATGTGAATACAAAAGGTTTGGGTATTTACTTGAACACTGAAGGCATTTTCCATTGATGGAATCTGTTGGAATGACTGCATATCCAGGACTTTAAGAGTGGGAAACTTTTAAGCTACAAGTCCAATACAGAGTGATTCAAAGAAAATTCCATTTTAGGTAATGAAGAAAAAAATAACATTTGAACATACATGACTGTGTTTTCGTGGACTATTTAAAGTTGATCCTGAATGAAACAGGCACGTCATAGGTGCTTTAGTTCATGCTGGCAAAACAAGTTTTTTTAACTGCTCTGTGTGAAGCAGTGGAGATGAGCACAGCTTGTAACTGAAAGGTTACTAGTTCGATTCCCTGCTGGAGCACTGCTGTTGTACCCTAAAGCAAGGCACTTGACCTGACTTGCCTCAATAAATATCCAGCTGTATAAATGGATAAAATGAAAAAACTGTAACCTATGCAAGTAGTTCTGAATACAACCATCTGCTACGTAACTAAGCATAAATGTTTTAAACCAGCAGGATAGATCAAGCGCCATTGGTGATTATCTTTTGCCTATTTGAGAGATCACACCAAGGAAATAAATGCCTTTCAACATTTTTTTGAAACTACAAGTGTTCACAAAATGCCAACAGACCAATATCAGGTGAGTGTTTTTGTCAAAAGCCTGCGGTCCACTGAGCCAGAGTAGCTGGCCCTGAAAGTACTGGCTTGAAGATCAGAAGTGAGGGTTGTGAACATCAGAAGCGTGTTCAGGTTCTACACAAAGCACACTGGTAACCAAACAAACAAGCACCGCGAGCCAGACGAACAGGTTAACCCTTCGAGAACAGCCAGTGGAGTGCAGCAAAAAGGAAATGCCCTAAGACTGCAAATTCACACACTTCCTTTTTACGTCCTTTGGAGGCGTTGAACGGAGGGCTTTAAGCAGTGGTGGTTCGTTAATGTGGGGCGCTGGGGTGCCGCCCCCCTGCAAATACCTACAGAAGAAAGTCTACTTAAACATGTTAAACATAAATCAATTAGATAATGCGAAATAAGTATGAAATAAAAATTGTTCACTTGTACAATGCACGTGGTAGTCTGTAGTCTTCATTAAAAATTATATTTGGTTAATTTCTGTGTGAATACATATACACTATATGGCCAAAAGTATGTGGACACCCCTCCTAATTATTGAGTTCAGGTGTTTCAGCCACAGCCATTGTTACAGAGTTCATGTGTTCAATGCAGTTATATAGGACATTATTTAAAAAAAAATTGTCATGGAAAATGAATGTTTGATTTTTTTTTGCTTGCTGTTTTCATGCTGAAGTTTTTATGCTTGCTGTCTATTTCTTGGTTTGAGTAAAAATTGTATTGCGTAGCTTGTGGTCTATGAAGGACACCTCTACCTGTCTGTGTTATGGGTATAAATTTTACATGTAGAAATGGAAAATGCTGTCAAACTATGTCACAGTACACTGGAAAACAAATTGCTTGAAAACACAATGAAGAAAGATTAATGGTCTTGCTGCATAGCTGATGGTGAGGGAGGCACCTTTTAAATAGTAATGATATGATACACTGCCAGTATTCGGTTTCCCTCCTCTGTCATTAGACATGGATAAATAAAACAGGCCCTCATGGATCCAGATGGGGAGGGGCTGTGAGATTGGCTGTTGAACACTGAACTCTGTCACTCACTCATTCAGTCATACCCCTGTCCAAACAGGGCAGTTTGCATTTTTGAGAGTACTTGAACATGCAGATATTACTCAAATTCTGTCAATATCAAGAACCCTTTCATTTTAGGGAAAAGAGGGTGAGACTAAACAAAGGGGTTCAGTAATTCAATAAAGTTGAGCAACACTGCTAATTTTGCATTTCTTTAAACCTATTCAATACTGAAATTTAACAATTTAGCATTTCAGTACCAACTGTTGTAAGTTTATATCAACAAATCTACTTCTGCTATTAAGAATGTGTTCACAGGGAGTGCAAGTTATTCTGGGTGTTTGCTTTCTAATGAACATTTACTGACAATGGTGATCGTCTTACAATATGATGTGTTTATAATTAAAAGAGCTAAAAGTATAGTGTTACTACAATTGAAAATAACATACACAAGTGCAAAATTTCTTAAATCATATACATTGCAGAAATCCTTTAATGAAAGAACACTGAATGTATACAGTATGTTGTAACTCTACCCTCATTAAGTATTTAGACTGAAAACTATGATGCAATCTCCATTGGTTAAATGAATTAATTTCTCCATACTGAATTTTATTTATAAACACTGATTGGTCACCTTAGGCCCTTTTACAGATGCTCCCAAACTGTCCATCATGAGCAGCTCAGCTTTGTCATGGTAACAAGACAGCCTGCAACCGCAGTTTCCTCTTATGAACTTGATCATGTGATGCAGGCCATTGGCTCACTGGATATTGTGTCTAACCTGTTACTTAAAACAGGAGATCCAGACAAACTGTTGCAACCATGTTTTTGCTGCCTTTCCAGTAGATTCCCTGTATGTTCTGTGTTTGTGAAGCATGAACACAACATGGAAGAGGGCACTGCACAGTTTTCCCTGCTTAGTTTGCCTCTTGCTCAGATCTTTTTGACAGTCCCTTTCACCTTGTCACAAAATCATAGGCACAGCTATACTCATAAAATGAGTCTGATATGCCTTAACCCCTTCTCCAATACTTCTTAATGAATGTAGAATTTGCTTTGTAGCTCTGCTTTGTAGGTGAGAAAACAGGGTGATTGGTAATTAAGTTACACAACAAGTATATATTTACAAACACATCTCTTTATTTGCACAGTCATTTCAGCTACATATTTACATACATACAAAGAAAGATTAGTATTAAGAGAGAAAGTGGCTGGCATCAGTTTTTTCTTCACAAGAAGTTGTTTCATTCCATCAGTCTTTTTTTTCCCCCCCAACTATTCTGTTCTTGTCCTCCGTTGATCTCTTCATCCCATCTCTCCTTTTTTCTTGAGGGGCATGTTTGCAACTTCAGTTTTCATCCTGCTGGCCTTCTCCAACCTCCCTGTGTCTCATCACGTCACATCATGTGTCAGTCAGCGCCATGGTTCCTTACTCGGTTCAGTGAAAAAGTGTGTTGTGGTTCTTTGTCCCTGTCAGCGCACCGTGTCTCCACCGACCTCCTCCCTCCCTCCCTCCCTCCCTCCCTCACTTCTCCCATCCTTTCCCTCCAGGCTGGGTGGGCAGTCTGAGCCCCACTATCCCGGCCACCTCCTCGGGCCCGCGCTCTCCCTTCCCGTGGTAGAGGTTGTGGAGGGTCAGGTGGTGCCGGGTGGAGGCGAGGAGACACAGGTAGGTGTGGGAGGCGTGCAGGGCCTCTACCTGGGCACGGCAGTATCTCTCACTGCTGACCTTCAGGAGAGGGAGAAGCATGGAGATAGAATTCTCGAAACGTACATGTGCACACAGAACAGACAACTTAGGGACCTAGACATAGAGCCAATATTACATTACATTATTGGCATTTATTGGCATTATTGGCAGTGATATGCCGTAATTTATGAGAAAAATATTTTAACAAAACTGATGGCATTTTTTTATCGACCACTATATTTTTATTGTCCAAACACCTGCTGCCAATTTCAGTACCTGTCTATTTCAGAATACACGTGGGTTCTTCAGAAATTGTAATTCTCTCACCCAGGTGAAGGAGGTAAGCAAAATGTTGATGAACTGATTACCCTTTAATGAGTGACACTCATTTCTTTTCCTGAAGCCTTTTGTTTTGTTTTTTTTTTTTTTTTGGGGGGGTGTTTTCATTACTTCTGTAATGCTTATAGCAGCTACACGCTTTACTACACAGTTTACTGAGGCTTAATTAAACATGTTCCAGCACACAACCAGTACTAGCATACGCAGCGACCCACATATATTTGCATAGCCAATGTTAGAAAGACAAATCAGAACACTGTTTTTGTGACATTACATATGTATGTTCCTCCATAACTAGTTGTGCGGTGGCAATTGATTAGTATGTGAAGGACATAGATAGGGGACAGTTACGCGAGAATACACATGGTCAACACAACAGCCAGCGCTATGTGAGGGTGGACAGGTGAACCAGGCTGAGCCAGGTGATCAATCCCGTTCCGAAATAATAATACATTCCCAATTTCCAACACTTTTTCAAGCACACTGCACCTGTGTTTTAAAAACACGGAATGGGGCCGCTCGATCACAGTTTCCTATGATATGCTAGCTAGCTAGCTAGACGCCCTTCTTAACAGCTTGAACTGTGCATCTGAGCAAAACATAGACTATTCGTTACCTAAATAGCTAGCCACCTTAGCTATTTAATTAGGTAAACAGCTGCAGTAACAACACATGTTGACCAAGGTGACTGCGTACTGTCTAGCTAGTTA
Source organism: Megalops atlanticus (assembly GCA_019176425.1). Taxonomy (NCBI): domain Eukaryota; kingdom Metazoa; phylum Chordata; class Actinopteri; order Elopiformes; family Megalopidae; genus Megalops; species Megalops atlanticus. Next base: position 22,517,037 of record CM032893.1, read on the forward strand.
CGCTCTACGATCTCTCTCTCACCTTTTCTCTTACCTGATTTTTACGAAATTGGTCCAAAACATAATTATATGCCAAAGACTGTTTGTATTCGGGCCCTTTCATTGCCCGAATTTCCCTCAGAATTCCACGGCATACACGAAACGGCGGACTCAACGCCGCCATATTGGCTCTCCGGTCGTCGCCAGCCTTCTTGAAAGGGAAACAAGACAAATTGTGAGATTATCGATCAAATCGTCTACGGGCAGGCATAGATATTGAAGTACTAGATCGACGACACCTTGTAAAAACTCGGGGCGAATGTATAGCCTTGTTAGACAGCTATGATTTTTTGTTGAAAACATTTTTCATTTTCTATGACAGAAAATACTTTGTATCTAATTTTTGATCTACAACATCTGGTTCAACATGTGTCAGTCTGTGAAAGATGGCATGTTGAACTTCACTTTGAAATGCACATGAAAAACATTAGTAATTTTTAATAAGAATAAAAAATAATGCATATGATCCATATGCCCATGGTATTGTAATACTATGATATACATTTTTATTTTGCCAATTGAATATGTGACCAACAGGCAGAAGAGCCTCAAACTAGCTGAACAGCATGTCAAATTTAATTAGAGTATAGAAGTGGTAAAATTCAGCCACACATGCCAATGTACAGATATGCCCACACAGGTAGATATACAGATGGGGCCCACTGTGTGAAATGGGACCAACTTTAGTATGGCTTTCTCAGATTTTCTTAAAAGTTGGCACATAAACTATATTTGTTATGTCTCAAATGTAGCCAAAATGTCTTGTGTTCATATTGTCATATGTCATTCATCTTCATCATAAAATCTTTGCTTTTTGTGGTTACCTTGACATCTTTTAAGGTATTATCATGTTTATCTACACAATATATAGTCACAATAGTGGTGTTATATTAAGGGTTTGGGTGATATATTTTGGTATTTAAAATTTGTTGAGAATTTACTTTTTAAAAGCTTTTTTCCAAATTATGTAACCCTTTTTGGAATTACCATTGCACATTAGGCTTGTTTTAGTGCAACAACTTCAGCACCCTTGCTAGAGTGGCAGTGTAGCATTGTGGTTAAGGAGCAGGAGTCGTGACTGAAAGGTTACCGGTTCGATCCCCGCTTGGGGACACTGCTGCTGTACCTTTGGGCAAGGTACTTAACCCACAATTGCCTTAGTAAATATCCAGCTGTATAAATGGATAACATTGTAAGGAATGGTAACCTATGTAAGTCGCTTTGGATAAAAGCATCTGCCAAATGAATAAATATAAACGTAGATACAGTTGCATGCAACTAACAGCTATTTTTCAGACTACAAGTCCCACAGTGCACTACTGAGAAGTAACTGTAAAAGTAACTACTGATGCCATCTGAGTAGCTCACAGGTGTCTGATTAGCCATGTGGTGCCTGAGAGCAGAGAGACAAGGAAACCTTGCCAAAAAACAATCCCTATCTCGGCAGAATAAAGGCAATTTGTTCTGGTGCTGTGGGCCGCTGGACATTGTGGGTTGATGACACAGCAGGGATAGAGCCAGTGCTATAGGACTCAGCCTGCCCTCAGGATAAGGGCCATACCTATTGAGCCACTCATTAACCCCAAGTATATATACCCAAGTATATATAAATGTAAAAAGTATGATTGTCAATATTTAAAAATGCCATCTTTGATTTTAGTACAATGTTTGTATGAACTCTCCAGACTTAATAGCATGAACACAATAAATTTCATAGTGGGACCTCTTCTAGTTGTAGCAATATCGTCCATATTATGATATGAATCAAAACTATTCAACAGATATGATTGCTATTGCACTGCATTTTCATCCCTGAAAATGCTTGTTCCTGTCCTAATCTACAACATGTGAAGATTTACCAATGTCCTAATGAGACATGTATTAATTTCTCTTTGTTGACGATAAAAGGAGTGGTTTGTCAAGACTTTATTCCCAGATACAATATGAAACTGATGGGGTTTCACCCCTGTGAACTAGGTTCAGGAGAAGGCTGCTGTCGCAGTGGTGTGTCAGTCAGAACACAGGAGTCAGGTTTCCAGTTCAGAGCTTTATTGAGGGATTGCAGGTATGTGTGGTTGGCAGTGTGTGTGTGAGCCTTGCTCACAGTAAGTGTTTTTTGTGCGAGAGCCCGTCTCACAGAGAGTGGCTTTGTATGTGTGTGGTTTCATAGGTAAAGACGCACACAGCAACACAACAATCTGTCCCCAAGAGTTTGGTGTTCCCAGTTCTTCACCCCACAGCAATTAGTACAGTACTGAAGTGGGGGAGGTCACCACAACTTTTATATTGTCTAATATACTCTGCCCTGTTGGGTTTCTTATTGGCAGGCAATGGATACAGACAGGTCACATTATAAATGGTGACTGTCCTTGGGGGTTGCGCCTGTGCCTCAGGTTACTTCTGGTGGTGCTGCTGATAAGGGGAGCAGCAGGACAGGTTTGGGCAGGTTTCAGCTGGTTTTAAAACAAAGGGTCTGTGTGAGATGGGGGCAGGCTTGACACCAGGAGAAAATACAGAGGGGTGCAATTGCAAACCTTGGGGGTGCACAGAAAAGTCACAAATACTATGTAGACATCGAGATATAAAGAGACAACTGGGGGTGCACTGAGGTCCGTCTGGGGGTGCAATAGACCCCTAAGCACCCCCATAGAGCCGGGCCTGGGTGGGGGTAATGTGCACAAACAAAGACAAAGGAATGTGGCCCTTTTTAACACAACAATACCATCAGTTATCTGATATGAATATGACTGAGCTCAGCTGATCCAGCTGGATGAGGGAAGCTTATTTCTACCACTGATGTGTTCTGGAAAACCTCCTACATGCAGACAAGCAACCATTTCCTATCATTTACTTCTGTGACAAAACCCCATGTCTTCAAACTAGTGTTGTGCATGTGATGATCAGAAATACAGAGTAAGTGCTACAACAATAAAAATGACAATGTTTATTTGTCAGTTTATAAATCAGTGCAACAGTACCCCTAAAAATTGCTATACAAAAAAACAAGATCTAAGTGCTCCAATAGTTTGCTAGGAGAATCAAGAGATGTCCATCTCTGCATGAGAGGGATGGACAGACATCCCAGCTTTGCAGGGTGAAGTGGTCTGATCAGTATGTAAGATGTAATGATATTGTGATCTTGATATGACAACTGTTTAGCTTTGTTCAATTATGACAACTGCTGAACTTTAGAAAAGAGGTTAGATTTAGTAACTCTAAATAAATCAGCAACCAAAACATTGTATGCATGTGAATGTGTCAAAACCAAGCCTAAAGTGAAGGTCTATTCAAATTGCTGACGTTTAAGTCTTCTTGGATGGCAACACCCAGCCTAGAAAAGCCAGCTATTGAGGACATCGGAGGAGATTGTAATAGCAAAATATGATGGAACATGGTGGCTTTGCTGTTCGGTGGTATGTTTTCCAGAACTGATGAGTTTCCTCCATCCAACTGGACCAGCTCAGATATTGTCATATAAAAGAATTGATTATATTCTTATACCTGAGAACTAACTACCATCATCAGGCAGAACTTGCCATATGTTACAGGAGGACGGGGGTAAAGCTTGGCACATGTTTTGCATGGCGACACGAACACAGGTTGTTATTGAATATTCATAATACATTATAGAGGGCATTAACAATTACGCTCTATTTACCGAATAGCCTTGATATCCCCTTTAATCATATGGACAATATCTATGATACTAGAAGAGGTATGATGATAAAATTGTGTTCATACAAAAGTCTGACAGTCTGTAGAAAACCATACCAAAACTGCAGCAATATCAATGATGATGATACATTTTTAAAATAAGCATCATATTTTATACATTTGAAAAAAATCAATACTCATAATTTCACAAATGCCAAAACTGCATCAGGACACACCAAAAGCTTGAAATTGATACAATTGTGAATTGTGAATAAATACATAGGTTGGTATATAATAAATTACATATATTACAATTTACCGGTATGATTATTCATATTAGTATATTATAGACACATTTAAAACATCGAATTGAGCGTGGTATTTGGGTAGATGTACATTTTCATCATACTGCAACGGTATTTGCAACGAAGTTGTCGTGGATGACGCGATGGGGGGCGATATAATATTGTAGTAACTAACTCTGTTTGTTCGTAGCTGTCACCACATGATGGTGCCATTGGAAGAGAAAAGCAAATTAAGGCGTCAGTTGATGTGGTACTTAACAGCAAACATTTTCCCGAAGTCTATCGTTCACCCTTATTAAGACCTTGTAGGCTATGTTTGACTTATCTGGTCTGCTGATATAAAGTTAAATGGTATTAATTATAAACATTTAGTTTATGATAGCCTACGATCTCTGATCTGTCTGTGATTGTTTAATTTGAACGATTTTCCAAGAAATTAAAATACATATATTTTATACATACATTTTAGATATACTACATACTCCTGGTCAGATGCTCGCAATGAGAGTCAATAATGATTTTAGATTACAAAGAAACCCCTTATTTTCCCGAACGATCCCACCGACTGTCTGCTCTGTCTGGTTCATACTGGTTTAAACAGGATCCTCCTCAGTTGGCGACGGTTGAAGGAAAACCTGGACAGGATTTGGATTATTCCACCTGCTAACAGTTAGAAGATAGCTACATCCGTATCAAGTAATTTAAATACCGTTCCCGTTTTTTGTGCTCCTGAGATGTCTTATTTGTGTTTACACGTGCGTGCCGCTGTGTTTTAGCTATTTTAGTTGCTAGGTGATACATTTACATATAGTGTAAGGTGAGCTGTTGACTGCTACCCACAACAATTAGGCCTACACTTACTGTGTGTGGTTTCTTCACATGAAAGTCATTGAATTTAAAATCCAAATTATATTCAAATGTTAGATGTGTTCTTGACACAAAATTATTTGCTTACATCATATTGGTAATATAAACATTTAATATAAATCATTTCCCATAAAAAATAACCGACATTTCTTAATAGGGGATATCATAAAATCAAGAGGGGACAGTTCATCTTTCAACATGAACCCAGATGGTTTGCGGAAGTCTTATATATCAGTACTGTCCCTTTGCCTAAAGTGGGAATGATGGATATCTTTTCTTAATGCAGACACTTTTCTCTCTGACTGGGTATAGTTGTGGTATGGGTTATTAATGTTTACAGATTTCGGGACAACCTGTGACTCGCACAGTCATCGCACGCGGGAATTTAGGCTTGTAAACTGCGCATGCGCTTACTGAGGAACGCGTGTATAAGTTGAGAGGCAGCCACTAATCAGCGGAGGCAGTTTTTCCCAAATCGCGCGGGAAGAGAAGTCATTAAATCAAAATTTGAAAAGTCAAGTGGAAACGGAGAAAACGGGACAGGGAAAGGTCGCTGTACAAATATAACCCAAACAAAACCAAATGTAAGTATAATGATCAAGATAGAATTAAGAAAACTGATGTTGTCTTAGTTCTAATGAGTGACTTAGTCATTACAGGAGATCAAGTGGAAACATAAGACAAGCAATTAACTTTTTACAAACCAGTTTAACTTTAATTAAAGAAACGTTCTACCTGCTATTTATTTTAAGGCATGGTTGTAACTATAATTGATCAGATTTGTGCAGTTTTGTTGCCATTTCTGAGAGGATGGTTTCACAAATCTTGATTATGAATTCTGAAAGAACGCAAATCTGAAATGACATTCTCACATCTCTTGTCTATGCTCTTCTGAAGACACTTTATGAAATCTATTTCTATTCTGTTTTTAATATTCTGTTTCTAGATTATATATATAATTTCCCATTGATCATTGGAACCCATTGAAAAATTACATGGAACCTGCCCCATAGATTTATATTAAGTCGACGGTGCGTCGCCTGCCATGACGTCACAGATGTCGGTCGGTAATTTTTGTCAAGTTAATAATGGATGTTAGCGCACGGTTGGCTCGCTAGGGGAGCAATAATAAACTATTGAAAAACGATTGTTTATTATTCTTAAAGCATGCCACAGTAAAACGTAGTGCATGTATGTGTGAATTATAAGTGCCCATGAGAAGCTTTTCTTTTTTATAACAATCACTGCTAATAAAAATCACAAAGGAAAGCAAACGGCAGAGCTAAAAAGGCAGTATGGTTAGTAAGGACACGCAGCCATCAAAACAGCAGGGGATGCTAGAGATATTTTGTTAAAGTTTGCATCTAACATACATTTGTCAGGCTAATCTGACTGGCACATTAGCTACCTAACCAGCTTGTATTTTACACCTATACCACTTAACTGCTAGCTATCTAGCTAAGTGGCACGAGTCACTTCCTAACTAGCTAGCTAGGTATGTGGGAAACAGTCCAACTCATGATATGCCTTTTTATTGTTTTCAATTACTGAGAATTGTAAAAATAAACAAATACATAAAACTGTCCAATAAAAACCTAACTTGTTGGGAAAGCCATGAAAAATGGTATATTGGGGCCAAACAGTAGTCTTGTAACAGACCAATATTGGGAAACTGCAAGACAGACGTAGGAGCTGAATGATGACAATAATGGTCTTTTAGCCTGTCAAAGACTTTTGGGAAGAAAAATGTATTTCTTTGTCTTTTTGTTTTCAGAATAAAATCATAATAAGGAGGATCTTTAGCATAACTGATGATGACTCATTAGTTATTTTAATCAGTTATTTTGATGATCTACAACAATTGCAGACCATCCTAACTTTTCTTTGCAACATGGTGGTGACCATCATGATCAGTACTTTATACTTTTTACAGTATTTTACACTAGATTGGAAATGGCAGAGAAACTGCCTTTATAAGCCATTTCAACAATCTGTTTCATCTGTAGGATTTGTTTTTTTAATCACACTTTCTTATATGCTCTGTGCTGTGATGTGGGTTTTTTTTTTTGGATGGATGTGTTTATTTTGGCAGAAAATGGTAAGCGGTCAATAGCATAATGTCATACCATGATTTTAAACCTGGAGCTTAGATCACTAAACCATAAATCGCTGTTAGAACCAGGAAAACCTTTCCTGTTGCAGTAGAGGTCCGTGGGCTTGTGGTTGAAGTTAACTTGTTTCATTTGAGGTTGAAACCCTTTGCTAATGTCAACTGACTGCAGTCTTCAGAATCTGGGACAGGTTGGACAATAGGCGAGTGTTACATAGTGTTCCACAGAAGTATTGATAGGAAGTGAAGTCCAGGGTGAGGTTAAATGTATTCCACAACTTTTTGAGGGAAGTTTCTCTGTAATTGGCTTTCTGCAAATTTGTTATGGTTCATATGCTCACTCAGAAGAAATACATCCATTCATAAGAAATTGTTTATTGTCAAATTATTTTATTTATATTCTGCTGTCTTCATTTGCATGAGTAAGTAGCATAAAAGCCTTTGTAGATGTGAAGTGCCACTTATGGATGGGAAGAGGACAATGTTTGTTGATATTGGAGGTTCAAGTGTCATGGTGGTAGGCAAAGCCTGTGGAGCCTGCTTTTAACCAGTATTGCCAGTGGCATATTTTTGGAACGCATAGGACCGTAGATAACTCAGGATGAAATACAGTTTTGAAGGGAATTTTAAAAATACCTTCCAGGTTTTAATTCTCATGGCAGGTTCCGATGTTGTGCAGAGGAGTCGTCTGTGGGTTGACCATTCTTGTTGTAGCAATGCATACATCACCAACTCTACTCATGAGTAAAAATGCCACATTTCTTAGTGTAAAATCATACATGGCATATTAAATACCTTGGAATGCAAGAAGGGCTAAGCAGATAAATTATAAATATGCATATATCTTTTGCAGAAGACGTTATCAGTTATTTTGCTGACATATAGACAGAGAGAAGGTAAGTTTCTACAGTTTCTCTCACTAACAGCCTTTCTTTCTCGCTATTTATTAATTTGTTGGTTATTTTCAAAGTCATACTTCCATGTTTGAGTTGCTATAATACTGTATATATGTCATTATTTATTTGTGTTTCTTTAAGATGGGCTCATCAGAAGCCATGCAGTGATTCTCATCATACCTGTGAATGTAACTTCTGTGATCCTTTTGTCACTAATTATCATCACCTGTGGATATATACCAGTTAACCAAGTACTTGCACCAAAATAATTTCCCCTGCCTCTCACCAACCTGTCTAGCTGAGGTCAGTTGCGGCACATCAACTGATACTTTGACTTCAATGAGGAATTCCAAAGGGATAGAAGGGTTTTTTCTGTATAAGAATGGACTCCTTAATCCCTTAAACCCAAGTGACGCATGTAGGAATGGGATATGGCTGCATGTATATCCACCCTCCACAACAGGTCCCCTACAGTAGAGCACAGATCTGGAATGAATTATAATCCTGAAACTGACCCAAAGCCTGAGAAAAGGTAGGCCGACCTGAATTATTTTGTTGCCTGACCCGACCTGAACGCAAAATCTTAAAATATATATTTAAAATATTCACAATTTCTTAAAAATATTTTCTAATATATTCATGGTCCTGCCAGATGATGACTGATTAGTGTTACATGTTTGTGTCTATGAAGTAGAGAGAAAAACTGAGGGTGTTTGGTGACGGTATCTGCCTGCCACTTTTGAACTTGACAAAATGCACTGCTGTGAGGTAGAAACGCCAAACCCACTATAAAAACAGTTGCTAGGTAATCAGAGTAAGCAAATCATTCTATTCCTAAAATGAGCTTATCAGCTAGCAGCTCGCTAGCTAAGTAGTATGAACTGCATTTATCACGTAACAGAGAAAACAAGTCGCCCACTCCAGGTAGCAAACATGATATTTCCGTAAAATTGTTGGCAAACATGAAAACAAGCAACCCAGGATCTTAAGAAGATAAAAGACTTAACCAATAAATTTTGGTCCAGTATGTCCTTCCTTCAGCATTAACTCTTGGGCTGGTAACAACATCAACTTCCAAACTGGATTTACTGATCTGGTTCACTACCACAGCTATCTTTCCTTTAGTTGCGGCAGCATCCGCCTAGTCAACTAGCTGACACCCATTTTAATTCATGATTTTCTGTAAACATGCAAGTGACTTAATATAACACCCAGCCCAACCCAATCAGGGCGTTAGATGTAAGATGTCTGCCTGAATCAACCCCATGCCCAACCTTTACGATCAGGTCTCGTTTGGGTTAGGGTCAGGTGTCAGACCTCTTTCCTTTCCCTTTCCAGCCCACCGACACCAGCAGCAACACCAGCCACTTCTAAACACTAAGCGTACGCCAACTGTGTAATTCATATATACCGTACATGTCAGATTTCCTCTTTACACAGGAAACAAGTCTAGAAAAACAGATTGTGACTAAATGATTGCTTAGTCCTAGTAAACTTCCTTCCATACAGTGGCATAGTTGTGTAACACATACCATTAACAAAAATATGATACTTCCTGAGGAAGAGATGTACTGAAAAATACCAGATTTGTTTAGAAAGGGATATGCTCTCTCAATCTCACATTTCCCTCTGATGGCAGTATGATTTAACCAATGTTACATATAAATGAATAAAATCAGTGATTATTAGCATGATGTTTAAATGTTTTTTTTTCCAGATAATTATCCATAAATAATTCATTAAATCTTTTCCCCTGAGTAAATCTTGCCATTATTCAGTCTAGAATCTGCTGTTGGAAAGAGTCGTGATATTACAATCATACAGGCCACTGCCGTCAGTGATACAAACAGAGGAAGCCCTTTTCAATCATGGCCAGAGATCACCTAGGCAGCCTGACATGCATGAGTGCTGGGAAGTAGACTCAGAACATTGCAGCTAAACTGTGACTATGGCAGAGGCTAGTTCTAACGCTCTGCTCAACAAGCGATCCAGTAATAACGTGATACAGCGTAGCGGTGGCATCTGGTATAGCAGCACTGTTTTGTCTCTGTTTTCGTGTCACATGTCGGGCAGCAAGAGAGGGGGAGGGGAGCCAGAGCATGCAGGCAGAGAGAGTGAGAGAGACAGAGAGGGAGGGGGGATGAGGGAATAGCAGAAAGAGGAGGAGCTTCATGCGACTGTTTTTCCCTCCCTTTTCTACTTCACTCTGTATTTTAGTCTTCACTCGTCTCTTTGCCCTCTCTCTCAGGAAGGCAGAGGCACACAGACTTTTAAAATTGTAATTCTATAAAACACGGAAGAGAATGCATAGGCTTGTGTTTATTGATGTTAATGTATTATTAAGTGAATGCTCCAATATACTTTGTTTTGGCTTCAGAAGCTGCAGTACAGGACAGCTGCTGTAAAAAAGTAATAATTCTTATGTTTTTTCATTACTTTTTCATTTGTTTGTATTGAACTTGAGAGTATGCATATTGTGCATCTGTTTTGGCAACCATTGCATTTGTAAGTTAGTAACCAATGGTCATTTTCCGCCTTTGTAAAATGGCTGCCAGGTCGCTGGAGTAAACTTTGACCCTATCACGTACATCAGGCAAAATAAGAACAAAAGGGTAAGTCATTTTCCAGGTGAAAAATAATGACCTATTGTGATGTCCAAAACTGTATTTTTATTATGGTCACAATTCTGATAAAGAAATGTGGCTGAAGCTGTTAAGGTGTGGTGTGAGGCAGGATGCCAGTTGACAGTTTCGTGCTTGTTCGGTATTAAGGTACTTTTTGGTCTTTGAATTTAAAATATATGTATGTCCTTGAAATTTCTGTTCTTGTTAATGTAGTTTTTTATCTTTTGTGGTTACTGTGTCTCCCTAAGCATCTTAGTTTATGTACCGCCATCTCTCCAGTCAGGTCAACTCACCTGTATGTGAGGCTGTATGTGTGTCTGACATCCTACCTCTCTGTTCTTATTCGTGTGATGCAATACCAGGTCATCTGGCCTGCCTTTCTGTCCTTGCAGACCTGGGGTAGAATGTGCAAGCTTGTCATTTCGTGAATGGTTGTGATAATCTCAGCCTACTTGGTTTATCATCTAAGGTTCTGTGTCTGGACTTGGGCAGAGGTTTGTAGTACTATTTTTCTTCTCCAGGCCTGACAGGATGCAAAGCAGGCTGTATGTAATGGCGACGTCCTGATTCCATGTTGTTGGATTGATGGTTGGATTGATGTCTGGTGCAATAACATCGCCTGTAACATGACAGTGATACCTGGCAAAAATAACACTTTTCATTGGTTAAGAAAAAAAAACCTCACAGGGACCTAGCTACATATTACTGAAGCAAAACATCTCATATTTGAGCTGATAATATGTGGTTACATAATACAAGTGGGAATATAGTTTAACCCTGTTATGCACAAGTAAGATAATTATGGGTGAAATGGATAAATGTCTCTTTTACTGTGCAGGTTGTTGTATCCATAAAAAATGAGCCCCTGAGTAATTATTCCAAAACCTGGACACAGAATATTGTGTTGGAGAGGAACTGGCAGTGGGATACAGTTATCTGCACATGCCACTGTGCTCAGCAACACAGACAGAGAGGAAGTCTTCTTTATAATGGTCAGCAATAACGCATGTAGCTGGAAAAATGTAGATGTTAATAAGAAGGCACAGACTGCCAAGAAGCTGATAATGTGGTGTAAGCTAGTTCTTGCATTCCACTCAGAAAGAGAGAGAGAGAGTAATAACGTGATATTGCGTAGCGGTGGCGTCTGGTATAGCAGCACTGTTTTGTCTCTGTTTTCGTTCACATGTCGGGCAGCAAGAGAGGGGGAGGGGAGCCAGAGCATGCAGGCAGAGAGAGAGTGAGAGAGACAGAGAGGGAGGGGGGATGAGGGAATAGCAGAAAGAGGAGGAGCTTCATGCGACTGTTTTTCCCTCCCTTTTCTACTTCACTCTGTATTTTGGTCTTCTCTCTTCTCTTTGCTCTCACTCTCACGAAGGCAGAGGCACGGAGACATTTTAAAATCACATAAATAAAAGAGGGAAATAATAAAAACTTAATTATATAGCACAGTGTGTATTATGTTAATGTGTTAAGTAAATCCAACAATATTTCAGCCTTTGAAGCTGCAGTACAATACTTCTGCTGTAAAAACTATATGTATAGTTTTTTTTGTTTGTGATTGCCTTGATTATACAGTATAGTTCAGATTTTTTATCGCGTGCACCTGTTTAGGTGACCATTTTGATGGTAGGGTAGTCATCAAAATCATTTCACTTTCACAAAATGGCTGCCTGGCGCTTGAAATAAACAAATTATCTGTACATCCAGCTAAACAAGAACAAAAGGGTAAGTGATTTACAAGTAAAATACCTACCTGCAGTTAAATCTCCTATTTGCATTTTATGGAAGATTTTCTTTAATTAATATAAATAAGATTGTTAAAGTGTAGTGTGCTTTACAACAGCGGATGACATTGGTTATATATATTTTCTATGTATAAGCAAGTCTACTGTCTTAAGTTCTAACCTGGATTCCGTCTTCAGCGTATTTGTGAATTGTCTGATCTTGTCATTGTAAATGATCATCTTTTGTGGTCAGTGTGCGTCTCAGTAACCATCTCTGGCTTTGTCAGCTGCCATTTTCAGGTCCATATGCCTGCGTGTGAAGCTCTGTATCTGTCTGATTTTCTGTCTCACTCTCTGTTTTTATCCATGTGTTTTAGTCCTGTGGCCTGCTCGTGTTTTAGTCCTCTGGCCTGTCTGTCTGCCCTTGCAGAGCTGGGGTAGAGTGTGCAAGATTGCCGTTTTGTCAAGGGGTGTGATTATCTCGGCCTGCATGGTTTATCATAAGATGTTCCGCGCTTGGACTTGGGCCGGAGTTGTTCTCACTGGTTGTCATTTCGCAACTTGAAAGGGTTCGAAAAAACTCTCATTGCAGCCAATGACAACATCCTGGTTCCAGTTTGTTGGATTGATAGCGTCTGGCGCAGGAGCATTGCCTATGAGCGGTCAGCAGACAAATCCTAACAGACAAAATTCATATCAGTTCAGAAAGCAAATTTCTCTACAGGGACCTAGCTGTATACCACTGTCCCTTACAACATCTCAGTTTTGCATGGCAACTGCAATCACAATTCAACACTGTTACAGAAATTATTAAATTCATACAAGTATATTGCATACCTCCAAATTTTGATAAGAATTCAGAAATAAGAATAGAACATTCCTGACCATGAGACATTTCAGATTTTGCAGTTGGACTGGGAGTGCAACTGTAATATCGCAATACCTGCAGGCCACTAATCTCATGCAGACAGTGGTACTCTTTTCTAGTATACCAAGCTGACACACAGGTTGCTGAAAGGATACACAAAAGAAGGCAGAGATTCTAGTAATATATCTAAGTAGTAAAGAGTGATGTAGTAGTATTTTTGCCAGGCTAGTGAGTTATAGTAATAACGTGACAACTCTGTAGTGGTGGCGTCTGGTATAGCAGCACTGTTTTGTCTCTATTTCCATGTCACATGCCTGGCAGCAAGAATGGGGGAGGGGAGTCAAGAGCATGCAGGCAGAGAGGGGGGAGAGAGAGAGAGAGAGAGGAGACAGGGAGGGGGGATGAGGGAATAGCAGAAGGAGGAGGAGCTTCATGCAACTGTGTTTCCCTCCCTTTTCTACTTCACTCTGTATTTTAGTCTTGTCTCTTCTCTTTGCTCTCATACTCACAAAGGCAGGGGTACATGCATTTAAAATCATATATAAATAAAAAGGGGAAAGAATACGACCTGTGTAGCTTTGTATTTATCACTGTAAATGTAATGCTGTTAAGTGAATTCTCAAACAAATTTAGCATTTTGACTTAAAAGGCAGGTGTAATATTGCTGGTGTAAAAATTATTTTTTAGTTGTTAACTTCATGGTACTGTGCTTGAAGTTGTGTTGTGCAAACATTTTAGCAACCCTTTTGCTTGTAAGTCAATCATCAACACTTGTTTTGCACCTTTGCAAAATGGCTGCCAGGTCCTTGGCATAAACTTTGACTCAATCATTTGCATCAGGCAAAGTTACTGCAAATAGGTAAGTATTTTTTAAGGTGTATACATGTGGATATATCTGTGCAAATGTTAATAGCTTAAACGGAATATGACTAAGGCTGTTATGACAGAATGGTGTGAGTTGTTGCTACTTAACATTTTCTGTGGTTGATGCTTATTTGATTGTATTCTTGGCTTAAATTGGAATTTAATTTCATAGTATATGTCTGAATTATCTGTTCCTGTCATTGTTCTTTTGTGTCTCAGTAACCATCTCTTGGTTGATATGCCTCCATCTTTCTGGTCAGGTCCACTTCACTCTGTCTGTCTGTCTATCCTGTGTCACTGTCGTCTTTTACTCGTGTGTTTCAGTATCTAGTAATTGAATCTGCCTGTCTGGCCTTGTAATATCTGCTGTAGAATATGCAAGCTTGTCTTGTTTTGACTGGTTTGATCTTGGCCTACTGGTCATCACCAGAATTTCATTGCCTGAACCTTGGCAGGAATTTTTTAGTATTTCTTTTCTTTCAGTCACCTGAAAGGAGGCAAAACAGACAGCATGTAGTAGGAGGTTCCAGTTCCACTTAGTTGGGCCTAAACAATCTGGCACAGGGACATTCTTTGAACAGGCATGTCATGGGTTAGTGAGTACAGTGGGGTTATTAATCCAACAAAGCTTCTAGACAAAAAAAAAAACCAAAAATATCTTACATTCTTGTTGGTTAAACTAAAAAAAAAAACCATACCATTTTAGAGAGCTAAAAATAGATGTATTTTAGTTTCCTTTCTGTGTTCAACACCACACCAAGAACAAGGCCTTCAAGAAATGGATTAGGAATAATAGACTTGTGGGCAGACTGGTGTGCCCACCAGGTGGCATCCATCTAAGCTGTTTCACATCACAGATAATGGTTTAAGGCCAGGTGCAGTCTGTGCTAGACTGGGCATAGAGAATACATCTCTCCTTGAATCAAGGTTAACATAGATGTCTGTAGATGGTCTGAGATTCACAAAAACGGCGATTACTTTTTACGCAGAATGTCTGTGGATAGATCTAGAACGCTCATGTACAACCCGGTGACCCAGTTAGACTTCCAGAATAGCTAATTAATTTTAAGGAGGGACTGTACATTTGTGCTGAATTTGTATATTTTTTTTGTCTTTGTTCGATTGTTTTTGTGAAGCTGTGACACAAAAAAGGCTTGTCTTTGAAAGAGTGTATGTGTGTACACACACAATGTATATATAATGTTCATTTTATTCCTTTGCAATAGAATCGAGTTCCACTTAATTTCATGCAAATGACAAGGGAAGCCTGCTAGTGGAAATGAAAGGCCATTTGGTTTTTGTACAGGAGGTACATTTTCCTGCAGAATTGGCATGATTAGCTAATGGCCTGTATCAAATACAGTTTGAATGTTACAGCTCGATGCAAAGAAAATAAACCAATATTGGTCCCTTTGTAAATACACATTTATTATTGGTGTTATTTATCTGTCAGATGTCGTCACTCAAGTCACTTTCTGAGTATTCTTGCATAGTTTTGAGGAGACGTAAGAGTGCAGTCATATTAATCTTAAATGTTGTAGGCTACATCTGAAAATCTCTCTGTGGAAATGGTTTTTGATAATGTATGATAAAAGAAGACCGCAAGAAAATATTCATACCCCAAGCTCTGAGTGAAGCCACAGACGTTTCATTTGTCATTTAATCCCTTGTCATCTATACTGTTGTTTCTTGTGCTAATTAAGTTATTTTAATCTGAATGTTCTCTGGAAGCAAAATCCGCATATTGCTTCATTGCTTACATTGAAAACACAGAGGAATACATGCAATCCATTTAAATTGAGAAGTCAGTTTTTGTCTGTTCTTTCGCACCATACCATAACACTAGTCACACTTACTGTGGAATCTCCATTATCCCTCATAGTAATGATTTCGCACACCGAGACTCACTTCCTGTTCTCCTTGTGTCTCTGGCATCTATTCCATGCACATTTTTTCCCCTTTCTTTCTTTTTTCTTTTTATTGGCATAGTCTGGTGGCAGTTGTGACAAAAAAATCTTCCTTCACTGCCAGTCCCCCTCTATACTGCAAGTGTTGCTTACTCACTCCTTATGTGGGGTTCAAGAAAGAGAGAGGGTTCACATTCCATTATGGTGGATGGTATCTCCCACACTACCCCTAGTACCGCCGCATGACTTTCTCTGCGCTTTACATTTGCTCAGCTTGCCTTGATTTCTTTTATATCGCTAGTCAATTTCCACTCAAGAAGGACAGAAATCCGTCAAAACCAACCCATGGACCTGTCCTAAAAGTCACATGTTGCAGATGAATTCTGGTTTAGGAACCATGCCCTTATGTCTGAACAGAAGAAGTAGGAAGGAAGATGCATACGTGTGAGTGTGTGTGTGTGTGTGTGTGTGTGTGTGTGTGTGTGTGTGTGTGTGTGTGTGTGTGTGTGTGTACACAGCACTGCAACTTCCACTCTTGACCTCTCTGCTCTACCTCCCGCATTCCTCCTGACTTGTGGTGAAGAGGGAAGTCAGCGAGTGAGAGACTTCGAACAAGCATGAAAGCACAACATTAAAAGGGAGAGAAACCAGAATCACAACAGGAGGCATGTTTTTAGATGTAGGACAGGGGGGGTTATCCTCAGAAGATGTTTCATGTTGTGGCTACACGTTCAATTGCAGATATACTTTCTGGCACTGAAACATGTCTTAGTGGTTCCTGGAGCTAGTTACTGGGCTAAATACACCAGCAGATCATACTGATCTCATTTATTTCTTTACTTTTTTCAACCGGAAACTGGAACAGTTTGATGTAGAAATGGTAACGCTCACGGTGTTCTGGATGAGAGTAAGCCTACAACTGTTCATTTTCACCCTTACTCACTGGACTGACTACAGTGGCACATGTAATACAGCACATTACATGGACACTCGTTTATCTACCCACAGTTGCTTCTATCATAGTTGGAGTAATTGAGTACATTACTCATTTTCAAGGACCACTGTACTGGCTTCAGTTTTGCAGTATCCCTTTTGGGCCTTGAGTTAAATCTCAATTCTTAATGGCTTCCACCCCATCTGGAAAAGGGGTGATTTTTTTCCCCATTGTTAGAACATGGTGCTTAAAGCCCTCCGTTCAACACCTCCAAAGGATGTAAAAAGGAAGTGTGTGAATTTGCAGTCTTGGGGCATTTCCTTTTCGCTGCACTCCACTGACTGTTCTTGAAGGGTTAACCTGTCCGTCTGGCTCGCGGTGCTTGTTTGTTTGGCTACCAGTGTGCTTTGTGTAGAACCTGAACACGCTTCTGATGTTCACAACCCTCACTTCTGATCTTCAAGCCAGTACTTTCAGGGCCAGCTACTCTGGCTCAGTGGACCGCAGGCTTTTGACAAAAACACTCGCCTGATATTTGTCTGTTGGCATGTTGTGAACACTTGTAGTTTCAAAAAAATGTTGAAAGGCATTTATTTCCTTGGTGTGATCTCTCAAATAGGCAAAAGATAATCACCAATGGCGCTTGATCTATCCTGCTGGTTTAAAACATTTATGCTTAGTTACGTAGCAGATGGTTGTATTCAGAACTACTTGCATAGGTTACAGTTTTTTCATTTTATCCATTTATACAGCTGGATATTTATTGAGGCAAGTCAGGTCAAGTGCCTTGCTTTAGGGTACAACAGCAGTGCTCCAGCAGGGAATCGAACTAGTAACCTTTCAGTTACAAGCTGTGCTCATCTCCACTGCTTCACACTACACAGAGCAATTAAAAAAACTTGTTTTGCCAGCATGAACTAAAGCACCTATGACGTGCCTGTTTCATTCAGGATTAACCTTAAATAGTCCACGAAAACACAGTCATGTATGTTCAAATGTTATTTTTTTCTTCATTACCTAAAATGGAATTTTCTTTGAATCACTCTGTATTGGACTTGTAGCTTAAAAGTCCTGGATATGCAGTCATTCCAACAGATTCCATCAATGGAAAATGCCCTCAGTGTTCAAGTAAATACCCAAACATTTTGTATTCACAATACCCCTGTAGGGATAAACCGATTCTACAGTTCCAGAAAAGATAGACAGGTAAGCTTAGACTGGACAGATCACTTTGCAATGTGGTCCTTGCAAGCCTTGGGAGAGGATGAAGGCATATATCCTTTTTTCTGAAAAGTCTTGATTTGTTCAATCACTGGTTTGTGCTGGCAATGGCACACTGATTTAGTTTTCCCAGAACATTTTTCCTTTTTTCCCCTTTTTAAAGCACCAAAATCAATATCCTTATTAATGGAAAAAGCCGAGGTTTGGTATTTCTCAGAATAATCAGGCCTCAAACCTACTTGAGGGTAGGATAGGGATTGGTTGAGCATGCTTAATTTCCCATTGCAGCATGTTTTACTTGACAGACTTTATTTTGACCATTCTACAATGTCAAAGAAAGCCCAGATTGTGAATTAAGGGGTAATCTCCACAGAGCCAACTGCTACAGCATTAGCTTCCTTGTCAGCCATTGAATTGGGCTCAAATGGGATCATACTCATAACTGAAGCAGTGCCTTTGATATTTATTTATTTATTTATTTTTTTTTGCCTGTATGTCTGTAGGGGAAGCCAGGGATAGGTACTTGCATTACACAGTCTGACAATGGCTGGTGTATGGAATCTTTTTTTAAGTTTTGTCAGAAGTCTGTTATCTTTAGGATATGGTTTATTTTTCTTTTTTTGTGTTTCATCCTGTAATGTAACTTGTGATTACGAGTGCTTCGTATGTAGAAAGTTAGAAATACAAGTAGAGATTGCCCCTTTGTAGGAAACTGGAAAACGGCTACTTTTTAAGTAAAAAGAAGTTTTATATTTACAGTGATAAATTGTTTTTGAAGAATCTATATTGAGAAATGAGGAGCATGAAGATTTCATAGCACCTTTTCAGTTCTGTTCCTGTTTGCGTATTCCTGAAGACCTCTATAGGCCAGTAGGAGGAACTGCAATGGAACTCACAGACATTTTGCACATGCAGTGGGAATTTTTTCTGAGTCAGAGAGAGGTCGGCAGAGACACAGGCACAAAATGGCTGACGAGGGAGGTGGCGATGGGAGGTGGGGCAGAGGAAAGAAGAACATGGTTAGCTGTAGAGATTGTTTGTATGATTGACTTTTTAAATTTTGGTTGTTTTGCTTTTTAATAATTTGTGAAATATTTGCCGTATTTTCTGGTCTAAATTTTTCTGTCCAGCTGTCGTTCCACAGAAGATTTTCTAATTATCACAATATGTTAGTTAATGTGTGGCAGCTTCCTCGTCCCCTGCAGAATTGTGAGATGCAGATAAGAGTCAGCAACAGGGTAAAAATGGTGATCCTTTTTATAGATGGTAGGTTTTGCCATTTCATTGCTATTTCAAAGTAAACAAAATGGACATCAGCAATGGACATGGTGTCAGTGCACTGAGGCATTGTGGGAAATGTATCATTATCTGGTAAAAAGGTAAAGCATGATGTATAATAGGCCTCACGTTCTAGGTCATCTTTACTGGGTGAAGGATGGAGAAGGGAAGGCAAGTTGTTGGCATAGTATTGGCTCCTTTGTCCTTTCCGCTTCACCCCTCCCCCACTTCTCTTTTCGCTCACTCTCCTGAGCCTCTCCCTATGTCTCCTCCCACTCTGTGTCTCACACTTTCCATGCTCTGGCCCTCCTGTTTTTCTCACTCCCTTTATCTCTCTCACTCTGCCACTGTGTACTGTAAACTGTGGTGGATTGCAGTAATACATGGACTGGATTCTGTCCCAGGATTACAGATATCCTTTTTACTGTGTTATTTGAAGGAAGAAGGCAGTTTTGCTACTGTGTGTTCTGCCCTATTTCAGCTTGATCAGACTGTTCTTCTGGTCATACTGTACAGTACAGTACCATACAGTAACATGCCGTACATTTTTATTATATTTTGAACTTCCATGTTCGCAAACAAAACTACACTATACCACTTCAAAAAAAATATAATGGTTGACAGAGAATCGGATAAGTCACCACAGGGTTGTGGGAGTGAATCCTAGTTGAGACGCTACTGTTATACGCTTGAGCAAGGTACTTGACATGTATCCATCAATGTCAGCTCCATATGTCCGCGTGGGTAAGAGTCCGGCAGACTTTGCTAAGCAAATTAACAAGTACTGCAAATGAGTGATTTTAGTTGTATTGAAAAGGATACCAGACAAGTTACAAAAAATTAGTGTACTTATTTTAAAGTCAACTGGCTTTCATTGAAGGTCAAATGAAAGTAGAGGAAAATGAAGAACAGATGTAGTCACTAGTCTCCCAGGTGAACTTTTTCAGCTGATTGTGGTCAAATTCCATTAAGCATAACGTAGAGAACAGCGAGAACATAACAGCGACCTCTTAACACTTCTGTCTCTCTTTGTTTTCCTGATAATGAAGACCTCTATAGGCCAGTAGTGGTACTGCAGCGGAAGAAGCAGACATTTTACATGCAGGGGGAATGATCTGAGAGAGGCTGGCAGAGATGCAGACACAAAATGGCTTACTAGGAAGCATGATGTGGGGGAGGGTCAGGTATCGGGTGGGGGAGGAGGTGTGAATGGTGGTAGGATGAAATAATTATGTCAAATGAAAACATGTGCCTGTTTATTTATTTAAGAATTTCTTTGATGTATTTATATCTTTTTCCTCTCACACGAAATTCTGTTTATTTATGCTTTTCTTTGAATTTCTTGACTAAATCACAATATTTTTATCATTCTGCAAGAAAGTGCTTCACAAATGCCACTTTGCCACAGCAAATTGAGCTGTGTAAGCTGTGTTACTTCATGTATACTTGTTTATTAAGGTATAGATAGCAAGCATGGTTTTAATATTTGTCAGTACTATCATGTATATTAAGCAGGTCTTTTACATCAAAATGAATTTATGTAGAGTTTTGTAATAATAATAAGTAGTATATTGAATTGCATAATGTAGGCTACAGCAGGTTCTATGTGTCACAGAGGTGAATAGAGATTTCTTTTTGTGTGCATGTGCAGTATCTCTGTACAGACTCCTCCCACTCTCCGGTTCTGCTCACCCCTCCCCCTCCTCCTCCCTCCCTTCCCCCTCCCCCTCCCTTATCTGTCCTCTCCTCCCCCACTTCTTCTACTGCACTCTTTGACGCACTCACTCTCAAATTGCCTACCCCTCCCCCACCCGGTTCCATCTGTTTCCCGCTCTGTTTTTTTCCCCCACTGTTCTTCCACACGCCTGTCTCACTTTCTCGATCTTTTACTCAGTCATTTAGCTATTGGTATTGTCAAAACTTATTCCCTCTTTATGTGTGAAAACATATATCTGAATTTGACCTTGAAATGTTATTTTGATTAAGAATCCATAATGAAGTGAAAACTGACAAAGGGAGAAGGTGAAAGAATGAGGCTGGATGTAAATGTTGAGTGAGATAGCCAAGAACTAGAGAAATGTCATTAGAGAAGTACATGCTTTATTTCCATATTTATATAACGTGTAACACGAGAGCTGTTGGGAAATCTGGACTGTACCATTCTTGGAGAAGGGGGTGGTTCTATTCTGGTGTGTCAGAACATGTCTTTGTGTCAAGTATGTGGCTGTTTAATTATATACTTCATTTGAAAAGCATAGAATAGTGTACACAAAAGCACAGATATGTAGATAATAAAATGTTTTTTGTGTATATATTAAGGTATGTAAAGGGTGTGGGGAACAGTAAGAAGGAGGTGTGATATATGTGTGGAAGCTGGAGAGAGAGAGACTGTAAGGAGGGGTGATGTGTGGGGTGCCAAGATGGAGGCGATATGGAAGGAGTGCAGGGGGGAGGGTAATGTGAGAGTGACCATGGTCACTCCAGCGCATCTATCAGACTACACATCTGGGAGGTGTGTTTGTGAATATTTGTGTTGTTTTATGTGAGTGAATGTGAAGACTTTATGTCAAGTAAGTAGACAGAAATGGATAATTATGAACAAAAACTAATTCATAGTAAGAGTAGTAGGAGTGAGAAGTGCCTTTTGTGGAAATCCTGTGTCTTGTTTGATTCTTTTGTATATTTTCCTGGAGATGGCGAGAGAGAGCACAGGTAGTATTCAGTATCTGGGGGGGGATTAGGTTAATATACTTTTAATGTCCATCGCCATAGTAAAATTTCTGTGACTTTACCAAGGGTTTCACCAAGTCTTTCTTTGTTTCTTGTCTGTGTCTTTTTAAAGCTTGCATTGTGTTTAAAGCACAATGTCCATAATGTCATTGTATTAACACAATTAAAACTATAAAAATCAATTATTTGAATTTGAATTACATATGTAACTGTACATGTAAAATGTATACATATGTGATGGATTTTGTTCATAATTACTTCATTCATTTTGTGTGATCATATGTGTGTTCCTAACTTGTGAGTTGGTAGGAGGTGCTTATTTGCTCTTGCCCTGGCTCTCTCTCTCTCTCTCTCTCTTTCTCTCTCTCTTTCTCTCTAAGCCCTGCCCCTATCTGCCTTCCTGCTTTGTGCTTGCTGGAGAGGGAGGGAGGGAGAGGGAGAGTGTGACTGTTGGCTGTTGAGAACAGCAGCATGCAGAGAGAGTGGCCTTGTTCTGTTGTAGTCTCACTGAATGTGTGACTGTTTTTCACTCCCTCCGTCAACCGCAAGTAGTTGGTCTTGGGAGTCAACTGACGGAGTAACCGACCAAGCAACTGACAGATCAGGTGACTTACTGGCTAATTGGTGGGCCCACGCGCACATGCTACGCTAAAAACACAACTAGCGAAACATAGCAACGAAAAGTTAACAAAAATACACGGATTACTCAAAATTTGAAGGCGGAAATCTGAAATTGAAAGGGTGAGTTTATCATTTTTTTTCCTTTTTTCATGTAAACTAAATTTATCCGGTCTTGTATTTCATTTATGTAAATTTGGTTATGAATTTGTACTCTTTTATTTTTATGGTTAATTTAATTTCCGCTACTGTTGTCGCCTTCTGAGACTTTTCATTTACCTGTTTGTTTCAATTATATTTCTATATTTGCTTAATTTTTGAGAATAGATGTAGAAGAATAATGATTTGTAGTAGAATTCTGGTTTAACTGTAGCTTAAGTCTTTGTGAAAAGTTGAGGGGTAGAAGGGCAACAATGTTTTACTTCAGACCCAGGCTTGTGAGGCCTAGTCACATTTTCTGTGGTTTGTGATTATATTTTGAAATAGGAAGTAGTTTTTAAATTAAGTTCTGTTTTTAAGTTTTTAGTTCATTTTTACCTTTTGTGTTTTTGGTGAATATTCTCATACTATTCAGTTGTGCTGGTGATACCCCAAGTCACTGGCAACAATCTAGTAATATCAGTGTTTATTTTTATATGTCTCACTGCATGTATTTTTGTGATGAAGATGGGTTTGTCTTTTTCAAAATAGTTGAGATTTGTGTGA
This sequence comes from Megalops atlanticus, assembly GCA_019176425.1. Lineage (NCBI taxonomy): Eukaryota > Metazoa > Chordata > Actinopteri > Elopiformes > Megalopidae > Megalops > Megalops atlanticus. Next base: position 22,540,381 of record CM032893.1, read on the forward strand.
CATTGCTTTTGGTTAGCAGGTTGACTTCCCTCCACTTTAGATCCTGGCAAAGACAATATTCATAGTTATATTCCCTAATAATTCACTGGATTTGTTTTTAGGATCTTATTTTTAAAAAGGAGAGCTCATTCAGGCAGGTGGTTGACATAGAAATTGATTTGTTGCATGATATCTGTCAAACACAGCCTCCATAGTCCTAGACTGGTTTCTAAGTGCGATGTTGACTCCAAAACAGTCTTATCCCTGAGTCTCCCATATGCTATGTCTGACACACTGAAACTACCGAAAATGTATCAAATAGGGTTTTTTTTGTAGATTCATTTTCCTGTGGATGAATGACAAATGTTTAAACATAGAAGTGTTACCTTTGACTAGGTATCTTCAGATAATCAGACACCTTCCCGCAGAAAAAATGATTGTGCAAGCAACAGGATTCTAGATAATTTTTAAAAATGATTTTCTGTCTTTCCTCTTGGAGTGCATGGAGCATACACTGTTACGAGTTTCAAAGATTCCATTAATATGACTTAACTACAATTCAAAATAGTTTAAAACAAGGCTGAATGTAGTAATCTAGGCAGCTGATGACACAGTGTTAACACTGGCCTGCTATCAATGTCAACAGACTCCCCATTCTTCCCCAAACCAAAGCACTGTGCAAATATGGTTTTATATAGCCTTCTGTTTGATTATAATTAATCCTTGTATAACAGTTGGCTGATTTCAAATTTTTCTGCTATAAATATAGCAACCATGATGTTCATGTGTAAAAGCTCAAGCAGTTGTTACATCGCCTGCCTAGATGTGCCTTCACAGAAATGGAGCGTTACAGATCTATGTGTGAGAGTTTCTGCAATAGCTATTACATTACAGTAGCTACTTAGCAAGGACAACTGCAGGTGTTGTAGCCTGTCAGTGGTAAGGTGGCTAGTTTTGTTTGCTCAGCTTTGTCCCACATATGTGTCCCAGCCTGAGTTCAGGGTTCTAATTGCAATTAGATTATTGAAGTAGTGGTTGAACGTCTGGTTGGTTGGCAGGTAAATTAAAATGCACTTCATATTCAAATTCCTGTTATCAAATGCATCTTTTCATAATCTCCAGCTTCATGGCTAATCATTTCTGCCACCAGGGGAAAATATGCAAGCTACAATTGAAAACACATACTGGACTGTAGCAGAAGTTAAGGACTTTAAGAACATGAGTGTTCATTTGAAAGATTTGCCATCACCTACCACAATATTCAGGATGTGAGCAGCGTAAGTGTGAAGAAGTAGCTGAGCCACTACATGGAAACGATTTGAGGGTTTTCATGTCCTGGAGTCATACTCAGCACTTCTTATAGGGCCAGTGTGTGGTTCAGAAATTGTTGGAAAGTTCTGGGATGGTGACACATACTACAACTACCCTCTTTTAGAGTCATGGGTTTTGTGACCACCCAGACACCCAATTTTGCTGTAGCTCATTGTTTAGCTTGTCAAGGCCTTCACAGTACACTCACTAGCGATTTTTAGTTTTGTAATGTGTATACCGTGAATAAGGTATGAGGCACACCAAACTAGTGTTTGCACAAATGTGCAAGATACTGAAAGAGCTTTTGCTCTTGCATTTTCTGGTGTGGTACCCTAGGTCAAGTCCAGTGGTGACATTTTGACATCTTTTGTTACGGAAGATCAAACTGTGCCAGAATTTGCCTACAGGCCATATGATACGTGACATGAAATATGATGTTTCCGAGATCATCATTTGGGTTTTTTATCTTTGTAACTATTTTAACTATACTCTTCAGTGTCTTCTCTCTGAAATCTGTCATTTGAAGTTGTTCACTGATCTTTCCAAAACTGAGCATTTTAGTGCGTAGCTACCCGTTCATACCTTCATCTCCCCAAATAACTAGGACATTGAATTTCAGTTTCAAGCCGGTACTCCCTTACTCACTTGCTTACCTGCTCACAATTATTTTTGATGTGTCTCCCCATACAAACAACTCTTCCTCCTGTACTGAGACAGTGCTTCCTGTAAACTCCTGCAGAGGTCCAACTGCTGAAGAGATAATTAGGGGGAGCTTTCAATTCCCTGCGTTGTTGGGGATATTGAAGTCTTCCCATGTATTTGGAAGTATAGATGTTTTCACAAAACAAGCTAAGATGCAACCAGAGAGTCAGTAGAACTGGAATATTAAAAATTGATAATTACTGCTACTAAATTTACTTCACATGACATGGAATTCATGACTTGTGGCTCTACCTTCAAGATTGAGTTGCCAGATTTGACATGATCACTACTCCACAGATGTTCAGTAGAACTGTTATTGGAACACTATCAGGGAGACAGAATATTACCAGAAACCATATCTGTTCACCTGCACAGAGAAATGAATCTCAGTACAAACAAGAAAATGCTATTCTTGTTTGTACAACTCAATGGATTTGAGCCCAGCATTTAATCACAGGTGGCAGTTTTACTCAGACTTGAGCCAAATATTCGAAGTTTCAGAAGTCTATTAGATTTGGTTTCACATATGCCAACAGCCATACCACCCTGCAACTCTTTACTGCCTAGTGGCTGAAGCTAAGCAGGGATCAGTTTGGTTAGTCCTTGGATGGGAGACCTCCAGGGAGAACCAGGTTACTGGTTGAAGTGGAGTTGGTGGGCCAGTAGAGGACTGTCTTTCCTCTGGACCTTACAGAAAACCAATGCCCCACTGTGATGGGGACACTGTACTGTAGGAGACTGTTTTTCAGATGAGAAAAGGTTCTGACTCCAAGCGGTTTTTAATGATCCCATGGTACTTATCACAAAGAGTAGATGGTTCCCTGGTGCCCTTTCTAAATTTAAATCTGGCCATCAAATAATCGCCTGAGTTAATTGACTAAATAATACATTCCTTCCAAATAATTCCATCCCTCAGCTTGTCACTGCAGAAGAGAATTGTTTTCAGTTGACCCTACCTGGTAAAATAACAGTGAAGTCAAATAAAATACTTCCAGATATATTTTGTTTGACATTAGCTCTCAGGATCCATGAAGTATCCGTCAACCCAAGCCTGAGAGTCCCCTGCAGCCAGAAGTACGTTGTTCCAGAGCCTCTATTTGCCACCAATTTATTATAACCACCTTATCTTCTGCTGAGCCTGGTAGTGTCTGTCACACCTAAAGTTTCTATTGGCTAACACTTGTTTAGTTGGGGCAGCAGTTCCAGTCTTGAAGGCCAAAGATTACAGGCCTATAACTTAACTGGAGAACGCAACATTGCATATATGCAGTAGTCTCCCACTCATTACCACAGCACTTCGGTAGAGGGTGGGAGGTAATTACTTGGATGTGCCATTAGGTTTTTGGTGCTGCAACCCAAAAAGACTGGTTGGACCACACAGACACAAAACACTGGAACATTGCTTGGAGTAAAGTACAGTGGTCCCCCCTTATCCGCGGTTTCGCTGTCCGCGGTTTCAGTTACCCGTGGTGAACCGCGGTCTGAAAATATTAAATGGAAAATTCCAGAAATAAATCATTCATAAGTTTTAAATTGCGCGCCATTCTGAGTAGTGTGATGAAATCTCGCGCCGTCCCGCCCGGGACGTGAATCATCCCTTTGTCCAGCGTATCCACGCTGTAAACGCTACCCACTACCCATATGCATGTGTAGGAAAAAACATAGTATATATAGAGTTCGGTACTATCCGCGGTTTCAGGCATCCGCTGGGGGTACTGGAACGTATACCCCATGGATAAGGGGGGACTACTGTATATTCCTTCATTTCTAGCATGAGATGCCACTTCAGTTAATGGACTGTCTCTCATGCATGACTGGTCATCATATTCACGTGTCGCCTTTTGTTTGACCCTTTCTAGTACCAAATAAAAAGCAACAGGAGTCAGAGCCAAGAACAAGGTTGAAGTACATGGTCTTGCCATCATACCTAATGGATGTGGTCTCTGTGTAGCTCAGAGACCTTACCTTGATGGGAGCCACAAGTTGGTATTGCTCTAGTTGCTCTACTTTCTGAGCCTGAAGAGATCATGAGTTGCAGGAGTGGCATAGTGAAGCCATTAAGCCTCACTTCAGGGAATTTCCTCCCTTTGGCATTCAGGGGACTGACTTTCAGTAATTTGACTTCTAGGACAGCTAGCATCCAGATGTCCTGTACTCCATATCATAGCACATCTAAGGAGTACAACATGATTTTCATTGGTTATCTTGGTCAGGTTTTAGTAAGCAGTAGCAAGGTAACAGCTATTAGCATGCCACAAAAGACCAACTGTTCAAGCCCCTCTGAAAGGAGCTAAAAGAGCTGTATACAAACTGTATGCTTATTCATTTTGCTGTCACATCTACATCTATCTCATATTCAACCACTCTGCACTGTGTTTACAATGATGAACAGAGTACATAAGTAGAGTACTATGCCCTGGAATCAATTAAAGCATCACAAACTGCTGATGGATAAGGCCCAAGTGCAAGGGTGCTCTGTCCTTGTCCAAGAAAGGTCCCCGTCCAGCAGGTTTTCCATCCATAGGGACATTAACGCCCTTTGACTCCTTTCACATCTGCACTTCCTACTGAACTAGCTCATCTGCTCCTCCCACTTCTGGGCTTGTTAGCTATTTGAATAGCGCTGGAATCCCTGCCCACTGGGGTGTGGCACTCATGCTTTGCAGTGTCAATGAGATGGAGCAGTGATGAACACTGTAGAGCTCGTGGTAGAAGAAAGCTGGGACTGAGTGCATGCCTTTGAGTGCATTGCCTGTCCGTCTGGACAGCTTCTAGCATTTTTTTAAATAAGAGTCACCACAGCATTGGAAGCCATGGACGCTGACACCATCTTGTTGGAGCTAAGGGTAGCCTGTGTTTTTTTTTTTTTTTCCAAGCTCTGCCGATGATGTCAGTATTGTCACACTGCATGAATTTTGTGGCAGTGTAAGTTCAGAGGTTTCTTATGAGAGAAAATTTGAGCGCTGCAACTGATTAAACCAACTGCTATGAAGTGGAAGTCCTCTTGCCACTCTTACAAGTAAAGGGATGGATAGACTGGAGCAGTGTGGTGCAGTGATAAGGAGAAGGGCTCATAAACTAAAGGTCTGATTCCCGGGTGTGGCGCTGCTTTTGTACCCTTGGGCAAGGGGCTTAATCCAAATTGACTCAATAGTTATCCCACTGTATGAGTGGATGAAATAATTATATTAAATAAATTATATAAATTATATTATAACAAGAAACTATATTATAACAAGTCACTGTGGATAAGAATAAAGCAGATTTTCAAGACTCAAATACTGTCGTTCATATGAATTGTAGGACATGTCTCCCTCAGGGTCACACCAAAGAAATGTCACACGCTATCTTTCAACACAGTGTTTTCAGTTCAATGAATAATCTGACATACTCCAGACATAAAATGGTATAGCAAGGTCAGTAAAGATTCTATACTCTATTAGTCTGAATTTAGTATTATTCCTGGCTACTACCAACACTGTTGCTGGCATTCAATCAAACACTGATTTTTCTTGATTTTAGTATTAAATACTGAGTTTTATGTGGTCTTTACAGACACACAAACTTTCACATTTATCTTAATTTGCTTCAGTTTCAATAGACAAGGGTACCTGCAGGGAACAAGGGCTATTGCAGAAGATCTAGTTTTGTATGAGCAAAATGGAGTTATCCCAAAGAGTCCAAGGTGGCTTGGGTTTACAACATTGATCAAGCCAAGAAGATCACTGTCTAAATGTGGAATGGAAAATAATTTACAGTTTTACAGTTTTATATCATCTGTGGAGATCTGAGCATCCATTGAAGACTGAAAATTCCTCAACGTTTAATAATCCAGACTGGCCTTTAAAACCCCCTGTAATTTCCAATAAGGCGAGCGGCCTTATATGCAGTGATGAATACTGCTCAGTGCTCCACATAATGTTTCAGTAATCGGGTGGGTGATTTTGTAAAGGAATAAAAAGGAAGAACCAGTGCTAATAAATAATACACCTAAAACGCGAACAGTGAAATGCAGCTATCGCGCCCAACGTGTCAGAATCCACTTCGTCAAACCCCCCTTGCCACAGGGGATGCACTCAGCCTGTAGCTGCAGAACAGGAAGCTGCCTGCCTGCAGCAGTGCTGGCAGCCATTTTGTGTCGTTGCAGGAATCGGATGGGGGAAGGGTGGATGCCATGGGAATGAGCACTTGGACTGGAGTGCGAACAGACTTGTTAAATTAAAACTCATTTCATAAAACACACTCACATTTGTTTTAAAAAGCTAAATTAGCTGTGGAGCAGTATCTTTTGTAGGTCTTTATATAACATCATAGCCATTTCATTTGTGTTATTTTTTGGATGGAATTTATTTATTTTGCATCTGAAATGAAGTTCATTTACCATCCTCTTCACACATTGCTTATCTATTTTTCATGCAACCGCACTTTTCCTCTCACTGTGTTGTGGCAATGAAACAGGCAGAAATGAAAGAAAGAAAAAATAGGGTTTTGTGGTTAATCAGTCATAAAATAGAGACACTAGCTAGAACTTGTGACGCTTCACAGATACCTACATTTGGTTTTCTGATATTTTCCAAATAAAAGTAATGTTGTCCAGGTAATTAAACACCTGTTGAGTAATGCAGGAAAGATTCTTATGAAAGGTGTACAAAAGGTGTACAAAACGTGCAAGTCTGTGGCTCATATCATTTGCTGATTCTAATTGGATGACTGTTAGAAATGACTAATTTTGTAATCCCCACTGTTAAGGTAACTTTCACTGCATTGGAACAAAGTTCTTACTAGCTACATCCGTTATGTGTCACCCAGTATTTTCTCCCCAGCAGTTATTGTTCCTTGGTTTGTTTGTAAATGTAACTGTTTGAAATTATTATGACGTAATTGTTATACAGTGCACTCTGTATGATTCATGTCCCGTGTGCTCCTACTGTGTGGGTTATAATGCCACAACACGGTCAATGCCCTTAAGTAAATTCCCTCAGACGTGAAATAACAAGTGCCACCTCAATCAAATGGCACCATATGCCTTCAATTTGCATCTTGTTTGTTCTTCATGATTCTTCATGAGTTTCCCCGTCATTTTTTTTTACAGTCCAATATCTTAGCTTGTCTCTTTTTTTTCCTGCCATATCAAGTGTCCTCCAGGCATTTATCTTAACACAGTTTTCTTGAAATATTTTATGTGCTACATGGCACAGTACTTAATAAAGATGTGGTATGAAATGTTGATGTTTGTTGGTAGCTTTAGTAATCACCAATTGTATTACTGACAGGCATCCCACCATGACATCAGTGGGTCCAATACTGCCATATGCCAAAGCTAATATTTTCCACACTTCAAGTCCCACAATCCACTGTTGTGAAGTGGGTGCTCATTTGAGGATAGGTGCCACTCTACTGATGTCATAAACAACTTGCAGATACCTGTCGCAGGGGTGCTGAAAGAACAGTATGGACCTGGTCCACAAGACCCAGTCTCCACTCAAGATGAGCTTCTTGGCAACTGAGCCACTCAGGAATCCAAACTTATTTTTTATATAAAATACACTGACTGATATATTTTGTTATATCACTTACTGTATTTTATGTGTTGTAAATTGCTGCCTAACATAATAACAATAATGATTATTTGGTTTGTTTGATCTGATCTGATTTTATGATCAGATTTGGTTTTGTTCATTAGTTAGACATGGATGCTTTGATTAGCTTTCTGACTTGGCTAAAAATGCTAAATGAGACCCACTCCACTGCCATACTGTGCATTTTGCTAGTTGATTATTGTTGATAGTTAAGTTGGATGCCTTGCTTTAGAGCACTATTTCAAATAATTATATCCAAAAAAGTCTGGTCTGATCAAGGATCATGTAACGATGTTACCAGAATAGACACTGTATCTATAATTTCACTATTGATCAGGTCTGTCAAGGAGGTCTATATAAGTAGAGAGCATGTTACCCAGACCTTCTGAAGGAGGGATGTCTTATTTACCAGACAAAATGGAAAACTTTTAGGAGCATGTCCATTCTTGTTCATAATGATAGAAGAAATGTCCAGATTATCTGAGAATGGGGTTTGTGTGATATATGCAAGAGATATGGATGAAATTGCCAAAAAAATTGTGGAAGGGGATTTCATAATTGAACTGTAACTCCAGATACTTTTGTGGGTAATCACAAATGTTATTAGCTAGCAGAGTGACTGATGGTTATACATCAATAGCAAGGTAGCTATTACCGGTCAATTGTGACACAATTCTGATTGACTACTGAATTTGTAGCTAAATAGACAGCTAACCTGATAGCTTGGTTATCTTGACTTAACGTATCATAGCAACCAGGAAACAGCATGATGAATATCATTAACTTGTGCAGGAGCAACAAACAGTTTGAAAATGCTTCCAGTCTGTCAAAAATAGCCAACATTATCAGTGACAGTGATAGCTTTACAGAAATGGAGGCCCAGGGAAAGAATCTAAAGTAGCACAGAAACCTTGTGTAGTATGAAAGAGCGTGAAGCACACCTTGACAGTTAAGTGAAAGAGAAGACACTCATAGGATTCCTGTCACAAATGGATTTGTGGGTTGGATTAGTGGGTCACTGCAGGAGCGGGGCTTTCTGTTTACTCTCACCCAAGGGTGGTGACCTTTATACTCTGATGAGTACAGTAGCTGCCCTACAGGTCCCACTGCCCACAGTCAAACTGAAAGGCAGTTATGTTGCACTCATGAACAACACAAGTTGAAAACTCACACCTTGGCATTAGCTTCAGAGTCCAAAGACTCTGCACATGAACATTAACATTACATTTCCACCGCTCCCCCGAGCTGTTCTCATGTAGTAGCCACGCAGTACCTTGAACAAGAGTGAACTGCAAACATGCAAACAGGAAGTTACAAAAAAAAAGAAAGCAGCAGGAGGAGGAGGAGGATCTGGCTGATCTATTTGTGCAAACCACAGAACTGCAAGTGCAGGGTAACCGGGCTGCACTGCAGTCGCAGCAGTAATGCAGCGATCATTTACATAAGCCAAACCTGTAAACAGCCTCCAACAACCCAGAGCTGCCACTGTATGTCAACAGTAGCTACTCCTATTCTAAAACCATGCAGGAGAAGAAATGCTAAATGTGAAGATCATTTTGTATTAAAATGTAGAGACTGTCATGAGAGGGGGGGCGGAATAGAGTGAAAACTGTGTCATGGAAACAACTTAAAACAATGTTAATTTGTGGGTGTATTTGATTTATGTTTTATTGTTACATTGTTTCCTTTTTCCAGTTGCTCACTGTATTTATGTAATCTTATCAGTAACACTGAATTGGGCTTTACTTTCTGGAAAGAGGTTATTGTTTAATGTGTCACTAATAGATTATATTGTTATGTATTTATGTTTTGTGGTTTTATGAGAGTATACTGTGGCAAACCTCCCTGTTTGATGGGATAAAATACTGAACACTAAAACACACAATATTGTTGGCAACTTCAGATTTTTCCATTATTGTTACCATTAAGAAATATGTTAATTATTTTTACTCACTCCTGTAACCTTTTCACATGCAAGATGCTGCAAGTATAGAATTTATAGCTACATTTTGTGTCAATTATTTTCTAGATCACAGCAGGAAATGTAGGTCATTGCTGGAACTCTCTAGAACGTTCTAAAGGTCACTGCATTAGAGTGAGAGAGGGATAGAGAGTGAAGTAAGCAAGATTTTTCTATTCAGTACAGTGCTGGTAGCGCAGCAGGCTGTAACCGGACCAAACCGGTTTCTGTTGCCTAGCTTCCTGATTGGCTAACCGCCTGAACAAGGAGGCTGGATGTTACCAATTTTGGAAGACAGGAGCATTAGAATAGCTTCTGGTTTTCAAGTACAGTAATGGCATAGGTGTCCTTTTTGTGAATTTGTTCTTGTTAATTTGTTAAAATGTTCTGTCCTCTTTGGCAATTTTGTTATTTACCAGTTGGTATTGTAACTGTGAGCCCAGGGACTTGAGATGAAAAAGAATAAAGGGGCAACCAGTGCTGCATTGTGTGCGCACACACATATGTGAACACATACACAACACAATAGGCATAGGAACAGAATAAAGTTAATAGTGGATAAAGTGGTGCAAACCGTGTAGTTACTGTGATATCTCTGAAAGTCTTTTTAAAGCATGCTTAAAGCATGGTTAAGAAAAGCCAATTTAATTTGTTATATTAAGAGATCACACAGGCTGGAGAATTTCTCAGAAGTCTAGACTGACTCCTGTTTTTGACCACTGTTTATTTACCTGTGTAATCATCCAAAGCTAGCATCAAATACAGCAGGCCCTATTAAAAAAATTACTCAGTGTTTATCAAAATAATCATATTGGCAAGCATCATTTGTTAATGTAAACAATAACGTGCTGTTGATGACGTGTTACAAAACTGTTGACTAACAAATTAACTAGGCAGTAAAATGTTTGCTTTTCTATGGATCCAGAACAAATACTCTTGCTGCATGTGCCAGATTCTAAAAAATGTTAACCTTTCCCTGGATGTTTGTCCCTAGCACATTGGAACATCTGTGGATATTTTTTAATGAATCAATTTATGGCTAATTTTGAATAATTGATTCGGTTGGCTCGTTAGCTTGGCACCCTCCCCCTTGTGTTAGTGTCAGTTAATCCGTGTTCTCTGAGCCTCTCCCCCTACCTGCAACCTTGCTCAGCTCTGAGTGGTACAGTCCATGCTTAGCTGTAATTTTCCACTCAGTCTCCCTGACTGTATCTGTCTGACTGTGTTGGAGAGGGGGAGGGGTGCATGGTGTGTCTGTGTGCGTGTGTGTGTGCGAGGGGAATTTGTGTAGATGAAGGTTGTGTGTGTGGGGAGGGCTGCTGACAGGGTGTGCCTGTGTTTAAGAGATAGGGGGCAGTGTGGTTAATATTTGGTGTTTTTTTTTTTTTTTTTTTTTTTTAGGCGTTGTGTGGGTGTGTTGCAAAAAAAGCTAGCTTTTGGTTTGTGTGTAAAATGTGTGTTTTATGTTTGTGTGTCAGAACCTTGTTCTCTGTGTGTTTTTGGGTGTGCCCACATGTTGTTGTTCGTGATGGCGTCTTTGTGTCTGCTTACAAAAGCTCTGTCTGCCTTCAGAGCCACTGAAAACACTTGGTTCATTCCTTCACCTCCAGCCCCCACCCAATTTCTTTGCGATCTCTTGCATGTGGCTGCAACCATTGCATTCTTTTTTATTTTATTTTATTGTGCAGACACAAATTAGAAGAGCAAAACAGGGAGCTGTTTCTATACAGGCTACACTGAATTGTTCTGGTTTACTGCCAGTTATTTTACAGAATTATATTGTCATATAACTCATAACCTTTTACATTTACATTTGTCCTTTTAAGAAGAGAGGGCTGCTGAGAAATATGAGCAATAAAATATTGGATGTGTGTAAGATTTATTAACGATCATACCTGCAGGAGATGGTGAAGTTTAAATATAAAAATGAATACCTAATTCTGTCATTTAGATATAAATATAGTATAATCGACAGAGTCAATAATGCAGTTTTTTTTCTGTCAAAGCTAGTAATGTTTTTCAGTTGGCCTCTTCTGTACAGTCCTCTAGCTGACATTTTGGATATGGCCTTCCGGAACTGTGCAACTGCAGCAAGCAAATGCAGAGACCCAGTCAAAGCTCAGTAAATTGTAGACACTATGCTTTGTCTGAGGTGAATTCAAGCTAGCTGAATCAAATGCAAATTTGATCCTGCTATGACTTGAATATAGTTGCAAATTATGTATCCATTTTCTAATGACAGAGCAAAAAATAACATATGTTACTTATGGCAAATCTATTAATTTTTTCTGTATAGTCTTGTATTTGTCATTTCGGATATATGCATTCCAGAATAGTACAAACACAACATGGATATACACTTACACTGTTCAATATGCAAGGAAGTCAAATACAGAAACACACATTTTCTGAGACAGGGCACATCTCTGTACTGTTCAGTGCCATGTTGGTATAGTGCACTGTATGTAACTGCAGCAAGCAAGTGTAGAGACCCAGTCAAAGCTCAGTAAATTCTAGAAGCTATGCTTTGTCTCAGCTGAATTTGAGCTAGTTGAATCAAATGGAAATTTGATCTTACTATGAATTGAATATAGCTGCAAATTATGTATCCATTTTCCATTGGCAGGGCACAAAATATCATACCTTACTTGGCTTTTATACCTCCTATATTACAGACACCTAAGTATCAGAACACATTTCCCTTGTGTTTCGGTGTTCTCTGGTATAATACTGATGGCTCAAATACTTTTACCTTTTTCATTTAGATTGTTTGCCTGCTGTGAGTTTTATGATTCTCAGAGAATCGTAAACAGGATCAGGGTGTTGATGTGAAGGTGGGATTGGTGCCTGTTTAAAAGACTTTCAGACTCCTGCACAGATGCTGCTGTGGTCATGATGGATTACATGACATGACATTAATGTCATTTAGCAGACGCTCTTATCCAGAGCGACTTACATAGGTTACAATCTTTACATGATATCCATTTAAACAGCTGGAGGCACCTGAGGCAGTTGTGGGTTAGGTGCCTTGCCCAAGGGTACAGCAGCAGTGCCCTAGCAGGAAATCGAACCAGTAACCTTTTGGGTACAACCCCTGCCCCTTACCACTATGCTACACTGCCGCCCCATATTGTGTTGGGAAGGGGTTAAGGGAGACAGAACAAGACAATGTGATTGATATGCATGCAGCAAGAGAAGGTCTTTCTTAAAGAATACATTTGTGTGAATGTTTGGAGGAATTGCCTGGTAGTCCTCTGACTCAGAAGAAAAAAGCAGGATAAGACAGAAGTAATTTTTCATTGCTTCTAATCAGACAGTTGGCCCTCAACCAACTAATTGGCCTACTCTGTCTATTTGTTATGTGGTTGTCTTGGATTCTTATCACAAAAAGCCTTCCTTGCACTGCAAAGTGAGCAAAAATGTTTGTTCTTTGCTGCAACAAGTTAATTTTCCACTTTCTGCAGGTTTAACCTGAGCTCAGATGGAGAATGGAGTCAGATGTGTTGCAGTACAGTGATCCATTTAAGGATTTATGAGGTGCAGCTATGCTGTAAGACCTGATGCCTGGAGATGCTTGCAATCCCTTCTAGTGTACCCAGATTCACTTAATGAGTGACAGGGCATGTCCAGCAAACAGAAATATATTTGAATCATTTAATTGCAAGCCTTCACTATTCTTCTCATTGGAGTATGAGCTAGCTGTTGTAGTCAAAGTATTGGCTTGCATTGTATTAGCTAATCAACTAGTTAGCTATGTGGTTTGAATCTTACATTTTGGTGTTCAAACATATAGGTCAATTCTTGTCTACGTGGGGTTTTCACATAAAACATTACAATGATTCTTACTGCAAGCTAGCCAGCAAACAAGTTAAAATGGAAAACTGCAGCCATTACTGAGAAGCTAGCTTGCTGTAGCTTTAGTGTTGGACAGTTAACTTGCTATATGAAAATAGATAGCTAGCTAATACATCAGGCATTATAGATGTAGCCAGTAGTAGATGCAGCCAGTTCTAACCAGGTAGAATAATCTTTCTATTAGAATATTTTTGCTAGCTGTCTATATGTCATAACTGTCCGTTGCTAGCAGTCGCTATCTGTGAAGCTATCCGTGTGAGGTATATTTTCGTAATCTCACGTTACTGTCTGCTCAGTGATCAAATGTAATTTAGAGGGGCAGTAGCCTCTAGCTTTTTGCTTTAACCAGTCATTTTGAGTATCAGTGAGTTCTGCTGGTGCAACTCTGACCTCATATTAATTCCTATATGGCTCAAGATGCAAATTGGACAAGCACTTTTTAAGATGAACAAACTGATCTTTTGAGTGACAAGATGGCTGTATTTGGTTGTCTGCCTCTGGCAAGTGGATCACTTTTATCATGGCATTTGTGTCAGCGTATGCCGACAAACTGAATCCATATCTTAGTGTTAACTTCAGAATCTAGAGACAACAGCAGATCTTTATATGGGAATATGACCTTGGAAGCAGTAGAAGCTGCTTCTAACATTATTGGTTGTGTTCCCATTGGCATTATTGCTCACTTGCCTTAAGCACTTCCCCTCAATATGGTGCCGAGTCACATGGTAGAGGGTGTCCCAGTTGAGAAAAAGGAGATTTCCCTTAGTTGCATCAACTGACTTAAAGTAATGCACATACCCTTCACTTTTGGTTGGATATCCCAGGATGCCTTTCCAGGGTGAATGTTGGCACAGGCCTCTATTTTTTCCTCATTTATTTTATGAACCTCATTCAACCATAGCAGGAGTGAAAAACCCCATTTTTATCCAAATATATCACAGATGGCATTCAATTTTACAATAGTGATGAAACAGTGGTTACGCGGGGCCAAGTGATTCCCATGTATTTCAAACAGAAGTGTAAAGAAATTGTGACAGATGACTTTAGGGCCGGTTATCAAGGCACACACTCGTCTGAATCACCCTGATAATTATCTGGTTACCAAGTGGCATTTGTCAGGAGTTGTTTTTTTTTTTACAAAGCTGATTTTGTTTCATATTTATTAATTGTATTAGCATTATTATTCCAGTGTGATTTCCAGAGATCACTACTTCTCCTATTTCCATGGTCTCTTGGGGCTTTTTCGTCCGGCATTGCTCTAGATCTGTAATAAGCTGAGGCACTGGAATGATGGAAATGGAGTGTTACTCAAATGTACTCACACATGACACCCTTCCCTTCGGTCCTCAAGTGTGTACTTCTGTGATGTCACGTGAAGCATGTGCTTGTTCACTTCCCTCCCTGGGGACATAGCTGCTACGATTGGTGGCACAGCTGTTGAGAGGTCCTTGAGTGGTAAAAGCTGTGGTAACCATTTCTCTCCAGGGACCGGAGTCCGATTCATTTGCTTCCTGTCAGAAATCCACTAGAGAAATCGGTATATTTATAGATGGTCAGTTTATTCTGGTTTCTGTGCTGTGAAGCAGTTTGGTTTAACAGAATGTTGCATGCACAGAGGACCCTGGTCAATAGCAGGTTCCAGCTGTCCCCAGTCATTTCTGTTGCTTAGAATAATTTTGAAAATGCGAACCATACGTTAGCCATGATTTAAAATCACATGTTTGAATTAAAATCATATGTGAATGTCTTTGCATTCTAGAAACTTGTTGGTATTACCAGTAAAATGCAGTACATCGGCAGATTTGGGGGGAATGTTGATGCAGAATGCATTCTGGATAGATCCTCAGTGTTTGATCCCGTTTCTTAGTATAAATCTAATACAGAAATATTAAAAAATTGTTAGCAGCCATGACATTTTTTAAATTATTTTTCATGAGCCTTTTCCACCCCTTGTCAAGTAATTTACAATTTTTACTTATATAAATTTATACTCAAAGGCCCACAAACAGCCGAATATCAGAGAAGGAAGGATACAGTCCACTGACGTTCCAATTCAGTCAATCCCTCGAGGCCTCACTAAGATCATGCAGGCCTCACTGGTATCTGTGAATATTCCACAAAGTTATTAAATGTGAAGCACCCGCATAGATGAGTGGCTAGTGCAGATTTACAGTAGAGAAAATCGTTTAAATATAGAACAAAATTCAGAGTGATAACGCAGCCGACATGCACCAGGAATCTAAATGCCTGTCTATTTCTGAGCATCTTAAGGGAGCCGTAAAGGCACTCATGAAATAGGAGAGAAGTAAGCTGGGGATGTTTCATTATTGAATGAATGTTTTAGATTTTATAGAAGTAGCACTGTTTTATCGAAACTGTCACATTGGTTTAATTTTGCTTATAATGCAAAACACAAGTTTAATAAGCAAAACTCATGGGATTTTTTTGCCCCTATTCCTATGTAGCTGTTGCTAAATGTCCTCAGCTCTTTCTCGTGCTCTCTGTGGCACTCTCCGTGTAAAGGGGAAATGAATTTAAGAACAGGGTATAGTGAACCACACTTTGTGATACTGCGACACCACATATAGCATGGAAAAACGTGTTGACACCTCTCCCATATCTATTGCTATTGCCTCTGGGCTCACTGATTCCATGCGTCTGAACACAGCTATTGTTTTGCCATAGTCCTGGAAGCTGAACCATGTTTGAACATACAGCGCAAGTATCACTGTGGACTTGTAGACCTCGCGCAAGTCCTGTGCCACGTCTTGTGTCCTGTTGCCACTGCTCCATCCTGCTGGCTTAGTATGTAGGTTAAAATCCTTTTAAATGAAACCATCTTACTCAGAGTTTCTTCTCTTTTCTTTAGATTCATCACACTGGCCGTCCCACTGACTCCATGAGCATAAACGCTGCACAATCAAACAGGTAAGGAAAAGGATTTTCATTTAAGCTTTCACATAAGCTACATCATTCTGTAATTTTTTTTCTTTGATAAAACAGATGAACGTCTCACTATCAAAACTCAAGGAAACGGTATAAGACAAAGAGACATATGTAAACATTTCTTTTGATAGAGGAGCTTTCAATCAAAAAAATCCCCCAGCTGGCTTATTAATAGATGCTTAGAAATAGACATTGCCTCAGAGTTTTTATGACTGGATAAGCTGATACAAGTTTTAACTGATTTTGAACATGAGCAAGCATTCACATAGTACAAACTCCTTTTACTACGTTCCTAAAACTCCACATATTTAATACATAACATCATCCACTTGCTTCTTGTTACTGGGCAGACTCGCTATCCTGCTCCTCTGATTTGCTGAAAGGAAATACCCAATGAGAGTTCAAGGGGAGGTGCAAGAGGGAGGAGCTGTGCTGTGGGTGTGTCCTGTGAGATCGTCATATGACTTTACTGCAGTACATTCTAAAGAGAAGTTAACCCTTACATATTTTGTCTGTTATCTACTAAGTACTGCAGCCAGATTTTGAACTGGAATGGGGGCTCTGATGTTGTCTCTGATACTGTCTGACTGATGGACTGATTTTTAGCCTTGCCAGCATGGTCACTTGAATGAATAGACCAGAGTACACTGGATGAACTTTGCTGAAATGTGAATTTTTTGCAAAGGACTGTGGTTAATCAAATTTAATCTGCACTTTAGTGTGTAATCAACAGACTGCAGTGCAGTGCCACTCAGCAGTGGTTATGATTGCAAGTTTACTCACAAAAATCAGGGGAAAAAACAGTATCAAAAGCATAAGAGCGCCCCCTGGTGCTGGATGCTGATTACTACATGTACTGTCTTTCTCCTGTGTGGTTTTATTGCATCCGTTGGGTGCAATAAAACCACACAGAGAAAGACTGTCTTTCTCCTGTGTGGTTTTATTGCATCCGTTGGGTGCACAGTGACATACTGTCAAGCCCATTGTGTGCCTCTACTTCACGAGCATCCTTCTTGTCTCTCCCGGCTTTCAGGTGAACCATGGATGTGGCAGTACCGGAGGAGCCCCAGAAGAAAATCTTCAGGGCAAGGAAAACTATGAAAATCAGTGACCGACAGCAACTGGAATCACTCCATAATACCCTCCCCTCCAATGTTCCCCCTTCCTCCACCCCCTCGACCTCTCCCCCTCCTGCTTTGGTGAACGGAAAGCACCCAGACAAGGGACAAACGGAGACTGAGAAAGATGTCGAGAAAATGGAGAGTAACGCTGATAAGAGCCAGAAGGAGGGCTGTCCTTCCTCCCCAGTGTCCCGTTCACCCACGCCCCCAGCTCTCTCTCTCTCCTTGTCCCCATCCCCACCTGCTCAGTCTCCTGAGCACGCCGCGTCCCCAAACGCCCCCTCCTCGCCATCACGTCCAGTTGACCCTGCTGTGAAAGAGGGCGAGAAAGGAGAGGAGGGCCCGGTGTCCGCTTGTCACTCAAAGGAGAAAAAGGAGAAAAAAGATGGAGAGGAGGAGGAGGAAGAAGAGACAAAGAAGGCGGGAAAAATATCTGCCTCGTCAGAGAAGGAGAAAGAAGTGCGTCAGAGGTAGTGGGAGAACTGAGGGAGGGATGGAGTGGAAAAGATGACGGGGGTTGGGGGAGGGATACAGAAAACTGAGATGGCGGAAACAAAGTTGAGTTTGGGCAGATGGCAAGGCTTTGACTCATTTTGGTATGGATCTGGGCTTTGACGTAGCGGTTGACCTAATGAATGTGGCTTTCCTTTTTAGGATGACCTCCCTGAACCTCAGGAATCCCTTCCACAAGCCTCTGCTGCCTCTCCCACACCTCCTGCCACTAATGAAGGAAGAGGAGAGGAGAAAGGGAAGGTGCCAGACACTGACAGACCCACCGAGTTGGAGGAAACCGTTGCCATGGATATGGGTCCTGTGAACCTAGAGGATGACGCTCCCAGCCTGGACAAAATGGCAGCTGCCTCCTCCCTCTTCCAGTGCCCCGTCCCGCCAGCCAACACATTTTCCTCCTCTCCATCCCTGTCTCCGTCCCACACACCAGAGTCCGACCAAGAGGTGAAAGAAGGATTCCTGGTGCTCAGTGAAGAAGAAGAGAGCCAGGGGGAGAAGGAAGAAGAGAGGGGGAACGAGGGAAAAGATGAGCAGGACGGAGAGAAGATGGAGGTTGATGCAGAGAAAGAGGGCGAGAAGGAGGAGAATGCTGGGATTACCACTAAAGATGCGGTTGTTCCCTCCACCTCACCAGCACCCTCTTCTGGAGATGCAGGTACTTGACTTGCTTGAGATTGTAAATCACAAGTATGGACAACTGCTTTGGCATTAGAATGAATCTGGCCCTAAGTCAGATGATCTGAAGTATACTCCTTTGTTTCTTGGGTACATCAAGTAAAGTGTCATCAAGGGCATCAAGTGTAGATTCTTTTGTTGTCATGGAAACTGGAACCAACCCTGACTGACAAGTTAGTTGGGCAATGCTAAATTGGTTCCCTGTGTGGGAGGGACCTGATGAAGACTAGTTCTTGATGTTTGGATTGGTGATGGGTATAATCACAGGAACAGAATAATTTTCAACAGAATAATTTTCTTTCAGTTATCAGTGATTATCAATGAAAGTAAATAATCACACATTAAAATGTGTCTTCCTCAACCCCATTTACACTGCATAACCCTCCAGCTAAATACCAGCATGCCCACCAAAATGGCAGGCTCATAGATTTTGCCCTTGTACCGCAGGTAAAAAAATATTGGCTTTCATTTCCACAGAGCCATACATTTCTGGAAGGAAGTCAGGGAGCATTTTTTAAAATTATTTTATTTGTTATTTACACACTCAACACCCGCTCTTGATTTTCATTGTTGCCTGTCATTTTTGCCACAACAGGCCTTTGAGGTATAACGATTACTGCAGTCGTACTATGGTTGACTGGATTTTTGCTGATGCATTGTGAAAGGTCTCATACCAGCATTTTATAACTTCAGGGAATAGGAGTCTGTGGAAAATGCCAGCATTTTAACTGCATTGTACCAGCATTTCTGCTGGTAAATGTGGTTTAACGGTAAACCAACAAGCTCTCGGCTAAATGACCAAGCTGTACTTCTTCATTTAATCAGCAGAGGAGGAGGGGCGTGGCGCTGCACCTTCCACCAGGAAACGTGCCATGACCGGAGACTCGGACCCTGCAGGACACGCACAGGGCGGAGAGGAGGAGGGGCCTGGGGGACCGGAGGGCCAGAGCAAGAGGCCCAGGGTGGAAGGGGGAGAGCTGGAAGCTCACCTGGAGCTGAAGATCAGCGCGAGCCCTGAAACCCGACTCAAACTGGAGAAGGTGGGATCCGCCGCAGTGATTGATAGCGCATTTGCAGGCGAGGCAGAGTACAACACAAGCAAATAGCTGTATAAGGAGTCGACAATATCAGAAGCAATTGTAGTAATTGATATGATAAGGCTTCTCCTTTGGCTCAGTGTGCTTTTTTTTGAATGACTAATTTTCTGGCTTGCTGAGAAACGGAATGTAGCTTTTAATGTTTCCTTTCTTTACCTGTTACTCCAATGGGCCCCTTCTGGTCCCCTCCCTCAGGTGGTGCAGCAGCTGGTGGCGGAGCAGCTGCGGGTCTGGCAGCTGAGTGTGTTCGACAGGAGCCTGCAGGAGCTGAGGGAGCGAGTCGAGAGGATAGACTGTGCCACCAAGCACCAGCAGACCCTCAACACGCTGCAGGCCAAGATCGCTCGGCTGACCAAGAAGTTCGGCGCCGCGAACCAGGCCAAGGAGAACGCACGGAAACCACAGGAGGTGAGAGAGGGAGAGGGAGGGAACCTTACCAGTGTGACTAAACCAGTCGCAGCTCAGAAGAAGCTCTCAGAAGTCAAGACAACCTAAATAACAGACAGTATTAAGAAACATTGATGGTTTTATATCAAAACAAATTAATTGTTTGCTCTACAGATTCAGGCAATTCACACAAAAGTCCCCAGGCACGTTCGACCCTAAAGGAAAACTAGGAGACTAGCCTACTTTCGCTTCTTTGTAGCTGATGGCTTGCTAGCTAATGTTAGATACTGACAGCTAGCTAGCTAAATATTTCTAATTTTAAAAAAGTAGATGCTCCAATGTTCACATTCCATTACATTGAAGAGTGCACGATTTACATTTTGTTCATTTATAAATATGATTTCTAGCTACAGAAGGAACCTTTGGCAGAGCAGAAAGGTGAATCTTTTATTTTAATGCAATTTAATTCCTGTCCCCTTCAATTCATTTTGTAACAAAATTCATTATTTATGACTATGAATATGAATGATATCAGATTTGGGTTTTTTGTGTGTTTTTTGCAGATGCTCTCATCTCCATCTGCTGCTGCCAGTACACCCAATGCCACTACAAACACCACTCCCGCTTACCGGTATGTCAGACACACACTTTGTTCGATTGACTGATTGGTTGATTGATACATTTATACTTCAGAGACCCTCCAGTAACTGGCAAGTGAGATGTATCCAGACTGAGCTGACTTAAAAAAAAAAGTCGCTCACATATTGGTTCAGGCAGGAGAATGGGCAGCGGGTTTGTATTAGGGTTGCCAGCCAACTGGGGCTTGAGCAATGCTGTCAGAGCCTCATCCACATCTGTAACTCTGCCTTGTCTTCGGGGAGACAAGAGGAATTTCACTTGACTAGCCTTCAGGTTCTGATGGTTAGTGTGTAGCAAAACACAAACCCATGTTTGGTTCTGTCTTGTCCTACACTGGGTTGACGTTGGAACCCAGCAGTGACTTTTTCCAGGGAAATGTTACGTCACACTACTCAAGCATGTGTTTTGGTCTGTGGCCATGATGGTGATAAGCAGATTGCAGCGGTTAAGAAGTGAAGGCATCATCGTCTCTACACAGCCACCAAAAACCGCCATGATCAAGAGGAGAGGGGAGCTGCTTCCAAGGTTGCTACATACACACACACACCTGGCCGCTGATGTCCCCATAGTGATAAAGCCGAGAATAGATCCTTACCAGGCTCAGCACCCTGCATGTGTTTGTGGGCATTGAGAGACATGGTGGTCCTCCATGGTGCCATAGAGATGTGAAACACAGAGTGGATAGCACACGGCAAAGAGAGATACTGCTTTGCAAGGAGAGAGAACTCCCATGCAGGTGTTGTCTATGGTGTCCTAAACCTGGCTACCACTAACGCCTTTGTGTTCAAAGAATGTACAGGACAATGAATAATAATGAACTGGTCCTCCAGCCAGTGTTGCCAGATTGGCAATTTAGTCACATTGTCTGGATTTTTACAGTATCCAAGTGACCTACAAAGCAGAGAGGGGGAATTTTCAGCTGGCGAGGTGTAACAAAGATGAGCTCTTGCATGTGTGACAAATGCAGCCATATGGCATGCAGAGAAAGCGCAAAAGCCGTGAATCTTATTTTTACCTTTGTGCCAGTTGTGCCATACATTCAAACTGTAACGTACTGTGAATGTTCAATATGCTGTTGATGTTGAATGTGTCTGTTTTGATTTAGTTTATTAATTGCTTTGATTTGTATATTTTGCACCATGCTTGAATTTCTAGAGTTGTGTCTATACTGTTGGTCTTAAGTGCCTTATAGCTCTGAGGATTCGTGTGTGTGTGACTAAAGAAAACAAATTTATTCAAATCAGTCTGTTATATTTGTTATATTGAGATTGTTATATTTTTAATGATGCTTACACCAAAATACTTGCTGTGACCACATGTATAAGAATAAATGTGTTGGTTCTTGTCATAAAAAAGACACACAGTCTTGGAGGGAAAGCTACTCAAACAAATGGACCTGCACATGACCTGAAAATTATGTTCTCTGATGAGGCTGTTGCCAGAAAATGAGTGTAAAGCAGGGCAACACTGCCCTCTGGGGTTAAAAGATATGTACTGCATATTGCCTCAGACAAACACATTTGTTATCCCTTGCTGTTACTTTTTTCCTCTTGCTTTCCTGCCATTTTCCCCTGTCATATGATATGCATCACACCCACCAACAACACTCTGTCTCTTCTACCTTTTCTTCAGAGGTTTTACTTTCCCCTTCCCCCCTTTCCCCTGTGCTACGCGCTCACTTTCAGCCTCTCTGTATGTTAACAGGACCGTCCGGTCAATTCTGGACTCCAAGCGAGGTGAGCATCCCGGTCAGAACCAGACCCAGAGTCCAGCTAGCTCCACGGGTAAGATTACTTTTCTCTTCCTCAGAACATCTTTCCAAGTCTGTGAATTTCCATAACCTGGTTCCATGCCTCTGTTGGTTTTACTGTATTAAGAACTTCCTTGCATGTCATTCTAAATTTTTAACTCGGGGCTCAATTTTTAAGGGGACATAAGAATAATTTTTAAGGGGACATAGAATAATA
This sequence comes from Megalops atlanticus, assembly GCA_019176425.1. Taxonomy (NCBI): domain Eukaryota; kingdom Metazoa; phylum Chordata; class Actinopteri; order Elopiformes; family Megalopidae; genus Megalops; species Megalops atlanticus. The sequence goes on from CM032893.1 coordinate 22,563,109, forward strand.
ATGAGTGAAGCTCCTCCCCTCATTATCTCATTATCTCTTTCTTTCTGTCTCTTTTTCTCCTCCTTTTGTCTCTCATTTCCTCTCAGGACCCAGGCTCCCCTCGACCTCCACCCCCCCGACTTCCAGCTCTGTGGGGCCGTCCCCTGCACTGTCCCTCAACACTACATCAGGCCCCGCCCTTCCCTCCTCCTCCCTCACCAGTGTGGGCCCCTCCGCCTCCCAGAACCAGGCCCTGATGATCAAGGCCGGCCCTGCGAACAGCGCCCTCGCCCCCAGCACCACAGCCTCCGCCCCGAAGCCCGTGTCCCTCCAGCCGCTGCTCATCCAGCTGCCGCTCGCCGTCACCAACGCCCAGGCGGGGGCACTGGTGAGCAACAACAGCAGCGGGGTGGAGCTGGTGCCGGTGTCCTCCCTGGCCGGAGTGAGCACCCTCAGCAAGGCGAAAACGACGCCGGCGACCACGGCGTTCATCATCCAGAAGCCGGCGGTGTCCTCGGCGGCGGCAGTGCCCTCCTCGCCGTCGCTGCCGCAGATCACGCTGGCCCGCGCCGCCGTGTACCCGGGCAGCAGCGGCATCATCAGCATGCCCAGTGCCGGGGTGTCCGTCACCTCCGCCCGCACCCCGACCCAGTGCGCCTCCCTGGCGGGGGCTGCCTCGTCCTCCTCGCTGCCCGCGTCCGCCGTGCCCGCGGCAACGGGGGGGCAGTCGTCGGGGGCGACCGCCTCCGCGCCCGTGTCCTCGGCCTCGATGGTCTCAAAGACAGGTGAGTATGTGATGTATGGTTGTGTACTTGTCTACCCTTGTTTAGTCAGGTTGCACAAGTTAACTTGTGGTAGGGCTTGAATCATGTTATGCTCACACTCACTGATCTGAGAGTGTTGTTAGCCTGGTCTGACACTGTTGCTCATTCAGCCTGAATGGATACACTTCTGTTCTTTTGTGCTGGAAGTCATCCTGGATAAGAGTGTCTGATAAATGAATGTAATGTAATGTAATGAATATCTAGGCTTTCAGGTTAACGCCACATCTGATTGGTTCGGCACAGTCACTGAAACTGTGATGAGCAGTGATTCATTTTCATAGCGGGTAATAAAAAATAATAATAAATATTAAAAGTGGCTTTATTAAGCGATCATGGTATAAGCTTTGTGACTGTCAGCCATGTTGAGTGTAATATTAGCCATTGCGCATAACTTTTAAAGATCGAACTCTTCAGCGCATAGGTGTGTCTGTAATGTTCCTTCCTCTTTCCCTCCCTCCCTGTGCAGTCTCTTGTATGACTGTGTTTGGGTAAAAGCCAGGTCATTGTAACCTGGAGGGTCTTTTGATATAAAAAGCTCATTCTTCTTTATTCCTGCCAAGTCCTTGTACATGCTGTGCTAAAGTCTTTCTTCCCTTTTCATTCTCAGATAATCAAGCTACAAACCATGCTCCAGACTCCACTACAACAAAGACACCTGTACAGGTAAGAATGCGCCTGAGTCATTCCCATACTTCCTCTTATTGCTTCCCCTGTTTGAGCTATGCAACGCAGTCACTCAGAAATAAATGCACTCCGATGTTTTACAACTACTTTTTACTTCATTTTTATCAGTGCAGTACTCACCTGATATTGTGTGGGCCCTCTGTAATACAGGATGGCTTTCACACGTTGAGCTTCTATCATGTTTCTATTATAAAGCATTGTAAGCTGTTTTCTATTCAGGGGAAATAATTGTGAATCCCAACATCATTAGATGAGGGGGAAGCATCTTATCTACTTACTAGTTTTTCTTTATTTTGCCCCCCTGTATGCCTTGTTCAGATTGCCCTTTTAGATTATATCCATATTTATTTAGTGTAGATTTGGTACTTACCACATAAGGTACATTTTTACACTTCCATGAACAACTGACAAATAAGTCATTAATGGTTTTCCTTTTTAATTTTTTTGGTGATTCATGGGATTATTCAAAGAGTGTAAAGCTGAAAGGTCATTGAATTTATCTAATTGCACATCTGTGTTTTTTCCATAACACATAGAATTTTAATGAAAAAAGGCTTTATAATGTCACAGAAGCTGTATACAGGTGCCAGTGTGTAGTGTAAAGTCTGTGTGTTTGGTTCCAGGCATCTCGCACCAGTCGAGCGGGGGCTGTTATAGACCTCACTGAGGATGATGATGATGTACTAGGTGAGGATGATCATACCCTTCCTCCTTTTAGGCCCGTTCCCCACCTCCCTTTTTTGTTTCTGGCTTTCTCCTCTCTCTGCCACCCCCAAATGCAGTCTGCTGCTTAACAGTGTTAGGTGTGTCGTAGGTGTCTAATATACCAGTAGTGTATATAATGGGGCAGCACTGTAGCATAGTGGGTAAGGAGCAGGACTAATAACCAAAAGGTTGCAGGTTCAATTCCCCACTGGGGCACTGTGGCTGTACCCTTGGGCAAGGTACCTAACCCACAATTGCCTCAGCAAATATTGAGCGCATAATGTAACGTAAAGTGTAATGTGCCCCTCTCTGCTGCAGTGACCGGAGTGAAGAAGGCTCCTGTCCAATCGGGCCCATCTATAGCAGCATCCCCTTCCTCTTCATCGCCTTCATCAGCTGTCCAGCGGGCCCCAGGCCCAGGTCCCGGCACCCTGAACAGCCATAGCACCATGCATGTTCAGCCAGCTGGTAAGAGTCTGGGCTCCCCAAGTCCAGCTCCTCTGGTTTTTTTCCCCAACCAGGGGCCAGTGCACTATCTGGGCATATGGGAAAAAAAAACTTAAGGCCTAAAGTTTTAAACTTCTCTCCCTCCTTCCTTGCTATCAGTCTGTTGTATGATAGTGTTCATGTAGTACAGTTCAGGTCTTGGTTACACCTGTAGTTATTTCTGTATGTAATGCACGCTCTTGTAAATAAATCAATAACTCTGTTTGATACTAGGCAGCACATGTTGCAAAGCTCCACTCTCCTGTCTTCCATCTGTCTTCTGTCTTTACTTACATTCTGCACCCGCTGTCCCTCGCTTTCTCAGTGTAGTTTTTTCACTTCCAGTTTGTGGAAATGGCATTAACTCCAGTGTGCACCCAGCTCGTGCAGCTAGTCCCAGCGTTGCATGGTCTTCTCTGATTTTCAGAATTAGGTCCAGATTTACTGTAACCGCAGTGGTTCTTTGCCTGATGTTCACCATTAATTGCAGTGACTGCAGAATTTGTGATGTGTGACTATGAAAAAAAAATAACATTGACACTTACACTAGTCATGAGACCGTGGAAGTGAATGAGAAAAAGCAACATCGAGGTTTTGCATGTGCAAGGTGCTGCTGAAAAAGACTGAAAACCCCTGTAACAGAGCAGTAGCGGTCCATCTAGTGGTAAACAAGGGGAAATACACTGAGGCCAGCTTGCAAGGGAGACAGCTGCATGTTAGGGATAAACAGTAGCATTCACACGCTTCATTTGAAGCTAAGCAAGTCAAATGCAGCATGAGCTTCTCAGGTATTTTTGGAATCCTTTATATTAGCACCACCATGGCTGTTGTTTTTTGTTTTTGTTGCGGTATTAAGTGTGTAAAGGTGCTGTTCCAGTAAGCATGCCTGCACAAACACAGTGCCTTGTCAGTACCCTAGCACTATGTCTCCTCTGTGCATGTATACTGTATTAAACTAACTTGCCCTCACAATAATGCTGAGTGCCAACTCCAGCCCTGCCACCGCCTAGTTTGTATACACAGTACTGTATTAACGGCCCCCTTTCTTTCTCTCTACAGCTCAGACAACAGTGAATGTGTTACAGAGACCCCAAGCTGTGGCCCCCAGTCGGGCCCTATCCACTACCTCTAGGCCCCTCCCCTCTTCCTCTACTTCCTCCTCTTTGTCAGCCCCCCCTCTCCACAACTCTGGTTCAGTCACCGGGGCAGTTGGGGGTGGCAGGGGGCTGGTGGGGGTAACTGCGGCAGGGGGCAGTAACCAACAGGGCAGCCCTCAGGCCACAGGTAACACTGAGAGGGTTTAATACAGTATACACTCACTCATGCAGGTAAATGGACAATGCAGTAAAGTAGACCACTGAGTGACAGCTCACACAGGGCTTGACTCAGTACTCTACACGCAGTCTGGCTGGCCAGAGACAAACTGACAAATTACCCACCAGTGTTAAAGACAGACGAATCCTGTTTATTCTTATAATGTTTATGTAATGGCTGCTCTTACCTGTCTTCCCTGTTTTAGGTGTCACAGTGAGGTTGTCCCCTCAGAGTGGTCAACATCCGTTAAATGGACCACAGCTTACAGTCCATCATCGCCCCATGCAGGTGAGACAAAGGAATCCCAACTTCAGACTAATACTGGTTATGTCATTGTGTGCTTTAAGGACATATACAATAGAACACAAATAACATACATATAGGGAATAAATTGTTGTTTAGTCATAGTTTAACCAGTGATTGTGTTACATTATGTCTTGTAGAATGATCGGTGCGCCTTCACATTTACCTTAATGCAAATCTCATCTCTTTCCCCCTCCCAGGACTCCCCATCTAAAAACCTCCCCTCTGCGGCTCCAGGTCCCGCGCTCAACCCCAACCCTCCGGTCCCGGGCCTCCCGCCCCTGCCGTCGTCCCCGGCGCCGCCCCGCCTGCCCCCCGAGGCGGCACACACCTCTCCCCCCCAGCAGCCGCAGCTGAAGCTGGCGCGGGTGCAGAGCCAGAACGGCATCGTGCTCTCCTGGTCGGTGGAGGAGACGGACCGCACCTGCGCCACCGTGGAAAGCTACCACCTGTACGCCTACCACCAGGACCAGTCGGGCCCGGCCAGCTCCGCCACCTCGCAGTGGAAGAAGATCGGAGAGGTGAAGGCCCTGCCCCTGCCCATGGCCTGCACCCTCACCCAGTTCGTCTCGGGGTCTAAGTACTACTTTGCGGTGCGCGCCCGCGACGTCTATGGACGCTTCGGCCCCTTCTGCGAGCCCCAGTGCACTGATGTCATTGCTCCCTCATCCTCCAGCTGAGAAGACAAGGGAGCTTTTCAGTTCAGGACTGAATAAAGACAGGTTTTTTTGGTCTCTTTTTATAGGAAAAATATCTTTAAAAAAAAAAAAAAAACTAAAATGCAAAAAATTACAAAATTGAAAGATGTTTAAGAAGAATTACCCATTTAAATAAAGTTACTCAAAAATGAATATGTGCTTGTTTTGTTGTGATGTCTGATTTCGCCTATTTTAAAAGGCACTTGGGTTTGTTCAATAGGAAAACTGCACTCAGGGAAAGTTTTTACCTTGAATGTATAGGTGTTCAGACACCTTTGCAAAATGTTAGTCTCGGTGTCCGTTATTAGATTGTCTGAATGCAATTCCACATTATCTTGTGATCCCCCCAGTTTCAGAAGAATTGCTTTGCTTGATTGAACTACAGACTCCTCATATGTAAATGGGTTTCCCCAGACCAGCTAAAAATCCTATCATTTTGTATGTTACAGCACCACAATCATAGAACCTGGACAGTCCTCTCTTTTTACTGAAGACAGACCACTGCTGGAAATCAAATTCTAAGAGGAGCTTATCTCATGCTATTAATATTTCTCAGAAAAGAATGTTACCCTTATGGTATTACTGCCTTTCACAATTTGTTTAAGAAGTGCACATCCCCAGTGACGATATATATTGTATGAACCCACCAAAAGGCATGTTTTTGTAGGCCATTAATGGCAATGAATCTCCAATGCTTGGACCAGAAAGGCTTTGTCACATGAGATGAGTGGATCACAGGTCCACCATGGATAGGACAATATTAGCAGCTCATTGATGTGGCATAAATTAGGCAACACACAATGACAATTAGAGATCAGCAGAGCATCCGCTGTGAGTGGAGGTTAACACAGGTCTGGCTCATACCGTCCAAAGTTAATGGTTCACTTAAGGTGTAAAAACTGGAAGTGTGACATTAGCTTTTCCAGAACAAACACTTAGTGTGACCAAAAGAAAAAAAAGAATTTCCTTTTTTCAAATGGCAGTGACCAAGTGTTGTTGACCTTGTATTCGGATAAGTCTGTTAGAAACATCATAGAAAATGTGAATTCATTTTCAGTACTGTCAGGAATCCTGAGGTTGGAAATCACCAGAGAAACGGACAGTTAGACTCTCATACATCACTGATAAAACAGAGATACAGTCCCAGTCAAAAGTTTGGACACACCTGATTAAGATAATGGGTTCAAAGTCATTTTGGTCTAAAGACTTATGTTTAAATGCTTGAAATTTGTTTCTTAGACAAATATAAATAGTGAAGTTGATGCCTATGTATGACTTTCCAGAAAAAATCATTTTAAAAAAACATGTTTTGGCTATTTTGAAGAATCTAAAATATAAGATAGTTTTGATTTGTTTAACACTATTTGGTCACTGTATAATGCCATTTATGTTACCTCATAATTTTGGTGTCTCTATTATTATTTTAAACTATGGAAAATAGAAGCGTTTTCTTTATTTTTACTGAGTAGGTGTGTCCAAGCTTTTGACTGGTACTGTGCATAATTAAAAGGTACAAAATAATAAATCATGCAATAGAACTAAGGGTACAGATCTTGTTACTCATTCAGTCTTCTGGGTTCTACAGCTCTAAGGTACATCCCAAAAGCCTGTTTCGCTTCATCACCTAAACTGACCCATTCTCAAAGCTGGCTGATCCCCAATCAATTTGTCAGTCAATTTGAGTGTTGATGCTCTGATATAATGAGGCAGATGGATGGGGTCCACTGACCCCAGATCAGTGATGGAGTGTTAATGCTAACATTCCACAGTTTAGTTCACAGAAACACAGTGGATGTATGTATGTATTGACTGCCTGTTGTGTGTGTTGTTGGCTTATTAGATTCTGTGTTGTTCTTTAGAGTGGATGGACTGTACTCTTTGTGTTCGCTGCCAAATGTGACTGCAAGTCTTCCCTAATAATTGATGTTGAGACACTGAGACCATTTGCCCTGTGTAGATTATAATCTATATGAGGTTGCAATTTGTAGCAGTTGTTTTATGATTTATAAAAATGACACAGGGAAAGGATTAGGGGACAGTATAATTTAAACTGAGAGTGGCCATACGGGCCTTGCAAATAAAAATGTCTCCACTATCAAAAGGCAGTTTTAAAAGAACTTCCACACACTCAAGCAACTGTGACCACGCTGTTAAGTGAAACCAAAGACTCTCACTAATGTAGAACTTCACATGGAGACTCTGCTGTCTGTATACAAAATACCCAAACCCCCATTGCAATCTTTTGCCTGTAATTAAGGATGGGATTTAGTCATCCGGTATCCCACGAAAGAACAAACATAAAATATGCACAAGGAAAAAAGTAAAATTGACTCACATGTTAATTATGTAAAACAATTAAAAGCCATTCCAGGACAATAAGCGGTTTAAAGGTAAGGTTTTTATGCCTCTATTTTCTTTGGTATTTCCAGTATGTCTGTTGCAATTGCCTTCCTACTTAAACAAAGATAATGCACATATAAGCATGATATGCTTCACAAGCCTCTTTTCTGTGCCAGTGAAATTCTCCAATCCCTTTTAGAACCCTGCAGCATAATATCTTGTATGGTTTCGGTGTAGTCTGAGGCTACATGTTAAATCTGAATAAATGGTTTATTCTTTTGAGCAGCCAGCTCGTGTCTGGTACGTGATCTGAGGCATGCCGATTGAAATTATCATCACTTCAGGGGCTTTGTGGGACATGATTACAAAGATTTATGTGCGCTGTAGGTACCAAAAAGGCACTGTTTGAATGTACTGAAATGAATTAAGTCACACTGGAGAGCATTGCCTCTTTCCATATCAGCTTAACCGGTCCAGGTGCCAAACATTTTTATTGCCTAATGAGAATTTCTTGTTTCAGAACATCCTTGTTCATATTCCAGGGTCATTTAAAAAACTGAGCTCAGCATGCTTCTGCTTTCATGTGGAAGGAAACATTTTCTCGTTCAAAGTAGGTTTATTTATCCCATTTATGAATAATGACTGAAACCTGAAACCACATGAATAGCATCTCCTGTCTCACAGATGCAGTTTCCTCTCATCACACTAATGATCCTATTGTACTTTGGGTGCAGAAAAGATTGTTTTATCCCTGTCCGCTCCAGTCCCTCTTTTATCCCAGCCCTCACAGGTTCTGCATTTCACCTGTAGCACTGAGGCGCAGTGATTACACCTGTGTGCCATTCCACCTGCCTCCTGCCTTGCCAGCTGGAGCACTTGGCTGGAAAGTGAGGCTAGCAGGGAACAGGAGTCTTGTACTGAACTCTCTCTTACAGAGTACAGTGGATCAAGTCTGAATAGTAATAATCACAACAACAACAACAATATTGTAATTATTATTATCATTATTATTATGCAATTAATTCCTATGTATAAGCTAAAAGCTTCATCAAATGATAGCGATGATGATGATGATGATGATATTAATATGGCTAAATTTAAAAAAAAAAGAATAAAACTGGGAGTGTCATAACCTACAGTGTATGTGTCTTTCTGTATGATATTTGAAACCATTATTGTTTTATATATTATCAACATGAAATTAATTTTATGTGGATTTGCCCTTCATATTTTTTGCTTTGCTAACTTAGTTTTTCTGTCTTCTGTCTTACCTTATTGGCCGTTACATTTTACGTTTTCTTATGTATAATAATGACTGAACAAAGTAAAAAGCATTGAAACTATTATTATTATTATTATTATTATTATTATTATTATTATTATTATTATTATTATTACCCGACAACACACAGCATGCCAGTAAAAACCATAGAATTAAGGTTGTGCTTATTTAATTATTTACTTATGAGGGGAGCCGGGGCGGGGAGTCACTCGTATATTTGGAGTGTTGAACTAAACGTAAAAGCGCTCAACCACTTTTCAAATCCTGCGTGTGAATGAAACATTGATGCCAACGAGTCCGATTTAAATGGAAACTGAATGTGCTCGTTTGAGCAACGACAAGATACACTGGTAGGATCAAAATATATCCCAACATTTTGTTCAGACTGAATTCCCTCACAGTGTAACAAAGCGAAGTGCTCAATCTGCATAGTAGGCTACATTTAAAAATTCAAACAACAAGAGCAAACGACTTTTCTGTAAATATCACAAGGCTAGATCCTCCCGACAGCGACACACCAGAAACGTGTTTAACTTGGCAAGAAGCACTGCACGCTGTGAAAAGACAAAACGATTTTTGTCAGTATTTGAACAAGTCTAACGGGTTTCTGTGCCTTGCATTGTAATCAAGCAATTTATCTTGCCTTGTCAAAAAAGTTGCATATGCTGTGATTGCTGGCATCAACACTGAACCAACAGAATATATATATTGCTTACATGTTGCAATATGACTTGCGTTGTTGCCAAAAACAAAAATACAACCTGTAGTTTACGTTATAATGTGACCAGCGTAGCACCATGATTGTAGACTGAGATGTATTTATATGCGTTAACAGAAGAACCTGGAAGAGGGTTCAGTTGCTTCAAGTTTTACTGTTGTGTAGCATTGGGAGAGAGAGAGAGCCCTCGGAGGTCATCAGCAGGAAACGGAGGGTCAACAACAGGTAAGCAGCCATGTTAGGAAGGGTTTAGGTAGATGGGAGGTGGCCATTGGACACACTAAAGGGGTACTCGGATAGGTAGACAGTATTAAGTAGAGACAACCTTCATACGAATACTGTATGGTCACAAAATTAGAAAGATCACAGAACCCTCATTCAGTGCATCACTAACCATTACCATGTGCTAAGACTTAAGTGTTTGGCACCTACAGCTGTTTTTTTTTTTTTTTTTTTTTTTTTTTTTTTAAACTAGCTATTACCATACAGTAATTGTTTAACATACAAATCTAATTAGAGGCTGATATAAATCATTGCGCCTAAAAAAGTCATTATTTTCAAACAGACCAGGAAAAGTGTTTTGATACCACATACACTATAATTCAATGGCTTTACTACTTTACACTTTCTTTTGGTTTTTATTTTAGTCATATCACAGTCCTAAGCAGTTTCATTTTGTCCATCTTGTCTGACAGTACTACTGAATTTGTGAAACTGTAACGTATATTATGGACTATTCCCCTTTTTTGTTTCACTGTCTTCCACCCTGTCCTCTACTAATATCCCACCCAATAAGCGAATTCTTAAATTCTCCATTGTTGTTCTCCCTCTTTAGCCTGAACAGCAGACAGATTCATAGTGTAGGATCATTGCTGCTCAGGTGATGCCTTGACCGGCAAGGCACACAACTCCCTCAGCTGTTTGATCTTCAGCTGTAATTATTATGCGTCAGTCACACTGTTAGCCACACGAGGGCAGTATTTGACAAAAATGGCAGCCGTGATCACGTAAATCTGCATCTTTAATGAATACTTTGACTACCGCCTACAGGCATTGCTGTATGGGTATATATCAAAGTAAAAGCATAAAACAGTGTTTGGAACAGATTTGTTTGTGTGGAAATACAATACATGCATACAATACATATGCTATACAATATATATACATATATGATTTATAATAAAACTTTGCAGTTTAAAACACTCCACTCACTTACACCACCCCAAGAAAATTGGCTGTCCAGTGAGGAAAGAGGGAGACGAATAACAGCCAAGAGAGGAGGGAGAGCAGGTGGGAGTTGTGAAGGTGGAGAAGGAGCACAGCAATGAGTTTGGAGAGATGGGGAGCAGGGATAGAAGGAGGCATGGGTGGTGTACACATGCATGTGTATGTGCCTGTGTGCGTGATGTGTCTATGTGTGTGTGTGTGTGTATGCGTATGCATTTTATTGTACGTAAATGTATGCCTGCTTCCTGTGTGTCTGTGTGTGTGTGTCTGCACACAGGTTTCTGTTCGATCATGTACTGGCTTTGTTTGTGTGTTTTAGCAGTCACAACACAGAGGTGTCAGTGTATCAGTGCTGAATGAAATGATTATAATGTGATGAAGTGAAGGGCTGCAGCTGAGTTGAGACACCGCTGATAAATGCCCGCTGTAGCACCCCTCCTCCTCTGACCACCTTTCAAATTCTCATCCACTTAGGGCTTCCCTGCCATGTCTACCTCACAGGCATTTTACAAAACCTTTGTACAAATGCTAACAAAGTACAATAAAGATAACAATGTGTGAAGCTACCTTTGTGAAAAGATTGAGTTTGTTTTGTGGTATTAAACAATGTCCAAAGTGAAACTCAAACACAAATTTCAGGAACTACACTGCTTAAATACTTTCTCAGCATACACACAGTAGACCAGTGACAAATAACCCCTTGAAAGACAGCCATATGCATGTTAATGTGGAAAAACTGAGAGTGACTATTGTTACTGTACATAGGTATAAAAAGCCATGTGTGTAGATGAGAAACTAAGTTTTAATGACAGGCACAGAACCCAGACAAAGATGTATCCCAACACTGTTGTTCTAATGAACAATTCCTAAAACTGAGTATAGTAGGCTTGTTATAAGTGGCCTCTTTTCTGTTAGAATTAATGCACACTTGCTTTTTCATAACCAATGTCTCTTCTTGCCTGGAGAAGCATAAGAGGAGACACATTTTCGGGTGGCCAAACTGAGGACTGTTTTATTAGCTTGTCACTTGCTTCAGCGGATCATGTTATACAGGTAAATTAATGCATTGTTCCAAAAGAATGAAAGTTTGCCGGAGGTATGGAAGAGGGTGCATTTCATAGCATTCGAAACTAAATGGCACTGTGGAAACAGCAAGAGAAATTTAAAGGTAGAACTGTAAAGATCACAATAATACCAATGATTCAATTCTAAGTGAGGACATATTAGCTACACTTTCAGTTTTCTTTTAATTAACTTTCTGCTGACACACCTGGAAATTTTTTAGTTTTAACAAATACTTAGACTGGTTAAATACGATTTTTTCCTTTCTGACTGCAGGGGGAGCCATTCTCTTTCAGTTGTGGCCCACACGCGCACATGCTCACACGTTTTCCTCGACATTTGTTGTAAAGACACTTCCACTCTCTCCTCTCTCTCCCTTTCCCCCTCCCTCTCCCTCGCTCTCTCTCTCTCTCTCTCGCGCGCGCTCCTGCGCTCTCTCGCTCTCTCTCAGCGCATACTAATGCTGTGAAGGGACTAGCCTCCCTCCCTCCTTTTTTTCAGGGGTGGGAGGGAGAGGTGAGAGAGAGATAGCAATTTCAGTTCAGCATTCTTTTTCGAAAAGGCTGGCAGTGCTAGTCTATCAGCCCTGTGTCCTACAGAGTAAGCAATACCAATGTCATGCAATGCCATGCTTCACCTGTCTGTAGCATGTGATATCTCATAGCTACCACAGAAAAGGGCTATTTTTTATTTTGGTGGCAATTCCTTTTTTGTGAAGGAACAGAAGCAAGAAGCCAGAGAGGGGGATCGACCTGCAACCCCCCTCCTCAAAAAGCAAAGAAAAACGGAAGGCACTGGAGTATTCGTTTTTTTCTTTCGTTTTTTGTTCTTCTTCTTCCTCATCGTGGTGCTGGGAGGTGCTTTCTCTTTTCATTTGCTGGCGCTCTCCGTCATCTGTCTCCTAATCTATTTCTCCATCTACCTGGTCTACAATTTCTTCTATTTATGAGCAAGACAAGGAGAGCGAGAGAGGAGGGGGAGATTTCCGTTTTTGCCTTCTATTTCCCTCTTCCACCCCTTCCTCCTTCCCTCACCGTTCCTATCTCTCTGTCAGTCCCTCCTCTCCACCTCTGTTGCTCTCCTTATATTCATCACCCCCTTCCCCTCCATTTCTCCCCCTAACCCCCCCTCCCTTCCCCTAATTCTGACTCCTTTTAAGATGGACTAATGTTACCTTTCAACTGAAATTTCAACAATTTTAAACACCACCTTTTCAATTCTTTTCTTTTTCTCCTCATCTTTTTTCCTTTTCTTTTTATTCTTCCTATTTTTCCTCTCTTCTCCCTCCATCCTGTGCATCAGTATTTTGGGGGATTCTGTCAAATATTTATAGGTAGGTTTGTTAGTGTTTAGTGTTTGTCTAATAGTCTGTCTGTGTGTATTTGTGTGTTTGTGTGTATGTAATTCATATGCATAAAGCACCCATTAGCATACACATGCACACACTAAACTATGGCTAAAAGACATTTTACTCATTCAGTCAGCTGATGTCTTTCTGATTCCATCCCTCACTTTTTTCTTTGCAAACTTTGTCCTTTTTTTCTTCAATGTGCATCGTCAAAAACAGTCATCCATCATCTGATGGCTTTCCTTCACTCTTCACTCTAGCACATTTTGCTGTTTGTCATCCCACAGAATAAGGACACAGCTCTCATTTTGCCCCCCATCTTTTCATTCAAATCCTCATCAGTCTGTTGCTCATCGTTCTGTCACCCCTTAATCTCACCTTGAGTCATTTTCACAGAGAGGCTGAGACACAGCTGTGCTCAAGGCCTCAGTTCATCTCCTCGTTCGACACCCTCCGCTGACCAAAGAGTTAATTTTCAAGGCATTTTTATACATTAGCTAGAGCGGAAGTCATCCCCCAAAAATTGTATGAGCATTTTTCCCTGTTCTTGCTTTGCTCTGAACCTTTTATCAAAATGCGCTGCCTAGTGATGGTTCTTCTTTAGCGCATCTACCTTAAACGGCTAAAGCTTAAATCGCTCTCCTTTCTGTTCTACTGGTCTGTCACCTGTGCGTATTGCTCTCGCTCGCTCACTTGCTCGCTCACCCTCTCTCTCTCTCTCTCTCTTCCTGGCTCGCTCTCCCGCTCTCCCTCCCTCAGACTCACACACAAGCACTCAAAGAGAATGGACTAAAATCCTCGCCAAAACTCTTTACCTTTTCAAGGGATTTTTTTTTCTTTTTCTCCCCCATACTTTTCTCTGTCTCTCTCTCTTCTCTCTCTCTCTCTCTCTCTCTATCTCTCTCTCCTCTCACCCTTTCTTCGTTCATCTATCCAGGCTTCGTTTTTTTTCATTTCCCTCTATTGACTCATTCATTGATTTATTCGTTGCTCCGTTTTATCGCCTGCCACTAGAAGATTTTGCCCATATTCTCCCCTTTATTCCCCCCACAGAATCTCACTCATTTCATATTTAATTTTAAGGAGGCAAGATTTCCAGTACGAGTCGTTCTTTGGAGACTGATGGTTTGCAGTTGGAGGGTGGGGGGAGAGAGAGCTCGTTGAAAATCAGCTAGACTGCAAACCGGCCACAAACTTGGACATGAATTATTAGGTGTGTATGTATGTGCATTAGGCTTAGGAACAAACAGACAGCTAAGCAGAGTAAATTGTAGAATTCATTCATTCACCTCTCAGTCTCTCCTTGTCTGTGTTTCCATCTTTTACTTTAAGGAACATGTAATGGGTCTACGCTCCTACATTTGAAGATTTTGTGAAAGAAAACACTTTTTGAATGAACTGCACTGAAATAAATTTTGGATGTAGTTTTTTCTGGGGAATCTCTATATATATCTTGGATTGGATTCACCATGAAACACTCCTATTAGTAATTGCAATGAATAGTATCAAAATTCAGGACTTTTTGTCTTTTTTTCTAGTGGACTAAAACTGATTTTAATACTTTTTTCTTATATTGATTTTGAACGGAATTTTACCATCAAGGATTGAGGACCACTTTTTTACGTATTAGTCCTGCTATACTTACAATTGTTATACTTCTCTTCTCTCTTCAAACATTATGACTGAAATGATGTCCAGTTAACGGAAATAGGTGAGTACACTGCTGTTATTATTCCCTCCTTCTCTTTATTTAGCCTGTTATCAGTGTGTGCTTGGTATATGTGCATTGACCAGTCTATGTCTATTTGCGTCTTCTTAGAATGTGTATCTTTAGGTGTAAGTCACTGTACACATCACTGCATCACTGTATGCGTATGTGTGTGTGAGATGTGTGTATCCATGTTTGTCAGTCAGTACGCGTGTGTGTGTGTGTGTGTGTGTGTGTGTGTGTGTGTGTGTGTGTGTGTGTGTGCTGGTGTTGGTGATGTTGGGCTTGAATGTTTAGGTGGATTATCGAATATCAGTCCATCATCTGTAAAATTTGCATTTAACTCTATCGATCTGTTCCACCAAGCCTTATTACCTCGCTGTGACTAAATTCGTGTACATCCACTCATCAAACCCTCTGTCTGGGATGTTTTCCCATGTCCCAATCCACATATATGCTTATATAACTTATTTCTCTATACACCATATGCATATTTCTCTCCCTCTCCCTCCAAATGATGTGTAATTTCAGGGATGCCATTCTCCCCCACCCACTCCCTACTCAATGCAGTTCTAGACACTTCTGTTAATGTACAACGTTGTGTGTGTGTGTGTGTGTGTGTGTGTGTCAGTGTGTGTGTATGTGTGTCCATCTATTGTCCTATTTTACTCTGTCTCTGTATCTTTTCTGCCGAACACATCAGCATAGCAAAGGGGACATGGAAGTATTTTGCAGCAATTTTTTTTTGGCAAATGTCTCTGCATGTGGGCATTGTAACCTGAATGCCGCTGGCACTGTGCCTCCATATAGCCATCATTTACACGAGGAAAACCATCACTTCATTCTACATAAGGTGCCTTTCACGAGGATGTGAGGGCTTGGATCTAATCAGGAGTGTTCACTGGATGAAGGTTACAGCAGTACAGAACATGGAGCCCATCTGGGACTCGATCCCAAAGCCCATTGCCTGGAGTAGCTACATCTTGTGCCCCAGATCAGGGTCTTTAAACAGGACCTGAAAATGGCCCCGCACACTGACCACACAGCATAGTGTTTATGAGAGGAGACAGTAGGAGATTTTCATATGTACTGTACACAGACTTCATATCTCATCACAGCATTACATGCATGTTACTCTGAAGAGAAGATTGCAGGTAACACTGGGATTATACTAGTGAAGGTCTGTGTGTGTGTGTGTGTGTGTGTGTGTGTGTGTGTGTGTGTGTGTGTGTGCGTGCATGCATGCACACATCTGTGTGTGTGTGTGTGTGACTGCCTAGCAAAGCAACTGTGGCATCAACTAATCGGAGAGTACCTGGAAAGCTTGACGTCAAACTAAATTGAGAGGGTTGACGGAATGGATGAATGAGCAGAGCTTGCACTGCATGATCGACTGTTTGGTGATCTTTGTAACAAAGTTAATAGGGGTTAAAATGACTGAGCAAAATGGTATGGATTTGAATATCTATGAACATATCGAAATTCATTTTGAGTTGACAGTAATGACATCACACGGAATGAGCAGTTGATTACAGCGTGAGAACA
This sequence comes from Megalops atlanticus, assembly GCA_019176425.1. Lineage (NCBI taxonomy): Eukaryota > Metazoa > Chordata > Actinopteri > Elopiformes > Megalopidae > Megalops > Megalops atlanticus. The sequence goes on from CM032893.1 coordinate 22,579,332, forward strand.
GTTCGTTTTTTAAAATGCATTCATAATAATGTGTTTATTCACACTTGGATCTTTAATAATGCTTACAGTAGAATAATGTCCATAATGGATTTTTGCTGTGATGCTTAGGTATAAGACAAAAGTGTTGTATGAATCCCTATATAATGTGAAATTGTCTAAAAGGTATTCTTTTACGACTGTCTTGAATTGAACAGGCTACAGATGTGTGTGGTAAGCCATCTTCAGTAGTTAAATGTCTGACATGAAGATCATATTTGACAGAAATAATTAGATTCATTACATTGTTGGTGGTAGGATGTGGAGCTGGCAGTTTTTCGTTTGTCCCAAGGGGTTGCATTGTCATACTGTAAAGGACTGATGCTTGTAATGGAGTGTAATGTACTAGTGAGGGAAGTGCAGACCCCGCGTGGGACTCTTTCAGGAAGCCGCGTAAACACAATCAGCTCAGTGACCATCCCTCTGTCGATAAGAGCAATAGACAGAATGTTCACTTTTCCTAAGGATGTTGGCCATTTAATAAATTCGTATTACCTGTATTTGAATGCTTTTCTGAGATGTCACTTAAAAAATTACACTAAATATCGAGATTAAAAAAAGTACATTCTGCCCCGGTAACGCACTAACTCGCTCCGTGATAATGACCTGAAAAGTGTACTGTTTTTAGGCGGATAATTTGGGCTGTGACGTGCCCCTGCCTCGGCTGCACGCAGCGAAAACGGCGGCCATAAAACTCACAGTAATCTCCACGCAACGGGGACGCTGCGAATCCGTGTGGCTCACTTCAGACCCGCACCTAACACTGCTGTCTCTGTGACAACAAAGAAACAGGCCTCACTCTGTCCCTGGGGGGCCTGTGTCACATTATATAAATAATATTAGAGCACAATTTAAAACAATACTTTCTCCCCCAAGCCCTTTCTCTCTCTCCGGCAGCAAAAAAAAAGCAAAGCTCCCTTCTGCAGTTATCCTCTTCAAACTGTACATCTGAACGTAAATCTGATCTAAAATGTTAGTCAATTGCCGTGGAGATATCCCAGCTCGGTATTATGTAGAAGCATAGCTTCTTGTGTATTGGCAATGTGTTTGTAGGGCAGATAATTGTCCTGAGTGATGAATATGGGTTACTATCTGTAGCAACGAATACATTTTCTGCAATTCAGTTTTGAAGATTGAGAGGGAAGGCAATGCATACAATACCATTAATTAGGATTTGTTTAAAGTGTGGAATTTTTATTGTGTAGCTGCTATTGTGTGCCATAATTAGTGTCCCGTGTGTGCATTTCTGTACTTTTGTCTTTATGAATTGAATTCATGTACTGGTCATATATAGATATGTGTCTGTGTGTGTAAATGTTTCCATGTCCTAACTGTGTTATTGTATCAATGTGAAAATTGTTTGGTGTGTGTGTGTGTGTGTGTGTGTGTGTGTGTGTGTGTGTGTGTGTGTGTGTGCATTTATATGTGTGTAAATCTATTAAATATAGAAACTACAATCTGTTGCCCTGGAGACATTGTTCATTATTAATCAGCATTTCTAATTTATCATTTATTTACCTAAAATATTGTCTTCTGAACACAGAGGTAACACAGGTTTAAACTGTAAAGAACTAAGGCATGCAAATATAGGACAGAGACACCTTTGTGTAAATGTGGGTTTATGCATTTGTGTGTGAGTGTATCTTTGTGTGTTTGTGCATGCATGCGGGTGTCAGTTTGTGAATGCATGTATTTGTGTGTGTGTGTGAGCGTGTGTGTATGTCTGTGTTTGTGTGAGTGTAATTAGCATTACTAGAAGTTATTCACACTACTATTGAACTAGTTTTAGAGAATTAGAGCAAGAGCGAGAGAGAGAGACAGAGAGTGAGGGGGAATTTTGTACGTACATTTGGGTAGAATACATAATTTATCACATTGCCTGGTTGGATCAAAATTCATCTCACAGATCCCTGATCTTCTCTTGCTCTTGTCCCAGAAAATTTACAGACACACTCACACTTACACACACACACACACACACACACACACACACATTCACACGCAGACACACATGTACATGTACACATACACACACACACACTGTCCATTGAAACAGACAAATTAGACAGAACAATGGTGGAGAGAGGGATAGAGTTGGATAGAGAGAGATGGGGGAGGGTGGGGAGAAGTAGAGAAAGGAGATGCAGCGGAAGAGTAATTAAAGGAGAGGAAAAAGAGAGCAAGGCCACGCCCTAAGCATTTATATATTTAATGGAAATATCTGGCAATAACTGTAACAGTAACAGTTTGGATATAAACAACATTACATATTAAACTAACACACCTTGCACTTTAGCCAAGAGAAGAAGTATTTATATCTTTTTTTTTTTTGACAGACTGGCTGACAGATAATTTTAGCAGAGACCTAAACTTGTCAGCATAGCTGGGCAGTTATGGTGGAAGAGGTAGATGACACATTACCCTAGGCTTGTGAGACCGTGTTTATCTACCAGTGATATCATTTCGGAGCCGGGTGAACACCGAGGCAACCGTCAGGGCTTTGTAAATCATCTGTGCGAGAGCTGAGCGGAGTTGCACAGGGGGGCTTTTCTGCTGCAGAAAAACCCTGGGACTGCAATGTCACCCGACGCCTCTCGCCGTTTTTTCATTCAGCCCATTCATTCAGAGCGTCACTTTTCTCTCGCTCTTTTTTGCCCCGTGGAGCCGGATCAGCCACTCACGCCCTGGCTCCTTCCTCCCCCCCCCACAGGGTGCTGCTGTAAAACAGGAGACAAAGTGACAACCCTCAGCACCGCCGAAAAAGAACGAGCAGCACGCGAGAGGAGTGAAGAGAGAGGGGGGCGAAAAAAGGGGCAAGTCCTGCTGATCGGGCCCCTCCCTCCTCGAGCCCCCCCCCAGGAGTCCTCGATCCCGCATCCTTTTCCCCCGAGCCGCTGTGAGTTCTGAGCCGAGGGGGTGGGGGGGGGGGGGGGGGGGGGACACATCTGCACTCCTCTGTCAAGAAAGGAAGTGATGAATGAGTTGGAGGAGCGACTAATGACAAGCTCTCGTCAGTCCTCTGTCACTCTCTCCATCTCTCATCCTCTCCTGCAAACTTACACACCTGGAATGTGTCTGAACAGTTGAACTTGAAAAAGCATACTTGTTGTGCCATTAAATGTTACACTCCTGTGAAAGTGGTTAAAGTGCAGAAACACAAAGAGAGAGGAAAAAAAATATTTATGCTTTTCTTTTTGCTGTTATCTAGAAACACCGTCATTATATTTGGATGCTCTAATGTATGAAACAGATTTCTAATCATTGGTATTAATGCAGCAGTTCTGGTGATTCATTTATCACCGCTGTTGTCATTTTTATAACTGCAGCTGCTAATGGATGCATTTTTTTGCAATTATAAAATGTTTGCATTTAGACAAGTGACATTGTGAACAAAAAGATAGCAAGCAAATTGAACTTTTTCTGTACAAAATACATTTGAAGGAGTACAGTTTGTCTCTGTTCACCAGGATTAATGATTAATATCTTTTTATCTTTGTTTAATTGAGAAATTTTCCATTTCTTTATTACTTTTTATACACGTTGGGGGCACCTTACGTGTTCACAAAGTGGTATGTTTGTTCTTATAGCAAACACAAAAATGATGAAGGTCAGTGAGTTAGTGTTCTTACATTTAGCTCTTCAGTAAAGCTTGTTTGTCCACAGTTTTATGTAGATAAATGTTAGTGGTCAGATTTGTGTATGTTCCAAATATGATAGCACCATTTCATCTTTTGTGTTTATGCAGGGAGATTTTCGCTCAGAGCTTTGCAGGGCTTCCCCTGCTAGGCCCCCATCCATTTTTAATGCAATTATTTCAAATCATTTTAGCCAAAATACAGGCCTAGAATGCATTCACGTGTGGCCATCATCCTGCTACGCACAAAACCTGTGTAGACATTGATGTGTGGTGCCTTTTCTGCCGTACATAAGACTGTCCTCTCTCTCTCTCTCTCTCTCTCTCTCTCTCTCTCTGTCCACGGTGTGTTTTTTGTCTGACCCGATCAGTTCACCCTCCCTCTGTCTGAGGCTATGAGAGGGAGAGAGGAGCCCCAGGCTTCACCACCATGCCAGTTCTGAGACACAGGGAGGAGATTTGGGCTGGCAATACTCACGGTAGGACACCCCCTGCTGCTTTCTGTGCTCCGTCCTTCCCCCCTGTACGTCTGTCTGTCCACCTCTGCTCGCGTACCCCTGTCCCCTCTCTGCACCTCCCTGTACATCACTGTCCCCAATGTCTGACGTGCCCTTCCCTCCGAGCGTGTGCGCCTGCGCGCTCTGGGAAAAAAACGTTATTTAACATGATTCCGTATCTACGAGAATCTACAAGCATCGCTGTTTTAATGTATTATTTATGCGCTATTTCTGATGCCGTTGCTGCGGGACTACAAGGCCTTGGTGTACGGTCTGAAGCGGAGCGAGAGGGAAAAGCGTTTTTGGATTGTTGTACCATCTGTTTGGCACAGCGCTCTCTCTTAACGTGTTTTGTCAATTAACCCCTGAAATTTGGACTCCGGTGGGCGGGGCGGGCGGAAACGGGCCGGATGTCGGGTTTGGGAAGACTCAGGAGCCGAGTGCGTTGCGCGCTGCGATCAATGGGTTGTGACCGCGCGCGCACGCTGAACAGATAGTCATCATCGCAAGGTCATTATTGAATATTGGACTCATTTGCATAGCTTTACGAAAAATTGATTAAGCAATTAAAGGATTTGTTGAGTGGGATTTTGTGTCCAAAGGATCGTCCATTTGTGTGCGATGTGTGCGTGCGTGTGCACACTTGTGTGCATGGGTGTATGTGCGTACACGTTTCATCTGGTGTCTGGTTGACCAGACGCCCTAGAGAGAGTGTTACAAGTGTGGAAATGTGTGCATGCTGCTATCTGCCCAGCATATTCAAAATGATACCGAACCCTCTCTGCATAAAAGAAAATGAACGCATGCCCAAGAGTGTCAAGAACTGTGCTCGTAGCAAGTGCCAGTCACCTTTCCTGTGTAGTCTCATTCTTAACATGAAGAGGAACATTCCCAATACCCTCCCATCTCTCTGCTTTACTGTTGTCCCCTCCTTCCCCTCTCCTCTGTCTCTCCCCTCCTTTGCTTCCATGATTCCTCTCTCCTCCCCCCTGAAGGCCTATTCTCTCTCCTCACTATCTATTTCCTCCTCCGATCCTTCTCCTCGTCCACTTTACCCTCACATATTATTTCTCCCCTGGCATATTTTCACCAATTCTCTCTCTCTGTCTCACTCTCTTTTGGTCTCTCTCTCTCTCCCTCTCCTTTTGACTTTGAACATACACTCTCCCTCCCTCTCTTCTTCTCTCATCTTTTTTTTTCTCCCTGCACCATTAGTCAGGCATGACATTTTTTAAGCAAAATAGATACTGTGTGGAGTGAAGGAGTCCTCCATTGGGGCGCTAATGTAATGATGCTACCAGAAGTGCCTGCACTACTTCAACCTCTTCTACTGCTGCGCCTATTAAACTCTTGTCTTATAGCAAGGATACTAACACTTTATTAGTTTAGCCATTATACTACGAATATTTCTTACCTGAACCTGCTGCACAATGGCTCATGCGTTTTGTGCCATACCACGTTATGATTTATCATAATAATAATAAATTGATCTTTTTTGTTTTAATCATCTTGTGTAAGTCATTTATATCAATCGTAAAAAGGCGTTTCTTCCCTCAGTTGAATTAATATTTCCATTATCATTATCATGCATTATTTATCAAACCCTCTTCAGTTTGGTTCCCGGCCGGGGTAGTCATTTTCGTGAAGGATGTGTGATGGAGGTTTGGGGCTGGACGGAAAGAGAGAAACAAGGAGAGGAAAGAGAGAGATAGAGACAGAGATAAGGAAAGGGAGACAGAGGGAGAGAGAAGGGAAAAAAATGTTTTAGGTGTAACTTTTTTGGTCACGGCTGACACCGACCACCATACAATTTAAAATGTTTTCATTCCTCTTTCCAAAGTAGACAAAGCAGTACAAGAATAGCCACAAAATAATCCCCTGCGCCCCCCCCCCCCCCCACAACCACACACCTAAATACAGCAGAAGCCTTTACAGTAAACGTGGTGGAAAACCACAGCTCCCTCTACCCACTAATAAAGTTCCCCATCAATCCCCTTATCAAATCAAAACACTCAAGGTTCTTCATAAGCTTGTTAAAACGATAGTCTGTTCTCACTCTATTTATAACATAACGTCTGATGACCGGGGCTTCACGCAATACGCCAACTGGATCCAGTCTGAAACCTGCAGTATTCTGCCATGCTTCTCCTCATTCAGTAAAAAGAATTTTGCTTTTTTTTTGCATTGGTGTAACTTGTAGCAATTGGCATAGTATTTTTATTATTCCTTTGTTTTAAGCTTGTCTGTATGTGTGTGTGTGTGTGAGAGAGAGAGAGAAAGAGAGAGAGAGAGAGAGAATGAGAGAGACAGAGAGAAATATTGTAAGAGGGAAGCGAGAGAGAGAGAGACAGCGAGAGAAATATTGTAAGAGGGAAGAGAGGGCAAAATTATTCATGTGCCCTGTAGATAGGGGTAGAGAGAGTGCAATTATGTGTGCATCTGTGCTTGGTCAGGAGCGAGAGAGATAAAGACAGAGAGAGAGAGAAAGGGATAATGTATGTGTGTGCTGTTCTGTGTGAATGTGTATGGCATCAGAATTGTGTCCTTATCAGTCAATATTCTCATGAGTGTGTCTTTACAGTAAGTCTGATATTGGTGTGTCGGTAATGGATGTTAAGAATATGGCTTAAAACAAAATGTCATTATTTTGATTTTTTTTGTCAAATTCAGACATTTTCTCTAAATGCATATATTTTTGCTCAGTGTACATATTTAGGCTAAAATTACTAAATGGCTGTACAAGGAAGTATTCAATTCATTTACTGATTGCATTATTGTTGTTACACCAAATGTGAATTTGTTTATAACTTTGTTTCTGTGTGGTCCATTATTAAGAGAAAATGACTGGATTTGCAAAAAGCCATCAATGCTTCATTTTTAGTTTGGTCTCAAACATGCTGGCTTCAACATAACTTTGACTGGATTAGTACTGGAATCGCTGTAGTTTTTTTCTGTATTTTGTCTCAACATTGTTATGAAGATGTTTGCGGACTAAAGCATCAGCATTGTTACTAAGGGGCTAGTAGGAACATGCATTGGCTTCAGACATGGGCTGCATTGCATCGTTTCACTGAGTCAGCAGGGAATACGTTGGACATGCATTGTGGTTTCAACGTTGTCACAAGATAACAGTTCAGAGGAAATCTAAGAAAGCGCTCGAGGGAGAAGCAGGTCTCCATCTGGCTGACCTAGATCACCTACGTGACAAAGGAGGATGGTTTGCCTTGGCTTTATCCCATCCAGATACCCTACAGTCTGGCTTTGCTTAGCCTCTTGCTCACACAGAGACGCTGGCCATTGACTCACACTTATGCTACCAAGGAACAGTCGTAATGGGCTGTTTATCTGTCACGCTTTGTGGAATGCAGTGTAGCCTGAATCATGAGGATGCAACGTTACATAAAAGTTCCCAAAGAAATTGTAACACTGCGGTTGTTACTTCCTGGTCACAGCGCACAAAATGTGTCATACGCACAGTGTGCACCGCTTACATAACATTGCGCCAAAAAGAAATAATGACAAGTTTTTATGACATTATAGACATGTTGCCATTGTAATTAGTGTAAACATTATTTCCGACTCAATTTTCTCTGTGGTGACATTTTCATGAAGAAACAATGTTGGCAATGCGGTGTCTCTCCAGCTGGAAAATGCGGCCCATTTTCAAGTGAAATCCAATGGAGGGAAATGGTTGAAACGCAAAATGGTCTGAAGTGTTAAATACCAAATCAATTTTCAGCTGCAGTGCTACGATGAAAATGAACCTGTGCTGAGTGGGTGTTGTATTCCCATTGAGTAAATGTTGCAAATTGGCAAGAAAATTATTGTAACCATAATGTTACATGGAAAAATCAATTTTGTCTCAATGCCTTTTTAACCAAAATCTATCTATCTATCTATCTATCTATCTATCTATCTATCTGTCTATCTATCTATCTGTCTGTCTATCTAGTTTGGTATTCACAATTTTCAGTTCATTTCATAAACATTGATTATTTGGCCCATTCATTTTTAGTTTGGTCACAACTACTACTCAGCACAAAACACATTTCAAAACCAATGTGTAGCATCGCAAACAAGCTGATTTCTCTTGCCAAGTTGTTTTTGAATTTGTTACAACCACCACACAGCTGCATTCTCTAAATTCAGCAAAAAAAAATCTACATAGAAAATATACTGTGTGCCTGCAGGAGCAATTCAGTGAAATTAAGCTACCATAAAATATCCTGTTTGGCAAAAGAATATATTGTCTTATGAGAATATATTGATGCATAAAATGCAAACATAAGAAATTTATATATATTCCTTAGTACCTGGCCATGTTGTTAAATAGTGTAATAGATTGCAAACATAGTATTGTTCATATGTAACACATGATTGTATGTGTTTTAAAACTGGTTAGCAAAACATATTTTAAATCTGTAAATAGAATAACATGCATGAAAGTGGGCCTAATTGATTATGTGATTATGAGGTTCACTCGGGCACCAGTAAGATAATGTAATATGCTGTGACAGTGATTTTTAATGGAAAGGAAGAATGCAGCACTGTGATTATGGACGACATACATGTCCTTGGTGAAGTGATCCCGTTTGTTCGCGATCAAATATTCATAGCAGCTGTGAAATGTGTGGTATGAAATTAAACGTAGTATTTAGAGTGTTATTATACAGATATCAATTATGAAAAAGAAAAACATCAGCTGGCATCTGAATGGCTGCAGTCACAGTTCTCAGAAAAAGAGGGGAGGGGGGAATGCAAGTTGATTCATAAGGGAAATTACTGCAGGAAAACTCCTTTCAAACCTTTCTGCTTCCTGGGTTTAAGGGATCATCCCTCTTATTCAAAAAAAAAACAAACCTGCAGTAGCGTGATTGAATTATGGGGTTTGGTATCTTTGGGACTTGATTTCTGCATTTAGCTCCTTCAGAAAAATCCATCTAAATGTGTTGCCGTAGTGGCACTTGAACCCACCCGGGTATCGGTGTATCAGAGTGTTTGTCTACGTTACAGTTGGCGCTTGCTGAGAACAGCTTGGTAATTAATTAACCATGACCAGAGAGAGTGGTGGGGGTTGGGGGGGTGCAGAGGGGGTGAGGGCGGGGGGCATTAAGGATGATGGTGCTGAGGAGGTGTTGGGGCAGGGGGAGGGCTGCAATGAGGGCTCCTGGAGGGGCCGGGGGGCTGGCTGGGGATCACTGTCCAAAACAACTAGTCACCTAGAAAGACGGGATGATTGGGATCAATTCAGGCCGACTGAGTTAGGAGCCGTAAGGTGTGTGTGTGTGTGTGTGTGTGTGTGTGTGTGTGTGTGTGTGTGTGTGTGTGTGTGTGTGCGCAAAATCGCAATGAGGGGGAGCAAACCCAAACAGAGAGTGTGGCAGTGTGCACGGAGAGAGCGCTGTTACCTCGCTGGACCATAAACTGTGTGAAGCCAATGGAGATCATAGCAAGAGGAGGCTGTGGGAAAGCTGAAATGATAATGCACTTTGGCCACAGGAATAATGAAGGCACGAATGCACTTCAGCACCCTCAGAGCTGATGGAGAGGGCTGAGGCGGCCCAGGTCTGGGCTGGAGGGCCAGTGATTCTCTGTCGAGGTAATAAGGTACCCTTCATCTTGTAATTGATTTGATTTCTCTGAGAAATAATGGCTTATGAAGGAGGGAAGACCTGAGGGCAAACTGAGAAACAGTGTCCCCCGCAGTGGTATAGGACAGGAGATGCCAAGCCCTGCTCTAGATAACCCTGAGTGTGTGTGTGTGGGTGTGTGTGTGTGTGTGCACGCGCACATATGATGATATCAGGCTCTGTTGGATTTTTAGGTAGGAGTGCACAAATCTGTTTATGGGATGTTTGTGTCTGTGTGTTTCCAGCCCTAACGTGTGTGAGTTCAGGTTCAGGTTCAGGTTACTTTATTTAGAGAGTAGAGGGGGTTTAGAGGGGGGTAGAGGGGGGTTTCTGCTGGTAACTGTTTGCAGGTATTTCCATAAGTGTGTCTATGCGTATGTGTATAGGGGAGTGTTTGGCTGTTCTCCGCACCCTGACTGTGTGCCAAACGCCAAAGAATCAATCAGGGAGAGTGACAGAGAGAGGGGGGGAGGGAGCGGGAGAGATGAGCACACCAGAAGACCATATTGCCGGCACAGAGAGAAAAGGGAGAATAAGAGAGATGACAGCGGAGACATAATAGCTATGCAGAGAGTGGGAAAGAGATAGGGGGGATATAAACATATCCTTTTCATTTCCTCACTGTACACATCCTCTGTCTCTCTCTTCCTGTCTGTTTCCCTCTGTTTAACGTTTCCTGTCCTTCTTTTTCTCTCTCTCCCTTTCCCATCCTCCCTCTGTATCTTCGTTCGGATCTGGCTTGGATCTCTCGTCCCTCCTCCCTCTATCTCTCTCTCTCTCTCTCTCTTGCACGCGCTCTTCTTTGCCTCTCTTTCTGTCACTTTCTCTTGCGTTTTAATTAAAATCGCTGAGTATCAGGGGATCTCAGTGTAGCTGTGATTTAAATGGGGAGAGTGACATAAACTTAACATTACTGTCAGACCAAAGCAAATTCTATTAACTCCTGTAAAATTTGCTGTGCTGGCTGTTTTTTTACAATCTAGGGTGTATGTATAGTATAGATTATAAGTGGAACCTTTTAATTTTTGTTTTTTTTCAATAAATTTATTAGTAAAATGTTTCACACAACAATACAGTCCAGAGACTAACTGATAGCTGATAACTGATAACTGTGGTTTAACCAGCATATTGTTATTCAATATTCAATTACTAATGTGTACTGGTATGAACCAGTATAGTCCATTTGTACCATTGGAAATAATTGGCTATGACAGTACGCATGTCAGTATGCTATTCTGTGTAATTCTTTTCGACTGCTGTAACACCAGAGTGTGTTGTAGCTCTAATTAATTGATTTTAATATTGGTATATTTTTACACTTGAATGGAAATGTACTTTCCTCTCATCCTCTGTGAAAATGGAAAATAAATGGATAAAAAGGAGAAATATAAATATATTTATGCATAAATCTGTGTTTCTTGATGGCCCCTCTTGAAACTACAACCCAAGTGAAACCTGGAACATGTCTGCTTCACATTTCTTAATTCTTAATTCATGATTTTTTGTGTGTGTGTATGTTGGGTTCCGACTACAGCAGATACAGCTTGAGTCTCTGGTAGAAAGCAAGGCGCTTAGGGAACGGAATTGAGCTCCATGTTGTTTGTGAAAATGTACTGGAAGTGTGTGATAACTGTTGGTTGAACAGAGAGATTAAGTGTGGAATCCAGTCCGCCTGCTTTTCACAAATTTACACATGATTGGTCATCAGCCCTTCATTCACAGTTGTGGTGCTGTTCAGTCCTTCGGTTGGTGGTGCTGGCTGAGACTTCCTGCCAGGGGAGATGGGGAGGGGTCAGGCAAAGTCATCTCTTTAAGGACCAAGCAAAGCTTCAGAAAAGCTGCCTTCTTTTAGGCTTCACAATCACAAATATACTGACTGTTTGAAAAAAAAATCATTTAATACACCCACCCAAATAAATGCATGCATGACATACATTACCACTACTACCTTTACTGCTAATAATAATGATAACAGCAAAAGCTATTATTCTGATCACCATGATTATAATTACAGTCATCCCAATTGCAGTCCCTTTGCCTGTCTTGGGCATGTGATGTGCGCAGTTTTTTGTGGGTCATAAAACGCCAAGAAACTTAGCTGCTTAAATGTAAAAACATATTTGCATGAAACAACATCCGTGTTGGTGAGTAATTCATTCATTTTTTAATCTAGCCTTTGAGGAGGAAAAGAGGGTATGGTGAAATAATAAATGCTAAAAAATGAATGACAGCTAAAAGTACTTGCCAGCTAGCAGCGCCAGCTTCTCTGTTCAGACAGCTATAAACCAAATGAAGAAGCTGGAATTTATCTAGTGAACATGTTTAACCGAAGCTCATGAAAGCAACCTCATCTGTAATGGTATTCTGGTAGGGCGGAAGGCATCTGTGACTTTTGCTATCTGGTGGTGAACCAGTAAGATGAGATGTTGAAGACCTCTCTCTCCACACGTGAATTGATTAAAAAATAAGAAGTCCTTGTATAAGACGAGGGGGGAAAAAAAAGTTGAACTGCGTCAACTAATCAAATATGCAGAAGCTGGTCTGAAGAGCCAGGGGGAATCAGCTAGCTGGTCCGGGAGGGAGCATTACACTGGCGCTGTTCTGAATGGGTTCTGATGTGAACTCATTTTAAGCTGTTTAAAAATGTAGATAGGATGACGACTCAAACAGTGTTTCGCCCGGATGTATAGATGTATGCCGCTAAATGTGAACATGGCGGAGGATAAAGCAGCAGAGGAGAAGGCTTGCGGTGTGCATCAGCAAGGAGGGACCGCCGCGCCGTGGGTCGGTGAAACGTTTTGAGGGCGCCGCCCGTGCCGAGAAGTTAAACTGGATTTAAAAGGGATCTGATTTATGATGTCAGAAAATGGTCAGTAAATATGACGCCCGCTTGGTTCTTGGATGGCGCGCCTCGGGAAATTAGGCTTCTGCTGGAAGTTGGCGTTGTTGGGTCAGTAGGAGGTAGCTGTTCGAGTGTGGACCGAGCACAAAAGCGGTGCCCCAGTTAGGGGACGGATGGGAACAGTCTGTTAGGAGATGCCGTCTCTCGGGCGAGACGCTAAACTGCGGTCCTGAATAGCTGGCCGTTAAAAATCCCGTGACACCTGGGTGTTAATCCCGGTGTCCTGATCAAATTCCCACACTGCCTCTCTCAATCTGGCCATATAATCCCTCCCCCACACCAGACTGGCAGCAGAGTCCCTGGCAATTGCCAAGCTGCCTTGCCCCCCCCCCCCCAAGTTCTCACTGTGAAAGAGACTCAGCTGACCTTCCCAGTTAAATAAAGGTTAATAAATAAATAAATACATAAACAAATAAATAAAATAATAGTTGACGCTATGCATCTCAGATGAGATGCGGCAACATTCTGTCTCCCAGCTGTTTCCAGGAAAATATTCTCAACAAAACAGCGTGAGCTTTCAGTTTTGAAGGTGGCTGTTAAAGAAAACAAAGGCGGTTTAACCTTAGCTTCTGTAGCAATGACATCATTTCTGAAGGAAATAGTCGATGTAGGATTTATTAATATTAATATAATGAAGTGCCAGTTGAAATAATTAACAATCGTTTGATCAGGGTAAATGGATTGAAACGAGGGAAAACTGGAGAGAAAACTATTTTTACTGCATCTGAAATGATAACATGCATTCAGTTAGAGCAAAGAATGTTTTTTGTCGTTTCTTTTAAATGCTTAGAATTTGATAAAAAGCCATTCATTAATAACATAACATTAACATTTCAGAAAGACTTAATCTTAGGGTCACATTAATAAATCATTATTTATTACATTAAAAAACCATAACTAGCATTTATTCATGTTATTACCACTACTTAGTTGTTCTGCAGTGCCTGTTATTGACATTAATTAATTGTTTCGGAGTGCATGTCCTCAAGTAGACAGTACTCACCCCTCACACATGACTTATGAATACTCACTGGACACCGATTAATGGTATAAAGCAGTAGTTTAATTGCTTCGCAGTCCATGTCCTACAGTCATTTGTGAAGGGTGACTGATGCCTGCCTTGGGATAGGTGCAGCAGTACATGTTAATAATGTATCTATTGATGATTAATTAACGGGCCTTGCTGCAGAGCGGATGGGAGTTTTGGTGTGGCCGTCTGTGGGCCACGGGCATAATGCATGTGCTCACGCACCCATGATGTGAGCGGTGCCGGGGCAGAACGGAGATCTGAACAGATCACAGTTACAGCATGCGCCTCTGTATGCAGCCAGCTATTCATGGACATGCAACACTGATTTATACCCTTGGTTATTATGCTGTTATTACCCTCATTTTATCGCTCGGCAGCTTAATGGTCATGAACTTTCGTAAGTGGCATCAGTCTGCTGTAGGTGGAGGGTCACAGGGAGAGGGGGTGTGTCGTGGTAGCAAGCCTCTCTGTGATTGGGTACTTTGATTGTTCTATGCCACCCTAGTTTGTGGCGAGAACCCTCATATTAACATAATGGTGTGTGATTTTTTTTTTTTTAGTGTATTTGGCTCTTGTAATAGCAGTTTTGTAATTAGCGATCAGCGGGAGGCTCAAAATTTTGATTTAATTCCAGTTTACGTTTTACTTGTTATCCTTGTCAGAAATTCTCATTGATACTAATTTGTTTTAATTTATGATTCTTAACCCCAGTTGACCCGAAGTCTGTTCTGATTTGGTGAACCAAGTCCTAACAGGATATGTCCTCTTGCCAGAGTTTCCTTTGATGGCTCTTACTGTCATTATGACAATTACTGATAATTAAATTTTGTCTCATGGCTCATACGTACTCATGCGTACAAACAGACACAATCTGCAAGGCCACTGAACACACACACACGCACAAACACACACACATATGTATACATATAAGCGCACACAGACACACACACACACACACGCACACACGCACACACACAGACACACACACACATTCATACACATACACACACATACACACACACACACACACGCACACATGCGAACACACACAGATATACATGCACTCATGCATTGCTCATGTACACCATCACTGCACACCTACTAATCCAAAGACGGAATCCAGGCTCCAAAAATAACAGTTTGGAATGAGATGGATTGAGGTGAACAGATTAATGCAGCTCTAATCTGTGAAAAGCTGTCAATAAAACACATTTAAACTGATTACAGGACAGTTATTGGCAAGGGGTTATTTTAGTTCGTTTTTTTTTTTCTTTTTAAACCATCCTCCAGAGTCAGGTGCGCAAACATGACATGCACTGATGCTAACAGACCAACCGAAGAGGATTGGTGAACATATATGGACACGGGCCAATAAATATACAAACGTGTGCATTGCAATGATCATGGTGTTCTATTTAATCATTGCAGTAGAATTACAGTAGAAGTGGTCAGGAACATGCATTTATGACAGTGTATTAGGAGGCTAGTTGACCTAACCTGATGTACATGTCCTGGTGTCGTGTATATGTATGTGTGTGTGTGTGTGTGTCAAACTAGCTATGTGTGTTGCTATTACTATTATGATACCTACTAGTTCCTAACATCTCATAGAAAACCCAAAATCTTTCACACCACCCTTGAAAGGAATATTTCTGTGTCAAATTCCATAAATACATCTTAAAAAGCCAAATACTGAACATGCTCCAAAATCTTAAATAATTGAAGGCACTGGATTTAAATCATCACTCAGTGGAAAATTTATCTTCTTCATGTATTTTTGAAATTGATTGAGTGCAGATGCAACACACTGGTGACACCAGGGACAAATGTGATTACCCACAGCTGGGGGCTCTATTATAATTAAAGAGAGCATGTAAATATAGCATATGATAATGATAATTATGTATTCATTTTTAAGAATTGAAACATTAATAAGTCTGTGATTGTTTTTCTGTCCAGAGTTTGTGATTGTTTTTCTGCTCCATACTTACATCAGTGCATGTGTGTGTGCATGTGCTTGTGCGTGTGTGTGCGTGTGTGTGCGTGCGTGCGTGCGTGTGCGTGTGCGTGTGTGTGTGTGCGTGTGTGTGTGTGTGTGTTAGCGTATGTGTGACTAGTGTGTGTGTGTGTGTGTGTGTGGGGCAGACACGATTCATTTAGTTGTGAGAGACCAATAGACACTCAAAGTGTCATTTGTCATGAAATAGACTCCATTATGCCAGTCACTCACTCTCAGTGAACGTGCGAGGATATGTGAGGGTTTCTACGGTAATCAGGAGATGTGAGCGGCCACTCAGATCTCATCAGTTTCACTCCTGCGTGGAGCCCAGCTCATAAATTACAAATGTCGGATCACGCGACTGTAACCGACTGTTCCTTGCTTTGTCATTGCCATGGTAAAAATATATATATTTTTATACTTTTATACCAAATATTGTGATGTAATGCAGTTTCTATATCTTATGCTGGTACTTTTTTTGAGATTTCCCTGTGCTTGTCCTCTATGAATAATATATCAATGTTTTTCACAGGGAGAGATATGATGATTCTCATCATACATTTTGCTCAGTATTTCAGGGCTGCTTCATTATTCAAGAGTTCCTACATCTACATGTTCTGTCCTTTTACAAACTACCCTGCCTGGCACAGATCGCATTATCTCACATTAGGAAAAAAAAAAACATTTTCTGTGTTTTTTTTCAATGTAGACAGTTCAAAACAGAATATGTCATTTTTTTCCTAACGTGAGATGGAAAGTTCAAAACAATTCACATACGAGGACAGGCGAAGTCTTAACATTTTAGAACATATTCAGAGAGGGTATTGTTTGTACTGGTCAATAATAATATTTAAAAAGTGGGGTAGAATTTGTTTTTTGCATGTGAGATTGATGGTTTCCAAGTTCAGAACTTTTATTTTTTGTGTGTTTAGCACTTTTTAGTCAAAATGGAGTTTTAGGAATTATTAAAAACTTGAAGATCAATAGTTATAAAACTGACGCTGTGTGACAGTGGATGCTTATACAGCCTGTGGAGTACCTGATACATATTATACATCACCCCGTCCCTGTGCCAGCCGTAATTGTGAGATTTATCATTGATGGAGCTGCTCAATTAAACAGGTCAATTACGCCTGTGTCATCATGCCCCATAAACCACAATTCTTCAGTTGTATATGACCCATATTAGACTCAGTTTCATTAATGACAATTACACTTTTTATGTGCATGAAGGTGTACTTATTGCTTTTTGATTGCAACTAACTCCGTTAAATGACATGTATTTATAACGGCCCAAAAGCTGGAGAAATTGTAATAGTTATGTGGTTTTATTAGTGTTGGTATTATTATGTCATTTCGCAGACGGCCAGATAAAAGATGACTTGCAGTGCGTGAGATAATTACAATAACATTAAAAAAAAACTGAAATACACATCTGAAGACATGAACATTGTGTTTTACGTGTTAACATGGAAATGGAATTAATATACAAGGAGTTTAAAACAGATCAGCTAATCTGCAATATCTGCTTGCGGGAAAAACAGTCCTGCGTTATTAGACAGATACATACATCTGTGCATCTTTAATGTAAAGATACATTAAAGTGAGTTTAAGGCGCTGAATGAAGCATGAATGGGGGAGAGGTAACAGAGCTCCTGAAATAGACAGCACGTTTAAGGAGGCGTGTCTTTGTGCATGATGCCAACCCCTTTTCCGAGGACAAGCCGCCCCACGAATGTCCTCAGCAGTGGCTTCCATTTTTTGATGTCTCCCAAAAGTGCATGTGGAGACAAACCAGCATCCGTACTGCTCTGTATGACCACTTCAGTTTTTGAAGGTTTATGCCACTTGTTAAGGGTCTTTTCATTCTTACCTCTGTTAGCATGGATTCTAATCACAAACTTGATCACACGAGCGTCTGAAACCACCACGTTCTTATATCGTTGTTACATGGGTTTGCTTGCATTCGGAGATGCGGTGCCATTTGACCACAGCAGGGTTCTATTATTGTCTTATTGTTGGTTTTGCGTGGGGGAGGGTTCTCTGCTTCCTCTGAGGAGTGGCTGGCCTGAATTCTCTGCTACAGAGAGCAGCGTCCATCATTTTTCTAGCGCAAGCCCGGGATTCGCGCAACTTTTAACTTTAGCCCTAATTGTGCTCCATTCCTGAAATATGGCCGCCATTGACATAGTTGGTTATGGGCACTGACCCTAGAGCTGGTATCAGTGAGAATGCCTGTCTAGTGTGTATCAGAGTGTGAGAAGTGTTGGTGTGCATGTCTGTGTGTGAAATGTGTCAAATGGTGGGTGCTGGAGTATGTGTCAGTGTTTGTAGATGTAAGGGTCCTTCTCTCTCATTAAAGAGCTTTGAAATTTGTTAAACAGTCCTACACCCATAAATATACAATTAATCACTGCATTATCATCATAATTATTGTAACCATTATTGGTTTTACTATCCTTGTCAAAACAATTAAATGGATCCTATGCTCATGTGCAAAGAAGTGTGAGATGGGTATGTGCATGTGTGTGCGTGTGCGTGTGTGTGCGTGTGCGTGTGTGTGCGTGTGCGTGTGTGCGTGCGTGTGCACGCATGTTTGTGTTTGTATATGTAATGCATCCAACGTGTCTGTGTTACTTTGTGCATGAAATGTATCAGTGTGTAAAATGTACCTAATGTGTCCATGGTTATAGTGTGTATCCGTGTGTATAATCTGTCTGTGTGTATTAGTGTATATGGGTTGCCAGGGTGTATCGGTGTGTAAAACATATCTGTGTGTATCACTGTGTCCATCACCAGTGTATGGAGAGGCCTATTTTAATTGTTGCCATGGAAACTGAGTGCTGCTAGAGGAGTGGAGATTCAAATGGAGCATCTCTCTCTCTCTCTCTCTCTCTCTCTCCTCTTCCTGTGCCTCCCCCTTTCCCATCCCTCTTTCTTCTTCATCATCTATATGTTGCTATTCCTCAGTGCCATTCCTCTTCTTCTACCCTCCTCCGGCCTCTTTGTCTCTTCCCTTGCCTTTCATCAACACTTTTTCCAGTGTCTGTCCTTCCTCTCTGTCTATCTCTCTTACTACAGAATCTCCCTCAGTCTATATGCTGGTGTAGCATAGGGTGGCAGTGTAGCATAGTGGCATGGATCAGGACTCATAACCTAAAGGTTGCCGGTTCAATTCCCCACTGGGGCACTGCTGCTGTACCCTTGGGCAAGGTGCTTAACCTAGAATTGCCTCAGTAAATATCCAGCTGTATAAATGGATATCATAAAAACTGTAACCTTTACCAAGTTGCTCTGGATAACAGCATCTGCTAAATGCCAATAATGCAATGTAATGTACTGTGTCCACCTCCAAATCTGCCCCCTTTAACCCCGATGTGTATTTCTCCATTCTCTGTTCTCCCTTTCTCTCTGTCCCATACTCCCTCCCTCTCTCAAGCCTTCCTTAAGAAGAGCATGCAGTTGACAATTAACACAGGGACCTGTAATTAGCGCTGACAAACTTCCAGCAATTAGATCTCTTAAAGAAGGCCTTTTGTCATCTGTGTGTGCCTCCCTTTCACCCCCCATTCCCCCATCCCATAGTGTTAGATTACTCTACCTCTTCCCCTTCTCTTTTTTTTTCCTGTGTCTGTCTGTGTTTCCTTTACTCCCTCAGACACAGCACATGTACACATAGGCACACATATACACGTACTGTAAACACACAATCACACCCTTACATTCATGAACACGCTAGCCGTACCACAGAATTTTGCTACCAGGCTGTGAGAAACTGTACAAGCAGTTTCTCTCTCTCTCTCTCTCTCTCTCTCTCTCTCTCTCTCTCTCTCTCCCTCCCCTCCCTCTCCTCCCTCCCCCTCTCTCTTCTCTTTCTCTTTTCTTCCCTCTCTACTGCATCACTGTTAATGAAAAGGGCTATAAATAATAGCAGGGGATCTGTGGTCATTCAAATAGAGAGAGAGGGAGGGAGAGAAGGAGATACGAGTGGGAGAGGTAAGAGGGACAAGGGGATGAGGAGGGAAGGGCAGACAGTGTGTCCGTCAGTCTGCGTGTCCTTCACTCAGTCAGCGCGCCGATCAGTCAAGTCGGTCCCTTTGCGTACCAATCAGTCACTGCATTGGTCATTTCATCAGTCAGCCAGCCAATCAGAATTCAAAGTGCAAAATTCCTCTCTGTCTTTTGATCTCTGTCTCTCGCGCTCTCCCTCTCTCATGCGTTATCTCTGTCTCTGTCAGAGTTATCCACCCTTCCATGGGGAGAGTTTATGTCATACATAATAAAGACCTTTATCTCGCCTGAACTCACTTTTCATAAAATATTGATCTGCCTGTGAGTGTACATATCCTTCCTATATGAGTCTGTTTATTAATGTCATATAACCTCCATCTGTTAGTTTATGTCTTGAATTAACTCTTTCTCTGTCTCCCTCTCTGTCTACCTCTCTGTTTCTCTTTTGCTCTGCATTGCCCTGATTTCATAAACCTGACACGGATCACTCCGGTTTCGTCATATCAGTGTCAGGTTTATGAAATCAGTGTCTCCCTCTCTGTGTCCCTCTCTGTATCTCTCTCTTGCTCTGCATTGCCCTGATTTCATAAACCTGACACTGATATCTTATGACGACACTGGAGTGTTCAGTTCAGTCAGTCAGTCAGTATGTGTTTCATTAAGCCCTCTCTCTATCTCGTTCTCTCCACTTTAGGGATTGCATTTACACTCCTCCATCATGCTCGTCTGCCGCCGCCACTCCTCCTGTTCTCCCCTGGACTGGCGGATCCCTTCCGCGGCTCCCCTTCCCGAAAGCTCCACCCTTCGGCGGCGGACCGCCCTCTCCGTCCTCTCCCTCCTCTGCGTCTGCCTCCTCCTCATCCCCGTCTGCGAATCCCGGAGGGACAAGGGCGGAGGGGGCGGGGCAGGGGGAGGGGAGAGGGGCGGGGCTGGGATCATCCCGCCGCACTACGCCCCGGCGGCGCCCCCTCCCCCGCCTCCCCCGAAGATCGCGCAGGGCCTGAGCATCGCCGTGGTGCTGGTGGGCAACTCTAGCGAGGTGGCGCTGGCGGAGGGCCGGGAGAAGGAGGACTTCCTGTACATGCCGCTTCCACCCAACGTGGAGCTGGTCACCATGAACGAGACCGACCCCAAGAGCATCATCACCCGCATCTGCGACCTGATGACCAAGTCCTGGCTGCAGGGCGTGGTGTTTGGGGACGACACCGACCAGGAGGCCATCGCCCAGATCCTGGACTTCATCTCAGCGCAGACGCACATC
This sequence comes from Megalops atlanticus, assembly GCA_019176425.1. Taxonomy (NCBI): domain Eukaryota; kingdom Metazoa; phylum Chordata; class Actinopteri; order Elopiformes; family Megalopidae; genus Megalops; species Megalops atlanticus. Next base: position 22,600,332 of record CM032893.1, read on the forward strand.
CCCATCCTGGGAATCCGGGGGGGCTCATCCATGATCATGGCTGCCAAGGTACGGGCTGGGTTCTGACGTTTCCACCATGTTACCGTTTCTAAGCTGAGGAGTAGGCTGAAGAACTACAGAACCAGTCAAAAGTTTGGACACACCTATTCATAGAAAGCTTTTTCTTTATTTTTACTATTTTCCACATTTTATAATAATAGTAAAGACATCAAAACTATTAAATAAAACAAATAAGTGTTCAACAAATTAAAATGATCTTATATTTTAGATTCTTCAAAGTAGCCAAAAATATTTTTAAAATTACTTTTTTGGAAAGAAACTGACACACAGGCATCAACTTCATTATTTATGTTAGTCTAAGAAACAATTTTCAAGTGTTTAAGCATAAGTCTTTAGATCAAAATGTCTTTGAATGCATGTTTCTCATTATCTTAATCAGGTGTGTTCAAACTTTTGACTGGTACTGTAGGCTTTGAGGACTATGACCTGGACCATGAAAATGGCATGGTGTGACTTTCATGTCTTTTAAAAGACACTTGGTGCTGTTGCCAGAGAAAAAGAGCAGGTGTTTACTACTGTCTCCTAACGTGCAGGCTTATTTAGAACTTCAAATGAAACTGTCCAAAGTCAGCAAATGTTTTAAAATGAACCCAGAAGAAGTGTTTAGCTGGAAGTACCAGATATACAGCAAGTCAGTGGTCCTTTTAAGGTTGGGTACTGACGACCTGGAACTGTACGCCCAACCATACGCATTAGCTGGGTTTTTATTTTCTCATGGAACAACCGTGGAACGACCAGTGCCTTTAAACCCTGTCTGTTACGACAAGATAGAGGTGCTTTGAGGAGGTTGAGATAGGTTGTTGAGCTTTGGAAACACACTGTGATAGAGATAGAGTGAAAGCTGTTGGGTGTGGAGAGGGATGGAAAAGCGTGAGAGAATGTTGGAGACAGTATCAGCTGAAGCCAGCAAGGTGTAAGGAGATAAGGAACAAGAGAGAGATAGACTGGAGACAGAAGGAGGAGAGTGGAGGAGTACTGAGTGAGATGCCACAGAGCAACAGAGAAGAGGAGCTGGAAGGTACAATATGATACACTTTTTGTGCTACTCTTCATCTTAGTGCCATCATCTAGATTTCTTTCACCACCTCTGCGTCACCAAGACAGTCACATGGACTGGCTTTACCCATCCCAAGTACAGCCATCACAAGTAGGATGTGTACCAGTCCATCTGAGGGATTTTCAGACAGTTTTTTGGGAATGAATGTTAGTGGGGAAAGAACAGAGTTACTTGTTGAAGGACCATAATAGACACTGAGTGGGAAAACCATGCTGGTCTAGACATTGTGGCAGGGTTAGGGTTCGGGTTAGGGATTTTCAGACAGTTTTTGAGAATGAATCTTAATGGGGGAAGAACAGAGTTACTTCTCAAGGGCATGTAATAGACACTGAGTGGGAAGACTATGCTGGTCTAGACATCGTGGGAGGGAGGTGGGTTCAAATCCCAGACGAGAAGCCGCCGCTTTGCCCCGCGGAGAGTACATCCTCTCAGTCCTTACCTTACCCACGGATCCAGCTGTTTGAATGGGTTGCGGAATGCGCGAGAAAAAAAAAAAAACAAACAGTTAGAGCTGTCCTGTAAAGTCATCCCTGAAGAGGGTTTGCACTAAGCAAATAAATAATGTACAGGACATGTAATGGCATCTGGAATGTTGGGAGAAAAAAAAACTGAATCAGACATGGCCCCTGGTTCATTTCTGTACCGCAAGATATCCTGCCTCTGTGGCACTTGGGGTTTAATTGCCCGTCGGCAGGTCCTGGAGACGGAAATGAGTCCCCCGTCATACATCTGACCGGGCCCATCATTAGCCGAGCACATTTCCTCCAATTTGACCGAGGCAGTTAACGGTTTGGAATAAATTAATTGAATTAACTCCACTCCTCACTGTCATGTCCAACATCCGGTCCTCCTTCACCGTCAAGAGACCCACATGGATCAGCCATATGTTTATGATATATTATATGTATAAATATTTATGTTACAGCGCCAGCCCGTCCGCCTGTCTGTATGTGCAAAAAGGCATTAGTTTAATGTGCACGTGTTGTAGAATGAGGACGTTTTATTAGCAGGATCTTCATGCTTATTAAAAAATGAAAATGAGCGTGTGGTGAAATTCATAATTCATTGAATCTGTGGCCTGTGCAAGTGCCAAAAAGCTGACATTTGTTGCTGCAGAAAATTTATATTGAAAGCCAAGTGGTGTTCCTCCAATTGTATATTATAGTTTTAGTCATATAAAACACACACATGGGCCAACATGCACACACACACACACACACACACACAACTAAATTTCAGTCCGTCAATAGGCATAACACCAGAGAGAAAGATAGAGCAGTTAGAGAAAAGAGAATAGAGGTGGTGAGCACATTGCTGCAGTTTGATCACAGAAGTGTGTGAAAGTCAATGGTGGCAAGGGTGGATGGACTGGAGGCATTGACTAAGCAAGAGAAACTCATAGAAATGGCAAGAAAATGAGAACGAGACAGCAAGTGAGGAAAAAAAACATGTGGGTGTGGAAGAGGAAGACAGGCTTCCTCGACATGTGCCGGTTGTATCATTTTCAACCTCACGTGTTTGGCCAAACAGGGCTGGCGGAGGGATGAAATGAGCAAAGGAAGGAGAGCTGCTGGATAGGATGGCCCAGAGAAACTGAGACAGAGGCCTGGCACACAGGAGGAATAGGCAGGGAGAAGAACGTGTTTTGCCCTGTCTTTCATTTGACAATTACAAACTCGTTCACTTTCTCTCACCTCCTGACACACAAGGCCGGAATGTTGCTGATGCGGTTGGCATGGCAACTCCTTACACACGTATGTTGGTTTACAATATGTAAAAACGGAGAAGAAAAAAGTAAAGGGCTGCAAGTTGGGAGAGTAAGTAGGTGCATGTGTGTGAGAAAGCTAGATGGGGATCAGAGAGAGTATGGTGTACATAGACAGAATGCATCAATGTGGATGAGAAAGAAAGGTACAGAGGTATATGTAAAGACAGGATGGGTGGGACAGTGAGAGTAAGAGAGAGAGAGCAGATCTCCATTTACTTTGATCCTTGAAAAATATTTGGAATCGACAGAGATGGAAGAATTGGTGCTGGGAGTGATAGAGGGATTCAGGCAAAGGGAGGAGAGATATAATCTGAACAGTGGGAGATTGATTAGAGGAGAGATGTAAGGGTTGTTACAGCGATAGATGGGGAGAGAAGAATGTTTTGTTGATTAAATGAAAATGATAGGAAGGTATGTGAAGTGAACATTGGCGGCAAGACAAAGGAATATGCATTTGTGTTTGTCTGGGTTCGTACTTATGTCTGTGTTTGATAGCACCTTATCTGTGTGCATTTATCAATAGGTGTCATACCTACGTGATGTCATACCTGTGTGCATATATCAGCACGTATGTGACAAGCATGAATATATGCGTATGTGCCTCCGACTAGATAATACTGCTTGATTGTACAAGTGTGTGCTCACTTCCTAGTAGATGATAGCATGCATTTGCGTGAGTGTATGTGCGCTCTTCCAACTAGATAATAGCGCTTGATTGCATGAGAGTGCGCCTGCTTCCGACCAGATGATCGTGTGTGCTTGCGTGAGTGTGCGTGCGCGCGTGCTTCCAACTTTCCAACTATCTCCGTGTTCAGTGATGTTAGTTTGTGATTGTGTTGTACAGTACCAGTCAAAAGTTTGGACATACCTGATTAAGATAATGCATTCAGAGACATTTTTATGCTTAAATGCTTGATTTTTTTCCTAGACAAATATAAATCATCAAGCGAATGCCCATATATGAATTTCTCTCCTAAAAAATATTTTTTGGCTATTTTGAAGAATCTAAAACATAAGATCGTTTTGAGCTGTTTGTAACACTTTTTTGGTCACTGCATCATTCCATTTGTGTTGTTTTGTAGTTTTGATGTCTTTACTATTATTCTAAAATGTGGAAAATGGTAAAAAAAAAAAAAAATACTGACAGAAAAGTGTGTCCAAACTTTTGACTGGTACTGTGCGTTGCGTTTTGTATGTTGTGCATGTGCGGAACAAATAGCCCGCCTCGCCCCTTGTGGTTTGGGCTATGCTCTGTTATTCTTGCAGGCAGGCTTTAGCAAGAGCGCAGCGAGCGGCCGAGTTTCGGGATGGCATTTGAAGTCTAATTGGTGTGACTTTTTAAAAAAGACGATCAGCTCCTTGCCCTGCTTGTCACACCGGATAGCGTGCGCCCCTTCCGCGCGGCGTAGCGGCGTAGCGCCACGCCGGAGAGGTCCAGAATGATTCAACACGCCAAGGTGTGACCAAGGTGACTAATATGTTCCGGGACCAGTTTCCGGGTAATGAATCATTGTTGCAGAGGAATCATTGTTGGGATTAAATGTGTCGAGCATGAATGATAATTGGGTGTGAATGGTGTCTGGAACTAATTGTTGTTGGGACGACTGGGGGGAAGGTACTGAAGGACTTAATTACGGTACATTGGCAATTTGCAGGGGCCTGTTGTGCTCGGTGCTAATTTTAAAAGGGGGCAGGCGTTTTTTTCCTGGAACCAAATGTCTGGGGGCCTGATTATCACCGGGACCGATGGTTGCCAGGGAGCTCCGGACTTAATCCGATGAGTTGGATCACGCCGTCCACTAAACGTACTAAATTATATTACATACAATACCTCATTATAAACGCAATTCAACAAGGTCCTGTAGTCCGCCCTCGTGATACGCTGTTCCGCACCATAGAATCATGCGCCATGCCATTCATTTTTAAAAACATTTTTGCAATTAGGATAATTCCCTAAAGATAAGGGAATTAAAATAGAACATTGCTCTGACCAAAGCTTGCTCTCTCTCTTTCTCTCTCCCTCTCTCTCTCTCTCTCCCTCTCTCTCCCTCTCTCTCACTCTCTCAGTACCCCCTCTCTTTCTGTCCTGGTTTAGAAAAGTGACAGTTCAGCTGGTGTGTTCCCCTTTTGAGAGGGAGAGTGAAAGAGAGAGAGCCCTAAATATATGTGTCCTATTTCCCCCACAGTCACTTTTTTCCTCTGCCCATTTTGAACGTGTACATGTTTAAACTCATTCTAAACTTTTTTCCTCTCCTCCGCTCCTCCGCCCGTCTCCTCCTCCTTCTGCCCTCTTCCATCCTCGCTTGACAGTAAAGATGGCTGCCACGGGTGCGTTCCTACGGCTTATGTTGTTAGAGAGATTTCCATTCCCCATGCTGTGAGGCAGACAGATGTCCAGGTACGCCCCCCGGACCGGATGCCAGTCGGTGGCAGATCCATTACCCTTATCCAAGTAATGCTGAGAGAGCCAGTGTGGGGCCTCTTCAAAGCCTTCGGTTTGACTCCGCGGGGTGTTGAACGTTGAACGAACCTCTGGTGTTTCTTCCTTCTCAAGGCTATCGCAGTAGTGTTCCACTTTCTGTGTTGGTATATTTTGTATCGTACCCCCCTCCCTCTTTCCTTCTCCCTCTCACGCTGTAATCCTTCTGCTAACCCCCTTCTTTCTTAGTTACCCATCTACTCATCCTTATCGCCCCACGCTCTGTCTCCAGCTTCTTCCACTCATCCCTCCTGCCCTTGTTTCTTCCCTCCCCGTCGCTCTCCTGACCTTCGTGTCTTTTTCTCTTCGACGCAACAGCTCCATCTCTCCTTCTCCCTCTCTGTATCTCTCCTCCCCAGCCATCTGTGAGCATCCCTTGCCTTCCCCCCTGCCCATCTCTCTCTCTCTCTTTTTCGGCCTCCTCAGCCTCTGTTCCTGTTGCGTCCCTCGCTCCCCCTCTCCCCCTGTCCTGCCTTCCTCCCTCTCTCTGATGTGGTAAAGTGTGGAGCGCAGGGGGGGCAGTGTAGATTAGAGATCACAGGCTTTGTGTCAGTCGGGGGGCTGGGGGTCGTGTGGGGGATGGGGGAGAGGCTGAAAACCACAAGAGGTGTTCAGTCAATTATGAGTGAGTCATGTGCCAAGTTGGCTCTGTTCAGACTGACACACATGGACATGCTCGCAACACACACACACACACTCACACTCACTCACACATACACACACACACACTCACACTCACTCACACATACACACACACACACACTCACACATACACACACTCACACACACACACACACACACTCAAAAAGCAGTGACAAATTAACTTTCAGTTTTAAATAACCCAAATTACCACGGCCTGAGGCGCAGGGCGAAATACAGTGCCAATCAAAAAAGTACAATGCCAGCTCTGTAAGGGCCTCACGTTTAGCGCTTGTGTTTTTTTTTTTAGATTCTGCCATAAAATTAATGGGTACAGTACTAGGATGGTAATCAGTGATTAGCAGGGTATTGAATGCTTAGGCTGCATTCTGCTGCGTTGCCATAGCATTTTTTAACAGCAGACACATCCCCCTGGTTGAAAAATAGCAAATGCTCACCTACACAGCAAGCTTTCTCCTCTAAACCCCGCCCCCCTTCCATTTTCACTTGAAACAAAGCGAGCGTCTGTGATGAATATAAATGATGCCCCTCCCCTGCTCTCTGCAATTAGCACAAACAGAACCTTTCCCCACCCTCTGTCTGTAAATACCCAAAACCCTTTAACTCTCTCCTCATAGAGCACCCCCCTTCCCCACCACATACACACACACACACACACACACACACACACACACACACACACACACACACACACACAGACATACGCGCCCACTCTTTCTGTCTGGGATAGAGTGTTGAGCATCAGTGAATCAGTGAGTCAGGTGGTAAGTGCTTGTCTACTTAAGTTCTTGGGCCTGACATGGGAGGCAGGCCTGTTTCTGTTCATATCCCAATTGAAGCAGATTAAACAGAAATTTCATACGCCGCACTCAAATTCAACTGCCTCTGCTGGCACCACAAGACATACCAAGTGTCCTCACGCACATTAGCAGACACCCTTGTCCAGGGTGATGCTCACAGCTTACATTTTTACTTACTATCCAATGTCTGAGCTGCCATCCTGAAGGGCACAAGAGCTGTACTCATACAGAATTTGATCCTACAACCTACTGGTTCCTAAAGCCCCCAGACATGCATGCTCACACCCATTTACTTGCGTACACACACACACACACACACACACACATATGCATGCACACACACACACACACACACACATATGCACACGCACACATACATACATGCATTTATTTGTGTGATCAGTGAAATCAGTGAAGGATCAGTGCATCACACATGTGTTCCATCTAAGGCTGTGTAGGCCTATGTCATATATGTGTGTGTGTGTGTGTGTGTGTGTGTGTGTTGTGTGTGTGTGTGTGCTTGTGTGTGTGCGCATTACAGTCATAGCACTGTCTGTATATGAGTGTCTATAGGTGACCTTTATGTCACTGAGTGATTTTGCTGTTTGTAAGTCAAAGTCAAACAGGCTTAACAGACTTCATTGGAATGAAACGCTGCCACTTCATGAGAGCTTTTAAAATGATGCAATATGGAAATGAAACTCACAGAAAGGAAAATTATGGAATAAAATGCAACAGAAATTACAGTGACATAATACAGTAGACAATGACATAATACAATTGCTATTTTTATTACGGACAATGCCTCATTATCGCCAACTCTCCAATCTTCACCTCCCCTTCCCCCCCTCAACATCAGAGATGTGACACACTCTAATATGGACCCAGTACATTCTTTTTCCGTCCTAAGGGGGTCTCCGCCAATGTTTCCCCATAGCAGAGACCCCCGGCCAATCACAATTAATGATCACAAGAGAAGGACCATTGTGGGCCTCGGATACAATCGTGGTGACATGTTGCTCAATAACAGTGATTTGGTAATGATTCTGCTTCCATTTTGAGGAACAATAAACAAAGGCCGGGAGAGCGTGGATGCGGCCGTGGTCATCCGTCACCGTCAGTCCTACCTGCACCTCCTGCTCACGGCGCGGAATGGGACGCAGACGTAATTGGCCTGAAAGCAAAACATCTGTAATTGACCTCAGGTGTATTTTGCATTGTGCGTGTGTGTGTGTGCGGGCGTGCGCGCGTGTGTGTCTGTGTGTGTCTGTGTGCGCGTGTGTGTGCGTCTGCATACAGTGCGTCAGTGGGTGAGTGGATATTTTTGTTCACACTAATGGCATCTTTAGCAAGACTGTTTCGATGGAAACCACGTTGCCAGGGAAACACAGCCTGTCTCTTTGAATTAGAATTTTCTCTCTCTCTCTCCTCTCTCTCTCTCTCTTTTACCCTGTCTCTCTATCCCTCCCTCCCTCTCTCTCTCTCTTTCTCTCTCTCTCTATCAGTCTCTCTTTACCTCTCTCCTCCGACCTGACAGTACATCTGATGCCCGTCGAGAAGCGCGCCGATCATGTACAGGAAGAGAGAGGTGGCCAGGGAGGAAGAGATGGAGGGATTTGCGCCAGCAAGGGAGTCTGGGGCAGAGGGAGGGAGGAGGGCAGCGAGATTTTCAGACTCATTGTTTTGGGGTGAGAGACGCTGAGGTAGCGTGGTGAGAAAGGCCTGGGACTGCATCAGTAAAGAGAACAGGTAATACACGGACAGAGTTGCTGAGGAGGGGTGAGGGACGCCAACGGAGAGTGGCAGTGAAGAAGTGGCATAGGTATTAAAGTGATAAAAGCGTGAGGGCAGGAGAGGGGGAAGGCAAAGAGAAGGAGAGAGTCTATGTGTATGTGAGCGGGAGTAAAAAATGAGAGCAAGAGAGAGAGAGAGATTGATTGATTATGTTCCCTTAAGTGCTTTTGGCATTATTGAAACAGTGCTGTCTTCCCAATCCAGCCAATTTGAATTAACATTGCAGAGAGGGTGATGGAGAAATGGAGAGGGGGATGAGGATACGGAGAGGGGGAGAGAGGGTGAACGGAGCAGTGAGGACAGAGAGAGAGAGAGAGAGAGGAGAGAGGGAGAAAGTGATGTGTTGGCAGAGGGATGGAGGGAGAGAGGGGGAGAGGGACAGCTGACACACAGGGGTGAAAGATTGAGGGGAGAGGGAGTGGGGTTTGGAGGAGGTGGTGCTGTAGAGGAAAGAGGAGTGGCTGAGAGAGGAGAAGAGGAGAGAGGGACGGTTGATATGTCCTGACAGGACCGTGACCTTTGTTGCTCTGGTTGTCTGTCACACTTGACTCTTCCTCCATCGTTTCTTTACCTCCCTGTTTTCCTGCTGATGCAGCCCACACACTGGCCAGCTGGACCGTAAAAATAATATAGATCTGACTACTGCTCTTCTGTATGGGGTCAGCTCTGTAACTTGGGGGCCACATTCAGGTGTGTGTGTGTGTGTGTGTGTGTGTGTGTGTGTGTATGAGAGAGAGAGAGAGAGAGAGAGAGAGAGTGTGTGTGTGTGTGTGTGTGTGTGTGAGCATGTGTGTGTGTAAGAGTGTATGCATTCATGTGCACCTGTGTACATGCATGAGTGTGTGAGTGTGTGTTTGTGTGTGTGTGCAGTGAAATTACAAAAAACTGAAGATCTCAACTTTTAAAATGACTCAGTGCTTTTTTCCCAAGAAAGGAGGAAATCCACCACAGCTCACTTGAGTGTTACAGTGTGTGACTGTATGCCTGTGTGTTTGTAATCTCGCACGCACATTCGTGAATTCACTCAGGCACTAACGGCTTTAATTAACTCCTGGTGCCTGGGAAGTTAATTACTGCAAGGGTTAAAGGTGGCAGAAAATACCCAGATTACCTCCCCATCACACTCATTCTCTCAGGCTCCTATCACCTCCAAATCTGATCATCTCTCCCCACCTCTTTTCTCTGGCTGCTGTTCCCATTCAGGTAGTTTGACTGGCAGCACAGACGTATGGGCCAGGAGTACGGCCAAAGCACGGTTAATTATGGTAGTCATTAAAAAGGATGGAGTGTAATCAACGCAGTAACCTTTATGTTTCATATACATTTCCCCACCCCCCACCCCCATTAAGAAGAATTTTTAGTTCTCTATTAAAAAGGATGGAGTGAAACCCACAGTATCCTCCATATCTCACGTGCAAAATTCAGCCCCCAGGGTTTCTCACCTTCAGCAGACGCTGGCCTCGTGTTGCGTTACACACGGCCGTACTCCCATGCCTTCGTTCCCACTCTTCACTTGCTCTGTGTCAGCTCCCTGGGCCCCACACAGATGCACACAGACAGGGCCGCCTCTCCCAGATCACACAGCTCTCTCTCTCTTACAGAAGGGCACAGTACCTGCACACAGACTTGTGAACAGTCTGCTCTCCTCTGCAGTGGAGTGGAAGGATGAGTTACTGCTGGGCTCTTAAATCACATGCCTGTTGTGCTTTTGCTGTTAAGTACAGTAAAATTAAATGGCAAGATGTTGTGCTTATCACTGCTTACACATTGTATCTTGTGAGTGTTTGTGAAGTGTGTAGAGTTTAAGGTTTTAAATACTCATTGTCTATGATATGTACATGTGTGTTGCAGGGCTTTTGTGTGTGTGTGTGTGTGTGTGTGTGGGTGTGTACGAGTATGTATGCATGTATGTGTGTGTGCATGTGAGTGTGTGTGTGTACTTTGTGTACTTTGTGTGTGTGTGTGTGTGTGTGTGTGTGTGTGTGTTTGCATACGTGTGTGTGCATATGTGTGCGTGTGTGAGCACACGCATGCATGTACATGCATGTGTATGTGTGTTTATGTGCATGGGTGTGTGCCTCTGCACATATGTTGTGTGTGTAGCAGGTATTTTTAGAGTCGTGGGGAAATTGATTTTATTTTAATTAGAAATTCAGCGCAGACTGTGAGAGAAGATGGAGAGTAGTACTGTAGCAGCAGAATGGAGGGAAGGGGAGGGCCCGCTGTCAGGGAGAGAGAGGTGAGGGGTAAAGGCAATAGACAGACAGGAAGTGGCTTTTAAAAGAGCCTCCGCCTCACCTGAGCACTTCTGTCAAACCATACGATTTTTGAATCTTAAAGGCAGTGATTAGAACGATTAGAGGGATTTTTTTAGGCATTAATATGTTTAGCAGTTTTTCTGGGGGGGCTAATATTTTAGAGCTGCTGCTGTTATTAAAAAATATATAGCACTTTGGCAGCCCTTGTTTTACTGCCATGCCAGCAAAACCCATTTGAATTTGAACTTTTCTCTCGCTCAATGACAGAGAGAGAGGTAGAGAGAGGGAGGGAGAGAGAGAGAGAGGAGGAGAGGAGCTGCCAAATGTCTTGTCTATCGGCTACAGCTGGAAAGAGCAGACACTGTGTGCTGTGAGCTTTGCACCCTTCAGCTGCAGTGTGTACTTGTGGCGCTCATCTGTTGAGGGATTCAAAAAGGGATTGGTGGGGATCTGTTTCCCGCAGAGAATTATTTGGGGGGGGGTGCTTTACAGAAACAGGAAGGGGCCGTGGATGTCTGTTTCTAATTTGACAAGGTCCTTCTTTTTGATTGTGTATATTTGTTTTTGTCAAGCATTTTTTTCTTCCTCTGCTCAAAGTGTGGATTAAAAATGAGGTGCTAACCGCTAACTCACCTGCTCCGCCAGAAAGTGCAGGATTTGCTGTAGTTTAGATGGAAGGTCTAATTGCCTGGTGAGATGTGTTTTTTATACACCCTTTATACACCCTTCACTTAAACGTGTTTCCATTGTCGAAGCAATTCTGCTATGCTATTAAAAGCCTTTTTTTCAAATTTCAATTTTAAATGGAGAGATAACAGTCCATACATGTTCTACCCTTTGGCTGATTCATTTGAAACCACACACCCCCCACCACCCCACACACACACACACACACACACACACACACACACACCTCTTTCTCTCACTCTCTATCTCTTGTTCTTTCTCTCAGCTCTACTCTATCAAAGGTGCTTCATTGGCTTGACTGACAGGCGGTTTTGCCAAAGCCAGTTACATACTGGAATCAGCACATCAGTAAAGGACAGTCCATTTTTCAATCTCTGCCTTGCTTTTTTCTCTTAAATTCACATTCAAGGGAGCCTCTATCGGCACGGGAAGGTGACACAAGCATTTCTGCAAACATTCTCAAGGACCTGTACAGTGAGCTGCTGCCTCTCTTTCTGGATCTCCCCATGCAGTGCCTCTCCCTCTCTTCCTCTTTCTCTTTGTCTCTCTCTCTTTCTCTCCATCACTGCCTTTCTCTTCATTGCTGCTGGGGCTTTGACACAGAGTGAGGGAGAGAGAAAGAGAGAGAGAGAGAGAAAGAGAGAACAGAGTGGGAGACGTAAAGTTTCCTGGTAGCAAATGGAAGTTGTTCTGTTTATGGCTGATGAGCTTAATGTACCATTGTGCGCTATTTACATATTGCTCTCTTTTAAAAGCCCCAGCAACATCCAAGCACTCTTGTCACGCCAATTTGAATCTGAGTTGGGGAAAGAAAGAGACTGTAAGTGTGTGTGTGTGTGTGTGTGTGTGTGTGAGAGAGAGAGAGAGGGTGAGAGAGAAAGAAGTAGGAGGGCTAACAGACGCCTCTCTTGTTGTCCCACTTCAAGCACAACGGAGAGATACCTTCAACTATTCATGAGTCTAGTGGCACGTTTCACTCTCCCTCCAGACACTGACAAACCCACAGACCCCTCCCCCAGGAGCGCTTCCCGCTGGCAGCTCTCTCTCTCGCAGCACCATACCCTGAGGTGCAGCGCGGAGAAACTGCACGCCCGACCATGGCGAGAGAGAGGCGGACGCTGCCGCATCTGAGGATGCAGGGGAAGGGGGGTCCGTTTGAATCACATTAGATCATGCATTGGCTTGGCAGGCACGCTCAACCAGGACCACTTACACGGCTTACGAATGTCATATTATCCGTTTATTCACTTACACTCGAGCCATTCGGGTCAAATGCCCGGGGGAATCCCACCCGCGGTTCGAACCCGCAACCTCTTCGTGTTACACGGTTACCCACAGTTTGAATGGTAGTGTTTGAGTAGAGGAGGAGGAGAAGGGCAACATGGGCTTATTGTCTTACGCCGTCTTGTTACACGTTCCGCTTTGGTAATACTCCTGTCATGCCGATAAAGCAGATTTGAATTTGAATGGAGCTACGTGGAGGGAGGAAGCACAGGAGACAGGGGGGAATGGGGTGATGTGTGTGCCAGCACTGACTGAGAGCATGCCGACAGCATGTAGAGGGGGTAGGGAGAACACACACACTCACACACAAATACACACAGATGCACACACACACACACACACACAAATACATACACATACACACACACACACATGCACGCACACACACACACACACACAAATACATACACACACACACACACAGATGCTCGCACACGCACACACACACACACTCACAAATACATACACACACACACACACAGATGCACGCGCACACACATACACACACACACACTCACAAATACATACACACACACACACACAGATGCACGCACACACACACTCACACACACACACACACACACACACACACTCACAGATTCACATACACACAGGCACACACAAGTGCATACACACACACACACACACACACACACAGAGGCTCAGCTGGCTTGTTTTGTCCCTGCCACAGCTTTACTCTATGAAAAGTGCATTCTGGGGACGGAAGAGTTAACCCTCCCCCTGCTCAGTCTAGTCTAGTCTACAGTGACAGCTCTTTTTAATCATTACGTCATAAGTTATAGGTCCCCTTTTATCCATTTGTGTACTGATTATTTGGTTTAAATGACGTACCATAAATATTGCATTCTTTATTTGAGTTAAAGCACCTTGCTCAATGGCCCAGTGCTAGACTCCCACCCAGAAACCTGTGGGAGTCAGTCATTTTTGGTAATGGCTTCGTCATAACCGACTTATTTTCTTGAAATCAAGTACCTTCAGTATTGCACAATTTAAAAACAAAACACTGTTCTCAAGGGTACAAAAGCAATGTTGCACCCTGGAGGTCACTCCCACAACCCTCAAGTAACGTCACCACTACGACACAATCTGTAATCATTGCACTACACTCCAAGAACTAATCACTACACAGAACCCTATGCATTACTCTACACTCTATGCATTAATCACTACAGTGCACCATGTGCTGTAATCATTAGAATATTCCCCACACACTGATCACTATAGTACACTCTGTGCTGTAATCATTACAATATTCCCCATGAAGTAATCACTAAAGTACTCCTTGTGCTGTAATCATTAGAGTATTCCCCACACACTGATCACTATAGTACACTCTGTGCTGTAATCATTGCAATATTCCCCATGTACTAATCACTAAAGTACTCCTTGTGCTGTAATCATTAGAGTATTCCCCACACACTGATCACTATAGTACACTCTGGGCTGTAATCATTAGAGTAATCCCCACACACTGATCACTATAGTATACTCTGTGCTGTAATCATTAGAGTAATCCCCACACACTGATCACTATAGTACACTCTGGGCTGTAATCGTTAGATTGCGTCCCATAGTGCATTACGGTATATCCCATGCTGCCCCTGAAGCTTTGTGTGAAACGGGCAGACAGACGCACGAGCGCGCGCACACAGTGTGGCGGAGGCGCTGGCCAAGGCGGAGAGGCGAGGCACAGGTGGAGGAGCGTGTGTAAAACCCACAGGGTGAACAGAGGGTGACAGAGAGCCCCGCTGAGGGTGAGAGAACTCTGCTTTCCCTCCAGACAGTCATGTGACCCGGAGCAAGAGAGTGAGCAATCTGCCTTATGGTGACAAGGTAGTTCCTTAATCCCCATGGTGCACAGGCCCCGGGGGACTACTGATCAACACTCTCAACCAAAAATCATGGGGAACTAAGGGCCAGGGCTAAAGAGGGCATTGGGGTGGCGGTGTATGGACAGTAAGTTGGGGATATTATGGGATATTCAACACTGAAGGTGCTATAAGAATCCTGGGCACTCCTAGGAGGGAGGAGGCTGAGAACCTTATAAACTTTGATAAGAAGTGGTACGTAACATGAACACGTGTGATAAGTGGAAAGAGCACATTTCAATTGGTTTCTGTTAAGTACAGTTTGATATGTAGTGGCAGGATAGAGAGCTTTTATGAAGCCTTTCTCTCTCTCTCTCTCTCTCTCTCTCTCTCTCTCTCTCTCTCTCTGCTGAAAAGGGTTACACTATAATCAGAGTCATGTTCAGGAAAAATTAGCCAAATATTTTAATCAAGACCCAGGATTTTTTAATTAAGGTTTAAAAAAAGTAGTTAAAATAAGGTCACTGCTAATTAGGTGATGGTCTGACAAATGTGAGAACTAATTAAGTCTGTGTGTGTTTGATTAAAGATAAGGAGATTTTTTTTTTAAGAAAAATAATGATGAGGTATGAGGGGACAGGGGAGAGAGGTAGGAACCAAAAAAAAAGCATAGTGAGGAGATTCCACGTGGATGTGTTCGCAGGGGTGTGTGCGTGTGTGCATGTGCGTGTATCGGCATTCTGTTGTGAAATATGTGGCACATATGTGATGTGCATGTCTGTATCCATGCAGTGTGTCTAATTACAGTCGCAGTGTGTCTTTTTCATTAGGTAGGCACTTATATGTGCATGCATGCATATGTGTGTGTGTGTGTGTGTGTGTGTGTGTGTGTGTGTGTGTGTGTGTGTGTGTGAGGGTATGTGTGTATGTGAGGGTGTGTGTGTGCACATCCATACAGTACTCATGCACAGACATGTGCACACATTAAACTTAACTTTATACATGAGTGTGTGTATGTGTGCCTGTCTGGTAGCTGTTTGAATTGCTAGCCTTTTCACGCAAGACCCAGCTGTTCTCTTCCACCAAACCCCCCACCCCAACACCCCATCCCCTCCCCCCAACAAACACACACACACACACACACACACACACACACACACACACACACACACACACACACACACACACACTTTCGCATGCTCTCTTTTAAAACTCTTTCTGTAAGGCTATGCAGCAGTCAATAGCTGAAACCTCCCCTTTCTCCTTGCAACCAAGTTAAAGACAGGCTGTACTCACAGGATAAAAATACGCATTGCCGAACACTTCAGGAAACAGTGCGCTCACAAACGTGGAAAGTAACAATATATTCAAGACCAATGGAACAGTCAGCGTGTATTGTCTATATTCTGCACAGTCTCTACAAGGTGAAGTGCTACAGTCTCACCAAGCGCACCTACACGCCCACACACGGGAGACATGAATGCAGTCAGCGCTTGAAGAGTTGGTTTGTGTGCTTGCGAACCCTGTCTCAGTTTGTGTGCGTGTGCTGCATTTCTGAGCGAAGTGTTGAATTATCGGGTCTCCGTACGCTGGAAGCTGTTAGGCGAAACGTCACTCATGTTTCAGGAGGCCTCGGCGTGAAGCGTGCGTTTTGGGCACCTCGGCAGCGCCAGTCCTCTCCGGGCTGCGGAGCTTGACTCCGTGCCTGGCCCGTGCATCGGAGGTCTGCACTGGGTCAGAACCTGCCCATCCGTCACCCTGTTCATTCTCTCTCTCGTTCTCTCTCTCTCCTTCCCTTCTTCCCATCGCTCCTTCCCTCTGATTTTTTTTCCCCGCCTTCCTTTCTTTTTTTTTCTCTCCTTTCTTGGGGGATTTCACATCTACGGCTTGTGCTTTTCATCAGCTCCACGCTATATTGAGGTTCATTTCCGTGGCCCATTCTGGATATATAATGCGTTCCCTCTCCTCGGCGGAGAACCATTGTGACGCAAAAGGGACGCTGGCGTGACAGACGAAGCAATATGCCGGCTCCCCAGGACTCCTGCATTTTAATATCTTTTAATCGATAAAGTTGGACTTGGGGGCATAATAAAACAGACGGCCAATAATTATTGTAGCAATAAGGAAATAGAGTCCTTGGTGCTGCTATTTGTTTTTCTAATGAAATACTGTGGACCTCCAGTGCTCCGAACGGCTGGGCCGGACACAGCAGTACATTAACGGGACTCTAAAAAAGAGAGAGAGGGAGGGAGGGAGAGGGAGGGTGGTTCTGGGAATTCAATTATATCTGTGTCCTGGCAGTAATTTCAGCTGAATAAATAGGACAGTAAGAGGGAGAATGGACTGCAGAGAGACAGGGACAGCGGGAGGGGAAGAATGTAGAGGTGGGAGCAGTCGGGTAAACATGGAGAGGGAAAAGAGAAGGAGAGAGAGATGGAGCTGGAGGGAGAGAGAGAGAAAGAGAGGGGTCAGTAAAGGGTAAGACAGGAGAAAGAAAATGCAAATGAGCTTTCGATATCCCTTATACTGCATTTACATAAAGGCAGTCAGCTTATACATACAGTGTCCTGTGTGTCCTGTATGTGGTTCAATGTAATGTATGCATCTGTTTGCACCTGGGTTCTATGTGTATGTACCTCTGGTATGCTCAGATACTCTGTCACAAGCGTACACACACACACCCTCCCCTGTGCCATTTCAGTGGTATCACCCGATCTCATTAATGCGGAAACAAGGTAACGGATCGACCCATCTCTGTCCCCAGAGGTGGGGTTAGGCTTTGATGTTGAGTGAAGCGCATAGTCCTAAGCCAAAGAGATTTCAACACCCTGCCTGACTGACAGATACGACTGATTTCACACACTGGTTGAGAGCAACGCACTAATTCGCACGCACAAACACACACACACACACACAAATACACACACACACATGCACAAACAAACACACACACACACACACACACAAACACACATTGTATGTTCACGTGCCAGTATGTGTTGAATAGACACTGCAGTGTTCTGCCCAGTCAGTGCACGAATACATTAATCCCTTCCCTCTACTCAGTCTGCTCACTGCAATATGCTCGGTGTGAATAACGTGTATTAACCATGTGAATTACTGCAATATACTCAGCATGAATAATGTGTACCAACTATGTGACTTAATCTGTGTGAATAATGTGTATTGGACTGGTGATGTACTGCAGTATGCTCACTATGAATAATCTGTATTAAGCACACGACTTACTATGATATTTTCAGTGCAAATGACATCTATTAATGACTGAGATGTATTCGACCTGAATGATATGTATTAGCGATGCGACCCACTGCTAGCACTCAGTATGAATAGCATGTGACTTAATGCAGTGCTCTCTCTCTCTCCCTGTGCATTTCCCTTTCAGGATGACAATTCCATGTTCTTCCAATTTGGCCCCTCAATCGAACAGCAGGCCTCAGTCATGCTGAACATAATGGAGGAGTATGATTGGTACATTTTCTCCATTGTCACCACCTACTATCCCGGCTACAAGGACTTTGTCAATAAGGTAACCCCTTTGACATCAATAACCCCTGTCCTGTCTTTGTCTCCGCTCTGCTATTACCCAACATCAGACAAGAGTGACCCAAATCTGTAACCCTCAGCACAGATCTGCCTTCGCTGCGCTAATCCGCGGTACCGAGATGTTTAACTAAAGAGCCGTCATCCATTTTACAATTAAGCAATTTAAGGAATGGCCATGAGGAGCTTACAGTTGAGTTTTCCTGACACATGGGAAAATGTAGGTTAATAAAATTTTAGGTTAAGGTTTGTTTGTAGGTTTAGGTTTAGGTTTTTAGGTTCTCTAGTTCTCCATCACGGCAAACTACTGACTTTGTCAGTAATGCGGCTGACGCACTGTAGCAGTGGCGGGTATCAGAGATGCTTCTAATTTTGGGGTGCATCCCACCCCCTGCTCGCTACATTGGATCAGTTATGAAGCTGAATGAGCACATTAGCGCTCTGGCTGCTGTGATGTGGGCCTCAGCCGGACCCTCCGTGTGAACCCCTTCCTGACCAGGTGCGCAGCACCATCGAGAACAGCTTCGTGGGCTGGGAGCTGGAGGAGGTGCTGCTGCTGGACATGTCGCTGGACGACGGCGACTCCAAGATCCAGAACCAGCTGAAGAAGCTGCAGAGCCCCGTCATACTGCTCTACAGCACCAAGGAGGAGGCCACCACCATCTTCCAGGTGGCCCACTCGGTGGGGCTGACGGGCTACGGGTACACCTGGATTGTCCCTTCGCTGGTGACCGGAGACGCTGACAATGTGCCGGCCGAGTTCCCCACAGGTGAGGGTCGGGGGTGGGGGTTGGGGGCGGGGGCCAAGGGTGGGGGGCTTCAGGGGTTGTTGGGGGGGGGGGGGTGGTTGTAGGTGGGGGAGGGAAGGGAACGTGGAAAGGAGAACCTGAGGCTGGGAAGCTGTGAGCCATGGCTTAACATGCACACAGCGTCACTCCGACCGTGCTGCTTAGGTTCGGAGCCTCCAGGTACCTGGGCTGATTCATCTCTTGGATAACCTACAAAAAGACACTGTGACACGGCACAGCACTCCCTCCCCTTCCAACACAACCGTCTGCCTTGTGGAGCCGCTTTAATGCGGTGAGTTGTGCGGCTCGCGTTTTATCCAATTAAGGCCGTTTGACAAATTAGCAAAGCTCTGCGCTCACGAGCATCCACGGCGTGGTCTCTGCGAATTTTTTACGTCTCGACGGCAGTGTCGTAATGAGGGAGCTCTGTGTTTTAAGCAGATAGTAAGAAGCAAGAGTTTACAGGACATTAGAACAGTTTCTGCCCTGAGACACACTGTACAGCCATGTTTGTTGTTTACCCCTGTAGCTGAGGAGGATGAGATGGTCTGTATTGTGACATATTTGCCTGTCCTGTGGTGATCTCTGAATATTTAAACACAGTGATGCAAGCACCTCACAAGCACGTCCTCCCAATTCGTTTTTAGAATAAAATACTTATAATACGAGTGGGACGCGGCACTTTCCCTCAAGGATGTTAGCTGTCATCTCGAGGACCTGGTGGGTGTGCAGATGTGAAACTGATTGTTCCCATGCACTTGCTCAGTAATGGTCTGGCTAATCACTGTCAGCAAAACAGAATGTTTCTTTGGACACAGTCTGGAGAAGCAGGTGCCGGAGCAGAGCTTGTAGGTCTCTGGGATGTTAGTCCTGTGGAGATGCACGCTTTCAAGAAGCATCATAATCAGTTTGTTTTAGATGCAGTGTGTTGTATAACCTCCTCTCTCTCACCATCTCTACATCTCTCTCTCTCTCTGTCTCTGCCCCCCAACCCCCTTTCTCTCTGCAGGTCTGATCTCTGTGTCATATGATGAGTGGGACTATGGCCTGGAGGCCAGAGTTCGTGACGGGGTGGCCGTCATCGCCATGGCAACCTCCACCATGATGCTCGACCGGGGGCCGCACACTCTTCTGAAATCCGAATGCCACGGGGCCCCAGACAAAAAAGGTCCAAGTGCCGGGAACCCCAACGAAGTGCTCAGGTGATTTAGGATCATTTCCCCTGCCCTCCCAGGCCTTTTTTTTTTTTTTTAAGATGCTCTTTTGAACTTGTGGAGATTTTTGTGCGTTCCGCGATGCTCTGCTTTTTGAGGGTTTTAATTGGCCCCAGTGGCTCGGACTGAGAGAGCTTCTTCTCGCTGCACTGTGGCGTGTAGCGTTATATTTTGGGACAGTCATGCTGTGTTCTCCATTTAGTCTAGTGCACAGGCAGGTTTTAGGGCACTAAATGATATGCCACCACATAATTCATCTTCATCAGTATGGGCTTGTTTGGAGGGATGTAACACTATTTTATGACTGCATCGCAGACGTGCAGGGTTTTCACTGTAGCTGATTTCTTTCTCTTGTAGCTCTGTGTTTGTCGGTAGATCCCTGCGATGCTGGGTACAGTTTTAGACTTTTCCACAGAGAACATCTTTTCCCAAGATGTTGTGATGTATCAATGCGCTCTGAGACAATGCTGTGCCGCCGTACAGCTTCTCAAGTTTAATTTCACTGTCTTTTTGCATTGTATTCTTTGCCGCTTCACCTGTGGATCGGTAATTAACCATGCTGACTTTTTGTTCGGTTCTTGATTAAATCAAGCTTATCTGGTGTGGCATTATGCATTTATTCTCAATTAAGTCTATTTATTGGTAATCATTTTCTGCTGAAGTGACACACTTAAAATATCTATCAAGAGATTCAGGATAATCTTGCTGTTAGAGTAATTATCTACTCAGTCAGAGTACCCACATATAATTATTTGATTAAAACATTCAGTGAGAGCAAATCTGATACAGTAGTTTCCTAGTTTCCTGGTTTCTCAGATCAATCTATTTTTTGCCATAAGGATACATTACAGATTTTTTTCAGTTTTAACAGGCATATGAAGAGGCCTTAAAAATAGATTAATCTCCAAGGTTAATTTTATTGTGGTGCACATTCTGTATGAAATTCTACAGAAAATGATGGGATTGGGGTGCCATCGCTGTGAACTTATTGCCTCACATTGGCCCTGGAGCTGAGTTGATTTGAGCCGCTATCAATGAGCCGTTAAAAATCTCCAAGTAAGTCAACATACTCCTGGGGTGGTAAGGAACTGAGATGGTGGGGTTTGAATATTGGCTTCCTGCATTGTTTAACCTGAAATTCCATCACCAGAAGTCCTCAGGCTCAACGGCTCAGCCACACCATGAAGTAAAAGAGAGACCGCCTAATTTCCCAGATGGTACACAGTCTCTCGTCTTGCTTTATTGTTTTGCCGAGTAGCCGGTTGTGTAGTCAGTGCTTTGCTGTTGTCTCTGACCATGTTCCCTGTGGTAGCAGGCTGCTTCGCGGGGAAGCTGGATGATTTCAGTATATATTGGAGGCAGTAAAGAGTGGCCGCGTTTCTGTTTATTGTGATGGCAGTGGACTATTTTACTGCGCTTTCGGGCGATGTAAAGATGGTACCCACTTTATGACACTGTTTAATGGAACTGGGTCAGAATGCTGTCCCCTTTCTCCCTCCTTCTCTTGCTGTTTCACTGACTCTCATCCTCCTGCTCCAATACTTTCTCCATCTCTCCGTTCCTCCCTCGCTCTTTTTATATCTGCTTTTCGCATTATTGCACTACCTCTCCCTCTCTTTCTCTTTCCTTCAGTCTTGCCTTGTGTACAGTTTATGACCATGTTCTCAATTCCATCTCTCAAACACACTGTCACGTGTCTGTATCAACACACACACACACACACACACACACACACACACACACACACACACACACGTACACACACGCACTCACGCACGCATGCACGCACATACACTCACATGCACACACGTATGCACACATGCACGGATGCATGCACACACACACACACGCATGCATGCACACACACATGCACAGACACACACACACACACACACACACACACACACACACACATGTGCCCAAACGTACACACACAGCATAAGTATGCATTGTCACAAATCTGCAGACACAGAGCCAGTTTGTAAAATTCTGTAACTGGATTGGACTAATTACATATGAGTGTAATTCGTTACTAATTAATATTGGCACTAATTTATTAAAACATCCAATCAATATTTTATAGAGCTTTTCATAATTCACAGAGTACATGCTCAGTGTATGTGTGTCAGGGTATGTTTGTGCACGTGTCTATAATATGTGTATAGCTGTGTCAGTTTCTGTATGATATTGTGAATGATTGTGGTAAACCCCAGGACACTCAGTTTTATGCACACTCAGGTTGGCGATGTACAGTACACAGTATAGGTAGAAAGAATATATAGTAACACTGTATATATACTGTATATACTGCATACAGTGTAGATAGTGTATACAGTATGTATAAATATGTATGCATACAGAGACAGACATGATAGAGGGAAGGAGACGGAGAGCTGGGTAGATGGACAGAGAGGTATACAGATGGACGTAAAAGTTTTTTATATCAATAAGTAGGATGACAGTGAGATAAGGGAGAGAGGGGGCAGTAGTAAGGATAAAAAATGAAATATCTCTCTCTCTCTCTCTCTCTGTTTCTCTCTCTCTCTCTCTCTCTCTCTCTCTCTCTCTCTCTCTCTCTGTGAGATTATGGTTCCCATGACAACACAGCAGATTGCTTGGAAATCGCAGTAGTTGTAGGCTCCATGGCAACACATTACATATGCTTGTGAATCTCTCTCTTAATATCTGCACTCAACACAAGTTGGGGGGTGTACATTCATGAACAGGATACACACGTGCTGTGTGTAGCATTACACAGAGGTGAAAAATGCATCCCACACATGTGACTCTTTATGAATGGTTTATAACCTATAATAAACCACTGTATCAACATTAATTACAACCATGGCAAAGGCCTCAACTGTGGGGCTGGGTAGCTACCTGCACGTTATTAACACACACTTTCTCATATTATTTAGGGAGAGGATCAATGTGCCAACCAGTTGTCATTAAACTGAATCTCAAAATGGTGAACCTCTCAAAACTCACAAAACATTTCAAAGGTTTAAACAAATTGCATAGTTATAAACAATACAGGCCTGAATGAAATAATAAATGCAAAAGTAGCTATATTTTGTTTGCAATCATTTGTCTTGATTGCTTGTTTCTTACGTATTTATTACAACTTTACAAGCTGTAGCTATGAAATATGATACACATCTAGGGCTTTCTGTGGGTTTTGGCCTTTGTGTTTCTGAAGCATGCAGCCACTGATTAGAACTGTATTTTAGCAACATTAACCTGTAATCTGTTGTTACATAATACATGTATGTGATGATATAATTGCAGCACATGTCACAGACACAGACACACACACAGTGACACTAGTCCCGTGTATACCTGCGGTGCATTGTGCGTTATGTAACAAAGATGACACCACTGCATGAACAGAATGACCTCTCGGCGTGAGTTTGCAGATGACGGAGCTCGCGTGTGACTCGCGTGTGTGTGCGCGAACAGCTGTCCGTCACTCCGAGGCTCGTTGGCGTGTTCACGTGGAGGGTAGCATGGGAGTGTGTTGGGTTAGACGTTGGGGGTTGTGTCAGCCCTGGGGTTTTGGTGTGAACGCTCCGCTCGCTCCGGCAGAATTGCGCCGTAATGCCTCGCAGTTAGCATTACCTTCCGGTCCCGCTGCCGAGACGGCGAATGTGTGAAGCGCTCAGGTGAACGCACATTCCATACTCGCGCTCAATCATTTAATTCTGTCATTTATTTATTTACGGCATGCATGTTTTGAGGCAGAGCGTTGCCATGGAGACAGTAACCTACAGAGAGAGAGAGAGACAGGGAGAGAGAAAGAAAGGAAGGGGGGAGGAAGGGAGGGAGAGAAATGATTTGAGTTCACTTGACGTTAACACGCACATGCTTACACACACACACACACACAGAACAAATTTCACTCATATGCAGAATAAACAGTGACTAGTGACAAGCAAACAAAAAGAACAGATTCCGAGGTCTGCATTGCCACAAGCCTCCCCATATTCCAGCACTGCTGCTTCACTCATCAGTATTCTGTATGTGAACACATACTTGTTTAACCCGAGTCCCTGTGTGTGTGTCTCTCTCTCTCAGGTACCTCATGAATGTGACGTTTGAGGGACGCAACCTCTCCTTTAGCGAGGACGGCTATCAGATGCACCCCAAACTGGTTATCATCCTGCTGGACAAGGAGCGCAAATGGGACAGGGTGAGCCGGCAGCCCTCTCCCCCCTATGCCTTTGTGTGTATCAGGTGCCTTCATTGTCTCGTGTGTCATGATAACAAGAAGAGTGCTTTTCTCTCCTTCTCTTCTCTTTCTCTTTTTCTCTCTCTCTGTCTATCCCTCTCTCCCTCTCTTTCTCTGTCTGTCCCTCTCTCTCTCTCCCTCCCTCTCTTCACCTCTCCTGCTCTCTCTCAATCTGTATTCTGTCCTCTGATCAGAGAGCAAGGTGACTTTCTCCCTCCCGCTCCCCCCCCTTTCTCTCATGTATAATTCCTATCCTGACTTCCAGCTGGACCACTTTCTTGGATTCTAATGAGTTGCCCCCCCCCCTTCCTCTCTCTTACTTCTACTCCTTTGAAGTTATTTGCATGCTCTGTTGTGTCCACTCAAGTCAATGTGTGTGCATACAATACAGGATTAATCCTATGTTATCATTTCAGTGGTAGCGTGCCGTTATGCGGTATCACACAGTCGCACGCCATGCTGCCAGCCACCCTCATTCCCATCTCTCTTCTGCTCCAGTTCTGTCTCTCATTCCTGTCATTTATCACTTTAAAATCCCTCCCCCCCGTCTTCACTTCGGCCCAGTCCGTACCAAAGGAGGCACCGCCCAGTCGCAGATGTGAGATGTGTCTTGAATGTACTGTAATGCATATTGTGCCCTCTGCTTCCTTCCCATACCCCCTCTGCCATCCAGGTGGGCAAGTGGGAGAACGGCTCGCTGTCGATGAAGTACCACGTGTGGCCTCGCTTCGAGCTGTACTCGGACGCCGAGAGCCGGGACGACGACCACCTGTCCATCGTCACGCTGGAGGAGGCCCCCTTCGTCATCGTGGAGGACGTGGACCCTCTGAGCGGCACCTGCATGCGGAACACGGTGCCCTGCAGGAAGCAGCTGAAGATGCTGTGAGGATGCGCTCCCGTGTCACTTGCTGTAGCTCTGTATCGTTGGCCATAGCTCCATACTTCTGACCGCAACCCTGTATCACTGACCGTAGCCCCGTGTCACTGACCGTAGCCCTGTATCACTGACCGTGACCCAGTATCACTGACCATAGCCCAGTGTCACTGATAGTAGCCCCATAACACTGACTGTAGCCCCGTATCACTGACCACCATAGCCCTGTATCACTGTGTCACTGACCATAGCACAGTATCACTGACTGTAGCCCCATATCACTGACCGTAGCCCTGTATCATTGACCATAACCCAGTATCACTGACCATAGCCCAGTGTCACTGACCGTAGCCCCATAACACTGACTGTAACCCTGTATCACTGACCATAGCTCTGTATCATTGACCATAGGCCTGTATCACTGACCATAGCTCTGTATCACTGACCATAGCCCTGTATCACTGACCATAGCCCTGTATCACTGACCAAGTTCCTCATTCACTAGTCATAGCCCTGTTTCACTGGCCATAGCTCCATATCTCTGACCATATCCTTGTATCACTGATCAGAGCCCCTCATCACAGACTGTAGCCCTATATTACAGACTATAGCCCTATACCACTCACTGTACTCTTACATCACAGACCATAGCTCTGTATCACAGGCTGTAGCCCCATATCAATGACTGTTTCCTCACATTACTGACTATAGCCTGGTATCACAGACCATAGTGCTGTAACAATGACTATTGCCCTTTATCACTCACCATAGCCCTGTTTTACTGAGTATAACCCAATATCATTTACTGTAGCCTTCATTACTAAACATATCTAAATAATATCATATCCATGCTTAATATGCACATATTTGTATGAAACTTTGTACACTGTTTGTGGCCTGTCCCCACGGTATACATAGTGGATCCTATGTTATCCCAGGAAACAGATCAGGGTTGAACACAGGATTTAGAAATTCCAAGTCAGACCTGTCATGACTGAAAATCAATTATTGAACCTGATTAATACATAACATAGCATATGCTTCCAGTCAATATTATAGGCTCAGTTAATGTTATGGGTGTGGCAACATCCATGTGCACACTGAGCTGTATTCAGTCTGTTAAACTGTGATTGCCAATAGAAGGTATGTCCTGTCATTTTCTCTCTTCTCTGTTTGTCTCAATCCACTTTGGTTTGTTTTGTTGTGCACTGCCTATCCCCCTGGTACCTTTCCTCTGTGCCAACATCTCCTTTATGTACACACTGTCTCTGTCACCATCGCTGCCATATGTCCTCTCTCTCAACTCTTTCGCTGTATTACCACACTTCCCGACTTTAACCAAATTCCCCATCTGTTTTTCTCTATCTCTCTATCTCTATTTTGTTTGCTGGTGCTGCTTACCTGTTTCTGCCTACCCCCTATTCTTTCACGTATATGTCTGTCTCTCTCCCTCATCTTTTTGCTCATATCCCCTCTTTTCTCCTCATTCTTTCTCACCGTCTATCTCTCCCTCTTCTCTCCTCCATGACCACACCCCACATCATGTCTCTGTATACACTCCCTTTCCTCCAATCCCTGTGACCCTAACCTTCTATCTTCTTCTTCTCCTCCTCTTCTCCATTCTCTTCCCCTTCCTCCCCTCAGTAACCAGTCACGAGAGTCCGGGGTCTACATAAAGCGCTGCTGCAAAGGCTTCTGCATCGACATATTGAAGAAGATCGCCAAGTCCGTCAAGTTCACCTACGACCTTTACCTGGTCACCAACGGCAAACACGGCAAAAAGATCAACGGGACCTGGAACGGCATGGTTGGAGAGGTTGGTTATTGCTGGTTAATGCTGGTTTAACCGTGATTCCACCTCCACTGCCTTTGGTCTAATCCAGGGCTATTCAACCCTCGTCCTGCTAGGCCAGAGAGTCTGAGGGCTTCCACTCTCGCAAAGCACCTAATCCCCCCAGACTCCACCGATCATTGTCTTGACATAACCAATTTACTTTCCAATTCCGGGTTCTGGGAGTGCTGTGTTATAGTGGTTTAAAGTGAGCTGGAAAGTTGAGTGACCCTGCACTTTGTTTAACCACTGAGGGAAATCAGAGGAAGACAGACTCACCATAAAATCCAAATTAAAAAAAAAATTGCAACTTTTTTCTAAACATTTTTCTCGTATATACATATTCAAAATGCTCCTCCTAATTTGAACTAGTGAGCACAAACAAACAAATGAAACAGTGTGGAAGGATATTAAGAAAAGGGGGAGAGGGATGTACACTCACATACAGACACCAGGTCGGTCACAGGTGCACACACGCACGCTCATAGTCACGCACAAACATCTTCCCCGCAGGCAGAGACAAAAGGGCTCACTCCCTATCATTGTCACATGCACCCACACCTCATTAACTCAGTCAGTTTTGTCCCACTTTAGTGCAGTGCTGTGGGGCCCAGGTATTTAGGGCTAAATATACCTGTAGAGATGGTGAGGGAGGGAGGGATAGGAAGAGAGAGCAAGCGAGAGGGTGCGCGGTGGCTATTTCCAGCAGCCGTGACCCACTGTAATAACCCAGTTTCTCCTTCTCTCGTTCTCTCTCAGTGCAGCGCTATTGTCCATTCTGGGCAGTTGTTGTGGAAACCATGTCAACCTCTCATTGACCTGGGTCTCTCTCTCTCCCCCTCTCTCTTTCTTTCTCTCTCTGTCTCTCTCCTCCTTCCTCTCTTCCTCTCTGTCTCACCCTCTCCCTCCTTCTTTCTCAGGTGGTGTTGAAGAACGCTCACATGGCGGTTGGCTCCCTGACCATAAACGAGGAGAGGTCAGAGGTCATCGACTTCTCGGTGCCCTTCATAGAGACGGGCATCAGCGTCATGGTCTCCCGCAGCAACGGCACCGTCTCCCCCTCCGCCTTCCTGGGTAAGGGATGTCAGGGACTCTCTACCTTCCAGTCTGTTCTCTGCCTTAATGCTAAAATATGCAGAGGTCTTCAGTCAAGTATTTGTGAATGTAAAGTATTAATGTCCCCCTCCTCCCACCCTCTCGCTCGCTCTCTCCCTCTCTCTCTCTCTCTCTCTCTCTCTCTCTCTCTCTCTCTCTCTCTCTCTCTCTCTTAGAGCCCTTCAGTGCGGATGTGTGGGTGATGATGTTCGTGATGCTGTTGCTGGTGTCAGCGGTGGCTGTCTTCGTATTTGAGTATTTCAGCCCCGTTGGTTACAATCGCTGTCTGGCAGATGGGAGAGGTGAGAACAGCTATAATTACACAGGCCGCACAGCGTGAAGTTTTAACTGTACGTGCAGTGCACAGAGCCTGCATCTGCAGAACCACCACACAACCCTGAAAAAAAAAATGCAGAGCATCACTCCTTGCTACAAAACACTAGAAAAAAACACAACCTGTGAATACCATGCAGCACACACCGCCACACAAAAGTGTTACAAAAACACCCACACAGCAGACACCCAGACTCCACTGCATTAACACACTTCTTGGCACTCCACTACAAAAACACACTACATGGTACACCACTACAAACGCACACTGAATGGCACACCACTACAAACACACACTACACAGCTACACAATGCTGTAGGACAACTCCTGTCTCAGGGGGAAAAACAGTGCAAACTCCTCAGATTGGGCTGTATAAGTCAGACATGACACTGCCATCCAAAGAGAGGCCCTTAGACAACCATGATACTAACCTGTTAGGTTTCTCACTTTAAAATGTCTTTTTCCATCGATTTCAGCAGTGTCCTTCACACTCATGTATTTTTGATGCTCACGCCACATTTGCATATATTTACATATTTCCTGGAATCACATGTCAGCTATGACAACGTTGGGCGTTTTTATTAAGTGTCTGGCCTGGAAATCAATGTCTGCTGATCCTATTGATGTTGTACTATATATAGATACATTGAGGTTTTTTTCCTTTGTTCTGCATCACGTTGTTCAGGAGGAGACGTTCTGCTGAAATAATGTCACAGCCAAATGTTAACATCTTTATTCGGAACTTGGGGGCGCAGGTTTGGAGTGGTGGAAGGAAATGAAGGGGGATTTAAAGGGAGAGTTTTTAGCGTGCGCAGACTCCCTGCCATATGTGCTGCGTTTTGTGTTGTTGTTAAAATTGGTACTCTGCTGCCGTAGTGTAATTAAGGCACATCACACGGCTCCGGCCCCCTCCTCTCTATCCTGAGGGCATCACATGCAGCAGCTTCCAACCCCGCCTCTGGCTATGACACTAAAAAAACCCATGTTGATTCAATCGCTACAGGACCACTCAGTGTGACGATGTAGCTTTCACCCCTCCGCTCCCCTCCCCCCCCTTTTCCATTCAGAGCCCGGGGGCCCCTCTTTCACCATCGGCAAGGCCATCTGGCTGCTCTGGGGCCTGGTCTTCAACAACTCCGTCCCAGTGCAGAACCCCAAGGGCACCACCAGCAAGATCATGGTCTCCGTCTGGGCCTTCTTCGCTGTCATCTTCCTGGCCAGCTACACTGCCAACCTGGCGGCCTTCATGATCCAGGAGGAGTATGTGGACCAGGTGTCCGGGCTGAGTGACAAAAAGGTAGGCCTGGCTTCCCCCTTCATCTGTTCTCTCCTGTCCTCTACGGGGCAGAATGACAACTGGTGTGAGCGCAACCCTCCTTAGCTGTGTGTGGTCTAGAGGGACTCTGTAGTACAGGTTGTCTGGATGAGTGTCAAAATGCGATGTAATTACCTGTCTGTGCTCCTGGTTTGATCTGTGTTAATGCGGGGATTCTGGGTGTCTGTTTTGCCTTCAGGCCCCTTGTTGTCCATAAGCCATTATCTAGACACAGCAACAGTGTATTTTCTTTCCCGTTGTTCATTAATCAATATTTATTTGTTCGTATATTTTTATTTATTTAGGACACAGTGATGGTAGACTGACTTAAAATGCAAATGTGATAAGATACATCAAGTTCAAACCACAAGAACAAGTAACATATATATTCTCTGAGGTATTGTTATTGGATCACTCTATGGCCAAATATGAGTAAACAAATATGACTATTTTGACGAATTAGTTACTGCCTGTTACTGTGACATAATTTATCAGATTTACCAAAGCTGGTCCCATTTGCACTTTATTGCCACTCCACCCTGTCCTGACCTTCTGTCTCCCTGCCTCTCCCTCACCCCTCTCTGTTTCTACACCCCCACAGTTCCAGAGGCCCAACGACTTTTCTCCGCCGTTTCGGTTTGGGACGGTACCCAACGGGAGCACGGAGAGGAACATCCGGAACAACTACAGGGAGATGCACACCTACATGGTCAAGTTCCACCAGAAGAACGTGGACGAGGCGCTGTACAGCCTCAAGACGGGGTGAGAGAGGAGGAAGCAACGGGCATCCCTCGGAGGGCGTCGCAGGAGGGAACATGCAACCTGCTGTCCCTCAATCTTTCTTGTGGGCGTCATCCCTTTGCAGACATATGGGGATGTCACAGTCTCCTGTGCCAGAGATCTGGGTCTTTTGGCACAGCGGGCCGAACACTGTTACTGGAGGCGTACGCCAAGTGGTGATGATGGTAGCACAATCGCCGTGTTTTCCAGAGCGTATTATTATTTTTAGTATTTCTTTATTTGGCGGGCATGCTTATCCAGTGAATTATGAGCAAAGCTGGGACAATAAGCCCTTTTGTGTTATTAATATATTATCCATACTTATTGATAAAAATATTGATATTTTTAAAAAATCAATGGCCAAGATCATTCTGGGGATTGTCACGGGATGTTTCACATTCCATTAAAAATATTCATTTTTCAGATATTCTTTATTAAATCAAGATTAACATCTAACCTTATGGGGACTTTTAGCTGGCACTGCTGTGTATTGAACTGTCAAGCTGCGTCCAGTAAACTTTGACATATTTTTTTCTAAGGTCAAATAATTCCAACAGTAGACTTATGCATTTTGATGTTTTGAGGAAAAAAAGTCAAATAAAGTCAATTTTAAATTAAAGTCAAATATGAATGCACATCAATTGCAGGCCTGTTCTAGGTTCATGTGGAAAGAAAAGATGATAGTAAAAAAAATGAGTCACAAACAAGCAGAACTAGCAAACAATATCAATGTTAACTTCAAAGGCAGGCTCCCACGTCCCTGTTTTATTCAGTAACAGAAGCACGTCCACGCTCTTTGGTTTTCGACAGGGCCTCGGTTTGTTGACAAACAGCCCTGCCTTACCGAACACCCTTTTGCTCGGGACTGACGTTGCCGGAATTCTTAAAGCGTTTAAGCCGAGTGAGTGAGTGAGGCTGCGAGAATTCACTCTGCCTCGCCTTTCAGCCCCATGAGCGGATCCCTCTTGCTCGCTGAGAGGTATATCTGTTGAATAAGTGGCGATATCACTCCTAATGCCGTCAGCCTGACAGGTTTCTCCGGGGGCAGGAGTTCGTTGACGACACAGTAGTTTAAGAGCCCCCTCTGCTTTTGTGTTGTTTCACGGGGACACTTTCAGCATAAGCAGTCACTGCTACTTTCGCTGGATGCTTACATGCTCTCTTGAACACTGCCAAAGTGCCATGGCCTTATTTGTGTAAAAGGAAAGGTCATGGATCCATGGCCCAATGAAAGCTGCAGTTCAGGTGCATTCGTTGTGATGAGAAAAAAGGAACACAGGCGGTTTAAAACAGCTTGACAATTTAAAACAGTTTACAAGATAGGAAAACATCAATAGGCACATATTGTTACTGTAATGAAACAGACTGGGATCCAAGTGCGGTAAAACAGGTTTAATGCCAGAATCCAAAAGGCGTGGTCAGGGACAAAACAGGTCGTAAACGGGAAATCCGAAGTGCAACAAAACCAGAATCCAAAAACACAAGAGCAAGGTCCAAAAACAGGCGAGAGGTCAAGAAACACGGGACCAATACAATGGAGTGATAAACAGCAGGCTCAGTAAAGAATCAAAAGAGTCAATACCTCACAACGAGGTAACAAAACTGAGTCCTTATAAAGGCAGGGCTTGATTGCTGGAATGAACCACAGGTGTGGTGGAGCCAGGCTGAGCGGGGCGTGGCTGAGCTTGCAGAGCGGGGCGTGGCTGAGCATGCTGAGCGGGGCGTGGCTGAGCAGGCTGACTGGGAGCAGGTGTGACAGTTACTGATCAAAAGTCACCATAAGCCAACCAGCAATAATTTGGTCGGTTGTTCCAGTCCTACTTATAAGGCCATTTTGGCAAAATACATGCAGTGTATATTGCAAGAGCTTCAAGAACAGTGGCAG
The DNA here is from genome assembly GCA_019176425.1 of Megalops atlanticus. Lineage (NCBI taxonomy): Eukaryota > Metazoa > Chordata > Actinopteri > Elopiformes > Megalopidae > Megalops > Megalops atlanticus. The sequence continues at coordinate 22,632,916 of CM032893.1, forward strand.
TGTAGCATAGTGGGAAGGGCTTGTAACCAAAACGTTGTCGGTTCGATTCCCTGCTGGGGCACTGCTGCTGCCACCTTGGGCAAGGTACTAAACCCACAATTGCCTCAGTAAATATCCAGCTGTATCAATGGACAACATATGAAAAATTGTGACATATGTAAGTCACTTAGGTTAAGAGGGTCTGCTAAATCGTAATAATGTAATGTAAGAATAAGAGAGCAGGTACAAAACAGCCAGAGACACACTAAGGATAAGACTATACAAAAATGAACAAATAACCAGCCGGATGTCAGCCCATTTTCACTGTAAATTTTAAAAGTATGATAAGGACATTGTTTTATTAAAAACAAAAAAAGCATACTTACTTATGGGCCTTTTTTGAGAAACATAAGGCCAACCATAGGAGCTCTGTAACCTAGGGGGCACACAGTGCCTAACGCTGATACTTCTGAAGTAAAAATGCATCCCGCTATTCCACTCTTGCTGTTCTCAGTAAACTGGACGCCTTCATCTACGACGCAGCGGTGCTCAACTACATGGCCGGAAGAGACGAGGGCTGTAAGCTGGTGACCATCGGCAGCGGGAAGGTCTTCGCCTCCACTGGCTACGGCATTGCCATACAGAAGGACTCCAGCTGGAAGAGGCAGGTCGACCTGGCCATCCTTCAGCTCTTTGGAGACGGTAAGGCTCAGACTTCTGGTACTTACCCATGGGTCTGTGCGGCGTAGGCATGGGAATGTGAGTCTTCTTAATGGGTGGAGCTACCGTGTGCTGTCAATCACTGACTTGTGTGAGCCAATCACAAGACTTTGTTGTTCATCCCAAAATGCTATCATTTGACCAGGTCACTTTCGAGTAGTGGCACCCAGTACAGTAGGTCCACTCTTTTTTTGCCATCTTTACTTTGGACTGTACCTCAGTTTCTATACAGCCTTACCATACGTCTGTACCCCTTTTCCAATGACCTTAACCAAGCCGCAACCTTGCAGTTGTGCAACGTGACATCACATGACTTTTAATGGGGAGAAAGACATACAGTGTATGCCATCTTAGACACCTAAGCAGAAGTAAAAATGTAACTTAGAATTCTCAGGCTCTCATTTGACAATTATGTGTTAGGTTGCTAAAATAAAACAAAGCTACCACTTGCTGTACTTGGTATTCATTTTTGTGGGAGTGGTGCAACTAAGAAGTATAGCCAGTCCCTGCTTTTACAAAACAATGTGTTCCCGGGAACTTTTTTGTAAATTGAATCATTTTAAATTGAATCTTAGGTTCCCATAGACACAATTTTATGAGCAGGGATTACATTCCTGAGTACTGACTGGAAATAAATTTTTTCACAAAAAAGGGCTGATTATATGGGATTAAGGCAAATATTCCTACAATATTAATACTGTACTTATATTTGTACATTTAAATGTATTCATACATGAAGTACAGTAGAAATATTCAGAATTATGACATCCACTTTTTGATGGCTTAGGAATGATATCATACAGGGAACATCAAGATCTATACCATCTTCCAGATGATTAGCTATGAGGCTAACAAGACAACATACACACTCAACCAATAAAATAAAAAAGTCTACATCAGCTCCCCTGCAAAAGTTTGCTGAATGAAAACGATAAACTGTAATAAGAAAGGCAACATAAACAAAGACCTCTGATGGAAAAAGAATCTGTTGTCTATCCAGATCTCTTTTACTTCATTACAGCTATTTTTCTTGCTCTTGTTCTCAATTCCCAGTCCCTCTGTGTTCATAAATCTGGATTTTGTGTCATAAAACAATTAATGGTGGCATTTTTATAAATGTCGAGCAGTAACTCTATGTATACGGCTATCTGTGCTTCCGGTTGTAAAGATAAAGTTAGTGTCACTATCTCAAGGTCTCAATAGTGCAGTTTGTGGTATTATTTGCGTATATTGCTGGGGGACAAGAAAGAACCTTTCAACAGAGCAAGCAAATGTTACAGGGCAATTTTGATGTGCAGTCTTTTGATAGCTAGTAATGCCTTATGGCCAAAACCTCCCTTAACATTTCGCTTTTTCCCCCAACAGCTTTGGTGCCGAACGGCGCAACATCATTGCTCAGTTTAATAACCCTGCCCCTGGCTTTCTTGTAACTGGGCCTGCAGCAGACTGGTTATGGGGCCAGGGTTTCATGGTTTGCTCGCATTTGGCTCAGTAACGCATTCGGTGGAAACGCTGGCAGGACCACACCATAGCACACAACGCCGCCATACCTTGGCCCAAGAGCCTGGCTGCGAGATTGCAGCTTGATCCCGAAAGAGACCTTGCTGGATTTGTAGATCCATAAGGTTCGGAACCGTGCCAGCACTCCAGTGTTTATGACGGGGGCGTGTGTAATGCTTTGCAATACATCAGATGCGGCATTCCGAAACTTCGCTTCCTCTCTGAGTCATTGCAGGACGCTGAGAGCTGTGCAGATTTTTTTCCTGTCAGGTTAGAGTTAATTGTGCACGCTTGGTGAACTGCACTCTCAAGTGAGGCATGCTGTATAATGAACACTGAGATGTTTTTTTTTTTTATTAAATATGTGCTGGGTATTGAGGTTTACTGCCACTTAAGAGCCAAAGACTGCATACAATGACTAAGTGCTGGAGATGAGACTGTTTCTGACCTGCTGATATTACTGCTAATGTGAGGACTAACACAATGAAAAACAAGAGTTATGGTGATTATTACAGAGAGCAACAGCAGTAACAAATGGGAGACGGGGGGCATCTTGCAGTTTGACCTTATAGTAATGAAATACATTTTATTGTGTTTTGGGGATGCTTACTAGTACTTATGAGTTTGGTGGAATGAAAAATGTTATTTACGACTGTAGAATGTAATATTTGCTTATATTCATCACTCAAAGTTGGGGACAAGTTGCCACAGCTATTAGACGTCCTCCTTAGAGTTATGTTGCTTGGTGAATCTGCTGCCTGTCTGAGTGTGGTTTATTTGGGTGTGTTCCACTATTTTAATCTATAACAAGAGCAGAGGATCCAGGTTCGAGCTCCTTCCAGGACCCAGTATAGTGTGTCCTAATTAAATGCACAAGTGTGGCTGCTCTAGACTGGGTGTGTGTGTGAGAATATGGGTCAGTGCAGAGAAACTCCATACAGACACACACACTGTGTGTGTGTGTGTGTGTGTGTGTGTGTGTGTGTGTGTGTGTGTGTGTGTGTGTTTGTCTGTCTGTCTGTCTGTGTATGTCTGCATGTGTACATCTGTGTGTGTGGAAATGTCTGCACATTTGTGTGTGTTTATGTGCGTGAGTGTATGAGCTTGTGTGTGTGTGTGTGTGTGTGTGTGTGTGTGTGTGTGTGTGTGTGTGTGTGTGTGTGTGTGTGTGTGCTTGTGTCTGTCTGTGTGTGCACGCATGTGTGTATGTGTGTTTGTTGTGTGTGTGTGTGTGTGTGTGTGTGTGTGTGTGTGTGTGTGAGAGAGAGAGAGAGAGAAGGGAAAGGGAATATGGGTCAGTACAGAGCATCGGCCCAGTACAGCAAATGGACCTTGGTCCTCTCAGGGTTTTCAAAGTCATTTTGACACACTCTGATATACACATTCTCGGTGTGGCCTACTTACTGAAAGCGATACGCACACGCTGAGAGACCAGGCAGGACGCTGGCGTACATGCACGCGCCGTTTGACGATGAGAGCCAGAGACAGGCACTTAGAGCGCAGGCAGAGTCACGGGCCCCGGAGAGCCCCCACTCTGACAGCTGTCATTGGATAAACTCCCCACCTCCCAATCACCAGTTTACCAAGACCTTGGGGGATTTTTTTTTTTTTTTTAAATAAATCGAGCATGTGTTTCCATCATTTCTATATCCTAACCACTATCAATGCCCAGGGATCAGTGTACAACTCAAACGCTGAATGTGTAATTGATTAAACATTTTGTCCCAGTTTTGTCCATTGATGAATGGCTGATAGAACATGAAGTGACCTTTGAAACAGACTGTGTGCAGAGTCTCTGATACGAGGCTAGTGATCTCCTGACTCGGAGAGATGCTACAGTTGTATATTCAGACGCGACTCATGTTTTTTGTTGCCCTCATTGCTGAAGTTGAAATATATTCATCCATACACACACACACACACACATAGACACACACACATAGACAAAGGAAGATTTATGAAGCCATTGCTTAAAAAGAATCACTCACACTGATTCTGAAGTCTTTTTCCTGGGGTACTGTAGGTATTTCTATCTTCTGTCCTCTCTATGTGTCTCTCTCCCCTCTCCTGTACCCTACTCACTCCTTAATAATCACCAACTCGTACCTTCTAACCCGCACCTTGTACCCACCACACTTGTACCTTGTCTGGCCAACTATTGAAACTTGGTCATGCAGCACTTCTAATATTGTTGACTCCTTATACAGCTTTTTGCTTGTGTTGTACTCTGCCTCGCTTGTAAGTCGCTTTGAATAAAAGCATCCGAATAAATGTAAATGTAACCGACCTTTCCCACACACACACAGGTGAGATGGAGGAGCTGGAGGCTCTGTGGCTGACGGGAATCTGCCACCACGAGAAGAACGAGGTGATGAGCAGCCAGCTGGACGTGGACAACATGGCGGGGGTGTTCTACATGCTGGGCGCGGCCATGGCGCTCTCCCTCATCACCTTCATCTGCGAGCACCTCTTCTACTGGCAGCTGCGCTTCTGCTTCATGGGCGTGTGCTCCGGCAAGCCGGGCATAACCTACTCCATCAGCAGGGTGAGTGACAGTGGGGGGGGGGGGCGGGGTCTGTTATCCTCGTGAACACTACCTTTTCGCTTCCTTTATGCTTTTACAGTGGAGTCCAGCTTGGTTTACTTTACAGTGATCCCAGGCGAGAGGACTGGAGCGTTACTGTCATTACTGTCATTTAGCAGATGTTCTTATCCAGAGCAACTTCCATTGGTTATAGCTTTTAGATGTTTTCCATTTATACAGCTGGATAGGATAACCTTTCAACTGCAGTGTAACATAGTGGTAAGGAGCAGGACTTGTAACCGAAATGTTGCTGGTTCAGTTCCCCACTGCTGTTGTACCCTTGGGACGAGGTACCCAGAATTGCATCAGTAAATATCCAGCTGTATAAATGGATAATATGTAAAAATTGTAACCTATGTAAGTTGCTCTGGATATGACCATCTGCTAAATGCCAATAATGTGATGTAATGCTCCAAAATTCAAGTCCAGGTCCCCTGTTTTTGAGTGGCCCCTCAGGGGAACTTTGCCAAGCAGTCAGGTGTTGTTCACATTCAGTTCAGTATATTCAGTTCAGTTCAGTTGCTGTTGGCCAGGAAAGCCCTTTACCTGGATCTGTGCCTTTGTTGTCTAAACCAAAGAACAAACATGTCTGGTCTGGTTTGGATGAAATGTCTTCAAAAAGCATGAAAATGTCTCATTTTCATGGGAGGGGAAATGACCATAGAAACAGAAGGGGTAGATTTACTGTGTCAACAGCATTGAATCATGGTATTTGAATGACACACTGACAGTTTTTGATGTCACTTCACTGTAACTGGCAGCACTTAGGGTGAAAAGTTTGAGGCCCATTGCTTGGCTAATTTACATATCACACACTGCCTTCCCTTTCATTAGTGCTAATGGGTGGAACGGGGCTTCAATGAAGAGAAAAACTGATATATGGAGACACCTTTTTCCTTTTAATTTCATTCGGCCTGACATAAATTATGTGTGTATAATTACACTTTTTAAGCGGACTTCAAACACACCAAGATTTGTTAACATGGAAGAAATCAAAGCCCTGACTTACCATGGCCTTCAGACATAATGTGTAAGATCCATGCTTGGCTTTGTGTGCTTAACAAACTGCAGCTGGTCACAGTATGAAACACAATTCCTTTTTTTATTTTTGTTCTCTGTGGTTTGTACTTGTCCACATGGTTTCAGTCTGGTCTCCATCATATCCATGGCAACACAGACAATGCAAGTGCCCACAAGAACAAACAAATATTTGAAACCACTCTAGCTGCCACAAGGTTATGCATTATAGATCGCCAAGAAACACAAAATGTTTACGCTATTACAGAAGATGTGGAAAGGATATAAGCTCAGACCAGCAAGAGCCTGCCCTGGAATAAGACCCCAAAATTTAGAAAGGAGTATCTTTGCATTCGCTCAAACAATTTGAAGAAGTACAAATGTTGAAACACACCCTTCAGTTGATGACAAAAGGGAACAAGCCATCGAAAAGCAAAAGAGGGAAATATGGGGGGAAGATGTAGACCAAGAGACACAGCACCAAGAAAGAGAGACAGGCTAAAATGGTGAGGAGGACCCACAGTCCAAAAAACAGACTAAAAACTAAGGTGACAGGTGAAGCAACAGCCAAAAGGGATCCAACGTAAAAAAAAAAACAAACAAACATAGGGGCACAAAATTATACAGAAGAAGATAAGAAATTCACACAAGGACAGTCAGGCAAAAGGAGTGACTAAGAGAGGGACAGAAGACAAAATGCATCTGACAGACATGTCAAAATGTCTCTCTCATGTGACCCCTGGCATGAGTGATGACCTCTGCAGTAGCCCGACAGGCCGTTCACCTTTGACCTTTAATGTCTGTCAAGAGTCCCATTAACCCTGCGGTCATCTGCATAAAAAGCCGTGGGGCTGGATTCATTCCTTAATTCATCCATCTGTCGCACTTCATTGAGTCACTTCACAATTCTTTGTACACCAATGTTCCTCGGTCAATGAATGGAAAATGCTACAGTTTTCCATCATTTTTGCATCTGTATTTTTCACTCTCATCTTCTCCACACTTTTTAAAATCATATGCCAGTTAATGTCTTGGTTTTGCCAATGTGTACTCTGTATTGTTCCACTAAATTTAAAATCACATCATTTTAAAAGACTTCAGAGTGAAGCAGTCAGAACCACAGGCTTACAAGATCTCTGTCATTATTAGTCATCCCCCCTGTCTTAATCAGTCTTCATGTATGTAGTTTCTCATTTTATATTAACTCATTGCATTACCCCATCTCTTTTGGTAGAATGCTATTGAATCATAATCCAGTCTGGTTGCTCTGTGCGTACAGATCATTGACTTCTGTTACATTACATCACATGAATTTAGCAGACGCTCTTATCCAGAGCAACTTCCAGCACAATAGAAGATAAGTGTATCCAAGTTAAATGAGCAAAAGCCAGGCTGACAACACTCCCAGGCCAGTGAGTGTGAGCATAAAACCATTCAACCTACCCTACCACAAGTTAACTTGTGCAATCTGACTCTATCACTTTATCATTTCCTCTACCCTCCCCCCCTCTCGATTACAGGGCATCTACAGCTGCATCCACGGGGTCCAGATCGAGGAGACCAAGTCAGCTCTCAACTCCCCCTCCGCCACCATGAACAACACCCACTCCAACATCCTGCGGCTGCTCCGCACCGCCAAGAACATGGCCTCCCTCTCGGGGGTCAACGGCTCCCCGCACAGCGCCCTGGACTTCATCCGTCGCGAGTCGTCGGTCTACGACATCTCCGAGCACCGCCGTAGCCTGGCCGGCCACTCCGACTGCAAGCCGCCGTACCTGCCGGAGGACAACATGTTCAGCGACTACATCAGCGAGGTGGAAAGGACTTTCGGGAACTTGCACCTGAAGGATAGCAACCTGTACCAGGATCACTACCTGCACCATCACCCAGGGTCGGGGCCACCACTGGGTTTGGGCATGTCTGGTCCCCCACCCAACAGACCACATAGTCTGGGGAGCGCCAGCTCACTGGAGGGAGGCATGTACGACTGTGACAGTTTAGGGGGTGGGGTGGCCCCGATTTTCACCACCCAGCCCCGGGCCTCTCTGACACACAGGAACAATAAATTTGACCTGATTGCCGGTCAGACTCAGTCCTCCGGTCCAGGGTTCAAGCAAGGTCTGGCCGATCTCTACGGGAAGTTCTCCTTCAAGGGCGGGGCGTCCAGTTCGGGGTTCATCGCGGGACACGACAGGTACTGCGGGGTAGGGGGCAGCGGGGACGACGGCAACATCCGCTCGGACGTGTCGGATATTTCCACGCACACCGTCACCTACGGCAACCTGGAAGGGAACGCCAAGAAGCGCAAGCAGTACAGGGACAGCCTGAAGAAGAGGCCTGCCTCGGCGAAGTCGCGGCGCGAGCTGGACGAGATCGAGCTGGGGTACCGGAGGCGCCCCCACCACGCCGGCCACCACCACTACCACGGCCACCAGGGACACCGCTCCGCCTCCCCGCCCCTCCTTCCCTCGGAGCGGAAGAGCCAGAGAGGCGGTGCCGGGGGGAACTGCTCCTCGTATTTGTACCACGACAAAGAAAGCTTGCGAGATTTCTACCTGGACCAGTTTCGCCCCAAGGAAGGGGTGCCGCAGTGGGAACATGTGGATTTGACTGACGGGCCCAGTGGGGGTGGAGGGGGCAGTAGCGGTGGGGGTGGGGGTAATTGCACAAGTTTGGTAACAGTGGAGGATTTCCTGAAAGGCAAAAGCAAGAAGACAGATTGTAAGAGCGGGGTAGGAGGAGGGGCAGGTTCCTCTGCCCCAGGGCAACAGACGCAAGGGTGCTGGGAGAAAAACGTGCCGGGCGTTAGCAGCACAGGCTTGACAGGGGGAGACTGGGAGTGTCGAAATTGCCGGGCGAGCGGCGGAGGAGGCAAACAGATGATGCATGGGGCCGGGGGGTACGGCGGAGGAGGTAGCTGCGGGACATCAGGGGGTGGGCTAGGGGGCGGGAACAGCCGTCCCAGCTCTGCCACCTGCATGCGGTGCGAGGCATGCAAGAAAACGGGCAACCTGTACGACATCAGTGAGGACAATAACCACCTTTTGGAACAGCTGGGAGGCAAATATGCCATGGAGGGCGGGAAGGGAGGGGTGATCGGGGGCGTGGGCGTCGTCGGCGGGGTGGGGGTACAATCACAGGCCCAGGCCCAACGTCGAAAAGGTAGTCTAGGCGGCAAGCCCTTGCGGAGGCAGCATTCGTATGACACGTTTGTGGATTTGCAAAAAGAGGAGGCAGGTGGGGTCGGGGGTGTCATGGGCGGTCTGGGAGGGGGTGGAGCTGGGGGCGTAGGAGGTGGAGGGGTGGCAGGGATGTTGCCGACACCCAGGAGTGTAAGTCTGAAAGACAAGGATCGCTTTATGGAGGGCAGCAGCCCCTATGCCCATATCTTTGAGAGACACGGAGGATCGGAGAGAGAGAGAGACCGAGACCCGCTGTTTTTTGGTGGGGAGAAGGGCAAAGGGGGGTCACCCTTCGGGCTGTTCCGAGGAGGTGAGGGAGGGCTGCACCGTCGGTCGGTGGGGGAGAGAGATAGAGATAGGGGGATGATGGGAGGTGGAGGAGCAGGGATCGGGGCGTACTCCTTGTCCAAATCTCTCTACCCAGATAGGGTGAACCAGAACCCCTTCATCCCCACCTTTGGCGATGACCAGTGTCTTTTACACGGCGCCAAATCGTACTACGTGAAAAAGCAACAGCAGCAGCAGCAACTCCCCAAAAACAGCCGGAGTGACTTCAGAGGCTCGATGGGCGTGACTTCCTTTCTGCCCGCCTCAGCCACTGCGGGGGTGTTGTCCAACGTCGCCCCCAGGTTCCCCAAGGAGCTGTGTCTGGGAGGGCCCCTGGGAAACCACCCCAGCGGCAACAAGCTGCTGTCAGCCAGGGACGGCCTAGGGGTGGGAGCGGCACAGAGGCCATTCAACGGCTCCAGCAATGGACACGTCTACGAGAAGCTGTCCAGTATAGAGTCTGATGTGTGAAGGAGGGAGAGCGGGAGGAGCAGGGGGAGAGGGACATTAAGACAGGAGGGGCGTGGTGATATGACATCTGTACTGTGACTCATCTGTAGTTGTGGAAGCAGAGAGAAGGGTACATTAGAGCAAAAGTCCAGTACAAACAAAAGGACCAAGGTGTAAGAAAGAGGAAACGGAGAGGGAAGCAGACAAGTCTTGGTACAGTGAGAGAAACAGGGAAGGAGAGAGGGAAACTACTGTCTGCTCAGGACAAAGAGAGGGAGTTCATGGTTGAAAGAGAAAGTAATACAACAGAAAGAAACTATGGGCAGATGCATAAGATAATCCAATACATCCACAAGTTAGTTTGGCCTCAACTTTCAATGGCAAATTTAAGGCAGCCATACTTTTATAATAAATAATCGAGCTTTTTTTCATTTCATTTAAAATGAAATAAACACACACAATGTTTGTGCAGGGACTAAATGTAGATCAGTAACATTTCCTCAAATTCAGTATTGAAAGTTAGAGCCAAAATGCCGAAGCTTGATCGGATTCAAATACTCCCTCCGCTGTCGCCCCTCTTAAAACTGCAAAAACAAAGAAGAAAGAGGAAGAGGAGAAGGCCAAGGATGAAGAAAGAAAGCAGAGCTTTCCAAAACAAAATGAAAGAGACTGCAAGAGGGTTGAAACCAGTTTACGGTGTACCTCCATTTTTATCTTGCTCATTCATTTCTTCGTTCCTACTCTCTTCTCTCTTCCTCTCCTCCTCTCTTCCACTGTTCCTGAATGCCAAGACAAATGCATCTCTGACTTGTTTGCTATGAAAATACAATCATGGATGAATATAGCATTCTTACTGAAGTAACAGGGTAAAATAACAATAATAATATGAATAATATTGTGAGTAATGAAGATAATATTAGCACCAATTATAACAATGGTTATTATAGTTTATTTTTGTTTTTTAATATTTCATGGAGTTTAATATTGGTAGTTATTTCTTCGTTAGCTGGCTGTGAGAGGAAGCTTGTTATCTAATTAAGCTAATGAACTGGAATGAAGGAAAAGTAATTTGGTTTCCCATTTTGTTTTTGTTTTTTGTGTTTTTTTTATGATGCATTAACCATGCTCATTTATTTATTTGCTCTTCTGAAATGGTGTGACAGGTGGCGAAAGACATGATTTGCACAGTAATGAACTGTACATAGAGATAACTGAGGAGGATTTGTCTCACGAGATTTTGACAGACATATCTCATGGGGAGCTGTCAGAAGGTGTGTCTCGCGATATGACACTGGCTGAAGACATTGTATGAGGGATGTGCCTTATGGGAGTAGAGAGGATGTGTGTCACAGAGCTGAACAGGCCACATTGTGATGATAATGAAGATATGTCTATTACTACATGAAAAAGTTTGTCCTGACTTATTGAGCTAGATTTGTGATATTTTCTTAGGCTTTCAAGATATATCTTTTAGTAGTGGGCTCTGCTGAAAACATGTTTTTTTTTTTTTTTCGATATTAGAGCCCAGTGGTTATTAAATGTTTGTCAATGAATGAACTGGAAGAGAGATTAGGACTTCAAGTGTTCTGCAAGTTGCAGTCTTTACCTTGTGAGGAAACAAGTGGTATTGGATACAGCTCCAATGTTGAGTGAAGAGGGGTTTAATAACATTTGAAGCTGAAGGCGTTACAGAAACAACAAAAATATTGACACGCATTGTGTTTAAGGCAAGTCACGGGCTAGGATCACCATATAGTGACAGGAGTGCATCCTATAATTAATGGGTTTCAGAGTTCAAAGATATGCCTGAACGTAATAAATCAATTGAAGGGCCACAAGTTATTGTACAGAATATATTGTAAGCCTACTGGTTATAAAAATGTATCAATGAATTCTGCTTAAGACAGTATGTGTTGGAGATATGTCTTGAGTTTAAGGGCTGATAGAAAATTGTTTAAATGCTGAGCTGGTTAAAAAAAAATGAAATTGAGTGTTGAAAGATACATTTTACTTTGTGTTCAGCCAGATTATGAGTTGTCTTAAACACTGTCAAACACTTCTCATCAGTATTTTCTACACGTTTTTAACACAAACTGGCCAACATGAATAAGGCAAAAGGTGGAACAGAGAAAGACAGGAAGAGGGAACGAAACACAGGAAGTCAATGTTAGCCTCAGTCAGTATCAGCATCAGTCTGTTCACCTTTTTCCCTGTAAATACATTTATGAATCTCTTCGATTTGTACAGTAAGCAGACAGTCAGGATGTAACTTTCAATATGTTTTACAAAAGTTTAAGAAATTAAATAAAATAAGCATAAAAATCCAAAAAATTGAAAAACATAAAAATATTATGCAAATATAATTAAGACAAGTATTACTAATTACGATAGTAAGTATTATTAATCATTTCATTTGGTTTAATATCATATGTATTACTTAATTATAATACTTCATTAATGAATATTATCATTCTTTTAAGAATATGCTTTTGCTTATTTTCATTAAGGTATTGAGTCCTGGGGATAATAATAAATATAGAAATTTTGTGTGAAAGAAAAGTGTTTAGTTTAGGGAGTCTTTTCAAAATTCCCTTAAATTGTATTAAAGTAATTTTAAGAAACTGTTCATGCAATCACAGGATATACAGTATAGATATATCTATATATGCATGTGATTCAGTATTACATGTATATGTAGATAGTATTGCATATAAATACAGCATTGTGATACTTCATTTGAAACAACACAGACTGATTCATTTAGTTTGATACATATTCTCATAAACTATACTAATTAGTGATAGCTGTTTACTGAACCCAGTTCAGATAGATTGCAGGTAACTATTCAGTTTAGCATCTTTGACTGCAATTCCACTGCTAACTACTGCTATCAGATCTATGTTCAACATGTAATAAAAAATATCCCTAGAAGTTGCCTAGAATATAATGTTCATTGTAACGTCATCTAATGATTTATTAATGGTTATTAAGAGATTTCTGAAGGTATGCCACCTCATATGTACAGAATGCCAAAATGGCTTGTAAATGTATACTGGGATTGTTATTTTATATCTTGATTAAAATGGATTTGAAGTAGAAATCCAGTTTTACAACCCTTAAGAAAAACTAAAATGTTTCTCACTATAAGTCATTTCTCATGAACACACAAACATGATGTCATTTTTCTAATTAATCACTTTTGAAATGTATAACCTTATCACCATTTTGGAACTTACATTTGAAGAAAAATCTTGGTCAAATTATTCATTTTGACTAAAAATATCTGTGTGTGAGTGGACTTTGTGTGTATGAGTGCATGTATCAAGAGGGAATGCATGTATATGTATATTTGAGGGTGTCAACTGGTTTAAGGGTATCTGTATCTTTTTTCTGTTATCTCTCTATTTGTATTTTTAAATTATTGTCTTTTTGGAGGAAGGTTTTGAGGAAGGGGGAAAGATACAAACAGATTTTTGTTTCTAAATAGTTTTTGCTTAAAATTTCTTCATTGCATATGTTCATGTCTTGAGGGCTTTTTACTCATTCACCAAAATTGAAAACTGTGTGTGTGTGCGTGTGTGTGTGTGTGTGCGTGTGTGTGTGTGTGAGTTTGCATGGGTCTATGATAGTTTTTACATGACAAATCAATTTTCATCATCATAATTTCCCATCATAAACAGCCTGATCCCTGCAAGTTTTTCACAAATGCGCATTAATTATTTTTAAATGAATTACATGTGTGTTGCAATCATAATATTATCAGTGTGATAATGATTGATAATGGTTCCCATATAAAATGCAGAAGGTGAATTTTGGGTATAATTTGACCATATTTTGACTAAGTAACAGCTGGGGTAGGAACTGAGGAGAGTGGTAGACCACTTCTTTTGCCCTTTCCAAACCTTTATAATGGTTGTTTTAATAGTAAAGCAGTCTTTTCAACAAAACCTTCCCCTCATTATTATATTGATTATATTATAGATATACAAAACTTGTTAATTTAGTATTACACTGCATTCAAGCATTTTCAGACTGCATCAGGAAAATTGTGTAGGTAATAGGTACAGTATTTTGCAATCAATGGCAGTGAAGTATATTTTACACAAATATGATGTATTTCAACGTCATCAACAGTTTGCAATTGAATACATACACATATCATATATGCATATGTACATAAGTACATATATACATAAGCACATGCAGACATATGTACACACATACATATATACATACATACATGCATACATACACACATATATACAGGGCTACAATATCAATGTCTTTGGATGTAAATAGACAACAAAACTAAACTCGGTGCGGACTTTTCAAAGCCCCAAATGTTTTTGTTACCAATGTATATATAGTTACAACTAGAGACATAGCCAAAAATACATAGAACCACATGTTCCCTACACACTATATTTACAAATACATTTATTAACCTATTAATATTATTTATAAAACTATACTATAAATTTAATGATTTTTTTTTTTTCATAATAATGATACCACTATTAATCATAATAGCGATGTTTTGTTGTGCTTTGATTCAATAACATTTTACTTCTTTTGACTTTCATGTGTTACGTGAGTGAATAGAACAAAGTACTGGGATAGCTGCACTTCATTTACAACACAAGAGCAATCGCAACAATAATGATAAAAATGACCACACTTGCAGCGGTAGTCACAAGATAGGAAAACAACTGTTCATTTTCCTTATTGTCTATTTTAGGGTATTTTTTGATCATTTTGAATATTTTTGAAGGATGGTGGATTAGGTGTTTTGCCATTTTCAAATGTCAGTCTTTTATTTTGTACAAACTGTGTTTGTTTTCTGTCACCTAGTCATAATTTAGTGAATACAATCTGTGTAGTATGCACAAGCTGGTGTATGTCAGACTGTGTGTGTGTGTGTGTGTGTGTGCGTGTGTGCGTGTGTGCGCATGCGTGTGTGTATAAAGATGTTTTCTGAAGTCTTCTGTAAATAATAATTTACACTTCCTTTAATGTCCTTGCGTAATAAAAATGATTTAAAAATAATAAAAAAAACTTTCATTGAAATTTGGGTAACATTTTAGGGTTAAGGGTTGTTACAAAGAATGAGTCTTTGGGTGAGATATGAATATGGCAAGATATGAATACTCTCACAGTGCATTTACAAATGATCAACATACCACAGTATGTGAACACAGAGTACACACTCCCAATTAATATGTTCAATTAACTGTAAGTTTAAGTTTGTTTTTTAAAATATACAACATGTCTAGATTAAATGTCTCATCAGTTGATATGTATGTAACTTAATTGCTCTCAACTATATGCATATTATTCCTGGCTTTTGTTTTCTCACCCTTCCTGTAAAATGTTACCAAAATTTTTACATTACATAAACAAAAAATAAATAACTGTACAGATTGTGTAAATATGATAATGGAAAAATGATTACACTTATTCCTTTGTTTTTTGTATGGAAATAATTAAATAAACCACAATAATAAATTAACAAATTCATTACAAAAGAAAAATACAAAAATTATTCATAAAGGTACTTATAATATATACTGATATGTACGATGATAAGTGCTAAAATATGATTCTTCTGTCTCTTTGTACAAAATGAACAAACTAAAAAGTGTTGAGTATTAATAAAAAAAGATAAGCCTCACAAACCCGTGACTGGGTCTTATTTTTATCTCTGGCCTTGTGTTTGTCTCACTTTTATTATCTACTCCCACTACCTCCCTCTCTCACAGAACATCTTCCATCATTCTTTTGGTTCATGTTTTTCATGTTTTCTCCCTCTCTCTCTCTCTCTTTCTCTTTCCCTCCCTCCCTCTCTGCTTGATATTGATCAGATCTTGATCAGATTCAGCTCTCCGTACTGAAGCACCCAAACGATCTCCCAAAGGAACGCTCTGCACAACAGATTACAGGAAACGGATTGAGGGGCCAACAGTAAGCCAGTATTTCCCATACACCATAAGACCGTCTCTCAGCGCACCCTCGTTGAGACCTTCCCGGGGCTGCGTTGGGCCTCTGTTGTTCCTGTATCCGCCATTCGCATCTCGCTGTGGGGGGGGAGGCGGAGGGGGTCGCCAGGGGAGACGGCCGCCCAGAAAACAGGTCCATATGGAGCGGTCTGCGACTGCCTTCCTCCGCCAGCGTGGTAGTCGGCCCGGCCCACGCATCCCCCTGCGCCTGCCAGCCGTCCCTCCGCCGCTCCTCCCGGACGCCGCGCCCCCTCCAATCGAGCGCCAGACTGTCTGCCATGGCACGGCCCGGCACGGCGTACGGCAGCTCGCTCCGAGCCAGGAACAAACCGGCGAAACGCTGCATCTGAGCCTCACCGCCACGTGCCACTGAACCTTCCAACAAGAGGCGTTTAGCGCGCCCCCAAACCCCCACCCCCACCCCCACCCTACGGGGGGCTAATCAGGCTGTTGTCACTGATTCCAGGGTGGGGGGTGGTTGGGTTAGGGGGGATGGTTGGGTGATGTCACCTCCTGTAACAGTCTCACAACCCACAGCGAGCCCCTATTATAAGCCCCTACAATTACAAGCACAGCAGAACTCAGACTGCCTGAGCGCGTTGCGGACGGTCGCAGACTCTGAGACATGCTTTGCTTGATTAGCTCCCCTGTGAGAGAGAGAGAGAGAGCCGGGTCTGTCTTTTTTCGTTGTGATCTTAGCTCTTGTCGGGAAGTTGAGGCTTGATCCCAGCTTAGACCTCTGGCTGTTTCACAAAAACAGGCCTGATCAGCTGAATCAAAAATTCCATTCAGAGCCAGCATTCTGGAGTGTCCATCAAGGGAATTCTAGATCCTGAAAATAGTAGCAACTGGGATTACATTATGTTTAGCAGATGCTCTTATCCAGAGGGACTTACATAGGTTATAGTTTTTAAATGTTATCCATTTATACAGCTGGATGGCACTGCCCCAGTGGGGATTCAAACCAGCAACCTTTCAGTTATAAGCCCCGCTCCTTACCCCTATGCTACACTGCCACCTACAGTGTGTTTCCATCCCCCATGTGAAGTCTCCAGTCTCTGTGCTAACCTGTGTCTGTCTCTGTGTTAATATCTCTGTCCCTGTAGTCTCTCTAATAATCTCTGTCTGTCTTTTTGGTCTGAATGCTAATATGTGTCTGTCCCTATAGTCTCTGTGTTGATCTGTGTCTGTCAATCCAGACATAGATCAGCACAGAGCTAACAGTGCTAATATGCATCTGTCCCTATGGTCTGTCCCTGTAGTCTCTGTGCTAATCTGGGTCTGTCTCTTTAGTTTCTGTGCTAGTCTGGGTCTGTCCCTGTAGTTTCTGTGCTAATCTGTGCTGATCTCTGTACAGGCCCTTGTCCTTCCAACCCTACTCCCTATCTATCATCTTCCTCATACATGTCTCTCCCACTCGCAGCTATTAATTTTTCAGTCACGTTGGAGAGCAAGACATATTAAATATTGATACAGCGATAGAGCGGGGAAAGGTGCGAGGAAACAGAATGGCACATCCAGATTTTTTCCGACGCAGGGATCCTGGGAAGGGAAGGCAGGTCTGATCGGAGGGAAGGAGAAAAGCGGAAAGGGGAAAAGGGGAGAGGAAGCGAGCGCGGGGTTAATGCGGAGAAAACGGGAGACCGGCGAACAGAGGCCTACCACAGATTCCGAGTGAGTGACGCCCCATTAGGAGCCGCTGGAGGTCAGGCTGGCAGCAGCCCTAATTTAACCCCCCGTCCACCTGGGAGCCTGCACCCCCCACCCCCCACCCCTACCAAGGCCCGTCTGTATTGTGTGTCATCGTGAGTTATTGAGGTGGGGGGAGAGGGGGCGGCAGGTAGGTAATAAAGGAGGGAGAGAGCAGTGAGTTATGGACGCAGGAGTGCGGGAGAAATAGAACGAGAGGCAAAAAGAGAAGCACAGATAATGGTGGTAGTTGCAGCATCTATCAGTTTTATAACCACAACCCCAACTCTCCTGCTCATTCTTTCTCTCTCTCTCTCTCCAAACCCCTTCTTCTCTTCCCCCCCCCACCTCTCTTTCTCTCTCACACTCAATCCCAGAATCCATTGCGACACATGTACCTACTTTTTGACAATTAACTGTTACCTAGCAACAGGATCATTTGAGACAGAAAGAGAGAGAGAGGTTAGTACAGTGTATACCAAATGCTTAACTGCACTGGTGTGAACCCACAGTAAATAAACACACACACAGATAGACACAAACAAAGAGAATTACATCTCCCTTATATCGATGGAAAAGGAGACACAAGTCTACAGATACACACTCTTAAACAAATACACACAAATACATGAACACATGAACCCATTTATGATCAATACACACACGGAGTCATAATGCTCACATGTTTGCAATTTTCTATGCATGCAGTAACATAATGTTCCCGAAACAATTTTCGTAAAGCTACCAACAATGTTTGCTAACACAGAAAGAGGAGGGAGGGAGAAATACAGACAGTAAAAGGAGGATAGATGAAGCTCGGGAGAAATAAAGAGGAAGGAGGGGGAAGAAGAAGAGAATATAATGAAAAGGGTGAGGGGTTAATTGGCATCAAATGGGTTAACAGGGTCAGTAAATTAATCGAGTACAGACAGCGATTGAGAGGAGAGACAGATGGAGAGGAAGGAGAGGAACGAGCGAGAGAACATTTACAGGAAGGGTGAAAGACAGAAGGTGAAAGGAAGAGATGTAGAGAAAAGGGAGAAGAGAGGACAGAAACGGTTGCCGTAGCAACAAGGCCTAGCATTTCCGATATTGTTGCTTTAAGTTAAGAGGTGGGCAATTTTTGACGGCAGTTTAAGCAGTGCATTCCTAGCTCAGGCACGCAGCACACATGGCATGGTTATGGGTTCATGTCTGTTTCATCTCTGATTTTGCTGCCACTTCTAATATTTTGAGTGCCTTCCTGGGAACACTAGTGGTATGGTGAGTTTTATGTTTTTTGGGTTGCTGGTTGGGTAACAGTGGGGAAAAGATTTAAATGCAGAGATCAAAGAGAATTTGATCGGGAGCATTGATTTAGGGTGGCAGTGTAGCACAGTGGTAAAGAGCAGGGCTTGTGACCGAAAGGTTGCTGGTTCAAGTCTCTGCTGGGGCACTGGTACTGTACCCTTGGGCGAGGTACTTAAGCCAAGATTGCCTTGGTAGATATCCAGCTGTATAAATGGATAATATGTAAAAAATTGTAACCTATGTAAATTGCTCTGGATAACAGCATCTGCTATATGACAATAATGTAATATAATGATTGACATGATACTTCTGGTATTTGACACCCTTTCCCCCTGCCTGCAATAAAACCTGTATAATGTTCATCACAAAATGTTAGATTCTCAGAGTTAAATATCTAGAGAGAAATCAGCGGATCTCCCCAGCATGCCCAAGTGTTGACCAGACTGACGGTTCTGTTACAGTGTCATAATACTTGTGAAAGAACATGCCCACATGTACAACACTCTTGCAGATAAACAGGTCTGCAGTTCATGTGCAACATAATCTCATGTCTGTGCAGGGAACACACACACACACACACACACACAGACAAACTTATTAGAGAACAGAATTTAAATGATTAGACAAAACAAATGGAGTGATAGATGACAAATTACTAGGACACTTAATATTAAAACCCTCAAACATGATATGCCTTCCACTGCAGTTTCTGATGAAGGAAGCTCTCTACTCTTTCTTGTCCAAGAGGTGAAAATCTCACCAAAGAAACACAATGTAGAAATCCAAATGAAATTCATTGAAAAGATGAAATGCAAATGGAAGGATCTTGTTGTTGTTGTTGTTGTTGTTGTTGTTGTTGTTGTTGTTGTGTGTGTGTGTGTGTGTGTCACTGCGGCGGACATGGCCCTGAATAGGACACTTTCCAAGCAACATGCAGAAAAAAATTGGGGAAATACTGACACCATGTGGTCAGTATTATTTACAACAATTACAGTACATCTGTCACTGATTGACAAAAAACATAATGTTTTTATTATTATTTTGTCATTGCGAACCATCCCACCAATAACAGATTTTTCAGGTTTGCCCTCATGAATACTAAAGCAGTAACAGAGCACTGATTGTAATTTTGCATTTAACAGTCTTGACCAGTTATAAGCATCTTTGGCAAAGGTCAGATTCTTTGATGTCGACTATTGTAGAGTCTCACTTTATTGGTCTGCTGTGTCAATTTTAGTCCCTTTCTCATTAATCTCTGCACCTCTTGAATCCCCCTCTTTTCTCTCTGTCTCTTTCTGTCATTCAGTGTAACTGTCCTTTCATTCAGGACCCCCCAACTGCCCCCCCCACCCCCAGCCCTGTCCTCTGCAGCACAGAGTTCACTGGATCGACTGCCCTAACTCTGTGGTGCCTTGGGAGGATTTTAGGTAAGGCACTTCAAGCTGATAGTGTCTTTATATCCTCTCCTTCCTTTTCTCTCCCTCCTCTTTCCCGGTATCCGTAGTGAAGGAGGCGGGGTTCCGAGGTTGCTAGGAGACGAGGAGGCGAGTTTGGTGATGCACCGCTTGAGGAGAGACACTTCCTTGAAAAGGCTGCTGAAAAACTCTGAAAGAGGGCGCACCCTGCAGGACGCAGAGAGTAGTGCGGTCACCTTTTACAGCAGATGGTTATTTATTGCACCGCACTGTACTTTGCACATAGTCTGTACGCAGCTGTACACTTTGTACACTGCCTAGATGTGACTGAAGAACATACTGTGGTGTGTGATGGTGCATTTTCATGAGCAACACTGAATTTTGCGCCACAAGTACATCGAGCCATCGCGTATAGTGCATCGTATACATTATGTACTGGATTGTGGGGTCGTGTTCAAAGGACAATAAAATGAGGTCCAGATGGTGAGAGCAAATGATGCTGATGTACACTGCATGTTCAGAGTTCTGTGGGATGCACTGCAGAAGCAAATTTTAAACGCTGAGCATGACGCATCGGTGTAACATCATCTCAAGAGCTGAGCAGGACCTGGTGGTTTTGTTCCACTGGCTGTCGAGGGGACTTGCATTCTGTGCACTTTGAGTAGGCCAAAGGAAGGAAGGCATACAGTTTTAAATTAAGGCAAATATATAGATGTTAAAGCGTCTGATGTATCCTGAGCACAGGTCTCACTGAGCATATTGCCTGTGCCTGTCACAGCACAGGCTCATATATTACAGTAAAGGAGCAATATAAATGAGTCAGCGTAGTGTATTCGTGTTTTATATGTGTTTTTGTTGCTCTCTTGCCGAGCAAAGTAATCACTTATTTGTACACTCTGCAGAATGGTTCTTAATTTACAATGTATGGAATCAGTGTGTATAGTCTCTTGACATTTATTTTATGTTCCCCTGTTTTGCTTAGTGATACATTTTAAATATCGATTGTTGAAGAGCTTTCACTGTCTTCAACTCTAATTTTTACAATACTGTTGCTTTCTCTTGCCGCCTCTGTAGGTCCAGTAACCATAGTTCAGTTTGTCGTCCTCCTCAGCCAATGGTTTTGCGAGCACCATCACAACCAGCATCGTCTACAAAGGGCAGAGACATGCTGAAGACACACCCACGCTTAAAAAGATGCATAAAAACATCAGTCATCACTCAAGGAATATAGATTAATGTTATTTTATGATTTATCATTTCCATATCCTCGCTTATCCATTCAGATGATTCCCTACAGGCTAACGCTTGGTTAGTGTTATTTTCACACATTGATCATCCATTGATCTAGCTCCCCTGTGGCAGAATGAACTATCCTCTGCTGTCCTTTATTACCCCTTTAAGCAATACTGCCTATACTATATCATAGTACACACATAAAGTACTAGAGCATGGTCATTCAGTTTACACTGTGCGTGTGTGAGGGAGTGGATATCCTTCCTTGTTAGCTTGTGCAGGAGAGGTATAAGTGACAATGAGAGAGAAAGATGGGGGGAGGAGGGCAATCTCATGATCTGACTGACTCGGTGCAAATTTCATTAGCTGATATTTGGCTCTAAAGAAAGTAGGGTTTGTGTGAGAACTGTTATGAACTGTTGTGTTTATGTCTGTGGGACTGAGCAGAGCTGTCATAGAAATTTCTGAGTCTGCCACACAACACAAAGAGAGTGGTAAATAACATGTAGACTAAAGGAAGGAAGGCATACAGTTTTAAATTAAGGCAAATATACAGATTAACTAGTTTGTTTCAGAGAGAATAAGAGAGCAAGAGAAACAATGAGCATAAAAAAATAAAAAACAACAGACAGTGACACACAAAGTCAGACATGGAAAGGACCAAATTATACTGAGATCTCATGATCTCCCTTGCATTATTATGGTTAAAGACAAACAGATCTCCAAAACCTTCTGGAGAGTGGATCTCCAGAACTAGGACTGGATATCTCTGATACAGCTGATTCAGCAGGCTACAGTGCTAAGACTAATTAGGCAAGAAAAGTGAATAAACGTGAAGAATGCAACAGCATATGGTGCAGGGCAGTTATCCCAGGCCTTTAGGGTTCACATCCAAGGTGGAACACAGATGCTGCACCTGGATAAAACCATATGCCTAGGAAATGATACACATAATAAAATCACAGAAGAAAATGTGAAGAAATGTGTGTGTTTTGAATGAATGAATGAATGAATGAATGAATGAATGAATGAATGAATGAATGACCTTTATTGTCATTATACTCAGGCACAATGAAATTTTGCATGGCTTCTCCCACTGTAGTTAAATAAAACAATTAAACAAATAAATACAACAAATCAATAAATAAAAGCAGTACCAGAAAGACAGCAGTAGTTTTATTGTTTTGTTCCTGATCATCGTGATACTTTTCAGTATTTTTAATTATTTTAGTATTTTGATGTTTTATTTTGTTATTTCTATTGTTCTGATGAATTGCTTATACTATATCATGTTTTGTAGCTTTTGTATCTTGTATATTTGTTAAGCACTTCGGACAACGAGTTGAATGAAAGGTGCTATTATTGTTGATGATGACGATGATGATGTTAAATCATTAATTACAATTAAGTAAACAACAAAGCTGTGCACATAATACCTAACTATATCGTCCAGTCTTTCATTATAATTTGAATGATAACGGGGAGGTGGTATTTAAATCAGATAAACACAAGAGCACGATAAAATTGGCTAACTCCAGCCTGAACGTCAGTTCAGCCTCCCTTGGAGCCTTGCGGTCACTTTGTTTTCTGGTTTTAGCCTGCCGCCGTGTGGTCGCACCTGGAAGTGCAGACTTTCACGCATGGCTGTCCGGTCTGCAGCGCATCCAGGCAGGTAGCCAGTCAGATTATGATGAATGAAAATGAGCTGCGCCAAGAAACAGTGCGGACGACTGACAGTGTCAGCAACAAGGGCTATATAGATTATTTACGTTACCAGTTTACTCCTGCGGAGATCTATTCGGATATTGTTTCACAAAATAGCTATCTAGCGAACCTGAGTAGCTTCCTGTGCTAATATTATACGACACCAGAAATCTGATCCAAGAGTTAGGTAGCTAGCTAGCGTTAGCTACATAAATATCAAGGTAACTCGCTTACCCAGGTGTTTAACTGGTTAGATGGTTAATTTATGGATGGTTAATTTACTCGTGTTGCTTTTAAACAAGTTAGCTAGACTAGATAACTAGATACAGTTATGCAGCTCGCTACCTGTGTAGCTGTAACTAGCGGCTGGCGGGCAAACTCCAGCAGAATTTATCGAGTGTGGTGGAAACAGCCGCAGTGACATAACTAATGGCAATGGTTACCAATACTGATATTTTAATAACAGAAACATAATGGGAAAAATCTATTTCCCTTTGTAACTTCCTAGCTTTTTTCAATATTCGGGGAAAAGGAGGGTGTACGCAACTAAATTAGACAAAATGAATCGATCAGCGAGCTATTGGTGCAGACGCTATTCTACAGGTAGCTCACAGCAACCAGCACCTCTTCATTGATTTGGCGTGCCGACAAGCAGACAACCCGTTTGACTGGCTGGTGGGCACAGATTTTGAGTGACCTACATTTTGACATTTTGATTTTTGCTAGTGCATGTCATTTCCTCTGGCTTTCTTTTTTTTTTCATTTGGAAAGCAAGTACTGCTTGAGAGGAAACAGACACCATCTGGGAAGAAAAATGTATAAAACATATCTCTGCCTTTACAGTGAATATGTTCTGTAATATGCTAAGTTGAATGTAGGCTACAGTGATCATAGCCATCTGACACTGAGATTCCTCAGTTTTGTGTGTGGTATAGATACATAAGATATATGGAGCCCATTTCTTCTTTTGAGGGACAGCCCATTACAAAGACAAATTATGGTAATATGGCCCTGCGAAGAAAGGTCATCCTGTTCAGAAGCTATGGCCATACACCTACCTGCTTCATTCCAGAGAAATCATAAGCTTTGACCCTGTTAGCTTCAAGGTTTCTGACACAGCCCCCACATTGCTCAAGAACAAGCACAGAGGCCCACGCTGTTGTGCTTGAGCTAAAGTTTTAAACATGTTCAATGTTTTATGTGTGTAAAGTAGGACTACTGGCATAATATACTTGCATATATACATATACCTGCTGACAAGCTTGTCGTTGAATTGGTCATCTTCCTGTTAATGAATGCTGAATTTTAAAGTGTGCTACCACAGGGGTGCCATTTCACCTCATTCTTTTTATCCCCCTAGATTGTATTCATTTGGTTAACTTTCTCATCTATCCATCTCTCTCCTTGTATGTTCTTCCAGAGTCTTCTATATCCTTTCAGATTTTAGCTCTCTAAGCCTTCATTTTCATTAAAATTCACTTATTCCCCGCATGTAAAAACACAGAAGACACCAAATCAGACTTGGAAAGGGAGAAAATCAGTTCAGCAGATTTCAAAATGATCGTCAGTATTAATCACAGGGGACAATTTCCAAAGGTAATAAAGTACATAGAACTGAGACCACTTCCATTCAGTGCTTCCATTTTTTACCCTTAGTGCCTTTTCCTTCCCTGCCTGCCCACACACCCATCTCTGCCTCGCTGTACATATCTTATCCCCTTATCCTTCCTTTCTGCGTTGCTGTTTCTGGTGTGTCTGTGTGTGTTTGTATATGCAAAGTGTATATATCTAAATTATCTATGTCTATAGAAAAGCAATGGTGGTTTGGTTGCCATAGCAACCGTGATGAAAGTAGACATGTTTCTGTACAGGCATGACAGAATGCCGTTGTATAAAAAGAAAGACACTGAAAAGGGGTCAGAGTGGGATAGACCTGTTGACCAAGATGACATTAAAGTGGTAGAAGTGAGGGTAAAAAAAAATAATAATAAAAAAACATGTCCACAATGACTGATTAAGCAAGACAGTGTACAGTTCATTCATTGCCTAAGTCTCAGAGAGTGAGTGGGCTCTCCGAGGTAACGCAGGAAGCCAGGGATAAGGGTGGTGTATTTGTGGGGGTGTGCGTCTTGCCAGCGTTAATGGGAAATCTTCTCATCAAATAGGGAGGCAGATTTGCTTAAGGTGGATTTGTTCTGATTTTTTCATGTCTGTGCAGTCTGTTTCATGTCTGAACCTTAATGATAGATTCCCTGTCAATTCTCTTTTGTTACAGCATTTGTTCTTACTGCTGGAACTGCTGGAAGTTGGTTTGAGAGAGAGGGCAGGGCTCAGCATCTTACCATAATTATTTAAATGACATAGATGCCAATGTATCATAACATATGCCAATGTATCTCATCTGGTTCTGGTTCTATGCAAAGCTGCTTGGGGCCACTGTAGATCTAAGGAGGGTTTGAATAGCAAAAGTGTCCTTATGGTGAAAGAGTATATGATTTTGTAATGCTTACATCCAAAAAAACACACCCAAAAGTCACCAAAATTTGGCCAGCTACTTTAGGACAACCATATGTTTTGTGGTATAATGCATATTGTGGGAGGGAGGCCCGCATTCATGCCTGAATATATTTACCAGTGGGGAAGCGATCTCTGGATAAGACGATGGGATGGTCCAGTCATGATTCCAGACCTTTTGAAGCAGTCTCTCTGCTAAAACGACAGGAATGCAGGTATGCAAGGTCGGGCTCATGTCCATGAGGAAGGGCTATAACGCTGTATTTGAGCTGCAGACTGCTTCCTTGTGAAGAGGTCTGGGCGTTTTAGCTATGTGAGACCAGGACGCCTTGTGGCACAGGTAACTTAAGGTCATGTCTGTGTGCAGTCGCCCTATCAGCCTCTGTGTCTTTTCTGCACCTTTCATTGTGTCCATCCTGACAGTTTTCATATATATCGACCATATTTTGGTTTCATTTGTGTCTGTGTGTGTGCAAGTGCTTTTGCCATATTTGTTGCTGACAGGGAGATGAAATATGGTCAGACAGACAAAAAGACTGTTGAGACAGAAGAGTATGCACAGAATATTCTTAAATACTATTTTTTGAGTGGTCATTTCATTTGTTTCTTAATGTTTTTTGTGTTTCTGATAAAAATAGAAAATAAATTAATTGAAAAAGGAGTGATGGGGAAAGGGAGGGGAGATGGAGAGAGGGATGTGATGGGGAGATGTGGGAGGGGGTGTGTGAATATGTGTGTATGCAATTTATAGGCGGTCTTTCACTTAAAATTTCAGTTAAAGGAGAATGTGTGTATAGGTAAATATACATGTAACTACCTATGTGCATTTGGAAATTAGATATCTGAGAAACGAATATAGCAGAACGAGGTATCAGTTGATAATGGTATCGATGCGTTTAGTTTTAGCTGCCTGGCTAGGTGGATTTACCTAAGAAACGGTGGAGGAGAGAGAGAAAGAGGAGAGGCGAAGGGGGGAGGCGGGGGTGTATGGACCTCACTGGTTACGGGACCTTCAGGAACCCCGTTTGTGCTCCTATCATTTTTGAGGTGAGGACAAAAGAAAAGAAAAATTTATTTGGAGGAAAAGGCCCACGAACTGTGTGGATGCGACGGGCCCCCGACTCCGCCGCTGCTGGCCGGGGTTGTCAAGACGAGAGAGGGAGAGGGAAAAGCGGCGGAGCATTCCACTCAAGACCGGGGTTTCCGGCGACGACAGAGAGAATAACACAAAACACCCCTTTATGCTTCATCGGGCCTTCGTTTGCGTTGAAATAAGGTATTTCATCTCTTTTTGCGTGTCTTCAGAAAAAAACGTTTAAGTACGAAGACAGCATTAGCTACAGCTGGTTAGCTAGCTGTTTAGCTAGCTTGCAACCCAGCGCTTGATAGCTTGTATTTTGGAGAAGAAACATCTGCAGTTTATCACCTTACATGATAAGCGTTATTTGTACTCCATGATTGATATTTCGTGTTAATCTATGAATGTCCAGTTTTGATTGTTGTAATTTTTCGAAGTACAGTGCAATACAGCTAGCTTGGTCGTTAGCTAGCTAGGTATTGATAAAATCATCTACAGCACGATTAGCGGGAGAGCAATTAGCTAGCTAGCGCTGGGTAAATCTGAATGGAAGTTAGCCACAGTACACGTAGTCTGAATTTGGTAGCTAGCTAGCTACAACATGCCATTACTCTTCAGAAGTTGCTAGCTAGCTCGTTATTTTACCACGCATCTATTTTAATACATAAAGTACGATATCTGGCTAACGATAGCTAAAATATGGAACGCCACAACATGCAACCTACTGAATAACATAGCTAACGTTTAACCAGCTAGCCTAATTATTGATGATGGCAGCATAGCCATGTTCTGTAGCATTAACTGGTTAGCTTGCTAGATAGCCAATACCTAACTCCTCGTTTGTCCATGTTAATTAGCTACGTAGTCTCATCTATACTTTGTTTATGACAGAACACCTGTATATTTACTATATTTTAGGATGACACTCCCATTATTGACTACAGCATATGCTTAGCTACAGAATAAGCAATTCACAGACCTATGCCGACCTGCTGTTTGTAATACTAGAAGACCCTAACCCAGAGTACCGTGACAACTGAGTGTGTACTGTTCTGTACTTATGCAACTCTTGAATGCCCATCTCTGACCTCTGATTGTTTAGCAATAGCGTGCTGCACTTTAGCTACGGTGCATGTATCGATGAAGCCATTTGTACAACACCATTTTGGCGTACTGCACACTGCTTACCCCTCTAAGGCAACACGCAACATTAGAAGGACAGGTCGTTATGTTACAGAAACTTGAAGCATTGCGTAAACTTAACTTCTTGTTGTTTTATTTTTTTTTTTACAGAAACTAAACAGCACTGAGAAAAGTTATGTAAACAGAGTTACGCTGGTCTCAGAGATGTACTTTTAGTGAAAATATTGAGAAACTTTTTTTCAGTGCAATTTTTTTCCTCCTTTGTAGTTTTAAATGCAACTATTTACTTCACACTGTTACTGCCCAAATATTTCACTTGCATGCTTTGGGAAAGGTGAATTCACGTGTCCAGGTAAAGTGCAACTAATTGCAGAAGCTGGAAAAGACTAGATTTGCTGTTTACATCCAATGGTGCCATGGAATATTAAAGCAGAATGATTTCTGAGAACCACCTATAACTGCAGCTGGTTCCCCAGAGGGTCCCTTTGGGGATTCACTATAAAATGCAGGAGTAAGAAATAATGTAATGCAGTGTGCAGTTGTTGGGCTTATACAGTGCTGCAAAGGTCCATAAGATAATTTCAGAACAATGAGGTAAGAGTGGTTAAGGAGCTGGGCTTGCAACATGGGGGTTGTGGGCTTGAATTCAGGGAGGGACAGTGCTGCTTTACCCTTGAGAAAGACACTTAACATTAACTGCTTCCATAAAAACACTGAGGTGTGAAAGTGGATTATATGTATGCTAAAAATGTGAGAAATATTAGTCTCCCTGGATAAGAGTATTTACAAATAATTAATATACAGTTATGTAATCCCAACCCCCTGTACACAACATTAGGGGAACAAATATTTTCCATATCCCTTAGTTTTCCTTTTTATATGAACCTTTTTAATATTATCAGAGCACTGCTCATTAGCCTTTATGCTGCATGACAGATCTGTGCAACCTGCAATGTTTAACCAACAATGAAACTGTTTTCAGAATGATATTATTTTAAGCATTTAGGGTGGTTCTGTGAGGAAATGTAATCAAGCAAAAACGCTTTGTGGATATACCGATCATTTATAAATCAGCTTCTTAAATGCGGACTGTGCAGTGCTTTGTGCTTATTGTGATTTTGTCTCAGATTTGATGAAGTATGTGTTCGTTTTGAATGCGTTCAGCTTGATTAGGTAGAAAGCTAGGAAGCATCATTGACACATGAATTACTTTTGCTGACATTACCCAGTTTACTCCGTCTTTAAGAGCTAACATGCTAACTTGCTAGATGCCACAGACATCAGTAGCTTGTTAGATGGCTGCCTTCAGTTCCAGTCACCACTTCAGAAATGGTCAATCATTCATCAGTATGGTGACTCAGGATTTTCTCTTTGATCTTCTCTGCCTGGAAGTAATACATATATCAATCCCCAATAATTCTTACAATTCAATTTTTTTACCTCTTATGCCCCTTTATGCAACCCTGTTTTTTATTTATTCAGTGTTGAAATTGACGATTGTACAGTAAGCTCGTCTCACTGTGATAGTCTCTGTACTTGTGCAGGAGTGTTGAAGTGAGACAAATGTCTCTGATGCAGTTGCAGTAGCCAATGGCTGCCTTTCGCACTACAAGCGACAGCTTGTACCACAGTTATGTCCTCCGAGCAACTCGTAGGCACCTGACAAATCGTAGAGCGGCAAAACGTGGAGATGCTGGCTGACCTACCCAGCTTTATCTCTGGCAGGACAAAGCCAGTTTGTTCCACTGCTGCGGGCTTCCAGTCATCATCAACAGATCATGCAGCTGGTTTTGAACTCAGAACAGGGCTTTTGCCAGCTGAGCCACTTGAAAGTCCCTGTGCCCTCTTATTTATTTTCTTTGCAAAGGGCATCTGTGTCTCCCACACCATGGCCACCCACCACTTCTAATGTCTGTTGACTGCAAGAAGACACCTCTTCATATGATAGACACACACAAATGAAGCAAGCACATTTTCTAGTTTTGTTTTCTTTGAAACCCGCATTGCCATATTTTTCAAGTGTTTAAGACCCCCTTATCTGCCTACATACCGTTTTTACCTTACTTGGTAAGGTTCCTCACCTGAGGCTGTGTGATGTGAAAGAGTGTGACCTATATTAATGTTTGTATCTTTAGAGCAGACCACCAGTGCAAATGTTTTTAGGCATCTCATCTACTTGTCAGATTGTCAAGGAAATACATTGTATGTGAATGTGTTTTGAAGTACATCTTGTTTACATTTTTCCTGGATGCAGCACCCTGCAGAAAAAATGTGTCAGCTAGATATGTAGCACTGCTTCTTAACATTGTCCCAGTCACTCATGCTCCAAGGCTATTTTCACGCTTTCAGGTCAGATAGCATACTAAGTAGCCGTACTGAAGCATTTTAACCATAGCAAGTATTGAACTCGCTATCCTTCTTACATAATCCCATATTTGCCCCCAGTAAACTGTCATGGATTGTATGCAAGACTCAGAATATCACCACAGATTCAGAATTCAGAACACTGATGTGACGTGCACATGCACACCTTATTACAAGTTGCCGTATTCGTCCCAGAAGAGAGTCGTCATGTGAAACACTTAAAATTCCTTTTTTTTGCCTTTACACACATTATTGCACTTGAAATACTGAAAAAAATGCATGTGATAAATGTATGTTACTAATGTACATAATAATTAGATGTTTCTCACCACAATGCACTCAGGTGGTTACTCGAACTGTACTCGATCGACATAGCACCGTGCATTTCCTGTTACATCCTTGCGCTGTTCATCCATGCGTGTCTGCAACCATATCAGCGACCAGTATACATGTACGCACTCACAGTTAAGGCAGGCCAGAAAAACATATTAACAGCTGTATTAGATACAAGCAGGAGTAAGCTGAGGTGACTCGGGCATCACAGTGAATGTGTGCAACAGAGTACTAAGGAGCAAAGAGGCATTTTAAGCCATATTAAATCCAGTAAAAATGCAGGAGTTTGCAAGGCCTAAGTCAACTGCTGCCATAATGTAGTGCATTTTTTTAGCTGTGGATGGTATTCAGATTGTACATAGTCCATTCAAACTCAAACCTGAACTTGGTTTGGTAATTCAATATCTTGGTAAATTCAATTGCAGCTTTATTTTATATTAAAAATTATATAGCTTAAATATTATATCCAATGGATTTAAGCCATTCTTAGAAATAGCCAACATGTTATGTTGTGCTCTGATAAGCCAGTCACAATAAAAATTGCCTCTGCCAGGGCCTGATACAAAAATGGCAATAATATTCATGGAATAGTTTTCACGTTGATCCTACATTCAGTCCGATGCTCTTTACGACAGTCTCGTCTATATGAGCATTGCATGTGTATAGACGCTACTGTGGCTGTATGGATAACAATCTGGAAGAATGAGAGGCATATGAAAAAGATTCAGTGTGAGAATATTTGGCAATTTGGATAGCAGTATTAGATTAGTAATTAAAGCAAATGCTTTCTGAGGCTGAATGAGTCGATGTTGTTACATTTTCGTGGAGATTTAAAGAGATTTGAAAAAGGTAACAATTAATTGCAAACAAAATGTATAATGATGATGTCAGTATTGTCATATTCATCCGGGCTCTGCAAGAATTTTAATGCAGCGGTGACAGGGCATAGGCTGTTCCTGCCTCACCGTGCAGGTTTTACAGGGTTTCCAGTCATCGGTTCTTTATGACTGTGTGTGACGGTACTACGTTTCCACCTAGCTTGGTCTGATTTCTCTTGTGTTGTTTGGTTGTTCTGACCGTAGTCACATCTTTTCCTTTTTGCGCCAGTGTTCTTATTATAGTGACATATATGATCACTTATTGCATTCTTTTAAATGCAAACACAAAAAATAATTAACATTCTGTCTTGAACCTAACCACAGACGTCACAACTTCTCTGCTTACAAATAGTAGACAGCGGGTCTATGGCACAAAGTCAGATTTTATTACGGTTCAAATTGTTTCATTTATGCTGTAAACCTCAAGCTGTACAAACACTCATTTTTTCATGTGACTGCTTACAAAACACATGCACAAGCTCATGTTCTTACAGACACATTCCTGAATTATAATAGGTCCAGCAAAAGTATGTTATCCCCATTCTCTCTGACAAGACAGACACCTGTTGGCTGACGACTTCTTATCTTGCTACCAATCTGAAAATAACAGGAGAGATTTATTCATGCTTTTCTGATGTTGACATGGTACGGTATGTAGTAGCACTCTGAAGTTTGTCAGCTGTACATCACAACCTGCGCCTGTTCAGTATGGCTGTATTTTTATTTCATTTTCTTGATGAGGAAAAGTTTGTAGCTGTGTAGCATGCCGTTTTCTTTCAGCTGAAATTCACAGAATATAGACCAGGGTCAAGAACAGTGGGTCCCAAACTATGTTTCATAACAGAGGTTGACATGTAAGACATAAGATGACAGAAAACAACACATTGGGTGTTTAATTTATTGAATTTATTGAAAAAACTGGATGTTTTGGTAAATTAATTTGGTAATATTTTCCCCTGTGATTTTTTTCAGAAGGAATTAAATTTCCACAAGCAAAACTGCCACCACGTCTTATCTTTTGCTTGATATGTGGTTATGTCAGGGTTCTAATGGAAGCTGCATCAAAATCCGACACTCAGATTTAGTGGCGCACAATAAAAATGCAAAAACAAATATGCAGTAGCAAAGCTACATGTCCAAAACTCTTAAAACAGGTAAAACCCTGGTCTGATCACTGTCATGTTTTAGTGTATTTTGCATCTCAAGCTTTGTGTCTGTGCCTTGCATGGAATTATTATCTTTCTTTGTGTGTGTGTGTGTGTGTGTGTGTGTGTGTGTGTGTGTGTGTGTGTGTGTGAGTTTTTGTCAGAATCAAATGTGGTATAGCTGTCCTACATCCAGGGTTTAAGTGTCAATGTTTAAATTAAGAGAGCATATAGGTGTGTAAGTGGATCTCAGGAGGGCTTTTGAGTACTGCGATATATGATATATATGATATGTGAAGTGATCAAATGGACAGTTATTTATACAATTCCTTTTCTGTATTTCCAGATTTTGACAGCCTTCTCTTAACAGATGAAAAGGAAGATTGAATGAAACAATATAGAGGAAGGGGAGACAAGTGAAAAGGAACCTAGATTGAAAGTGATTGTTGGACACTATAATGGAATCTAAGGAAAAGAGATGGAAGAACAAGCAAAGGAAGATGGATGAGAAGAAACGATATGGATTGCAGGAATTAAGAGAACATAAGGATAAAAAGTAAATATACATGCAACAGAAAAAAAGACAAAAAGAAGAATTTAAAAAATGAACAAATAAAGACCAAAGCCTTTTAATAATAGAACACAGAAGTAAAATGAATTAAACTAACGGCATTGGAAAAAAAAGACAATGGATGAACATTAAAAACAACTAAATTTGGCACAAGGGTGAACAAGAATGTAAACAATTGTGTTCAGTATGTTTACTGCTAGATCAAAACACAGCTTTCGTTTTGGTCTGAAGTATTGACTGTACTGGGCTAAATATTGTACAGTACTGCTGCTAAACATACGCACACAAAACTGCCAGAGGAAGGAATCCTTTCATCCGCTTTTGCCAGAATTGAAAAATTTCCGTGACAGAATTTCAGGGGTGCAGTTGCTCTGACTTTTAACTAGCTTCTGATATTGGAATCACGTGGAGTTCTGTTACAGTTCATCTGAATTCTGTATTTCCAGCCAATGTTAAAAAACTGTTGGGCCTGTTTTATTCCCATGACTTCAAGTGCTCTACCTTCTGTTGTAATTGTGATATAACCATCCCACCTTCTAGTGCCAAACTTCTACAGTTGCATTGTGGTAATCTTTATCAATCTACGATTGTAATTGCTGCTACAACTGGAAACTTCATATTCTTTTGCTGTAATTTGCAACTTTAAGTCATCGCATCAATATCTTTGGCAGTTTTTCTTTAGCTGAACAAATGCTAATAGAAAAGATTATTGCAACTGTGGTAATTGCAGCTTTTAATGCTATGATCCAAATCACAAGATATGACTGAAGTTTCAGCCTTGACCTCTTGATCTTCTTTTGCCAGCTTGTACTTCTACACCTGTAATAATTGCAACTGTTGCTGCTACAGCTTCGTAAATTGCACCTGCTTCACCTGCTCCTGCTACGGTGTTGACATTCGTCTTGTGACTGCCTCTTGTGGCTATTACTTCGTACAGCATTGGCCACTATCGCAAGCTTCTGTAACAGCTGCAGAAACAGTGTTTCCACTTTCAGTCAAAGGTGGATTTTTTTTTCTTTAAATGGTGTTCTTTGACCACAAGTAGAAAGAGGAGCATTGTTATACAAATTATTTATCAGGAACCCAGCAACCTCAAAAAATGCAGAATTTTCGGAACAGCTCGGCTCCCCCTACTCTTCCTCCAGGCTTTTCTGGTGGGAGTGGTGTAGCTGGGGGGAACTCTCCTTACTTGCCCCAGTCATCTGGACCTCAGTGCTCCCCAAGGATGACAGAAGAATATGCAGGGGTCCAACCGCAACAAAATCTTCAGACACAAAACCAGCACCTACACCACTTGGTGCCCCACCACCACACCCAGGCATCCCTCATGCTCAGCTATGGAGCTAGAAACAGAGGAGGTGCAAGTGGGGAAGCACTACATGGTAGTACTCATAGTGGCAGTAACAACCCTTACCGAAAAGACATGATGGATCATTATTTTTCAATGAGTGGAAAAGAAAGACACAGGAGAGGAGGCCAAGGATTGGGGTATGGGACAGGTTTTGGATATCCAAATATGGATGGACACATGTCTCACCAGTACCGACATGCTGCAGCTGGATCAGGATCTTCTGGGATGATGGCTCACTATCAGTTGGACTACAGTGTTCCAGCCGGTTCTGGTGGCAGTAGCAGTAGCAGCAGTAGTAGCAGTGGCACTGGAGCTTTTTCTCCTTCAAACCAGTACAGCATGACACAGAACCCCTCAATCCAAACTCCAACAGGACCTACAATACACTCACGTCAGCAAGCCCAGAATTACCCTTCCCAGCAAGCACTGCATCAAGGACAACAGCACAGGGGTTATCCTGGCTCTGGACATAGGATGCCGCCTCAGTTCTCCCACTATTCTTCTTCAAGTACATCTACCGGGTCACAAGGGATGTATAATTCCCCCCCACTAAGATACCATGGAGGAAGCAATAGTGGGAGCTTTGAGTGTAAAGTCAGTTCATCTACTGCTAACTCAAATCCTAGCTCCAGCATAATTTCAACTAATTCAAACACAGGACCATTAGACACTGCGGGGCAAAACTATACTTCCTCTGGTTATCCTCCTTATCATTCCCAGCCTGCTCATTCCCATCACAAACAGCCCACCCACACACATCGTGGGTCCCAGCATAATTTGGGACCAAGCTATGACAGCTCTCATAAAATTCACGCCTCTAGTTTACTACACCAACCTCCTCCAGGTCTGCCTTACCCTGAACATCCTCCAGTTTCCAATTCATCCACCAGCTCCTCCACTAACCCCTCTGTGTCTCACTTCTCTTCCCAAGAAAAATCAAAGTCTCCTATGCATTCTCAGTCCCAGCAGTCCCAACTCCATCAGAACTTCAGCCCAATATCAAATCCATCTCCAGTGGCCTCCACAGTCCAGTCACCCAGCTGTAGCTCATCTCCATCTCCACTGATGGGTATGTCAGAATCAGGAAACTCAACAGTGCCCCCCACACACCCATCTCTTCAAAAAGCACGGAACAGCCATAGCCACAGTAGGTTGTTGCAGACTGTGACTCAGCTGAGCCCCACACCCAACTCCAACAGTAGCATCAGTAGTTGTGGCAGCAGCAGTGGTAATGTGAACACTGCTGGACTCAATTCAAGTCCAGGAAGTAGTCATCCTGTCTCTATTAGGTCCCGAATGGGAATGGGAATTGTGGGAGAGAATTCATCTTCTTCCCTCTACCCATCTTCCCCTCTTGACAAACTAATGGCGGACTCTGGGATCAACAGTTTAAATGCTTTGACTTCACAAGTGGCTAACTTACCTAATACTGTGCAACACATGTTGCTGTCTGACACCCTGCTCTCACACAGGGCAGCAAAAGATGCTGGATACCAGGGTCACTTGCGGGAAACTCAAATGCAGCAGTCATCACATGCCATGCATAATAGTCAGCAGAAGAGTAGAGGTATTAGTGCTCCCTTAGGTGGTAGGGCAGGAAGGGAGGGAATTGGGACAGTGGGTTGTGGAATTTCTAACTCTGAGGTTGGGGCAGGTGAGGAAGCCACTCAAGTGCCCGAGAGCCCCATAGGGGGAAAATTGGAAGGGGAAGAGCAGTTTTCTGGGGGGGAAGGTGGGAGAGTTAGGCAGATGAGTGGTGCTAGTAGCGGCTCTGAACCAAGTGGCTATTACCCTGTTTCTCATAAGCAAAGGACCCATGCCCAGTCCGTAACTGAACAGGATAGTCACAATTTACCATTGCAAATAGAAATGGGAGTATCCACACAGAAGGGTCAAACTCTGACATCACCAAGTGGTCCTTGTTTAAGAACAACTGAACATGACACTCACAGTAGTTTTCCTAAATCCCCTTCATCTTCCTCCCCGTCGTCCCATCCTCCCTCTGCATTGCCCAGCCCAAATCTACCCCCTTCTTGCCCACCTGCATCTTCAGTTCCCACTTCCTCCACTCCCTCTCCATCCCTCATCTCCTCTTTCCACTCCAATATTGTTATAGAGCCTGTTGTCAGTAAGCAGGAAAAAGAAGAAAGGGGAGATAGAAGTGAGAAGGATGACGAAAATGAAGACTCAAAGGAAGAATGGAGGAGTAGCACAGCTCAGAAAGATGAGGCAGAGGTGGGCTATGAGGGAGACAGACAGAGGGAGACAGGGAGACAAACAGAGATACATTTACACCCTTCCAAGGGAAAGGAAAATGAAGAGGAAAAACAAGATAGGACAGACTCTGAAGACATCACTAAACATGCAGGAGGAGTAGGGGTGATTGTTTCTACACGTTCTGAAATGGCTCAGCCTGGAACTGTAGCTGAACAACTACAAACTGCCCCCTCTGCACCCCCATGTAGCCTTCATCAGCCCCACAATGCTGTAAATTATGCAGAAGAGACACATTCTCACAGTTCCTTTGGAGAGTCCAGTAGTCTCAATGGGGAAGACAGTGATAGTATGTGTACTTATCCTTCAAATTATGCAACTAAAGCTTCCCACAAATCAAGTAGTGAGCAGTCGCCTCATACCCCCAGTACTGACCCTCAGAAAATCCCATATGGAACCTCTGAGTTGCACCACAGTAGTGGAATGGATTTTAAAAACAGAGGAAGAGGAGGAATGGAAACAAATTTGAAATACCAAGGTTATCATCAACCACAACCTAATTACAATTCTGGACCAAGGAAGAGTGTAGGGGTAACAGGAATGGAGGAACCAGGAAAAAGAGGGAATGGATTAGGTATAAGTAGGGGACAGGAAAATAATTCTCAACCACAACAACAGTTTCCAAGTCTTTTGCAAGAAGTCCTGCAAGGTTACCACTTGGATAGACGCTATGGCCGTATGGAACACTTGGCACAAAAGATCCCCAATTCCAGTTCCCAGCCTCAAAGCATAAGTCATCAGTCCCTTTCTAGACATCCTTATGAAATGACTGGAAATACACGACCACAGGTCACTCAGACTGGGCTTGGGGTAGACCATCAAAATCTTACCCAGATGGCAGCCTCTGGAAAGCTTCAAAATCAGAGTCAGCTGAGTGGGCCTGTTGAGGGACAAGATTCCTCTCTTCATTCCTGGGGTTCTATGGGAGCAGGAGCAAAAGGAGAGCATTGCAGTTCTTCAGACAAACTCAAGATAGCGACAACTCAAAGGTCCACTCCCAGCATGCCTAAACCGACAGAATCTTCTGCACGGGCCCCTCCAAAACAAATTAACTTAGCTGACTACTTCCTTCCTCATAGGAAGCCCTCCTCAAATCTGTCAGCCCACCACTCTGCTGTGCAGCAAATACTACTGCAAGAAACTGAGCCAATGGCCGGAAATGGAATACCCAAAGGTCAGCCTCAGCCTAATGCATCATCGTCATCATTGCTGACCTCAGCTGCATCCTCAGAACGGCGTTCTGTCATCTGTGATGTCTCTCCGTCTCGCAGGACTACACCAGAAAGGGAGAGGGATGGAGACAAAGAACATATGAGAGGCCGTCAGCAGACAGGGTCTTCTGTTGCTTCTGTTATTCAGCAGTCACACCCTACTTCTGAATCAGAGAGCATTAAGTTAGAAGAGAGAGAGAAACGAGAGGTGGAGATAGAGATGGCATCCCAGACTACAAAAGAGACACCAAATCTAAATGCCAACCCCGCCTCCCACTCTGGTAATTTTCCAGTTAAGGAAGCATTTAGCGAGCACCAGAATAAATCTCCACATCCCTCTATGGACTCAAACTCTGACCTTCACAGGTCCTCCAGTGGAAAGAAGGGGCATACTAATTCAACAAGCAATACTGTTTGCCATCCCCAACAAGCTATCCAGCACCCTTCAGTGAACCCTAGTCCAGTGTCTTCACCATCTTCAAGGTGTCAGTCCTACTTTCAAGGCTTAGATGGATCTAGTAGTCGTTCTCCTGGGTTGGCTAGGTATGGGTTTCCAGATACAGGTGTAGGGACCTCAAAAGCAATTTCCTATCACCCACATTACCCTACCCATCCTCATCACTATATTCCCTCACAGTCTCAACTAGAAAACCCCAAAGCCACGAGTAAATTGCAAATGTACCCCCACTCC
The DNA here is from genome assembly GCA_019176425.1 of Megalops atlanticus. Taxonomy (NCBI): domain Eukaryota; kingdom Metazoa; phylum Chordata; class Actinopteri; order Elopiformes; family Megalopidae; genus Megalops; species Megalops atlanticus. The sequence continues at coordinate 22,671,555 of CM032893.1, forward strand.
CATTCACTACAACTCTCGCATGGGCTAGGTGATAGAGGTGAATGGACAGCTTCAAACAGTAACAGACCTGAAAATATCATGCAGTCCCCCAGTACTAGTTCAAGTAGACACCAACAACAAAGCCCAGCAAGACCACGATCTCATACCAGTGTACTTGCCACCCAACAACCACACCATCATCAGGGGAGTTACTATGACACTCCTAAAATGTGGGGTCTGTCTGAAAGAGAAGATGGAGGAACATTAGAGGCTGCTGGTAATTGTAGAAGAACACAACTATCATCTACAGTGTCTCCCGGAGCGGCGACTCTGCCAGGAGCCCAAACATCTGACGCAAAGTGTCTTCAATCAAACCCTCCTAGGGGAGTAAGGGAAGAGATGGTCAAACCATTCCATCCAATGTCCGCATCCAGTCCCCACAGTAAATCTAGTAGTAGCAGCAGCAGCAGCGCTGGAGGTCAACAGTGTCATGGACCAATCAAAACAGGAAGTTCTGGGGACACTAATCCGTTAATGATGAGGAGGAGGGTTCGTTCATTCATCTCCCCAATTCCTGCAAAGAGGCAGCACCAGGATTTATCCCAACAGCATCAACAGAGAGCTGCATCTAATCAGTATTCTTCTTCTTTACCCACCTCTGAATCAAAGCACCAAAATGATGCTGACTCATCCAGTCCAAACCTATCCCATACCAAACTGACAATGCCAAATGCAGCTTTTTCAACATCTCCTCCACCTGCTCATGGTAAAACAAAAATTTTACCACCGAGAAAAGGTCGGGGCCTTAAACTAGAAGCGATAGTACAAAAGATTACACCCAACGTTAAAAAAGCTTCCAATAACAATAGCAGCCACACAGATTCGGCATCAAATCATCATTCTGGAGTATCTCATGCAGAAATAACAGATTGCCACCCTGAGAGTCAGGACCAAGACACTTGTGGTGATGGAAATTTCCCTAGAATTGGACCTGGGAGTGGGAGTTGCCTACCTTACATGGGTGAAGGTCTGTCCATGGATGAAATTATGTACTACAGGGGAGTGGAGGAAACTGGTCCTCTTCCTCCAACTGCCTATCCATGTGATCCCCACCAAGAACAACACATCCTCAAACATGACATCACAGGGAACATTACTAGGGGTGCTGCTGGAGATATTGAACCAGACTTTGGGATGGGGGCTTCGGTATCTCCAATGACTGAAAGAGAAGGTGTGGGAGAGAGAGGGAAAGATGAACTACGTCTACCCTCTGATTTCACCCTTTTAGGACCCTTACCCCCTCCCCCACCATTACCCTGCCCTGTGCAGCCCTCCTCTCCTCCATCATCCTCTGCTTTGTCAGATATTCAACATTTCAGTAATACATACCAACAACTGGAGACCAGGAGAGGAGAACACTCTGCAGCTAACCTGCTGAGGCAAAAACTGCAAGAAAGTGGTATGGGCTTGGGTATGGATGACTACCCAGGGAGTGACTACTTTGGGACCCAGCCGCCCCACCACAACCAGAGTGCAGGCCCCTGTCTGATAACCAGAACCCCACACGCCCATCAGTCATATCAGCAACATCTAGTTCCATCTGCCAGGGCCGCATCTTCAATGACAGGCTTACCACAATTAACAGAGCCCAAGCCCCCAGATAACATAGTGCCTAAAGGTTATTTTCCATCAGGGAAGAAAAAGGGACGGCCTGTAGGTAGTGTGAATAAGCAAAAGCGTGCCCAGGTTCAAACCCAGCACGTGTCTCTGAATACCCCCTCCATCACCCATGCAGCTGCTCCTACACCTACACATACACCTGCCCATATTGCTACCCCTCCGACTGCTCCTAGCACTAGTGCCACAACTGAAACTCAAACCTCTCCACCAGCTGACATAAAAATGTCCTCTACTTGCGTTACTCCTGCTGTGTCTCAGACTGTGAAAGCAGATGTAGAAGATCAAGATGTGCAACCGGTGACAGAAGTGAAATCACGTCGACACCGTCAAAGCAAAGCGGAAGATGGGAGTGATGGAGTTGGCAGGCGAAGGAGGAGAAGAGGAGTAGTAGGACAAGTTGGTAAAGAGGAGCTGCAGCGTGGAACAGGAATTGGAGGAAACTTTAGTGTGAGTGGACATTTCCCTGATTACAAAAAGTCTGCCTTTGTCCCTTATATTCATGTGGAGAGAAAGGAAGAGGAAATAGGGGCTGTGTGTACAATTGTGAATGCTGAAGAGGAAAGAATGAAGGGAGAAAGTGGAGGAGAAGGAGGGACTGATAAAATTTTGAATTTCACTTTTTCTTCTCAAGGAACCAAGGGAGACAGAGAAATGGAGAAGGTGAAGGAAAAAGAAGCAGAACAGGTAGATTCTGAACTTCTCCAGTCTTGCACAACAGGAAAGGCGCTCCCCTCATCTGGATATGTTCTCTCAGGAGCAGTGATGACAGAGTCAGACAATTTTGGCCCGCTTCTCTGCTGTCTGTGCAAAAAGTGGGCCAACTACAAAAATCTTGGAGACCTCTATGGACCTTACTATCCTCCTGAATACACTACCAAGCTTACAAAGAATCACACCCAGATTCGGCAGAACTTGCTGACCAGAGTAGGTAATACAGGGGTTAATTTAGGAGCAGTAGCTACAGAATCTACCCAACAGGACATTCAACCGATCAAAACCCAAACTGGCAATTCTATGACAGAAACTGATTCCCTAGGAAATCAGACTTCAGAGTCAGCATCTAATATTGCACAAAATACAGAATGCCTAGAGAGCAGGGGAGAGATGCACAGTTTCTCTGACCAAATTGGCCATGTCAGCGCTGACATGAAGATGGTACAAACCTGGGACATGAAGCAAGAGCCTGCAATCACGAGTGAAGTTTTGAAACAATGTAGACAACAGAACGACCTTGAGGAAAAACGGGAACAACCACAGAACCAGCAGTGGCCCACGGAAGATGCACAGCAAAGGCCGCAGCACAGAAAACTGACCTCTCACCCGCGATTCAAAAGGCGACACAAATCCAGCGAGGATTTGCCCAAGACTACACCTACAAACAGTAAAGCCTTACTGCCATTCCAGCCCCCTCCGCAGCTACTTAACCAGGATACCTCTGATCCTCTAGCACAGCTGGCCCAGCTTCCTCAGATGCCCTTGGACCCAGAGGAATTGTGGGTGCACGAGGGATGTATAGTGTGGGCCAGCGGGGTTTACCTGGTCAACGGACGGCTGTATGGCCTAAAGGAGGCACTGGATGGTGCCAGAGACACAGTGAGTTTGTTTTCCGTTCGAGTATCTGAACGTTTCGTTGTGGGTTATTTGCAGATATATTTTTACAGTTTCTCGGTTATCCTTCTTGTATCCAAGGTGTTTAAGTTGGGTGTTTTTTATTATAGATTCTTCAGGTTTTATTTGTCACTCTTATTAGGTGTTCATTGCTTATTAATTATTACTAAATTTGTTTAACATTTGTATAAAATACATTGCAAATACATACATAGGTATTATTTTTTGGAGGCAGGGGTATAGACATTCACATTCCAGGCAAACTATTCATAAAGGTGCAAAATGAGCAATTTATGTATTTATTAGCAGTTGACCTCTGCCAGCTTCACCCATGGTCTCAGTCCCAGTGAAATTGCACCAAATAAGTTAGAGGGCCAGAAGTTTCACTGCTTATACCTTCTCAGCAGGGGCCACCCAAAAACAGAGATGCATGTGAACTGAGTCTGATAAATTTCATGGTACAGTCACTTGTGGAAAAGGTTTATTGCACTCTTTGTCAGCTACATTGATTCTGTAGTATGTGTGTTTACCATGCACATACAAAGTAAACCAGAAGCTTCCCTAATGATTAAAAAACTTTCGGAAATGATTTCGGAATTGAATTTCATAGTGCATGAAACGTTTCACCACTTCCTGCTAATCTGGTGGGATTTTTCCCTGTTGTAAATTAAAAAGAATTAAAGCAGCTATGGATTTGGGTTTTCTTCTGCTTACCAGTTAAGAAGGAAAAATTGCAGGCCCTAACTATTGACAATTAGTATCTTTTGTAGTTACAGTATGGTCTTTCTCTCATTGTATGTTTTTATATTTTGTGAGTGCATGCAATAATCCTCTCCGTGTCTCTAACAGTGCTGCTCACACTGTGAGGTGGTTGGTTCCACCCTTGGCTGCTACAGTAAAGGCTGCACACTGAGATATCACTATCTGTGTGCCCTGGAGGCAGGTGAGAGTGCATAATAGGGCATTTTCCTGATGCTGATGGTGTAATTAGCCAGCTGCTTAGTTTTTTCCATAATATCAGCAAATGTGTGCCTTTGTTGTAACAGCATATAAGTACATGTATACCTTAGATGAGACTCTGCACCTGTACCCTTGAAGAGGGAACTTAAATTTCAGTTGATGCAATAAAAAAATACATCTGAGTAAAGTTTTCCTGTGCATAAAACATAAAATTGCAAGCCTCTGGTAAACAAATACATTAAAAAATTTAGTTGCTTTATGTCTTTTTTTTTTTCTTTTTGTTATGTTTTTATGCTTCTCTTTCCAGACTGCTCTCTGAACGAAGAAAACTTTTCACTGCGATGTCTGAAGCACAAGGTAAGAATAGCTACTCATCATTTTGGATGTGCTGGAAAAGTAATCAGTGAAATGTTGCTGTTTAGTTATTGTAACACATTATGGCACCTTGCTCTCCATAACATCGTCCTTCCTCTATCCCACTGATCAATCAATAAAAATGTGGTGCAGCACATTTGAATTGTCACAACGCATTGGAGAGAGTGTTTACCAGAGAGAACCAAAAAAAAAGCTAGAAAGCGCTCCCAGTGTTTCCTCCATACAATTTGAATAGAAAATATCAATCATTATACCTTTGATTTGGACATCAAATTAAATGTTTTTGTCACATTTAATTTAAACAATTATTTTATATATTACATCCTAATGGGTGTTTTTGTACCTTACATTTCAGCATTCATTTTTATGGTACGGTGTTATGTATATACTCATCCAATCAGCATAGTGCATATTGTACTGTAGTGATTTTAAGCAAGAAAAGTAAGATGGGCTGTCTTAGAGGAGAGAACTTATAGCTTTTACACATTTCTTTGAGTTTTTTTTTTTTAGTGTAGCAAGGCTGTCACAGAAGCATAATAAGTTGAGTCCAGTCAGTAGGATAAGAAACATATGTTGATATTACTTAAAGCTGACACTTACAGTCAGGGAGCTTTTATTGCAATGAGTAGTTTACCAGTATTGTTAGTGGAAGGAGAGAGGGCCTGTTCTTGTCATTGAGCTCTTTATGTTGTGGTGTTTTTTCATGTTTATTTGGGACTTGACTAAGAAGTGATAATTTACTGTCTCTCTGTCTCCCATATGCTCATTTTCTTGTTCTCTCCCACTCTCCCTCTAATTCTGCAGTTCCCTCAGAACAGTGGACCAGTGAAGTCAGTGTACCCTGAGCAGTCAGAGAGAGGCTGAGAGACCCACAGAGGGAGAGACGTTGATAGCTGGGACAGGTGAGAGGAAAAAGAGGAGAGAGAACATACTGAAGAAAACATTAACTACATATTGAAGACATTAATTATTGTTAAGTAGTACAAATGGTGCGTGCGTGCGTGCGTGCGTGTGTGCGTGGGTGCTTGAGCAAGTGTGTGTGTGCGCGCGTGTGTCTGTCTGTGTGTGTGAGAGAGAGAGAGAGAGAGTCTTAAGGTGAAAGCTATAATTACAGGCCAAGACTTTCAGTTTGTGTGCACGTGTAGCACTATGTGTGCCTGTTGTAATTTACAGTTGTTTACTACAGCCACCAGTTTGAATTTGACAGGGTGTTTTTTGTTTGCTTACATAGGTGCAGGGAACAATACAGGAAGGATGGACTAAGGAGCTGCAGAGGAATCCTTTTGTGAAACGACAAAGAAGGGAGCAGATCACAGACACGGATGAACAAAATGGGTGAAGAGTTGAGGACAACACTTTTCAAAAAAAAAAAAAAAAAGGAAAAAAATATTTTTTTTAGTAAAGTAAAAAAGATCATTTTGGGGGGGGGCTTAATTTTCTGACCTCACTTTAAAAAAAAAAAAGAAATAACGAGGAAGCCACACATAGGAAGGGGGGCATATGGGAGGAGAAGGAGAGAAACAGAGAAATGGATGGAAAGAATAAACCAGAGTAAGAGAGGAAGGATGAAGAAGTACAAAAGAAAGACTTGTGATTCCTCTCAAACAAACTTTGAATGTGTGAACATATTTTGAACTGTTTCACTTTTCTCACATCATTACTATTACTTTATTTTTTTAAACTTCAAAAACTTTAAAAGAGGGAATTGGGAGCAGGTGCATGGGAGAACAGCGAGAGAATGTTGGAGTGAAAAGGTTGTGGTAAAGAAAGGGAAAGAGAGGCAATGTATTAACATCTATTATCAATAGTATTAGTAGTAGTAGTAGTGTCATCATTATCTTTATTATTATTTTTATTATTCTATTCATTTTTATCAACATCAGTATTTTCTACTCAAATCTGAAAGGAAGCATCGGAGTTTAAATTTCAGTATCAAATAATGAAAGAGAGGACTTTAAAATACAAAAGTAAATGTCCGTTAAAAGATTCCATTTTGTCACCACATTATGCCTGAGCCGTGAAGAAATAGGATGACATCATTTTGGAATGTCAGGGTTGAGTTGCCGCGGAGACATTATTGCCTTGGAGAATGGACGACTGTAGCCTTTGTGTGTGCGTGTACGTGTGGATGAGTGTGTGCATGTGAGTGTGTGCATTATCGGTCCTTGGTAAAGTGTTCTTATTTTTCCATCTTTGGGTTTCTACAAAGCAGATGGTATACATAAGAATTAAATGGACATAGTCTTATTTTTGAGACAAGGAAAAGATACCAATTGATAGGAAGCTTGGACCCACGAGAGAGAGAGAGATTAGGTTGTTGTCCTAAAAGTTGTGACCATCTTTCTCAACAGTGAACTGAAGCTCTTATCAAAAAATAACAAGTGAGAGTGGGGTTCAAATAGAATGAAGTGTCAGTATTTTAAGTGCTTTGAATGGGTTCAGTGGTTAAGGAGACAGAGATGTGGATGGACAGAAACATTTATTCATCCAAAAGAAGCATCACTAATATCCATGGAAAAGTAAACTTATCTGTATTACTGTCTTTATTATTTCTATCATTTTTTATTCTGGTAAAAAAAAAAATTCAAACAAAAATGACAATGTTGAAAACATGTTGTATTACGTATCAATATGAATATGAATTATACATATAATTACAAAAAAATGAAAAAAGCACATAATGAATTTTGTCTTTTCTTTAAACTTTTCTGTCTAGTTGTCTTTATTCATCTACAATGTGTGCGTACCTTATTTGTGAATCTTAAATATTCTTGTGTCCTGATACACATCTATTAATTTTTTTTTGTCTGTCTATCCAATGTTTCTGTTTAACTTGTCTTGTAGTTTTTTACTCACTCAGTAAGGGTGTTGTCTTTTTCGATAATACCTGTGACCAGGAAGTCAAAAAGTGTCATCTAAAGAGACAAAATGCTATGTTCATAAAGTTTGGGCTGGCACTTATACAGTCACAATATAAAAACAAGTACTGCTCAGATGAAGGGACGCAGCATCGGTATGGCTTATTATCAAAAGGGTCACCTCTATGCCTGTGTCCAAATGATCACTTCTTTATTCTGGAAGTCAGGATTAATATTTGCTGCAGATAAATGGGCAGCTCAAGGTGTTATGATTAACACTGTGTGATTGCTGTTATCCCTGGTGTTTCATATTCACTGATGCGTAAAGCATTGGTCATATTACCCTCAGTAATTGGCATTTCATCACTCTTTATCGATTGCAACACTTTGAGCATCAGGGCCTTGGAGATCTGAGGAGTATATCATATAGACACTATAGTGATCCCTTCCCTTCTGGCTCCATTCATAGTGTCATATTGCTCTCATATCCTCCACAGTCAGTTTGTACCCACTCTATCAATCACACTACTGTCCAGCCCAATATGTCAATGTGTATATTTAATAACCCCCCCCCTTTACCTGTCAGCCAAACCCATAATACTTTCACTCCCTCAGTAACTAGCATAGTCTTACCGAAAGAACCATAGTAAGCTTTCAGTTTCTGTTCCTAGGCACCACAGCTCCAAACGAGTTTGCTGCTGTTGAACTCAGAGTGACGCTGACACACACCATATTGCAAGACCGCAGAAACCAAAGGCATTGCTCATGGCTGAGTGAATTCCAAGTGCCATTTATGAAGAGTAGAACCATGAGCACACGCAGGCACATACTGTGAAAGGTTATTTGACAGGGTGCAGTCAGACAATAATATGCCACCAACTTATGCACCCCTTACTTCACTTACTTCTGCCCTAAACCTCAGCTTTTGGCTTTGCCAGTTACTCCCCAACCCCCCACCACCCGAAAACAAGTCAATAAGAATCTCATAAACTGGTGTAATTTCGGGAACTGACGCCTTTTGTCCTCTGCTTTCGGCAGCGCCAGCCACATATTTACTGTTCCAACCACACGGCTTTAGCAGAGGCCTACTCCAATTTCTCCAGTCAGTAAAAAATGGTCAACTCTAAAGTGGTCCAACGGTCTATGTTATGCACATATGAAATGCCTAAGAGCAATTGACTTGATTAGCATGTAGCATAATTGGTGTAATTTAGTTTCACTAAACCAAAATGCCTTTGTAAATACGGAGCTTAATAATTACCCATTGCATTTACATTTGGTAGTTTGAGTGTGAAAACGAGGCTGTTTTTAAGGAAGGGAATCATTGAGTTGGGACAAGTGAGCAACGCAAAAGTTTGCATTATATTTGCACCTCAATTCATCCTGTGTATTTTACACCAGATCTGGTATGAAAATGTTTCAGTGCTCTCCACTGAAACATTTTCATAAAGTATTTTTTCTGGGGTCTTAATCTCTTGATTTTGTTGGATCTGCATGGGTAGTTTTCTCATGACTCCACGCTCTCCCTCCAGTGAGCGCCAGAACACCGACAAGGGAGAGGAAGGGTTGAGAAGCCAGGTGCAAACAATGATGAGCGGAGTAATGAGGTCTTTATTTTGAGAGGGAGCTTAGCTGGGCATAAGCCGGTCCAAATCCAGCCAAGCTGCCCCCTCAAGTTTTCTTTTTCTTTTTTTTTTGTGATTCTGTGTTGTCTGTGTGTTGGTTTTCCTTCCCTCATTCAACCCAAGGTAGTACCCATAAAGCAAGAGCTAGGGCAGGAGCATTACAGAGACAATGAGATTGTTTGGTGATTAATATGCTTATTCTCTGTCTGCTGTGTTGGGTGCAGAGCGCCTTAAAAAAGTGAGCACTTGTATAAAACATCAATGACCTGCAAATGATAGGAGCTGTGACTACTCTTACCTGTGAGCATGACGTAGAGAGAGGGTGGCTGTAGAGGCGGTGGATCCAGGAGGGATGTCCAGGGGATTTTAGGTTGGTAATTGTAATACCCCTTGTAAAATAAAATGGGCTTTAGCTTACTTGCTGATGTCTTTGCCCTGTGTGAATGGATGGGGGATCTGACAGTATCCTGTACAGAGGATGCTGATTGCAGACAGTCCCAGGATGGGACTGGTCTGGGTTTTAACCCATGATACCCTCCTCATGTGGCACCCCTATGACCATTACATTACATTATTTATTATATTTATTATGCATTTAGCAGATGCTCTTATCAAGAGCGACTTACATAGGTTACAATTTTACATGTTACCTATTTATACAGCTGGATATTTACTGAGGAAATTCTGGGTTAAGTGCCTTGCCAAAGGTTACAACAGCAGTGTCTTAGTGGGGAATCAAACCAGCAACCTTTTGGTTGCATGGCCTGCTCCTTAACCACCATGCTACACTGCTGCTGAAGGCATGCTTATCCATGGTTATATTTCCAAGAGTTGATTCAAAGATCAATTTAACCTTGCTGTGATTCAAAGCTCAATTTAACCTTGCTGTGGATAAAAGTCAAAGTTATGTTACATCCAGTAATTGATGTGAGTTGCTCTGTACACCCGTGGGGAATTGAACCAGCAACCTTTTGCTTATGAGTCCTGCTCTTTAGCCACTATGCTACACTGGCACCCTGTGCCAGAATACTGATCTCACCTTGTCTTTCTTCACAGAAAATGCCCCTCCTCTCTCCCTGTATGACCGGTCCCCTGAATGTGGCTATTCTGTGAATACCACATGGAGGGACCTTATCCTTACTGTCCATTATGATGGCTTCCATGCTGGTTGCGAGGCCTTCCCCTTACCACTATGCTACACTGCTGCCCCAAGGCTAAAATGTAGGGAAGACTGGATGCCAGAAGTGCATCCTCCCAGCCGTGAGCATTACATACATGAAATACCTTAATGATGTGATTGTGTGTCCTCTGAACTTTGGTACCCATATGTTGCACCTGGAACAAATCTTTCAGAAACAAATGCAGCATTTTTATTATTTTTTAGGGGGCTGGGAGGGTATGAGCATTTACAGTGAGGAGTTAAGTTCCTGGGATATGTGATCACCCAAGAGGCAACCAAGTGGCAACCAATCCTGAGAAGAGGGCAGAGGTTCAGGATTGGTCAGTGCCCACCACCGTCAAGCAGGTGGGTGCATTCCTGAGGTTTGTAGGATGGTGCTGAAATTTTATCCTGTCCTTCTCTACGATCACACCTCCCCTTCATGGCAAGTTCACCAGAACTGCCAAATATATAACAGGAAATATACAGTAACTGACCTGTGGATTGTTCCCCAGAATGTAGGAAGACATTTGTGGTGTTCATGGCCAAGTGTGCAACTAGCGTGCTAACCCCATGAATACTTCTTGTTCTTCTTCTTTCTTTGGTAATGGTCTTAAAGAAACATATAAATTTTCCACTCTCTGCCTCTGGGACATTTGTTCATATAGTCTCATTATTTTTTCTTTTATTTTGTTGCCTCTTAATTTTTTTAATTTTCTCTTTGTTGGAAAGCACACTGATAGGACTGTACCAAAAGTACTGTATAAATCTAATGATTATAATTTTCGTCACAGAATGTACAACATAAAGGAGAAGAAATAACAGAATTGAACTCACTCTTACATTCATTATCTTAGTCTTTTCACACCTCCTTACCTCCAGAATATTACTCAGTCAGCACCTGAATCCCAATCCAGTAGCCCTTCTTACCAAATTTACCTCACTCAGCTACAATTGGAATTAGAATCAATGTAATGTTGATTATCTTCCACTGTTGTCAAGCCCAGATTCTCTCAGACTGGACACATCTACTCATAGAAGGGTTTTTCTTAATTTTTTACTTTTTTCCGCATTTTAGAATAATAGTAAAGACATCAAAACTATGAAATAACACAAATGGAAGTATGCAGTGACCAAAAAATTCAAAACAAATCAAAACTATCTCATTTTTTAGATTTTTCAAAGTATCCAAAAAAGTTTTTTTTAAATTAAAATTTTTCTGGAAAGAAATTCATACATGGGCATCAATTTCACTATTTTTGTTTGTTTAACAAACAAATTTCAAGAATTTAAGCATAGATCAAAATGTCTTTGAATGTGTTTCCCATTATCTTAATCAGGTGCGTCCAGGCTTTCGACCAGTACTGTATGTACCATGTAACTAAGATCATGTAATGGCAACCATCAAGGGAGAGGTAAAACAGATAGGGATCATTTTGGAAGACAGATAAAACTAGGGGATGAGCACAGAGAGAGAGACCGATGCGTAAATATAGACAGAAAATGAAAACAGATTGAACCTGGCTGTCCTCTGTGGATTAAGTGTTGTATCAATGGATTAAAAAGAGTGGATGATGTGGAAGGGGAGTTAATAAAATCACACACACTGACTTACTGACTGGGGGCAGGAGGGTACAGTACAATAGATATACTCCCTCCCTGAAGCAAGGATAAAACAGGGTAGAATAATACTGCTGACGCAGAGAAAGGGATGGAGAGAAGAGGGAGGGAGAGAGAGAGAGATTACTTAAACACATTTCAGTCTTTCATTCATTCTAATGGGAACAGAGGAGAGAGAGAGGAATAGCATCAGACAACAGGTAAGTCATATTTCAAATAATCACCATGGCGCTTTTTTACCGTTTCTCTTACAATGTCTGCGTCCAATTCAGTTTATTCTGCCAAAGCAAATCATTTCAGTCATATTCAATTATCCGTCTATTGTTATTAGAGCATGATCACTACTAATTTATCTGAGCAGTGAATGTATTGATTGACTGTACCTTGCTTGCCTTTGCATTTTGAACCACTGCCATAGACAATCTCCTCATGTTGAGTTCCTTCCGTTGAATTCCACCCCCTGTTTTCTCTCATTCACTCTTCTCATCTGACTACTTTTGCTGGGGAATGTTTGGGTTCCTTCCTTTTTCATTCTCTCCCTTCTGCTGACAGCTGTTTTCTTTCACCCTGTCACCCACTTACTGCCATCACTCTCCCCACCCTATCTGTGTGTCTACACGTACCCCCACCCAAATATCAGTTCCAGTGGGTTAGGTGTTGCTGTTACATCTTCTGAAATGATTGCGACCTGTTGTCAGAGGGTTTTTATCATGATACGATTAGCCCCTATTCTGTTGCGAAAAGCCAGTGTCTGCTCGCTCTGCCTCCCTTGTATTTGTACCCTGATTTGAGAGTTGATTAATACTTGCTTAAATACAGCAGCTGGGGTACCTCATTTCTTTTACAAGGTCAGCGATGGCAAGGGGGACACACCTGTAGCCAGTGAACATTTTACTGAAGTTTTATTCATCCGTTCACAAAATACTTTCACAATTCAGCAGTGACTAATTCCTGAACGTGCATATTTCCTAAACCAAGCATGCGGAATTATATGGTACTTATCCTGAATAGCATAGCAGGGGGAAAAAAATAGGAATGTGTTCGATGTGTAGTGCGTTACTTTCTTTGCGTCTCTCTCTCTCTTTTTCCACCACTCTCTCTCTTTCTCCACCTCTCTCTCTCGCACTCTCTCTCTCTCTCTCTCTCTCTCTCTCTCTCTTTCTCCACCTCTCTCTCTCTCTCTCCCTTGCTCTCTCTCTCTCGCTCTCTCTCTCTTTCTCCACCTCTCTCTCTCCCTTGCTCTCTTCTCGCTCTCTCTCTCTCTCTCTCTCTCTCTCTCTCTCTTTCTCCACCTCTCTCTTTCTTTTGCTCTCTCTCTCTCTCTCTTTTCTCCACCTCTCTCTCTCTCTTCTCTCTCCTCTCTCTCTCTCTCTCTCACCTCTCTCTCTCTCCTCTACATCTCTCTCTCTCTCTTTCTCCACCTCTCTCTCTCTCTCTCTCTCGCTCTCTCTCTCTCTCTTTCTCCACCTCTGTCTTTCTCTCTCTCTCTCCTCCACCTCTCTCTCTCTCTCTCCCTTGCTCTCTCTCTCTCTCTCTTTCTCCACCTCTCTCTCCCTCTCTCTCTTTCTCCACCTCTCTCTCTCTCTCTCTCTCTCTCTTCACCTCTCAGGCATGGCTCTGCTGGCGGTGGTGCGCTCCCCGTCTCTCACTTTCCTCCAGACAGCAGTGTCCCTCCTGCTGTCGGCGGTGGCGCTCCTGTCCTCCTACTGGTGCGAGGGCAAGCAGAAGGTGCCCAAGCCACTGTGCTCCCCGACCAAGCACACCAACTGCATCCCCATGCCGGGCCACGCGGGCGACGTGCAGTTCTCCTGGGAGACGGGCGACGACCGCTTCATCTTCCCCAGCTTCCACTCGGGCCTGTGGATCAGCTGCGAGGAGAACATCTACACCGACGCGTGGGGTGAGTGGGGCGAGTGGGGGGGGGGGGTGCCATGGGAGAGTGGGGGATGTGGGGTTGTTGGGGGGGCGTCAGTGTGGCCGAGTACCAGCCGGGGTGGATCTGCAGGCGCTAGCATAGCCACCTACTCACAGAAACCTTATGAAACGGTGTCATGCGTACGTGTATCCACAAGGAAGCACAGGGGAAAAAAAATACCATTAATTAAATCATCATAAATACGATGAGCGTAGGCTGAAAAACATATGGAGCGTATTTCGAAATGTACCAGAGCTGTGGCCGTGCAGTACGGCCCAAACTCTCACTAAAGAGGATTACACTGCGTCTGCTCAGGGAGATTTCAACTCCAACAGGCATGATTGAATTAAAGATTAGAATAGAAAATGGAGAAAAAGTCGACGTAACACTGACACACCGACTTACCGGACTGAACTCACCATAGCATATGCATGTTAAATCTGCTCTGAGGGTTGAGAAGAATTGGGAATACTGCCTTTTTTTTTTTTTTTTTTGTACATAGAAGGGGATTTATGGGCATTTTTGTAGGAAAATGAGAATTCTCCGAAATAGTTATTTAAAACACATTGCTGTGACTTATCTGTTTGACCAGGGGGAAAATAATTCTTGAGGGACAGGTCAAAGAAATTGCCCCCTCCATCAAACTCATTTTCAGAGAAGACCCCTCAAATCCTGTCAGTTTTAATCTTGTGACAAATGCTACATATTTATGATACTTACATTGCACAGAAGTGATTTGGATTATACTGTATAGATGCGTATGTATATGAATACAACCTGAGATTAGAGCCGGCATGAATGGGCAGTGATCTTATACTGGAATGTGATATAGTGCTTGTATGGAATTGTAGGCTGGGAGGCTGTAACTGACCTATGGTGGGTTTGGGGTTCCATTTCATCCCATCCATAGGGATGTGGCCAACTGTCACACACGGCTTATGATGACAAGTAGGTGACTGTGACTGCCATGTATGGTAGTGTGTGTACTTGACTTCCCTTAGTTTCTAGGCTGTCTAATCAGGTTGCACAAGTTAACTTGTTGTAGGGCTTGAACAGTGCTATGCTTACACTCACTGGTAGTGTAGTGGAGCCTGGTCTGACACTTTTGCTCATTCAGCTTGAATGGAGACACTTTTGTTCTTTTGAGCTGGAAGTCGTTCTGGATAAGAGCGTCTGCTAAATGAACGTAATGTTGTGTAATGTAATTACTCCGGACTCGACTCCTCTCCCCTTCTGTCTTTCAGAGGAAAAGTGCCGCAGTTTCATGGCCCTCACTCCCGCGTCTGAGAAAGGTAATTTCCGTCTCTGCGTGCAGCGGAGGCCCCTCGCTGTGCCCTCCGTTCCTCTCTCCGCGCATCTCCCGGAGAGCTGCCGTCTAGCAGGTTTTTCCAGTCCTGTTTAAGCCGCGAAGGTTTCTCGGAGATGAGAAGGGCCGAGCGGCAGCGGCGGCGGCGGCGTTCTCACCCACGGGGGTCAGCGCACCGCACGCACCGCACCGCACCGCACCGCACCGCACCGATACTCCGCCCTCTGTCTCCCGCAGGGATCCTGTGGCTGTGCGTCACCATGGAGCTGATGTACATCGGGCTGCTGAGCACCAGCTGCGTGCTGCTTCTGGTGCAGCTGTGCCTGCACACCTGGCTGCCCAACGCCCAGCGCTGGGGGCTGCTGCTCAACGCCTTCTCCGCTGTCTTCACCGTGTTGGCAGGCACGCACTGGCCCCCCCCGTCTTTAACTGTGTTTGATATTAATACTGCCGTGCTCTTCGCATCGCCTTTCACCCCATCCTGCGGTTTGTGTGTGTGTGTGTGTGCGTGTGCGTGCATGCACGAGGTATGTGCCTGTCAGGGTGTTCTTGTGCGTGCACATTTAAGGTAAAATGACCTTTAGTGCCATTGCAAGCATTTAATAATAATTCCATTGATGTTAGTAAAGAATCATATTTATAAATAATTAATGATGTATACATATGCATGCATATATGTACATATTGTTTCTTTCACCCTCTCCTACCACCCAAATTCTCACTTGGTCACTCTCTTTCCTCCTTAACCTGCCCTTTGTTTCTGTCTCTCTCTCTCTCTCTGTCTCTCTCTCTCTCTCTCTCTCTCTGTCTCTCTGTCTCTCTCTCTCTCTCTCTCTCTCTCTCTCTGTCTCTCTCTCTCTCTCTCTCTCTCTCTCTCTCTCACTCTCTCTGTCTCTCTCTCTCTCTCTCTCTGTCTCTCTCTCTCGCTCTCTCTCTGTCTCTCTCTGTCTCTCTCTCTGTCTCTCAGGGCTCTTGGGTATGGTGGCTCATATGATGTTCATGCAGGTGTTCCAGGTGACTGCCTCTATGGGGCCCGAGGACTTTAAACCACACAGTTATGGCTATTCCTGGGCGTACTAGTGAGTAACTTTCCTTATATGTCACTGTGATGTAATCAGCATTGTCTCCTGTTCTGATTTGTGCACGAGGCTCACAATTTTTTTTGTGAGGCTGGACCTTCACGTGGAAAATCAGTGAGAGTTTGCATTCCTACTAGGCTAAACATTTAGTCAGTGCACTGAATAATAAGCATGCTATAGTATACAATTTGCAGTAGTGCTGTGATAGACTTAGCAATCTTAGTTTTAAACTGCTTTTTAAATTTTTCTGATCATGCTGATCTTTGGTTGAGGAGTTTGCTCACCTATATTTTTTATTTTGTATCAGTTCATTTTCACTCATTAAGCATTTGGATTATTGAACAGTGATGTGTATAACTAGCTTTTTTTAAATATTTGGGCAGAAGTGTAGCATGGTGGTAAGGAGCAGGGCTAAGAACCAAAAGGTTGCTGGTTCAATTCCCTGTTGTGGCAGTGCTGCTGTACCCCTGGGCAGAGTAATTAACCCAGATTTGCCTCTGTAAATATCCAGCAGTACAAATGTATGACATGTAAAAGTTATCCATTTGTACTTAGGACATTACCTATATAACCTGCTCTGCATAAGAGCATCTGCTAAATGATAATTATGCTACATAATGTAATATTAACATTTTACCTCTCCTTTTACTTTCCCCCTCTCTCTTCCACTTCTTGTGTCTCTCTGCCTCTTTCCGTCTGTCTTCTCAGTGTGGCTTGGGCTGCCTTCTCCTTTTGCATGTCATCAGGTGTCTCCACACTTAACAACTACACCAAAACCATCCTGCTAGGAAAATTCAAACGCAAAGCGTGGACGTACCCTTGTAAAATCTCAGAAATACCTCCCCAGCCACCTCCGGCCCCCTTCTACTGCCCTCCCCCTCCACCCATACCTCCCCCATCTCCACCTCCTCCACCTCTCTCCCCTTTATCTCCTTATTACAGTCCTCCAACTCCCCCACTCCCTGCTCAGACACCCCCTTCTCCTCCACCTCTCCCTCCTTCTATGTCTCCCTATTACTCCTCCTCAGTCTCTTCCCCATCTCCCTCTCTGCCTCGACCCAGTTACATACCACATTACTCGGAAGAGGATTCTAGTGGCCCGCTCTGATGGTGTCACCTAAAATAAACATAGCTTTCCACCTCAAAATATTATGTGCATTTGGTCTTGCGTTACATTGATTTTTCCTCAGACCATTGATGTTTTTAAACTGATTTGGACACTTCATATTTAACCCCAAACTGATTAGTGGGATCATGGGATGTTCTTCATGTAACTAATGCTGTGATCCAATTATTTGCAGTGGATGCTGTTGTACATATGCCAGTGTTTCTCAACCCTGCTACTCGCGGCACCCTGTCCTGCATATTTTCTATCTATCCTTGCTCTACCTACCTGACTGAACTCATCAGTGGCACATTTTATTAACTGAGCACACCTGATTTAATCAAGCAGCAAGGATAAATAGAAGCTATGCAGGACCGGGTGCTGTGAGGAGCAGGGTTGAGAAACACTGACATATGCCATGTGGTTTACCCAGGAAGACCAAGGACTCCTTGAGTCCTCATAATAAATTTTACATACAAATTATGATATGCATAGAATCAAATGTTGTGATATAGACAACTTGAAAACCACTGCTCTATCCCACAAATATTCATGTACTTTGCTACTAGTACGATAACTCCATGTAGGATACAAGTCAACAATCTAATAACTATTGTATATGTGAATAATAAAGAGAAAATAACTTTATAATATTATGACGTTGTTTCATTTTCCTACCACCTGAGGCAAACGCCAAACTAGTGCCTTACTAGTGCCTAACGCCTTACTTTTTTAATTTAAAAAAAGGAATTTTATTTCAGTTTCTGTCTTTACAACGCAATTTCAAAGGACAATTTTTCCGCAAGGATTCGCACCTCTGCCACACTCAATAAATTACAAACCCAGTCCATTAAGGCTGAGTCCACTTCAGGCGGGAACTCGGTCTGGTGTCGTACAAGTACGACACTACAGAAGCATGCCAAGCATGATCCAACAACATCCACCAGGGATGGGTATGACACAGCACCATGCTTCTACAGTGAGGTCAAGGAGGACATACTGATCTCACATGAGCAGACGGGGAGAGGTACGTAAAACATGAACTCCACCACAGCGAGGATAATTAGCATGGAATGCACATGCGACAACAGGTGAGTCATCCAAGAAAGTGTGGTTGAAATTCAAAAGGGGTCATGCAAAGCAGCATACACTGTCTGCATATTCCAACACCTACTCTTACTTCACATTAAAACATAGTTTTTCCAATAAAATATAAATCCTTCTAAGAGTGGAAAGTAAATATCGAAATAAGGCTTAGGAGTCATGTGCAATGAGAATACTGATCTCAAAATGAGATGCATTTATGAAATAAACATATTTGAATATTTAAAGCTGATCTTTTCTTATTTTAAAATAATCTGATAAGACCATAGGATAATCTGGTTTTACATAAGACCGGGGTATTTTTATTACTTTTTTTTCCACAGTGTGGTGCAGGAAGATCAGTTCAGTATATTACACTCCTGTCCACTGGTAATATTCATGGCATCGATTCAAGAATGTGGGCCAAAGGTCTGACTGTTTGTGTAACCTTCATTTCCTAAATATAATTTCAATGAACAAAATTAAGAGCAACCCAAATACCACAAAATAATACAACTGTGACAATAACCATAATTAATAATGAACAAATGAATTTTAATAAAAAAATCATCAATACAATTGTATTAGACACAAGAAGCTCACTTGAAAAACAATTCTTTATTTTTACACATATCACAATGTGCTTATAAAGTCAACAAATATGTCCTATCCAGGCTCAAGGCACTGTCTTTGTACTTTCTATAAACATGCCTGAGAGATGTTTCAGTCTAGATGTAAATGTTGTTGCTGTTACTGCCTTTCTTGCGGCAGAGAATAAAAAACACAATAAACTGGTAAACGGATCATGGTGTTACTGCCTCAATGGTGGAAATTATTAGATTAGAACATCTACGAATTACCTCATGAAAGAACTGAAAACCTTCTGCTGAATTTGTCTGCAATGGAATAAGATGCCTTGAAGTGGAATAGATGAAAGCACTGTCTATGTACAACCACACAGAACAATAACATGAAACATATAATTTGCATAGTCAAAAGTATTTAAAAATACAAGAAGCTGCCCAGTTAGAAATTCGGTTAGTATTATTTTTCTTAATTCCAGTACTGAGATATAGTGTATGGAGTTTAATCTGTATTTTATAATGTAGAAATATTTGGTCCTTTTAATCCTAATACGGTTTTTGTTAGTGCCAACGCTGTTTTCTTGTCTGTTATTTCCTCTCTACAATTTTATATAGGATTTACAGAAACTGAGAAATAAATATTTCAAGCCTAATACAAAAACTGTTAGTTAAAGAGTTACTCCATGTGTAATGTTTCTCACCCTTCATCCCCCCCTCTCCTCCATCCCTTCCCATCCTCTTATATTCTTCTTTCCTCTTTAACTGTTTCTACAAACCAAAGTTGTTTTTACAGGATTCTGCAACTATGTAAAACAATAAGTGACTCAGAATGTAAAGAAGAATAAAAAAGTAAGGACATCCCACTCCCCTCCTCCTCCTCCTCCCCCCACCCCATATCTCCGTTTCTACATATTGGGTTTTTGTTTCATTGCTTTTTGTCCTCTAATGATGATGTGCCTCATTCTTCCGTCCCGGGCCTTATGCTGTCTTCTTACGTAGGACAAAGTAGATGATGCTGGAGATGAAGGTGAGGACGAAGGAGATCCACGCTAGGATGAAGGAGTGTCCGTACCAGCCGTTCTTCTCGTCCTTGTGGAAGATGTCGGTGTAGATGGAGGCAGCGATCATGATACACAGACCTGAGGGAGTGAAGGGGGGGTGGGTGCGTGGGTTGGAAAAGAGGAGTGGAGGGGAGGAGAGAGGAAGAGAGAGGAAAGGATGAGAAGAAGAGGTTAGTAAGTGACAAGTAAAAAACATGCTTCTAGAAAGCTAAAAGGCCACCGTTGACCTGTGGGATCTGTTCCAAGTTCCAATGCCACTCCTACTGTGCATTCCTGGCCATGAATTAAGTCCTCACAGCCTGGAATAATTACAAACACATCGTGGCTGTTGTCTGATTAAGATCTGATGATCCGGACAGAGGATTTCAGTCATGCCACTGACTGACAGCTTCTATGCAAAAAAAAAAATCCGAAAAGAACCAGCATTCAGTTATGTGTGATTTTTCAAAATATCTGTTTCCTTCTCTGTATTAGTGAGAAACGGAGAAGATCCCACACATTTTGTACTAGTCTACTGATCTCAAGTACTGCACAGATTACAAGCACAAGCTTGCATACATAAAAGCCCTATAAACACACATATAGCCCCTAACACCAGTTAAAATGTCTGGCCAAAAATACTTTATCAGTGGAAATAAATATGTCAAATTCCACCCTTTAAGCTTAAAATTCTGTCCCTGCCTTGTTGATCTGATAGTTAATAAACAAAAGAGGTACACTCACATCTAAGGAATTTTTTAGGTTCGGGGTGTGGTGTGGCCAAATTACTTTAAGCCATACATAGTGTGTGAACTACAATTGCTAAGATTTGTCTGTAAATACTTTGGTCTCCATATATGTTTTTTTATTTTCTTTTCATCTAGGGTATAAGCAATGTGACATCACACACTTGACAAGCATTTAACTGCAGACACGCCCTGAATTGAATAATTGTTGGGATGATGTCACCACTATTGACTTGATCTCTATATATACCTTCACCGTTTGTGTGCCTTTGAGGCTTGATGAACACCTGTCTGGTCAAAACACTGCCTTAGTAAACACTTCCTCAGGAGCAACACAACGGCAAGCTGAAAATCATCAGAACTATTTAAATAGAGGCTGGAACTCCTTAGCTGCACACATAATAAGCACTGCCTGTGCAGTTTCCCTTGTGATTAACAATGTCTTGACTCTAGCAGGACTTACAGGCAATGAGCTGGAAGATTCCAGAGAAGGTGAACCTCTGTCCCTTGGCCAGGGTGAAGAGCTGACCCACAAACACAAACAGCCCCAAGATGGCGAATATGCAGGCCAGCACCGAGGTGGCCTGCACTGCCTGAAGATACTCTGTAGGGGGAGACAGAGAGGTGGTTTAGGCAGCGCAGACAAACAGCAGACACAACTATGCATTAGCTTCCCAGTATCAGACAGTCATCCAAAGTCCACAGAGCAGCACTGCCAGAGTAAGTAAGCAAGTAAATAAGAATAAAAAGTTGTCTTTAAAGGAACAATTACTAGGACCATACTAATAGAAAACAAACATTCTCCCAATGTACTACACAATCATTTTTACTATAGTCCAGATCACCACCTTTCCTTTCTATAACTCTTTGAAAAACTCACATACACTGATCAGAACAGAAATAATGATAAATATGTTTTGTTGTTATGCAATGACAATCCGTTGCTCAAGCTATGGCAATGACACTACTTTGGCTGTGAGATAAATATTTCTCCCTCTCTCTAATCAAGTCACATTTTTTCTCCATGAGATAAATATTTGATGTTAATCATTACACACACACAAACACAAACACAAACACACACACACACATATATATATATACACACACATACAAAAACCATGTTTATTTGTGCCATGTACCACCTTCTCTGATTGTATTATGATTAACTGTGCGTGCCAATAATTAACTGTACATCATTTCACAGCACTGACAGTGACACGGGGACTGAGTGACTTCTATACATTTTTCACAAGGCAGATCTTTGCCTGTCCGCACTGCACTGATAAATAACATGTCTGCGGGTTTACCATGGTGCTGTTGGTAGTACTCGGGGAGTTCAGTGTAGTTCCACACCCCATTCATCTTCACCCATCTCGCCCATATGTCTGTGGAGGTTGTGTCTGTGAACCACCAGGCCTGAGAAAGACAGGATTTAATGCAATAACAGGAGGACAAGCACAGCCATCCGTTTTTCACAAGTTTGGGGTTACAAAGATCAAAAGAATGCACACCCCAAGACTGCTATAATGCTCTGAGGTTTAGTTACAGCAGGCCCATAAAAACAACTTTTCAACCTGTCAGGGCGAACCAGGCATGTACTGTTTTCTCAGAAAAGCGGTTAAACAAAAAAAAAATGGCATTCACACAGTGACAGTGGCACTCTGACGCAACGTGGGCTAACCTGTCTCCCTGATGTCAGGCATGTCAGTCAGCTCAGTTATGTGCTACAGCAAACAAACCACAGATATCTGTACCAGCCCAAAACCAACAAGGCACAGCAGTGCAAGCACTGGTTTGGTCAAAAAAATTTTTATCTGCATTCTATCAGTTCTGGCAATGTGTGTATTCTGCTAATGTTTGGCTTTATCTGCTGAGGCGCTGAGAGAGAGAGGGAAGGGCATACTTACATTGTCAATCGTCGCAATGAGGAGGAGGATGATGGCGGTGATGTGAAGGAGGAAGATTCCGCCCAGGAGAACCAGCATGGTGACTGAGAGAGAGAGACAGAAGAGAAACTTGAGAGGAACGCTACGGTAATTACAATGGCTGACTGTGCTGGACATTGGCTTTGGCCTTCAGTGTAACTCGGAGAAATAAAGGCGAGGGTCAGGACCGGGTGGGGGGGGGCACAGCATAGCTACAGCACTGGGGATCAGCCCAAGTGTAGCGGGGTGCGGCGGTTAGCACCCCTGCTATTCATGAAAACAGCTCTCAAGTTTTATCCCCTCAGGGCAAGACATGCATGAATTCTCCTGGTTAAAAAATACACACTGACATAACACTTCAGAACTCCAGGAACAGAGAGGTTGCACCGAGAAAAAGAGAGAAATAGAGAGACTGGTAAATTGGTCTGAATACGAACACAGATAAACTGACCGGACACCAACTTGTGCTATCGGAGAAAGAGAGGGAGACAGGGAGTGCTAAAGAAAGAGGTGTTGGTGGGGCGATGCGTTGCGACTTGTTCCCTGACATTTCACAAAAACACCACTCCTTAAAATAACTGCACCGAATACCTGACTACCTGTCAGCCCCACACCCCAGCGCCTGCTGTACACATACTTTAACATGCACACAAATCCACCGCAATCGAGAAACCGCTGCACTCAACACTCACCAACACTTATTACCAGTGTGTTTGAGTTGTTTTACTCCAGCGTGTATTTATTTTTGTATTATTGCAGTGTGTCAGAATGTCAAATCGAAGTTAGTCCTGTTCATCCATTCATTCATTTACTCTATTCATACAATTATTCATTCATTTAGCAGATGCCCTCATCCCAGGCAATCCATACTGTTTATGTAATTCTACAGTCATTTCATTTCAGAACAAATTATTAAATACATAATGGGATTATTAAATGTATAAGGGAAATGAATGTGTTTGCAAAGTTTAAGGTTTACAAGCAATTTGTGCGCAAGGAACAAAGTAATGTGAAGAGGTAGCAGTAGCAGTCGCAGTGTGGAGTGGCTTTTTAGAGACTGAAACGTAATCTAGAGAGTGGCTGTTTTGAATCCCAGGCTGTGCTATATCCTTGAGCAATCAGAATTGCTTCATTACATTATTACATTATGTTTTTTTCTGAGCAGACATTCTTATCCAGAGTGACTTGTATAGCGAGCTTACAACTTTTCATAGCATAGCTTAACAACATATTTTTACATGTTATCCATTTGCACAGCTTCAGATGTAGTGAGGTTAATTCAGGTTAAATATCTTGCCCAAGGGTACAATAGCAGTGACCTGCCTGGGAATCAAACCAGCAACCTTCTGGGTTACAAGTGCTGTTCCTTACCAATACACTGATCTGTCCTACACTGCTTCAGATTTATGTAACACGTGTTTAATAAAAGTACATTTATGAACATGTATATAATAAAAATACTAAATAGAATCCTGTGTAATACATGTACATAAGGTTATACAGAGCATTAAACTGGGATGTACAACAAAAAATAATGCAGGCCACTCTTGGTCAATATATTCAGTTTATGTATTTCATGTGTCATTGGTAAGAGGCATTTAAACTAGTTAGAAGCAGAATATACGGACACAAATCATAATGTTTAATTACACTAGGTTCTGGTACTTGAAAATATGAACGATATGGGGCAACCCGTAAAATCTGTAACTTCTGCTAATGATGGCGTTAAGAGACAGACTGGAACCCAAATTCCAAGCAATGATTGATTCACAAGTTACACCTAGAGGCTGTGGAAAAAAATAACGCCGCAATGAGGCCCTGCACGCTACCTTCTTTGAGTTCAAAACACAGGTGTCTCAAGCATTACATTCCAAACCGCTCCCTTCTCCCTTCAGCAATTCCGATCTCAGATCAGCACTTACTTCGTGCCGTTCGGTGAAGTCTTTGCAGACTCCTTTCTACTCAGTCACGACAGAGGGGAGGGTTAACTCTAAAGATCATCAATATGAAAATTATTTCATACACTGCAGGGATTTTCCGCCCTGTTATTTTCACTAATTACCACAACTCGGATCGTGTGATCCAATTTTAAACATCTGATTCGTCCATGTGAAAGCTTTTTTTTTGGTGAAAGTATTTGCACTCTCGGGAGTGGATTACGCAAAATATTAGCTGAAAAGTAACTTGAACTCTTACTCGCTTAAGAAAAAGTAACAAACATTAAGCAGACACAACCTGCTCCTTACTCAACCACAGAAAACCGTTACTGCCAATCGAGTAAATTTTATACTAGACAGAATACGACAGAATACAACAAAATAACAATAAAGACATATTGCAATCTTAATCGTTAACGATGGAAGCCTACAATATAATCCTTACTGTCATATCTGAACATGGAGTACAGCATGTAGCTAAAAGTAACTGGCTACGCCCCTCCTGCGTTTCCAACAATCAAGTATAATAAATTGGCAAATACACATTTTGAGAAGTTGCATGTGCACACACAGGGAAGGTTACAACTGAATATACAGTTCATCCTTTAAAATTGGTTTAGTGTGTCTATGGCAGGACGCGTTATGCATATCATCTTTGTAATCTTACCTAGTTAATTGTATGCCAGAAATCCTACAAAACCAAACACACGACAGAGGTATACAGATTTACAATAGCACCTCTGAAACGCATAATGGATATTATTCCATTCAGTCTAATTAGTTTTAGGTAGCAGTACTCGCGAGCACTTACCTGTTAAGTAATGGAAAATGGACCAGTCGTACCCTTTCAAATATTGCTGAAGTTATGAATGGTGGTAAAAAAAATCTCTCTTTTGACGTTCAGGCCTAAGACGCTTATATGTTTGTGTTTCCCCTTTACTGTACGCTATTCATCTGTTTTTAAAAAAGTTTGGTTCCGGTCCAAATATGATGCACCGCCCAACCAACTATATTACAGTATTAAAGATGGAAAAATATCTACTAGAACTTGTCTAAAACAAATTCAGATTAACTAACAGATATCTATAGTAGCCTACAGATAAATCGTTACACGTTAAGGGGAGCTGCTAGCCGAAAGAGGCGAAGTTCTTGTGCCGCCGGAGAGATGTGGGGAGTTTTCTGTTTACCCTTCTCGACGCTCCTTTTCTTGGGCTTACCCGTTCCAAATTTTGGAAACTCATACGAGGGCTGGACCCGCCCAGCCAAGGGAGTCGGCACGGGCACACATCTGCACCTCCTCCCCTCAATCTCAGAGTCTCCTCCCTCTCCTCCCCACCCAAGTACACCCACACGTCCCTCTGTCTCATTCCTAGACTGTCATTCATAGTTAAATGTATGCGCATTTCCCATCAGTGTAGTACAGTCTTTCCCATTGACTTCAGATTCCATTAATGATGTGAGGGGGCTGTTAATGAATGCGATTAAAAACGTATGATTTCTAAAAAATAAAAATGTAAAGCTTATGATTTGTAAATCATAAATACAATTTAACGGTGTCCAAAACTATGTTCGCGCATACACTCTGTTTCCAAGGTTACTGTGTTTGTTTCCTGTCATATCTATATTACCATGCCTCATCCTCCACAAACACCCGCCCCCCACAAACTCTCTCTCTGTCTCTCTCTCCCTCTCTCTCTCATCCAACACCCCCATCACCCAAAAACCCCCGTGTATTTTTTTGGGGGGTTTTTTTGCATTTTACAGGCTCTGTGGTTACACATTTGTTTTCATTGCAGGTCTTGTCTTTGTAATTCTGTTCACTTCAATTTACAATGTGTGTGCATGGGCAAAATGAGTCATTCATGTTTGAGGAACTCCCAAAACATTGTCATCGATTCAGCATGCGCTGCCATGGCAATCAGCCAGTGTCGTCCCCTCTCTCCCTCTCCCTTGACTCACTTACATGCTCACTGTAGTATTAGTCTACAAAACAGGGCTGCAATATGTAGACTGCCCCCCTTTTCTCTCTCTCTCTCTCTCTCTCTCTCTCTCTCTCTCTCTCTCTCTCTCTCTCTCTCTCTCTCTTTTCCTATCCCTCGCTCTCTCTGCTAGGGGAGTCAGGGTGATGGAATGTAGTCGGTTGGGAAGCAGAGAAGGGAGAACCCAGGCATGTCATAGCCTGCAAAAGAGAGAGAGAGAGAAAGAGAGACCGTGTAAGAAGAGGAGAGCAAGAGAGAGGGATAGAGAAAGAGAAAACAGAGAGAGGTTAAAATCTGTAAAAGCATGATACATAACGATTCATCGTTAGCAGGCAGTTATACACCTAGTTTCGTCTTGGAGATATAGATGCAACATGTCAGAGGAAGCACAGTGTCCATCTCCCCACCATAAAAACATACATTGTTGGTGTAGTTGTTTAGGGTGGTGCAATAATCAAAACACTGACACCATCATTTTGCAACAATGATGTTATTACATTATTCACTTCCTGTAACTACTTTCCTTATAATCAAATAACTATGTCTTGTGATGAACAATGATGTACAATTCAAAGTTTTCTTGACTTATTCCGCCCCCAAAAGTGTTCTTGTCAACAAATAAAGCGTAGATCTCCAAATAATCTATTTTTTTTGAGAAATCCTTTCCAAAAGTAGTGATTGCACCACACACACCCCACCCTGCAGCTGCCGGCGAGCCTCGCCCTGCTTCACAGCCGGGATCATATCAACGCCCCTCCGGCATAGTCTTTGGCCTGGGGGTGTATGGTTGCACAGGGCCCTTCGTTTGGCCACTGGACAGACCCCTGACACCGAGTCAAGCTCCACCAGCTGCCTGACGCGCCCCTGTATTCAACGCCTTGTGCTTTGAGTAGGAAGAGAGGGAGAGAAAAAGAGAAGGACAGAGGAATATAATGTCGTTAAACCCGATTCAGGCGGGAACGTCTCATACAGGACACCGCCCAAAAGGTAAATTCACAGAAAGCGGCAGAACGGGGTGGCGTGGCACCTGTCAGACGTTGCCAGGAGGCTGAAGGCAGAATGTAGGAAAATGTAGCAAATCACGTTCAGGTGTCACTTTCTGTGATGGCAGTAAAAAAGCCAGCAGGCCTGCCTCCTCATAAGTGAGGCTTGTACAACAAGGCGTAACTTCTGTAAAGAAAATCAGATAGTCCAGAGCCAATGATCCCGCCCCCCAAAGTTTATTCCACATAAACAGAATTCGATTCAGACAAATTGAAATGGCAGACTTTTCACCTTAATTTCCAAATGCTGTGTTGTGGGGCTCTGTAATCACTCCTTTTTGGTGAAAGAGATCTTGGTGAATGAGGGTTAATCCCGAGGCATGAGTGTTGAGAAAGATCACTCTAATTCCCCCCGTGACTCAACACAGAGTTCACCAGAGTCTGTGACAGAGAGTTTCCACATGTGTCTGTGACACAACGCTGGTGCCCACATACCAAGCATGGGCCTGACGATAACCACTGTGTGCTTCACAACGGCAAAAAATAATCTGCCTGTGGCTTCTCAGCTCCCTCATCGCCGTGGTTTATCTCTGTCTAACGTGTCAAAAATTCGCATTACAAACATTTCTCGCCCTTTTCCTGGCACGGGGGGGTAAAAATTGCAAAAGGTGAACCTGTTCTGATGCAAGCCATGCGAAGCCAGACAAATAACGACACACACACACACACACACACACCTCAACCTGTGCGTGTTGAAACCCTCGTCTGGCCCCCGTGTTCTCACACTGCGACGTGCGGCCCTCCTCCCTCCGCCACTCCCAGCTCGGCGATCACACGGCTTCTCGCTGCTCGCTGTCCCTCAGGGCGTGGCACGCAGACACAGGGCAGGCAGGGCTGACAGCATAGCGGCTTAAACCGCCACTCCTCTCCTGAGGGGAACACTTTGTTATTCGGGTGTCTAGAAGGGAACGGCAAGCCAGCTACCCGCCTCAGTAAACCGCAGAGGATACCTCTCCTTTACCGCGTTAATCAGAAGTTCTTTCCCTGATACGTTCACAGCGGTAGAGCCCGTTGATGAATGGCGACCCACACCACAGTTGTAAAATCTTTTCTCGCCTTACGCCAGCTTTCCCACGTTCAAGGTTTGTGAAACTGGAGTCTAGTTCTCACTGGGTGGGATACCGGATTTGGCAAACGCGGTGAATATACCTGCCCAGGGCCAAAGGAGGTCAGGAGGGTGTCGGTTATAGTTTGAGGAAATTAGTTCTACATTAAATATTCACTTACAGGCATTGATGTATGTTATGCAAATCACAATAAATGTCAAATGCACCAGATTTATGACATTTTTTAAAACATTTTTTAATGAGGGATACAGCTTGCTGGCTATTTTGAAAACTGTCCAAGCACACTGTTTTTAAAAGAAACTATTTAAAACAATCAGATCATATGTCAACAGCATCAAACCTTTTTGCCATTACTGGGGAAATAACCACAGACAGTTTAGTGTAACTAATTGTTAGGGCTGTTAGGGCTGTAACTGGCTATTTATTTTCAGTAATAATTTTAAATGCAATCATAAATAAGCTAGTTTCCATGGTGATAAATCGTTGTATATCTTTATTTCATCTTCACTGTCACTTCTCATTTCTGTCTTTTTTCCTAAAATATTTACATATATTATCAAATGTTTTATCTTATACATTATCTCATCCTCTCTAAGAGCACTCTGCTGCTCCTTCCCCCCTATAGCCTCTCTTGCTTTCTCTCAATCTCTCAATGAAATCCAGACACATACTTTGCTTTGAAACATTTGAAAAGAAAACAACTTCCCTCTGTAACTAGGCAACCCAAAAATATGAGTCATCACTCAACCGCACCCATCAACAACCCATCCCCTTCACTTCTGCCTCGAGTCTTTTCATACATTGCTCGTATTGTAGTTGCGGTTCAGCCAGTCAGTGTACATACTGTTCTGTTTAGCATAAATTCTGTTTAGCCACATGCCCCCAGACCCCTACCCGCCCTCTCTCCCGCTCTCGCTCTCTCTCTCTCTCTCTCTCTCTCTCTCTCCCTCCCTCTCTCTCTCTCGTTCTCCTTTTCTCTTTCTGTCTGAAAGTGGCTCTGGCTCAAGAGAAGAAAGGCGTGAGCAGTATTATGTCATTTATTACATTTATTGTATTTCTCTGACAATTGCTTTCTGTTTATGTCAATGGATCATATCCAAGTCACCTGTAATTATTTCCGAAATACGTTATTACTCTGCAAGTTGTTAAAGCAGGCTAATAATAATACATTTATTATTATTATTGTTACCAAAACATAAACCCCTATTAGAAAAGATATTGCATCTTGTCCTGATCAAAATTTTAGTTAAATATTTTGTGTACGTTATTGCAAATGTAAAAACCCTATTGGACACTTTAAGAGTTTAAGTATTCCATATTGTACAAATTTATAAATTAAGCGATGAGGTGAGAGATAACATTTAAGATATAATACCATTAAGATAAAATCAAGACATGCACATAGTGTGATACAACAGCAATATGAATCAAATGCAATTTTGTGTTACGGCACATTTTTATGATGGAAATTGTTACCAAGCACTGAACACACTGTGTTCTCCAGAGGGAATCGAAAAACCAGGAAATGCAGAGCCAGTTAGGGGAAAACTAGAAAATTATTCCCTAACCAAGGGTTTGTTGCATTTGTTAGACTCTACTTGCAGTCTGGTGGCAGAGACCTGGTTTGGTGGGCTCGGTCAGGCTACGAGGGAGGCCTTCCATCTAACAGGGGCCAGAGTGGGAACGTCACGAGCTTCAGTTTTCAGTGATTGTCAGGGCATCTTGTCTGTTAAAGAGATGTAAATGCTGATCAGCAGAGGGCAGGCTGCAGGGGGACTTGTTGCTCAGATGCCTTGAGGAACAGAGAGAGAGAGAGAGAGGGAGAGGGAGAGAGAGAGGGTAGTGGTTAGAAAAGGCTTACCAGGCAGTTTCGTTACAGTGTGCAATGGGGCAGTGCAACAACACTCTGCAGCCTCAGCAAAGATAAACTAAGGCAACACAGAAAATTAGGCGAGTAAGTAAGGTTAGGACACATGGCCGTGAAAGTGATCCAAAACCGTCCCGCCCCATTCAGAGCAGGAGTCTGCTATGCACTCGGGACAGTCACATTGGAAATGAGGCAATAACACAGACCGCTCTTAGCACTAGAAATGTTCTATAACCAAGAGCCACTGTCCTCCTCAGCACCAAGTCTGACTATAAGACCTATTCTGCCTTTCCCTTATTATGCAGCCCTGGAGCCTGATGAATTGTAGGGTACCTAAGAATGGTGTAACAAGGGCACCTTGGCTGACCTATCCACTCCTACCCCTGGCAGAGAGAGGCTAATTTGTCCTGCTGCTCTGGCCCTCCTCTCGTTGGCAGATGACAGTTTTGAGCCCAGGCTGTAGGGCCAGTGCGGCCAGCCCTCAAGACAAACACCTTGTCAACTGAACCACTCCCAGCCACGATGATCAGGAGTGCTCATCAGTGGAACAGATTGGTGCCTAGTTATTCAGATGCCAGGAGGATGTGTCTGTTCTACAATGGCGTTTGCCTTCTGGTGCATTTAATTTGCATTGTGAAAAACAGTTGTGGTAGGTGTGCATGTGTATCAGAGGATTACACATGCCTTGCCCCACCCTCCTACATGGGTTCGGAGGTTGTTGCTCTGATTGTGATAAGTTTACCATATATTTGGCAATTATTAAAAAATAAAAATAAAAAATGGATTTCCTGATCTATTGGTTTGAAGGCAGGGGTCAGGTCAAGATGCACAAGTATAGAGAGACAATTGCAGTCAGGAGAGAGGTGTGTATCATTGACAACCTTGGGACAGCTGCCTCAGTTCATTGGCCAGGTCTAAAACTTGACTGTTGAAACACGATTGTTGTTAGAGTTTAGGAAGGCCACACACTGTTTATCTATGGCTACCTCCAGGGGATTTCTCAAGAGTAGGACACTGACTCACCCGTAATTCTTCAGAACTACACAATACTATCCCATCAGTAAGACAGGATCATCCATTTGAAAAGATAAGATGGTTTTGAAGGCAGATTCAAAATGAAAAGAGGGTCAGCTGGCCTGACATGTGTATGAAGGGAATTCTACAGGCCTAGGGGCTAGTGAGGAGAAAGGCCTTATCACCCATGGTGCACAGAGTGGCTTTAGCAACAGCAAGTTTCCTTGAGTCAGAGGACATAAGAGTCAGACTAGGGTATAGTAATGAAGGAGTTGTCTGGGGCAAAATCATGGAGAGCTGTGCATAGGAGAAGGAGAATCTTAAAATCAGTTCTGGCCATTATGGAGATCAAGTGGAGGTTAAACGTGCTGGTGTAATTTGATCCTTGTTAGATGTACAGTTGAAGATACCAGCTGTAGTGTTCTTAATCACCTGTAGCTGTGAGGAGACACCAGTAAGTGGTCAACATCTGAAATGCTGGATGGAATAGGAAGAAAAGTGACGCTTTCTTGACATTTTTGAAGCGTGCCTGAAATATGAGGTTCGGGTCAAAAATACCACGATTTCTAAGAGCACAGTATGTTGTGACATCATCAGCAATGACAAAGAAGAACTTGTAAGGTTTTTTGAGAGCTTTCTTAGAGTCTATTGAAATAAACGTTGGCTTGTCGCAATTAAGTTTGAAGATATCGCGCTTCATAGGTTTTAATTTCTCTCGAGTAATTTCTTGGAATGCATCCACAGAAGAATCAGGTTTTATTTTACCGTTTCTCACCACCCTCTTTGAATTTACCCAAGTTTTTTTAGACAAGACTGCACACAATACAAACTTGTACCGGCATGTCGAAAGCTCTCACGTCTGAGCGTGCTGGGGTTCCCACCACCTGTGTATACCGGACAGGGGCACTGCGTGGGCAAAACAAAGTAGCCAGATGTAATACACTGCTGCCCTCTTGAGGCGACGCGGCAGTACTGCCAAACCTATCTCTATCTATCTATCTATCTATCTATCTATCTATCTATCTATCTCTTTCATAACTGGAATAAAGGTGAAATTGGGGTTGGTATTAAATTCAAAAACAGGTAAAAATGGAGGGATTTTTTTCTTTTGTGTTTAGTTTCTTATATTGCATTTGATTCCCCATGCATACACGAAGTGTTGGTCACTTCTGGCAATTGCACATGTAATTTTATCCACAATAGTTTACAAGCAACCATCTGTTGCAACCATGTGCCAAAACGTGAGTTAAATAAAAATAAAAATAAAATAATGAAACTGAAATAGAGAAATATAATTACCATATTCGAAAGAAGGACAACTGCGGCTACAGGGCGGATTCAAAGTCAAGATGTTCGTTGGTCCCGATCAAAGTCGTTTCTGTTTGCTTGCACTGAACATGTAATGTATGGAATGTAAGTGGCCAAAATAAATCATCTAAAAACTGCGATGAACTTAAGTATGAACAAGTTTGCGCAGACTTCCACATACTGAAGGGCATTGTCCCCTGTCTCCAGCTGTTGTTCTGTCGTTAATATTTGTCTCGTTGTTTTAAATACTCAATTAATTAAAATATTACAGCAAATTATTCACTCTAATGTTCACAAGAATTTGCATTAAAATGATCGAGGTCCATATGAATTCGGTTGTGAACTACCACAATGTGTAATTCAATAAAGTTTCTGGTTTTGAAACACGTGAAAATGCACTACGCTAACACTGATTTTATTGGTCTGTCCATCAGCGACAATTTCAATATATTGAATCGTGCGTTACTGCTACGGTCCGGTGTATTTGTGTTCACAAAAATAGTCTAAATTTCATAATTAAGATGACTTGGAAACAAAGAGGGAAAGGTCTTTTTTTTCTCTATGTTGTCACACTTAAACTGAACACCATAAGTCCTTGCCTTGGATTGGCAGGCATAAAGTTTGCAGCACCTAGTGATTTGCAAGCGTACCTTCAGAAAGGCGCACACGTTGACGAAAGGGGCTACATTTATAGTATCAGGGATGATAAATCGGGGAGTGGCGACCGCATTGGGAGACTCATACTTGGCCGTGGAGCAAAAAGTAAAGATGAAAGTGTCAGCGCGGACAATACGAGAAAAACCGGCCTGACGAGCAGCAAGCATGAAGAAGGAGCAGGAGAGAAGCGGGAGTGGGCCAGCTCGGTTCCAGATACCACATCTCGACAGTCTTATTTACACCTTACTCACAACAAAAAACCAATGTCTTCTAATTTTAGTCACGCCGAGAACCGTTCTGGATCAAAAACAATATCCAGCGTGGTAAGCACAGAGGGGACTTCACAGAAAAGCGAGAATCACAATATGAAAGATTCTCTTTTTCAGTCTTCTCATTCCCACCGTCTGCACTGTACTGTTGGTGAAATTGAATCAAAACCACTCCGTGGCAAACACAATATTGACAGAGGTGACCTCGAACCGGTCGGCTCTGTAAAGCTCGACGCTGGATATCAGTCCGACTCGGCGTCTGGAGGTGAACAGCAATGACTATATAGCGTAGTTTACAGACATCTGAATGTTTGCCCCTTTTACGCATTATTGAAGCTAGTGCAACCCTTAGGTTCTTGGCTTAATCCTGTGAGTTTTACAAAATTTTGTTTCACTAAAATGGAAGTTTTCATTCAGAACTCTCCAGTTATGACCATCTGTGCACTCAGGTTTGGAGGGGCTCAGCCTGGCTCAGGGGAAGGTCGGCTCTCGGGGAAGTGAAGGCTGGCTGAGAGCAAGGCCCATGGTGCATTGTGGGGGCAAAAGCATGAGTCTCACGGTCAGAGGAAGAGGAGCCATTCACCTTCTAATAGAGCAAGGTAAGATGGGGCTGCCTTTTCCACAGCTGAAAATGTATACCCTTCCAATACGGAATCGCCACCTTGTACAACAGTGGGCATTTGCAGACAAATCTGTAATATGGGCAGAATTGGTACCACCACCAAAATGGTGTTATCATATGAGAAATGGTATGTCAAAGTATTGTAGCACTGGCCATGTTTTTGCTGGAGGTGCTACAGTCAGAGTTGGCTTGGGAAAAGTGGTGCATAAAGCTCAATGAATGGAGATTTATCTCAAAATCACTTCCCAAATTCTGCTTATAGAGAAGCTTACGGGCATGCTGAATGCATGCACGTTGTACGCTTAAATGAGCGGATACTCTGACAGTCAGTAGACCTTAGACTTGGAGATCAACTGTTAACTGTCCTACTGTAAGTGGACAGCTTTCCTCATGTGAGTTGCTTTCAGATGATGCCTCACAGCTCAGTGTGTCAGCCAACCAGACTGAACTGAATTTACCTTTTCGCTGTTGGATTCCCATGAGGCTGTGTGGCCTTATGTCAGTGGAAGGAAGGCATGATTAACCATGGTTATGTTTCCAAGAGTGTCGATTCAAAGATCAGTTAAACCCCGCCATTGAATAGTCAAAGTGCCAGAATACTGATCTCGCCTCGTCTTTCTTCACAGAAAATGCCCCTCCTCTCTCCCTGTATGACCTGTCCCCTGAATGTGGCTATTCTGTGAATACCACATGGAGGGACCTTATCCTCACTGTCCCTTATGATGGCTGCCATGTCAGACGAGAGGTACTGGCTCCTCCCTCCCTCTGAATGAATCGCCACACAGCTAATGTCTTTGCAAAATACTGGCTTGTGTTCTCAAGGAGAGGTTCTCTATATTCACAGTACTGATCAAAAGTTTAGACACATCTGGGTAAGATGATGGAAAACATGCATTCAGATATTTTTTGATCTTATGACTTATGCTTAAATGATTTTTTTATTAGACAAATATAAATTATGAAGTTGATGCCTATGTATGAATTTCTTCCAAAAAATTAATTAAAAAAATATTTTTTGCTATTCTGAAGAATCTAAAATGAGTTTTGATTTAACACTCTTTGGTCACTGCATAATTCCATTTGTGGTGCTTCATAGTTTTGATGTCTTTATTCCAAAATGTTGGAAAACAAAGGAGACATAATGAAAAGTGTGACTGGTACTGTACATATTTACATTCCCCTCTGTCCATGTGCATCTACCAACATTGATCCATTGCTAATACACAAGTGTCCTGTCAGTGCATGAATGATATATTGCACCTCATTTTCAGGTTAGGCAAGGGTGTTCTATGAGGAAATACAGCCAAGTGTTTGGTGTAATGACCCAAAAATGCACATATCTACAAGATTTTTTTTTTTTTTTTGACTCTGTGCCCTTTTTCTATTTCAGGGTGGTAATTATGTTTTGCCACTGCTTTGGAGGGGGATCCCCCTGAAGATGTCCTGCCCTGTCCCTTCAGCCCCCACTTTCTCTCCTCCCACTGTCTGCTGCACCCCTTCTGAAATGGTTCTAACCATTGAGGGAAATGGGTCTGCCGAAAAACTTGAAGTTCAGTGTAAGTTACGCTGGTTTAACAGTGGTCTCCAATCATTGCTGAGGGCCTCCTCTCTTGTGCAGTGAGACTCTGTGTACTCTGTTGTGATCCTTCCCCTCAGTGAACCGTGAGTGGATGCCTTTGAACCTGGTGGCTGCAAAGTGTGGGTACAGGAAAGAGATGCACCCTGGGCAACTGCTTATCTTTGCTCCTTTTTCTGCCTGTGGAGTCAGTGTGAAGGCAAGCTATGGCTGAAGGGTATTTATTGTAGAAGTTGCATTTAAAAGCCGCAGGGCTAAATGATCAAGTAGCTGATATGAGTGGACGTAGAGTGCCTGTAGATTGTTTACATAAACGAATATCTGATAAACCCATTGAATGATTTGGAGGTGAAGGTTGTGTGTGAGTGTGTGTGTTATCTGTATCTGTCTAAATTGTATAACTTGCAGTGTGAGGCGTTGTACACAATGTTTCAGTTTTACAAAGGCAAACATTTCTCTTCTCTCAGGATGGAAAGTACACTCTCTCTGTTCGTTCAGGAGAAAGGGAGCTCACCCTCATCTGTGCCCCTCCACCTCTGGTTCCTTCACCTGCTCCCCTTCCAACCCCTGATCCCAGTGCTAGTACCTCACACCTGCCTGTTTTTCCACTCCACCCCCCAGAGGTGCCCATGTTTAACTGGCATCAACGCTTCCATCCTGACACCAGCTCTCCAGCTCATATTGCACCCAACTCTCTCCCTCCCAGCATTCCTCACTTTCACCACAAAGTGCCTGTTCTCTACCCAGAGCAGCTGCCAAAACCTGTCCCTCTCCCTGCCGATTCCCCTGCTGCCAGTTCCCATGCAGGCCCCCCACGTCCGCCCATTCCCCAAACCCTTCAGCTTCCTGGCCACTCTCAGTACTTAATGCCCATCTTATACACACACCAGAACCCCGATCCCACCACACATCCCACTTCTCCCACCACTACAGCTCAGCCTGTCACTCCTCACAACTGCAAAACCCCTCCTCCCCCTACACATTCCCCACTGTACCCAGCAACAGAGCCACCTGCTTCTGCTGCTCAAGGCCCTCCCCCTCTCTCTCTTCCCCACCATCACTTAATGCCCCCAGGAATTCTACCACATCAACTCATTCCCCAGCCACACTCTGTGGACCCAGCTGATCGCCCATCTACTTCTGCTCCTCTTCCTCCTCTTCCTCCTCATTCTCATCCTCCAGCACTTCCCTATGATCACCTGACAGTGCAGCAGTTCTACCCACCAATGGATCCTTCCCATCAGCCTGTTAATTCTCCATCTCACTCTTTGCCCCTCCTTCTTCCCATGTATTACCCCAACAGCTCACTCTTTTACCTCCATCCATACCACCCTCATCCAGCCCCCTCCAGCCCAGCACCCGTTCCCCTCTCAACCCAGCCAGCCGTTCCTCAGCTGCCCCCTTTCTTCTCCCCCCAATTCCCACCGATCCTCATCTGTAAGGCGAATGAAATGATGGTCACTTTACCTGCTGCCCACCCTGACTCCATTGAAGTCAAAGGTAAGCGCTCAGTTTAGTCTTGTATCCAAGGTGGGTTGTGCTGCATGGCTGATATTTTACATTACCCTTTGATAGGTGGATATTTAACAATTTTTTTGACATTGACATGTTTACTTGCAAAAACACTAAGCTGCAAACCTGTAGTAACCAATAAGAGCATTACTACACAAATGTAGTGAGCTGCTTGTATTGAGACCTTACCCTTTTGTTTTGAGAGCCAAATTTCATAATGGGCAATGTGCTGTCTCATTGCTATTGCATTAGTTGAAATGGCTAGCCTTCTGTAGGTACAGGGTGGATTGATGTCAAATCAAGTTGTTGATCATACAATTTTCCTTTAAGGCTGTGATTGAAACCTGTTTGAATTTTATACAACCATCCGCACTCTGATCTGAACAGCAGACTGATGTAGAAATTCTGTCATCTTCATGGCTGTTACAGATAAGAATGACATGTGGCTCCCCATCGCCAGTGCTGATCCAGCTTGTTCTTACGCTTTACAATTTGGAGAGCTAAGGGCACCAGCACTGTCTATACCCCTTCCTGCCTGTCACACTCGCACAGTAGTGAGTACTAACCACTTATCCAGGCACTTTCTCCCTTGCCACTGATGTTGGATGTTGTATTGTCCTGTCTGGTTGGTAAAGATCCAGGATCTGTTTTACTGACCCTAATCCTTTAGGACCAGAAAGTACCTGGAGCTGTTTGATCAGTCAGTGTGATGCATTAATCTGTTACTCTTTTGCATTTTTTTTTTTTTTTTTTTACTCCCCAGTCCCCCTCTCTCATAGCTCTGTATCTAAGGTTCTGGGACATGGCAGTCGGACGCCTGCAGTTTTTGGATTTACAGTGCCCATATTCACCTCCACCCCCCACCCAGTCTCCGCCCACAGACCCTTCTACATCCCACAAGCCTCAGGTCTTCTGCAGGGCAGATCATATGGACGTAACCCTGCCCCCGGGGGTGTGGGATGTGATTGTTCTGGGTAAGCGTATAGGTGGTGTATTTCAAGAAACCGAATTCTGAAAGATGCATGGATCATATGTGTCCGTCAGTTCTTGGCCATGTGCCAATTGATAAATACAGCTCACCTTATGCATGTTTTGTTAATTGTAACATTTGGCAGATGCCCTTTTTTGGGATGGCATACAAATATTTCTCAAATATGACATACTTAATGGGGAATGAACTGTTTTTTTTGGTGGGAATGAAGGCAAAACGCTGAGGTGAACATGGGCTTAGTGTTTGGTGCAATTTCTGCCCTTATGCAGGCATCAAAGGGGATGAGACGAGGCTGCAGGAAGCCCCTGAGGACTGTGGGTATGTAGTGAAGATGGACCCAAATGGTGACATCACCTTGACCCTCCCCTTTACTTCCTGTCACATGACTACTCAGGTCAGTAATGATTTCAGGTTAAGGCTCAATAACATTGCCACCTTTTTCAATATACCACCACTGTACTGTTCTATGCTGTCAATGCTGATGTTACCAACAGGGTCAAGAACACACCATTGGCATAAAGGTTCTAACTAAAAATGGGGTGGAAGGGGGTTGGGTATCTTGCCCAATTTCCTCACCCACCAAGAAGCCAGGTAAGCCTTCAGCCCTAAAGGGAATATTTGGTAGTCCACACCACTGCGCACTCCTGTAGATTTCAGGTGTAGTACTCTTTGCAGCATAACTTGGTTATTAAATTCTATTGCAATGGTGGGTGGCTTCCACAAGAGGGCAGTACAGCCTTCCACATTCAGGATTGGCCACTTCCACTTATTTCATTTGTATATCTGCATTTCCAGTCATGTTTCTGTTATGCTTTTAAAGTAGCCTCCCAGGATTTCTGTACTAGTTACTGGGCATACCACCATGTGGAATCCGTTCCTCCTGTTAATGATACTACTCTGCCATAAATGCATATCTCAATCTCAGTAATTATAGCTTAGGCTATGTGGAGCAATGTGAAGCATGTCATTCAGCTCAGTAAATGATGCTAATGTCTCCCAGGTTCTGACTCTGCCTCTCCTAACTCCGCCTCTCCATCTGGCCCCTCCTCCGACTCTGGACCCTACTACTTCCCTGTGCACGGTGAGTGCCTCTGGACTTAGCAGGAAATATGCGTAGGATGCAAAGGGCAGGTGTTTGAAATGGTAGTGTCTGGGCCACTTCGTTTGTAGTCAGTGGACCTCAAAGAGCAGTTAAGTATCGGTTCTCCTTGGGCAGGATTGACTGGTGACTGAAATGGCAGCAGGGTGTAGCAGTACCCTCCCCATGTTGAGTGTCTGCTACAATGCCAGATGACTGGATGAATGTTCATGACTACCTGATTTTTACCAGTTTTTTTTTTTTTTTTTTTCCCCACTTTTACTTCCATCTTTTTTCTTTTTGGTAGCATGCTTTGAGTAGACTTGTGTGCATGTGAATGTCATCGACTTGATTTACTAGGTATACCACACTGAAGCTGTCAGTGTTAATGTTCTGATAGGGGTGCAGTGCAAGGCTTTCAAAGCATTTAGCTGCCATAACACTTCCACTCTTCCAGCACACACAGAGGATGGAGGCGAGAGCTACCTGGTGCAAAGCCCCTTCCAGCAGGCTGAGGGGATGTATGGTGTTGAGCTGAGGATCGCTACAGGTGTGTACCTCTTCAGCGGTGCTGCCTATCGATCTGCTTTGGTACCACGTTAATGCAAGCTGTTGAAATAACACCCCGGCTTTAAAGCGAGAGGCTTACCATTTAAATACCCCTGCTTCCAGACCAGAACTACACCAGCTATTACCCAGGAAACCACCGGCCCTTCCGGCACCTTCTGGGGCGGCCGCTGTTCCTGGAACTGCGCGTCCTTAACTCCCCAGACCCCCGGCTGCCGCTGCTGGTGCACTGCTGCCTGGCCCACTCAGGCTCTGCACCCGCCAACTGGATGTTCATCTATGATGGGTGAGCGGTGTGGCCTTTACCCGCCGTGACTGTTGCAGTTGTTCGCTTCCTGATTTTGTAACAACTGCATTCCTTGCTGGGAAGTTCTTGTCAAGAGAGGGACTATCTAGGGGCTATCCAGAACTTTCTCCTTCGTTGTCCCTCGATGGTGGAATGAACTTCCACACTCCATCCGATCCACTGAGTCCCTCACTATCTTCAAGAAACTGCACTCACCTGAACACTACCACCTAAAGCACTTTCATATGTCTTTTTTCCTTTAAAAAAAGTCAAATCTATGGTTTCATGCACTTGTCTCTACTAGCTAGCTTGTACCTTGTCTGGCCAGCTATTGAAACTTGGTCATTTTGTGCTTCTAAATATTAACTCCTTATATGGCTTTTTGCTTGTGTTGCACTCTGCCTCACTTGTAAGTAGCTTTGGGGGGGGTCTGCCAAATGAATAAATGTAAACGAGGGACAGTCAAAGGTAACTTCTCCCGCTTGTAGTTGCCCCAGCCGGCTGGACCCCCAGCATCCCCCCCGTCCCGCTCCAGGTCAGACCCGGAGACTCTCCATCAATGCCTTCCAGCATCTCCCCCTTGGGGGTCGCTTCCATCCTGATGAAGAGGTGGGGCCCTCTGACATCATTTTTCCTTTGGGTGAGCAGGTGCTGTAAGCTGCAGTTATAAACCTCATTTGCTTGTCTCTCCAACTCAGGTCTACTTCAAGTGTTTTGCATCACTCTGCTCAGACAGTCCCTGTGTGGAGGGCTGCTTCACCTGTCAGTCCAAAGCCAACGGCCCCCCCATATCGGCGTTTGACGCTGGATTCAAATTCTGTGCACTGGCAAAGTGAAACCGACAAAAGCCCCATTCGGACCAGAAAAAGCAGAGGTTCTGGGTTTCGTAAAAAGCAGAGGACCTTGGTGTTGTCAACAGCAATGGCTGTTGTAGAAACTGTCAGGGCCTTCCTTCTCAAGGACTGCTCTAAGTTGGTCACATATTTTCTGTATTGTCAATCAACTGAATGATCCATTTCAGAAATTGGGTATGTACCCAAATACTGAATTAAAGTGTATATCAGACCTACAAGAACCTGAAGCAATTGTTAGTGGTGTTGTGTGCTGTACTGAAAACTGCAGAATGTGTGAAATCAGTACCACGTGTTTGATTTGTGTTGATGGTTTTCTGATATTTACAGAAAGGCCCTGCAGGAGATTTGGATCCAAAAGCCTGATCTTGGCCTCAAGTGTTGGGGGGCATTACTTACACTGCTGATAATATCCACCACATTGTGTGGGAAGGGCCTGAGAAGCAGGCTATATCTGGCACAGTGGGCAAGGGAACATTCTGCACCAAATTTGCTGTTTGGCCACCAGCATTAGTTCAGAACATGCACTGCACAGATCTGATCTCGACATCATCTGGATGAAAAGTGAAACACAAATGATTAGTTTAACACATATATAGTATTACATTACATGTGTCATTTAGACACTCTTATCCAGAGCAACTTGCATACATTACAATTTTTACATGTCAAATATCCATGGATATTTATTAAAGAATTGTAGGTTAAGTACCTTGCCCAAGGGTACAGCAGTGCCCCAGCAGGGAATCAAAGCAGCAAAGCACCTTTTGGTCGCAAGCCCTGCTCCTTACCACTATGCTACACTGTTGCCTCTAGTATTGCAGTATAGTTATATAGTATTATAACACACAGTGTAGTATTATGTTTGCACAGAATCTGCCATATGTGTGCTGAAGGGACCAGACCTAAAGCAATTCTGCATGATGGGGTATTTACAGTGTTGCATGTTGTGAGTGAACCCAAATTTATGTAAGTGGGTTGCTTGATACTTGCAGGGTTTTTAAACAATGTTGGGAAATAATATTACAATAAACCACAAGGTGGGTAATACAATACTAAATGGAGCACAGTGAGGCAGGGCAAGTAAAAGAATGAAACCATTTAGAATTTGAAAACATTTCCATTTTGAATTTGAATCTGACCCCAATTACTGGGATTGCATAAAACTTTGTATATTCAAATGCATGTTCAATTTTTAATTTAAGGATATGTCTGAAGTGAGGAATATTTACCACATAAACATCAGTTTTTTTCATTCATATCCATCAATTCCATTTTTAAGAATTAACCACTTTAAACCACTTTGAGAATCAAACTTTCCTAGACAGTAGCATGTTTGCATAGATAATGGATGGCACCTGAATATTCAGGTCTGGCTGGCTAATCATTATGGCATGCTGTCATCTTGGAATGTCATGCCATTGATAAAAGGCAATTTACAAGGGAAAAATTACCGTGACCCCTGAGGGTGTCTTATTACAGTGTAGTGGTAACTTGCAAGCAAAGACACTGCCTGTGCTCCCCCATGGTCCCCTAATGCAATTTTGTGTGATAATATGCTGGATGTTTCTCAAGAAGTTGGGCTGGATTTTTCACATGCCATAAGAAAGCGTTTGATGTTGCACTCAGCTTGAATGTGCATGGTTATGATGAAAATGTAATCTGTTTGGACATCTGACCAAAAATAGAAATCTGTTGTTATTCAGCAACGGGACTGAACAACAGAATGTTGTGCTGCCACAATTACATTTCGCTCAAAATTCTCACACAAATCTTTGACTATACACGTAACATCTCTTGTGACGAATGCGACCATCTGACCACCAGGGGGCACCAAGATCTGGCAAGTCCTAGGTGGGTGGAAACTATTTATCTGAAGAATCAATCACCTGTGCTTCAGTCCTTCAAGACATGCTGTTTGACGAGCTGTAGCCAATTAACATAATGTCGTCTCCCCTGTATCCAATCGAACTGACCCTCATTCGCCAATACCATGTAGCGATCAAATTA
Source organism: Megalops atlanticus (assembly GCA_019176425.1). Taxonomy (NCBI): domain Eukaryota; kingdom Metazoa; phylum Chordata; class Actinopteri; order Elopiformes; family Megalopidae; genus Megalops; species Megalops atlanticus. The sequence continues at coordinate 22,714,839 of CM032893.1, forward strand.
AGACAAATACTCGTGTTTAAACTGCTGTTCATGGAAAGGGGTTGCAATGCAAGGAAAATAAAACTGTAAAAAATTTGAATTTGAAATATTTTAAACAGCTAACCACCAGCTTCAGCTGTTCTTTAAGTGAGCATTTAAGACATGGCAAATCCTTGGCATCCCTATCAACCAAAACTAAAAATCACCTGCGACGTCATCCATCCTTAAATTCACGGACTGTTGTGAAGAGCGTCTCCTCTTTTAAAATCATGTGATAGTTCCGGTGCTCTAAAGTAAAACCGGGCACGATAAAATACTTTATAAACATTGTCATTATTAGTATCACTATCAAAGTAACATTCTTGACACAGATTTAACCTGTAAAGTAAATAATCAGAGCGAAATATATATAGACAGAATCTGCAGTGATCAAACATTTAAAAATTAAAATGAGGTTCGTAGTGTGCGTGTTTCACGGTCTGTTAGCGCTCGGTGTTCACCATGTCTCCTCCACTTCGTTAACGCTAATTTCCGACGATGCTATGCCGCGAGTCACCTGCTCCGACCGCCATATGCAAGCAGTCTTCGGCCCAAATGTACAGAATAGTCTGCGGGTCAAAGGTGAGAGATATGTTTGTAAGAAACGTCACCTTTAGCAGTGATAGAATTACATTTGTGACAACAGCGCAGATGTTAGTTTTAAAAACAGGTTAAATATGTCGTGTGGCTAAGGCGATTGGGTCAAAGCGATGTGTAGTTAGATTGAGCGCGTTTACTTAAATAAGTTGATTGTTTCCTGATAATTCGTTTCTGTTTCATTAATTCCTCAACTATTTGTGCATTGTGCGGTGTGGAATAGTGTCACATCACATGGAAAAACCTGTTGCTCACGTGCAAGTAGAGGCCAGTGCAGTAAGTATGCTATGTAGGCAGCATTAGCTCTCTTGCTCGCTTGTCTACTTATATCCCCTCAGTGTGTGTTAAATGTTGAGCCTGTTTCCTCTCTCAGACAGGTCTGGGATTAGTGTGCCAGTGCCTGAGGCCAAGGGGAAATGTGGGGTGAACTCGGTGCGGGGAGAAAACGGTTCCCTTTCCTTCTACAGTCTATACGACAGCTGTTACTCGCGCTTTGAGGTGAGAAAGCAAGTTCGAGTCTTTTTTGTTATGGCCAGTACGTCTTAAATGTATTAATCAAAGCCTACCAATATAGTTGTTGTTGAGCTGGTACCTGTTTTCACTGTAATCATTGATCCTGAACTCTCCTCTTCCAGGGGGGCTCTGTAGTAGTGGTTCTGGAAGTCCAGTTGGACACAGGGGGTCCATGGTTCCAGGTGAACATCAGTTGTCCTCTCCAACAGAACGATGACCCCAAAGCTTACTGTGAGCACCTCCATTTTAAAAACATTTATTTAAATAGATGGATTGGTGAGAATGTTACAGTGTAACACTGTTAATAGTGAGTTACTAAATGAGCGGCCAAAACCAGCTGGATTGTAACTCGCAGACCTTCCCTCCTCTCACTCTTCTGTTTTAGCCCCCCCACAAGCTTGTTCTCGTTTTGTGTTCCAGCACTTATAGGAAGCTGCAGAATCCAGATGTCTCTGCGTGTGCCCTGTGGACCCCAGGGCATCTCTCAAGATGCCTGTCTGAAACTGGGATGCTGCTACTGCCGTTACGACACTGCTTGCTATTACAGAACTGATGGTGATGACTGGCTGAGAATGACAGACAATTACTTGCCTATGTGGTGCAGTCTGGAATATTTGGTGTCAATTGCTTGTGTAAAATCCAGCCATATAGTATGAAAGAATTACATAAGGTGTGTGATGTCAAAATAGCTGCACTGCTCATGTCCCTGTATAAGGGTTATGGTTAGGGTTAGCTGAACTAATTAATAATATTATGTAATATGTGTATAACCAGAGGCACAGAATCAGAATAGTGCTCTGCACTGCACTGCCTGCCTGTCAGGCCTAATTATACGCTGGCCTTCCCTCCCTCCTCCGCTCCTTCCCAGCCTGCTCCTTGGACGGAAACTTTGTGTTCTCAGTAAGGACAACAGACGCACGCCCCCCGCTCTCCCTCAGCAGTCTGCGGGTCAGAGGCCAGCCTCAGTGCACCCCTGTGGCGGCCACCGCTGATGTGGCCGTCTTCAAATTCGGGGTGACAGAGTGCGGCGTGAGGAGAGTGGTGAGTCAGTGAGGGGCGCCTGTGAGGTCATCCTTCCGGTCTCCGTCTGCTTCTCCCCTGGCTGAACTGCTTCAGACGCATAAACGACTGGCTTCAGGTTCCGTCTTCTGCTGCTTTGGTGTGCCAAGATGGAGTCTGAGTCTGCTGGATAAGAGTCCAATGTTCTCCATGGTTATCAAAGAAAGAAATTTGTTGAAATTTGTTGTTTATGCATATATATATATGTTTATATAATTGTAGCTTGTGATGTCAGTAAATATTACAGACAAAATTTCAAAATGAACCCCAGGGAAAGTGTTCAGTTGTTCGATGACACACGAAGTCAACGGCATTTCAGGGCAGATTTTACAGAAGTTTGGTTCGTCAAAACCCAACAGAATCTGTCCTTGACAGCATATAATGAGCATGTTGTGAAACACTGCAGATTTCGTATCTGTATTGCCTTTCAAACCTGTATTGCTTTCCTGATTCACAGGTGACTGGGAACATGGTGAGCTATGAGGTAGAGGTAGAGGCGCTTCCTGAGACTCAGACTATATTCAGAGATTCACCTTTCAGGTAAACTTTACTTTTCCTTCACCAATCTGGAAAATTCAACTCACCGCCTAAATATTGCTATCATGTATTTCTCACTATAAAGTGATTGTTTGCCTGTTTTTTTCCCCAAAAAACAATCCTGAGTACCCTCCTGAAATGATCAGGAACTTCTGACTGTGCATGTGTGTGCTGACTGTTTAAAACTGACTCTCTTTGTGTGGTAGTCTGCAGGTTCAGTGTCAATATGCTGGGTCAGTTCAGCTGCAGATGAGCCTGCTGTCCAAAGACCCCACTAAGCCCCCACCCGCCACTGCAGTGGGGACCGTCAAAGTGCAGATGAGGATAGCTACAGGTGCTGCACAGACACATACTGTACAGTTACATCACTGTGTGACATTGTCTTTGAGTCATGATGTTACGCTGCAGTGAGTTACACTGTAACAGCCCCCTGAAGGTGATGGACATCTCTCTGTCTCCGTCTCTCAGACGACTCCTTCACCTCCTTCTTCCCTCCGGACCAGCTGCCCCTGACCCTGCCCCTGCGGACGCCCATGCACGTGGAGGTGTCCTTCGCCGAGCCCTCCCCCGACCCGGGGCTCTCCCTGCGTGTGCGCGACTGCTACGCCTTCCCAGCCTCCAGGCACTCGCTCTGGACTCTGCTGCTGAACGGGTGAGAGGGGAGGGGAGGGAGCGGGGGGGGGCTGTGTGGTGGTGAGAGAGCGGGGGGTGCGGACATGCAGGGCTCGGGACAGGATCTTATAAGGAGGGAGTGAGGGAAGAAGGTGAAGAGAGATGAGTCCAGTGTGTGAGTTTAGTCAGGACAGGGAAGATGAGGGATGATCAGTATTCATAAAGAAATGTTGTTTTACTCTCGGTGTAGGATAAATTGCTCTCTCTCTCCTGCTCTTAGGTGTCCGAACCCCCTGGACAATGAGAGGAGCTCAGTGTTTGTGGACACTGTGGGACAGTCTGTGTCTCGCACTCAGGTCAAGAGGTTTGACGTGAAGACTTTTGCCTTTATTGACCCCAAGACCGGATTGCTCAGTGCAGAACAGGTAAAGAAACAGGTTACAGTGAGGATCTCTGTCACACAAATTGTTTTTAGATTAATGTTGTTTGTCATGTCACATTTGTCATGCCCATTTGTTTGCCATTCAGTGCTCAAACATTTTTTCTAATACTGTCTCAGCTATATTTCTACTGCTGGGTGGAGATCTGTACAAAGGAGGCTGAGTGTGAGCAACAGTGTGCAACACCCTGTGAGTGTCTGATCTTCTCAGCCCCCTGCATCTGTGAGCACCTCTGTGACCATCCCTCCTAGTTACAGTAATGGAGAGGCTTCATGAGCCTCATAATGGGTGGAGTAGATCCATGAGTCACAGACTTGTATGGACCGATCAAAGACTTACTGTTTTGCTAGAGAACAACTATTTGTTCAGGTCAGTGTGTTCCTGGTGACACCCTGTGACTCACTGATTTGAACACCCATTTTGGAGTTCACAGGGTTTCCCTCTCCTGATGATTTGTCTCTTCATTTCAGCCTGCATCTTTCCACCCCTAGTCTTTTTCCATCACTCTTCCATCATTTTTTCCCTGCCTCTCTTCCACTTTAAATTCATCTCCTTCCACTGTCCATAATACTCCTGTTCTCACTTCGTTTATCTCACTCGTTTCATTTTTAAATGATAATTTCATAACTTCATAATCAATGTGGTGTGGAACATGGTGAAAGTCCTCATGTTTTCTGCTTTCAGCATCTGTCAGTACAAGGATGAAGCGAGTGCCCAGGTCAGATCGAGTCTCCCAGCTGGTGTCCTGTGGCCCAGTTCTGTTGGATCAGAACAGCCAGTGGGAGCAGCATCATGGAGATGACACCACCACACACAATACTGCTACAGGTCAGATAAGTTTAAACTTGAGTTCAGTGAACACTTTTGTCTTGGTCTGGAGTGCACTGCATTTACTCCATGTACGTCTGTCTCTCTCTCTCTCCTGCTTTCTCAGTGTATCAGGTTCTGGCTGTGTACTCCTTCCCTGTTGTCTGTGTCTGCCTTCTTTTCACCCTCCTCTTCTCTGTATGGCCGAGGGTGAGGAAGAGCTGTCAGACCAGCAGAGCAAATAGAGAACAGGACGTCAGCGTGGAAATGGAAACGGCCTGCAGCATGACTGATTAGTAATAAACAATTTTTAAACCCATTTTTGTTTGCATTTCCTTTAAATGAAAACAACAGTTTTCCACACCTTAAAATTTCACCAGTCCATCCAAAATAATACCTTACTTATCATTACAACAACTGCTTTCTACTTTGCAGACTGATGGATTTCCCTATGGACTTATTTGTTACGTCAGCAAATTTTGAAGTCTTTGCATCTGTCAGACGGGAAGATGCTGAATTAACATTGAATGAGACAGATGTGGTGTCAGCCCTGTCAAGCACCTATGAGCACTGTAATCACAATAAGGAATATCAGAATTGGGCAAGAGAGAGGACATCTGACATTGCAGCAAGACTGTAGGGTTGAGTACACTCCACAAGAGATAAAACAGTCATGAACATATTTCCATTATAGCTTGCATTTTCATTTGTTTATGCAACAAGAAAAGTAGTACCTAAGAATTTTGTCACATTTGACTTCTGAATGGATCTTGACATGTACACCTTCACCATTGGTAAGGTTCACCAGTATTAAGAATTCATGACCATAATTCATGGCATGTTTTCAACCTATAATTCAGTGTGCAGTATTGAATTTCCACTCCACAAAGGTAAAGGGCAATAAAGTTCATACAATTGGATTAGGCTGTAGATGTTCTGCATGAGCAGTCTTTCCTGGTTTCAATGACTTCAGATTCAGAACTGAAGTCTCTTTTCAATTCCATACAGATACAGTGGTAAACATTAGTTTAAAAAAATCAATATATTGGCATATACATTTATTTTAATTAAGCAAGAAAACTACATTTACAAAAAATCAGTACACACTGAGATTTTATGGGAACTATACAAAATTCCACAACATATATTATAGCATAAGGATTCAGTGGGGACCAGTCAGCATCAGTCAGTTAGCTTGTCACTGGTGTGTAATGTGCATGGGTGACTCATCAATCAGGGAGTGTGTCTGTCTAAAAAGGGTGATAAGATCCGAAATTCTGCAGACATCACGACTGTGAGTGTCTGTCTCTGTGTCTTTATCAGTCTTGGGTGCTCCAGTCTTGAGTGACAGTGCACTAGGCGATGAGTACAGTGTTGGGTGAAGCCAGCGCTCCTGTATTAAACAGCGAAGTTGGTTAGCATCTGTGTTATCGTGGGGTGGTGAGTGAGGTCAGTCCTGATTTTGCCAGTCTGAGTCAGTGGGCATAGAGCAGCGAATCAGGGTGGAGAGGTAGAGTCCGCTGGCCATGGGAACCAGACCAGCTGACACCTTCAATATGTTCAACACTCTTTGGGCTGCTGTATGCACACCTTCTGTAGTCTGTGGGAGAAGAAGATGCAGTCAGGAGAGGAGACACACAGACATTAAGGCAAACATTTTTATCATGAATTCAGCCTTTGGACCTGAATTAAAATTGTCTTTTTGTAAGCAGTAGTATAAGGAATTCCACTACATGCCGTTTCAAACAAAGGCTTTGCATACTATCTGACAGCAGTGCCTTTTCTGACTGTGTTTCTTAGTGCAAAGGAAATGCACAGGCATTCAGGCTATATCGGCTGTGAGACGGTTGTCTGATTCCACACAGATTCCGCAGGTGGTATAACCAAATTAAGAGCCTGAAAGATGCCATCTGTTCCTCAGTCAAAACAAAGTAAATTACAGTGTACCAACAGGCTATTCACAGCCTTTTTCCTCCAAATAACTATGGAAAAAGTTGCCTTTCCCACCCTGCCAAGATCAGCCTGTTATCTCCCAAATCATATTTACAGCAGTACAGAGAGAGACACAGACCTTATCTTCTGTCATCAGCAAAGGGCAGTTAAGGGATGCCGCTGTCCTCTTGATAGAGGCCAGTCTTTCATAGGAGACCGTTCCAGAGCGTGCTAAGGACACAAGACGGGGTGCAATGGTGCACATACACATCAGCCTTTGGAATTCATTGCCACAGTTAATTATTTTAATCTGCAAGAGTTAAAGAGGCATAGAAAATAACAACAGGACGAGCCAAGACAGCAATATTGTTAAAGGGGTGGACAGAGAGAGATGGAAAATGATGTCTTCTCACCGCCAGTAACGAGGAAACAAACTTTGCCCAGAAAGTATCCAGAGTCCAAATGCTTCAGGGAAGCCTCTGTTGACAGAAGACTGAAGAGGAGAGAGACTGTTTCAGCAGAAGAAAAAATACTCGCGGGGTAATAAGTAGAGGCTACCTCTCTGTTTACTTCGCTACATACTTACTGTGCTCAACCAAGTATCTCACTCACAATGTTATTACACTGTCTAGTCTTCACTGTAAATGATCTTTTATTTCTCTGTACTTAAACCACTGATCTGGGAGCACTTCACATCCATTTGACTGATTGATTGTGACGTAACGTGTGTTTGTACACTACCTTTGTTCAGATCTGAGATGCACTATGAAAACCACCAAATCGATTCGTGGGCGCCCCTCCGCATTCTCCACCGGCAGCGGCAGACAGCGGGCCAAACGCCTGATGGAAAGAGAAACGAGATTAGCATTCAAGTTATCGTGGATAGCTAGTTAGCTAGCTAGTTTGCATGAGAAAGAGACGAGAGATCAAGAGATCCAGCTGAGACAGGCGACATTAAGTTATACTTTACTTACACGGTGACGTTGACGCTGTTTTCCTGTCGGACAATGGCCTCTGACAACCTTTTCTGAAACTCTTCTTCATTTTCCACAAGCTTAAATAACAGTAACAACAAGCAGTTAGCACGTCTAACATTAGTACACAAGCTAAGGTAACGTGAGCTACCTAATGTTGCACGACACTTACCAGTACGTTGGCCGTATTTAATTCGGGTAGTTTGCTGTATGGTTTTAAAGACATTTTATTTTTTTAACAAGTTAGTACTATATATTAGCACACTTCATTCAGCCTGCTAGTTTACTAGCTATATTTATGCTGCCAGTGAGCTAGCTAACCTTAGTAGAGAAGTATCTCCTCTCAATCCTTGATCAGCTGTCTAAATGCAATAAAGTCCGTTTGCGCATCAAAATATACTTGCAAGGGCTTAAAACGTGAAATCAGTTTTTTGTAACCAATATATCTTTTGTAAGCAATCTTTCAAAACGAAAGCACAACATTCGCGCGGCAACATTCAAGTGTGCGTCAAATGACGTAGTAGCGTCGTCAAGAGCCCGGTTTTTTTTTTTTTTTTTTTTGAGTGGAGCTTGGAGGTATTCTCCAAAATAAACGTGGATTGTAAATTGCCTCTGCTCGCCCAACGTATGTAACTATAATAACACATTTTCAGTGCCATGTTTGATAACTGTGGGTAATAGCCTAGTTTTAAAGTCATGTACCAAGGAGGTTTCTGTAAACCATCCTGCCTGTACCAACGTTTTACTCACTTCCAAATTCCCATTTTTAAAGTACATTTTCTGTTAGGTTTTTGTTTCACAAAGAATGTCTACATGAGTCCCATGTTTTAACAGAACTGATTATTTTCAAACACTACCACAGTACAAGAAACCCCACATCTATAAAAGTGTGAAATGTAATAAATTCACAAATGTTAAAGTAAACAAAGCATGGGAACATTCTATAAAGCAACATATTTATTGGAGAAAATTCACCGGTACAGAGATTTGACCACACTGCTTGTTACGTGTGGCAGACAGACAGTTGTAGTAACTGAGTCATTAACAGCTTGGGGAGGAAAAAAAAAATCAGTGTGCCATAATGCATTTTGTTGCTTCACAAACTCCAGAGTAAGTAACAGCCACAATAACTACAGAAAAACCAGAATGCAATGAAAGGAAAAAAAAAACAATAATGGACAGAGAAAATAGAGGGAACTTCTGTTATTGTTGAACTGCAGCTTTGTGTGCGTGCACACCATTTATGCGCCAGCGTGTTGGTAAAAAAATCATGACAAATCAGTGTGGCCCAAGCCACCATTTTCCTGATAATGTATGCATGTATTCATCAGGTTAGGTATCCCTCCTTTCTGAGGACAAGCAGTGTATTACTGCAAACACAACAAACAAATATCACATGATTCACAAAAAGACGGTGTTCAATGTGAACAATTTGAACATATATTAAATGAATCATGTGATACAAACCACTGCTTAGCCACAAACTACAATGTCCTCTATATAATGCACATTTTTTTAGAATCAATTTAAAAATTGACATTAAATCAGCAACTCCTCAATTGGTCCATTCTAAGACACACCACATGTATTTGTGCATCTACAGTATGCAAGTGTGCGAAGCCATCTCCAGCCTTCTGTCTGTTTGTCTTTACTGCACAAACATCCCCAAAGGCTTCTGTCACCACCTATCAGGATGCCAACACACACGGGGGCCGAATTCCGCTAAGCAGGACAGAGGCACGCTTGCAGTTTCAGTTATCCGAACACGGTCTGTATAAACATGCTGGTAAAGAATATAACCTTTAAACAACAGCAGTGACCTCTGGGGCCAGCCTTCAATCAAAGTGATCCGCAGTATGCTGAGAGAATAATCCAGACTGTACACACAACCGTCAAAGTGTTTAACACTCTGCCCAGCTGAATAACGTGTTTTTAATGTATGCTGTTTATCTATCGTGCCATCGTATGTCACAGCCACTTGTTTTCGTATTATGTAAAACTTCATTGTATGCGTTCTGTGTGATTCCAGTCGGCTTTGTGTTACACCTTTACATGGATGATGAGTCACTTGTATTTTGCAGAATTTCTACATCTGTGTGTGTGTGTGCGTGTTCAGTCTTTGTGTCGTGTTATGCTTCATGTGGAATGCACTAACCTCAGTGTACTGTCTGTAATGTGTCATTCAGTGTATGAGGGGTACATTATACTTTGAAGCAGAATGGTGATGTGTGTTGTATACTGTGTGTGCATCAGTGTATGTGGTGTGTGTGTACTGATGTAAGTGTTGGTTGTATATCAGTGTATGTATGTCGGATGTACATAAGCATGTGTGTTATGTGTACAGCAGTGAGGAGTGGTGTTAAATCTTGATGCGGAAGGCAGTGGCCTGCGCACTAGGGGAGTCGGTGGTGGAGGGGGTCTGAGAGGAGGATTTGAACAGAGCTTTCAGAATGGTCTGGGGGTCGACTTCTGGGGTTGGCTGAGAGGAGGCAGACCGGCCCCCGGGGCGAGACAGAGAAGGGGGCAGCCCGTCTTTCCTTCCTCCACCTCCGCTGCCTGGGGTGTCACTGAGCCTCCTGGGAAAGACACAGGTATGTCATGAACAAGTAAGTCCAGACTGTCAATTTAAACCAAAAGAACAAGATTCTATGAACACAAAACTCAATCAGCTGAGAGAGAGAGAGAGACAGACAAACAGACAGACAGACGGAGAGAGAGAGAGAGACTCGATGCACACATGGTCAGTGTCATATAAGTTTGTTGGATGAAACGGAATGAACTTTAAAAACAGCATTGAACAGAAAGGGAGACACACATTCACTGGTAGCACTGACTGATCTGAGAAAGGTGAGACATGATATCAGCAACAGACAGACGGACTCACAGCAGAATTGGCTGATCTGAGGTGATGACATTTCCCTGTATGTGAAGATTGCACTTCATGGGCTGGCCTGAGGAGAGAAAGCAGTGATGAAGAAACTGAATCAGACATTCAAATTAACCTGTTTTTTTTCCCAGAACATTCATTTATATCCTTTAGGATTATCACAACAATCCCTCTGAACCCCACCCAGCTCCTGACCCTCTGAGTTTGTTCGCATCAACAGGTTTCGTTACTCTACCACTCTGTTAGCTTAAAGTGAACGCAGCCTTGTTCTGGCGCCTTACCATCTAGGCAGCGGTTGTTATATTTTCTGTACGCTGAGACAGCATCTTCTTTCCTGACAAAAACCACTTCAGCTACCCCAACCTTGAGGAGTCGTGCTCGCTTCAAGGCACCGCACACACAGAAAAGCTCCTGTGGACACACAGTCATAAAAACATGCGTGTCACACAAAATGATCATACTACAGGAAAACAATAAGCCAAATTTTGATTAATCAAAAACATGACCAAGTTGCTATCTTTCCAAGACATGGGGGGGAAGTGGATAACTATACCACAGATAATACCATGGAGAACAGAAACAAGGGTAAAAGGACTTACCACAATGTCCTCCTCAGTAACTCGGGAGTGAAGGTTGTTCACAGTCATCTTGGTCCCTTCCAACGGACTGAAAACCGGCTGGAAGGAGGAGGATAAGACAGTTTACCTGCTGACCCTATGCTACAGCAGAGACAAATAAGAAGCTAATGAACCAACAGCAGATAATCAAAAACTACTCACTAAACCCGTCTTACTGACCATTTCAGAGAGCACCAGCACTAAAGTAAAAACCTTATACCGGAAAATTCCAGACACCATTAATTTCCTCAGTACATTATTCGCATTTAGCAGACGCCCTTATCCAGAGTGACTTACATTGGTTACCGTTTTCTTTACAATGTTATCCACATATACAGCTGGATATTTACTGAGGCAACTGTGGGTTAAGTGCCTTGCCCAAGGGTACAACAGCAGTGCCCCAGCAGGGGAATCGAACCAGCAACATTTTGGTTACAAGTCTTGCTCCTTAACCACTATGCTACACTGCCACCCCCAATTTCCTCATTGTTTCACCCGTGAGCACCCGCCGGGCCTCACCTGTGCTGCGGCGGCATGCGAGCTGGCGTCCCCGCCGACCCCCGCCTGCTGCGCCTGGGCACCTGCCACAGTCCGCGACACCGGCTGCAAGGCAGCGGGTGCGGAGCGGGAGGCCGGCGGATTGGGGTTGGACCTCTGGGGCACTGCAGCTGCCAGGGGCGCGGGGGCCGTGTAGCTGTCATTCTGAACCACTTTAGTGATCGGACCAGAGAGGGCACCAGGCTGCGTATGAGAGAGAAACAGAAACGAGACTCATTTCATCAGCATTCATCCGCGGGTCAGTGTGGGGCTGCGTGTGAGACGACCACGCAACTCTGCAGTGCCTCACTGGTTGGGTACGAACGTTTTGGCGGCGGCCGTCCACTGCCACTCACCTGTGTGTGCAGAAAGGTGTTGGCAGTAGTGATCTTCATCTGTTTGCTAGGAATGACATCATCGTCACCTGAGAGAGACTGGCAGACAGTGAGTGGTTAATACATGGTTGAAAACACCACAGAGGGGAGACATTTGGCCCTGGCTGTTTTGAAACTTTACATAAAAGTTGGCTTATAATCAATAAAACTGAAAGTCAGGCTTATCAACATCCTTGTATAATCCCCCTCTCTCACACATCTTTTTTACCCTCCATATCTACAGCCTCTGTTTGCCTTGACGACTCCAGTCTTAACACGGAAGTCAGAACCCAGCTACCTGCCACCTCTGTTCTCACCTGGGTGTTCCTGCTGGGAACGTTGATGCGGACCCCACTGGTCATTCCTACTGGCTTTTGCTAAAAGAAAGCAATGACAAAATGCGCTCGTAGAGGTCAGTGATGGCCAAACAGGCACGGTACAGTCCTGAACTAGACAGACAACCAGAAATGATGGCGGTGCTGACACCAAATACAATATCAATAATTCTAACAAACAGCATCAGTGTAACTCAGCTGTAAAATGTACCCGTTTCTGTATCAGTGTAAACAACTCACATGTCCTTTTCATTCTCAGCAAGAGCAAACGTTGTCATTTAATGCATTGATTTAGTCAACAATGCTGACACCAAACACCATTCAGTAAGTGTCTACTAAAAAGACTAAGAGGACAAACCCGCCAGATTATTTTCAGCCAATACTGTTTGATGTGCTTAACTACAAACAAATTGCAGACATCTTTCTGGCATCAGCACTATGCCAGTTTAACTTTTGGAAAGTCAAAAGCTCCTGTGAGTCAGTGGAGAATCAGTGTCATTAATGGTTTTGAAAAAGCAGCACACATTCATGTGACTTATTTCAGATATTCGTCCAGGATCGTTAAATCTTACCTGTATTGTCTTGGTGATCTTGAAAGGTGCCGTCGATCCCATGGTTGGTGTGGATGCAATGCTCCTTTTGAGACTGAGCCTATCGCGTGCATCAAGGACTTTCTGAGACCCGGCGCCTTGTTGCAACGCAACTCCCCCTCTAGCGTTTAATCCCTGAAGGTGTGGCGAGAACTTGTTGGCATTCACAGTCGAAAAGGAGACGCTTGCTTTTGTGTTAGCGGTGGCATTGTGTATCTGTATCTGTGGCACGTGTGTCTGGAAATGTACCTGTGGATGGCTCTGTATTTGCAACTGTGCCGTGTTGACTACTGGTTTATGTCCTTGTTGTTGTTGCTGTTGCTGTTTGCGGGAGTTGATCATCTGCCTGGCATCTTGAACACCTCCTCCAGCTCCCCCTCCTCTAATTCGAAAGCGGGCATCCTTTTGGCCAAGTTTCTCTCTGGCATCTTTCAGCTGGAATGCTAGAGAGAAAGGTGGATTAATACAAGAGGTTAAAGTACTAGGACACTTCAGCTTACTGTGCTTATGATGTCCATAACTTTCACTACAACATAGTGCAGGAATTACACAGTGTAAATGAAGAATCTGGAATGGTATGCTATTGAAGTTTGGAACTCACAGCATAATCAAACAATAATTCCCATTAAACGAATACAGGTACCTCCTCTGTGACTCAGTGACCTGTTGTGGTTACTACTGCACTAATACACAGTAATTACCAGTACATAATACAGATCACTCTATCCGCAAAACTCCCAACCATTCAGCTTTCTAGCACATGAAATGGTAATGGCTTCCATTCCACTATTCTAATTGACTCTGTAATGAAGTAATCGCATAGCCTTCAATGAAATTACCACCATCACCACCACCATTGCTTAACCATAGATGGAAAAACTTCTAAAGACATATAACCAGAGAGGACAGTCATCTGTCATCTTTCTCTTGTAACAGACTGCGAGACCGATATGGAAAAAAACTCCTTTTGTGCCTTTTTAATACCTTAGCCAGCTAACTCTATGGCAACCAGAGATGTTATTTAACCTTCTATGAGTGCAGACTGATAAAAACAGAAACTGGAGACCTATGGGATGTTTGTGTCAAAAAAAGGGTCAAGTACTGAAGGCACTTTATGTGCTTTGAACTCCTGCAAAAATCTACACGTCACTTTCCTACTCACCTGCTCCTCCACCCAGTCTCTGCCTAACATCTGCCACGCCGATCTTCTGCCGTGCGTCAAACGTCCGGCCTACTGCCCCGCCGCCCCTGCGGAATCCAGGCCTGAGAAACAAATAGGCTCAGTGTGAACAGGCAGGCTTCCCAGGTGAAGAGGACCACACCGTGTGCTTTGTAAGAAAGTAAGCTGTTATTAAGCAAACACTGAGAGCGACCCATTAAAGCAGATCAACAATTCAAATTTGTTTAAGAAGACAGGTGGCTAAGTGGAATGAAAAATGTGTATGTGACTTTCTCGAAGGAAATACTGTACACTCAAATACAAAGAATGGATAAGAGAAGAATGACACTTCCATAGAGACTGAATCATACAGTAACCAACAGTGACAAAATGCCCCCACCCCCTTGTTTTCTACAAATATCAGGACAATACTTTTAAAAGTTCACTTCAAAACCTTAGTTCTTACTAACCTCTGTCACTGAATCAATTACATATGATTACAGGATTACATATGCCATGTTCTATTTTTTCCTTTCTTATCCCCCCTTTCCTAACCAAAGAACACAACCTATCACTTTCACCTCTTGGTTCACCGACATTTGGAAACGAACTACCTACTTATTCCTTTCACTAATGACCACAGGTTTAGGATCATTACGATCACCATATCGCTAACACAGGGAACGATCATTATTAGGTTACTCTACCATCTCCAAAACACACCTTTACCACAATAGCCGCTACTGCTCGCTACTACCTAACATAAACATCAATCGCTTTTCCCCACTCTGTATTCCCATGAGATTGTATATTGTGTTTCATACCAGTTTACAGCATTGCCTACTTAAGGATAAGGTTATTTTTTAGCTGCTTCAGATACAGATCCGACGTGTTTTTTTTCTTTTCACTTTAATAATCACCTAGCTCATGTCATATGCATATAATGGCTAGCTATCTAACGTTAGCGAGCTACGTTTACTTGAATTAACGTCAGCTTGCCAGTTGGCTAATTACATGTGATGTAACTTATATTGCCGTATTATGAAGCTTGAATACAGGGATTGCATTTGGTACTATTTTAATTCACTGCTCAAGGAAATATGCCTATATGTGAAATAAAACCACCTCGATATAAACCAAGCACATACAGCAGTTTAGCAGTTAGCTAGCTACTTCTTGAGTAACAGATAGCAGCAGCTAGCTAATCGTTGGGCCCCGGCTTAGATAAAACAGACCTCCGTGAGCCTATGAGTGGCAGGATGGAGGCGGGCCTCATACTTTGTGCTGTTCTTTTGCAATGTAATCAGTCGAACCAGCATAGGTGTATTTTCTCTTGAAGTCACTGAATCCAGAAATTAATCATAGGCTGCCGCGCGCATTTTGAATCGAACATGCAAAAGATATCATTGGTTTTATACCTGTTGTTGATTCCTCTTGTGTTTAAACCGCGTCGGCGTATTAATTCGTCCAAAGAAAGGTCCGCCATCTTGTTCGCCATCTGGGTGACTGGAGCTTGCGTGACGGAAAAATGGGGAGGGGAGGACGGAACTAGCGACGGTGGGCATGATGAATCAAAACACACGAATCGAAGCAAAGGCATCGTAACAATACAAGGTCGTGCAGCTGCTTGCTCTACTAATAGTTTCAAGAGAGCAACAAATTAAAATCTTTACCACACAAAAAGATATAAATATAAAAATAGATATACCACTAAAAATATCGCTACATTGGAGAATAGACCTGTCTGTCACGAAAGCCCATTACATTTAATCTTTTAGAAGTTGTTATTCTCCAGCGCGATTTCCACGGTTTATGGCAGATGAGGAACATTGTGAACAGTTAAGGTATGAAAACACAAAAGTATAAAATAACACAGGTAGAGAGTCATTGAGATTTAATACGAATTAATCTCGCTTATGAGTTTTAGTCTTGGAAAACTACAAAAACTACATCCAATATGGAGCGAATGAACTCGAAGTGTAAAAAATACCATGAGTCTTTGCGACCCTCATATATTAGCATATCAGATCGGAATCTAAATTTGTCCTATTCAACTTAAATTTAAAACGCAAATAATCAGTCGGCATGTTATAAGAGAAGATAAATTGGTTTGATAATTAAATAATACTAAATACCTTATTATTTAATCCTAAAAATACAAACGTACAACCCCAGCAATATGCACACCATGATAGTATACGTATGCGCTCGATGTCGGTGGGTTTCCTGACGGTATCGTTCAGTATGCCTTAAACTGATGAGTAAGGAAAATAACGACGCGGGGTGACGCCCGTGTCCTCGCCCAGATTTGCGAGAAGAATTTTTGAAAGGGTACAGGTCCGCCTGGCAGGGGTGACTTGCCTACTTTGCGAGATGCCCCGCAGGGTGCAGATCTGCCCCGTCCCAATAAGTGACCAAAAAATAGCTCCATAGTCACATCCTAGTGGAGGTGTCGATAAGATAAAGAAGCTAGTCTTTGTCGACATAAGCTTTTATTTCTCAAAAATTTTAGTATTGATTATTCACATGGTAAACCATTACTATGTTTTATAAGTTGTTAGCGGTTTTTCTAGAAATAGGGGTAAGTATTCCCCTAGTACGGCAGTGTAACTGTAACACAGTGTAAGTGGCCCGCAAATTCTTAATTCATATTAGACTGGGGACAAACGAAAGCCGTCCAATGTGTATTTTAGTTAATAACCCTGAGCTGTCAACATGAGTACTTGCACAGCCCAAAAAAGTTTTGCATCGAAGCGGCACAACGTCCTCCAGCTTCGGAATGATTAATAATTCACTTCCACCACGAGATGGCAGTATGCTGCAGTATCCCTTCACTAGCATTTGACAAAAGATGGTTCCAGCAATCCATATTCTACATACATCCTGAAATTCCAGTTTCACACCCGGTTGTATGCAAAAAGAAGGGAAACGGAGTCACTGTGTTCCAGTGAAAACTTTAAGTTTTATTCAGTTGGTACAGACTGTACAGTGAGCCATAGGACTCAAGTCCCTTCCTCTGACGGTCTACACTCAATACTCTGTCTTTCTGTGTATACTTGTATGTGTGCATTTTCTTTGTCAGGGAATCTATTTCTTTGCGATATACATTTTCTGTGCGGGACAAAGTTTCTGTCGAGACTATGTTCAGCGTGAATGCACTGGTATGTAAACTAGGGCACCTTCCAGTGTAATTGCATATTCATCAGGGCAGTTTGGGATTTTTTTTGCTTTTGCAGCATATGTGTTCTTTATTCAAACCTTCTGAAATCTATGTCTGAGAATCCAAAAGAGATCAGAGTATTCATTACAACAAAGTTCATAATAAAAAAAACCCAACAGCCATGCTAAAATAAAATAAACAGCCTTTGGGTACAATTTCCCTCCCCTTTTTTCTTACACCATTCCTTCACTGCTTGCGCTCTGATTCACCCTTTGAACTCTTGTGGGTAGCACAACATCAGTGCTGAGGTAATTTCAACTGTACCCTGATGAACTCAAGTTCATCTCACCCTTTTGAATTTCCACTCTTCCATCTGTTTTCTTCCCCCTCCATCTGTCCCACTTTTCATCCCTCCTTGTCTCTTCTTGCCCATCTTGTCGTTTCCCATCTAATCTATCCTCATCCCTAGCTATATATATACTGTATGTACACTCACCCCTCCCCCCCAGCCACCCCTCAGCCCACACCTACCCACTCAGTATTCCTAAAGCTCCCCTGATTCCCTCTCTTCAGAACTAGACCGTCTTTCCCGTTCAATTGACAGTGATCTTTCCCTCTCCTCGGCAGCATCTCTTCTTCTGTGCATCTCCACTGAGGCGGACCTCTCTCGCTCCATCATCCATCCCTCGCGCTCTCCTCCTCTCGCATCCATCCCTCTCTCTAGCGATGCCGATCGCTCCCTCTCTCTGGGGTGTGAGGACCTGTCCCTAGAAGACCTGAAAGACAATGAGACACACATTAGGACAGTGTGCAAGCTGACTGTTTGAATTCACTGAAGTGTGCAAAGTCAAACAGCAAAACAGTGCAATGTTACTTCAGAAAAATAGTTTGATATAATCTCAGACCACTGCGATTGCAGTTAGTTGAAATGTTTATTGAGGATTGTCTGTTACAATCCCATAAATCCTTGTTGTCCTGATTCATTTGCATATCATCCTAATTTTTTTTTAACCTGAACTAGAAAAGGGGAAGAAAGTAAACACTTGTGATTTACGTGCTACAAACTAAGTGTTTTTGTATTTTATCCAGATAGCAAACAATAAATTGGATTAAACTGATTTTCATTCGAATTTAAGGCCCACGATGCTCTGTTTCCATTTATTTTCACTGGCATGTTTTCAAGCATCAGTATGTGATTTTTTTGAAAGAAACAATAAAATCCAAAATAGCTGGGCCCTAACAACAGGGAAAGAAAACCAACACTAACATGGAAATAAACCCAACAAGAGGCAAAGGGGGCCAAGCTAAACAAACACACAAACACAAAATGCATAATTTCTGCCACAGTCCCATAAAACTTTGCATCACTGCCTGATTTGCATAAAAGCACAGAACTTCTGTCAGTGGATTTGAAATTCAAGTAAGCCTGCAAATGACTTTGGAACTACACTGAATGTAAAAAAACTCAATTATAAAGTATTCTCAAACCGGAAAGCAATGTTTGCTAGTACTTGCATAGCTATTTTTATTCTTATAAACTATGGGGAAAAGGCTCTCACCATGGTCCTAGTATACACACCACAAAACTAGACCTCAATTCTTTAGCACAGTAAAGTAGAGGAGATACTATCATGTCTGTACTATTTAAATTGTACCTCAACATAAGACTTTACAACCAAGTCCCCTGCTTCTCACTTAAATATGTTCTGTAATTAAATATGACTCTTAATTAAAAAAAACTTTCCATTTAAAATAAGCCATAAGATCTTTTTTGCAAGCAAGATTAAACCACTTAAACACATATTACAAAACCAAATCCCGGAAACTCTTCCCAATCAGTAACAAACAAGCTTTATGTTGGTAACAGAAACAACCAACTATGGCTTGGAAGAACAGACAGACAGAGATAATACAGATGCCAAATACAGATGTAATACTAGTCATGGTAGTGATAAAAGTTGAACTGTTACAGACACATGCTGCCTGCTCCACATAGAAATACCTCTTCTTCTTGCTCCTGTGGGAATGGGAGCGAGAGCGATGTCTGTCCTTGTGCCTGTGCCTCCTTTCCCTGTCCCTCTCCCTCTCTCCGCCTTCTTCCCGAGAGCGAGAGGAGCGGTGTCGTCTGGAATGATGGGAGGAGCTCCCTCCATCCCTGTGGCACAGCAAGGTGTTCAGACAGATGCGTCCAGAAATGTTTTCTTCAATTATGTAATGAGAGTATGTAATTGTGCAAAGCTGAACATAATGATGTACTGATTTGTCACATTGCCAAGTGAGAAATGTAACAACATTTCTTGGTTTTTACTGCGTCATGTTTTTCTTATGCCAAAAATTCAATAAATCTTCATAAATTTAAAAGTGACATATGGACAGACACTGACATCATGCAAATTAATACATTTACCTGTAACGCTCTCCACTTCTTGATCTTGTCCTGAAGAATTTGGGAAAAAAAAGGTTATATACAACAGCAAAAGTACATCATGTGAATTTAAATAATTATTTATAATAAATACAAAGCATTGTTTAACATTCTTCCCAGACTGATTACAAACAAACAAAATTCAAATCAGCAATGGAAGTCATGGCCAGATACTGAGTTAATCCACATCAAACGTTCAAGATTATCAACAGTGCTTTTAGCCTGGATATAGCTACCTTTGACCTTTTCTCTCTGTTGTCTCTGGCTTGTCTCCCCCCACAACCATTGTCTACCAAATGAATGCTGTCTGTACAAATAACGCTTTCCCTGCCCCCACAATTGATTCCCTCAGATACCAATCTACCAGTCTCACAGATCTGATCAGACAGTGTAAGCTGATGCAAATCAACTACATACACTCAAAGGTCAGACTGAGTGGCAGATGTGTGTGATCCCACACAACACTGTATTTTGAAAGCTGCATGCCATCTATATAACAGCAACAGTATTGTGCTGGAGACTATAAAGTTCTAGCATTGTTTGAAAACAATTTACTTTACTCCCCCTCCTGTCCATTTTATGCCTAAAAATAAAACACTAGTAACCCTAATAATACACTATCGAGACTGTTGTTGCTTGTGAAATGTGGACTGAGAAGTACAGACTTTTCTCATTAATGTTTATTATTCTTTACACTGTTCAGTGTTAGCACTTAAAGCACCCATAAATGTGTATAGAATGTCTGGATAATCATTAACATCCCTTTTACATACGAGACATTTGCATCAGACATTTCCAAAATGTGTTTTAGTAACTCACCTTCGTCTGTCCCTTTCTCGCTCTCTCTCCCTCTCTCGCTCTCTCTCCCTCTCTCGCTCCCTCTCCCGCTCCCTCTCACGCTCTCGCTCCCACTCCCTCTCTCTCTCCTCTTCCCTGTCTCGTTCTTCTCGTCTTCTCATTCGCATTAGCTCTTGCTTTTCAGCAACCTTTTTCTTTAAAAAAAAAAAAAGGAGAAAAATAGGAAACAATTTTAGAGTTAAGGTCCTTTTAGCTACGGCACTTTCAACATGCTGTATTATGGTATATTGTGTTAATTCTGAGGTGCACAATGGCTATGCTGAAAGGTTCACTTCATTGGATCAACTCCAAATACATGTTTAACTTCTTTGCCTAAGTTCCAATACCATCTTATCAACATTACAGAGGAGCTGCAAAAGAGGGAGTTCTAGGAAAGGTATATGAAGTACACTACAGTATTTTCCACTACAAAAAAGAGGTATGTACTGTGGTGTTCAGTCCAGTTACTCACTTTATGTGACACAGCATAAAATTGCTTTCCTCTCACTTTAGCACAAATTAACTACAGTGTCAATTACAGTCAGTCCACAAGTCTGTGTCATGGTCCCTCATACCCTTAGTTTCTCCAACTTCTCACGGATCTCGATGAAGCCGAGGTGCAGCTTTCCGCCAAAATGGTCGGCCAGGCGACGGTCATTGTCATGAAGACCCAGGTAAGCAGAGCACACCTCGCACACTCTGAGCTTCTGCTGCTGAAAACTGGAAGCCGGCATTGAGTTCCTGTAAATATCCTATTAACATGATGCAGTAAAACATGAGGTTAAAAATATCAGCATTAAAGCACTTTTTCACTCTTTTGAAATGTCACGGAGAATCAGCCCTTTCACCTTTTTGTGCATTCTTGAATATCAGCAACTTATTTGACCATATTTGTTACATTTTTTTGTTATTATTACAAGCTTAATTAATATACTGAAAAGACGTGTCACTACTTTAGTGCTATTTTTAAGATTAAGTGCACATTTTATTGTAGATGCAACTTTAAAAAAAAAACTATTATCCCACCAGGGCTGGGATTCCAGCTGCCCTGCTCTCTCACCTCCGCCTCTCTCTTCAGAGCACGGGTCTTCTCCACCTTCTCCAGCACCTGCTGCGCCTCTTCCACATTGCCCTCACCTCCCAGCTGCTCTGCCCGCGCCAGCAGCTTCCCGATCTCCTCGTTCAGCTCGTGCACTCGCTCCGCCTGCGGATGCGGCCGGGGAGAGGGATTAGAACAGAACGAAAAGACCCTGCAATGCGAGACAGCCCTGTGTGCGCTTCCCTGACCCAGAGAGGAAAAGGAAGGGAAAGGTTTCATACGTATGCATTTAGACACATAAGAAAATGTCCGGCGTGATGCCGGTGTGGACAAAAGCAATGGCATGGGGAAGGACTGGCCAGGGTGAGGAGAGAGGTATGCACGGCTACTCGATGATACCTTAGCGGCAACCTCTGCGCTGATCTCCTCCTGCGTCTCCGCCAGTCGCTTCTTAGCCAGCTCCGTCCTGCGGTCGCAGTCTGCAATGAAGGACTGCAGGTGCTCTGCGGCCTAACAGGCAGCGGGGAGAGACACCATGGATAAATCATCATGTACTGGCAAAGATACACAAGGCAGGCTAGAGACCCAAAAGGGAACAGAAAACTAACAGAACTTGCTGTTGCCCAGCTAGAGCAAGTGGTAAGTCCTGTAACTCACATCAAGTTCAAAGAAGTACTCATGCTTTTTGGACGCAATCTCATAGTCAGCCCTGAGCGCCAGGTCGTGGACCTTCACACACTCCCCCAGGTCCATACGCTGCAATATCAAAACCATGACATCAGTCTTTGCAATATGTAGTCAGGGCCAGTCACATCACTGATGCAGACACACTCAGTTCTTCAGAAAAGCGCGCTACAGTGAAGATGAATGCGGACGTTGCTGATGTGTCAGCATACGCAGGTATCCAACAGGATGGACCTGCGTACACCTTTGCCACGCAGCATGTACTGACCGTGCCTGACAGTATGTCATGAGGACAGGAGTCCAGCAGGTGGCTCTTACACACCCTCTCGTCTGTGAACTTAATCCTCTGCCGCATGCTGTCCCCTGAAACAGCACACAGAGGCAATACAAGAACACAGTGGACACACCACCACATCACCTCAACACAATTCACGGTGTGAGGATGCTGAGAACAGAACACCTGACAAAAACCATCCAGAGACTAATAATGTAACATAATTGGCTAAAAAACGTCATTGTTACGGGTGAAAGCAAGAAGTTGCACTCAAAGTGCTGCCTCCGTTTGCACAGCTAATACACCACATTTGAATACAATTTAAAAATAGGCTATGTATTCAAATAATTAGCCGCCGCCTGAGCACGAAACTCCGTTCAGCCACCTGTGCACCAAACCCCTCCTAAAGTTGTCACTCATTTTTAACCGAACTTGTTTAATGGATCAAGGAGGTGACTGTCACTAACGTGCCGTTTTGATTGGCCGTCAGCCACAATCCTGCGCTCTCTGACTTGCCAGTTTCGATACATGAGGTGGCAGATCGCATAAAACTCGTTTTGCAGATAGTAAAATTACTGAATATTCATGTTTTCTGACTCTAGGTATCTAGGCAGCTAGCAAACATTAAAAGTAGTTTTCGACCCAGCAACGGCTGGTTAGCTGGCGAGCTTGATGACAGCGATGGCGTGTTCTTGTTTTTAGTTCGTTAGCTAGGCTAACTCAAACGCTCAAATACAATTCAACATGTTTCCCTGTACCACGCTAGCTAGCTAGTTGTGAGTGTCTACTCACCATCTCTCCCCGTGCCCATTAGCTGGTCCAGCATCGCCCGCATTTGCGCTTGTGCCGACATCTTCCTCGCGTTTTGGATTGACTTTCCTGCTCCGTGACAGCCAAACCACTCGCCGATGGTCACACACACGGAGTAACTAGCTCGCTAGCGTCTCTCGACACCACAGGCCCGTGGCAAAGCGGAAGCTAACTTTTTGAATCCAAAAATAGAGAAGCGAACTTCTTTAGGATCGTGCGAGTTTGCGACACTAACTACTGCCGAGACACTACACAAAACACTCTCTGTACGTCTCTCCTTCACTTCCACCTACTCTTAATTTTCACTAGCCGATTCAGCTAGCTAGCCAGCTAGTCTAGGTATCTCAACTCGGCTTTGAGTTAGCTTGAAAGGTGGATAGCTAGCTAGTAGGCTAGCCAGACATCAAAAGTTCGGATAGATTTATTTTTTCAAGTAAAACCTATGTATTGTTTGTGACGGTACGATTATACTTCATTGATTAATCATTTTTAATTCGCACAATATCTGTTTCGTTTCTGTTTTATTTCTGTTTTTTTGGCCCTGTGTCTCGAGGTTCTCCCCTCTCGAGAGCGCGCTCTGCTCCCTCTCCCTCACTGGCTCGAGGAAGCGCTGTGCACGCTCACTTGGCTGAATGTACTGTTACGTCATCATCACTGTCGATTTTGCCTTTGAGCAACGTCCGCTCATCTTAGCTGTCCTCTTGATCAACTGCCTATGTTTTTGAAGTAAAATAACAACATCACGTATATCATTATGCATATTCTGGTATGTGGGTATTAATCATATGTAAGGGCGTAGATCAAAGATGTCTGATCTTCTCAAAGATGTTTAACATTCTCCTTCCCTGATTTCAAATACACAGTCCAACTCTGTTATCACCCATTCCATTACTGTCTTTACATGGAAAATCCCTGGATTTCAGAAACGATATTTTATTGGAGCTATTCTGCTTTTCTGCTTTAGAGATCAAGCTAGATCAAGAGTATGATTACAGACGTGCAAGTTTTACTGTCCCGTTGAGTGTGCGATTGAAAACTTTTTGGGCTGCATTTTGCAAAAGGGAAACTAAATTTGTCAAAATCATATATTTTAAAATCATGTTAATGTAAAAAAAAATGTTAAAAATGTATTTATATACACATGTCCTTCATATGTTTCATATCCTGTACCACATTTATTCACACTTTGAAGACCAAGATGGCACCACAATCGGTCGCCTTGGTACAGTGCTCTCTTGTTCTTTTTTGTTTCTGTTTGTCTGTCCCATACTAAGTAGCAAAAACACCCAGACTCTGCTCTTATTGTTTTGGGGAATTTTAACAGAGCAAATCTCAGTCAAGAAGTGCTGAAATGCAGACAACACATTAAGTGTCCAACCAAGGACAGCAAAACACTGGACCACTGTTACACAATATTAAAGGACACATATTGACACCTTGACTGCCCAGGGACTTATGCAAGGATCTTGCTTGTGGACTTCAGTTCAACACCATCAAAGCAGAGCTACTCCACTCCAAACTTTCCCAACTCACTGTGCCTCCCTCCACCTGTCAATGGATTCACAACTTTCTCACAGGCAGGGGGAAACTCACATCCACCACCCAGACAATCAGCACTGGCGCCCCACAGGACCACCCAGACAATCAGCACTGGCGCCCCACAGGGTTGTGTGTTCTCCCCACTGCTCTTCTCCCTGTACACAAATGACTGCACCTAGGTCAAACTCTTGAAGTTTGCGGACGACACAACAGTCAACGGTCTCATCCAAGATGGTGATGAGTCTGCATATAGATGAGAGGTTGAACAGCTAGCCCTTTGGTGCAGCCACAACAACGTATAGAGCTGTACATGTTCAAAACAGTGGAGATGATGGTGGACTTCAAGAGGAATCCCACACCCCTGACCCTCCTCACCATACTAGGCAACGCTGTCTCAGCTGTGGAGACCTTCAGGTTTCTGGGAACTACAATCTCCAAACACCTGAAGTGGGAGACCAACACCATCTCCTTGGCAAAAAAGGCCCAACAGAGGATTTACTTCTTCTGCCAGCTGAAGAAGTTCAACCTGCCACAAGAATTGCCATTACAGTTCATAACAGTCTGGTTTGGCTCTGCCACCAAACAAGACATCAACAAACTGCAGCACACCATTAGGCAGAAAAGATCATTGGACTTGACCTGCCCACGCTCCAAGATCTTTTCGATACCAGAGCTAGAAAATGGGCAGGCAAAGTCATTGCTGACCCCTCACATCCTGGCCACCACATATTTGAACTCCTTCCCTCCAGCAGGCGCTTCAGACCACTGCCCATCAAAACAAGCCGATTCCGGAGAAGCTTCTTCCCACACACCATCACACTCCTGAACTGTTAAACTAACGACTCACAGTGTAATAGGTGTACAATTATAGGTGTACATACCCATAGCCCGCACTCAGGTACACTTTATCTCACGCTCATTGTGCAATAGCTGTATATGACACAGTGCAATAGCTGTCTAAAACAAATTGTTATACAGACTCACAGCCTGCACTCCTGTACACTTTAACTTATTGTGCAGTAGCTTTTAACTTATTGTACAGTATGTTCATATTTGTTTTTAATACACCTCATTCATTCCATCCTTACGTCATTCTATGTATGTGTCCTGCACTGCTCTTGTTGTTTGTTGTTCCTCTACTGTTGGATGGTATTTGTTGTTGTCACCTTGCAAATCATTGTGTGAACGCACTACGAGAGAGACACTGGAATCGGAGTCAAATTCCTTATATGTGTAAAACCATACTTGGCCAATAAAGACTGATTCTGATTCTACATAAAATCCAACAAAAAAAAAAAAAAAAACAGGTCTACGCTAACATTCTGCTTTTTGGACGCTCAACAGAAGCGTCTGAAACTACGAGAATCCGAAGACGTTGGTTAAGTTGCCACAACCCTTCATTTGCCTAGACTATCTTCACATATGGTAATGGGTGTGGCGTCTTTAAGTTTCATGATAACCTTTTAGTCAGTTATATTTATAGGCCTAATCATTTATGCCTCAGAATGTTTAACGAAATAAAGAATTCCCGTGAAGAAAGATCAAGTAAACGTTAAATTCTCCATTATTTAATCGACAAGAGTAAAAATTCAAGACATTTTTTGTGCTCATTCTGATAACATAGCATTATATAACTAGCTACAATTACTGCT
Source organism: Megalops atlanticus (assembly GCA_019176425.1). Classification (NCBI taxonomy): domain Eukaryota; kingdom Metazoa; phylum Chordata; class Actinopteri; order Elopiformes; family Megalopidae; genus Megalops; species Megalops atlanticus. Next base: position 22,741,247 of record CM032893.1, read on the forward strand.
GCTATAACGGTACTTAGTTTACCACTGCTCTGCTGAATTTCTTTTAACGTTACAGTTTATCTAAAAACTTTTACATAAAGATTTTTTCATAATTTTAAGAAGTTGGGTATCGGACCCATAAAAAGGGAAACTACGGGTCCCAGAATGCCTCAGGAGAGGGCGGGGGGACCTGCGAAAAAATAATACTAGGGATTGAATTTCTACAGTTCGTGAGACTCACAGACAGTGGAAATGGCAGCAGCTTTGTCTCGAGCCCTCAAATTGCCTGGTAAGACATGGAAAATGCGTGACGCTGGAAATATTGCCAGTATTATTCAATAACTGTCACTGGTTTCGCAAAGCAATTGCTTTGCAGCAATGACTATCTTACTGTTCTGCTATGATGTGTTTTGATGCCATACCGTTAGCTAGCGAGCTAGCACGCAGCCAGTACAGTAGCCATCCAGCTACCGTCACGACCATTCATTTCAGACTAGGCAACTAACATTCACGTTATGTATATACTATTTGGAACAAACCTTATTAGTTAGCCTGTAGATAGTTGAGTTGCGAGATTTAAGCGTTTATCTTCACATTGTTTCTAGTCTGTGCCTTATGTATCAGTAACCGAACTATCGTGCTTAAAATGCAAATACAGAGCACCTGGCTGGAGCTAGTGCGCTAGCGAGCTAGCGACCTAACGATGACGCACTGTACCTATATCGATGCTTTATTTTAGGAGTTATCTAACTAATGCAACTATATCAAATAATATCAGGAACTGACTCGATTCTAAAGGTTTTAAATGGTAATACGAAATTAGTTTTAAAAATAGCTAGATAAATAAATTTTCATCATGTTTATGTGTTTTTAATATTAAACTTGGTTGAGGAATCAGGAATACGCTTGCTGGAGAACAATTCTAGTAGCGCTCCTGCCATGTTTGATCTATACTCAATATGTCAGTCTGTAGGTGTGTGGTATTAGCCTTTATCTCGCGTTTCAGGTAAAAAGAACTCAGAGCTGGGAGAGTATGACCCTCTTACACAGGCCGACAGTGAAGACGAGAGCGAGGAAGATGACCTTGTTCTCAACTATCCTCGTAACGGGCTCGGCAGGAGCAACTGCATGGGGGCAGGGACAACAGACCTGCGCGGCGGCAGGGCAGGGAGGCTAGTGGACGACGAGGACGAGGTGGAGGAAGAGGAGGAGGAGTGGAGGGAGCGACACCCAAGTAAAAACAGACAGGAGAGGGACGAGCTGAAGACTAGGCAGTATTGGAGTCAGAGGGACAGCGGCAGAGATGGGATCGGTGAGGACGGAGGGGGTCAGGGGTCCACTGGCGGCGCCGGGTTGGGTCTGGGTTCGGGCTCAGATCCTGAGGAGAAGAGGGCCAGAGTAAGAGGGGCGATCCGCACCGCCTTCTTCCTGGTGCCACTGTGCTGTGCTGTGCTGCTGGTTCTCCTGTGTGCGTTTCTCCTACCCTGCAAACAGGGAGAGCTGGACAAGAGACCGCAGTGGGAGAGAGAGCTGGGGGAAGTGAAAGGTGAGTGACTGATGAGCAGGACTTGTGTAACTTCTGTAGAATGACTGGATTCAGCAGCATAGCGTTGGAGTGGACTAACCCAAGCCAGTTTTCACAAGCGTAATTACAATAGCAGCATGACTATGGAATGAAAGCACAACTCTCACGCATGAATGCAATATGGTAGTTGATATGTGTATTTTTTCAAGTGTATATTTTCTTTCCAGGCGTCAGCTTGCCTTCTTTGGCATTGTGGGACGTAGACAATGACACGATAGAAGATGTTCTAGTAGGAGTCACCCAGCATACCAACGACAGCACACTTGCGGGTGAAATGGGGTACAGCAAAGGTAACTACCAAAACAGCCAGGAACATTTGCTAAATAGTGGGGTGTTTTACTCTAAATTCTCATAAATGTGTGTTTTGTGCTCTTCATATGTTGTATTATCACTGCATTCCCCAGTCCAGCAGTAGTACACTGTAGTTAACAGTATGTGATTGTACAGTATTCATTTCCTGTCCTCATTCCAGTAGTAGACTACATTGCAAGCACATATATACAGAACAAACTCTCCCTCCCACAGAGCACACGGATCTAGAGCACAGTGTTGTGGCGATTTCCGCAATCACTGGAGAGCGGCTGTGGGCGACGGTCATGAACGAGTCGGTGAGGTCTGTGCAGTGCGGGCTGCAGCCTCAGCCTCGGCCAGCAGCACCCCGCCTCCGAGCCGTCCTGCAGGGCTCAGTGGGTCGGCCGGGGGCGTCACCCGTGGGAAGGAACCGCGGGTCCGTGTGCCTGGTCATGGGATCGTGTGGTCTCACGGCAGTCAACAGCGCTACTGGTCAGAGTCAAACTGGTTTTTTCTTTCATCATTATTCCCCCGTAATCACTCCTTGGGAATGTCTGTCTTTTCAAACCTCTTTCATTTCCTGCCCCACTTTTTTTTTTTCTCTCATCCCCTCAGTCTGTCTCTATCTTAGCACATATCGTATGCACACAATTGAAGGAGACAATGTTCTCAGTTGTGCTATTGTTTGTCCAAATTCTTTTGTCTGCTTTTCTTTCAAACAAGCTTCTCACCTTAGTTGTATAATTTGTATAATACATCATATATATTGTACAATGTATTATAAATGTATTTTACAACATGCAATGTATGTATGCTACATTTGGTATAATGTAACACATTTGGAATATTCCCCCACAGGAAAAATACTATGGTCGGTGTCACCAGGAAAAATTGTGTCCCAGGCAGTGTCAGTACCGGACCTCAATGGAGACTCAGTTCCCGACTTCCTGATTGCTACTCTGCCTGCTGATGAGGTATGCTCTGTAACAACAAGCAAACACTGGGTTGATTATTTAACACTTAACTTAAACATGCTTGCAACAGTTTGAAGTTTTCTTTTTGCTGTAGTTGTCTGGGTTAGAGGTTTTGGCATCTACTTAACCATAGCTACAACTCCTGCGCCCTCCTGTGGAATCTAATCTCTAGATCAAGTCACAACAAGACCAGACCAGTACTGCTCCTGTTGCTGTCTCTGTGTCGCTGTCTTCCTATTCTTACATTCAGTGTTCAGCTGTTAAACTCTTCTACACTTCTATAGTTTCAAAATTCTCTGTTTCTGTTTTCCCTTCACTCTAATATGTTGGTCTCCATGGCGGATGACCGCGTCACTTAATGCAATTGTAATGTCCCAACATGCCCAGTGCAGTCAGCATACAAATTCTAACCAAGCATCTTTCTCTTTCAGGCCTCAGATCTTTCTCTTGTCCTGCTCTCAGGGGTTCGTGGCACTCGAATTGGACAGCCTGTCCCCTTTAACCTCACAACACAGGGCAAGGTGATTGGCCCTGAGCTGCATGTGACTGGGCAGGGGGCATACTACATTCTGTTTGGACTGGGTGAGGCATCCCCACATACAATTATCTGCAGACAACCACATCTTGCACATCATCAATGTCATTTGTAAGATTGCTTTTTTTATTTATAAAGTATGTACGAGAGGCATAGATAACATAGATAAACCACGTCAAACATGACATTGTACGTAAACATGAATTTGCTAGACTGGATTCAAATAATTGTGAGTCTGGTTTCAGATTTTTGGAATCAGTTTAAAAATTAAAAATATTTATGGAAATCTGACTGATCATATATCAGCAATAACTCCTCCTTGAAATATCACACTTTGCAGTACAAAGCATTCTCAAAGCTTTAACAGTAATTACTCACTCAGTGCATGCTGTCAAAGACACGGTGTACTCTTGCTTTTTCCCTCATTTTTTCAAATATGAAATTAAATGTTAGTTTAAGTGAGCTGTTTTTATTTATATTAGCTCTCTTGTTAAAACACATTTTCTCCTCAGGCACTGTGGAGGCAGTCTCTCTCAAGGACATTTACAGTCAGGCAACTGGCAAGGTGCCCATCTCATCCATGCTAAAAGTAAATGACGCCAGCTGGGAAAAGCTTAGGAAAACAAACTCCTCCTCTCTCATACACATCTCCAGGTAAACACAACCACTACCCTTATTTTCCCAGGGTTTCACCTAACTTAAACCCTTCGTTTGTATTATGAATAAACATTTGGTTACCTTTTTTGACTCAAGTTTCTATTTCTTTTGAATGGTCTGTTGAATCCAAACTGACAAATGCATGCAAAGAAATGCATTCTAACTGGCTTATAAATTCTTCCCCCAAATACTGAAATTTCAGAAATTAACATTAGATATGATGGAAGTGTATGAATCATTTACATTGCTCCTCTGTCCTTCGCACACTTTCAGTGGCAGCGAGCAAGTGAAGTTTTTGCTTCCTCTGGTGGCTGGCTTGTGCAGCAATCACAACAACTTCGACTCCATTTCCAACGCGAACCTCAGCCGCAGTGACTGGGTGCTGGTGTGTGGGTCCAGCAGGCTGTCGGTGGTGAGAGAAAGAGACGTCCACACTCAGTGGACCGTGAGCTCTGCTGCCATACATGGGTGAGCAAGGGCACGCAAAGGGAAGGTGGGGGGTTAGACGATAAAGGATAAGAGTGTTGTGCAGCTGTTAAAAGGGGAACCAAGCGACCGAGTGTGTGATGATGCGAGCGGTTGGAGTAATTAGCATGAGTCTCTCTCTGTGCTGTTTTATGTCAGCCGCCCTGCCCCAGGCCAGTTCAATGACGATGGGATTCCGGACCTTCTAATCCAGCAGTCCATTTCTCCTGGAGTCAGAAAGGTATTGTGTAATATTCCGCAGAGGGATTTATAATGCGTTACACGCATATCAAGGTGTGCTGCATTGTAGCGCAGTGTCCTTGCTGTGTAATCCTCTTACTTCCGCGTTTCAGGTCCAGGTGATTGACGGTGCAAGTGGGCGTGGCCTGTGGGAGGCTGAGTTTGCGTGTCCGCAGCTGGAATTGGAGGGCTCTACTCTCATGACCACCTCGGGCCTCTCAGTTTTCCTCTTCTGGGCTGGTGACGTCCAACCCCTCAAGAACCTCACGAAAGCCACTGTGAGTAGATACATGCATTCCTCTCGGTCTTCTCTAATTAAATTTACCCCATGATAATTTGTTTAATAATCAGATTTTTAGATGAAATCATCAGTCATACAGCCTTACAACCTCTATACATAGTGGGGATTAACAGATGGATGAACTATGTTTGTTTCTTTATTAGAAATTGAATTAATACTTTGAACTGTTTGCTGGTCTGAAGGCTTCCCAAGGAGTGGCTCCTGCTAACCCAGTCCTCCGCAAACTGTACTTGCTGCACCCCGCCTATCCCACAATCCTGCTGGAGCTTGCGAGCACCACGGATACTGTGCTCATAGCTGCAGGTCAGTGAGCACGTGCAAGCCCTTGATTAAATGACCTGTGAATTTAGCTGATTTTTTTCATACATTTTCCACTACCAGTGTTCCTTTATGGACTTAAAGGTATATAATTATACAAGCAAATTGTTATGAACACCTTTTTTCTCTCTTTCAGTTAGTTACCAAGAGCAGCAGAAAGATGCTTCCTACATCACTGTCTCTGCTCGGCCTACCTCCAAGCCAAAGGCTCAGGTGGTCAGAAGCCTGAGCCTGAGGGCCTCCATTGCAGGAGGCCGAGTCCTGAGGCTGGGTGAGGATAAAAGAGCTGGGGGGGCAGTCAGACCTGGAGCTTTCGAAATTAACAAGTTCTTCAAGCAGCTTGCTTTTCGACAACATCAGGTAAGAAGAATGTGTGCAATAATCCATAGTGCGTTTCCACTAGACCCAGGCTGGCTGACTTAGGTCAGTTTTCTTGATGGTTTTAAGGGGGCTAGTGTAGCATAGTGGTAAGGAGAATGGCTGGCAGGTTGCTGGTTCAATTCCCTGCTGGGGTACTGCTGCTGTACCCTTGGGCAAGGCACTTAACCCGTAATTGCCTCAGTAAATATCCACAGATGACATGTAAAAATTGTAACCTATGTAAGTCGCTCTGGATAAGAGCATCTGCAAAATGACAATAATGTAATGTAACGGTTTTCCATGACCTTTTTCTGAGGACCCATGTCAGAAAACATGAGCAGTTAGGATGAGGCCATGTGGGTGCATGTACACCCAGTGCAAAAACAATCATGCTGTACAAGTCCAGCCAGCTTTGGGTCCAACACATTCTAACCTCGTTCCAGCTCTACAGGGGTGTAAAAAGGGGTGTAAGACAGATAAACACATAGAGAGAAGGGGAAGAAATCGGGGGGGATAAGTTAGAACTGACAATTCTTATTTAATGACATAACTACATGTTCACTATTTCTTGATGGATATGAATAGGTAATACCAGCAGTGAAAGAGAAATAATATTTACATGTGTTTCTGTGTCTAGTGAGTGGAGGCTACCATTTGATCTCACAAGGAGCAACGCGAACTGGCTAAATGAAGTCTGAGGGGACCAAAACATCTGGGCTGAAGAGCAATATAGGTCCCATTTGGTGAAGGAGAGTTACAGAGACTCATTTTCACTGTTTACATTTCCATTCTTTTTTGTCCACAAAATGTGATTTTAATTTACCTCATAGTAATGCATTAAGAGAAAACAGGAAAGACTTAGTTTTAGTAGAATTGTTTAGGCATGCTTTTTAAAAGGTTTGTGTTGGTGTGACTGTATTTATTTTTTAATGGCAAAGGCATTTTTATTTATACGGCACATAACACACTACTGACCAAACCCTTACATGTGCACAAAAAGAACATTGACGGGACATTGTAAATATTTCTGAAACTTCGCAGTTGATGCACATTTTAATACAGTGTTGGATTAGTCAGATGCACACTTTCACACACACACACGCACACAAGCACATACACACAGTTTGAAACACTGATACAGAAAGAGGCAGGGTGGGCAAGATAAACCACTTACATGGGAACATTGTGCCTTCCAGTTGTGCCCTGACTAATATGGCATTTCTCTAATTTCTAAACGATTTGCAGTTATTTATCTTAAAGGGACATCACCCCAGTTTTTCATGCTCACACAGCATTGTGTGCTTACAGTATAACAGTAGATATTTTTTATTATTGGTGTCTCCCCTCTACTGTACAGCTGAGGTATATAATTGATCAAGTATGTAGATATGACTATTGCTGTACAGTATTTATTGTTTTGTCTGATTTATAGAGGGTATGATTGCCTTGGGCTAACAAATAATTATAATAGTCTTTGAAAATAATAAGCATATTGCATTGCTGGGCTAAGTACTGTATGTTTATTTGTTCTGTAAATATTACTAGAGGTACTTGTAAATAACACAGATAATGATATGCTGGAACAAATTGAGACGATACCACAAAACAATAAACCGTGTTTAAGGATGTTACACCTTGCCTGAATAAAGATCATTGTGTGTGTTTACCAATAATGTGTTTAAGGTGTCACTTCTGCCCTTTAAAGAGCACAGGCAATTTTGAGGTCATTCACGACATTTATATTCAGACCTTTCATTCACTTTCCAGAGGGGATCCAAGCTAGATCATCACATCTCTCAAACATAGCAACCTCACTCAAGTAACCTGTTTGAATTTCATTTTATCCAGTACTATTAAAGAACTTAAACTATGGAATTAGTGGAAGCTGGTTATCCTCTTCTCGTTTGATCACATTCCTCAAGCGGAACACTTTCATATGTGTTAGTTTGTACCTGCCTTGTCTGCCCCTGCTGTGTACCAACTGGCCTTTACGCACGTAAAGACATGCATCTCTAGGAAACTTAAGAAGTTTGAACTTTTTTATCAATGCTGATTCAATGATATTTACGTCATCTGGATAGCTCATCCTATTGAGTGCCAGGATCTTCGATCCATCCCTAAACTATTGTCAGCACTACTCCAACATACAAGCCCAATAAATTGTGTACAACATTCAGTGATGTTAAGTAAAAACGCACTGGTGTAGCAGAGTCATACATACACTTTAAAAGGTTTGTTTCGAAGAGCTGCGGTCTAAACAAGAGCTGTTGTCCTAAAAAGCGGTGCATTTTAACGTTCCCGGGGAGAAACCGGTGTTTTACATCAACACATTTAGTTTCTAGGGCGTTTCCGTGAACCACTGTATCCCTGGATATTCGAGCCCGCAGACATGTCGAGTGATGACGTTGCACGCGGGCGTTTACAGCACAAAAAGAGACTGGTACAGTATTACAACAGGGTGCAAACAGGTGAAAAGCGTTGCCTTCCAAAATGGTATTCGAGCCCTCCTCCTAATAAACGTCAGCCCATCCCACTGCAGTACTCCAGCGTTGTTATCGACAACAGCAAAACATGGCGTCGGCTGTGTATCGTCTTTCCCGGCTCTCAGTACTGAAAGACACGGGCGTTTTGACTAGGTCTAAATGCCCAGGTGCGGGTTTTACACAGTGTCGAAATGTAGTCTACACACCGTCGGGCGCCATTCATCCCCAGCCTGTTAAAGTAAGTATTTGTGCACGAAATATATACGAAACCTGTGCATTGGCATTATAACGTTGACGATATCAGGGAAAGGCTCGGCCAAGCAGTTTTTTCCATTCACAATGTGAACTTACCTACGGCTTTATGGAAAATGTTATACATGGTACCCGACGACAGCAAAGTTTGTTAAACAGTCGCTGTCTTGAATCGGACTGGCAGAAATAAAATTTAGGTAAAACGAATGGAAGCGCAAGAGTCCATTGATTGACAATTGCTGAGACAAATCGAGGGTGTAGTCGCGTTGCGATGGCGAAACCAGGAAGTGGTCATTAAAACCAAAAGATATTAAACATTACTGTCAATGTTAATAAAATAATACATGAACAAAGCTGTCACATGGCCTACTCTAGTACACTTTCTGTCATCTGCAGCGATGTAACAACTGCGGAGTTATCCAAAGATTTTGATAGGATTGTGTTGCCCTTTGTACTGGTTAAACTAGTGGGAACAGAATTGACTAGATATCAGTGAAGCTGTTTAATTAACGTTTTTACCTAAGATAATTTACAGTCTGTGAACCAATAACAAAAAATGACCGCGATGATGGTTGTGGTCTCCGTTAATGTCTCTTTCGTGTGACGTTGCAGCAATTTTCCCCAAGGGTACTGAATGGTTGCAACGAACTGTTTATTCAAAGTCTAATAACTCTTTATAGCTACCATACCTTAGGTGCAGGAAGCCTGCCCATGCACAATCATTCTTATACTCGTGTGCAACAGACTTCAAATGGCTAAAAAACAAACCGTGCCATTCATAAGGCTCCAAACACAATGTATACCATTGCTTGTTTAGACCTCCTTTGGCCTTTTCCGGGTGACCGTCGTGGTGGTTCCTTTCCTGTATGTGGGCACACTGATCAGCAAGAACTTCGCCGCCCTGCTGGAAGAACATGACATCTTCGTACCAGAGGATGACGACGACGATGACTAAACTTGCGTCTGTAAGCACAATTGTCCGGTTAAATCGTGCGTACAGTTTGATACGTTTTATTCTGCTTTAAAACGCAACAAATTCATTCCGACATTCGTCAGGATGTAATATCCCTAAGTGCAAAACTTTTCATATGACATACGTCGTAGGCTGGACAGCGTGAGTAAAAAAAATAGGCAAAGTAAGTGTTCTTATAATTGTATGTTTGTGTGCATGTGTGTGAATAAGTGTTGGTAATTTTATAAAGGATCATAAGGGAGAGCATTAGTTTAACTTGATTTTTTACACCCTCTTACGACAAATACATGAATTGTCTAAGGAAATGGATTTGAACTGTGTGTGGGTTGCCATCAAGTGGCATTCTTCTTCTGAGTACAAATTTTGGTTGAGAAAATTAATATTGTAATCATTGTAATCCTATGTTTTTTTCCAGAGTGCAGTGACATCATGTTTGCAAACTCCAAGCAAGAGAAGAGACACAGACTGCAAGAGCCAAGGGTGATAAACCAGTCACTCTTCCAGAACTTCTCTCTTGCACTCCTTTCCTCCCTTTCACATCCTGCACCCTCTTGGACCTACAGCCTTTCCCAAAAGGGCAATATGGGGACACTACCCTCTTACTCATTTGCATGTACAATTTAAGCAAAGCAGCAAATAACTGTGCATGTCAAATGCATTTGAAAGGTTTACATCCTGCAATATTTTTCAAACAGCAATAAAATATTGTTCCATCTATGACCTCAACATTTGAAATTTTCTGATGAATCGTTTGACTGAAAAGTAAAATTAGACCAAAGTAAAGTCACAAATCTCCACAACTGTTGGAGATTTTTAGGGGGATAAAATATACCACAGTACTAAATTCAACCTCAGCTAAAATGCCATGTTTGTAATTTCTTACCATGGATGGCCACAGTCCCTTGGTAATGACAAACTTTCCAGTGTTTCAGCTGTTGATTCAACCTCAACGAAAGATGGAAAGATCTGCTAGCATTGTAAACCAATTTCTGTTTATGATTGCCTGCTGATCTCCATAATATGACCAAGTCATTGTGTGACATGTCCTGCATGAATATAAGTTACTGACATGACCGACTATCTTTTATTACAAAACATGGTTTGTACTACATCAGATGAAATAAGTTTTTCATTTTATTCCCTTCCAAAGCTTGAATCATTTGGAAAAAATAGCTGTGTGGCGGTGGATGAATCCTGTTTCCCTATTAGGGTGAAATCATCACTGCAACTCAATTTCATGAAAGCCCAACCCCCAGATCCCAGAAAAGCTGACAGCAAACACAAACACTGAGTTGAAAGGAAACTGAGATACAGCCTGTATCTAGCAGCAGAGAAAGGGATACTCTAGTCATGTCGAGAAAGACAGGTAACACAGAAATTAAGGGCAGGGGAGAGCATGAACATCAGAAGGTTTAAACAGCCTATATTGCAACTAAAGTTCAGACATTTAAAATGTACATAATGAATATCTGACACAAAATTTTGGTATTCAGAGTGTATATTTACAGTTCAATAATGGGCAATTACACTGGTTATACTGGACGCAGGACTAGGGACAGCGGTGTACAGTTCAAGGGTCATGTCCAGTGTAAAATTTGGACAGGAAGTCTGCTGGGCGAGGTGTCTCCGTCTCATGGAAGTAACGCATGACATGGGTCTTCTGCTTCCATACGTTAATCGTCTCCTGCAATTCCATTTTACCCTAAAAGTGAAGGCAAATGGAGGTGAGGCAGACAGACAGAAATACTAATACAGCAGATATCTTACATAGAATCACATACCCAACCTGCCTGAACACCAAAATCTTTTACTGCTGAATAATAATTTAGTTGACAGAGATCATTTACAAAAATAAGGTTTAGTGTCATTTTAAGATATCAATCTTTGTGCCAAACACAGTGAATAACAATGTCAATACAAAGAGAGAATGAGATGACTTACCTTAATGACAAGCATGTCAATGACTCTGGGGTCTGTGATGTGTTTGTTCTTGTCAAACATCTCCCTCACTTTATCCCTGCCTTGCTGGGCAGTAATATCCAGCTGGAACAATGTCACTATAGAATAGAATAGAATAGAATAGAATAGAATTCTTTACTGTCACTGTAACGTCTACAACGAGAATTTGAGTGCAAACCTCACAGTGCAAAGGACCAAAAATAAAGAAAAGCTAATAAACTATACAAGTTCAAGGACAGGTCAAGACAAGAGACATGAGCCACCAGGAGGTTTACTGACAACCTGCACAAGATGACAAACCACAGTAGTGTCACTGTTTAACAGGTATTAACCAGCACCTAGTCCCATGGAATGATGGTTTGTATTTGGATTCTTAACTGTACTCAACCTGGAAATAAGTGTGGAAATCCCTTTCACAGCAAAACCTGAATAACATTTAAAAGTTCATATCTTAAAACCATTTAAGTGGAAATCAAAACATTTAACACTGGATATATGAAGACCAGCCTGATAAGGATATATCATGGTATACATCCAAATTATCTTGTATCTTATCATGGATGTGGTGGCCTTCTAAAATGGATCCAGTATGATCTCTCAGAACAGATATAACTAAGTACATGGTTGGCTTGTCTATTACCTACTATTAAGTTCTAAACCATAACAGAGAATATAACATAAAAAGGTGTTGATACTCTGTACTGTGTATGTGTAATGCCATTACTGTTCAGCTACAATTCAAAAGATCTGACCACCAACACAACAATCACTATTATCTAGTACAACATTCATATTAGTCAAATTAAAATGTGTTAAAATATAGAACGACTAAACTGAGATAGCAAAAATTAAAGTGCAAAATGACAACTTCCAATTTTTAGACGTAATTAAGGTGGCTTGCTAGCTGCATACCATAACTAATGGATAACTTACAAACTAGCCTAACTTAGGTACTGGGGGCAAACCTGCTGAATTGCAGGCAACTGCAGACAACGTCAATGTGACAGCAACAGTATGTTGCAACGTATGTTCAATTTTAAGACACATTAGTAGCTTCTTGCCGTTCTTGCTATCTAGCAGTAGCAACTCAATGCCTGGGCACTGCATCTATACTGAGCTAACACTTCGATAGATTAGCTAATGTTATTTTGCTTTAAACATGCTAGCTGCTAGCTAGTAACGTATGGAAACATACATTTTAATAGCGGGCCACTGGCGTGGAGGCAAAACAACTACATTACTTTACATGTGAAGGTACATTAACAAAACGGTGAGGTGGCAAGACATTGACAAGATAACACAACTACATGGTCAGTCCGAGCAAGTAATGTTAGCAAGCTAACTAGCCAGCTCTCTGCGACCTTGACGTCAAAGTGTTAGACTTGCTTTCTTCACAGAAATGCCTCATGAAGCTTCTCTACCTGCGTTCGGCACCTCTCGGTACCAGGCCCTGTAGAGCTCCCGAACTCGCCGCTTGGCCTCATCCAAATCGCGGCTGAAAATTGGTTTAACGACTCGAACCGCGCCGCTGGCCCCTCGGGTTACACCGGCGGACGCCATTGTTGCTGCTGGTTGCTTTGACGCACGCTCAGTTCCACAAGGAAACGGAAAGAGGAAGTTACCCAGTGCCTTTACATTAGACTGTCAGTGTTTGAAAGCAAGGATCTGAACCATACTCAAAAATTTCAAATTTGGGTAATGTATTTCAGTGAAATGGCTAGAAATTGTTTAATGTATCGTTTTTTCTGACAGGCCTTTTTTGTGATGTCCCTTTCTGTTGAGAAACTCCCATTCTCATTCACAAGGTACTGGGATAATCGGAGGTGCAATCTCCCACTTTAGCTGTGTTACACATTTTATGCCAAAACAAAAAAATAAAATAAAATAAAAAAAGTGCTTTATCAATTTGCTCTGGATCCTTTGACAGTGCCAAGGTGAAGGACACATCCTTTATCACAGCAATAACAGTGGATTTCTGATCACTCAGATTGTCACCAGTCTTTTGGAAAAATGCCCCACATAATTTTACATGGTTTATTCATAGCCTCTCAAAATATTGCATTCAAAGGTATGTTCCGTCTCAGTCTGTGACAAACTGTGTTGTCAAAGACAAAACAGTACTGAGTGTAAAGGCTGTCATTGTCACTGTCGCCTCTCTGCCGTTTTTTTAGCTGGTCACTAAAGGTTTTTCAATAGTTACTGGTTATGCCATCGTGTTGATGGAGATGGCACAATAAAAGTTCACTTCCTGATACACATTACTACATTACCAAAGTTCTGGAACACAACATACTTAAACTTGCATTATAGTAGGTACATAATATGCCTTTCTTCTGTCTGGGTTTTTTTTTTTCTTCAGTGTGAAGGGAGTGTTTCTTTCTCACGTTCTGATGCAGGCAAGTTGCACTGGTTTGATTATTTTTTAAATGGACGGTTTCTAACTGCTGCCTGCAAGGCAGTGTAGTCTGGTAGGCAGAACCTAGGGGAAAAAAGTGCCATGGCCAAGTATATGTGAGGTGTATTAAGTGGCTCATACTCTTTTCCTGTGTTCGCAGATTCAGTAGTCCTGTGGTCTTGTAGTCAATCTATATTTTGTCCTCAATTAATTTTTCAGTAGACTACCGCAAACCTCTATGAACCCAAGGGATAATTTCTGTTATGTTAATCATTCAACTTTGCCAGAACTGCATTTATTTCCCTGCCACATGCAACATTAGTTTGGACCTGCATTTAAAAGAACCCTTATCTGACATACAATGATGACGTCGGTGAGATATAGAGAGACAGCAATAGCCGTTCAGATAGTCAGAGGATCTTCACAAACACTTTCACATCCTATGTGCAGACTACCACCCATCCACGTCATAGACCTCCATCTGTCCAGTCTGAGTGCATCACCTGGCCATGCTGATATTCTTTGGTGTCTGGGAGCGTACAGAGTAGCACCATCAAGAGTCTCCGAGAGGTTTAGGAGAGGGTAATATTACGACAGTAAGTAGGACAGGTGTAAATTGGAGACACTTGAACAATCTGAGATGTAGTAGGAGAGCTTGCTTTTGACAGTGGCAGATATTCCCACTTCCATAAAGGTGGACAGGAGCAGCTAGAGCAGTTTCCCAACCCTCTCCTGGAGGACCTCTTGTCCTGCATGTTTTAGATCTCTCCCTGCTCCAACACAGCTGATTCAAATGATCAACTCGTTATGAACTCCTGAAGCTGCTTAATAACTGATCATTTAAATCAGCTGTGTTGGAGCAGGGAGAGATCTTAAACATGCAGGACAAGGGGTCCTCCAGGAGAGGGTTGGGAAACACTGAGCTAGAGGTCAGCTGTGTAAAATGTGAGAGGTGTGAAAATATCACACTAGAGGGCATCATTTACTGAGGATGGTGTGATCAGGTCAAGTCCTGGGCTGCCCTAACTGAGAATGTGTTGCATGTTTGCATTTACTCAACAATGAAACAATTCAATCAGCATTTATTTTGAAGACATTTTCAAGACATTTTATTGACTGTAAAATGACAATACTTTACATATAGACATTGTGTGTACTTTAAATACGGAGGGGAAAAAAAAACATTCTGTAAATCGTTAGAAAAGACATATCCAGTTGATTATCTCCTCATAGCTCCTCACAAAATACATAATAAAAAAACATTGGCTCATTTAAGAAACACTAGGTCACTGTGGCACACACATACTCGCGCCTACAACATGTCCAGGTTGTCTGATAAACATTTTAAATATTTCTCTGCCATCCCCTTGATTTCACTTTGAAATCAGGGCTCTACAAGTGAACATGCGATTAATTCAAAAATACAAACTAAGCTTAACTGAAGACAGCTAGAAGCTGCAGTATAAGTGTGGTCCACCAGGGACAGAGAGATAGATGGAGTACAGGCATTTGAGTTGTGTGTTTTTCTGGTTGTTTATGTGTCTATGGGTTCTCCCGATTATCATGCTCCCTGGCATCTCCGAAGAGTCTGTATAAATATAACTGTAGAAAATGTCTATCTTGTATTTGTGCCAAAAAAGTAAACAGTAATGAGACACACTCCCACAGGCTTTCTTTCTTTATAGATGTTGTGCATGAAGCTGATAGAACAACGGTTTTCAAAAGTTAAAATAAGAAAATCTAAAAAGTAAAAACTCAAGATCATGTATCTAGGATTGGGTGACAATCTACCAAATATTCATGCTCATCTCCCAACCAAACTCCTAACATAAAACCTAACATGACTCCCAATGAACTGCAGACTTTGAGTCCTTAGTTATGATGGTTTGTTCCAGGAATGGTACACCTTTCAATTTGTGTCAGGTGTAGGAAAAAGCAAATGCTTCCCCGCGGCAAGCAAAATAAAAATAACAAAATTCAATAGCGTCCTGTCTAGATATTTCGTCCATGGAAGAGATGATTCTGTGAAATATTCCAGTCTGCTGGACACTTATTTTCCCCACACACAATAAAAAAACCCAAAGATAAAAAAGTGCAGATTCATATTTGGGTGACCCAGTGTATACAACTGATCAGCTGAAGCCAGTGTTCACCGCTCATTGGCTGATTGATTGAAAGGCGAAGGCACTATCTGCATCTTCCAATGCACCGGAGGGCTTCTCTGTTCCTTAAGGCCCATCTCCAGAAAGCCACTAATACTAAAAAAAGAAGAGAACAACCAAAGTAGTATTAATGGTATCAATACTATTAATTTAGTATTAATGGTACAAGAAGTTACAAAAACAACATTCACAAAAATGCAAATATAACTTGAGTGACCAGGAACCTGAGTTTGTGTAATGCCCTGTAATTATGTGAAGTTAGTAGCTGGAAATAGATTTCATCTGTCCCTCTGTCTCAGTGCTCCACTGTTACTCCTCTCTGTGTACCTCTCTCTGTATCAGTGCTCCACTGTAACTCCTCTCTGTGTACCTCTCCCTCTGTCTCAGTGCTCCACTGTAACTCCTCTCTGTGTACCTCTCCCTCTGTCTCAATGCTCCACTGTAACTCCTCTCTGTGTATCTCTGTCTCAGTGCTCCACTATTACTCCTCTCTGTGTACCTCTCCCTCTGTATCAGTGCTCCACTGTTACTCCTCTCTGTGTACCTCTCTCTGTATCAGTGCTCCACTGCAACTCCTCTCTGTGTACCTCTCTCTGTCTCTGTGCTCCACTGTAACTCCTCTCTGTGTACCTCTCCCTTTGACTCAGTGCTCCACTGTAACTCCTCTCTGTGTACCTCTCCCTCTGTATCAGTGCTCCACTGTAACTCCTCTCTGTGTATCTCTCCCTTTGACTCAGTGCTCCACTGTAACTTCTCTCTGTGTACCTCTCCCTCTGTATCAGTGCTCCACTGTAACTCCTCTCTGTGTACCTCGCTCTCTCTGTCTCAGTGGTCCAGGCTATTGCCCAGCTGCTGTCCCTCCTGCAGGGCAGCCATAGCCAGTTTCAGGTGCTCCCGCAGGGCCTCGATCTCTTTTTCACTGCGGCTTTTCATCCCGCTCAGCTCTGCATACACCTCGTTGTAGCGCTCGCAGGCTGCCTGCTTCTCCTGCTCCCAGGGACAGTGGGGAGGGCAGAGAGGCAGGGAGGGAGAGAGAGAGAGAGAGAATGTGCAGGAACAGGGAAGGAAAGAGAGCGGGGGAACAGGGAGGGGGAGGCAGTGAAGCACACAGATATAAGCAGTGTGTGAGTGAGTCACAATCCTCAGCAAACCAACAAGAAATAGTGTTAGAGAACAGTGTCTTAAAGACTTGTATTATGCAGTCGTGTGACAGTGAAGGAGCGCGTTCATCCATTACACAGACAGACAGAAAGACGGAGACACACACACACACACACACACACACACACACACAGAGTGTGAATTTATACCGTATTGACAGAATGCAGCTCGTTCCTCAGACAGGTTATCTCCTTGTGTAGGTACTGCACCTCATTCTCTTTCACTCGCAACAGCACCTGCAACAAGAAATTACATACTGAATCACAAAACACTGCACACAAAGCCATAAACCCAAAGCTGCAATTATATAAAGAAAGCAATGACAATACTCTGTGCAGAAAATAAACACAGCAGCGATGCATATGAACCCCAAGACAGACACAGTTATCCCTGTAGCATCAGTGACTCACAGATTTAAACCAAATATGGCGTTTTTCTATGGAAAGCAAAGTCTTGATTGGGTCACTTTTGTGAAAAACTGCCACCCTCTTATAGTTTGACCCACTGAAGGGTTCATGATACAGTATCTCTAGGTTCAAACAAATGAATTAAGACACTGCAGCAACTGTGATCAACCACCAGAGGTCACTACTGCTGGCCTTTATTGCATTATCAACTCTTCACTTCAGTGTCATGTCACATTTACAATGAAGTGTGACATTCATCACCCATTGCGAATCCAAAGACTGCAGCACCAAAGAGATTTAAAAAGGAAAAAAAGGTTGAATAATCACAAATTTATTCACGATTATTACAAAAAATAATGCATTAGACAAAAGGATGAATGAATTTCAGTCGCATGGTTTACAATTTAGTGTTGCATTCCATGATAGACTACCTGAAAATGATCAGTATATGGTTGTGAGTCGGCTAAAAACTGATCTTGCGGAGACTATGATGTCATTGTTGACCCAGTGGTCATAATCAGGAAACATCTGATGCTTTGATGCACCAGGCTTTTGCAAAATGAGAGTTCCAGTCTAAGCATTCAAACACGGTTACAGTCAATCACTCACTTCCTTACACTTCCAATAACTTTTTGAATTTTTTCCTTTCTCCTGTTTCTCTGCTTCTTGTTTCACATTTAGCCTCTTGGCCAGATCATTATTACAAAAGAGAAGGCATTCCCAACAAAATTTAACGGCATTCCCAACTAAATTTAAGGTTTGAATAAATAAGGCTTAAGAGTATTATGCTGTGATCAGGACACCAAATTTCTTTTTCAAGGACACAGTTAACATTCTAAATAAGTCATGTTATCTCCATGGGTCTGTGTGCACGTAAATCATTACTCTTTGTCTCCCTTCCTCCCTCTGACTCACCTCCAGTTCACAGGAGTTTCGCTCACGGTCGTCAAGGGAGACGCCCTCTGACCCATGACCTGCGATGACGTTGCGCATATGGCTGATCTCCTCCATTAGACGGGACTGCAGCTCCTGAGAGAATGACAGGGAGGGGTTACAGAGGCAGCACTGACCAGGCGCTGCAGTCCATTACAGGCAGCTGAGAGATAGAGAGGTGGTAAAAAAAGACTTATGGGATCCGGCAGTGCAGCAAAGTGGTAAGGAGCAGTACTCATAACCAAAAGGCTGCCGGTTCGATTACCTGCTGGGACACTGCTGCCATACCCTTGGGCAAGATACTTAACCTCAGTAAATACTTCAGTAGCCTTCAGTAGCTTCAGCCTCAGTAAATATCCAACTGTATAAATGGATAATACTGTAAAAACTGTAACCAATGTAAGTCGCTCTGGACAAGAGCGTTTGCTAAATGCCTTTAATGTAAGGTAATATTACTACAGACAGCAGCAGTGACACAAAGGAAATGAGAAGCCGCACACATACACTGAGGGTAATGAATCAACCTACACACTGAAACACAAGCAGCATCTGCTCTGCAGACACCCTTCTGAGGGCAGAATTACAGTCCTTGAATTCTTTCACGTTACATACTTGGTTAGTAATTTATGATGCAAGACATTTTTTTACTGCAGGAAGTGTAATAAAATACCTTGCTGTAAGTGCAACAGCAGTGTACAGGCAGGGGTTCAAACTCACAGTCTCTCAGGGCCTTAATTCAGTGTCCTGGCCGCTACATAACACGTCACACATGGCTGCTACGCCACACACTGCACATGCAACTCATATTCCATTGGCCACTCCCCTGCACCTTACCTGGTTCTCCTTCCTCAGCTGCTCCATCTCTCTCTCCCTGCGGCTGATCTCCCTCTCCCTCTCTCCGCTACTCTGCTCTGCCCTGTTCAGCTCCAGGCACTTTTGGGAGTACCTCTCTGACAGGCTGTCCAGCTCCCGCTGCAGGGCCTGAGTCTCTGACCTGAGGGGAACGGGAGGGCACAGGAGAGTGGGAACCATGCAACACACACATGCACACACACAGACACACATGCTGCATGGACCGGACCTGACAAGTGTTTGTGTCTGCATGCACAGGAGAGGAGGAGAGAGCAAGAGACAGTGAGAAACGGAGCGAGACAGAGAGCAAGAAAATGACAGTGAAAATAGTATGCATAACGTACTACATGATGCCTGCCAGACAGACAAGATTTATGTGACCCTTCATTGCTGTGTCTTGCATTCGTTGTTTGAACTGTCCCCAAACAGGGAGGGAGAGACTATAAATACAAACACAGTTTTCCGCCAACAATTCTGTGATTCAATTAAATGGACATGGATTAATGTTGCCGACAGACTCAAGGGCAGGAGAGGATGGCTAAAATTAACACTGAGAGGAAGCAGGGCCAATGCAATGTGGAAGAGATGTATGCGAACCTACTCTTCTGCAAACGATGTGGTGCTACTTCCTGTGCTGAAAACAGAGGTAGCAGCCTTTCTGCTTTTGTGATGGTAAAGCCACCACTGACCAGATTTAGCTGGGACGAGCTGCTTTTCGCTTTGTTCTGATCTCTCCGAAACAGGAACAAAGACACAGGCATCAGGCTTACTTCCTCCGTGATAAGACAGAGAGCAAACACACAAACATCGGCAGGGTACTTATTTACAATAGCATGAAAGGCAGTTGCATAAGGAGCACCTAAAGCTCAACTCTGAATCTGCTCCAGGGTCCGCAGCACTTGCAGGGCATGCAAAACTCCAACAGACATGCAAGCTGCAACAGTTGATTGCCTCAGAAAGGGAGAAACGGAGCTGAGGCGGATAAGTAGAAGGCAGGCTTAAGGGACATATATGGTGTGATGTGGGAACTACTGGTTAAAGCTCACACAGAATACCGCAGTGCTGTGCACAACATTTGCACAGTAGTTTGCATGCAGAGTGCAGTGCAGTCTGCTAAGTACCGCTATGCATGCGGGGGCTCGTTTTCATTTCCCTGGATGAAATACGGCGCAGCACCTTCAGCCAAGCACACAACGCACAAGCCTTACCAAAATGCCGAAAATGTCCGGGCAACCTGACAAAACCCTGATCCGCAGCTAAATGCGTCTGCATTCCTCGGGTGCCTTACAAGGCGGGCCCGTGGAACCAGCGCGCATTAGAAGAGTGTGTATTTTGGAGAATGTCCGTGGACTTTGAATAGCACGCTTAATCCTCTTTCTGCACAATTAGGCAAAAGGGCTGAACTGTACAAACCAAATATACTACGCCTCTGGTAATCCACTGAAATGTGCCATTTCAACGCCTTCTGCAAGAAAGACCGAACCCTGCATGTGTGCGGTGGGTGTCATCTGCACAGGTGACCCTTTTACCGTGCCATAATCCTCTGGAGAGAGAAAGAGGCGTGAAGACTTTGCTATAAAAGATTTGTAATAAGAGTCAATGATGCGTTTCAGCATAACTATGGAGTGCTGTGTTAGAGGACGGGTGGCAGTGGCCAGAACAAGGGTTTGAGAGGGAGAGACAGGAAGCTGAATCCCAGAGACCTTTGTGCAAAGATGGGGGACTCACTGTTGCTGCGTTTGCAGGGCCTGAGGGTCAGCACCTTCTCCATACAGCCTCCTGACTCTCCCCACCTCTCGCTCCAGCTCCTCCCTGTGGGCCTTCTTCAACACCTCCATCGCTGGGCCGCGGGAGAACAAAAGCAGGCACAAAGAGGAGCAAGGAAAGTTAACGCACCGCCCGAGCGAAGTGTGATCACACTCAAACTGAACATGAAGGGGGAGAGGGGTGATGGGCAGCTCAGCTGTGCAGAGGGTCCTGCCTCTCTCTCCCCCTCGTCTCTCTCTCTCTCTCTCACCTTGCGCCGTGGCCTGGGTCTCCTCCCGCAGCAGCCTGTCCCTGTCCCTCTCCAGCTCCCTCATCTCGCGCTCGTGCTGCCTCTGCATCTCCTCCAGGGCCTGCCTGTGGGCCCTCTCCATGGCCGCCAGGCTGCGGCCGCAGGGGGCCTCAGGTCCACAGCCGTCCCCCCCTCCCCTCCCCCCTCCCCCGCTCCTCGCCCGCTCCAGCTGCTGCCTCAGAGACGCCACCTGAGCGACAGAGAGACCGAGGGGGGCTAAAGCACACTGAGACGGGGGGTTTCCATTCACGCCAACACCAACAAACTGCACAGGCCACACAACACTACAGGGTCGTAAGTAACACAGCAGAAGAAACCACACTCAACCCAACTCTTCCAACAGTGCTTCCTCAAGAGTAGCAATGGCACAGACACATTTTAAAAATGATTAAAATGCCTGCGTAAAATGCATTTAAAATTGAACTAACAAGTGTCTTTTGGATCATGGAAGCCCGCAAGTACAGTCTGACGCATTTGCTCTGTGCACATGAGCAATGCAAGGAGTTTATAAATGAGGCATGCCCATCCCTTAAAAGTATGCCAGTGGGAAAACACTGTTCCGGAGAGTTTGATAACTACAAGCAAGCAACAGAACTCGACAGTCAAAGAGTTAAAACCAAGGGTTATGCAGCAACAAAATTGGTAAAAATTTTGTTAATTTGCAGTCTGCAAATTGAAAATCAGCTCCACTCACTACCTCCCTCTGCAGCGCCTCATTGGCTTGTTGGGCGGCACGGGGGCCCAACAGGGGCAACGATCTCATCTCCTTCAAGGGCAGCCTCTCGAACTCCTGCCACTTCTTCTCGATCTCCTCCTCGATCCTCAGCCTCTGCTCAGAAGTATGGCCGGCCTCCTTCCTCGACAGCAAGGCTTCCCATTGGCTGCTGCCCGTTTCCCTGGCGGTGCCCCCGGCCTGCGACCGCCTGCCCCTGTCCTCCGGCTGCTGGGCTTGCTCTTTGCTCTGCCACTCCGCCGCCTCTCTCTGATTGGCGGCCGGCGGGTGGCCGGGCGTTGGCACGGGAGCCAGTTCTACGTAGTCGAATCGACGCGTGGTGGTGGCGGCAGAGGTCGTGACCTCTGATCTGGAATCGCTGTTGGGTTGCCGGGCCGAGGGGCGACGGGATGGGAGCGGGCGGGACAGGGAGTTCGAGTTCTCCTTATCACTGCTGCTGTCTGGCAGTCTTTAACAGAGGGAGAGAGACACACACATACAGAACTGAGCACAGGCATGTCTATGGGTGCACAGAGTGCTTTACCTATCAGCACTGACTCACTGTGTAAGCAGCACAGGGCTGCCAGTGTAAATACAGTGCAGTGCATGCAATATTTACTGTTGTGTGTGACACCACGGCACTGAGATGGAATGTGCATGTATGACATTTGAGACCGCAGCTCACAGCGCTGTTGGCACATACAGCGGAATCACTGCGTAACATTAGCATGTGTGTGCATGTACGGTATTGCGAGAACAGCACGCATTGCTGTTGACATGTACAGCAGACTCACTACGTGACATTGGCATGTACGGGCGTGTGTGGTATTGCAACAACAGCAAAGAGTGCTGCTCCTGTGTTCAGCAGACTCACTGCGTGATGTCGGGGGAGCTGCTAGGCTGAACGCTCTTCCGCAGAACCTCGATCCAGTTGCGCCTGATGCCCGCGGTCATGGCGGAGAGCGTGAACACGGCCTCCCGGGTCTGAAGGGGAGACGGAGAGAGTGAGGGAGGCTGTAGCAGACGCAAACTCTCCGTACTGGATACTGCAGCGCTGCGTATCATCATTGCGCCGAACGCAGAGACCGTGGCTGGTCCACACCCACACACATTCTTTCATCCATGTGAGAGTCTGCCACCAGCCTTTTGTTTCCTCCATCAAACAAACCCTTCTCCACGGCAAGAAGCTGCATAACAGATTCTAAAGTAATTGAGCAGAATTTTAGACACCCCCCCAACCCCGCCAGCTCAAGAGCTTAAGGCCCTGATAAAAAACCTCCTGAAATTCACACACCCTCCACACACAGACAAACACTGAGAGAGGGAGTAAAAGACACCTGTATCTGGAAGCCGTAGTTCTTCTCCACATCGAACTCAAACACTTTAACGCAGGACTTGAGGTCGATTTCACCATCCAAGTCATCTTTCTGTCAAAGGGAAAGGGAGACAGTTAAACTGGGACACAGGCTGTGTCCCCCTTACCCTGCAACACACACTAGAGACCATAGTAAAAGAAATCTTGATGCCAGCAACTTAAAAATATTACAGCAACCGTCCATTTATTGTGACCGGTACTACAAACTAGGCCCCTCCTGACACTGGTATAGGAATGATTATCATAAAATGATTGATAACCATTTGATGGTGCTAACATTCTGTTAATCAAGTATTAATAACAGGCCTGTGGAATAGATTAGCTCACCTCCTCCGCCCCCGAGTCTCTGTAGTACCTCAGACCAGCATCTGTCAACACGAACCAGTGCTTCTTCCACTGTGGACAACACAGGACACCAGTAATTGCAGTTGGTTCAATGCTTTAATGCTGGTACATGACCTGCCTACAGTTATGACATGCCATTTACACAAAATACACCCAATACATTTATAGTACTGAGAGCCAAGGTAGAGGGCAGGATAACCTTCAAATGACATTGTCCTTAAGGCAATGCTTTCAGATGGTTATAGTGTGTCACCTGGATATAAACATAGATACACCTACCACATTCTCCACATACAAGATAAAAAACAGCCACACTGTCACATTTTTTGACAAACCCAGTGCTGACATGTTATGCCTATACACACCATGTTGCTGGTACCATGACACAGGGCACGGAGCCACCACTTCACAAAATGGCTATTCACTCACTTCTCATCCCCTCACTTCTTTACTTTGTTTAACTATGCTAAATTACATGTATATGTGTGTGAGCTCACATGCAAAACAATCATGGGTATATTTTGTGAGGCAGGATGGTTGCATTTTTCTTTTCTTAAGATACGCTTTTCATTTTATATTTCCTTCTTGGACATTTTTATTACTACTTATTACATACTTTGGTTCTTGGTTTTGATTCATTTTATTTACACTACTCCTGTTTTGTTCTGTGAAAGGGAGGGGAAGGAGGGTTGTTTTTCATGCAATCAAATGTTACAGTACTGGATAACTCCTGTCTTGCCATCAAATGTTGCAATTTTTGATAACTCCTGTCTTGCCCGTTTGAATCCTTCGAATTCTTGAAACCGGGAGAGCAAGAGAACACCATGAAAAGAAAACCAGAAATCATTTGTGTTGTTGTACCTCTCCTCTCTCGTCCAGTTTTGACATCCACCCCTTCTTGAAGTTAAGGAGGTCAGGCTGTCAAGGAAAGCAGACAGGTTATGATAAACAGCTCAGTATTCAGCGACAGAACGGGCGTCAAATAAGAGCAAAGCAAAAATAGAACTAGTGGCAACATTCAGGACAAGTCGGTGAACATTTTGCAGCCAAGCTGTTCTCAGTCTTTTTTTTTTTTTTTACCCAAACGCTATTCTTGTTTATCTTGTTTTCTCATTTATATGCCATTTTCTCAGTTTAACTCTACTGAACACAAACAGCTGCTACGTACTGGCTTTTCAACAGTATTTAAGGAAGCATTTCGCCAAACAAATTGGGCATTCGTTGGGCACAACACAACAGCAATCTGCATATCTACATATAATGAATCTACTAGTCACACCACTAATGTCACTTGGGCCTTGATCACTTAACTGTCTGCCTGTATGTGTGCATATATGTATGAGCATGTGCATGCTGTTGCAATGACAGTTGGGGAGGGAGATAATCTGATGTGTGAAAAGCAACAGGAAACAACTAATACTTCTCAGAAACCAGAGAGAAAGAGAGAGAGAGAGAGAGAGAGAGAGAAAGAGAAAAGGCGGAAGAGAACCAAGAAAGATGGATGACACATGCAAACATGAGAAATGGGGTGTCATGGGGACAAAGAGCAGATCACACACTGATAACCACCGCCAAGGGCAGGAGGTCTGCAGAGTTTACACACTGACTGACCAGACAGGATAATCCCTGTTTGACAAGACAGACTAATTCCAACACACAGCACCACTACTGCACACAGAGCGCTACTGGGAGACAGACAAAGATGAGGAAGATCCATGATAAATGGGATCTTCCTCAGAACTGACTGCGGTATTAGATTAGGTAACCTTTTTATTTACATTCCTTGGCATGTCTTTATCTCTCCCTCCCCCATCCCCCGTCCCTCTATCTGCCAGTCCTCTGCTTGCTGATGTTGAGAGGTAAGATCAGGACAACCTGAACCGTATCACAAATTGCTGTGGTGCATTATTATTATTTTTTTTTTTTTTTGATATTTTGAAATGTGCAACTTCATCATTGAGAAGTGAGGACTGTACAAAGAGATGCAGCCTTGAAGAAAAAAAACCCACAGATCTCATCATTGTGAATTTTCTTCGTGATTCCGCGCATGTTACATTTGATATATTTCGTTTCGCGAAATGGAGAACAGTTTGTGCTCCAGTTTACCTGCAGGATTAAAAGTGTCCTGATCTAACAATACTGATAATGTAAAAAACGGTATGCCAGCAGGCAGGAAGCGGGGCAAGTAAGGATAAAAGGGTGTGTAAAGGGGAACAAGCAGAGGTGAGTTGCGGAAACTGATTGACGTTTCCATGTGACAAGCTCAAATAACACACACACGTACATTACATACATATATACATTTTACATGTCAAGGCATCTTAACATACATATAAATAGTTCAATCGCTTTCCATCTGGCTCGCTTATCCCCACACTATAGCGGCCAGATGTAGCTAGTTGTTTGTTTTATTTCAAGGACGCGAGCTGGTCGTCTCACGGTTAATTTACAACACACTTCATATTTGTTAACGATCTAAGAAATAGCTGTTGCAAATTATCATTGTGACAACCAGATTAGGACGCAGCATGTTGCACAATAACTGCTAGCCTGTGAACAAGGCCGAATGTAGCGCGTAAGCAGTCTTAGAATAGCCCATATGGAAAGTTATACTGTCATATAGACTACCTTACTAGCTACAGTTACAACTGCAAAACAGCTTGTAAATAGCTACACACAAATCAGATTTTCCTCGACGTACTTAAAACATGCATACCTTCAACAAATTACGTAGCTAGCTTCATATATGCGGAATATAAGCATAAAATAATAAAAACACCGAATATAGTTTGCTAAACCCAACATAAATAAACTCCTAGCCTATCTGCTACCTGCAAAACCTGAAAATAACACACAGCTGATTGCTCCAGCGCATAGACACTAACCGCATGAAACCTGGCACACCCACCCACAAAACACTGTGGTTAGTTGGTTAGCAAGACATCTATTTTGCGCAAAATTAAAAGCGAAAATGTAACCTTAACGAACGTTGCTAGCTACCACCTTAATTAGGAAGCAAGCGGAAATCTCAACACTAAAACATTTCAGTAGCTAGCTGGCCATCTGACAAAGTTTGTCGGCTACGGTGGCACTGCTGTAACTTCTCAGATGCTATTCACAATATCATTGCTAACTAGCTAGCTCGTCAACAAAAACTTGTGCAAACAAACTTACCGTCATGTTTATTAGATCCAAGAGGCAGATTGTAAAAGGGAAATAAAAATATATTAGGTAAAACCTTGTTTTAAAAAAGGCTGATTACACTGACAACACAGTAGATTCACCTTGGTAAATAGCTAGCAACAAAGTTTGTTAGCTCTCAATCCCTATCCTGCTAAGTGATATATATTCTATGGATACATTTCTGTCCCCGCCAGCTAGATAGCTAACAGCTAACTAGCTAGCTAGTCGAAATTAAATCAAATTCCACATGTTTCCGGTTAATTTACTATTCAACAATACATCTCTAGGTTGTGTACGTTTAAAATTCCGTTAAGCATATAAATATCTACTTTTAGAACAAGATCGTTTAAGTTTTAGACTACTTTCTTGACTCTTGCAACTTTTAGAAAAGATAGCTACACTTCCACCCTCGCACAAGTTGCTACTTCCTGGGCGGATCCGCGACCAATCATCATTTATGCAAACAATCACAACTACCCAATCAGGTTAGACACACAGAACACAGATAAGATCAGTTTGAACCAATCAAAGGATCCATATTCGACTACTGCTGAAGTTCATACAGGATACATACAATCTAACCCCGTGCGCTACAATCCCAATGAACCACAATTTGCGCACATTCATAGGCGATTACCTGTATTACGATGAACTTTCCGAACACTCTTTCGTTTATGGTGACGATGTGCACAATCCCAAACCTGCTCGTTTTTTTTGTTTTGACAGAATTTGGAATACAAGGTCCGATAGTCCCGCCACGCGCATGTCGCATACCAGGATAACAAAAAAGACAGTAGTGTGCCTGTGCAAGACGCAGCGATCCATATACAGCACGGCTATAGCAGGATTCATAATTTAAACAACAACATACCGGTCATATTATCATCATAAATATTATAATTGTAATATATATATTTTTACTGGATAGACCAAACATTTAGGGAAATATTTTGGCACAGATATACTGAAATTACCGATAGGCAGAGAGGTGATAAGACCAGTGGTGGAATAATTAAAGTGAGAGCCATACCGGTAGACGCTCTAAGAATAGTTTGAGTATTACTCAGGGCCGGCGGTATGGGGGTGCTTAGGGGTGCATTGCACCCCCAGACGGACCTCAGTGCACCCCCAGTTGTCTCCTTATTTCCCGATGTCTACATAGATTTTATTATGTTTTTATTTTAAAGATATGACGTTTTGTGCCCCCCCCCCCGGTGGATTGCAAGTGCATCTGTATTTTCTCCTGGCGCTGAGGCTGATAGTAGTGCAAGGAGGCAAAACAAGTAAACGCTTTATAGCACTGACTGATGTTCAAAGAGAATTCAGGAAAGGTGCTGCAATATCACTACTTTATGTTTATATCCATATAAAATGTTTATAATGTTTTATTGGTGGTTGGTTGTGGTTGATTAATGGGAGTGTTACAGGAAAAATACAGATAATGTGAGAGGTCAGCCGGGGGGCACATGCCTTTTCTATGGCGATTCCGTCTGCTGCATCCATCTGGAAAGAGGAAGATAAAGCACCTGTCAATCTGTCACCTTGGAACATCTGTTTTAGAATAATGCAGATGTTTTGGGTTATGAAATAACAGAGTTTATACACATTCTCCCTTTGTCTCTATATCTCTCACACACACACACACACTCACACACACACACACACGCACGCACATACATTCATATTCCAATACTAAACACGGTAGGTAAAAATACACTGACAGTGTGTTTATATGCAGAGTTGCCCTGCTACAGCACAGATGGACTTGGAGCCGGCTCCCTCCCACTCTTCCTCCCCCTGAATGAAACTCTTCTGCCCAGTGAAGCAGTGATACCCATACACAGCCCTGGAGTCCAGCACCCTCACAGACACACACACACACACACACACACACACACATATACATATTCCAGTGCTAAACATTGCAGGTAAATGATGGTGTGTATTGATGATGGTGTAGGGAGAGTGAAACAGGCAGTACACAAGCGGACGACAGATAAACAGAACAACAGACAGACCAACCTGTGCTTGGGTGTGTTCAGGTGCAGATCTAGGCTGCTTTTTCCAAGGGCTGATGTCTTCCCTTGAAGGGCTGCTGGATCTCTGTGAGGGATGCACAAGAAGTCAGTGGGTCTCTCTGCTGGATACGGACCACATTCCTACTGTGCAGCTTCAAGGAACTGTGCTGTATTAAATCATGTAATGCACTAAAACCACTGTATTGGTTGTGATTAAATACTGCATGTTTTTATTTTTACTACTATGGTGTCCACAGTGCATGTGTTTTCCAGCCTGTACTGCATTATAATTCTGTACTCTCTTCATTTATTGTACCTGTGTATGCAGTGAGGTGGTGGAGTGGGCTCGAGAAAGCGGCCCACTTCCTCTGTCTGGCCAGTCCCGCCTGTCTCTCTCTCTGTCATCCCATTCCTGATAGCTGTGCTTTTCTCTAGAGTGGCTGGTAGGAAAAGAGATAGGAGTTGGACAGGAGCTTCACATCATTCACAAAATCTACATACAACGATCTGCAATACTCAATAGAAAGAAGAGAGACAAAGTGACTGTGTGATGATTACCCTCTGTTTGCTCTAACTGCACTACTATTTAAACTTTTATTTTACACATTTGTTTTCTACATCCATATTCCACCTGTATTCTCTTGCCCTCCATTCTGTCTCATTCGTAAGTCATTCATGCCCTCTCCTTCACACTTCTATCTCTACCACCCATACACGCACACACACAAACACGCACACACCCAACACCCAACACCTAATTTCTGTCCTTAAACACTCTTTTACCTGGCCGGCTTATACAGCTCCTCCCTTCCTGGGCTGCGGCTTTGAGCTCTCCCCATTCGTCCCGGCCCCTCCCGCTGGAAGATCGTCTTGACCTTGGGCAGGTCAGCCATCATGGCGTACTCCTCCCTGTTGAACCCCACGGCCCCCGACCCTCCAGAGATGTGGCTTGACTCAGACTCGGACAAGGAGCTCTGGGACGATGCGTGCCTCCGCCTTTGAGGGAAGGGGCTCCTGTTCCGATTAGATGACCTCCTGTACTCCGGAGAGGGGCTACGGGCCTCCACACCCTGCCTGCTGCCACTCCTGCTCCTGCCGCTGCTCCTGTGGTTTGACTGAGGGGCCACAGCGTTAGATTTCAGAGAATGAGAGGGGGACGGGGGTTCCTTGCTCCGCCTGGACGGGGACGAGCTACGGGAGGTAGCAGGGCTGCGGAGAGAGTGAGTGGAGCCACGCCAGGAACCAGGTGAGGGCCTTGCGTCTGATCTAACGTCACTGTGATTGTTTTTTCTAAGGCACGGGGTGCTGGGGTCAGTTCTGTTCTGGCTGTCCGCGTTTCTCTTTAAGTAGGAGGATGCCGAGTCCGACCCAGAGGTGGTTTTCCTCACAGGAGATGTGTCATAACCTCTTCTGGAAGGGGAGGAGCCCCGACTATCACGGCCATAACCAATGGAAGAGCTGTTCGTTTCAGTTTTGCGCAGGAGAGATCGGTCAGGTGTGTCATAGCCTTTCCGGGACGGGGAAGAGCTACGGCTGCCATTTAAACGACCACTAGAGTAGTTGTTCGTTTCAGTTTTGCGGAGGAGAGATTGGCTGGGTGTGTCATAGGGTCTCCTGGAAGGGGAGGAGCTACGACTGCCACGGAGAAGACTATTGGAGGAGCTGTTAGTTTCAGTTTTGCGCAGCATAGATTGGTTAGGAGTTTCATAACCTTTCCTGGAAGGGGAGGAGCTACGACTGCCACGGAGAAGACTATTGGAGGAGCTGTTCATTTCAGTTTTGCGCAGCATTGATTGGTTAGGTGTTTCACAGGCTTTCCTGGTAGGGGAGGAGCTACAACTGTTATGACCACGACCACTAGAGTAGCTGTTAATTTCAGTTTTGCGAAGGAGAGATTGGCTGGGTGTGTCATAACCTTTCCTAGAGGGGGAGGAGCTACGGCTGTCACGGACAAAACCGTTGGAAAAGGCTTTGGTGTCAGTTTTGCGGAGGAGAGATTGGCTGGGAGCATCATAACCTTTCCTGGAGGGGGAGGGGCTACGAGTATCACGACCACGAACGCTTGAGGAGCTGTTTGTTTCTGTTTTACGCAGGAGAGATTGGCTGGGTGTTTCGTAGCCTTTTCTTGAAGGGGAGGAGCTACGGCTGCCGTGACCACGACCGCTAGAGAAGCTATTAAGTTCTGTTTTGCGCAATAGGGACTGGCTGGGTGTGTCATTGCCTTTTCTGAATGGGGAGGAGCTACGAGCATGACTACTGGAAGAGGTATTTGTGTCGGTTTTGCGCAAGGAGCTTTTCAGATCTGCAAAGGAGCTGGACTGTACTTTGGAGGCGACAGTGCTAGCAATTGATTTAAGGTTTTTATGTAACCTGCCAGAATCCAGATCTCGCCCGTAGGTGCTTTGGGAGGGGCTTCTGGATCTCTGACTGCTCCCCTGGGAAAAACCTGTGGAGTCAAAGTTCCTTCTGTGGGAGAAGCCTGAGGATTCAGGCTGTCTGAATGGGGAGGTGCTTCGAGAGGGAGAGGAGGAACGAGAGAGTGTAGAACCTCCTCTCTGCAATGAATCTGATCGCACATGGCCTTTGGAAAAGGGGCTATTGGCATTCCTTCTGTGGGAGGAGCCTAGGGATTCAGCCTGTTTGAAGGGGGTGGGGCTTAGTGATCGGGGGATCGGCTGTCCTTGGGCTTCAAAGTCCTGCCTGTAATCGGACTCTGAGCATTTGGGTGGAGAGGAACTTGTCGGGGGCGGGTCATGGCTCGGTATCTCGGAGCTCCGCCTCTCTGAGGGGACTCCCAGGTCAGGATTCCGGAAGGGAATGACAGCTTTGGGTTCCGGACTGCGAGTGCTGGGAAGCGGGTGGCCCACCTCCGAGTGGCGGAAAGGAGGGGGCGGACTCTTATCCCGGAGGGCCCTGATGCCCGCTGCCCTGCCCAGAGAAAAGTAGCCACTCTCTCGTTCCCTGTCTCCTTTCGATCCTGAGGGAGTAAAAAACAGGGTGTCAGAGATGGTATTTGTGTCGTACACATGCACAGTAATCTCTGGCACGGACAATGCATCAAACCAGTCTTGACCTTAATCTGACTCCTCAGAGAAAGACTTGTCCTAACAAAGGTTCATAGAGTCAGCACACTCAGAGAAAGAGAGCGAGAGAGAGGCTCATAATGTAAATAGATATTGACCCGTGTAACCAGAGATCCTACAGTACTTTGTGCCTTTGGATGCAGGCCTCTTCCACTGATAATGAAAGTAATAACAAATGACAATACTTCAAATGACCATACTGCTGCTGAGATAATATTGGTCAACACCTGCGTGTCTGCCAAAACTCTCCCTGCTCCTGGCCTCATCCATCCAGGCTCGGGGTTTGGTCTGTGGGGAGGAGGGTCCAGGCGAGTCATGGCCGGGTCAGATGCTACGTCCCTGAGATGCAAATAATCCTCCTCTGAGGTAATGGAGCCACTGAGCTCTGGGTAATCACAGGGATCCTGAGTGCTGAGACAGAAAGAGGGAAGAGGCCGGGGGGGGGTAGAGAGAGAGATATGGAGAAGTAGGGACCCACAGAGACAGAGAAAAGAATGGAGAAAAAAAAGAAAAGGGAGGGAGAGAAGGAACAAGACAGAAAGACAGATAGAGATAGAAGCAAAAGAGAGAAAAAGAGAAATGAAAAGATAGAGAGGGGGCAAAGGGATTGTAAGAAAGAAAAAGAAACAAGGAGCAGAGTAGATGAGTTAACAGGAGAGAGGGGAAGACAGAGGGAGGACAGTATTAGAGACAGTGTGGGAGAGGCAGAGGTGGAGAGAGGCAATATGTAAAAATAAGATGAATATTGGAATTTTGTGGGGGAAAGGAAAGAAAGCCAGAGTGATAAGAGGGAAAGGCAGAAGAAGAAGGAACGCAAAAAGTGAATTGGGAGGGAGAGAATGAGGGACACGGAGGGGGATGGGGAGGGAGGGAAAAGTTTTGAGGAGGGAGGGAAAAAGTTGTAAATGGGTATAATGAAGTTTACTGCGCAATTATTAAAAGGAACACCACTGCAAACCATATGGTGAGTTAGAGCACAAAAATGGTACACACCATGCAACTCTGTAAGCAGAACCAGGAAAAGAAACACAAATCCTGTTGCTGATAATCACCCATTCAACATCATCTTACAGGCATTATAAAAAAAATTACCTGGTTGTGCTGTCTTCCTCGTCACAGATATAAAGTTCACAGTCAGGGCTCAGTATGCACAGGGAGCTGTCCTCATAGCCCAGCCGATCTCGGGTGACATCACAGTAGCTCACCACTGACAGGCCATCAGAATCCTCCTGACAGGTGGAATGTGAAACAACCGCCAATCATGATGAGTGCTGAAAATTAACCTAGATAAACAGTTTAGGTTGTACACTACTGAGGGTGGCAAAAGTCAGCTAATTGTAATTCTGCAGTGTTGCGTTTAAGGACACCCTGTAACTTCCTTGTCCAGTCCTGTAATGGGATAAAAGAATTTCACAAATGTTTCTGTTCATTCCACATTTACAAATACATAAATAACAATTTATCAAGGTTATTAATGACCTGACAAGGGAGAGAGACCAGAGTGACTAGTTTAAATAGTGAAACTTCCACAGAAATGCGCCATCATCACCAACTTAAAATAATACTTATAATACATTCAGCTACACACTGACAAATACAAAGTTGCAAAAAAGTAAAATGCACACAGACAGGTTAACATATTAAGCAGTATTTTCATATGACCAAAAACACACATACTTAACGCCAGTCCGTGTCCTTGGTCTCCCTTTGTAAGTTCATTGTCAAACCAGGAACTTCATGAAAGATACTGACACTGTGTCACCTTGTCTTTCCCTCTCTTACCTTCTCTCCCTCTTCCTACTCTGCCCCCCTTCCATCTGTTTCTCTAGATTAGGGTTACACTGTTGTAACTTAACCTAGATTGTGGCTCTACTCATTATTATTTTATTGCTTTGCTGTTTTTTTTCTGTAATGTCTCCACTCCCCAGCCTTATTTCAGATAACCTTTTTTCATTTCTCTTCTAAGAAATATCTACTCCTGGATCTCCTGTCCTTTTGTCTCACTAATATTGCAATTTTTTGTGTGAATATACATCTCATTCATATAACTGCTTATTCAAGATTTCAATCCACTTCTAAATAGCTGTAGCCTATGACAATCAAATCAAAATGTATATTTATAGTTCATTTTTGAAGTGAATTGTCACAAGTGGTAGACAGAATATGATTACCAGAGGGAACTGAAAACCCAGGCTAGTTTTCAGTTGGGGGAAAAACTGAAAAAGTATTCCCTCACCTTCCAAAAAGGCCAGCCGGGAGACTATCAATGCCATTCCAGCAAGGTAATAACATTCTGTGACTACTTACTGTAACACAGTTGCCGTACAATACAAGCATTGGCATGACATTTAAAATATTCAGGAACATTGTGCGTAAACATGAGTGTCAGATATTACACTGTGATGACAGGATATCACAGGATACTTGAATAAAACACTACAGAGTCTTTATAAATGACAGAGAGTTCAATTAATCCAGTGTGTGACTTTAGGTTCATGCAATCAATCCAGTGTGTGACTTTAGGTTTGTGCTGTGTGCATTTTGTCACTGCGTATTACATTACAGGCTATTCCCAAAAAGGGCTGCAATTGATCTCTCTTCATTAATTTGTAATGAGAGCACAGGCCCTACCTCTTCCTCTCTCTGTACTGCACTCTAAGTCTATTTTAGTTTGGTTCATCTTGGCTCATTACAGGAACACACAAAAAAGCGGGGCACAATTTACCGCTTAAACTCTACGTATATGTAACATACCTGCTATTGAGTGGGCCCCATATATTTACTCTGCAAGTAGAGTAAGATCCCCACTTCTAAATGGTTATGGCTATTTTATGTAAGCTTGACTTGTTGCAATAAGTCGGCCTGTTCATCTGAATTTACATTTACCTGTGTCTCCTCTATTTGTTTATTCCAGCATTCTATTAGCTGTTATAAGAAGCTGCCAGCCCTGCATAATGTCTTTACAGCTAGACTTTTCCTGTCTGTTGGCACCCATGTCTCCTTTGCCCCTCACAAATTGCTGTTCTTAACACCTGTGAAATTGCCTCAGTCTTTGCGGTGCTATCCTCTGTCCAACAATCTGGTGTTCCTGTCTCTTCATCCTGTGTCTGCCTACCTCTCCCCCTCTCTTCCTGCTAGTGCCCCCCACCCCACCCCCACCCCAGCTGTCTTCCACAGCTGTGTCGGTCCTTAACTCACCTGTGGCGGTGCGCCGGAGTGCTGCTTCCTTGTCCGCAGGCAGGAGACGCAGCGGGAGGGGTCGAAGATGTTGGGCTGGAACTTTTGGCAGCAAAGGTCCTCGTCGGGGAGGGGCATGACGTACCTGAGGGGGGGGGCACACGTGCCCTCTCATCGCACTCCTGAACCACTGAGGAGCAACGGGCAGAGCACAAATCACACCACAACTGCACATGGACGTTCAGTTCCACAAGATCACGGAGGGCAAGGTGAACACAACCAGTAACAGCACACATCACCGAAGATGGATAAATATATAAATATATAAATACATAAATATGGAGGGTACTCTGCCTTGCAATGTTTTGCAAAAGCACCCATTAAATATGTCAAAATACAAAAATGATACCGTCGCATGTTATGTGGTAATGCAATGTATAGAGTTCACTTCACAGCGGTATTGCGAAATTATGTCCTGTGTTATGGAACTGCTTTGATCCTTATTATGGCAACACACTAGTTACATCATTACCCTTAGTGCCTCACTACAGCACTGTAATTTCAGCTCCATGCAGTGCTGTAGTCCTAAGTAAATTGGATTGCAATACACTCACATGGACATTGTTTCACTGCTCAGTAGAGCATGGGGTAATATAAAACAGAACAGCTGGCTAAGTGAAATAAACAGCACAACAGGATACTGAAACACAATACTGCATTAGTGCTATACCGTTGCTATACCAGTTGCTATACTGTCCAGAACAGCATGTAACTCAGTGTAACACAAAACAAACGGTCCAAGTCACTGTTCAAAAGACCAGTTATCCGTTACACCACACCACAGCCATTAAAACGGATGTACAGATACCATGCATATATTTGGAAATTATTGAAATATGTACCATTTCAATATTCAAAAAGAAATAAAAGTAGGAAAAAGAAGAGATATTTCCACAATACCTCAGACACAGGTCAGTCACCATCATCTTCCATTTGTCATTTGGGCACAGAAGATAAACTGTCCATCAGCCCTGAGTCACGGCCCTTCTTGATTCTCATTAAATCCCCCCAGGGGGTTCCACATACCCTTACAGGGATCTCATTGGCTGTTCCAACAATGGCTGAAACTGAGGTTCCATCATCTGCCATGTTGGCTCTGTCTTAGACTCCGCCACATACATCCTTCTTCCTTCAACAGAGCCAACATGGCGTCTGCTGCACGAGAGAGCCATTATACAGTGCTGTATTAAATATCATGTGCTTTAGAAAGCGAAATGAGCCGCTCTGGCTAGTAAACAGATGGCACGCTTCGGCTCAAGTTAGCCTAAATAAATAAGTACGACTGAGGGGTGGGCCTGGAATACATTAGGAGACAGTTTCACTAAATGAGTTGCTGTCAGTGCTGTAAGCTCCATCAAACCCTACGTACTGGATACATGTTTTCTTCCTAATTCGCAACACACATAAACAGGCATTTCACATATATATAGAAGAGGGGGCTCTTAAATATACACCTAAGAGGGTTCTTCTTTGCGAGCACAAAGTGGGCACTTATCTCAAATACATGTTACATGATCTTTCTGGTCACAGAAAGAGCAGTTATTTGGACCAATCTAAACTGCGATGTAGTCCCAAATCATGAACAGGCATGTATGCAACACTTATTTCACATTTTTAATTAAACTTTTCAGATGTACAAAATACAAATGTTACATAACATACAAACACTCACTCATCAAAGCATACAAAACAACACAGACCAGAGTACAGGTGCAACAGACGGTGTATCTTGTCAATATGGACAGCTTTTGTCCAGAGTAGGAGGGCAGTGCTGCTGTGTAGAGTACCACTAACCAGTAGCTCCAAATGACATGGTCTCCTCCTGCAGCTGGCACTCCTTTCATTGGCTTGGTGTGCTTCTACTGCTCACATCCAAAGGAGCACACACACACAAAGCCATGAAAGAGCTCTGTGTCCTAAATCATGAGCATGAACTGCTCGTCCACACAGCCGCCTCCTCTCTCAGTCCTGGTGCGACTTGTTCTTCCCCGTCTGTCTGCGTCTGTGTCTCTTGCTGGTCTTCCCCAGCCGGGACTTCCTGTCGATGCCACCTGGCTTCCTGTCTGCGCCGCGGCCCCGTCCCGGTCCTTCCTGCCCCTTGTCCCGCAGCTTCCCTCTCTTCCTCCGCTGCTTGGTGTGAGCGTGAAGGGAAGCCGTGAGGGAGCACAGCCTGGCACGGGGACAAACCAAATAAACAAGGCAGTTAGCTTTGGGGGAAGGAAGGAAGGCACGACAACCAGGAGGATGGAAAGATGCAGGAGTTAGTTTTTTTTTTTTAGTATGAAGAAAAAAGGGTGCATAAATTCTATTTCTATTCTATTGTGCATTTCAACAAAATTGGTAGTTGGGATGCTTTCAAATTACATTTCCACCTGTGAAGAGGAGACTTCACTCCCCCTAGTGGTCATTCATAAATTAACGTTCAATTTACTTTGAATGTGTGACCTCTCGGTCTGACTTGACCTGGCTAATGAACCATAATGTGGAAATTCTGGAATGAGAGTGCATATATGAATGCTATTTTCACTTAGCTGTGTATATGTTATCGAATATTTATGAAATTAAAGACAAAAACTTCTGATCACACACTAATTAGTCATTTTAAAACTAATTGCCATTTAAGTGCAAAGTTTTCTGTTTCACGTTTTCTAAGCAAATGAGAATTGTAGGTGTCTAGGTGAGTGACGAAACCACAGTTTGGAAGCAGTTTGGAAAGTTGAAAACTATTTCAGGCAGCTGTGTACGAGAGACATCCTGCTGTGATGTAAATCTCTGCATTTTTAAAATACATTTATGAATCATGAAAACAAGGACAATTATGTGTTTGTCTGTGTTTCCCCTCTATGTTCTATGTTCTATTTCTATACTCAAGTACCTCTACCAAGTTTTAGAAACTTTTTTATATAAAGTGTGCTGGTTTCCTGTAATGGTTCTCAATTTTTAAATCTCACCACCTCCTTAATACACATTGCAGGAGGTTTACGTCTGCAAAGCGTAGCAGAATGAGTTTCTTTAAGCTTATTTTCATGGGGTAACAGATAAGATTGACATTAGAATAAAGTGAGAGTCCACTGTTACATACACAGTAGATGGCGGGTAGAGGTAAATCAGGTTGAGCTGAACTGTTGACACTAATGACCATGCCCTATACAGTTATTAATAAGGAACCTGACATACTTTTTAGAGAGGATCGGCTCTCCAGCTTTCTTAGGTAGTGCGCTCACTTTCTCCTCTTCATCATCTTCATCTTTGTCATCCTCACTCTCTTCTCCTGCCTGGAGAATCCAAAGCCAAGGTCAAAAATATAAACTTTTGAGCAGTACTGTAAAATGTAAATAAATAGTACTGTAAAATGTAAACATAATGTTTCCAGTTACTTGATTGGCTGCTGGTCCCAAGAGATTGGCCCCAGTGAGGTCAAGGCTGCTGATGGTTGTCACGGTGACAGTGTGGTTTGGATGATCATACTGTATGGACTCTGTGGTGTCAGTGATCAGGTCCTCCAATTCATCTGCCTCTTCTTGAGGAGGAAAGGAAAACATTGAGAGAAAAGACAAATACATTTATCACATGTAGACACTATGTGAAAATCAGTCACAGACCCTGAATTAGCGATCTTCTCAACCAGTCAGACAGCCTGTGCCAGTTTACACATCTCTCACATCTGTCCAGATGAAACTGTCATTCTCACTCACCAAGAGCCTCCTTTCTCTCTTTCAGCATCTTCATGTACTCCTTGTGTCTCTGAAAGAGAAGGCATTGATTCACTTTCATTCCCGTCTACATGGATTCATCCCCCAAAACACCATCCTTTTCCCACTCCTGCACAGTCCTCTCCCATTGCATACACCTTCTTCACTGCACCCCTTATCCCAGAAGTCATCCGTGAGAGCCCCCTCTTACCTCCTCCCTGACTCTCTTCTGCTCCTCCTTTAGTTTGTTCTTTATTTCCTCCACTGCTGCTTTCCTTCTCTCTACCTTTCTCTTGTGGAAGCCTGTGAGGTATTCCCTGCAAATAGAAAGCGACAGAGGCCATGTAATCATTGGTTAGCTTGCCAGCGTTTTCAGGAGAGACATGTTCTATTATTATGAGTACCGGAGTAGTCTCCGCCGTGTGGAAACGTCTGACTGTGTAATAAAGCTCCCCGACTCACTACAATTACTTTTCCCACCGAGATTATTTCCGACATCTGTGGTTTGAAAAACGTAACGCACTCGAAAAGTGTGTCCTACAGGATTTAGACAAGCTAGAGATGAGCCTAATTTGCACCAGTTACCACAACTAACAAAAATAACTACCTGTGTACTCTAGCTCCACACAAATAGTTTGCCCAGTTACAATTACACGGTGGAAGCTAGCTAGCTAGCTAGCTAGCTGTATTAGAAAGGAATGGGATGTCATCTCACTATTGAGACAAATCGGTACATGGTCTAACGAACTTTAACTAGTTAGACTATCTAGTTAACTTTATGAATGTAGGGAGTACAGGTTATCTATGCACGTTTAGTTAGCAAACTAACGTGTTTGTGTGGTAGACCTTGGTAGCTAGCTTGCTTTTTCAAGATCAAAATCCCAGTTACTTACTGTCGATCTTTTTCATTAAATGTGACGATACATTTAGTTGATCTCTTGTTGCCACCTGGCTTCGATTTGCCTTTTTTCGCCATTGTAGAAAGCTTTATTACTGAAAATATCTAATGCACGTGTCAGGAATCTTCACTGACGGCCCACTTCCTGTTCGTGTGTAACGCATATGGTGGTTCGATGAGGAAACATGGGTCAAGTGGTGAACTTTCAACGTTTCAAAAAGTGCGTTCGAAAAATACATTAATAAAATATTAGCGCTTCTTTGTACCTATAAAGGCGTGACATAAAGGATACCAGTTGTCAAAAGGTACCAGGCATCAAGGAAGTTGAGATTTGTGAGTTAGCTAAACCTCCTCTTTGTTAGCATGACTGGACTATATGTGCACCAGTACTGAGAAATGTACAGTATTCTCGACTGGGAGCTGCATGTTCGTATCCCGGGCAAGGCTGTACTCATTACCATTAATTCGCGTCTACAGTGCAGATTTAGATGTATAAACATACAACTTAAGTTTATTTGTTGTTGCTAACACATATTCCTCATTTCTGTATAAAGTACAAAACTCAGAAATCATTTAATCAAATATAGGAAAGGGCAGGCATCACACAGATTAGGAGGCTCAGACTCATACACAGCTATATCCTCTGAGTCTGGCTCCTCTTTAACTGTTATAACTTTGGCCGGTGAGTCTGTGGAAAGGTCGCCAGGAAACTACATTATTATTGGAGGGATGACTAATAGATTCTGGCTGGCCCCTCCCTGCTGAAGTTAATGGACTGGATTCTTGCCTCCAGAGGAGGTGCTGGGATAGATTGCACAGGGCACAATGCAGTGTCTGGATCAAAAATGTATGACACGTAGGCAATGTAAGTTACACTACACACTAGATAAAGCTCTTGGCTGAGTGAATAAATCAGCGAAGTGGCTGAGAATGTGGATCTGTGATGTTACGTTTTACAGTTAAGGATTTATTTGTGTCTAGTGACTGTGATGTGTGGTAGTGTGTCTACTTGGCTTCCCTTAGTTTCTGCGCTGTTTAGTCAGTTTAGCACAAGTTAACTTATGGTACTACTTGAATGGTGTTGGGCTAACACTCATTGGTCTGGGGGTGTTGCTAGGCTGGTCTGACACTTGCTCATTCAGCTTGAATGGATACACTTTCTGTTCTCTTGTGTTGGAAGGCACTTTGGATAAGAGCGTCTGCTAAATGAATGTAATGGTTTCTGACTAGGTCTTGTCACCATGGTCCTCTTGAATCCCAAGTGCCTTCAGATCCCACAAACACCATTGGACACTATGCAACTGTGCCTTTTCGTCCCCCCAGTGGGACACACTCCCCTGGTCATTACTGCTGATTAACTTGCGGAGGCAGAGTCTGGAGACACAATGGGTCTTTTGATCTGCAGGGAGGGGCTCAGTCACTGCAATTCAGCCGTACATTAATAGCAGGTCTCAAGCGGTTAGAAGAGAAATGTGGGAACAGGTATTGTGTCCTTTACAACACACACAGAGATGATGGGTGAAGGAAACAGAGGAGAGGGTAGGCAGAAAAAGGGGAGGAGGGATGGAAAAATACAGAGAACGCAGTCAAACGAGACGATCATGATGTCCGCTAGGGGGAAGTGATGCAACTCTTGCTACTTGTGGAAGAGTTCTTCTTCTTCATGACAATGTTCATGTGAAAAGAGGCTCTAACAAATGATTGCTTCCCACTGTGATGTGCTTTTATTAAAAAACAAAATCAAAATTAACATTAAAAAGCCTGAAACAAAACACACATACAGGGAAAATTTAAGCAAAACATACTGTAACACAACAACAGTGATAACTCTACTAACAGCAGACTGCGGTACAGTGCTCAATGGATGTCAACTGATGTGACTCAGTATTAAGGGATTTTGGTTGGAACAGACTCCTATCGGTGAGTAACTGACACTTTAACAGAGTTTCCATAGCACACCCTTCTGCTATAGCTACTGTGTGTTAAAATATCAAGCCAGAATCCATGCGGGCTGAGCGTTTGCCCAACGTTTCCCAGAGAAACAGCACATGCACTGGCTCAAGCTGCAAAACTGCCATGGAAACCAGCTACTGAAGAGAACGTGGCCATCTGTGCTTGTCAGCCTTGGTCAGCATGTGTGAGTATCTTTGTGTGTTTGAGT
This sequence comes from Megalops atlanticus, assembly GCA_019176425.1. Classification (NCBI taxonomy): domain Eukaryota; kingdom Metazoa; phylum Chordata; class Actinopteri; order Elopiformes; family Megalopidae; genus Megalops; species Megalops atlanticus. The sequence goes on from CM032893.1 coordinate 22,783,289, forward strand.
GCATGTCAACAATACACTTATACTTAAAGGAATATCCCAAATCCTCATGCTAACTAACTTAAAAGTAAGACAACACTACTTTTCTGCAGATATATACCCACTGAATAATAATAATAAAAAAAACAACTTTATGGATTCTAAGAAGAAATCCCCCTTTCTTTTCAACAAAGTCCCTACGTTGCCTTTAAAATATAAAACACTAATAGCAAAATATCACTCCTCTTCACAGCCTGAGCATTATCGATCAGCTTTGAGCAAAAAAGACGTATAATATTACTATTATTAAATAATAAAAATGACACCAATGACAATGACAGCAGTATAATAATGAACGACAAAACAATGAAAATAATGTTTGAATATTTTCCCCATTATACAAGGCATGACAATGATACGGAAAAAAAAATCTGATCTATGCTAAGGCCTTAAAGCTCAAAAGCTTTTTGTCAAGACTCTACACTTTCCACCAATCCCAGTAATCCACTCATTCTGGATAGATCCCAAATGCATTGATTGGCAGTAGTCTTTGACTAGTTCTGGTCAGTGAACACAACATAGTCCAAGATATATTGCTGATCAAGGTCAAAGGTCACCAGTGTCTAGTTGTTTTTCTTCATCTTGTTGACAATCTAGCTCAGAAAATGAGTTGGTTTGGAAAGGATTAAGCAGGATTCTCATTCTTTTCTTCCTGTCTCTCTCTAGTGGGCACACCCTGCTGTCCATACCTCTGTTTAAGACTTCACTCTACACTGCTCTATACAATTATATACAAATCACATGTACTGACCGCATGTGTGTGTGTGTGTCTAAAGTAACTATGAGCAGAATCAGCTTATCTTTGTTTTAAGTTAATGAAATTTCAGCTTGACATTTTTCCCCAAATGAGCATTGTGCAGTATTATTTAAACAGTATTATAGAGTGCTAAGCTTTTTAGCATTGCGCTAAGGTACAGCAAATCAACACTGTACTGTTTACTCATTATTTGTAATTGGTACTGCGCCGATTGATGCAGTGCTGCACTGTGCTACAGTAAACTGGCACTGTACAGTCAATGAGGTAGGTACTTACTGCTACTGCTGAGCTGTAAGAAATTAGTCTGGGGTTGCATTTTTAAATTGGTGGTTAACTTGCATCATACAGTAAATGCTTTAAGGTTGAGCTGCAAGCCTTACTGCAGCGATGTTCTTTATTGACTACTGCACGTCTTTTCCTAATGAATATCCCGTTTCATTGCAGTGTGATGTCAGATGCATACGGACATTTAAAAAAAATAATAAACCAGCATCACATGTACATACATACACACGCACAGGGTGGCAGACAGCAGTCTGGAGTTAGTCTGTTCCCAGTAATCAGCCTCAACGCATCAGCAAAGACAGGCTTTTTTTGCCCCTGTAGAGGAAGCCTGTGCATCTGTCAACACACGTATACATCAGCATGGGTGTAGAGGATGTATACAATCTGTTAGCATGTAGCGACCTGTAAGTCAGTTTGCTGCGCCCTGTTGCCGCTGTACGCAGTTTACCTGTAACCTTGCGCCTCTCAGCATACTGTGCACGGTCTCTGTGTCACTTTACCGGTCGGTCCAGTGTGTGTGTGAAGCAGATCTGCGGTCAGTGTGTGTGCGAATTAGGTCCAGCCTATTGAGCTCTGAGGACAGTCTGTGTATGTGTCGTTAAGAGCAGGGCCCCTGTGCTTTTGACCCAAGAGAGGAGGAGGCTCCAGGAGGAGGAGCATCCATGTTGGTCCCTTCCCCACGTTGACTGCTAATTCGTGCTCCCCTGCCCCCTACTGAGAGTACAGTGTACAGTATAAATGTGTGTGAGTGTGTGTGTGTGTGTGTGTGTGTGTGTGTGTGTGTGTGTGTTTGGTGTGAGCGTACGCAGAGTCTTAATGTGTATTAGTATAAGCACAGGGTCTGTAAGTGTACAAGTCCATGAAGAATCTGGGTGTAGACGGCGGTGTGGTCCAGGTGTAGATGGAGGTTGTGGTCCAGGTGTTAGGCGGAGGGTATGGTCCAGGTGTTGATGGAGGTGTGGTCCGGGTGTTGATGGGGGTGTGGTCCAGGTGTAGATGGAGGTTGTGGTCCAGGTGTTAGGCGGAGGGTGTGGTCCGGGTGTTGATGGGGGTGTGGTCCGGGTGTGGGCGGGGGTGCGGCGGGGCGCGAGTCCTCCTCAGGAGGCGGCGATGGTGGTGCCCCCGCTCAGCCTCAGCAGGATCTGCTGGCAGTCCTGCACCGAGCGCCGGTCGCCCACCCGCTCCAGCGTCCGCTTGGCCTCCGCCAGCAGGCGGGCGCGGTGACCCGGCGGGGTGAGCAGGGGCAGCGGCAGGTGGCGGCAGGCCAGCAGGATGGCGTGGGCCCTCTCTCTCTCCCCCAGCAGGCACTCCCCCTCTGAGGTGCGGTGGAACGAAGGAGAGAGAGATGGAGAGAGAAAAAGAGAGAGAGAAGGAGAGTGAGAATGGGAGGGAGAGAGGGGGAAGGAGAGAGAGAGGGGGAGAGAGGGGGAGAGGGAGAAAGGGAGAGAGAAGGGGGGGGAAGACAGGGAGAGGGAGAACGAGAGGGAGAAGGAGCGGGGGGGGGAGGGGGAGAGGCGGAGGGAGAAAGAGAGGGAGTGTGGGAGAAAAGCCAGGGTTGGTAAACAGGGATATTAGGGGTCAGGAGTGAGAAAGGAATGAAAAGAAGATTGAAGGAAGATGAAGAAAGAGAAAGTTGCACGGGTTTAACAGAGGCTCATATACTATATTTACTGCATAAAATTTAGAGATCACATTCATTCAATACATATTGAATAGCTTGCACAATTCTCATCGTGCTAAACCAGCTACTGCCTACAGGTTGTGTTTGTGCTCTGTGTGAATGCACAGTGTCTGTGTGCATTACCTGCTGTGTAGCCGGGGTTTTGACTCCTGCGTCTCAGACTGTGCTCCAGCAGCTGGTGTGTGCGTGTGGGACTGGCCCCCGCCATCAGCCTCACGGTGGTCTCGTGCAGGAACAGCTGAAATAGGCAGGAGTAACCAGGTCGATAAGGGTCTCACATGAATTGACCTTGTCTGCCTGAGTGATATTTTGACTCGGCCCACTGTTTCCACTACTCCAAATTCCATTCATACCATTCAGACTGTGTGCTCATTCCCAATATTACAATTAGCACTGTGTTTAACAACTGTTCATTTGTATGACTTTTTTGTTTTGTTTTTTTTTTCCTGTTTTAATCCAGACTTTGGAATCCCCAGTTGTACACATTAAGCTCCTCTAACAGTTCAACACCCTCAGCACTCACACAAGAGTGGTGAGGATCAATGAATCCTTCAATACACTCTCCTACGGCCAGTGGCTACTTTTCGGACTACAAGTCCCACAGTGCATCACGGGAAGACAAAATGGAGGGTTGGTATAACCCCCCTCACATCATCACACAAATTCACAGGTGCCTGATGAGGTGCTGCAAGGCGCTAGTGAGTGGTGCAAAGCAGAACCCTGGCTGATGTAACCCACCCAACCCCCTTGGAACTGAACCAATTACGTTCTACTGCTGAGAACGCCCAGTCACTACTGGCTAATGACACAGCCCAGACTCAAACCTTAACCGACTCGGCCAATCAGAATCCGAGAATGTGTACGATTTACCTTTTACTTAGGGCTACATAGTAATGGATGCCTTGTGTCTGGCTACCCATTGTTACTGCAGTGGCAGCTTACCTGTATATTTTAAAACAGAAAGCAGAACCTGTCCCTATGGCTTTGCAGCCACAACCTTACATAACAGATGTGAGAACATCCTGCCATGGCTGGGAACCAGCTATGAAAATAACACCGTAACATCTGGCCAACATGTTTGCAAAATAAGTGTGATAACGGACCATGCAGGGTAGCTACCTTTTCTTTCCATTCTTCAAATAGTACTACAAATAAGTGTATTGACTAAAACTGAAAGTAATTAAACTTTTTCAGACAACCTGGATTTTTTCAGGAGATCCAAAAATTTCGATTTGATGCCTAGTAGGGCAACCAAGAAATCGGTAATGTAATCCCCTGCATTAAGAATGATAAGTAATAATTCAGGTCATATGCTCAGTGATAACACTGATAGTGGAAGATCAAGCATTCATACCTTGTGCTGTGCCTGTTTGTAGCACTGTCCCAGTCTGCGCAGAGAGCTTAGGTCCCTCTGAAACCCGGCCAGCTGCGAGCTGAGGACAGGGCCTGGCTCCCCATTGGTGCCGCCTCCCCGCTGCCATAGGCTGGTCCTCAGGGTCAGCAAGAGGTCACACACCAGGAGCTCCACCCCCTTTGAGTTGAGAGATGGAGAATGGGGAAGTGAATGCATGATTAATGAGGCAAGTCAGGTGGAACTACCCACGGGGGAGTGGCTAGGGGTGTATCAAAAGCCCGCCTGAGTTCACACACACTTGACCCAGGGTACTGGGAGGGGAGGGGGGGGGGGGCAGGGGGAGCGACACTGTGGGAAGCGGAGCGTGCAGATTCGGGAGGCCTCTGTGCTGCACTGCAGACACATTGCACTGGGCTGGAGGATCATGCAATGCAACTACAATGCACCACAGCCACCACCCCCTCCGGCCTGCACACACACAGCCCCCTGCTGCGGCCTGCTCTGCCACAGCATTACTGTGGTCTGATGGGTCTGTGTGTCGTGGATCTGTGTGGATCACATCTGTGTGTGTTGCTCATTTAACTTGAATGGATACACTTCTGTTCTATTGTACTAGAAGTCGCTCTGGATAAGAGCGTCTGCTAAAAGCATGCATTGTAATGTGTGTGTGTGTGTGCGTGTGTGTGTGTGAGTGTGTGTGTAAACAGCACAGCAAAGTTCAACGGATAAAAGGCGCAGTCTAGATGGGGTGCTGTGTACCTTGTTGAGCCAGTTGCCGGACTGAGAGATGGGCACCGCAATGCTGGCGCGCAGGTAGCCGCTGGCCCGGTCGCAGTGCGCCCGGCAGCCCAGGGTCCCCTCGCCCTTCTGGGGGGACAGGCTCAGCTGGACCCCCTTGCACAGCTGCAGCACGGCCTTGGGCAGTGGGTGACTGCAACACAGAGGCGCCGTGGTGAGAGGGGGGGAGAGACAGGGGCGGAGAGACGCACCGCCGCTCATTCACACTCGCCAGAGAATGACGCGGAGCAGAAGGGTACTGACTCAAGCATGTGCAGGGCTCTGGGCATGCGCTCGACCTCGGCCAGCAACGACCTCACCGCCGCGTCATCACCCTGCAGCCAATGAACGGCTGCCTTCAGGACCGACGCCCACCACCGGCACACGGGGTCTCCCGCTGAGCAGGGCAGGGGCAGAGAGGGAGACATGCATGTGAGCAGTGTGTGCAAACTCAAGAGAGAGACTGAGCACAGTGTGAACAGATTACATTACATGACATTATTGTCATTTAGCAGTCATTCTTATCCAGAGCAACTTACATAGGTTACAACTTTACATGTTACCCACTTATACAGCTGGATATTTACTGAGGGTGGCTAATTCAAATGGCATTGAATGTTAATAATATAGTTGAGCTCTGGTATGAATGTCATTTGAGGGTGTGTGCACCTGGGGTGGCGTTGTGATTGGGTGGGGGAGGGAAAGGTTGGGTGGGGGAGGGAGACTCCTCTGTACAGCTGTTCAGCAGCTGGAGAAACTCCAAGGCACTGGAGAACTCCCTGTAAGAAAGAGGGAGAGCAGCTTCAGTACACCCGCACACACTACATACATACAGACAATGCTTGTGTTTTGAAACTACTTCAGTCATTATGTGAGGCAGCTATCTGCTGAGCGCTAGTGAGAGTGTTGTTTAGGGAAGGAGGGATCAGGGAAGTGGTTTGGGCTGTTTGACTGATTGACTGTCAAACCCTGCTATCACACACACTACTACACTCTGCTGACTGATTGTGACACCCTGCTATCACACACAAACACCGCTACACCCTGCTGACTGACTGGAATACCCTCACACACACAGTTCACCCTACTATCACACACATGCTGCTACACCCTGCTGACCGACTGCGACACCCTCACACACACACACACACACACACACACACACACACACACACACACACACAGTACACCCTACTATCACACACACAGTGCTACACCCTACTGACTGATTGTCACACCCTGCTAACACACACACCGCTACACCCTGCTGACTGACTGTGGCAGCACAGCACCCTGACAGAGCGCGCTGAGAGAGAAGAGAGAACGCTACCCGCTGTCATCTTTGCGCTTGTCGGCCCCCGTGCTGGAGTGGGGCTGGATGAGCGAGTGCACGGCTCTCTCCAGCAGCTTCTCACAGAAGCAGCGGTGCAGCTGGGCAATGGGGTCGGCTGCAGGCAGGAGAGGAGATCAGTGTTCATTCGTATTCAGCGGAGGAGCACAGTGGGGACTGAGCTGGCCTTTCAATCAAGACACTGCTCATTCAAATTCTAGAACGACCACTGATGCCGTGTTCTTAAGTACTTTAACTGTAGGTATGCACCTGTGTAAGTAAATACTCTGCAGTAAATTTGCACCTGTATGACGTCTACTTGGAAAACAATCGTTTGGTGAAAAAACATTTGCAAAGTAAATGGTTTGTGTTTGTTTGGGTTGAGCAATTGCTGTCCCTCTGTAGCAATCAGAAGGGTTTGTGAAAAGTGACCAGTGAAGCATGAGACAACATGGGACTTGACACATCTGTCTGTCCATAAAACAAAATAATAAACATTATTCCTTCTGATACTATATGCTAGGTTATTAGGTCACTACTGCATAATTGCTTGTTGTTTCATGTAGTGAAAACTATAACTTACACCATTTCTACATATAAAGTATGCTGTGAGGACATTTTTTGTTCAGAGTGTGATATTCCAAAAGATTTGCCTGATCAACTGACAACCCTGACGAGAGGGTTTGATAAATAAAGGCAAAAAACTTACTCCTTGTTCAGTGGGTATAGTGAATAAGATGTGGTAAAACATGAAGACAATTAAGTGAAATGCCGTAAGACTGCGCACCTGGATCTCTCTGAGAGGTGTACACCGATTCCCGGTTCTCAGAATTCACGGACCAGTCGCAACTCAAGAAGAACTGCCGGCCCAGCGGCGTGAAGAGCCAGCGGAGCCAATCAGGGAGCGGCCTACAGTCTGATTGACAGGCCACGCTCTCAGCACAGCTTAGCAGGTAACCCTACCAGACACAGTGAGGGGGGGAAGGGGGGTTAAAAAAGGCAGGGAGACCATAGCATTTCACAAACAAAAACAAACTGAAACTGGGTGATGCATGTTTGTCTGGACAGTCTCCTGATACACTCACAGCCGCCTGATATGCTCATAGATTTCCAATACGCTCAACCTCCCAATACACTCAGTAACCCCACAGACCTCAGAGACACTGACACCATAGATTACACTTTGGGAGGGAGGGTCAGATGTAAGGCAAGAGTGACTGAGTGAGTGAGTGAGTGAGTGTACAGTACCAGTCAAAAGTTTAGACATACTTCATCAACTTCACTATTTATATTTCTCTAAGAATCAAATATCAAGCATTTAAGCATAAGTCTTTAGTTCAAAATGTCTTTGAATGCATGTTTCCCATTATCGTAATCAGGGGTGTCCAAACTTTTGACTGGTACTGTGTATATTGGTGTGTGACAGAGAGAGAGAGGAGTAAAAACAGTAAGGTGATAAACAGTAGCCGCTTACAGGCAGACAGGTGAGGTGGTGCCCCAGCACAGCCCGGAGCGCGGTTGCCGCGGTGACGTAGATCTCTGCTTGCTGAGCTGGGGGCATTTTCCCCTGGGCGCTCTCGCTCAGGTTGACCGCGCTGAGGGACAGAGACAGCCCCCACAGGCTGCTGCGCTGGGCCAGTTTCCCTGCAGAGAGAGACAGGAGGGCGTCACTGCTGATACAGTCACAACCATGCTGGCCAGCACAGACACAGGCTCAGTTATATAGCAAGATCATATGGAAAATATAAAAGGAATGCATCCTCTGGATGAATTATGAGATTTGAGGTGTCGGATGTTCTATGGGGAAAACTAAAGTGAAGTACTTAGTTGGATGTATAAAGGATTTACAAAATAGCCGAACAGGGAATCATGAATAGGGTTCATTTTCACATTAATACTAATTAAGCTAAACCAGCGTTTCTCAAACCTCTCCTGGAGTACCACTTGTCCTGCATGTTTTAGATCTCTCCCTGCTCCAACACAGCTGATTCAAATGATCAACTTGTTATGAACTCCTGAAGCTGCTTAACAACAAACTGATCATTTGAATCAGCTGTGTTGGAGCAGGGAGAGATCTAAAACATGCAGGACAAGTGGTACTCCAGGAGAGGTTTGAGAAACGCTGAGCTAAACTAAAGAAGCACCCGCTGGGCCCTTTAAAGTGACAGGGGCTTATCATGACAAACTCACCTGTGAGCTGCAGCTGGCTGAGCCTGTGATAGACCAGGGCAGCATCCCGGGCGCTGGTCTGGGACTCCTCCCCCTCGTGCTTTCCTCCAACCTGGCGCACCAGCCACCCCAGGGGGGTGGGCCGATGCAGGCAGTAGCGAATCACGTTCCAGGACAGGGAGCAGGCGAGATCCAGCCCGGTGGTCGGGAGGGCCCTGGATAAGACGGAAAGGCAGGTCTGCAGGCTGGCGTCTGCAGCGGCATAGTCACCCTGAGAGAGAGAGAACGGGAGGCTTTTAATGACCTCTGTATGGAGCATCTCCTTTAAGCTCTCACGTTCAGAGAGACAGTGTCCTGTATAAAGGAATGTTTTTTACATATACAGTGCTCTTCAAATCTCAAGAAGATTTTTGAGGTAGTAAAAGTTAAGAAGAATTCTGAAGTGCTGTATATGAGTAAAATATAAAAGGCCACGAAGCCCTGCTAAAAAAGGTGCTGTTTATTTTGCCATTTGGGTGTTCAGTCATTCCAGCAGCTTGACAAGACATAGTTATGAATATTCAAAAAGCATGGCACTTAGTCAAACTTAGTGTTTCAACTCATGCAAATTCACTTTTGCAGTTTGTTGGGCACATATTTTAAACTTCACCTGAACTGCATTGTACTGTAGCATAGCTAAATTGTATAGCAAAATATGATCACCACCAAAAAAAGCAAACAGTAAAGATGGGGGAAAACGACAAAAGAGAGACTGCACTCACCCTGTGCAGGTGGAGGTCCGCTTGCTTTCGGTGCCTCCAGAAGCACACGGATTTGGGGGAGTGGAGAGGGGTGACGGGCTCCCAGAGGTACAGCACCCTGACGCAGCCCCACACTGCCCCCACCCCGCTCAGGACCCATACGCTCACCCAGGGCAGGAGGCACCACAGCCAGCCGGCTGCAGGGGGGAGGGAGAGGCAGAGGCTGAGCACACGGAGGCCTGCATTCAGTCCCGGCTCACATACAGAGGGAGAGACTCCGCTAACCCTAATCCACACACAGCCAGAAGGCTTAAACGTATAGAGTGAGAACTGTCTTACGGCCTTCCAATATATCACTTAGGCGTGGGGAAAAAAAAAGAAAGGTGCGAGAAATTTGCTTGGTTTCACACTGGTTAAATTAGCTATCGGTTTGCTGCCCTCGAAATGCGTGACACACTTTCCGTCTCTGAACTACTTTTAAATGTGTAAATGTGCCACTCGGTGTTGTGTAATCCTCACAAGCACTTATCTCACTCTGTTTGTTTGAGAAATAGGTGCAATTACAAATACCTGAGTAAAAAAATAACCCAAATTATATTAGCAGAGACATTTCTATTGTAACAGTAGCACACAGGGACTGGGGAGAGCAGAGGGGTGGGGGATGAGTTTCACATCTATGTGTTTATTTTTCCAGTGGATTTATCATTGGATCGGCGGGGGTGCGGAAAACAGTACAGCATTCATTCAGCCGTTCAGATTTGCACTGGATTCAGTGTCTGCATTCTCTCCCAGTCCAAACAATGACGCATTGGAATTCTGATGGTATATGTGACTTTATCACTGTATGACTAGAGCATTTTAACTGACAGAAGGCCTCTTCTGTTCCCTTAATGCTGCCACATGTATTCACACACCTTGAGTACCAATAATGGATGTGTACAATATCAAGCATTACCATTTGTCAAGCATTACCATTTGTTACATCTTAAAAGTATCACTTATAAAAGCCTAACATGAGGACTTACCAAAGTTCTGGGTTTGACTGGGCAGACCGAACAAGCTTCGGGTGGGTCCATGCCCGCCCCCTGCTGCCACCCAGCCAGGGCCCCCACCCCGGGGCTCGGATCCCAGGAGCGACGGGAGGGGGTTGAGGGAGAGGCAGAGGAAGGTGAGGGCACAGAGGAGGAGCCGGGAGCGGTCCATTACTCCCACAGAGGAGGGCGAGTTCGGCTCACTCTTCACCTGTGACGGGGGGAGAGAGGGAGAGAGAGAGAGAGAGGTAACTATACAACTGCCTTTCAAAGCCCCTCTTGCAGAATAAACATTTCATGTGCAGTTAACATTGATTTTTTGGTTCATCGAACTGATTGTTAGACCCCAACAGCAATACATTAACTGATTTCCAGAGAAAACCATTTTGATTTTTTTTTTCCTGAGAGGTAATATCCGACTACCCAACTGGAACCGTCAAAGCACTGTGTAATCCATGTTTTTATTCTTGAGCGGCCCCGGGATTTTAGTGAGTGAAGGTGTGCAGCATACCTGCTCGTGCTCCAGCAAGGGGCTCCCAGGCTCCGAGTCGATGCAGTAAGGGGAGAACTGGTGGGGCGAGCCTGACCCGGAGTCAGAGGCTGGGGGTGACATCATCACCACCTCTGGCTTCACCTCCATCTCCTCAGTCAGACACACTGACTCTGATTCAGACAGAGAGAGAGACAGGGAGAGAGAGAGAGACGGGTGAATACTGCCTGCCTTCTGACTGGTCCATTGTACAGTTCAATATTTTTTCATGATACATGCTAGATTAGCCTCTAAATAAAATACATGAATTAGTTGATGTTATGGTCCTTTGTCACAAGTAAAAACTTGCTGTAACAGGTAAAAGTCTATAGGTATCCAAAGAGTTTTGTCATGTATATATAATCGATTTGTCATTTCTTTTCATTGCTCAGTGATGGATAGTGACATACTTAAAGCAGAACCCCCCCAACCCTAACAAACTCACTGTTCTTCTGGTTGGCCATCTTGAGCGCCAGGTTTTCCTGCCGCAGTTTATGGTTGACCTGCTGCAGGTACTTGATGTAGTCAATAGCCTTCCGCAGCACACCTGACTTGTGCATCTACACAATGATACACAACTGTGTGTTAACATGCAAGAATACATATAAAAAACTACACACAGACAAATGCTTTCTTGATCCCACCTGACCACTACATACCAGCACATTCACACAATGCACATCAAGAAACACAATAAAAACAAAAAGCTTTCAGTAACTTTTAAAGTTAAAATTTAAACAATTTTACCACTTTACTATCCCTCCATACCTGTCTGTTAGCTCAACTTTGATCAGACCCAAAGTAGGACAAATAGATCAAATAAACCACCTACTTTATATAAGCATTTCTCTAATTACAGACAGAACTAAAGCAACTATTGAGATACTGCCCACCCTACACCCCCCTATCCCAAACCCACCCCCCTGACCCACCTTGGCATCATTGCCCATGACCAGGTCCCTCAGCTCCAGGATCTTGTCGTTGATGGAGGAGCGGTACCTCTTCTCGATGATGTTGTGGGTGGTTCTCCTCTCGCCCTCCTTCACCCCCGTCCCAGGTCCCACCCCCACCCCAGCCCCCTGGTCCAGGCCTGCCCTGACGGCGGTCCCTCCGTGGGATGCCCCTGACGACAGCTGCTTGATGGGCAGCTTGTCCCCGCCCCCCATCATGACAGGAACAGTGGTGAGGATGTTCCCGCCCATCAGAGTCTGTGCGGAAGAGGAGGAAGAGAGGAGTGAAAAGGGGAACAAATTAATGGTTTTGCAGCATATCAACCGGTGCAAGGACACACACACATTGTTTAAGCATGTGGAAGACCATGAGGAAGAAACAGAAATGAGGAAGAGAAAAGCACAGCGGGTGCAAAGGCAGTAAAATCACAGAGAGTAAGGGAAAGAGAGGGACCACCGCTGCAGGACAATGGGAGACAGACAGAGGCAGAGTGAGAGGCTGTACCGGCACTTGCAGGGCAGTGGTCTGGATGGGCGTGGTCAGGGTGGTGATGCTGGCCGGGTTCTGCATTGTGGACAGAACCTGGGTTCCATCTGGCTTCAGTGTGGTCAGCACTAGTGAGTCTGTTTTTAAAATCTGGGGCTGGTGGACAAGGACCTGAGGGACACAGAAACAAAGACTGTGGCTATAACCATGGCAATGGTCAAATTGAAGCTGTATTCTGATGTCCAGTCTCAAAACTTTATAACGTCCATGCAGGGCTAAGCATATGGTCAATCATGACCAGATATTTATTTACGCTTGCTTGTAATGACACACAGATCTCTTTCTGGGATAAAATTGTGGAGATACATTAAATTACAGAAAATATACACATTTTGCCACATAAGTCATTGAAAATGACACAGCCATGGGAAAATGACAAACACATATCTCACGAACAATGAAACACACAAACACATGCTCAGTTACACAATAATGTAGCACTCACTGGAACTTGCTGCACCTGCTGTGACACAGTGTGCACTGCAGTGGGCGCTGTGGAGAGCGTCTGTATTGTCTGGCCGGCTGGTGTCAGGACGCGCTGATGTTGAATTGTCATTGGCTGGACTTGAGGTGATGTCACAATGCTCTGCATCTGTGGCTGCAGGACTGTAGAGAGAGGGAGGGGAGGAAATGGCCGTTATTGCAGTGCATGTATCTCCATGATCAGTTCAAGTTTATTCATATAATTTCTGGTTCAGTACTAAAGCTGATCCTGATTCTGCTGTTGGTAACAGATGGAAGCATTATTATGCAAAAAATGGTACCAAAAAAGTCCATAAAAATCGCTACTATTTCCTTGTCTGCAGAGAGCAAAGAACTAAACTGCAGAAGCCTTGTTTTTAGCATGAATATCCTGTATGGAAGTGTACAGAAATACCTACTACTCCAATAAAACCAAGAACAGCAACCCTGACAGGCCAAATAAACTGTTTTATAAAAACATGCACGGCACAGTTTAACAATAAATTGTGTTAAGAAATTAAGTGTATGAAACTTTTTAAAATATTTGTGTACAGTAAGAAAGGGTTAAAGAAATGCAACCAGTAAGTCTTAATATTAACTCTGTTAAGGAGCACTGTTTTCTGCAGCAGGGCTGTTCCCAGTGTTGGCACAAATGGTCGCGACTCACCCTGGAAGCCGGTGGTGGGGCTCTGGTGGCAGATGACCTGGTTCTGAATGAAGCGGGACTGGGAGGCACTGCTCAGCGTGGGGGCAAACATCACCGTCTGGGCCTGGGTCTGGACAGGCACCGTCTGGGCCTGCACTGGGAAGCTCTGGGTCTGCACAGCGAGGGTCTGTGTCTGGACCGGGACGGCCTGGGTCTGGACCTGGAGGGTCTGGGTGGGCTGCGGTTGGATCTGCTGGGCGAGAGGGGGCGGGGCTGGAGCAGGGGAGGGGTGCGGAGCTGCTGTTGGGGGGAGGACGCAGCCTGGACGGGGTTTGGGGAGGGGTGAGGGGCAGAGACTGGGGGGCGGGGGCAGGGGTCGGTGCAGGGGCAGGGGTGGGGGCCAGGGCAGCAGTTTGGGGTGTCTGAGGGGTTTGGGGCGGCGGGCGAGGCGTGGCCCCTGCACTGCTCTGGAGGGAGCCCGGGGCCATTTGGTCTTCGAAGAGGTCGGGGAAGTCTCCCACCTGGTTGCTGACAAACTGGAGCATCTCTGCAGGGAGAAGATGATGTCACTCAGGGAGGTTCTGGGTCAATCCCGTGAAACAGTTTCAAACAGCGCACCATTTCCTCAGTCCTGTTATCACTTCACACCACTTGTCATTGCTTAGGATCAACTTGCAGACAGGACCATCTCTTTCAGAAGAGCAGATTCACGAAAGTACTGCGACCCACATGGTTGTACCCTTTATGATAAAAAAACCATCTATCTTGACTAACCTACAGATGATTAACACATTCCAAAGCACAGTGGCCTTCACCTGTAGTTCAAGTACACTTCCTGCATGGTTAACCATGGAAAAGGGAGAATTTAGTGTACATTAACCTTGACACAACCCTGATACAGCTGTGAGAGAGAGAGACAAAGGCATGGTTTACAACACAGGTAAAGATAACAGAAAAGAGGACGAGGAAGACAAGATTTATTATGGGGCCTTGACTACTGTTCTGGCAGCCTGACAAAACAGGGGTAGGGCTGGGCACCCGCGTGGTGTAGTGGTAAAGGAGCAGGGCTCGTAACCAAAAGGTTGATTCGCTGATTCGATTCCCTGCTGGGGCACTGCTGGTGTACCCTTAACAAGGTAATTACCCACAATTGCTTCAGTAAATATCCAGCTGTATAAGTGGATAATATTGTAACATATAAAGGTCGCTCTGGACAAGAGCAACTGCTAAATGACAGTATTGTAATGTAATGGGCTGTAGACTTCATCTGAGATGACTTAACAGAAAATGTGAATTTAGCCTTTCTGTTGCTTGGACCAAAATGAAAAATGAATCACTCTTCACCTTGCTGAATATCACAACCATCTTGTTTTCATGTTTTTTAAAACCACCTGCAACACACCACTGGATTCAATGTTAGACTGAATACTATAATGTCACCTGTTAAGCATTACTTGCAGTGACCAGTCATGGCTTTCATTTATTTTAGGAATATGGTTTCAATTAAATAAGTGAATAAGTGATTAAACCTATAATACCATACTTAGCTTCAGAAACACTGTGAACAGCCAATCAAACTCGGTGGGTTGGTGTTATGGGGGGATTTCATCTGCTAATCCAGCACTGGTGAGTAAGCTTGCCATACCTTTGCTGAAGATTTCTGTATGTCCTCTCAACTCAATGCAATGAACAATGTATAACTTTTCAGAAAAAGGTCAGACTTAACCATGTACCCATGTTGGCTTTTGAGGCTTGCCCAGACATGGCAAGGAAAACTGTCTGCCAGAACTTCTGCCAGCTAGGGATATGCCACTGATGTCACTCTAACTTCCTTATATACTACTACCATTCTGCTGGATATATCACTGCCTCTTTTTCTGTGGTGCTGGGGACAAGTCCCGAGAGCACATGCAGGGAAACAGTGTGAGAAGCTCTACAGAAACAGGTGTAGCTGAACACTTCAACTGCCTGCAATTTTCCCCTGAAGACAGATAGGAGCTGGCAGAGCATCTGCATGCTTATCCCTTTGTGTTTTTGTCCTTAAAGCATGAAACACAAACACAAAAAGGAAAAGGATTTTTCTGGCTACTTATTAGATCTGACATTTTGCTGTCTAACATTTTTTAAAAACAAAAACCACAGCCAATTAGTGCCTTGTCATTTTCAAGGGAGGTAGTCTTTTTCGTATTAGCTACCTTTGTGTTGAATATATAGTAGCACTTTATAGACAGCATGATTATTCAGTTCTCTAGCCTGTACGATTGAAAAAAGTTATTTTGAGAAATACTGTATAGCAGCTGACATGCTCTTAAAGCACTGTACTGCAATCACTGACTGCATGGTGGTCATGCACACTGTGAAGAACGTGCAACATAACCAATATACTGTTATGCAATAATGTAACAGCCACACAGTAAGGCAATGAAACACTTACAAATTCAATCTGATTTTTTTCTTCGTTTAACTGTTAAATGCATGAATAAGCACAGATAAAATACTGTACTGTTCTTTGTTCTGGTGGTAGCTTCAATGGGTAAAAGTAAAACCACACATACTGTTTATTATCACATAATTGTCAGAGGTGATAATAATCAGGCTACACAGTACTAGTGAAGGACTTTCTCTCAAAGACCAATGATAGGAGATATTCTGACAAGAGATCTTTCTATTCTGATTAGAAAACAGTATCATTAGGATACCTTTTACTTTCAACCTGGAATTTAACTCTTCAGCACCTCTGCTTTTAGTTTGCTAAAAACATGGCCATGCCCACACATTTAACAAAGCAGAGCCGACACCCATAATTGAGCAGCATACAAAATTTCACTCTTCTGTGATGCACCAATACACAACTGCAAAGACAGGTCTCATCTTGTCAAGTCTGCACTGGGCTTTGCCCCCCATTTTACCCATAAACCACAACTAGATCACACCAGTTCTGCTAGACTGAAAAAGCGGCACGGTGTTATACATGGAGTCTTGCCAAGAGATAAAGTGGCAGCATAACTATCCTTGTAACAGCTTTGTCAATGAAGCTAGCAGCCTTGAACTCACGTGCACAGCGTTATCTGGGGTAGCATTATCATTATTGCATTACTAAAAAGTACATCCTTTCTCCCTCACACTAATGCTACTTAACCACAAAGGCTAAATACGACATGTTTCCACACACACTTTAGCTTTTTTAGCACTACTTGTTGTATCTAAAATGTTTTGGACGTATTCCAATGCTTTTGTTCAAGGTGACTTCCTGGAGTGTCGCCCAACACCATTCATTGTGTCACAGTAGCACAGTCAGAGCAAGCATGAGCGTGACACAAAGAACAATGAACCAGAGAACACAGCAGAGATTCAAATGTACTTAGGCACCCAAGGTATAGCAGGCATAGGGGACCGTTTCCTGGGCTTCTCATAACTATGGACATGGGGTTATGTAATCACAAGGGGGCAACTCCATTAGGAATCTCACCAAGGAGAAAAATCTAAGTAAACAAGTAGCACTTGCTCCATAGACACTATTCATCAATATTAAATCCTTACTACCAATAACAATTATTACCAATGACAGTTTTTTAAATTCAGTTGGTAAAATTAAGGAACACTATGCCAGTAACATGTAAAACATAAATCTTTACTTAACTGCAATAATTTTGACATACTACTTTCTTGATTATGATTGTTGCTTCTTTGAAAGATAATTTTTGGTGTTTTTACTATCCATATTCATATAGAACAGTTATTGTATTGTTGGCGTAAGAGCAAATGTTAATGAATAAACCTGGTTAAGAGTAAAGCATATTAACAGCATTTTTTCCCATTGAATTAGAGAAATGAACACTGTGTCTTAAGTCTGGTACAATCTTTATTCTGTTTACGATTTTTACAAGAGTGTTTTAACGGCTTTTGGTTTTTTCACCAACGTCTTGGTGCTGTTTGGAAAAAAAATGTTTTGTTGCGTTTCTTACTATTTTATAGAGACCAGCTACTGCACTGTTAATATTAAGGTAAAACTTGACTGTAGAGTGGAAATTCGCCAGGACTGTTCGGTTCATTCCTCTTCACATTCCTAACTTTTGACACTGAAAGGGATTACGTAACATTGCTGCAGGATGCTTTAGCTCCAGCTCGCGGTGTGACAGCCGCTGATCAGTCCGCTGGCGCTCCGGTCAGTAAAATTCCACGCTAATTGCAATTCGGTGACCTGCACAGGACGATCCTATGAGCAAAGCCGTGTCCTTTTCAGAGCGTGCCAAAGTTAAACTCTTGTTTTGATAAGGAGGGGGCGAAACACTGATGGTATCTCGTGTGCTGAGGTCACTTGCTGAACTTTCTAGCAGAGCTAGCTTGTTGCCACAGGACCGCAGCGCTGAACAAGGGAGGCATTTGTGGACGGAGTGTTAGTGACGACCAGGATTACTCAGTCTCTATTTTTACAGAATTAGTAGACAAGACCCACTGATACAACCTCGAACTCATACAGCAATAACAACTTATGCAGCGCACACTGTAAAATGGACAAAAAGATATACGCACGTAAGGTCGAATTCATTTAAAAGCCTATGAAAAAATACGAAACACCTGATTGCACAATGCACGGACAAGAGCCATACGACAGGTATCTCAGCAATAAATAGCTAAGGAAGTACATAGCCAGAATCCGTCTTTGAAATAATCAATGGTGACCTTGTTTAAGTAACTTGAAGGCTCGCTGAGAGAAAAATGACTAAATAAACATTAACCATTGAAACAGACATTCCTCAGATCTGAGCAGGTCCTGATGCCATCAGCCTGCGCATCGATCTCCGAATTTCTGTTCGACGCACTTTTCCGCTGCCAGCTCTGTTGTTTTAGCTCTCTGTAGTACATCACTTTATAGTTTTTTGAAGTTATGTTTGGAGCCCTACAATGCACCAAAGCGAGTTGTGAGTTGAAATGAAACAAACTGTGTGAGTGAGTTGAAATGAAACAAATCAGTAATAAATAAACAAATTTCTGTACTAGATACAAGCGTGCACTAATAATGTCAACATTTAGCATTGTCAATTATAGGTAGGTAGCTAAGGTTAGATAATTAGCCAGATGGAACAATGACTAACAACAAAATCATTCAGAGTTTATTGTCTACTTAATTGTTGTTATCTAAGGTTATCTAGTTTTGTTTCAATTATACATGATATCTGCTTTTACAGTAATGGTCCACTTACAGACATGGTACTGTAACGTTAGTTGACACGTTTTCTCCGACAGTAGTTCGCTAGCTATGTAGCAGGCTAGTCAGTTTGACACATGATTGTACCGTAAAAATAACACCTATCAGATCCAAAGCGGAAATAGGTCAAAAGAAATTTCCCATGCCCCTCGGAAACAACAAACACCCGATTTTATTTAGACGGTGCCTAATTGATGGAATCACTTACCATCGATGTCACCCAGAGTAAATTCGTCTCCAAGTTCTGACAACGTCGGGTCCATATTTTCCATTGTAGATATATACTCCCCACCCTCCATGCTCAATTTCTGACTCCTGGCTTACCCGGCGTTAACCGGAGAATTATAGAAGAGAGAAAAAAGAAGCTCCAAGACGCCCGGTGGGGCTGGAAAACTTCGCACACTCTTTGCCTTTCCAATAACCTGTGACCGTATAGATGAGTGGAAAAAGTGTCAAAACCGAGAAAACGATTCCAAATGCCTCGAGGAGGCGTCCGACTGTGTTACGAGTCCCATTTACAAGCCACCCGCAGCCATCTTGATTTCCACATATGACGTCATTTACAAACACTGGCTGCGAACCAGCTGCGTTCCTGATTGGTGAAGCCTTGGCTGTTGTTGTCATGAGACCAGGTATGACGAACCAATCGGAATGCTTTCTCCGCCGTGGTCTGATAGTACGTCATTGATCAGAAGCTTTCGAGTAATTTGAATTGACCGCGCCCCCCCATACCAAAGCGACGTTATGGTTCCCCAAAAGAATAACTCCGCCTAAATATATTCAAGAAAATGACTTTTCAGTATAAATATTTCATGAGGGGACAGCACGAACATTTGCATTATTCAAGAGAACGTTCGCGCATGTACATGGTACGCGAGGTTTGGTCTTTACCATTTACTGTACCTCTAGGTTTTACATAATTCAGCACGTGTGCACAGTGTGTCTGTCTGAACTCCAGATCTTTAGCTCACTGTATACAGTATTGGATTCCACTATGTGACCGTTTTCTTGCATGTGGTCTGGTTTACAATTCCTAATCCTATTTTCCATCATGTATTAGAAAATTGTTTAACCAGTAGCACTGTTGCAAGTCGTATTTTCAAAGAGACAGTCATTCACAGAAAAATGAAGTAGATGATGAATTTGTCCAGACCCAGGAAAAATCTTTAGATGTAAGGGTTTAACTTTAAAGCCATTTAGGTTATTTCATCATTTAATGCCCATGTTTACCATTAAAAGTCAACCTCCTTTGTGCATTTCTCTGTTCCACTGTTTTTGCTAAGCATTGTGAGCCTAAACATGAGTCTTCAAATCAGAGGACTGTAATGACAAATACTAACAATCACTTTTAACTGCATAGATAAGAGGAAGTGAAAGTGGGGTTTTAGTGTTTGTTTTGAATTATCAAACTGAATTCAGTGCACGGACTCTGTTGGTTCATGAGAAAGTGTGTGTGTAAGAGTGTGTGTTCCTGCATGTGTAATCTGTTACATTTGACTCAAAATCATCCTCTACCCAATGTTACAGAGCATAAAAGAGAACAAAAAAGAAAATACTGCATTCTACAGCTCTTCTCATTTGGTGTAAAAAAACATACAACAATATTTTCAAAGATATAATTTATTAATTTAACACATTTTAGGAGGGATTGCCTCAAGAGCAATTTGCAAAAAAGGCACATTGATTTGAACATGTCATAATACTTGTCAATAACACGTTAAACCAAATGACACATCAGAGTAATCAGATTGTCAGCAACATATCCGCTATAAAAATAAGTCATTTTATGATCAATAGCTTGGAGATTCTGTTTATTCCAACAGTCTTTGTTTAAACTGATTATACTGGGCTTGAATATTGGTCTTAAATACTGCAAACTGTCTGCATCAAACTGTATGATCTGAATGAGGGAATTTTTCTTTTTAAATTTTTAAAATTGTTACCTTTGGGTCTTACTTTGCACGAGTTCCCAAAAGATAAGTGCAAAAATAAGAATAAAGATCTGAAAAATTTCAAAACTATTCAATATTACTACTGAATACTATTTCAATAAATATTCTCCTAATATGAATTTGGCTACATGTTCACTTAAAGATGAATCACATAATAACTGTTATGAAAGTTTGGTAAAGTAATTAAGTAAATTAATAAATACTTAATACCTGTTTGGCTAGGATGCATTCATTAATCAATAACACCAGGTCACTACATAAACATAAAAATGAGAACTGAATGATCAGTAATACTAAAACGAGCTCTTACACCATTGGCTTTTTGAAAATGTTATACTTAGAGGAATACGTTAGGTTACTGCTTTTCCAGCACTTAAAACATATCCTCATGGAAAACATATCAAGTTTTCTACTTTTTGAATACTGTATTAAAAATGTGTCACATCCACACTATATTGAAATTTAATATGAAATCGTGGATCATGGGTTTGTGCCTATTACATGCTGAGTGTAAACACTGCAAATCTGTGTGAAACCCAATCAAATGGAATAAAATTCTATCCACTTCAAACACTGAAGTACTGATTGACAGCTCGCTACAGATTTTTTTAGGAGTGATGTGCGACTCACAGTCGAGTCCTCTTTATTTGTTCCAGTAGATCTCATACGATTTCCTCTCCGAGTAGCTGGAGTCTGAGGTTCCGCTCCGCACTTTCTCTTTCACCACCTTCACCACGAGGCCGCCGGCCAGAGCGATCCCCGCCGCCGCTTTCCCGATCTCCGCCACGGCCGTCATTATCCGCGCCGTCGCCCCCACGGTCTCCAGCGCCCCCGCCACGCCCCCTCCGGCGGCCGCTGCCGTCTGAGCCGCGGGGGAGCCGGCCACCAGCCCTTCCGCCGCAGTCGCCCCCGCCGCCTGCAGAGCCCCCGAAACACTCCCCCCGGCACACGTGACCCCCGCCGACGTGACACTTTGGACCGCAGTGGCGTTGGCTCCAACTACTGCCCCGCTTGCACTTTCAGCCCCTGCAAGAGCTGCAGAACCAGCAGCCGTGCCCTCCAGGACAGCCCCCAGAGCTGCCCCCGCACCCAGGGTGCCCCCACCCCCGCTGCCACACCCACCGCAGTGGCCCCTATCACTCCCACCTGCCCCAGTGCCTCCAGAGCCGCCTCCCCCGGGCTGCTAGCCTCTGCCCCCGCCAGGGCGCCCACTGACCCTCCCAGCACCCCTCCAGTCGCTGCCCCAAGGGCCATTGCAGTCTTCCCGGCTGCTGCTGCCACTATTGCCCCCACCGCCTTCCCCACCCCCATCCCCCTGCAACGGACACCCCAGCTAACTGCCCTGCCGCCAGTCCCACTGTGTTACCCACCACAGTCGCACCTGCAGCCGCAGCCAGGGGCGCAGCTGCCCCGAAAACCGCCCCCACAGCCATTCCCGTCGCTCCGGCAGCCACCATGATTTTGACCTTCTCCAGGACTTTCTCAGAGAGGGCCGCCTCCCTCCTGAACCTCTCCAGAGCGGAGCGGAAAGACTGCTTCCTGCTCAGGTTCCTCCCACCGCCCCTCCTTCTCCTCCAGTGCTCCCCCCATTTCTGTCCCCTGTCCCTCAGGAGACTCCAGGCATCTCTTCTCTCCTCCTCTGTCCACCGCTCCAGCTGACTGACGTCATCTTGTTTTTCCTCCAGGTCTCGCTTCCTTGTTCCTATCCTCCTCTGCACCCCTCTCCCGTGTGCACACACATCCTGACTCCCTTCAAGATCACACTTTCGCCTCTTGGCCGTATTCATTTCCCCGCCCACTGCCCTTTCCTCTTCCTCCTCCCCCCGCCCCTCCCCTCTCTCCCTCATCATCCTCTCCTGCTCTTCCCTGATGGCCCCTTCTGCTTCTCTGAACATGTCATTGGTGTAAAACCCTCCCCCATTAGCTTCCACCATCCTCTCAACCTTCTCCAGCAACACTTTCACCTGGTCCCGATTGTCTGCGTCTCTGTTATTGAAGACGTGGTACCTTCCCCCACACCTCCGCAGCAGAGACCGCAGCTCCCCAGGGGCCGTGTCCCTCAGGTACTCCTCGATCCCCCTCCCCTCCAGGTCATCCCCCCTGGTGAACAGCACCACGGTGTGACTGAGCAGCGCCCCCTCCCCGAAAACCTGGGCCATCTCCTTGGCAACCCTCCCCTCGTCCTCCGTGTACCGACCCAGCTGGACCACTAAGAGGAACGCGTGAGGTCCTGGAGATGACAGCGTCACGCACTTGGCGATCTCCGCCCGGATCTGCTCAGCACCGAAGCGGGTGTCTCCGAAACCCGGCATGTCCACGACCGCCACCCTCTTCCTCCCGCTCCGACTCTCCCCCTCCTCTCCCTCCGCCAGCTCCAGGCTCCCCTGCTCACACGCCTGGGTCACAGAGCTGGCGCTGAGCTCGGACTGGAACTGCCTCCGGCCCAGGATGGTGTTGCCGGAGGCGCTCTTCCCCGACCCGGTCTTGCCGATCAGGACCAGCCTGAGGTTTGACGTTCTGTACTGGCTGTCGCCCTCTTTGCTGTTTTCACTCTGCTCTTCTTCTCCGCCCCCATCCTCACTCAGATCTTTGTCCTGTTCCCCTCTCCTAGCTGGATTAAAAATTCAAACATTAGAGAAACTTTCTTTTTTTTTTCTTATTTATTTATTTTACACAGATACAACACTAACAAACACTAACAACACTACAACACTACAATACAATACAGCAACACTACATATAACAACACTACAACAGACATTACATATGTGTGTACACATCTATAGGGTAGAATGGAGTAATAATTATAAACATAATAGTGACCCCGTATGAAGATGGGCTGCAGAAACATCACAAAGTTGTCATAAACAATAACTAAGAGAAACTTTCTTGAAATATGTAACCTTTTTTTTAAAAAAAGATGATGTACAAAACATCCCTTAGAATCCTGTGTATGTCTGCATTTTATAATGTTTAGGCTGGCACAGCAGTGTGGCGTGGTGGTAAGGACAAGTAATCGTAACCCCAAGGCTGCTCGTTTGATTCCCTGCTAGGGCACTGCTGTTGTACCCTCCGCCAAGATACTTAACCTACAATTGCCTCAGTAAATATCCAGCTGTATAAATGGGTAAAAATGTAACCCAGTGTATGCAAGTCGCTGGACAAGAGCACCTGCTAAATGATAATAATGTAATGTAAATGTCATGTAAGTTACGGTGTCTCACTGTTTTCACACTGTGCAAAACTTATTCTCTAAACTCCTAAATTCAAAAGTTAAAGCCCTCGATCCGTGGACATCTCGTGTAATCCCATGAGCCTGTCATGCAGCTGATGAACTTCGAACTCCTCGCAGCTACTCGCTATCCTAAAGTCAACTGACTCTGTTCTTATGAGTTCATTGCTAATGATATATTATTAAGTCAAGGTCACTGCCGTTTTAGAAATGGCTGTCAAGCTTTTGACTAGCTACGAGCATTCGAGAAGACCGATTAGCTTGCTAGCGATAGCTAGACAAACAACAATAATGTCCTTT
Organism: Megalops atlanticus; assembly: GCA_019176425.1. Lineage (NCBI taxonomy): Eukaryota > Metazoa > Chordata > Actinopteri > Elopiformes > Megalopidae > Megalops > Megalops atlanticus. The sequence continues at coordinate 22,807,276 of CM032893.1, forward strand.
TTTGCATGTGTTAAAATGTTTCTAGAGGACACAGTAAGGATTGTTTTGTTTGGTTTCGTTTTCCCCCATCACACGCTTCAAGATGAAACATTGTTATATGTAGCATAAATTACACCCTAGCTGTGTATCTGTCTCTCAATGCTCGTCTAACAGCTATTCGTTGTTTACCGTTACATAAAATTGTATTAATTTAGCTACATATAAACACCGAATAGCTTCCCCACTAGCGTAGACACTGTAGCGGCCTATCCGAACAATAATAGCTAATTTCCCAACAAATCGGCACATGTTGCGTAAATGTCAACATCATACCGTCATCTGATCGATGTTAGACTAGGATTAGAACCAGCAAGCACCATTAGGATGCCAGATATGCCTCTATCAACTTGTTAGCATTAACGGTATTGTCTTGAGTTGCTCATCCAAGTCGGCTAGTTAGCTATAAGTTACTGACTAGCTATCAACAGTGAATCTCAAACGTGAGCGTACAAAAAGTTTAGAGAATTTGCATAAATACCTGAATCCACAGCAAAAGCCATGGCTACTCCGTCTCGATTCCCCCTCCTCTGTATTATTTTTGCGCTTTCGGTGAAACAGTAATGGCGATGTGCGGTCCCTGTACCCGTTCACTCTTCAAAAAACAGAAACTCTTTGAAAAGGACCATAACAAACACTATAATGGTTGTGTCTGTGGCAGTGTTTTGGCGGCACCTTGTGGTACTTATGGCAAATGCGCACACATTTTCCCGTTCGTAACGTGCGGTTGATCCAATTAATCAAATGAGTTTTCATTGTTTTCAAAGTATTATAAGTGTGTACTAGAAAAACAAAAAGTCTGGGGCGATATATAAACGTATCTTGCCTGCTGTGATTCTTATAGAAGGAGCTGAGATACATTATGGATGTATAGTAACATCAGTATGTAGTGTATAGTCACCGACATTTCGAATGTACAACACGACATAAAATCTGGAAAAACGCTTTTAATTGATTGTAGTAAAATACCTATAAACAAAAAACCTGTACGTTTCAATGTCCTATTTATATCTGTCTGCGCTGAATAACCATACATTTCACCTCTGTATGTTAGGAATCTGAGCCAATCAGAACCAGAGGGAGAAAAAGCTTTCGTTCTTATTATATTTTTCCTTTTCGTTGAATAAGGCTTTGAATTTGTGCGAAAATATTTAAGTGAAAGAACAATATAATTTCACCTTACTTTAACGTTATATAGTATTAAAGTTTGATAGTAAGGACGGCTGGAGATGTCGAAAAACGTTGCGTCTATGTAGTAGCAATTCACTGACACCGGTCTATTCCGATCGCTTTTTGAGAACGATGTAGTTAGCGCGGTCTAATTAAGTTGCACTCTTTCAAAAACATTTTTTGAATGATATTGCAATTAAATGAAATAATGAAATATGGCATCTAATTCTGTAGGACTGTTAAATGTCAGCATTGGCCTGTGCTGTCTACATATAGGACACCGCTCATTTATATTGTCTCCTCAGCAGCTCTGGACTCCATTCCACGCTGTCGGTATCTTGGAGGTATGTTTGTATACAGTGTAGAATAGAATGAACGCTGGGAGCATACTCAGTTAAATGGGCTTAATGCAAGTTTTGCTATTTGATGTTCCAACACCACAACAACTTTACATAATGGTATAAAACAATACCAAACACACAAGTTTCATATATTTAACACAATTTAATACAATTTAACACAAGCATAAAGGATTTTCTGGTCCTAAAACACAATCCCTGTTTATTCACTCTACTATCATGGTGACAAGTGTCATTCATAGTAACTATGAGCCGAGCCCATTCCATGGTCAGAGTTATAGAGTTATCAACATGAGACCCTACAGTGATGGTCTGTGTTGATATTTTCCACTTTTTACAACTCTATTTGGAATCATTAATTGTACAATATGCTTTTCTTACCGGAAGAACCTTTGCACTTCTGCAGGAGCGCTTAAGCAAAACAAATGCAATCCTCTGACACACTCGCTCTCAACCAACAGCAATGTATTTGCACTACAAGTCACAACACACACCACAGTGAAGTAGACACCAACTGGAGGATAGGTGTTGCTTCACTGACATCATTCAAGCAACTTGCAGGCACCTGACGAATCTCAATGTGTCTGAGAAGGGTGAGACAAGGAAGCCCTGGCCAACCTAACCACCCCTATTCCTAGTAGAACAAAGCCAATTTGTTCAGCTGTAGATCCCCACCTGACCCATTTAGGATCCCTGTGTTTATATTCTTAATCAGATTTATAAATGTAAATGTCTGAATTCAGATATTTACAAGGATTAGCTGTGTTAAATAGAAGTTTTCTAAATAAGGAGAGGATGTTGAAAAGGTCAAGTTGCTCTTGGTTAATAGTGACCTCTAGTACCCATATTTATATACAGCCACACATTCAGTGGAAAAGGCAGGGTAAGACTTAGCTGCTGTAGCTAATACTGAATTTGTTTGTCTGGCAAACCTGTCCATTCCTAGAAGCCACAATGGCTAGCTAACACTTACTAGAGCAGACACCAATAACATTAATCCTGCTACCATAGCCACTGCTATAGTGAGAAGGGCCCCAAAGGAAGGAATCCACACTTCGTGGCACCCTAATTCCCCTCCCATCCCCACCGGCTTGCCTATTTTCTTCAGGAGTTGAGTGACCTGAGTGCGGTCAGCCATGTCATTGTTGTTAAAGACATGGTATCCACCACCACATCTCCCAACCAGCTTGGCAAAGTGTGAATTCCCTCTCAAAAACTCCTCTGCAGGTTTCCCGTTCAACAGGTCCCCATGTGTGAGAAGGACCATGGTGTACCTCAGAGCACTCTGTCCGAAAGTGTTCCGAATCCACTTCACCGCAACTATGTCCTGCTCACCAACTTCGTCTAATCTCACCACCAGCAGAATAACACACAGCCCTGGCGCAGACAGATCTATGCACTGCCTCATCTCACGCCTAAGGTCCCCACGGGAGCATTTTGTGGCAAAGAGAGCAGGGAATTTGATCACAGTGAGCCTTCTTCCCTCTGCCTTTCCAGTGTGTTTCTCAGTTAGGGATATGGAGGCAGACTGGGATCCAAACGCCACTCGGCCCAGGATGGTGTTCCCCGTGGAACTCTTCCCTGCCCCTTTCCTCCCCACCAACACCACCCTCAGCTCTTCAGATCCTGTCAAAGTAATGAGATGGAATTCTTTGTTGAGAACAGCCTTTCAGACTTTTTCATCATAATAATTCAGATACTCACTAACACTGCATGCGATTGTACTCGTCGGAATTAATTTTTTGTGAAAGAGATCTGATGAAATGTTAAAGAAAGACAAATGGACATCTTTGTCACATTGATGTCTACTTCACAAATACATTTTGTCTTTTCTTTCTATATTTTCTCTTTTGCTGTTTTCCCTTTGTCTCTTTTGACTATATTCTCTTCAGGTGGTAAGATGTTTAAAACACAGGATCAAGCATTTATGAAACATTGGATAGATTTGCTTTGGAAAAGTGCTTGCCTAGTTTGTTTGAGGCAAGGTTGCCCAGCTTGTTCAGTGTAACTAGGCTTCATTTTGATATCAATACTATTAATGGCAGACCTATTATTGCAAGTGTTAGTGCTGATTCATTGAAAATAAGCATGTAAGATATGCAACTTCACATTTTATACACTTAAAGCATTTTTGTGAACATATTTATTTTGGGTCTAGCAGTTATAATGACACTATCTATAAGTAAGTTTTTTTGTCTGGTTATGTATCTACGTATTAGTCTTCATAGACAATATAAACCACTGTTGAACTGTTGTATATTTTTATTCCTACATTAATTTCACCCCCTCTGACTTTCTACACTCACTATCTTCAATAATATCTTCATCTCCGTCTTCATCTCCATCTCCATCTTCATCTCTATCTCTGCCTCCATCTTCAACTCCATCTTCCAGGAGTTCCAGGTCATCTTGAAATAAGTTGTTATCAATTACAAAATTAAATTTTGATTCAGTTTTATGAGTTAATATTTTAATTGTTCTCTGTCCATGATACATGAATTAATAGTAGTAGTAGTAGTAGTAGTAGTAGTAGTAGTAGTAATACAACTTAAATACTAAAAGAGCTCATTTACTCATAGGCAGGGGTTACAAAAGGGAACCCTAGCCATTTTAAATGTTTAACCTCTCCAACTCAAAGCCCTTTTTAAACACGCTGCCTATACTCAACACATAGAAATAGGCCATGGTTTAAAATAGCTGGATGTCATGTTGTGTTTCATTGTAATGGTGTGACACTAAGAAACAGACAGCGTTCATAGTGAGACAGGACCAGCCAACCATCACTGCCTTTTCACTCTGATAATCAGCAATGAACTTCTGAGGGGACCCTTTTCAAACCTGTACTCACTGTTGTTGCGTTGCTCTACATCAGTTCTCCGCTGTCTCAGCGGAGGGCTTGACAATAGCATTGCATTGGACGACATCAGCAGAAACTGAGAGTTATTCCACTGCATTGTTTGATGTGTGGCTGTTGCAGCTGCCATCCCTGCGAGCAGAAGCAATCATCACATGAACAGGAACAAGAGGAATAAGACTAGAGATGATGTGAGAGAGAAGGGAAGTGATGTGGAACCTTAGTAAAGTAAGAACTTAAGAACAATATCATCAGTGATGAGAACAGGTCATTCAGCTCTACCTGAATCATCATATTGCCTTTATCTACAATGGTGGTATTATTATTATCAACAACAATATAATAATAATAATAATAATAATAATAATAATAACAACAACAACAACAACAACAACAACAACAACAACAACAACAACAACAACAACAACAATAATAATAATAATAATAATAATAATAATAATAATAATAATAATACACATCTTTCCCTGAATACAACACCTAACAGTGCATGACATATATAAGCCCAAAGGTGGCCAACTCAGGTTCTGGAGGCAGCAGACACTGTTGCACTGGGCTTACAGTGTGCCCTGTTAATAATATGTGTGCTTTGGTGTTCCTGACTGTCTATGATGTGAGCTCATATCATTGGTAAATCCTGTACAGTGAGATCCTTCTCACCCATTGGAACCTGCAGCCAGATTCACTTCTCTTACTAAATTCCCCCTGGATTCCTTTTTTCAGAAATAAACCAGATCTAGGTGTGCAGGTCAAAGTATATCTTTATCTCTCTGTGAGTAGTAATCTGCCCTTTAATGAGTGAGCAGAACCGGCTTGACAGGTTCAACAAGACAATACGCATCTCTGCTCACTCTCACCGCCATGGAGAGCAACAGTCTCATCAAACCACGGCCAGACAGAAACTTACCAAAAATACCAAATATACTTGATAGGTTGCTCTGTTGGAGAACTTTCTTTATTTATTTATATTAATGGCTGTGATGGATAACATCCTTACCAGTTTGAACTCAACACCCCCATTTTTGGTAATGATAACAGCAACAATAGATAAAGCCCCGACTGTTTCAGGTTTCATGTGTTGAGCACATTGCATAACTAATCAAGTATGTAAATTGATTGGTTGATTAACATTAATAAGTCTGCCAATGCTAAAACCTAACTAGGACAATACTGAAGTCAAACACTCACCATACTGTGGTACAGTGTCTCTCACTGGCAGCCAGTTAGCCCCGATCACATTTGGCTGAATTAAAGAAGCCTGAGGGACAGGCGTTTGACTTGGACATACGAGTGAAGTATTATTCAGGGCAGACATTCTGTATTCCATATTCCTGCACACTCCAGATGGGTCCTCCTAGAGTGAGAGGAACAACATTGACATTCTGGAACAGTAGGAACAGTAATTTTTACAATTATTTCACAGTTGCTTCCTTTTCATTTTTTTCAGGGAAAACAAAGACAAATGTAATTACCTCTGCTTCTTCCTCCAAGGCCAACTTCAATCCCGAGCTAAAGCACTGGACTCTGTGATCCCATCAGGATAACTTTCTGTTGTGTTGTGCTGTAGGACACGGGGTTTTCCACCATCAGCTGATCCTCCTTCTCACCTGCCCGTGTGCTTCTCTTCCAAAGGGACAGCGCCCTTTTCTAACAGCATGTGATGCTTAGGGCTGATATGGGCTGGGTGCTCTGTCCTAAACAAAGCTCACACACACACACATCACTCTCATTCCACTCATTATTGGAATTTATGCAGTCATAACTTCCCGAAAGTAAAAGACCTTTTCTCTCAAACGGTGTTTATTGAAGCATAAAATGTAGAACCAAGCACCATATATTCTGTCTGTGAACACTTTCTTCACTTCTGTTGATTGGCACTGGCACTCAACATCTCTGGACCAAGGTACACTTGTCAGGCAATTATAAAACAACAGTTTCCGTCATAAAATAAAACAAAAAGCAGTACTGCCACTAAAACAAAACACAGCTATGTCTTCACCTCCAGCAGTTTTAAAATAAAAGATATCCTTTTCTATGAGTTCTTTGGCTGTACTGTCTCAATAAAAAAGCAATACACTGTCCCTTTAGGTAGCTGAGTTGGTTCCAACACAGATGAAGGACACCAGCACACACTTCTCAAGGTTTGAAGAACAGCAAAATACAGAACTAACCGACACTGGACCTCTGTGTATGTCTGCAAGGGAACAGAGCATGCAATGGTTAATCTGAATAAAATGAATACTTAATTGCTGTTCAATAAGGCACTGTGAAAATGTGCTCTTGGAAACTCTTTTGATTTTTTTTGAGTTTAATAAATTTCTCTGACTTTCAATAAAATATAGTGGCAGAAATGTTTCTTAGGTGGTATTCTGCTAATACTTTTTTATCACATATCAAAGGTTGTTTCAGTTTTTGGTATTTCATATAAACCATTTGTGGACAACAATCAGGTTCACCAACATTTACATCAGATCATTTACATTATATTTAACTTAAATGTGCTGAACTGCTGTAAAGTCTGCTATAAGTATAGTTATTATAATGGCATCATTACACTTGTTTTTGAATGACTTTTTGAATAAACAGGTTTGCTTCCCTCCTTAATCTGTATTAAATTAAATAAAAAGGGATTATTTTATTACACTGTGATATCTGATTTATTTAGTTTCCCTGCAATTAAATAACATGACACTCCCCAAATATACATCATATTTATTCAATGTATTTCTATAAACAGTCAAATTTACAAAAAAAAAAAATAAAACAAATCCACATGGTAAGTCATTGTCACCCTGACATTTTCTGCTGATAAACTGCCTATTTTAATACTCAACACAACTTTGCATGAATATTTTAATCTTGTTCAATTTTCTAAAAAATAAAAAGCAAACAATTAAAAGCAAATAAAAAAACACAATTAATTCAACCTGAGCAATGAATGTTGTGAACTAAGTCCACACATAGCAACATGACTAAAAAGCTGAACTAAAAGCATGGTGATACTTTTTTTACCTGTTAAACATTAAACTGTGAGTAACGACGCACCAGGTGTATATTTAGTGTGGAGCAGGTGGGTTTGTATTTTGATTTAGTTCCATCCCAAGTGAATAGGATCATAAAGGACACGTTATTCACATTTATTATGCAGCAGTAATTTAGCTGTACAAGTATATACAGTATTCATGATTGTGCACTGTTGCTGATCATATGTAAAACCTTTTTAGACATTTACAGACCTTAAATGATAATATTCTGGACTGTAGGAAAGGAAAGCTGACAAAAAACGCCACCATGTGGCAGCAAGGAGCAGTACCATTGCACAGCGTAGCTCAATTTGCATTCATGACAGCTTCCCTCACTCCTTACTCACTAAGAACGTTCACCTTGGATCAGTGCTCATCTAGTGAGAACCAAACACTACATCAAAGGCTTGCTGGATGAGAACTGATCAGAGATCAGTACTGCTGAAATGTGAAGGTGCTGAGACAGCTGTTTGGAATGTAGCCAGAGTGGAGACACACAAGCACAGATTAAAATAGCATAACATAAAAATGTGATTACTTCAAAACAGTTTCTGATTTGACCAGATATCATGGGCATGAAAGGAACACATTTCAAAACTTTAAGGACAAAAAAACAACATAATTGCCAAAATGTGCATGACAACTTCATATAAGCTGGGCTAAATTAACTGTCCTCCATATTTACAGTTGTTGTACAGTTAAGACAAAAATGTAGCAGAAACATTGTACCCTTATCATGAACAAAAAATGTTAAGTCTAGTTACAATTTGACAACAAAGCAGATAATTGCTTTTGAGTTTGTTCTTAAAAGCAAGAGAAGTGCACTCCCATGTAATCAAAAACTTCCCCATTTTCCATCTCTTCTCATTTTTTACACACTCTGCTCCTACACACATTCAACACCTTTATCTTGTGTCTACCACAAAATACAAAATAGTTCTATTTTACTCTCTCTGATTTACTTAAATTCTCCATATTTTATCCCCCCCAACCCCCCCCACACATACACATAAATGTTATCACAAATCCCTACAAACACCAATGAACCACATGGCTCTTGTGATACCCCTATCTGCTGTTCATTCCTGTTCATCCCATCCCGAATCCTGATGCCACCCCTGCCTCTCATCATCTAACACCTTCTGTCTCTTTCCTTCCTTCATACCCCCTGTCCCCGAGCCCGCCCCCCGGCGCTCACTCCTAGGGCGGGGGTGCTATAGCTCGGTGCGGGAGCGAGAGATGCGCGGGCCCTTCCTGATCTCTTTCCTCTTCTCCTCTTTCCTCCTTCTCTTCTCCTCTTCCCTCAGGACTTTCTGAAACGCTTCCGCAGTGTGCAGCACCTGGGAGAAGCAAGAACGAGTGTGAGCGTGTGTGTGTGTGGGTTTGTGTGTGCATGTGTGTTTGTGTGCATGTGTGTGTGCACATGTATGTGTGCGTGTGTATGCACGTGTGTGTGAGCTTGCATGTGGGCAAGGGAGAGGTGGTGGCGGTAGGAACAGAGAAAATGAGGACAGGAGAGATTAAGGCAAACTGGCAAATCAGGAAGAGTTTTCCTCTAGCTTGGTCAGCAGAAGAAATATAGACTGCTGCATAAATAAACGCAGTATCACAACAGACAACCTGCAGTTAACAAACCGCCCCAAAAAAGGTTTCTGTTTTAACAGACTTGCAGGAGCTGGGACTTCACTGTCCGAGTTCGATGCTGAACCCTCTTGTGTTATAAATCCAATTTTCAAAGAAGTTATTTTGAATATGAAACAAAACTCGTGTGTCACTCACGTCATCCCTCTCGGTGCGATAAGGGTTGATGAAGTCTGGGGATTTCTCTGTTATTCCTAACTCCTGGGACATCTGAGAGGAAGACAGAGAAAGAGAGGGCAGGGAGAAAAAGAGAGACATGGGAGATTACACACAATTCCAAAAAGGCACTGCTCTTAATTACAGTGAACGGGGAGTCAATGCACAAATCTTAAGATCTATTGCGCGTGCTGCCAGTTTGGTCATTTGTGTGACTTCAGCCCCCCGAGTCTCTCCCAGTCTGACCAGTGTGAGGACGTGCTGGTGCGCCCCCCCGGCGAAGACGCCCGTCTGGTTGCAGAAGCGCAGCCCCCAGCGCAGCAGCCCCCCAGTCTGCGTTGCGGTCGTAGTAGTGGTGCACGATGCGGGGAAAGCGCAGCGCCACGTCCCCGAAGAACGCCGTGTTCTCCACCACATGGGAGTACGCTGAGGGGAGACAGGGAGCGTCACAGACAGGCAGTCAAAGATAGAGAGAAAGAGAGCTGTTTACACAGTGCACCAACACTAACTACATACTACACAGAGTGTCAGAGACAAGGAGACAAAGATAGAGAGAAGAAGGGGGGGGGATGTGTTTACACAGCGCACCAACACTGACTCCATATTACACAGAGATACAAAATGACATAGATAAAGAAAGATAGAGAGTAGGGGACATATTTACACAGTTCACCAACACAGACTCTACACTACACAGACAGACAGAGTGTCAGAGACAGGGAGACAGAAATAGAGAAAAAGAGAGGGGGACGTGTTTACACAGTGCACCTGTACTGCTCCATACTGTACAGACAGACAGAGTGTAAGAGACAGGGAAACAGAGATAGAGTGAGAAAGGGCAGAGGGAAAGTGTTTACACAGTGCACCTACACTGACTCCATACTACAGAGAGAGACAAAGAGAAAGGGCGGCGTTTATACAGAGTACCAACACTGACACAACAGAGTGAGAAAAATGTAACGAGAGAGGCGATGGGGAATGAGAAAAGATCAAAGCAGAGAGGGAGCAAGGATGAGAGACAGTGAAATGGCACATTTTGTGTCTGACCTTCCTTGATTTTATCATCCAGGGGGAAGGGGTCATCGGGCTGCAAGTTGGCTGCTGTGAGAACTGCCCTGGAGTCTTCCAGCACCTGCGGGCACAGACGCATGCTGACCAGACAGATCTCGCACGAAGATGCACCTCATCAGCGTGAGCGAGCACATTTGCCACAGACAGTGATGTCACCCCTTACTGTCAGGAGAAGAGTATGATAAGATCCAATGTTTCTGGCTAGAGGAACTAAAGTTAGGTGAGCTAATGGTATCTATACGTGCACTGTGCAGGAGGCAAGGGGCTCCAACTTATAACCCATTACATTACATTATTGTCATTTAGCGGATGCTCTTATCAAGAGCACAGATTACAATTTTTCATGTTATCCATTTATGCAGCTGGATATTTACTGAGGCAATTCTGGGTACAGCAGCAGTGACCCAGTGGGGAATCAAACCAGCATCCTTTTGGTCACGAGCCCTGCTCCTTACCACTGCAGCCCAAGTGGGACTCCAGTCCATTACATATAGTGACAACTGCAACATTACAAGGAGATCTGGTGTCTGGGGTCTGAGATCTTGTACAGCTCGATAAGGTTGTGTAGCAAGGAGTCTATACTAGCTGACACAGACTAGTGTAAGTTTGTAACTAACAAAGGCAGCCCTAAGTACAGTCTGAATGGACATGATGTAGATGTGAGCACAGCAGACACACACTGCACCTTGAACAGTCCCTTCAGCATGATGTCAATGATCTTATACTGCTGGTTGATGTCATTAAGCTCCACTAGGTTCTTCAAGGCGTTGAGCTGGTCTTTCCTCTTTGTCTCAAACAGACGCTTGTCTGAGGGAGGAGGTAAGGAAGACAAGCCGTACATACACGCACACACATACAAATGACCACACACACACACGTGCACACATACACAAACACACACACATGCATTCAACGTGATAATAGCAGGATACAGATCTCCAGGTTAGAGTCATGCCTGTGTCTGTGTGTCTCGGAGTCTGCAGAAGAGGAGGAGAAGGCCGGGAGAGCCAAGACCAGCAGCACAGCGTACATACACAGCATGGCCAGGTGGGGGCGACAACGAGGCGCTCTGTCTCACTCGCTGAGGGAAGGCTGGAAGAAGTAGTCAGACGACAATTAAAATCATGACAGACCTGGATACTGTCTACACCAATCAAACTACCATACAGCATTATAGTATTACAATACCACTGCAGAACAGACAGTATCAGCATCTATACTATACTAAGTCTGAACTGTTTAGAAATCAGCAATCACAGCACTGCAGCTGCATTCCCTTTCCTATATTATTTTCCCTCCTTCAATCTCCCACTGTCCCTCCCCACCAAACGCCACCCTTCTTGAGCTATATACCACTGCCATATTCTTCTGTTCTTTCTCCCCTTTGCAACCACTTAAACACATGATACGAGGAACAAAAGTAAGAAGACAAATAAGAACCAAAAATAGTTCTATCATTAATGAATATTTAATGAGCTCTGGTTTTTAAGAAAACATTAACTGAAAACAAAAGTGAGGTGGGAGGGGAAGATGTAGTCGCTGAAACATACATCCAATGCATTATTCAGACCTGACTCTAGCGATAATAATATCAGAGAGAGGAAAGAGGGGGAGGAGGTGGGAATGGGGGACCCTGGGGGGAACTGACAGTCTTTCTGTTGAATATTTTATTACCCTTTGCTAAGAGACGAAAAAAAAAAGTGAAGTTGGTAGACAGGGATCAAGATCAGTGTGTATGTATGTGAGTGTGTGTGTGAGAATGTGTGAGAGAGAGAAAGAGATGGGGGTAGGTAGTCAGGTGTAGGTAAAGAGCCGAAGAGGTCATAGTTCAACAGGTGCTTAGACTTATAATTTGTACACCTTGCCAATTAAATGATTGAATGACCCCAGCTCAAGGTAAAAGCTGGACTTAGATATTCTACTGATTGGTTACTCTCAAACTTGGCTTACAGTGCATCAATAAATCAGCTGAAATGATTGGTTACAGCCAGACTGGAGCTTTGATATCAACTGCAATTTACCTGAAATATTGGTTGGCAACTCTACCCAATGTGAAACTATAGTAAGACTCTTGCAATTCTCCAGACAGATTCAGCTAATACATCAAAATATAAAAAGATCCCTCTTAAACAAACCTGGATGGATTTTTGCATGACCTCTTCATCTACAGCACAGAGGGGACAATTTTGAGAACATTCAATATATTCTTCAACCAGAAGCATTTCCACTAGTGGATTTTGAGTATTCACTATGGTATACAAAAACTTAGGCTAGCTCCGCCCCTCTTTTAGTTAACTGACTGTGTAACCTAACCTAACATAACTTAAATCGGACCACAACTGACGCCCTAACCCATTTTTTAGATGTCTGTAATACTGACTACTGAGAACAGAACAATACAAATCCATTTCAGTGACAAAAGAGTTAGAATTTCAATTAATTCCCTGAGTCAGTCTGTGGGCACCCAGCATTGAAATGTTTCCAACCGCCAGACAATGCAGTAGCTGCCTGGGTAGGATATTATAGACTGGAGCAGATCAATCATTTCACGCAGCGCAACTAAGGCTGTGTGATTAAGATGTGCGCCGCATGCGTTTGCCGTAACAAACCTCTCGTCCCGTCAATGATGAGTTGATTAGAGAATTAATCAATGCTTTCTCTGCCAGCATCCTGCCCACAGACCCCACGGCACTACATATGCTTGATCCCCTGCGGCTAGCACAATCCTTCATTGGCACAACGCCAGGACATGTTAAACAATAAGCAAAGGCCAGTGGACTCAGCAGGAGTTCTTGGCTATAAGTACTGAGTGGGACACCTTTTTTGCTTCTGCCCTTGGGGACATTATTTCACAACCCAAGGGGAGGCAGTTGAGGATACAGGAGAGATGTGAGCTATATTGGAATTGGGAGTCAAAATGGATTACGTATCAATGTCAGAGCTGACAAACAGCAGTTCAAATACACTGTTTTACTATGGTTAACAACATTGGCCGGAACATTTTGAATAATATTCAAAATCTTTGCAATACTTACAAAATTTTTCTTTTTAACTTGTAAGTCTAATGATGCTCCCGTGGTATTCAGTAAACAAAATGGCTTAACACACACACACACACCAAAGAGTAAAGGAGCAGCTAACTAACCCCTTCTTAATCTTTGGTAAAACCTCTAAATGACAGATTATCTGGTCAGCTATCTAAATGAGCAATGTCCAGCAAGACACCAACGGCGATTTGGTACGAATAGATTTGGTCAACGCAAAACATCTTCACTCGCTAGGTATCCAATGTCTTACCTAATCAATTGTCACATTAGCTAGAATACGAAACTGTCACAGAATAGCTAGCCTCACCGGCACGGATCCTAGCAAGATAACCAACCGGAACAATTGCCGTTTTGTTACTTGAATATAATAACCAAACGCGATCTAGACAGTTGCGGCTATCTAACCACATGCTGATTCGGCAATGTCACATAACGTCCATTTCAACAGACCATCTGTATAAAAATGCACACTGCAGACAGCAAATTGACCAGCAGTAGTTAGCTAGTGAGCTAGCAAGCTAACTCGGTCGCTAAACGCAAACTGGTCGGTCACTCACCTCACAATAAGCAACAGGACGAGACTACCAGCTAGCTAGCTACTAGTTAGTCTAATTAAACTGCAGCGTCAATAGCTTTTAAGAAGAAATGTAAAAGCATCCGTGTCTGAGCACTTGGCACAATCCTCAGGTGACGGTGCTGCTTTAAAAACGATCATTTACATATACTATTCCCTTCCTCCACTCTGCCAGCGCCACGATCACACCGGCTGGCTTGGACGAATGACAGCTAACGATTTCATCCAAAAGTGACGCGGTTTCTAGACGGACGTGTTTGAGCGGCACACAGCCACCCAGTAATTGGTACGCAGCGAATCGTTCCCGCAGTACCAAGAGAGAACGTGTTCAGAGCCGAACCGCTGAATGGATTTCCATCGAAAGTAACGGTTATTTATATATTTCCAGAAAATGCAGTACTTTTTAGGAATAGGACAATAACGTTTGGTTTGGACATGTATCACTCTTACTCAAGCGTCTGGCAAGTGCCAAAATGTAAATGAAATTGTCAAGATCGAGTAATTCAGACATCGGATAATTTGGTTAAGTTTTAGCGCATCGGTCCACCAGCAAACCGTATAGGTTTCAGTTAACCAAGAAATCCATCATAAATTTGCTTTTTTGTGTTTGTAGTAAGTAAAACACTCACCCAAGTAAATTTGAAAAATATTTTACTGGAAGACAATGCAGTACATTAACGAGAATAAGAAAAGCCACAATAATAGGCACCTCCGACGGATGAAACTAATAAATTGTTAAACCACCGTAATACTGAGCTTATATTCATGTGCTATGCCCCACACTGTTCCCCCGTTTTCACTGTGAAGTCAGACAGACAAACGGACAGTACTCCAGCACGTCTGACAGAGAATGGGTTAAGGGAATACCAGCTGTTAAGTTGGCAACGGAGTTGTGACGGAGTCGCTGTGCAGCTACGTTCTATACAACGGTCGTTGCGCTGTGCTCAGTCGCTGTGCTGGATTCCATATACAGAACCACTGCAGGTAGATCGGAGTATCTAACAACCCACAGTGCTGTAGGTCTGAAACGCTCCAGTGCCTGCAGGTGGCCAATCCAGGCGCCACTTAACCGCCCTCATTCAATTCATTATTGTCTTGATTTAACTAATGTACCTGCCCTTTCCTGTTCAGAGGGCATGAGTGATTTAAAGAGGGTAGGAAAACCTTGCAAGCTCTCCGTGGCTAATAGCTGTAGTAGTAGCAGACTGGAGTGGCTCTGGTGCAGGGTGAAATGTCAGTCTATTGTGGGCATGATACAGTACAGTGCACAGAGACTACAGTAACCATGGTGAGCATTGGAGAGTGGGGCTGCTGCTGCACACTGGGCAGAGAATGCTATGATGTAGTTCAAGAGATGTGCAGCCTGTGTTATGGAGACAGTTTTCTGGGGATGGGTGTGTGGAACGGGTCTGTCGCAGGGAGAAGGGAGGTAGTTGCTGGGTGATGAGGTCAGACAGTGTGGCTGCACAAAGAGACACCACAGGCGCAAAGGATACAGAATGCGGTCGTGCTGGGAGTCGGAGGCAGGCAGAGAGCTCAGGGAGTCCAGCAGACTCTGGGCTCTCTGTCTGTGTTTCGGTGTGGGGGGCTCATGGGAGATACTGCCGAGGACCTGGAACAGCAGAGAGGCACAGAGAGTCTGGAAAAACGTGGCCATTTGCGGCAGCACACTGAATGCATGTATTTATGATCATCTAACTGACAGACAATTAAGACGAAAGGATTAAAAACATGCTGGCAAAGGATAAACATTACAGATAAACTGTGCCTGCCAAAGACAGTGCCTAAAACATAGTTTTCTGTAATTGAAATTGCAGAAATTTGTCTGTGACAAACATGCACAAAAGGGCAGAGGGGCATCTTATATTATGTTTTTACTCAATGTAACTGACATATAGGTTTCTGATATAAAGACTGGTGTTGTTTTTTCTCATTCTCAAGCAGTTTTTTCAACCACTCATTTAAGCCCTGACTGTAAAAACGTAACCCTCTTAGTGGGTGTGTGTGTGTTTATTTGTGTGCGTTTGTATGTGGTTGCATCTGTGAGTGTGGAGAGAAGACTGTTCACAAGTGGCAATACACAGGACTAATGAATAAAGAAGGCAGTCTTTTATTTGTCAATGACCTTTAACATCAGCTGTAAAACAAATTAACTCAGATGTCTGCTTAAATTAATTCAATATTAACTCAGTGTGCATGTGCAAAATTCTCTCTCCAATTTTGAAAAGCAAGTAAGGTGCTAATAATCTCTGTTCACTGACCTCTGGGTCAAGGCTCAGCAATCACTGTGAGAGACTTCAGACTCCCAAGCACATTATAAGTAATATAATCAAAAAGTTTGCTGTGAGCGTGGGAACCTGTGCCTGAGTATGTGAGTGTGTGTGTGTGTGTGTGTGTGAGTACCTGTGTGAGCAGCTGTTTCAGGGCCTGCACTGAGCTTTCTCCAAGCTCCTTCAGTCCCCTTCTGTCCACCGCCTCAAACACCTGCTCCAGGTCAGGGTCCCAGAGGACTGTCTTACTGCCGAACCTCACCAGCTGCACAGTAACACAACAACACACGGCTCCCATCAGAACACATTGCTTTTTCCTTTCTTCTTCTGTGTTAGGATGACTCTTTACAGTGTAAACCCCCCACCCCCATCCCACCCACCCTCACTGTTTTTGCAACGTTTCCCCTTTATACAACCACTTTTGTAATTGTATGTTAGGATCATCTCACCGTGGCAACCTCCGCAGTTGCAGAGGAACACTGAAGCAGGAAGAATGCATCCCTCCAATATTCTTGGAGGACTCAAGCTAACAACTATTTTTTACACTACAAGTCCCACAGTGCAGCGCAGTGAAGCAGGTGCCAATTGGAGGATGGGCAATACTCCACTCACATCATCTGTGCAACTTGAAGGTGCTTGACAAATCACAGAATATCTGAAAATGGTGAGATGACGAAACCCTGGAGAAACCTATCCACCCCTATACCCGCGGGAATAAAGCCAGCTCCACTGATGTGAGCTGCAGGTCACTGTAAGCAAATGATGCAGCCGGTTTTTAACCCAGGGTGTTGAGCTCTGCCTGCACTCTAAACAAGCACCTTGCCAAAGGAACCCCTTGCCATAAGTCTTACAGCAATGGTCATTTATGGCTGGACCTGGTCATCTTGGCAAATGTGCTGGCTAGGTCACACTGAATACAACGTCTCCTGCAGTGTGTGCACTGTCTCTTGTGCTGTTTGTGGTAACACATTGCGTCCCGCGTAAAGGCAGCTCCAGGAGGAGGAGAGAGGGAGAATCACCAGACTGAGGAGCTGCAGCACGGCCGGGTGCAGCAGGCAGCTCTCCCCAGAGTTCAGCAGGGCGTAGACCAGGAAGCGGCTCCAGGGCTGGCAGGCCACATGCAGGGCTGAGGACACACAGCCAAGGCAGGGATACAGGACTCACTGGAAAACATCAGCTACTGTATTCACATTCAGTTACATTGCTCATTTCTGTCAGTTATGTTTAATATGTCAGTGCCTGAGCAGAGCAAATGTGCATTTGTCACGCCAACAGTGGGAACCGAAATTCGACATTTAGCAAGACGGTGCGTTCACTTTGAGCTGAAATCAGTGCATAGCCACCAGCAGGGCGATGCATTGTTGCTTTGCTCTGTAAGTCGCTCTGGATGAGACTGTCTGCCAAATAAATGTCTAAATGCAAATGTAAGTGCTATAATGAGAGGATATGTGCTGGAATGAAATGCCCATGGCAAGGCTATTAAAAAACTGGATATTCCAGGACGGTGAAAACAAGCATCTCCTTCATGAAGAAGGGCTGGACAGATGCAGCTTGAAAATCACTGTGATTGACGCCAATTAATTCCCCCACCATCACCTGATTGGCTGGTTTGTGTTTCTAGTGCAAGTGTGGGAAAAAAAAAACGGTGACACAGAAAAATAATGACTTCCACTTTGAGGCAACGCATCAGACCTTCCCCATGTGAATGTAGCGCAAGTCGGTACCTGTGTCAGGACTCCTCCTGCTTAGAAACCCTAGCAGAGACCCCAGGCAGCTCACTGACCCACTCAACAACAGCTCCTGCTTCTGAGGGAGAGACAAGCACAGTCAGGAGAAGATGCTCTTCACAGGTTCCACATTAATCTCACTGCACCTGAACAACAACACAGGCAATGTGGCAGCAGTGTGATGTAGTGGTAAGGAGCAGGGCTCCTAACCCAAAGGGTTGCCAGTTGGATGTACTCCAGGGCAACCAGCTGTATAAATAGGATCTATACAGTACCAGTCAAAAGTTTGGACACACTTTTCTTTCTTTATGTTTAGCATTTTTTTTTACCATTATAGTAAAGACATTGAAACTATGACACAACACAACTGATATTATGCAGTCACCAAAAAAGGTGCTATAAACAAATCAAAACTATCGTATATTTTACATTCTTCAAAATAGCCAAAAAATATTTCTTTAAATTAAAAATTTCTTGGAAAGAAATTCATACATAGGTGTCAACTTCATGATTTATATTTGTCTAAGAAAAAAATTCAAGCTTTTAAGCATATGTCTTTGAATGCACATTTTCCATTATCTTAATCAGGTGTGTCCAAACTTTTGACTGGTACTTTATAAGAATTGTATCCTATGTAAGTCACTCTGGACAAGAGCGTCTGCTAAGCAACTAAATGTAAATGTAAGAATCAAACATTTTTCTCTTGGTCAACTGCTACCCAAAGTGAAGCAAAAAAAAAACAAATTACAGTCGACCTGATATACATTCCCTACTAGCTTCTATCTGATACCTACAACTAGCCAATATGCTCAAGATTATATTTTTAAATATCACTCAAAATACATTTTAAAAACACAGAGAGGATCTAGCTAATGCTCGTTTATTTGAAGCAGAGCTAAAGGAAATATGTAGTCGCATTTAGCTAAAGGTGAAAAATTCCCAGAACTTCAGGATCAGCTAAAGCTCAGACTTAAACCAAATGCATGACATAAATTTCGATAGTCAGCAACCTAGATAAATCATTCTTTAAAAAATCCGAAAGGTGCAAATGTCTGTTTATCATAAGTATCAAGAACATTTTAACAGAAGAAAAAGCAGTGTGGTAAGTAGAGTGTCATCATAGCAGTGTTTTTTTTCTGTCATTATTTTTTCATGGAAGTCTTTGCTCTCATGTTTAGCTGTGACCTACTTTCTAAAGGTATCCTTTTTATTATTGTATTTTCACTTCACACCCCTGCAACACTGTATGTCCCTGGGTTCAGCAGTGGAGTTGGCAACTGGCACACCCAACCCCAACCTGAGTCAATTGACCGAAAACACTCTCAGATCACATTTGGTTCTCAGGTCCTGGTGGACCTATAAGGACCTGTAGGCAGGAGGAGGTAGTGAGAGAGGGGAGGAAGAGGGAGGAAAGAGCAAGGGAGAGAAAGAGAGTGAGAAAACGAGAAGGGAGGGGGTATGGTAACACTTAAAATAATCTTCCCCCCAACAATGACAAATATAAAAAAGTAGGGCAGATGGCGGAAGAAGAAGTTGCGAGAGTTTCTGCTCTAATCCTGGATACGGGACAGTTACATCATCAGCAGGGCAGGGAATGGAGGTCTGGCCCAAGGCGGTGGGCCACACGATGTGGGGAAAGAAGCACCACAGCAAACACAGCCATGTATGCAGCAAAATGTTATTTTACATGGTGCTAACCATACCATAAAAACAACTACAACAACTCATTACAGTATTTCAGAACTGCATCACAGACGCCAGCATTTATACGGACATGGCGTGGAAGGAGGGTAGAGAAAGTAAAAAAGAAAGAAGGTTAAGAAAAAGGGAATGTTACATTAGTGAATTTTAAGTTTATCTTTCGAAACAGGCAGGAATTTGATCTCTACTGGGAGGCTATTCCTCAGTGCTGAAGCACAGCACAATAGGAGCCTGTTACTCACCGAATGCAGGTGAGACCATAGAGCAGACAGCAAGCCAGAGTCAAAGAGCTGCATTATATTACATTGGCATTTAGCAGACATTCTTATCCAGAGCAACTTACATCAGTTACAGTTTTACACAATGTTATCCATTTAAACAGCTGGATATTTACTGAGGCATTTCTGGGTTAAGTACCTCGCCCAAGGGTACAGCAGCAGTGCCCCAGCGGGGCATTGAACTGGCAACCTTTCAGTTACGAGTCCTGCTCCTCAACCGCTGTGCTACACAGGTGTGTCGATATTCCCATCATAAGGTACACTGTGCTGTGACGCGCTGCACTGACCTGCAGCAGAAGGCCGTACAGCGCTGTAACGAGGCAGCGTGCCCTGTGGGACCCCAGAGGGTACAGCGCTGATTCTGTGCCCTGCAGGGGGCGCTGTGTGCTGGGAGTGGCAGTCAGGGTGACCAGGGGGGACTGGAGGTCCACATCCAGAACCGTCTGCAGCAGCCTGAGGAAACTGGCTGAGGGAGGGGCAGCGGGATGAGGGGATGAGGAAAGAGGAGGAGAGGGGGGCGAAAGGACAAGATGGAAGGGGCAGAACCTGTGTTTTAGCATACTGGCTAAAGCTAAAGGGAGAAGTCAATGTATGAAGCAAACTCTAATTCCTACCATCAAATTTATTCTAAGGGGCAAAGAACTCGCTAAGGAAGGGAGGAGACAATTAACAAGAGGAAGGAGCAGTGGAGGACGGCTCATACATCATACTGCCAATAGAACCTGCGTGCTTGCACAGGGCAGAGAAACCGCATAATGCGTGATGATTGTATCTACACCCTTTTCACTTATTATAATGGAAAACTTGTGTTACACAGCCCTACCCAGTAAAAGGCTGTCTGTCTTTCTCTTTCCAAGGACAAGGAGCTGCACAGTTCTGTCCAGGTCCAGAGCAATGCTTTTCTGGACCTGGAAATAAACGAGAAGAGAGAGAGAGAGATTCCTCAGGAGGAAGTAAGAGCTCTTATTTCGTGATCGTCCACAGAGCAATGAGGAAGCGGCAGGAGAGACCTTTCCGTTATTAGATCCTGGGGTTCGGCGCTCTGACCGGATAATTGTGCATGAGCGATTTCTAAAATAGAGTGCACTTTGACTAAACCCTGGCGCACCTTTGCAGAGTGAGAGTGCTGCAGGCGGATGAGGGAGGACAGGAGCAGCCGGGCACAGCACAGCAGGGAGGAAGAGGAGGAGGAGGAGGAGGGGGAGAGGTTAAGCACTGCCTGGAGTTGGTCCATTAGCCCAGTGTTACACAGCAACATGGACACAGCTAGAGGAGACAGAAAGGTCAGCGACGGGTCAATAAACACAAGTGAAAATATAGCCCAGTAAACAAGTGCATGAATGCTTTCAGAAAGTGTGTATGGGGTTGTTTGAGTGTTGGAGAGAGTGTGCACATGTGGTAGTACATGTATGGGTGTGTATGTTGTGTGTGTGTGTGTGTGTACATGTGTGTGTATGTGAGAGTTTGTGTGTGTGTGTGTGTGTGTGTGTGAGGTTGGGTCTGACCTTCCAAAGTCATTTCCATAGAGTGTGTTTGAGCTTCAATCTGCTGCATTATGGATATGAGTTCTGCGACTGCCCTCCTGTCAAGGGCACTATGGTATATAGCACTGCATTGATGGCTTGATTGATTGCCTTACTTTCGGCAGTCACTCACCCCTGTCAGTGCAGTGCGCTGGAGACAGCCCCACACAGCAGTACAGGTAGTTCAGGGCCGGCAGCAGCGACTCCGTACAGGAGACTTTCAGCTTCCCGACCAGATTGCTCACTATGGGAGAGGGTGAGAGAGAGAGAGAGCGAGAGAGGGAGAGAGAGAGAGACAGAGAGAGAGAGAGAGAGACAGAGAGAGAGCGAGAGAGGGAGAGAGAGACAGAGAGAGAGATAGAGCAAGATAGAGAAAGAGCACAAGACGAAATGAGAGAGAGAGAGGGAGAGAGAGAGAGAGAGAGAGAGAGAGAGAGTGAGAGAGACAGAGAGAGAGCAAGATAGAGAGAGAGACAGAGAGAGAGATAGAGAGAGAGAGCAAAATAGAGAGAGAGAGAGCACAAGAGGAAATGAGAGAGAGAGAGAGAGGGATGGAAACGCAGAGGCACTCTCAGCACCCCTGTAAAGGGCAGTGAGGTGCGTGGTTGATGCAGTGCTGGGACCTGGCGGTCTCACCGTGGTACAGCAGCTTGAAGTCGGTGCCGTCCATCTCTGTCTCCGCGGAGACGCTGCTCTGGACCAGGCACAGCAGCTGCAGGACCAGGGGCAGCGGGCTGGGAGCTGGAGAGGGTGTGGGAAACAGGAATACATGCATTTTCAATCAAATAAAACGTGGAACATTTAGAAAAGTAAGCACACATGTTACTAGGGCTTTTCTGTTTAAAAAACAGAACAGGTGGGCTGGCAGTGTAGCATAGTGGTGAGGAGCAGGGCTCGTAACCTAAAGGCTGTTGGCTAAGCTCCTTCGGCAAGGTACTTAAACCAGACTTGCCTCAGTAAATATCCAGCTGTATGAATGGATAATTTGTAAAGATTGTAACCTATGTAAGTCTCTCTGGAAAAGAGCATCTGCTAAATGATAACAGCGTAATGTTGTGTAAAACAACTACTAAATCAGGTACACCTTACAATTTTCATGTTTCATGTCGAAGAGAAACGTCTGAGGTTTTCAAAAGTCAATAACTACACAAATGAATCCTCAGGGAAAACACTTAATTAGATGGACAAAATATATTCAGTCAATGAGCATAAAGTATATGAGTCAAAAGCTCAAAATGCCTATGTAAACATTCCCCTTGACCTACTTTCTTACAGAACCAGACCACGTGTCTTTTAACCTTTTCATGCTGTTTAGATAAACACTATAATATGCTATCCCATAACGCCCTACTTTCCGGGGACATGTACCCCTGTATTACGGCAGATGAAGTGTGTGTCAGCGTGGCTCACCTCCTTCCCCCGCCCCGCCACCCTCGGTGTCCTCCACAGCCAGTCTCTGCAGGACCTGCAGCAGACGGGGCCGAAGGAGGGCGGAGACGGCGGAGTCGCAGCGGTCTCGGCCCAGCAGGAAGCTCCTCAGGACCGCCAGGGCGCCGCAGGCCGCCTGGGTCTCTCTGGTGCACACGATGCCCTGATTTGCCACAACAAGGCCGTTTCAACACCACCATTCAAACTGAGAGGACTGTGAGGCAGTGCAGTACAGTTCAAACAGAGATCTCAAGGTCGGGGGGATGGGATGGATTTAGGATGGGTGTTGGGGAAGTGCGTGCTGGGATGTTCACAGAACATCTAGCCCCCGGGGGCGGCAGGGTGGGTGAAACAGCATCCTGCTTCTGCATTGAGCTGTGTGCTCATTAAACTAACTAAAACTCTCTGAACAGTCCACATGCTCAACAGTAAAAAGTATGATTGTGAGATAAGGATCCCCATGGACAAGACTCAAGGTCAGCGAGACACGAGGTGTCTGGTTTAAAGGGAAAGAGTGTTTCATATTTTACATTCAGGAGTGCTATAGTAGATTGTTGTTTCCATGCGGAGGTACTGTATTTCCAGGTCGCGTGGCACTGCCTGGATGTAGTACCCATCTCTCACCAGCAAGGTCAAGACAGAGGTTGGGTTCTTCTCCACCAAAGACAACAGGACCGAGGTGTTCCGGTTTTGCTCCGGTTTGGAGGGGTCCGGTGCCTCTTCTCCTCCACCCCCCTCAGACCTGGTTCCGTGCGTGAGCCAGAGCTCCAGAACCCTCATCCCAAACCTCTCCGCCAGCTCCGGGTAGCGGAAGACAAAGTACAGCAGGGTGTGGTGGTGGGTGTAGAGAGAGGAGAAATGGGGGCAGCTCGACAGGGCTTTAATGACGCAGTTAAGGGGAGCCTGAGGAAGGCAGAGACAGAGCAAGAAAGCGAGAGAGAGACAGCTTTGAGATAGAGCTTTTCATTCGCTCTTATCACACTGTTGAAGAAGACAGGTAAAGAGAGGAGCTGGCTAGAGAAAACACAGATCTTGTGGTACATCTTAAGAGTGAGAGAAAAACAGATAAAACCAGACAGACGCATTCCTTCAGTTAGGCATGTGAGAGATGAGAGGTAATGCTACGGTCTAAAAAATGTATACATGTTGCCTGTCAAGGTTTCACTAAAGGGTAGTGAGGAGCATCCCCATGGATGGATCTCAGTCTGGGAGAAATCAACACGAACAACTTAATCTGGAGAAGAAACAACCGAAAAACAAAAGCATCTGTGGAAGCTCTGGGGGGTCTGGGCTGGTCTGCAGACTTCTCACCCTGCTATATGTACAGGGTCTGGTAGAAGGAGTGCAGTCAGGGTCTCTGCGCTGTCATTTACCCAGTCCAGGTCGGGGCTCTTTTCCTGGGTGACGGCCAGCAGGTAGAGCCCGGCTCTCAGCACACAGGGGGGAGGGGCACAGCCTCCCTGCTCCTCCACTGAGCGCAGCACCGCCACCACACAGGAGAACACGCTGGGCTCGGGCAGCAACCTGCACACACACACACGCACACACACACACACACGCACACACACACACAGGCAAACTGAGGCACACTCCAGCAGTATGCAAATCACTGGCTCCGCAATGTTCACACCACCCCCTCATTTTCTCCCATCTGCACTTTAACCACTGAAGGGAAAATCAACAGGCCGGAAAGTGACGTGCGCTTTCACAGTGCGGCAGGACACGGCCGACAAGCCGTCAGTTACAGACTGAGTTTTAAACTGACGCACTTGATGACACGCTGTGAAGGTCACACGTATGAGACAGACACACTGTCGCTGACATACTGAAAATAGCACAGCAGACACGTCACAGTGTCACTGACACCCTGAAACACATCTGTAATGGACACGCTGTCATTGACACCCTGAGAGGAACACATCTGAGATGGACACAGTGTCATTGACACCCTGAGAGGAACACATCTGAGATGGACACGGTGTCACTGACACACTGAAACACACCTGAGATGCACACGCTGTCACTGACACACTGAAACACATCTGTAATGGACACGCTGTCATTGACACCCTGAGAGGAACACATCTGAGATGGACACAGTGTCACTGACACACTGAAACACACCTAAGATGCACACGCTGTCACCGACACCCTGAGAGGAACACACCTGAGACGCACACACTGTCACTGGCACACTGATGTGTGCATCTGTGGCTGTACCTGTCCCCGTGCTGCATGGCCAGGCAGAGCAGAGTGAGCAGGCAGTACTGTGTGACTCTGGGCCCTGCCGCCTCACACAGCAAGGAAGGCCACTCCGACAGACGGCAGCACAGAGAATGCAAGCACCGCTTCAACATACTCTCCATCTCCTCACAGTCTGAGAGAGAGAGAGAGAGAGAGAGAGAAAGAGAGAGAGAGAGGAAGAGAGTGTATCACTCACACAAGCACTGGTTCAACACACCCTCCGTCTCCTCACAGTCTGAGAGAGAGAGGGAGACAGAGACAGCAGGGAGAGAGAGTGTATCATTCACACAAGCACTGCATCTCCTCCAAGTCTGAGAGAGAAACCAAGAGACAGAGACACACACACACCCACACACACACCCTCACAAGTACCACTTCAATACACCCTCCATCTTCTCACAGTCTGAGAGAGACAGAGCACTCACTCACACACAAAAATGCTGGAATATGCAACATACCCTCACACAAACACACAGTGAGGAAGTTGCTCTACTGCTCCTGCACACACGCGCACGCACACACACACACGCACACACACACAAAAAACCACAAAGACACAGACCCATGCTGTATCTGATATGCATACCCACATGCTCTAACCACGTAGGCGGTACCTTGTGGGTGAGTGTCCATCTGAGACAGCAGACACATGCTCAGCCTCTGCAGAAAGTCAGAGCAGGCCTCGTTCAGGGGTGGGTTCCTGGGGGGAAGTGGGCGTGGCAGCGCAGCGGAGGACATCAGATAGGAGGTCAGAGACATGCAGCATGCAACAAACACCCAAAAAATACTGCAACACTGAAATGGCTGTCGCTCCTTCCTAGGGTCAGGATTTTGGAGTGTGACACGATTCTTCCAAATTTTGCACAGAGATAATATTGACTATAAAGCCCTACAGAGAGTGAAAACCATCAATCAGTCTGCGAACAGTTATTGGGCATATAAAGCAAAATACTCCCACACAACCATGTGTTTTGTGCTCCTTCACCTCGAGTTTGCAGTACATATGGACAATTACTGTAAGCCAGCCTCATGAAATAAAGATGAAATGAAAAAATGTGCAAATGAATGCTTGTCAATCTCTCTCTCACCAGCTGCAGCACCCAAACATCACCACAGGGGGGAGATATTTGCAGAATGCCTGGTGACAATTGTTCTGCCACTTCTGTCACATTCTCAATGCAACATTCTCTCAGTGAGCTGCTGCTCTATCTCTTATTACCTGTCTCCTGCACAGAGGGCTGCTTTGTACTCCAGAGCCAGTCGGAAGAAACCAGACGAGGCTACAGGGTAAAGAGGTAATCAACAGCTGACAGCACAAAAAATAAATGTGTGTTGAACATAACTGTACATTGGGTTAGTCTAATATTACCTGAAGAAAACCATAAGCCACCATGCAAACATTTCCCCGCTTCCATCATATCTGTATGACAAATGCCATCTCCTTCTCTCACGTACCCAGTTTGGTGGAGAAGACTGGCATTAGTGAGGGCAGGAGGGAGAACTGGCAGGAGAGGATTGTGAAAAACTGCTGCAGAACTGAAGCATTGGCAACTCTCTCACAGTATCTCTACAGACAAGTGGAGAAAGGAGAGGATTATGCATTATTATTATTACTCAGTCAGTATGTCATTCAGCAGACACCCTTAGCAAATCAAATCAAATTTTATTCATATAGTGCATTTAATGTGTCACAACACACTTCACAGATAAAAAGAAGAGATTAAAAAAAAAAAAAGAACAGAAAAAAATAAGATTAAATGAAGATGGTTAGGTATGATACAAAAATCTACACGGTTAAGTGTCAAAAACAGTCTAAGCTTAAGGCCATGTCTGAGGATTTTTGGACCAAGCACTAACAACTCAGTGTTATCTGAGTTCTACAGCAGAAAATCGCAGGTCATCCAATCCTTTATATCTTTCCTACGTTTCTAGCCTGGAGGTATGCAGTTTTTCATGCGGTTTCTGTGGTATACACAATTGTGTGTCTACACAGGGATGGAATTTCACACAGTGTTTGCGAATGATATCACCAAGTGGTAGCATGTAGAGGGAGAAAGGTACTGCCTGCAGCAGAGCTTTGGGGAAAGGTGTATTCCTACTTAGAAAAGTCAGATTTATCTAGCTGGACAAACTGGCACAGGTCAGACAGACAGGATCAGATCAGGCAAAGCATGTGACCTTGAAGATCAACACAGTTTTTAAGTCCATTCAGGGGGATTTGATGATACAGTGTTAAAAGCTGCACTCAGGTCCAGGACACAAACAGAGAGACAGAG
Organism: Megalops atlanticus; assembly: GCA_019176425.1. Lineage (NCBI taxonomy): Eukaryota > Metazoa > Chordata > Actinopteri > Elopiformes > Megalopidae > Megalops > Megalops atlanticus. Next base: position 22,834,672 of record CM032893.1, read on the forward strand.
CCACTGTCTGATTTACATTCACATTTATTCATTTGGCAGATGCTTTTATCCAAAGTGGCTTACAAGTGAGGCAGAGTACAACACAAGCAAAAAAACCATAAGGGGTCAACAATATTAGAAGTGCTGCATGACCAGGTTTCAGTGGTCGGCTAGACAAGGTAGCTAGCTGGTCGGGATAATGAGTGCATTTCACCATTAGATTACATTTTCCTTTTTTATTTTATTATTTTTTAATAGTTTTATAGGAACCAGTTTGAGACATGAGAAATTCCTTTAGGTGGTAGTGTTTCAGGTGCTCAGGTAAGAGCGGAAGAGCTATGTCTTCAGATGTTTCATGAAGACAGAAATGGCAAAGTCTGATGATAATCGAAGGTCACTGATTCAAGACTTAACTGTCTATGCACTTCGATGTTAACTTGGTAGCATTCCTAGGTGTCACTTAAGTTGCTGAGCTATGCCTGTGCCAATGCACATTTAAGCCTTGTTGTAGCAAACCTTATAAATGCAAACCGAAACATGTTGTTCACAGCTCTACTTGTCTCTTTTCAAATAAAATTAAGATCTACTGATACAATAAGGTCTGTCCTGTTTTTGTTTAGAGAGTGTGCAATAGTCAGCCTTCAAATCAGTCAGCTTTTTTGAAACTTTGACTGTAATTTTAAATTGCCCTCTTAATGCTATCATATATCACATAGGCTGTGCACAAGGTTTTCCCCTTCTTTTTATGTATTCATGGAGTTCAACACTGGCTGGCCAGACACAGCAAGAATAAATTTGTTGGTATGAGATTTAGTAAGTGAATGGGTTGGCCTGGAGCGCATGACTAATTTCATCATGTTCCACAGAGGTCAAAACCTCCAGACCTCATGGTCCTGATAAAACTGCACTATCTGATTTTCATTTCTTGAGAAAAGAAGAGCATGCAAGAGCATGGTCATTACATCAGCAGTCTGAGGGATACAGTATATACACTACACTCTCCTACCAAAAGTCACGGGACACCCCATCTGCTTGAAATGGGTGTGACTATATGTGGTTTGAAGAGAACAACATTGAAACATTTGAGTGGCTAGCACAGAGTACTGGGCTCAAAAAGAAAGAACTTTGTTGGGATGAACTGGAAAACAGAATTAGGTCAAGGCCAAGATGGCCCTCTTCATTATTGGAGTTTACTAAGGCTTTAAAGGAAAAGTGGAGCACAATAGCACAAACATGCTACCAGAAAGTAGTAGAGTCTTCCACAACACATTGAAGCAGTCATTTTATGGTTTTATGGATTTTATGGATTCTCAGAATAAAGGCATTTATTCATAATTACCTGTGTTCAATGCCTTTTGGCAGATGAGTCTATTACAAAATGAAGGCTGCTTTGTAAATTTGGCAACTGTGCTAAAAAAAGAAATTTTGGGTTGTCTCTGTTTTCTTCAGTTAGCTATGACAAATGGGATGATCTTGCAAAGGCAAGTGTTTGCCTGTTGTTTATGATACAGTCCTTCATTCTTAATTCAAAATACAGTACTTCTAATTTGGTTAAGTACCATTTGTGATCTTGATTTCGTGACACTTGTTTGAGGGCATGCATGCAATCGTTATATCGTGGCGCAAACGTCTGCATTTCCTCTTTTAGAGCAGAGCAACGGCATCAAAAATGCCAAATCATCTGTCAGCTGGTCAACTGTGGTTAATACTGCACACTGCAATAAAAACTTAAGATTCAGGAAGTTTAGCTATTAAATGCTGAGTAACAGAACTGTTTACACAGTGGCTTTAATAGTGTCTTGGTTCTAAACTGAGTGGGCTTGTGACTTAGAAAGTTAATAGTGACAATAGTGATAAAAGTGATAAGAGCGTACAGGATTATGAGGAGAGAGTCAGATTTGCAAGATTTGCAACACCACAGAAAAGGAGTAGGCCGAGGGTGTGAGGATGACAGTGAGTGAGCACAGACACATTTTGAACAAAACAAAAAGAATAAAAGTGAGCTCTCTTCCACAGAACAGACCGAATGGTAGCAAAATATGTTAGCATGTTAGCATTCACTGCCTCACCTCCCTCACCTAGGGCAGTATCTGATAACGTCACACATGCAAACAACAATGCACACAAATCTTGAATTTAGAATCACATCTGAAAACATCAAGGCCACATTACATTGCACGACATTACATTCATTTAGCAGACGCTCTTAAGAGCAACAGTGTCCGACCAGGCTAACGACACTCATAACACTACTCAAGCCCTACCACAACTTAGCTTGTGCAACCTGACCACACAAGGGAGCCAGATATACTACCATACATTACAGACATAGTCACTTGCCGTGTACAATGTATATACAAATAATAAGCATGGGGTCATGACACATGAACAGAGTGAAATATGCTGATGAGCAGTATCAGTGGGGGGGGGGCATCTATTTAATGCACAGTGCACACACAGACCTGACACTGCCTCAAATGCTGCACTAAGACGCACCTTGTGGTAATGCTGGAACATGGAAGGAAACGCACAGGATACAGTGAACTGAGGATACAGTTGGGGATTGTACACGTTTGAGTGGCAGGGGCAGCAGTGTGGCACGGCGGTAAGGAGCAGGACTTGTAAAGGAGAGGTTGCTGGTTCGACTCCCTACTGGGGCACTGCTGTTGTACCCTTGGGCAAGGTACTTAACCCACACTTGCTTCAGTAAATATCCAGCTGTATAAATGGATAAAATTGTAACCTACCCAAGTCGCTCAGGATAAGATGAGCGTAAATGACTGTAATGTAATGTAACCTAATGTCCAAGTCTCCATGAAGCCAGCCTGGGTCTGTGATACTCACGGTGACGGTTGGGATGCAGACGGTGTCGCAGCAGTGCAGCAGGTACAGACAGAAAGAGTCCAGCGTGTCCTCGCTCTGTCTGTCGGGCGCTGTGAAGGCGTTCTCCCTCAAACCCGGCTCGCCCGCACACTGCTCCGCCAGCCTGCATAGTGTGCCGTCACGCACAGTCACCCACCTGCACTCAAGTTACCTCTGGACTTTTTTATTATTTTAATGGGTAAAAAAATAATTTAAAAAAACACCTCTGATGGCTGAATTGAATCAATTCGGCTTTATCCTTTTAAGTGATAAAACATTACAAAATTAGAGCAACACGGGGTACAGCTTTTCAAACATGTAAATTGAATTTCATTTCTAAAGTGCAACACTTTGTATGCAAGTTCGTAGTGCATGTTACAATACTTTGCATTTTGTATCCCTTCAGTATCTTAATAAGAAGAAGCTGAATTTGGAAAGTTTACAAGTTCTAATGTTCTTAATAATGATAATGAGAAGCCTTAATTGCAAAACATTAGAGCTGTCAGCCTGGCTGTAACTTTTGTAGGTTTTTTCTAATACCCTCTGGCTAACTATGGTGTAACATTTGTACTACATCACTACCACTGCATAACATATACCAAATGTCAGCAAAGCACTCTGCATTCAGTTCGCTACTGAATATATTACTATCTAACACGGGCTGCAGCTAAACCCCAACTGAGCTGCGATTTGCCTATATGCCAAATGTTCCTGAACCCTGCTGTGTATCTAACCTGCAGGCTGCTTGGAAGCAGACCAGCGCCTGGAGCAGAAATCCTCCCGCTCTGGAGGAGTGGCTGCTGGGCTCTGTACCTGTGCGGGTCCCCTGCCAGACAGAGGAACAGCACTCACTCACATAGCAAGAACAATCCAATCTTCAGCCGCACACAAATAAACACGCCGTTCATTTGTTTTTTGGTGGGCTCGTCTTAAAGGATTTACCAGAGAGCTACACGGGCTGTCAGAGAGACACAAAGAGGCAAACAGACGCACATACACACACTCAAACTCACAGCCGCCCTGCGGTGTACTGTGGAGGGTGAGGGCAGCTCCGTACACCTGGCGGTAACGGCCTCAACCACCTTCTTCAGCTCCTTGTATTGGACAGGGCTGGACTGGTGGTTCACTCTGGAAACAGACAGCCAGACAACCAGACAGAAGCACATATGTAGTCAGACAGGGTACCCTTCAGAGTGAACAGGAAAGGTATTTTGTTTATAACGAATGCATTAATCCATATGAAAGCACAGGGGCACATCCAACCTGAGGAGGGCGGAGGCAGCATGGGCTGCCTGTGTGGCCACCTGCAGGCAAGGGGACGAGACTCCGCCCACCACCACTTCTGCCGCGCCCACGAACCCGGGGCCGCTGGGAAACAAGCGCACCCCGACCGGTTGCCTGGGCGACAGACGAGTGACAAACACCGACATAAATTCTTATGTATGACCTTCCTGAGTTCAAATACTCACTGCAGTTTCCCTGCTATGACACAACGCTGCAAAAGATGTGGCAAAGCCGTTTGTTGCCACAACACTTGCAGAGAAGGGCAGTGCTGAAACAAACCACATATAACCGATGGGCTATACAACATAAAAGCTGCTGTCATAAAGGCAAAACGCAGTGCCGGCCAGTGACACAAACAGAAGGAGCTAAGAAGTTACCTTTTATAAAATGACAATAGTTCTAAACTTTTTTTTATTGTCTTGCATGTCATTTTACCCATGGATCACCCACTTTTTGTCTGATTGCATCTAAAGCAGTGGCCCTGCCTTTGTCCACTTCACATGAAATTATTTTAGTTAACAATGAAAAAAACATAAATCGGTTTCCAGTTCAAATAAAATTTCCAGTCTTAAAATTCATTAAGTCAATGCTTCCCGATGCAATTAAAGTCAAACAAATCAACAGCTGAACGGTGACCTTTCTACAAGTGGCAACCTACTTAATAAGAAAACAGGTTCAGGGCAATTATTGGTGTGAAGGTAAGTTCTTTTCCTCTCCTACTGTATTTGACACATACTGGCCACCAATGGCATAGCCAAACATTCCTCTCCATAACTTAATTTCTTCAACATTTTCAAGTTCCTACATTATTTATTTTCTTAGGAGACAGCCTTATTCAGAGGGACGTGCATGGCTCAGATCTGACATTATCCATTTACACAGCTGGATGGGCGCTGAGGCAAAGCAGACTGGGAGCCCTCCTCCAGGGTACTGGGACAGACACCGAGGTGCTTATCCGCTAAACCACGCCGGCACCCCACAATCCTCTCCTGTTTCACCGCCACGTGTCTCATCACACCCCATTTCCTTCCTCCCTCTCTCTGCAGTATGCGCTGGCTTCGCAGTAACCTTTTGTTTATCCCCGAAGCCCCCGCACTCTCCCTCACCTCTCCAGTATCTCAGTGAGCAGCAGCAGGCCCTGTCTCTGCACCTCTGTGCTGTTGAGCTTCAGGGCCTCCTTCAGGCTGCGGATCAGAGACTCGATACCTGAGACGCGCACACACACACACACACACAAACCTGCAAGTTATCTTTACACAGCAGAATGCTGTGCCTATGATCTGCTTCTCACCTTGAACTAAAAGTGGTAATCAAATGGAAACATTGTGCAACATATTTCCATTGAGTGAAACGCTCCCAGTGCGCTTCAGATTTTCAGATTCCATTCACATCTGCCTCGGTACCTTCCAGTGGCAATTTGTATTAATGCAGCGGCACACAGCAGGTACTATTGTTTATGAGATTCCCCAAATAAAGCTTCACAAGCACAAGACAAACAGATGTGTAAGGGTGTACTGTACTGCAATGAACACAGGGCAACAGTGCTCTCTGCTGCCACGTGCTGTGGTCGTGCCTGAAAGTCAGGGGAGTGACGGTCTCCCTCCTCTCTCACCGTAGACAGAGTGACACTGGGAGAAGAAGGCCGGGTCCTCGGTCAGCAGCAGCAGGCAGCTGTACACCGACCACAGCAGCACCTCACTGCGACTGCACAGCCGCTCACACAGGAACTCTGAGCGGGCAGGGGGGAGAGACAGCGGTGAGACACGCCAGCAAGAGCAGCTAGACACAGGTGACAGAGGGCTGAGACGTGAGAGAGAGAGAGAGAGAGAGAGAGAGAGAGAGAGAGAGAGAGAGAGAGGGGGGGGGGATGCATTAGAGACAGAGGGGGGAGATGCAGGAAAAAAATGAGAGAGACAGGAGAGAGAGGGGTGAGGAGACACAGGAGCGAGAGGAGTAAAAAGAATAAAGAGAGGGAGTACGCAGAAAGGCGAAAGAGGAGGGTTAACCTCACCAGAGAGTTTTAGACAAAAAATGACAAAAGGAAAAAAACGAGAGGAAGCCATACATTCAGACCACACTGCACTGTGCCTCATGTGGAGAAAAAGAGCAGCAGGAGAGAAGATGAGCAAGAGAGGGAGAATACACGGAGACAGCTCAGCCACTGCATTTGGACACACCTGGTATGTCGGCCTCGATGAAGGGGGGGCAGTACTGGCTGGGAGAATGCACCAGGATAGCTGCCATACACTGGGCACTGGCCACCTGCAGTGTCTCATCCCCACTCAGCAGCAGCTAAAGCAAAAGAAAACACACTGCTGTTTAAACACAGACACAGGGGCTCCTGAATAGCTCAGTGGTTGAGGCGCCCGCCTTGAGTGCAAGCTGAGCTTTACGGCCCCGGGTTCGACCGCACACCCCAGGCCCTGTGACTTGTCACGTGCCTGCAGGTTGCTCTGAAGTGTCAGTGAAGCAACACCCGCTACTCCAACAGGCGCTTAGCTAAGTGTAGCATTCTGGGTGACCTGCAGGGTAAAAAAAATAGTCGCAGCTGGTGTGTCGGAGGATTGCAACTGGGGTTTCCAAAAGAGAGCTACGTAAAGTGGTAAAAAAAAAAAAGCATAAAAGCATAGCCAAATAAACAGTGATATCATCGCTACACTGTGTGTGAAGATACACGTCATTGCTACTACTGCATATTCCCAACTGTTATCATGTATTCTGATGAGCACATGGCAACACATGGCGGTTTCTGCTCAGGCATTTTGCTGAGAGAATGCAGATAAAAATCAGCAGGCATCAGCATCGCTCGCTAAACTAAAATTGGAGAGGAGGAGCAGAGAGGACGCATGCAGATACTGTCTGTGGGAGAACTGAGGTCACAACAGGCAGAGAAAAGAAACAGAGGACAAGAGAGAACAGAGACAGGAGTCTGGCATGCAGCACAGAGTCATTTATTCTGGTCAACTTCTACGTGACACTTAGAGAGGATATAAATGTCTGAACGCAGACCTTTTTGAGGATGAGAGGCAGAGAGCAGCGTTTGGGGGTGACGTGGGTGTCCTCACGCTGGTCCAGGTCTTTACTGCAGTGTGTCTCGGCCAGGTCCTGCTCCGTGTGACAGTTCATCAGCACTGACACCACCTCACCCAGCTTCAGCAGCTGCTTCAGAAAGCCTGACACACACACACAGATGGAAGTGCACGCATGCAGAAAAACACACGCAGACAGAAATGCTTACATGCACAGATACAGGGTAAATGTTGCGGATGTCTTGGGACAGCAGTTTGCGGTAGAATGCAACACTGAAGGTGCAGTACGAATAAAACTGAAAACTACAAAATTACTTTGACAGTTCATAAACGGTGACATATCTCCACCTGCAGCAGCTATTCCAAAACTGGCCACACAAAACACACAGACATAGGCTCCATTGCCTGGAAAGCTTGGCAAAGCACACAGACTGGCTTTCATTCATATTCAAATACCTCTACAAACCATCCCATTGTAAACACTACAAAATATGACTTACAGTCTTGCTTGTATAAGGAAACCAGGACACACACACAGACACAATTATAATTTTCCTCAGCGTGTGAAGAACAGACTACACTGCTGGCTGAGAATGCTGCCATTAACAACATTAACGTCATTGGCTTTGGCTCAACCAGCCAGTCAGTGCTTTACTTTCTCACCCAGGCAGTTGACGGTGAGCTGCGGGGAGCAGGCCTGGGACAGGGTCTGCAGCAGCAGCGCACACAGCCTGTCACTGAGGGGCGGGGGGACGGACTGGGCCGCCACCGCACACCCCCACACCCCTCTGAATATGTAGCACACCGACGACTTGAGCGCCTCATCTGGGAAGAGGAGCCCCGCGCTCAGCTGCTCCAGTAGGGGGACTGTGGGGGCATACAGGCATCTCAGTTAAAACAGCTCGGGTGACACGGACATCATCCTGATTTTGAGGTTGTGAGGATGGACAGATACATGTACTGTACAAAAACATGTGCTATAAATTGGAGTGGAATGTCACAGAAACATGCACCATAAAATGGAGCAAAATGTCACAGACACATGCACCATAAAATGGAGCAAAATGTCACAGACACATGCACTATAAAATGGAGCAAAATGTCACAGACACATGCACTGTGAAATGGGAGAGAAATGTCACTGCTGGGGGAGAAATCACAATCACACATCATCACGTAACAAATCAATACAAAAAAATATGCAAATAAACAAAAAAACTGATCCATTTGCTCAGACAAACAAACAAACAAACAAACTCAAGGACAAACAACTGCTGAAAGACCTCCGGTTCAGTGAAATAAAACCGTTTCCCTTAAATAATCTTCTCTCTGCTGCAGCATGTGGCGTGTGGTGTGATTGTGGACAGGGTCTGTGTCAGGATCCTGACACAGCAGACTTGACAGCACTGATCCTGTGTGTGCACCTGCTGGCTCCTGCTGCCGTCATCTCTGTTGTCAGTCCAAACACGTGAGACAAGGGGCCCATTGAGTGAAATGGTCGCAGACAGGCCCATGCACACTGTCAATAGGGGCGCAAACGCACACATAATAAAGTGCATTCGATGTACTCAAACAAGCTGGCATGCAGGCTGAGACAAATCAATGACACCAAGGGAAAGACAGAGAGTGAAATGAGGGAGGGGAAAATTTAATATCAGGCACTCTGAGACACACAAGCTTGCATACACGCGCACACACACACACACACACACACACGCTTGTGGACACACACACATGCTCACACAAAAATATATTTATGCAGACACACACACACACATGCACACACACACATGTCTAATGGGTCTGGACAGTCTGGGAGCATAGTTTGTGGTGGACTCATGCACGTACATCAAGTGCTGATGTAAGTGCACAATCAACGAAACAGAAGATGAAAAAATTACAATCATAATTTTCCTCATCATACTGAAAGCAGATGATACAGCTGGCTGACAATGTTGCTTCGTTGCTATTAACATTGTTTTTGGGCCAACAAATGCTTCATTGCTTTAATTTCTCACCTCACTTTCATGCTGGCTGCATTCTAGAATTTGGGCAGAAAACCAACATCAAGTTTTTAACACATTCAAACACTAATGTCCTGTCACCCACATAGGACAGCTTATGCAGGTATTTAACTCCCTGGGGATATAAGGTTCCAAGTGTGTGTGTGTGTGTGTGTGTGTGTGTGTGTGTGTGTGCATGTGTGTGTGTGCGCGTGCACGTCTGTGTTTTTGCTTTTGTCTATGTGTGAGTATGTTTGAGATTAAACATCAGAATTCCTTGGATTAACAAGCTCTAAAGCCATTTCTAAGGAAGGCACACCCTTACACATCCTAGAAGCAGTGTTAGCTGCAGTGATGGCAGAGGTAGCAAGGGATATAAAATGTATGTATACAAACAGCCAACATGGGGACGCTAAAAGCATAATTAATTTATTCCTTGATTAAGAGAATGCATCGAGGAGCCCTCTTTGTCCTTGGCAAATTAAAACACCTGTGCAGTGATGATTCAAAATGAGTGAAAGGAGACAGCAGGTAAAGTTCTCACTGTGCTGAGAGGCCAGGGTCTGGGGCAGAGCAGGAACAGAATCCACCAGCTTCCCCAGGAAGATGAAGGTCGGCAGGAACCCTCGCACACTGGACTGCTCACGCAGCTGGAGAACAGAGAGGGGAAGAGAGGGAAAGAGTGAGGGGGATAGAGTAAGGGAGAGAGAAAGGGAGGAGGGAAAGAAAGAGGAGAAGGAAAGGGAGAGAGAAAAAAGAGAGGGCGTGAGGGAGGATGGAGAGAAAGGGAGAAAGGGAAAGAGAGAAGGGATGGAGAGAGGGTTGAAAAGATTAGGAATGCGGGGATCAGACAGGGAGAGGGAAGGGGAAAGAAAGAGAAGGAGAGGGAAAGGGAGAGAGAAAAGGAAAAGAGGGGATAGAGAGTGGGATCGAGAGAGAGAGGATTGAAAAGATTAGGAATGTGGGGATCAGACAGGGAGAGGGAGGGGGAGAAGACAGAAAAAGGAAGAAGGTAGTGAGGAAGGAGAAAAATAAAAATATACAGACAGAGGGAAAGGAACAGGAGGAGTATCATGTGTATCATGGGCTGTTCCTTTTATTTTCAGCATGCTGACTGTTATTATCAAAAGCCTTTCCAACCGGCAGTCAGTGAGCGTACACCGCACACAGAGACACTGACAGGATCTGTTTGCATCATGTCCACAGGACTGTATCCACCTGCTCACACCTACAAGGCCTTTTCCCCTACGGCCAGCTTTGAGGGACCGGATTGCGTGACCACACCTTTGTCCACTACTGAGCCCTCTCGCCCCCCACCTACTCACATCCCCCGTCCTCAAGGTGACATAACAGCGCCACGGAACGATTCGCTGTTTACCAAACACGTGGGCAGCTCCCTGCGGTTACACAATGACACACTCCCTCCACATCCCCCTGTCCGTCACAGACCTGCTTCCCTCGCTGGTGAATGAGCAGTAACATGCCGCAGAGAGCGTGAGACAAAACAAACATGAGACTGAGGGCAAAGGAGAAAAATAAGTGCTGGAAGAGTGTAAAAGACGGAAGGGAAGATGGAAGGGAGGAATACAAACAGAATGGAGGAAACGAGGTATAAAAATGGTAAGAACAGGGGCTCCTGAGCTCCAAGAGCAGGCTGAGCCTTATGGCCCAGGTTCGAACTGGGCCACATCATCTATGGACAATGACTGGAAGCCCAGAAAAACACTAGGCAGAAAACACTGATTTTGTATAGAGACGGACAGGTTGGCCAGGGTCCCCTTATTACACCGGTCTTGACACGCTGCAACTCATTCGAGTGGCTATAGGTTACTCAGTTTGCATCGGGAAGATGCATCTATCCTCCATTTGTCTTCTGCCTCCTGGTGCACTGTGGGACTTGGGTTCCACACATTCTGCTTGGTGTATCAGAAGATTACACTGGCATCACCAAATGCTCCATCACCAGTTCAGAGGCTGTTGCAGAGGAACAAGCCTCATGTAGAATTGCCCACTACAAAAAATTTGACAGTATGAATTACGAGAAAGATGTCCCGGCAATACGAGCAGAGGTGCGACCTCACAACTCAACCGCAGAGCAAATTGAAAACCTTTTTCACACACTGCCTTTCGTCAATACCCCTTGTCAGTGTAAGCCTAACAAATCAAACTCACCTGGGCGTGTATCTCCTCCAGGACATACCGCACCAGCTGCTCACTCTTCAGCTCCAACAGCAACTGAACCAGCACTGAAACACATGCACACACACTTACTTTGGCTACAAACCTATTAATGACATTACACTTACACTGTACACATATTAAGACAGACACAAATTGACAAAGAGGTGGAGTCTTGTATCACAAACAGAAACAAAGTCCAGGCACACACACACACCCACGCAGAGCAATCAGGTAGAACCAGTTTCTTCACGGAGCAGTATAATATCGAATGATGAAGCGTGCAGACAACTTTCCTTGTCTCACCTTGTGTGACTTGCTCCAGAGTGGCCTGGTCCTCCACAGTGTGCAGCATCCCTGCACAGAGAGGGAAAGGTTGCTGATGGCACACTGGAAAAGGCTTCACTTTTTCTGGGCTGTCTTGAGTTAAACAGTTTCAGTTTTTTTTCTAAATCAACACTGGTCTCTCAGTGGGAGAGTCTGTCACTTTTCTACAGGGTCACGGCCCGGTGAAGAACGTCTGTCAGCGCGTTTGTGTGAATCTCTGTGCAAGTGTGTATGAGCGTAATTGAGAATAAGTCTGCTTGTGTGGGAGGGCAACACTCTCTGGTGTATGTGTGTTTTAGGACAGCGGAATAGAGAAAAGACTGAAGATACACCTCTTCAGACTGCATCTCGGTTCCACTTAAATCCCTGCCCCCTAACACCTGATACCTCCAGTATTTGATGTTAATTTTACCTGCAGTATTGTGATGCATTTTGATTCTGTGTTCTGTTGTATTGTAGTATACTTGGCTTCTGTCAGACTGCACAAGTTAGCTTGCAGTAAGGCTTGAACAGTGTTATACCCACACCCACCGGTCTGGAAGGGTTCTTAGCCTAGTATGACACTGTTGCTTGTTTAAATTGAATGGATAGACTTATGTCCTATTGAGCTGGACGTTGCTCTGGATAAGAGTGTCTCCTAAATGCATGTAATGTAATGTAATGTCTCCTTCCACTGAGTCTGGTTAAGACCCAGAGTCTATATTCCAGTCTTACTGGGAATACAGTCAGTGTTCCACTGAAGCCTGCATCTCTGTTCTCTGTCGTCCTCTTACCCAGCAAGGAGGCAGCGAAATGGAGGCAGACCCTGTGATCCTGTAGCAGCAGCTCCCTCAGCACCCCGGGACAGCGCTTCAGCACCCCACCTACACCAGCCAGCACCGCAGACTTCCGCACTGACTGAGCAAGGCAGAGGTTGAGCGGGGGGAGCTACAGCATTATTTCCTAATATAACAGCCTCTGATGTAGCCTATGGACACCAGTGACATAACTTAGTAGAAGAGCAGCTAATATACAGATATAGCAGAACAAAGGTCACTACCTCATCCTCATACACTGTAAGTACAGCCAGTTCTGACAAGTGGTAACAATTTATGGTTAACAGTGACTATTTATGGTATTTATGAAAAGGTTTTCAATTTATGGTATATAGTATAGTGACTCACATATCTATATCTATATACATACATAAATAAGTATATTTCGTCCAGCTGGGTATTTACTGACACAATCTGGGTCTAAAATAATTCTGCCTGGTCTATACGAATAGAGCTAGACGTGAATATAGCAAAGATTAACGAAAAGGGCATAAAGTGCTTGAGAGGAAATGTATGTTCAATTCTCACCGACACCTCCGCGGTCTCCATCATTTCAATGACGCAGGCGACACAGAGCATCGTACCGCCGTCAGCGGGACCCATGCGGCCCGTCCACCGCGGATCATGTCTATAGTGAATCTTTTCGTACACAATATCCACGTTCGACATTCTACCCGCTGTTGGCAGACGAAAACCTATAAATATATTAGTTTATTCTCCTTTAAGTAGCGACTAAATGCTAATCATCACGAGGCACAGCATGACAGGACGCAACGGCATATAACCTCCAAACTAGCAACCAGCTGATTAGCTAGCTAATGCTACATGCGGTGTCTACACCTAACCTACACTTTATCTCACGTTTTCTCTTTCTTTTAAATAGCTGACTATTTGTTAGTCCTTGCGGTTCAACAGTTTATTTACAGATTCTGGGGAGGCAGCCAGCAAATGTCACCCTCACCCACCAAAGCGCGGAAAAAACACCACAGACAAGTTGGCTACTAAGTTTTCGCAGTGCGGTTGAGCAAACTGTTAGTGAAGTAACATTTTGGCGCCAATGTTATCCTGCACTAGGGAGGGACAGAGACACCCATCGTAGAGAAGATATGTATCTATTTACCCTGCTGAAACTGTTGTAAAAGTTTGGTCTTGATAACAATTATCTTGATATCTTTTATTAAAAATAATATATGTAAAGGTATGAAATCCAACTTTTAAAACTCGCTTATATTTTATATATATGAAGAAATGTGTAGCAAAATGTGTTAAATGTGAATTCAGCATGTGTTAAGCTATTTGGAGTGATCATGTATGTATGTGGACCCATGTATATGACAAGACATGCAACTTTTGGGCCATGTCCTTTGTGTGTATGTGTGTGTTTGTTGTCAAAGGTCAGAATTTGTTTATCACCATGACAACAGCGCAACTGTTATCTGGAAATGCAGAAAGAGCGATGGGGTAGAATTTCTGCCACAACCACAGCCACAGAGCACACATATGCACACACGCACACACACAAAATTCTCTCTCATGCACACATACTTTTGCACATACACATTCATGCATTCCATACACACACAAGTACTGTATATGCAAACACCTGCATTGACACATACTGTAAACTACATAAATTGATGGACTGTCATGTTCCCCTTTGGAAAGAAGCCCATAAACACTGTAGTTAGAGCTATAGAAAGAAACCTGTGCTGTGCTTTATTAAGCCGATTAAACTTAACAGTGCACGAGAAAACGCATAAATCAGCGTGCATAAAGTTTATGCAGTATGCTTATTGAGCTGTTAGCCTCGCTTTCGTTTTTTGCTTAGCAATTGAAACCACATCCTGTGGGTATTGGTGCTGTCTGGGTTCTCTGTCCATGTGGCCTTTGCGTGTGTGAGTGCATTTTGATGTCAGCGTCTACATACATACGTGAGTTTGGGGGGGGTGACGGGGGCTGGCTAACATGCTTGTCTAAAGGCTCTATTTTCCAGTACTCACAGACAGAGACGTGTCACAGAGCCATGTGGGGGTGCTTTGCTTCCGGTTTCAAGGTAGCTGACAATGACTCACAGAGCAAACAATGCTTCAGTGACCCTCAAACGGTTCCAGTGAGGAGCAGTCCGTCTGTCAGAGGATAGAAACTTCTGTGTTGATGTTAATGTTACAATAATGTCTAGGAAAAACAACATAAAGTGAGACAAAGCAGTGTTGATCACAGACAAGCAGTGCTGGTGCGAGACATTCATTTAGGCCACGCCATGTCTAACACTTCTGACTTAAAGAAACACCATTAGCATGAAACTAAATCATTGACATCTATAAAATCTCATCTCTGGAACTGAAAGAAAAATCATTGCTCCTATGATGTTGGGGAACACAGCGTCCTCAGGAAACACTTTACTGTAAAGCACTGAGGTCAAGACAAAAAAAAAATCAAAAATGCCTTTCTACAGTTTCTACCCTTGCCAGTAATTACATTACATTACATTATTGCTATTTAGCAGGCATTCTTATCCAGAGCAACTTACATAGGTTACAGTTTTTTATATGTTATCCATTTATACAGCTGGATATTTACTGAGGCAATTGTGGGTTAAGTACCTTGCCCAAGGGTACAACAGCAGTGCCCCAATGGGGAACAAACCAGCAACCTTTTGGCTACAAGCCCCGCTGCTAATTGATTTTCAAATACCACATCCTAAAATGGCAAGAAATGACTGAGAAAGAAATTTTGCACACAGCTCGGCTGAATTGGCTTTGATGGAATCATGGCTGAGAGATGGGCAAGGACCCATAAACCAGATAACAAATTGACCATTTCATGGAATTCAATAATCACACTCTTTCTTCAACACAGTATATTTGTCAGTTTTATCATTTCTCAGAACTTCAGACCAGTATATTTGATATAGGCAGAATCATGTCATAACACTCCTGAAGTACCCCATCTCTCACCCACTCTCCAACCCTTTTGACTGGTTTTGGCTTTATTCAAGCAGGGTAGTGGCTTCTTGGTTCAAGGTTTATATGTAGTTCAGCTGAAATCTCATCAAGTTCTCCCACAGAAAACAAGAGCGCTTACCCCGTCTCTGTATTTAACCCTTTCCCGTCCGTCTATATGTGTAAATATTACTTACCAGATTAGGACTGAACTTTTCATTCAGTTTGTGGCTGTAGGGCCCCATCTGCGCTCTCTTGTTAATTTATGCTTTCATATCCCTACAGCCGGAGTGTTTAGACATGGTCCATACATTAAGTATGCACAGGTATATTATATCATGGCTAATGACTGTTACTCCCTAGCCTGCTCAGCAGAGACACATGACACATGCTGTGAGAAGGGCAGGGTTCACTTCAAATGGTACAGTTTATATCATAATCCTGAGGCTCTAAGAGGCCGAATTTTGTTTGGAAAAAAAGATTCAGCCTCTAAATAGATTTTTAATCATATGAAATCTAAGCACTAGGATTTAGTGATTTTGGTGACAATTCTAGACAAGGCATATATGAAGCATGCATGGCGTGAACAGTTTTATGAAAGTACGAATCCATATCAGCGATACCAGATAAGCCATAAGACCCTCTGAAAAGGCCTGGCCATGGAGCAATACCTCATACATTCCAAATCACTTGAGGGGTTGTTATCATCAATTTGATTAAATGATTATACATTTCTCAATAGTTTTGGTTTAAAATGGATTCATTTGTACATATTTAAGATGCAGATATGTATTTTATGTTTAGCTTTATTTTTCAGCACTGGCTCAGTGCATTGTGATACATGCAAATTTACAAAGCAAAGGAACAAAATTTGCATTGAGAGGAGGCACATGTGTATTATTCGTATTTCAATTTCAAAAGAAGTAACACAAAAGAACCTTTGAGTGTACCAAAGGGACTATTGTGGTCATAACAACAAATGAAGATTCACCAAAATCTATATTTTTCCACATATAATGAGCATTAAATTGGCTGTTTGTTTAATTGTGTTACACTAGCTCTATTGGGGAGAGAGAAATACAGAGACAGACAGAGAGAGAGAGAGAGAGACAGAGAGAGAACGAGAATATCAGATCACAGTCAAAAATGCAAAGCAGAGGCAGATCTTGGACAATATCACATACGTGATCACAGCCTGACCAAAAGATCGACACAGGCAAACCTGGAAAGCCAGAGAAGACAGGCTCTGCAGGTACTGCATAACAAGAGAGATGTAACAGATAATTCCGACAAGTGATATCTTCATTAAAAATATTACAGCTTTCCTCCATCATTTCAAAAAGATGACTGACACACAGCCCCACTAGCAGCACAATATCTATCCAAATATCACAGCCTGAGAGACAAACTGAGCAAACTGAGTACTCTGTGCTGCAGGAATTGGGAGCTTATGACTGTTTATCAATCATTATAGCACCTTTTGGAATCTGTACTAGTTACTTAATTGTTGCTTATAGAGCTGTCTGACCTTGACAGCACAATATATATCTGCCTGTCACAGCCAGAGAAACAGTGGGTAATACCAAACCCGGAATGGCAGCAAATTCATCGTCTTATTATCAGTAGTACTATTAGCATTGGTATCATTATCGTTATTATTATAGTTATTTTTATAAGTGTTATGTCTCGTTTTGTGTTTTCATGGTTGTAGCACGTATTTTGTACGTCATGTCAACATAGCCTTTTGATCTGAAAAATTCAACTCAGGGAAAGAGAGCGAGAGAGAGAGAGGCGGGGGCGGGGGAGTGAGCTAGCGCGAGCGAGAAAGAGAGGTTTGAGATGCGCGATTGTACTTTATAGCGTAGCGCAGCGCTGCAACGCTCCACAGGTGTAATTTCGGTAAAAACCGCAGTAGATATACGAGGCTCTTGAAATTAACCGAAACAATGACTGGAGTTCTTTCGAAACGCATGTCAAATGGAAGACCCAAAACTATAAACTTTCGTGCTCTCTCAGTTTTGGAATGAGCTTGCCTTTGGGTCCACAAAACCGTGCAGGAACTACTTCGGAGAGCTACGAGACACATACAGGACACTATTTATATGAAGGCAAGTAACAACATATCACTCCTCGGTTTAGCCTCTGTGTTTCTGCAGGACTTGTCAAAGTACAAATTGGTTGAACAATATGGCATGATTTGTGTAGTCTTATTATAGCAGACTATATGTCTAAGTGAGACTTGCATAGCTCGACAGCAGTTCCTGGTTTTTTGACATTTATACATCATAATCGTTTTTGACTCCAACAAAAAACACCTATTGCCCACAGCTGGACTTATAATAATGCATGTGTTTGCTCCTTTATAAACAGTAAGGAGAGACTGTCTTAAAATGTCTCTTTAGATAGTATCTGGCTTCTCTTGACTTAGTCACTAGGTATGTATGCACTGCAGCTATTGGTGATACTGTAAATTTATATGGAGAAAACAAAACGATCCATACAAATTTATGACCGAATCCTGTAGTCACGAATAGTTCTAAAACTTCGGCTAAATGAGAATTTTCCTGTATTGTACGCGAATAATGGAGTGACTGAAACGTTAAATGGAACCTTATATTTAGTTACAGTAAACGAGGCGAAAACAAGAGAAGCATCTCGAGGCTTAGGTTTGAAACGTGCAACAATTGGTACAACATACTGGTAATACCAGTATGACAGAAAGTTTGGAATAACTGTTTTTTGTAAGTACTGACAAATGGCTCAGTTCAGTTTCAGTTCTAAGTGGTGACATCAAGGAATTTGGGTTTGATCAAGAAATTGACCAAAGTAAAGCAGGGGAAGTGATTTCACGAGGATGAACAACTGGCATTAGATGACCAATGAGAACTGAGTGTGGCATGCGCTCGTGTGTGTGTGTGTGTGTGTGTGTGTGTGTGTGTGTGTGTGTGTGTGTGTGTGTGTGTGTGTGCGTGCGTACATGTGCGAAGGCTACGTGTGCGCATGTGCTTGTTTTTTGTTCAATCCGATCTATTCTGTACTTCATTTCTCTGAATTTCAATCTTTGAGAGAATAGTTGTGGAAATTACAGCAACACAATCATAAATACACGAGATAGTAACAGCCACAGTGTTAGATATTGCAGGAGCAGGATATATTTCTGAAGTACTGCACAATACGGAAGACATGCAAAAGCAGGCTTGTATTAGTGTTTTGTGAAACAGCTTCCGATGATACTGCATATTCATTGTGGTTTTAAGTGCAGAGGATTACACACTGGGTTTGTGTGGAGAATGTTTAGACCTTTGCAGTATGTCATTTCCTCCTAGAATTGATAAACATGCACATGCAACTGTCTTTACCAGTCAGCCATTTTCTCGGGACATCATAGAGAAGGAATTCAAATGTAGTGAGAGATTTCCCACCCTCAGATTTTCCTATGGTGCAATGGGCAGAAATTCAAGCAGGCGTGAAAGGTCAGTTCATAACACAGGGGCCGTACCCTGTAGAAAGGTACCGGTTTCAAAGCAGATTGTATTTGTGTACCTAACTGATAACCAGAATAAATTATGAAAAATTATAAGAAAGAAATAGGGAAGTAACTAGTCATATCATAATTTTACTCAGAAATAAACCGTGAGTCCCACAGTGGTCAGGATGAGGGGGACGGAGTAGGCGAAAAAAAAAATTAAGTGAGTAAAAATAGATCGGAAAAGGTTATTAATAGGTGTTTGAAGGGGGCATGAAGAAGGGGGACAGAGAGGAGGGGGAGAGAACGAGGATTGGGGAGGTAAAAGGATGTGACATTTCCATGGAAGAAACAGAAGAATTGTGGAAGGGGGCAAAAGACTGAGGGAAAGGCTAAAATAGAAACAGGTGGCACAGTGAAAGCGAAACAAGGGGGCAGGAAGGTGTGAAAGCAAAAGGCCTGTGGTTTTACATATGGAAAATAGAATGATGTGAACCCGATGAAGTCATACTCTCTTCACTGTCATAAATAGTGGTATAGCCTGGTGTTGTGGATTATGAAAAGTATCTGTTTGTCGCTGGCATGTGATACTTACGGAACACTGCTCTGTTGCTATTGTGAAAAGAGACAAGGAGCTGATAAGACGATGGTAAGCTGATAAGATTTCCAGTGTAGCATCTGAGGACATATCTTTCATATGCAGAGCAAGTCCTTAACATACCGTATTTAACGAGCCCATTGAAACAGACAGAATGAGTTACGTTTTCATGTAATTGGAAAATCAAATAAAGAAAAGAGTAAAAAAGGGGTATGTTAATAGCCATAAGGCATTTCCCGCCAGTACACAATCCTCCACCAACAGGATTTCGTGTTATAGCTGCCAACTCAACCGTTCCCTTTGCTCACATTGATAGTTCTACATCATTAATACAATTATGATATAAAGACTCTCACATCATACAATTACACAGTTTGGTTTTATGTATGTTAGTTATTACTAACCATAGTTAATAGCTATGGATGTTTATTTATAGTGTGCATAAGTGTGCATAAATTTTTTCCTTGTCTACACTGACTGTATAAGTATGAAAAATAATGAAATTATAATGCCTGTTTATGGTAATGCAAGTAATATTTCCTCTGTCTGGGCCACTTAAGACATTTCATTTATCTTTTTTCCCTTTTTTTCTCAGCCTTTCCTTTGTGATTGTCTTCTCTAGCCTCCTTGTGTCATGTTCCCTCTCTTCTCCCATTCTTTCTCTCTCCATATTGCTTCTTTGCAGCTTGAAGCTTCTCTGCTAGAATAGCTCTGGACCTTTCCACCCCCTTCCTTCTATCTGTCCCCTTCCTTCCTTTGGTCCCCTAGTATTCCTCTTCCACGCGCAGACTCTGCTCCTCGCCCCCTTCTGCTGCCATGTCAGTGTCGGTTAGGAACCCGCCACAGAGGCGGCGCTCTATGGGGACAGTCTCACCGAAACGCCTCTACAGGAACCTGTCCGTCAGGCTGAGGGGCAGCGAGTCCAGCACCGCCAGCGAATCAGAGGCCCCCAACCGCCAGTGCAAGGCCACACCCATCGTAAGACACATAAAGTGTTTTTTTTGTTTTGTTTTGTTTTGTTTTTTTTTTTTTACTTCTTGTGTCTATGATGGTTTGTTAGTAAAGTGTTCAGAACAGTGTCACAGTTTTCCTTTTATTTGCATCCATTGATTTATTAAATTATTTTTTATTCCCATCCTTAATGCGTTTTTTTGTTTGCATGTATCTTTTTCTGTTTTGGTCTATACTGACAGTAAGATTTTGAAACTCTGTACGGACCTGTCCAGATATGCACTGGCCTATTTGATTCCCTTCCCTCTTATTCCTCTTCCCCTTTTTATTGACTCTCCCCTTCTCTTTTATTCTCTCCTCCCACACATCCCTCATACCTCTCTTTCTCTCTTCCTCTCTCCCTCATTCTCTCTCCCTCTCTCTCCCGACTCTCCCCATCTCCCTCATTCTCTCCCACTCTCTCCCGACTCTCCCCTTATCCCTCCCTTTCACCGCCTCGTCATTTCCTCACACCGTCTCTGTTCCCTCTCTCTCTGTCTCTCAGTACAAATCCCTGTGGGAGGCTGTGGAGAATGAGGACACTCTGGCAGTGCAGTGCATGCTGTCTAAAGACAGAGCGGCAGGTGGAGGAGGAGAGAAGGGGGAGAGGAAGGAGAGGGAGAGGGAGAAAGGTGTTAACAGCATGAGCGAGCAGGGCCTGGTACCCCTTGATGTGGCAGCTCTTACCCACAACTCCCCTCTTCTGCACATCCTCATCAAGGCAGGGGCCAGACACAACCCAAACTGTGAGTCTGACGCACCGTCTCGCTCCGTTATACTCCGGTTCAGTGTGAATTTCACATACTGGTTTAACCCCAGTTAACACTGATTCAGAGTAAATTTGATACACCAGTTCACTCTAGTTTAGCAAGGATTTTTTTGTCCTGAACTCTGTTTTCCATTGAAAAAATGGTTTAAAGTACTTGTGTCTCTCCCAGCTAGCTTGTACCTTGTCTGGCCAACTATTGAAATTTGGTCGTGCAGCACTTTTAGTATTGTGACTCCATGGATGGCTTTCGCTTGTGTTGTACCCTGCCTCACTTGTAAGTGGCTTTGTATAAAAGCATCTGCCAAATCAATAAATGTAATGAACAAATGTAGTTTACCCTGGTTTACAGTGATTTTGAAAAACGGTTTTACTCAGTGAGCTTGATTTGAATTTCATTGACTATCTAACTCTGGTTCATTGTGAGCCTGATACAGCACCTTACTGTGGTGTGCGTAGCTTGACCAAGGGCATAGATTGAATCCAGCATCTCAGGTTTGAAGCATTGGTGGTGTGCAGTCGAAAGTATAAAGCGTGGGGATGGGGGGTTCCCATCAGCCTGAACAATGGTCAAACCTTACAATAAACTAAAATGAAACTAACGTGGCTGAGACAGACGAATATGATATGGCTGATTGAAATTTAAATGAAGGCTAAATTACTTTGTTGTAGGCGGTGCATTTAAATAAACAATACCAATGGAAACACTAGCACAGAGTAAGCTAATATATCTCCTTCCACAATGCAGAACAAATACGCAACATACTCAGTCAGATGATCCTTCCTGAGCTGGCATGCCTCAAAAGTCTCTGAAACAAAATGTGAATATTGGCTGTTGTTTGAGGTGTAGGTTTTTTAGTGTGATGATTGCCACGATGTAGTATGACTACAATCCAGCAATTTGCATTCAGTCTGGAGAAAATTGCAGTATTTGCTTCTGCTGTGGTGCAAGCTCAGTGGCAAGCACTTTGTAGCAATAGAGGCTTGGAAATTTGTGGTAGTAGTAAATGGTTTTGTGCCTCGTGACAGCACTCATTGCCTTAGTGACAATGTTTCCCATAATGGCACTATATTTCAAGGATGATACTGATGATTCACGATCTACACAGCTGCTTTCACAAGTCTGTTGACTGTGCTTTGTGCACATCCTCTGGATAAGAGCTTCTGCAAAATGAATAAATGTAAGCGTAAAAGGAGTGCATTGCTGACTGCTTTGAGCTGAGTGGATGTGCAGGCATTATGACAAGGTCACTAGCCAGTTTTATTATAACCCCTAAGCGTTTGCAGAATGGACTCACTGACTTTAAATTGCTATTCACAATGCTTCTAGGACCATGGTATCACTGGTTAAATAGCATGTTTGTAATCTATACACTTAAAGTTCAAAAAGCTGTAATTGGCTGTTCTGTTCTGTAGGGGATAGTTTAGTGGCTTCCTGGTGATATTAAAAGTGTTCATTTAACATTGAAACCAATAGTGAGTGTCAAGTGTTTTTAAAAAAGTGACATTTACATGATGGGATATTAGCAAAGTGATATTAATCTGTGTGTTCATCTGTTCTTAGCACGTATCTTCTGCCTAGCCTGATAATCTTGTTCTCTTGTTCTCATCACTTTATAGATATTTCTGTGGTAGTGGCAAGTGAACACTCAGTTCACACGATAAGGTCCTTTGTGAAGGGCATTAAGAATGTACTTTTCCCTGTGAGAAAGCAGAGTTCCTGTGCCAGGTCTTTGGGGGAAAGTAGGTGCCAAAGCTACAATATTAGTTTCCTGTCATTATGGTAAATCCATGTTGTATTTCTGAGGCCACAGCCCTCTGTTACAAAAATTACATTCTGATAATTTGGTTATCTCAGTTAACATTCACTGGAGAGCTCAGCTAGCAATTGGAGCAGAGGTCCAGCCAACCTCTAAATGAGTTGGTGACCTCCTGTAGAAGACACCTTACAGAACTGTTGCATCAACGAACATCACTATACCAGGATTAACCCCAACACGCAAAATGGGTGCTCTGTCTGTTATACAAAGGAGAACGCGTTCCACTTTCTTGGTGAATGCCCAAGGTTGTGCCAAATGTTTGAAGTAGAGAACAGAAAGGATGAGTTTAATGTAAACTTAATGTAACAGAGTTAATGTTATGGTTTTAACTGCAAGGAAAATAACAATATCCAGACTGAAATTCGATCATGCTTTTTATAAACTGGAAACAGCCTTTAAGAACCTAACTATAAATGGGCCATAAATCAGCTGTTTATAGTGTTAATAAGGAAGGAAACCTTGTGCTGACATCGTAATGATCTCAATTCTGAGACTGTAACAAAATGTATATGGATTTATTTTTGTGAATTTGAGTTTGTTCTTTATTTGTTTTTATGTTATTTTTCAAAATATTGTTTTCAACAAGGTTAATATATAAGAAAAAGAGTCACTTGCTCTCTTTTTCTCTCTCTCACACACACACACACACACACGCATGCACGTGCACACAGTCATACTGAGTTTCAGAGTTGGCTCACATTTAAAGTACCCTACACTGAGCTGACTCACTGTATTTCTATGTTAATAAAAACAGTGAGGACAGGATATAAATAAGGGAAGAGACAGTGTTTGGCATTCTGTATTCCTGTGTAAGTATGAAATGTTCAAAAGTGATTCTACGGCCAAGCTAGTTGAGGGCTTAAGCATACTGAGTAGGCAGTGAGATTGAATAGAAATTGGGAGTTAATTTGCATATGCAGTCTAAACAGTTGAAATGTTGGCTTAGTGACAGGCCTTCACTTAAAAGGCTACTTAATGAATCCTCACGTGAAGCGTGCATACATGGCCGGCATGGAATGTTGTTATGTGCAGCAGTGTAGCATAGTGGTAAGTAGTAGGGCTCATAACTAAAAGGTTGCTGGTTCGATTCCCCATTGGGGCACTGCTGCTGTACCCTTGGGCAAGGTACTTAAACTGCAATTGCCTCAGTCAATATTCAGTTGTATAAATGGATAAAATTGTATGTTGCCCTAGATAAGAGCATGTCCTAAATGTCAATAATGTAATGTAATGAGGTGTGCAGTTACATACACACACATCTACACCCCATTTCTCAGCTATGATTCAATTAGATAGGGTGAGAGCAGAGATGAAAGCACTCTGTCTGTGTGTCTCTCTCTCTGCCCCTCAGTGTGTAGTCCTGCTGACTGGTCAGCGAAGCTGGACTCTCTGGTGACGCTGGCCGGGCAGAAGGTGGAGCAGAGAAGGGAGGAGGTGCTGGAGAAGGCGTGGGCGGGGCCTCAGGTGCAGGCCGACGCCCAGAGACAGCTGAACATATGGACGCTCCGGCGGCAGCTCTACTACAGGATGAGGGAGCGCTTCCATCTCACAGGTACGGCGGAGGGGTGGGTGGGGCGGGTGCAGCTCGGGGGTGAGAGGATGGGGTGCTGCTTGCATTGCATCATGCTGCCAAGTCTTACAGGGCACTTTCAGCCTGGGTTTTACGCAACACTTTGTTTAAATCTTAGCAATACTGGAGTCATTAGTTGAATTGTTATTTTGCCCAGGGAGTTATTGCCTAACAGACAACCATATTGTTTTTTTGGTTAGCCATTGTTTTCTCTTTTTTTCGCAATTTCCTAATGTGCTTTTCTCTCTGTCTCTGTCTCTACTCTTTCCTTCTTCTCTAACTTTCTCTTGATATATGTATCTCTCTCTCTCAGTCCTCCCCGGCCCTCCTAGCAATGTGTTGTTAATGGTGACAAGTGCTACCTCTCTGTCTGTGACCTTCCAAGAACCAGAGGGCAATGCCACAGGCCTGGTTACCCGCTACAGAGGTGAGTGCAGTGGTACAGAGCAGCACAGCAGTGTTCCCCACCTGAAATAACATACCTTTGGTGCTTGCACCCTGAATGCAGCCATGTTAGCTAAGTTTATATAGAAGGATAATGGATTAGAAAGAGTTAAAGAAGATTTAAGATGACTTTGTCATTTTCTGGCAGGGGCCAAATAGCTGTTAGCAGTGCTAATTACTTCAAAGCTTTCAGTGCTTGCACATCCTTGTCTGAACTGAGTTTAGTCACCTGAAGTTTTGAGAAATGAGGTCTACTTCTCAAGGCTAAATTGTATCACACATGCTGACTCGACACCTTGTTATAAATATCCTGCTATAATCAGAAATATATGAGAAAAATAAAGAGTTAGTGAACATAGTGTTTGTACATTTTCCCTTCTTTCAACAGTGGACTGGAGCAGCTCCTCTAGCTTCAAGCCGCTGTGTGGCTCCTCCTTGGTCTTGGACACAAAGAGCCTGACCTACAACATTACTGGGCTCCAGTCTGTAAGAGACTGCTCTCTACACCACATATGAACTGCAGCCGTGCAGCACTTGTGTGCATGTGGACTGGAACTTTCTCTGTGGGTGTCTTCCGCAGGGAGTGCAGTACTTTGTGAGGGTGTGTGCCTACAACGTCAAGGGATGGGGTCCGTTCCAGAGCTACAGTCCAGTCAGTGCTGCCCCCTCCAGTGAGTGCACGAAAACTGCAGCTTGCATTAGAAATTCCAGCCAGCTCTTCCCTACGTGATTTATGTTTACACTCTGTCTCCCCCTGCAGGCTGGAGGGAGTGCAGCGGCGTGAAGGTGCGGAGCAGGAATCACGAGGCAGGCACGAGGAGGCTGCTAGAGCAGATCAGAGAACCACACTACAGAGGATACTGCATAGGTGGCATTCTGTGTGCATGCACAAAATTATTTTGTGTTCAAAATCAGTTCCATATACAGTGCAATGTATATATTTAAATATGTATAGGATTGGTTCAATTTTCTGCACACTCATACAATGGTCTTTACTATCTTAAAAAAATGGAAACACTTGGCAGCATATACAGTAGATTAAAACATTGTCTATCTCTGACCTCTTAATATCTCTGTTCATCTCTCCCTGGTGTTTTTGTCTTGCCTTTTGTCTCCCTGTCCCCCTGTCTGTTCATCTGATGTCATTGTGTGTGTGTGTGTGTGTGTGTCCCTTCCCCATAGAGAGCTCAAGACAGCAGGGATCCAGCAAGCGTCTGTCAATGTCTCGGGGTCTCAAACAGCTCTTCCAGTCCGCCACTAAGTTTGTCCGTCTGCTTCAGAGGTGAGAGAAACAGCACTCCTTGTGTCCCTTTCTCTTAAGTCATGTCCTCACATTTCCTGAAGTTCATTGTTCATTTCATTATCTTTCTAGCTCTGTCTCACATCTTATCTGCTACCTATGTGTTTAGGGGAGTATACCTGGCGGCTGTGTTCTACCACAAAGATAACATACTCGTCACCGCAGACGACCAGATTCCCTTGGTTGAGATCCAGAGCTGCTCCACCTCCGTCACACAGGACTTCCTCTGGTTTGCCAAGGTTAGCCGTCAATGCAAATACGTGGAGAATACTGTTGCCGGCATTGGCTCGTATGAACCACAGTGGCATCTGTTGTGACAGTACTGTCCAGATATTTGTATGTCTCTCATTTTCTCCCTCTCACCCCCCGTCTCTCCATCCCTCCCTCTCTCCCTTCCATGTTCTTCCCATCTTCCTCAGCTCTCCTGTGCTTGGCAGCAGGTTCCCTGGCTCCAACAAGCTCTCTCCTCCTCCCTCTCTTCCTCCTCATCCCTTCTTCAGAACAGACACAGCATCCTGCGGGCCGTGGCACAGCTACAGGTGAGAGAGAGACAAAATATAATTACTGTAGATACATACGTCTTTGTATGCTGGTTTATTCAGCTTTAGCAGGTTCCTAATGACAACACCACCCCTGCCATAAGCCAGATTTAAAAGTAAAAAAAATACAAGTATGAACAAATTTTGCATGGTCTTAACTGAATAATGGTAAAATACAAAGGACTAACATGGAGCCTCCTCATTTTATATTATGTTTATGTTACTTGAGTCTGCTAGAGCCTTTTTGTCCATCTTCCCCCTCTTATGTGAGTGCATCTGGTTTGTATGTGCAATGGATTGACTCTGTGTATTCTCTCTCTCCCCCCCTCTTCCTTCTCTCCCGTCTTTCTCTGTGTCTTCATTTGTGCAGTCCTCTCTTGGGACGGTCGATCTGGGGCAGGTGTACTACGAGCCGCTGAAGGACAGACACGGGAACGTCCTGCTGTTGACAGTGAGGGAGTGCGCACCCACTCCCCACTCCCCTGACCCCCCTCTGCACTGGACGCCCCTGTCCCGCCTGGACAAGAACAGGCATAGGACCCCTCTGCTGCCAGAGCCCACGGCGGTGGACACTCTTAACGAGCAGCTCAAGGTGAGGCCTGACCTCTGTGACCTTGCGTCTGTGTAGCGTTAGCAACAGACAGCACCACATCGCTGTCATAGTTGCTTGTATTGTTGTTGTACAGGCAGTTGGTCTACGTGTGCTTTATTCATCTCCTTCTGTGCTCACAAGGCACTGACCACACCTACTAGGTTTGCATTTTAGGATGAATTAGCTCCAGTGGACTCCCGCTTATCTAACAGAGGGGAGCCGTGGCATGGATAATCCAAAGCACAGATAATATGAAAAATATCTTTGTAGCTGTTTGCCTACTGTTTAAATAAACATTTAACCTCATACAAAGAGAGACTAGCAAGAGATATGATTATACTGGCTAAGTACTTAATTTCCTTCCAAGAGGGATATGTAACATAATACATGATAAGATGAAAGATTTATATGCAGGTTGTCAACTAACTGTGACACTTGATTTCAAGTCAAAGACATTTGTTTGAATGCAAAGTTTTTTGAACACCTGCTTGAATATGAAGTGTCAATGTCCTTTCTGGTACTCTGTTCAGGAATGGGATTACTGTGCTGCTCCTCTCCCAGTGAATTTTTTTTTTGCTTTAATTTTTTGTCATTTTTCCACCTTTTTTTGCGCGTCTTTGGTAGCTGCCAATGATTCTCCTTCAGCTCATCTCACCGCAACAGTCTCTGCACTCACGTGGAGGCACATGGCAGGGCAAATGCAATCCTCCAGCACTCTCACACGCCGCTGCAGCTGTTTTTCACACCACAAGTCCCGCAGTGAAGTGGGTGTGCATTGGAGGTCGCTGTCCTGCAGATGCCAGTTTCAAACCCGGGTTGTAGTGCCGTCAGCCTAAGCTCAAGACGGACGCCTCGCCAGCTGAGCCACCCGGGAGCCCCCTCCACACAGTTTTATCATGGTGTGTACTGTGCTTAGTGCAGCCTGTCAGTGTGATCACGCATTAAGCTCTCCCTCTGTCTGTCCAGGAGAAGCTGACCTATCACAGACGCAGTATCCAGCGGGCCCAGGCTGGTCTGTACGTGGGGGTTCTGAAGCTCAGCAGCTCGGTGGACCAGATCCGAGTTCTGGTTCCGCAGAAGACGCCCAACCTGCTGTGCCACGCCAGGGTTCGCCATAACCACCACGTTTCCCGGTAAAGTGCTGCACGCTCACAGCTAAATACACATCCTCCGAACCAATGGAATGCATAATCACTTCCACTTTGTCATTGTGTCAGTGTCCCTTTAAAAGATAGCCTGTGCTAAGTGAATTATTTTTAGAGTAATGACTGAAAGCCAGCTAGCTAAGTGAACCGGGTTCTGTATTGCTTATTAGGTGATGAATTGATCATTTTACATAAATATCTTTTAAAACTCACCAGAAAGTAATATTTTTTACTGTGATACTCCTTAATATTCAGCAGTGTGATGGAGTGTTGAAGAGCAGGCCTTGAAATGGAAAATTGCCATTTAGATTATCAGTTGGGGCACTGTTGTAGTGCCCTCAAACACAGTACTGAACCTGACTGTCTTCAGTAAGCATCCAGCAGGTTAAATGTGTGTATGGATCTGGATAAGGTTGTCAGCTAAGCAAATAACTAATGTAAATACACTGAGTATAAGTAAATATCTCTCCCACTCCACAAAAATAAATAAATGCTCCAACAGCTGTGCATTTCACAGCCAACAGAGGAAATGCCCTATACCAATGGGAGTTTAGCCATAAAATGCAGTGATGAATGAAGACAGAAAGGAATTACCACCATTATTGCTGTTATTAATAATAATAACATTGCTAAAGAGTGTCCTCTTTTTCTGTCTCAGTGAAGAGTGGGCGTGGCTACAGAGCCTGTCTGTGATTGGCCCCAGTGGCAGTGGTCAGTCTGTGACTGGTGGTTCAGACGACGTGGACCCAGCTGTTATGGAGAGCTCTGAGCTGGGGGAGTTTGTCAGGTCTCTGAGAAGCGCAGTCACCGCCCTGCTAACGAAGCTCAACATTCCCCTCTACAGGGTAAGGCAGCCACAACTGATTATCTAATGAGTATTAATGACCTCCTACCAACCCTAGCTTCACTGCACAAGAAGAGCTGCAGTGGCCTCTGGGTTTCAGTTCCAAACCATTTACTAATCAATCGGTCATTTATTCATTACTTTACATTTATTCATTTGGCAGATGCTTTTATCCAAAGCGACTTACAGCCGAGGCAGAGTGTAACCCAAGTTTCAGAAAATAAGGTTGTCAGGTGGTCATTGAAATGTATTTGCAGTTGCATCTATGTTTACAGTTGTGTTGTCATAAAATGCTGGACCCATGGAAAACCAAAAAACCCAAAGCCAGCTGCTGAAACTGAACAGGAAGATAATTTCCTGCACCCCATCGGGGTGAGAGGGTCGCATATTGGGAAGGAGCAGGTTTTGTAAGCAAAAGGTTGCTGGTTTGATTCTCCACTGGGGCGCTGCTGCTGTATTCTTAGGCAAGGTACTTCACCCAGAATTGCCTCTGTAAATATCCAGCTGTATAAATAGATAACATGCAAAAATTGTAACCTATATAAGTCGCTCTGGATAAGAGCGTCTGCTAAATGCCAGTAACGTAATGTAACAATGGAGTAGTATAGAGGAAAAAGCTTGTTGATGAATCTTTCCATCAGTTCCCTGAATCTGTCCAGAGACAGGTGGCCTTCAGAGGCCTGTGGTGGGCTTTACTTAGTGAACGAGCTGAATATCATTGGCCCCCAGTGAGACTGGGTCAGCTGGCCAGGATAAGAAGATATTCATAATAGCTGCCCACCGTTTGATTATCTCCTGTGTATTTTATTAGCTGAAAAGGACACTGTGTGTACTTACTGTCAGTGCTGGATAACAGGGAAGACGTATACGTGAGTGGAATTCAAAAGGACTCTCGCAGCTCAAGTGTGTTCAATTAACCCTGGATTTTAACTCCTTGTGCTGCACTGATTATCCCCCATGCTTTTAATGTACACTTGTTTCTCATTCTTTGTCTCTCCCTCTACTGGGGCATCAGTGTAGCATAGTGGTTAAGGAGCAGGACTTGTAATCGAAAGGTTGTCGGTTTGATCCCCAACGGGGGCGCCGCTGCTGTACCCTTGGGCAAGGTACTTAACCCACAATTGCCTCAGTAAATATCCAGCTGTATAAATGGATAACATTGTAAAAACCTGTAATTCATGTAAGTCACTCTGGACAAGAGTGTCTGCTAAATGGCAGTAATATAATGTAATATAAATGCCAATAATATGCTCCTCTCCCTCCCTCTGTCCTCCTTGCAGGCCTATCAGTACCGTGTGTACACACAGGAGCTGCTGCAGTTTGGGGACCAGGTGTCCCTGCTACTGCTGCTCCCCCCCAGCGAGGACCTCAGTGCCAGCCCCAGCCCCCGCCCCATGGAGTGGGCAAAGGACCCCAGCCTCACACTGCCCCTGCAGGTCTTTGAGCTGGGTAAGGAGAGGACGGGATTGGTGGGGTGGCTGTGGGGGGAAGGGGCCCTTTTTTAGGTGCTATGATGTGTCAGCAATTAGATGTTGACAATATCACAGTGTGATATTTTCACAAGGTTGTCCCATTTTGTTAGTACCCTGTTTGTGGATTTGTATCATGTGCTTATTTACAGGAATACGGGTGAGTGTTCCTGTTCTTTGTCTTAGCAGTGATTTATGAATCCCTTTCTCTCTCTCCCTTTCTCTCCCCCTCCCCTCTCTCTTTGCCATCTTTCTCTCTCAGTGCATTTTTGGGCATATGAGCGGGACTTCCTGTCCCAGTATTGCCAGGCCTGGGTGCGTTTGGAGCTGGATGCCCATCTATCCCAGCAGGCCTTGCGAGAGGCCCTGGACAGCAGGGAGGTACAGGAGGCCAAGGATCGTCTGAGCCATGTCACACAGCTCTTACAGGTAAGGGGATTGTTACAGTGGTTTGCAGAGCTACATGCTTGTGTTGCTGTGTGAATGGGTTGCTGTATATTGGTATATATCACTGATTCTCAATCCTGCTCCTGGGGGCCCACTGTCCTGCATATCTTCTATCTATCCTTGCTCTACCTACCTGACTGAACTCATCAGTGGCACTTTTGATTAGCTGAGCACACCTGATTTAATCAAGAGCATGTTAATCACACAAATCAAGTGTGTTTGGAGCAAGGATAGATAGAAGATATGCAGGACAGTGGGCCTCCAGGAGTAGGATTGAGAAACACTGGTATATATGTAGCTAGCTTTGTCTCTTTCAGGATGTATATCTGGGGGTTGTTACAAAACTGAGCAATTAGCAGATTGCTGTTAAACTCCAGGCACCACAGCCAGTCTGGTTTCTTGCTGTTTCTCTTCAGATGCAGTCCTGCACAGGATCGTTATTACATTGTTATTATTGTGATTTAGGAGATGCTCTTATCCAGAGTGACTTACATAGGTTACAATTTTTACATTTTATCCATTTATACAGCTGGCGTTTGCTGGTGATGTTTACTGAGGCAAATCTGGGTTATGTACATTGGCTGAGGGTACAACGGTACAGTGCCTCAGTGGGGAATTGAACCGGCAACCTTGTAGTTACAAGTCCTGCTCCTTCCCTCTATGCTACACTGCCGCCTGATCATGTCTCTTTCTTGAATTTCCCCTCCTCCAGACTCTGGACTCGATGTGGCGGGAGGCGCGCTGGATCACGGACGTCCTTCAGCACGTACGAGCCAAACACAATGCGGGGATGGCTCAGCTGGGCCGGGTCATGGGTGGGGAACCGCCCATTCCAGAGACCATTCCGGAAGAGGAGGAGAGGAAGGAGAACCCTGCAGTCTTCCATTTACGCTCCCACAAACAAATCTCAGGTTAAGACTGAATATTATGAGGAATATAGAAAGTATAGAAAAAGAATATGAGGAATATAGAAAATATATAATATGGTAGATAAATAAGCCGTGTCTGAGGGCTGACAGTCTAGTTCAGTGTTTCTCAGTCCTACTCCTGGAGGCCCACTGTCCTGCACATTTTCCATCTTTCCCTGCTCTACCTACCTGACTGAACTCATCAGTGGCACTTTTGATTAGCTGAGCACATCTGATTTAATTAAGAGCATGTTAATCACACAAATCAGGTGTGTTTGGAGCAAGGATAGATAGATATGCAGGACAGTGGGCCTCCAGGAGTAGGGTTGAGAAACACTGGTCTTGTTACAAGGCCACTGCACTGGTGGAATAATGCAGAATGCAGCTGCGTTGTCTCCCTGTATGCCAGTTGCTTACACCCCCATGCTTCTCTCTCTTCCCTGCAGAAAACGTGACAACATCTGACTCAGACGAAGTCTTCAGCAGTGACTCTGGTGTGCCAGCAGACAGCACTGGAGACCCTCAGGAGGACATGGGCCCTGGTGAGGGGGGCAGTGGAGTTCTCTCTGCCCAGTCAGGAACAGCCCTCAGCCATTTCTCCGAACTTTCGGCCCCTAGCTTGTCAGGGGCAAGCTACAGTGAGCCCAGCTATCTGCACTGTGACGGCAGCGACAAGAGTTTGTCAAGCGTGGAGATGGATATCCCCCAACAGTCAGAGCAGACAGAAGAAGAAAGAGATAGTTCTCCATCTGGCATGACCGATATGTTTGACGGATTAGGTCTCGGGGTCCCTGAAAGTGAGACTGTATGTGGTAATAAAAATCCTGAATTTAGAGACAGGCCGAAAAACCGTGAGCCTGCAGCAGCAGCGCACTGTAAACACACAAACGCGTTTGGTTTCGGTTATGATGAGACCGTTAATGTGGATGCAGGTTGCCCGGCTTTAGAAGATGCCATCTGCATAGGAACGGGATACTGGGATGCTTTAGGGTGCCCCACTTCCCCACCACTCATGTTGGAAGCATCTCCTTCCACAAATCCCTGTAGTGTTGAACTGGGGGACACTACAGTTACACGTGCCAGCAGTAGGGCACATGGTTTTCCAGCAAGGAATATGGTGGAGTGGGTTAGCTCCTCCGTGGAGCAGTCCTGATGGTTATAAATTAGTTCCATTGCCCTTAATCTAATATTTTTCACATTATTGTTAATGTCAAAATTAGGGTTTGGGTGAACTGATCCTGGACCTGTCAATAGGGCAGGAAGTACCCTGAGAAGATGGGATTCACAGTGGGAGTGGCTGGAACACTGCTTCATAGAAAAGGTCCAGTTATGTCAGTGGATTTTTATTGGTGTTGGTGACCGAGCCCACACAACACATTTCACACTTGCACAGTGGTTTTTCAATACTTTTTTGATCTTCCAGTTAAATGGTTTGTTTGTTGTTTCAAATACCCCCATGGGGAACAAACAATAAAAAATACTTCTGATTTCAGCAGACATGATTGGTTTCCATTTTTGTTTTCAGTGACTGTCTGCTGTTGCTGTCATGTCTGCTGTCCCCCAACGACAGTTTAAAAATACCTTCAAGCTGGTCCACAGTGCAAATCACATTTTTGCAATGGCATGCAAGTAAAAGTATTTAGCAGATGCTCTTGTCCAGAGCAACTTACATAGGTTAGTTTTTACATGTCACCCATTTATACAGCTGGATATTTACTGAGGTTCTGGGTTATGTATCTTGCCCAAGGTCACAGCAGCAGTGCCCCAGCATGGAATCAAATCAGCAACCCTTTTGGGTATAAGCCCTGCTCCTTACCACTATGCTACACTTCCACCCCGATAAATAGGACAAGTTTACAGGAAAGCAGACACATATATGTAAAAAGGTTTAAAGAGTAACCTTATTAAACACCCCCTCTCTGCTGTCCTCTTATGGCCCACTCTTGATTTTTATCACCTGGTTGGTGTAGCCAATCAATTAAGCATTTAACCAATTATCCAATGCCGTTCCAGCTATATATTGACCCGTTCTCAGGCTTCTGAACTGACAGAAATTAGGGTAATGTGGAAAAGCCTAATTACTAAAAGGTTTGCAAACCATTTGAAACAGTGCCCTGAACACATGCACACTCAGACACTGCATCTATCATATTGTATATCAAAATGTAAGTGAATGCGGCCATATATATTTATTTGATTCCCAACGGTCACTTGAATCTGTTGAGCAGTCCATACCATTAATGTGTAGTGAGGGAAATTCAAAAGGCGTTGAGCCTGAAACTCAGTTATTTATACTTAAAGTATACCTTACAGTTCACATTCCTCTTGTCCACAACAGAATATATACTTAACATTACAAATGAGCACAAAGTCTGCGTTACGTGTGTCACTATTAGATTAATCAACCACTCAAATAGCAATTACACCTCTTCAGAAAACCCCAAAAAGAAAATAAATCAACATTCACTTCATTCGTGCTGTGAACTGTTGCCGTATACAGCGGCAAACGAAGCTGACTGGACAGAACCACTGCGGTATCATGATCATCAGCAAAAAATTCACGAGAGGTGGATTGTCGATACATTACAGAAAGAGCGTTTGAATCCGGACATGACTGTGGTTATTTTAACTTCACTGCACCCCGCTGTGGTGCCGACGCCGGTTCGGGACACGAGCCGTCAGCGGGAGAAGCGTGCGTTCCACAATGACATCACTGTCTGCAGCCGCTCTTCAGCGAGCATGCTCAAGCGGAGTCGAGCGCTCTTCTTACCTGTTGTTAAATTAACTACCGGAAATTCGTTCCACGTTAACGACGGAAAAAAAAAGATCTGAATGAGAAAGCTGAATTGATATGTCAATAGGTGAACGAGCTCAATTCGCAGTTTCATCATCGCTGTTGGCTAGCTCGGGCGGATCAGAGAGAGATGGCGTCACCAGCAGGCGCAGCATCGGAGCAGGGTGAGTGAAAGTACTGCCGTAGGCGTTAACACCAGTTCGACCGCATGCTAAGTTAATGAAAAACTGCAGATCCATCCGTTTCAGCGAAAAAAATTATGCAAGTCATAGCAATACAGGAATCAAGGTATGCGATCTCCCCAGCGTCCCAAGGCTAACAAATGGCTGAAAGATGAGCAGCATCCGCTCCTCTCTGCTGACTACACACATCTGTGGAGAGCTTAGTATTTCAATGGGTTCTGCATTTGTGCGTATAGGACAGCTTGGGTCAACAAATAACGTTGTGCAGTGCTTTAGGAAGTTTTATACTACATATATGTGTTACCTTGTAATGTTATATCTATTATTATTATCATCATACCCAACTGGACTGGATAATTAATACTGATCAGGACTTTTGTGATAGTTGAGTTAGCTCAGTCTAAGTTTAATAGAAAAAGACGTTGATTGACTGGAAACTCCCATGTATGGCTGTGACATCTTTTTTATTACTGATACTCTGGCATGATGGTGTTTGGCAGCGTGTGGACTGCTGGTGGAGTCCACGGTCCCTGAATTGAGGTTGGTGCTGCTGGGAAAGACCGGAGTGGGGAAGAGCACTTCGGGGAACACCATCCTGGGGCGTGCCGCTTTTCTGGCCGACATCTCCCCCAGGTCGGTGACCAGCCAGTGTGAGAGGCAGAGCGGGGAGGTGGGTGGCAGGGCCGTCTCGGTGATCGACACCCCGGGGTTCTTCGACACCCGCCTCTCCATCGGGGAGGTGTTGGCCGAGATGGGGCGGTGCGTGGTTCTGTCCGCCCCGGGACCGCACGCCTTCCTGGTGGTCCTGCAGCTGGGGAGGTTCACCCAAGAGGAGAGGGACGCCCTGGAGTGGCTCCAGGCCACCTTCGGAGAGAGGGCGTTAGAGTACACCATGGTGCTGTTCACCTGGGGGGACCAGCTCAGGGGGAAGGCCATCGCCGAGTACCTGAGGGACAGCGAGGAGCTGGAGGAGTTCGCCCGAAGCTGCCGGGGTGGCTACCACGTCTTCAACAACAACGTGACAGACGACCGCACCCAGGTCACGGAGCTGCTGGAGAAGATCGTCAAGATGGTGCGAGAGAACGGAGGGGGCTGCTACACGAACGAGATGTACCAGGAGGCGGAGGGAGCGATCAGGGAGGAGCAGGAAAGGATGCAGAAGGAGAGAGGGGGGGATTTGCACAGGGAGGGGGAGGAGCCGACAAAGTTCGAGGGGGATGAAGCGGAGAGAAAGAGAAAGGAGGAGGAGGAGGAGAAGAGGAGAAAAGAGGAGGAGAAGGAGAGGAAGAAAGCGGAGAAGCTGTTCTGGTGCGAGCTTGTCACCGCGCTGGGGAAGGGGGCAGCGGAGGGTGCTGGAGTGACGGGGAAGGGAAAAGGTGGCAAGAAAGTGAAAGCCATACAGAAAGCGGCCGCCATCGCCTCGACACCGCTGTCACTGACATCCGCCGCCAGAGTGGTGGGAGGGGCCGTGAGAGAGGGCGGGAAAGTGTTGTACAAACACCGCAAAACGCTCCTCCACTGAGCCACCACCCAGCGGGTGCCATCCAGGACTGCTCTCGCCCTCAGATCATCTTTTGGGCTGTGAACGCACCTTTCAACATTATTTATATTGCAGGTTTACAGAACTGTTTGCAGGATTGGTTTGCACATCTGTATGTATGGGTTAACAGTTTTTTTTTTTTTTTTAGAAGTTTTACACTAACCTGGGATGCACATGAGAATGTTGATATCACTGACATCAGAATGCACTATAAAACAATTTAGTCAAGTAATAAAACAAATATGGTATGTTGCTACAATGGTGTATGAACTGGATTCATTATTTGACCAATCTGCACATTTCAAAATAGATGGACTTGAATTCAAATTATGAAGCATCTAGAAGTGTACATGCTCCTACCAAACCTCTTTATCACTTAACAATGGGAGTGGCTGCCTCCACTCACTTCCTTGTTTCCAGCTCCCACCATTGGCTGAGAGCGCACTGGTTGTATGTAGATCCAGGATGCAATCATGCACACACACATGTACATCTCTACATACATCCATATCTATGTCTATACACACACACACACACACACACACACACACACACACACACACACACACACACACACACTTGCATCACATGCATCACATGCAATTTATATAAATTGCACGTGATGCAAGCATTCTACATATTATACTCCAAATCTGCATTGCAGCCCTTTCCCCACCAAACAGCTGACTAAATTGTATTCATGTTGCACAAATTTCCATATTAAGTAATTGTTTGTTTACAATGACAATCATGTAATAATTTAATCAACATAGAATATAGTACTATATAGTCTACATAGCGTATACAGTCTCTGTGGCTATTCAGACTGAAAGTTAAATCACTTCCCATACTGTATGAGCAATCACCTGTAAATGCATTCAGAATGAAGTTCTCTGTAAGTGTATGTCCAAGAATGCTACACGGGTGGATGAACATTCAGAGACGTATGTGAGTCTTTTGAGAATGACAGAATTACACTGGCTCGCAGTGTCTTCAGCTTGCAAACCCTTCACTCACACCAGTCATAATCTTTGTTTTCTGTGAGAGACAAACTTTCAAATGCACGGTAACTATTAAAGTCTTTATTGACAGATCTCAAATGCAACAAGGTGCATTAAATATTATATTTTTTCCCAGAAAGGGACAGAAGGTTTCTTTGTACAAAGTGATCACTAGATCAGGGAAATTGCATACAGAATAGTGTCGTATATGGTTGTATTTCATTATCACAACCTTTCAGACACCCTAACATTGGAGTATACAACAGTACTAATGGTTTGTCATCTTGGTTGACAAAAACATTCAATAATGCATATTTATATCAGATTTCTGTATTTCATCAATTTCTGAAGACTGACAGTGTTGCAAATGAACTGAAAATGTCCACTTTTCTCCAGCAGATGGGTGTTTGGATCTTTAGGATATTTAACGATACACTGAAATAAAATTGCATGACACCACAATGATGCTTGTGTATCTTTCACATGCAATACAAATTTCACTGTATAGGTGATATTGAGACAGACATGAAACATTTTCACCATTGCATATCAATACTAAATAAAAAATATGCAAATATGACAAAACGTCTTGCACAAGAAGAGACAGGTCTACCTGAAACGTGATAAGCTCCCTCAAAAGTACCTTAATGTAACAGGAAATTTTCTTAATGAACCCAAACAAATCAAAGTACATGTACATCATGTACAGAAACAGCTGCAGAAGAGCTGTTAACATAGGCCACAAACACATGCTGCCCTGCACAGCACAGGAACTAAGCAGGATACAAAGACACAAACTGGATCAGAGAGAGACAGGCTCATATATATACACACAAATGGGCAAATCTGGTATGTCACAGTACACACAGATACAAAGCAACAAAAGAAAAAAAAAAAGTGACAAACACAGACGCCCTACCATGTCATGTTGGTGGACAAATAAACCTTGAAATGTTCAACTTTAGACTAAAGGACTATAATGGCATCCTAAGAATCTAACCACATAAAATGTAAAAATAATAAGACAATAACATGTCCCTGACTCTCCGAAGCAGTTTTTATTCACTATATTCGATTGCAGCAAAATCTAATTTCACAATGCCTGACAGGAGAGAAGGGCAATGCATTTTTGGTCATTTTACCGGAACAGTTAGGAACAAAGTTTGCACACATATATAAAGAAAAGCACAACCAAAAAGACGTAAAGGTGAACACATATTGTACATGTAAGACAGGTGGTGGAGTGCAAAGTCTTTAGGTGGAATGTAGTGTGCTGCAGTGAGACTGGACTCGCACCCAGTGGAAAAAACGGGTTGCTTTGATAAGAAGATCCACAGATGAGCTGGGAATGGAACTCTGAAGGGCGGGGCAGCCGAGGTGGAGTAAACGCTGCTTACACTGGCATGGGCAGGGTCATCTTGCCACTGCCCCGGAGCACTGCACAGAGAGAGAGAGAGCAGGAGAGAATTAATTTTTTCAGGAAATGCCAATACACATTTCCAGTGTTTCCACTATGGCCAAGGTTCGTGTCAAAAATCCTTTGTTATTCCAGCCAAATGATTTTCTGACTTGAGTAAATGGAACATCTCCAGCGGGTTGATATGATAGAATGTGCAATGGCAAATTTAATTTAATGCTCTAATAATTCATTTTTCATCCTTTCAAATTATTATGATGTTATGTTTAACATCAGAAATATAATTATGTAAAAATTACAAAGTACATATAACCTTCAGTAATTTAACACATTCATTTACAAGCTAATTACTGTGGGTGCTGAAATTGATTTTTGAATAATGTGTGCCTAATCCGGCTGTGGAACATGTTGATGGATCAGGATAGTAGTCCCATCCAGACAGTGGCGCCTTCCCGATCACACGTACCCTTGGTGAAGTAGAGGTAGAAGAAGTCGCAGTAGAAGATGGTCTGTACCACGCCAGACACCACGGCGATCTGGTCGAAGAAGCCCTCCGTGTGGTAGCGCCAAACCCAGTTGGCCAGGTAGAGGGCGCGGTACAGCCCCAGGAAGAACAGGTAGTGCGTGGTGATGGACTCCGCCTCTCCCGTCTTGGTGATCATGAAGAGCTGGGGCAGAATGGCCACCGACTCCAGGTAGATGGAGAATGTCCACAGGATCTGCACACCACAGACAAGAGAGATTACTGGGGGAAGAGAGAGGCTGAAAGAGAGGGACAGAGAGAAGAGGAGACATAAAGGTAGTGGTCAGACAGAGAAAACAATGAAGGGAAAGAGAGCAGGGATAAACAGGAATAAAATCTGCCAGCCCCTGGATGATCTAGCTGGTCCAAGGGAACAAAGACATCTTAGCAAGAGGAGTCGACGTCTGACAGAGTAGGAGGGAGAATGATGGGAAGGGCCAACATCCACAGAGTGGAGGTATAAATGCTGGGGAGATAAACACACCCCACTGAGAGGGACTGACAAGGAATGATGGAAACAGCGTGTCATCACAACTGAGAAAAAGAATGGAGGTAGAAAACAGTGAAGAACAGAGAAGAGACAAATTCTGCCAACACAGCACTCACGTGTACACAGCCATTCAGCAAAGAGACCCTTTTGAGCGACAAACTTCAAAAGGGGAAAGATGCCCAGGGTTGACCACATGAACATGAACAATAAAGAGACTCCCCCCAGCCTTACTTCCAGCGGGGAGAATGCATAGTTTTCCAGGAAGGACAGTCCAGCCACAGGGACGAGGAGGAACTCGACCCGGAAGGAGTCGCTCTCAGAATCGTAGCTGCTCCGGAAGCGAAGGTAGATCAGATACACCGTTGCGTAGGCCAGGACCAGAAACACAACCTGGGGTGGAGGGTCAGACAGAGGTCACAAATTCAGCTGTCTGTTTGAATAACGACAAATATTTCCAATACTCCAAACGGCTAGCATTAAACAATTCAAATAAAATTGTGCACACGCACTTACATTCATTCGAATCACTAGCCCATATTCATATTCTGCAGCAGGGAGAGTTTGTCCCAAATCCATTGTTCAACCCAGACATTCCATTCTACCCATGGCATGCAGCTGGCTAAAGCATTAACAATAGATGTACAGCACCACGGGTCCCATTGTTCTGAATGTTTTTTTTTTTATCCCCAGGAGATTTTTTTTTTTTTTCCAGGAGCAAATCTGCCAAAGCTAAATTTGTATTAAGTCAAAGATCTCATGGCTCTGTATACCACTGTGGATGAATTAACCTGAGAATGGGCCACAGCACTGTATTTCCAAAATGTAGGTGCAGACGCACATTTTAGGGACAAAGTAAGTAGCAAATTCTTCATATGCCTCAGTTTGATATGAACTTTGTACATTTGTAAACTATAAGCTAGGTGTGACCAAACGGGCAACAAAGAACCAATTCACAATAAAATCGTGGAAACCTCTGATACAGCAGCTGAAAACTGACACGCCTTTAATGCTGTTTCAGTTCCTCACCTTCATAACTGTGTTGTAGAGAGAGATGAAGGAGGTGAACAAGTCCAGGTATCTGGTGGTAAAAACCAGCGCAAACAGAACCTGGCTCTTCCCCGAAATACCTGCAACAAACCAAAAGACAACATCATCATCATCATCATCACCACCACCACCACATACACACACTCTCTTTCAAAGCTTAATTCATAGATGCTCAACAAAAGGCTGACAAGATTATATCCTTCAAATGGTCAAAGTCACCAGCTTCTCTTGGACAAAGTCTGAGACCATACCAGCTGCATTTTATTACTCTGGATCAACTGTGAATATTTACTTCCAGTTTTACCCCCCACACACGCACGCGCACATGCACACGCAGAGAGACGGAGAGAGAGAGAGTGTGTGTGTGTGTGTGTGTGTGTGTGTGTGTGTGTGTGTGTGTGTGTGTGTGTGTGTGTGTGTGTGTGTGTGTTTGTGTGTGTGTAAAGAAACAGACTCAGTCAATACATGGCTCAACATTACCACAGGAGCAACTTCAGCGCGAGAAGGCTCGGTTTGGCGAAGGGGTTATTATGCGTCATCCGCTAGAACGCCCAAACTGCCACGTAATTTTGTAAAATCCGGAACAGAGCCGCGTCTGAGCGGTTCTGTACCTTTAAATTGAAAAATTAACTTCAAACCCCAGTCAGAAAATACTGTACCTTTGTGCAAACGTATTTCAAAGCACTAATGTCAAAAAATTAAGAATAAATAAAATATGTTAGACATCTCTTTCTAATACGGTCTAAGACTTTACACATAAGGTGTATGGCTATGTGAGGACGTTCTCCAAGGGAGGGGGCTGACCGAATTTCAATCGACACGAGTTAATGAGAAATTATTTTAAGAATACAATTATGTGTGCAGCCCCTCTGTGCTTCCAGGAATTTTTACAGATGTTGGAAGATAGCTAATGCATGCACACCGTAAAAGTCTTGCACTCCGTAGTTACTTAACGCGTCAGAACAGCTGCACATCACAAGTTTTTTTTAAAAACACATAGTCTGTCCATAAATATATAATCGTCACTTCTGTTAATTTAACTGCAATGAAATACTTTGTAATATACAAATTAACTTAACTTTCTATACAAATGTTTCTCAAAGTCTTATTCTTGCGGGCTATCTTCTTTTTGCCTTAAAGACAGAGACCTGTTCGTAGTCTCAAGGTCCAGTCTTCTCGGAGCAGCGGCTGGATAGCTAATCATTATCTTTCTACAGCATCACATAAACAACTTCATGAGATCAAACTGAAGACATTACGGCTACATACCTGCACAGGACCTCGATCTCCAAATCTTGACAAACAATATGATGATGGCAACAAGATGCGACACGTCACCCAACAGGCGAAAGATGTTCATTTTGGTTGTGTGGTTTTCTCTGCAAAACGTAACCTGAAATAGCTGCAAGCTACTAGCTACCGCAAAACATGGACTTTGCCTAAAACTGTGCAATGTCCAAAATGCAATAAGTAATTTCGTTCTTTTGAGAAGACCCAAAACGACGACAGCTTTTTCACAAATGGAAAGCTGTGCACAGTCGAGCACGTCGGTTAAACTACTCAACCCAAAGTCTTGAAAAAAAGTTTAGTTTGTGGAGAAAAAAAGTACCTAGTGTCCCAGCTGTTACTATTTTCCTAGTTTCTCAACGCACAAGTGAATAGTATTCTACAGTTTATGCATCCTCAGTCTACAGCTTAAATGTCAAAGCATTAAAAGTAGGTGGGTGACGTGGCTGAAAAGTGGCACTGAGTTCAGCAAACTCTCACCGTCGATCAAATTACAGCGCCGCGCTCAGATACTTCATACGGCGCGTCAGGAAGTTGGCCGACACAAATACGATCCTATTTCCCAATTAAAGGGAAGGAGTCAAGGAGACTAA
This sequence comes from Megalops atlanticus, assembly GCA_019176425.1. Taxonomy (NCBI): domain Eukaryota; kingdom Metazoa; phylum Chordata; class Actinopteri; order Elopiformes; family Megalopidae; genus Megalops; species Megalops atlanticus. Next base: position 22,877,863 of record CM032893.1, read on the forward strand.
CTCGTAAAAAATCTTGTCATTTTTTATTGAATATATATATACTTTTTTTTAGCCAAAGGGTACGGCTAAGAAAGGTAACACACGAAAATGCAGAACCCGCATCTTGTCCTAGTTAATGAGATCCATTAATCACAGATTGACACAAGGGCAAATCGGCGTTTATGAACAACTGTGTACAATAAAACCAATTTCTGAGTCAGGTTTACGGTCACGTTTTCATTCGTGCACACGCTGTGGCGATGATTAGGCTATAAAACTTCGTGGGAGTTTTAACATTTACATCAATACACAATGGATATAGGCCCGAGCAGCGAGACGAGCTATGGATTTTCAGATGTATAAAGCATACTCAAAGGAAACTATAGCCATAGGGGCGTCCTAGATTATCTGTATAAAGTTGGCCGCCAACCTGTTGTGCTGATGGGATTAAGATTTCGCATAATTCAGTCCGCAATTGAGCTAGCAGGGACCAAGTTGTAATAAAACAGACTGGGATCCAAGTGCTGTTAAAGGTCTTTAATAACACAATCCAAAAACGTGGTCAGGGACAAAACAGGTCGGCAACGGGAAGCAGCAGTACACCAATCCAAATCCAAAAAACACAAGCAAGGTCCAAACAGGCGAGGGGTCAAAACACAGGGATAACACGATGAATAGCAGAGAACAGGCTTGATAAAGTCACAGGAACAATACCTCACAATGAGGCAATTGAAACAGAGTCCTTAAATAGCCAGAGCTTGATTGAGGGATGGGTCACAGGTGTGCTTGATGAGTGGGTGTGGTTGAGCCAGGCTGAACTGGGCGTGGCTGGACTGGCTGAGCGGGTTGAACTGGGCGTGGCTGACTGGGAGCGGGTGTGACACAAGTTGTCTTGTAATTAATATGTAATATACTCCAAATTATACTATCTGAGGCAAGGCATGTATAGAATGTTCAAGAAATCTTTTGATAAGATACTGATTTTTCATCTTGACCTGGTCTCTATTTCTATTTCTCCTGGGTCCTTACTTTGCTCTCCTGCAGCGCTCTGATATCTTTATCATAAAACGATATAGGTCTACAACATCGTCCTGAAATGGATTTTCTAATTAATATTTTAGCCAATGAACTTGTTCCACCAGAATGCGTTGCATTATTAAGTGCAAAATTCATCCACCTATCCATTGGTCTATAAAACGACCCCTTTCTCTACCGGAAAGTACAGAGTGAATGTGACACACGAGGTGACCTGGCTTGGATTAGGTCCCTTCGGCATGATCGAGTCGTCATTTCTTGAAATATTCCAATATCTACCACTGGATGTCGCCCAACAACAGTGATTATTATAGATACAACACTAATGTTTTTTAATGTAGAAAGGTTTTTGTTTGGTTGTTTCACTGTTTTTTATGCAGCGAATTAACAATGCAATGCGTTTCGAAACGAAATGGGCTTGGTATATTTCTTTTTAGATTTATTTTTGTTTGATAAATGGAATCATGCTAATGAAAAGGTAAAACTTTCTGCCCTGTGACTATAGTAAAAGTAAGCAAACTATCAGACCATGATAGTTTGACAGTTGTTGACAGTTGACAATTCCAATAGATAAAGCGATACTCACACTTTCCTTGAGCCTTCAGAGGTATAATTGTTTGCAGTATAAGACTAGCTGCACAGAGAGTGCAAGTATTCTTTGACCAACATGAGTCTGAGAGAAAAAAAATCAAAGGTCTGAAAATCTTGAAGTGCAGAAGTGGCCCACGTTTTAATCCTGGATTCATCAATGCCATTAACTCTGACAAGCTAATCATATGCCTAACCAAACTGACATAAAGGTTCCACAGAACTTGCAAAGTCATACCAGTAATGCACCTTTTTCTCATAGTGCAGGTCACACCTGTCAGTCTTTCTGAAATATAATTTTGCAGTATGTCAAATGTTTTGTTTGTGTCTTTCTTTTTTCTTTTCATTTCAATAATCTCAGGGGTCTGTTTGAATATAAACATACAGAATAGCAGTCAATATGAAACAGTCTGATCATATGCCTTTAGATTACATACAGAAATTCCATTAATTTCCAGGTGCTGGGAAGAAAACAAGTACACTGATGAATGAGAAGTACCCACACATTGTTGTAGCTCCCAAACATACCTTCATTGCATGGTGAAACAAAAACTGATGGACACACTTGGGGCTGCATAACGTGTATGTTTATATGCTGTACAGAAATAAAACAGGTATTGTTGATCAGGTATAAATATATGAGAATGCATGTATCTGTTCTAAATACCTAAGGTTCTGGAACTACAAACCTTACATCACATGTAAACACTCATACTTTGTTTCCTTACAATACTTTCCTCAAAAATTTCTGAATGAATGGAAAAAACCCACCAGCAAAGTTTTTCTCATTAGAACTTGGTGTTGCTATGTAACCAATCTGCATAGTTATAGTTCCACACTGTTGCCACACCAAGGGCCCCCGTAAGTATGGGTACAGTTGTTATGGCAACAGGATGACTACACTTCAGCAAGTTTTTCTTGAGGACAGTTTGTGTAATATTTTTAGATGACAGGTCATTCATTCTTACATTCACCCATTCATTAAATAAATACAACAAACTGACATTATTGTGATCAAACAGATGTATTGTACTGTGTTTGGATGCATGCTACTGACCGGAATGTTCTGTGCAATAACACGGGGGCAATCCCTGGCCCTGGTGGACATTGGCCCTAAGCCCCAGGTTTAACAATACCCTTCCATTAGCTGCTGTTTGCTCACTGCATGGTATTGTAGGGGTGGGTTATCTGAGTGTCTGTCCCAACATGGGGTAGTTAGTAAGACCCCATGTGGAAGCACTGTAGCCTGTGTGGATCAGGGTGGTGTGACACTGCATCTGATTGTGGCCACTGTCTCTCCCTCCTTGAGGTTCTGTCTAAGGCCCTCTGCACAGTGCTCTGGGGAATTGGCTGTGTCTCCTCAACCCTCTAATCAGCTTTTAGTTAAAACACTATATTTCTTCACTGATGATCACTGTGGGACCTCAGTTTTTCTTTTTTCCCTTCTTCATCCACAGCCCAATGTAACATGATCCAGAGCTGACCAAAATGTGTAAGAACCGCAACTGTATTAGCCCATCTTTGTGCCCACATTCTGTTATTAATATGCGACGTGCTTGTCTATTTTAGATTTACCTGAATGAATATCTCTTTAAGTCAATATGTTTGAGTGCTCCTTTTATTTCTGTACACTGTCTTCTATCTCTTTGATTCTTTCTCAGTCCCCCTCCATTTTCCTTCCACCTCTATTTAATTCTGTAATTATATTAAACATTTCATTCAATTTCCAAACCAACACATCCTGTCTCCTTCCTCCACCCCCCCCAATCATTTTATCTATCTACAGTATGTATTGTAAGTCAGCTCTCTCTAATTTGTCTTACCGAATGGAAAATCTTCACCTGAACGTCTTAGTGCTAAGTCGCCTCTCAGCTGCTGTATCTGAAAAGTAACTGCAGGGTTATTGTGTCAGTAATCAGTGTTTACCCTTGAAAGTGCAAAGACATTAGACAGCTCTACATTTTCAATGAACAGGTGAATATAAGTGACAACATTTTGATCAGTTTGGCTAATCCCATAGTAACCTGGTGAAACTCTTCTCTCTCACACCATCTCTCTCTGTCCCTTTCTCTACCTCTCACATTCACAGTCTCTCCCCCTTGGTTTGCGGAACTTCAGATTTGCATAGTCACTCTCTTCCCCTCTCTCCGCCTCCTTAATTCCTGTTACTAAGCACAGGGCTACATGACACTGAATTTCTCTCTGTTCAGTTTCATTTGTATGTATTTTTCAATTGTTCACACCTATCATACACTCCTACTCAGTTCTACCTAAAGGAGAAATCTAGTTAAACATTAAATGCGTACTTACCAGCAGAGTTTAGCACTCTAAACTCCTGTAATTCTAGACCCTGCCCCTTAATATTACTACTAAAATAAAACTGTAACTTAACCAGACTCAAAACAAATTTCAATTCAATGCACAATGACTTGCTGGAAGAGAATGACAATGAGCTGGTCACCATGCTCAGACCACAAACGGGTGCACTCAATATGTAGAACAACACACTCAAAAACAGAAGACTTGACCTTATCAGAAAGTTTTAATCTTCTTTAGCTGAGCACATCATACATAGTGAAGGCATAAGGAAACATTTCTTCATTGTTTCAGCAGAATCTTTCCAGAATGTCAGGAAATGAATCTGATGAAGCAATGATCAAACTCACCATTTATTTCTCTTCATTATTTGTAATGTGCTGAATTAAAGAAGGTTAAAACATCATAGGCTGTGTCTTCTATTTCTGACAATGTGGTTTTGCATATTAGGTAGCTACATTGAGAGATCTCAACAAGTTGCTTTTATGTTTTATTATATGTTTCGATCTAGAACTAGTCACAACCAACTCTTCATCAAGAGATTTTAATTACATCCTGGGATTCTCCTTTGTGCTATGCTTAGATACAAAGATATATTTTACAAATCCCAACAAACAACTGATGAATGTTGAGGCAAGAAACATGCAAACTTCACTTAGATAGAGCCAAGCTTTAAGCCCAGACCAATGTGGTAGCAGTAGCACTAACTGTGCCATCCCATATTACATTATTATTATTATTATTATTATTATTATTATTATTATTATTATTATTATTATTATAGTAGAAGTAGTATTAATAGTAGTGGCAGTACTAGTGGGAGCAGTAGCAGCTATAGTAAGTCTTTTAGCAAACAGTCTTATCCAGGGTGTCTTAAAATACAACAAAATCACAAACAAAACATAACTGTATAATTGCAGACATATTATGCATAATAACTCATTACTGGATTGTTACTGACAATTTGAAAAACACATGAACAAAGCAGATTTCACATTTTGACACTGGCCTATTGCAAGGGAAGGAAACTTCCCTCTGCCCTAAATCCCAGCCATCTCTCTGGCTTGTTCAGCTGGGATGCTGAAGGTTACAGTACATCCTCAAAGCACTGTGCTAATCTGCCATCAACCTGTTTTCATCAGTCATACATCCTATATTGCATCATTCAAGATACTTGCATATATATTTTGGTCAAACTGTATCTAGTTACCGTGGCTTCATTCCACTGACACAACCATGGTTATATTTAATTTCTCACAATCACTCTGTTGTTGCATTTTGCAAAAAAAAAAAACAAAAAAAAAACAAACTCTTGGACACTTTCATTGGGGAGAGCACTATACTAGAAAAGATCTGATAAATTCATTGGTTGACATTGAACATGACAGGGAGAAGCCCAGTGTGACAGAGGGAGGAACAGGGGCCCAGTGCCTGAGATGCAGTTATGGGGCTGACCGCTGCCCTTATCAAGGTGTGCCTAGCAAAAGATTGTGGGAACTAATCTGACACTCAGGCAGATTACTGGCTATTAATATACACAGCGGCAGCTGTGGTCATCCTCACCTGGGAAGCCGGCCTGTCTGACACTGACACACTCTCTCTCTGACCCATCACTCCCCTTCAGTCTCACTTTACCTCGCTAGAGGTAATAGACTTTATCTCATTCTGGGTCTCCATAACTACGGCCACACTCAGTTTTACTAAAGCTCTCTCTCTGTGTTGCTCTCTATCTCTCTCTGTCAGTCTGTTTTATTACGTTACATTATCTTACATTATCGCATTTAGCAGACGCTCTTATCCAGAGCGATTTACATAGATAGCACTTTTTTACATGTTATCCATTTATACAGCTGGATACTTACTGAGGCAATCTAGGTTAAGTACCTTGCCCATGGGTACAACAGCAGTGCCCCAGCAGGGAATAGAACAAACTTGTAACCTTCTGGTTACACCTACCTGCTCCTTACCACTATGGTACACTGCTGCTCACTGTTCTTACCCACTGTATTCTCCCCAAATTCTCTCTCTTTAATTGCCTTCTGAAAACCATGTTTCTTCATATTTACATTCACTGGGCTCCTAGATCCCTCTCTCTCCCCCTCTTTCACTTTCTCTGACTCACTTTCATTCAGAGTCTGGTCCCCTGCCTCTCAGCCTCGTCTACAGAGCAGCGTCTGTCACTGACTCCCTCAGTTTCAGTCCTCTCAGTCTCCTACTCAGCCTGCCCTTCCCCTGCGTGTCTAGACCCGGATCAGTCTGACATTCGACATTGCCCCAGCCTAAAGTGAGCCAGGATTAGGTAATATCCGTCCAGCCTCTAGATTTCTGTAGCTCTACCCCCTTCTCAGTCTGAAAATCCCCCACTGTAGCTCTTTCTCTCTGCTCCTGCCTTCCTCATTCCCCCCATCCCTCTATCACCCCTACCTCTGACTTTTATCTGTTCTCTTTAGTGCTCAATCTCATCCCTCTGGAAATCTCTCATTCTCTTCTCTCCCACCTCTTCTAATGGTTTATCATTCATTACAGTGAATAGGAGTGCTAATCTTTTTCTGGCTGTGTTCTACATGAACTTTGATATTTCCACAGCTTTACCATCTCTCAGTGGTTTGTCTGACATATTACATATTTTTGTCCTGCCCTATAATTTTAGCATGCTCAATACCCAACATTTAAAGACCCCTTTGCCCTGACTCCTGTCCCCCCTCACCTCCTCCATCCTCCAGACCTCCCCTCAGTTTTTTCGTCCCCCATTCGGGAACGAAGGAGTTTAAAAATAACACCCCTCAGTGGTATAATTTTGAGAGAGAAAGAAAAGGAGAGGAACACTGGAAATGCAGAATGGTTTCCATAGAAACTATTTAGTTGCATTATTTGAAATTTTCTAACATCTTGATTCATAGGCATAGTTTATGGACATGGTTGGTTGGTGTGTGTGTGTGTGTGTCTGTGTGTGTGTGTGTGTGTGTGTGTGTGGGGGGGGGTTGGGGGATAAATGATGCTCTGTTTCCCTCACCCCTTACACCACCCAACTACCCCCATAAGTTATATCTGAATTTGCAATGGAGTGGTTATTTTGTGTTAGGGATTTGAGGCAGGTAATCATTCATACCCCAACTGCCCAACACTACACATTTTGAGCAACAGAAACATGGACACTTTAGCTTCACCCAAACCATGAAATTACAGTGTCCCTCTCATGTTTGACATGAAATCTATGCCACTGTCTTGATTAATAATGGTCCCAGAAAAGTTTCCCAACATTGATTCACAGATTTGCATCACATATTGCTTTCCTACCTTCCAAATCTCTGATTTACCCGAGGGAGGGCTGAAGCACTCCCCAGAAGGTTCATTTGAAAAGTGAGTCAGACAGTGACACAGTTACAAAACCATGACTGCAGTCAAGTAACACAATCACAAAACCACAGCTTTACCACTACAATACCAAATTCTCACCAACCTGGCATTCAGGAAAACATCACAATTGGTTTGTGAACAGAGATTTACAGGGCGATGTTCAGCACAAATCCCTGAATCGCAGTACAGAAAAAATATAGACATGGTCTATTGCTACACAGTAAATATGACCACCCCCCTTTGGTTTGTATTAAGGCACAGAGACTGTGAAGCATGGGGATTGTTTGCTGCCCCGCGTTCAGAGGCTAACCGTCTCCGCCAGTGAGGTGGAGTGCCGTGGGAGAGATAAGGCGCGGGGAAGCGGGGCCTGGCCGGTTAGGGGGGGCCCGGCGCGCGAGGATTTCAGGAAGCTCCTTCTGAGGAGCGGTAAGCCTACGGCACCAAAATACCAGTGACACACAATCAACAATTCGCGAAATATCTCAACTTAAGAAAGCGCACGGTACACTAGTACTAAACACATTCACACAAATTTTACAAAATATACACTGATGAAAAAAGCACACTCGCAAATAATTTGAAATAACACATACACATGCAGGCACAGGCATACACATCTACCCAAAAACACACAAAGAGACACAATCAAAATGACAAACTCCCCCCAACTTCCTCACCCACACACACTTGCAGGGATGGAGATGCACAGCGCATAGCGAGACGCAAATGCAAGGGGAGGGAGAGGGAGGGAGAGCGCGCGAGAGAGGGGATTACAGTTTGGAAAGGAGAGACAGTGAGGAGGTTGTGGAGGACAACAAAGGATTAAAGAAAAGAAGAGTATACGAAAAAAACACCTCCCTTCCAAAGAAAATCAAGCAATTCGGGAGAGAATTGTACACCAAGCGAAAGATGTTAATGAACAGTTTTGGAAAAAGCGGAAAAGAGAAAGGAATGTAGGTCCAGCCGGCAAAACGCACGACAGAGACACTGTGCTGGGCACAGGATACAAGTTCATCATCCCTTCAGAAGTGTTAGTTTCGGATTTTGTTCAGAGAGGATACCGCCGACAAGGAAAAAGCCAAAACGAGGACCATTGCTGCAGACGATAGAAAAACACTTTTGCCCAACGAAAGGTAAGCGCGAATAATATAATATCGATTCACCCGTTTCATAGATGTGTGTGACTGACCCCTTCCATTGTATTATGAATGTCAATAAGCTATAAAAGTTTGCAATGTAGAGTTACAAAGTGTATTGAGGATCAGTTTTTTCTGCTGGTTTACCTTTAAGCTGTTCTCCTTATATAATAGCAATGCCATAATAGAATAACACGAGAACCTGTGTCGATATAAGTACTCGATCGTTTGACGTCTGATTACTCTTACTTGTACGATTATCACTTTCACAAACTAAACAAAAGCGCTAGGTTTTTTTAAACAAAACTTCAAATTATTGCGAAAACTGAAGCGGTGTTTCCACAAGCGATGTATTTTGTGCAAGTGGTCCAGTGCTGTCTTAAGATGTACTAAAAGTGCGTGCAATCACTATGGTGATGAAAACAGAAACTACTACTGTAATCATTGCGTTATGCGTTTGACTCATATTGAAATACTTATGAATGTTTCATATCAGGATTAAACTAAATTTGTACCTTAAATGAGTAAAGAACAACAACAACAACAAAATTGTATTGTAATTGTCAGATAACTCTCTCCAAAGCGCTCTGAAGACAGCCCTTCACAATCATGGTATCATTTGACTTTCCCGTTCCTCTTGCTTACCTTCCTAGGCATGGTACAATGTCATTCACACACGTGCCAGCTGTATTAACACCACAATGACTTCTTTTCATTCCATATTGTATCGTGTTGTTAAATTTGTCAACATCTACATTGTGTTTGTATAACCTGTCACCTTTCTTGATATTGGCAAAACTTGTGGCTGTATAATGTACTATTCTCCGCTGTTATGCATAGAGGTGTTCCATCTGTTATCTATACATACATAAATACAAGACCAACATATTTTCTAGCCTTGCCCAATAATTGTATCAGCGCGTGTAGATTTCTTGAAAGGATTTTCTAACCAGGTTTTGTTTTGCCAGGGTATACATTTCTACTAAATATTGCCTGAGTGAGCAACTGGAGAGGAAATTCTTTATATTCCCTTAGAACCAATTCTCCGTGGAAAATAACTACATGAAAACCAACGTATTCAAACACCACAAGAATGAATTACTGACAGTATTACTAATGGTAGACAATACAGTATTACTGAAATTTATCAAAGCCATACTGTAACAACAAGCGTGGGAAAAGAAAATGACAAAGAGAAGAAAAGAGCGCACAATAAAAAGAGGACACGAGTTAATCATCTCTTCCGAAGTGCCGGTGCACGATAAAAAGGAATAAAATTAAACACGAAGTTTATTATAAGAGGCGAAATACAAAATATTGGAATTATCCAATAAGTTAGAACAAGTATACAAGAAAGAAAACATGGACGTATAGATGTACGTAAGTAAATAAATAAATAAATGGAGATCAGGTTCGTGAAATTGAAAGAAAAGTTGATGTAATAATGAAACAGAAGGATAATCCCACAGCCGGCTCAATGGGGCCGAGTGATCGCAGCCGGTTGTGCGTAGTTGTCATTCTGCATCTGTATATCATCCGCATCTGTCCGTCTATTGCCGTCAGGCTTGGATTACTCTTAACGCGAAAACAATAATGTTTACTCTCCTAAAGCAATTTAATTCTTAAAGCTTCGCTGATTTGTTTGATCCTTTTACACCTCTAAATACGTTTTCATGGGAACTACCTCGTGCGTCAATCATTTTTCTTGTCAGCTGGCACTTAAAATGTATCCCAGATGGATCACTTTGAAGGTTAATAGTTCATTTTTGACCAACGCTATTGTTTATTTTCTTTACAAACTAATTTTTGCCCCAGACTATGTCCTTAAAGAATACAGCACAGTGCTGTTATTTCAGAGTTTTAGTGGCAACTTAGGAAATTCTGCGGTTGTAAACAAGATAACATTAAAAAAAAAAAATCAACACTGATATGAGTCGTGTTTGATAAGTGGGTGTCCACTTAACAAATGTATCCAGAACCATTAGTTAAAACACTGAACTCTTTAGAACACAGAAACAATTGAGTGGGCACTCCAATTTACAGTTAAAAAATCCCCCATTTAACAAATGAAAAATTAATTAAATTCAGACAACCTGTTTCAAACCACATATTTACACTTGAAACATTAATGTTGAAATCCAAGGCAATAAGCGTGCACAGTGTGTCAAATGTGTCATACTCAGGAGTGGGGGGTTTGGGTGGTGACAGGGCATCAGTGACTGCCTAGTTAGGACAATGTAACCTGTGAACAAACTGATATAGTTGGACATCCAATTCAGGAGACCCTAGAAAAGGCTGCACAGATAAGACAACATACAGGTTTTATGCAGAAACACAAAACAACAACACAAATTATGAGGTCTCAGATGAGATTAGGATCAGAATGACAATACTGATCTCACAACAACAGTAAACTAAGAATAAATGTAGCAAAATATGTGAAGGGAAAAACATCAACAGCAACATAATTAAACAACACTGTGTCAGTTCTTAATTGTTGATTGCCAGATGTGTGATTCTTTTTAAAATTTCCTTTAAACAATACAGGGAAAGACACACATGCTCTCTCTGTGGCGTGAACACACACATGGGCATGCACACACACACACACACACACACACACACACACACACACACACACACACACAGGGCAAGGGGTCATCAGCATCATCAGCAGCTACAACAGGCACCATTCAGGACTGGATAGCTCCAGATAATACATTTCTGAACCCCACTTGGATTAGAAAGGTGTTTCCATGAGTCTGGGATTTATCCGACTTTGGAAAAGGGAGCACGATCTGACGTCACACTTCGATGAAAAGAGCTGTTACATGACAGGTCATTCTCAAGAATGCTTGAGCATGCAGTTTAAATGCAATTTATGCATTGCATCTAATGAACTTCTCCAAATGAGGTTTCTACAATGTGTTTAATATGTAGGCAGTTTGCTATGTCAGTGCAGATGTGTAAAAAAATGGTTCATGGAACAGACTGGAATGTTCTCGGGCTTAATGTGGACTTTGGTCATTTAGAGGTCTCTGTGTCATACCGCTCTGGTCATTGTGCCGCAGTGGAAATTTAGAATCACTGCCTGTGTCAAAGCTCTAAGCCGCCGCAGCCGATGAATAAAGGCACACCGCTCATCGATGATCCCTGCTATTTATAACGCCCTTCGGAGGTGATCGCTTTGCGATAATCCACGCGGTGTCACAGAAAGGCACACCAATCAACTGCAGAAACTGAATTAATATTCAAGAGTCAGACCGCTCTGTCCATAATCTCGATTATGATGATTCTATTGAACGCGTCACCGGAGTTATAAATTTCATGAAAGAAAAAAAGTTCTTTTGTTCGATTTAACAGCATAACGAGCTGTTGTGTGACTTACTGCATTATCTAGATGCTATGCTGATGCCGCTGGTACTGTAGGAGTCCCACTGTAATGACAGGAGGATATTAATGACATTTAATGGACTTGGCTGGTTTGTAGAAGAGGCTGGTTTGGGGTTTATCTTCAGCGATATGCTTTGTATTAGTGCGGAGTTACGCGAAGACAGCATGCTCGAATAATTGGATGCTGTGATGCAATATTACTCATCTCTTAAGATTTATATAGATTTCTCCAGCCCTAAACCCACGATTTGTCACAGCTTACTGATGAAGAAACTAAGACCCTATGTCATTCACACAGGCTGAAGGCCGTTAGACACTATTCATGCACACACAGCAAGTGAAGGACACTTCACCCCAGGCTTCCTCCCTTACCATGTAACTCGACTGAATATGCGAGATTGCACTCTCGTCCCAGAAAGACCCGGTCTGGCGTGTGGAACAATTGATTCAGAATTGAGGAAACAACCCATTATCCCCGAGAAATGCCACTGCTCAGAGCACATGTTATGTAATATGCCAAACCTGTTCTCTGAAACCTGCCTTTACTCTGACTAGCCACAGGGATTGTTAATGGATGCATTCTTGTTCTGACTGTTTAGAGTTAACTAGATGCGTTCTCTACAATCTCTCATACATTGTACAATAAAGCACACTAGAGAGCACCACTGCTCTAAAATGTAAAATTTCTATAGGTCAACATTACCTATACATTTGCTTGTGGTAGCAACTTATTTTTATTTCCATAGCAGTACTGTTATTATTACACCTTCATGCTTCATGTAATAGTGTTTGCTGCTGGCATGAGAATACCTCCTGAACTGGTAATTATATATGCTCTGTCATCAAATCACTCAGTCAGTACAGGTCCAGTTCTGTTAATTATGACACGTATATTCTGACTCTCTGACTGTGTAATGACCACAGAGGAGGCAGGGGGTCACTGAGCGGAACCCCACTACTGCGAGATCGCTGCGCAGCAGAGCAAAGCGGCTCTAATTGGATAAACAGAAGGGGCAATAGGGCATATCTGCATCATAATACCACTTCCCCTTCCTTCGCCCATTTCTCTTCCTCTTCCTCCCCTGGTTCGTTTTCAGATTAGTGTAAGAGGGCTGAGCGGCATCGCTGGGCAGAGATCTACCTTTCATATCACTGTTTGAGAGAGGAGATTAGGAGGGAGACTATTAATCTGTAATTTAAGGGATTGGGGGTTAAGAATGGAATTGTCCGTGATGTACACAGACAAATACAGTTGGCGCGTGCGCACGCACTCGCACGCGCACACACACACACACACACACACACACACACACACACACACACACACACACACACACACAGGCAGGGCCACACATGAACACGTGCGCACACATACACACGCACACTGCCTCCTCTGTTGGGGATTAAGTATCTTCCAGTGTTGTGTAACCATTGTGTTCATTGGATTTCTCAGCCAGACTCTCCCTATCAAACTTAAATCTGTCCAGCCAAATACGTAGGATTACATGGTTTTTTTCCCCTCCCCTATCTATTGTTTTATTTGGCCTCTGAGGATTGTTGACTGTTATGTGCAACTTCATAATTATCATCCTGCGAGTCACAGTTAAGATGTGTTGCTTTCATCCTGCTCTCTGTGACTCATGCCAGAGAGCTCTCACCCCCCACACCGGGGCTGTAGTGCCTCTCCTCTGCCTCTCCAATCCATCTCTCCCCACCGTGCCAGAGGTTCTCAAACCTGCCAGGAGACAGGTTCCCATGGAAACCACTAATTACCCACCATCAACGTTAAACTGTGGCGGCGGCACCGGCATCTCGCCACAGCCTCCGGAGCTCGGAGCAGCGGTGGTGTTCTGTCAGGGAGGTTCAACGCTGTCTCTTTCACATCAGAGGAACTGTGATATACTTTTCTGCAGAAAGCATGACCTCTGGCAGGTCACATCCTCAGTCGCTGTTGTCCTTGAAGAAGGGATAGAGACCCCCTGACCCCAGAGATCCTACAGGAGAAGGGGGGAGACTGCTGAGGTCCAGACTGGAAAAGATGATGAGGGCTTAATTCAAGCACACGTTGCCTATTCTGAGATGAGAAGTTGTTGTTGTTGTTACTTGTGAAAAGGGATGTCATTTGCGGTCTCATATACTTGTAGTGATCACAGGTCTGTTCCTAAGGGGTCATCTGGAATTCAAAAAGACATGTACAGAGCAGACAGCAGCCAACACACTTGAATAACTGGAACTTGTAGTCACTCTAGGCATGTTTTGGGTTCCACTCATTCAAATGTGTAATGCCTTTTGTCCCTCATCTCTTGAATAGTGTTATACTCACACTCACTGGTGTTGTTAGCCTGGTCTGACACTGTTGCTCATTTAACTGAATGGATACACTTATGTTCTATTGTGCTAGAAGTGACTCTGGATAAGAGCATCTGCTGTGTGTAATGTAATGTAATTGTAATGAAATCTTAAACAGCCTGCACAATCTCCACAACATGAAACAGGTGTCAGAGTTTGAATTCAGTGTTAGCTTTGGCTGTTTTTTTCCTTATGGGCTGAGAAAAGTTCATTTGAAAATTTTCTTGGATCAAAAAGGCAGATTAAAGCAGAAGGTGAAATCAAACTTGAGACTGCTATTACTCCTGTTATCAAATACCAGTATTACATCATGTATGTCCAATCTACAGGACAGCAGGGCTTTTGCTTGGTGCTGAGGTGCATTTTGCCATCCCCAGCATCTCCTGTCTCTCCCAGCCTCCTGGGTGGTTGTTGGCTGGACAGGTTACAGTTTGGCTGGCTTACTTAAACTGGCTCAGAAGGTTCTCCTCTGTGTTGGTGCTATCCTAGCCTGGGCCAGACCTGGGTCAGCTGAGAGTGAATTGACTAGGCAGAGGGCCCTGTGCACTGTCCTATTCGATTAAGAGAGAGAGAGAGAGAGAGAGAGAGAGAGGAGAGAGAGAGAGAGAGAGAGAGAGAGAGAGAGACAGAGAGAGAGACAGAGAGAGAGAGAGAGAGAGAGAGAGAGAGAGAGAGAGAGAGAGAGAGAGAGAGAGAGAGAGATCGAGACAGAGATCGAGATCTGAGTCTTGATGGGACTGAGTTTTGTTATTTTTTAAAATGTTTTTTGCTCTGTTCTATTGTTGTTATGTATGTAGTGATAGTTTTATCAACATGGGAGAATGACAGAGAGAAAATGAGAGAGAGAGACTGAGAGAAGGACAGAGAGAGACAGGGACAGTGAGACAGAGAGAGAGACGGGTAACATGCCATGGCCTGAGGGTCAGTGAGCAGAACACCCTAAAATAAATCATTAAAATTGTGATTATTATTATTATTTTTACAGCTCTTATTATTATTGTCAGTGTCATTATCATTATAATTGTCACCATTCTTCTTATTAGTATACAAAATAATAATAATAATAATAATCTGTTGAAAACAAAAAAGAAGTGTCAGAGAGAGATAGAAAGAGATAGAAAGAGATGAAGGCAAAACATTAAAAGCAGATGCTACAGAAGAAATATCCTAATCAAATGGCCAAAATACAGGAAGATGTTTAGAAAGAGTATTAGATATGAAGTAAAGATGTAAAAGGGTAGAGACTACACAGGTAGAGACCAGACTACAACTGGTAATTATTCAATAAGTTATGAATTATGTTATGAATTACCCATTCATACTTGGGGTTGGAGAGAATATTCACAGCCCTTATTTCAACACTGTTATTTCAACACTGTAGACATTATTCTCATAATTCCCTTTGGAAATTACAGTGAGTTCCAGGGAGCTGTCCACACCCACCCTGTGAGCCGCACTAATTAATTGACCCTAACACACACACAAGCTAATCACATTCGAGGGAAGTTTACCAAGAGGAAGTCTTAACATTAGATGTTTACCTGAAAGTGGATGTGGGTAGTGGATAGTGGCGTGGATGAAGGGTTAAGCGTCATTAAATGGGGATCAATCTGTTCATCAATTCAATCAGCTATGCTGGGTCCTTTACTTTCAGCAATGAATTAAGGTCTAAAACATTACAATTCTATTTTTAACACTTTCAGATATCATTCTCTGTAATTTATGTGACCACCACACATTTGACAAGGTGTGAATATAAAAAAGATATATTTTACAAGTTTAATGACAAGGCACTCAAGTGGTTAAATAGAATCCCCTCCCCCTCTCATAGACAGAAAAGAAACTGAGAAGCTGTATAAAATCACATCCTCATTTTGTCATAATTTGTTGTGAGAGACAGATACCCTACCACACAGCACAGTTTGACTCAGTCACAGAGTCACGGACCAGCAACACAGCAGAGTGAAAAGACAAGGTTACAAGACCAACCTGAGAGGCAACAATGTCCACTGGCTTGGTCAGAGAGGAACCAAGCACATTTATGTAACACAGTGGTGTGTAGTGTGTCACAATGCAAGGTGCGTCCATGCTCACACTGTAACTCGCGCTGTAGCGCACACCTGTGTTCTGGAATGCACAGAGTGACGCAGTCTCTAATTCTCCCAAAAGCACACTGGCAAATGCAAATTTGCTCACAGTTTGTGGCAAATCTAAAGCCCGTTATCACGCATTTACACAAACTGATGCTTTCTGGTTTATAATTAGATACCCTAGCATGCTATCACTATCGCACTCATGCACGCTCAGAAGACGTCTGAACAAACTACGGGCTGCAGTTTGGGCTCACGTGGACAGGAAAGGCATGCTGGTCACATTTCGTCCACCTCTAACTCATAACTCCAGCTGTCACTGTAAACCAAACTTTAGCTAAACCTGCCCTGGGAATTACAAGTACAAGCAATCGCAAATCCAGGAAAAAGACACACAGATCCCAGAACCTGCCAGAAGTATATTGGGAAACACTCACAGGTCACAAACTGTTCTGCTACGTAACATAAAATCTATCTGTGTGTGTATGTGTGTGTGTGTATGCGTGTGTGTATGAGTAGTATAAAGAAATGAAAATCTTCTACCT
This sequence comes from Megalops atlanticus, assembly GCA_019176425.1. Lineage (NCBI taxonomy): Eukaryota > Metazoa > Chordata > Actinopteri > Elopiformes > Megalopidae > Megalops > Megalops atlanticus. The sequence goes on from CM032893.1 coordinate 22,894,651, forward strand.
AAGGCTTGGATTGTTATGTGATTTTCAGGCATTATGATGTAAGGATTACAAGAGCGATTTTTTTTCTTATGGTAGACAGTTATATAATCATAGCAACAACCTTGAGCCGATTTCTCACAATGTGACATCGCGGGCTGGCCCAGGATATGTGGAGATAAAATGCAACACTTCTATTGAAAGGTGCAGATGTTGCATATTGTGCATGGCATGCATCATACGGGGATAATTACTACAGAACTGAAGTTCAGCAAGGTTTGACCCCCAAGAGGGCTGATCCAGTCCAGCCCTACAGTTCACTGTAATGAACTTCAGGTAATAATGGCATCATATAAGTCATTATATAGACAGAAGGTTAAATAATCAGTTGTTCCAAATGTTAATCAATTACTAATTGAAATGTATACCTACATTTGCAGGACTTGGCTCCCCAAGAACAAAAAATACCGATGACCCTCACAGACTAAATCCCAGTATAACCATTAGGCCTCTTGTTTTTCTCACCCTTAACCTTCAGAAGCATCCAGTATAGCTCTGTGAGAATGTAAAACCCGATACAGCTGTACAGGGCCTACCAAGCATTTATCATCCATCTTAGGGCCATTCACTTAGTTTGTGCTCTGTACAGGAGGTCCAACCTATTTTCCCTGGACACCACTTTCAAACACTAATGTGTCTCAAGTTCCAGTTAGGTGTGACTGTGAAATGATTATGACATTGACAACCTCAATGCTACATCAGGCCATAGCTGTGATCTTAACCCTGGTCCTGTTTGAGTGATGCCTAAGACACATAAAGGCTCTCCTGGGGGCCCCCTCAGGGCTGACCCACATCAGTGTAATGTCCAGGTCACACAGACTCAGTACAGCTTGTGATACAGGTGCGGTGTGACCTTGCAGCGAGTCACAAGACCTTGCGGGTCACATGACCACATTCTGGAATTTTGCTCTCTCCAACCACAGCCTTCATGGTCTCACCATGCAGCCAAAGCTGTGCATTGCTCAAGCCCCTCATCTGAGGGGATTTTCAACTTCTGTGATTTTATAGACAGTATTGTGAGAGTAATAATAATCGTGGGAACAGAGCTTGATAAATATCAAGGTCTCCCTTGCCTTGTTACCATGTCAGGTCCTTTATAAATAGCTGTCAGAGTTAAGCCAACGTCTGTGCCGTACTGGTGTGGGTTTAACAGGCTCAGGCCACTGGCTGACAGTGCAAAGAGCTTGCTGAGGTCAGGACAGCAGTGAAGGCCGTCAACACACACAGGTCACTTCGAACTCCATTAAATCTACCCCACTGATTACTGCGTGGAGGAGTAGGAAGTGAGGAGGGGAGGTAATCCAAGGTACATTGAGGTAAAAGATACAAGCTGACTTAAGCAAAATCTCACACACTCAAGTCTGGATCACAGTACAGGAGCAAAAAAGTGAAAAGTGAAAATGACAAATCATTACTGAAGCATGCGTTTGTTCTTGGTAAATGAAAACAAATAAAGTATATTTTGAGAGCACTTATAGGGCATTGAGTTGTTCGTTGTTTATTCATCGTGATTCTAACTGATAGAATTGAGTCTGAATGACTGCCCCAATGGTCTCTGCTATACTATGGTACAGGCCTCCGCACTATGTAAAAACATTGCATTGTAAAAACACTTGGCTAAATTAGCTGGCTCAATTAGTCAGCCTGAGTCCAGGCTGAGCCCTACTGCGCAGGTCCGAAACTGGCTTTGTCATCTGCCAATAATGACGGGGAGACCACAGCAGCAGGCCAAATTGGCCATGTTCAAATGGGGAGAGAGGTGGGTGTGTCAGACAGGGTTTCCTTGTGTCACCTCATTCAGGCACCCTACAATTAGTCAGGCGCCTACAAGCTGCTCAGATGATGTCTGAAGTGAAGCAACGCCTATCCTACAATGAGCTGACACTGGTGTGGTGTGCTTGTGGGACTTGTAATGCAAAACAATAGGCGCTGGTTGTGTGCGTATTCATTGGAGGAGAGGCAATACTTCAGATGAGTGTACCCTGTAATGTGGTACACTGTGAGACTCATAGCTCAAAACATAGCCATTGGCTGTGTGCAGGTATGGAGAGGATTGCATTTGTCTCTGCAATTGTTACAGTGAGATGAATATATCTGAAGTTCTAAATGAAGATTTGGGGGGGTGAAGTTTCATACAATCCCTAAGCAATTAACCAAGGGTAGCGAAGGGAGAGAGCAGTCACCCCACCGGGCTCCATCCCCAGCGTCCCTCACGGCCAAGCTTAGACAAACCGGCCTCATCCACGACTATGACAATCTCACTAACCACCTCCTTTCTAGCTCAGGTGTTCACAGCATCCCTCCTCCACTGTATCCACAACCTCGGCCCATGGCCAGACACAGTCCCTTCATCAGACTCAAATAAAAGTACTGCCATATCCACATCAACCACAGGCCTTAAGGGCTTCATGGGATTGTATGAAAATTCACACAATGGTGATTCCAAAACAGGGCTGCATAACATGGGAAAAGGCATAAAAATACTGCAATGCATGTTGGTAAGAAAAGGTGGTGGAAGAGTATGTTGTACTTTGTATACTCTGCATGTACCTGTGTGATGTGTCCATGTGCATTCAAGGTGTGCTTGTTCGTCTCTTGATGTGTACCTGGGTTCCATATGTCTCTCTGTGTGTACTACTGTGTGTGTGTGTGTTGTACTGTGTTGTGTGACCTTCCTCACCGGCATTCTGTATTCCTCTCAAAGCTGCATCCACATTCTATAGTAGGGAAACAATGACATCATGGTAAAGTCCACAAATCCATACCTTCCCTGACAGCAAATTTCCACCAATTCTGCACAGTTTTGGCTCTTTGGTCCATGACTGGTCACAGAGGTTCATCAATAGCTCCAAGCAGAGGCTTCCCCAGTTCCCACCCTGCAAATACCCCTCCCCTCCTCCCTGTCTCTGCCTGTGCTGTCATTCCTGTCCGCTTGTGTTTGCTTCTCTATATGTGCAGTGGCTTTATTGTAATCCCTCTACTCTTAATCCTGAATGGGCCTGCTAATTATCATAACTGATGGAAGTGGATGGGTCTGTTCCATACTGTTGATAGGATTATATATGGGAATATTGCATGTTTAATGTCATGCCTCAGAGCTGCACAGTCATCGTGGTCTAACTCTTCTTTGCCGTGCCATGTCTGCCCCCCATCGCCCCTCCCAATCCCTGCAGCCCCGCTCAGAAGGGGGAAGGGGTGTCCTCAGGTGGTGCTGGCTCCCAGGCTCCCTGATGCAGGTCGCCATGCCGATCCCCAATCTTTGCCAGTAGACTGCCTTTACCTCCTGCACCCCCAGCTTCCCTCCCATAGAAAAACAGCCTGATGATCCAAGACAGCATGGGATCGGTGCGAGTCAACAGGTGAGGACGTCATAATCAGTAAGCTTGGACTGAAAATCCATCAAACCATCTATTTCTACTTCCTTCCTCAATGATAACATGACAGAAATAACAATCACCAAATTTAAAAAAATAATTCCTCAGAATGGCAGAGGGAAAGATTTTCAAACACAAAGAATTTGCTTTGAAAAGGACAGGCATAGGCATCAAAAATAGGCTTTGTTTTGAAATTAAGATGCTACTGAGTGACTGCCAACAATGAAGTAATCTCCTCATAGAGTATCATGTGAATCCCAGGAAAACTAAATAATACTCAATAAATCTACTGGCACTATTCTATCTGGAGAATGTTTTCCTTTTTTTTACATACAGATTTTCAGGCCTTTTTTGCTTTTGCCTCATCACTGCAAAAAGCTCCATCAGATTCAAAGAAATTAACAGACAAAAATTAAACCAGAGAATGTATTCTGTGGCTGAATGATGTTTTGGTTACAGGACATATAACTTTGGTTGTATGTTTTTTTTTGGGCCACTATGAGAAATTAAGGTCCCACATTAAAAGAAAATCAATGAGCAAACTTTTTCGTGCTGTTAGATTTAACTGTGCATGACAGTGCACAAGATCTCTGCCTACGACTAAATGGGACATTACTTTCAGGATAATGCTGGTATAAATATGTACGTACGTATGGACAAAGATGTACAATAATTTAGTGTATGTGAGGGGACAACAGTCTTAAAGGTAATTTAGTCAGAGTAATATACGATAGCAATATTAGTAGATATATGAGCTATACGGTCTATTGGTGGTCCCTTTGAATTTCTGCTTCTAAATGTGAAGAATAGAACACTTTGTGTGTCATGGATACAATGTTCTTAGCCTGTCCCCGACAGTGTGTCCCAGCCCTGTGAGATGGGGAGGGAGGGGGAGTGCCAAGAGGCCTCTGGCTCAGGTATAATCCATAAACCCACAGTGACCGCAATCCCTCACACATACACACCCCTCACCGTCCCAGGTAATCCTTTTTAGAGGAGAGAGGCAGGTAAGTCTGGTCCACACTAACAGGTACCAGGAGGAAGGTCAAGGAGAATGATGAAAGAGAAAGTTGGTTGTGTCCGTCTCTTTTCACCTTGCCCTTTATCTTTCTTATTCTATGAGGTAAAACTGGCAACTACATAAGAAACCTCACGTGACAGAAGGGATGTGGATCATCCAGCATGTCTCTCTGTTTGTGCAATGTTAGTGTGTTATTGGAAGCAGTGTGGCATAGTGGTAAAGAGCAGGGCTTTTAACTGAAATGGTGCTGGTTAAATTCTTCACTGGGGCACTGCTGCAAGGTACTTAACCAAGAATTGCCTCCCTAAATATCCAATGGTGTAAATAGATAACATGTAGAAACTGTAAGTCGCTCTGGGTAAGAGCGTCTGCTAAATGACAATAATGTCATGAAAATCTATGTGTGTTTTTCTGTTAAGAAAGTGCACATGAAAGAGAAAATAACATGTGTGCAGCAGTAACATGTCCCCTCTATCTATGCTCCTCATCCTTCCTTAAATTGGTTCCTCCTCTCCTTCCCTGTGCAGGTACAGCATTGTGTCAACGGACGAGGAGGGCCTCAAAGTCGCCACCCTTGGGCTCCACAACGGCCACAGCTCTCAGACTCGCCACCAACACTCCCTGGGCGGGGCAGGGGGAGGAGGAGGTGGAGCGAGCCGAGGTGGAGGTGAAGGAGGGGGCAGGTCGCCTGTCCCGGGACGAGGAATGGAGAGCACCTACAATGGCAAGATCTCGACCACGGGGCCTGGCCGACTGAGGAGCCGCTTCGTCAAGAAGAACGGGCAGTGCAACGTGGTCTTCGCCAACATGGAGGACAAGCCGCGCCGCTACCTGGCCGACATCTTCACCACCTGCGTGGACATCCGCTGGAGGTACCTGCTGATGATCTTCACCTCCACCTTCATGGTCTCCTGGCTGTTTTTCGGGATTGTTTTCTGGGCGGTGGCGAAGGCCCACGGAGACTTTGACGTCCATCCTGAAGGGACGCACCCTCTGGATGGGCACAGTGTGGGCATATCAGGAGGGGGCCCGAATTTAGGACAGCATAAGGAGTGGAAACCTTGCATCCTTCACGTGCAGGGCTTTGTAGGAGCTTTCCTGTTCTCCATCGAAACCCAGACTACCATAGGCTACGGCTGGCGGTGCGTGACCGAGGAGTGCCCCGTAGCCGTGGTGACGGTGGTGATCCAGTCCATCGTGGGCTGCATCATCGACTCCTTCATGATCGGCACCATCATGGCCAAGATGGCGCGCCCCAAGAAGAGGGCCCAGACCCTGCTGTTCTCCAACAACGCCGTCATCGCCCTGCGCGACGGCAAGCTGTGCCTGATGTGGCGCGTGGGGAACCTGCGCAAGAGCCACATCGTAGAGGCCCACGTGCGCGCCCAGCTCATCCGGCCCTACGTCACCGCCGAGGGGGAGTTCATCCCCCTGGAGCAGACCGACCTGAACGTGGGCTATGACGAGGGCACGGACCGGCTCTTCCTGGTCTCCCCGCTGATCATCGTCCACGAGATTGACGAGGACAGCCCGCTCTACAGCCTGAGCAGGGCGGACCTGGAGACCGATGACTTTGAGATCGTGGTCATCCTGGAGGGGATGGTGGAGGCCACCGCCATGACCGCGCAGGCCCGCAGCTCGTACCTTTCCCGGGAGATCCTCTGGGGCCACAGGTTCGAGCCGGTGGTGTACGAGGACCGCGACCGCTACCAGGTGGACTACGCCCGCTTCCACTCCACCTACGAGGTCCCCTCCACCCCGGCGTGCAGCGCCAAGGAGCTCAGCGAGATGGCCAGCCGGTCCCCCTCGGTCTTGTCCCGCTCCCCGTCCCCCGCCCACCCAAAGAGCTCTCACCACCTCATGCCCCCTCACTCTCCCAGCGCCTTCTGCTACGAGAACGAGGTGGCCTTGTGCAGCGGGGAGGAGGAGGACGACGTGCAGGACACGGGCCGGGGGAGAGGCGGCGGGGAGGAGGAGGACAGGACGATTATCAACATTGACTTCCCGGACGGGATTCACGAGCAAGCCAGGGACATGCTGTGCACCTTCGACATTAACAGCCAGCTGGAGATGGACAAGCTACAGACTGCCATCCCCCTCGACCCCATGAGCTACAGGGCAGACTCTGAGATCTGAGCACAGCAAAGAGGCAGCGAAACAACCCTTCCCCACCAAATCCCTCTGTCCCCCAAAGACGCACTGAAGGTCTTGTGCAGGGGATGGATGTTCTGCTCTTTTTTTGCACTTTACCTGTGTTTGTGGGTTCAATGTCCAAAAGTCTTTAGCAGTTCTTTTCCACATCCTTGCCACATGCCCGCCACCCTCAGCTTGCATTGTTTGTCACTCTATTTTGTCTCGAGCTCCGTTATTCCTATGTATGGAGATTAAAAAAAGAGGGGGGTGGTAGCCTCTCTGCTGTAAACGACCCACTGGGCTCAGACAAGGGCATAGGTCCTTATGATGCTATAAGTTTCTGTGCCACAACCGTAAAGGTCAGAGCCAACAAAGAAGCATGACAGTTTTGGCTCTCAGTGTCAGGCAACATGTAATACTGAGAATGTATGGAGACTCCCGTTCTATGGAGAGCTGGGTGTGGAAGTAGCTGTGAGATGTATCACTTTAGGATACTGAGATTTGTAATCAGATTTGGGACAATTTCTGGAAAAAAAAATGAAGCACAAATATTCCATATGTACGTGGGGCTGGGGTCCTACTCTTGCTCAATCAGTTTGATATTGGATAGACGCATTTGCATTGAGCAGGAAACAACAGTGACGTTTTTGTTCTCAGTCTGTTGAACCAGACTTAAAAAAGGACACTCTGCGCTTGCAATACCACTGGAGGAAAAGGCGTAGGACACGAGTAGGTACCCCAAATCACCCCACAAGCTTGAGATAATAAGATAACATATATGTAAGATACATTAAGTCAATCTGCAAATATAAAATGTTTCTGCTTAAAAAATGCTGTCAGGATCTGGACTGTAGGATCGTTTTACTGTAAAGCAGAAGAGGTAAGGAACAGTTAGAAGGAAACATGCTGGTGATTATAATCCTCTCTGCCTTTAATGCGGGGAGTTTAAGAACCACATCTGCCAACAGCCCTCACCTTCAAATCTGCAACGCAGATCAGAATGACGGGGGGGAATGGCAGTGTGTTTAATACTTAAACCTGTAAAAATAATAATACAACCTCTGCATAAGCTTGTAGGTACTGAAAACGGTACTATAGATACGCATAGACACCTGTCCCAGAATCTCCTACCCAGAAACATTGACTGGTATTTTTAAGGATCACTCTTAACTTCAAGCCTTTTTTATCAGTTTACTACAGCCCATCTTCCATGCAATTGCATATGGAGACATGTCTCAAGATACCAATTATCTGTAGAGCCGAAACAAACCAAAACCATAACTTGTTTTAGAGCAGGTCAGATATAATTTCTTGCAAGTTTTAACGTCTATTCAAGGTAGTTTGGGTATTACTTTATTTTTTTAATTTTGAAAATGGAGGGCCCAAAGGTGTCTTTAGAAAAATGGAATCTATCAGAGGACAAACTGCTGTTCTTGCTTTCTGCATTCAGGCTTCATTTGAGTATAACTTTCGGTCTTTGCAACAGGTCTACCATTTCTGAATTTGTTTGGGACAATGCAATATTACTTTTCCTTGTGTGGTTGTGGGGAAGGTTGTAGAACTCCATATACTGCCACTGACACACCCATTCCTGTTGGTTTCCATTCCAAATACAGGATCTAAGTAAGAGTTTTGAGGAGGAGTTACAAACAGATAGATCTTGTGTGTACCCACATTAATGTCTTTTTATGATCACATTCTTAACTATCATTTCAATCTTAATTTTTCTCCTCTTTTACAATATGTGCAGTTAGTGTTCATACTCAGTTTATAGTAATTGCACAAAAACTCAACATGGTAAATTAAACTAATGTAACTGCTGTTGTCATAATCTGGTACTTTGAGTTTGTATATAAAGAGTGTAGTTGGTGACCTGCTGAATTTAATGGTTGTGTGTAATACTTTATAAAACTGCATTGAAGTACTGTAAATTCATTCAGGCCCTACTATAATGCAGTGAGTTAAACTCCATATATGTTTTGTACTGAACTGTGCGTGTCAAACTGGTCTCTGGAATTTTTGTTTTTCATCCAGAATTTTTGCAAATGAATTCCTGTTTTGTTGGAAACCATGCACTTTTACTCTCGTTCACTTTATATTTGTATGAAGTCCAAATTCCTCTTTGTTCTTTCTTCATGAAATTGCACTTCTTTGCATTTCTTCATTTCATACTCCTACTTGAATCTCCTTCTCATCTTTCATCCCTTGTGTGTGTGTGTGTGTGTGTGTGTACGCTCATGTGTGTGTGAAGGCACAAGGTAACATGTCTTGTGAATGGGATGTGTCTGAGTGTTAGTTGAAAACGACCAAAAGAATAATAATTTATAAAATCTCACAATTCAGTTCTATCATTAAATGAAGCTGTAAGGTTGATACTTAACCAAAACATGATCTGCTTTGTCCTTGATGAAATTATGCAAGTGTGACATTTTTTGTTGTTTGCACAATGTTTTCTGTCAATTTAAATGACTGCTGAACTCATATTGTGTAAAAAACAAAACAAAAAATGTGCATTGCACATGGATGTATGTGGGCCTGGGTCTGTGTTGTGTGGTTTTCAATGAATTGTCTGTGTAATAGATGTGTTATCCAGAAAATGATTCCTTTTAAACTACCATAAAACACAGAAAACAAAATGAGTCGTAAGATCAGAGTTTCTACAAGTAACATAAAAGGATGATTCTGAATTATGTTCAAAAGCAAAAGGCTTTTGAAATAGTATCTAACAAGCTGTAAAAAACACAACATAGCAAAATGGTGATGAGGGTTTGCGCATGGTTGACAAAATAATTTTAAGAGCATTATTTCATAATTTGCTTTTTGGATTTTATTTTCTTTCATTTTTTCCTCAAATGCTATGTCTTCCTGCTTGAATATACTACTGTTAATTTAATATTAATGCAACACAAAAGTAAGTCCCTGCTGTGGAAAATTATACACAAGCCAGAACTTTTCTGGGTTGAACTAAACCCAGATGGACACAGACTTGAAGTAAGAATGACATTAATAAGCACTTTATCCTTGTCTATACCTTCTGTTGTAAACTAATTAATAAATATTTATATGGTAGTTTTGTTCGTTTTAAGTTTCTTCTTTTTTTCTCCAATAATCACCACCAGAACAACTATTAATACTACAGCAGAATACTACAGTTGTGATAACAATCAAAACACTCATTTCCACAATCCTACAGGTGGGTATTTGGGTCTGAACATAATTGCTAAAACCTTACTCTTTTGATTGTTGGAAATGGGTGTAACAAAGCAAACAGATACAAACAGAAAGAGATAAAAGAATCACTCCTTCACATTTTTCATATTGTTTATATTTTAATGTGCACTGACACTTGTCAGAGTGTTCGAAAAGTTAAACTTGCCATGATTCAATATGTAGTGGTAACAGTAAATAGACATGGAAGTAGTAACCTCTGTAGGCAAACAGAAAAAAATCCATTATTACAAATAAATTTATGTACAAACACTTGGTTATTGTTGTAAAAATTGCAGATGTTCCTGCCAGTGTTTCTTGTTTTGTGAACGAGCAGTTAGGCATGTATCAACCTGATGTTAACTAGACAGCTACAGTTATCCTATCCATAAGTATTTACCTAGTGTCAGTAGCTACCAGAAGAGATATGTGATAATGGTCCAAAAATGTCCTTAAAGAGTCCATGGAGCAACACCGCACTGAAAATCCCAATCTTAGGCTTTTATAGTCAAATAATGTTAACAGGGGAATATCAATATTAGAAATACATACAGGAATACTAGAAAAGTGAGGGACTGTCTATTCCTTTTTGCCACAAGGGCAATTTTTTCTTTGTATTCTTTGCCTCCAGCTTTTTTCCAACTCTAACAATGCATTTGTTTTTACCTGACAAAACTCCACCTTGTTATTGTAAATTGTTTCAGTGTTTTATTGGTAGCAGCAGTACTGTTGATAGTCCTGGCATAAGTAGCATCATTTACTTTGTTTGCTATTGCAGTTTTTTGCCGTTTCCTTATTACCAATGTTCAACACACATTGTCATAACAGTTATGGTTCATGCATTAGATGGAGAGAGATCAGGAGGGGGTGAGGGGAAACTAATGTACTGTAACACAGAGTTTACTATTGACCAGCCTGTCTGTAGAGTGCCCTGCTGTCAATACTGACCCCTGTCACCTTTACAGTCTAACAAATGTAAACAACACACTCAGGCACACACACGCACACACACATGTGCACACATGCATGTGCACACATGAATCACAACAAACAGATACATGCCTTTTCACGTGTGCTGACACGTTTTCATTGACAAGCATGCACACACACACACACACACACATTTAGGATACACTGGTCGAGGATTATAGAAGCCTGTTGAAATCTCATTGTGTGGTATGTTTTATATACAGTCTGTGAAAATCCTGTACTGAGTGAAGTCACATATCAAGAGATTACTTCAATACATAACCCTGAACACACAAAATAAACATATATATGCAACAAGACATAGTCGTGCACATCCAACGAGAAACAGTTTGTGTGTTTCTGTGTGAGTGTGTGTGTGACCAACACTGGCCAATGCTCTGATCTGTTCCAGGTTACTCACAGGGAAGGAGTGGTGAGGAGACCACAGTCATTAGAGGGAGACAGAAAAAAAATCTGTACAAAACTATACAAATCTGTACAAAACACACGCAATTTAACCATAAAAATCAGATGAATTTCAAGGTGAGTAGGATTAAAGGAGAATCTTAAGCGGCACGTTCACAAACATACAAACATGCTGCTATTCAAAAATCTCGCCACTAGAGGACCCTTAAAGACTATTCCATTTTTCCAGAAACCTGCTTTCAACAGAGATTATGCAAACACTGTCTCCCTCTTGTGGTGCACCAGTTATTACACCCAAGACGTGCTTAGCTGAAATGCTGTTTCATTGGTATATATGGATTATTCAATATGGATTATATGGATTATGGATTACGGATTATTCAAAAATTAATATCTGTTCAAATGATACGCTGATGGAAAGTATAGCCCTGTGGCGCATATGTAGCTGGTATCAGCAAAGGCGTGAGTAACAATGTAATGTAAATGTAACAAGAGTGGCAGAAATGACCACCAGGGCAGCTCCTATAGTACACTTCCCAGCAGGGCAACTCCTATGGTACAGGTACTACAGGGCAGCTCCTACGGTACAGTCTCCCAACAAGGCAGCTCCTACGGTGAAGTCTCCTTGCAGGGCAGTTTCTATGGGACAGTGTCCCAGCAGGGCAGTTTCTATGGTTCAGTGTCCCAGGAGGGCAGGTTCTGCTGTATAGTGTCCCATCAGGGCAACTCCTATAGTGTAGTGTTTCAGCAGGGAAGCTCCTACGGTACAGTGTCCCAGCAGGGCCGCTTCTGCAGCATAGTGTCCCAGCAAGGCAGCTCCTACGGTACAGTGTCCCAGCAGGGCCACTTCTGCAGCATAGTGTCCCAGCAAGGCAGCTCCTCCGGTACAGTGTCCCAGCAGGGCAGCTTCTGCAGTATAGTGTCCCATCAAGGCAGCTCCTTCGGTGCAGTGTCCCAGAGGGGCCCGGGAGAAACACTGTGGGTGTGCTCCACCCTGCTACGCTCAAATGGACCACTCCATCCCCTTCTATCTGGACAGTGCTGGTAGAAAGATCCTCTCTGTGCGGGACAAGCGTAAGAGCGGCTGAGAGCTGCTGTTTCCACTCTAGGGGCCTGGTGCAAGTCTGGATCACTGTGGGTAACATGGGAGTCACCTCCCTGCCATTCGGACTGCAAGCTGCAGATGGTTCCGAGTCAGTGATTGCAGTGTCACCCTCTGAAGGAGTTTCAAGCTGGCAGGCCATCACCACAGTGTGCTGGAGGCTCCCAGGGTCCTGCAGTCTACCTATACCGTGAATACATTCCTGAACATGGGAGCAGGTGTGACCCACTGTGTCCCTGATCTGCATTGGGGCAGCCTCCATAGATCAGGTTGGATTGGGACCATTGTGGCTGAAGGCTTGGGCAGAAACCACAGGGAGTCCCAATGTGGTGAAGAGCAAGGTGAGCTGGCCAGAAGAGGCGTGGAGAGCCATGTTCTCCATGCTCAATGAAGTTGTGGAGATGTCCTAGAAATGGATGGCCAAAACTCTGTCGGCTGAATTTCAGGTACAAACGAGGTTCACCACAATATCACCTTATTAATGGTGCAGGAGCATGAGCACCAGGAAGGACTGAGAGCATAACCACTGGTTTAAATGTTCTTATTTCAGACCAGCAGTTAAATAAAGAATTTAATAAATAATAAATGTCACTGAGCTCTGAGGCAAGTTTGTCCGGTATCAGTCGATGAGCATGACTCCCAGCGGTCTTTATGTGTCTGCTACATCCTGTGTAGGGGTAGAAGAAGAATGCACTTCAGCAACAGACATGGTTTATTCCAGGAGAAGCTCTGGGCCCTAAAGTCACTGATCTAATGGCAGCTCAAAAAAGAACAAGGTAGCACATCCCACAAATAAAGATGAAAATGATGGATTATCAGGGCCGGCACTATGGGGGTGCTTAGGGGTGCATTGCACCCCCAGATGGACCTCAGTGCACCCCCAGTTGTCTCCTTATATCCCGATGTCTACATAGTATTTATTACGTTTTTGTTTTAAAGCTATGACGTTTTGTGCCCCTCCGTGTTGTACCCCTATGTATTGCCTCTAAGCACTGAGCCTGTGGATTACACAGATTACACTGTATTTCTGGATTACAGATTACACTGTGTTTTCTGATCATTTTAAAGCGCGCATTTGCATCAACATGCCAACGTGTTTCAGCTGTCCAGCCTTCACCGGAGTGCACATACACTCTGCTGAAACTCTGCTTCCTGATTCTCTTTTGAGCTACCATTGTATCCTGTGAAAACAATCAGTGCATTACTGAGTCAGTGCACAGTGCAGCGCGATACAGTACAGTGATTCAGTCGAAGTCGAAGTCAGGCAGCCAGGGGATGTGTCAGTGGCCGTGACACACTCCAGTAATGCATCACTCATCTTGCCCTTGTATCGGTGAGCTTGGGTATCAGTCTGTGTGCGTCCGACAGCGGGTCTGACTCCTGTTATCACTAGGGCTTCTTATCACATGATGTGTATTGTATCCAATGAAATCCAGGGAACCTGGAACAAGACCCAGGGTAGGTTTAACACTTTCAAGACTGAGATGCTTTGAAACAATGTTCCTTTGGAACTTAATCGGCATGATGTCTAAAAGTTGAATTATTATGTTTCTAAAGACTGAGTTCTTCGTGTTCAGGCTTTCGTTACACAAGCAACACATTATAGCATGACAAGTCTTAGTGGATGAAACTTTCATATGTTTGTCAGTGAGTCAGTGCATCATTCAGTGCATAAGTAAGCCTATGTATCTGTGAATATGAGTTTCTGTCAGTCGTGTGAACATCAGTCTGACAGGAAAGCCCCTTTTTTATCTCCATGTCCCTATCCTGTAATTAAATCACTCAACCCTCCCAACTTTAATTTAATTAAAATCATCCTCCTGTTCCCCTAACGAGGTACTTCCCCTCGCAGCTTCTTTAATATCATCTTCCTTGTCTCTTTTCACAAGCCCCCTCTGCCCTCCTCTCTGTTTTCAGAATTCCTGTACTGCAACATTCCGACAGTATCAATAAAAATGGGCACCAGTGGGACCTTTTGGCCTTTTGAAAAGCAAAAAAGGGGGGGCAATTTTCAGCAAAGACAAAAAAAAAGTTGGGGTTGGACTGTTTTGCAGTTTCAGCCCCAAGGCCATGAGCTTTATTGGTTGGTGTGTGCGTTCAGTGGGGTGGTAAAAGGGGATGGGCTGCACAGTGACCATTAATGTGGCTTGGGTCTCATAATGGCCTATTGTGCATTGTCCAGCTGTGAAATGCACATGCCCAACAGTGAGTCATTGTAAGGCCTTAACTGCCCACTACACTGCTAATTGGCCGCTGGATCTGCCTTTGTCTTTATTCCTTTCCTTCTCTTTCTTCTTCCTGCGCTCTCCCCTTTCTTTCCATTTCTTTCCTGTTTGTTTTCACCCATCCGCCATCTTCTCCCAATTTTCCCTTTTGCCTCTGTTCACATCCTTCCTGTTTTGCTCCACTCTTTGCCTTCTCCACTGCCTCTCTGTCTTGTTCTGTTTTTCGCATACTTCTCATCTGCCGGATCTTTCATCAGTCTGTTTCCTAACTGCTTTGCCTCATGATTTTGTTCGCATTCTGCACTCTCCTTCTGTCTGTCTCCCTCACATGTCTTTAACCATCGGCTAACGCTAACATCCCTTTAACAGCATTTTTTTCTTCCGCCTCTACCTTTCCGTGCTATCTCTCTCTCCTTCTCTCCCTCTCTCTCTCTTGCTCTCCCTCTCTGTCTCGCCCTGCTTCCATGTAAACAGACACCGGAATGGAAGGATAGTGTTACAGATTCCATAAATACCTGCAGTTGATGGGAACTGGTTTTTTGACCAAAAAAAAAAAAAAAAAATCAGACAAAAAGTACTTAAGGCTTCTCTCTCCTTCACCGTTCCTCTCTGTGTCTCTCACCCTCCCTTCCTCTGTCAGCCTTTCTCTGTGTCATATGATAAATAGAAAGAATTTTTGCATATTTCATATGATATTCAAGTTTATGCCATGTTTATGCTCCCATCTGAAACAGTTATTTAGATTGTTTATTGTAAAAATGTCTTCTGTTCCACACTAATTTCTAAGACAACATTTTAAGTGGCTATTGAAGCATACTTGACACATACACACAGTAATGAGATGAAAGAAATGAAGATTCTAAATCAAACTAACAAGATGGGAAATGTAAGGGAGTGATCCACCACACAGCATAAATGACACAGTTCTGCATTAGGATGCATGCCAGACACTGCATCTCCTCCTGTAATGTGTGGAGCCAAGGCTAGTTAGTGAAAAACAAACCACCCCGAGACAAATTCCTTTACACCAACAGCCACCGATTAGAACTCAATAGCCCAGGAGGCAGAACAGCAGCTCAGTCATATTCTAGCTCAAAATGTCCAGTATCCGCTCTATGCCGCTGTTATAACAATGTTGTTATAACAACGCTGTTATAACTCCGGTGTTCATCCAGCATCAGGTATATGCACAACTAACTTAATTTTAGAGAACCTGCCATGTAACTTGCCAGCACAGATGTAGAAAGAAACCAAATTCAGACATCAGAAATTATTACAGAGGCAATTTTTCAGTCAAGGGCTGGAGAGAGGAAAAATAGACATACACAGAAATACATGTTTGGCTGTCAAGGCCTTTTTCCCCCGTTTTCTCTCCTTTCCAGCCGTGGATGAGTATAGCCGCATCTAAATGCACTGACACTGCAAAAATCAGCCTTCCAGACAGTGTCCTAGCCTGTGATAGGATCTACACACTCTGTCAATCATACCAATAATAAATCAAAACGAGACGTTACACAAAGGTGACACTAAGCATTCGCAGACACGCAGCTCCGCATGTTGTGACAGGTACGCATTGGGGCGGGTGACTGGCAGGTCTGGGTCCAGCTCTGCCAAGTCGTATCAGTGCACGCTTTCCGCAATCCAGTGGGGACGTGCCGAGTCTCAGGTGACAAAAGAACGAGGGGCAGTCTGCATAAGAGGTGTACTGCAAGATGTCCCCCCTGGAAAAAGGAGCATATTCTTGTATGAAACTATGAAGGAAAAGATCAAATATGATGAGAAGGCGACGGAGGAGTCGCAAATGACTTGTTCAGAAGTCCTTAGAGCGAAGCTAGACCTTTGCTCATGGCAGTGGACATTGAAGGCTACTTACAAGTCTCTCATAGTTTGCCTGACTGATCCTGAGTTTCCGTCTTCTCTTCGAAAAAGCAAACCAGGAAGAATACTCATACCATCAGTGCCAAAGTGCAAAGGCCAAAGTTCTGTGCTTTTACATGCCTTATGGGGCGACTGCATGCCTTCTGACAGTCGCGGTTTAATATTACAGATGCAAAAGCTTTTATGGATTATTACACAGAACAGTGCCCATATGTCCCATTGTTAATAAGCATCACCAATCATTCTGGGTATGTCTACAGAACTGAGAGCTGCCAAACCACAGCACAGAAACTTCATTTAGTGAAAAAAAGATGCACTTATACAGGTCCAGCTCTCTGTGCCACCCTGATTCCTAATTTTGAGTTCACACACGTCCAGTGATCTTATCAAGTTATTTACACTGTAGGTGTATGCTGACTGTGTCTCTTTGTGCAAAATCTGCGCGCCTGCGCGTAAGAGTGCAAGTGTGTGTCAGTGTGTACTTGCCTTTGAGGGAAAGTGTTTGCGCATGTATCGATCTGTGTGTGTGTACGTGTGTGTCAGTGTGTGCTTGTCTGTGAGAGTGCCTTTGGGCAGCTGTGGACCCTGTGTTTGAACCCGGGCTCACATGGGCAGAACGAGGGAGGGCCGTGGGGAAGGGGGTGGGGGTTCTGACGAACTCCCCATCTCTCTCTCCCTTTCATCTCTCTCTCCCTGCCACCAACAACGAACTCTTTCATTCGGGCATCTCTGCGGCCGCCCTCAGACCCCCTGAGGCCCCCTCCCTTTCACGCTAGCTAATTCAATGTTCCGAGAAAAACTCATGATTGGAAAGTGACTCTTTTTTTTCCTGTTTTCCAATCCCCCCCCCTTCCCATCCACTCTCCCTGTTCCTCTTCTTTTTGTTTTCACCCATCAAAACAACATCTGGCTAAACATGAAGAGAGGCGAGAATGAACCATCAACATCAAACTGGTAGCAACCACGTAACACAGTCCAAATACTCTTAATTGGTACACTGGGGCAAAGTAACAGAAACTCAGAACACGCTTAAGGAAATTATACCCAAGATCCTGGGTAAACAGTAAAAATCACAAACTCTGTGATCACACAAGATCTCAGTATGGGAGATGATTTGACAGCAATGCTATGTCTCTGCTACTGCCATGAATTTTGCAGAAACATATTTTGAAGAAAATGAATATTTCCCTCTCCCATATTCACATAACTGACCCATAAGCACTGTCATTGGCACATAGGAGGGAAACAGCCAGACAGTAAAGATGGAAAGCTAGATGGATGGACAGTGAGAAATAAAGACAGAGATAAAGAAACACAGAGAAAAAACAGACATCAGTAAAGTACACTGACATAGGTTTAATGCAGCCATCCTAAGCATTTGTCCTGTGGACTCACAGTGTCTGATTAGTCCACCAGAAGACTGATGCACATAGCACAACTCTTCACCTTCTTAACTGTGGTGTACAAGACTCCTCAGTCATTACTAACTGAAACTTTATTCAGCCATACTCTTCACAAGTATGTCTCTTTGTGGGCAGGGGTTTCCTACCTCTGTCTGAATCAAACAAACATACTAAAACAGTGTGTTGCCCAACTTATGGCACACTGCCCCTCCACACAGCTTGCATTGTGTAAGAGTCATTACACCTGCTGGGCTACCGCAGGCCAGGGCTATGTGGATCTGGGCGGGCTGAGGCTACAAGCCGGATAAGAAAGGAGAAACGAGCCTCTCCACACTGGCACTAACACATTGGCAAACTGCTGAAAACGGGGGCAAGGGGTGTCATGTTCAGCTCCTCCAAACCGGAGAATTCTCCAATAACCTCAGCGAATTACTGAAATAGTCGGATAGATTTAGAGTTTTATCAAGACGCCAACATATTTTTAGAGGAAATATTTCTGGGGCGTATTTTTAAGTCATAAACCAACAGCTGTTGCCAAAAATGAAGACATAAACTTGAGTCAAGTAAGTAATTGAAAAAAAAATTAGAAGATCTGCCAAAACCGCAGCCTATGGGTCGTTCAGTGGACGCACAACAATATGCAGATGTGGATGTCTGCTCGAGCCCATCAGTAGCCAGCATCTCAGAAATGTTTTTCAAATGTGACAAAGAGCAGTGTTTCCGTTTCCCAGCAGTAGCCGTGACTAAGGTTTAAAGACCATCGGGTCAGCCGGAATATCTCTGCCATACATGATGTAATCTGTTACTCATTTTGAGATGCTGGAAAAAATATGGTCTCCATGGTGACCAGCAGATATGAGTCACCCTACAAGAGTGAAAGCCAGAACCAGGAGGCTGCAGGTTCATATCCAATGTGTGACACCACTTCAGGACCCTTAAGCAAGGTACTTGGTTCTTGCAAAAAAAGTCTGGAGATAAATAGGGAAAGGCTGAGCTGAGAAAGTCCACAACAATTTCCTGTGCTAAACATCCTGTCACATAATAAATAAATCACTTATTCATACTGCTCAAAGTTACAAAAAGAAACAACAAAAACTGAACATGTTTTGAGTAACTCTAAAAACTCTCAAATCAAATGCCATACATACATTTGAAATTCAGCTGTAAAGGAATATGGTCTGGATTCAATTAATATTGTTGTTAGCTTTGACTAATAAATAAATGCATAATGCACGCGTCACTTTTCAAGATAAACACAATTTGTTCAATTCATTTTGGGGATCACTCTCTGTTAGGCGAGCTGTGCTTGACACAAGTGAAGGTATAACTTATTATTTAAAGGTGGTTCAGATTTAAAGACCAATGTTGATTGAATCCAGCCCAAACCATCTGCCCATTTCAAAGCAGGGCAAAGCATTGGCTGGATCTAAACGCTGCTGCCCAGAGCAACGTTGGTAGAAATACCACTGGTGTGGCCTGGAGCACAGGCATTTAGAGAACAAAACAAGATGTGCGAAGCAGTTCCAGGCACAAGGCATGATGAAATGCACAGCTTCTCCTGATACTGATCTATCCTCACTCTCTATGTTTGGACTGAGACTCTGAAACAGGCTCATTTTTAATGGCACATTTCCGTAAATGCACACCCGACTGGTTTGGATTGCAATACTAGCTGTCTGGTCCTACTGGTTAAATTGTTTTACTCTTCCACGAAATGTTTGTGATTGTGAAATACATCACCAACTGCTGTTCTTTTACTCACATGTGCTTACATGCAATTTGTATTTGGTGCTTTGTTCTCTACTTTGCACATGTAACCAACCAATGCCCTGTAAGTTACCCTGCTAAACATGTCAGCCAATAACCCTGCTAAACATGTCAGCCACATAAATAAAATTAACCATTGCTGTAAGCAACTGGAAAATGATTGGCATACACACTAAAATCCTTGAAGTAGCCACTCTGTCACAGCACGGTGTAACCCTGCTGTTTAATCTCATACCCCATTGGTCTCTCTTTAGTGGATAACAGTGGCTGCATTTTGCTTTACTGGAGTCAGGTTCTGCCCCTGTCAATCCAGCTCCTGAGAACTGATCTGCTGACTGTGTGCTCACACTCACACCCACAGGGGATACAGGGAGAGACAGACAGAGCCCACATAGACACCCATAAAACAAGGACTGTCAGAGAAACGCAGGCATTAGCCAAACAGAATATAGAATTTTCATGCATTCATATTGAACAGGGAATTGCAATTACATTAAGATTTGTAACCTATCTATTGTTCCAACGTCTGGATTCTTCCTGCATAAAGCTGGCTACAGGTGTTACCTAGTTGCCAGACACATGCTCTTGCATGCTGCTAAACAGGATTTGTTTGCATAAGACAATGAAAGTAATAATAATGATTCTGTCACTTAACAGTTTATTGTACCGTTTTATGGTTTTGAATTCCGCACAACACCATAAACAATGATAACGATAACAAAAACACTACTACTATTACTACTTATAAGGGTTAATATATATTTTGTGACCAAATACAAAGCAACAAATGGCAGAGCTGAAATGTTTACGAAACGTTACGCAACAGAGAACCTTCCCACTCATAAAAAGAAACCCGAAGACAAAAATCTGAGGACAGGAGGGGATACTAATACCAAGGTTAACTTAGCCGAAAGATGCGATCACAATACCAACCATATAGCCTACTAAAATCCACAAATAGGTAAACTGTGTTTATATAATTTCCATGTGCATGTGGCTACCTTCACTTTCTGAGGAGGAACAACGGATATAACTATTGTTGATTTCGCACGTTTTCCCTCACACAGTTGAGGACACAAAGGCGACAAAAACTGGACAGCCATTAAGAGACACAAGTGAGTCTTTATGAAAGACTTCGTACATTAGCTTCGACCAATTAGTGACAAAAGGGCCTTTTAAGAGGTTTCTATTGTCAATGACTACTTCTCAATTACCCCAACGCCCGCCCGATTGCAGCCCGAGATACCTCTACGATGCCCTTGACGACGGAGCAGCGGCGCAAACCGCGAGCGCTGGAGGGTCATTCGCAATCTACTCAGCGCCATCAAAGTCCCTTTCGGCCGCCCCAGGCGAATTAATTACTTGGGGCAGCGAGGATCATAGCGGGTGGGTAATTACAGAGGAATATGTCAGCATGGACCAGACAGTGACTCCGGCAGGGTAACACACAATTTAGGATAATGTCGAGGTTAAAAGTTCCCCCGCTCGCTCCTCCTCCTATTCCAGTCTTTAATCTCCTTTCTTCCCAGTGTCACTCACTTCAGAGTGACCAGACCGGATATGTTCTTTGACTTTTGTTTACTTTATTCACAGAATCCCATAGTCAATATCCTTAAGCCAACAGCAGCAATGTTGAACTGAGAGATGGGGAAGGCCACTGTTTGCACAAAAAGCATCAGATTGACTATGCTGTCTAGAGTATTTACATGTATATTCAGGTTCAGGTGTGTCAAAGACAGTAACAATCCACTCTATCATTTCATTGTTCCTATATTAATCTCAGCTGTATCTCTGTAACTTTATTTATTTATTTATTTATTTATTTATTTATTTAAATTTCCAAAATATCCTGGGACATTAACACCAAATACCATTACACACATTATTGTGTACCCTAACATTGCCATGTACCCTAATAAACAAAAATAAGCCAAGCTTTGTATGTGAAGTGCCCTGCTGCTACTTGTTGCAGATTTCACCATCTGTATCTAAATTGAATGATTGATTAATTAGATTACTTGTTGCTTATGTCTCAACAACTTAATTAACAGAATCTACTAATTCATTTGATTCTATAAGGGCATGAGAAGATAGAACAGATATCTTTGTTGGGGTCAAAAGCAGTCGTGTTTAGCAAACTCTGTTTCTGTTGGGGTGATAATAATGATGATAATATTGACTGCTCAGATAGTTCAGCATGTGTACATCTCCATATATATGTGTGTGCATTGTATACATTTAACAGATACATTGACCAACATCATAAACAAAATAAAATAAAAACTAATGGAAAATAAAACCATCAGCCCTCCAGTCACCTTCTCTTTTCCTAACTATAATCGTAACCCTTTCCCCCAAAGTCAAATCTGTCGGTGACTTTTGATAGTGACAAGATTTGGCATAAAACTGGCACTCCAGAACCAGGGTTCTGTCAGCTTTTTCTTGTCAGATTTCGTATCTCTCCATCTCATCCCAGCTTCCCTGTACACCATCATAAGGAGTTAACACTGAGATTCTGTGTAGCACCTGGCTTTGCCTGAATGCTAAGCTTGTGTAAACACTGGTTTGTAGCTACTGAAAGAGATGGAGATGCGACTGTTGGCTCTCTCTCTGGTGGCATGTATTATTCGGCAGCTATGCCCCAGCCAGAAGCCAGGCACAGGCACGGGGGATAAAGGCAACTTTTGTCCCCTCTTTTTATCATTCTCTGCATTTTACTGCTCATGACTCAGTCTCTCCATCTCTCTCCTTGTTCTGTTTTCAGTTTGTTGCCATTTTTCATCTTTCACCCACTCTCTCTCCCTCTCCCTTTTTCTGCGCCGTAACTGCTTTTGGTGACAGGCAGACAGACATCAAAACATTAAACTGAAACACGTAATGTTAAACTTTAAACTTAAACACACAAATACACACAGGCACACACACATACACACACAAAGCACTTCTCAAGGGAGGTGACAAAGGAAGATGGAGGACAAGGACAGGAGGATAAAAGTGCATAGCTGATTTTCTTTCCAGAAGAAGACAGAGATGCAGAGGCTGGGTGTAACACAAGGCCCCATTGACATGATTTCTCTCTCATTCCTCGTGCATCCCTTGTCCCTCTTTCTCCCTCTCACAGCTGCAGCAGCGCACTGGCTTTTGTTGTGAGAGATTGGAAGGGGAGCACACGGACTGACACCGAGAGAGAGAGAGAGACGGAGAGAGTGAGCGAGAGAGAGAGGGAGAGAGAGGATGGTGGGGTTTATCTGCATTTGTGGCTCAGCAGACCTGGGGAGTTGGGGAAAGGGGAGAATTGAAAGATCTAGGAAAGGTGTGGGGAAAATGAGAAATAAGAACACTTACAAAAGTACAGGAAGATTTCTGCATAGACTGTAAAAGAGCGTATGACAAATATTTGTGTGAAACTGTTGAGTGGAAATAATAATATGCTGACGGGCACATTGGGAAAGTATGCACAGCAAGCTACACCAACCTTCTGTCCTTCTGAGGCCAATGACAACTGTGTCATTTGTTATTGAAATAATTTATTTATCTCATAACCAATTACACCTGTGCCATGGTTAATGCGTGAAAATTGGGAAGGCACATGATTCTCTAAGGAATCATTGTGATGTCTGACAATGACACCATTCACATTTTTGTGGCCCTGTATTGTTTGTTAATATGACCTAAATTGTTTTGGCATGATTGTTATTGAGCTATTCAGAATCCAAACACTACTGTCAATAAAATTTCCTCTAACAATTGACCCCGGAATTGGTGATACAGACTGAAACACTCCTAAATATTTTGGCATTCAGATGTAGGTATGCAGACAGACTGATTGCACTGAACTGCATTGCTAGAGAAGATAATGGCTACTTAGAGAGTTAGACAATGAGGCAGAAACTGAAAACAGTGCTAAACAGATACGTTGATAATATTTACAGGGGTAACATGCTACTGCTCTGAGATGAATGAGCCATGGTACATCCAACACCAAATTTTTTGGGGTGAAATCCGACATTCATGTCAGAGTCAACGTTAATTTTTGAATTGTACTCGTAATGCTCATGTGGGGCTCTCAGGATCCATTGCAAATTGTTGATTGTTAAACACTACTGGAGATCAGTCAGGTAACCCATCACCCCAACTCCATGTTTCTTTTTACCTGTTGCACAAGCCCCCAACCAATGCGCGCGCACGCACATACACACACGCACACACACACACACACACACACTCTTAAGTGCATACCCCCAACCCCCCTATTAATTTCCTTTAGATGTTTCCCCCCACACAATTGAAGTAACTGGATTCTTCCCTTTAGCCCATCAGTGTAGATATGAACCAAGCCGTACAATAGGGCATTCATGATGCTTGCAATGCTACGACCCCCCCAGCCATCTCTTTCTCTCCTTTTCTCCAACCCCCCTCCCCAGCTGCATTGGAACCCAGTCCAAGATCTAGAACCCCCCGTCCACCCCCCCGCCCTCAACTACTACCACCACCCAACCGACCTAACCCACCAACTGCCCCCCCACCCAAAAAAAAAAAAAAAAAAAACACAAAAGAATAGGAAATTCAGTGGTAGGAACACAAAGACAGGATTCATGGCTGGTCACAGACACTCAAGGAGAGAGGGGGACCTATTTAAACGTCGCGCAGCTGCACCGATTTATTAAAAAAATGGCGAGAACGAAAGGAAAGGTCAGCAGGGGTTATGGAATGCTGAATTATTTTTATTAACCCCTTGAGGATCTTCAGACATTATAATGAGCTTTAATTGACATATTATTTATTTCAATTACAAAGGAATTTTCAGTCTCGATAACAATCATTATTATATTGTGTTCCCAAATTTGAGGAGGTCGATTAAATATTAAACCATACCAAACACATATATGAAATTACATTATTGCAATAATTAAGTTCTGACTTGCAGTCAGTGGGCTACATGATGGAAACAGGTGTAAAGTTAGAGAAAGAAAAACAGAATTGCACTGTAGTCAAAAGTTTATCGCTTCTGGGCTATCATTAACGGATGTATATAATATCATAAGCACGGACAATCACCTAAGATCTGAGCACAATGTTACTGGTGGATCCTGACATGTACTGATGTAGTCCTCAAGGTGCATCATTTGCATTCACCTGTTCCTGAGCACCTGACAACACATGAATGGTAATGATTTATACAAGATATCAGTTTCTACTTCTGACCAAAATGTGATTGTCCTTTAGAAATCAGTTTCCATTGTAGAGCAATCCAATGGACTGCTTTATATTTCATATTTTATTTTATTTGTTTATCAGACTTCAAGGTGAATGCAGCAACTCAGATCTTCCCTCTCTCATCACATTTCCCTTTGTGGAAAGGAAAATGAAAAAATACTATTATTATTAAGGGCTTTTATCTTGGTTTTAATCAAAAATGGTAAAAATGGGTTTTCTTTTCCTGAGTCCAGGTAGTTCCCTTTTAAAGTCTCATCCATGGTGTTTTGAAATCAGATCAAAATTCTTTATTCTTGTGGAGTTTATTTTTCTGGGATTTCACTCATTTTGAAGTCTGACAACTGGTGATGTTTATTGGTCTGCCTCTGGAATTCAGAATGATATTATAGTTTTTAACATGGACAACTGTGACTATTTAAACATGCTCCTCAAGTCTGCCAGTTCAGACGTCATGACTCCATTGTGCGCACATACATGAGCATGATGAATAATAATTCATATTGCATGTGTTTACAAAGTGGACCTTGACAGGGTGATGAATAAATCCTCCGAGTTGCATCCAAAATTATGAGATCATATTATGCAAAACATGACCCAGCCATGGATTCTGACCTTTGACCTTTTCTGTCTACCACTTTCTTTTCTCTCCTATTCTCCCTCCTTCGTCAGGATTCAGGAATTCACAGAGGAATTTTCTCTGCCATCTACAGCCAGGACAAAAGGGCAACCCACCCCGGACAAAAATATTCAATGCATCCCCTCCCACCCCCTTCTCTCGTTCTTTCTCCCTCCTTCAGTTTGGGATCCTCTTTTCTTTCTTTCCCTTTACCTTCTTCCTTCTTATTTTTCTTTCTTTCTTGAACGTTTAATAAGCTCGGTCTGTGATCGTGTGGAAGACAGCGTTGCAACAAACTACCCAACAGCTTATCTGTGAAGGTTTAGAGGGTTGGATAAGAGCAGTGTTGTTCTGGAAGAGCACGGAAACCCGTACAGTATGACCAAGTGTACCCTTCTCCACCTGGTTTGTGATCCCGCGCCCCACCGGTCACGAGACCTTATCCCTAGCCGTTAGCCACACAGCCCCCCTCCAGAAACACTGCAGACTAGGCTACATCATCGCTGTCACATGCCAGGTTACTGACAGCGCGAGGACACAAGGGGAAAAAACGCCATGCCATGTGAATGTTACTCACTAACGTTCACATCTACTGCCGTATAGGCTGCCTTGTTTTGCAGTAATGAATCACGTCCATTACGATATGAGCTGGATTGTTTTGCAGCAATGAAATTAACGTCATTTTGTTAAATTAAGTGCGTCTGCATTACTGAACGTAATTTAAGAATTACCGAACCCAATATGTCAGCAAACAGTTCTCTTGTATATCAAACCAAGTAATAGCAGGCCTGTCTGTCTGAATTGTGAGCAATCATTGTAAGGCACTTTTGCTTTATAATCATTGAAACACAACGGCGATATTAATATCAAGGGTCATAAAAATATTGATATGGTTGGTGCACATCCGCTGTCTCGATTTATGTACTGTATGTCCATAACTGGCATGTATACGGTTTTAAAAATACATTTTGATCTACCATTTCATTGCAACTTAAATGAAATTGCTGTTCACGAGAAAAAGCGACAGATCGCACTTGGGACCACTAAAGATTTCTAGCCTGATACAATTTCTTGTTTCAGAGAACCAGACAGACATTATTATTTTCAAATAAACATTATTATTTTATTGAATTTCTTATTTGATGTGCACCCTAAATGTATTCCTTACACAAAAATTTATCATTTCCAAACATGAAGACATGGAAAGAAATGAAATGTGATTCTTTTTGACTTTCTATATCTAGATTTTGTTTGAGATCGAAGTATTATATCAAGCTAAAATATTCCAGTCCATACATACATAAAACAAATTATCAAAAACTGTAAACTGCAGAACAATTTTATTATTGTTGTATAGCCTATGGTTGTTTTCAATGAGACTAATATTTTAACCATGTATTACACGCATTTATTTCTATATTTATCTTGTATATAGAAAACATATAACGATTAGTTGAAGTCTCAAAAATGTTTGAATTCATTTAAGCGTCAGTTTTATTCAAGAGTATAGACGGTTCAAGCTAATAAGATGGAACTACAAAAATGATCCTTATGCCTGTCTCGTGACCCAATCACGTGCCCTTCCACCTTAAATAACAGCAATAATTAACTTACTAATTATTTTGAACTGACCGCTGATAAATAATTAATTACACTGCCTTAGGGCGACAGGACATAATCAAGTAAAGGAATTAGACTGCTGACGACTAATTCTTTCATTTGCGGAGCTTGTAATGTCTCACAAATACAATCTCAAGTGTATAAGAAAACACATATGTAATTGTTTCTAAAATGTAATATAAAGAACTTTTTACAAATATTTTTGTAACAATGTAAGGGTAAAAGGTGTACAATCAAGACAAATAATAAATATTACAAGTAATAATAAGTATTAAAAAAATAAGTATTACAAAACATAATTTTAGATTTTAACTGAAACGAGCCGTGGGGAAATTTCCACTCTCCTGGATTTTGTCTTGGTATTCAAGTGTTGTTATAATTATTTTTATCATTAATTAAAATATATGCAATAGTCAAGAAACGATTCACTTTTAACTACAGAATTATTTTAAGTGATACAATTTACAGTAAATTACCCGACCATCTCAAGTCAGTGTTAAATATAAAAATGCATATATCCAGCATTTACTCAGCTGCGAAGTTCTGAGAAGTTGTAATCTTCATTTTTAGACTTTTTCTTACACTTCACTTTGAACATTTCTTTCCCTCATTATACACATAAATTTGTATTCATTTTTTCCTGATCTCGCCAAGAATTTATCATTTGTGTATTGCGGGTATTTGTTGCTTTGCCTTTCTCATTTGATTCCTTTATTCCCTAGTTTCCTTACTCATAACTCCCAATATAAAACAACATGTAATCATAAAAGAAATGTTTGCGGCGTGAATGCAAGCACGTGCTGGCTCGAAGTATATCATTCTTAAAATATAAACGCACGCCTCTAGACGCGTATACTGTATGCATACAATATTGCTAAACTGCATGTAAATGCAATATTACAGTTGTTGGCGTTTGTGTATTTATTGTACCATGTTCACTGTTCGACGAAGAATACCCCAAATTTAACTAAAAACCGTTAAAATGTTTTATCAGGTGTAAATCAGGTCAACAGCAAAGCACTGAAAAAAACATTTTTCCAAACTATTTTTACATTTCAAATGGAACCTTTGGGCAGGACTTTTTGTTTGTTATCTATAAACGAGGAAGACAGTCTACTTTATTCATATGAAATTTACAAGTGAATACTATTTGCATATATACCATTTTAGGGTATAAAAAAAGAACAAACGCAAACGACTCTGTAGCCTGCCCACTTGATCGATTACTACTTGAAATGGCATGTTTCCGTTTCCTGGGTTTCCTCATTTCTTTCTATGTAAGATAAAAGCGATGAGCAAGGGTGCAATTTATACTATTCTGCTACAAATTAAAAAAGATATTATATTAATGCATTTTATTTACAACGAGAGAATGATTTAAAATAATCCTGATAATATTGCAGTCATACAATAAATAAAAGTAGGAAGTAGAAAAATAAACATAAAACAACGTGTATATGTTTTCTTCTGCTAGCACTTTTCTTACAGTACTCATATTAACATTATTAGCAATAATGCAAAAACGCATAATTTAATTTAATAATACAAGGAATTGCTAAAATAGCAATGTTACTTGCTATTTTAGCAATTAGAAGAAGTAAGAAAACCACAAAAAACCCATCAGCAACTTTAAAAAATACATAATCAAATATTAAGTGTGTCACAGACATACTGAGCTGTACTTAAATATTAATTTTAATGAACTCGCATTACATAACAAACATAACAAACAGAACATAAATCTAAAGACACTGATTTTCAGGTAACTTAATGCATAGGTAGTATTATATTATTTTTGCTTAAAAGCATACCATTATTGCAAGAAAAATGCCAAAAATGCCAGTTTACTGCATAAACTACCAAAAACAAAATATATTCAAATACATATGCTACCTGTCAATCAATAACCTAACATATCAGTTCCATTGGTATTTAAATAACATGAAACAGTTACACTGCATTTAAATAGGCCAGGAAGTGTAAAATGTTTATCAGCAAATAAAAATAAGCCTACTCATTCACTTCTTTTGAGGGTTATGTTGAACGTTCCCCCTCTCTCTCTCTCTCATGCCCTCTCATCTCTCCAACATCACTCTGACGCATTTACACCGACAAGCAGTCACACACTTAAAAAGTCACCACGCTGCTTTTAGGTGCTAATATACAACAACGGTCTCGCACTCTATCTTCTAGGCACATTTACACCAATCATACATTTCAGAAGGTTGCAATAAGAGGCAAATACAGGAGCCTGTGCTTGTTATTTATGATTCAGACTCCAGTTACCCAGATACACCATCACCTTCCTGAAGTTACACTTTTCATAAATACACATGAACTGCCACCCCCAAACACCTCATGACATTGGTGTTCAATACTAATTAGCCTTGACGCAAAGACCACTAAAAATCAATCTGTTCTAAAGAAGTATTGATCCGTCTTCATACAGAACCCTGCTGTCTTTCACCCTCTCACACACACACACACATACGCACACACGGACACAGAAACTCACAAAGCTGAGACCTGGCCACAGATCCTGAGGTTCCAGGTAGTCACCAGGGCAGCAAGTTTTGAGGCCCCCCTAAAAAAACACAGGAGTTGCAGGGACAGTGAGGCACAAGATGACAGAGATCAATCCAGAAGTGTCCAGAACAGTCGTGGAGTTTTTTGTATATGTGCGCGTTTGCAGGGAGACAGAGAAAAAGACGCACTAAAAAGACACACACGTCTTTTTCTCTTTTCTTTTCTTTTTTTTTTTTAAATACACAAAACTGCTTTTTGTTCCTCATTTTTTCATTTAAGGGGGTAATGGAAGGGGGGGGTGTTCGTTTGATCACATGATTACAATTCACCTGAGAAAAAACAAAGAGCGCAAAGAAAGAGGAGAGAGGGAATGCAAGAGAGAGAGGGAATGAGAGAGAGAGAGAGACAGAGAGATTCACTCATGGTAAGGATTCCCTTATCACAGTCAACATTCATGGATAATGAAAAAAAGAAGTGATTTTTTTGGGGGGAGGAGAGAAAGTGAAATGGAAACACAAGGGGTTATTGTTGAATGGAACAGTGTGTGTGTTTGTGTGCGTTTGAGCCGTAATACTCTCCCCTCTCATTTCTATATTTCCCCCAAATGCTATTTGATTTCTACTGAGCACTCTGTGAAACTAAGTGACAATAGATTGGTGCAATTATAAAAAGCACACATTCAAAAACACAGTGCAGTATATATAAATAGCACATATATAGTACGTAAGTACAGACCCATATCATTTCACACCTCAGCATAAATTAGTATAGTAAAGTATAATACAGGCCTGCTGGATATCAAAAGGCAATGTACTGCATGGCTATCTAGTCCAGAACAGCATTTTTGCAGGTACTAATTACAGCAGTACAACATCCTAATTGCAAATAACATTGCATAACAAACTAACTACTCTGTCTGTAGGTCATTACACAGGAAATGAATAAGGCCTGAACTCAGTCCCAGTGTGGTATTTTACCATATGCCACAAATACTGGCACAAGGTATTTTTGTCTGCTACACATTTTTGTGAATTTAGGTTACCATTCAGCTCACAACTAACACTAACAACAAACACTAACAAACAAATGACACTTGTGTACATTTCCTCTCTGTGTTAATGACACAATAATGCAGTAGGTCTGAATCTGGGCCTTATAATAGAAACTCAAAATAGCACTAAGATTACCTGAGAAAAACATGTAATGCACATAGACTTATTTAAACATTTAAAAGGTGTAATAAGCACAGCACAGCACAGCCATTCTGGCCAGCTCTCCGGGGTTCGGCGCTGTGTACCTCAGCAGGTCTGAGGCAATTAGTGTTAGGGGTATCCCTATCCTCTTCTCTCCCTCCTCTTTTTTCCCTGGGGCGCTAGGAACACTAGGGGACTACAGGAGGATATTGGTACAACAGAGCCCCAGTGTGCCCTCCAAGGCTCTACTGCTAATTTAGCTGATGTCCCAGGACATCAGATCAAAACAAAAGAAAAAAAAGGGCACTTCAAAGTGCACTGCTGATGTCTGCACCCCTCCATGAATGCACTGTGTTACTGCACCCCTTGCCTGCCCTATGTTCCCCCACTTTACTGCACACCCCAAGATTTTTAACATCGAAAGAGACACAAAGTCATATGAGGATATCCACCCTGAGACTCTGAGAGATTGATAGAGGCTGATGGACTGAACTGGATAGGGGTGAGTCTCACCCATAAGTATCACAGATGTTTTATTTCTGACATTCACAAAAACTGAGTGAAAATATATGTATATAACGGACATTTCTTCGAAATGAGAAGGGTACATGCAAACAGTTCCATGAGTAAATATGAGGGCCAGAGTTATAAATATTTATTATTTTTTTGGTGTAGTAGACAGCCCGATCGTGGGCGACTTACACAGCATACCCTTCAGATGTTATCCATTTAAACTGGGAGATATTTACTGAAGCAATTCGGGTTAAGAACCTTGCTGAAGGGCACAGCAGCAACGCGCCACCTGGGAAATGAACATGCAATACTGTGTTTACAGGCCTGGTTCCATAACCACTGCACAAAACTGCCACCAAAGTCCTTTTGAATATTTTACTGAGACTTAACTAAGTTCAACAATTATTCAACTAAGTTGCTCAAACCACACTTTTGAGGCATTAAGTGATATTGTTGTATGTCCATGAACAAACATGGGATTTCATAAATATACACTAAACTCATGCTGATAAACTTAAAAATCTATAGTTCTACCTAAAGAATGAGGGATTTAGGAATTTTTTTGTGCTTGTTTAAATTACTTTTCAAAAATTAAAATGCTTCTGTGAGTTGATCTAATGTTTATTGATTTTTAAATAAGTTTTTCCAATGTTTATTTTTTACGAATATCCTCCCAGAAACACCTGAGTTGAACAAAACTATGCAACAGTTTTTTCTTAATTTTCATTAATGAATTGAAGCAAAACTTACATTTTTTCATTACTTACATAACATTTATGTGTTAATTTCAATGACCGCAAAACTGAGTATGCACAAGATCTGAGACACACTGACACTTATTTAAATATATTACTGAAAACACATTGCATTTGGATTCAATTTAGAGGCCTTAATGTAGCCTTTTTGCTGTGTCCAGTTTTCTGCTCTGCATGAACTGATTTGAGTAAATATTTCTTTGTATACCGAGTCCTCTACAGTTCAGTGTTTTTGTCAAAGCTAGAAACTAAGCCTACAGCACTGTGCTCACAGTTGTGTCAAGGTTTATCATAAAGAGTTATGGAGAGCAGCTTCTACGGTATGCCTTGCATGCTGTTGGTATATAAGCAATCAGTCTGCCCTACACAGCGTCAAAAAAAAAACCACATGTCCACGTGAATAATCCTATTTAAAGCACTTTGGAGTCTGGTTTATTTTTATGTTTTCTTGAAACACAGGATGTACTGTATAGATAAACTCAGTCTTCCCCTTAAAGAGATTTCATATAAAAATGATCAGAGGCAGACTCAAAGGTGAGGGGTTCAGCACAGATGCACTCATTAGTTATAAATTCTCACATTTTGCTTTTCTGCTCTAAATTAATTTCCTTATGGATTTTATGAGACTATGAATACGTGTATAGACATGAGGACAGCTGTGCGGCATGGAACGTGCAGCTCTGCTCCTGCCTAAAAAGCAGCTTTAATCCAAACTCATCCTATCCTCACTTTCATCCAAGACTCTGTAATTAAGATGTTTCACCTGCATGGCACCATGTAAAGAAATCCAATACCACATCACCTGGGCCCAAGAACCTCTTCGAAACACTGGATTAAAATGTAAATACGTAAAATTGCCCTTGCATTATACTGAATGTGCTAATGGTAATCCCTAATCATCTACCTACATGTAACTTTCCTACTCTCCTCACCTTTGTTAAATTGATGACCATGCAGTGCTTCATATATCATAATTCAATGCAATAATATGCCGTTTTGGAAGCAACTGGAATGAATTGGGCATTAAGCTTCTCCAATGTGACATGTGAATATGAATATTTTGATCACCCATATTCGTGCCCAATCACTGCTAGTCACAAAGTAAAAATATCTGTGCACGTCAAAACATCTAAAATATAATGCTTATACTTTTAGATCGTGCAAAAAACATTTCCAACTAACTCAGAAATATGCCTGCATTCTGGGATAAAAATTATACCTTTTTTAGTGTAATGTTGAGAATGATGGTTACATTCCACATAAATCCCGCCCTCTCGCAGGAAACGAAGAAACTAATGACCGACCAATCATCGGCGTCGCCTCCGTGTAAGTTTGCTGTTCCTTTAAGATTTTTTTTCCGCTAAATTTCCTTTTTTCCCCTTTTGCTCACACAACGGAGCTCTTTAAGCCCCGGCGCGCGACACAGAGCAGGCATTCATAGCGGGGCAGCGCGAACGAGGGGGCTGGGAAGCGAGCGCGAGCGTCACACTGGGGAAGCTCGGGAACACACGGACTCTCGTGCTAGGCGGGCGACCTTTTTTCTCGGCAGAAGTAAGACGCTTATCACTCCGACTATATTTCTCTCTGACCCTCTGTCTCTCTTTCTCTCTTTGGGTGTGTTGTATCATATTAGGATGCTTTAAGTCAATATCGTCATAACTGCATATGTAGAAATACAGTTCCACACTACTAAAAAATTCAGATTTTTAAAGTGATGTGTATAATTTGCTCTATGATGATGACAATGTTCATTATTTGATGGCCTGTTACTATTAGGCTTTTACTACTAGCGTAATTGGTTTTTAGCTATTTTATATATGTACGAATGCTTTATTGAATCAACGTTTAGTGTACATTCGCAGGGATTGTTTTCGTTACGATTCTCGATTGTGATGGTTTTGCGATATAAATGTTGAAATTCCCTTTTATTGTATTGGACACACGTTTTAAATGCTTTTCAGATTTTAAATTAATTGTGGCGGGGGTTTTCCATTCTGAATATAAACTGGAATTAAATAAAATTTATATTGGACTTAATGTAATATAGTCTATGCGACAATTATTTTTCAGTCTACATTACAAGCAGCATTAATGTGAAATGAGAACATCCCCACTTACTGCATATTTATAGCTATCATGAACAATTTGTTCACGGCTCCAAATGAACTCTTTAAGCATGTTTTTCCATTGGTGTAGACATGCTTGCTTCACACAAAATACCACCTGGAGAAAGCTAGGAAGTATCTTACATATATTTGGAAGAAAGAGGATATAAGCAGTTATTCTACGTGTTCATGTAAGCCGGTGTTGAAAGAATTCCGGGAACTGTTCGAGTTCCACGAAATGATTCGGATTAACTCTAAACTTTGCCCCGTTAATCACAACTCTTAAACTAAAACGATAACGGTAGCCTAATCAATTTTATATTCGTAGAATTCATGCTGGGGTGAAATAAGTTATTCTGGTTATATATCCATTACTATATCAACATATTTTGCAATTATGATGCTGTATTTCCTGTTATCGTTGTTAAATGCTCTCAGCCTCAGAACTAGTCGTTGGTCCTCTAACTAAAGAAGGCGTGTGGTATGGTAAAAGCAGGTTTTTATTAAAATGAAAAATCGTCCGCAAATACCAGGCGTGTAACTGTAACATAACTAAAAGGTATTTTGTATGTATTTGTCAATGTTCTCATGGATACGTTTAATAGGATCCAAAAACTAGGACTGTTAATAATAAAAGGAGGCTACTTGTCAATACATGTTAGCAACTACATGCCTGCTACTAATTCTAAAATATTTATTAAATACATTTGGTAGGCTATTTACTTTGTAATATCAATCTCGTTCTTATCGGTTTGAGCCACCCATTACAATTTTCTGAACTACAAATTCATCCCGCCTCATCACGCATTATCAGGTGTACCCAAAAATAATGATTTGCCCCGAGATGTTTTACATACATTTGGCTTGAAAAAACTAAAGCAGGGAATTTGTGCTAATTTAATCGTAATGCTGCATATCAAAGTAATTTCTCAATATCATGGAAGGAAGAGCGTACCTGTGGGGCATTCGAAATAATTGACATTTAGATTTGAATTTCACTGGTGCGCAGGTGTCACGTGAGCAAAAGGATCGAAGACACCAATGTTTCATTACAGATACAGATTAGGGTATAATTAATTGGTTTGGTGCTTGAAATAAGGACATGTCTGACATAACTTGAGAAACACGGTCTGTATGTTTGAACGTGCAAAACCTAACACTGGAGAAGCTACGGGGCCACTAATTCGCACAGATTCCTAGTTCAAATGCAAACTGAAATTTCATCAGAACTGTGACGCATTCCACAGAGCTAAGTCATACTCTGTAATCGTCCCCTAATCAGCACTTAACCTTCAAACAATTTTATTTATCCATTCCTCTCGCTACCGACTTATTTCTAATCAAGACAATGTTAGAGAAAGTAAACATGAAAAACTGATTATTGGGGATCGCTTTATAGAACGGTAAAGGTAAGCCTATATATGGTTTTCACGAATTTTGATGGGTCCTGTCATGAAGTAAAGACATTAAATGATAATTTGGTGTTTACTTTTTTGCCATATACACTTAATACATTGAAATGATATAAAACTATAACATAAACATATTTAAACCACTGTGCACATACAAATATAGGGAAAAAGGTTTTGAACATGATCAAGTATGAGGCAGGGAGGAAATAAGAGAAAACGAAGGGCTACCAACATTGAAGTATAACATTTACGCTGACCGAGATATATATAGAAAATTGTTCCAAATATAGATATATGGCGTCGGATCAATAGACAAACAGCGATTTGTGTTTCTGAAGTTGTGTGCTAAATTGACGCACAGGCTAGGCAGAATGCTCGCTTTGTGTCGCGGCGTGTTCATTGACAAAACGGAACGTGTCGGAGTTGGAACAGAGGCGCTCTGTTTGGTGAACATGTCGAGCGAGCGTGTCTGGGCTGGACCAGTACTGTCGTTACAATTAATGTTACATCATCCTACCAAGTTGCAAATACCCAAAACTCCTCTATGAAGTAAACAGATCGTATACCGAACGCAGATATCTGCATTCATAAGTACAGATAAATGCAAACAAGAACTTGATCAATGAACTGACCAACAGCAGACGTGAGGAATTGGTAGGCAATGGCATGGTGGATAAATTGTAACGTACCTTGAACATGCACATACAGAGGGACAGACACCTAGATAAATATCTGTGCCAAAGGAGTGGTCTGTGCGCTACCACGTCCCAGACAGAGCGTGCCTTCGAGCTGTGACATGTTACGGAAAGACAATATCACAAGGCGATGCCAGTGTATGACAAAACGGGACATGCTCCACATGAGCTACCCGAGCTTCGGTCTTAATTAAAAGCTGATTGTCAGGGGAATTGCGGTATGATTAATACCGTATGGTGTTTAGAGGACTGCGATCCATTGGCGCAGCCATAATTAAACACAGGTCAGCCTGCAAGGCTTGTGACCTGGCAAAAACAAGCTTGAGTGGACCCCTCCCCCCAGGCAGTAACTCAATCGCAGTGAGGACAGTGACGGTGTTCTCTCTGTGCATCAAACGATAAGAAGCAGCCGCGAAGCCTCGCCGTGATCTATTAGTAATAGACCAGGTGTGCGCCGTCTAAAACTAAATCCGCCGAGAACCTTTGAGGTAACAGGTGCTATCTAAAGGAGATTTGACTACAGCAGTGTACCTGGCAGTTTTGAAACCGAGGTGCTAACCTTAATTTAACATGCAAAATCTGGACTGTTTATCTGCTTTTGTATGTCCTCGTCTGACAGTCCAATAACAGTCCAAACAGTAGTTGGTTTGGTTTTAAAACCAAACTAACAACTGTTTCAATTTCATCATGTTGAAGACATGAAGATGGGTGTATTTGTTTGAGAATCTCTGCAGTTAACGCAAATACAGCAATATTCAGTTGTTTTAAACTTCACGAGTACACTTCCGTTTGAGTTTTACCTCGAAAGTCTAAGCTCTTCTGTGAATTTTACTTTTTCTTACGGCAAGTTCAAAGAGAGAATCATATATAATTAGTTAAAAACGAGTTATACGATAAATGTAAATTTGCATATTTGTGTTCCTCGGGTCTCATTCCCTCATTTAATTAAAACGCCGGGGTCATGTCCACGAAAGTAGTGCCACGATTCTATGGACAAAACCCTACATTTTACCAACATATATACACTCTCACAAATACACACTGTCCAATTCACACACGCGCACAGACACATATACCCACATGCGGTTTATATTTCCAGCGCCGGTCCCTGTTTATTTAAGAACTCGGCGGTATAAATCGAAGGCCTGTGTTGGTGCGGGCTCGTATCATACCAACACTTGCTCTCCGGGGAACTTGCAATAACTGCCAAGCCTTAAACAGTAGCTTGTTAGCGCGAATGAGGCCTGGGCTAGAATAACACAGACAGACGGGGCCAGCTTGGCTCTGGTAAACTGACGCCGATATGTGAATGAGGTAGAATGTATTCCTACACGTTCATTGATTTGGAGTGATTAGTTCTTATATCATTCTGCGAGAGGCAGAAAAACTGCATACACTTATCGCTTTGTCTTATTATAAACACTGTCACTGACTTGAAACATTGAAACTGTCAATGTTAGATCGTCTTAATGTCCTTAAACATCACGTAATACACTGTGCAAATTCAATAGGTAGCTGTAATTAGTTACTGCGAGCGGGGCAGTAAGTAATTACAGCTAACTTTAATTCGCCCCGAAGTCTCGAACGTATTTGGTCGCTTTGGACAACTTTTAAAGCATTTTAAAGCGCTTTTAAGCGTTTTAGAGCATTCACTGCATGTAGACAATGTGTTTGTAATTGAGTAATGAGTATACTGATAGTTGGAAGCGTAAATTTTGATACTGCGATCAGGCCTACCACCACCACCACCAACAACAACAACAACAACACTAATAATAATAATAATAATCAATAACTCTAAAACTATATATTAGCATCATTAAAGCAGTTAGTCTGAAAATTAAATTACAAATTTAAGTTGTGTCCTTGCTATATTCATTGTATCTGAAGCTGACATATAAAAATGTGAAAAAACAAAAAGTAAGAATCACTGAAATGTGTATTGAGAGTTAAGATGATTTGTCTCCTGAATAAACTCTTCTTTGGCAACTATCTTGAAGGCCACTCTATTGCCTTTATCACACCAAGTTACAATTAAAATGTTATTTAATGTGAACAGTTTTAACACAAAAATGATATATCATTTTTTTATTCCCCCACAGGTGTCACCTGTAAATAATTTTTTTTTTTTTACAATAAAGGACAGAAGAGGACGATATTTTACTGGAATTTGAGCCAGAGAGTGAGAATTAGAGGGAGGAGAGGAGGAATAAATGTAGAGAGGTGTAGGCCTACTGCATCTCACCTGGGATTGTACATTTACGAATGGAAAGACGTTTCGTGTGGAACACCCGCAGAATTCTGGAACTGAGACAAAGGTTTACAGCTGAGACTGACTGGAAGTTTATATAAACTGCACCCTGAGAAGAAGAAATGCCATATATCGAATCAAATATTGAATTTATAGAATAACAGAAGTCTACTGCTGTTAGGAAGGAAGTTACTGGAAAGAAGCAGTAACACACAATACATAGGTATACCTAGGAGTTATTCATCAGAATAGGCCACCTGCACGGATATATTGATCTGTCTGTCGCTCGACTGAAGAAGGGACTTTTCTTTCGAAACAAGTAAGAAGATAGTAGAAGAAATGTCAGGAGAGGAGCAGAGTTTGTCTGAAGTGGAGATGAGTCCCGGGGCCTCGGATGATGGCCACTCGCTGTCGCCGGGTCACTCCTCCGGGGCGGTGGGCGGGCGGGACTCGCCTCTGTCTGGGCCACAGATGCAGATGTCCGGCGTCGGTGACGAGGCCGGCGGGGCGTCCGGCGGGATGGCAGTCAAGTCGGACGAAGACGACGACCGCTTCCCCATCGGCATCCGCGAGGCGGTCAGCCAGGTGCTGAATGGCTACGACTGGACCCTGGTGCCCATGCCCGTGCGCGTGAACTCGGGGAACAAGAGCAAGCCCCACGTGAAGCGGCCGATGAACGCCTTCATGGTCTGGGCCCAGGCGGCGCGACGCAAGCTGGCCGACCAGTACCCTCACCTGCACAACGCCGAGCTCAGCAAAACGCTGGGCAAACTGTGGAGGTAAGAGAGTGTTTGCTGAGATGAGGCTTAGGCCAGAGCTTTCCCCACTTGCAGGGGTATGGAAATTTGTGCAGGCCAGCATCAAATGCTGTCTCCTGTATTCCCAGTCTGGGTCAGTGTTTTAATGTAATATATTCTTGCACGGAGTTGTTCACCTGACTACAGTTTTTTTTAAATAACTAGTGATACTTTTTGAAAAAGGTAGCATGCTGGTGAAATTTGGAATGACCGTTCTGTTCATTACATACATTAAAACTTGTTACCAAAGGGTGCATTGTTATCCAGTGCTGACGTGAAGTGGATAAAACATAGTGGCGCACATGACTGTGATAAATGGTTTGTCTGTTTGTTTACTTGTTTATTAACCGTGTTAATTCGGTAATGCACTAGGTTACATACCTCCCCACAGGACACTAAGCAATTTCCTGCATTTTGGAAGACAGGGTGCATTTAGGCTAAGGTGATACATTTTGAGTCATCTGCTCATCACAGGTGTGGGATTCTCTTGAATTTTAAGTTAATAAACTGTGAATTGTTTTGTACCCTTGCATCATTTTTGGAACAAAACTCAAAACTCGGATCTCGCCAAAGGGAAAGCTCTCTTTCTATGTCTGCCATTGGTAGATGGAGTGGAAGCTTTGTGAACGCCCCTGCATGTTAGTCTGTCTTGTCTGTCTGTCTGTCTGTCTGTGAATAGGATAAATGAAAAAATGCATGGGTGAATAAGGATGAATCTTGGTTAAATAATTTCCATTGGGAGAAAGAAGTAATCATTAGTTTGTATGGCGTCTGCTCTTAAGGATGTGGTTAAGTGCCACACCATTTAAACTGACAAACTGCAGGGATCTTGCATGTGAATCAGTGCTGTGAACCATAACCTACATTTCAGAATACCAGTCAGTAACTGATGTCCTGCTTGTAACAGTTGTTTTTTTTTTTCTAAAGCAAATACGGAATTGAAACTATGCCATATTTGGCCTGTGCTTCACGGAAGTTAGCCTAATTGATTAAACCAATGAAGTCCCAGCATTGGCAATGTGGTTAAAAGGGTTAATTCTGAGTTCATGCATGATTGTGTAATTGCTCAAGAAAAATAATGAATTGAGAGTGTTTTAAAGGGCAGTATTTTCTCATGTCAGTCTCAGATCATAATTCTGGATCTCATTTATGAATACAGCATACAACTTTGTCTCTAATTTGTAATTGCATTACAACTGCAGTAAAAGGATCTTTGTAAGGGAGTCTGACTCATTCTAAATTTTAAATTTTGCAGAATGTTTGTACTTTGTCTGCTATTGATATAATGTCAGCTGAATAATGCTATATGATATATTTTGCAATAAAATCAAATTTGGGCCATAGATATGTCACGTAAAGCATTTGTGGTTGGTGCCAGTAGATATTAATATACAGATATATTTTCCCTCATTTTGGTATTTTTACAAACTTAAAACTTATTATGATGTCATATTCCATCATTAAATATATAGGTGCACTATATGGGGCTTCTCTTGGTAGTATCTCTGGTTCTGAGTTCAGAATAAGGTGGAAAGGTACCGTAGATATGCACCTTTGCAAAAGAGAGATGCACTGTAGAATCAGAGAATAAGCAATACAGAATATCAAGAGAAAAAGCTGTTTAATTATTTTGTACTTTAATAATAATGATATTATCCCATACTAACCTCCTGACCTAACCATCATCACTTCCCATTCGTCTTCGACTGCTATCTCACTAACTCTATGTAGATAACTTTATATTTTTCATACCTGAAGTCTGTTCCACTGTACTTACCTCCTATTGATAGATATTATTAAGTGCTTTCTAAAGATTTTTACAGTTTTTACAGGTTTTGTTTAGTTCACTCCATTATTTGAAGATTGTGTTGTATAGGAAACCTTGTCCAGCTGTTATTTCCTTGAGCACAGTGCCTTAACTCGCTGGCCATTCATTCACCTGTACATATAGTTTGCTGTGTGCTTGTGAAAAGGGTATATACATTTCACATTGTTTAGGTTACAAAGTTTGTGAGGTATGGAGTGAACCCCAATTCATATTCCATAGAATGGCAGGCTGTGGGTAAGCGCTGTATGCATCTTTGACCCGCCAGGACGACACTCACAGCAAAACTCTGCACGTCTTATTTTGGTGACACAGCTGACGACTTTCTCGGTGCCTCCCTCTTTCTCCCCTCCTCAGGCTCCTGAACGAGAACGACAAGAGGCCGTTCATCGAGGAGGCGGAGAGGCTGCGCAAGCAGCACAAGAAGGACTACCCCGAGTACAAGTACCAGCCGCGGCGCCGCAAGAACGGCAAGCCCGGGTCCAGCTCCGAGGGCGACGCCCACTCCGAGGGCGAGGTCAGCCACAGCCAGTCGCACTACAAGAGCCTCCACCTGGACGTGGCCCACACTGGGGGGGCGGGGTCACCGCTGGCCGACGGACATCACCCCCATTCGGCAGGTGAGCTCTATTGGCACACTCGGCTGAGCTGTCCCTCACAATATGCTGCAGGCTAAGCAGAAGCTACTGTAGTGAATTACATTACTGGCATTCAGCAGTCACTTTTATCCAGAGCGACTTAGATCGGTTACAGTTTTTTACAATGTCATCCATTTATAAAGCTGGATATGTATTCAGGGAATTGTGGGTTAAGTACCTTTCTCAAGGGTACAGCAGCAGTGTTCCGGAAGGGAATCGAACTTTCAACCTTTTGGTTACAAGTCCTGCTGCTCAACCACTATGCTGCACTGATGTCATGAATTGCCTAGATTCATGTTGTATGCATTCCTTCAGCCTCTGCTCTTCCCCCTTGTGTGTCTCGCACTTGTCAGGAGGCAGCAGTTACTGCAGTGGAAGCTCTCTGTCTGTTTCATTTCTGATTGGGTGTCGTGTCTCCTTGCAGGCCAGAGCCACAGCCCGCCCACTCCCCCCACGACCCCCAAGACCGAACTGCAGTCTGGGAAATCGGCAGAGGGGAAGAGAGATGGCAGTGGCGCTGGGGGGTCCCGGGGAGGGCTGGGGGCTGGAGGGGAGGGGGCATCTGGGTCAGGAGGGAAGCCCCACATCGATTTCGGCAACATGGACATCGGCGAGATCAGCCACGAGGTGATGGCCAACATGGAGCCGTTTGACGTGAACGAGTTTGACCAGTACCTTCCGCCCAACGGGCACCCGGGCGTGGGGCAGGGCGGGGCGGGCGGGGCGGGGTCCTCGGCCTCGCCCTACGCTTACGGAATCTCCTCGGCCCTGGCCGCCGCCAGCGGACACTCTGCGGCCTGGCTGTCCAAGCAGCAGCAGCAGCAGCAGCCCCACCACCAGTCCCCCTCCCTCACCTCCGACCCCTCCAAGGCCCAGATCAAGAGCGAGTCCGGGGCGGGGGCCCACTTCACGGAGGCCGCCTCGGGCGGCTCCCACGTCACCTACACCCCTCTCAGCCTCCCCCATTACGGCTCCGCCTTCCCCACCTTGGCCTCCAGGGCCCAGTTTGAGTACGGCGACCATCAACCCTCCGGTTCCTACTACGCCCACTCGGGCCAGCCCTCGGGCCTGTACTCCGCCTTCTCCTACATGGGCCCAACCCAGAGGCCCCTGTACACGGCCATCACCGACCCTGGCAGTGTGCCTCAGTCGCACAGTCCACCACACTGGGAACAGCCTGTCTACACCACCCTCTCCCGTCCCTGAGAGCAGGTGGTGCCCACAGGAACGCAGGTGTAGTCCTGGTTTAGTTTCAGATTGGGAAGGGGGGGGGTGTCAGTCCCTGAGATGGGGGTAATAAAGTCCTCTGAATTTTTGGGTTTGATTCAGAAAGACTGGGGAGGGCAGGGGACTTGTGGTAAATATTTAAAAGTTTGGGTCTTTTTTTAGGATAATACGGGGGGTGTATTACCCTTTTCCATGTGAAGTAGAGGGTTTCATCCTCCATTGGAAACTAAGCTTACACCGAGTTTGTAAAAATAAGAATAAAATTGTACCAATATCGCAAGTTAAGACAGGACTGTCTTCCCCAGTGTTTTTATGCAGAAAGAAAGCAGAAAGAAGAAGCAGGGCAGAAAACAAAATGTTATAAGAAAGATGCAGTACATCTAAATCGGTCTGTCTACACCTGAGGTGTGACGTGTCGCAATATTGTCATGAAACTTTTCTAGTGCCGTGCTTTCCACATGTACTTATGAGTGTCTCCTCCATTAAAAATATTTATGGTACAAGTATTCCTATTGTCAGACCAATT
Organism: Megalops atlanticus; assembly: GCA_019176425.1. NCBI lineage: Eukaryota > Metazoa > Chordata > Actinopteri > Elopiformes > Megalopidae > Megalops > Megalops atlanticus. The sequence goes on from CM032893.1 coordinate 22,938,108, forward strand.
TGTCATTGTTAGTTTTTCTAATGAACACCACCAAAAAGTCTTCAGGCCAAAAAATGAAAGACCAAGAGATGAACATCTTTTCACTAAAAATACAGTAGCATAAGCTTTTGTTCTACAGAGATTATTCTAGCACAAACACAAGGCAGTTTTAAATTAAATTTGTTTTTGTCCAGATTACATCTGATATGTTGTGCATAAATGTACTGTTGTATGATTGATATGAATTTCTCAGCAATGATATAACTTGGTTCAGAATTGGTTTCCTAACAACACGCAGAGTTAGAGGAAGGAGATGCAAAGATTACAAAATTATGTGTACATTCATAGGTACAAGATAATTCTTTTATTTGAATAATCCTTTTCTATTAACCAAAATGAAGTCTATTTTGTTTGTGTTACCGTAAAACAATGTATTGTTATTGTCATCAATGTTATTATGACAATTATTATTATCATTGTCATTAGTGTTGTTTTTTGTTGCCATTATTACACTGAAAAGTCTGCACCACTGCCCTTTCCAATTTTTTGTGTTTTGAAATGTACATATTTAGTGTAAAATATTCATTTTCTAGTTTTTTTTTTTTTTTGCATACTTCATGGGGCAATTTTCTGTATTGCAAGGTCAAACTCACAGTTGCAAGAGAATAATTTAATGAAGTGAGCGAGTCGGTGAGCGAGTGAACGAGTGACTGAGAGAAGGAGCAGAAAGACATAAAGAGAGAGATATAGAAGAGAGACATTCGGTCCAATAAGTATTATTGTAATTTATGTCATCATGAAATCCCCAATATCTAAATACGTGTCACCATTTGTGCCTAATGGACAACTGAAAAAATGTCCAAATCACCTCAATATAACAATTGTATGACCATTTCAGAGATATTTAAAATAAATATGTTCATTGTCTGTAACATTAAATGATGATTACCTGTAATGATTGACGATTAGCTCTTGTCTTTCCAATATCCAGACAGTTATACTAAGAACACAAGAAAGATGTTAACTCTTTAAAAGCCAGGCCAGTGTGATAGGCCATCTGTCTGTCAAAAGGCTCCCACAGGAACATTAGAGCACCAGGATGGTTCAGAAAGACAGAAGAAACGGAACTTTCCCCCAATAAGCCTTGAGAATCAGTGCTTTCCAGCCCAGACAGCTTCGACAAGGCCAGATACAACCACCAATTATTTATTGGTCAAAACATTACGTTATCATGTACGGCTCATGAAAGGGGTGTCCGCCATTTGGTGTGCAGTACTGCACGCTTTAACAGCTCACAGTCACCCTTAAGGGCTGGTGCAATTTCTTGAAATGACCGTTTCATGTGATTAAAACAAGTTATAGGGCTTCTTTGATGTGGATGGCCAGTGCAGCCATCCTTGGACTGAATGACTTAAGCGCTTGTCACCATAACTACCAACACAAGCAACTGGGCAGCCACGAAAATAGCTTCACAGGACTTGTCATCGCTAACGGCCAAAATCCATTTCATGATTTGCGTTTATAAACCAGCGGCTTGTTTTAAGGATTACCAAGCTCGGGCTTGATACTGTACATAGAAAATAAAAAGCTTACAACAGAGATTACGGTGTAATCTGCTGAGAAACATACTCTGTGTAACATGCGGTGGCTTGCTTACACGTCTGTCTCAAAGTGCGAAACCCTGGGCCCACAGGTCTCCTCATGCATGTCACAGAGTAAAACACGGATCAAACCGGGGAGCATTCTCCCCCTGTTACCACGCTCTGATGCCTCCCCACAACAATGTGAAAAATACCTTTTAAATATTTGTTTGTTTGTTTTTAATATAAGTGATTTATATACGCTATACTTTTTATAATAAGGTCCATACGTTATACTATTAATTTAAATAATTTCTTTGTATCTTTTTAAAGTTTGCTTTCCTTCCGGTCCAATCCTATGTTGGATGTTTGTTTTGTGACATTGTAGTTTGCATTTCCCACTTTATTTTAGTTCATTTCTACAAAGGAAAATATTAGGCCTGCTATTATTGTTAAAAATATTGTTATATATTAAAAAAATACTGTAATTATTTATATTTGCTGAAACTTTGTTTTACTCTGTTAACAGTTTCTGACATGTTGCAAACACTTGACTGTTGTTTTTTTTTTTTTTTTTGTTCTTTTTTTACTTTCATGGTTACAAGTTGAACAAAACAGCCTGTAAATATTAGCAGGATTGAAACCCTAGTGAAATGGTGGCTAATTAACTTTTCTTACACTAAATAAATACGTATTCTTTCTGTTTTCATAGAAGTGTGGTTTTAAAATGTACTTTTCACAGCCCTTGTGCACATGCAGCATTATGGTCATGCTACAAACTACAAAATACAGTTAAAAACTTCACTTAAGCAGGCCAAGTCCTAGTACAGTCCAGCAAGCTATCACATGTCAGTAAAATTGTAACCGCAGCCTGCCCTATTTTGAAGCCTGACATGAAGCTAGTCACATGAAGTACATCTTCCAGCGTTATGTATTGGCGTTTGCTGTAGGACCCTTCAGCACTGCGGATGGGAGTACACCTTTTTACTCAGTCACTCCCTCCCATTTATCTTAGGACATGCTTCTACTCGGCACAGACAATGCACAATCCCTGCTTCTCACTGACGTTAGGTGGGGTCAAAAACACCTTCCCAGTCAGGACACTGGTCCTCTGAAAGTAACGGAGAGTAACCACGCCTCTTGGTTTGGCTGTGGTTGGAAGCTGGTTAGGACTGCATGCTGAAATATACTGATACACAGTCAGAATGTAAAAAATTCCATGGACGCTGAGGATCCAGGACCAGCCTGGATCCTGGCAGTGCAAAAATCAGTTCTGTCGGCCACTATGCAAACACACATCCACGCTTGCGGACTACACACTAGTGCATTTCACAACATGGCCTCACCCTCGCAGTTTGAGCATGGCAACATACAATACGGATGCAACTGCCCAACCTGATTGGAAAATTTCATATGAAGTGTTCATGTATGTGTTGTAATGTGCGTGTGTGTGTGTGTGTGTGTGTGTGTGTATGTGTTTGTGTGAGTATGGTGTGTGGTGGGTTAAGCCTGCCTCCTAATTCCCTCTATTTAATCGGCTGTGTGATACTTGGTAAGACAAAGAGAACCATTGAGCTTTGGAATGAGGAGGAGGGACGGGGGCAGAGCGAGAGAGAGAGAGAGAGCGCCATACTCATAACTGGCCAGCCTGTAGCTTTGCAGGGATACAAAGGGACTTTCATACAAACTGCCCATAGTTACTGCTCTCCCCCTCTCTCCCTCTCTCTCTCCCTCTCCCTCTATCTCTCTTTCTCTCTCTCACCCTCCCTCTATCCCCATTAGATTTGGGCCGTAATGGGATTAAAACATTCCGAAACTGGAGAGAGAGAGAGAGAGAGAGAGAGAGAGAGAGAGAGAGAGGAGTGAGAGAGAGAGGAGTGAGAGAGAGAGAGCGAGAGAGAGAGAGAGAGAGAGAGAGAGAGAGAGAGAGAGAGAGGGAGTGAGAGAGAGAGAGGGAGTGAGAGAGAGAGCGAGAGAGAGAGAGGGAGTGAGAGAGAGAGAGAGAGAGAGAGCTGGGGGAAAGGGGGGATATAGAAGCAGAGAGTGGAGGATGGAGTGGGGGGAGAGGAGGGAGCAGATTGGAGACAGAGCACAATATGTATTAATATAACAAAAGAGAAAGGGTTATGGGGTGCAACAAGAGCAGGGGAGGAGAACGGAGGGGGAAAAACAGAGAGAGAGGATGGGAGAAAGAGTAAGAGGCTAAATACGCATTATCTCCTAAAGAAATCTTGTCAATGTTGTCATCAGTTCCATTGTTGATAAAAGCTCATGCATTCCTCACACAGGCACTCTCACATTTATTGACCACCTGCTGTAAATTCTTTTAAAAAATGGCTAGCATTTAATGATCACTTTATATCTCCAAACGCAGGTATAAACATACTGTATAGATATGTTTTGCCAGTCATCTACAAAGCCTTCGGTACATGAGGACAGGTGCTAAAATATGCATGTATTACCTTACCTGCAGCCATGTTTTTGCCGGCACTAATTGCGTGCTACAGATTATGAAAAGTGGAAATATTTCCCATTTTCCCAGCGCCAACTAGGCCACGGTCCATCCCCCTACCCCCAACCCCCCGCCTCAGCCTTCCTTCTTCTTATTCTGGCTTGAGCTGGAATGCAGCAGGGCCCAGATAGACCGGGGCCTCGGATATCAGTGTCACCTGCACAAAAGCTCTCTTAATTAGGGGAGCGTCTCTCTCCGCTGCTCCATCTCTCTGCCTCTTTGTCTCTCTCCCCCCGGGCAGGGCTCCCTGCCGTTGTCTTGGAAATGCCACCCACTTCCTCTAAAACAATGGAACACTTTTGTTTGTGTGTTCATGTGTGTGTGTGTGTGTACATGCATACGTGAGAGAATGAGAGACAGAGAGAAATCTACCACATACACCGTAACTACGTGTCTGCCTGTGGAATGGAGGGCACTTAAACCAGTAAGTCTTAAAGACTGTAGTAACTCTAGTGGTTAAGAAGAAAATGTATGTCTTGTGTGTCAGATGTGTTATTTTGTGTAATTTACTTCGTGTCCATGGGAGGAGAGGGGTGCATACATAGTTAACAGAACAGTGTAGTAGTGTGATAACAGAACAGTGTAGTAATGATGACACGTAAAGCATAAGGAAGTAAAATATGCTGTACATGTGACACCCTCATTAAGGGAATGGAGGAAAAAACTGCACCGCAATACACATTCCTTCGGTGTGCAGCTATGGTGTGTGTACACAGGCACATGTCATTTGCTCAGTCACATAAGTGTGACTCAGTATTTTGCCCTCCAAGAAAAGCAGACATAGACATACCACCACACAAAATCGCATCACTGTGTTACATACATCAGCCTAAGGGTTCAAAATAAAGTTTCTAATCATTGTCACAGCAACTATATTTTAAATACAATGTTGAAATACTGTCCCATGCCTATATACATTAAAAGATCACTTGAATTGAGTTATGTCTTAATTATCTACTTGAATTGGGCATTTCCTAAGTCATATGCTTTTAAATAGTCATAATTTTTAAATTAGATACTAAAACAGAAAGTAATAAAGAGTAAAATACATTAAAACTCAAAACGTCACTTACTAAAGACATAAGTAGATAAAATGCATTGAAAGAATATCTAGATTAATGTTTTTGAAAGGGACTCAGAGGTCTAGACTCTGAGGTTCTTCAGAAATGCATTTCATAGTACCGGGACCTGAATAGAATCCTAAGTCACCCTCTATTTTAGGATGGGTCATATGAATGCTGTAGAACCCCTTAATTGTGTACCTGAGGGGCAGCTGTGGTACACAAAAGCATTAATGTCACAGAGATAGCTAGTGAGCGGAGGCTACGGTTGGCATGATCTGTCCTCTTGCTAGATTTTAAAGTCGAGGAGTAGAGTTTTGAGACAGCCACAGGTGGACTGAGGCGTGACTTATTTTAACTGTTAATAGAGATCGTTACAGCAGTCCAGTCGAGAGGGGATAAATTATGTTGTGTTACTTATGTTTCAGACATTCTTTAGGCTCAATTTTCAATGGAGAATTGACATTCATTCCACTTTGATCAGCCTTGCAGCACTCAGAAAAAAAAGCAACATCAGAGGTTAGGTGATACGTGCTTGTACTTCAGCACCGGCACTCTATGACAGCCAGGTGCACTGCACATTCTACCCACTAGTTCAGCAGTCACCCTCATCTCAGGCTGCTGCCCATTTACACAGCAGTATTTCTGCTGAAGACCCTGGCCTGAGGTACAGTTGCAGTTTCCTCAGCACTGTTTCAGTTACTCTAATGAAGAAAGTGAAACAGGCTAAAAGGTAGTCTAGTGGATTTTACACTCGGCATTAAATCCCCCCATAGCTTAGGTAAGCCACACCTCTCCTGCTCAAAATAGGAAACAACAATGTTGATGTTAGGTATACTGCAAATTACCTTCAACATTCAGAAAGAAAATGACTAGTTGCCAAAATAAAAAATATGAGTAACCATGTAGGAAACTGCAAAAGCAATTGTTTTACACAAACAGTCCCTGCAGAAAATATTTTTTTATCCATTTAGTTATGCATGTAAAAAGCATTGTAATTCAGTGTATCAATAGTAAACCAGCATTATGCCTGACTTCTCGCACCCAGAAGCATCGTTTTAGTGAGCAGTTTGTTGGTTGCTATTGGAAAATAGCACTGTCATGATGAAATCATAGGTTTAAATCAAAGCTTATTAGAATAAGCAGGGATCCTTGTAGGAATGGAATGGGGCCAGGTTTTAGTAACGAAAGCTCATTGGATCTGAGATTATTGGGATCCTTTGCCGGGAGTACATGTAACTGCATATACACAGGACTCTGCACAGCCACAGGCCAGCAACACTGTGGGGACGTCTATGAAATGTGTGATGCTTGTTCAGAAATGACCTATGTACACACACTTAAAACACCTAGCCAATTGCTCATAACATATAAATGCAGACTGAAGACATGTAATATATAAACCCAAACACAGTAACATTCTCTTTCATGACCACAGATTTCAGAAGGCAGCATCATAATTCCCTGATTCATATTTGAATTAAAAATGAAAAACCAACAAACAAAAAGACACGTAATATGTTTAATCACATTAACACAAATATAAAAACACTCTAAAGAGGATGCCATTTGAAAACTTTTTTCAAAACTCAGAAGTATGGTAATATGCACACCAAATTCAAACAACACAAATCAAATCTTGCGTTTTGTTTTTTGCCTTGATTTACAAGTCCCTCTTGTGGATGATAACTGCAATTACAAACAGCTGCTCTCACTTAAAAAGGTACAGGTCTCTATGGGAGAAAAGCTTCAGCACACAACAGCCAACCGCACAGCACCAGCACACATCTCTGTCCATGTAAATGAAGGGGAAAGGGTTTCTCTGGTTCACTACATGGATCTATGCATTATCTTAGTAATTTCTTGAGTTTTCAGTCAGTGCAGCTGGGTGGCTCTGGTTCTGCTTGGCAGTCTGAGAGGAGCTTCTATTGCTGTTCTGGTGCAGTCTTGGTGCAGTTCAGTTCAATTTGGACTGGCTCAGTCTGTAATGATAAGCTCATCGCAGCCCCAGTCCTCGTAACTCCCATCCGGCAGGTACCTCCTGATGATGATAGGGATCTTTCTGCTCCTGCAAGGGCAGTAGCAACAAAATCCCACAGTCACACGATGGGACTGACACAGTAACACACACACCCACACACACACACACACACACACACACACACACACACACACAAACACGCACACAAACACATAGACAAACATGCACACATGCACACAAACAAACGCGCACACACACATAGTGACAAACACACACACGCACGCATACAAATACACAGTGCTGAGGTGACAACAAGAGCGTGTCAGAACTGAATGGAATGACAACTATGACCGACGGATGGGTCTGAATCACATGACTCGTACAGTACATCGAAAATGAAGAAAATGCGTTACTGACTTGAGCTCCTTCATGGCAATTTGAAGAGGGTCCGTTTCTCCTTCCAGCTCCACCATTACTGGGGCACACATTCTGCAGCATAGAAAAAGACAGATTGGAAAAATAATCATGTATATGTAGTTGGAGGGAGAATGAAAATGCAAGAGCCATTTCATGACAAAGGCAAAACAGCCTGAAAAATACCCAGTTCCAAACAATTACAGTGCTGCAGGGCTCTCAGACAAAGAGAAACTGCACCTTTAGCTACACATCTTCCCACTTTTGTTTATGTACATTGATGTCCATTAGTTTACATAATTTTTTAGCAGACGCCCTCCAAGTTTACATATTGCCAATCATTCAGTACCATGAGTACCACTGCAGTGGATTTAAACCTACAAGCTCCATGTAACAGATACTCTAATCTCTGTTTACCATTTGTGCAACAAAAGGCCAGGCTACTAGACACAAACACATAGGTGAGTACTCACGCTATCTGCAGAGCACGGGTCCCCAGAACCCTGGCTCTCTCGTACTTGGTCATGTAGGGGGTGGTGATTCTTTTCTGGTTTGCCTGTTGCCCCTCCCCTGCTGGCAGTATCTGCACATTCTCCTGGTCTTCCTGAAAAGGGGCCAGGGGAGGAGGTGAAAAGTCAAGAAGAGAGGGAGGCAGGGGAGTAGAGGTTAAGAAAGACAGAGGAGAGAGGGGAGACAGTACGGATTCATGAGAACTCAGAGATCACTGATACATAGAAAAAGATGGAGATGCTCAGAGAGAGGGAAGGAAAAGAATCAATATGAAAGAACTCACATCTTCCACATTTTCCAGGTCATCCAGTCCTTCATCTTCTTCAACGTCATCGAAATCTCCATCATCAAAGCTGAGGAAGTCAAAACCAGGAGAACGTTACAAATACACGATACAGTTGAAAAGCCAAATTCAGAACATCTTTCAACAAAAGAGCTACCGAACATCTGGTAACTAGATAACGCAGCTACTATAATTATACCAGAGCTTAGGTAAAGAAAATTAATTGTAACTACATAGTTCAAATCCTTGTAGTATGAATATCTACTGCTGTAGTTTCTAACATGTAGCTAGTGAGTAATTTTGGTTTTGTTTAGTGTGCCTACAATAATTTACCACATCTTGCCATAACAAATCAATTATGATAGACTATATTACAAAGTATAACTGTACGTTCATCTTCACCTAACGTTAGTCGCGTTGTTCTTTAGCTAGTCTAACTTTGAAGGCAATGATTCTTGTTCACACATCTTGCCAGTTAGCGCTCTTATACGGAACAACTCTAGGTATAGCTAACTTGCTGACCAGCTAACTAAAATCTATGTTTCTCAATAAGTTAACCAGGTCGCCGGGTAAAATCAAAAACTGTTCATCACCTACCAATATAGCTTCTTAGTGAGCAACAACCAGACAGAAAGTGAACGCTAAACTAACGCTAACAGATTACGTTGCCGGTGGCTAGCTCTAGCTAGCTATCCCTATTTTGATAATCGCTTCGGACCTCATTCCATGACAAATGGCTCACTGCTTTGGAACTTACTTATCTTCGTTGTCTGACATGTTTCCCCTCTCCCTGCCGCTGATTTAAAATGTAATAACTGTCCTTCTCAGTAGATCAAATCCGCTGCTGTATGGTAGCTTTAGTTAAGGATAACTGTAAGTTTAAAAACACGCCGAACGTTTTCTACTAAGCACCACGCTCTGACGGACTTCCTTCCAATGCATTTACTTCCGGGGACACAAGGTTAACTGTACGGTTGCCATAGTAGTAATTCCGGTCGCAAAATTCTACAGTTGATGTTTTATCACTGGAGATATACAGCGTTTCTTCCTTCTTAGTCTCGCTATAGAGTTCCGGTGGCTATTATAGTAACGGAACAGGAGTTATATTGATGATGATGATGATGATGATGATGATGATGACAACAAATTATTATAGTTATAAACTTTATTTGTAGAGCGCTATTCATACAAAGACCTGCATCCCAAAGTGCTTCACCGATAAAAGAAAAATAATTATAATGTATTACTCATCTTGTAAGTCTAATTAATGTCAACAGTGTAAACGTATCATTACATGTACTCATCAAGTACGTCGCTTTGTGATAGAAGTCGCTCTGGATAAGAGCGTCTGCTAAATGCATTTAATGTTATGCAATGTTAAATGTACTCATCTTGCACGACGCCCTGTTTGCTAAGCAACAAAATGCAAATGTGAATGTGAAAAAGAAAATGGAAGTAAAATGCATGATAAACTACAGAATACAATTCAAAGCAACGGTAAACATTGACGGGACAGTAATGACTAGCGCATTCGCTTTTTTGGGTAAACTAAATTTAGTACTACATCTCCTTATGAAGGACTGAAACCACTGCATATCCAAACTTTGTCATTACATCTGAAGAACTGCCAATCTAATTGTTTTGACACAAAAGATCTGTGGAACGATTTCCAACATGAGAGTGTGACATACTTCACCCACAGGGTAATTTGAACCGTATTATATCAACCATGCATGCGTAGTACACTATGTAAACACATTGCACCAATAATCATGAGGCATAAACATAAATGGAAAACGCATACAATGTTAATTTTCATCAATTAATTTAATTTTTGGCTTTTGTTTTTATAACATTGTTTACAATTTCTGTATTCCTACAAAAGCCCTTGGTATATATTAGACAAACTGACACATAGAATGTGCCATGCATGTACAGTCTCACAGACAACCAGTATACACTCAGACACACAGACCAATCAGCTAACAGCATGACTGAGAGATGGATAAATGAATAGAATGAAGAAGAGACATGGACAGACTCAGGCAACCCACCAAACAAATATAGTTAAATAATGACAGCCCAGTGCAGCATAAACATAGACCTTCTATGCCCACATGGATCTCTACGGGTTGAGTTTAATTATACTGTTTTAAGGCCAAATTTACAGACAAATGCAGTACAATTTTAAAAAGTAAAAAAAAGGAGAAAGGCATTTTAAAATACTGCATAAATTAAGTAATGACAGTGCACGATTGTCTGTACAGCAATAACAGGGTTAATAATTGATCATTTTACTATAATAAAATATCTTAATTTGGTTGAACCAAACCCAATTCCACAAAATACTTATATTCCACTTAAAATACTTATAACACTGCTTCCAGTGGGTATAAATAAATACTTATACTGCATCCAAAGGAACCCCTGATGCATTTTGATTAAAGACGTTTTCAGGTTTGTTTAACTGAGACATTTACAATAATGGTTCCAAGGAGGGATTCTTCAATTTTGCCTGTGACCCCCTTTGCACCATTACACTTAAAATGGAAACTGTCCAACAGATGGACAGCATGATCAATTATTATTTTCTATCTTGTAAAAAGAACATTATCCATTTTCTGTCTATTATCATGCACACAAAGATATACAACTGACTGCCAGTGTCAATATTTTTAGAATTAATACATTTGAGTGATTATTATTCATGGTTATATTCTTAGCAAATTTATAAAGCCTGGATTTACAGGCTTGCAATGTACAATAAAAAAGGCATCCCAGCATATTATACAGACAATTAATTAATAATAATAATAAAAAATGTAAACAAAAGTAAGTAAAAACACCTGTGGGAAAATCTCTTCTTTTACTCAGTCTCTTGCCTTTTTCATTCATTCACACATCCTCCTCCCTGTTTTCACACTTGTATGTGCTGTTGTGTTCTTTTGTACGCAAACATGATGCAAAAAATATCTTCATTACACACATGTGTACATGAGGGTTTGGACTGGATTGAGAAATAGGCAAGGATTGTGTTTTTTGGGTTGGGAAATTAGTTGGGGGGGTGTTTTAGGTTTGACTGTGGATGGGGTCTTTATGTTCTCAGCTTCATTCTCCTTCTCCTTCATTCTCCCTCCATACCACTTCCTCCTCCATTCAGATTTTATCTTGCTCTGGTGATGACATGTGGCAATCCTGTTCACCATCTCATGCACGCAATCCACCCCTAACTTCATCCTCTTCCCTCTCAATTCGTCCTTCTGTCTCTGTGGGCCCATCTCCCTCCACCTGTCGCCCTCTCTCATCTCTTGCCCTTATGATGGCTCCCTCTCTTGCCCCTCTCAGTCTTGTGACTCAGCATCTTCAGGACTTTCAGTGCTTTAAACACGCCTGCTCTCTTCCTCTGTGCGCTGTCTGTCTCCTTGTGGAAATCTGCCCGGAGAACCAAAAAACAGGGGTGAAAAAAACGGGACAAAGTGAGAGGAAGCAGACAGCAAAAGAACAGAGGGAGGGGCAACAGAAACAGAGAGAGAGAGAGAGAGAGAGAGAGAGAGAGAGAACTGCAGGGAAGCGAGAACCAGAGGGAAGAATCTGCACCTCTGTGAGCAGAGAGATGAGGACACACACAGGCTGACAAACATTAGACACACTCAAGAAAGGAGGCTGAGAGGATGGTCAACAGATGGTGAGAAACAGAAAAGGAGTAGAAGATAAACATTTTTACAGAGAGAAAGGGTATAGGCAGGAACAGGAGTCTCTGTTCACCTTTCCTCTTGATCATGGCTGCCAGCAGCTTGTCCTCCACCTCCTCCCTGAGCCACAAAGAGTGAACCACATTAGCAAAAAATATCACTGATTCCTATTATTGTGGTCACTTCTAGCTAATAACATGATTATTGGGAGACAGACTATTACAGAGGGATCTGGTGTATAGAAAACACCTCAAAACTTACTATAATTAAGGTGTCTTTCTAATGAAAGAGAGGTGTATCAATTACCAAAACATGCATATTCTTGTAATCATCATCAGTATTATTATATATTATCATACACAGCTGTAACATTCTTACAAAATAAGAACTACATCAATACTAATCCTAGATTAGTGAGAGGCATCCCCTGACTGCCCTGGCACATACAGTGAGAGATGCAGGTGGTCTAATCATCTCTCTTTATTACCGTTGCTTTTCCTGGTCCATGCTGTTGATGATTTGGTTCCTCTCCTCAATGATGGTGACCAGCTCTATCATCAACTGCTGTTCCCTGTCCCTATCGTCCTTAATCCACTCTGTCTCTGAGGGACAAAAGGAAGAAGAGGGAGAAAGGGACAGGCTGTTAGATACTAAGCTGTAACGTGATGTCAGACTTCTTATACTTTACACTGGGTGTTTTGTTATAAGTTGCTGTTTTTTAACAGTGCTGGTGAAGATGGGCTTTCGTTACCAGTAAGAACATCTCTTAATTTTATTCTGATTCTGTTCACTTTGGATATGCAGAGAGTCCTTGTAACAGCTAACTGTCCAAAAGCAAAAATACATTTCAGACCTGCATGCATATGATAGTTCATAAAGAATGCCCTTAACTATTTAAGTTGTGAGCAGAACTGTGATTAAGTCATGTGTTGTACTGTTGCAGACTAATCCTCACTATGGAGACAGGGGTCCCTGCAGCTGGGAGCTCTGTGTGAGATATGGTGCACATGCTCACCTGGCTTGTTGAGGAGACATCTCAGCTCATACTCCACATCTGCCTGTCTCTCCTCCAGATTCTGCTGTTTTGCCCTGGAAGCACACACAAATGCACAGTTTGATACACACAGACACACACACACACACAGCTTCATGCACACATTACAATAATGCAAACTCTGCAGACTGTGCTCACTCATATACACACACGCACACACACACTATGCACACATACACACATCTCTCTATCAGATTTAATCCTTCTGACCTTTGAGTAAATCAACATCACACAGATGCAATGCCTTAATGGCAGAGGTGGAAAACCCCGGCTTCAGAAAGTCCTGCCACGTATTTGTTCCACCCATGCACTACACCAGCTGAATTTAATTAGCACAACTCTTCAGCCAGGTAGAGGAGCTAATTAGTGAAATTCACCTTGTTTACTAAATGGCTGGAACAAATACATGATAGGACTTTTACTTTCTGAAGCCGGGGCTTTCCACCTCTGCTTAATGGAACAACACTGAAACATAAATAACTAGGTTTTTTTACTTAGGAAAGTCACATCGCTGAACAACGAACACAATCCGTCTTGCCACAGTCCGCAGTCGGGTCAGTACTGAGCTCGGCCATGATGGTGACGCAGACAGAGCACTCACGTGTAGACCAGCTCCGCCTCCCTCCGCACCAGCATGTGCTTCTCGTGTATAAGAGTGAACCAGTCCACCAGCATGGTGTCCTCCTCCTCACCTGGAACACAGAGTCTGCTTACAGCGGGCTTCAGGAGCACCTGAAACACCCGTTCTCTATAACACCTTCACAACTTCCCCTTAAAGTGCACAGATAAACTCTGAGGAAGATGTCAGAGGGCATCAAAACATCTGTCCTACTGGTACCTACTATGCGATATATATTTGACCAATACAGTAACACAGTTTCTGTTTTTTGTATTTTTTTCCGTTATGCAGCATCCATTATACTGGTGTAAAACACAGCTTCATAAAGCATGTTAGGATAATTGAGGCCTTTGCAAACAGTCCACCTCACTCCCCCACTCTCCCCAGACTGCCCCTGCCCCTCTCTGCCTCACCATCCTGGCAGTGTCTGAGTCTCCTCTCCAGCTCCACGCCTCTCAGCTCCAGCTGGTCCAGCTGTCTCTCCAGCTCTGCCATCTCCATCTGGATGTCCTCCACCGGGACGAACTGGTCCGACTGCACCTGGGGAGGAAGGAACGCGGTGGCACGCGGTCGGACACGGTCACCATTTCTTTGAGTTTGTGCTCTTCAACCAATGATGATGTGAATGCACTGACACACACATATTCTACGAAAACTACAACCTCAGAACCGGTTAAGAAGGTCAACTGGGAGTCCTGTGCCTAACCACCTCACCTTCCTCTTGATGAGTGGGAAGCCATGTCCTGGGGCCTGCGGCCGAGTGGAGCGGGGGCCCTCACAGGAGCTGGATTTGGGGGAGGTGTAGGAAGGGGAGGCTTTCTGATTGAAGGGATTCTTCTTACAAGCCCGCTAACAGGAGAAGGTTAAATAGATCTGAAGTGAGTCTTAACATGTATAATGGACCCAGTCATTTTGTGTAGTGTTACTCTGGTACCATCCAACCGGGCTCAACTTTCACTCCAATATGATAATCTCTACCCGGCAGTGCAAGTTTCAGTAGGCCTACATAACTGTTAAAATGGACTGACAATGATAGCTCATTCTTCCATTTGCCGAGGTTCATATCATTCCATTTTTGATGGTCACTGGTCAGGATTTTCCTGCATCAGCACACCTATTACAAAACAGTACGCTAATCAACCATTTTGTTTATCTTTATCTTCATTTATCTTTGCACACATGCTGTGTTTCATTAAGGAATACTTTTACAACTTTGAAAACTCTGACAATGTCTAACTACAGCACTTCTCTTTAAAAAAACTAATTTGTCACTTTTTTATTAAAGGTGTGATATGCGTGGTTCATAGAGCTATTATCACAGAAACTAGGAGCAGAGAGATCCTTCCTTACCTTAAATTGAGAGGGGGCCGGTGGAGAAGCTCCCACTTCTGTAGGTGCACTAAGAGCTGATGGTAAACTGGGGATTGATAGGGACCTGGACATTGATAGGGAGTTAGGGATTGATGAAGGGCCAGCTGTTGATACACAGCCAGGAATTGATGAGGAGTTGGGAAAAGATAGGGAGCTGGGAACTAATGGAGAGTTGGGGATTGATAATAGGTTTGGGATTGACATAGAATGGAGGATTGATGATGGGTTGGGAACTGACAGAGGGCTGGGAATAAACTGAGAGTTGGGCATTGATAAGAGACTTGGGATTGACACAGAGTGGGGGATTGATGATTGATTGAGAATTGAGTTGGGGACTGATGAGGGGTTGGGAACTGATACGGTATTAGTGGGAATTAAGGGGGGACTGGGAATTGATAGGAGGCTGGGGATAGATACAGCATGGGGGACTGATGAGTAGTTGGGAACTGTTGGGGGGTTTGGAACTGATCGGGAGTTTGGGACAGGTAAGAAGCTAGGGATTGATACGGAGTGGGGGACTGATGAGGGATTGGGAAATGATAGGGAGCAGGGAATTGATGGGGGGTTGTGGATTGACAAAAGGCTGGGGATTGATATGGAGTGGTGGATTGATGAGGGACTCTGGATTAATAAGAAGCTGGGAGTTGATGGAGAACTGGGGATAGACATGGGTGTTGGAGGTGGGGAACCCATACAATTAAAGCAAACACTGCCTGTATTCTCAGCAACCATGGGAGATGAGCTGGAACTGGCTGATTGGTGGGGTGGGGAGGTGCTAGCAGGCTGTTTGGGTTCATGATTGGAGGAAGAGACAGCAGATGCACCAATAGCTGGTTCAGAAACACTCTTAGGGAAGGGATGAGACTGGCTATCAGGCAAGCACTTGGAGTAGCTGCAGTCTGTGGGAGTGGAGAGAATGGAGGGAAAAATGTAAGAGAGATGGGAATGAGGGAGGCCAACACAGACACAGCAGGCAATGGGAAAATATGAACAGGGACAGATAGGGAGAGACAGTAATACAAGAATTCAATTAACAAGAATTAAATATTCATAAAAAAACACTGAAATACCTTCTATTCTATCTATCTGTCTATATAGACATATACAGCATCTATACATTTATAAACAGAAAACTATGTATCAGGAGGATATAACTCAAACACATCTAAACAGTGTTACCAAAGGAAAAAAGTGGGGTGACTAACCTGTGGAAGAGGACTGTGGGACTGCGGGCGCTCGCCTTTTCTTACTCTTCGGGCTGCTCGAGTGGGCTGTGCGGGTTGAGTTGACGCTATCAGCTGGACTAGCGCTGGCTGCGTGGTTTTGGCTGACTCTGTTGGCTGGACTAGCTGCATGGGTTGGGCTGCCTTTGTTGGCTGTGCTGGCTGCGTGGGTTTGGCTGACTTTGTCGGCTGGGCTAGCTGCGCTGGCCGCACGGGTAGGACTGTCCACACTGGCTGCTTTGGCTGCCCCAGAAATCCCATACCAGGGGTGCTTGGCCACCACAGAGGGTGGCCCTAAGCCGCTAACAGGCCCTGCCTCCTCTCCTGCCTCCTCATCCGCCTTCTCCTCAGTCTCAAAGGGATTGGTGGATGCGGGCAGCCTGGACCCCCAGCCGCTGAGGGATGGCACAGTGCCAGATCGTGGAAGAGAGGTCATGTGAGTGGGAGGGGCTGGGGGTAGCTTCCTCCATGGCCCAGGATGCACGAGGGCCATCCAGGGCGGATCTCTGGGTTTGTGGGCTCCACAGGATTGGCTGGAACTACTCGAGAGATGGGGAGACAGGTTAAGCGTCATATGTTGCACACATGTGTATCAGCCATGCATCAGACATAACCAAACTCCACTAAATTGCTTAAATGTATTTTCCATTCATAGATGAAGACAAAAACGTCTCACCTCCCTGGGGACAGGGATCTCTCTGCTGGAGCAGGAGTGGTTCTGCTAGGGTCACCTGGATTACCTGGATCACCTGCACAGACACCTGCAACTGGATCACCTGCACAGGGGCACCAAGACAGTGACAGTTCACTTTCTATACAGCATACAGTATACAATTATAACATACAAACTCCATCAGAGCTTGTGGTACAGAACTGAAGTTGGACAGCTTGGATGCTGACTCACCATTAATGATGGGACTGTCCTTTACCCTGGGGGGCCGGGTCCTCGGTGCTGGACGTGGAGGAGTAGGGCCAAAGACCCGTCGGGGGGCAGGCACCGGTCGTGCACTGGCTCCCAACTGACTGGCGGACTTTTCTGTTTGTTTCTTTGCGTCTGCTTCCTCCTGATCACCCTGTTGATTTCTGTGCTCAGTAAGACTAGGAGGAATGGACGGTTTGAGTTTGACCTCATCCTCTCTGCATTCCTCCTCTTCCCTCTCTCGGTTTCCATCTGTTCCCTTCTGTCTGTCCTCTGATTCTATCTTTTCTTCATCTTCCATCACCTTCTCCTCTTCTCTGCTTCTTTTATTTATTTTCTCGTTATCCTTCTCCTCCATGCTTTCTTCCTCCTCTCTACAGTCTTCTTTTTCTGTCTCTGTGCTTCCATCATCGTCCTTCTCCTCCCTGCTTTCCACCTCCTCTCCAGATTCTTCTTTTTCTGTGTCCTTACTGCTATCTTTATCTTTCTCCTCCCTTTCTCCCTCCTCTCTAGATTCTTCTTTTTCTGTCTCTCTACTTCCATCATCATCCTTCTCCTCCCTGCTTTCTACCTCCTTTCTAGATTCTTCTTCTGTGTCCTTACTTCTCTCTTTATCTTTCTCCTCTCTGCCTCCTTCCTCCTTTCTGTATTCTTCTTTTTCTGTCCCTCTGTCCGTGGTCTCCTTGCATCCATCTTCCCCTTTCTCTCTGTCCTCTGTCTCTCCAATTCCATCCTTTCCATCCTTCCACTCTTTCACACTGTCCCCAAACTGTCTGCTTTCATCTGTTTCTCTGTTCTCCTCTTTGCTCCCATAATTTTGCACTGCATCTGATTCTCTGTCTGAATCAGGACAGAGAGGTGTTTCCTCAGTGGCAACACCCTGGGGGAGAGTCTTCTCCTGGCCTCTTGTGGTGGGTGGAGTCTCAGGTGGCGAAGCTCTCCCTCCTAATCCTGCCATTGGTCCTTTCAGCTTGCTGAGGTCTGGGCGACTGTTGCGACCAGCAAAGTGATGAGTGCAGACCAGGGAGCCAGCCTCACTTCCTACTTTGTAAGAGCCAGGTATCAGGGTGCTACTGCACTCCGCACACCTGAGAGACCAACGGTGAAAGGCAGAAAAGGGAGGGGAAGTAAACAGAGACACCATTGTAAAGGAGCTGCGGATCCAAATCAGTGAACACCAACAACCAACTATAGGAAGAGAGCACTGTTAGCATTAGAGTTACTAAAGTATGCACAGTAGTTACAATACACTGTGTGTACATGTGTATGTATTTTACAATGTGTCCACTCTTCAAGACAAAAGACTCTGGTAAAACACAATGACACCCTGCACACTATACTATGTGTATAAGCAAAGTGTGCCATCTATGCATAGCGCTACTACCTGAAGCAGTTGCGGTGATAGAGTTTGCCATCGACAAAGTGCCTCTGCACCAGGTGGACATGCTTCTGGCAGGCTGCACAGGTGCTGCTCAGGGCTTTGCATTTTGATTGGTCATCTGTGCTTTTCTGTGGAGGTGAAATCCGTGGCCAGGAGGAGGGGTGGGACCAGGAGAGGGTGTAGAAGGTAGCAGGAGGAAGGGAGGCAGATCAAACAGCAAGTCAAGACCAAGAAGGAATCTGTTGGATACACTCACGAGTGTGGCTTAAAACATTTTTTATGTTGGGTTTTAAATTGTAATTGTACTGAATAAATTATACTTTCAGAAACAGCATAAGATTTGTCTTTGATAGGGGATGGTGATTATTAATATAGTTTTCAGGCATTAACTATAACATGCAGTGTACCATATTCTGATTGTAGGTTGTATACTGAGCTGCATTGCTGCTATTTCTGTTTAACAGTTAGTGACAGACTGACTGACCAAACTCTAACTCGACCCCTCCAGTTTTCCCCATTGTGTTGTCTAGGCAAAAAATCAGAAGGTGAAAGAAAGGAAAAGTGGGTGTGCTCATCTAAGAAAAGGAAAAGGAGGGAAGAAGTGAAGGAGTGAGAGCAGAAAGACAGGGTGCACAAGCTAACTTTTGTGATTTTACAGACCCTCACTGATCCATGCACAGTATGTTATCCTAAAATCTATACAGAATTAAACTTTCTCACTTAAGTCACCCTGTTTTCACCAAGTATCATGGCCCTTTGGGAGATTGGTAGGACAGTGAAATATCTCTTTGAAAACATCTCATGTTTTTCCATGGAAACCCACCCAAGTGCTGCTCAGGTGCGCAGTTTATCTGGGCAATCAAATATCTTTCAAACAGGAACCTATTCTAATTGCGACACACTGTACGCTAATAAATTACTCTTATCACAGCATCAGAATTAAATCTGTAATTCAATTGTAAAAAAAAAAGTTACTGTAGTATTTAAGTAGATCTCTGCTACAGTTATAAGCCCTTATCTTCTAAGAGAACACACAACTACATTTACTGGTAATATTCGGTATACACTGTGTGACAACATATCTCAACAGGGATTTACTGGGCTTTATGACTCTATATCAACAACCTTTCACAACAATCCAGCTCCTTCCAATGTCTATCCACCCAGCCTTTCACAAACCTATCCTACCAGCTCTGTGATGTCAAACTAAAACCAGCATTTATTTGCTATTAGATTCACTACTAAAGAAAGAATGCAAACATTTACACAATGACAAAAAAGCAAATATGTGCTCTAAAGCTTGCACAGCATTCGGGATTGACTTAAATTCTCCCACCATTACCTTGGACTCTGGTACTTGGTCATTACTGTTTATGGCCAGCTTGTTTTGGACTGTACGACCTGGAATTTTCAAGGAAGGACGGGTGGCTGTTGGGGAGAGATGCAAGAAAAGAGAACTCTCCATAAGGAAACAACGTGTGAAGTAGGCAATTCTAGGCTTTGCTTCTCTTTCAATACAAATTACAACAGCTATTGTTTATTTATGCATTTTTTAAAACTTCTGCTCCCTCCATCCCCTCACAGACCACCAAAAACATATTTGTGGATGAGAACAGAACAGGTAGCAAAAAAGGACAAAAGTAAAATGAGAGGGTGATTTATTACAGGTTCAGGGGATCAAAAATTACTCTCACAGCTGAATATGTCTGTCCCTCTCCCCTTTTCCAAATGTCATTTCCTCCCTTCTTTCTGCTCCCTCTCATGCTCCTCCAGGCATCCTTCCCTGTTCCCTCCCTCTTTTTTGCCTTGTAGATGCTTTCCTGCTGAATATTACTCATGCTGAAGACCTGATACTCACTAGGAGGAAATGCAAGCAGTGAGTCAGAGAAGAAAAACACTCCAAAATGGTTTACTGTAAGCTGCCAAGGTTAAACTAAAGAACATAACACCAGCATACAAAGATATGTGATTTATTCAAACCGTATGTCTAATCAGGTTAGTGTTGTAACCCTATACAGGTCTTTCTACATGTGTGTGTCTGAGTGTGTAGGCGTAAGTGAACATATTTCCACATACCTTGAGACTTGTTGGTAAAGTAGTTGTAGTACTGGGAGACATATGTGATAATGCTCAGCCGATCAGGCACCTTCATGGACACCATATCCTCGGGGTCCAGCAGGGCTGGGATGCCCAGCTCTGATTCTGCTGTCTCAAAAGCCTAAGGGAAAAGGAAGGAATTATACATATGCAGCCAATATGCTTCTCCATGTTGCATCGTTTAGCAGGACCATATTGAAATGCACCTGCAGCTGTTTTATGTAATCCAGGAATGGATCTGTTTGGATGTGTAGAGCGAGTAGTCTCACATAAACATTATAAGGGTCAGTGACTTGGTTTCTTCATGGTACAATACTTCCAGCTAATGACACAGTCAAAAAGCACTCTACTGGTAATGAAAAAAAATCCTAGGTGGCTTTTTAAGCTAAATGAGTTTCAAAAGGCTGACGAGGAAAAGAAGTCAGTAAGCCTGTATAGCAAATACAAAGAAGATGGGACAAAGGGGTATATACACTAGATGAACAGTAATCCATACAGTATAATCATTTTTGACAGAGAAGGATAGGGAATGTGAGGTACAGTCACAGCTCTTCGTGATGTTGGTCTGTGGGTTTATGAATCAACAAGTGAGTTGTGTTTTAACCGGAGCGTCAAGTGGTGTCCAGAATGACACACTGTTCTCTCTTAGTTTCTGTAGAGCTGAGTGACAAACACTCCAGGACAGGTGGTAGAGAGGAACATCAAGGGCCAGAGATACAGTGGACAGAGTACAGAGACAGATGCAGACTGCACTGCTATTGTGTGTAGATCATCTATTATGTGCTGTTAATTCTCCTGTATTACTGAGCTGCCAGTGTAATTTGCTACTGTGGCGCTCATTCAAATACAGTTAGCCAGATGGTGATGAAACCTTTGATAACGTTGATATAGGGACAGCCCCAAAGCACAAAGGTCTCAATAATCTGTGCTGATTGTTCATGTTTAAATTTTTTCCTATTTTACAGTTCTCTTCCTGCAGATATTCTATAGAGTATAGAGCAATAAATGATCTACACACTCTGGTTTGAAAAAAAGTCAATGGATGGCTACACAAACACCTACAAACTTGGCAGTGTAGCTGCCTTAGGAATTGTAGTTGCTTATATTTGGAGACAGGAGACAGCATCAGAGAGACACAGCAGTTTACCTCACAGTTCTGTTTAGGTACTGCAGTTCCACAGTTTTTTATTTTTCAAACTGTGCACCACTATGGGTTCTCCACACAAAAGAATTAAAGCAACAGTCCAACCACATGTACAGAGCTGGAGCCAGCATGTTAATTCAAGGTAGAACTTTGATCATTTGATCTCCTTCCTACTAAGATCATTACTTCTACATTATTATTATTATTATTATTATTATTAATAATAATAATAATAATAATAGCAGCAACAACAACAACAACAACAACAACAATAATAATAATAATAATAATAATAATAAAAAACAATAATAATAATAATAATAATAATAATAATAATAATAATAATTCTTTGTATGTAAATATAAAGGCCAGGGACAACAACAAACATATTTCTAATATTATTTAAAATGTTAACAGTTGTCAGCACAGTATAAGATCATGACATAGCTTTCACAGCTAAAACACTTATAACGTTAGTGTGTCCATGGTCCAATGAATACAGCTGAGGCACAAATAAATGAAATACCATGGATTTTGTTCTTTCTGTGATACCAGTAACACAGCCCTGCTACATAACATAAGGTTCAACTGGGCCAGGCTAAAAAGGGACCATACAGTTTAAATAATTGCAGAAGAGAAATACTATCAATAGATATATACGTAAAAATTTGAGCTTACCTTTTCAGGATTCCTTTTACGAAACAAAAAAGGCATCTCTAATTTTGCACCGAGTCCTCTACACTTCTCAAAATGGTTACAAAAACCCTACAGACCTAGTTCTATTACATTTACATAAAGTCAGCCTGAACCTGAAAAACCAGCAACACACAGGAATGTTACTGTGGTCTATGGAAATGTGTAGTCAATAAAATGTACATATTATTTACAAATGCTGTAAACATTCTTTTCCAGAAGCCATGTTCCAATGTCCCATTGCAACTCTATGAAAAGTTTAAAAATATTCATCGTTATTTGCATTATAGGACCTTTTTAGCTTCACACATTTTGTTAAATTAATAATTATGACACAAGAAGGTGTACGACTCACCAGGCGGTTGTTGTCATAGACATTGTGCTTAGAGAGGGAGTCAAAGTCTCTGAAAAAGGTGAAACAAACATTTAATACCAACACACATATAATACCAACACATGCTATAATCATGTAATTATTCAATTATTATACATGACAAATAACATACGCTAAATGACAGTTCTCACTTTTACTGGAGTAGTGTTGCATTCCGAATGAGTACATCAAAGTCCAGTATGGCTTTCTTTCAGGAACATGGAAGTCAGACTATTTTAGGTAAATCATTCACATATGCACCTAAACTGCATCCAAACACTAACAGATACAAACAATCAATAAACAGTATAACAGCAATAGCAGCCTCTCCCAATTAAGATTTAAGATGGTGCTGTTAATTCTTATGAAAATCCACACAATCTGTAATGACCTACCAGTTATTACACTAGTCACACTTGTATACTTACAAATACACTAAAATAAGCCTACACAATTGTCCTGTTCTTGACTGTCAGAGCTGAAATTCAACCAAATCTCACCTGATGAGACATAGGGTGACTCAACGCCTAAACCCCAAACCGTAAACTAGGCTGTAGTTAACTCAGATTTCGCATGGCTTGCATACCTATTTTCACAAACCATGAGGCTTGCAGAATGCAACAATATTGACAAGGTGAGTGATTGGTGTTGCTGTTCTGTACTGCAGTTCAGAATAAAAGAAGCACAGCAAATACTGCACAGCAGTTACCGTAAGACTAGCCCCTGTGCTGAGTGAAAGAGAGAGCCAGAGAGAAAACACCGAGAGAAAAAGAAATGGTGGGAGAGGGCAGAATGAGAAAGGGAATGGAAGGAGGAAAATGAAGGCAAAAAAGAAGACAGGGTGATTGACATAGGCTAAAATGGTCATTTAAACTGTGAATGGAGGTTCAAATATGGCCACTTACGGGGTATTCTAGTGGCCTTCATTGGCACTGGGCTTGGGCAAAATCAACATTCAGCCAATCATCTTGCCCAATTGTGCGACTCAGTCATAGGTCAAAGCGAATCAGGCTTTTGTATGGCACATTCATTGCAACTTAAGTTTCTGTAGTATTTATATAAGGACCATGTATGTCACAACCTGGGCCATGAGTAATATCTCTTGGCTCACTTTCCAAAATGATCATCTACACCAAAATAGAAAATCTAAAAAGAAAGAAGGAAATCCATAAGCAATACTGAGTGAGGGGTACCTGTCCTCTGATACTGCTGGAATGGACATGGACACAGGTACACCTTAAAAAATGTAACAACAATGGCATCCACAAATGTGAATTTCCTCTCGTGAGTACTGCATGGTCTGCTTGCGTCTAAAAGCAGCCAGTGAGAGGGAGACATTAGAAATGCCACAAGCATGTTGTGAAAACATATTGAGGAGTGGAATAGGAGTTTAAAAGACAGCTGTGGGATGCAAGGGCTTAAGTGTGTCACTATGAATGCCGTTCAGTAGGCCGAGGGCAGACTTAGAGTTAAATCCTCAGTGATTAGCTCAGGTCCCAGCAGATTAAGGTTGACGAGTGTCTACCTAGAGCATACTGAGGACAGGCAAGGACTGCAACACTGATGACAATGCAGAGGCCCTCCCCCCCCCGGACACACATAAACACACGCACAAACACACAGAGAATCCCACAGGTAAACACACGCAGAACCGAGACATGTCCAGTCTAGGCTAGAGCCTCAACATTCAGCCCTTCTGAAGAAAAGTTTCTGAATGCAAGCAGTAAACATCAGAGCTCAATGTTTACTGCACACACCGAACACACCGAACACAATTTGAAAATCAATGCTCCCGCAAATCTTAAAAAAAAAAAAAACACTCCAGAAACTTAAGTAACTTAAAATAATATGCACAACAGACCCGATGCTATTTTGTCGACAATTTCCCATGCAAATGATGCAAAATGTGTTGTTTTGTGCCAAATGTTGACGCCCTTTTCTCACATCTAGGCTGTAATGTAAGAGGGGGAAGGACTGTGGTCAGAATCCAAGCAGATGGTTGCTTCGTTGCACGTATGATGACAGACTGTTGAGTTTCTATATGTGGACTGGGGTTGTGTTGACTCTCTTTTTCTGTTTGTTTCACTGATATACTAAAATGTTGAGAGAATATAGGGGAATAACTTGTTTTTTTGCCAGGCAGTTAGCTGTACCTTGACAAAATTGATGTTAGCATTTTGATGGAGTGGTGTGGAGCAGTGGTGTGCCCTTCATGGTCAGCATGGAGTAAGTGCTGTGTACACAGTGTGTGGTTTTTGTTGCTACAGTACCCAGAAGACCTGTCAGCACACATAAAGCACAACCCACTACCTCCCCCCCTCTGTCCCTGTCTCTACACACACCAAGGGACTGGGCGGGAGGGATGCAGACCACATTTCCTTTTAAACTGACTCTGTAAAAACTCTTTAGAGTAAAAATACTTGTTTATACAGCAAAAAATGCTTAAGAGCAAAAATGAATTACTGCTTGTTCTAAAATGAGTTTTGGAATAGAGGTTTATTACAGTTGGAATAATCTTCATGTTTCTGAAATCTTTTTGCTCTTGTGTGATTTGTTAAAGGAAAACAAAAGCAAACACCAACACAAAAGGCACTGTGTTGATGTCACATCCAAGGTTCAGTTGCTGACCCAGATCTTTGCATGGTCCTACAATGTCATGGAAAACTGTGGTGGCGCCTCCTGGAGGTTGGGTGTTGCATAAAAACCTTAGCCCCCCAAGCAAATTATTCCTTTGAAATTCCAAAGAGGCGGCACACCTGCCAACAGTGATATGCACAGATCAATTCTACACACATTCACTTACCATAAATGTCAGTTTGATATTTAACTTGATATTGGGGTTCTTTGTATGATAACAGATAAATCACATTATACTGAACTAGCCGTTGTTGAGAAGCACCCTTCAAACCTAGTCTCCTTGAAGAGAAGACGCAATATCAACCATGGGGAGGTGCGGAGTTAACTGCAACAGGCTAGGTAAAAAACGAAAAATGAATGCATAATAAACAGCTAAATACTTACATCAAATCCGGTCTGTGTTTGTGGATTATGGCACAAAAAGCCATGCCATCCCTGAACGAAGCTGACATGTTCTTTATTTCCACGTCACGGTAATTTTCACACTGTAGTCGACACCATTCTTGTAAAGCTTTCAACGACCCCATATTGCTAAATTTACTAGATGTTATATTATATATACAATATATAGTACTATATAAGCTTTATATACTAATTAAAACTGTTTTGATGCAATTGACGTTATCTGGCTTGTTAGCTAGGATTATCCAAACATTCTGACGGTAGCTACAGTAAGCATTAGAAAGCTTTCCCAAACTGAAGGAAACCCAGCTTGCTGACTAGCACATCAAACTAATTCCTTATTAAATATTATATTTGGCATCTTAGCCAAGATGGAACTCATCAAAAGATTTAATAGCTGGTCAGACAAAAAAATACAAAACATTGGCATGATGGCGCTTAATCCCTTACTCAACGGGGTGAATAACAAGTCAGCAACCACGCTGGAAGTTACTGTCGTTGGCAGTCTGTCTATCACAACGCTGGACAGCCTCCGGTTGCTAGTCACCCGACAGATAGTTCCAGATGATCAATCTCAGCTTCATGGTTTCGCCTGAGATCAGTTTTTGAAAGCAGTATTCACACACGATAAGTCAGTTGAATGGTCATGAAATAACGGTTACAATGGGATATCAGCATCCCTTCGCAACACGCAGAAATCTGAATCTTAAAAAGTCGCTACCTAACGTTTGCTAATGTCCCAAACGTTATCTAATTCACGTTTGCTAATCAGTACAACTTTGTCTCAACTTGCATAACGTGACAGACTAATATATAGCTAAGCAAGCATTGCACCCTTGCTTTTAAAACAAAACAAAAAACTTAGTTTGTGCGTTTACAGGAGAGAGCTAGCCAGCTAACATTAGCTAACTTTATTTGAAACAGCTCGATTCGCTTCGCTTACGATGTGACTCCAAAGAGTTTACGTCCACCGCCTGTTCAGAACAACGTTTTGCTATGGATAAAAGATGGTGTTACTTAAATAGCTATGATGTTGCCAAGTTGTAGCTATTGTCCTACCTAGAGGTAGTTAGCTACCATAATCACGATGCGTCCAGTTGTGCGGCAATTTGCACCATTTCCGCTAGGGGAACTGTAGCTTATGAATCCAATCGATTTAGCTGAGCGTCTCAAGGAAAATGTATCCATCCAGCCATGTCTTTAGTGTCATAAGTTTTCTTACAGTTGACAAATGTTGTATTTTTGCATGTATATGCTACTATCAGTTTTGGAACTGGGAGGAGATGTGGAACTCAACTAATAATTTTGGAGACGGCAGCCCGTGTCTGTAGCAGTAGGTGTACACGTCCAAATCAATCACCAGTTGATTTTATTTAATCAGTCTATATTACATTATGTATTTATAATATTTATTTTCTTGGCAGATGTCTTTTCCCAGAACGAGATACAGATTTTACTTGTTAACCTTTTATACAGTTTGCTGTTTTGATACACCTGCAACGTGAACTACGATGATACAATTGCAACGTCATATCAAGGGTTTAAACTTGCAACTTGCTGGTTTACCAGTCGAGGTGCCGAACCACCGCTCCACACTGCCACCCACTGATCAACCCTAAAGTGAACTGTATCGCACATACTGTAACAATTTATTTCGTTCAAAATGAATGAATCGCAGTAAGACCCCCCATCACGGCCGTATCCTTGACAAGAGAGCACCACCGAGACGAGGCAGAGATCGTACCGCGAGCGTGTAATCTCACAGAAGCACAATGGACCGTGTCCTTTGCGTCACTAATCCGTAAATGCATTGAAAAACGAAGGAGATTAATATCTTGCTTCCACAGTTTTCTTTGGAGGGATGCAATGCAAGACCAAAAGGAGAAGGCGATGCGAGAGCTGAGTGCCGCACACCTCGCGAGATCCCGTTAGTACGGCCGGAGGAATCTCCGTAATGATGGCGGCGCCGCCGGAGCCGGAGAGCTTGGAGTCTCGTATCAGTGAGTGTTTTCTAAGTTATTGGGGGTTTCCAAAGAAAGCTGACAGAGGCAGCGGCACGCTAGACTATGAGAAAGCGAAGGGGGGAGGTGACAGTTTGGGGTGCATCGGGAGTAGTGGTTTGGGGGTCACGATCGTACATCGTGGTACTGTCCCAGAAACATTTTGCTAGCTCAAAGTATTTAGCCAGCTAGCCGGCTAGTAACCAAACAGACCTCACCCTGCGTTTAGGTGAGCTATGTTTGTCAGGCTTAGCTAGCAGCGTATCCAATAAACATGGTTATGCACATCGTTTGAAGCTTTTGGGGTTGCTGCAATTTGTGTTTGAAAGCTGACAGTATTGATGTGTTTGGGAACAGAGGGAGGTCTGAAGGAGTCTTGCGTGCTTAGGAGAAATGTTGGCGAGCAGTCTAAGAAGTCAGCTGATGTCAACAGCATTCGCAAACTAGCTAGCTGCTCCGTTTAAATACATTTTCACTATGTTAACCAACTTGCTAGTTTGTATGCATGGTAGGTAGACTAACCACACAAATTGAAACTTATTAAGATACGATGATTGTCGTTACGTTAATTTACCCGTGTTGTTCGTAAGCTATGTCTGTCCTGTCCAGTTAACTAGCATCTTTGATAACCTTGATGTGCTTGGCTAGATGGCTAGGTAGCTAGCTAGGTAACTACGTAGTTAGCTAACTAGTTTCATCCGCTCAGCTGATAACTGCGTTGGTGTCATTTTGCACTGGATATTGAAAATTTGAGACGTAGTCACAGCGTTGTAGCTACGTAATTGCAATGTAAACGCAGTTCAATCAAGCCCTTAGATGGATCAGGCTTGGCATAATCATAGTAATGTCATCCAATGTGGGATAGGATTCTCGTGCAACAGAATATGAATGTGTTGAATGTGATGGTACGAGTTCCTCCGATGTTATACCATTCTTAGTTATAACTGAACAGTCGAATATGCATGCACTTCAGACTGTAAGGTCCAGTAGGTTTATTAAAGATGGTTGACGTATTTTCACTTAATGACGAGTTTTACTTTATTGCTATTTATTTTTATTGTGTGAGTGGATGGGTTTGTGCACATACATGGGATATTAATGTCAATGTAAGGTTCATTAAGAGTACTACTGTCAGTGGTTGTGTTCTAGGGCGTCATGCTACACAATTCTGTGCAGATTCACTGATATTTATAGAGTGTGGTCAGCTGAAATGGGAACAGTGAATAAGATAAGCCAATCAAATCTAGGTGAAATGATGTCTTAAAACACCACATCTATCTCTCTGTCTCTTTCTCCCTCTCACTCTTTGCAGACAAAGCCACAAACCCCTTGAACAGAGATGCAGACTGGGACAGCATCCAAGCCTTCTGTGATCAGCTCAATAATGAATTGGAGGGGTTAGTGAAGAGAGTAGGGTTGTGTAACATGAGATTGCGGTGGGGGTGCATCACTGTTAGGCTTTTTAAAAACACCGTTCAATCACTGTTAGGTGTAGTTGCTGTTGATAGCCACTAAGGATGTTATGAGTAATTAGTCTGTTTTGGAAAAATAAAACAGGACTTGTAGGCAAATCTGTCTCAACTCACTGAGCACATCCAGTGAAATGTTTGCAGCTGAGCCCGTATTGTTATGCAGGGTGTGCTTCTTGTGCTTAATGTATTGTATATGCATCACCCGCTGGGTCAGTCCATCTCAAAACACTTTGGCCTGACATCTACCATCTGAGAACTTTCTGCCAGGGGGTAGAATCAGGGGTCATGATGAATTTAATTTTACCCATGCATCCATTAAACAATTTCACAAAAAATGATTGTGCGACACCTCTTTCATGAGTTTATACCATCTTTTACAATGGCCGCAAGTTCTAAGATGGTACGTGTTGAAACCTCTTCTTATTAGATCATTTGACACGGAATGAATCATCTGTCCTTTGGTCTTGGTGCTGGGGCATATTTGGGCATCTGACTGTGCAGAGGTCAGTCCCACTCTGACCCGTGCGTTGTTGGTGTTTTGAAAGTCCTCAGCTGGCTACCAGGCTTTTGGCGCACAAGATCCAGTCACCCCAGGAATGGGAAGCCATGCAGGCACTCATGGTGAGAGGCTGAAGGGGGTGGGAGGGGAAGGCTTTGGAAAGGCGTTTTGAGAAAGTACTGAGAGGACTGTCCACTCACATTTACATTTATTCATTCGGCAGCCGCTTTTATCCAAAGCGACTTACAAGTGAGGCAGAGTACCTTATAAGTGAGGCAGAGTCCGCTCATACTGACGGTCTTGTGTGTTTGTTTATGGAGCTCAATATATGATACATATAGTCAATATCCACATTATGTTTATGTCCAGTTGTTGACTAACTGCAAGTATGTTATGTAATTCAGTATGTGATTTTTACACCTTCATTATTTGATACTAAAATGTACCATGGGTAACCAGGTGCTGGAGACCTGTATGAAGAATTGTGGGAAGAGGTTTCACAGTGAGGTGGGCAAGTTTCGCTTCCTCAATGAGCTCATCAAGGTGGTGTCTCCAAAGGTACTGCACTGGTACTGTGTTGTGTCCGTGCGTTTGTGTCTCGTGTGTTTGTTTCTTTGAGTCATTCAGTGTGATTATTTCTTTCACTATGCAGGTGTAAGTGTAGGTGCAGGCCCCATCTTGTGCAGTATTTTTATTGGTTGGAATTTATTGGCTTGGTGGCAGCAGTTGGTGTGCGTGCCTGTTTGTGTGAGTCAGTTCCTGTGGCCCGCAGAATCCTGAACTCTCTGATGCAGTGTCTGCCTCCCTCTTTCCTGCAGTACCTGGGCACCCGCGCCCCCGAACAGGTAAAGAGGAAGGTGCTGGAGCTGATGTACAGCTGGACAGTGGGGCTGCCAGATGAGAACAAAATAGCCGACGCCTACCAGATGCTTAAGAAACAGGGTGAGCCCCCCACTGCTCCTGACCTCTCTACGACTGTAGGGAGAGAGGATTTGCTGAGACAAAAGATGGTGGTTGGTTGTAATGTGTTTTATATTTTAGGTATTGTAAAACAGGACCCAATCCTCCCTGATGACAAACTCTTGCCACCACCCCCTCCCAGACCCAAAAACACCATCTTTGAGGATGAGGAGAAGTCAAAGGTAAAATATAAGGACAGAAGGAGGGGGCTTGATTCAGTGTTTCAAAAATAAGAACTGAAGTTATTTAACAACCGTCACTCATCAGCAGACTGGTTTTCTCATTGATTTTTTTTCCTCATTTCTGTCTGCTCCCTCTCCTGTGTTCTTTGCAGATGCTCTCTCGCCTGTTGAATAGCACTCATCCTGAAGACCTGAGAGCAGCCAATAAACTCATCAAAGAGATGGTTCAGGAGGTGAGTCTTTTTGTCTGCATGTGCCGTAGGGATATTAATGAATATTTGGGAATATTTGGGTCAGCCATACATTGTCGTCAAAATGTTAATGCTTAATGGTTTCATAAATAATGTATGTTTCACAAGCTGAAGTATTATCACAACAGTAACTTGCCGTGTTTCTCCATTAGGGGTCAGTGTTTCATTTTTAGTCTTGAGTAAGATATCTGGTTGCCTCCTAAGCTGATGGTGCTATGCTTTTGGTGGTTTTGTAGTGTCATGTTATGGTTCAGATTGACATTAACTGTGAAGGGAGGGAAATACTATCAGTTTGGTTTATTGATCATTTTTTTCCTGCTGCTGTTCTGCCTGCAGCATTACAGTTTTTTAGTGTCAGTCGATAAAGTAACCCCTCACTACAGGCACAAAGACAAAACTGTGTGTAAGACAAATATTATTTGAAGGGGGTGAAGCTAAAGATGAAGTTGATAATCCATAACATTTGAAAGGGCTTAACTGAATACCTCTCTAATCAGCATTTAATCCCCTGTATTAATCACCTGATGTGTCTCTATGGGTGCTGAGTGGGTGTGACCCACTGTGTCAGGAGAACTGTTATAAGCCTGCATTACACATTTATAAATCTGAATAAACTAACTTGAGTTAATCTGTCTGAGCACCATGTGTCTGAATGAATCTGCATTGTTCTGCCCTCATGATTGTTTGCCTTTCCAATTGGTCCTCTCTGCCTGCGCTGATTGTAAGTGTAACTAATGCAGCCATTTTTAACCCTGTCTTCTCGGACCCGATCCATCTGTCTCATCCCTGTGTCCCCGTCCTGCTCCGTCACTCAGGACCAGAGGCGCATGGAGAAAGTGTCGGAGCGAGTGAACGCCATTCGGGAGGTGAAGGACTGTGTGAGCTTGCTGACACAGCTCCTGGGGGACTATGACAAAGAGACCTGCTCCCCGAGCAACGAGGAGCTCATCAAGGTCTGCACTGCTGTATGAACGTACACACCTGCACTGCGTAGAGACGGCTGATACACACCTGCACTGCATAGAGAGGGCTGATGCGCTGTATGATCATACACACTAACATTGCACTGTATAATACTGTACGAACATAACGCTGACAAAGCATAAGGACACAGATACAGATCCAAGAGAAAGAACTTATGTTACGCACCTGTTGTCTGGCTTGCAGCTAAACCATGTAATGAAACACTGAGTATTGTGAAATTGCTCATCCATGTTTGCTTTGCGTACTTTGTGCCAACGGCTGCGTTTGTGTCTGCGTGTGCGTGTTTTAGGATCTGTACCAGCGCTGTGAGAAGCTGAGACCCACGCTGTTCAGGCTGGCCAGCGACACGGAGGACAACGACGAGGCCCTGGGTGAGGATCGGCAGCAGCGATGCGTGCCGCAGCTGGGTGCGGTCTCGGCCGTTGTGGGAACGGACACATGAGGGGAGGGCGATCATGCTTTTTCTGTCTGTGTGTTTCCGCACCGTGTCCCTGTGCCGCTGCAGCGGAGATCCTGCAGGCCAACGACAGCCTGACTCAGATCATCAACCTGTACAGGCAGCAGGTGAAGGGGGAAGAGGTGAACGGGGACAGCACTGCCGCTTCCAGTCTTAAAGGTGAGAAGAGGTGGGTCAGGAGAAGGGGAGTGCAACAGAACGTGTCCCCAAAGCGGTCATTTGTCCTGCGTCTTTTGCAAACTTTAAGAGAATGATATAGCAGGCATAGTACAATGTACAATAGCCACAGATGTTCAGCATACATCATAATTTTTTTGCTCATGAGATAGTAGTAAGGGCAAAAACAGTTACAGTAAAATGAAAGGTAATAATTATTCTTGTACTCCATGCTCCTGTATGGAGTATTCCTATACTCCATACAATGATATCAAATCTACATCAATGAAACATGGGGGTTTTGGGTAACTTACTACAGAGACATTCCCACATGGGATGTCTATCCCCAATGCAAGAAGCACATACTTTTTGTTGTATTTAAATGCAGTTGATATTTGGTGCAGCAAATACTTGAAGTCTGTTTGCATGGCATCTGTACTGGTATAAACAGATCTGTGTGGGGTAGTAAGATATGAGATTGAGAAAAAGGACCTCAGACACTGAGTGCCAGGGAGCATTTGAAAGCATGTGACATACAACAGAAGTCTGTACCATTACAACCATATTTAGTGAATTCTGCCAGTTTAAAAATGAATCTGAGTATGAGATTTCATTCAATCACTCAGGTGACAATGCAGGATAATGCAAGGAATGTCATTCCTTCTCCCATTTAGGCAGTAGCACTGCCCTGCTGGACTTGACGGGATTGGACACCTCCTGTCCGGCGGCGCCCTCTTACCCAGAATTCCCAACTCTAAAAGATGGCCAACAGGCTCCTTCTCAAGAGGCAGGAATCAGTCTTCTTGACGATGAGCTTATGTCACTTGGTAAGGACCCTCATACAAAAACTAGGGAAAACAGTGTTCGCTCATCACTCCTTTCTTTCTCTCCCCCACAGTGTATAATGGCAATGTTTCGTCTCTCTCTGTTAGGTTTGAATGAGGTCACCCCCAATCCTAGCTCTTCTTCCCAGGTGGGCGATAGTACTGCCTGGAACAGTTTTCAGGTGAGAAATGCACATGTCACACATCCAGTAGCATTTTTATGAGGCTGTTATCCATCACAATTGCTTGCCTGCAGGTTTAGTAAATGGCTGTGGGGAAAAAAAATGAAAACATGAAAGATAAACTACAGGGACCATTCTCACATTACAATCAGTCAAAAACTGTAGCCAAGATGCAACTGCTCATGAATCACACCGGCTTGTCTTATTTCCATATCTGTGTTCCAGTCCTCTGACAGCCTGGAGACAGCCATCCAATCAGCACCGGGTACTTTGTTGAAGCCGGCTGTGACCTCACACTCACAGACTCCACCCTCTGGAGCCCCACAGGGAAACACTGCTCTGGAGGAGCTGGACCTGCTGGGGAAAACTCTGCTGCAGCAGTCCCTGCCTCCTGAGAACCTGCAGGTCAAATGGTAGCTATCCACTATACCACTGTCCTGCATAATAATACACTCCTAGATGACCCTTTTAGTTCATGTCCCATCACACTTTAAATCTCATTTAAAAAGCCTTGCTGTCAGTTCACCTGTGAGATGAGATTTAGAATTTACTTACTTAATGTCCCTATCTTCTGTGCAACAGTAGGAGTTTTAACAGGGGTCATCTGTAAAACAAAGTATTTTGTTTTAGAGAGTACACTCCAAAGCTTCACTTAAGCAGTAAGTTCACTGTTCAAATGGGAATAATATTCTGTAGCAACATTCACATGTTATGATTTGTACACCATAACACATTACAGTCTAACAAAATCATACCCACAATGACCCTTTGCAGGGACAAACAGCAGCCCCAGTCCAAACCCACACTGCGGGATCTCCAACACAAATCCAGCACAAGCGCCAGCACCATCCCGGCCTTCTCCACTGACCATCCTGGGACTCTCCTCAACTCCCAGCCCAGCCTTGGAGCTCCCAACCTGGGGCCATCTCTTGCTCCAGCTCCCACATCTGAAATCTCCCTGGCTAATGTCACTGTACCCCTGGAGTCCATAAAGCCCAGTAAGACACTTGTCTGTGTGTCAACATATTTGGGGTCTTTGGTGAAACATTGTGAACATGCATGCAGTTAGCTGTCAAAACAGTAATGACAGGTTAAAATCAAAGATGCTTTACAACCACAAACCCTTTACCTCCAGTCGTTCATTCAAATTTGTAAAGAGCTTTACAAGATTTAGAAATGCATTTAAGTCTATTAACTTACAGTCTACAGCATCCGTGGATGGTAATTTAGGCCAGAAGTTCCTTAAATGACCACTGTGTGCAGCAGTGTTGTGTTCAGGAAGACAGAGTGATGGAGTCTCTTTCCTCGCAGGCAGCTTGTTGCCAGTGACAGTGTTTGACAGACACAGTTTGCGGGTCCTGTTCCACTTTGCGCGGGACTCGCCCCCGTCTCGCCCCGACGTGCTGGTGGTAGTCATCTCCATGCTCTCCTCCGCCCCTGTTCCCATCACCAACATCCGCTTCCAGGCAGCAGTTCCCAAGGTGATACCTCTCTCTCCTCTCACTTTAATACATCAAATAGTGACAGTGTAGTTTACACACTTTCACATACACAACATCCGTCATCCTCTCACAGGTTAACTTAAATAGCTGGCATTTCACGTTATCAGTAAATATAACCCGAGCACACTCAGGAAATATCTAGCTAAGCATATTTCTCAGAAGTTACAACAGCAGTGTCCAAACTTGCATCCATCTGCCTGCATGCCCAGTCCCCCTAACCATTACTCCTGGCTGCCAGCCTAGCACTGCAATAGCTGCTCCTTATTACATTACAGACATTTAGCAGACGTTCTTATCCAGAGCGACTTACATAGGTCAGTTTTATGCGTTATCCATTCATACAGCTGGATATTTTACTGAGGCAATTCTGGGTGAAGTACCTTTCCCGAGGGTACAGCAGCAGTGCCCCGGCGGGGAATCGAACTGGCAACCTCCTTACCACTATGCTACACTTCCACCACACCTGTCTCAGATTGTGTGCTTTGTTTTTGTTCTCTGCTGCAGGTGATGAAGGTAAAGCTGCAGCCCCCCTCTGGAACCGAGCTCCCAGCCTTCAACCCCATCTTGCCCCCGACAGCCATCACTCAGGTCCTGCTGCTGGCCAACCCTCACAAGGTACACTAATGTTCCCGTACTCTGACACTCCTGGCCAACCCTCACAAAGAAGAGGTATATTCTTATTCTGGCCAGTTCTTGCAAATTACCACTCAGCTGTCATAAGGTAAATCTCACTGTCATACGCAATAATGCAATTTAACAGCGAATATGGCACTGAATATGACACTGGCTTTGCACTAAATGACTTTGTAGTTAATGCACTTCCTTGTACACCGTAACTGTCTTCCATCACCTGGGTCCATAAACTACAGTGACACTGCCGACTTCACTACACGCAGTACTCGGTTTATTTAGTGTATATAATGCCGCTGAGGTCATGTACACCTGAATAACAGCCTGTTTGTCTTTCTGCCCCCTCCCCCCTTCTTTCCTGGTGTCAGGAGAAGGTGCGTTTGCGGTACAAGCTTACCTTCACGCTGGGTGAGGAAAATCATGATGAAACCGGGGACGTGGATCAGTTCCCCCCACCAGAGACCTGGGGAAGTCTCTAGGGGGGACCGTCTTTTGAACTGACCTTCTGCTCTGCGTCCTTCTCCAAAATCACTCTCCCAGCTACCACACTGGCAATCTCCTCTCATCACTGCTAACCCACTTTTTTCCTCTAAATGAATATTTCTTTTTGGCTGCCATTCCAATAGATCTGAGGGTTATACAGTCAAAATCCCCTTTCCCATGAATTTTAATACATCGTGATAATGCCCTCAATAGAAGTTAAACCATTACAGTGATTGTTGCAAACAAGCCGGCACTTTTAAATGTAACCTGTCTGTATGACTGCCAGTCTCTGTACTGTTTTAGAGTATAGTGTAGTACTATATTCTAAAATAGTATTGTTGTCCTGTCTTTGGGTTTAGTACTGTGTTGGACACATTGTTGTGTATGTCATCAGTATGGCCCGGGAGAGCCGGGGAGAGTGGGTGTCCTAAACGGGACAGAACCAGTTTGATGAACACAGATTCTCCCCCATAAGTAATAATAATAGCTCAAATTCTTGGAATACATTTCTACCTAGGCCCATATATCTTGATTTAACTAACTAGCAATAGTTTTCCCATTTGGTGTTCCTGGCATCTGATTTTCTTCTGAAGAATATTCTAAAAATCAAGAATTCTCAGCCTGCCTACCCCTGATTTAGGACTTATTTAATCTGCCGTATGTGCCTACCTTGACCAGTCTTATTTTGTCTTTCTGTATTTAAAGTGTGGCATTACTTTGTGTGTCAGTTTTCAGCTGTAGTTGTAAGAAACTCAGTTAAGTGATCTTCGTTTGCAGGGGTTTTGCACTTGGTGGCTAAAACAAGTGAATTGGAGTTTTGGGGGAAATAAATCACAGTCCCATGTTTTTAAAACCTCTTGGTACAAATGAATGCACAAATGGATACAGGATTTAGTACTGCATTAAGCTGACTTTCCTTTGATATTTATTTCTTCCTCCTTTACCAACCCCCTTTTCAGAATTCTTTCCTTGTCTCAAAGCAATCTGTTCCCATGTAGCAATCAACCCATCAAGACTGAAGCGCTTACTCTGCAAGACCTCCATCCTCTGTGTGCCTACAGGGTCCGAATTGGACTTGATCAGTACATGCACCCCATCACTCAGTGTTGCAGCCCCCTAAGCACATTCCATCCCCACTTCCCAGCTCTGTCCTTTGTAAATAGTGTCTGTATTGGAAGTATGTACATTTGACAAAGAAAACTATGGAGGGGAACGGGGAAAAAAATATGAACTGCAAATATGTATTTAAGGGAAATAAAGTTATTCTTTTCTTGGGGTTTGAAACTTGGGTCTGTCATTGAATGTGAATCCTACTGTTGCTGGAATCACTACCAGTGAAAACCATGGAGGAAGACAATCCTAGACAATTTGTCTTGAAACTTCAAATTAACTGTGAAACCAACCCCAATTCTGAAAACTACTAGAAGAGTGTGGTTTGTGCAAGGATAATTTATCTGACTGAACCTACAGGATTTTGAGTAGTACCATAATGTTACAGTATTCAACACACAGATACAGAATTCAGCTAATTGTTGGCGTTCAGTATCTTTATTAAAACCTGAAACAAAACCATACAGTATAAAAAGTGAACAAATGGAATGTTTCAGTTACACTGAGACCCTCTGATCACCTAGCATCTTTTTGGAATGCTTAAATAGATTACAGGTACAGATGGAAACAATGAGTGAGAAACAAACTCTGAAGGGGTTTGGAGGGTGACCAACTCAGTGACAGTGTCCAATGAGCTCACCAAGTACAGCTACCCAATTCCCCATTGAGTTCATGTGAAATCTAATCCAAGCCCTGGCTTGATATTTACAGCTAAATATGTTTAAGTACATGCCAAGGCCAGCAGTGAACATTGAACGATACTGAACAAATTTTTACTAAAACAAGAATATAATCAAATGGAGGAAAATGACAAAAATCTAATTGTGTTTCAGTTCTCAAACGTGTTCCCTGATTTTGTTTCGTAACAAGTTAGTAACACATCTGTCCTAATTTTCCCCGCCAACAAGTAGTTTTCAGGAGAAATTGAGCTGCGAAAGCCTGCTCTTTCCTTTCTCAACAAAGCACTGCAGCAACACTCATTACTGATAAATCTCTTCAGCAAATATTTTAGCCGATTCCACTTGTTTTACAGATGAAAGTTTAGAGAAAACGATCTTTGGATAAACCGCAATGTGAAAAATCTGCCTACGGTGTGATTCTCATCTTCTCAATCAAATGGGCTAGGCACCACCTATGCACAAAAAAACCAAAGCGCGCTTAAAATGGCAGATAAGCAGGCTATGAAAGCAACCAACGTAAAGCACACTGGAACAAACAAAAATATGGAAATAAAGCAATATTGCAGCACCTACCTCTTCCATTGACCAAAAGGCAAATTAGGTCTTGTAAAATAAAATTAAAATGGAAAATAAAAGGACTTTACCTTTTTCAAGTTTTTCTGAAGATGAATGTTGAGAACCAAAAAAAAAATCACAACTTAAAGTCTTCACAGTTTGGTGCCAGCAACTTAAATATACAGTACTAGACAAACTGAGTGATGGATGAAGAGTCCTATAAATAAAAAAGTTGAAATGTAATCATAGTTATATATTTCTTTGATTTACCAAAAGTAAATCAAAGAAACCAAACCAAACCGTTTCAGGGAATGAAATCAATCCTGAACCAGAGCAGTGTGCGTTTCTTCAGCATCCACTGAGTAACTACTGAATTTCTTCCATCTTCCCTGACGAGTTCTTTTACAACAACCTCCTCCAAAAAAGGGGGATTTTCCATAATCAGAGGAACACTACCCACTGGTAAAGGGAAATATTAGAAGTATTTCTTCATTGCATCTACAGTGTAACAAGCTGAATCCTAAACCCTTATCAATCTTCCATCCATTACTGGTTTCAGCTACTCTAACAGTTTTTAGGGGACTCTTGGTGTGGAAATCAGGGGACAGACAAAGGTGGGTTAAAGAAAAGAAATTAAAATGGAGTCCCTTCTTGCACACACATCATGTTAAGACTAATCGGCTGTACATGCAAAGGATGGTTATAGGACGGTTTCTGTTATCCCAAAGTCCTTATCCTCTGAATGGAACCACTATAACCCTTACCTAACCAATCCCCTGACCTGACAAAATCTGAGGGTGTACAATTTGATTTGGGTTTAGGGAGTTCTTTTTAGGGAACTTGGGGAAGGATCTCGATAGCTTCACTTTCTAGGTGGGGGTGGTGGGGGAGGGGGAGGAGGTGCAAACTGGTAGGGGCCCTGTCCCATGAGCCCCATCATGGGCTGAGGTGGGGAGAACTGCTGGGCCATCAGGGGCTGGGGTCCCGCTGGCGGCGGAGGGGGCTGGCAAGGCCTGCCGCCTAAGTTCCCAAACTGTCCCTGCTGCTGGCCGGACTGATCCTGCCCCCCGCTGCTGCCCCCTGAATTATACTGGCTGCTCCCGCTCCCAGCGCCTCCGCCGTAGCTCTGATACTGCTCCCCCATGCCCCCGAACGAGGAGGTCGAGTTAGCCCCGTTTGGGTAGCTCTCCCCGTTTCTGCTGTCCCTGCCACTCCGGTCCCTGTAGGAGGAGGAGGAAGAGGACGAAGACCTGTCTCCCTCCCGGCTCCCCCCAGCCCCTCTGCCGTCCCGGCTGAAGCTGCTGCTCCCCGTGGCCCCGCCGCTGCGGCTGTCCTTGCCGCCCCCGCCCACAGCACGCATGCGGCGGTCACACTCGTCCTGGTACATCAGGTTGGGATTGTTGGAGTTGGAGCCGCTGCCACGGAAACGAGAGCGACCACCTGGACAGAAGAGAGAGAGAGAGAGAGATGAGGGGCTTACACTAGCTTCAAATGCTCACTACACTACAGGCGTTAAGCAGACACTCTTATCAGGAGCAACTTATACAGGCTACAATTTTAACATGTTATCCACAGCTGGATATTTACTGAGGCAATCCTGGTCTAAGGGTACAGCAGCAGTGGCCCAGCGAGGAATCAAACCAGCAACCTCTCGGTTCTGCTCCTTACCACTATGCTACACTGTCACTGTTAAATGTTATATAACAGACCGACACGCTAGCAAAGGAGAAGTTCAAAGGGCAGCAGACACCCAAGACAGTCCCCATAACACTCCTCCCTTTACACCTCTTCAGCACCCCACTCGAATCTAAAACCCTGTCTAGTGTCTCACCCCCTCCTCCGCCTCCGCGGCCGGAGTCCACCAGCTGCAGCAGCTTGGGGTTGATAGCCTGCCGGGCCTCCTCCAGAACCCGGACCAGCTCCCGGGCCTGGCGCATGTTCCCAGGGGTGAAGAAGGTGTAGGCCGTGCCCTTGTTGGTGCTACGGGCCGTGCGGCCAATCCTGTGGATGTAGTCCTCCGAGGAGTTGGGGTAGTCGTAGTTGATGACAAACTTCACGTCCTCCACGTCTTGGATGAGGAATTAGGGAGTAAGGGGAGGTGGAAAGGGGGAAGCGTTTTTTTTTTAAATCGAAGAGGAGGGAAAAGAAAAAGGGATAAGTTAGTGAAAATGTGACAAAGTCTACTGCACAAAGCCAATTGTCTGCACCAATGTATTTCATGCAGTCATTCTATCGTATAGTTAAGAATGTCCCTTTGTGCATTTTTCAACAAGATATACAGCTGGTTACCAAAGCATACCTATCAACAGATCAACAGTAAATGCCCAGCACTTACTTAAGATCAATACTGGAAAAAACCCTTAAATTCAGCATACAACTCCACTTACCTGTCAGTTAGACTAAATTTGAAAATGCACATCTTAGAGACCAATTATAATGCTGTGCTCAGGACAATGAACAATGAAACACGGAGGTACCCTACTTACCACAGCGAAGCTACAATCAAACACTTTTAGGTTATTTACCTAATGTACACTGAAAAGACCCTATAGGCCAGCTTTGGTTTGACCTTTCTTTTCATGCATGATGAGATACAACACAGTGGAGCGAATGAACAATGGGGTCTTTGTTGATCATGAAGTTAAATCTGGCCAATATTCAATTTCATTCACAACTGTATGTCCACGAGTCAATCAAGCAGGGCCTGCTCATTAGTCCCTAAATACGTTTATTTGAAATGTTATGGGAATGGGTAAGGGGTAATTTAAGATCAAGACATTCCTAAGAGAACATTTTAGGGGGTTG
Organism: Megalops atlanticus; assembly: GCA_019176425.1. Classification (NCBI taxonomy): domain Eukaryota; kingdom Metazoa; phylum Chordata; class Actinopteri; order Elopiformes; family Megalopidae; genus Megalops; species Megalops atlanticus. The sequence continues at coordinate 22,979,765 of CM032893.1, forward strand.
AGGGTCCAGGAGACAGAGGTGAGGAAAACATTTTCTGGTCAAAGAAAAAGTGAAATATCAAAAACAAAAAAAAAAAAACATAACTGAAAACACACCTTCACTTAAGCTTTTCTAACTGTTGGGTAACCGAGGGGTAGGGCTTATTCCCTACACACACAAGTCCGAAATCTGAAAAAACCACTTGGGTGGGCATACAGCAATTTTCAATCTACTGACTAACGTGCAGCTTTAAGCAACTCCATCAAAATGTACCAGACTTCAGTGTATACATTTTAAATGAAGTGTAGGGGGAAATGGGGGAAGAGAGGGGGGGTGAGGTACTTACCCCGTTTAAGAGTGCCTTACAAGGTTAGCTCCCTCTGTCCCCCCCTGACCAGTCCTGGATCATTTGTAGGGGCCGGGGAGGGAGGAGGACAAACAGCCACCCCCCCCACCCCATGCATACCCCCTGCAACTCTGGCCTGGAGCTGCAGGACCCCGACAAACTGGACCAGTCTGGATCCGACACCACGCTTACTCACTCTCCCAATTGGCCTCGGGCACATCCTTGGCCTCTTTCAGGAGGAGTGCGTTGGTGTCAGAAACTCAGGGCTTTTCTGGGCCAACTATGGGATTTATGAACTAACAAAGGGGTATAATGGTGGGGCAAACATACCTCCAAAATCAGTACTACTTGCCAAGGACTTCTTAAATGCCAGTATTTGCCAGAAGTGACACACAGCAACCTTAATGCAGCCTGATAAATGACTTCAAAAGTAGAGTTGTTTGTAGGAAGTAAAACTGAAATGAATGCAATTAGATTGCTGTATGCAACTTGTTACACTCTGCATTTACTTCTTACAAGTCTGATCTTATTCTTTTGAACTCATGCATTCCTTGTCTCTCCTACCTATACCACCGACACTGGGGAAAAAAGAAAGCGGAGGGAATTGGGGCTGGTTTCCTTAACAGTGGCCATTTCTCAGCTTTGGCCACTGTTTGCTTTCAATGCCATTCTGCAGAATCCTAAAAACTGGAGCCAGCAGGAAGACCCAGGGAATAAGGCAACCATGGTCGCTTCCATAGACGCTGTGTGTCCAGAAGCTTTGGTTACAGTTTCTTTGTGGGGAAGGGGATGAAGAGTCAGCGAGATGGAGTTTGGGGGGTTCAGATATTAACGTGCGAGTCTGGGCCGAAGAGCCTTTTTGGGGGAGGGCCTGTCTTTCTGGTCGGGTAGGGGAGTGGGGCATGGGGGCAACAGATCTGAAAGGGTGAAACTGATGTCTGACGGGGGGAAAAATGAATGATGAGCTTTTTCTTATATTCCCCGTCTGCTATCAGAAAGATATCTGACAGGGTGAGGATCATTTGCCAGTTGTTTCTCGTTGTCTATGCACAATGCACACAATGAAGCATTTGGAATACAGAGTAAAGTAGGAAAGAAAGAGAAAGAGGGAGATCAAGTGAGTGGTAAGGTGTCAGGGAGAGAAAAAAGACATGAGAACTGAGGGAAGGACAGACACAGAGAAAGCTTCAGACAAGCTGAAGAAGGTGAATGGACAGAAGACAGTAGGGAAAGGAGAGAGAGCACAAGAGAAAGAGAGAGAGAGAGAAGAGAAAAGAGAGCGAGAGAAAGCAACTCCTTCAGGCCAGGACTCCTGCCAGCCAGGACCAGACATGACGCCCGCAGAGGGAGAGGCCAGCACAGCTACACGTGGGGGTGGGGGGGTGTCAGCAAGGCTGGTGTCAGAGGGCCACAGGGGCAGTTCAGAGGGGCACCTCCGCATGCTGTCCACTTCTCGCTTGCTTTGTCTTCTCATATTACACCACTGCTGCTGGACCCATGACTGTGACTAAAAGCTAAATGGGTTTTAAGCCCATGTTCAACATATAGTGTACAGGATTCAACTATACTGAATTCTGTCAACTGTCTTATAAAAACCTTATAGGAAATGTTAAAAATTTGCATTTAGATCCAAGCTCTGAACATCTATGGTCACACTGGTCATGATAGGGAACAAACTGCAACTGCATTGAGTGAAAGCAAGAAAACTAGAGGCCTGCAAAACAATGTGATCTTAACAGAGTCTTTTCTTAGAAGTAACCCTCAAATGTCCATTACCACAAGGTTTTGGGAGACCCTTATTTGGCTGCAGCTTGTGATGCAAGCGGCTTTTAGAGGGAACTTCTTAAAAAGCTCAACATGTGACCGAGACTGACTTATAAAGGGAACGGTGCCATGTGTCTGCCGCTCCTGCAGTGACGCAGCTGAAATTTCAGAAGGAGCTGATGAATGGCAAAACCCTAGCTTTAGTGAGATGTTGCTCCAGTATGTGCTTCCTTTCCCCTACAGCACTACATTCCACCAAGACAGACCCTGCACTGAAAAAACTACACTGACGGTGTTTACTGGATTACCACAGCAAGCCCCTGGCACAGCTTCAAGGAGGTATCTCCCCCACGCCCCCGCACGCTCCTCTCACCTCACCCCCCGCCCCACCCCAGTTTCAAATTTGGAATCCCAGCAGCACCCCTCCTCCCCCTTCCCCCCCGTTGCCCAGGCAGCTGGTCTCCTGGAAGGGGGGAGAGCTTATTTGAGGGCTCTGTTTGGGGTTTCGGAGAGATGGCTGTGTCTGGGTTTGATAAATCAGGCCGTCTCTCTCCCCTGTTTCTTGTCGCAACTCAGGCTTCGATTAGTCATGCCTAGGTCCGGCTGCAGGCTCCCATGGGCCTGTGCGCTTCTAGTGTCAGAAAAGAGACTTGGAAACAAAAAACAAAATAAAAAAAATAAATGAACACAGAAAAAAACAAACAAAAATTGGTTAAAAATTGACTCATCATGTAGGGGGCCTCTTCAGGCTTATTGCTTCCCTGTTTTTAAAATGATACTCTTACTGTTTCATTGACATACATCCTCAACCTGCACACAAATTTGATCAATGCAGACAATCTCTATACAGACTTACTCGTTTAGATTTGGTTTTTAAGTGTGGTTTTGACAGTAGGCTTTCAGGACCTGGGAAACCACACACTGAAGACACCGTTTCAGACAAACTTCACTCTGATAAAATGGACTTAAACCAAGAGAAACAAACAAGGTGCACATCCCATCTTTGGCAGGTTGAGACTAGCCTTAGGTCAAGAACTGACCACATATTCCTGTGTTCCTTGCTACAGTAGTATAACTAGACTGTGGGTTGGTTGTGGATCAGATCATCCACTGCAAGTCAAGATCAAGTTTTTGTGCATCCATTTGTGTGTGTAAATCTGTGATTGATTTGGATTTGCAGCTTAAGACATACCCAGACCACGGGAGGCCACGTCAGTAGCAATAAGAATTGGAGCTTTGCCGCCTCGGAATTCTAGAATGAGGGAGGGGAACAAAGCACAGGGAAATGGGGTCACAACCAGCAGAGGGAGAGATCAAGTAACAGTGGCATCAGTGGGAAAATGTTTAATGGCAGACACTGTCAAAAAACCATGAATTATTATCACGAGCCTATACTAAACCAACAATCAAATCCAGGGAAAATCATACCATTACAAACACAAAGCATGCCAATGTCTTACCTGTGAGTACCCAGTCTCTCTCTGGCTGGCTCTTGTCACCATGGATACACATGGCTGGCCATCTAAAAAATAATAGAAATAATTTTTAAAAACAATAGTACTGTCAAACCATTTGTTACAGGAATGAAGGATGTGGGACAAAAGTAGAAGGCAATTACAAATTCAGAAAGCATGCTGTGCCAGATTCCACAGAGTCAATATGTAGTGTTGAAAAGACAGGCATGCTACCCAACAGAAAAACAGCCAAGAGCTGAATTTTTAATGATTTTTTTCCTCAGTATAAACAGATAGGAGTGTTAACAGGTAGGGCGTGACGATATTTTGTGTAGGTGCAAGCGTGCGCAGGTGAGAGACACTCTCCCATCCCCTCACCCGTCTCGTCTCATCCTGCGAGTGAGGTCGTCACAGCGCTTCTTCGTCTCTACGAAGATGATGGTCTTGTTCTCCTTCTCGGCCATGATCTCCTCCATCAGCCGAAGCAGCCTAGTGAAAAGCACAAAGACACGGTGAGACTCTGCCAACACGTAAGCATGCAGTATAAGGCAACCCTGTTGCTGAAGCACCGCTCTTAATCAGCCCAATCAATAGATTAATTATTACATTGAATCTATAAGAGCGACAACATGCTGGAGGTACTTAAATGAAACAACGAAAAAAAGAGACACAGCCCCTGGTATTGTCCGCTACTGTGTCATCAATGCCAACTTTCCCCACACTGGGTTTTCTCTAGAGAAGTCTGAGACTGCAGCACGACTGGACTCATTGCTCTTAACGGAAGACTAAAACGTGCAAAGCTGTGAGCCTCACTTGTTGTCCTTCTCGCTCTCCATGCAGACGTCGACGATCTGCAGGATGTTGTGGTTGGCGCTGAGCTCCAGGGCGCCCACATTGATCTGCACGTAGTCCCGCAGGAAGTCCTCGGCCAGCTGCCGCACCTCCTTGGGCCAGGTGGCGCTCCACATCAGCGTCTGCCGGTCGGGCTACGGAAGGAGGGGAGGGCAGGGGCATCAGCAAAAACACCTGGGCCTCAGTACAGAGAAATGACGTATCGACGCCCAGGAACAGCTTGTCCACACTGGTGCAGCACGATCCAGTGTCCCCCACCGCCACTCACCCGGATCTGGTCGACGATCTTGCGGATCTGCGGCTCAAAGCCCATGTCTAGCATGCGGTCTGCCTCGTCCAGTACCAGGTAGGTGCAGCGCCGCAGGTTGGTCTTCCCCGCCTCCAGGAAGTCAATAAGCCGCCCTGGGGTGGCAATGCAAATCTCCACTCCTGAAAGAGAAATCAGGAAAGTTCAGCCTTATTTCAGCTGTGGAACAGCAGCGAACATGTTCCAGATCATACTCTGGTATCAAACATGATCTGTAACGATTTCAGCCAAGAATAATCAACACAATGACCATTAAAACTGGCTGTACATCTCCATTCACATGCATTATTCTGCCTGTCAGTCAGCGAGCACAGTATAATCAGAGCCAGATCCCTGCGTCCTCACCTCTCTCCAGGTCCCTGATCTGGGGTCCTTTGGGCGCTCCTCCATAGACGCAGGTGCTCTTAATGCGGGAGGATTTCCCGTAGTCGTACGCCACCTGCTGCACCTGCTGCGCCAGCTCTCGGGTCGGGGCCAAAACCAGACACTGGGGGGGCACAAAAACAGTTTATAGTTTACAGACTGCAGCAACTGAGAAAGAAGAAAAGGGCCAATCACCGGAGGCACAATGAGCTGAACCACAACACACAGCGGACACAGGGCAGGACATGTGTGCTGACAATGCCCTCTGTAAACACACTCCTTCCAAGTCATCAAACATTCAGCGAAATCAAAAACCAAGGCAAGCCAATAAAGTACTGGATGCCGATAAACCACTGTATTTTATCTTTCATCAGTCATCCAGAACATGTTGTTGTACTGCATAAACGGTGGCCTCAGAACTTTTCAGTGAGACCTTAAACACTACATTGTATAGGAGGTCATGGGAATAGAGATCTTTCCTACTTTTTTGGCTTACAAGCACACATTAGCTGGCATACAGATTAAACTGAGTGAAATACTTACAATGGGGCCATCTCCTCGCTCCAGGTATGGCTGGTGGTTAATATGCACAATTGCAGGAAGGAGATACTGAGAAACAAGCAGAAACCAAGAATCAGAGGTAGCTCAGACAAGTGCATGGCAGCAACTGGAAAGGTTCAGATTACCTTCTCTACAACAGAGCATGAGCAAGAACATGAACCAAGGATAAATCTATGCATGTGCATATGTATGCACATGTGGGTGCACATCTGTGCATGCACTTATAAGATGTTTTACAACTGTGTTGAAGGTTTGTGGGCATTGGAGTAACCCTGTCTGATCTACAAAAAAAAATGTCAGTGAACGGCTGTTTCCGCCACATCAACCTACCTATGCATTCAAACCAACCAGCTCTCCCTTGCTCTCTAAACCTTTGTGTGTTGGTACTGTTTGAATCTAAGCGTGTTGATCCCGGTGCCTCACTGAGTGCCAGCCTGATAGAAATCTCTCACCGACAGCGTCTTCCCCGAGCCGGTCTGGGCGATGCCCACCATGTCCCTCCCGCTCAGCGCCAGGGGGAAGCCCTGGGCCTGGATGGCCGTGGGCTCCTTGAAGTTCTGCTGCATCAGCACGTCCATCACGTATTCTGGCAGCGAGACGGACAGGTGAAGGGAGGGAGTGTCACAGCCCGTGTTATGGTTCAAGTGCTCATGATGACAAATAATTACTGTAAAAGCTCCCAAAGAAAAGCCTTGCACTACCCAATCTAAAAGGAGGTTTTCCCTATTCTGGTTTAAATGCTTGACAGACCTCTATAATTAACAAATGGAACGAACACAATTTAGTCATGGACTTAAAAACCGCATATTAAAAGGTTAAAAAAAGGCAATCCATCAGGTCAACAAACAGCACAAGTTTCAACAGTGCTGTCAGAGTCTTATATTAGGTAAGCAGGAAGACAGAACTGGCACAGTGTTAACTCTCAAAGGGAAATCGCTTTGTGTGCAATTACTGAACACTCACGGGGGAAGTGAGCCTGGCTGAAGCTGGTGACAGGTTTGGGGCAGCCTGACCCCCTGATGGTGATCTCCTTCTTCTTGCGAAACTCCTCTATGTCATACTAAATACAACAGACAAGGACAAATATCAGTTAATGTTTAAAGTAAGGACCGCATACAAACAAACTACAATGCATTTCAGCCTTGAGTGCCACATAAATATTGTTATATATTGTTAAGAGTGTTATTTCTGTGTTTTATGCGTCATGCATCCCAGAATCCCTAAAATCTCAAACAAAAAAACGGAAAAGTAAAAATAAAGCAAAAATGTCTGTGTTTGAATTTGTGAGTTAAGAATAAAGGACTACACATTTAGCCCAAAGAACCCTACAAGTGTATACAAGTGAGGGGAAAAAAGACATTACAGGTAAAAGACTACCACATGACATTGTGAACCACAGCTTTGTCACTGACAATATCCCCGACATTCCATTTTATATACCTGCTTCAAATCAAAATCAATGTACAAGATCATCCGCGGTACCTCTTAAGTAGAACATAGTACCATTACAGACACCACAGCTATCCCAAACAGCAGTGGCAGCGTACCTGGCTCATGCGCTGCACCTCGGGGTGCTCAGTGTAGAAGTTCTTCTCGAACTTCGGCAGCTCGTCCAGGTCCCACTTCTTCTTGCGAAGACGCTCCCCCGGGTTGCCAAACTTCCTGGTAGGACTGCCTCGACTCGACCCGAAACGAGGGCTAAAGGGGGGGGGGGTTACATTTGGGAACACCATCAGAGAAGCTCACTTAAGTGTCCTCCAGAGTTCGCTTTGGCCCTTTAACTTATCAGTATGTGATGACACAGTCTTGTGTTAACTTCATAGCCCGAGATACCACAGTATTTTCGTCCCGAGTCGAATCAAAATCCGAATCTTTCAGTATAGCAATGCATTTGTCGTAATTTAATGACAAATATCCGAGTAAAATTAAAATGGTTGCTCGGTTTCTTCTAGTTAGCCTTAGCCATGTAACTTTCTCCTATTTCCATATGACAATTTTGAACAAGTTCCACATAACTTTCACGTTACCGTTCAATCGTGATCTGTAACTGATTTATCGCTACGTAAAGTCAAAATGCTGTGCAAGATAACTACCTAGGCACAACCTCTCATCACATGCTAAAAGCTTGCATACCACATAAAGCTACTTTTCTGGAAATTTCTGCTTTCCACTAGCTAGCCATCCTCGCCGCCTGAAACATTCTGCAAATTGTTCAGTGTGTTTCTGTTACATGTTTCGTTTGAAAACGACGAGATGAAATTAAGAGGAACTGTTTAAAACTGTTTATTGGGAGCATAAGTTTATTGGAGTTAAGCGAAGGCTTTAACAACCGACCTGTTGTTCAGTGGGATATGAGAATGAGGCCTACTGAGTTAAGCACGGCCAGCTGTTTATGGCCTGACTTGAGTAACGTTAGCTACCGTAACTACCTATTGTAACTAGGTTATCAGTTTACAAATTGTTAGCCTAGCAGATGGAATGTTTTGTTTTTACAGCGACTGGCAAATAAATTAACATTACCATGAATAAGGCAAATGCACTGAGCAGCTAGCGATACAGAAAACACGAAAGTTAGGTACCTTAGCTAGCTAACGTTGTTAACGTTAACACCTCATTTTGGCTACAACGTGAGCGGTATGCAATGTTAGGTTGTTATAATTATTAGGACTCCTAAAACGGAACAATTTTAGTGATTGATTTAAATAAAAAAAAAATCGAAAACTTACCCCCTGTCCCGTCCACGGTCCCGGTCTCTGTCTCCATAGGAAGAACCACCCCTCATTTTTTACCACAACCTTGTTCACCAAAATAAATATTTGCAAAATAACACTTTAGTTGCACCGAACAAACGGCTGCAAGTAACGTTACCGATAATGCGAGACAGATTTTCACGATGCTGTTGGTAAAAAAAAATACTGATAGCTAGCCCGGTAGCTACTGTGTAACAGAACTGAAACAGACAAAAACCCGTTCTTCACGCAGTTAGCTAGTTTGGTATGTGATGAATTCACAATTATTAGGTATAAGACTAACGTTTTCTTGTCGGTGTAGCTCTGTTTCTCAACAGCCCGTCTCCAACAGCTAACGTTAGGTAGCCAGCTTGCATGAGAAGATGGCGGTACAGCCGACAAAGGTGCAACAAATGCGAAACCGGCGTAACTTCTCACAGAGAAGTTGAAACAACGCACGAGAGGAGCGTTAAAAGTTTGAGGAATCACAACTTCCGCAGTCTGGTAATTACGTAATTACGCACTGACGTAGTGATTTACGCGGGAATAGCAAAAAGGAACACCAACGAACAGCGTGTGAATCGTAGAGTCCATACGGGATTGCGTTCATACATTTTTTGGTTTCATCTCCTACATAGTACTAAACAGTAACATTTACAAAATGGCAAAACGCTAAAAAAAATTCTAAAGACCACCAAACACCTCAGTTATATCTAACAATAAGATATTTAATTTTCGCTATATTTACTTTGTTTCAGCAATCCTACTTATACCACAACAACGAATCTTACTACAAATATAGGTTGGTATGTGGTATACTTTATTGTGTCGTCAAGAGGTATTCATAATATGCAAAGTCATATAAAGCTTGCAAAGTCAGTGTTCGGACACTTGACATCTGGTAAGCACATGATTTGTTTCAATATATTCAATTGTCAAGGGTATAACATTGGTGTTTATAACTTTATCTCATTTCTTGTCAAAGAGTTCTTTATTTCACATTCTGTGTTAAACTTACTGTGTAAGTTTAAGGAAGTGTAAGTTTAAGTGTAAGCAAGAGTGTGATCCATGTCTGCCCTAAAGACATATGTGTCAAAGTCCAGAGCTTGAGAGGTGAAATATGCACAGTAACAACAATTTCTAGTAACAAATACGAGGATATGATACTTACAAAGATGTCAATGAAAAGTTGGACTTTGTCTGGCCAAAATTTGTCCAGAGCTCAAGGCAATTACAATGATCGAAGGCAGAAGGTTAGCAAAAAGCCTTTATTTTCATGGCATATCCAGAATTCAATTGGTTGTAGAAGTTACATTATCAAGCACAAAAAATAAATTCATTTACATTTACATTTTACATTTACATTTATTCATTTAGCAGACGCTTTTATCCAAAGCGACTAACATAGGTTACCATTCTTTACAATGTTATCCATTTATACAGCTGGATATTTTACTCTGAGGCAGCGAGAAGAAGATTTTTTTTTTTTTACATGTAGGCTTTAATATTATGGATAAACACGTGTTTGACTGGCTATGCAATTGTACGCACAGAAGAAGACAAAAACAGAATCCACTGTTTGGAGGCAACATTCTCTAATACGACCATATTCCCTAAGAAAGTTTGTCAAAATACATTTATCCCTTTATACAGCCCTGCTTTTTTGGAATTGCCAGTTTATCATTTCACTGTGATAACCTCTGCAGTTATGTCAGAGTGCCGAAGCAAGACATATGCAATCCTGTGATTGCACAAAGCCGGTGGCTGTTTTTCATTGAAAGTCCGACTGCCCACCATACGACATGGACACCAATCTGACGATAGGCACCACTCCACTGATGTCATGCTAGCAAGCTGTAAGACAAGGAAGCCCTGAACTACCTGCTCACCACAACACCTGTCAAAATGAATCCTTTTTGTTCCACCACTGTGGGCTCCTGGTCATTATCATCTGATGACATGGCTCGGATCGACCCTGGGGCTCAGCCCACACTCAAGGAAAATGGCTTGCTGACTAAGCCGCTCAGGAGACCGGCTTTTTCTTTAAAATTTCTTTAATTCCACCACCGCACAGAGATTTTAACTTAGCCCTTACCAAGGCACTACAACAGTTTGTTATGCCAAATAACATATTATACTGTTTTTTTTCAATAAATAAGAAATATTAGAAATTCAATGGTACCCACAGTTGACAGTCAATGTGAAGTACACAATTTCCAGTTCACAAGGATGGCATAGTGCATTTCAGGTGTTCTGTATCACTGAGGCGCATGAAAAATCAAACAACTTGTCAGCTTACTGTATCGAACATTTTGTGCCTTGTTTTCTTTCTAAGGCCTGAAAATTATCAGCATATTTAATTTTGAAGTGCTCTAACTCTTCTGATTGCTTTTCGGAGACTGCCTGATATTTCCTAATTGTTTCCTCTATTAGTCTTTTGTACTCCTGAAGTTCTTTAAATCTCTCCTCTACTTTCTTTGCTCTGTCTAAATCTATACTGTCTTGCTTTCCACTCTTTTTCTGTCCGTCTTTTTCTAAATATCTGTAGACCACATCTGACCCATCTTCTACCTCTTGACTCTGCATAGTGCCCAGCTCTGTTGTTGCTTTCTCAACAGTAATTTCCTCTTTCCTCGAGCCTTGGATTTGTTTGTTCTGTTCCTCTGTGTCATGTGTCATCTTATCAGCCTTTCTGTCTTGTTTGGTCACGTGTTTCTTACTGCGCCTCTTCTCTTTCTCCCCACCCTCTTCTTGCTCTGTATTCTTCATATCTTTTTCCTTTACAAGTCTCTGTTCCTCAGACTTTTTAAACTTCCATCCAAAGCGTTTTCCAGATGTTCTCACTTTTTCTTTTCTCCCCTGCTTCTGCAGGTCTTTCTCTTTGCCATCTTCATTGTCCTCACTTTTCCTTACCTGTTGTTTGCTTTCTTTTCCCTTTTTATCCTCCCTATCCTTCTCAGAGCTAACAGCCCCATCCATGGTTTCTTTTTCACCTTTAAATAGTCTCTCCAGAAGTGTTTTTTCCCCCACTTGCATTTTTCTTTGTATTAATGCCTCCTTCTCCCTCAGAAGTTGTTCTGCTTGCTTTCTCTTTCTCTCCAGCTTTTCTCTTTCTTCATCCATCCTCTTCCTCAGGTCTGTCATTTCTGACTCATACTTGGCCCTCATTTTCTCTATTTCTCTCTGCATCTCCTCCTCTTTCTCCTTCCTTACCTGTATTCGTATGATGGCAGCTTGTGCTTCCCGAAACATGTCATTAGTGTACCAGCTACCTTCATTCTCCCAGTACATTTTTTCTATCTTTTTTAGCAATTCAATGACCTGGGTTTTGTTGCTCTTTTCTTTGTTATTGAGGACATGATATCTCTGTCTACAGTCCTGAATCACATCCTGGACATCAGGATCACCTTCTGCAATGTATTCTTCAATTGTTTCACTTCCAAGGTCATCACCTCTGGTGAACACAACCATTGTGTACTGAGCAGCTTTGTCACCAAACGTCCTTTTGATCAACTGAAGTGTCTCCCTCTCCTCCCGTGTGAAGCGTCCCACAGATATTACCACGAGAAACACATGGGGTCCAGGGGCTGACAATTCAATGCATTTGATAATTTCTTGCTGGATTTCCTCATTTGACAGGGTGGTCTCAAACAGTCCTGGAGTGTCTACCACATCTATTTGTCTCCCTGCTACTTCTGCTGTCTCCTTCTGGCATTTCTTCGTGACAGACGTCATCCTTGTCTTAGACACAAATTCCTCTCTCCCCAGGATTGTGTTTCCTGTGGCGCTCTTCCCCACACCAGTCTTCCCGACCAGCACCATCCTCACACTCCCTCTGCTGTCTTCTGTACCCACACTATTTCCTAGTAGATAAAATGTCACAATGTTGAATACAGTAATAATGAATCAGAATTAACCTGAAATCACACTCATATGCACCTCATCTGTAGCTACATATATACTTGTTACATCTGAGCTCCATACTTACTTCTGGAAAGCTGTGATCTATGGCAATCTTTTATTTCCTTTTTGTTTCTCATGAAACGATTTTTCAGGTCTGAAAAAAGAGAGAACAATTATCTTCATGGCAGGGCAGTACATCATCATCCTGGGTGTATCTATAGTAAAATTAGTATGTTATGTTTCCCTGTTTTGCCAGGTGATGTAGGTTTGTTAGTTAGGGTGAGACAATGTATGAATAGATTGAAATGCTATGTCTAACACGTATAAAGGATATATTAGACACAAATTATTGCCACTCTTACAGATTAATTTTTACATGGTTTATATTTACAATAGATTTTACAATACATACATTTTGATTCAATAATAACAATAATAATAATAATAATAATAATAATAATTATTATTATTATTATTATTATTATTATTATTATTATAGTCAACCATGGTCAAATTTCCCATCAACTCTCTAAGGAGTACTGTGTATATTTTCCTTTCGTTTTGAGGACTCTGAGAAGACATCCTGTTGTGGTCCAAAAAGCCTTTCTCAAAGACCCACTTATTAACAATGGAGCTCTCACAATACCCCTGCTACCCTCCCATTTATGAGAGCTGGACACTGCAGCTCACCCTGGTTTGATCCTAGAGGTTGGATACTCTGTTTCAAACTTACTTTGTGATGGATCCATGGTAACTGTTCTCTTCCGAAACACTGGATCCCAAGCTAATAGCAACAGAGAAATCAGTCATCTTTCTCTCAGGGTTATAGTTGAAAAAGCGTACAAGAGGGTCACTGACTGAACACACTCTACCCCTTCTCTAACAGACAGACACACACATTTATTCCCCCCTCACATTCACACACACACACACACATACATTTGTTGTGAACATTAGTGATGCTTGACACACAAATATGTTTTCAGTCTCAACAGAATTCAAGTATCCATTCCTCTTACCCACCTATTTACTCTATGCTACTTACCTATTTCTTCTATTTTTATCTCTTGTCCTTGTCTCTGAGTGTCTTTAAAGTCCTTAAAAATATCCTTAGTGAAGTGACTTCCTCCGTTTCCTTCCAGCATAATGTCTATCTTATCCAGGAGCTCAGTTACTTTAGTGTGGCCTCTGTTACTATTAAAGAGATGACACCTGCCTCCACAACCTTGGATAAAGTCAGGAAGCACTTCATCACCTGCTACAAATGGGTTGCCAATGCTGACATATTCCTCTTGGTCTTCACTAATGAACAGCACCATTGTGTATTTTAATGCTCCTTCACCAAAACACGCTTGGACCTGCCTCAGAGCATCCCTGTCCTCTTGTGAGAGTCCCCCCCTCTGCAGAACAAACAGGAACACATGGGGTCCGGGAGCACATAAGCTCATAACTAACTTTACCCCCTGGGAGCGTTCCTCTTGAGAAAGCCGGGCATGAAGCAGGTCTGCCGTGTTGATTACTGTAAGGTGCCTCCCACCCACAGTCCCATCATACTTCTCATACTTGTGTGGAGAGAAGTGCCTTCCTGAAGCCGGGAAGGTGCCCAAAATGATGTCTCCACAGAGGCTCTTACTCTCTCCAGTGTTCCCCAGCAACACAATCCTCACCTCCTGAGTTTTGCTAGACACTGCAAAACAACAATGTCACAATAATATGGCAGATATGTGCTCAAAGGAAAGGCAAGAGTAAGATTTAAGGCTTGTGTTATCTGTGTGTGGTATGTAGCATTACATTATTCTTGGTATTTATTGGCACTGAAAGTGTGTGCTTCTCCATTGCTCTCTTTAAATCCTATATAAAATAAAAATAATAATAAAATCATTTACAGCTGCCTTGTAACATGTTTTAACTGGTGCTTAGATTACTTTTCTAAGTTTCCTATCAAATGTCAGTATCTAACTGAAAAATCATTCAGTTGGAGCACTCCTAGACTGACAAAACTGACTGGATTTTGTTTTCTAATAAAGCACTCATGAGTGCCTTTCAGAAATGCAATACTTGTAACATATAACTTGACAGTGAAATCAGTATGTCCATAGAAAGTAATGCTTCATAGTATCTTTGCAGACAACAGGGAATTGCACAGATATTTCTCTCCAACACGTTGGTCTTCCTACCAGTAAACCATGCCCAGAAGTGAAACTATGCAGAGAATGTTGCTGGTTACTTGTGCTCATGCATTCCAAGGTGACAATAACTGTTGAACTTTTGCCCAAGTAGGTGTATGAAAATGAGATCTTATTTAATTTTAGGTAATTATAATTTTATATGTAATTATACAGCTATTTATGAATAATTATATGACTTCAATGTATTCAGATGTCCAATGGATTGAATTCAGTAAGAAAAATGCAGATTTACACGGCACATACTTCATACTGACACACATTTTCATCATACATCCCTGAACCTAATGACTTTCACAAGGGTACTTTAATATAACCGGCAATGTAGGCTACACAATATTAACTGTGCCTGTGCCAGTAAATAATTTTTGGCCCACATTTCCTGCTTGACTTTGTAATGATAGAGTCTTGAAAACTTTCACAGAACAGTTTCATTCTGTTTCTGTTTCTCATATGCAGTATTTTACTTTTTATATGTGTGAAAATATATTTTATCAATGGTATGTTTTTCTTGGTATTTTTTTTGGTGGAAGACGCAGGTAGATTAGGCAAAATTCATCTGAATATGAGTATAGTTCCAGCTCCCTGTTCTCAGTGACCTGGCAGTAGCAGTTGTAGAAACTACTCACTATGTGGAGGCTCTCTAATGCTCCTTCTTTTCCTGGGGTCTGGATTACTTAATGTTTCTTCATCTGATGAATAAAAACATGCAATACATTGTTTATTGGATTCTCACTGTATCAGATATGTCTGCAGAATATTCTAGTAACACAACAGTTACACATCTATATTTTTCAGTCTATAAATATATCCATTTATGAATACAAACATACTAAAAAGATAAGCAAAGCTGTATTATCTCATGTAGACAAAATCATAATGAAAACAAGTTATGGAATTTTTACATTACAATAAGGACTTTCATTCTTGGTTATGTTTGATTATAGTCTTTTGAGTGGCAAGTTGGCCATTCCAGCAACTGAACAGAAAGGACTCACCTGGGCTCTTAGCTTCCCCTGCCTGTGTGTCCATTGGTTGCTGGTCTAATTTCCCACTTGACAACCCAGTCTGTCTCCCCCTTTGTATGAGACAAACAAACTGATGGCACAGCTCTGACTGCAATGACTGGAACTCGTTTAATCTTACCCTTCAAAACCTGGGCATCATCTAAACCTGCTTAACTTGATGGGTGACATATTACAGGCGTTACTTTACAGTGCTGGTAAGGATCAAACCTTTGACTGCTAAGATAACGTTAGATGTCTGAAAGGTCTTTCCTTGTTTCAGCTTTATAAAATCAAGTGTTGCTATAGAAATTTTAAAGGTGGAAATCAGATGAGAAATGTATGGTTTTAACAAAGCATCCTAGGTTCATAAGAGTGTAATTTAAAAAGGTAGTTTTACAGTGAAGCACTATTTGCTAATGAAGCTTCTGATGTAAAAAATGAAGTAACTTACTACAACATTCACAATAGGGCATGCTGTAGTAATACTGTAGGTACAATATAAATGTAAGTACACTATAAGTATTACATATACTGTATAAGTACTTTGTATGATCTTATAAAATACAGCACATTCATCAGGCATAAACCCACAAAATAGTAACTGTACAAATGATTTTGTGATAAAAAGAAACAATGCCTTGAAGTGAATATTTAATTTTACATAGCAAACATCAGAAATAGCTTAAATGTTTTAAATTACAGTAATTGATTCCATTTTACAAAATGTAATATTCTATTCTTGAGAATGTGTTAACATGCAATATTTCATGGATTCTTTCATGATTTCATTTTGTATTCGTCTTACAAATATCTATGGCTGATCCAGCAACTGCACCCACTGTTGCTCCTGCTATTTGTCCTGGTGGTCTTCGCATTCCCCTCCCTCTGCTATGGCACCTGTCCATGATTGTGCCGCTGTCAATCCTATTTGGTGCACTGCATTGCATCTGTCTTTTCTGCCTTATGGTCTTTGCTCTGCCCTTTGTTCTGTGGCTGGTTCTTGACACTGTTTTTCTTTTTTATTTCAAATTTTCTTTTTCATATTCATCGGTTCTTTTTAGGTGATTGCAGAATGCATGTATGACTAATGCCCAATCCGCTTTTTCTAAAGGAAAGTGGGAAGTTTCCGCTAGGATGGATTCTCATTGGCTACAAATACAGAGAGGGCTGAAAATTTGGCATTACAAAATTTTGCCCATCGTCATTGTCATAGGTAGGCATCATCGTTTTATGACTCAAAGTATCACCAGAAAGACAGAATGATATATTTTACAACCCCCTGGCAATTGTGTGTGTGTAAATTGACATGCTCTGCAATAAATATTTTAATTCTGCTATGGCCTTAACATCACCTGAGATTCGGAGTAGTGTGCACCACAGTAGCCTAAAGCTCTAGAAGGCATTAAACAATAATTCAACGACAACAAATTAAAAATATTATTTTATTTTTGCTCTTTAACTGAAATTTTAACGGGACATCAAATATTAACAGGACATTAAAAATAAACGCTAATATGTCTGGAGAAACTGGCCGACACGTCTCACAAAAAAAAAGAAACAGAAGGAGCAATTACTTAAAAACCAAAAAAAAGAGAACAGACTCATGGCTGTTGTAATCTGATAAAGTCATTATCTTCCATAATCCCACACAGTTTATTAGAAAGTTTTCCTAACCTATTGCTCAATGTTGCGGACTTTGTTTGTAAAGATTATTGACATTGCTGACCTTGACGTTGCTAGACACACAGTCTTTGATTTTAAACAGAGTATTTGAGGTATCCCTCCTGGCAAGAGCTGTTCTGTGATTGCTGTGACTTAAAGGGATGAACTTGAATACAGGACTAATATGAAAACTGATAAGGGGGAGCAACGCAGATGGTGTTCTCTATAAATCTGTTTTCCACATCGTGTCCTTTTCCTTTTTTGTTTACTACTCCTCACTCATTCTTTCCCAGTATTCTTAGAGTTCTTGCACCTCCTTTGCTTGCTTTCCTCTACATTTCTAATTTTCTCCTCCCACTCTTATTTTCTCCTCTTCCTCTTTACAGCTTAGTGTTGTCTTCCTTGTTTATCTGTTTTTATACAGGTCTTTTATTTGTCTTATCTATCATTTTTGCCTTTCCCTTTCAAAATCCACCCTCTCTCTTCTGCCTCTCTTCCGATATTTTCCATTCTCATTTCTCTTTCTTTTCTGTCATTACCTACGTTTTATCTTTGTAACTGTTCATCTGTTATCCTTTTCCCACTCCTCTTGCTTCCTTTCTCTCTCCTTTCACACTCTTGCTTCCTTTTCCTTCCATTTGTCATTTGTTATTCATCTGAAGAATTATAATACAGTTACCTTTGTTTTACCTACCTGTCCTGTATTTTGTTGTGGGCTGGACTGATATTACCTGCAAGGGAGGGAGGTAACATGCAGCTCACGGGTTGCGACATCCTTAAATTCAGTGCTTTTTGGTGGGGCTGTAGCTTTGGTCCAATGTTTTGTATGTGCTCTGTGGATTCCCAAATACACTCTGGAGGATGGTTTGGTGCCTTTTAGGAGAGGGAGGGCTCAAGCACAGGTGTGTGCACAGGGTCTGTTGGAAGATCAAAACATTGACTTTGTGCTGGGGGGCTAAAAAAGGTAATGCCAAGTGTGAGGTCCTGCTGCTGGACACTGATCAGTGGAGTACAGCAGCCTCTCTGTGGGTGGTGCTAGAGCAGCCTGTTACCAGTGACAAGGATGGCTTCAAGGATTAAAAAGAAACAATATTTAAGTTATATTATTGAATTTATTATTAATAGGAAAATGATAACAGTCTCTTGGCTAAAGCAATAACTAAAGTTGTTACTTGATACTTAAATATTGAGTTAAATTGGACATATTGAGTATAGTGGAAATTAATGATAAAGTTTTTGTCAGAGGAAGAAAAACAGTGGCACACTGTATAAGGATTCCAGGTTACTTACACATGTTTGGAGACTAATGTTAAACAAAGAAATGGTACCACAAACTTCATGCTATGAAAATAGGCTGCTCTCTGTCAGAGATGTTTGGCAGTTTTAAACATTTGTCTAACCACTTAGCTACAAGGAGGCTGCTATTGTTTATCTATGGTGTTTGTAGGGCATTTTTTCTTTACTCTTATACCAGATGTCTAACCTCCCCATAGTGAAAAGGGTGCAATGTCTCTCCAAATTTTCTGCAGTGGTAAACAACATAATTCAGCTCTACAGACAGCTTCTTGCAAGTAGATTCCATGCCAGAATGGAAAAATACATGTGTGAATAAATGTGAGACTTGTGTTTTCTGGAATAAACGGTTTTATTTGGTAACAATAAGACTCTGTGCAATGACATTACAGTGTACAAAGACATAAATGTAAAATGACATTAAGATTAAAAAGCAAAAAGTCAAGCTGTAGCTTAAGTGTATAAAGAGCATGAATGTAATGTGCGCTTGCTTTATTGGTATTATCCAGGGATGGAGATGAGTTATATCATTTACAGTAGCATGTATGTTCTCCCTGTGTTACAGTCAGGGGTTAATATGGGCTGGAACGATCCGGAATATATCTATACATATATATATATATATGTATATACACATTTAATAAATACTGCGGCACAATAATCGTTTCATATCGATTATCTTGTTTTCATAATCGTTGGAGGCCAAAATCGTAATCGAAAATAAAATTCGATTAATCGCACAGGCCTACTCTCTGTCCCGTTAGCTACTGGTACGGTAACTGACACTTCAGCTAGCACTTCGGCTAGCTTAGCTAGAGTGATGTTAGGTCCCGCTCAGAAGCGGAGCTAGGGGGTGAGGGGTGCGACTGCCCCGGGCCCACCACGTCCATGGGGCCCACCTGAGCCCACCTGTTCATGCAGATTTTAAAATATATATTTTATGGGTGCTTAAAAGAAGGTCAGCTGATCACATAGCTTCTCCACAAAGAAAACAAGTCCACCGGAGCTCACAGTACAAATCAATTTGGGAGTTATTTTGAGGTGAGTCATTTTTCCCCACTGCACCGCTACACCGGATCTTTGCACCGCTACACCGGATCTTAGGGTTCCCCCACCTGCCAAATCCCACTTTAACCCCTGGTTACAGTTCTCATTATTATAAATATAAAGAAACATTATGGTTTTCAAAATCAGTTTTACCCAAAAGACAGAACTTGATTTATATAAAGGCTAAGGCTCCAGTGCCAAATACAGGAAAGCTGATACATTTCAGTCATTACATTATTCCACATTTGTTTTTGTGTTTTTTCTGTAAATGTTCAACTTCTCTGCTGTGTTCCTCCTCCATTAACTGAAGTTGGTCTATCAGGACTTGTTCCTTGTAGTCTGACAGTTTATTTAGCAAAACATACTGACTTTGGTAGTCTTTTTTTAAGTTGATTATTTTTGTGTTGAATTTTTCAGTTAAGGCCCACGTGTCTTTGGTATACTTCTCTTTGAAGTCATTAAATTCCTCAGCCTGCCTCCTAGCCTCTTCTTCATATTTTCTGGTAATTTCTTTCATTTTTCTTTCATAGCCTTCCTCAATTTTTTTTCGAGTTCTTTTTCTTCTCTTTCTCTCCTAGCCTGATCTTCTCTCTTTCTCCTCTGTCTCTCTTCTTCCCGTTCCCTCTCAAATTCCTCCTCCATCTTATTCAGCCTTTTCCTCTCTGCCTCCTTTCTCTGTTCAACCTCTTTACTTCTTCTATCCTCTTCTTTCCTCCATACCTCTTGTTGTGTTTTCATCATGGCTTCCATATCATTTTTCTGTTTCTCAAACTTTCTCTCCATTTCCTCCCTTTCTTTCCTTTCTTTATCTCTCCTCTTCATTTCTTTCCCTTCTCTCTTTTTCTGTTCTTGTTCAAACACTAGCCTCATTTTCTCATGTTTCTCTTCCCACTCTCTCCTCTCCTTCTCCTCTTTCTGTTTTCATTTCCTCCTGATCTCTTCTTTTTTTTCCTCTTTCCTTTCTTTTTCCTAATCCTCAGCTTTTTTCTTCATTTCATCCTGTATCTCTTTTTTATATTTCTCTGCCTCTTTTATTTTATTTCTCCACTCCAGTCTTTCATTTTCCTCACGCTCTCTCCTTTCCTGCTCCTCTTTATTTCTTTTTACCTTTTCTTCCACCAGTTTCTTTTCAAATTCTGCCTTTTCACATCTTTGATGTTCTATTAGTTTTTCCCTATTTTTCTCCTTTATTTCTATTCTCCTTTTCTCTTCTCTTCTTTGTTCCCACTTGTCTTTCAATCTTTTCTTCTCTTCCTCCATCTCCTCAATTTTTTTCTTGCACATTAACTCTTGTTTTTTCTCTCTGTCCCCCCTGTTTTGGTCTTCCAACTCTTTTCTTTCTTTTTCCTTCCTCTCATTTTGCTTCCATTCCTCACGTTCTTTCCTTATATTGTCTTCTTTTTCTTTCAGCAGTTTTTCCCGAAGTTTTCTTTCATTCTCTACTTCATGACTCTGCTCTTCCATCCTCCTCTTCATATCTTCCATCTCCTTTTCATGTCTTTCCATCAATGACTCTCTCTCTCTGCATCTCCTCTTCTTTTTCTTTCAGTATTCTCTCACATTCCTGCTTTATGGAAGCTTCTGCTTCCTGGAACATCTCATTGGTGTACCAGCCCCCTCCATTTTTCTGCACCATTCTGTCTATCTTCTCCAGCAGTTCAGTCACTTGGGATCTGTTGCTGGTGTCCTTGTTGTTAAAGACATGATATCTACCACCACAGTCTTGAATTAGTTTTTGGACTGTAGGATCACCTCTTTCAATGAACCTTTCCACTGACTGAGTTTTCAGCTGATCCCCTCCAGTGAACAGGACTATAGTGAACATTCCGGCATTTTTACCAAAGGTACTCTTTATGAGTTGCAAAGTGTCTTTTTCCTCCTTTGTAATTCTGCCAATCCGTAGCAGCAGGAGGAACACATGGGGTCCTGTGTCCTCTATATTCTCCAGAAGATTTGAAACCTGTGGGTTGCTCTCAATGATCTTGCAGTTGAAATGATGAAGTCTGTTTCCACATGTCCTGAATAGCTGCTGCATATCCCTACTCTGTTTCAAAAAGTCAACAACAGGTTTGGCATGTGGGCTGAATTCATGAGTAAGCAAAACCATAATGTATCCAGTGACTCTTTCATTGAATATCCTTAGGATCATATCTAATTCTCCCTTGTCTTCAACGGTGACAGGACCCAATGGTATTACCAGTAGGAAAGCATGGACTCCAGGGTCAGAGAGAGAGAGAGATGCAGTGGAGAGTAGCATGGATCACTTCCTCTTGAGAGGGATGTGTGTTGTGCAGAGCTGGCATTTCGACCACAGTGACCAGGCGACCGCATGCCTTCCCCTGTCTCCTCTGCCACACTGAGGAAGAGCTGGGATCTACACGGGACTCCTTCAGGCCCAGGATGGCATTTCCTGCAGAAGTCTTCCATGCGCCTCCCCTCCCACATAACACCAAGTTCAGTCTGGCATCTTTAGATACTGCAACATCGCATATAACAGCAAATCATCCTCTAGTTTATCATTTTGTCACTCATTGAGAAGAAGTTCTCTCTTTGACATGATCCAAAACGGACATAATCAGCAACATTCATCAGACCTTTTAGACCCATCTCAGGAGATTGTTAGGGGTTAGGCAACTCCATTGGCAATAAATAAACAATTCAGAAGACTCTCATGTATCAACAGTCTATGTTCTGCCAAACAATGCAGTCAGTCACCTGATTTGACATTTTAATGATGATCAAATGTTGAAATAGACTTTTCATGTAGGGATCAAGACTTCTCTGACTTCCCTGACTTTCCCTGACTCAATGTTAAAATCATTCTATTTGCAAGATGGATTTTAAAATAAAAGAACAAAATACATTTAAGTGCACCATGAAAATTTAAGATGCAATCCAAAATACTTTCAAAATAATATTTTTTATATGTATATTTTTAACAGAATCAGGCTAATTTGTATTATATGCAAAAGGAATATGGCATCTTCAACTCTTTTACATTTAAATCACAATCTACAGCCAAGAGGGACCTTTACAATAATACTTATTTACAGGTATCTCTTTTTGCTCTTCCTGCATGTTGAACCAGCTGTGGAGCTTTTACAGATGCACTACAGTGTTATACCCCTAACTCAGGATGGCTATCACTGATGAAACTCTCCAGTGAATGGTGCCCTGGACATTAATTAATTGATTGCATACATGTAATCATTTCTGAAAACAAGAAATATTACCTTTTGTCTTTATTCTGCATTGTGGTGAAGAGCAGGGCTTTTAAATTTTAACCCCCACATGGGGAACTTCTGTTGTAACCTAATAAAATTGCTTCAGCAAATACCTAGCTGTATAAATGATAAATGACAAAAAAGATTTAAAAAATCACCTGCTCAGCAAATGTCAATTATGTTACTTAAAGTGTTACTTACTGTTGGAGAGTGGCTCCCCTTGGTCTTGTGTCCTTAATGGCCACAACGCTTCTTTCAGTTGTGGAAAAAAAATCAATACTGTCAGTCAATATTGTAATCAGTGGAAGTGTGCATTACAGTATACTGTAAATAATTACATCTGTCAATTTACTGTATTAATAATTTACTACATCTTTTCAGTATCCATAACCTTCAATAAACACTAGAGCAGGCAAACTCAACCTCTCCACTCAGAACATTTGTTTTCATTCATCCATTTTTTATAATAAGGTACTTCCACAGAAATAATTTACTTACTGTAAGCCTTTTCCATTTTTTGTGTTATGGTGACACATTATGCCTGGATTGCGTATGTATTACTCAAAAATTACTTTCCTTTTTGTCATGGTTATGGGCCACAGATACTATTGCAATAAGAATGCTGACTATCGTCTGCTACTTTTTTGGTGCTGTAGTGAGTCACCATTTATCCTCAGTAAACATTTGAGACATAGACCCCAAATGTATTAAGAATTAATATTCAATTTTAAATAAACATTCAGTAGGCATTTATTTTTTTACCATTTTCTTTGAAGGACACTTTCTAAATGCTGGAGCTCCAAACATCCCAGTGTGTTTTATTGGTTCTATGTGTTTTATTTGAGGCATCTGATCTTCAGTAGATAAGATCTGTGATTCAATCTTTCTAATCCCTATTGAGTCCGCTTGCATTTTAAGTGAAGATGACCGTGTCTGCTGGAATATCTCACAGGTGAGGTGGCTTTGACCATTCTCCATCACCATCTCCTTTATTTTCTGCATTAGCAATGTAACCTGCCAGTAATAAGTCTTGCTTGTGGTGTTAATTGTGGGATACCTTTTCCACGCTCCTGGATTATTTCATGGACAGGATTCTTCTCCTTAGTTGAAAAGACAGAATAGTAGAAGTCTTGTAGTCGTAGTAGGCCTTCTAGCATTATCACTACCATTGAGTATTTAAAGGCCTCTTTGCTAAAATGCTGCACACTCTTCTTCATTCTGCTTCTGTCTTCCTCTGTAAATCTCCCCCTCTGCAGCACCAGCAGGAACACATGAGGCCCTGGAGCAGACAGGGAGACACAGCTCTCTATCTGCTGGGAGAATTTCTGGTTAGACTGCCGAGGGTCCATTAAATTTGGAGTGTTGATCACAGTGATGCGCCTTCCATGAACCCATCCTCTTGCTCTCTCACACTGCTGCTTTACTGGAGAGGAAGGGAGCTCAGGATCAAAAGGCTCACTCTGCAAGATGAAGTTTCCCACTGCCGCTTTATCTGCAGTGATCTAGACTTTCCCAGGAGCACAATCCTCAGCTCAGTCGCTGGAAAGAAAGACACCCTTGTTACTCTGAAACATAGCATATTAATCCTTTAGGCCAAAGAATTGTTTTTGTGTGCATGGTATTTAAAAAGTATGAAATTATAATGTACATGCATTTCAATATTTTCAATATAATCACTATATAAAAAGAACCTTGGGAATTCTAGGATGTTCATTACAAAATGCATTATATTTCTCATTGGTACACAAACAAAAATGTCTGCTACAGTGCAAAGAAAACTGCTTTTGCCCAAATTTTACATTCAGAGCAAATTTTATTCAAGTTCATATACACAAACATCTTTCCCCTTCTTGCATATTGTTTTCAGTATCAGTAATGATATCCCTATGGGCAGGGAACCACTGTTAGCTGATTGGATTAAGTGTTAACTAGTCTCTATGTCTGTGGAAATTTCCTTTTTATTTCTTAGTGTGTCTTTATGATTCCTGGTTTCTTAGATCTCATATGTCCATGTTTGGCTAAATATATACTGAGACTGCATATTTGTCTACAACTATAGGGTCAAAATGTAATTTTTTGTCTGAGTGCGAGACTGAAAGGCTATGTAGCAAAATCATGCATCCTATGGTTGCACTGTCACACATCACTGCTAATGAATGTACTAAACACTATGTTCTGAATGTGCATATGAATTTATGGCTGTTCAGTGTTTTTCACCAAAATCAGATACTGTGTGTATACATGTAGCAGTGTATTAGGTCTGTGAAAATTGATTCCTCAAAACCCATAAAGTTCATTTCTGTTACACTGGACTTTCCCTGCCGAGTTAGCAATAATCTGGTCACACATGTTGGCCATTGTCGCCCATGAATTATTCGACCTTTTCCTGTGCAGAAGGGTTGCGGAGAGAAAACAGATGTGTCAATTCAGAATAACGAGACACACACTTACAACACCAGCAACACACTCTCATTTTAATTGCAGTTATATTTAACTATGGAGACCCTTTGAGCCTGGTATTGGACAGGCATGAAGAAAGACAGAATGATCAGTTTGACTGATGAGAGGTCAACGCTGTACCATATAATAGAGAATCTAATATCTATAGCAAAACAACTGAAATGAAATCCCACAGATTGGGGACCATCTAGCTAGCTTTTTTTAAGCTAACCACTATATTACCTCACATCCGCTAGCTAGTTTGATGTTTAAATAAACAATAAATGGATAGAGGCTACGATAGAGATTACTAGCATAGGCTGTGTAGTCTATTAGTTTACTATTACATGAGACCCTAGCTACAATTACAGGAACTACTGCCTTCTTGGTCTGTAGAGTTTGTTCTTCCCACATGCTAAGTCAAAATGTATTTGTAAATATGTCAGCTGTCTTTACATTGATGATCATGTAACTAAACAGTTTGTCTGCATTTTCCAAGGACTTTTCTACTTTAAACATGAACAGCAGTTAAATAAAAGAAAAAACACATTTTGCAGCCTCTGTGAAGGACCTTTCCCAATTTCTCATTTTTGTGGTGTGTGAGTGCTCTTAACTGGATCATATTTCTCTCCTTGGTACCTGCGCATCTGCAGCTAAGGAGGGATTACTGACTGAATCAAGGTTTAACAGTGGTCTCCATACATAAGTACATAAGCGGTCAAGTAGTCTTGGAATACGAGTGCCTTGCCAACTGTATATATGCTGGTTAAACAACAAACCGCCTATAATAACAAACTCATTAACTTATAAGAATTCACGGTGGGGGTTGGGGGATCTGGTGAAGGGGATAGGGGAAAGGGGGTGGTCTGGACGCAGTTTTCACTGACTGCAAAAACAGCTTTCACTAACTGCATTCTCATGTAGTTTCAATAAAGAAACACACACATGAATAATTACTGTGGGAAATCACAGAGGTTTCACAGTCAATTTAGAGTATGATTACGTGTAACGTCTGGAGTGAGAAGAGTCGCCATGATAAATGCTATGCCCACTAAGTGTTCCTAATGAGTGTATCATGATGAAATTGAATGTATATTAGTACTGAAATGTTGAAAAACAACTTTCTTTTTATTAACGATAAGTTATATAAAAGTATATGAACTCACAATAAGCAACATACTGTATGTAAGTACATTTTAAAATATACTGGTCAAAGTTTTATTTCCTTAAATGGTTATTTCACAATGTAATATGATAGCACCCTACCACAGTAATACTAGGACAAATATTGCCTCTGCAATATAATTTATAAAGATAATAAAAGACCAGGTCCATGCTTGTTTATTGCTTGAATAAGCTATAAAAATATGTGATTGATGTGCCATCATTTACTATCATTTTATTTTCCTTGACAGCACAAGCTGTTCTCAACAGAAGTTATGGGCTTTTCATTTTTTATCATTTTTTCATTTTTATTTTTATCCTTTTTTTCCACCATGTATCAACTCTTAAGGGCAAATATGCAACACATTCTCAAATATTCATAAAGAGGTGATCTTTATTTGTCTAATGTAGCCTGTGGTATAATTGTAACACAGGTGAGAATTCTTACATTTTGTGGTTGCTTATATATATATCTAACCTGTTAGCAGGTGTAAAAAGGAATATTGGATTATTTGAAATTTTGATCTGATCGTGTAGAATATCAATCAGTTATTTGAACAGACAATAGCTATTCAACATCTAACAGACTAATGCTTATTAATGAACAAAGCTAAAAAACTATCTAAAAAATCCAGTTTATTGTCGTATATAAATTAATTTCAAAAATTCTTCTGGCTCCCAAAATGAAGGGACGTGAAAAGTGAAATTGGTGAGAGTCGACCAAATAATGTTATGTCACCTCTGTGACTAAGTGGGGTGTTTGACCTCGTCTGCAGTGTAGGGTTTCAGGATGACAGACCAAGAAAGATAGCTTCATTTCAATAAGGTTTACTCAATTAATCCCACAAAATGGTTAGCACAACCATAAGTGTCCTATCTAACAGCCCTTGGTTTCTGAGTACTTTGTTTGCTTTGCTTTTTGTCCTAAATTATGTTAAGTAATTACTTGCTTTTTCAACAGCGAAGACATGTACACTAGACAGCAAAGATTTGTTCTACTGTATGCAGAATTTATGTTCTTAGTTTTCTAAATGAATTCTTCAATTATTTAATGCATTATGTACTTTTGTGGCCAGATTATAATTTCAATATTAAGCTTTCACAAGCTTCATTATCGAGTATATTGATACTTTTACAATTCCAGTATAACGTGAAAGTGACAATCAATCAATGTTTATAAAGCATAGCACCCTTTGCAATTAGACTTTCACAGAGTAGTTTACAGGGACTATTGCCAGAGGAAATAAAAACCCCAATGTGATACTGAATGCTAAAACCAAAAAAATATTCCCTGACTTGAGAAAGGTAATCAGGATCAATTCCTGGAAGCTGGTGAGAATTGGCATGTATATGAGAAATTAAAGGAATTGATGTATCTAACACCTTAGTGTAATAATGGTCAAAGTGGAAGGTTATTGCTGTAAATCTTTTATGACTGGCTGCTGCTTGTACATTACCTGTACACCCAGGCAGACAGGTTTTTATCTTGAGAGAATGAATTGTTCCTGAAAGACAATTTTTATGTAGTCTTTTATTCACTGTTGTTTTGTTGATATTGTTGTTTATTGGCAAATATGTATTATATAGTTGACATTATGTACTTCAAAATAATGTATATTTTTCAAATATATTTTTATCTGATCCTATCTGAATTTTAATTATTAGCTAGTGCATAAACATAGTCAAACAGCAATTTATGTGTCAGATAATCAAATATTGTGGACAATGGAGCACTGACAGAGGACCTCACACCCAGAAACACACAGTCAAAATGGAATACTAGATGCAAAATCATCAAATAAATGTGAAATTCTGATACTAATAAAATAATGGAACTTTCTTCATATCTGTTGTAGCACAGTGGCTAAAAACCGCATGGTCATAAACATTGGCTGTTGAATACAGGCATGCCAAATGAGTTGGACAGTTTTCTGTATTGTAATCTCTTCTCGATTCCATGAAAAAAAATCATGTAGCTAAATATGCTTTGGGACAAAATAGTGCTCAGAAATGCTTCAGAATAGAGGGTGACACGGGAGTGGATTTTCACTCCTGTCCCATCCCATTCCCACAAAAATACTCCTGTCCTGTCCCAATCCCGGATGACTCCAGTCCCATCCCAAGAATGACTCCAGTCCCATCCCGTTCCCGTGTTGTGTTTTTTTAGGGGGGGTAGTCTTTAGGCAATGCAATGATTTTGATTTGATATTCTCGCTATCCTTTTCTTAGATTACTTTGTGTTCTACTACACAGTTTTTTATTCTATATACAACAGAGAAGGGTCTTAAATCTTGGCCGCACATGCGAACATTCATGTTGGTTAGTCGAGACTTGACCACCTCTGGCACCTTACGTTTCGCAAAAGAGGTGGTTTTCAGCTGGATTTCGCCACCACCTGCTTTACAACTGTGTCTCTGAAGGCCACTCCTCCCCAAGTCAGTGGTGTATTTGATAACTACTTTACACGTCTTACAAACAGCGTACAGAGTTTTAACACTGTCACTCTCGACTCTTAGGAACTTCTTTAAAAGTTTAGACTTGCCCAAAAGCTCTGTCAGTGTGATACATGGATCATTGTCCTTTACTCTGCGTTGCAACGCTGTCCTCCCCCAATCTGACTCCAACTCCATTGTTGGCAATGGCATTTTTTTGGTGGCTGCACCATGCGTCGTCAATCCACACACTTTGTGCACTGGTCAGGTGGCTGCCTGCAACCAACCAGCAACCAGCCACCAGAGCAGACAGGAGAGAATGAAAAAGACAACAGAATTACTAGCATTATGTTCCAAATAAAGAAAATAGTGTTTATTCATATTAGAGCTGCATATTTATATATAAAAACTGACCCATTGTTCTTATGATTCCCGTCCCACCCGCTCCCATTGATTTTTTTTCCTGTCCCAGTCATGTGATGAATAGTGAAATTGACTCCCATCCTGCGGGAATCCCACAGGAATCCCATGACCCACAGGAACTCTACTTCAGAAAACACCAGGTGCTGTTCATGGCTTGAATATCTGTGAGCACAGCAGCTCATCACAGAAGCGTCTGTCTAGAATAATCTTTGAATTTCGTTATCAAAATTATTAATTTTGTTACCAAAATTATTAATAATAAGCTATGTAAAATGGTGAATGAAATTAGCAATTGGTTTGTAAGACAGACAGTGTTTTTCCATTGCAATTACAAAAATTATATAAAAATGAAATTAGATTCACAAAGGAGACAGGTCTCATTCTTTTTAAGTAATCACATTAATAGCAGCTTTGTAAAATAAATTGGCGGTATCATGGTATCATAGGTATCATGAGGACAGATTGTCGGTAAGAAGAGAGAATAAACATGGAGCCAACCTGTGTGCAAAATGAATGTTTATCTTGAAAAACAAATCTGCTCTACTACACTTTTCCAGAAATATCAGGTTCTATAGCCTGTAGCGTAACATAATTGTGATTGGCCCAGGTGCAAATATTTTTTCTTGCCCCCCCCACCCCAAACACAAGCGCACGCTCGTGCGTACACACACGCATGGGCACACACACACACAACCAAAGAAAAATACATAAAAATAGGCAATGACTCAAAACCGTAAGTGTTATACACAAGGTGGGAAGGTGGTATATATAGCTATCACAATTAGAAGTAATTTTAGTGATATCGTTGAATGCTTACTTTGAAGATTGTGTGAAACGGTCAATGCGCGAGAGGGCCCACCTACAATAGCAAAGCAGCAAAAAATCACCTTCCTACACGGGCCCCTGACAGCTTCTGGGCCCTGGTGCGCTGCACCGGTTGCACTGTTGATATTAACGCCAGTGTCTATAGCATAGTATGTTTGTGTACTAATGGGAAACAAATGTAATTGCTGTAGCTGATGATGCACCAATTAGTCGTTGAGTAATTAGTGGGAATCCCTACCCACTTCTGTTGATACTCCCTGGTTGGTCCTTCCTTGGCCAAACACATATTATGCATGTGCCAGTGCACGTCCCACATGCAGTGTCCTCAGCAAACATCACCCCTGCAGCTGCCTCAGGGTTCTAGTACACCCCAAAGCTTTTGATGCCAGGCACCCCATCATGTGCAGAACCATGGGCTGGAGTTCTCTGGGGACTCCTACCTGCCTGGAGTCTTGCCAGGACCCATGCTGCACATCAGTCAGCACAGAGCAATAGAGTCCCAGTGACCCAGGAGAACCTTTGCAGTGGGAGACACCTGGGCTGCAGCCTCCATCAGTAGCTGCTCACGCTCTTCCTGACAGGCAGTGATGGGACCTGTGGTTTATTTTGCCAGTGAGAAAGCACCTGAAGTCTTCTAGTAACATTCATTACATTTAGTACCATTAAGTGTGCAAACAGTCCAAATAAGTTAATCAATATGAGTTATTGGATGTGACTGAAGTCAAAGATTTCACCCTTCAGACTGCCAGGCTAGAGAAATCTATGCAGAACTGTATCTGGATATAAAATATAAACTGATATGGAGTCCGGTCAGTCATTCCTGGTTTAGTTTAAAAAAAAAAAAAAACAGTAGTGTGACTGAGTGCCATCACTACGGTTGAGTATGCGCTCTGACTGCCATACCAATGAGCCTGGCTCTTTGGCGTTGTGGTCAAAGCTGCAGTTTGGTACCCTGTAGACCGGGGTTCGAGGCCGGGTGGGGTGACTGCTCTCGCCCTTCGCTACAAATGGTGTTAGGAGTGGGATGGCTGGCTGCGAGGCCATCGGAGGCCTGCCCAGTGTGTGAGCTGTATGAGGGACCTCCAGGTTAGGTTAACCCCGGTGTGAGGGACCCCAGAGATGGGTGAAGCACTGGTGAGTGGGGCACCCTGGGATGGGAGAAGTACAGTAGGGGAATGTGTGAGGGACACCTCGGTGCATGAAGCACATAGGCACACTTCCCGAAGTGGGGGGCAGTGTGATGGAGTGCCGTCACTATGGTTGAGTATGCGCTCTGACTGCCATACCAACAAGCCTGGCTCTTTGGCGTTGCAGTCAAGTTGCATGTTTGATACCCTGTAGACCTGGGTTCGAGGCCGGGTGGGGTGACTGCTCTCACCCTTCGCTACAAGTAGGAACAACAGAAAAACACACACCTTTGAATGACCTAGATCCATATTAAATTTGATTCTTGCTGAAGAATGGAGTAGGACAGAGTATAATCCTAACCCTAACTCTAACCCCTAACCCCAAAAAATTGAAATGTTATTATTAATGAAGCTTGTAAATAACCTCATATTCTAATGTATTCTGATGAAAGTTGTCAGGACTGCAGCTTCTTAGCTAGGTTTTGTTTTTGTTTTCCCTGTTCATGTGCTTTTGTTTTTCCCTGTGTTCCAGCCCTGCCCTGCTCTCCGCCCTGTCTCTGCCCACCTTGTTACCTGGCCGTCCCCTCCTGCCTGCCTGCTCACCTGCATCCCATCTCCTCATCAGCCTCGCCCTATTTATTCCCTGTTTGTTTCTTGTCTCGTTGCCAGTTCGTCTCAGTTTTCTGTTTCGTACCAGCGTTTTCTCCAGTGAGTTGCCTGCCTGCCTGCCTGCCTGCCTGCCTGCCTGCCAGCCTGCCTGCCTGCCTGCCTGCCTGCCTGTTTTGTTCCTGCCTGTTTTGTCCCGACTTTGATTTTTGAATTTCGCTTTTGTGCCTTTGCTGTGTTATCCTGGTTTTCAACTTTGCCTGTTTTTTGACTCTGCCTATTGGATTTTCCCTTTTTCGGCAATAAACATCGTTTGCCATCCTCCGCTGTCTGCGCCTGAGTCCCTGCCTGAGCCCCCCGGCCTGACAGAAAGTGCTGTTTTAAATAACTTAACAAATGAGCTTCTTTTACATTAGATTTATAACTGATTTTTTTCTACAATGAGAACAAATTTAAGACTGCAGTTTATGCTTGTGTCTCTCCAGCTCTCTTGAATGTGTATTTTGCATGTTCAGTGAAAAGGGTGCTTCCCAAAGGCAAGTGTTTTCTTTACTTTAAAACAAGAGTGTGAAAGTATATGTCCTGGAGTGCTAAAATGTGTCTGTTCTTTTTGTTCCCACCAGTTACCCTGACTAAATTTATCCAGTTTGTTAATTAAGTGTATATATTTACACCTGTGCATTATTAAACTGAGTCGCATTGACATATTTCAAGTACATGGCAGAGTTATACGCTTGCCCAGTTATGCATCATTTACTAAAAACAAAGAAAAAAAAAGAAATTCCATTACAATTTGGTTATCAAAGTAATTAAAAACTGAAGTTGTGGCAAAGATCAGAATGCATGCAACCCTCCAAGAAATGGGCTCCATTCACATTCTGACATGTCTCTCTGAATTGAAGGCGGCGGTGCGTGTTTCTCCCAGTGATAGACCTGACTGCAACCAACACAAACACAGGAAGAATGTGCCATCTGCTGGACAGACCTGGAACATCTACTATCAAGGCACCACAACAGTCGATAATCACAAATGCCCATTCAGCGCTGTTCGAGACAGACCTTGCCACCTTTTTCACACTGTGTGCAGTCATACTGACATAGATGTCAAATTTTGCTATATGATTATTGGAATATCAATATTTTCCTTAAGTGTTTAGTACATTAATCAACCATGATTAAGGCCATCAGTTGACCACGTGACCCATGGGGACTTACACCTGCATTTCAAATATTATCCTCCAGGTGTCGCTGTAGACAATCATGTGGTGAACAAACAATAGACACAGTCATTAAACATGCAATGATTAAACATGCAATTCCTGGCTAAATGTGACTCTTCTGTTTTTAAGAAAAAAACAATCATTTGGCCTACGAGGAGGGGAAAGGAAAGGCGCTGTGGATGGAATGCCAGAAACTGTGGCTGAAGTCCACATTGTAAACAGTATCCAAGAATTTTTATGAATACAGATCCATTTTTAATTAAAATGCTGTAGAAAAAAAGTTAAACAATACACTTTCAGAGAAATACTGCATACTTTTGTACCTATATACAGCACCCTCCATATGTAATCATATCCTTGATTAAATAGGGGGTTTATTATGTTTTGGAGTTGTTTTCCAACTGTGGGTTGTGGGACTCCTGTTAATATATATGGAGTTAATCGAACTTAGGAACCTAATTCCTACTGTCAAGCCGAAAATGGACATTCCAGCATGAAAATGATCCAAAGTATTCATCCAAATCTACAAAGAAATGTGTAAGTGAGAACAAAATAAAGATTCTCTACTGATCATTTCAATCACCAGACCTCAATCCATTCAATCCACACAAGAGTCCAGAGCAATTCTACCGGGAGGAACAGATGAAAATTCCCCCTCGAAAGTGCCACAACATTATAAAACTCTACAGGAAGCTTCTTGTTACAGTAATCCATATTGAAGAAGAACTTACAAAACATTATTTATGGGGTGTGAATAAATATGACCATCGTGCTTTGGGGAATAAAATATTTTCTTGGGGAACAATATTATTTCTTTGCATGATATGCTCTGGGCAATGATATTCAGGCTGAAGTGTAATATGAAACTCAGTGGTTAAAACCTTGCTTTAAGCACAGGCTGAGCTCTATGGTCCAGGTTCACCCCCAGCCATGACATCAGCCAGCAATGACTGGGAGCCCACAGCACTAGAACAAACTGGCTTTTTTTTGCTGGGAATAGGGGTGGGTGGGTAGTCAGGGGCATGAATAAATTAGGAGGGCCTTGTACATAGGCCTTTGAAGAACATGAAAGCTAAAACTGTGAACATCGCCAAAAACAGAATAACCTACACTCCAGCCTTAAGGTATAAACAAAATGAATATGAGGTACACTTAACATTTGCATTATCCAGAGATAATGAGTTACATCATTCAGAGAATCATGTACACTATGCCTGCTCTTTGTTACAGCTGTCATTACAATAAATATAAGGGGACATTTATCAATGTTTGCAAAATCAGTAATTGCCTTGCAAACAATGTATTTTACCCAAAGGCTTTGAACTTGATCTATTGTTAGGCCATCCCGTGATCCAGTGCCAATCATAGGGAAGCTGATGTGCTGTATCGTTAGAGTATTGTACATTTGTCTTCGTATTTCTTTCGCAACTCTTCCATTTCTTTTTCATGTTTTTCCCTCAGTTCCCTCAGTTCACGCTCTTTATATCTTGACAGCTCGGTTTGCATAGCAATCTGAGATTGGTGGTCTTTTCTTAGGTTGAGTATTTCTTGGTGATGTTTTTCAGTTAAGGCCAAAAAGTCATTGGCATATTTCTCTCTGAACTCATTAAGTTCCTCAGCTTGCTTTCTAGCGTCTTCTTCATATTTTTTCTTCATTTCTTTTATTTTTATTTCATAGCCTTCCTCAATTTCTTTCCGTTCTTTTTCTTCTCTTTCTCTCCTAGCCTGATCTTCCCTCTTTCTCCTCTGACCCTCTTCTTCTCGTTCCTTCTCAAATTCTTCTTCCATCTTCTTCAGCCTTTTCTTCTCTTCCTGTCTTCTCTGTTCATCCTCTTTATTTCTTCTTTCTTTCTCCTCTTTCCATTGCTTCTCCCATTCCTCTTGTTGCACTTTCATCTTGGCTTCCATCTCCTTTTTCTTTTCCTCATGCCTTCTCTCTGTTTCCTCCCTTTCTTTCCTCTCTTTTTCTCTCCTCTTCATTTCTTCTTCTTCTCTCTTTTGTCGTTCTTGTTCAAATGCTTCCCTCATTTTCTCCTGTTTCTCTTCCCACTCTCTCCTCTCCTTCTCCTCTTTCTGTTTTCTTTCCATTTCCTCCTGATCTCTTATTTTTCTTTCCTCTTTCCTTTCTTCTTCCCACTCCTTAGCTTTTTTCTTCATTTCATCCTGTATCTCTTTTTTATCTTTCTCTGCTTCTTTAATTTTATTTTTCCACTCTATTCTTTCTTTTTCCTCACGCTCTCTCCATTGCTGCTCCTCTTTATCTCTCTTTATCTTTTCTTCTGCCAGTTTCCTGTCATATTCTGCCTTTTCTTGTCTTTGTGTCTCTATCAGTATTTTCCTATTTTTCTCCTCTATTTCTATCCTCTTCTGCTCTTCTTCTCTTCTTTTCTCCCACTCTTCTTTCTGTCTGTTCTTCTCTTTCTCCATCTCCTCTAATTTTTTCTTCCACGTTAACTCTTGTTTTTCCTCTCTATCCCTCCTCTTTTCGTCTTCCTCCTCTCTTCTTTCTTTTTCTTTCTGCTCACGTTGCTTCCATTCCTCACGTTCTTTCATTATATTGTCTTCTTTTTCTTTCAGCAGTTTTTCCCGAAGCTTTCTTTCTTCCTCTACTTTATGAGTCTGCTCTTCTATCCTCCTTTTCATATCTTCCATCTCCTTTCCATGTTTTGCCCTCAGCATCTCTCTCTCTCTCTGCATCTCCTCTTCCTTCTCTTTTAGTATTCTTTCACATTCCTTTTTTATGGCAGCTTCTGCTTCCTGGAACATCTCATTGGTGTAGTAGGCTCCTCCATTCTTCTTCACCATTCTGTCTATCTTCTCCAGCAGATCAGTCACTTGGGTTCTGTTGCTCTTGTCATCATTATTGAAGACATGATATCTACCTCCACAGTCTTGAATTAGTTTTTGGACTGTAGAATCACCTCTTTCAATGAACCTTTCCACTGACTGATTTTTAAGCTTGTCCCCTCCAGTGAACATGACTATAGTGAACATACCAGCATTTTTACCAAAGGTAGTCTTTATGAGTTGCAATGTGTCCTTCTCCTCTTTTGTGATCCTTCCAATCTGTAGCACCAGGAGGAACACATGGGGTCCTGGGGCTGACAAGGAAATGCATTTTGCTATTTCATCCTGGATCACCTCATTAGAAAAAGATGTATCAAAGAGGCCAGGTGTGTCAACTACAGCAACAGACTTGCCATTTACTTCTCCAAGTGCTTTTTTGCAGCATGATGTCACTGAGTTCATGCTCACTTCAGACAAAAACTCCTCCCTTCCAAGTATGGTGTTTCCTGTGGCACTCTTCCCACTTCCTGTCTTCCCAATCAGCACCATTCTCACACAGTCAGTGCTCTCATCTTTGCCTTTAACACCTGCAAAAAGGAAAAAACAGAGAAGTCGGGCAATATGTTACAAATCTCAAAAAGGTGATTAAGACTGTGTGTACACTATAGTATGGTGCCATAACTGCCATTGTTATTGATACTAACAATTTAAATCAAATAAAAGCAGGAGCTTTTCAGCAGTATATCTACTTTCTTGCTTAGCTGTTAAAAACACATTCCATGCTGTACCAAATTCAAGGACCAAATTCTACGAATTCTCAACAAATCCTGAGCATTTTTACAACATCATAAAATATATTTCAGTTTTAAATGATATAGTTTATGCTTATTATTCTGCATTATTGTATTTTTATTGTTTAATTTAATGCTGTGTACCTGGTAATGTTCAACCTTTAGGATGCGTGTTACGTCCCCGGGACGTACGGTTCGTGCGTCTGCTCCCGCTCTCGCGCTGTCCCGCCCTCCGTTTTCCGCAGGGCTGAAACCAAGGGACTCCTGCACTGTCTCCCGTACGGCAAATAAAACGAGGGGAAGTCCATCGTCCCACTCATTACCGTAAATCAGGCAATCAGTATGTTTTGACCTTGATGTGTGCTGCCACACGCTATCCTGAAGCTGTGCCGCTACGTACACTCAAGGCAAGGCAGTTGTGAAGGCACTGGTGAAATTCTGTTCTACCTTCGGGTTACCCAAGGTCATTCAAACGGACCAAGGTACAAATTTCACCTCTAAACTGTTCGCCCAAGTCCTACAACAGTTGTCTGTGAAACACCAGGTGTCTAGTGTCTATCATCCGAGTCCCAACGTGCGCTAGAGCGCTTCCATCAGACTCTCAAGTCTATGTTGCGGACCTATTGCCTGAGTTCCGGTAATGAGTGGGACGATGGACTTCCCCTCGTTTTATTTGCCGTACGGGAGACAGTGCAGGAGTCCCTTGGTTTCAGTCCTGCGGAACTGGTATTTGGCCATACGGTTCATGGACCGCTGAAACTCTTACGTGAATCCCTGGTGTCTAGTGAAAATCGTGCTGATCATAATGTGCTGGATTATGTAAGTTCTTTTCGCGAGCGGCTTCACAATGCTTGCGCTGCCGCTGTTAAAAGGTTACTGGCAAGTGCCGTTAACTCCCCGTGCTTTGGAGATCTCTACGTTTGTGACCCTGGACTGTTTCCTGCAGTACACGGTCTTGCCATTCGGTCTACGAAACGCTCCTGCAACGTTTCAAAGACTCTTGAACATAGTCCTTGGTGATGTTCCGAACTGCGAAGCCTATCTGGACGACGTTGTAGTGTACACGTCCACCTGGGCTGAGCATCTGAAATGTCTGGCGCTTGTGTTTGGTCGGTTGCGAGATGCGTCTCTCACTCTTAACCTGGCCAAGTGTGAGTTTGAGAAGGCTACTGTTACCTACTTGGGGAAACAGGTGGGTCAGGGTGAGGTGCGCCCTGTGGAGGCCAAAGTCGAGGTCATAGTGAATTTCCCGGTGCCTACTTCTCGACGCGAGTTACGGCGTTTCCTCGGCATGGCTGGCTATTACCGCGCCTTCTGCCGAAACTTCTCCACCATTGTCTCGCCACTCACTGACCTGCTCCGTAAGGACAGAGAGTTTATATGGTCAGTAGAGTGCCAGCGGGCGTTTGAGTCTGTGAAAACCCTGCTTTGCAGTACCCCCTGTGCTTGCTGCTCCCGATTTTGCAATGCCTTTTAAACTAGAAGTAGACGCAAGTGCTACCGGAGCTGGCGCGGTACTGCTGCAAGAGGACTCAAAAGGAATTGATCATCCCGTCAGTTTTTATTCAAAAAAGCTCACCAAGCACCAGCTCAATTACAGCACAATTGAGAAGGAGGCGCTAGCTCTACTGCTGGCTCTCCAACACTTCGAGGTGTACCTCGGGTCCAGCGCTCTTCCGATAGTGGTGTACACCGATCACAACCCTCTTGTGTTTTTAAGTCGGATGAGCAATTCAAATCAACGCTTAATGAGGTGGGCGTTGCTGGCGCAGTCGTTTCCCCTGGAAATACGCCACAAAAAAGGATCAGACAATGTCGTGGCAGATGCCCTGTCTAGGGCATAAGTTATTGGATTGCTTGTGTGTGCACTATGGTGTCCTCGGACAAACACCTCTTAAAAGAAAAAAAAAAACATTGGGATGTTTTCTTTTGTGTGTGGGGGTGTTACGTCCCTGGACGTATGGTTCGTGCGTCTGCTCCCGCTCTCATGCTGTTCCGCCCTCCGTTTTCTTTTTTTTTGCAGATTGGCGCCCCGCTGCGATTGGGTGAGGAACGAGCGGGAAGATTTAAAAGGAGGAACCATCACTATGAAGGGGCGCTTCCCCTCTTGTTAATGCCCGTCTGTGAACTGCTAGAGGATACCTGATGATGGGCGTTTGTGTGCGTGCGCTATCTGTTTCTTTTGTACATATGTAAATATCTGTAAATATTTTGTTACCGTTTTGTGATTTAGCCAGTGGGATTTTCTCCTGTTTTCAGATAGTTAGGGAGTCAGGGAAGAGACTGTACTTTTGTTTTCTCATTTAATTTGGCTAGGTAATTCATTCCCTGTCTCCTAAGCAAGTTTTGTTCTGTTTGTTATTTTGGCCTTGCCCACCCCTGAAGTTTGTGTTTAATAAAACAGCCCTGGCTTTATTTACGGCGTGTGTGTGTTCTGGACAAGACAAGAAAGGGAGGTGTCCACACATTCTATTTTATGTTACACCTTACCCTAGACGGGGTCGTAACAATGCGTATTTTTTAATACATACTATCAAATGCTCTGTGGCATTGGCTTTATACTCATGTATTGTGGCATACTCATGTAGTAAGTATGTATTCAAATACCTCAATACTTACCTGGTGATAAGCTCTTAACATTGTCTTCTAACTCCTTGATCTTCCTGTCCTTTTCCTCTAGCTCAGTCTGGTGTCTGGCCTCCAGTTCTCTGATTCTCCTCTCAAACTGTGCCTCCAGACACATATCAGGGGAAAAGCAGCTATTTGTGTTTTCAGTCACCATGAGCTTTACTTTGTTCAGAAGCTCTGAAACATGTGGGTTGTTCTCAGTGTTGCTGTGGTTGAAAATATGAAATCTGTTTCCACATTTCTGGAGTAGCTGTTGCATGACCTTATTCTGTGCCAAAAAGTCAACTTCTTCAGCAGTTGGGCTGAAGTCATGGGCAAACAGGACCATGACATAGCTAATGATTCTTTCAGTGAATGTCTTCAGAATCATATCTAATTCTCCCTTGTCTTCATCAGTTAGGGGACCCCATGGTATGACCAGCAGGAATGCATGGACTCCAGGCTCACACTGAGAAATGCATCTGAGAGTCAGGTGCTTCACTTTCTCCTCAGAGAGCTGTGTGTTGTGCAGAGCTGGCATTTCCACCACGGTGACCAGGTGACCACACACCTTTCCTTGTCTCCCTTGACACTCTGAGACAGATCTGTAATCTCCTAGGATGGCATTTCCTGTAGAGGTCTTCTCAGCTCCTCTCTTCCCACACAACACCAAGTTCAGTCTTTCTGTTGGGCTGTCACCTTCAGGCACTGTAACAGAGAGGCAGATCTGTTATATACTGTGTTATTTTATCTCTCAATGGGAGTAACTTCTCCCTGACACCTCCCAGTGTTTACCATTATGAGCAGCATTCAACTCATGTAGCATAGGCAATACCTGTATCACAGTCACAGTGTACTTTTCAATAATTTTCCCAAATGATTTCCTCATGAGTAATGACTGTGCGTGGTATGACAGAGGTTAAAAGTTTTGAAGATTTGAAGACAAATTAGGTTATTTAAGGTGTTACTTACTATTAGAGAGTTGCTTGCTGTCTTGTTCCCTTGATGCCACCATTGGTGCCTTCACTGAAAAGTCTAATTTCAAAAATAAAATAATATTACTAGTAATCCAAGGTCTGTTTGCATTTGTAAATGCGGTTAACAGTGGAAAGTATACCATGAGGGAATGAGGAACATTTACATCTACCTATTCACAATGTTGATATTTACTACATCTTTCACAATCCATAACCAACCAGTAATGCCAAAGCATGTTTTACAGTTCAACCTTCATCTAACTTCTGCAAAGGGAGTCTACTCTCTAGATTACTTTGTCTCTTCTCTTAGATAGTTTGTACTAAATGTTGTTAAACCACAAAAGATAAAATGAGAGAGACCTCAATGTATGTTCAGAATGTATGCTTTTTTGTTTGTTTTGACAAACAGCAAAATGTTTGATCAGTCTGAACTTCCAGTTGCACAAACTACCACATTCTCAGTGCTGGCCACATTTTCAACATGGTCTTTCAGGTGTACTCACTCCTCTGTTTGACTATTTTCATTAAAGAAATTGATTTGTTGCTTTCCCCTGCTTCTTCCTTTTCCATTTTCTGCTCTCCTCCAAACAAGGGGTGTGATTTCTTCTCTCTCTCCGTCCTCTGCTCACTCACCATCAGTGAGTACTCTGGCACTGGAGGTATACCTGACTGTGCATCCTTGTATACCTCACAAGTAAGATGACTTCCTCCATTTGCCTTCACCACTGTGTTTATTATGAGTTCCATAACTTGGCTTGTCTTGTCTTTGTTTTTCCACAAATAGTACCTTCGTCTACACTCTTGAATAAGCTGGTAGAGAGGATTATTCTTTTTTGCCAAGTCATCAATAGAGAATTTCTTTCTACTTCCTTCTGATATGATCAGCACCATTGTGTACTCGAAGGCCTTCTCACTAAGAGCCTCCAAGGCTCTCCTCACTCTGTGTCTGTCCTCCTTTGTAAACGTTCCAATCTGCAGCACCAGCAGAAACACATGAGGCCCTGGTGCAGACAGGGAGACACAGCTCTCTATGTGCTGGGAGAATTTCTGGTGAGACTGCCGAGGGTCCATTAAATTTGGAGTGTTGATCACAGTAATGCGCCTTCCATCCATCGTTCCTCTTGCTCTCTCACACTGCTGCTCTACTGGAGTGGGAGGGGGCTCACGTTCAAAAGCCTCTCTCTGCAAGATGAAGTTTCCCACTGCCGCTTTATCTGCATCATTCATCCCCACAAGCACAATGCTCAGCTCAGACACTGTAAAGAAGGACACCAGTGTTACTTTAAGAGGTAGCATGTTAATTCTTTAGGCCAAAGTGTATTAAATTATAATGTAAACTTATCATTAAGGAAATTATAGTGCATTCTGATTAGCAAATATATTTTCAC
Source organism: Megalops atlanticus (assembly GCA_019176425.1). NCBI lineage: Eukaryota > Metazoa > Chordata > Actinopteri > Elopiformes > Megalopidae > Megalops > Megalops atlanticus. The sequence goes on from CM032893.1 coordinate 23,021,228, forward strand.
TGGTCAGTTTCACTTATCCATATCTTGCACACAGTTATCACAATATCAGCATTGCCCTCTTCCTCCAGATGAGTTTAACTATATGCTGTGCTGTTAATTGCTCTCTGTGTTCAGAGAATATCATCAAAATCTGTGATACTGTGTGTATACATGGAAAAGTGTGTTAAGTCTGTGAGGTCTGATTCAACACAACTCATCACAGGCATCTCTGATTATCCCTGCTAAGTTGTAGCTCAGTGGTGCTGGGTTCAGTTCCTGGTTCATCCAGCTGATGATACATTCTCCCTGTATGTGTGTTAGTTGCACTGAACTCTTGCACTGAACCCTACCCCTGAAAGGAGGATTCATTGTGTTGAACAATCAGAAACATCTTGGATTACAAGCACTATGTTGGTGAGATTCCAGTCTCAATGGCCAATGTCTGTGTTTTACCCAACTTTACATTGGAAGAAGTAGCCTAGAAAATATGCATATTTATGAAAAGATGTCAGTGGAATTAACTTACTGTTTGGTCGCTCCAGATCAGGGCTCCTTCTCCCTGAATGCTGAGTCTTACTTTCGCCTTCATCCCATTTCCCTAATACAATGAAAATAAAATAAATCAATACAAACACCTAATGACCCTCTAATTGGCTTTTGCCTCCCAGTTATTATCTGTATGGGCTAGCAGTATTGTTGGGTATAAACCAAGCTAATTTTAAGATACAATTAGTGAATATTGTGCATATAAACACATATTGATTATTCTGTTACGATGTTTTAGTCACCCCCGAGTGGCTCAGTCAGCTAAGGCACTGGTTGTAAAAATTAAGTAGTTGTAACAATTAAAATAGCCTCACTGAAACCGTGGGCGCGCGGGGGATAACAGGCGGTAGTGGTATGCTATACTACTTATAAATACACTGAATTAGTTCATGATGAACAAAGAAAAACAATGTTGGCAAAATTAAAAATCTATTAGAAAACATGGCATGCGTGCTGATTGTATCTGCACATTTTAATCATTAGACTATTTTGTGGATAAAGTAAAAAAATAAAACACGACATAAACTAGTGGTTGCCTGTAGCGTCTCACTAATAACTAAAAGTAGTGGCAATGTGAGATCAGGTGGACCTTCATCAAATACGAGAAAATACCATGTTTGGATTTTGCATTTACATTGAGCCCCACTTCCAAATTGATGGGTAGGCAAGTGAGACCCAAACGCCCTTCATCTGAATTTAAAACCTAAATTTATATTTTAATATACCGTCACCGTTCGAGCTTACTATGCAATAAGAATCCAAAGAGGAGCTTGTAAAATGGGAAAAGACATTAAAAAGTTAATCTTTAATTCAGTAGGCCCTACCACAATTACTTTCACAGTATATAACTAAAACGCAAATACTTAGAATTTCCTATTCTGTTAAATAAATCATGAATGTAGCCTATGTTTAAGCTTGTTTACAAATAAATATTTGTGATAAGATTATTGATTAAAATGCACTTTTCTGGGTTCATTTTCACAATCTGGGCATTAAATATTACGGTTGTATTTGTTGTCACAATTATTTTATCATATTACGTGATAATGAGGACTGTGGGGACTGTGGGACTTCGAGCTTAAAATAAAATCAACACAATATTTGTGTCTCTTCTGACCAGACTGTGAAAGTGCACCAGACCCAAGTTGCCCGTTTTGTTTAATACGATCCTAGATCAGTACTACCGGCAAATTCTGTCTCTAGCCATAAGAGAACAGCCGGAGATCGACACGATAAAACGCGGTTGAATTGTAGGCTTAATGTAATATTTTTTCTGAATGACTACAATAACCATTTAGCAGTAGGCTAATGACTAAAGCTTGATCACCAACCATTAGTCGTAATCTTCGCTTTATAGCCGACTTTTAATGATCTAAAATCCACATACGTTTCCACCCCACTCCAGGCCTATATTTCACTGAACAAACAAATCTCTAGGCTGAAATTGAACATGGTAGGCCATACCTTGGCCGATTTAAAACTAGCATTTAAATGTTTTGTGATCACATTACTTGCTTACATCATTGACTAAATTTAGAAAACAAAATTATTTCGTTTATGTCGTGGAATTAATCCAGAAAACGAATATTTAATAATAATTTTCGGTTCGATGAGAGCAGTGAACGTGACTGAAAATCACGTATGAGACCTGTTACATCTGTCAACAAACATTTTTACGAACGCATTTAAATTGTCTTTTGATGAGGATTGTGAACAATATTTTAAAGGATCACGACAAATATTCACTCCCATATCTTTGCAGACAGAAAAGCAACTTTGTGTACTCACAGAGATCCGACGGCAGCAACCCGGCCATTTCGAAGTCAAAACTACAGTAACTTAAACGGGAGCATTGTGCAGTGAAAGGGAAAGTGAAAGCTGAGACTACGAAAATACAGCTTTGAAAATAGATGTAATTCTTCAAACGGGCAAATAACGTAGCATTTATGACTCATTCACTGTGCTCAAGAACACAATCAAAATGTAAGACGTGAATGTTTAACTTTGAAAGAGATGACAGTCCCATATTTGCTCTGTTATGTGCAAAAGAAACATTAAGGAAATGTGTGTTGAGAAGCCATTTTAAATAAGATATTTTGCAACTACGTAATACCTTACTACACAGAAACGCCTCGCACATGTGGGTATGCTGCGAGGCTTTTAGGGACAACAGATGTTGTACTCGAGACATAGGAAGGTCTTCGTTCATGAACCTCGCCAGTGAATACTGCCTTGCAAGTGACATTGAGACACTGCATGCATATGACACGTCCACATGACAGTAATTCATAAATAGAAATTCTCACTCAAGTACCCCGTTCAGGTTTTCTGCGGTGCATCACAGTTCAGCATGCACACTGTTGAAATGCCTCTACTACTTTATCAGTATTTGCAGTGGTGCAACCAGCACCTTTGTAAAAATCTTTGTAAATATTTGTTGGCACTGCCACACACAATAAATAATGTTGCATTCATTACCATTTATTTCCATGTATGTCTTTGCTTAGCTTCAATTTTAAAGACATTGATTCCATTTCATACAGGGTTTTGTTCTAAATACTGAAGCCACTGGACACTGGATGTGGTGTTGATGTTGACCGATGGAACAATGATACTTACCTTCCTGTATCTTTCATATATCTGAAACTGTTTATACATTGTGTATGGAAGGGCAAAAATCAACTGTTCTTGCTTTCAACTTAATTGTTTTTAGGCTACATTATTGTCTTTAGATAACCAGCTAGCTTTGGAAATGAATATGATATTCAGAAATATTCATGCTACTAGGCATTTATTAGGCTAGGCCATCTAGTTAATATTTGTTATAATAAAACTGCATTAGTGACAAGCATGCATATTAATAGCAGAATTATAATTGCACAAGTAATAAACTCTTAGAGCCTCTGCAACCTTGACCTTTGGCCTGGAAATAAATAGGGTTCCTTGTAGGTAAAAGTGAGCATAACATTTATGCCAAGCTTATCAAAGTCAGTGCATATTCACACCATAGTCATAGACTGAACATTAAAAACCAATCAGCAGTGTTCTAGAATCAGTAGGATTCTGAGGACCAGTAAGAACTACTGTTGTATTAAATGTCACTAAAATTCCTGCATAATTGGTCCTCGCTAAAATAACATGACAAAATTCCAACATGTTCTTTTATTTTTGCTTGTCTGAACATCACAATGACATAAAATAGAAGCTGAATCTGTGAAGCCTTATGTTCATATACAAAGAGCAAGAAAAAAGTAAAAATAAAAAATAAAAGCCAATATGGAATGATGACAGTACAAAACTAAGCATCTTTTCTCCCAGTTCAACATCATCGTGGTAATCACCATTAATATTTTCCAGTATTTACTTTTAAACTTTATTTACAATATCCTATTTCTTCAGCAATAATATGTTCATATCTTAATTATAAAATACATCAGAGGTCAGGAAGATCATCAGGGCAGGAAATATCAGGATGAGCAAAGTTAAAGTTTCAGATCCCTTAATTATAAAAAGCTAAGGACAGGAAGGGTTACTTTTGGGGGTTTGGGTAGCAGGGCTGAGGTCAGGGATTCTCTTCACTTTTCAAAGACACTTGAAAAAGAATAAAGTATCACACAAGACTATAACCCCTTTTTAACTGTCCTTTTAGGTCCCACAGCACTTGAGTGAGACACTCTGTACTGGCCTCAATATGTGGTCTGGTCTCAGTAATATCAACACAAGTATATCCCAGGTAAAAGCAAAGGTGTTTGCCTTTCACGCTCCACCAAAGAAACCACTGCCCCACACACCAAATTCCAACATACTTTCTAATAGGAAACAGTGCTTGTTAAACACCTTCTGGTTTCTGGGCTGTAACCTGCTTATAGGTGCTTGGGCCAATGTTCCAATATGGTCACACACTAGGAACCATGTGACGTAGATCAGACTTAGATCTGATGTGGATACTTTTTCATTATCCAGCCCTGTGTATCACAAATGCTCCATAAATCCTACGCTTTTCCACTGGCAACAATGGAGAAGCCTGTGTAGCAGCACTGACACTGGGACTCACACAGTCACAGGAGACAATAATGGAATGGACACACATCTTACTGAAGGACCATGAAGTCTCTGAGGGCAAATAAGTGTGTCATATTCTGGAGCTGAGTGCACACTGGAAACAGCCTTTGCAAACAATCCCTCTGCTGCCCTCTAGTGGCCGCTGCTTCTTACATTGACTTGTACATTGCCTTTTAAGCTAATGGTGCTGTGTGCTCCCTCTAGTGTCTAATAGAGGACACAGCAGGGCACATGTCTGGCACAGGGATTTCTCAGAGTCTGCCTATATAGTTGAAGCACACTTTTATTGTGGCCCTTTAGAGACAAACCACTGAGTTGACTATAGTGGCTAAAACTGGTCCTGAATATTTATGACGTTAATTTGTTTTAATAGTGAAGCTATATGTTCAAAAAAAAACATACAGCTTGCAATAAAAATCTAGTGTCTTTACAATGATGAAAATGGTACACTTAAACCCATAACTCCTACTCAGTTACTGCTTATGCCTGAGTACAGATATAGCCTGTATAATATGCACACCCATGTCACCTAATCTAGTGCCTGACATGATGCTAAAAGCCCACCTAATATGTGCCATCCATGATGCCCCAGTTATGCTATTCTAATCCCCTCAAGGGTGGAGCCGATTTCTCTTAAACTGCACTCTGGTCAAGCACTGTCAACCGCCCAAACAAAGTCCCTCCCTCAGCTGTTTCTGATAGGTCAACAACAGCAGCAACAGCTGCATGTTCCACACTGGCACTGCCCCCGACACAACCCCACGCTGTCCCTGTACAACACATGTGAAAAGCTCCTCAAACATCCTCACTGAACATAGTTTATACAAAAGGAACATCTCTCTTCAGGTCAAATATTAACAGCAAAATTCATAAACATGATATGTAACTTCTCTGCAAACATTTAGGTCACCTTCACAGACCCCCCTCCCTTTTTTTTCACCCAGATGAATCACAAAAAATTAAGCCTTTGAATATGGGGGTCACAGTACAATTCCTCCAATCATCCTCTATTTGGCAACGGTTTGGTGAAGAGTCCAGCTTGTCGGGAATGAAAATTCAGGTTAAATTAAAAAACAGGGTACTGTGTTCTACGTTTTACGCTCTTCCTTTACTGAGTGTGTGTACTGGCATTGTGACATCACATCTGCCTGAATGTCAAGGAGTCCATGTTTCAGTGTGTACCCGCGTAGTGTTTGTCTACATGGACCCGTATATAGTCCCTGTGTATCTGTGCTGCGTGTTTGTACCTGTGCCTTCAGGGTCTCTATACTGTGGGCACATATCTGTATCGACAGTGTGTACACACTGTGTGAATGGACCCATTATTATCGGTGTGTTTATACAATGAGTTGGGCTCTATCTGCAGTGTGTACATGCTGTAACAGATCATCAATGTGTGTATATGCTGGGTGTATGAAGCTTTATCAGCAGTATGTCTATATGCTGCGTGTATGGATCTTCAACGTTAGTATGTGTGTATATGCTGTGTGTGTTGATCTTTATCCAGTGTGTGTATATGCTGTGTTTAGCAGCCTATGTAAGCGCCGTGTGTATGTTTGCATGTGTAACTGTGTTCAAAAGCAGCAATTACTCTGCCCTCTGCATCATACTGTGTTCACTGTGTAGGCGCTCAGTGTGAACATTGGGTGGGGGTGTGGATGTACAGCACATCAGTGTGTGTGCAGGCAGTGTATCTGTGGTGTGTAGCTGTACGGTGTCTGATGTAGTGCATGCTTTTGTGTGCCTGCATTAACTTTTCAGCACAGCCTTCGTTTCGTATGTTGTTTTGTCACAATCCAGCGCTTACTACTGCAGATCCTGTAAGTGCTGGTAGGTGTAGATGAGTGTGTGTCTGTGTGTGTGTGTGTGTGTGTGTGTGTGTGTGTGTGGGATAAAGTGCCTAACTGTCTTCTGTAGAGTACTGTATCAAGTCCCTAAAGAATCTGTATGTGTGTGTGTGTGTGTGTGTGTGTGTGTGTGTGTGTGTGTGTGTGTGTGTGTGTGTGTGTGTGTGCAGCATTCTGTGTGTGTATATGCAGCATTGTGTGTGTGTCTGTGTGTGTGTGTATGCAGCATTGTGTGTTTGTGTGTGTGTGTGCAGCATTTCATTACAGCACAGTACTGCCTCCCCTTAGTTATTAGCGAGTGTGTAAGTGACTGTGCCCCAGACACAGTGTTTACACTGCGCCTGCACTGCAGTCCTGTGCTACAATGTGTCCACCTGCCGTGTCGTGTTTTGGGGGTGCCTTTCTTTTGGCCACAGCGGTCCCTCTGGGGGACACCCCATTCCGGGGGGGGGGTGGGGGAGGGGGGTGTGAGGGAGCGGGGGCGGCGCCTCAGAACTCGTCGTCGGAGCTGAGCAGCAGGGTCTTCTCGTTGTCGCGGGTGCTGGCGGCGCTGTGGCTGCGGGACAGGGCGGTGCCCGCCCGCTGCTCCAGCGTGGACTGCTGCGTGTACTGCTGGTACGCCGGGGAGAAGTTGTGGATGGCGTCCTGCACCATGTCCCCCGGGTTCATGGTCTCCTTCAGGCTGCTGGAGATGCTCTTCATGGGGGCGCAGCGGCCTGGGTGGGGGGGGTACAGTCCCACCAACAAGAGAGAGAGGGAGAGAGAGGGAGAGAGGGAAGGAGGGAGGGGGAGAGAGAGAGGGAGGGAATGGGAGGGAGGGAGGGAGAGAGAGCAGGAGGGAGGGAAGGAGAGAGATAAGCATAATGTCACATACTGTATAACCACACCAACTGTGGCCATACATACACACACTCAAATGGGCGTGAACTTTATGCAGGCCATAATGAAACAGCACAACATGGAATGAAATAACTTAAATAAACAAAGCAACTGTAGAAATCAACTGGAAATCGATGCAGCACAGAGATGTCCATTGGGGGTCACAGTAGACACAGTGTTCATACCAGTTAGAGCTGTGGTTACAGTTAAGTAAGAAAAAAAAAAATCCAAACGTAACACGTGAATTGATAAAAATGAAAGTGCCAGCAGAACACAGGCTTATAGATGAGGTGGATGAACCAAAAGGGACAAAGACCACGAAGGCAAAGACTGGAATGATGAGATGGGGGGGTAACCAAATACAGACAGCCATAGACCTACCGTACTGTCCATAGATGGGGACTGGCCCTTTGCCATGCAGCACAAAGGAAGAGAGGGAGAGAGAGAGAGGCAGAAAAAGGAGAGGTGAGGGGAAGTACAGAAAGGAACAGGTTAACATTAAGAAACAGAAGGGGAAAAGGGAGAGATAGAGGGTGTGAAAAAGACAGAGGGATAACGAAACAGCAGACACGGGGGGAAAGCAGAGAGTTAAAATAGGTAAGGAATAACAGCACATCCAAAGGGACAAACAGAAATTAAGAGTAAGACAGAGAAGGAGAAAGAGAGGGGAGGAGAGAGGGAGAGAAAGAGAGGATGAGAGTGCAGATCAGTGAGGAGACCAATGTTGCTCAGAGAGATGTGACAGCTACAACAGCTACAGATAAACACAAACAACTTGGTCTGAATCTGACAGTTTAAGACAAACAGACAGATAAAACACAGTTTCATGACAGGTAAAGAATCCACACGCAACATCTTTCACTGGACTCTTCTTGCGCCTCCACATTAACTGAACGTGTAGCCAGTTGGAGGCAGTGATTTAACGCAAAAGAAGTTTTTTCCACCGCATGTCGCTCTTGCTTTGGTACACAGGAATACGGGCATTAGACCGCAGGTTACACCAGGTTATGTGAGAGGGAGCAGCCCGTCTCTCCCCCTCTCCCTGCCCTCCCTTCTCTTACCCTGGGAGTCCAGCCTCTTGTCCATGTAGACCTTGTAGGTGAAGGCGTGGCGCAGGGCGAGAGCGGCAAAGAACATCTCCACGCAGATGATGAAGTTCTGGTAGCCGGCGGCCACCGTGCCCTCGCCAACCGACACCTCGGCCGAGCTGATCTGGGGGATGGCCCCGCACTTCTCCAGGATGGCCAGCAGCATGCCTGTGGGGGGACAGAGACTGTCTCAATGTGTTACTGCTTCCTCCCTTTACCACGCCAGAGTGGCTGCTTCATTGGACCGTTAGAGGGGAACAGAGTGTCAATCAGGAACACATCTACATTACATTTCATTCATTTAGGAGACCCTCTTATCCAGAGTGACCTCTAGCACAAAAGAACAGAAGTGTATCCATTCAGGTTGAATGAGCAACAGTGTCAGACCAGGTTAGCAACACTCCCAGACCAGTGAGTGTGAGCATAACACTATTCAAGCCTTAGCACAAGTTAACTTGTGCAACCTGACTAGACAAGAGAAATCAAGTATACTACTATACATCCCAGTCACTCAATCACAGAATCCAAAACACATTGTGATACTACACATAAAAAACAGCACGTAATACAACTAGAAGGTCCTAGGGGGTCTAATTACTGCAACGGAGATTAATCCATGAAAATTTAAAAAAAAAAAAAAAAACGTATCATTCCCAAATAATACTGTGTGCAAAGGAACCATAGTTTTCAGTGTTTGTTCAGTTTTTTGTTCTGTGTTTTCCAGTGTTTCACGCCTGTGCCAGTACTTGTGAGAGAGAGAGGGCGAGAGGCAGAGTGACTAACCCTGCCAGAAGGAGAGGAAGATGACAGACTTGACCATGAAGAACTTGAGCACGGGGCTGTAGGGGACAAGCAGCTCGCGGGTGGCGAAGTAGAAGAGGAAGAGGGCGTAGAGCGACAGGCTGACCGAGATGTTGTATATGATGGTGACGTACAGGTACCCGCTGGCCACACTGAGGGACGGGGAGACAGCAGCAGGAGGTCAGAGCAGGAGGAACACCGAGTGCCCACGTACGCTAACACACTACATCTTACTATTAACCGTGTGAGCACTGAGTACCCACGTACACCAACACACTCTGTATATCTCCTACTGATATCAACCGTGTGAACAGCGAGTGCCCACTTACACTAATACATTCTGTACGTCTTTTACTGATATCAACCATGCAAACACTAAGTCCCCATGTAAATTAATACACTGAGCATATTTTACTGATATTAACTATGCGAAAAACTAAGTGCTGCTGTACAATATTGTGCCTTGTGCATTTTTTACTGACTTGCAGGGTACCCTGAGCAGGGAAGTATCCACTGACAGACTGGAGACTTAGGTACACTGGGTCACTCAAAGGAAATAATTACTGCAGCCCATATACACTGCCTGCCAGAATTCCACAGAGCACTGACGTACTTGAAGTCTCCATCCCTGTATTTTCCGAAAGCCTGCAGGATGACAGTGATCATGGCCATCAGGGGTTTCACCACACAGAACTGCAGGGTGGCCTGGGAGAGACACAGGAAGAGACAGAGAGTTGGCAAGTTAGTACAGAAGCACCATCACAATGAACGGGGTGGGGTGGGGTGGGCGGATAGGGAGTATAGGGAGAGGAAGAGAAGGGGGAGGGTGAGAATGACAGAGAACAGTCATTACAGAATGCTAAAATACTGCTGTATTGAGGGAAGGGGGGAGAGAGCAGCAAAGTCAATACAGAACGCTACAGTAAAACTGCTGAGAGAAGGGAAGTGAGACAGTGAAAGAGTGAAAGATAATAGTCTCATACTACTACAACAGCACAGAGAGAAGAGGACAGGCAGACTGCTGTCTATACCTGTTTACAGAACCGGAGGAAGCCGATGGAGTAAGTCTTTCCCCAGAGGCAACACGTGCCGTACATGCAGCTGGATCTGTCGGAACACACAAAGGAACATAACACACCTTAACCACCACGCACAATGATGCCCACACACACCTACTGCATGTGTTACTTTATACACTGTGAGGTGGATTGGAAAAAACGCCTGTCTGTGTGCTCCATCATTAAAAAATGAGTGAATGAAATTTTGAGCAGGTTGCTGTGAGTTCAGTAGGCCCTGGACACAAAGGCAAGGGACAGCAGGCAGGATGTCCTTATAGCCCTCATTTCCCATAAACCTGAGAATGCTACAGGTCACTGATGGCTGATCACTTAAAAATGACACGCAGCTTTCCTAACAGTTATCACTGTACACGCACATTTAACTGAAGTCTGCAATTCATTAAAGAGAACGTGCTTACTTGGATGTACAAAGCACACAACCAAGTAAATGGCCCCTGCAGGATTGCTTTAATTAATTATGAAACATTGGTGCTTCCAGCCACTTTCCCTTGGTGACTTTAAAACTTCAGATAAAAAAAAAAAAAAGAAAAAGACTTTTCTCAGAAGACCTTTTTTCTGCCTCTAAAAGTGACGTTATGGGCTGAAGTTTTGCCCAGATGGGCTGTGGTGATAAAAGAGGCGGAGACTCACTCTATTGGCTTTCCTCTGATCTCAGACATGATGGCGCTCTCCCCTCCCAGGTACTCATAGCACAGGCTGAGGAAGTTGTAGATCACAAATGCTGCAGAGAGACAGATGCCTTATCAGTGCTGTAGGGTTCTGTGTTACAGGACATATAAGAGATAGAGTGTGTGTGTGTGTGTGTGTGTGTGTGTGTGGAGCTGAGGTCCTTTCCGGCTGTGTTATCTGTATTTGGAATAACGATACAATTAGACACACTTGGCCTTCCTTCTCATATCTTGATGCAGTGATATCAAGCGGCACCGAGAATCCCTGTTTAACATCCTTGGACTGCCTTCTGCCTTATTCCACTTGATTGTGTTCATATATCCTCGTTAATCTCAGTATATGCTGCGTCTGGTTGGATCCAGAGACCCCCTAGAGACCCTTCCGGAAAAGACCACCATGCAGACTGTATCAGAACATAGCCCCACTGCTCTGGGAGGCCATTTATAATCATATTCTCTGCAGGGCTCGAACCAACTCCGGCTTCAAAAGTGTCCTTGCTGTGATGTGTCAGTACAGTGTTCAGTACACTGCACTATTGTAAAGACAGAGGAGTGGGCCATTGTCTCTCATACCCACAGGGCTCTGCAGAAAATCTATTATGCTGTTATGTCCTCTGTACACATCCTTTATAATATACCCCCCTTCCCCCACTCTCTTACAATACTGCCTCTCTCTCAAGTGTAAACACACCCTCACCCAGGAAACCCACTCTGTCCACTGTGTTTTTTCCCATCCATCAGTAGGGTCTCCCAGTTTTCACCACTTGGTCGTTTACTCCTGATTCACATATCCTCCCTACATGCCAAGTTATTGCTCAGCTGTGCACACACATAGCACTGTAACAAGCCAACATCTTCTGCAAAACAACCATGGGACTGTACCCACACACACATATGCAAATGCCCTAGCATACACGCATACACACACAAGCACACACACACACACACACACACACACACACAGCCACACATACACGTACACATGACAAGGACATACACGCACACACACACAGCCACACACACACACACGCACACACGCACACGCACGCACACACACACACACACACACACACACACACACACACACACACACACACACACACACACACAGTGAGCTACCCAACCTACCAGCCCACCCTGCCTTTTCCCACCTGGCTCTGTGTTTGGTTGCTGTATTGTGTGTGCATTACAGTGCGGCTCCATGCTTCTGCAGAGCCCTGAAGGCACAGCTGTGACCTGCTCTGGCCCAGTCTCTGGTTCAGGCCCAGTCTCTGGTTCAGGCCCAGTCTGTCTCAGGCCTTGTCTCTGTCTCTGTCTCTGGCCCTGTCTGTGGCTCAGGCCCTGGCCCTGTCTCTGGCTCTGTCTCTGGCCCTGTCTCTGGCTCAGGCCCTGGCCCTGTCTCTGGCTCAGGCCCTGGCCCTGTCTCTGGCTCAGGCCCTGTCTCTGGTTCAGGCCCTGGCCCTGGCCCTGTCTCTGACCCTGGCCCTGTCTCTGGCTCTGTCTCAGGCCTTGTCTCTGGCTCTGGCCCTGGCCCTGGCCCTGTCTCAGGCCTTGTCTCTGGCTCTGGCCCTGGCCCTGTCCCTGTCTCTGTCCCTGGCTCTGGCTCTGGCTCTGGCTCTGTGCTGGGAGAGTAGGCTGTGGCAGTAATGCTGACTGTGTGCTGGCTGGCAAAGCTGTCAGCTCCTCTTCCATCACTCTAACTGCACTCGGCCGGCAGCGCGTTCACACTGGCTGGGCCTCCGACAGCCGCGGGGGACAGCCATAACATGCACATGGATAGACACAGACACAAAAAACACACACACACACACACACACACACGCACACACACGCACACACACGCACATAGCACCAGCGTCAGATAGCATCAGCACCTTCTCAACATATCACACAAATTACATATATACTGATACTCTGCATGCAGAGAAAGCTGATGTTCCAGGCCCTGTAGACACTGGCAACATCCCTGACGGCCAGTCTGATAAGCTGCAGGGTCATTCAATGTGAAACCACACTCATTCAGCTACCTGAGTTCATTAAATCATCCAGTGATTTAGGATGCAAATGAGAAATACACTTTGCTGCTACCTCTACAGAGGATATTATCCATCTCAATTCATGCCAAAGTGGTTCTGATTTCTCACAGAGTGACCCCTGAGTGTCATACTGAGCTCACAGAGTTACAGCCCAGATAACAGTATGATACAGCAGGAGATACAGCTGAAGTGTTCATACTAACGTATTCGCACACTATGGTTCTTGCTAACATAAATAAATTCCATTGCTGCCAAAGCAGCAAAAAAATGACTCTCGCTGTTGCTGTGGGAACTCAGCAGGTCAGGACAGAACAGGCCCGGTGGTGTATGAGTTTATCTGTGTGAGAGAGTTGTTTTTAAAACCTCTTTGCAAGGCTGTGGTGCGCACGCGGTTGCTAGGCAACAGGCTTCACCCTCCCCAGCCATCCCAGCAGGCCTTGGAACGACAAGAGAACAAAGATGGCTGCCCGCAAAAAGGCAGGGAGAAAGTGAGGGCCATCTGTCACTGGGGCTGTAACAGATTCTCACACACACGCGCTCCGGGATGCACGTACACACACACACACACACACACACACACACACACACACACACACACATGCGCGCGCACAGGCTACATCACCATCTCTCACAGAGCCAGCATCAGTACTTTACTGGGCACCATGTTAAAAGATTACAACATATGCCCAGCTTCTTTATGTTTATAACCGAACTATATCATACTGTACGGTCCGCAGTGCATATAAGCAGTATCTCACTTTTCACAAGGCACTAAGTATGACCTCGGACTGCACGTGCTGCTTATTTGTGGTTTTCACAATCTGACGCAATTCTCCGCAGCGACAATGTGAATAATGATCAATACAATATGTAGGACATTGTGTGTGCTCAGCATCTGTCCTCCCAATAACCGCCCAGGGCAATGGAAAGAACTGTGTGCGTAACTGAACAATATGCACTATGTTAACACTTTTTGCGGGGAAAAAGATGTAGTAAAAAAAACAAATAAAAAATTAAAATGCAGGGTATATACCAAGCAGGGCTTTCCTGAATTTAAATGTTTTCAAGCTCCTCACTTGCAGCAGTTTCTGCCAAACCTTAAGAAACACACACTCACACACAGACACAATTTTAACAGTGTTGTTATATTACTTATAGTTCAGTTTCATATGTCATATGTGATATGATGCCCCTACATCATGAATGTATCAGCAGCGGTCACGCACTGCCACAGTGGTGTAGTGCAGAAAGCGGCCCTACCCTCGTAGCAGTCTCGGACCGTGTCAAAGTAGACGTAGTACTCCTCGTTGGTGAAGAAGAGCAGGCTGAGCCAGGAGTCGAAGGCGTAGATGGGGACGATGAAGAGGATGCGCACGATGTGTCTCTGCTCATTCGGGGAGCTGTAGTACCGCAGGTGCATGTAGATCTGCCGAAAAGAGAGAGAGAGGTCGCTACCTGAGTGGAAGGACAAGCACACTACACCCACACACTTACACAGTCCACCTCATCTTCTATTTTAATGACCAGAGTTCACTGGAACCGAAAAATAACCATTTCTGTCTTTCATCATTGTCATTTAGCAGACACTCCTATACAGAGTGACTTAGTGACATAGGTTGCAATTTCAGCTGTTTACACAGCTGGATATTTACTGAGGCAACTGTGGGTTAACTGCCCAATGGTTAGCAGTGCCCCAGCCCAATCTCTCAGTTAGAACAGCTATATACCCTTGTATATTTGCTTTCATGACAGTGTTCAAATTATTATTTCCATTTTCACAATCTGAAATTAGAAAACAAAGTAAAGTGTAATATTGTGTGAACTGGAACAATTTTATTGTTATTGAAAAATGCACTGCTGAGCAATTCCTGCACTGCATGCAAATTCTATACATCATAATGTTTGCGACATAAAGTAATAGATAATGAATTAAAACACTAAGAAGATAGAAGACATTTATCTAACAATCACTATTCACAATACAAGACAGTCATTTCTGTTATGGAATTAATATTGTTACATTTAAAAAGATTTATATCAATATTAATATCTGTGTGGCAAAGCTCTTTAACTGAGAACTCATTTTATTAGTTATTGAAAACCCTTCATCCAATCATCTTAGGATCAATGAGCCTCTGTTTCCATGGTTATATACCTGCACTGCATGCAAAAACTAATACCCATGGAACATCAACAAGTTTTAAAGCATAATTTTACACTGGATCTAGAACTAGAATGACCAATTTTTTAGAGGGAAATTGTTTGCATTTTGTGAATTCATTAACATTTTTTCAGTGTTGAATTCCAGCAATTGTATTCACATTGAGTTGATTTCTGTATTTTGAATGAGACGGTGGTGCTTTTAACTTGACATCACCACTTCAAGTATAAGACTTTCTGTGTTTGCATCACCTTGGAAGCAGACACTCCACTTAAACAGGTGGGGGAAGGGGGGGGGAGCTTACATAACATACAGTAGTTCAGTCATAGTAGCGAGGCTACCCTTTAAAGGTATGAAAACCACTTATCATCATGAAAACACAGCTACTCTTGGAGCTGCAACATGAAGCAGGTAATCAACATGTAGGTTTCTTTTCAGCAGACAGCATATCCTGGCTGCTTGCAGCGATTCTGAGGTTGTTCTACCCACATCCTGGGGACTGCAGTAAACAACTGTGCAGTACATCTCTCTTTCTCTCTCTCTCTGTGTCCCCGTTTCATTTTCCATTCAAATCAGCACATCTTTTGTCATCGGAACCTTTTTTTTTTTTGCCGGTGGACATCCGTTTCTCTTCACTTTACACAATAGAGCACCGATCACCTTTCTTGAATTGTGTACATCACTTTGGCAAACACAAGCACTGCATGTACAGAGGCCCGTGAACTATGAAGGTGTTGCTAGGCAACCCCTGTTCTCTGATGTCACTGCGGAGCAGGTGTTTCTGTTGTCAGAGAGACAGCTCATCTTAACCCTTCGTGAACGCTGCTGAGAAGCGATGAGGGACATCTCTACAGCCAGGGGCTTGGGGGAGTGTCTTTCGAGATGACACTGCAGTACACTGTGCCTTTTCAGGGTACAATAACGTAAAAACATTCAACCAGATAAAATCTACAGGGTAAACTCAATATATAACTAATGGCAACTCCAGGTGGTTTAATGACATAATTTCAAGTTCTTCTTCAATTCAATCACTATGCAAACACTCTTACTACATTACCTACTGAACAATGATACAAAGGCAGTGAACTGCTGCCCTTAATTATTCACAACAGACCAGAAGGACCTCCCTACAGCTCCTCCCAGGCTGTATACCGAAACAAGTATTTGATCAATATTAAAATGAAAGGTTCACCCTACTGCCATATACATCAGAGTTCATACTAGATCAACGCTGATGGATGATGTACGTGATATTGTACCATAAAATCCACTTCATCCTCCGCAGTCGTTCGGCTCTTACCTGGTGGCAGGTGAGCAGCAGGGCGGTCCAGACGAAGAAGCCGGATATGGCCTGCGCAGCGGTGGTCATGAGGAAGATGGGCTGCTCGGGGGTCAGCAGGGGGGCCTCCGGCAGCCAGGAGATGTTGGGTCCGGCGGGGGCGGCGGTGGCCGGGGGTCCCGGGGCCATCCCCACAGGAGAGTCGTTCCCCAGCCGCTCTGACAGGGGCACATCACGCCTCCACAGCCTGCTCATCTGAGGAGGGGGGAGAGAAGCACCCGCAGATTAGGGAAAACACGCTCAATTATAATCACAATACAAGACAGAAACGCTATATACTGGTTAATGACTGTGATCAAGGGGAATAACCGTGGGGCCCATTTATGGGAGCTCCATACAGGCACACCCCTTCCGATGCTGCTGTCTTAACAGCCACCCCGCATGATATTCATCATCTGTATTCAGTGAATCCTCCATTCACGCTGTGTGTTGAGTATCTTGTTTCATCTCTTAATAGCTAATGCGATATTTCATGAATATACAATTTTGTCTCTCAAGAGAGCTGGCAACCAGCGAGAGTGTGGGTAGAGCTGCTAGGTCTTTCCCCTTTTGTAAAGAGCTGGCTTGATATTCAATCCTTTACGTGTATTCTCTTATTCTGCTCTTTTGGACTACTGCCTTCTAAAAATGTGACCTTCTTTTGCTGTTGTTTATGTAGAGGTTCTTAACTCTAGTCCCTTTACCAACTGGTCGCCATTTTTGTGGCCTTAGTTTATGTTCTTCAGGCACAGAAATACAAACCCATCACCTGGCACTTCCTGGCCTTTCCACTATGTTCAAGTGTAGAAATATAGAGCCCTAAAATCAGGACAGAATGCATTGAATGGGAGCAGCTAGTGGTGAGTGCCAATAAACAAGTAAATGGGATACCCCTGTGTTCACTGAATTTATTGATAAAGCAATCACTGTATGTGCACTATATTCCACTAAGTCCCAACCACACACTAACGTGGGCAGGAAAGGGGAGATGGGCCGGATATGACTGTAGCCTCCAGTGAGCAGTGTGTACATTCTGCAGCACGGAGAGCGAGAGAGATGAGATGACTCCGACGCACTGTCTCCCCTGGCGTGAAATTCTCCGCTGGGCTGGGGGGTGGTGGATGCCGAGAACCATAAATATACGACAATAAATCTCCACGTAGCTTAAAGACACCTTGCAGCATCAGAGACCGGAGGGACCTATCTTTAAGCCCAGCTGTTATTAAACAAAAAGCATACATTTTTTGCCCTTATGTTGGGTGGATGTAGAGACAGAATGAATGAAAATCAAATGACTATAATCAACCAGACCGAAAATGACAATTTTACTGTAATGTATGTCTGTCAATGTGTATATACATACATTTCTGTGGTCACCATAAATATTCAATTCCACCATCAACACTGCTCAAACAAAATATGCCACTACACAGCTAAATCTAATCAAGTACACTTTTGTAATTTACTGCTGCCCACATTTTAATTAAAAGAAATTAAAAATCTGCTCCCACAAGATCCTCCCACTATCAAAACTGAATTATAGGCCTAATTTAGAAGAATCATCATCATCTTTGATTGTTGTCCCACAGCTACAGATGTCATCCTGGATTTCAGTAAGGGTCTTGACTGAATGAAACAAATAAGTAAATAAATAAACAAAAGCCCTCTGCACTGCTAAAAATAACTGCCCCTAAGTGACTCACACTGCCTGTCTGAGACAAAGAGAGAGACAGCAGCCCTCGCTGAAAATGTTTAAAACGTTAAAAATGACCCTTCAGTCTCTGAGAATAATGCCTCACCCACAACTTAATTACGCCATGCTCCCAAGTGGCAGCACAGAAACTACAGAGTTTGTACTTGCTCCTTTTTGTACAATATCCCTTTGACAATCCTTTCTCTATCTGTGCAAAAGGTCTGTGTTTTTCATGTTAGTGATGAGTGTTTTAAAACCCAGACAGATGCTGACAGATGTTGCACTGCCTGACTGGAGAGACATACACACTGTCTCCCTTTTGCTCTATCCAGGTATATCTGTATTCATTCGAAAGCCAAAAGTGCTGTCTGTGAAATTAAGGTGAGCTGCCTGACAGATGGACACCCTGATACATTAAGCGTCAGGCACTTACTTAGGCCATCTAAATCAAAATTGTCTACTAACCCATATATTGGCAAGGAGTTCCCAAGATTATGACAATTCCCTGCTTATAGTAAACACACAAGATTCCATATGAAATAAAGGTGCAGCTGAAATCCCTTATTGCCCAAATTCTATGCTGCATCGAGTGTGACAATATGAACGGGGATTTCTTCAAAGTTGACATGTTATCCTCATCGTATCTCGCTGTAGCCATCGTCCAACGAAGCTCTGGACAACATCAATGCTACTGGCGCCTTCGGGGAATGCCAATACCACCATCTTGTTTATGAAAATGTAAATCCAGCCAATTACAGCTGTTGAGGATACGTGTTGATTTTAGCTAGCTGACGCTTAAATATTAATTAATTTCAGGCTTGCTCAAATAGGTAACAAACATCAGTACTGATTGTAGGATGTGAGTGGGAATAATTTGCTAACCTTGCTATTAATAACATCTGAATTGATTCTGAATCATTACTTCTAATGTTAGCTAGACAAATATCCATTATTGTGTTCAAATAAAATGGGATGATACGACAGCAGACAAGATTATTGACGTCAGGGAGCTGGCGTTGTATTTTCTTCTACGTGTCCGAAATCGGAGAGACTCGTAAATAGATTAGCTGGCTAGCTAATATACAGATTGTAACCATCTAGCTACACTAAATGCCTTCATGTGGCCACGTAGATAATTGGTGCGTTGGTATTCATGTCTGCGATCCCAGCCTTTCCCATTCGTTAATGTTATTCACGTTAATGTTACAATGTTTGCTAGATAGAGTAGCTGGTTAAGACGTCGGCAAACCCAAAACAGACTCAGACCTTACCTCCTCTGCTGCAGTAACAGCCGGTGAACTTGTGTACGCTGCGTCTGGTCGAATCCAATCATTCAAAGCTCTTCACAAATTTCAACAGCCTACAGTCTTTTTGCCAGTGAACACATTCAGGCGATATTTGTATTAGGCTACTTCTAACTAGACGGAAAATTACCGATCCACTGAATTAAACAGCACTCGAAATGAACACGTCTAGCTGGCTACTCCTTTGCTTCTCCGTAAATGCGATGGGGAAGCCAATTGTTTTCCACAGACTCGTTGTCCGCTATTTATCGCCAATTCTGACATGCGGCATTTACGCACTCGCTAGCTAGCTGGCTACCACTCCTTGTTTAGCAAGCAAACGTTAGCTCGCTAACTACTTACTGAGTTAACTAAACTGGCTGACGACCCACGCTGAAATGTTGTCCGTTTGTTATTCAGAGGCCATCCTCAATCCACAAAGAAACTGTTTCCCAGTCATCCATGTTTACCTCCACCAGAAGTAACGTTAGCTGGTTAGCTAGCTAAATAATGAATCAAAGTTTTCCAGATAACCGACTGGATTTATTTAAATTCGACAAATTCTGTTCGCAAATTAGCCGGCAAAGCAGGGGCTAAACTTGCAAAGAACTGAACGTTTATCCAAATTGCGTATCCATAGAATCGTTTTTTTCCTCCGCTTTCTCTCCCACCTCTCCCCCGGCTCAATCCGTAGAGATTACAGTAAATCAGCCTCTCCACTGGCTGTGTCTGTGCTCCTACGCAGGCGCAATGCCGTGGACCTCCTTTCCCAAGAAAAGATGATGTAACCGGCTTTTCTCAATTCGCCCGTTGACCAGATGGATGAGCGTGTGCAGGTAAACGCGCATTATAACGTTACTTCAGACGTTAGTTTGTTACAAAGCAAATTTTCAAATTATTCGGGTATTTCAATAGTCTAGGCTCCATTTACGTTGAAAAAAGGGATTGTTGGCATCTTAAATTCACAGGAGTAAGGTGCAATGATGAGTATCAAACCTTACTGTACTTATTGTACAAGTAGTGCTCACACTTTCAGTAAATATATATTCCGATTGAAAAGGCTTAAATAGTAAAAATAGTGAAAATTACCAGATACCTTCCATATAAGAAATAAATGTGGTCTTCAAAGACAGCTCCATACACAGACCAGAGCAGCCAATGGGGACTACTCAGACATGAACCTCACTCAAGACAAGCAGATATGTGGAACTTTTTTTATTATTACTTCATAAAATATACACAAATACTGTTGTAAATAAAGTTAAAGTGTGTTAAAGAACTGTACAAGATATCAGTACACAATACATAAACTGAGCCCCCCTCCCAAAACCCACCCGCTCCTGATCCCCTCCCCATGAGTGTTCCACTGCCCCTGGGTCACTAAAGCAGGCTGCTCGGAACAGAGCCGTTTTACCACAACCAGAGACCATGTGCACAGCATCACCAG
This sequence comes from Megalops atlanticus, assembly GCA_019176425.1. NCBI lineage: Eukaryota > Metazoa > Chordata > Actinopteri > Elopiformes > Megalopidae > Megalops > Megalops atlanticus. Next base: position 23,042,115 of record CM032893.1, read on the forward strand.
TTTTCAACAATGATATCATCAAAGGAACAGACAAATGACATCACGATTCCATCAGCATCCCTTTTCCCAGTTGATACACAGAGGTGACTTTCGTCAGCTGGGATTCCTGGTTATGAATCTGGACTGACCGATACCACTTCAGAGCGGAAAAGTGGAAGAGATCTGTGATCGGCGACACTAGCAGGGTCTCTGGAGGCAGTGAGTATCAGCCCTGTTACTGAGACAAGCTCACTCAATAACTGGAAAAAACTGCAGATAAAAAAACATATATAAAACTGATAACATGCACATTCATACAAAGACACAGACACAAGTAGTAGTAGCAAATGGTAAGTGACAGGATCAGACAAAGTGAGGCACCAGAGAAAATGCATGGCCATTTGCATCCCATAAATTGTAGAAAGGTAATTTGATCATGTGTGTTGCAGGATCAAGAGAGCCCTTCTTACAAACATCTGTACAGTCTGCACACTTGATCCAGGAAGGAGACATTCAACCATTTAGAAAGTATTATTACCATTTCAACCAAAAAGAACATTGCTATGACCCAGTTGGCAGTGTAACTACAGCTACAATCCCACCTCATTTAATCCTTTTTATTCATTTTTTTAATCTGTAACCCATCCCATTTAATGCATGTTTGTTGTTATACATTACACCTTAAAACAACCAACCACATTTTGGCTTTACACAGAAATCAAAAAAATTATTTACAGTGATGTAAAAAAAAAAAAAAAAAAAAATCCATTCAGCATCATGACCTGCCCCTTATTCTACTATGCTGTACCTCACTACAACAAAAACATTTTAAATGACAATGTTGATGATAAGAACAATCATTAAAAAAAAAATTATAGCTAACCATGATAGGCTTAATGGCGCATCTCAGTTCCTGATGATGATACAGATACAGTAAGAAAACCCCAGGCTCCCACACAAGACACAAGCAGTCTCGGGGAGATGTGGCATCTTTTAAAATTCTAAACACAAACCTTTATCCCCACAGCCCTCATATCCATTATTAAAACCTTGGAATGCTAACACAATGAGGGGGCAAAGGAGAAAAAAAAATGGTAGAGAAGAGAGTGAATGGGGGTGAAAGGGAGGGAGAGGAGGGCTGGTTTGTCAACCACCCTCCAATCTCCACCTCCAGTTGACTTGAGTCTTGGTTATGACTTCAGCATGTGGTCACCATCTCCCTGGTATACCAGGAGGCTAAAATCCAAAGCCCAAAAAGCTACTAATAGACACTTCGGTAAGACATCGACCGAGGAGGCAAAGTTCCCCATGATATTGCAGCTACTCTCCGTACAACCATCGAAAGCAGCTTATGCTCACTCGTCTGTCTTTCAGTAAGTCCCTTTCTGCTTCTGTCCACCAATGTCTCTTTGTATAAAAGCTAAATATAAAAGGACAGTTAAGTCTTTACATGCCTCTCCCCCACACAAGAAACATCAGTGCTGAGAACAGTAAAACTGATTTTTGTGTGATTATGCGCAAACACATCATCATCAATGCATGTGTATAATTTAGAATTTGGAAACACTTAAAATCCACACGGCCTTCGTTATAGCATAGTTCCTTCTGCAAAATAAACACAAAATTGAGATTTGATGAAATCTGACTTTCACACATTTACACACTTGCATACGCGCTGACGATTACATTCTATTCATGAGGAAATGGAACCTACTTGGTTGCAGTGACCTCTCTGCCACACTCCCTCTACACTACCAGCAGTAGGCCACCATGGGGGTGTTGAGTGGCAGGGTGTCATGAGTACCATGGTAACAGAGTGATCAGAAGGGGGGTCAAAGACCACCTTCTTTGAGGACAGAGGTTTCACGTTGAGGCAGGGGAGCAAAGAGAGCCATGTTTGTCCTTAGCTAACCGTCATCCTTTCTTCCACTGTTCGACCTCATTCTTCCCAAGTCTGCATCTTCCTCTCTTTGTCCCATTGGCAATTTTTTTTTCCAACAAAAAGAAAATCAAGGGGGAACTGGGAACATCTGAAGCCCTGCAATGGCAAAAACACAAAGCGAAAGAGCTTGTTAATTCAGATTTTTTCCTTTCTCTTCAAATCAATCAACTATTCAAACTACTCGTTTGCTGACACAGATGTTATAATGTTGATCGATGACTGATAAAACAGACAAATTCATTGTAAAGCAGAGGTTATCACATTACATTAAACCTGATACTTCATAAAACAATGGAAAATTTGCTAAAAGTTATTTCCAAAATGAGTATATGATATGGATCAAAACTCAGACAGAAGCTACACTGCCAGACTGGCAACTGGCTTCACTTTCTAAGACAATGTATGATGTGAAGAGTTAGAGGCAATTAAAAAAAATTTTTTTTACCAATTTACTAGATGCTCAAGATAATTCAAAAACTTAAAATTGATTTTTTTCCCCCCTTCTGAACAATATCTAGAGAAGTGTCTATTTGTGTGACCCTCACCTGTCAGTGTCCAGATGGTACCTGCAAGGATCACTTCCCCATGTGCTCAAATGGCATGCTGACCTAAGGAGAGGAGAGAGAGAGAATGAGTAACCATGATCTCTGACCTCTTGAGGGTGAAAACATGGGGAGCAGCTTTGCACACAAGATGTACATAATGAGTCACTGTGTAATTTTTAATCTCATTAAAAATGACCGCACTCTTCAAATGAGCAGTAGAAGTTCATACCTAATGCTAATTTTCTTACGGCACAAATCGACTGCATACTAAGCAGGAGAAGTGAATACACTGCACATCGATTACACGTGAATTTACACGTCAGCCTTCGGTGCTCCCTCTATTGCAGGCTTTGGCCTCTGACACATGCGAGTGCTGCAGGGCACGACGGGGGCGGGGCAGGGTGTCCGCCCAGGTGAGAAGGGTCGCATACCTGTGACGTGGAGATGCGGGATTGGTCGTGGCGGGCCGTGAGGTCGGAGGACGACACGTTGGCCGGGGCGCCGCGGTGCAGCCTCATGCTCACCTTCCTTTCCCGCTCGGCGCGAGAGATGGCGCGCGGAGACGTGTTCCCTGGGGGATGACGGAGAAGGAGGACAGCAGCACGCATCAGTAAAGCCTCACATGCAGGAGCAACGCAACTCAGTCCTGCTGTACCTTGCACCGCAAAATCAATTACATACATCATAGGAATATGAGGCAACACTTAAGAGAAAGCAATCCGGAGCCCATTACAGACAGTGTTAGCATTAGGGTTAATGTGTTAGTGACTCCCATTTTAAGGCAGCCTCTGAGAATGCCAGGAAAAGACGCACTGACCTCACTGTACAGAGCATGTTATTGTCCTTTGATTTAGCCTTAAAATGATCAACTGACCTTTCATTCTGATAAACGGGACAAATAGTTCCAGCCCCTGCAAGGGGTTTGCAGAGGCAGGATTCAGAAGATTTATGTAGCATTTGTATTAGTTTTGCGGATCTCGGACCCACCGGACTGTTGTACCCTGGAGGTGGGGTTGGAGATGGCAGGTTCTGGGCCGTTTCGGACCCTGTTGGAGGCTGGGGGGTTGGGTCCAGGGGGCAGCGCCCGGGCTGCTGACCCCCGGGGGCCCCCCACAATGCGCTCGTCCCTCTCATCTCCACCCCTCCGCTCCCTCTCACCATCCTCTGCCGTCCTGCTCGCACCCTAAAACAGGGAGAAATGTGCGCTCTCAATTCGGGAAAAATGCATGCCGACTGGACCAGGCAGCACTGTGGACAAGCTTGACAATGAGGAGAACCCTGTTGTGTCCTTAGTGCACAACGATTTACTAGTTACAGTGGCTTCACAAAGCAGAACAGGTTAAACCATTTGAGCTAACCACTCACAACACATGCAGTGTAACAAATACAGGTTTTGGGGAAAGAGTGCGTATATCCTTCACTGGGTGTGCAATGAATTTTGCAGTGGTTTTAAAACTTTTTTTTCAGGTGACCCACATCTTAAAAATGAAAAACCATCTTGACCCAAATAAAAACAGAAGGAAACAAAAACATGCATGCAATCAGTTTCAATGTCCCATTTTAATTTCTCATTTATTAATGTTATCACCTGTATTACCAAAATAAATATTTATTTAAATAAGCATAGCAGTATCAGAACAAATTCATTTCTAGGCCTAAGTGTAGTAGATTTATTATTATTCTCAGAACGTGTCTCAATAAGTGTCTATAGTGTTCAAAATGCAGCTTATCAGGCAAAAAAGTAGTACACTGGGTGTGCACTATTCAGCTCCTATTTTGAAAAATGCTGGGATTATACTCACAAATTTAAGCATGTTCCAATCGAAGACGTAGTCGTAGGAGAAGCCCTGCCTGTGGAAGAGGTTCCTGAAGAGCTGTCGCAGGTATGAGTAGTCTGGTTTGTCATCGAAACGCAGGGACCGACAGAAATTCAGGTAGGTGGAGAACTCAGCTGTGGACGTGGTCGAAAGATGAGGAGAGAAAGGTTGTTTTTCAAGAGTTCAGGAGAGACTGGACAAAAGACACTAAAAATACAGTGAGATATTGCCAGAAATTCTTCTGAGAGACAAATGCATACACCAAGTCTCCTTTTCCTATACAGACACAATATGCCACACAGCTCCCCAGCTCAGCAGTGGACAGAAGAACCACGCGCAGAGGCTGCGTAAAGGGCAACTTACAGGGGTAGCCCTTGCAAAGCACCTCGATGGGAGTGGACATTTTCTTCTCGCTGATCCTCTCGTACTTCTGCCTCTTGGTGGCGGCTTTGAGGCCCTGCCACGGCAGCGAGCCCAGGTTGAAGTACATCAGCACATAGCCCAGAGACTCCAGGTCGTCACGCCTCGACTGCTCTGTGGAGGGAAGACAGGGAGGTGTGTCATTGGTTCCGGAATTCTGGCAGCGCTCCTAAGAATTCCTGCATTTCTACTGTGAAACTAAGGCTGCATGCCAAACTGTCCCCCACAACCTCATCCAATAACTCCCCTTGCTTGAGATTATGGTACCAGCCATACTGAGTGTGTCCCAGTTCTGTAGGAGGCAAGTGGAGAGGACTTGTCCTGCCCGCGAAAATGCCATTAAAGCAAAAATGTGAAAATGCTGGCTTCAGAGCAAGAGGGCCAAGCTGATGACCCATAACTCTTTGCATTTGGGTGGAGACAGCTTACACCATTGATGTTAAGTTAGCGCTCAATTTTGAACATGCTCAAATGTGATTATAATCTCATCATTTTTCAGAAATTATCTTTTGGATGCAAATTTGAATTGTTGAGGTATAATAAATAAACTTCTAACAAATCATTTACATTTCATTCTTGCTGTGGCACAGAATAAAGTCTGGGCTTTTACCGTTTCAGCCAGGCTAAGCAGAAAATTTAGTATGCTTCAGTCTACCGAACCAGGTGGCCAGTGATGACAGTGATCTGTCATTTCGAAACTAGGCATTAAGAAATGACACCCTTCAACCTTCCGCTGGCCTTTCCCTTTGCAAAGCAGTCCCTTACCGACAGTGTTGTGCAAGTTCACACTTCACAGGAGCTAGCTCAAAGTTCAGTTCACACAGATTAAAATGAACAAGTTCAAGTTCATAGTTCATAATTTTGAATTTTGAACAAGTTCACAGTCCCAGTTCATTTCTTCCATTTTTTTAAATGAGCTGCTCCAAGGACTATTTTATGTGTACATCTACATGCGCAGTGATTGTTACATGGGATATGGGCAGTTGGTTACGAGCTGTCGAGTTGTCTGATGAGTTGCACTAATAAAAACGTCTGAAGTATGGAATAACGCCATCCGTGTTTATTCATAAAGCGGTAACTTTAACACACCCAAGGATTCCGAATCTCGCGCAAACCTGAACGAGCTCAAGTTCACGTTCTTTAGTCGCAAACGGATACGTTCAATTCACCGTTCTCTGAAAAAATGAGCATGTTCGATGAACGCGCTCTTTTAACGCGTTCATGCACAACACTGCTTACCGATGCCCAGGTGGGTGTTGATGGAGGCGTAGCGGGCGGTGCCTGTGAGGTTCTTGTTCTCCCTGTAGGGGATGTGCTGGTGTGTGCGGGCGTCGCGGTACTTCTTGGCCAGCCCGAAGTCGATGATGTACACCAGGTTGCCCTTCTTGCCCAGGCCCATGAGGAAGTTGTCTGGCTTGACGTCCCGGTGGATGAAGTTCTTGGAGTGGATGTACTCGATGCGGCTGATCTGGAGCACAAAACAGTGGGGGGTGGAGGGGTGGGGCACGGGGAGAGGTAGGAAAGGGGAAAGTAGAGGCTCTACTTACAGTAATAAATAAGTGTACAAAAGTTGTATGACCTGCAGTAGGCAGCAGCAAACAAAGTGTTTTTTTCTGCTTAAGTCTTACAAGCTTCAGTCTATGAGATTAGTGTTTGAACACATTAAGAAAATGAAACACCCCTTTGGAGACTAGATAAACTGGAGAAAATGGACAAAGGATTTATGCCAGAGGGAAGACCACAGCTAGACAACAAAATCACTACAGGGTCTATAATGAAGCCTGAGGAGGCAGAGGAAAAAGGCCTGTGCAATGTTTTTGCAGGTTGGCCACCTTAAGAACATGGTCACAAGCCCAAAAAGGAATGGTTTAGCAACTGTTAAGGAATACCACTTGGGTCTTAGTTCTCTCCTTTTGTTTCAGTGCCAACATTTTGTTCAATGCGATGTCCAGTCATTAAACTTGGTTAATACATGGCTTGTTTTCAGGATAGATATTATCATCTCTCCAGTAATATGCCTATATGCGAAAGACAACCAACTTGAACGCAAATCTCAGAACCGCATTTGCGTACACTGTAGCCATGCAAGATACTGATTTGCAGTAAGAATGTGTGATAGATCACTGAAATACAGCCACAAGGTTATCTTAACTGCTGGTCGCTGCACAATAAGATCAACGTTAAGATGGCCGACTGCAGCTGGTCATGAACAGCCATTCTTCTTTTCAGCCAGATAAACCACAGCCAACACAGCGAAAACACAGGCCTTGTGAATGGCTTTGTGGCCCAGGAATGCACAGGGAGGGGGGGGAACAAAGGAGAGAGAGCATTAGAGGGGAAAAAAAGAGGAGGTGCAGAGGGGTGGAAGTTCTGTACCATCTGATCAGCCAGCAGGAGCACGGTCTTCAAGCTGAACTTGCGGGAGCAGAAGTTGAAGAGGTCCTCGAGACTGGGACCCAGCAGCTCCATCACCATCACATTGTAGTCCCCCTCCGCCCCACACCACTTTATCGAGGGGATCCCCACTACAATGAAGAAAGATGGACACAGTCTGATGGAGGCTGGCCACAACAGGGGTATTTCAGTGCAAATTATTTCACTGGTAAAAGCACTGCTTCTTCCAGTTGTGTGCATGTGCCCAACACTGTGAGCAAGAGACTGGAGAGAACAGAAGAACCCAATGCCAATCACATTAAGCTGCTACAGACACACTATTAGCCTGAAACACATCTACTTCAAGAAAAAAATTTAACTCTAATCTGGTTAAACTCAATTTTCCAAATCAACAATAGCCTTTTCTTGTTACAAAACTGTGGACTAAAACAGTATAACCCATTTATGCCACTTTCTTGAAAATAACTCAATCATGAATTCTGAGAAGGAAAGAAAAACTTTTTCCCAATCAATGCACTACAAAGCATTGCAAACTCTTAACTGTACCAAATCACCCAGTACAAACCCACCACTCAGATTTTAAAACAGATTTTTACAAATCTCTGAAACAGATGAAAACATCAATTTCCCAACTAAAAATAGGTCACTGATCCAAAGTCCTGCTTGCAAAAAAAAAACTTCTTCCCCTTCCTTAAAGTCCAAAACACAACCAATTCAATACAAAGTCAGACACATCTTACACAGCACAAGTTAATCTTCACGGGATTTGCAGAATTAGAGACCTGCACTTGCAGCATCAATAACACCCAAGATGATTACTTTCATACCCAAATATGCCTGCCTGAAAATTTGCAGCTTGTTTACCTTAACTCTGCTCCACTCTTTAACAACATTCTCCCGTGTACATAACATAATGTGTAATTTGAGATCTCTTGCCTACATTGACTGAAAAGCTTCCATCTTCATCTGCATTTACTTGTGTTACAGGCCTGTTGTGTCATACTCTCCTTCAGTGTTACCCTGCATTGTAGGTGTTTTTCTTCAATGAAGAGAAGAAAAACAATCAGTAAGACAGCCCCAGTGTTCTCTCCCCATCCCCCATTCCTGCACCTCTCTGTGTTCTCCATGCCCCCCCCCTTCCTCACCTCCCCCCTGCATCATCTTGTAGAACTTGCTCTCTATGTGCAGCTGCGGGTGCTTGGTCTTCACACATTCCAGCTTGATGGCCACCTCTTCTCCTGTCGCAATGTTGGCACCTGGAAAAGGAGCAGACATACATCAGCATGCTTGTGTATGAATCCTTTTTCAACTGAAACTGGACCAAATAAAAACTAAAAAAAACAAGACAAGGAAGTGACACTGTAAGAGGGCTGGACAGACCTAGAGGCGCAGCAAAACAACATGGCTCCCAAAGCAGTTTGCCCATGACAAAAACATTTATTGTGGCCTGGACTGTCAGTATGTGTACATGCACAAGAATCACAAAGCTATTTTGGAACAGGTCTGTCATTTGGCCCAAAAGTACTAAATGGGCATACATTCTAGCAGAATAGTAACCACATGACAGGTATCAGACTGATTTTTTTTTTGTAAAACCCAGTTAAAATGAGTGCAAATGGCATGCAAGTAATTGAAAAAAGAAAACACAGTTCTTTATATAGAGAGAATAAAGAACAATGACGACTTACCAAGATAAATGTCCCCAAAAGACCCACTCCCAATTTTCCGTCCCAGTCGGTACTTATTCCCCACTCTGAGCTCCATGGTGTCCTGTCAGCTCGCTGAGGAGATAAAGGTACAGGGTAAGTCCATCGACTGACACATTTACACAGTCAATTTCTCATCTTCACGTGTCACAGAAGTTTGACAGGAAGGCCACAAACAGAGAATGTCAGTCTTATTAGATATGGGCATTGAAATGCTCTGCTTTTGTATTCTCTAATCTTTGTCCAGTTTCTTAGTTATAATTATCAGCTTAAGCTGTAAAAGTGTTAACATGTATGTATTACAAAACTTCCCAAGGCAACAGACAGTTTAATTTGCTTGTTTATACTTCATGCACCTCCTGGTCATTAGACAGCCCATGTCTACAAGCAAGTGTGTGAAACAGGAGGACACTTCAGAACAGTGTGATATGACTGAGTGTAGCGTTTTGCCTCCTGAATCTGTCTCTCTAATTCTCAGTTATGTTTAAGATGCATTAACCTGTTTCACTCACATTGTGTTTTAACATGTGCAGCATGCATTCGATGTCGACATTATGCTGAAAGTCCTTCTATGTGAGAAAGTGTCCTTCCACACAAGACCAAATTTCTCGCAGTAAGTCAAGGACAGTTTGGTTTAGTAGTGGTAGATGGCTATTACAGACACAGAAACTCACTGCCACCATGCCCCTTTCCAAAAGGGGTTACTAAAAGAAGAAAGGAGCAAATGGAAAAAGGACAGGTGAGACAACAGACCAACAAGAAGGCCAGGCATTGAGAGAAAGGACAGACATTATCTACAGCAAAGGGGTGATGAAGCAATGATGTTGAAAGCAAGTGGCGATGAGAGCAAGGAAATGGGAACAAAAAAGACACAACAGAACAGCTCAATTTTATGGCTTTCAGATGCAAGGTGTCCAACTAAACCTATATTATATATATATATATATTATATACTAGCCTATATTTTTTTTTAATCAAAATGTCCATGTGCCTTGAAATCATAACAAAATCACAACAAAAACAGTGGAACTGTATTGCCCCACATTGATTCCTATAAACCTGTAGTATTAGTTGTTGTAAATTTCAGGAAGCAAAAAAAAAAATCCACCACGCAAACAGCTGTGATTGTAACTGCTGATTCACAAACAGGCTGCAGTTTAACTGAATTTAAGGCATTATTTCATATTACCACCGTGAAATGGACAATTTGGCCAACTGGATGGAGGGTACTCGAGAACCAGATGGGAACCCAGAGATAAGGGACTGGCAGACATCATGGGGGGGTACTAGTTCTTCTGAACTGAAGTGTGCATTGAAGAGCATAATCATTATTTAGCAATTTCCACAACCGCACCACATTTTGTGCACACAGCGAAGTCATCAGAGTACATGACTGAAATTAAATTCTCCTACGCACACATACAATCACTGTGTGCAATTAAAATCTAACACATTAGAGATTTGAACGTGTTTCTACTACGTCTTGAATTCAAATCTCAAATTTGGTCCCACTTTCACACACAGGCCTACTGTCCTGCATCTTTTGGCCCTTATTGGACACGCCTTATGTAAAAAGTGAAACCACTACAATGTATGTCGTTAGAAAAATAGCTCTCCGACGTCAACGTCGAAGCTCTTGCAGAGCAACCAAAACACATCCTGTAGTCTGGGGACAATACCAACGAAACCTGTATTTTGACTTAACAGACATGCGCAAAACAGATGAGCCTGTTATGTATCGTACTGGTTGCATAAACATGCTCGCTATACATACACATATTTGGCTCAAAAGTTAGCTCAGATGAAGTTACAGGTCTCCACAGTCTACACGTTTTGTCAAACACAAGATGCGCGCAGTATACGTAGCTAAACGCGATGAGGTGATCTCTGCAGGCATTACCTCATTGCCTTCCCGTTATGTCTTCTTGTCGGTTTGCGCTTCCGCTTGGTCGACAATGAGTCCATAAATCCAGCACAGCAGAGCCCACGATAAAAATCCTTGGTATTTTACATTGCCTTGCCTCTTCCGTAGCTATACTCTTGTTTTGAATAACACCGTTACAGACCTTTGGCTAATCAGCTAGCAACTACACAGAACATAAAAGCGGCCTACGAAATCACTGTTTTTAAAAACACAAAGGACGCTCCGACTTCAGTAACGTTAGTCTACTAACTAGCTGTGCTACCTAACTGTCCTCAAAATTATAGCGTCGTCTAATAACTGATTGCCGGTGACTGGTCGTAGCTATTTATTTTCAGGCCGAACAAATACATTAACTGTGCATAAATAAACAAATCTGTTCTCATTCTCATCGACACAAAGACCATGAAAATTTATCTTGTAAGGAACAAACTCCCCGGACTGGGCAGATAGTGTTATAACGGGGGGACTCTATAACATAGCAATCGTTGCTTTACATTACACACTTTTATATCCTCGTGTTTTCAAGGTAGTTTACATCCTGGGCACACTTATGGAAGAGTCGCGGGCCAGCTAAGTTACTTCAGTCATAGACTGGCTAACTATAGTGACTGACAACTATTGCAATGCCATACGTTATATTGCCATCGCATTATCGTTAGCTACTAAAAGTTACACGTCGATACGTCCCATCTACCAAGCAAGTAAACTGCTTCACAAAACCAGCTACACACACTTCAAATACCATTGTCATGTTATGTTTCGTGTCATAATGTAATTAGCGAGAACGGTGTTTCGGCTGTAGCATCAATTGCAAATGTCTGGCTAGTTAAATAAAGCACTGAAATTACGTGTTCTTTAACGTTACCGTAATGGAACAAACGCTAAAATGATTATAAGAATGTCTTACTAGAGAGCTGCATGCAAGTTAATGCACAAGCGTTGTGTCACAGGCTGTGTTTCTGATTAGAGATCGCAGATGGTACATTACGACCTTACAATACCCAGGTAGCTAGCCTAAGTTTGTGCAGAAACGTGCAGAGTCTGGTTAAAAAGTACAGGTTGCTAGACTGTACCCACCTACCCACAACTAAAAAAAAGCAGCCAGCTGTACTACAACTATAGTATGGCTAGCCATGTAATTGAGCTAATTTTCTTGGTTTTGCTCATACGTCACCCTTATTGTTGGTACATACTCATCTCCCCTCTTGTAACTAGCCTGGAAACAATGTAACGTTACAGTGGCTACGTTTGAACAACAATGTACGAATTTCAAAACAACAACAGTGACGGATTTAAGTAACTGAAACCTCCAACAAAGGATTTTGTGAACATAGCTGTATGACGATAATAGTACTCGTAGCTAGCTAGTACCACTGGTTGTAGTTGTAGTAGGCTAGTGAGTGTCTTATTAATCGCTGTGCACATATATGCGAAACCCAAACCTTACTCAATCGTTTCATACCATTTCGTCGATAAATACAAATCGCTAAAAAATCAGCAGCCGGTTGTCTTGGAAAACATTTTGCATTTATCGTTGAAGCCGCACCCTAGCATCGAAGTATACAGTATACACCAGTCAATAGTCTTTCTCCCTTCGCCCCCTCCCCCCCTCTCCGATGCTCTGAGTATGCGATTCGGCCGAAACAAGCCCAGACACCTTTCCCCCTCGGTTTCTCCACTCCTCGGATTCGCTGCTTACCCGATACTAGGTTCTTCCGAGAGCTGGTTCGGCGGCGGTGGTGATCCAATGGTTGTCAGTCAGACTGGGCCTTGGGAAGCGAAGGATGGGAGCAGATTCCGACGGCTCTCATACCCCAAATTTTCCTCCTCCGTTTGGCCGTGTTCGTTGTTGTTACTAGTCCCTGAGACGCTCCGATACAAATGCCAGGCTGTAACCGAGTCTGTCTCCCCCCCTCTCGGCTGCTCTGAACGCACCATTGACAACATCGATGATGTCATTCACGGCACACTAAAATCTCCCGGATTGACTTAAAGAAACAGTACATAAATGTTTTCCCACCTGTGCACACTCATTAGTAAGTGTTTTCATAAATCGACAGCGTTATGCCATGAGAGATTAATGCAGACTAAAAGTTAGGGTCCCTAATAGTCGGATAAGTACAGAAACGAAAGAATTATCTACAAATGATCTTTCCACAAAACTCATTATCATATTCGATGAGACCATCGAAACAGACAAGTCTTCAAACAAGTGTAAACGTTAATGGAGAAATAAGGTATGGGAGGGAAGGAAAGCAAGTAAACATGACCCCCAGATGGAAACAAGCTGTTTATTTGGGATTTGTAAAGGGAGGATGAGGGTCGACACTGCACCTCATCCCCAAAAATGTTCATATTGTTTACATTACATTTTATATACAGATAATTGTCAAAAATGTTGCTCATTAAAAAAAGCCTTAAACGCTGACAAACTCCAGTTGTGACCATAGTATGCTGTGTATTTATGCAACAGTAAACAAACCCCTGTGACAAGCAAACTTGCCAAATTAAAATTAAAAAAAAAAAAAAGAAACTGAACAGTGGCAATGTGAAAACCTTCTGCAGTGAAGTCCTGACTTTTATTTGAAATGACCAGAGCTAGGCAGCTTTAACCCACTGTGTAAGACTCAGTTGCATGATATTCCGGCCCAATTCAATGCCTCTCTTTAGCCCCTCCCTTTCCACTGCAGTGCTTTGCACTCAGTTCAGCCAAAAAGATTAAGGTAAGGGGGCACTTACTGGCAGGACCATGGGAGATTCTGGATCAGTTTCCATTCTCCCCAAACAAAATACTAGAGGAGGATTAGGGTTGGGAAAGTTGATCCTGGATAAACTGTTGGGAGCAGAGAATACAGAGAACACACCGTCGACCCAAAGACCGAGGGGAACGGTAGCTGCCTAGATCTGACGTCACAGGTACACGAGCACGGTCAAGAGCCTGCTGGGCAGGCAAGCTCAATACAGAGCCCTACACGAGGAGGACTTTCTGTTAGGCTTGACACTCACACACCCCAAATGCCAGAAGGCCACAATTTTCAGGGTCAAAGCACATTTTTTTAAAACACATCCTGATCAAACCCTCCTGACTAGGTAGCAGGCATGTAAGAATTTGAGAAGTATAATGCAGAGCACAGGTATGGAGCTCACAGTACATCCTTGGCTGACCTCTCACAAGGAACCTACGGTCAGAAAATGAACCCCTCACCTTTAACCCTAGGATGCCTTTTTAGAGGTCAAGGAACATGTGGTTAGAACATAAACTCCACTTTCTCAAGCGTTGTGATGGATTGAGAGGCCTCACTTGCAAAGGTCACGCAAAATCCAGTACAGATATTTTCTAGTGGTGTATGCATGTGTGAGACTGTGTGTCTGTGTCTGTGCAGGCAGTTTTAGAAGCCCTTATCTTGTGCTCTTTTTTTATAAACCGTCATGTAACACTAAGAAACAGCTGCAACTCATCAGACATCCTCCTGCAGTAGGTGAGGGAAAAGGTAAAAGCTGATAAAGTGATAGTGGTTTTAAACTTCAAGAGCATCTCAGCAGTCAGCCTGTCCTTAAGAGAAAAATCAGGGTGGGTAACTGTTCAAGTTGAGGAAGAGATGTATGTATGAGTAGTAAAGAGGATACGAGAGAAGCTTCTGAAGCATGTGTGAATGCACCAAAGCGGATCAAAGATTACGGTCTGATTATGACCAATAACCTGACCACGCTGTTAATGACTGAGCTGTAAATACACACGGTGTTAACATCTGAAGAAACATAAATAACATGTGACATAAGCACAGGACAGAAAGGCCAATACTTTCAACTTTATTTTTCTTGTTCTTTTCTGTTTAAAGTACTTTTCCTTTGTAAAACCTGAAAACAAATATCTGAACAGGAGTGTTAAAGCCTGTCTTAATTTAAAACGTTAAACAACAACAAAAATTAAAACATTGTAACTTTTTTCCTTAGGCGTTTGTAAACACCTCCAGCTCCACTAGTTTTGAGATTTGGCATCTTTTTCAATGTATATGCCTTCAGTTGTTTGCTTTACATTTTTTTTCATTATTGCCATTCGGACGATAAAAAAAAAAACAAAAGGCTGCTAAAAACATGACTTAAAATGAAAACAATGACAAAAAGATCCATTAGTGCCAATGTTCCTGAATGCGCAGTCTGCACATACTTGCATACACTTACCAAGCACACTCAAAATATCTTAACACCTGCTGTAAGCTGCCACATACACACTCATTCACTTCCCTAAAAGACACACACATGCACACATTCAGTCACACTCCTACCCATTCATACTTTTCTCTTTCACACAATTCTCTCACACGCATTTTAACACTACAACGCCTCATACCGAAAGACAAAATAAAATAATCATAGTCATAACAACAACAATGAACTTGATTGAATGAGAGAGAGAAAAAAAAAAACGAGGTCAGCATTTGAAGGGAAGAATGAAGGTTCTGGATTCCACTGTCCCAAATGAAAAATGAAAAAAAGAAAAAATACTATAAGATGGTTTTGCTTGTCAAATCAATTAGCAGAGATGATGTGTGTGTGTGTGTGTGTGTGTGTGTGTGTGTGTATGTGCATTTGAGTATGTTTTTGATAGGTGCTAGAGTAAAGAACCTATGTTGTGTTTTGTCCAACATCTATGATTTAATATTACAGTGTGTGCCCATCTGATTGTATGTGTGTATATATGTGTGTGTGTTTGTGTGTGTGTGTGTCTGTGCGTGCATCTCTCCAATCCAAGATTAAGGTTCATCTGGTCAAATTTTTGTTTCTCGCCTGCTAAATTTCCTTCTATTCAAGTCTTGAAGTTGAAGTCTTCATTTTATGGGAAAGGCCTTGTATGTCTCTCTCACTGTCCAGGTCTCCATCATTGTTTATTTGTGAGCTTATGTCTGGGCACGCAAGCCTGTTTTTCCCTGTTACCATGGATTTACTGTGTGTGTGTGTGTGTGTGTGTGTGTGTGTGTGTGTGTGTGTGTGTGTGTGCGCGCACCCATATGTGCACTGGTGCTGTTGTCTGCATTTACATGTCAATATGTGTTGGCATGCCTATGTGTGTGTCTGTATGCTAGTGTGTGTCTGTCAGAGAATTTATGTTAAGTGTGTGTCAGTCAGATGGAGTCAGCCCCCCCTCCTAGCAGGTCACCCGGCAACAGTGCAGCTGGGCTGCCCATTTGGTGCCTGTCCTCCATCTGCGGTGCCCCCCACAGGCTGCTGCTGGGGTAACCTGGGGTCATGCTGCCCCAGAGCCCAGCCCTCCCGGGATCCACGCTCCCCGCGCCTCCCCCGGCCCCATTGGTGCTCCACTGGGCGAAGATGCTCAGCCCGGGTCCTTGAGCTGAGGAGGCGTCTGGAGAGCTGCCTGTACCGTCTAAACTCTGCCAGCCGGAGCCGGAGGGCCCCACGCTTCCCACACCTCCTCCTCCTGCTCCTCCTGCTCCTCCTCCGTTGTTACTTCCTCCAGTTGCGGTGCCCCCTCCAGCAGCTCTTTCTCTGTCACTCCCCGGGGTGCTCCCTCCGCTGTTGGCCCCCGCTGTGCCCGTCCCTGACGGCCCCTGGCCCGCCCCAGCCCCTGGGACTGCCCCCACAGTCCCGCCTCCACTGCCGCTGCCGCCTCCTCCAGCCTGGGAATGTGCAAAATACCGACTGACTTCCTCCTCGCTCACAAACTCCGCCAGGATCGTGGTGTTGCCCAACACACACCTGAAAAGGAAGAGATATTTCCTTAACTAGAGAATGTAATTCCATGGAATTACGAGTGCAAGAAAATGCAAACAGTCTAATTTTACATAGATAAAAGTATATAGGCCTACATCAAACAGATGTAGGTGGTCAGAACAGCTGCCACAAGATTCTAATTGCTTAATGGCTCTATTGTGATGTCATAAAGGCCAATGTTAAGTCTATGGGGAAAATTTTGATAGTTTTTAATTAATAGTTTAAAAAGTATGAATGTTACAAAAATAAAAAATACATAGCATAAGTGTCCTTTGTAAGACCTACGCAACACAGTTTGAATGAAGTTTCTACGTTAAACGGTTGAAGCTGTATTAAACGCACAAAATTGGTTAGAAGAAAAAGAAGAATAAGAAAAATTCGGATAACAATAGAGTGCATTTTCATGCACTCTAATTATTCAAGTTTCAGACAAAGAAACAGAACAGTATTTCTGCTGCATTACAACTGCATCACGTCCACTGTAGGTTAGCTTTGGAGGTTTGTGTAAATATGTGCGTTGTGAAACACTGTCGTTTCAATCCTTCACTATACTGTCTGATATGCAATCTGAGCCTTAATTGCAATAATTCAAATAAGAATATGAAGTTTACTCTATTTATGTATGAAGGAATCATTTGGTAGAAAATAAGGCACCCCAACTATCACATCAGACAGCTCCTACACATTGTATGGTTTTGGGAACCTCTATTACAGTGAGCAGCAGTACACAGCTCTGGCCATTGGTTCACTGCGTTAGTGTAAAAAGGCGGGGCTTACATGTGCAGTGCACTTTGCGCCTTGGCTGCTTCCTGGCGGGAGCTGTAGCGAATCAGAGCGCTGCCCTGGCCGAGGTGAAAGGTCAGCAGGGGGCCGTGCTGCATACATATAGTGCGCAGAGTGGAGCCGTCGATCTGTGGGGGCGAGCGCAACAAACAAGACAGTCAATGGAGAGTTACAGAAGGAAGGCCGTGGCCAGTAATACACAGTATGGTATGAATCCACCTCACTCACTCACACACCAAACATGAACTGAACTACTGGATTCTCTTTCCCCCTCTCCCCGTACCTGTGGGGTGAGGTTGCTCAGAACCAGCCAACAACTCCCTCTCAAGGCCCCAGCGTCACTCCAAGCAGAACCTGCAGAAAGCACCGATCAGCAACCCAAAATCACAGAACATCATCCTCTTCGGGTCATTCACCACAAATGCTTTCATAATGCTCTCAAACAGATGGATGTGGTTTTATCTGCATCACTTTCGAGGAAACAATGTGGTCTTTTGGGGATTTCGTTCATGGAATATCTGTAAAGGTAAATGCAATACAGTTGGCAATATTTGGTTTACATTCTAGGGCAGAACGTTCAAGATTACCCTTTTTGTAATCTACATTCATATTTTACAATATATTCATGTTGATTTAACCATCACATACTATATTACAAAACATGAGCAAATCAACATGGTTATTTTTGCACCATTACCTGACCCGTATCTTGTTTCCTGGCTGCCTCCAGCCCCTCCCCAACTTCTGGCCAATCGTGGGCCTCCACCTGCCCAAGGTGATGGAGAGGGTTGTTTCTGATTGGTGAGTCCAGGAGGAGGGCGTGGCAGCTGGGAACTGTTGCGATTGGTCTTCCACAGCTTGTTGTGTCCTATGGGTTCTGGAGGCCAGCTGGGCTTGTACTCAGTATACTTTGCTGAAGAGGGAGGAAGCAAAAGGGGACTGGTCATGATTCTTTCACAATACATAAAAAACAGACAACATAACAGAGAAGAAAAAAATCCTAGTGTGAGGGTATAGGGAAGGAATTACCAGAGTTGTGTGCGTTGTTAAGGGGGCTGTCAGAGGCACTGTAGGGCCAGGCACCTGGTGAAGGCAGCAAGGTGTTGAGGGAGGGATTAGACTCTGAAACAGGGAGAGAGATACTGACTGAGTTGCTGCTTGTATCTATGGGTTTGTGTGTGTCCCTTGGCACTGATGTTTCCCTCAGAGCTGAGTCTAGTGCATAATTTCCACTGCAACACCATACCAGCTCTGTTGATTCTAGCTCCGTATGACCAGCATCAGCCGTGCTTTGTACTGGCTCAGACAACCTCCGAAGCAGTTTTTACCTTATATGGCTAAGTCACAACACATACTGGTGATGGTGAAATGTGTTCTGATGCTCTACCAGCAGGTAAACGCTGAAGTGTTGACAGCAATCAAAGCCTGAAATTGTTTTATTTACAGCAGTGAGCTTACTATCAAAAGTGAGCTTGCTTTTGCAATAAACTAGACCAGAGGGGTGTTCTAATGTGCTTCAGCCTAAGTGACATTCCCACATATGAAAAGATTAATTGGGTTCATCTGCAGTTCAGCATCTGCTGACTTGCTTGACAGAATGCGACTGCTGTAAGCAAGAGTTTAAGTGATGACCCCTGAGATGTATAAATTTCATCCTAGATGGCAAAAGATGATTATCTCTAAGTAACTACAGTACCTGTGTTGTCTCTCAGTAACTGGTGTTCAGTGTCATTCAGGCTGGAGGCCCCAGACGACCCCAGCACACTGCCCGGAGTCACGTAGGGGTCAGATTCAGGGTCAGCACTCTGAATTCCCTTCCATGGCACTCCAGGCTGGAACTCTGCAACCACCACAGCCACAGAAAAACAGTTACAAATCTCACAGCTCATGCCTGACTGTTTTACTCAAGCAGTTCTGGTAATGACCAGGTATCGAATGATGCAGGCAGGTTTAAGCAGAGAAAGAAAAGATGTAAAACTGAACTGATGTTTCAGTAGGTATTTTATACATAGGTGTTCATATCTCTGTGCTGCCTTGCAGTCAAGACAGTCCCCTGGTGAATCTCAGCAGTGCATTCTGGGAGAATGCAAGGTGGTCTCTGTATTTCTTGGGCGTCTTGTGAGGGTTACCTGGCGGCCAGCTGGACGTGCCAGTCTTGGAGCCCATCTTGCTTCCAGGAGTCCTGTGCCAGTTATCAGAGGGGCCCTGAGGGGGCATCCCCAAACCTTCACTTCCCAGCAACTCGTACTGGGAGTAAGGGGAACCTCCCCTCAGCTTCACTGGGGCAGAGATGGGGCCTGGACAGAGAAGGACAAAGACAAAGTCAGACACAAGTTCTAGGGCTTTGACTAGAATGTTACACTGCAGTCTCTACCACTGGGGGTGTAGTGTACCCAGCACATGACAGTTAATTAAAACAAGAAAGAAAATAATTACTTAGTACATTTCACCCAGACACTTTACTCTTAAATGATGTGTTTGTTGTGTTGTGGTGAAGTGTGCTGTGCAATATGTGTTGATAAAAAATGGTTTTCGAGATGGAATGGTTTAAACTGTGCAATTTAAATACATAATAAGGCAACAGATGAATAAACTAATAACCTTGCCGCTCTTAATTTGGTTCATAGCTGACAGCCATGCAGAACTGAATGTTCGAGCTTTCAGAGTGTGGTTCACAACCATCACAACCATCTTCCTCATAATTTTATCATTTTAAACTGTTTCATCGCTGAGTAAGGTCTCTCACCATTCTTGTGAAGGGCGGAGTCAGGAGGTGAGGGGGCCGGAGAATGACCCTCCATCATCCACTTGAAGCGTGACTGCTGTCCCCCGCCCTCCTTCATGCCTCCTGGGCCCCCCACCATCGAACCCAGCTCCAATCCAGACATGTTCACCCCTGAGGCAAAGCCTAGGAGAGTAGCACAGCACACACACATATTTACACACCCACAGAGAAAGCAGTGCACTCACAACCAACAGAGCTCTGAGGGCATTCACATCACCGACACATCTGCTTGCCTAACCGTAGCGGTACATCGACACAGCGAAAGTGAAGAAGGCAACTACAAAGACAAGCTTTCTCAAGACTGCAGCTGACGCATCTTTGCAGGAACAGATACATCAGGATGACACACACCGTTAAGGACTGAGTCACTGCAATAGAGTGCTGAGATTGATTCTAATATCAATAATCTAACAGTTATTCTTTCCAGAGAGTGAAGATTTAAACTGGGGGAGGAGAGGCTTACCAGAGTAACCCCCGTGGGTTTTAGGATGCAGGTCAGCAAGTGAGCCCCCCATGCCGGGGTGGGGCAGGGGGTCTGCCATTGGCTGTTTGGGGGTGCCTCCTCCCAGGTGAGAGGGGGACAGTTTGGAGGCCCCGCCAGCACCCTGCTGCTGCTGCTGCCTCTGCTGCTGCTGCAGGATCGCCATGACCCGGGCCAGCTAGGAAGCAAGAGCAACACCACAGCTGAACACCAGAGGGCACCACTGAGACACTACACACTGCGTAAAAAAAGTGGCCAGGTTTAGCGTCATTATAGCTGCAGCATCGCTATACAATCCTCCGCTGTTATATTCGTAATTGTAACAGGTTACTTTATTACACGACGTCTCTCCGGTGTAGAGGCGTACCTGCTGCGGGTCTGGCTGCTGCCGCAGATTCTGGGGGAACTTCCTCTGGTTCTGAAGGAGCTGCTGCTGCTGTTGCTGCTGCTGCAGAAGGAGCTGACATGCCTGGGGGGAAGGGGAAGTGAGTGGGAGGGCGAGAAACACAGGGTGAGGCTAAAACTGAGAGAGAGAGTCACAGTCCTATTGGTGCAATTTACACTGCCGTTGGATGTTTTTTTAACATTGCACCTACAGTCCCCGAGGACTCCAAGCATCTGCTACGGGAAAAGAGTGTGTGAAAGAACAGACCTGCACACAGGGTAACAGTCTTGCAGAGGTAAACCTGCTAGCTAAGCTGTAATTACACCATGTCTGTGGTCCTGAGTCAGTGCACAAATTATTTTATCTTTTATTTATTTATTTTTTACTAATGATACTTACCAGGTGGAATTGCTGCACATGAGGGTAGATGCTGCTGAGCATTGCAATGTGCTGGGGTGAGAGCTGTGGTGGGAACACTCCGCCTCCTACACCCCCAACCCCTCCCACTCCTCCAACTCCACCCACGTTACTGCTGGGAGGGGGCATCTGCTTCAACACGGAGCCCGGCACCTGCCACACAAACAAACACGAATTAATCACCTATCACTCGAACACATGTCACACACCTACCATGCATACATAACACACAACCAGCACTTATGCGTTACCCATCTAACATGTTACACACCTACCAAATGAAAAACATAACACACACATAACACATGAATTAAAACGTAAGGATAACAGTACTTGTCTGGATTAGCAACAATTAAACCATTACATTCATTGTGACTGTTACAGAGGGGATAAGCATGGTCATCCTCTTTATTTGCTGTGGAGTAATTACAGAAATGGTACTTTTTCCCATTTTTCAGTCCTGAAGGCTAATTTGTAAGTCCAGCAATGCTGCTAGCCTCATGACCTTGTAACCTAGTGTCTTACAATGAACAATGAACAGTACCTGAGGTGACAGGAACTGATGAGGCACTTGCGCTCGTATCCCTGGGGATGGATTTATGGAGGGCACACCAGGTTGGTGAACCCCCCGCGACTGGGCCATCCCACTGCTGCCACCAAACACATTGTGACCACCCGTCTGATGGAGAAGGAAAGAGGGATGGGATTAATTTCCATGTACAATGTCATGTAAACCAAGCACAGAGAAGAGAAAGGAGAGAAAGTGGGAAAGAGAGAAACAGAGAAAAGTAGGGGGCATATATGTCTACTAAGGTGTTATGGAACAGAAGAACAAAGATAGAACAATGGGCAGAGATAGTGATACAATCTTACTTGTCTAGGGGGGTTGGGGTGGTTGTATAAGGGAGAGGACTTGAAACCAGTGGACGGAGAAAATGGTGAACAAGGCCCTTCCTCCACAAGGCACCCATCCTGATTGGTGAAAGGCAAGGTCAGCTGACCACCGTAATAGCCAATCGGAGCATAAGGGGCCAAAAGTGGGGATTAATTAGGCCAAAGGAGGATTTCAACAAGGAAGGAAGGGATGGGACAGGAGAAAAAGAAAAAATAAGAACAAAATAAAGGAATAAATCAAGGGAAAAGGATGTGAGGGAAGGAAGGGAGAGACATACAGGAGTTAGTCAGAGACATGGTAGAACAGACACTCCAAGACCTCTGACGGAGATAGCGAGGATCGGTAATACGCCAGTACCTTGTCATAGAAAGGCCCTGGCTCACCAGGCCCCGCTTCTTTGGAACCAGACGAACGGAAGACTGCCCCTCCTCGAGCTCCCTTGCGAATCTCCCCGTTGTAGTCGCTCAGGCTCATCCCTCGCTTGTCTCCCTCCTGTTTCTTATCCTGGGGGGGCCCGGGGGCCAACTCCAGAGGCCTACCGCTGGGGTCTTCTCCCTGGTTACAGCAACAGACACAGTTATCCTCACTACATCTACTACAGCCCCCCAACCCCCCGATTCATCCATCCAGATGGTCCATGCTTACCAAGAGCCCCATATTTGAGAACCTGCTGGTCATGGGATTCATCCAGGAATCTCCACCTCCACCCTTCAGGGCACCCTTTGAACCAAAGAATTGGATGCAAATATTAGTTTACAGCTAAGGATCCAGCCATCCCATTTCCTTGAGAATGTTAATTTTTTCAGCTCTATCTTGTATGCCAACATGGGATTTCAACAATAGCTGGTCTCATATACCCTTGAATACACTTATCCCGTACATTTGTAATCAGTAATTTCTCGCTGGTGTTGCAAACAGCTCCTCCCACAATACCCTCGTATTGTAGAAACATAGTGCAGAACCTGTGAGAGGTCACATGACTTTTTTTGGACCATGTGGTGCTGGCAAGGAGTTGTACAATAAGCTTACTATTACAGTGACACTGACAAGGTAAAGACAGGTAGCAAAAGTGCCATTTACATTACTATCTAGTAATAAAACAAAGGTACTATGGGGAGCTGCTCATACAGTCACTGAATAAAAGTGAGAGACAGTATCGTTTCCATACAGAGAGGTAAAACAATAATGGAGGCATTTCTTCTGCATGAATTTATGGAGACAATATTTGAAGTATTAATCAATCAATTATTGCAACTTCTCCTCCCAATTATATCCATGTAATCTGTTCTACGTACCCTTATACATATCGATTTTTATCCCCTCATTATTTCCCTTACACCAGATTCATACATTTCCCTACAGGTCTCTCTGTTTGAGGCTTATTACAAATTTGTTGCCATATCTTAAACTCAGAAAGGGCAGACCAATCCCACCCACCCCAACTCGCCGTACCTTGTTGCCGCCCTTCTTGCCTCCGTGGCCCTGGCCCCAGCCCCCCGAATTGTAGGAGGAGCTGCTGCCCTGGGACCCGGCACTGTTCCACACGCCGCCCCCGTCCTCTTCCTCCTCCCAGCTCGAGTGGCGAGAGGCGCTGACAGAGCCCTCCCCCTCGCCCCAGCCCTCTTGCATAGACTTGGAACCTGCAGGAAACGGGAAGGGCCGGCCAGGGTCAGAGCGGGGCGACAACGCCAGCCGGAGGCAGGCGGAATTCCGGAAATGATCGCACCGCTGATGACTCAGCGGCTCCTTACCAGACTTGACCGGATTGGGGGAAGGGTTCCCCCAGCCCAGGCTCTTCCCAGAATCCTCTGGGTCACCCCAGCCAGTGGGCGCGTCGGCGGCCTTCCCCCAGGCGGCTGTGCCGTTGTCCACAGCTGGGCCAGGTGGGCCGCTGCTGCTTCCCCATGACGCAGGAGCTAGCGAACAAAGAGTTAAGAAAACGGGGAGAGAGAGAAAAAAAAAAAGGAGTGCTTCGTTAAACATTCAGCATTATAAATCTGCCTTGTGAAGCCATCTACTTGGAGAGCGCTCATTTTGGCTACACAAGCTCCCCGGGGTTCATTTAAAAAGAATTATTACCTTTCCAGAGACCCTAAAATTCATATCCAGCTCCAATTAGAATTGCGTGTTAAAAGACAACTGGGAACTAATGACGACTTTCATTTGACAGCCTTGCGTTTGCCTTCATTTTAGTGTTTCTTCCATCCTCCCAAAAGACATGCATAGTCTTTTCAAATTTGTATCTGACCAATATTGTGGATCTTACTGATTATTATTGATTAGGCCTATACAACAGAAAACAGTGCCTTATCCTGACTTAACCAGTCACACTTGGCAAAACTTGGTTACAAATGTAATTAACAGAGCTTTTCCCCTCCAAAGATTCGGCAGAAGTTTTAAATGGGACTTGGAACCTCTGTACTGTGTTTATGAAACCACTGCACTTATTGTCTCATTGTGCCTAAATACTGAAATTGGCACTGTATACTACATAAACAGAAAGGCAGGTGAATTGAGAAAGACCACAGCATAGCTTAATGCATAATCTTTGCTATAAGAAAAGATGAAAAGCAGCAGTCAGCAAGTGTTGTAGACATTTTTCACTGGGGTAATAAAAACCTGCCATACAAACTTCAAAAAGATCCCCTTTAGTAAACAGTAATGTTAGATCAAGTAAAAGATGCATGTTAAGACATGCATGTAAAAACACTTTCCATGTTCCCATTTTTTCTACTGCAACGGAAAGCAATTTGCGAAAAGCATAAACAGCAGAAATTATTCTCACTTAAATGGATAAGCCAAGTCTGTGTTGCATACCTTGTATCATCCACTGTAGGACCATCTAAAACATTTAATGTTTTTAGCAAATGAACCACCGTGCCAGTGGAGCCCAGTGAAAATGCAGAGAATTCTGCATGGGGACAAATTCCAACCAGGACTGACTGGCCAATGAAAAGCTGAACTTACCTATTCCAGGTGCCTTGCCAGGTGTCTGCCCTGCGTTCCCGGGGGGTGCGGGCTGGTGTATGGTCCTTCCTGGGGGCTGCTGCTGCTGCTGCGTGGGGGCCTGACCCTGGTGCTGGGGAGGCTGCACCTGGGCCTGCAGCGCCGTGCCGCTGTTCTTGTCCCACAGGTTGACGCTCTTGTTGTTGTAGCGGCTGGGGTCGCCCCAGGCGGAGGTGCCGTCGTCGATCTCCATCTTGCGGCTGATGGACTGGGGCGAGGGCTCCTCCCAGCCGCTGGGCTCCAGGCCCTCTCCGGGGCCGCCGGGAATCTGCGGGATGGGGCCGGAGGTCCAGCCCGAACTTTGGTTCTGGTTCTGGGAGGGAGGCCCCCCCGGCCGACCCCAGCTACCCTGCATGGCCCCCGGGTCCATAGGCTGCTGCTGCTGCTGCTGGGCCTGTGATTGTTGTGGCTGCTGAATCGGGCCTTTCAGTGCTGCGGCCTGGCTGTTTGGTATCTGCGACTGGTGCGGTTTGCCCCCCCAGCCCTGGTGGGGCTTGCTACCCACGTCCCCTCCTCCCCCTCCCCAGCCTCTTCTCGGGCCTCCCTCATCCCAGCTGCCCCACGATCCCGCTTCCGAATCCCCGCTGGCGCCTCCACCGCCCCCCTTCCCTTCACCCCAACCCCCGCTTCCCGGCTTGGGCTCCGGCTCCCCCCAGTCGCCCCCGCCTCTCTGCCCCCAGCCCCCTCCTTCCCTTCCCATCTCCTTCCAGCCGCCCGTCCCTTTCTCCTCCGGACCGCCTCCCCAACCACCGCTGCTTCCGCCAGCTGGGGTACCCTGTTGTCCGAAATCGCCCCACTCCCCTCCGCCGCCCCTACGTTCCCTCCACTCCTGACCCTCGCTGCCCCAGCCCTTTCCTTGGCTTTCCGCCGGGCCGATCCCGCCCCAGCCCCCGCCGTTCTTTCCCTGGGCACCGGACGGAGCCCCCAGGCCTCCCACACAGCCTCCAGAGGTCGGCGCGCCAGGCTGCGCGCCGCCGGGATTTCGCGCGTTGGAACCGGCGGGCGGTGGGCCCCGTGTTAACAGTGAATTATTACCGCTGCCGCCGCCGCTGCCTTCCCAGCCCTCTCCCGAGGGCACGGCGCTGGGCGCCAAGTTTGAGTTCAGGCTGGCGTTCGGTGTGGCACCGGGGTGAGGGGAAGCCAGAGAAGGATCAGTAGTCGTCGAACTGGTAGTAGCAGAGTAAGAAAGAGCAGGATTAGTAGTATTCATGGTTGAAGACAGGAAAGCAGAGGAACCGCCGCTTCCACCAGTTCCCTCCAAGTCCCAGGCCACGTTCTGCTTGATCTGGGTCTGCCCCCAGCCGGTGTTGGACAGGACTCTGGGGTCCAGGTCAGTCCGACTGAGCAGGTTCTGTAAGGTCACTTCAGCGTTCGGGGGCTGGTGGGAGGGGCGGTGGTGGCGCTGATTGTGGGGGCCGCTCCCAGCTCTGGAGTGCCCCCCTCCGCTGGAGGATGAAGTGCCAGCTCCTCCCTTCCCCTGGCCTCCCCACTCCCCCGTCTCCCCTGCCCCTCCTTCCCCAACGCCTTTCTGATTGTCCCAAGCTCTCGTCATAGTCGTAGACATGGGGGAGGCGGAGGTGGGGGGGTTGCCCACGCTCCCCCCACTGCTGCTGCTGTTGCTGCTGCCGCTTCCTCCAACCGGATTGCAAGGTGCCCCCACACCTGCCACCCCACCCGAATTGCCCCACTCCCCAACCAGAAGCTCCTCCCCAGCTCCCCCGCTCCACGCTCCCTGAGAAACCCCGGGGGTCTTACAACTGCCCCCACTTCCCGAAACCCAAGCTTTACCCCCACCCACCGACCCCACGCCTGCTTTCCCGTCATGGCTGCCGTAACCCCACGAATTCCCCCCCTCCCCAGGAACTTCACCCCCTCCTGCTCCATCTTCCCACGAATCAGTCCTTGAGGCACCCGTTTTGGAGTTGGAGGAGAAAGGCTGGGCTCTCCACGAAGAGGAGGATGTTGCAGAGGAGGATAAAGAGGCAGAGAGGTCCCCTCCTCCCCCGGTCCCACAGTCCACGTCCTCCCCAGATTGTTTTGGTCCTGCTCCTGCCTCCGGCCCTGCGCCCGCCCACTCCCCGCGGGGCTGTTCCCTGTCCACCTCGTCCGCCTCGTTAAGTTGGTGCTGATGACTGGCTGGGTTCACAGATGTGGGAGGGTGGCTGAGGGAGGGTTTGGCTGACAGAGAGGATGGAGATGGAAGGGAAGAGGGGCCGCCCTCGGCCGCCCTGCCCACACCCACCCCGGCCGTCCCATCCTGCACCAGGGCTGGCCAGGCTGAAGGGTTGGCGCTGGGGTTGAAGTTGGCACCTGGGATCCCACTGCTGACACCAAGGGAGCCGTCTGGAGTCCCAGGGAAAGAGGAGGCTTTGGATTTCGAGGGCGCTGACCCCACCGCGGCTGCGCTCCCTCCGACGCCCGCCTGGGAGGAGGAGCCCCATGCAACACCGCCGGACTGCGTACATTCGTTTGGCGAACAGGACGAGGAGGAAGGCGGGGAAGGGCTGGCTGAGCTGCCGGCTTTCCCCACCCCGGATCCCGCTCCTGCCGCCCTCTGCTGCTGGAGGTGTCGGTCGCTCCATGAGGCACTGCTGTTGTGGGCTCCGCTGGTCTCCACCCCCCCAGCACCTGCTCCGTCTCCACCCCCAGCCCCGGCCGCGATGCTGGGCCACTCCTCCAAATCAGACCCATCCACTATCACCTTCTCCCAGCCCTGAGAGGGGGGCTGGCTGCCAGAGCCCGCCCCCCACGTGGAATTTGCATAATTTGAAGTAGAAGAAGCAGCGACTGATGATGAAGATGATGACGAGGAGTGGGGAAGTGAGGGAGCAGCTGAACCCTGAGATCCAGGAGTGGAATCTGAAAGGGGAGAGACGATTCAAAAAGAATGTTATTTTACTCACTGCCAATCTGAAGGACTCAGATGGAGCAGTATTCAAACATATCCATTCTCCAAAAAAAGGGTTAAAAATGTACTGGAAAAAGATTTTACAACATAAGTCATATATATAGTAGCTCTTTACAAGCTGCTATGAATGTCAAGTAGTGAGAGGAAAACTGCACTGCAAAAAAAATAATAAAATACCTAGTGCATTACAAGCATTTTCAGATCTGAGTCTCTCCCCCGTCTCCCGCTTACCTGAGGCTCCAGCTGCACTTGCATTGGGGCCTTCTCCCTGCGACAGAGGGGGGGTGGCTCCCCACTGTTGCCCCCCCCCAGCAGCATGCAGGACAGTGGCGGCTGGCCCCTCTTCAGTAGCACTTTGTGGTCCTGCTGGCAGCGGAATCGAGGGGGCACTTCGCGGGGCATGTAGCGCTGGGGGGCCTGGGTGCCGGAGGGGGGCTGTCCGTTGGCCACCGCCGGGCGCTTAGCATTGTTCCCGCCCTGAGGGGGGGCACCGGCAGCCGCAGCGGCAGGGGAGGGGGAGGAAGAGGGAGGGGGGCCAGGGCTAGGGGACACAGAGCTGGGGGTGGTTGGAGACTGGGTCGACGTTGGCTTGGTCAAATCTGGCACTGTTGTGGGCGAAAGAGAGGGACGATTAACTTAGCAGACTGTTGTGCATTGAAACAGAAGACGCAAACGACAACACATTATCTGATGGCGCACGGAAATATAAAAATTAGAGACACTCATCAGAACTTACCTAAAAAAGAGTGAGGGTAAAGAATCAGACACACACAAAAAAACACCCTCACACACAGAGGTAAAAACTTAATGAACTCAGCTCACAACATTTTCCCCAGTGTTCAGTATTAATAAAAGAAAGCTTTAGTGACACTGTGACCTGATGATCAATACTGGTAATAAGTACCTTGGTACGACATCTTTATTTTGGTGGACTATTCAGATTTGTGGGCCAGAGCACACATCATTCTTAAAGACATTTATAAGGAGCCATTTACTATTTTAAATGTTGGTCTTGCAATGTTCAAAATTTAAAAAATAGCTTGAGAGATACTTTGTACTTGGCACATTGTAATCTAAAAGGCAGGCAATGAAATGAATGTGATGAGAAACCATATCCCACAAGGAGAGTGTGAGCCTGATCACCTTTATTCCCTAAGGATGTTAAATCATTTCAACAAATGAATGAACAAAAAAAAGCAACAAAGCCAATCAAACCAGGGCCCTGAACTAGCAATCCACATAAATACTTCTCAGTTCATACTCATAATTTCAACATCATTTTTTTTAAACACAGCTTTTTTTTATTTGAAGGCCATGGGCATCTTTCAGCCAATTTTTAAATCAGTCAGACTGCAAAGCTGACATTAAGAACACTACAGGAGGAAAGAGGCTGACATGCACCACTTGACAGAACAGAACAGTGCATGACAAATTCATCAGGGACAGGGGAGGGTGAACAGGAGACAGGCCAGACATATGGAGCATGTGAGCAAAAACAGCTGAGCAAATACATCAGAGAGCTAGGCAAAGCGCAGAGTCTTACCTTTGTTTTTTTGTTCTGCAATCTGAAATGAGAGATGGGACAGTCATAGTTAGCCTGTGTCAACTGTTATGGGAAAAAAAATAAAATAAAATTCAAAGCAACTGTTGAAGATAAATGAACATACTTGATACCACTGAACTGAACGGTCCCACACCTGAGGGAAGTGTGTGTGTGTGTGTGTGTGAGCCTAAACATGTGCAGTCTTTTCTTCTTAGCTGCCTGCCTGAGGCTGTCTCCCTTCAGGTATGACCACTAAACCACACGCCACAATACCCTTACCTTCAACACAGCTAACAATGTCACTATGTTCTCTTTCCCATACAAATTTGGTGGAAATCCAGTTTTATGTATTCATATTCTTGTACGAGAAATGCACCAGATTCAGGACTATCAAACAGTACAGATTAATGGACTGAAAGCAGGTTGACTGCCACATATACCACAAATCATTTACAATCATGATAATGATCTTGGCAGTCTGACCAAAGGGCAAAAATTCTAAACTCTGGATATCCTCTTTGTCTCTGTAGGCCAGTATATTATCTGGTGCAACCAATACCTACAACACAGCTTTTGCATGGTCAATTCATGAAATGATATGCCATCGGGATGGCTGACATATGCCCTTTGCTGAAATATGGTCACACTGTCTTCTTTACTGCCGACCACAGATCAAAAGGCCATGATACAAATATGTCAGAACACAACAGGTCCATACCGTTGATATGGTTAGACACCGCCTTACTCACAGGTGTGATTCAGAGGGTGACTACAAATAATCTCTAGAGCCAGGGATTATATTAGAGTGCTCAATCATGTCTTGTATGCCAGTTACCACTGGGGAAAACCACAGGCAACATACCCATTGTACCCAATGTACCATGACCAGTGAACCAAACAATGGGGACAGGACAAGCCTAAAGTTCAACAGAAAACCACATGAACATGACAAGATAATGCAAACTGTGCTCAGACAAATCAGTAGATTGACCAACACCAGGCTCAAACCCCATATGTATGATATAATCTGGTGATGTCATTTGGACAACTGGCTTGGGAGTTCAAATCAAAAATAAGAGTGAGTACAAATTATGGAACCCATCGCAGACCATCAGAACAGCGTTGGACCTTTCTGACCGAGTATAAACTAAGATTCAGAGGGACAGAAAATACAAACAACTGTTATTGCTCTCATGCAATCAAACAAACCTCAAGCCTGATGGACTGCCATCATTTATTATAAATTGAATCTCAAACCACATTTCAGCCACAACCTGGGTTAACCCTACAAATCAAGCTCTTGAAAAAGGCCTTTTTCTCTTGGTCTTCCTTAACCTCCCTGCATGTCCTGCCGGTGTAAATTCTGCCCCCAAGCACTGATCCTGAATCAGTCTGCATTGTGTAAGGTGATCCTGGATCAGTTGCTGGTGACAGAAAGCACCCAAAGCCCACCTGTCTCTCGACTGTCTTTCCTTAGGAAAGCCATAAGCATGGCCCCAAGAGCTCAGTCACATAGCAAATATACACATGCAAAGCCCAAGAAAAAACATCAACTTCTTAATACATAAACTACTTTATACACAATGCCTCCTCTTCAAATATTCAATAAATGTTACAGGCATCAAGTCTCTGATATGACTTGCCTATGGACAGAGAGCATACCTGTTAGCACAGTCACAGCTAGACTCTTACCACACTGGCAGTAAAGCACCCAGTGATAGTACAAAATGGAAGCAGGACAAATCTTGCCAGAGAAGGCCAAATGGTAAGCACAGAAATGTATAAATGAGGCTCTGGTACCTTCTGAGAAGCTTCCCTTTTTCTTTTCTCTTCTTTCTTCCTTTTCTTGTCTTCCATTAACTGCTGTTCCCTTTCCTGATCCTCCTCTCTAACAAAAAATTGAGAGACGGAGAGTGGGGAAAAGGTGTGATTAAAAAACGGCAATACCTCCAACATTTTACAAAAAGTTAAGAACACAGCACCCTAAACAGCATGGAGCTCCCACTGAAACTCTTGTAATTTAAATGTTTGTATTCATTCTTTAAACGTAAGGAATTATATTGCATTAACTGCATCACCAGGGTTGAACACTTTGCAGGTCTGTTCCTTTTGTTGTTAAGAAGTGGTGTGTCATGCTGGTAACCGCCCATTTCAATATGAACAGACATGCAATTATTTTTTCACTTTACTGGCCTCATTACTTTGTGGCAAATGCTGTGAAAATCAGATTTGCATTTGTGTATACTACAAGTGTAACAATGATTACTGTAAGTGCTGTGACTCTTCCACTTATCCCTGTGAGTTACTCACTGTAAACCAGTAAACTCACTCAAGATGCTGGACTAGCATACGTCCAGGGGACCTGGACTACGGACCAAGTTCCAAGTGACCCACTGTTTAAAGTCTCTGCACCTCTGCACCAGTTAGGCCATAAAAATGTTATCTCCGCATACAACGCTACCAAAACATAATGCACATACGTGAAAACCCTCCAAGCTACTTTCATGTAGCTAAAGCAATGTTAAATGTTAACACAATATTCATGTGACAAAAAGAGTGCGCACATCAATACACAGGATCTCCAACACTGACTTCATGGTAATTTTAAGGAGAAAAGCCTTACTGTTTTAAGGAGAAAAACGTTACTGTATTAGCCAAACATATTGTTTAACTACCACCGAAGACTTGTAGTAATGCCACCGAAAATGAGCTAGCTAATTACAATATCAACCCTTCTAATTGTAGTTGACCGGCTACCTAGCAGGCAACAATATATTTGTATATAGAACAAATCCGCTTCCTGTCAGTGACAATTGCAATGCAGGACATGAGCAAACCCCTAGCTGATGCTACTGACTGACAACTGGACGTAGCAACCCAGCTATTATTAGCAGCTGGCTAAATTAACTGGCAGCATCTTTTCTAGCAGGCATGGTAACCAGCTGCATACCTCTCGTTAGCTAATTCTTTTCTGGCTTGCTAATTATCTAGCTAGCTAACTGGCTGCAAGGTGGCCAGTTAAGACTGCACCCAAAGCACTGAGCCGCACTATAGCCAACCTGCTAGCTAATCCGACCGCGTCTGTCAAAAACAACCTGGATCTGGACTGCCAGTCTAAGTAGCTAGCCAGCCAGCGAATAAATTAGCTATCCACCAAGCTAACTAAGCGTATTCTGACCTACAACCATACGGAGATTTTTATGGGTCAAGTATTCACGACCGTGTTTAACTGTAGTATAGTTGGCGGTCGTCTAACCATCTTTAAATTGTCCCCTTTAATCGAGCTAACGTTAGGTGTTCAGCTACCCCATAGAAACGGCTCGGCCCACTTCATAACAAGGCCCGCTGACCAGCCCCGGGGTAGAGTGGCAGCCCGCAGCCGAAGGCCTGCAGAGGATACCGGTAGACTTTGATAGCTGGCTGGCTAGCTAACCAGCCACCACAGACGACATTATGACTGTCATCCTCCATACCAACTCTGTTATGTTTGCCATGCCCCCTTGACAAAAAAACACAACATGACGCGTTTCGCTATCCGTTGAACACATCGTATACCCAGCTAGCTTACGTATACATGTATACAAACAAGGCGCCGTTTGTTAACTTGGAACATGGTTTATAAACTGCAACCGAGAGGCTGCCGAACATGTAGGCTAACCACCTAGCCTCCTTAGCCAACTAGCCGTAGCAACGTTAGCAAAGGTTGCTCGGTCGTTCAATGCAAATTACACGCAACTTCAAATGTTCAAGGACCAAAGCTACCCAGGAGCTGTGCAGGTAGCCACCTACAAAATAATGTCAACAGGGAATAGCGTGCAACTAGCGTACTCACTTAGCTACCTGATAAACGTGTAGTTAATAACGTTGTTTATTATCCAACCTAGCGAAGCTATAAGCCAACGGGCAGTTAATGTGCACACAGCCAGCTAAGCTACGCAGACCAACTCCTTATTTCATTCGCTGCATTCACAATCAACATTAACGTTTTTACATTGCTCAGTCCAGCCAAACGATAAAAACCGACAACACCACAGTTCAAGCAACAACTCAGCAGTTTATCCGACCTGGCAGCCACTCACCTCAGGAATTACACATGAAATAAAGTGCTTCAGTGCGAAATCCTAGTTTTTTGAGGCATTCGTCGAGGCGAAACAAATACGCGATACAATAATGTTACTAATAAATGAATATCAGTCTACAGATCGAAGAATAATCTCCTTTATGAACTCTCATCCAGTATGCATGTAGTATGATGTAAACTATCTAAATATGCAGAATCTCTTGGGTTTTAAAGCGCTGTAGAGTCAGTTGGTTGACGGTCGGCCATTTTGCTGCTCGGTATGTTGTGTGTCTGGTGAGAGGGAGGGGTTAGGAGATTTTTTTTTAATCTTCAGTAGCGTTACAGCTAGCTAATGAAATGATGACTAAACTCGTAGGCTATGTGGTGAAATAGTCAAATTTGGTCTCATCTGATCTCAGATTAGACCTCTTAAAAACTAAATAATAAGACCGTACATGAGAACACACATATATTTATATGATATATATTTTATCACCTGCCGACTTCAAACCCTCATGGGTGTGTAACAGAACAGATAAGTTTTGCCATCAAAATATCGTGATAGGCTAATTCTCAAAATCTGACCACATAACCCGTGGTTGATAATATTTATCTGATATTTTGGCATAAAGTTGTTTTTGTACATGATCACTAGAATCCTAGTTTGGAGTTCCTGCCAAGAGCAATATCCAATAATAACATGAGTGATCTTGACCATGACAACATTTCTTCGCGAACATATACTCATTTGTCAGCTCAATACTTTCCCTTGATACTGTGACAGACTTGACACATAAAGCTCTGACATTTCATTGGATGGATCGTGATAATGTAACACTGATCACTAACACATTTAATACCTGATCAATAAAAATAATAAATACCTTGCTTACTATTTTGTATATTATATTTACAAACTCCTTTCAAATAGTGTATGAAGACCTTCCAAAGACTTTACATTTGTTCTCATTGAACAACAATAAGAGATGAACAAAAACGTCTTTGGAAAGAGGTAATGATGAATAAAAGGTTACACTCCATCATTCCAACATATACTACATCATATCACTATACACACATCCGTTTATATGTCTTCAGCAGAACTGCATTTACTACGTTACGTTTGCTGTGTCCCTCTACGGATTTAAATATATACGCATGGTGCACTTGCGCATGCCCAGGCAGTTCAAAGTTTGTCACTTGAGTCTAAACCGGAGAGGAAGAGACGCGTTGCGGTGTAGTTTTCTCAGATGAGGCAGGCGGACGAAATGTGCCTACGCCTTCTTTCCGTTGTTTTAGAAAGGACTGTTGGCTTACGTGAGTGCAGCAGTTCCTTCCGTGACATCTCTGCATTCACTGTCCACCATAAATGCACCGTTTGGGGGCTGTTACGAAGGTTTTTCTACCAACACGCCAAAACTGCTGCCCGGCGGCTTCAGCGACATTTACTGAAACGCAAGTCCAGGAAACAATTATAACTGAAGTGGCAAGTAGCTGCTTGTCAAAACTGAGACGAAGCGATTGACTGCCATCCGACGCGAGATCTATCAAGACATCACTAGTTAAGTGCCATGCACACGAATACTCGTCTGAACCAGGATCCAACAGTAATCCATTCATGTCCAGGGTTACAAGACAGTCAATGAGATTTAATTTCACCAGCAAAATGTGTGTCAGTTGATCACTTGGTCTCAACACTCACGTTTGCTCGCATCCGTCCAATACGTGAAAGCGAGTTATTTCCATATTTTAGACGCAGGAAGACCACTGCAGGAAGCCATCACTAATTTGTCATATTAACAAATTATGGTGCCTTTCCAAGAAAACACAGACACAACAACAAATGTTTTGTTTTAAACCACCTGGGGACATTTATTGTTATTGCCAAGTATTATACTGTTATGTTGTTGAGTTGATGCTGTATTTTAGCATTTTTATTGTTTCTGAATTACCACCTTACACAAGGTTTCTGTTTCTGTTCATGTCAAACTCACGCCATGGGGAGGAGTTATTCTGTAAAACAAAACTGTTTCAGAATTGAAAGTATTCTGTGTTGAAATGAAAACAATCTGGAGATTTTCAAATATGCATTAAAAGCGAACAATTTTACTGCCTATTTTTAAAATGTCATCTTCCAGTCTACCATCTATGATTAAAATAAAAAAAGTTCATATAATGCCATTGTATTTCAAAGTTCACTGCATTTAGGTTTGCACTGGGGTTCACATTAATGTGTGTTCATAAGTGTCTGTACATCATTCGGGCCCATCTCTTTTCTTTGTAGTACAGCTTTTCAGTATAAAATAATAAATACATAGAAATGCATTGAACATAAAACCAACAAAGGGATCTCATCATGACCCATGGTCCACTTTACAGCACAGATGTATAAAAATAGAGATGTGTTTCTTTCTTGATCTCCTAGCTTGCTACAGAGAGTAGACCTTAGTCCATGGATATGTTTATGGTTAAATAGTGCGCTACAACTTAAGGCATAAATACAGTACATGATATGCAATCAGTTTGTTTCCACAAGGTCAATCGACTGAATGTTGTTTTCTTTATACTGAAAACTTTCTTTTAAAATGAAGAGACCAAGGTCACAATGATCTTTTTGGTTATTACCGGATCTGTCCCCAAAACCCTACTGCATATTTCAAATACTTATATCTGGTGTTGTTATTACAAGCCTGTATTTTATGTATTTTGGGCACATCTGCCATTGGGCCTCTCAGTAAATATTCAGTATGTGATATCATTAATTCATAACACTGAATACACTAGAGACAGCAGCTGGGAGCAGAAAATTGCACTATCCACCACAACTCTGCTCTGTTCTTTCATTTGCCTCATCCTCACCTTCTTTTCTCCATCTGTGATATAGTTCACTCCGTACTATTCACTCCCTCCTTTTTCCATTAAAAGCAGTTCTCATCCAATATTGTGTCCTGGTGTTTGACTAGATTTTCTGCCCTCGGTTCACCAAAGTGCTGGCAGGTAGTAACGTCGGCTCAGGTCAACAGCTTGAAGAGGAGATTAAAGGTTTACAGCACATGGTTGGGTACGTCCAATGGCCTGACATATATCATAAAGCACTGTAAACTTGTACATTTGGAGCGGAGTTCTCCTTTAAATTCCTGGACTTGGACTACAGAAAAAGCATGGAATGATTGCATAAACCATTCTAAAAAGCAGCCTAAGCTGAACATTTGGGTGCAAAGATATGCCCAGTTTGGTTGTGCGCTTTTATTCAGTGTGCTGGGTCAGTAAGAGGGTAACTTGTTACAGAGAGCTATAAATAATATATGACCTACCTAATCACTGATAATATATGAGCCC
Organism: Megalops atlanticus; assembly: GCA_019176425.1. Taxonomy (NCBI): domain Eukaryota; kingdom Metazoa; phylum Chordata; class Actinopteri; order Elopiformes; family Megalopidae; genus Megalops; species Megalops atlanticus. The sequence goes on from CM032893.1 coordinate 23,079,174, forward strand.
AGTAACCACTATAGCTACAATACATGTTGGCTATATATAAAAATGTCCTCTGTTGACATGAGTACACAGTATCTACATTTGAAAAGCACTGCAAACATCATTCAGATTTTCTTTTGTTAAGTTTTGATCATCCCATGTCAGTGTGGGTGGCAGTGCAGCACAGTGACAAGGAGCAGGTCTTGTAACCAAAAGGTTGCTGGTTCAATTCCCCACTGGTGCACTGCTGCTGTACCCTTGGGCAAGGTTCTTAACCCACAATTGCCTCAGTAAATATCCAGCTGTATAAATGGATGACAGTGTAAAGAACTGTAACCTATCTAAGTCACTCTGGGTAAGAGTGTCTGCTCTGTAATGTAATGCTTAATTGGTATGCTATAGTCTCATACCTTTGCCACAATGACACACCCATGGAACTAAAGGGAGATAACTTTGAGGGCTGTTCCAAAGCATGTAAACAGTTTTAAGCTTTTTGCTCATAAATCGCTTGTTTATGACCAAAAAGTTCACAACAGTGAGAAACGTTGAAGAGACTGAACGCATCCCTGCCATCTATTGCAGCCTGTCTGGTTCCACCCAAACCACTGCCCTCTGCTGGCTGTGGATAGCATTGCGAATGGCAACCAGAAGCTCTTCAGTGCAGCTCCAGGTGCTGGGTTCCAGAGTGTAGTACAGCAGCGGCAGGCTCTCCAGGTACAGGTCCTCAGCCTGACAAACCTGCTCCATCACACCGTCCTCTCTGCGTCCAGACAGCAGCTTCCTGACAGAATGATAAAAGAGTGAGTGGGGGGAGAGTGATGAATGAGAGTGAAGGACAGACAGCCATGTGACGCCAGAGGCAAAAAACAGATAAAGGAACTCACTTGAACTTCCTGCCTTTTTTGTCCTTGGGCTTGATATGAATGACGATGGGGTAGACACCCTGTCTGAGGAGCCCCTCCACACTGGCCACGCCCAGCTCCAACAGGCAGTGCTTATCCTGAGAAACACTTAGTCAGTCTGCGCAGCAGTCCGTCAATGACAGATACAGTAAAAATCAAATAAATTACAGGGGGATAGGAGACAATTCTGAGCAAGTGCTGCACCTGGCTTATGACATCCTGAATAGACTCCAGCCTGACCCCCAGTGTCTGTTCCTGCGCAGACGGATCCAACAGAAGAACCTTCTTATCCTTTCTGTCTGCAGCGCTGATGGGCTCTGGGACATTCAAGAGAAGAGTGGGAGTCAGAGGAGTTGGAAAAAGTGTACTGTGAAGTTTGTATAAACGGGCTGGCCTGTGGACACGGCAGCAGTAAGGGAATGTAGACTGCATATAGCAGGTGAATAAGGGTACCTGGCTGGCACGTGTTGAAGTCCAGTCCAGACTCTGCGGGCTGCAGCAGCCTCTCGATCAGACCACGTGAGAGCAAAGACGGGGAGAAAATAACAGGCCGTTTGGACAGGATCAATACGGGCTGCACCATGCTGTAAGGGATCAGATTCTCCTCGTGTCCTGTGGAAATATACAAATTATTTACACTCATTTAGCAGACGTGCTTATCCAGAGCGACTTCCAGCACAATAGAACATAAGTGTATCCATTCAGGTTGCATGAGCGACAGTGTGAGACCAGGCTAACAACATTCCCAGACCAGTGAGTGTGAGCATAACACTATTCATGCCTTGCCCTAAGTTAACTTGTGCAACCTGACTAGACAAGGGAAGCCAAGTATACTACCATATATCACAAACAAATGCACACATATACACAAACACACACATACATAAACATACAGGTGTGCTTTCTTCAAGCCTGCGCTGAGGGGAGTTTTTGGAACACACAGCTTTTGGGTGCACATTAAGAAATACAGGAATTCTGAGCAGCAACCAGCCACCAGAAGGTTATGGAGTCAGTGGCATACTGGCAAGTTTGAAGCACTCTGTCCTGAGGTGGCTAACCGGGGAATGGTGCTGTAAGTTGGTCCTTACGGTGACTGAGTGTGTAGAGGACCTGTGGGGAGGAGCCAATCCTGCGACAGCACGGGGACACCGCCTTCACCAGCCGCACGCGCTCAGAGCACTTCTTGGAGAACTGCGGAGTGGGATCAAGGGCAGAGAGCGACACCGCGGTATGACTGGTTTAATAGGCAGGTTGCACACGTCGGAGAGACACACATTTACATCACATTTCGCTCAAGGTGCTCTTATCCAGAGTGACTTAGACATCTTACAATTTTTACATGTCATGCATTTTCACAGCTGGGTATTTACTCCGGCAGTTTGGGTTAAATATCTCGCCCAAGGGCACTGCATCACACTGCTGCATAAACACACACCTTCTTCTTACAGTCTGTGAGTCCCAGAGCCATGGTGCGCAGTCTCACCAGCAACAGCTGCTGTGCCCTGGAGGGGAAACAGAGGGATGAGAGCAATGCTCACAGATGCACTTCCCTTATCTTCCGCTTCAGTAGTAATCATGAAGAAAAGACCCTTCAGCTCCTGGAGAGCTCTGTTATGGGCAACTTGAGGCAATAAACTCTCAAGTGATAAAAGCAAGATTAGCCAAACAACAACCTGCTACTTGCACATCAGCTGGTATTGTTCTGGTACTTTAACTTGAATAGATACACTTATGTTCTACTGTGCTGGAAGCCGCTTTGGATAAGAGCGTCTGCTAGATGCATGTAATGTAATGTAATGTAATGTAAGGTAATGGTACCTGTTGTAGTTGGGCATGACACCTGCCTGCAGGTGCTTTGCGGTCTGGGGTTCGACCCGGGCGCAGCGCCACTGGTACTTCCCGTTGTGAACCGTGTCCATGACGTGAAGGATGTCGTCGCAACGCACCCCCAGACAGGGAGGGTCGCCGTTGGGGTCCAGATCCATGTTGACCCTGACGTAAAAGGAGTCGCAGCCAGGGAAGGAGGGGGAGGAGAGCTGCGTGCACAGTTTGGAGTAAGCTACGGAGGAACAGAGGAGAAACATGGGGCCGATGTCATTCCACGCCTTTAACGCCCTCCAACACATGTACTTCTCTAGCTTTTCACAAACTACAATCCAAGCCTCATCCCTTCACTCTCCTCATCGTCTGCTAATAACTGCCAGAGGTAGAAGAAAAGTGTGGGCAGCAGTGTGGTGTAGTGGTGAGGAGCAGGGCGTACAACCAAAAGGTTGCTGGTTCGATTCCCCACTGGGATGCTGTTGTACCCTTGGGCAAGGTACTTAACCCACAACTGCCTCAGTATATATCCAGCTGTACAAATGGATAAAATTGCAACCTACTGCATGTAAGTCGCTCTGGATAAGAGCATCTGCTAAATGACAATAATGTCATGTAATGAAGGTGAAGAGAGGGATGGGCTGTTCAGAGACTATTCAAAATGAACACATGAACACAAGACCTGTTTGAAGCTCACATGGGTCCAGTGTGAATGGAAAGTCTTAGTCTTGGATGTGAGACTGAAAGAGTAAGGGGACAGCGCGCTGTCTCACCCTCTGTGTTGAGCTGGTGTTTGAGGGAGGAGGGTTCGGTCCACCACTGCAGGGAGAAATGAGCCACCTCGCTGGTGCACTGTCCAAACTGCACGCTTCCCCCTCCGAACAGCACCCGTTCCAGCTGAGGCAGGCGAGAGGGACCGTGGGGAGAGAGGAACATGGAATTATATTTCAGCATCTACTTTTTGTGGAGTCTCTTGCATAAATCTGTTATTATTTTTGAACTGTCAGCCCGTTTAGCACCTCTCCCATTCTTTCTTAGTTTCTTTCTCTCTTTCTTTCTCTCCTTCCCTCACCTCCAGTAACTCACTGCCCTTCTTCAGACCGTACTGCTCAGCTGGTGACCCCGCCCTCACACTGTGGACGAATATCCCTGTATGGTTGCCCCCGATGATGGTGATGTCATCTGCCAGGCTGCCTTTTTTGGGAGGGGTGGGAGAGCGGGTGAGGGGCTCCCCTCTGAGAGTGAAAGAGAGGGAAAGAGAGATGGCTGTTGGTGGTAGGGTTGTCACTGACTGCAGGCAGTGTTACATTGACACTGTGTAGAGATCATTTATGAAGGCAAGGATAAGCCCAGTCCAACACACTGCAAGACGAAGATGAGACAGAACTCTTGGCAGACAAGATAGGCGGCACTGACAGACAGTCACAAGTAAGAAACCAGGTGCTACCCAAATGCGCTGAGGGCAGGTCTCTGTGGGGGAGTGGAGGGCAGGTTGACGAGGTCAGGGGGGAACAAGTTGGAATTCAGTGAGCTCCAGGAATCCCACAAGGAGGGTTCACTCTGCCCTCCTGTGGGACATGACATAACACACAAGGACACAAAGAAATATGAGACACAGCGCATGACACGCAGCTAAGCAAGCATAAACACTCCACACAATGACAACTGTTAATTTAATAAAAACAATCGATTAGACGGACTGACTGAACGATGGACACACAGATAAGATATGATAAGATAAAACAGTAATGTATTAATCCAAAAAGGAAATTGACAGACCCAGGTTAACTGGGAAACTGGAAGACCAAAGGGATAAATAGGGGTGACGGACCTGACAGATTTTCATCACTGCCCCAAGAGTCCAGGTCAAACCTGAAAGGAGATCACTTTACATGAACATCAACGAGGGTAATTCCATCTTTCATCACTCATCTGTAGTAATCCTTCACATGTAACTTGCACTGAGCCAAAGAAGCCATTGCTATGTTTCTGCTTCTCCCTGGCACAGAGCCATGTCTCAGTCATGCCCATGCAAATGAAAGGAAAGGTTGCGTGCAGGATGTAAATGAATAACACAGCTGGCCCTAAAAATCACAAACCACCTGGTGCCTTGGTGTTTTCTCAAAGCACTAACAATTTTATAGAAATGATTTTGTGTGGTGTAGATCGCACGAGTAGAAGAAGTCTACCCCCTCCTTTTCCCTTGGTTGTTTTTCAGTATGAGAAATGTTTTTGCTCTGGCACCTCATTTTGTAAATATTTTCATAGAGTGTGGACAGGCTTTGGCATCTGCAGGTGTCCTATCACCCTGATAGGAAAAAGCACTAGCTCTGCATCATTCCTGTTTCCAGCTCACAGAATTCTCACTCCCAGATGCACATCCCCAACAGAATGAGAGTGTAACGCATGTAACTGGACTGTTTAAATTTTATTTTGATTATGTGTTATTGATAATTCTCTTTTAAATTAACAATGCCTACTGTTAGCTTGTTCTCTAATGCCATAACTGACTCCTATCTCTTTTCATGACTGATAACGTCAAAGGCAGTATAATATTATCAATTCAAGATGGCGGTGTAGCCTAGTGGTAAGGAGCAAGGCTTGTAATGGAAAGGTTGCTGGTTCAATTCCCCGTTGGGGCCCTACTGCTTTACCCTTGGGCAAGGTACCTAACCCAGAATTGCCACAGTAAAATATCCAGCTGTATAAATGGATAACATGTAAAAATTGTAACCTATGTAAGTCGATCTGGATAAGAGCGTCTGCTAAATGACAATAATGTAATGTAATGTAGTGTATTATCAGTAAAAACATGGTGATTTCAGAAAGAGATGCAGTCATGTTACAAACCCGCAGTAAAGTGGAAGAGCGTTTGCTGACCGTGGCAGAAATCATAGAACAACACAAAAGGCCAGACGCATTGAAAGGAATGTGCACGTTAAGAGGAATGTGTGCACTGATGCTCATTCAGTGTGCACACTGACACTCTCCCAGTGTTCAATGGAATGTGCACACTGACATGCACTCTGTGTTTAGAGGAATTCACACTGATACTTATTCAGTATTTACAGGGACATGCACTGACACTCACTCAGTGTTTATAGGGACATGCACTGACACTCACTCAGTGTTTATAGGGACATGCACACTGACTCTCTGTTTATGGGGACACACACACATTGATACTCACTCAGTGTTGCATCTGCGGTTAATGGAATTCATACAAGGAGGGAAAGGAAAGATGGAGAGTCTGTTGATGTCCTTTTCACTGTCCTCCATCTTACAGAAGAAACACACAAACAGAAAAACTCACGTTTGCTGTGATGTCTTGACAAAGCACCAGTTTAAAAATTGAACTGACGTTGGTGCCACTGAGTGAGCTGAGGGTACTCACCGGAGTTAGGAGATTCTCCTCTGAGTTGGAGCAGGAACCTTGAGGGCAGCAGAACAAAGCCAGTCATGACATTCACCCATTTCCCCTCCAGTTTTACCCCTTCTTATTGCTCCCTTTTCAAGCTGTACATACGTGAACAGATACTAAATAACTTGGGTTGGCACTACATGTTCATATTCATATGTTCATGTTGTAGTAGGAGCATATTCATATTAATACTTATTACCACATGAATAGTCATTCACAAGCGTTCAGACTGCAAAAAAGACCTTTCTGAACCAAACCAAAAAATTGGCACAAAATAATATTTGTGCTGTTCTGCTCATAACCCCTAGACACCTGGCACATTTTAGTTTGGTGGTTCAATAAATGGTAGTTCCAGGAGCTGAAATTACCACTCATGTTTAAGTCAGACATTTTGTCAACAAAATAACATCCATGAGCTGAATCTCCAAGGGTCTCTATGTCCTAATAGACATAACACATGGGCTCAAATGTTCACTTACTTTCTGATTTGTCACTGGTTTGGCCTCTAGAGGGAGTCTGTGGAAAAGAAACACAACAGAGGCATGAAGCTTAAACCAGCCACTGAGGGACAGGCAGTGACACACAGCGTTACACAATGACATCGGCAGGTGATACCACACCATGTGACCGGCGGTGAGAAGGGGCTCTGACCTTGCGCAGGAGTTGGTGCGAGCCGTCAGAGCGAGGGCTACCACACGCCGCCATGTCTGACAGGGACAGCCCCAGGGAACAGCAGGGGCCGTAGCACTGGTCCTCACTGAACAGAGACAGGTGAGACTGACAGAGAGCGGGCAGAACAAATCAGAATTTACACACACGCTGCTCGCTCTGCTGGTGTTTACTGTTAATATTTATAAACTGGACAAATTTGCTTATTCTGGATGACACTCAGTACATTAGAAAATACACGTGCAATGCAGACTAAATACATGTAACAAAGTACAACATAAATTCACAAGTACATTATGCAACAGTTGTTTTGTGTGTGACATACAGTACATTAGAAAATATATGTGTACTGTAGACTAAATACAGACTAAGTACATATAAGAGCAACACAAATTCACAAGTGCGTATGCTCTGGATAAGAACATCCGCTAAATGACAATAATGTAATGTATATGTGTGTGTGCGTGCATTTGTGTCTAAGTATGTTTACATTTACATTTATTCATTTAGCAGACACTTTTATCCAAAGCGACGTACAAAAGTGCATATAGTGCATATAGTGTTTATGAATGCACATGCACACTCACACAGAGCAGACAGGAAAAGTGGGTGTATTCGTGTGCACGTCTGTGTGCATGAATCACTACGCACACCTGTGCACTCACACAGCACAGACAAGGGGCTTGTGCTTGCCTGTCTAGTGTGTATGATTCACTGCGAACACCTGCACACTCACACAATACAGACAGGGAGAGTGGGTGTGTTGGTGTGCACATCTGTGTGTACATGACTCACTGTGCACACCTGCACACTGTTGTAGCACACACAAGGGGCGTATGTGCGCCTGTGTAGTGCATATGAATCACTGCGTACACCTGCACACTCACACAGTGCAGACAGGGGGCGCTCTGGTCCCTGCCCATCTCCTGTTCCCTCTCCCTCTCCCTCTGCAGCTGCTCCAGGCTGGCCTGCAGTTCTGCGATACGCTTCCTCAGATGGTTCTTGTCCAGCAGGCAGTCGGTGTACTCCAGCTGCAGACTGTCCCGACTGCGCAGAGCCTGAGGGAAGGAGAGAGAGACACAGAAAGAGAGAGACAGAGAGAGAGAGAGAGAGAGAGAGAGAGAGAGGGAGAGAGAGAGAGAGATATGTACACAATGGGGGAGTGGGAGATGGAAAAGGGAAGAGGGAAGGCCATCCATTGACAATATAAGGGAAATTACAGATGTTTTCCTCTAGTTTAAATATGATAATCATGTGAAGTTGGGATCAGATGGGAGACTTCATTCGCACAAATATTCCAATGTACCACAAAACCATACATAACTTGAGTTATGACTACATAGCACATAACCAAAGTGACAATATTAATTTTTGCTACATTCAGTACCAAAAAACAGTTGCTCAGAGGAAATGTAGCGTTAATGCTTAAAAAAGCAGTGCACAACACAACACAACAAAAACTTTAACAAATGAAGAATAAAGACCAGAGTGATCAGCTCTGCATTGCTAAGGGGCGTCTCCCAGCGCACTGACCTGGTCCCTCTCTCGCTCCAGTTCCATGATCTGGTTGAAATAGGAGACACTCCTCTTCTGTTCCGTCTCCCAGTCCAGCTGCAGGGTGCGAACCTTCAGCTGCAGCGTCTCACACTGGCACTCCAGCTGCACAATCACACAACGGACAACAAAATACATAAGGCAAGTGCATGTAAGTAAAGTGTAGTGCTTATTGAGTTGGACTTATAAGCTGAAAGAATGTTTAATTCCCAAGTGGTGTATTGCTGTCATACCTTCGTGGAAAGAGCAATATGCAGGCACATTGAGACAAGTTATTGCTATTTAAATTACTAAAAAATAACCTTCTTCTCCATCCCCCTCTCTTGCTTTCTCACTCTGAATATCATCCACCTACATGACACAAACCTAATCTTAAATCTGTCACATTAAAAAAAACAGTCTAAAAAGTCAGTGTTTGGGTGCAGCCCCTATTTGGGCCCTTTCTACCTTGACCCTTTGTGCTTCAGTGCTGTCCAGCTCCTCCTGCAGTCTGGTGATGGTACTGCACAGCTCGTGCCTCTGCTCAGCTGCCTCCTTGCGGTCCTGCCGCAGGATGTCCAGGAGAGCCTGACGCTACAGAGACGACACCCTGTCACCAGCCTGCAGCATGCCTTCACGCTTACCTGAGAGAACCACGCACAGACCAGCACACGCCTCTACTCACCTGAGAGACTCCGAGAGAGAAAAGTACGCACTCACTTACACGAGAGACTCAGTCACTGAGAAGCACATGCTCACACTTAGGGGAGGGATAAGGGACAATAGGGCCAAGGAGCTCAGGGTGGAGAGAGACAGAGAGAGGGACGAGACCAGCGATCAGAACGAGCGTTTACCTGTGTGTCGTTGTGCACCTTGCATTGCGTGTCAGTGTGCTGTGGCGCCTCCTGCTGGACAGAGGTGATACTCTCCGGGCAGAATACCATCTGACTGTTTCTCTTATCTGGTGCCACTGAGGTGGTGTCTCCTTCCAGCTTCTTCTCAGCCTCCATCAGCCTGTTCTGCAGCTGCTCCACCTGTGTACAGGGTGGCCGCAGTGGGTCAGTGCCTCTCCCTTGGTCACGGGTATTGCTCCACCACATTCAAGTAATATGCTCACCAGTACTACATGGCTCTGTGATCTGTGCTCCTTCCTCCTCCCATCCCAAACTGAAGCCAGTGCACTATCAGAGTAAGTAAATCTTAATCTGCAAAGCATTTTCTCTGACCCGCCTTAAGCTGTGGGATAGAGAGGCCCACCAGAGGGGTTTCTACCGGAAGTAGACCCAGATCAGCACTATACTGGCCAATCCAAACACCATAACTAGAAAGTAGTCTTCCAGTGCTTCTTTCTGGCTTGCCGCATGGACCTGTTCATATATCATCCATAGTTAGATCCATGAAAAATCACAGAAAGTAAATATTGTGTCATCCTTACAAGATATACATATAATCGGTATCATCAACCACATTCCTTTCATTGTGATCTCAGCAAAACATGAATAACAACAGCACACGTGAACAAACACACATCTAGCCATCTTGCTCCCTTATTTACAAATAAACACAAGAATGGCAAGCATACCGGTAACTGCAAAAATAACTTCAATTCTAACGATGTTCTGGGCCAGCAGCACAGCAGAGTGCAGCGCATAAGACATCATCCAGTACAAATCACCATACTGAGCTGCACTATTCAAATGGCACACATACAGGTGAGGGAGTACAGTGGAAACCGAGTGCCCCCATCCCAGCCCCCCGTCTGCCTGTCACAGTCACCCCCACTCCCCTCTGTGTACCTGCCCCAACAGCTCTCTCTCCCAGTCTGTGAACCCACTCTGTGAACCTCTGTGTGCATTACATTACATTACATTACATGCATTTAGCAGACACGACTTTCAGCACAATAGTACATGAGTGTATTCTTTCAAGTTAAATGAGCAACAGTGTCAGACCAGGCCAGCAACACTCCCAGACCAGTGAGTGTGAGCATAACACTATTCAAGCCTTAGCACAAGTTAACTTGTGCAGTTTGACTAGGCTAACGGAAGCCGAGCCTTACCTGCCCCAGCAGCTCCCTCTCCCGGGCCGAGGCTCTTCCCTGCTCCTCCAGGGCACGGGAGTACTTCACCGCCTGCTCCAGGTGCCTGTCCTTCAGCCGGCCCAGCTCCCGGCTCCCCGCCTCCCAGTCCTGACGCAGCCTGCGGTCAGTTACATACTGATCACTCATGCTGGCATTGTAGCATAGCGGGAAGGAGGAAGGCTCGTAACCAAAAGGTTGCTGGTTCAATCTCCGGCTGGGGCAATGCTGTTGTACCCTTGGGAAAGGTACTTAACCCAGAACTGCCTCAGTAAATACCCAGCTGTATAAATGGGTAACATGTAAAAAAACAAAATAAGAGCATCTGCTAAATGCCAATGATGCCATTACATTACATGCATTTAGCAGACGCTCTTACCCAATAATGTAATGTAACATCATGATCATTACTATCACCACTCACACCGTGACGGTGCACATGGTGGCGGCGTGGAGCAGCGGTTAAGGAGCTGCGCTTGAAACCAAACGACTGCAGCTTTGACTGGCAGTTGCGACACTGCTCGTGCTCTTGAGCAATAACAGTGGGTAAGCTGTAAACCGCAGGGCGCATGCGCAGCGCAGGGGCAGCAGGTTCCGGGCGGGCCGCACCTCTCCAGCTGCAGCCGCTCGCGCCGCAGCTCCTGCGCCCGCCGCTCGGCCCGGCCGCGCTCCTCCTCGGCGAAGCGGCAGCGCTGGGACAGGCGCCGCTCGCACAGGCGGCTCCCCCTCAGCTGCTCCCGAAGCTTCCGCACCTCCAGCAGGAGGAACTGGGTCAGCCCCTCCGGGCCCTCCTCATCTGCGGGGAAGGACAGGGGGGGGGGCGGCGGCGTGTCACAGGACGGACAGATGCACTCGTACCCATGCATGCAGTCACACGGGCGAGTCTGACAAGGAGGGGACAGCCGTGCCTGGGTCACATATCAGTTGACAGTCATATAAAGCATAGGAGAGACTGAGGCACACATGCATACACACAAACGCAGATATGCCCATTGCACACACACACACACACACACACACACACACACACACACACACATATGTGCACACATATGTGCACACAAGAACACACACAAAGCAACAGGGCACGCACACATACACTCAAACTCAAACACACAGAAACACTTATGGATATGCTCATTGCCACATACACACACACACACACACACACACACAAACACAGATACGCTCATCACCACATACACATGCACGCAATAACACACACAAAGCAACAGGGGCATGCACACACAGACACACACACACACAGACACACACACACACGCACCCACGCACATACCCAGGATTATGGAGCAGCGCTGGGTGGGTTTCTGTCCCGTCAGCTGGGTGTACTGCTCCGGATGGTAGAACTCCAGAGATTCCATGAAGGCTTGCAGGCCCCGCTGGCCCCGCCCATGCAGGATGTCAATCAAACGGCCTGAGAGAGAGAGAGAGAGAGAGAGAGAGAGAGAGAGAGAGAGAGAGAGAGAGAGAGAGAGTACTAATCACATACTAATCACATGATGATGAGAGGCAAAAGAATCTATGTAAAGGCATCATCTGTGTAAACATCATCATGCAAACAGCACTGATATGGGAAAAACACTCCATGAGCATTTAGTAAAAGCTCATTTCCATTAGATGTGTTCAATTAAGCATTGACAGCCACAGTAGACAGGGGTCCATTTAAAAATGGACTGCATTTCTGGCCAGACATCTTCAATGCTTACTTTGAGGTTTTCCAGATCCAAAAGAATTTCAATTTGTGAAGGATTGCACCGCTGATGTTGAAGGCTACTTCCTCCTACATCATATAGCACAGATCCATAAACATATCTATTTCTGCCAAACACTGTAACCACACCATGTGGAGTACTAGATATCAAACATGAACCTGAGGTACCTGGTTTTAGACCACATTTCACCTACAGCTGGCAGAAATGGCCTTAGTAGCCTGGCATTACATTACATTATTGTCATTGAACACACACTCTTATCCAAAGCGAGTTACATAGGTTACAATTTTTACATGTTATCCATTTATACAGCTGGGTATTTACTGAGGCAATTGTGGGTTCAATACTTTGCCCAAGGGTACAGCAGCGGTCCCCAGCGGGTAACTGACCCAGCAACCTTTCAGTTATGAGGCCTGCGTCTTACCACTGTGCTACACTGCTGCTCCGCTAGCCACATACAAAAGCAAACAGACACAATGCCCAAATTTCTACAAAAAGTGGAAATGAGCCGTTAAATATACTAGTGCTCTGTTGGTGGCTCACTGACAGGGCACTGGGACATGCACAAAGCAATGAGACTCCCAGTAACCCCACATAACCCTCTCCTCTCGCTCTCTCACCAGCCTTGCTGATGCGCAGCGGGTACTGCGTGGAGTTGAGGATCTCGTCCTCGTCCTGCTCGTCGATGACCTTGCACTGCCGCAGGTAAGGGGTGAGCTTGGCCGGGTTCAGGATGCGCGTGAGTTTGTGCCTGACCCCCTCCACCCTGTCCCAGAGCTCCTCGTCCCGCTCTGGGTCCCAGGGGGGTGTCGGCTGCCCCCCGCCCTCTCCCGGCTCATCTGCAGACACCCATTCTGTGGGGGAATGATGAGAAAGACAAAGAGAGAAAGAGAGAGAGAGAGAGTTACAGAGGGGAGCTGATAGAGATATGTACTGTTCTGCACATTACCACTGCAGCAGGAGTACACACCTCAGTTGACAAAAGTGCAGAAAAGTGCATTAGAACTGAGGTGTGAGAGAGATACTGACTGTACAGACCAGACTCTAAAAATATATGGCAGTGATTCAAAGTACATCACTTCCTATGCGACATAGCTCTCTCTATATATATCTCCATATGGATATAGATATAGATACACACAGGCGGTAGCCACAGATTGACAAACATGTTCCACACATCAAATAATTTTTCCATTTTGCCTTTTCTGTGACTGATGCACCTACAATTTGGGCAACAGCTAGTTGACCTCATTGACATTTGACCTGTTAGATCTCTCCTGTTAGTTTAGAAACTCACACATTAAAGTGTTCAATTGTCTTTTATAGCAGAAACATATTGGTAATTAGTGTTGACATTAATATGAAAAATATGTGTGACTCCTTTTTAGGACTCCTTTCGCAGTTTACTTTCTTCAAAGTATGAGTCCTTTCTTGTTTGATGTCTTGATTATTTTGTCTACCCCCTGCATATATTTTGAACTATATGTGGACTGGATCTGGGGCAATTTATAAGCTCCTGAACCAAATGATCTGATCACGACACTTCAGGCATATCTACAGCCAAGGGAAAGCTGACAACAGTAACCATAAAGCAATCTTTGTGTTTACAATTCCGAGATATTGATCTAGGACATTTACAACCCTTTGTGTGTTTACAGTAACCCTTCCATGGGAACAAAATGAAGGGAGAAAGACATCAGTTCAACAAGGATAACCTTGTGGTTCATCCACGTGCAAAAGAACCTCAATCGCTAAGACTGATCAATGAGCAGGAAGAGCACTAATGGCTGTAGTCCACCAAGGACAGTGTCAACAAATCGCCACCTCGTAAAACCCCAAGACCGGAATCAATGAAACCATTTTCGCTGGAAGCATTTCCTTGTTGAACTGTTGTGAAATTGACTGGCTCCTCGACACTAGCACACTGCAAGCACTTTGAGCTGCAGCTACAGTTAAATAATCACCAGAAGAAAGAAGACTGTAGAATTTATGAATCAACGCGGACACAGTCTCTCGTGTGGCAAATGTACATTTTTGATCAACATTTCTCAGCTGATCAAATCACAGATTTTGACTCGATTCCTCTTTTATTTATTTTTTTTGAGCTGCAATAAGGATCTTAAAAGAACAATGGGGTATTACGCAGGACCTGCAATAACAGGCTTATGGGGATTGACAATACAGAGAAACACGCTAAACTATTACCACATTTAAGAGCTGAAAGACTGAGATACAGTGTGTAAGGTATGGGAAAACAACTGTGAAAACAAACATGCCTGAACACAGCTCACTGCTTACCAGCCTCTCTCTCTCTCTCTCTCTCTTTTAACTTGAGCTGGCAAATTGGTACACTTACAGAACAGGTATTCACATACACAACACACACAGTAATGATATGGCTGTGTTTTGTGCTAAGGGATTTACATATACTTAAGACTTTTTATTTGTTTACAGGACAATTTGAATGTGTGAGTTCCATTGATTCAACTGTGCTCCTGAATGTTTCCAGGTGTTTATTTCAGGTGTTAGCAGGTAGAGGATTTCACATAATGACACTGTTTTGTAAATACATTAATCTCTATAGCAATATTTGAAAACAGCTTCCTATTGACTCATGTTGTATTAATAATCACTTTTACACTTTTCCAGTCAAATGACTAATCCATGCCATGCCTGAGAGTGACAAATGGAAATTTTGTGTGTAATGGAATTCTTGATTTACTGTAGGGGATATCACTGACAAAGGATTCAGTCCTGGCACTGGAGAGAGAGATGCTGGAAGATGGACAAACTGCATGCTTTAGTAAGAAATAGGTTACCAGGGACAGGCTGAGACAGATCCAAGAAAGGAATCCCCCTTCCACCCTCTGCTTTAACCCCCCAGCTACTTACTCTACACCTTACTTAACCCCTTCTACTCCACCCCCTCTCCCCCACCTGCTCTCTCTCACTCTCTCTGTCTCCCTCTGTAGCAGAAAACAATGGATCATCTGATTGATCATCACTGATCACCATAGCCAAGAAGAGCCACCTGAATTATGGTATTCCAGTGAATAATAATAGTTTTGTTCATTTGCTTAATTGCATTTCCTGAAACACTACCTACATTCCTAAAAGAGTGAGTGCAAACCCCACAATATTTATGCATCACCTCCAAACACAATATAGCTTGATTGCTTTCACACAAAATGCAAATGTAAAGCACACTTTTGTGAAATGGTAAACACAACTGCAATAGACACAAATATCAACCGAGTACATCTTGTTAAATGGATTATACTCTTTTTCTGAATGCTATCATTCTCATATTCATTAATCCTTTCTCGGAAAATGGTTCAATCAACTATCAATACATCAACACTTATGTAATGTTACAGGGAATTGCATGGTGCTGTTAAAACTATTTTATTTTGGCATTTTTGGAGGATCTGTATAATATTTATAGCTCTTGAGGAATGAGAGCCAATGAGAGCAAAATGATGTGGCAGCCTGGGACAATATCATCTTACACTACTCTGCCGCTGTCAGGGACTGGTTTGCTGCCCACCGTCGAATACAAATGGAATTACTTCCACCGCAGTCTGAACCCCACTGAGGAGTTCTCCTCTGTCTGGAGGTAAAAGATCTATTACCACTGGCCTTAAGACCAAAGCTCATTTTTGTATGCAGTTTAATAATCGTGCAAGGGATGACTGCAGTATGCAAGACAGTATTTTCCATGTTGTATTGTATTGTATAGAGGTGATATCACATATCATGTGAATGAAAATAGTGGCCAATGAAGACAAAGAAGGCATTTTATATTACAGTGAAAGTGATTTTTTTTTGTTGTTTTTTTTTTCATACTAGTACAGTTTTAAAGACTTGCCTTTATTGACCTTTTGAATTTACTTTGCATAATGTAATATTGTTGTTTGTAATATAAAATAACACTGTGTACTCATTTGTTTGGAACTGCGTTTATGCAAATGAGAAAAATTGTATTTCCATGTAACTTTATCACGTTTACATGCGAATATTAATGAAACAAACATATACGTGAACAAAATTGATGGTACAACCATCGCGGTAATGAAACTGTGATTGATACTGCAATCTCTCTACACAGCTATAAATGAATAATGAAGAATGAATAATAGGCTCAAAGTCAAAGATTAGTCGATTAGTCGTCAATGTATTAACACACATTTTACCTAAACGGATGAAAACATTAAAAAATTGTCAGAAAAGGATAAGATTGTTAGATGCAGTTGATCTTACCCCCCATAGTCACTATCTCCGTCCACTTGAGTTGGGAGGTTTAGTTGAGTTGATAACGTCCTGTCTTGGAACCAGCTGTGTTCCCGCGCTGTATCAGTGAACACTAAATATCAGATATTACAGGTGAAATACCAATGACCAACAACTCTATAACCTGAATATGTCACTCAGTATTGACAGTGAACATTTTCTCTGCGGCTACACGCATCTGATGCGCGGCCGAGGCAAAATCGTTTTACCTGTCTCGCCCTTCACCTTTCACGGCAACCCCCGCTCCTCCCCTCCGCTTCGCTCTCTGAATTCCTCCACCCACTCCTTCGGGCGCCTATCGTTTTATGTCGTCATGAGTTTCCAGTTCCATCCTGTCATTTTGCAATCTTGGTTAACATATAACTAGGTGAAAGATATACATTCTGAGACCCACACAGTGAATGAAATACTTTAAATAGCCAACTATACTTAAATTTCCTCATTACTAAAGCGGTATTTACTTAATGCTCCTTCCTATATTACAACACGACCTTTGTCAAAACAGTGCCTAGATAAATTGTATGCGCGTGGTTGTAGTATATACGGGAAAAAGCAGCTGGCTGCAGTGACAAATTATGTACACTAGGTGGAGGCACAAACTCACTAACTACCAACGTCTAACGACATTGTATTCGGGCATTTCTTTTATTTCATTGTAATGAAAGTCATTGCAGCTAAAATACAAGGCAGAGTAGTAGAGTCTCAGAATAGCATCGAAATAACAAATAAACTTCTTTGTGTGGTTTGGAAAGTAGATTTCAACAATGTTTTGAATGAGTGATTCCCCAATAAAGGGTGATGACTCATCCTACTGAAACTTGACTCACTCCGACTCCGTTTTCAGGGAGAAATTGTTCGCAGCCTGCCTGACACAGTTAGCCCCCAACCTACAAACAGGGAGAAAGATGCTGTCAGATACACCTACTGTCCCCATTCACAGACAGTGACTCACGTATTATTGTTATTTTTTTGTTTAACAGAAAGTGCTTATCAAGGGTGATAGATATTGTAGCTGGCATCTGACAGATTCATCTACATCTTTCTATTCAGTGGAAAAATTATGATTCAGCACCTCAGTCTGTTGTCCAAGGGTAGGTCACACACTCCACGCTTGCTGGTTTTATGACAGTGGTTCACAAACTGTGGATTTGAGCCCATTGGTGAGTCATAATGAAGGGTGTAGCAGGTCGCAAGGCACATATAGAAAAATACTCACCGTATTACACCCCCACTACAGCCATTCACATTGATCAGACTAAATAGCCTAGTCCACTGAACAGCATTGTAGCAAAGGGCGAGAGCAGTCACCCCACCCGGCCTCGAACCTGGATCTACAGGGTACCAAACATGCAACTTTGACTGCGACACCAAAGAGTCAGGCTCGTTGGTATGGCAGTCAGAGCGCATACTCAACCGTAGTGACGGCACTCTGTCACACTGCCCTCCTCTTTGGGGCGTCCCTTACGCATTCCCCTGCTGTACTTCTCCCATCCCAGGGTGCCCCACTCACTTGTGCTTCACCCATCTCTGGGGTCCCTCACACCGGGGTCAACCTAACCTGGGGGTCCCTCATACGGCTCACACACCGGGCATGCCTCCGATGGCCTCACGGCCAGCCATCCCACTCTGACACCATTTGTAGCGAAGGGCAAGAGCAGGCACCCCACCCGGCCTCAAACCCGGGTCTACGGGGTACCAAACATGCGACTTTGAATGCGACGCCAAAGAGCCAGGCTCGTTGGTATGGCAGTCAGAGCGCATATTCAACCGTAGTGATGGCACTCTGTCACAAGCAAACATGCCATTATACTGGCATATATAAAAATAAATAGTTTTTATATCATGTTTGACAATGTTTTAGGGTACATTTTCATAGATAATTGACTCACATTTTAAGTAGGTCCTGATCTTGCAGTTTTTGAGGACGGCTGTTTCAAGATGCACCTCACGTATCAGACTCAGAGCAACCAAGATTGTCTAAAACACTAAGAACAGTGGTCATTATTTAGAATCATAAAAGGGGTTATATAACACCCCCTTAAAAATCAGAGGACACAAACCTATGAAATGTAGCATATGACACTGAACAGAGAATAAATGTTCAAAAGTGACAAAAAATGTGAGAAAATAAGAGGAGAGCGACCTTTGTATTCACAAGAAGTGCACAATTATTATTGATTTTATATGTGCAATGTTTCTTATTTTTCATATAGCAGTCACAGAATAAGAGGCAGATGAGTGACCTCACCTGTCGTTAGACATTAATGTGCTGCATGGTTCATCATGGAAGACTCTCTTAGGCAGAATTGCCCAATCTCAAAGAAGAAGGACAAGTTCACCATTCGTTTATGTAAGCATTTGCATCACAAGAAGATAAGCAGGTACAGGATGAAATATAAGTGAAAAACAGACTCCGCTGGAGATCAAAAAGTTGTTTGTCTAAACTTGCAAATAAACACAGACTGCCTGCGAGTATCCGAATGGTGTGCAGATGTTTTTTATTCTCTAAACCATTCGTTTCTAATTCTGCTTAAAACATATATGTTTGCTGCTTCTAGGACAGGATCGCAGCTTTTAGTAATTCGTGAAGGAATATAAGTAAAGCAGATGCTGTGCAATGCTTCACTCTGTACTATTTAGGGCAGTGGACCATCACAGCCTTCACCAGCGTGGAACAGTGTGTGTTCATACAGGGGAAAGAGCGAGAGGTGATGTTTACCTCAGGGAGACAAACAGACAGCACTGCACAGCATGTCTCGGAACACTAATTGTGAACGAGGACATCAGCGTGTCTCTCAGTATAGGAAACAAGTTAAACAGTTACCTCCTCAGAGAGTACAATAAAGATAGATACAGGCCATAAATATAGTTCAGCACAGAACACACTCTCAGAGATGTACTATCTCTGCTGCATGTGACATATGCTGCCATATTTCTCTGAGGAAGGAGACAGTGAGACAGGATGTATGCCTCACAGTATGGGACACGAGACAGTTAGAGAGATATATGTTGTGCTTCACCACAGACCGTCCAGCCGTTCTAACGCTGTGGGGACAAGAAACCATTCGTTCACTGCAGTAGAAAGTGAGACAGGAAGTCAGGGGTGCCCATGAGTGGAATGTGTCTCTTTCTTGGCCAGCTGACAGGAAACGTCGGTCTGCTTTTAGCCCCTGGGCCTCCCCTGGATAAACAAGCCTGCTGGGGTCCCAGGGGGCCTGGTCTAGGGGCTGTAACCTAGCAGCCATGGGGCCAGCAGTCAGTACAGCCTACAGCCAGCAACATGCTTCCATCATTTCTCTAATATTGGTCCAAGTTCACTGAAGCAAACGATTTATCTGTACAAGAAACACGTTTCTTATTCAAATAGAATATGTGCCAAAGAAATATAATAAAATCTCTTTTTAAGTGATCTTTGTAGCTGAATTGGATAACCACGGAAAAGAAAAGAAATACACATTTTTCTGCCCATATCAGATAAATTAGCATTCTCAACGTCATGAGAGAAATAATCATTCATAGCACTCCCCTTCACTCTCCATAGCCAGCTCTCCCTCTTTTATTCCCCCCCCTCTCACTTTGAAAAGTGGCAGTGTGGTGCCGGAGGAACCCACGTTCTGGTCATTATTTAGGTGACAACGCAGACAGAGGGGACATTGAGCGCCTCACACCACAGTCCAGTCCGGGCTGGAATGCGCCGTTCCATTCCGCACAACAACGCCTGCCTTTCACCAGCTGACGAACAGCTCCGTCCCGGACACTGGCACAAAGAAGGGCAGAATTGGCCCTTTGTCTCGGTTAAGAATCTGTCTTTTTTATTTTTGGGAAGCAGAGAGAGGGAAGGCTGGGTTGCGGGGGCTTCGCAAATTAGTCAGATTTTAATTGTACCATAACATTCTACATTGGAGTTAAACTTTGCCACTTGGGATTAAAGTGCTTTGGAATATTGGTTTGTTCAAACGTACATGGATATTTCCTCACAGTGTCACAAACCTCTCAGTACAACACAGCAGGAACTTGCTGGATTTTAATACATCCTGCTGAGGAATGTGGTGAAATGTCTGTGTGTCTGAGAAGCAATTTGCTGCAATACAAATCATCCCATCACTATTCTCCTTGTGATGTGTGTTTGTAGGCTTAGGCTTAGATTGTACTTTTTTATTTGGTAAACAGGAGAGCAACCCTTGAGAGGCCTGGAACAGAGAAAGTAAAATCCCCTTGGGACTGTATAAAATCAAAAAGGACTTTCCATGGCTTTTCAAGATTCTGCCAAATTTAGCGTTGCTTCCAGTGATAATCTGAGTGAGTACATGTTTGTTCCTGTCAGCAGCTTGTAACAATTTATGTAACATTTTTTCATCATCATTATCACTGTATGAGATCCTTTAAATCTCTCATGATTTCCCGTGCACAGCTCTGAGAGATATGAATGCTGCTGATGAGAATGGTGGGGGAGTGCCGTGGTTTCGGCATTACAGACTCCTTCCCCTCCCTAGCTGCCACCACACAGAAATAATTCAAACTCTTGGGGTTGCGTAAAGGATGAGGTCAGTAACACATAACCCAGTGGAGCCAAAAGACAGAGAGCAGCGAAATTCATTTTCACTCTTAGAGTTTTCTCTTTGTAAAGGCTTCGGAGCACAGACTGAGCCCTACAGTCAAAGACATTACAATTTCTTGCGCTGTGTTATTTGCCAACAATGACCGGGTGTCCGCAGTGGTAGAACATAATTTGCTCCGTTCCATCAGGGTAACGCCAGCCAGGGTCTTCTTGTTGCACTGCTCATCAGTACCCTCTAGCAACTCATTGAGGACCCATGAGTTGCTCTGATGACACCAGTGAGCGATGCACCTATCATCAATTCAGTGTTCCCTGTAGTGCATTTTGGGACTTGTAGTTTGAATAAAAAAAAAAAAAAGTTGGTTACATATAAAAACCATTCAGAGGCATGAACATAGAGGATGTAGAGGTGAGGCGAGCTTCATGCAGAAATGCATTATTATTAACCTTATTGTCAGGGGCTCAGGCAAGGACTCAGTCGCAGACCACAGAAAATGTCGTATACCGGCAGATTTATTGAGTCCACAAGCAAGGTCGTGATCGTTGAAACCAGGCAGGGTCAAAACCAGAGAGGCAGTCCGAGGGGCAAATCCAGATACAGGTAAACGAGCAGGCAGGGTCAAAACACCGGGCACGCAGAAAAACACAGGTGAACAGGGCAGAGCAGCAGGCAAAAAACAGGTCGAAAAACAGGCAGGTCGAAAAACAGGAAAAAACAGCAATAGGCACAAGCAACAAACGGCGGGGACGAAACAGGCAAAAGCAACTGTGACGAAAAGCAACAGGACAGGGATACGCAGGGAAGATATAGGGCAGGGCTGACAACGGGAATGGGAAACAGGTGCGCAGGCAGGCAGGTGAAGGTGAAGAGGCAATCAGGCGGGCGGAGACCGGGCAGGGAGCGGGGCAGGGCTAGAACACAAGAAAAAACAAAAGCACATGGACAGAAAAACAAAAAATACAATGGCTAGGGGGTGGGAGCACTGACACTTATAGACTGTGTAGAACAAATGAATAAGTTAAATTCTGTTGCAGTCACTGGGTTACAAACTTGCAGTAGGCAGGGATCTGGGGTGATCTTGAAAGAACACTTGAATGACAGCGTGATTATCTGACAGCTCATTTGCCATCTATAACATAAGCTGCTTGTCATTAAGATTCCAGACAGCTAAAACAAGTGGAAGTGCTTCACTGAGGTCTGAGGAAAGTTACGCTAAACTCTTCGGCACTTCCGAATCATAAAACCAGAAATACACTTCTCAGAAACCACAGGGAGAGTTATGACTGGCACATTTAAGACATTGTTACAGCTCAGTTATCCTGCAGCAGACACTGACAGGCTAAGGACTGGGACACCTTGCATTTTATTGTTTGATAAAGATAAAGATACATGCCTGTCTCCTCTGTTGAAATGTACCAACATTCAAATGTGTTCTCACATACACACGCACACACACACACACACACACACACACACACACACACACACACACACACACACACACAGACACAGACACACACACACACTCACACACACACACACACACACTCACACACACACACAGAGGCCGCAGAGCACTGGACAGTGGGAGTGGAAACTGTGCCTGCCAGCTCCCATCCCAGAGCTGCTGTCTGTCTGCTCCCCTGTGCCCCAGACATCATAAGTCATACAGCACTGCCCAGTGCTGTGTGTGTGTGTGCATGTGTGTGCCTACGTGTCTGAAAGAGATATTAATGTGTATGGAAAAGGAGGTTCTGTTGCTGATATTGAATGTTATGTGACTATTATTAATTGCTCTGCAAGTGTGATACTTATAGCAATAGAATCTATGACTGTGTGTATGTCTACATGCCTATGCATGAGCTTCAGAGAGATGGTTATGACATGAAACATAATACTTTAACCTCTCCGTAAGGTCAGTCCAAGATCCAACGTGCTCAACATGTCCACAGTAAACTCATGGGACCGTAAAACAACTTTCCTTTATACACAGCGTATTATAGCTCTATAAGGCATGCTGAGCTTTCCCACTGCTCTCTGTCCAAACCGTGGAATGTCATAGAGAGTGCAGGGCGTGGAGCTCTGTTCTGTTTACCAGTCGGCGCCCTCTCTATCTGGAGGGAGATTGCAGCATGCTGAAACACAGTTCAACACCGCAACACCAGTGCTATGTGCTACGCTCCCACTCCCTGGTCTGGGAGTGTTGTTGGCCTGGTCTCACACTGCTGCTCAGTCAGCTTGAACGGATACACTTTATGTTCTGTGGTGCTGGAAGTCGCTCTGAATGAGAGCGTTTGCTAAATGGATGTATTGTAATGTAATGTAACGCCAGTCTGTACTGTGGTGCTGATGCCTCCATGGCTGCTGGCCGAGTGGTTGTGGGTTCAAATCCTGGGTAGTGTACTCTCTCTAACCCCGCCCACACTCCCCCAACACCACTACCACCACCATCACCACCGATCCCACTCACACCCTTCCTCACACCACTCCCTTTCTCTCCCTCCACTCTGTGGTTCCCATTAAAAAAGTGGAATTACAGAGTATACATGGCTATTTAAACATACATGCTGCCACATATACGCATGGTACTGCTGCACAACCACTGAGTGCTGAGTGCTATCCCAACCACTGTATGCACATGCACACAGACACAGAGCTATTTTACAGTTTTACCAACATTTATTTTACAAATGCACCACCTTACCACATGTCTATTGTTAACCAGAGAGAGCCACATGTACACAGATACCAACAGAAATGAATCAAGAAGAACGACGCTGGCAAGCGCTTAAAAATTATATTTTTGCTTATATTTTTATATTTTATATTTTAAAAATTATATTTTTGCTTATATCTTTGCTGGGACTTGCCGCTGTGTGTGGGTATGAATGTGTGTGTGTGTGCGTGTGTGTGTGCGTGTGTGTGTGTGTGTGTGTGTGTGTGAGAGAGAGAGAGAGAGAGAGAGAGAGAGAGAGAGAGAGAGAGAGTGAGTTTGTGTGTGTTTATGAGGAAAGCCAGGCATGGAACAGACACCCAAGGCCAGGTCTCCAGGTCAGAGGTCTCACAAAGATATTTTTCACAGCTCCTGACACACACATGCCCTGCTCCTCGCTTTCCCAGGCCCTGAGAGATCTCCCGAAACTGGGCTAAACTGAATAAACACACAGGGTGATGTCTCTGCTCCTCTGCACTGCACAGACCACCCCATATTCAGACACACAGCGTGAGGACTGAGCGTGCTGAGAGTATATCTGTATTCTAGGAATGTGTGTGTGTGTGTGTGTGTGTGTGTGTGTGTGTGTGTCAGACACATAGAAACAGAGGAAGAAGTCAGTCTGGATCCCCACATCTAAAGGGCAAGGTGGGTGTTTCAAGGTCGTTCTGCTTTTCCCATGGTGATCCTGGGTGTTGTGTGTCTAAATCTGTGTTCTTGATACAGCAGTTTCAATTGGCTGACTGATTGAATATGTGTGTGTGGATACAGGGGGGCAGGCCTATGTCAACATCAGCTCATATTTTACCCTGAGCCCTTCTCCAAAGACACCAGTACGCATCATAAACAGAGACACTGGAGCAGACCAAAAGAAAAAAAGATGAAAGAGGGGCTTTAAAAAGCTCAAAAGAACAAGATGCTTCAACAGTGAAACATCTGACCCTGGAGACGCAGGGCTATATTTAGCTGCCTCGTAAAACAGCAAGGTAAATTACAGAGCCATGCAGCGTCACTGTTTGAGTGTGAGAGCGTCAACGGTGGGCTTCCTGCTTCAACCTCACGCAAGCCCGGGACCAACATCACAATAGACCATTGTCTCTGGGCTGAACTGGGCTTCCTGGTGGGTCAGAATTCACGGAAATAGGGGTGCAGTCCAAACAAACACAGAACGAGATGTCCCCACCCCCTGCAAAGACACTAAACATCCCTAAAGAGGGACCAAGCACACTGAAGCAGACATGTTCCTTATAGGAAGCCAATAAGTGTCACACTCCTGGGTATAGAAAGTGAAGGGTGAATGGGTGCTTTAGACTGTGCATCTGTGTGTGGCTGTGCTGAGTTTTGAGATTTCCTTCATTTGTTGATGAAAGCTTTCATTTTCTTTTGGCCGTTTTGATCTGTAAATGTTTCAACCGTTTCAAAAATAACACATTTGCTGTTTGTTCATACACTGTCATAGTGTAGTATCCTGGGATTGAATGTGAGTCATCTGGATTTCTTAGAAGCCACATAGCTCAATTGGCCTGATACTTTGGTACAGGTGCATATGGTGCCTACATGCCCAGTATGCTGGTCTTACACTTCAAGGCTGTAGAGAAGCTGGCCAAACGGAAGAAGCAAATCATACAAAATAAAGCATCAGTTTATTCTGAAGATCAACAAAAACAAGAACCAGCCTGCACACACAGCTACAGCAAACTACTCACAAAAAGTGATCCCTGCTCCAGCCACACACCTTTCTATTTCAAAGTAAGGCATGTGTGGTTCATTAACCAATAGCTGGCCTTGAACAATCAGACAAACACTTAGACAATTACAATTAAGGCTTAAGTTGTATGCAATAAAAACAAGCATCAATCCATTATTGGCAAGTTAGCAAGTAACCTCAGGAAGGGGTCCCAGGAACATTTACACAAACATTTAAGGATACAATTAGCACAAACAATTTTCATTTTTTGAGGGACAGGGGAAGGTCCTCCTTCACACAGGCTTCTAATACAATACGGTAAATTTGCCTCTGCAAATTCAAGTGGAGCATGTAAGAGCTAAGAGGCTGCAGACACAGTGGGGAGCTATAGGGCTGAGCTCCTTGAATCCCATTGTACTTTAAGTGACATCTTTGTTTCAGAACCCAAATCTGCCAGTCCATCCTGCTCTGAAAGCACTTCAAATATCATGCCTGGGCAACAGCCTGTATGTCAGTTCCACAGTGGCACCATTACCCATAGAGCTGGTTTTCAGTAAAAAAAAAAAAAAAAAAGGATAGTGAAAGAGAACTAAGGAATAAACAGCATTACCTTCGTATGAATGAACAGGTGGTGCAGCAAAAATGTTTAAACAAATATAATAAAGATGTTTTTATAGATGTGGTGTATGCAGTGTTGTGCTATCCTCTTAACTATGGGGAATTTAAGCATAATGTACTCTTCAGTAGTTTAGGCATGTGAACAGCAAGAACAAACTAGTCTGCAATGAAAGACGTTTGAAAGGAAACTCCTGATGCAAAATTGCAAACAAGATGCCACATATTACAATACTCAGCAGTTTGGGAGAGGGGAAAAACAACTATTAATTTTGTTATATTCGACAGTTTCCAAGCTTTAAAATTAGATTGAGTATAACAACAACTGCTCTCTTATTCCTTGAGGTATGTATCTGTCAGTCTTACACGCGCGCGCATGTGCACACGCACACGCACGCACACACACACACACACACACACACACACGCACACACACACGCATTCTCAGAGAGAGCTGGGCTCAGGAAACAGGCCTTGGAGAAAAAAGGACTGCTGGGATTTCATACTAAAGCAGGCATGAAAAGTGGTGACCATCAGATATTCCAGCACACATGGCCCTGCCCTGCTCCAATTCTGGGAAAACTTCCTGCAACCCTTGGCAGGCTTCAGCTGCCACACCTGAAGCAACACCTGCTTCAGTCTTTCTCTCCAAACTCTTAATGCACCACAGTTAGACCAATGAGGCATTAAGAACTGGACTGGATGTTAAGGACTGGAAATTAAAATATATTTTTTGGTTATGACTCATTACTGTATAGACCATTTCTTCTGCAATTGCTGTGTGAGCCAGAAAAAAAATCATGATTTTATGGTCTGATAAGATGCTATGAACCAGATTTCACCCAGTGGCAAATGAACAAAAGCAAATTAACAAAAATGTTTTTAAAAATCAGCACTCTTTAATTATTTCTAGTTCTCACAAAGTGGCAATAATAATTATACAATGCAGAAGGTTAAAAATGTTGAAAACAATCTGCTTATATTCAGAAACTAAGTGATCATAATCACACATCCTCAGTTCTAAATTACAAGCATCTGCAAAAAGCTTTTTTTCAAAACAGCTTTAGATTAGTGTATAAAATGATAGTGGCAGGTAAGAATTTTCTAGAAAATAATACCCATTTGGAGTGAGCTCAAGTCATGTAAACTTCCCTCTGTCCGGGTCACACGTATCTAAAGGTAAAACGTGTACTTCCATAAAGAGTTCATCATGCCCTCAAATGCATGGCAATTTGAGGGCATGCAAAGGGTTAAAGCCTCTTGGCAGATGGCATGAACTGTGCAAAAGTCATTTCCTGGAAATAAATCCTTTTTCTGTCTGGGAAACTCTCATCCTGTTTTACTAGCTCCCCCCCTCTCCTCCTCCCACTCTTTCCTCCTTCCATCTCTGCCCCCCCCGCTCTCCTCCCTTTGCTTCCCTTCTTCTCTCCTCCTTGTGCGTCTCCTTCTCCTCCCTCTCTGTGACACTCCATCTCTCAGTTTGTCTCATCAAGTCTCTTTATCTGTCTATGCCGTTTTCATGTGACATTGTTAAACAGCAGCATCACTCTTCCTAAAAAGGAAAAAGATAATTTCATTCATTTTCATCCTGTTGTTCCTTTACAGTATATCACACTCCTCTGCTCCTGCCATACCTCTTTAACTAACAACACACACACACACACACACACACACACACACACACACACACACACACACACACACACATCACATGCATGCATGCATGCAGGCAAACCAACAAACACGGGTCCAGACCTGCTCCACAGATGTCATTGGTCTGCTTCTAGGAGCAAAGGATGAACAGCAATGTCAATATTTCATTAAACAAGCATAATTCAGCTGAACAGAACACATGTGAAGTCCATACACGTAAGTCTATGAGTATTCAGCGATGGCCATGCAAACTTGTCTGTATGAGAATCCAAAACTAATAAGCAGTGATGATGGCTCCCAGGCCTGTGTACACAGGCAGAGTTACAGAGTGAACAACCTCTTGACTTTTGAACTCTTCAGATCTTCTTCTCAACACTGATTATGATTATTAAGGGGCCCCATTTTCTCAGGAAGGATCAGGAGTTAAGGCATATGGGAGTGATGACCCTCGCATAGCTAATTTGTCACCCACAATCCCCCCGTCCCCAATTCCGCCACACTTGATACACTGGCTCAACAGCGTACTTTGAGTTCTGTAAGTTTCATACATGTATGCAAACCCACACACACACACACACACAACACACACACACAAACTTTGTTGTAGCACTTATAACAAAACAGATACAAATCCATATCAAAACACAGGCACACAAGAGATGGCAACTCACTGTGCCACCGCAGAGATCTAAGTACACCAACACACAAACATGTTATTTCAAACACAGATGCATACCTTCACAAACTCAGGCACCCTCAGCATGGATGATCCTTACACACCCAGAACAGAGCAAAACATGGCATAAAAAAAAGAAAAACATGTCAAAAATAAAACACACTGGCCACTCAAGTGCTCCCAGCAGGCTTTGCTCCCTCTCCCCTCTCCACACTTATATTCCCATAATTACACCCTCATCAGGTGCAGGAAGCTAAACAGCGATATATATCTCTTTATAGGGATGGCAGACCAGTCTAAACAAAGTGCTGGGGTCCTTGGTGCTGCAGTGTCTGAAAGCGCTTCGCTTCACTGCACAGTCACTGTGTGTAGAGATTGCATGCCTGTGCACTCAACCACAGGTCCAAAACAACGCTGAGGAACACAGATGTTTGCAGACAACAAAGGCTCACCCTATCTAGAGCAAGACAAATATAGATCAAGGACAAGCACCAATCAATACAAACACTCATAGGCCCATATCTGAGTCAAGATTTCAAGATTGCAAGATTTCAAATTATGTTTGTACCCAAAAATAACCAAAAGCCTATGGCAAATTTGACTCTGTATGGGTTCCATCACTGGCAAAGATTTTCTGCATTTCACTGGTGAGGTCTGGCTTGTTACTGTAGCATCACTGAATTGAATGTAAGTGTGGACACCACAATTCTCAGGGATATCATGTTGAGAGTAAGATATCTTTTGATATTCTTTTTTCCAAACTTAATGTTAAATTAGAGATATATCTGGTGTAATGCTTGAAATAACTGTTCATGAAGATGAAAAATAGATGGAAAATGTGGCTGTCTGCTCTCCAGAAAATGTGTCAGCACCTGTATCGACCTTTAAAAAACTCATATCAGCTGACCCTTAAACCTAGCATAGTGTTTGTAGACACAACACTGTCTACAGATATGTGATCCTACGCAAACAGAATCAAACTACATCAAACCACCAGCTAATATTAGACACTATGACAAGAAATAAAACACACACAAGTATGTTATACCATGCCCTCCATTTCATCACCATAAAAACTATACATTTAGATTAAATGCAATCTATCTCTTATCTTAGATGCAGTATTGTCAGAATGCAACACAATTCGTTTTAGGACAATCCGCCATCACAACTGCTGTTTTGTTTCCTGCAGTGAAATAAGTGATATTGAACCCTTTAACCGGACACTTGCAGAGCTGTCAGTTGGTACCCGATTCAAGACAGATCAGGCCGGTGTATGAGCAAGCCTTTGGGCTCTCTGCTGAGACATAACACAGCACAAGCAATGCAAGGCCAGAACCCGGATTTGGAAACCCTGGGTCAGTGCATGGAAACAATCAAACACTTCATTGTAAATTAGAACACAAGGAACTGTTTGAAAGTCCTTACAGCGTGTTTATAAGTTTAGAAGAGTGTTTTGAGATGGAACATCTTGAGCGATGGCCTGCTGCCTCTCAACACATCGCATGTGTTCATGGTGCATACACAGAATATACAGGAAAATTACCCCTAAAGTGTTACTGACTTGTGCCCCAGAAAGGGTTTCGGATGTTGGCCCACTGGCTCGAGGTCTGTGTGCCTGTGGTTTCACTTATACATTCTTTGGAAAAGAGTTGGCAGAAAGTGGACAGAAAGAAAAAAAACACGAGGCAAAAAATTTTGCTGAAAGGCTTTAATAGTTGACAGGGAACCAGTGATCTGCCCTTCTGTAAAGAAATCAATTTCCCATGACAGGGGAGTGAGTGTGAACCAAAAACAGGGGGTGGAAGGGGGCAAAACAGGGGGAGGAGGGGGTTGAGCAGAGGCTGATGGGTCAAACAACCCAACTCCGCAAATATGTTTGTCCTCACAGCTCCTGGCGACAGCAGTAGAGTTTTGGCCGTTATGCTTTTGATAAAAAATGAGAGCGAGAGAGAGGAGAGAGAGAGGGAGAGAGGAGAGAGAGAGAGAGAGACAGAAAGTGTAATCTTTCATCCCTTTGGGGACTCATTTTTTAGCGGTGTCCAGAAACTGCGTGGGTTTTTTTTTTTAACCAAATTTTTTGGCATGCAGCAACCAAGGAGTGTTTTACTTGGGAAGAAGCAGATTGGGCAATTATGAGCGAGGGTGAAAAGAGAAGAGAGAGAAGCAGGGAAAGAGCAGGAGACAGGGGGATGAGAATGAGAGAGGGAGGGAGGAAGGAGATAGGAATGGGGAGGGGGGGTGATGTCAGGAACTCTCTGGACCTGATCTTATCATTCAGCCAGATTTTAAACTTGGTTTATGGCAGGCTTTGTTTGGCATCTAAGTGAATGACATCCTTGCAGCCTCTTCCTTTTGTAGTCTTCCAGCCTTCTCACAACCTTTGTGTGAGAACCCAAACAATGACAGAAGTCACACTTAATTCTGTGACTAAAGCATTTAGGCCAAGTCAAACCATTTCAGTATAATGTTACATACATTTTATGGGGTACAGTGCACATTTATAGCAGACACTAAAAGTCACGTGGAGTTGATCATTTGCTGATTAAAGAAAATTCTCTTTGGCCAAAATAAGAGAGCATTGAATGTCAGGCTTCATATCATATTTGAGTATGTGGTGCAGTATATATGATACAGTGTGTGCAACTGCATGAGACACATGCAGAACAATGCCATACCATTTCCTTTTGTCACAAGACCACACAGAGAGGCTCACCACGTCTGACGGTTAAACGCAGTTAATACTTTGCCAGCTCTCAACGGAATGCCACTGTCTGATAATATTGATAAGACAGCGCCTGTTGTGGGTAATAACAGCTGGCTTAAGTGCACATTACCCAGCCAGGGAGCCTGCAAGGCACCAGCGGCGTCGCTAGATTGGCCCGAATGCTTACTGCTTTGCAGTTAATGCTTTATGCTTTGTGAACGCTCCTGCATTCCTGCAGAGGTCATATCCTTCTGTAGTGTCCAGAACAGAGACCCCCAGGCCTGCGTTCCACCTTGTGTGCTCTTTGTATTGTCTGGTTCAGTGGCGAGTTTTCCAACGTCAATATGCACCCTTCTCTTAATAGCATGGGTTTTCAGCACCAGAGAGCCCTCATTCCTGTTACAGGTTTATGTTGTTTATTATTTTTGCTTTGATGTTCCATCAAACACATAGTTCATAGACTCTTTACATGCACAGAGTGTGGACAAGATTTATCAGAGTGAATGGGGCCACAATGAGTGAAGAGAGTTATGTGAAGTTTGCCACACCGCAATGCATACATCCTGGTCATGTGCTTACCTGGGAGGGACAAGGATGCAGATCGGGGGGTGTTGACAGTTTTGAAACAGTGCAGGAAATCAGTCATTCAACCAAGGAGCCAGGTGCCCTTCATAGAAAACAATGTAACTACAACATTACATTACATTACATTCATTTAGCAGACACTCTTATCCTGAGTGACTTCCAGCACAAGAGAACAGAAGTGTGTCCATTGTAGTTGAATGAGCAATAATGTTAGACCAGGCTAACACCACTCCCACACCAGTGAGTGTGAGCATAACACTATTCAAACCCTACCACAAGTTAAGCCGAGTATAGTACCATACATCACAGCCACTATATCTCAGAATCCAAACCATTGTGATACTACACAGAAAATAAACAGAAAGAACTACAAGAAACTGAATTGTAATTGTGGTAATGCTGAGAAGGTAGCACATATATCATTTAAACCATTTAACATTTCAAATTACACTATAGCAAAATGATGCAATTTACTCAAGTACACTCTTTGGGGGGATGTATAGCAGCCAAGGAGACAGTGATAAATTCAGTCATATTTATTTCCACAGTCACAATCAACACATCAAATATACTATTCTGTTGTGAATGAGTGCAGTAATACGCTAATCTGAAAGCGGATCAGATTCTTTTCTGCCAATGTCTCATCACAAAAATCGACTCTCTGCAGCATGTTTTCAGCACAGGCCTTGTGGCCTTGTCAATGGATAACTAGCTTTATCATGCTATAAGTCAAAAAGCCACACAACCAGCTTTGGGAGAGTGTTTTCAGATCAAAGTGGGTAGTAGGTACAGTCTTTTAAAGTCTATGGGACTGGTCCCTTTCAAAATTAACTTTTACAGAACGAAAAAAGAAGGCATTCATAAATTGAATAAAGCATCACACAGGGTGTTTCTTTAAATTAGGTTACCATGATTATAAATTAAGGACCAGCTTTAAAATCAACGCCAACTGGAATTATGCACAGACCAGCTATTTTCTGGTAAATTTTGCTGGTTCAGTAGTTTATTTTCAGCAGCTTATTTTCTCAGTTGCCTAACACCTTGCTTGTAAAGTTACTCGTCACAATTGTTTTAACAAGCAGTAGGCTGTATCTCATGTCCGTGTGATGCTCACACTGTGCAACAGGGTACATTTTCACATAGACCTACATGGGAACGAAAAAACGATGGGACATACAAACAATACGCAAAACTAGAAACGCTGGTAAACAAATCACGAAGGGATAATAACTACACGAGCTACGGAGAATTCGAAATTTTCCAAGTTCTGTGCCCACCTCTATCGTTTCCCAATTGGGCACAAGAGTCCTTTGCCCGTTTATGATTTGATTACTGGTCTGTCGCTCAAATCATTTGTGACCGCCCACCCCCTCATTTTCCCCGCAATACTTGCTGTCTATTGACATGCAGTAGTGGTCCACTCGCTTCAAGGAAACTTTCTAGGGATGAAGCGGCTTGAGTGTAAAGCATAAGGTGATTCGGTTTAGAGATAGCGGAGGATCAACTTGTTGGAGTTAAACACTTTTTAAATATTTTTATTTATGAAATATTTGCCACCGTCTTAAGGTAAGCCAGTATCTCCACTCTAACGTTTGAGCCCTAGTATGCAAATTTAATTGTGGTATGACTTTTTCTGTGTCTGTGCTATTATTGTTGTTATTATCCCTGTATCGTTGCAGCCATTGTTATTATTATTATGTCTGTTATTATGTTATTATTATCATCAGTAGTAGTACCATTAAAAGATGTTGCTCTTTTTAGAAATTTAAAGAACGATTATCTGCGTTGCTGCATTGTTCATTCTGAAATTCTATTAAGGGAAGCCAAAACTTACATTCATAAAAAGTAAGACAAATTCTTGCTGTATAGGTGGGGTACGGGAAACCCATATAACCACCCTTGACATTTAAGATCTAACATTTATCTTTTGAGCTATGGCCCCTGATGCCAGTAATAAATTGAATAGCACAAATTCAGGGGCGTGTGTCGATACGGTTCAGTAGGTTATCCTTTGCCTGAATATTTAGCTTGGAGACGTGTGCGCAACAGGTCATGATGACCAATGTGTCTAGCACCGCGCAGGTTAATTATCCGCGCGGTGATAAAGCGCCACTGAACCGCGAGGTGCTGGACAGTACAATGGTATATTGACTGACTCAATAACGCAACGTTTGTGACGGGTAACAGGGAGAATCGTGCACAGTTCGACCCCGTTTTATGTTACACTTGGAGCCACTGTGTAGGTCCCCTATCCCAATGACACGCCCAATGTTAATCAGTTGCCACCCACCCACCCCTTTGAAATTGCTCGCGGTGGCTGATTAAACTATGACAACACAACCTTCTTTTTAGAGTAGAGACGCTGGTCTTTAACGGAAACCTATTTTTGACGTATGCAGGAATGTAAAACAGGAAAGGGTACAGATAGAGGAAGGGAGTGTCTGTGTCCTTTTTCACGAGCTTGTTGAAATTACTGTTACTATTAATATTTCAACTGGTAAAATCAAATGTATAACAGTATATATGAATATTCATGTAGCTCTGTCTCTTTCTGTGTATGTGTGTTTTGCTTACATGCCTGGCCTCTGGATAGATTGCTGGAAATATAATCTCTGCGCAGAGTATATTTAGGTTTGTCTGTAGCACGATATTTTCTTTCTCCACCCCCTCTCTGATTTCTGGCATTCTTAAAATCCCAGCAACCTCATTCCGTAGACCACTTACCAAACCCAGCATATTGTCATTTTTCTCCAGAAGGCCCAGAAACCGTATTGCTTTTGTGGGCTTTGCCTGGATGTTTGAAAAATGAAAAATCAGTTTTAGTTGGTACAAAAATGTGAAACCAAACAGCATCACAGTAATCAAGAGAGTAATATGCTTGTTTGAGTTTAACAATGACCTAGTAATACATTAATAAATTATCTGTTACATGGTGCCTCATTGGCCTTAGTCTTACTCAAAAGTGCTGGAAGAGCTCCAGAGTCAAAGGTCAGTACAAAATATTGTGTAACACACAAGTTCACACCGCTAATGTCTGACTAGAGGTCAGGAATGGAGAGTGTTATAATCTTATGTATTAAAAAATAAATACTAAAAATATGTCTTTCAAGTTAAACTGAACATGTGTAGTTGTGAGAGGTGTGGAGGCGGAGCTGACCTCTTGATTTCACCGAGTGCCAGGTATTTGTGTTTGCTTTGCGGGGGGTCTGGCGCACAAACATTTCCTGGAACCTTTCTGTCACTGACTGGCTGTCTGACTCAGCTTTTGAACTGTCACTGGATTTGTTTGCACCTCATTACTCTGATTAGATTTTTAGTGCTCTTCTATTTTGTTGACTCAGTTACGGCAAACTAACATTGTCTGCAAATTGGACAGCACAAAGGTGTGAAACATTCTATTGGACCCACATTTGATTTCTTGCACAAGTGAAACATGTTTTGCTGAGTGTCAGGTTTCTCTGTTCCTGCACATAGTAGTGGATCACAAGGCTACACAGCTGACCTTTTTCCAGGCAAATGTTAAATAAGACAGAACAAATGATAAAAAGCATGAGAGAGAGAAAGAGACCAGAGATGAAAGGGAAGAGAAGGACAGAGACAGAGGGAAGGAGAACCGAAGAGGGAAGAGATACTGAAGGATTTCAATGGCTTCTTGGCTCAGTGTTGCAATGTTTTCCTTGAAATAAAACACTTGTGAAAAATGTCATTGAACTAAGGCAGCTGGGCCGAGTGAAAAAATGAGGCCTTATCTTGCATGTTTGTCCATTTGGTTAATTTAGTTAAGGATTAGCAGAGCCGAAAGAAAGATGAGTGTGTGGGGGAGAGAAGGAAAGGAAATAAAGGACAAAAAAACATGGGAATTAAGCATTTCTGAAGTTGTCTTGAAGCAATCAAAAAATTCTTTGGTTAGAAACAGAGACAGAGAAGCGGTCCAAGACATTGAGGGAAAGTGAGACACTATGCAATGCAACAAACTTACTCCATATCGACAGACCATGTACAAACACACACATACTCACACATACACACAAACACATACTCAGTCACACAAACACACATATACACACATGCACGCACAGATATGGCGCAGGTACTTCAGCCACGTTGCAACAGAGGATGCATGTAATTTTAGCATGTGCAGTTGCAATTTTCAGGCGATATTCTTGACTCTTTGGTCTCAGGCCACAACCTGATGCTGTACTGAAATAGATGTGATGTCATAGCAGACCAGGCCAGAAGCTGACCCACCGCAACAGAACAGAGGCCTCTTTTGTAATTTGTGGTTCTGTGGTACCAGCTGTTCTTTTAAAGCTTTAAACCCACATGCTGGCAAACTGGCCGTCTTGATGACCAAAAAAAGTAAAAAAAAAAGGAAAACAAAACATGGTTTCAATCAGAAACCTACATCCTTTATTCGAGGGCTGTAATAGAGAGAGTCCGGTTAGTTTGCTGTTCCGCGTTCTGTTCACACGCTGTTCCCATTAGACTCTCGGATCTTTGTGGTTTCATAAGTTTAGATGCAATCTGTCTTGCAACAACCAGATCGCACAGGTTTCCCATGCTCATGTTGCTTATGGATGTGGTATATGTAGAAAATGTAAGGTCTACATGAACACAGCTGTGTCTCTGTGTGCGTGCACACCAGTGCATGAAGTACATGACTGTGATGAAAATGAGGGTGGACATCCTTGAATTTTCCAGTCAGGTTGAGGGCTGATTACTGTGAGTGTCTGAGGGACGTAGAAGGTCAGATGGAGCAACACAAAGGCAGAGAAGGGAAGTTTAAACTCCAGGCACAATGAAAAGAGAAAGGAGAGGGGAAGGGAGGAAGAAAACGGCACAAAGTCGTTCCTCACTGGAGGGGAACCGGCGCCAGCAGCATCACAGACGGGCACCATCCTGCTTTGGTGCTCGCGAGTACAGCCGGTCTAACAGCAGCTTGCGCCGTCCTCAGCGGCACCTAATCGCTCCTTAATTGAATTGCCGCTAATCATTAACGAGCCCCATGAGCCAGCGATAGGCGTCAACTGGGCCCCCGGCCAGGAATGAGTTTTACTGTGTCTGTGGGCCATCAGGCTGCCACCTTGCTGCTCCTCGCTCCGTCACACTGACATCCTCTGACACTAATCTGAGTTATGCTTCGGAGCGTGTGCATCTTAGCCGCGGACTTCCTAGGGGGCCGACATCACAGGGCGCTTTAATAAATTAAAAAACTTAGGAAAAGAGGATTGGGGGGGGGTATGTTTCCTCAAAAAAGGATATACCCAACCCATTTTTTTTCTGAGAGGCAAATGCAAATGATTGTGTATATTTTGATCATATCACAGCCCTTTAATAATTAAGTAAATAATGATTTTAAATTACAAAAAAGTCCTTCCAAGAAATCTGAGAACAGGCATTGGTTTTAAACTTTTGTATACACATTTTTATTCTAGAAGAATTCGTATCATTTTTGCCCTTTATTTGTGTAGAAATAATATTTCAGCCTCTCCTCATAAGGTACCATTTGTAAATTTATATGCCTCTCCATTGGGTTAAGATAATCAAAACAAACACTTACAATGAAACACCCACACTTTCTGGGTATTCTTGAAACCATGCATTTGATAAGAAGCAAATAACATGACAAGTGGCTTTAGCACCTAAAGTGGTCACCAAATAAGATTTGGGTAAAGTCCGCACTGATGATTACAAAGTGAGAACATCAAACTAAAGTAGTTTTGTTCCCCATTATTTCTTCACCCCTCTCTCTCTACCTCTCTCTCTCTCTTTTGCAGTTGTCTCAGAGACAATGCCAGAGCCGTGGATCTGAGTGACGACAGAACAGAAGACCTGCTCAAGCCTGGATAACAAAACGCTTAAGTGGATTGAAGGAGATGGAGAGAGAGAAGGAGGGAGGGAAGAGATGAGAGATTACAGGCTAATCCGGGACACGACCAATCCCTGACTAGTCCTTTTTCCCCCTCCGAGACAGAGACAAACGGTCGCACGGATTATCGCATTTAGTTTATTGCCTATTTAAGGCATTAACATTTTATGGTATTTGTTGGATTTTGTTTTTTGGTTTCCTGAATACCCGGATCGCCGGCCACTGTATTTGCTAAACTCTAAAACAAAGGATCAAGAGGAAGAGGAGCCCCGGGGAGGGGGGGGTGGAGTCACCGGGACAGAGAGGAGCCCCCAGCAGGCCAGCCTGTGGGTCACGCATGGGTAAACTGCGAAGGATCTGAACTGCGAAGAGGGACCAGCCATTCAGCAGAGCTTCCATTTCGGCACTGGTTTTCCTGTCAGACAGCACATCCTTTCAACAAGAGAACTGGTGCCTGGAGGGCAGCTGCAAACCACCCCCAGCCTCTGAGTGGGATTACAAAATAAGTTTCTCATCGTCTCTCATACTTACTTAATTGCGGTTTGAAACGATAAAGTAATCGCTATCATTGTACTCTTACTAGTCCTCAGCATTATTTTCTTTACACCCCCTTATGTGTTTTGGAAGGAAAGAGAGGAAAGCTCAGCATATTTAGTAAAGAGAGATATGAAAATGAAGATTAAGAGGCCTTGAGACGGCCTAGAAACCTGGTTGAATGCTTACAGAAAGTCAGATGTTTGTCGGTTAAGAGGCACAGTATGTGTGTTTTGGTATGTATGTGGTATGTTTAATACTAAGCTACCTTGCGCTGTTTATCGATTGACTTTTATACCCTTAAATTGCTAAATGCAACTCAGCCATGATCTGACATCTCAGCAAATGGAAACGTGCCTCTGACAGCCACAGGGAGAATTTCTGAAAACAATTGGGTATTGAAAGTGATACCGCTGAAAGGCATACTGCTAGCTGTTTGAGTTCCCAGGAGTATTCCCAGAGAACAGGCCCACATCAAAACAAAGAGGAGGGGACCAGACAGGAATCAAGATTGAATAAAAAGGTGTCCTAAACACACAATAATCCAATAAGAGGTCCTTGGCAAGTTATTTATAGACTCAAAACAAGTGGGTGGGAGAGGGCTTTTGGTGAGAAACTGTAGAATAGCTGCCTTCACTCAAATACATCATGTTATAAATATGTTCTTAACAGATATAAGCTTAGAAAAACACTTACCATCTAACACTTTTACTGAGCCTGTGGACTTCTTTTATAGCTGTGTTTTTGTCTATATTTTGAATGTCAAAAAAACCTTTGGGTGAAATTAAAGCATTGGTTTTTCAGGTGGAACATATTTTGGGTGTTTGTAAACAAGGGCTCAGACAGCTGTTTCAGGCATACTTGTATGAGTAAAATGCCAACACTGCCAGTTTTCCAAGCCAGACATGAAAAGAGTGTTGTAGATTTGAGATCTTTCATTGAGAAAGAGATGTACTTCAGGTAGCATACATGCTATAAGAGGATGCAAAATAAGGTAATGGCAGAAGTTGTCTAAAACAGCCGTTTTAGAATTGGCACCAATCTGAAGAGGGCTTCTGATGGTATTTGGGCTTTGGCAGAAGATGCGGAGCTTAGTTCGAGTAAATATACTTGTTTTTGAAACTGTGGACTCTCAGTGATATTGGGCCTAAGAAAAGGGCACGTTACTGTAAGTTTGTTTAGCATTAAGATTGATTTACTTATTCAGGCTTGCATATATATATTTGACTGTGATTTCAAAGTGAAATGCTCTGTAGTCAGAGGACAGCATTAAAGTAGTTTGTTTTTACAAGCAAAATCCCAAGTACAGAATAACAATATATAGTACT
Organism: Megalops atlanticus; assembly: GCA_019176425.1. NCBI lineage: Eukaryota > Metazoa > Chordata > Actinopteri > Elopiformes > Megalopidae > Megalops > Megalops atlanticus. The sequence continues at coordinate 23,118,519 of CM032893.1, forward strand.
TATCCAGACCAAAGACGTATAATTAAATGTAATGAATTTCTGACATGTAACACAATCCCTGTGGATATTTATTTTTGAATTATTTTGTTTTTGTCGGGAGTGACCTTTCTGCGTTTCTTTATTTTCCTTTAAAAATACCAGACAAATGGTAGCACTCCAGACCCACAGTGATATTTGCATCTGGAACTGGGTTTATTTCTGAATGGATGTTTTATAAACCATAATCTGAATACAGCAGAGGAACCCAACATCTCTGGCCACATAGGCCTCGGTTTGAGGAGACCGAGATGTATAATTTACACAGTTTTTTATCATGACAGAAATCTATGGCATTCTGGGAAAAAAGGCAACAAAACAGCTCTGGAACAGAACTTCTGAAGTGTGAGCACAGAAGAAACATAATAAACAAAAGTCAGGCACAAGTTTCTCTGGTCCAACTGTTTGACAAAAACTTTTGATCTTCTTTGAGATGAACTCGAAGTAACTCCAAATATTGTCTTACCCCGGCAAAGTGGTCAAATTTTGAGTACTTCCTCTATTATTTTAAGTTCTTAGCAGGACATCCAAAAACAACAGGCAATGTAAAACAAAAGCATAGGTTCATGCTTGGAGAATATTTGGCACTTGGCCTGTTAAAAATGGATTATACACTCATTCACAGAGCTTGAGTGCTGGGATTCACATTCGGTCTCAAGGGATGGTTTTTCTGCCCTCTCTTTTATCTGACTTAAAGGGAATTTTCCTCTCTCTGTTCTGGATTTTTTAAACACTTCCTTTCTGGAATTAAAGGGAAATTAATTTGCTTTTTTGCACACCCATACCTCTTGCTGCCATGAGTCTGGGGAAACTCCCGGGCATCAAAGGCCTGGTGTCCACGTCTCACGGAAAGCGTCGCTTTAAGAGCGACCTCTCCGTGGACATGATCAGCCCGCCGCTGGGGGACTTCCGGCACACCATGCATGTGGGGCGCGGTGGGGACGTGTTCGGCGACACCTCCTTCCTCAGTAACCACGGCGGGCCCGGTAACGGGGAGGGGGCCCCGGACTCCCCCTCCGGGAGCTCCAAGACTGCCCGGTTCTTCTCCCGGACCCTGCGCCACGTCCGCCGCACCCCGGGCCAGCCCCGGGGGGGCTCCCGGGACCTCTCCTCGCCGCCGCCGCCCGTCTCCCCCATCATAAAGAATGCCATCTCGCTGCCCCAGCTGGACGTGGACAGTCCCAACGGCTGCCTGCAGAGGGTGCTGTTTCCCAGCTCGCCCAGCTGTCCGGAGGGCTCCACATACTCCTATGGTGAGGCACTGAGGACCACCCATACAGCTGAAACTATGTTGACCATTAGCAGAGATCAATTAGACTCACTTTTAGCGTAATCCCCACAAATATAATATATTTTAGAGAGCGTATTTTTAGATCAATCAACATACTGAAAATAAGTAAATTATTGCCAGTTTGGTATATTGTAATACATTTCTGCTTTGCATTACTATATTTAACTTATTCTTTATTATATTCTATTGTTACATTAAATTGTTATATTCATTATTATATTAAATTATTCTTGGGCCGAATAACATGTTTCTGAGTATATTACTTTTTTAAATTTTCATATGGGATAGCCATCCAGCAACTCTGCCAAGCTATTAATAGACACATAACTGCTGATGTTTTCATCAGTTCGGAGGACCATTCCTAATGTGTTTTCCTTCACGTTGTACAGTAGCCAGCCTCCTCTGCTTTGAATGATAATGGTTTAACTGCAAGCCATAGCCTTTCTGTACAATAATGACTTTAAAACATGTCAAAAGGATGAGACTGAAAAACTCAGTTTGGCAGTTAGAGTATAACACATGCGACAGCTGATCGAACAGCAGCCAAGACAGAGAGGACTTTATGCTGTGAAATGGAGAATTAATGTAGCATTTGACACAGTATATCAGCTTTCACTGTCTCTCATGACCTTCAATTCAAATCCATGGCCACTTACAATGTGACTGTATATTGCTGTCCATTGCAGTCCTAAAGCTCGTACTGTGGTTGTAATAGTGGCATTAAACCTAACATTATTTCCCATCCCATTACTTCCATTACTCCCCATCCCAAGTTACCATTACTGCATCCATCCTAGCACCACTAGCATTAGTGCATGTGAGCTGTAACTTTGTTCTTTCATACTACTATGTCTAACCCTATCCCTAACCCTAACCCTATACCACCAGGCTAGGCCTACTGTGCTGTAACTGCTTCTGTGGTGTTACTGGTAATGGTGGAATTACATAGTAGTCCTGCACTAACACTCAACAGTTCCTCACATACTTCAAAAACAACGTCATTTCTCCATATTTAGTATCGTGCTCTCCCAGGGAACATGTAAATATGGCACTTTTGACCAAGTCTACAATGTCCGAGTTTGATGCATGTAGATACATGCGCGTACACAGGCACGCACTAATGTGGTTCGGATGCCATTCCACCTCTTCATCCCTCTGAACAACCGGCGCTCTCACTGGCTGCGGCTGAGTCATCTGGAATCACCTAGGCAACACCTGTACACAATTACTTGCGCACACAGCCTGGAGAGAGACAGAGGGGCATTTCCGATCCTTTGTGTTTGTGCGTTGTGGGTCTACACCACATAAACACAAACATCACTCATTTTCTCCCTACGGTCACTGACTGCCTGACCTCATTGCATTGCTTTGCGTGCATGCATGTATGTGTGTGCGTGTATGTGTGTGAGTGTATGTGTGTGAGCGAGTATGTGTGTGTGTGTGTGTGCGCGTGCGTGTGTGTGTGTGTGTGTGTGTGTTGTCTGTGGGTGGATATCTGGAATTCCCCCCAGCCCCCAGATCGTTACCCAACACAGAAGGAATTCACCCAAATAAAGAGCAGAGGGCACAACAGAAGCACAGATCTGGGGGCGGCTGAATGGGTTAACTCATGCCCTTCCATGCTCCACTCCCCCTTAACAGTCAGGGCATGTACACATGCATATCACCTCCAATTTATTATCATCTCGCGTTCCCTTTTCTTCTCTCACTCCCTCCTCTCTCACTATTTCATTTACCCCCCTCCCCCTTCGTCTCTCTTTCTCTGTATTCCTGTCTCCCTCCACTTCTCATTCCAGCCACAACTGAGAAAAGTGCCCACTAGGCATATAATTTAGTTCCCCTCCAGGCAGCATTCAGAGCCAGTGAAGTCATGGCACAGAGGAATGCCTGTGGGTTGGGCCAGAGTCCATAACATGCGAACACCTGGGAGCCACTGGCTGGATTAACACTGCCACCTGCTGGCTAGTGGAACAAACTGCGAGACAACCACAGGCAGCCAGTCCATGAGAGACTCAAGAGCTCTGCCTGTGAAACTCTGTGGGTCTCATGCCACAGTCCATTAAGTTAGTGAAAAGGCAGTCTTTAATGGCTAGTTAGTGGCGAGTGTTTCATGACCAGTTGCTGGTTTAGTGTGTTGTTTAGCTCTTTGGTAATAAGCGAGTGCTGGTTTCTCCCTGTCCGCAGGCGTGCAGTCGGGTTTCGTCACCCTGCCGCGCTTCTCCCGCTCAGACCGCCAGCTGCAGGACGGTTCCGGAACCTACTCTCCGGAGTTCCGCCGCGGCTCCCTCCCGGACAGCGGCGGCTTCTCTCTGACACGCTCCGACTCCATGACCTCCTTCACCATAGATCTGGGGCCCTCCCTGATGAGCGAGGTCTTCAGCGTGATTGACAGCCCCAACTACAGCCAGAAGGCCAGTTACGGCTGGGGGGCAGAGGAGGAGGAGGAGCAGGAGGAGGAGCAGGAGGAGGAGACAAGCTCCACCCCTGAGCCGATGGTTGACAGTCCGATGGCCCATTCGGCCTCTGCGTCCATGGTAGGCTCCCCGTTGAGAGAGAGAGTGAACAGCAGGGGGAGCTCTGGAGATGCAGGGTGGGGCGCAGAGGAAGAGGAGGAAGAGGAGGATTCCGCTCCTAATGTGGTCATGACGTCTCCTTCGAGGCTGGAGCCGGGAATGGAGCCCGAGAGGTTCCTGAGGGCAGCCGATGTGCTGGCACGTCATTACGGAGGGGGCGGGTTCTTAAAAGGGCAACAGCAGGCTGCCGATGGCGGGGACCACCCACACGCCAGCGCTGACACAGACTCCTGCACCCGTCTCCAGAGGAGGGCGCCGTACGCCTACCCCGAGGAAGAGGATGAAATTAAAGTCTGAACCAAAATGACTCCAGGGCTCTGGATGACAGCAGATCCTGGTGTTTCCTTAATACGCATGTACCCATGTCTGTGTGCCTGTCACATCACTCCAGGGAAATATTAGCGCTTTGATCCTTGGAGAATTCTCAAACCGGCTGGATTCATCTCATCCCCTTTGAGAGTGATTAAAATGCTTAAATGCCATGACTATCCACAGTTTGGTTGATTAAAAAAAACATCTGAACATTATGTGCCCCTTTTCAACATGCAGCAGGACATGCTTATGGATCTGCAATTCCACTGTGTCAGAAAGGTGAATCAGAAAAGTTTTGTGAACTCAAAATAAGGGAACGGTAAAAAAAAAAATGACGAGTTGTCCTAAATGTTTTTGTAATCATTCTGCATGATTAACAAGTGTGCCAGTGTAAATAAGCATCACCCATCATCAGATGCATTTCACTTACTTGCACTTAATGCAGTGCCTTTACCTCTTTGCATTTCAGATTAAAACTGTTATTATAAGGAAAAGACTGGCATAAAGTTAAGATCTCTTCATTGTAGTCTCATGATTTCAGGTGACCCTATCTTTTTTTATTGTAAAGTCATAAATTTATTTAATGGCAAGTCTACCAAAAGTGAGGGAGCTACAGGTGGGTGATGATTAATTAAACTGAGAGCATTTGTTAATCATGAAAGAAAATCAGAAACAGCTTCAGGACGATTAGCAGTTCAAAGGTACGTGTTTAGCTTCCAGAATTTCAAGCTCCTGTGCCCTCATTCTCCATTTAGAAGCAGAATAAAACCCTAGCTGGGTCAGAGCTCTCCAGCCATGGTCATAGAAGCACTTAGGGTACTTTCACACCTGTTTCATTTGGCCCTGTATGTGAACCTACTGACAGTGAAGTAAACGCAACAGGATGCAAATTTAAGGAATCCAACTGAGATCACCACAGAGGAGCATCTCTCAGAAAGAGCTCCAGACTGTGGGAGTGATGTCTGGTAAAGTGGTGTATTTCAGCTCAGTCACCACATGTCACTCATGAATCACTTCTGAACGGACAGTGACTTGCACACAATGCCTTCAGCTGGTTCTATTTTTACTGCACTTAATTGGTAAAAGCTCCTAGTGACACACAGGAAATGCAAGCACATTACATGTGAAGTGTCTGTAATCTCCACCTACCTGAATATTCTCTAGAGAACTACTGCATGTAATCCTAGTGAGTGTAATTGAAAAGCTGTAACGTCAAACCAGACGATTTTTTTGTCCACATGTAACAGAATGAAACAAACAAAGCTGTTTACAGATGGATCTAAGTCTGATTAAATTTCCCTTGTTTGAAACGAAGAAATCTTGAAAAAAGTGCACAAGGAAGCAAATCACTTACACGTGAAGTTGGTGTGAAAGTGCCCTTAGGTGAACACTTTACCATAAACTGGTGACAATATTTCAACATGAATATGAAAACTGTCTCAAGATTTTATTTTTTTATGTAAATAGAAGCTACTTATGCTCAGTAAGGCTGTCCAAACTGTTCTTCCCTTGTTTTAAAAGAGATGCATTTATGGTGCTGGAAAATATTGTGCAACAACAAAATACCAGGGGATTCATTACACTATACCTATGTACCTATGACTGTCCCTTGTGTCTGCCTCCCCCCCTCTCCCCCGCAAAAAAAAAAAGTTCAAAGTTCTCCAGGGGCAAACAGACTAAATCTGTTTGAAGTAATGGAACAGCAATGGGCAGATAACAGGAAGTGTCGACAGAGGAGAAAGACTGGGTGTGCTTGTGTGCTTGGCACAGCAGAGGGCAGTACTCCTTGCTTGGAAACACAAGCGAAGGTAATTTCAGCCGCAGAGCTAAGGAAAGGACGGCAGGGGTTCTCAAACATTTGTTCCCTGTATAACCCTCCCCTGCCTGTATTAACAAACATTTCATTGAAACTTTTGGTCTTGTTAAATTAACCTCATTGTAATGCCACCCATACTTTTCCACCCATATTGCCAGCATTTCCCTTGTTTGCTGCCAGTCGTTGTCAAAGGGGCTCCCAGATGTGTTTTTTGACAGGTGTTGGAATTCTCCAAAGACTACCAGGACACACTCTCTGAGGATGGCGTTTGTTTTTTTTCTGCACAAACTGGCTTTATTTAGGCATTTCAAAAAATGAAGTGGATCAAAAGGGAAATAAAATAGGGGATGTTTTTCAGTATTATTATTATTTGTAACTGTAAGATGGATATTCAAGGGGATTTTACAATGAGGGGATTATATGATACAGGTTTTCAAATTAATTCAGAGTAGTTTTCAATCAGGACAGAAGGTGCAAGTCCCTGAAGCAAAGTTAGGATATGCAGGAAAAGTAAGAGGGTGCCACTCTTGCAATAAATTGCACATAAAGTCTTTGCGTGCTTTTTTTTTTTTGAAGATGTTAGATAAAGACTCATTGTCTCATCAATCGGCTCTTGACAAAGGCTGAAAACAAGCACAAAGGCCAATAAAATACTTTTCTATGTCATTCACAAGAGTGCGTCCTCTCAACTTCTCCACTTTTTATTTTAGCTACAGCGTGTATCAGACTCATTCGCCCCCACACTGTAGATTAAAGGTCAGAGAGATGCAACCATCTTCACCATGTTAACCAGTTACACAGTAAATCATAACAACTCAGCCTCCCCCTCCTCTGTCAGTCTTCATGTATAGCACTAAGACCACTATCAGTTCCAGTTTTTGAGAAGAGGCCTTGGACCATCTTATTGTAATGGGGAAATGGAAAGCATGCATTGTGTGAAAGGATGGTCGCATTTTCATGGCTGAATGCATGAGCTGGTGCTGAGCTCATGCGGGACTTAACTGAAGATCAAGTTCTTTGGAGGGCGGAGCTACTTCAGTGTCGCTTTGTATGCTGGTGAAAAATAAAGAGCTAACTGCACATACCTTTACAAAAGTATTTCACTGGACTACTGGAAATCCTATTGAATCCTAATCCATAATCCTATATCTAATTTTTCTGTCCGGCAAGATATTTTTGTAAAGGTAACATAAAGTAATTCTGTCAAGTACGCTTTTAAAACTCTTTTCAATTTGTTTTGATTGCAAGAAGCATACATATACACATGTTAATATTGTTAACAATGAAGTCAAAGCTTCAATATACCACTATTGGTATAATTTTAGTAACTAAATAAAGCTGGATCTCAGTAATAATAGCTACACTTTGGAAATTCAAGGGCCTATCAGCCTACTTCTTATATATGATGATGAATAATACATTGTATGAAATATTAGTAACACCTATATGAATGCTGTATATGTATACAGTATAAAATTCAAATGTATGTGGTGCACTTACAAATAATAACAACATTCATACTGATGATTATAATAAAAGGATGTTTTTAATAAGCTTGGCAGTGTTGTATTTACAAATAATTGACGGTCCTTTTTTGGTATGCCCCAAAGGATCCACACAGCAACACAGTGCAGGATATAGAATACACGATAGAAAATCAGGATAAAAGTCTTGCAGAGCTTTAAGATACAAGTTAGAATCTGACTTACAGAGATCTTTGTTGGACCGACAAGACTGACAAATAAGGTTACTAGAGAACGTCAACAGCATGGAGGTTGCTAGTTTAAATCGAGGCTGTGCCACAGGCTCAAGGTGGCCACGATGGCAGAAAGAGGCACTGTACTGCTAGGGTTATTGACATCTGAGGTCTGCAATGCAATAAAGACCTACTGAAGTCTTACATATTTCTAGCTGGATACCAGTAGATATTTACTAAGTAAAAGCTGCATATGATTGTTAGCCTTGAAAAAAAAAAAAACACCCATTACCCGGGAAGATGCAGTTTGACTTTGAAACTGCCTCTGTACATCTGTATGTGAAAAACACACATTAAGTGTGTACAGTTTTAATGTCTCCCAGTGTGGCATTGTTGAGCCAACAAAAGGGAGGCAACACTGACAATTGTAGACTTGTCAGTGAAGTGAGACATAGAAGATTTGCACTCGGGAATCCATGATGGTCCTGGTTCACTGAGCGAAGGAGGAGAGCTACTTATTGATTGGCTGTGGAGGCCGTGGGGGTGGGAAGCTGGGAGCTTTGACAGTGCCCTTTTTGATCTTGTTCTTGTTGTTGAAGGAGGTCTGGGACGTGATTTCGGGCTTCTTCTGGGCCGTGGGAGCCGTTGCCTGGCTTGGGGGAGCAGCAGGGGCTAAGGGCTTGCGTTGAGCACGGGCTGCTGGCTCTGGCGGTGTCTGTTGCTGGAATGTTCTCTTAGCTGTTGAGAAAAGAAAAAAAGGGCACCATACATCAGGACGAACTATATAAGTGGGCCAAGTGGGCTTGAATTTTTAGCTTGAATTTTATGGTGATCTCCCTACCTTTACATGGTGCTGCGGAGCCGGGGGGCTGGTCCGTGGTGGGCTGTTGTAGGTGGGACTGCTGGGGCTGGGTCTGGGTCAGGTCGCAAGCTGGTTTTTGGTCCTGGTTCTGGGTGGGCTTCTGGCTAGCAGCGTCAGAGGTGGGGTTCTCCCACATAGAAGTCCGGCGGGTTATTAAGCCTGACTTTACTATGGGTGAATCGGAATGTTCCTCAGATAAAGACCTGGAGAGATTATAACAGAGAGAGCGAGAGAGAGAGGGGAAGAGAGAAAGAGAGAAAGCAATAAGTTACATTACATTACATTCATTTAAAAATAAAAGACAAAGAGGAAATGAGAGCAAGAGAGAGAGACAGAAATAGAGGGGACACAGAGCGAGAGAAGTGATGAACTGAACATTCGTCTCATCATACTGAAACATGAATTTGTGCAAATGAAGGAATTCATTTGTCAGGCCCTCACCAACAAAACACTCGAATTGTTGGTATGTCTTCCATAGGGCAAAAATGCAAAATACCTCTGTGTGGATCTCTATATATATATTTTTTTTTTATTTGAAATGCCCTGTTGTATTATGGAGATGCTGTGTATTGCTGCAATCCCGGCTAACGATCCAGGAGAGTACAAACACGTGCCCTCCTCAGAAACACACGATGTTGTCTCCACGTCGAGCTCGCACAGACACGAGCCAGCGGAAGACACTTCATATGCAGCTTTACACAGGCAGACCTGTGTGTGCCCGATTGACCAGCAGGGGGCACTGTTGTGGGATGAGACCTCAAACCCTGGCCAATCTACCCTCCCCCGTCTCTGGAAGAACAAAGGGTTGTGGACTCCTGGTCATCCTTGGCTGATGACGCAGCTGGGGTAGAGCCCAGGCCTTAACCACTGAGCTAAAAGGCAAAGCCTTCAACCACTGAGCTTGTTGTTCTTGCTGAGCACCGTTGAGTGCACTTCTGACAAACCTAAACTAACATTAAATGCCAAAATGAGTGATCGATTTCAGGTTTGAAATTGCAAGGGGTGCCGCAAATGAAAGCAGTCAAAAGAATAAAACAACGATTAAAAGTTATGTGACCCTCAGAAACATCAAATAGTGTCCGTATATTCAAAATAATGTTCGGTGATACTGCGAACGCTGTTACCGCTGGCAATCATTTGAATGCTTGTTCAGAAACAAATGATAACACTGGAAACATAATGATAAATGAACATCCTAGCGTGCGTGCACATCAGCTGTGCGCAGCAGAGTCTTTTCCCATGATTTTGAGTGCTGCACCTGGTAGTGCTGGAGAGAGGAGGGGAGGCAGCAGGGTTCATCTCCGTCGCAGACACAGGGGGTGGGGACAGCGACGGCGTGAGGTCTGGGCAGCCCTGGGGTTCAGGAATCCCAAAATCCACCTCTGGGAGAAGCAGGAAGAAAGGGTAAAACATTATTATTAGATGAATAACAAGTCGTGTCCATAGTGTGAAAGCGTGGCAGTTTGGTGCTTGGCGAGATGCCGTACCTTCAGGGAACAGGCTGTTGGCGTACTGTATGAGTGGCTCAACCACGGTGACCACCTGCACTGAGGAGGCTGATGCCATGTCCAGCAAAGAGTCCACCCTGACAGAGAGAAGAGAAGGGAGAGTGTTAAATCTACCATCCGCTACATAATACACTTACACGCACATATACGCACGCACACATAGACACGCACACACATACAGTGCCATACACTGCACTCTACATGCTCACAGGTAGCGTCTTCTGTACTCACACACACAACACACACAATTTTCATAAACTTTACTATAGTCACATGCACACCCTATAAATAGTGCACTACATACCTGTTTACACACACATGTGCAAGGAAATGCATGCATCAACACATATGCACACACTCACATGCATTCACACATACACGCACACAGGCACACATGTGTACACACAGGTAGGTATATACACACATACACACACACACACACTCTCTCTCTTTTACACTCTCACAAATACACACCACACACACACTCTGAAGCCTCCATCTCTGTACCCACCCCTCAGTGCGGGGCCACAGTAGATTGGGTCCCAGCACAATGGCAATGTTACTCGGGGTCATCCTGTTCACAGCCTGATTCTCTGAAAGACGGGATAGGAACTGCACCAGGTACCTGATACAGAGAGAGGGAGAGGGAGGAAGAGAGTGTGAATGAATGAATGATAGAAAGGGGGGAGGAGAGTGTGAATGAGGGAGGGAGAGAGAGAGATGGAGAGGGAGAGAGTGAGGGACAGAGAGGGGAGGATATAGAATGAGGAAGAGAGAGAAGAAGATGGAAGTGAGGGAGAGAGAAAGGGTGAGAAGAAGGATAAAAAAGGAGGGAGGGGATTCAGGAAGGAGGAAGACATTAGAAGAGAATGGGAAATGTAGGCAGAGAGGGGGTGGGGGAGATAGGGGGATGAAGGTAAAAAAATGAAGCGTAAACATGACGCGTAAATGAGTTAGTAAACATGGACAGTGACACAGATAGAAGTAAACCCAGTACACACAAATTCATTCCATGTTCAACAATAAATCATTAATTAATTAATATATTGCCCTTGTAGACATTGTAATATCCATCATGCTGCCTTCACGTCCTACCCAACTGCATACAAATAGCGATGATGTAATGATGTTGCATTTTGGAAGCATTCCTTCAACTGGTGGAAAAGACTACACCAAGGATGCACAGAGAGAGGGGGGCAGGGAGATGTAGGCCGTACTGACCGGAGGTTGTTGTAGTTCTCTGGGGGCAGTTTACACAGCACTCTCCTAAGCTGCTCCAGTCTGTCTGCCACCTCCTTCTCCCTGGAGAAAGAGAAACAGGCAGAGTGAGAGAGAGGAGAAGAGATGGGGAGAAGCAAGGTGAATGGGTGAGTGCAATAAAGCCTCATGTAAGACGACAGGTCTCTGATTCATCACATACATGTATATTCTTTGCAAAGTTCAGTCAGTACCCTGACCATTCACCTACCCTGCTGCTTTGAACCAATCATTGTAGAGTTCAAAGGTCATGAGAGGTTCAGGCAGCTCTCTGAGGTATGACTTCAGGGCCCCTGCCAGACACAGGGGGAGGGAGAGAGAAGGTGAGAAAATCAGTGTAACACATCAGACACACAACGTTGCCTACAAAGCAGAGTACGCAGGGGAAACCATGTGCTACAGTCTATGTTTAGTTTCAGCTAAATACAGGCTGCAAGCATGAGTCCTTTTCACTCCAATGAGAAGTTACTGCATGTTAAAGGCTGTAATGTATGCCCCAGCGGGGGTAGTGTAATGTTAAAGAAGCAGGCATAATTTAGAAAACGTTCCTGCCTGTCTTTTCCCCCATCTCTCTACCCATCCCTGCTCAGTGTCCTATGCATCTCTGTCCCTCCCTAACCTGCCTGATACCACTCCTGCACCTCCCTGTTTCCCTTCTAAATCTGCCCCTACCACCAACACCTCCTGTCTCTCACCCTTCCCTACTTACCCAGCTCTCACCTGCTGCCTCCGATCCCTCTCTAACCCACCTCTACTCCTTCCTCATCTTCCTTCCTGTATCCATCAATAACCAACCACAACCCCTTCTCTACCTATCTCTCTCCCTCTCTGATCCCACCTTTTTCTCCCCCCCCTTTAATCTGCCTCCCTCCCACACACACACTCAGACACACACACACACCTGCCACTGCATGTGGGTCAGAGTGGAACTCGCTGTGGTCGATGTTGCCACTGTCCAGGCTGCTCTTGAGCCTCTTCACCACAGAAGCTGCGGCTGCCAGTCTGAACAGACCCTGAGAGAGAGAGAGAGAGAGAGAGAGAGGGAGGGTGGAGAGGGGGGCAGGTATGACAGGGAAAGAAAGAAATGAAGAGAAATGTTTGAAAGAAAGAGGAAGAGAGGTCAAGAACAGTAATAGCATGTGTGTGCGTGTGCGTGTGTGTGTGAGAGAGAGAGAACGAAAGCAACAGAGAGAGAAAAGAAGAAGAGGAAGAGAAAAAGAACAAAGAGAGGTAAAGAGAGAGTTACCATCAAGTGCATCCCTCCTCTCTGTTGGACTGGGCAGTCCGAGGCCCGCTACTAAGGGGGTGATTAGGGGTGCATTGCACCCATTGCACCCCCAGACAGACCTCAGTGCACCCCCAATTCTCTCCTTATATCTTGATGTTTATGCAGTATTTTTGACTTTTTGTGCACCCCCGCGGATTGCAGCTGAACCCCTCTGTATATCCCCCTGGCGCCGGGCCCGGGGCTGGGTGGTCGGCTCCTCACCTCCTCCCTGAGGCCCCTCTGCAGCAGCATGTGGACGCACTCCTGGATGGGCGTGGCGATCTGCCTGCTGCTGTGCTGCAGGTGAGACAGCAGGGGAGCCCCGTACACCTTCCCCGAGGGGCCACTCAGCCTGGGGGCTGTGCGCAAAGGGCAGGAACACGCACAGTTATACGCCATGCTGCAGTTCACATGCACACTGTAATACACTGCGCTCTGTATACGTACACAGTTACATACTGCAGTCTATACCTGTAATATACTGCACACTATACACACGCTGTAATACACTGTAGTCTACTTACGCAGACTGTTGCACACCAGACCCTACACACAGATACTGTTATACAGTGCTCTACACACACATACACACATACACACACACACACACACACACACACACACACACACACACACAGACTATCGTGCATTGCACTACATATACACAAATAAACTTTATACACTACAGTTTATACACACATAGAAACATACATAAATTCACTGCAATCTACACACACTCACACACATTGTACTGTTTATACTGTGCTTACAAACACAAGCCTTGTTATTATAATGCACTGTATACACTCACACAGACATGCAAAATCTTTAAAAACAGTATACATACACACACACACACACACACACACACACACACACACACACACACACACACACACACACACACACACACAAAAGCACATACATATACCTGATTGGCTGTGGTTTTCTTTCAGTTCTGTAAGGTTCTTCTCTAAACAGCCCAATGAGTTCTTATGATATTCAGCCTGTAGTTCTAGTAGCTAAAACAAACAAACAGACAAACATGCAATAAACAATTGAATTAATGCAACTCAAATGCGTCAAAGTGACACATGTTAAAGGAATGGCAAGTATCATTAGGGTCAGAAAGACATGGCGTATTGCACTCACACGGATGAAATAATTGGCGTAGTCGTCCTCTTTAGAGGCAAAATGATAGAGATCTGCAGAGTACTGGTCCTGCAAGAATATCACTCACATTTTACACAAACACCGACCGCAAAAATTGCAACACACAGTAATATATGTTTACCACATCACACACACAAATGCATAACATGGCAACTTCCGGCCATGTTATGCATACACTGATGATGCCATTAATGAGTGGTTGTTGCTACCGGTGTTTATGTCATAGATAACACCAATGATTATGCTACCCTGATGCTCTCCAGCCTCCTCCAGGCTTCTTCCACCTCCTCCCTGAGCCCGTCCTGCTTGGCCTGGGGTCCTGTGCTGGCCTGGCACCTGGGGGGGGGGTGGGCGAGGAGTAGACAGAGACAGGGGGACACTGTAACACCAGGGCCAACAGCGTGACAATTCGCTATAAAGACGCAGCAAGCGGTGGGGAAACAGACAATCGGAGACAAGAACAAATGTCATCAAGCGACAAGAGAGCGGGTTGTCGTTCATTGTCCCTCAGTGGTAGAATGAACTTGTACACTCCATCCCATCTGCTGAGTCCCTCGCTGTCTTCAGGAAACACCTGAAGACACAGCTGTTCCGTGCTCATCTGAACACCTGAAACTCTACCACCTAAAGCACTTTCTTATGCCTTAATCTTTGCTTTCCTTTAAAAAATTCAAATCTACGGTTTTATGCACTTCTTTCATGCAGTATCTCTACTAGCTAGCTCGTACCTTGTCTGGCCAACTACTGAAACTTGATCATGCAGCACTTCTAATATTGTTAAGTCCTTATATGGCTATTTGCTTGTGCTGTACTCTGCCTCACTTGTAAATCACTTTGGATAAAAGTGTCTGCCAAATGAATAAATGTAAATGTAAATGCAGCAGGCAGGAGGAGCAGCAAGGTGTCAGTGGAGGGACAAAAACCAGGAGACAGACACTGCAGCAATGAGGGAGTGAGGGTGAGGGGTCCAGACAGAGGTGATGGAGAAAGAGGTGGGGGCACATCAGCATGCACACATGTGCAAAACACACGTGTACAGAAACTGAGGCTCCACAGTCTAAAACTGTGAGCATACTCAGCCACAGATGAGTGCGGGCAGACGCTCACAGAGGTGACAGAGGCATACCCACCTGTTTCGGGCATTGTGCCAGTCAGTCGTCAGCTTGGCAAACAGCTTCTTATTCTTCAGAATCTCTGGCAGGTCCTCCTGTGAGCACACTGCGTTAGCGCCACTGTGTCATGCCCTCGACCGATTAAGTACAGATTAAGTACAGATTCAGTAGGTAAAAGGAGAAACCAATGCACAGCCATGTGCATGTATAATCTCATTCACTCTGTAGCTCTAAAATCCCCCTGCAGAATGTAGACCCCATTACAGCTATAAAAAAAAAAACCCTGATGGGAGGATGTCTGATTAAAAATGAGGATGCGATAAGGGAAGGACACATGTGCTCAGAGGCATGCATGAGTGCACACACCCACACACCCACACACACTCGAGTGCAAACAGGCGTGCACTTCAGAACATGCACGCACACACACACACACACACACACACACACACACACACACACACACACACACACACACACCCTGAGAAGGTCTTACCTCACTGAGTTTATTGAGGGGCTCCAACACCTCCTTCTCCAGCTGCACCTCAAAATCTGCCAGACTCTTGGCTAGAAGAGTCTGCATGAAGCAGCACATCTCCAGAACCTTCCTGAAACAGAGAAACGTTTTAAACATTTAAAAAATTTCAAAGCTTTATTAACATTAAATATTTACTCAATGGAACATGCAAAGGAAAACCTCTCCAATGTCAATAAAAACAGGAACCGACTCGAGAGACTTGTTAATACTACTGTGCTTTAAATTACCAGACCGTTACAAGAAAGTTACGCTATTAAGAGCTGTTCCATCCTCTCACAGGAAGCAGCTTTGTTCATTTCTGCACCATCTATGCTGAAATCTCATCCACGCTTAAATGGGCAAATCACCTTCTCATCTGAGAGGCGATGAGCAAACACAGTTAGACTAATGTACCTGCACATCCATATTATTCAGTATTCTATTCCTCTTGATCCAATAGTCAACCCAGTGCCTAGCTGCATGCACGTGCCTCACATTATAAAAATGCATAATTTTGCAAAGAAAGATGTGTTCATAGGACAAAAAGTTTCAGGCAAGCCATGGCTGCGAGAGAGAGAGAGAGAAGACGGAAAAGTAAAGACATCAAGTGGTGGGGGGAGGCCGAGGGGGTGAAAGGATCGAGTGCAAGAGAAACAGAACTTGAGCAACTGTGTGAAAGATGACCACGATAACCAAAATAACGCAAAATAAGACGCTATTGTAGAGGAACTTCCATTTCATTTCACTTCTCAAAAGAAATCAAGGGAGGGGAGTGCTGGCACTCAGTGCGCAGTACAGTGGATGCGCTCAGTTTGGTAATTACCTTTCATTCGGTTCTCACCTTATGGGGGACTCTCCATCAAAATCCTTGAAGCTTTCTGCCATGCTGACTGACAGCATCATCAGTGGGAGCTTTTTCTGGGGGGGTCGGGTGAGAAACAGGAAGGAGTTAGAATCACACTGACCGTTTGATCACATATTGAAGAGGAGGCCACAGAATGAGATCTTGCAAACAAAGCAAAGACTCCAAGAGGACGGAGTGAGAGGATGCGGGGCCTGACTCCTGGCCAACAAGAGGGATTCAGTCACCCTGAGCCACAATTCCCCTCTGTCTCAGAGCAGGGCAGAGTGGTTCAAAATCGGGTAGTTATGAGCTTTCAATAAACAATAACACAGCGTCCAAGACCACACAGCACTACAAATACACACTCCCTAAGGTATGACACAGATGAATCACAGACAGACATACCGAGGCTCAAAATGATATGATGACGGGAGAACAAAGCTTCGTGAATCACAAAATGGGTGGATCTTTCATGCAATAATAGTGAATTAATGTCCTGAGGATGACAAGATTTTTTCTGATTGGTTTATTATTTGTTTTATTGATTGACAGCATGTGGTTCCCCTACCCATTATAGCATTCATGAAGCACAACATCAGTAGCTCAGTTCAGGGCACACAGAGACACACTTGGAGTGCCAGACAGGCGTGTCCATGGTTACCGTTCGCTTTTCCGCATCTAGCCCCTGCTGGCTCTGCAGACAGCCAACCAGTTTCTTGTGAATGATCTGGGCAGCCTTCTTGGCTGGCTCCACCCTCTGCTCCACCTACAGCCAATGAGATCAGAATGTTTGTGCTTGCTCAGCAGATCATACAGGTGTGTGTTTTTACTTTGGGTTATTACAACAAATGGAATCCTAAAACATAACCTGAACACACAGGTAATAAAAAAAATCTTTGGGGAAGAAAGGATAGGGTAGGTATGGGGGTGGGTGGGCAGGAAAAGGGAAACTTTTTGGTTGTATTTGTTACTGTTCACTATACCTGGCAGATTAATTATGTATCACGCAATGAAACATCAAAGTATCAAACTGCCCTTCTCTCTTTGACAATCTAACCAAGACCTCCCAGGATCACATTCTCAGGTGTTTTAAAATGCTTTGATGGGTGGAATGTCTGTATTCCCACTCAAAGATTGTGTATTCTTTCCCCAAAACAGCCAACGGAGAGAATCAAAAAATGGCACAGATCATCTCCTGGCTAGACACCTAGCATGATGGATTATGAGTAACGGTACTTATGCGGACTGGTGTCCCCTCCCTTGGATAAGATGTGATGCTCTGTGCTGTCAAGGCTGGAGAGCACAGCCTACTGTACGTTACTTGTGGTAGGGCTTGAATGGTGTTATGCTCACAATCACTGGTCTGGGAGTGTTGTTAGCCTGGTCTGACACTGTTGCTCATTCAGCTAGAATGGATACACTTCTGTTCTTTTGTGCTGGAAGTCACTCTGGATAAGAGCGTCTGCTAAATGAATGTAATGTAATGTAATTATGGCATGAGAACACCAAAAGGGTATGACTCACCAGTGCCAGATCATCAGTGAGAAGGTCAGTGGCATCCTGTGCCCTGGGGAACAGAGACAGATGAGAAAATCAGAAAATCAGGAGGCCAGAACAGGAGCACAGAAAAAGATGCTCAAATATACAAAGCAATTACAGTGTGCTCTTTTTATTGCAGTAACCATGTACGCACTGTAACTGCAAAAACATGGGTTTTTGCACACCTTCGGTTTGATGCATGCCTTCTTCAAGCAGCACCTATTGTGTTGCAGTTTGTGTTTTGTGAGAAGTGTTGTGCCATTGATCTAAACACAATAAGCACATGCTTATTTGCTCTATTAAGTGCTTTGCTGACTGTTCATCACATTGTCCCTTTGAGCATCGTTGAGATCCGAATCCATTCTACTTTCACACAATGACTCTTCCGCTGCCTACTGTGTGCTTCCACCACCCACTGCACTCATCCTCTGCTTCATGTGGCTTGTGAAGCAAAGAGGGTAAAAGTTGCTAAACTGAAGCCTCAAGATGAACTCATTAAATGTTCAGCAGCACCAGACCACGGCACCCTCTCTTCTGATACAATGCAATGCGATTCTCACTCTTACAATCCACAGTAAATTCCACTTGATATAACAAGCAAAAGTTTAGGACATGAAAGAGTGTGAAAGCTACGCCATGCTACTTACACCGAGCACTTCCAGAGAGAGGAACAATGCAAACAATGAAGAACAATAAAGATGACGAATATAAAGAAGGAGAAGGAAGTCTGTCAACACACATTTATATTAGGGGGTGCTCATTATTTATAATTCAGTTACAGAGGGTTGGCATGAACATCCTAAAATAGGAGTGTGAGGAAAGGGGCAGGGGGCAGGGAGGGGTTTGTGGTTTGGGTTGAGGCCGGATACAAAGTGGGGGGGAGTTCTAAAACACACATCTGCTGGTGCTCTTCCCCATCCGAGATCCTGCCATCTGAGGTGGTTGACGGCCGTCGCTGTAAAATAAGCTGGATTTGTCTGGTGGGCATCTGTGCAGGGGGCCTAAGAGCTATTGTGCAGAGTGTGTGCTGTGGTTGCATGCGCAATATGTCATTTGTGTTGTGAGCAGAACGGCAAAAGACCTCTAAAGTGACATTAAATCTCCTTAAGCCTACCCCTCTCGTCAGGTCTTGTCTACCTCCCGTATCACACTTAGTAGGATGTTCTAACGTCACACAGAGGACGTGAGAGATGAGGAGGAGGATAGTCCTCTTCCCAGCAGCCCGAATCTCCTACACAATTACACAATTACACAATCACACAGTTACTCAACCTCACTCAGACACATACAGACATGCACATAAATACAATAAACATTCACACACATACACACACACACACACACATGCAGAGGTACACATGCACAAACTAACACACAGACGTATTGAGAGGGTCTTGTCATTTCTGGCCAGTTTCTTTAACTGTGAATCTGGTCGCCTGTAGCCACAGTATTTTCCTCCAAGTACTGTTATTTTTCAGTGTATTCAAATGTAAATTTGACACAATAAAAATACCAAAGCTGAGTAAAGACATTATCTTCTGTCATATCTGTCATATGTAACTGTAGTTTCTGCATATTGTCTCAAGTGGATCTGGAGTGTGTAGAGACTGAAAACAAATGCTTTTGTTTCCTTGTGTGCAAGTAACTTTGAATCGCAAAATCTGTCGTAAAACTGAGAAGAGGAAAAAAAAAAAACTCTGAAGCGCCTGTTCTGCCATTTTCTAAGTTAAAGTTAGCATGGCCGCTGCGGGCCTCGCTCTCGGGGCTGTGGTGAGGGTGCAGACCGTGCAGAGGCGGCGCGGCATTGCCGAGCACAAGCTCTGTCATCTGCAGGACTGAGTTGGAGGAGATTAATAATAGCACGGTTACAAGAGCAGCCTGCAGAAGCGCTCTGCTCTGTTGCAACTGCGGGCTGAAGCAGCAATCAGCAACGCCTGTTATAATCCGACACAAAAAAAAAAAAGAAAAAAAAAAAAAAAACTTCATTCGTTCGTAGCTACTCTAGTCAGATACAGACGGCTCGTGCTTAAGGTCACAATGAAGTAGCAAGCCCCCTCCTCCCCACACCCCCACGCTGTCTTTTTCACCTCTGTCAATCCCCTGACCCCCCTCGATTTTCAGTGAGGACCGACGTGAGATCATTTTACACACGCAAACTGTAGACTCAAAGCAGTGAGCTCCTCTGGTCTGACCTCACATCATTCTACACTACCTTCCTGCTCCTCTCCTAGCAAAGTGACAGCATAATAACTTCAGCCTGCCTTTCACTAGATTCTATTTTACTCCCAACAGACCTGGCTTAGACCAGGCTCAGATACTTTTTCATATTTAAATGGAGGCAATGGGCCAAACATTTTACACTTCCTGGCAGTAAAATGATGCATGAATATGTACAATGTGTATGTATGTGAATGTGAATAACACAGATGCAGCCTTAAAATATTCATAGCTGTTATTTATATCACATTCCAACTAAAGCATCATCATTACACCCTGTTTTTCTTAAACAGATTTACACATCTGTTTTTCATGTTTTTTAAATGGTCAAATTAAAAGAAGTTAGGCGCTTATCAAACAAATAAAACACTACAAGAACAAATGTTTTAGTTGCATAATCCATAACAATAAGAATACCTAACTAACAGGGATAACAATGCATATGTCAACTGGGAACCCTCTAAAAGGGGCTTCAGAGTGGCTCAGTTGTGAATGCACTCATCTTAAGAGCAGCCTAAGCCCTACAGAGCGGGTTCGAAGGCAGCCATGTCAGCTGCCGATAATAACCAGGAGCCCACAGCACTGGAGCAAACTGGCCTTGTTTCATCAAGGATAGGGGTCAGAAGATAAGCCAGGGCTCCTTTGCCTCTCTACTCTCAAACACATTGTGATTCATCTCAAGCGCCTTTAAACTTATTGGATGATATCAGTAGTGAAGCCCCTATCCTCCAGTGGTACCTACTTCATTGTGGAGTGCCGGTTGGCCTGTAGCACGAAGAGCAGCTGTTAGCTGCATGTGAGTGTATCAGAGTACTGCCTTTGTCTCACTGCAGCTTTCCTACTGAGACGGACCTAACAATGAGCCAGATGGCAATTTTTCAAACAGGTTTGCTTAAAGGGGAAAAAGCGTTTAAAATGAACCTTGCCAAATCCCACATTCCACATTTCTCACATTTCTTTGACAGAGAACACTATATGAAAGAACCAACCCTCTGTACACTGTTTGCTCCCAATGTCAATGTCATGTCAATGATCACTGACATTAAAAACAATAAAATTTAAAACAATAAAAATAAAACATTAAAAACATTAAAATTTCAGGCCACTCTTTTCCAGGGCCAATTGCTGACTGCAGAGCATTTTGGCACATCAAAGGTTGACAAACCAGGTCATGTGACCTGAGGAGAATCCATGGCGGCATAGAAACTTATAAAAGGGCCTTGGGTGACCAATTCCATCACAAAGAGAACTGAATTACTGGACACATCCATGCCCCTGAGGCAGCACCCCTTGGTAAGAGGTTATTTTGATTATTTTGTTGAGTAGGTCGAAAGAAAGGCTCTCTGACTCCTCTGCCTCAAGTGTCCAAAAATAGAATCCAACCGAAACTCCCAGTCTGAAACACCACGAACACATAAATGATAGCATTTCAAAGATGTCTGGTTACCTAAGAGTCAAGTAAATAAGAACAATATCCCAACAAGAGCGTAAAGACAAAAACTCAAGTACACTTTTTTTGATAATGAAGAAAAAGGCGCTCAGAAATCAAAAACAATACTTACTTCCCCAGAGATCCAAACTGCTGTTTAAAGAGGTTCAGCATAGTTTGTTGGAGATGACGCCTGTCTTTTGTTCCCTATCACTCTCCTCTTAACGACAAAAGTGTCTAAGACACGCAGTCCAACACAACACGTCCAGTTTGGATCGATTTTCATTCGATAACTGTTTGTCTGAAGCTTTCTGTTTCTTGTTCATTCCTAACCCTGTCACAACCAGCCAGCCAATGGTTTTAGTTCTTGTTTCGGAAGTGTTTGGGGTTAAACTGTCACACACACAACCACATGCACACACACACACACAAACACATACACGGGCGTACCTCGGAGGTCACGAAAAAAGGAAGTGACTTTTCAAGCTGCAGATGGCTGGGGTGTTTAGAATTTCACATCACCAAGAGATTATCAAGGTAATTCCCTGTGGCTGAAGAGCGATTGCAAACAATCTGCACATGTTACTTCCACATAAGATATCACATGATACTATAAACAATGAAGACTGTGGAGTGGTTGATTTGTTATATGACACACTGGTACAGTGGAGGCTAACTTCGTCACCCCACGAAGCCATGTGCTGTAGATGTAATTCTGAGGCAAAACTGAGAAAAAAGTGGCATGAAGTGCACACTATAATCCCTCTTTGAACTTTCAAAACCCTTACTCATAATAAAACGTGCACCCAACCAAACCCGTCAGCCTGAGAGTTTGGAAATTTAATTTGGGTTGACGGTTATATCCTAACGGAAAAGAAATATAGGTCATTGTATGGAAATCTGATCATACATCAGAATATATTTGCAATGTATTATATTTTGTAATAGATTTTACAGTATAAGCGTATAGTGACTCATATGAAAGTGATCATTTTGAATTTTATATTTTAACATGTTTTAGTCACCTTTTCATGCTTAACATGAGGAATGCATATGACACACATATGCAGACAAAATAACAAGCAATAAACTCGCAGAAGTACACTAAATATAATGGTTAAAGGAGGGCATTTGTTTTTTTTTTTTAATGGCAACCAAAAACCAGTGAAGGAGAGAATTCAGAAAACCTCACTAACCTGTACAACATATAAAAATAAATTGGGTGTGGGCAGGGGCAAAGGAAGAGCACAACCCTTTTACAGGAAGTAATAACTGCATTGCAATGTTCATGCACCTTCGCATAATGAGGGTGACACATTTCTCTTGGTACCACAATATGGTATTGTGATATGATTAACCTCTGTCATATTTGATTTGCAAGTACGTTTTACCGAGCTATGTGGGCTGTTGAGAAGCTGATATCTGTTTCTTGGACTTGATTCACTTGCTTGAAAAGATGTAACCTAGGTGTGAGACCCTGTCCTTAAAAATGAGGCAGAGGTGTGTTAAGACAAGTCTTTAACCTCTACGTTTCTCATTCTCTTCTGCACCGTCAAGAATTCTGCATTATAATAATAGCATCACAGTTCTTGCCAATGACACCATACCAAACTATATGTCAGGATTCCAACATTGCAGTGAATCACAAAAAGTCTTAAGATATCATCTCACTTTAAAAGACACATAGGCACATGATTAGATTTGAAATCAAAAGTCAGGGAAAGCGGATGACTAGACATGTCAAGTATTTACCTGGTGAGTGTGTGGTACATCAAATCCAGTACTTTCTCTGGGGCATTTTTTTCAAACGTGTAAAATTTTTCAGATGAAATTAAATTCGCTTGATGCCTTGAGCTGATGTACACTCAAATGGTTGAACTCAAATGGCATTTGATAGGACAATGACTGCTGGCTTTTTCAGGGAACAGCCCTGGGTGCCCTTCGCCAGAGGTGTTCAGGAAGTGCTTGTGGTGTTGTTGGCTTT
This sequence comes from Megalops atlanticus, assembly GCA_019176425.1. Classification (NCBI taxonomy): domain Eukaryota; kingdom Metazoa; phylum Chordata; class Actinopteri; order Elopiformes; family Megalopidae; genus Megalops; species Megalops atlanticus. Next base: position 23,141,952 of record CM032893.1, read on the forward strand.
TCAGAGTGAAACAAAGAGATATCAGTTACAGGGAACAAAAGGAGGGATCACATTTGAATGAGTGAGCACAGTAAAAGCAGAATACTTCTTCATCCTCTTTGTACAGTTTCAGAAAAACAAAAAAGAAAAAAAAAACACATCTCAGCTGGAGGGGGGCTTCACATCACATAAATGGCTGTCACAATAAGAAGCTTCAGAGCCAACAACATGATTCAAGCCACTCGCACCTGTGATCACCAGCACCAGACCGTGCTGACAAAAGGTGGGGTTAGGCTGTGTGTCCTGTGGTTTGGAACACACGCACTGTGGGGTGGCTGAGCTGCGAACACCACAGAGCTGCCTGAGAGGAAGGCGGCATACGGGCTACAGCGAGAAGTCCGGCACAATCGAGCAGTTTCTCATGATATCAGAGTGTTAGTGCAGTATATTAATTCACCCTGGAGGGAAACCTCCAGCAGTACTGCAGCAGATACTGGCAGCAGGTGTGTTGTGTGGTCACACGGTGAATCAGGCTATTCTGCAGTGAAAAAGGGCCCGGGCTGACCAGCTTTCTCACTCGGCTGCTTCCCCTTCTGCAAGAGAAGGGAGACCACAGGCCTCGGGAAGGTGCAGAAAAGTATGCGAGAGAGAGAGAGAGAGAAAAGGGAAACAGGCCTCACTGTCTCTTTGTGAGTTTCTAAGGAAATACATATGCTGCGTGTAATGCAAAAGCCTCCGTCAGTGGGTTTTTAAAATAGCATGGGGAAAAATAGACCAGTGCAAAACCTTGCAGATGCTCTTAAAAGGAGTGCATTCAATACAAATTTCTGAACTTTCTAAGCCATTCATGTATACATTGTTCATCAGTACAGTGTGAAAATCTGCACATGGAATGACATGACATCTGTGAGCAGGTCTCCTTTGAATCACTTTTGACAAGTCATATGTTTCTATAGGATCCTATGATAGAGATTAAGAGTTTAAGATAGAGTTTAAGATAGAGAGATAGAGTTTAAAAAGGTCACTGATTCCGTTCAATGTAGACGCTGAACATGGTATTTGAAAACAGGAACACAATCCAAAAATCTGAGCATGAAACACATCAAACTGAAATATAAGTTTGAAGCCATGGAAAAACAGCAGAGGGATTATTACCTAAAATACAAATTATTTTATTTCCTTGTTAAACATTTTGATTATGGAAATCAGAAGGCTGTGTGAGTACTGACCAAGCTCCCATACCAAAACACAGCTGTCCTCCTCCACACACCTGTGTTTAAACAAGGCAACTTAGAGAGTCAGTGGCTGCCTTCCTTTGCTAATGCATTATACACACACACACACGCACAATTATTCATTCTGAAATAAACCTGATAGAATAGATCTGCTAGGGATGCATTTGTACATGGTAATGGTGTGCGCAATTTAATTGAAGTTACACATAACAAACATTCATTGCTACACATATTTGACACAGCCTCTGGCACAACTGCAATTTTCCAGTAGAGGTGAAGTCTGAGGCTTCATGTGACCATATTGGCACTGAGGTGCACACACACAAGGTGGACTGCGAGAGGCCTTTTTTTTTAACAACATACCGTTAGAGATAGTAAGGGGTGTTTCCAGGTTGTCTGATGTCAGTTTTCAGAGAAGAGGAGAGCTTTAACTGTAGCCAATCAATTAAAGTTTAATAACTGCAGCTCAAGAGGCCAGGAAATTACACTCAATTAACAATGTTTGCATTGTCAAATCAATTGCACTGAATGTATACATTTGCCGTGATTAATTGCAAATTTAATTTGTGAGATCAATTGCCTGGTTCCGGACCATGACACCCCATGCTAAACTCATAAATTAATAATGTATGATGTTCGTAAGTGAGGACTGATCTCTAAGTCTTCTTAGTAAGAGTCTCCACCTTGTGGTGAAGTCCAAGATTGCACAGGAGAAACTGGAGCTTTCGCGAGATTGAACTTAGTTGCCTCATCAAATCAAAGTAGCCTACTGTTGATGCATAGCAAACTGGTAATCATTAAAAAGTCGAATAGTAAAGAGATAATAATGCTATGTTGGACTGTTTATTTCCTGTGCATGCCAAAAATTCCCGTTTTCTGTTTTTGTTTTTTTTCAGCCATTCCACCACAAATCAACAAACACAAAGAAGTGTTTCTTGTTTATTTACTCTATATTTGCTTTTCATACAAAAATCACTAACTCTCAAATGAAAACTGAAAATTTAAGCGGCTTCGGATCGGTTAGATTGAGTGTCATGCAGTAGGCTATGTCAGCTGCTCTTTGTTGAAAGGCCAAAGTCATCACACCATTGCCTAACAGATATCTCAGTCAGAATGTATTTATGACATATAACATCGAGTCATCACAATCAGTGTACAAACTGTACGGCTCGGGTTTGACGCTACCCGCGTCATTAAGCTGCGCTCATGGTGCACTCACACCGGCAGCGACGATGAGCGACAAAGCAACCGGAAGTCATTCATTTCCAATGGTCGCTGGGCAATGCTGAGCGACATGGTGAATCGCGTGGCCTGGCGACACGATCGCCACGATTTGGCGACGAAAAAAAGTTAAGCAATGTAAAACTTTATGCAAATGAGCAGCGACAGAGTCGAGCGACGGCCAATCAGGGCAGATGTATTCCTCTTATATTCTTTCGCTGTGATACATTTTCTTAAACTTTAGTTCCTATATTCGCATTTTAGTTCCCATAGCGGCGATTGCGAAAGCTACTTTGTGGTCCATGGTGAAACGGTAGTGTTCGAAGCAAGATCACACTCTTTATAGGAAAATAAATTCCCTCCAAAACGTATTTTTCAGCGGGAATGCACCTGATTTGTGGCTCCTGCTGCCACCTCTGTGATGACTGTATATCTGCTGCTTCAGCATCGATTTGCATTTATAGTTTTTACAATCTACTGCCATCACTTTCTGTGTAGGGCACCGGAGGGATGAAGGAGTATAGCCCATCCTTTAGGATCATACAAACAGATAATACAGGATGAATTGACCATACTTTATGTTAAGTTTATGTTATCATTTTATTTGCAAATAAAATTAGAACAACTTTGGTGACGAAATGTGAAAAAAATGTGAATACTTGTGAAAAAAAGCTTTTGACAAACAAATGCAAATTTTACCTCACTCTTATCCAACCACATCATGAATGCAAACATTAATCATTGTCTTTGTTACGAGTTTTAACAAGCCTGTGTAGATTTGACTAGGAAGGGATCAGAATTTATTTGCTTAGAGCTACAGCCCTCCCCCCACTACAGCTGTGTGCTGTATTTTCACGTTAGGTTTCGTTTTCCTGACAATGTTAAGTTTCAGGACGTTTCATTGCTCCTCCCAAATAAAAAAGAAGCTAGTTTACTTGTTAACCCTTAAATGACTAGGACTTAATAAACTGACCCAGACATTGTGTTGAACGTTGGAACTGGAACTGGGCCCTGCATGCAATAACTGGTACCAGACACAATAGGACATGTATTGTATTGGTGTTTGGTATATGTAAAGGATGAAATAATATAATAACAGACGTTACAGGGGAAGGGGAGGACAGACTAAAGCGTAAAGGGAATACTGAGAGTGCAATAGGTGTTTGGGATATGCCAGTTCTGTTCTATGTTGGAAATGTCTGTTTTCAACATAAACTGAACTAAATGCAAACTAAAGGTTGCAGACTGATAATATAATTTTATAGAGGTGATTTTATGGTTATTTGATTTTCAGTGTCTCTCTTCATGCAATGACTATTTTTGTGCTATTTTACTAATAAATGCAGTTTGTCAGGAAATTATTTTTTTCATTAAGATGAAAAGAACAAGTCAGACGCAGTCTTCATCAGGCAGTGACTGAGGCAGGACTCAAAATCTTATTATCAGAAAAAAAACAGTCATTGGGTATTAGATTGCTGACATTTTTATACCACTGAGGCTCATACCATTCACTTTCAGTTATGAATAAAGATACTTGCAGTCCTGTTTTATTACATGTTTACTGTACATTAACTAATAGTCTGTTTGTAAGTAAGTAATGCTGATATTGGCAATTTTGTGTTGGTTTACTTTTGGTACTGTTTGATCATTGCTCTTCCAGATAGATGCCAATACGGTCGACGCAGATCAACTGACAATACAGTAAATACTCATTATCATTTGTTTGTATGCAGAGATAGAGAAACAGATATTTTAAAAGGACTTATAAAAGGATGTTTGTAGATCTTTATATGTGTCCACTTGTATCATTACTTCTTTTTCCTTTTACATATTGCTATAATGTCCTAAAGCCATCGGGGTCATCTGTTTTATTTATGTTTTGGAATGGTTCTTCTGATGTTAATTGCTTTTATTTTCAAGGTCAGAGCTTGAAATTACGGTATCTCACATGACTTTTGTGAGTTCGGTGCTCTGAGTTTACTGCATGAATCGTGCTAGGGTCGCACAAAGATTCTACAGCTACCACAAAACGTTCAGATGTTTCAGAACAAGACGTTGTATTTGGCTCAAAATTACAGTTCCCATTTTTTAAGATATCATTTTATTACGGTACCCATTTTGTTTATCGCCCTGGAAACGGGTATTTCCAATACAGTCACGTCACGAGAAAGTTGCCCCGCAGAAGATCGCTGAACCATTACTTTACACCAGTTAATATTTCAGTCAAAAAGTTCAGTCAATTTAGATTTGCTGTTGCGGAAGAAAATCGGTTACAACAATTTTAGGGCACTCTGGATCGTAAACTTAAATTATACTTTACTGTAAGTAATCTGAACGTTTCCACGCAGAAAATCACCTATAAACGTCTATAAACCACACCTTTCCTTCCTTCCCTTCCATGTCCATAAATACCGCGACGGAACGCCTTATTTCTCATGTGCGCAGGAGAAATGGGGACATTCCGAACAATACACCGAGTGAGTACAGCGCTGAAATTGAACGTTATGCACCACTTTTAGAGAGTACTACCAATTTTAATTGTACTTACGGAATTCAACAGTCAATTTGATGTTCATTGGTTAATCCGGGTTTTACTAATCGACTGTTGTAAAATATTTAACTCGCTTTTTGTGTTTTAACAGTTTTTTAAGGTCAGTCTAGTAGTTTCACTGTGACTATGCTATTACATTGATATTATCATTTTACTCCGGTTGAAAAATAGTTTAAGCATCGACACGAGTATGAATTAAGTTACACATATTACATGTTACAACATTAGAGAATCCCGTTTTATATCAAACCATGTAGCCCTCTCTGTCTTACAGTTTTAAACTTTAGATAAATGCTGACAATTATCTGTTGTTTTTGTGATCTGACTACAACAGACTTCGTAGTCATGGTTCATTTGACAGGAAAAAAATATCCAATCTGAAACTTGCTTGCTTCCTTGCCTCATGTAAAAACACCTTCACAGACAGTGGCCAACATCTTGGGACAGCATAGCATACACAGAGCATCACAAATTACAGGATTTCCAGGAATGCTAACAATTAAATTGATAGTGAAGTATACTCAAAATAATAGTGCTGCAATGGCTTATTACAAATAACTTATAACAAATGTATAGAAGCCATATTTATTATTGTAATATCTGCATATTAGATGGAAGTTATCTTGTCTGTTGTGGTCAACGGGATATGAAAATTTGTGTGTGTGTGTGTGTGTGTGTGTGTGTGTGTGTGTGTGTGTGTGTGTGTGTGTGTGTGTGTGTGTGTGTGTGTGGCAGTGTAGCATAGTGGTTCAGAAGCAGGACTCATAACTGAAAGGTTGCCGGTTTGATTTCCTGATGGGGCACTGCTGTTGTACCCTTGGGCAAAGTACTTAACCCACAATTGCCTCAGTAAATATCCTGCTGTAGAAATGGATAACATTGTAACTGTAACCAATGATGTAAGTCACTCTGGATAAGAGCGTCTGCTAAATGCCAATAATGTAATGTAATGTGTGTGCATGTGTGAGGGTATAAGAATGTGTATGTGTCTGGGCTTGATTTTAATAATCTGTATGGTGATTAGATTTTGGTTGTCTCTACAGTGACCTTTCCAGTCACAACTCACAGGCTTTAAGGTCCTGATTTCAGAGGGAAATGGAGGCTGAAACTGACATGGAGGTCGATACAGAGGCAGTGGATGCCTCACAGAGCTCACAAGAGCTGACAGGACAGGAGGAAAAGAAAAGTGAAAGTTTCAAAGAACAACAAGCTGAATCCAGCAAACATGACAGTGACAATGCAGATATTCTCATGATGGATTTGGAAAGCAAAGAGCCTGCAGAAGAAAAAAACCAAGATATCAACAATGCAGCCAAACCAGATACCAAATTAAACCAGGAATATGACCAGAGAGACAAAATCAGTAGTGAAAACAGTGAGTATTTTCAATGAAGCAACAACAATCTGGAAATCTGTTGAGAAATTATTCACCATGATGTTTACACTCTGTCATCTATTTAGCAGGACAGAACAGAGAAAAGAGAGAAGACAACCATTTTGTTTGATAAAATGGATACCAAACCATGAAAAATAAGAGTATGGAAAAGTTTTGCATAGATAAATTTGCATTGTTCTATAGCAGTAATAACAAAAATATGCATTGCCATTTTTGACAGAGTTATTGGATGATATATACCATGGAATGTATCTAAGGTTGATTCTCTTATTCTATAATTACCTTATAATCTGTATTTTCTTTACTTTATCTAAGAGATATACTTGATAAAAATAATCATGAAGTAAGCTTGTCAGTTTGGTTATATAAAGACTTAGAAAATACTTTCTGTGTTGTGTTTCTAATTAAATACTGTGTGTAAAGAACAGGTTGCCATAATTTACATACAAAATTTTATTGACCCTTTCCTTCACTGTCACATAAATTGACAATAGCTGATTTAATGTTTGATTGTTACATATGATAGGGGTCAGCATGACTGATTTGATTTGCAAATAATGTGACGAATGTGCCAAGCTGAAGCAGCTTTATTAATTAATTAGAGTGTATGCCAAATGACTAAATGTAACGTAATTAGGAGTAAGTGTTAAAACACAAGTGTGCAGGCCCAGGAGAGCATATACAAGATAAAGTTTATATATAGTTTGCCTGTTCCATTCTATCCTTCAGTTCATTAGGGTTGATTGAGCAATTAGCTAAATACTAATCTCAATTTAACATCATTTGAGTGTCTACTGTTTGTGGTTACAGACATAGGTTGTTGTTAACATGTTTGTTCTAACCACTAAGTATAAGGTGACGTTTCCCTGGCAAAATCTTGCATTCCCAATGTGGGGAAAAAAACCTTTAGGAATACATGCATGCTACAGTTTTTCACTTTCTCCTTTAGTGATGTTTGTTTGATGGATACAGAAACAAAGAATTGTGTTTACTCCTCACATTTTTTTGTGTTTATGATTTGCTGCAAAGAATGAAAAATGAAGAGAACTCAGGTCTCAAACAGAACGCCCTTGTGCTATTAAGTGTTTACATTTTTTTTTAGTGATGACGTCTGGAGAGTATAAAATCATTGAGCCGACTATGGTGCTGATTGGAAGCAGCAGAGCTGTGAGGAGAGGGTCTGGAAACATCCTGCTGGGCAGAGAAGACTCTCCACCCAACACCAGTGAGCTCTCACAGAAAACAGCCAGGAAGTGTGAGGTGTCTGGACGCTGCTTTTCTGTGATTGACATGATGGGTGCACTGGATGCTGAGCTTTCACAGGACATGGCCGATCATCACACGCGTCGCTGTGCATCTCTGTGTGAGGAGGGAATCCATGCCTTCCTCCTGGCTGTACCCCTAGGTGCGCTCACAGATGAAGACAAGGCTGGAATGGAGTGGCTCCGAAGATCATTCGGAGAAAGAGCCCTGGCCTTCACCATGATGCTCTTCACCTATGAGAGGGAGGAGGAACAAGACACCATTGTGGACGATCTGAAGAACAACACTGTTCTGGAACAGCTTCTTGAAAAGTGTGGAGGCAGGTACCACATCTGCAACAATGCTATGAACAATCCATCTGAAATTGCAGTATTGCTGGAGAGGATAGACACCATGCTGTCAGAAAACGCACAGATGTGCTATACTTGGGAGTTGTGCAACATAGAGAAAAGAGAGGAGCAACTGACACCCCCTGTTGAGCACTGCAGTGAAACAGACAGAGAGGAACCTTTATCAGGTAACCTTCAACAAATGTGAATTATTGAAAGACGTAAATAAGAAGTAAATTAATATTACATCTTTCTCTGAAGAAAGAGAAAGTGGAAATATTTTAAGGGGATTTTTTTTCTCTTTTTCTTTCCCTCTTACTCAGCAGGAGGTAATGGAGAACATTCAGACAACAGTGAACTTGAAGACAAGGTAATTATATGCAATATAGCATTACTAGTTCTAGATGCTTAATATTAATCACCATAAACATGCTGTCCAGGATATTCTTGGATTCCTCCATGATATGCTACAAATGCCATGCTTACACACTTCAGTGTGGCTGCAGTTTTTGCAGCATTTACATTATCTCTCAGGTATTTTTTGGCTCAGACCATAAGCTTTCTCTGCACCTTCAGTCCTGATACTCATTGTCTCCACACCAAGCTAAAAGGAACTAGGCTTTTTAAAATTACATAGTCAAATTCATTAATATTACATTCATACCATAAATCAATCATCCAGAATAGAATGTATTTGTATTTGTAAATGCATTTGGATTTTGGTGTGTTACAGTCCATGTGCCAATTAAATAGTCCAGACTTTGTGTGTGCTACTTGGTTTGCAAACAGTGAACCGAGTTGTCGACACACTGTTCAATTTAGTGCTGTTAAATTTAGCAGTGTATATTCTCACATACTTGAGGAATGGTCTTTAAAGAATTAATTTAGATTAGAAATACTTCATGTAAACCGTTTATTTCCTCACAAGAGCGCCTGAGAACCCATTCCAAAGTGACATATTACACTCAAATGCTAATTATGTGATACTAATGCCATCATAACTACAGTTTAAGCAATGCAGCAGAAATTGATAAAGGTAAAAAGCAGTGGCAGAATCATTTCGTCATATACGAATATATACGATGCCGACGATAACATAGTCTTGGAACAAATTGGCTTTGTTCCACCAAAGGATATAGGGGAGGGTATGTTGGCCAGGGACTTATTTTTGAGTTTTATTTCCAGTCATTCTCAGCATGACTGCACACAAATCAGGTCTTTAAACACAATGTTCTGTGCAATTGGATAATATAGCCTTGGGTCAAACCTTTTAATCGTGTGTCTTATAGCAGAAAGTAGGAGGTTCCCTGGTATCCAGGCAGAATTCAGCCATGTAATCATCTCTTTTAATGTCCATATGTGTAAAGGCAGTTCATCATCATTATTACCATTACAATATCTGTTTAATGCTCTTGGTGAAGAGTAAAACTTCAAGTTGTGCTCAGCTGCTTATCACTGAAGTACTTGCATCTATTCTTCTATATGTTTGTGAACAGACAATTCGAATTGACAGGCACTGTCAGCTTGAGAAACACCATACTCACAATGGTCACTTTAGCTTTTTCAACTTTGACTATGGGGTTTTTTCCTATCTGTTGAGAGTTTAGTGGAACTGACATTTGACAGTTATTGATGAGATCCTGGCAAGTCTTACTATACTAGATAAATGCAATTTGGACTTTCGGTGAAACAAAAGGACAATATATAGGCTTATATTGTGATAAATTGCCACTGGACTAGTTCACCATGTTGATGATATGAGTGAGATGGTGTAATTATATACTATACTTATTCTAGTACAGTGAAACATGAGTCTTTATGAATGTTTATTCAATAAGTATGACATGCTGTAATTGGTTTTCAAGGCTATGCTGAGTGAAAGTCGCGAGCCATTGGAAGAAATATCAAAGACACGAGACAAGGACGCAGAGCTGGAGGAGCTGATGCGCAGACTTCACCTTGAAGATAAGCGTCACGCTAAACTAACAACAGCCGATTTTCTCACAATCAGTTCCTTGTCACTTCACCAACATGAGCCCCAGGAAGAGAAGGAACTAGCCTTTGCGTTTTTGCAGAAGTTGTTGATGCTTGACTATAGAGCCAGATACATTACCATCAAACATGAGATCCATGGAAAAACAAACATTGCTTCTGAGACTGTAGGAGCAGAAGAGAGTGCTTTTAATGCTCTTTTCCATAAAAAACCCCCAACTGATAATCAGGCAGATAAACAGACCCACATTCACCCAATGGATATTCAAATGGCTGTGTTTCACTGTGCAGACAGCTTCCTTAAGCAGTACATGGTTACTAAGCTGTCCTTATGTCAATACGCCCTACCACTGCTAGTGCCCAATCTTTTCACTCTAGAAATTGAGTGCCCTCTGTGGACATTCCGGCAGATTAGCAAGAGCTGGAAGTCTACTGATGTCAACAATGTAGTTACCAGCAGATGCATGCCGATATACAAAGCAGAGACCCCAATGGTATTTGCCTTCAGGCTTGGCTCTGTGTCTTGCTCCAAGTCTCAGCTGTTGAATGGCCTTTTCAACCAACGACACAGCACCTTCTTCCACAGGCACTGCCCAGGCAGCAGCAAGAAACGTCTGTTGATGGATGGAGTTGTGGAGATCGCCTGGTATTGTCCTGCTGGGAAGCCAACTGACATTTTCAAGAACTGTGTTGCGTTCTGTAATCTCCATGGTGATGCAGAAGACAATGAAAAACAGAGAGAGGTACTGACTAGAGCTGCCTCAGTAAACATTGTGCTGTTACCAGGTCTCAGTCAGGATGACAAAAGGATGGGTATTGTGGAGGAGCTTTTCCGCTCTCCCAAACCTCTGATATGCCTTCTTGCTGAGGATAATAGTGCTGTGACTCAGGTATCACCAGGAAAGTTTAAAATGGGCTTAAAAGACAGAAATCAGTCTGACATATCAGAGGATCTGACAAAGACCATTCGAGACAGTTTGTCCAAATCGCATCAGTGCTTCAAACTCAGGGATGTGGCAAAACACTTCACAGAAGATGAAGATGATGAGGACTGCCGTAAAGGAAAGGTCTGTGCTCTGAAGATGAGGAAGTTATTTGAGGGTACAGCATCTTACAAAATCAAAGAGAAGTTCTTGCCTTGTCAAGGAAAACTGTGGCATGACTGGTGTCAGAAAAACAAAGACCTTTACTGTTTACAAGGAAACGTTGAGAAGCACAAAAGTAGCATACAAGAAGACATGAAAGCAATACGAAGACAGCAAATAGAGTCTGGCCAGAGTGACCTGATGAAGTTATTTGTTGGAAATTTGCTCTCACTGACATCAGATCAGAGAACATACTTCCTCAAATGGCTTGGGATCCTGTTGGACAACTGTTCTTCTGACAAACTGTCGGATCTTCACCACAAGTACAATGAAAAATGGTCAGAACTCCTGGCCCTGAAAAAAAAGCATGATAAATCAAAACAATTGAACAGCAGACAAAAGGAGCTGGAACACATCTCAGAGCAGCTGAATGCTGCAACATTTGGCCTGGAGCACATCCTGAGAGAAATGGGTCAGATTTATGAAGCTTGGGAATCTCAGCCTGGAGGAAGCAAACCAAAAAAGTTGAATATTTTTTCATTCCCTGAACTGGCTGCAGAGATCATGATATCAGGATATCCAATTGAACTGATGGATGGTGATGCAGCACACGTTCCTTTGAGGTGGATAGATGCTGTTCTGGATAAAGTAATTGAGAAACTAGGAGACAAGAGAGTTTTTGTGCTGTCTGTTTTGGGTATTCAGAGCACTGGAAAATCCACAATGCTAAATGCAATGTTTGGACTGCAGTTTGCAGTGAGCGCTGGTCGATGCACTCGTGGTGCCTTCATGCAACTAGTCAGTCTATCAGAAGAGATGACAGCAAAGCTGAATTTTGACTATGTCCTTGTAGTTGATACAGAGGGCCTTCGAGCTTTAGAACTGGCCGGCAAAGCAACACTGCATCATGACAATGAATTAGCAACGTTTGTCATTGGTGTTGGAAATATGACCTTGATCAATATATTTGGGGAAAACCCTGCAGAAATGCAAGACGTTCTTCAGATTGCGGTTCAGGCCTTTCTGAGAATGAAGAAGGTGAACCTGTCTCCCCGCTGTGTGTTTGTTCACCAGAATGTTGGTGACATCACAGCTGGAGAGAAGAACATGGAAGGAAAGAGACGCCTGCAGGAAAAACTGGATGATATGACTCGATTAGCAGCCAAAGAAGAGGTGTGTGATGTGGAGTGTTTCAGCGATGTCATTACATTTGACATACAAAGAGATGTCAAGTACTTTGCACAGCTTTGGGAAGGAAGTCCACCAATGGCCCCTCCAAACCCATGTTACAGTGAGAGCATTCAGGACCTCAAGAAGACCATTCTCTCTAAGAGTTCAAAGCCAGGAGGTGTGATGCTCTCACAGCTCAAAAGAAGGATCCATGACCTCTGGAATGCACTGCTAAATGAAAACTTTGTTTTCAGTTTCAAAAACACATTGGAAATTGCAGTGTACAGAAAACTTGAAGTCCAGTATGCAGAATGGACATGGAAGCTCAGGAGTGCTATGCTGCACATTGAAAACAAACTCCATAACAGAATTGATAATGAAAAACTGGAAACTGTTGAGACAAATGTCCTCATGCAGGGAATAAAAGGAGTTTATGAAGATGTTGAAAAATCAATGAAAGAATATTTTGAAGATGACAGAGACAAAGAGGTCTTAGTTCAGTGGAGAGGAAAATTTGAGTACAAGATTAAGGAACTTCGTGATGATCTTGTTAAGGGAACAAAAAGAAAGCTGGAGGAGGTTGCTCAGCAGAAGGTGGCTCGAATAAATGTAGATGAAAAGAGAACGCAGTATGAAAGTATACTCTTCAACATGAGCAAAGAGCTGGCCATAAACCTGAAACACAAGGCAAAAGATGAAAAGGAACTGAAGAGAGAATTTGATTCTGTGTGGGAGGTATGGGTTTCAAATCTGACCAAAAGCACAACCTCCATTACAGACAGAAACATTTGGGATGACGTGCAGCATATCCTGACTGAAGTTCATGAACCTTCTCTTGTTTCCAGTCAAATGGAATGTGCCTCTTACAAGGACATGTGCAGTAAAGGAGATTATTCACAGTATGTATCCCTGAAAAAGCATCATGATGTCAGCAACACAGGAGAAATTTCTGAAGATGCTTCAGTGAACAACGAAATGAAAGAGGAACAATCCATGGGGGCATATGTCTGGAATTATTTTAAGAAATGGGTTGGTGTTGGATCATCAAAAAAACAACTTGATCCTTGTCAGACAAGCAGTGTCTTAAGAATAGAAGAGCAAAAGTCAATCAGAGGCTTAATCCAAGATGTTACCAAACACACTTCTAAGCTTGTTAAAAGAAAACCAGTGGCAGAGATGGGTTACAATGACAGTTACATTCAAGAAGTTTTGAATGATGTCCAAAAGAGAGTAAAGGAGTTTGAATCAAAATCTACAAGATATGTGTTCAAAAAAGAATTCATGGTGGATCTTTCACTTTACATGTGTGAAATTGCAGTGGAGACATTTTCTGAGCGTCACAGAGCATTCAGAAAGGCCAATGACGCACTAACTTATCTTGAGGACAAAAAGTCTCAGTACTATAGAATCTTCCGGAGTTACTGCCAAGGGGCAACATCAACCACTGTGTTTGCTGACTTCATTTGCAGCAAACTGAAGCCATCCGTTCTGCAGTCTGTCTATGACAAAACTGCCATCAATGTTGCGGAAGAAATGAGGGCCAGTTTCCCGGCATTCAATGGAAATAGATCTAACCTTGAGAAACACATCCTGTGGTCACTGGCTGAAGAAGAGAACTTCCTCAATTTCATGTCTTACATTCACAATCCAAGGAAATATTTTGAACAGTTTATATCAAATGCTGTAAATAAATACCTGTTCAAAGATGAGAATACCAGAATTCTCACCATGATAAAAAACAACATTAAACTGAAGCAGCACTGTGTAGAGCATGCAGCAGAGACAGCAACAGCGCATGTTAAACTTGAATGTGGCGATATCCACATGTGGCTGAAGAGTTTTTCCAATGCACTCACAGATGAACTGAAATTTACAGAGAGTGGCCTAAAGGGCATTGACTATCAAGACATCACCGACTTTGATTTCCTTTTGGAAAGACTAACAGAAGGCATGACTGAAGTCATTTCAGAGTTGAGTGCAACCTACAGGACAGTGTCTTCCATCAATGTGGAGATGTTCAGGGAGAAGCCTGATGAGATTTTGATCAGACAGTTGTGCAGGTGCTGCTGGGTGCAGTGTCCCTTCTGCAAAGCCATCTGCACCAACACAATGGAGGATCACCCTGGGGATCACAGTGTACCTTTCCACCGTACAGACGGAATCAATGGATGGACTTACAGGGGCACACCGAATCTCTGTGTAAATTTTTGCACAACTTCAGTTGCAAGTGATAAGTCTTTTTGGTCACCAGATGAATTGTTTCCTTACAAAAAATATAGAGAAGCTGGCCCAGAGTACGCCTGCTGGAGCATCACTCCTGATCACTCTGAGCTGCCGTACTGGAAATGGTTTGTGTGCAGATTTCAAAAGGACTTGGAGGGATATTACGAGAAAACATTCCAGGGATATGGTGAAATTCCCACCACATGGAGGAATTTCAAAAAAGAGGAAGCCCTCAAGAGCTTAGAAGAGCTCATATAAAGGAAGAAGCAAAATGAGCTAATTTCTTGGATGTAATCCCACAGCAATAGCAGAAACTGTGATTTTGACATATTTTTCCACCATTTTCATCTGACAAGCAGACTTGTGTAATTGAAGATGAGTTGTCAATGGCAATTCATAATCCCAATGTCCAGTAATTTAAGTGACTGAACTACATTCATTAACCTCATCCACATCACCAAAATATCATTTTATTGTTTCCGTAAAATAAATACTTTAATTCCATTTAGATGTCAAAACATAACGTCTTGAGGCAAATCTTGAGATAAGAAAAGTGTCTATGAAGATACTAAAAACAATGAAACAACATTTTAATGTGATCTTGGTTTGGTGGAGAGGAAAATTTGAATGCAAGATTAAGAAACTTCATGATGTGCTTGTTAAGGAAATGAAAAGAAAGCTGGAGGAGCTTGCTCAGCAGAAGGTGGCTTAAACAAATTTAGATGAAAAGAGATGAAATGTGAAAATGTGCTCTTCAACAAGTGCAAAGTGCTTGTAATAAACCTGAAACACAAGGACAAAGATGAAAAGGAAAGAGAGAATTTGATTCTGTGGGGGAAATGCAGGTTTCTGACCAAAGGCACGACCTCTATTACAAACAGAAACATCTGGGATGATGTTGTTAAGGTTTATGATTCTCTTGCTTCCACTTAAAAGCACTGTCCCTCACAGAAAGAGATTTTTTTGTAAAGGAGATCATTTACATTACATACTGCTGAAAAACCACCCCACTCTTTGCAACACAGCTAAGCATGATGAAGTTTCTTCAATGAACAAAGACACTTCATGAGAGCAATTGTCTGGAATTCTTATGGCAGGAGACTGGCTGATGCTGGATGAACAAAAGATGAAAACATGAACTTTGTGATTCAAGCAATGTCTTGACAACAGAAGAGAATGACTCACTAAGAGGCTTAATCCAAGGCATTATGCAACCATGTGAAAGGAAATCCAGTTGCAAAGATGGGTCACAATCACAGTTATAGACAAGAAATGATAAATGATGACAATACTATGGCAAAGCATTCCAGGGACCTGGAGAATTATCCCATATCTCCCCAAGGGATTTTAAAAAAGAAGATGCCATCAAGATCTTTGATGACCTCACATCAAGAGGGAGTTAGGCTAAATTCTCAAAATCATCCCACATCAGTGTCAGATTACAGAGAAATTTATACTAAAAAATTAAATAGTTTTCTGTACATTTTTTCTGGCTAGCAGATGTATGCATTTCAATGTGTGCTATGATATTGGCTACTACTGATTTCCATGAAATGTATGCATTACACATATTAACTGTTCTTATGTCACCAAAATAAATGCATTTTTTAACTGAACAAGAAAAGAATGTGTGTATCACCACTATGTTAAAATTGTATTCTTTAGTGCAGTCATGTTGGATTCCTGACAAGTACATCAGTACTTTCATATCATTAACAGTCTATTGAAATATTTTTTCATGATTTTACATTCTCACAGTTAATCATCATTCTATGTTTAAATCAAAGAGCATGTTTTTCAAAGATAAAATGCTATTTCTTTTTAAAATGTAAAAAGTTTAGAAAAAGGAACATGTTATTTTGGTTGAGGGTCTCCCTAGCATCATTTGCAAATACATTTCATTTTTTTTTTTTTTTTTTGTGATTGTTCTTGTAGATGTAATTGCTTAACATGCTCAAAAACTTTCAAATTTGTTATGCTATAGTTGCTCTGCTTCTGTTTAGTCTTATTTCATTTCAGTCTTGTTTTAATTTTTTGACGCATCATGAATAAAATGAAATTGAATAAAATTGAAATTATCACAATTATCAATTATCAATTATCACATGAATTTCTGTTAGTGCTTTTATTTACTCCTTTCTGAATCAATCAAACAAGAAATGAGTTTATGCCTTTGTTTTCTTCTAAACGTTCTGACAAAGTGTTTATTGTTGCTCTTGTTGCTGAGCTTATTAGGTTTGAATAAGAATGATTAACTAGTTGCCAAAGATTTACAATTGGTTAAGAGTCTTTTTACATATTCCATCAGAATCAAAACTGCCCTACACTTGAGCAAACAATATGTATACAGGGGCTGTTGTGAAAGTAAAGCACATTGGTGGCATTTGAATTCCAGCCCTCCCTTAGAGAAATGGCTTAGCAGTGGAATTCTGGATAAATGTATTCTGGGAAGGAAGTACTGCAATCTCCACTGCTCAAAGTAAGTGGAGACTTACAGTAGAGATTCAAATAAATGCATCGGAAATTAAGATGTGGATACAGGACATTCTCTGCCAGTTTCATGTTCCTCCATACTGAAGCGTTACTGATTAAATACAAGTGTTGAATCTGAAAAAAAGATTCTTTACTTACGCAAGGTCGATTAATAGTACACAACTCAAAGATTAATAAAATGTATGTGGATATTTATACAAACTAATGAACTAGCTTACAGTTCCCTACATTCATCAGTATTTGGAGTTGTAATTAAACTTGGCACATACATGTTACGTATCTCAAGCATGGGAAACAGAAAGCATTGAAAAGAATATAAAAGCTTATTTTGTCCTAAGTGAGCCATCTGGGTTTCATACATTCCAGTTTGAATACCATGTGTGAAAGTGCTGTTGGAAGAGGAATAAACCCAGTTAGGTGTTTGTAATTGAGTTTATAATGAAACCTAGCAGCACTGTGTTGGCCCAAAGGCATAAAAAAGCGGTTGTGCAAAGCATGACCTTGCTGCAAAGTCTCTGTTTGTCTGAGAAGTATATTTGCATGTTAGGAGTAGTAGTTCTATGCTGAGAACAATGTCACATATCTCAAGCATGGGAAACAGATAGCATTTAATTAATATAAAACCTTTTTTAAATAAGCGACCTCTAAGTGAGGTTTGATAGATTGCAATATGAATGTCATGTGTGAAAGTGCTGTTGGAAGAGAAATAAATCCAGATGGATTTATTTTTGTTTTTAGAGTTTTATTGGATTACACAGTCAGAAATTAGAAATAGATTTAAGCACATGTATACCCCTGTTCTTAACCAACATTCAGCAAGTTAATCAATTCAGCAAATCTTGAAGGAGGTGAATTCAAAGTGACCTTTGACTCGAACATAGGTCAGGGTTTCCAGGCCATGGCGGTCAGGGAACCTTATCTCATGTCCCTCTGGCAGCTCCACCTCAAAGCCCTCCTCTGTCACCTTTACTGTTACCTGGAGAGGAGAGGATGAAGAGATCAGTGCCCACTGCAACGGTCACCACAGCTCTTTGTTCACTGTTTTCCTCTTTCCTTATGTAAACCTCCTGTTTTCACTTCTCTTCATTTTATATGCCTTCCTTGCTCCTTCCTCAATTTTCCTGCTGCTTTTCCAAACTCTCCCTACATTGCACATCATTTATACAACATTCTTCTTTGTGCTTGTATCTTTACCTTGAAAGTAAGCTTTCAAAGTCCTCCACTAAAATTCCCTGTCTCCCCCATTGCTTCTCCCACACAGTTCTGTTACCAAATTGAACTTCCCACATTTTCTATTTCTCCTCATCCAACAAGCTGTAGATTGTAGGTTCCCTCATTAAAACCCAAATCCAATACTCTGCTCTCTCCCTGCCTCTCCCTCTGTGCCTCCTAATTCTAGTCCTTCTCACCGTGACGTTTGACCCCCTATGGAAAGGGTTGTAGGAATCTCTCTGCTCATAGCCCCAACAGCCTTCACACAGGGAATTGCACACAATGACTTTGCCGTCAGCTTCATCATGGAAACGGGGGTTAAAGTGCAGTGCCAGATCACTGGAGTCACAACCCAGGTCAATCTGGAACCTAGATTGGAGAGATTAGAAGTGAGAGGGAGGCAATGTTCCTTTAATCACAACAGGCTAATTTCTCCTAAAGCAATCCAATCATCCAAAGTCTGTAAGCTTTCTACTGTCTTCCTCTAGTACAACTATGGCCACTATTCTGCCACTGTCACTTTTCTCCCATATCCTATCCCTCACATACTGAGTCACAACTGATGTCCATACCTCTCTGCATCTTCAGGAATCTTGCCTTTCACTTTCAGCTTGTCTCCAGCTCTTAGTGTCACATTCCTCAGTTCAAGTTCCTGGTCACAAAGAGATACAGGCAGCTTCACGCTTAATGCAGATCCATACAGTTTCATAATGTATGTGTGCATCCACGTGTGACTACATTTGTGTTTATGTGTTTGTGTCACAACGGGGGACACTGCATTGTCTTCTTTCTTTGTATGCAATATTGAGGTGAACACCAGTTTATTTTGGAAGAAAAAACATTTTATTTCACCTGTCTCCCTAGATACAGTCATTTTAGGTTAATAGCCACTTCACTAAACACATATTATTCTTACATTTTACACATAGAAGAATTTGCTTCTCCCCTCTGGTAATTATGAGCCTGTCTGGATAAAGCTACAGCTTCCATCTGACTGCTTCCCTATACTATAATAATCAAATGACCAACACGTAATGAATTTGAACTTTTTTACAACAAAAGTCAGGTCATTGTCAATGAATTGTAAAAAGGAATCAACGGGTAAACACGCATTTTATGAGAATGAAAGGACATACCATCATGGTGTGGCCTTTGGTGAACAGGAGGTAAGTTGGTCTTCTGCTTGGAGATCTGAAGTGTAGCACGTACACACTGGCTGACCAGAAAACAACACCTCACTAAAAGATGAGAGGAAGAGGTGAAGTGAGAGAGCCTAATCTGTCCTCTTAAAGGAATCGCCTCCTTCTGTGTCCTTTAAAAGTCACTTATCAACACAGACACACACGACAAACAGACACTGGACACCGACTCTGCAAAACACAAATCCACTGTGCCAAATCAGGCCTTAGTGTAAATGGTCAACTGTGAGACTGAATCCTTACAAGACTGACAGCAGTATCCAGCTGTAACAACTGTTCACGTCCTGTCTCATTTATGGCATTAGTTACGTAGCTCTGTGTGCTCTACTGACTTCTGTTCAAGTATACTGTGATAATATTTGTGTCCACTAATGTTCGTATGCCTGTATTACATGCAATGAATGTACCTCGGTTTATGAGTCGGTTTGTATAAAGCCGAATGAAAAATATATAAATGTACTTTTATCGTGCTTTTTTGATGCAGCTTACAATGTGGTAACATGTAAGACATCAGTGGAGACAGCGCTGCAAAAATCTGCGATATTATTTTAATTGGCTCGTAGCAACTTAAAACTGATGACACTACTTGTTAAGTAAAGCGTCGGTGGCGCAGTGTCTCTGGCGCCATCTAATGGAGAAAAATACTGCGACACTGAGTATGCGTCATACGTCAATGGAACACGCACATACTGTTTCCGGAAAACCACTGGAAGTGACGATTTTAAACAAACAGAACAACCTATGGTTGCAGGTGGTAGGAGAAATAAAAAATGCGAAATAGCTAGCCAGCAATATACATTTAACATATAGGCAAAGGTGGAAAAATACAGTCGATAGAAACAGACGAACGTTTCTGTACACACAGAAATATCTATATCATTTGATACAGGTTGCTAGCTGGCCAGTTTGCTGGCCACAAAGGTACGACATTTTCTCTAAGATACTAGCTAGCAAACATTAGCTATCTTGCTAAAGGAAGACTAGCCGAGCCTCGTCACCCTTTTCATGAAAGAATATTGCACTTTTGTCACCCCGAATGCAGGTTACGATGTAGCTAATTTATACATAGATATTCCTTTTTAATGCTATAACAGAGTTAACTAGCTAGCCACCCAGGTAGTTAAATTAGTTAACGAACGTTAGCTAGCAGCCTGATGTGCAGATAAAGGAAGAGCGCTTTCTGGCCACAACCCTGTCATTGTCGCTAAAATTGTGACCAAACGGAAGTAATTCGGCTGCTTATAATTATTAGCTAGTTCTGGCTAGATACCTACTACTTTGCCAAACAACCAGATGTGTGTGTGCGCGAACTTTCAGTTAATGAGGGCGGTAGTACAGCTAACTAATTGTATGTTTTAACAGTAATGTAGCTGTCATTAGCTAGTCTAGCTAATGAGTACTGTTTGCTTGTACTGTTTGGTTGCGTCCACTGAGTGTGTTGTTCAGTATAGCTGAAAGTATTCGTTTTTCCTCTGGTCCCTCACTGACAGTGTAATTAACGAGCACAGGATCCGTGATGTTCACAGACATGGACTATGAGTTGGAGGAAGATAAACTGTAAGTAACTTGTTCATTCTGCAAGTTAACTGTTAATACTAAAAAGCAAAAATCGTTTACACGTGTTTAACTGAATGGTGGCTTACATGTCATTAAAAGAGTATACACTTTCATAACTATAATAATAAAGGCTTTTTAAAATTGTATTTCGATAATGCAGATTGACTCTAGAAATGTCATTGCCTTTCCTCACATGGAGCAGAGAATAAAACGATTGAATCCGATATATTATTTCAAACGTATTATGTCTTTTTGAGCAGTATGTTTTGAGAGTATATCGCTAGAAAGCAAGGTGGGTTTCCACTGAACCACCTAAGCATTTTAGTGTATTACCTGGCTCCATGTCTGGTCAAAAACGATGGTCTAAAAGGTTGAGATTAATCAAGGATAGATGTGTGGAATTGGGATAACCTATAAATCAGTGAAGGGTGTTTGAATTTGTCATGTTACCCCACAGAGGGATCCCCACTGTTCCAGGAACAGTGACCCTGAAGAAAGATGCTCAGAACTTGATAGGGATCAGCATTGGAGGGGGAGCCCAGTACTGTCCATGTCTCTACATAGTACAGGTACTACTCACAAGAAGTTTTTTCACTTCATTTTTCTTTTCAGAATTATGATGTGATGTTTTTATCCAGCTTTTTCTTTATCATTATGGAATTTCGCTCTGCTTCACAGTAACTGGCATGCAGTTCAGACTGAGTGTGTTGCATGACACAGCATTTAATAACCTCCCAGTGTATTGTGTCACCTGTCTGCGTCTGAGCCGTCGGTTTCCCGCTCTCTCTCGCAGGTGTTTGACAACACTCCGGCCGCGCTGGACGGGACTCTGGCTGCGGGGGACGAGATCACAGGTGTTAATGGAAAACCCGTGAAGGGCAAGACCAAGGTTGAGGTGGCCAAGATGATCCAGGCTGTCCAGGTGAGGATGCTAAGAATGGGAGTGAAGGGGCAGAGGAGGGAAATGGAGGCAGTCTTTTGTGTAAATATAAACTTGTGAGACAGATGCTGTAGATGACGGATCTGCCACTAAAATCTTTCATTTGTTTCAGCCTATAATTCACAGCATGAAATTCAGTCTTTGTTTGCTGTGTCTGAAGGTTTTCATATTGTAAAAAGAATGTTGTTCATAGCACAAAATGATAGTAATCACACAACACATAGATGACAGTAAATTAAAAAAAACTATTTAAAACATGCATTCATTATTTTGCCTTACACTACAGTTCATTTACTTTTTCCTGTTATTACTGCTTAAGACAGTAATGAGGAGGAAACTACTCACATGAGTAAGAAGCGTCACTACTTCTTGGAAAAATAGTGAAAGCAGAGTATTCCACAGTCTGCACCAGTGTGATCAGCAAAGTGTCCCTATTCCAACGTTCTCTCTGAGGCTATCTGCTCAGCTCTGCTGCAGACAATAAGAAGGAAGCCTCCATACAGTACAGCAGGCCAGTGAGTAATGGGAATGGTGCTGATTAGTGGTGTTGTTTTTAGGTCTTTTGTGATGTGAGTTGGCAGTATGCTGGCTCTGGGATTTCCTCTTTGTGTAATGTACACAGGCCTGTTCTGTTGCAGGCATTGGACAGTCCTGATCAGTCCGCATTAACGGATTAGTTTCAGTCCTTGTTTCCTTTGTCTCTGCTTCTGTCCTTTTTGAATGCTTTTCTGTCAGTTGGATCCTGACCGGAAACTGACATGCTGTCCCAGAAACCTTGCAGTTATCATAGATAAGATGACAATGATTTGGATTGAAATGACTATGGAATTATACAGGAGTGCTATAAAACCATGTTAAAGCCTTATTCATGGTCTTATATGTATGATTTTAAATTTAGTCCCCAATTGTCATGTGTTGTTCATCTGCAACTGTTAATGCTCAGGTTAAAGTGATGTATGTGTACTTCTATACTGAATTTCTATGTCTTTTTCCCAATACAGGGTGAAGCAACAATTCACTACAACAAACTGCAGGCTGACCCTAAACAGGGAAAGTCACTGGACATAGGTACTGCAGGAGCGGGCGAAGTGTTTTTCTGTTGTTACTGTGGTGAATCTGTTGTGTGTCACTGTGAGTCCTTGGCGATTATTACAGTGTTAGGACCTTTGTGTGTTTCGTTTGGAGTTGCTGGTGATTGTGTATTGCAGTGTTAGGACCGCTGTGTTTTGTGTTGAGTTGTTGGTGATTGTGTGTTGCAGTGTTGGGACTGTTGTTGTACATTTGAGTTGTATGTGATTGTGTCTTTCACTGTAAGTTGCTGGTGGTTGTGTGTTGCAGTGCTGAAGAAGGTGAAGCACAGACTGGTGGAGAACATGAGCTCAGGGACAGCTGATGCCTTGGGTCTGAGCAGAGCCATACTGTGCAATGGTAAGACAGGGTGCACAGAAATCCACTGACTGTCTGCTCTCCTACCACATCTGTCTGTCTCCTCCATGTCTGCTTGTTACCAGGGGCCCAGGCTCTGTTTCTGCATGTCCCTTCCACCTGTCTACTGTCTTTTCTCTGCATCTCTTGCTCTGATTTTTCCCGTGTCATACATCTGTCTGAGAGTTAACTATGAGGGCAAAGCACATGTGGCATGCAGCATCTTCCCTTCCCCTCTGTAATGCATTCTCTTTTCATGTACTAAGAGCTGTGCTGTGTCCTTTCCATCTGCCGTGGATCATGGAGCTCTGTGGGAGGATTTCAGCTGTGTGTGTCAGAGACGGAGTGTGCTGAAATGAGTCTGCCTGTTTTTCAGATGGGTTAGTGAAGAGACTGGAGGAACTGGAGAAAACAGCAGAGCTGTACAAAGGTAATGCCCCAGCAGTCCGCTGTTGGCACGAGTCACATGACTTTGGGAGCGTGGGGATGGTTTACTGTGCAGGGGTCCACTCTGACGCCCCAGTGGCGGACGTACCTAAGCGGTGAAGGATGGCGTGTAGTCTTACCTTTAGTGATTCCAGATCAGAAACAATCAAAGATTATTCAACGTTTCATTTATCTGACTCCAAGTAATACTAAGTGCTCACACATCTCTCTGTTAACGGTTATTTATTGAATGTCTTGGCGTGATATTGTCCACCAGATGAAGGAGTATAGCCTCTTATCTTGTGTAGTGTGGCTGTATATGGGTTGTTGTCTCTGGCCTAGAGATTCTTTTTTGTGTGGTCAAGTGACCACAGAGTGCACCTATCAAAATCTATGTGTGTGTGCTGTTAACAGTAACGTTAAACCACAATGTATGGCTGCAGTATTTAACATTAAGAAGTAGTACCGAGTTTACATTACATTACATGCATGTAGCAGACTTATCCAGAGCAGCCATCACAGTGGAACATAAGTGTATCCATTTAAACGAGCAACAGTGTCAGACCATGCTCACAACACTCCCAGACCAATACATTTGCTAGCCAAAATGTAAAACAGATACTGAACATGGAAAAATGCAAACAACATAACAACCCGACACAAAATGATGAGATGGCTATAGGCAGGTGGCATGCAGGATGTTGTACTACCGCATCTCCTGGAACTCTTCCAGTTCCCCTTGCATACCCAAACGTCAAAGGAAAACCTTAAAACATGAAAGGAATAGCTGGACTGGGGCCTGTGCGAAACATGTCACAGATGGAAGTGGTATAACAGCACAGTGATGAAATAGCAACAATAAACACACAATCTTCCTACATTGTCTCATAAGCACAGCACGCCACACCAGTCATCAAACAATGGGGGTTACAGATGGGCACTGGCAAATGTGAAATGCACAGGTAACATGCATTCCCCACTTTTCAGTGTTTTGAGATTTTTTAATACGCCCACCATAACAAATCACTAGTGACCCTAGCTTGTTTCTCAAGAAATTAGCTTTTCAGTGGCAACAAACTATGCTGTATGTGAAGATATCCAGATTCAGTGATTTTGTTAAAACATCACCCCAGTCTTGAGCGCAGGTGCCCTCTGTGACCCATTTGCCAGTGGCTGTGGGGCACCAATTTTTGTGTGGGGGCTGCAGGGCAACTGAAATAACGGCATGGTTCCCTAACTGCATCTTGCTGGCTTCCTGCCAGCACAGAGAAGAACACTTCTATTCCTTTGGGGGATTAGGCAAGAGACGTGATGCTGTAAACCACCCTACAACTGATCTGAGCTCTGTACAAATGGGATATTACAGAACAGACATTTTCAGATGCTGTTAAGAATGTGAAAATCACAAAAATTCAAAAGAATGGTTATTTTCTTTATTGGTCTCCACCTGGTAATTGATTTGGTGGGGAAATGGCAATGTCCTCTGTCTCGTCCATACTCCTCCTCTCTCACTCTCTCTCTCTCCCCCCAGGATTAATGGAACACACTAAGAGGCTGCTCAGAGCATTCTTTGAGCTCTCTCAGACACACAGAGGTAAGTTACCGTAGCCTACCCAACACTCACCACACACAAAATGGTTCCCAAAATATTTACAGCATTGTTAATACCAAAACTATAATGATGATCCAGTGTTAGGTTTGCTGTGGGCTTTGTTGTAGTCATTGTATATCTGTGCTCAGCCTCAGCCATTTCATCGTTTGTTGTTCTGCGTTCTCTCCTTCACTCCTGCGTGGCGCCAGCGTTTGGGGATGTGTTCTCTGTGATCGGGCTACGGGAGCCCCAGGCTGCCGCCAGCGAGGCTTTCGTGAAGTTCGCCGAGGCCCATCGCAGCATCGAAAAATTCGGCATCCGGTTGCTCAAGACCATCAAGCCTGTGAGCGAACAGATTTTAATTCTCAGAAGCACCCTTACTCACTATCACAAATACACACAAACACTCTCACTCTCTCTTTCTCCCCCACTCACCCACTTACTCTTATTTCTTTCCCCCACATGCACAAACAATCTTTGTCTCTTCCCACTTATACAAAACACACACATTTAAAATCTGAAACTCTACATCAGCTACATTACCAGGCTGTATCAGCCATTCCATTTTCACAGATTTGTCTCAGGATGTGTTGTCAGTCATCATCCTTGCTTTAACGCACACACTGTCTCTCTCTCTCTCCTCTGTCCTGTGTCCTGTGTGTGCAGATGCTCCATGACCTGAACACCTACCTGCACAAGGCCATCCCAGACACCAAGCTCACCATCCGCAAGTATCTGGATGTCAAGTTCGAGTACCTGGTGAGAGCTGAACTTTTCTCGTCTTTTGTCACACAGATAGGCCTTGCAATAGCCCTACATCTCCCATGCATGTGTGCACCTGCAGACCTAGGTATCCGTGGTCTGTTGAGTTCCAGAAACACTTTTCAACCAGTATGTATTTAGTAACTGAAACAGCAGGCCATCCAAGGTCCCATCCAATGAAATAACCCCATTAAATAATTAAGCTTCATAATAGAACAAAGACCAGAAAGCTGTGGATCTTAAGGGGTGACTGTGAATGTTCACTTAGTGTTATCATGGCATCCCTGATATGCTGACATGTCGATCTGTTTGTGTTCCAGTCTTACTGCTTGAAGGTGAAGGAGATGGATGATGAGGAGTACAGCTGCATTGTGAGTGGCTCTTTTTGAGCAAACCCACTGCATATTGAGGAACAGCTGTTTACTGAGCAATTTCAGTGGGGGGTGGTTTATGTTGCAGTAATGCAATGTACCCACCGATCTCTGTTTAGTCATTGTGAGTGGGCACAACTCCAGATACGTCAAGTAATAGAGCTTCCCCACCTGCTTTAGTGTGCTGGACAAGGTCACAGAAATATTTTTTAAATATTTTTATTTTGTTCATACTATCTAGGACATTGGAACCAAAGGGTAGCATTTTTCTAAGGTGCTGTTGTGTAACTTGACATCAGCCCTGGACATCAAATCCCATCATCAATATAGCAAAATGTTACCCTTTTAATAGACCCCATATCAGACGGGAATGGAAGTGATCATCTCTGTCCAGTACCCACTAGCAAGCCTTTCAGCTACATGTGAACCGTGTTTTGAATAGTCATCACTCATACTCCTGCGATATTATTGGTTGCCATAGTGTGGAGGTGGGATGGAAAGATACCCATTTATAAACATCTGGGATTTCCTACTTGGAAGTAACACAGCAAGTCTGCATGTTTTTTGTTAAGGTGATGTGGTTCATAACCTAGTGTTAATATGCCCAGTGATTGGTCAGTGTCCATCCAGGGACCCATATACCGTTTTGCTTAACCAGGCATTGTGTCTGTGTGTGTCTGTGTGTGTGTCTGTGTGTCTGTGTGTGTGCAGGCAATGGGAGAGCCCATGTACCGGGTCAGCACTGGAAACTATGAGTACCGATTGGTGCTGCGGTGCCGGCAGGAAGCCCGGGCCCGATTCGCCAAGATGAGGAAGGATGTGCTGGAGAAGATTGAGCTTTTGGACCAGAAACATGGTCTGTCTCTAGCGTGGCCCGTCTATGATATTGAGTCTACACCAACTTTTCAGATACGACTCAGCAGCTCTGTTTTTCTGTCTCTGCTGGTGATCTGGTTTAGCTTATGATGTTAGATCAGTGGTTAGTCAGTGTATTCATGATCCTCTCTCTCTCTCTCTCTCTCTCTCTCTCTCTTTGTCTTTGTCTCTCTCTCTCTTTTCTCTCTCTCTCTGTGTCTGTGTGTGCGTCTGTGCATGTGTATGTGTCTGTCTGTGTGTGTGTGTGTGTGTGTGTCTGTCTGTCTCCCGCTCTCCAGTCCAGGACATTGTGTTCCAGCTTCAGCGCTTCGTCTCGGGCATGTCCCGCTACTATGATGAGTGCTACGCTGTGCTGAAGGAGGCTGACGTCTTCCCCATCGAGGTGGACCTCTCCCGCACCATGATCAACTATGGGGGCCAGTCCCAGTCCTACACAGAGGAAGAGGATGAGGAAGAGGGGGGAGGCGGAGGAGGAGGCGGGGAGGAGAGGGGCTCCAGTGGGCAGCAGGCCGAAAACGGAGCCGAAAAGCTGATAGATGACGAATAGCAGAACATGTGTGATCATGCACCAAGGCACTGGCACCCTTCATGTGGAGGAGTGGCATTCAGTCATTCTGTACCTACTGAACACCATCAGATTTACATAAACACTAATTCTGGCCTCATGAGAACTCTGTATGTGCTCACCAAATTGGGCTGAGAAACCTATTTCACGCTTGAGAGATCCACTGTTAAGAGCTGCTGACTTACCGTCTCTCTGGCCACATCCTTTACTGGGTGGGTAAAGATTGCGTCCACAGTCCTCAGTTCCGTCCTGTCAGACTCCGTCAGGAATCTGACCCCAACTCTGAGTATCTGGAGGCTCACCTTCCTTGTAAATGAGGTGGAATGCTCGGTAAACCTCAAACATCATTGCTGCACAAGTGCAAGAAAACATGTTACTCGCAGCAAACCAATCACGTCAGAGTAGTTGTACTGAGAGTAAGGGTGCCAGTGCCTCCATCCGTGGCAGCATGCAGGGTGCCGTTGTGTCATGCTCTCCCCTTAGAGATGAGGTCTGACCCCCCTCGCACAGCTGGTCTCTGTTCAGCTTCACCAGCTATAATTTTAAACTGAAAAGCAGACAGCAGGCGCTGCCGATCATTTGGCCTTATTGATCAATTTTTCGTAACCTATATTTGTGGAATATAAATTAGGAAAATATGTATACTGCTGTGCTCTGGGAGTCAGATCTGCATCTCTTGGGAGTATGTTTATCAGCTCATAGAGGAGTATTTATCAACCCAAAGGAACTCACAAATAGATTTTGTATTCAGGTTAAACAAACCGCCCCCAGTTTCAAGACGGTAGTCCCGTTCACTGGCATTGCTCTCCACTGCTGTAAACGCTACACTACATTTAATACTTGGGATGTCCCTGACCTGAGACTAAGACGAGAGGAGATGCACTACTGCTGACAAAATTATCAGGGTCAATTCGGGCAGATTTTGCTGCTTACTCACTGTCAGGACTGACCACAGTTCATCTGAGTCATACTGAGGCATAGTAGACAAGGGAGCAATCGCCCTTTATGGCAGTCACTAATCCACAGCAGTTTGTGTGTCTCACTTTCACTCCAGTGCATTGTGTCCATCCAGGACGGCCTCTGTGTCTTGGCTACCATGTGTGCGGATAGCACCTGGATGATTGCTGGCTGGATGGGCAAGGGGCCAGATGTCCAATATTTATCCTCTCAATTGCCTGCGCTTGCTTCTAAACTGGACCAATTAATGTATTTCCCAGGGTGAGATGTTGATTATTTTAAGGGATCTTTATTATGTAATGCTGTATGTCAGGGCACAGTGTGGTCTCCCCTTCCCCCTTACTGCACTTGACTGGATGTAGATACACTCCCTAGGGTTAGGTGTATGAACAGGTTGAAGGACATATGCATTAAAGGGTTATATCCACTGATAAACTGGAATGTACTACTGTAAGGGACCTTTGATGTATTTATTTATTTGTTATTTTTATGGGTCAAAGCAAGTGTGTGCTCTAGCTTTAACCTAATGTATATATCATTCAATTCCATTACCGGAGAACCTTAAACCATTCCTCAGTACCTTTGGGTGTTTGAAACGTGTAAACGCGCACATTTTCTCTGCGGAATTCTGGTTTTAGGCCCAAAACCTGTGTCCGACGTGTGCAAAGGGATAACTAAAAATCATTCGTGGCGCTAATCACAAACAATTAAATACAAAAACATAAATTACACGTGTCAGACACCTTGTGGAAAAATTATCAGAGGACTTTTATTTCGCTTTGTTGTGGGTGTTTACTTGGGTTTTGGCTTTCTATCTTTTGATGTGGACAGGATGTCTTATAAGAATGATGCGTAAAGAAAAACAATAATTATTTATAATATAAGACCAGTCTGATAACAATAAAAGCTCACAAAATGCTTCGGCTCCCATGAGTTTATTTTGATAAAGTACATAGACCTAGCTGTATTTGTAGATCTGCGCGTACACGTGACGTTACAACCGAGTTGTTCAATCTGCATGGTTAGGTAATGACGGCCAGTATTATTTCAGGTGATCAGAACCTACGAATCACTGGAACATGAGGTGAAAATAAATTATCTAACATAATCATACATTTTCCCCACTAGTGGATCCCCAGTAAACGCCGGAACGTTGCGGAGACCAACATTTGTCAACGTAAACTTTGGCTGCATTATAATGATGATCAGCAACGTCAGGTAGCTACGACAGGGTACGGTTGTTCTCCGTCTTGATTATTTGTATTTTGTAACTCAATTAAACGTTACACAATGTTACACAGCACGTGTAACAATGTTAGACATGGCATGTAAGGATGGGTGTACAGTCCCGTCAATAATACCTTCAATAGCATGAGAATCCAAACATATAGTGTATTAGCCCCAGTGGCCTAATGGATAAGGCACTGGCCTCCTAAGCCAGGGATTGTGGGTTCGAGTCCCATCTGGGGTGATAAGTTTTAGTTAGAAAAACATGGGCGCGTTTCCATCGTGCAGTAATTTTACGCCGTCTATACAACTTGTAGCACATTTATGATATTTATTACAAAAATCCATGATATTTTAATCAGGTCGTCGGTTAGCACGGTCACATTTCTCTCCGCGAAATTACTAGCTAGCTAAATCAAATGGAAGGCCATGTGTTAACTTGCTCTTAGGTTAATTTTAATTCCAAGAAGTGAGCTGGCTGTGTGAGAAACGCATTCTCACATACAGGTGTCTAGTTAATTACCATACAACTCAGTTTGATGGTTTACTAGCTAGATATTGCACTCTTGTCTCTGCCAGTTAGCTTGTACCTTGTCTGACCAACTATTGAAACCTCATGCAGCGCTACGAATATTGTTGACCCCGTAAACGTTTTTTTGGTTTTTTTGCTAATGTTGTACTCTGCCTCACTTGCAAGTCGTTTTGGATAAAAGCGTCTGTCAAATGAATTGGTGTAAAATGTAATATTTTGTAAATTAGCTAAAATGTTACCGGTCGTATACTTTCCACCTCGACGGTGTCCTACGTATGGTAACCAATTGGAACCTGCCCAACACCGTCTGCTCCAATCAGTGAACTTCCCAATACGACTTCCAACCAAGTTTCACTTATACCCTCAAGTGAGAAGTTGTTTTTAAATCGCGGCTTAAGTCGGCGAAAAGTCTCTCACAAACAACTGCATTCTGATTTTTTAAGCCATAGCAATTGTCTGTAGCTCGGTAGTGTTAAAACAAATGGATTTAATTTGTGAAAGAAGACTATGGGTTGTTGTTGTTTTGTCTTTTGTGGCTGCGACCGTCGCAAGGGCAGACAGTAAGTTAACTTTTAAGTTGCTAAGTAAGATTGAAATACAGCTGGTTGTAGAAATAGTTGTAGCTAAGCAGATTAGCAGTGTTAGAAGCCATGGTGAAATTTTACAGTCTCTTTGCCGTTGCTTTTTATCTTTCTTCTCACCCGGCATTAGTTTTATTAACGCTGTGCATTACTAACACATTATTTCTTATGCAATTTACCGCACGCGTGCAAAACCTTTCTTCCGAAATGTAAAACTGAAACTTGAACACCACTCCAGCCCAGGAGGTGTTGTGAAGGATATAAACAGTACAATAAAAATACAGCGGCTACACCCAATGGAAGATTTCGTACTCACAGCCAATTAAGGTCTCTAAACTTCCACAAAAATGGATTTTCTTATCACACCCGCCCTGTTTTGTTTGGTATGAATTTAATTTCTCCATGCCCCCTTTCTCTGCGAGCAATATGCAAATGCTTCTGAAATTGAAGGCTGTTTGTTTTACCTTCCAACAGCCACACGATTAATTTGGTGACACGATATTTGTTTTGTGTTGCACCTTTGAGCAAGGGTCCGGTCCGTGCCTTACGGCTGTTGCAGCAAATAACTGAACGGTTTCAGTGGGTTACAAATGGGTGGAAAAAACTAATTAAACGAAGAGGTAATTCTGGTTAATATGTCGTAACAACATATCAGACTTGAATTGTGCTGTTGCTACCCTAGAGATCAAGCTGCCGAGTCTTAAGTAGCGATTGCTTGTGTTGGTAATGGAGGTACGATGCTTCAGAAATGCAGGCAGCCACGGTGTATTGGGATGCTGCGCACAAGGTGGTGCTGCTCAAAGAAGGAGTATTGGAGAAAGAAGGGGACGGTTATGGGTACTTCAACGACACCCTGTCCAGCACGGGCTGGGGGGTGCTGGAGCTGCGGGCAGGGTACGGGGAGACCCCAGAAACTGACGAAGTCATCTTCTTCCTGGCGGGATACCTGGAGGGCTTCCTCACTGCGCCGTAAGAATGCTGTGGCAAATTCAGCACCGTTGCTGTGTTCTTACCAGGTTTCAGCTGCAGCCCGTGCCAGTAACAAAGTTTCATCATGTTTTTCATTTCTGTCAGGCAGATGTTTAGTCACTACGCTAACATGTATCCCCAGCTGATTAAAGACCCAAAGGTGCTTGGCCCTGTGAAGGAGTGGATGAGGTACGAATACTCTCCTCTTTTCCTGCGCTCTTATTTTTGAAGTACAATTGAAGCAAAATTGTACATGCACTCACACATTTACAAATCTTATTGTCCTTCCCTTTTGTATGATCCCTTCCAGCAATCAGGACCTGTGGACGAGGGACCAGGTGAAACGCAACAAGGCCACAGACCCCTTGTGGCGCCACGCAGGCTTCATAGTGGCCCAGATGGATGGGCTTCAGGCTGGAGCTGCACACTGGGCCAAGATCAACAAAAGAGAAGTGAGTGTGACAGGTGGAGGGGTGGCGGGGAAGCAGGTTCCTCCCACCTTTGTTCCCAGTCGGGACATCTGCAAATCTGCTGCCGGCTTGCTTGCTGACAGCTTTCATCACGTCGGGGTACGTGATGAAGGTTATCGCCAAGCAAGCCAGCGAGGAGGAGGTTGAGAGAACTGCATGACTGGATCGATTTGATTGGGTACACCGGCAGATGTGCAGAGCTGCCTGGTTGTGGTTAGTGCACGTGTTTAGGCCTGCAGTTCTCACTTACCGCAGAAAGTCCCAGGGCAGAGATTGGTTTCGAATCCCCCTATTGTGTTTTGCATTCCCTGTACGGTTTCCAGTCATTTCCTCTTCTGAATTGTGCAGTCAGTGAGTGTCTGGCGAGTCAGTGCAGATGGAATTTTGGTCATGATGCTTACTTTACATTCAGTTTTGTTGTGCCTGAAAGCAAAAAAATTACGCAGCAGATTGCAGAGACACTGTTTTGTTTCTTATTCTTGCTCCCTTTTTGTCCTGGACTGATCACAACTTTAAGCATGTGCATGTGATTCTCTGTGGTGCTACGATGTGACTGAGTCTGTTTTTCATTGTCCTTCCCCATTAGCCCCTGTCCATGTTTGCTGTGCAGTTCCTCAATGCAGTGGGGGACCTGCTGGATTTGATCCCAGCCCTGGTGCCCGACGCCAACCCTAACAGCGGGAAGCCGTCCTTCAAAATGCCTGGCATGGGACACTGCTCTGCTCTCATTAAGGTCAGAGGTCAAAGAGGTGCTTTTCTGTTGTCGCTGATTTTAAACGCCGCACAGAGAGTGATTGTTCTGTCGCTTCATGAAGGATTTGGAAAAGCTCTTTTCCCTCTGCAATTCCTGTCTCAATTTGAAAAGGTGATGCACTGGCAATACCTTTGAGCTGTTTCGGCAAAGCAGTCACCTCTAGTCGTATGCCCTCAGATGTTGCCAGGGTTCGAGAACCTCCTGCTGGCGCACTCCAGCTGGTACACCTACGCGGCCACACTGCGCATCTACAAGCACTGGGACTTCAGGGTGACCGAGCCAAATGCCGCAACAGGCAAACTGTCCTTCAGCAGCTACCCAGGTTAGTGCAGGGGCAAAGGGGTGGGCCTGATGCATCACAGTAGTCAAAAAAGTGTCCGTGGGAGAATTTGGAGCATGGTAATTACATATTTAAACCACGTGGGTTGAACTAATTGATGCCACTCCTGTAGTTTTTCCATGCTCCCTCATATTTCACTGGACAAGCTAAAAGCCAGCATGTAAGATGGTGTAAACAAGAATCAAATGTGCCTATCAAATACATGAAGATAGCCGATTAAAATGTGACAAACATGTGAGCAAATCACTTTTCTGATCTTACTGTTTTTCATTGTTGTTCTATTGTCTTTGTGATGCCTGAGTCGAAATGTGACCTCAAACAACTTTCAGTTTTGAAACGGCAATCAACTAATGTCATCAGTGGTTTTATCTTTACCAAAAAGAGTGGCCATAATCAGCCATCATTAAGCCTCCAGTTTTTTTTCTGAGAAGTGTCCATTACAAGTTGAGCTTTTCTTTCTCTGGAAAAAAATATTAAATCTCAGTACAAATACTTTGTCTGCGGTGTTGATCCAATGTATTTCCTGTGATGGTTCTGATCCATTTCCCTCCTCTGCAGGCTTCCTGGTGTCCCTGGATGACTTCTACCTCTTAGGCAGTGGCCTCTTAATGACCCAGACCACCAACAACGTCTTCAACACCTCCCTCTTCTCCCTGGTGACGCCCCAAAGCCTGCTGGCCTGGCAGAGGGTACGGCTGGCACACTCCCTGGCACGCACTGGGGAGCAGTGGGCACAGGTCTTCTCCAAGTACAACTCTGGTGAGCGCCACGAACTCACGTGAACTCTCTCTGAGGAGTGGGTTGGTGAGAGCCTACTGCACAGAGACAAACACTGTTTCATATTTTTGATTTGAGTTAGCATACACAGGAATTAATCTAACAGTGATATTATAGCTTTTTATTGATGTTCATGATAGCATTGTATAAAACATAGCTTTTGTTAATGGTAAGTTAAGTAAGTTACTTAAGTAATTGACTTAGCAGACATCCCTGTCCAGCACACTGCAGTATTTGTTTTGGATCTCAAAAAGTCAGGTGTAGGTACCTTGTCGTCATTTTGCAAGATAAATCAGAACCTCTTTGTTGACTTTCAGTGTTGCATTCACATATATATCCATTTCTTAAATGCATTGCAGTATTTTAAAAGGCGTCATAGGAATTGTTTGAAATGCGGTCATTTTTGGCTTTAAGTGGATCACACTCCTGGATGTTTCATTCCCCTTTCATTTCACTGGGACATATTGCATTCTCAGAGATGTGTGACATATGTATGAGGCAGTACGATGGTGTCTCTGTCCGCCTCCCAGGCACCTACAATAACCAGTACATGGTGGTGGACCTGAGCAAGGTGTCTCTGAGCAGCCGAATCGAGGCGGGCGCTCTGACGGTCGTGGAGCAGATCCCTGGGCTGGTGGAGTACTCTGACCAGACTCAGGCTCTGCGCAGAGGTGAGACACTGATGGACACACACACACACACACACACCCCTCCATATATGTTCACACACACAGGCACATCCCCTTAGACTCACTGACATCATCCACACACCTATATAGTGCACAGACATTTATCTGACACACTGATAGTGATAGTATCAGAGAGGTGTCCCAGTAGAAATGGAGACAGAAGCGGATTGCATCTTCATTACAGTTGGGACATGGAAAGGGCAGAGAGAAAACTCCATGTCTGATCGCACATTCAGCTGAAATGCATCTCTTTGTCCAAGTGCACATGTTGGACTGTGTTTGTCTGTGTGGATGACCCCTTCAGCCTTCAATCCCCTGTCCCCCGTCTCTCTCCCACCTCAGGGTACTGGCCCTCCTACAATGTGCCCTTCCACTCTAAAATCTACAACCTGAGTGGCTACGGAGAGATGTGGGAGGAGCACGGGGAGGACTTCTCCTACGACCTCTGCCCCCGAGCCAAGATCTTCCGCAGGGACCAGGCAAACGTGACTGACCTTGCCTCCCTGAAACACATCATGAGATACAACAGTATGTACCACTCTGGTTTTCCCTGCAAGAGTTCCCATCTCAGGAGAGTTGTTCTGTACCGGTGGGAAGTTGTGAAAGCAGGAAGTGTTGGTCTGTGCAGTCTGTGAATGATAACCTGTATTTTTTGTCATATTTTTGTCTTTTTCTCTCTCTCTCTCGCTCCCTCAATGATTTCTGTGGTGTTCTCTCATTTCAAGATTACAAGAACGACCCCTATGCTAAAGGTGACCCGTGCAAGACCATCTGCTGTCGCAACGACCTCAGGGAGCAGAACCCACGCCCAGGAGGCTGTTACGACACCAAGGCAATGACACCTTTTACAGCATCAAACACGCACCCAAACCTCGCGATTCCTCAAGTAAAGGGGCACTACATCAAAGGAGTGTCGTTCATGCTGTTGCTTAGCTATGAAAGAGTCTGTGTGTTTGCTTTGTAAAGCCACCACATAAGCATTGTGAACAAGTCAGTGCTGGGTTAGAGATGCTTGTCAACCACTTCTCAAAATAAAATCACTGCCACTTAGTGACAGCCTGATGAGGGAATGGCAGCATCTTAACATAGCATGGGTGCTGTTAGCGCGCCTGTATCATGGAGGACGCAGCTGCTTGCCAGAGCTGTCCTGTAATAAATGAGGCACAGCTTTGAGGAGCCTCCCTCCTCTCTGACTCCCGGGAGGATGGAATGCGATACGTCTGCCGTTAACCGGTGATTTACAATTTACCACGTGCATTGGCTCAAAATCCTGGAATCTAAAAAACTTTCCCAGCATCCATTGTACCACAAAGCGCCCTTAGGAGCTGATTTTACAGTTAAGAAATAATATTGCAACTGATAGTGGGTGTTTTTTTTTCTGGGAAAAGCGCCAATTTGAATGAATGCAAGGTCAGGTAAGGTAAGTTAAACAAGTTTCCTCTACTACCCAACCCCCCTCCTACACACACACACACACACACACACACACACACACACACTTTCGGCCTATCTTTCTGCCTCTCTTTCCCTTCTTTCTTCTGGACGTAACCCCCCCCCATTCTCCCTGCAGGTGACAGACTTCCACATGGCGCAGCGGTTTGAAGCGGAGGCGGTGAACGGCCCCACCACGCAGGGCGGGCTGCCCCCCTTCTCCTGGAGCGCCTTCAACCACACCGCACACGAGGGGCTGCCGCAGACCTACAACTTCACCTTCCTCACCGTGCGGCCCGCGCTCTTCCTGCCCTGAGTCAGCGATGGAACAGCCGGGAAGAGGCGGCGGGGGCAGGAGATTCACCTATACGTGGAACCATACAAGGAGTCTAAAAAAAAAAAAAAAGAATCTAAGCAAGGAAAACTCACTGCACACGTCTACATATGGTCTCTGTTTGAATCCATATGAATCACTTTTTCCAAACACATATTGTAAAGGGTGTGAGCCTATATCAGGGCTGAAAAAGATTAGAGAAGATAGAGAACATAGCAGGTTTTTGAGTGTTTTTTTTTAAATGGGCAAAGGAAAAGAAGTGTGTTTTCTGAAAAACGGGAGAAAGAAATGGCAAGGGCTTACTTGTTTAACTAGAGAAAACCAATGCAATTGGCCACTGGGGACAAATTGCAATGATATAATGACTTTGATGCTTTGTCTTGAACGCTTAAGGAGATATCAGTGGGTTATTATCATTATACATTAATTGTGTCCATAAATTTTTGCACCATTAAAAATGTGTGTTGGCAATAAATGAGCACCATTGATTTTTGTGTAGTTGTATAATGATGATGAAAAACTCAGGGTTATAATTTTGGTCAAAATTGCATATTGTAACTGGTTTAATATCCATTTAAAACATGACTATGAAAGGCACTTTTTCTTTTTTTGTGATACTTTTGGAAAAACTGCGTTTGAAAAAAAATGTCATTTTTACGTGAGATTGAACAAATAATAAATGTGGAATGCGTTCCTCACAGACAAGTCTCTTCAGTTTTGCTTTTAGTTTGTACTGTGTGCATCTAATGTGGTGCTATCCAGCACCTTATCCCTGAAGGCTACTGAGCTCCCATAGTGGTGGTCTGTGGTCCAGCAGGATATTCCAGCTGTCTGTAAATCACCAACACTCGCAGAAATATATGGAGGCTAAATTGATTCAATGTGGCCGGTGACGGATAAAATCAGGTGTGTCTCATATGACATAAAAAATGTAACCAGTTGTACGTCAATCCTGCAGCTCATTTCCATATTGTTTTGGCACAGTGAGGTCTATTAAAGACCACCGAGAGAAGGGAAATGACTCACTGACGTCAACATATTAGTAAGCAGAACCGATACTTGGCAGTTAGCATTTTATGTGGTGTTTTGAGAAAGCGAGACCCTAAATAAGAAATGCCTCTGTGTGTTGTCCATACTGAAGAAGTTTTTTTTTGGTCATATGTTGATGCATTGTGTCTTAATTGCAAGAAATTTCCTGAGTCAATTTAAAATGACTCAGGGCACAACTCACAAAGTCTTGGTGACCAGAAATGGTCGTCTGATGCTTTTGAATGCTTGCAGCGCAGACTCTCTATAGACTCATGAATATTAAATGATTGTTTCTCTCCTTCCTGTACCACCTCTATTTCTCTCGTCCTTGGTTTTAGACATCCCTTTACTTACATTATTTTTGCTTTGTCGTTCCCTCCTCCTCAACATTGTTTTTTAGTCTCATTCTTCTCTCCCTTCTCTGACCCTTCCTTGCTGTTTCTGTCCTTCTGTCTGTCTGGATACTCCCAGGAGACTTCATCTGTGTGATTCATATTTTCCTACGCAACAGAAGAAGTGAAACACGTCTGTTGGGTGTTTGCATTACTGTCGTTCTCTTCCTCTCTCTCTCTCTCTCTCTCTCTCTCTCTCTCTCTCTCTCTCACTCTCTCTCTGAGTCTCCAAGATTGCATTTCTATACTAGTTTGTGCCACTTGCACTCCGGCGTGTATGTGTTACAGTTGTTGCTGACTGGGTTTGCACTACAGCTCAGAAGACCAGCATGGCCACAAAGACATGCCTCCCTGGATTCAAATACGATAGTTTGGTTAACGCCTGCCTCCGACAACAGAATCCCACTGGTAAGTTGTATTGGCAGAGGGCTGCAATTGGGGTGATGAACGGGATGTGTCTTTGTAGCTGGTGAATATATGATGAATTATAAGATGAATTATAATAGTGAATGCTGTATATGAAGGGATGAACTAATAAAAATCCTACAATAACTGAAAAATACAATGGATGTAGAATAATTGACAGAATAAAAGGTAACTTTTTTTCTTTTTCCAACAGAGTCACCCATTGTTTTGCAGCCTAGCGCCACGGTCCCTCCACAGGGTGCACCAGAGGTCAGCCTGTCGGTGTGGATCACTGTGGCGGTTGTTGTGAACGGATCGATCCTCGCACTGTTTCTGTGGTTCATCATCTACAAAAGGCAGACAACACGTTCTCACACAGCAGGTAAAACAGTGGATAAATTAGTGTTGGCATGGCTTTGATTTATGCTAATAAGCATTTATTAATTTTGATATCCTTATTCCACTGTTGATGGTTGTGCTTCGAGTGCTAGGCGTGGTTTCTCTTTTCTTTTGTGTCTTAGCCAGTATAGTTATATGTATGTCATAATCTTTTCCCCATGCTCTTTGTTAAGGTTAAATAAGGGCCTTTAAACGTCTTTCTCTCTCTCTCTCTCTCTTTCTCTCTCTCTCTCTCTGTCTGGGGTGGGGGCTAGAGGTGGTGTGTGCAACAACTGATGCTTGACCTTCCTGCCTCTACCACTCAAAGTCAAGTTTCTGTTTCCATCTTTACTAATGTCTCTTGGGACACCCCCTCCTCCCCCACCACCGCCAATGCCACCACTAACAACCCAAAATACTACATGAAGCCGTTGACTTGGGGGGGGGCAAATACACACAACGGTACTTAGTTATCATATACATACATCATACACATGGTGGGATATGAGGTTATATTAACGGGCTCAGTCAAATGTGCTTTCCTACTTTCTGCTGTCAATTTATGCTCTTCATCAAAGAATAATCTGCACTTTACCTGGCAATTTAACATGTATGGTGTATATATAAATGGAGCTTCAGATTATTTGAAAAAGTCGATAAATATTTGAAACTCAAACCCCGGGCAAGTGTTTAGTCGGATGTACTGTGTTGATGTCAAGTCAGTGGACTTCAGACGGATTCAAATGCTTGTTACATCCAACCCACCATCGCTTTCTCTGGGATTTATTTCTTCATAACCTCTTCATAACCTCAGAACCTCAGGTGCATTTAAAAGAGGATTTAAAATGCTTACTGATGGGATCCGAAGGAATGTTTTCGCACAACAGAATAAGTGACATAAAAGTTTAGTAACTGTTTCTGGTGAACATGTCCAAGTTTTATTTCTTCATAAATGCATTTGCGGTGTGCTGCATTCTGAGCATAAGCATTCGTTATGTCTGTCCTCAGTCATGGTATTTTTCATATGAAGTGAGCGGTTAATATTAAATATAATAAATATTAAATATGCTGAAGTGATAATGGGGTTCTGTTTTCCACACCAGTTGACACAGAAGCCGAATGCTCCTCCGGGGTGCAGCCGGCTGGAAGAGCAAACCCAGCAGCGGTGGCCGTGGAAACGGAGGAACCTCCCATTTCCTGTCCACACCTGAACGGAGGGCCCCCCAGCAGCGCTAAACAGGAAGCTCCCACCTGGCAGGAATCTTTAGAGTGTGACACAGGGAACGAGGGCGGCGCGTACGTGTGTAACGGCAGGAAGGACCACAAGATCCCGCTTCCTGCTACCGAGCTGGGAGACGCGGCCCTGGTAACGACTAAAACAGTGCAATGTACAGAGTGAAGGGTAGGGGACAAAGCTGCTGGAAACGAATTTTCACATGTAACATCACTCACCTTTCTTTCTCCTCATGACTGTTTTTGACTTCTACAAACCCTTTTTTTACAGTTACAGTATTGGGTCAAGAGCCAGTGTTGGGAAAAAAAAGCACAATTGGTGGCTCAGGTTGAGCTGAACTGCTTTTTGTTTGTATTTTGTAATTAATGTGTGTCCCGATAGATGGTGGTGAACGACTCTGCTTTTGTACAGAACACATACAGTGCATCCTGTGTAAAAATTAAACTGCCTATTTGCACATCAAATTCCAGAAATTCTTGCATAAGTAAATGGTAAAATTAAATTAAATTAATGACAATCTGGCGAGGAT
This sequence comes from Megalops atlanticus, assembly GCA_019176425.1. Lineage (NCBI taxonomy): Eukaryota > Metazoa > Chordata > Actinopteri > Elopiformes > Megalopidae > Megalops > Megalops atlanticus. The sequence goes on from CM032893.1 coordinate 23,182,841, forward strand.
GGAACAGTATTGCTCTTTTCAGTATGGACTCATCTCTAGTTTATTTCTATGTTAACTGGGCTTTGAGGGCCAGACTGTGTCCCATTACTAATTTCACACCCAGTTCATTTGACCTGTTAACTTATTCGAATAGAAGTACCTCTGAGAGCAACAACATCACGCTAGAATGCAAATTAAAACAACGGAGCTGAGACCGCTGTCATTTCAGTCTACCTGAATTTATGTGCTCTAAGCGTTAAAGTAAATGCGTTAGGGTTTTTTTTTGAAAACAAGCCCCCTTTTCAGGGGCACTGAGCTGTGAATGTGACGTGATGAAATGACACATTTCCTCGCCCTTCAGCCGCCTTGTGTCCTCCACACACTATGCCGTGAGTCACTTCCGAACGGTCTCCGACTTCTGACTTCAACACCCTTTTAAAATGACCAGTTTACGCAACTGCTTACACAAAGGAAAAATAAGAGCAGCACGTGGGGTGTTCATATTCCCTGTCACAGTTTTAAATTGTCCCGAGAATTTCCGCTGCAGAACTGGAGGCATTTAAAAGGCTGCGGTATGAAACGAATAGAATTCCGGCTTTGCACGCGGCAGCAAGTGGACTTAACAAACAAACGTTTGTTTGCAAACGAATTCAGGCTGAACTGAATTATCCTGTTATGTATCAAAGAGAACCTAAACTGGGAAAAAACGTTCTTCCAAGTGAACCTGGTGTGAAAATGCCCTATGTGTTTGTTATGTTCAGAGGAGACGCCATTTTCACAAGAGGAACTTGCACTACTACAGTTCCCGTTGTTGAATGGCATGCAGGAACTCTGTATATCCGTGGGATTCATATGTTTGGTGTCTGTGGAAAATGTGATTTACTATTTTTATTACTGCTGAAAAAATGTAATATGGATTATGTGACAGTTATAAAAATAGCATACAATAATGCAACATGATGGAGCAAAATAAAAAATAGATGGAAGTTTATTTTGAACATAATATTTCATTATTTTGCTGAAATGTTTTCAAATCAGCATTACAATAGTATACAGTATTCATGTTTTTGGCCAAAACTATCACATATCTAAACATTTCCTGATCATTTAAATTATCTGATTTTTATTTTTTGTTGTGAAGCCCTCATAATTACTTATACACATTGTGAAACCATAACAACCATAAGGCACCACAATTACATGCAATACTCCAGCATAGGATGAGGCATATTTACACATTAATGTGTGTGAAAAGAGTGAAATGGGGGAAAAGAGGAAAATCTCCTGAGGCAGACACCAAGGGCAAGTTTGAGAGCACTGTAACTGTAAAGAGCATCATCAATATTACATTACATTATTGGCCTTTAGCAGACGCTCTTATCCAGAGCGACTTACAATGTTATCCATTTATACAGCTGGATATTTTACTGAGGCAATTGTGGGTTAAGTACCTTGCCCAAGGCTACAACAGCAGTGCCCCAGTGGGGGAATTGAACCAGCAACCTTTTGGGCACAAGTCCTGCTCTTTGACCACTATGCTACACTGCCACCTTAAAAAAGCAGTGAATCTCAAGTGATCAGAAGTCATTGCAACACAAGGTTATACAAACACTTACAATGGTCACTGCCGGGCAGGGTAACCTCGCCTGACCAATGACCCGGAGGAGAACAGCCGCTGAGAGAGCTCAGCTTTGGGAACACCATCGCTATGGTCTTCACAGGTTTTCTGGAGGTCCATAAGCTTTCGACCTGCAAATACCAGCTTTTCATCTCATTTATTTTTCAAGTTATGCATTTACAGTTCATTTATGGAGAGTCATACATAACACATAAATTCTGTATTTAGAAAGTACAAACAATAGTGCAATCCCGTGAGTACACAAGTACAGAGGGGTATTTTTTGAAACAATGAGAATGAGAACTTAGATTTGGAACCCCTGTCATGCCATCTTTAAGATGAACACCCCATTCATTATAAAGAATAAAGAAAGCAAATTAAGGTGAGGTGACTGTTGAAATGGGGAAAATCTGTACAGTTTTCAACCAGTTTAGGAAATAAAAGTGTTGATGATAATGAAACAATAATGATATCAGCAATGGAACAAAACATTAATCGGCACAACTGCTAAATATAATACAAGCAATATAATTTAATCTTTTTGTATACAAATATTGATATACTAACGCAAGGTGCAAGTGTGCATCTATGGATAGACAAGACCACCGTTTCCATGGGCAGTCATGTGGTGAAAAGAGCAGTGTCATTCATAGTTTCATTTAAACTGCAGTTACCCGTAGGAGGCAGGTTTTACACTGCAGCATACTGAGAGTATAGTGGAAATTAGGGCCAGTGTATTCTGTGTACAGCTGATGAATCTGAACAGCTGTATGAGCGTGTTTTCTGCCAGAGGGCGGAGGGTAATTTGAAGTCTCTTCCGGAGCTCAGTGCTCAGGTAGACTGAAGTGGGGCTCTACATGTAGGTGTTGAGGTTGTCCACCAGGTGCAGGTACTCGGGCTGGTGGTCGCTTTGGCTCTCCTCCTTCTCCCGCTTCCTCTGCCGGGTGGAGAGGGTCTTCCTCTTCTCCAGCCCGCCCCCGCCCAGGGAGCGCTTCTCCAGGCAGGAGACGATCATGTCGGCCAGGTCCTGCTGCAGCCGCTGGAAGTTCTCCCTGCGGGGCGAGACGGAGAGCGTCACAGAGACAGCCGTGGCCGAGAGGAGGCATCTGTGCTGCGGATCGGCTTGTGATGTAGGTAGAAAAGGTAAGTCTGGGACCGGCACAGGCCGGTGAGTTAGGAGTGTTGTGTGAGGTTTGTGGTTTGGATTTGTGTGTACGGATGGATGTGCGGTGGAACTCACGCTGTCGGGGGGGTGGGCAGGTTGTAATCCTGTCCTGTGACTCCTGTTAGCCAGTAGGTGGTCAGTGTGCCTTTTCCCTGAAATGCACACATGGATTCAGAGGTCAGTGGCCACCACAAACGGTCAGCGGTCACTGCAAGCGACCAGTGATCACCGCACACGGTCAGTGTCCACATGTGATCAGCAGTCACTGCAAGTTGTCAGTGGTCATATGTGGTCGGCGGTTGCATGTGGTCAGTCACCCCTACACGCGGTTAGTGGTCACTGCACATGGTCAGTGGTCACATGTGGTCAGCGGTCACTACAAGCGGTCAGCGGTCACCGTACACCATCAGCTACACTCCCACCTCACACTGCCTCACCTTGAGGTACGTCTCCCCTCGCCTCTCGTACTCAAACTTGCAGTCTGTCCTCTGGAGGATGTTGATGGTGGACTGGCTGACGTGGATCCGCAGGGCTGGCAGGGGACATGAGAGGTGAGCTACTACCGTGTTCAGTCATCACACAACTGTCTGCATCTCTGCTCATTGTGCGGATCTGGGTATAGAAGTGTGCATGTGTGTGTGTATGCGTGCATGCGTGTCTGTGTGTGTGTGTGTGTGTGTGTGTGTGTGTATGCATGTATCTGTGTATCTGTGTGTGTGTGTGTGTATGCGTGCATGCGTGTCTGTGTGTGTGTATGCGTGTATGAGTGCATTTGTGTGTGTGTGTGTGTGTGTGTATATGTGTGTGTGTATGTGTGTGTTTGTGTGTGTGTGTGTGTGTTGTTTGTGCTTGTGCGTATGTGTGTGTGTGTGTGTGTGTGTGTGTGTGTGTGTGTGTGTGTGTGTGTGTGTGTGTGTGTGTGTGTGTGTGTGTGTGTGTGTGTGTGTGTGTGTGGTCCTTACGAAGGCCTGCAGACTCCATGCGTGAGGCAGTGTTGACCGTGTCTCCAAACAGGCAGTATCGGGGCATCTTTATTCCCACCACTCCTGCTGCACAGGGCCCTGCACAGGAAACAGAAGAACACAGGCTGAACACAGACCACATGCCAGCTCAAATGTCCCAGCCTCCAGACAGAATTTCAGCACAACATAATAAGGCGCTCCACAATAAAACTATAAACAAATGAAATATAAAAAAATGAACACATTTTAATGATTAATTTGAATCAAGGTTGAAAAGGGTGCATTCACTCTATGTGACCAATTGGATTTGCTGATCCAAGTACCACTCAGTCTCTGGCTACTGGCTTTTTGCGTACTGCAGATCTAAATGTATACAGTGCCCTAAAAATGTGAATGAGTGGAAGTTGGTTGGAATTGTAAAGGCCTCTCCTCTAGCTCTTATTACTCAGTTTAAAAGATGTCACAAAAAAACTGTATGAAATAAGTTCATAACATCCTGTTCATAACAAATGTAAAATGTTTCTATCCTGACAGTTGACATAACATCCTGACAACGTATGGTTGTTCCTTTACAAGGTTTACGTGGCAATAAACAGGTGTCCCTGATCACCAGGACCGTGGGGCTTGGCTGCTCTGGGGTACCTGAGTGCACCCCGATGCGGATCCAGAGGGGCAGCCCTGGCAGGTGCCGCAGCTGGAAGGTGCCCACGAAGGCCAGGATGTCCAGCGCCATGCGGGCGATGTCCACCGCGTGCCTGTTCCCGTTCCTCTTCGGCAGGCCCGACGCCACCATGTACGCATCACCGATGGTCTCCACCTGGGAGGGAGGGAGAGGGAGAGGGAGAAGGAGAGGGAGGGAGGGGAAGAGAGGGAGAGGGAGAGGGAGTAGGAGAGGGAGGGAGGGGAAGAGAGGGAGAGGGAGGGAGGGGAAGAGAAGAAGAGGAAAGAGAGGGAGAGGAAGGGAGAGAGAGAGAGAAAGAGGGAGGGAGGGGAAGAGAGGGAGAGGGAGAGAGAAAGAGGGAGAGAGGGAGAGGGAGGGAAAAAGAGGGAGAGGAAGGGAGAGAGAGAAAGAAAGAGGGAGAGGGAGAGAGAAAGAGGGAAGGAAAGAGGGAGAGGAAGGAAGAGGGAAAGAGAAAGGGAGGGAGAGATGATAGAGTAGGGAAGAGAACGACAGTCATGCAAACACCCAACAGACGTGTTTCACTTCTCCTTTTGACTCCCACATTTACATCACATCATGGAAAAGCCTTGGAAACACCACACATTAAGCAAGAGGGAAACCTTGCCACTACACAGGCTGTGTTTCTCCAGAATAAGTCCAGTATATGTTGGGTCATATTCTCATACAATCGATATTCTCAAAGTTGAATTTCTCATGTCATCTTTTATATCAGCGTTTACAAACAGCATTGCCCTGTTGACTCTCCTTCCGCCAGAATGAACACAGGTGGTCGTGCATGTCGTCTGTACCTTGTAGACGTCGTGGTGGTCGAGGATGCTGTCGAAGTTCTTGTAGATGTCGTTGAGCATGTCCACCACCTCCATGGGCGTGCTGTACTGGCAGAGTGTGGTGAAGCCCACGATGTCGCTGAAGTAAACGGTCACCTCGTCGAACAGCTCCGGCTCCACGCAGCCCGTCTCCTTCAGGGAGCGTACCACGGGCCTGCGGCGGAGAGGGGGGGCAGGAAGTTAGGTCTCACCATTAGCTGAACCCGGTTGCAGGGGGGGTGTACACACTGACCGCCCCTCGCTTTGGACTTACCCGGGCAACAGCATGAAGTTGAGGCGGTCGGCCCTGTCCCTCTCCGCCTTGTAGAGCGCCGTCCGCTCCTCCACCAGGTGCTCCAGGTTGCGGGAGTACATCTGCAGCCGGCGGATCAGGTTGTCCATGTAGCTCTCGTTGGCGTTGTTGTGCAGGGTGCTGAAAGCGCGGCACAGCGACACGGCCGTCAGCGGCACGGCGCACGCGATTGGCTTCGGCCGATCGTTTTCGTCAACACCCCCTCGTTGTAAAGGAGCAGAGCGTCTCTCGTGCAGCAACTACGCATGATGCGCGGGGCAGGAAAACACAGGGCTAAAAACAGGCACCGATGCGAAGCGTTTGGGTGCGGAGACTTTCCCTGTAGAGTAACTGCAGTAAGAGCTGTGACATGCACAGTGACATGTGATGAGTCTTTTGAGACTGAGTTCCTCATTTTGGAGACACTTTGGTAACGACTGCAGTTACATCTACAGATGCACGATGATGTATACTTACGCAAGGGAGTAAAACTGAGTACCTGGGGCTTTGACTTTTTGGCTCATTCACAAAGTGCTTGAGCGCAGTGCAGTCTAGCACAGCAAACGCTGAAAAGAGGATCTGTGCAAGTGTGAACGCCCATGTGACAGCAGAGCACAGACCTAACCGTTCCTTGCCACAACAGTCTGCAGGCATTCGCTTTACCTGACGATCTTGCCCAGGGAGCTCTCTATCTTTTTAAAGTCCGGCCTCTTCTCTGGATCCTCATCCCAGCAGCTCCTAATCAGTATACACAGCTGACGCACATGGAACACACAGGAGAATGGTTACACACAGTACACACACACACACACACACACAGGCACATACACAGGCATGCACACACACACACAGGGGAATGGTTACTCACAGTGTATACGCACATACACACACAAGAACGTGGTTACATGCAGTGCATACACACACACATAGACACACATAGACACACAAGGACATGGTTACATGCAGTGTATACATACACAGAGGGACATGCTTACACAGTGTATACACACACACACAGAGGGACACAGTTATGCAGGGTACACACACACATACCCAGGGACATGCCAAGGACAGGTTTAAATACACTGGGCATGTAGACACATAAACAAAGCAAGACATATTTAGATACTCAGTGCACACATACACAGTCAAAAGGAAAAGGGTTATTAGACAGTCATAATTTGGTTTGACTGACCAGCATTTTGAAATCATTGGGTGTTAATATAGCGTGTCATGACAAACCACAAAAAAGCAAATCTTATCAGTTTTACTGAAAGGAGAGGATGGGATGGACGTTCATACTTCCTGCTCTCTCTCCAACGCTGCCTCCATGTTAAGATCCGGCCTGAAGAAGGTCATGGAGTCAGGGAACTGCACCCGGTACAGCTTCTCTGGAGAGAGAGCGAGCGAGGGGGGAGAGCTTAATTTAGACACATCAGGAAGCTTTGGAATTAAAAGCAAAACCTAGAAACATGTTGGATAACAAAGTATAAACACCATAATGTTAAAGTAAAGTAGACACACACACATATGCACACACACACACATGCATGCAGGGACATGCATACACGGCCACTCTAGCAGGATCCAAGCAGTGTCTTCTTGAGAACATGTTCCCAGAGTGACCACCAGGGGGCTCTGCTAGACTGTCAGTCCCAAGCTAGAGGCAGCCAGTATAGCGACCTATTGCTGTGGACAGACTGAGGCTGATGCTGTATCAATTGTTCTGGTCCTCAGGCACCGGAGGATGCAGGGCGACGCTCACCTGCTTGACTGGAGCACTCCTTTGTGTAGAAGGTGCACCTCCTCAGCAGGATCTCCTGGGCGATGATGGCGAAGCTGTACACGTCCCCCTTCTGGGAGCTTCCCTCCTTGCGCAGGTGCTCCGGCGCTGTCCACAGCTCTGGGAGAGGGACGGAACGGAGAACAGATGGGAGGGGAGGCGGAGGCAGAGCGAAGTGGAGACAGGAGGAAAAAGGGCATGAGGGATGGAGGGATGGAGGGAAGGAGGGATGAAGGCAGAGAGACAGAGGAATGGGAGAGCAGGGAATGAGATGGAGGAAGGGGGAAAGGAAGGTAAGGGAAGGTATTGGGACAACAAGAAAGTGGTGAGACTGGAAGAGTAGGATTTTGTAAGATTGAATTGGATCCTTTGAAACACATTCCTTCTAATAATCTCCCTGGATATCATTGCCAGAAGTTAGACTGGGAAGTAAAAAAAAGGAAGAAATACAATCTAATAATAATCGCTTCACAGTTTTTACCTCCGTTTTTGGAATTTTGGAATGACTGGTGATTCGTAACCTCACGGTGGGGGTGTGGTACTGGCCCACAGAGCCTCAGGTGGGGGGGTGTAGAGCTTCTCACCTTTGCCAGGTTGGAGGATACTGTTACAGCCGAAATCAGTGATTTTGACCACCATGCGGTTGTCCACCACACAGTTTGTTGACTTCAGGCGACCATGAACTTCGATGTTGCTGGAGTGGAGGTAGGACATACCCTGAAGGAACCAGATGGGTGAAAACACACACCCACACGCCGTCAGCTTCTTCCATAAGATTTCATTTGACTTCCATGATTCAGCTATAAAATATTTTATTGAGCAGAGCATTAAAACTGGACAGTTTTCCATGTTTAGCTTTCTAAGCTTTTATGATGTTCTTTTGCTTTATAATTTTTTTTTACAATACCTCAACAGAAATTCCCCTCACTCTCTTTGTTTCTGTAAAACACAAACACAGTACCTTGGCAATATCAGACATGACAGAGATTTTGAACTCCAGGTCCATGAAGGTCTCCTCTGGGTACGATATCTTGTCATTCAGTACATACTGCAGAGAGATTAGAAACAAACAAGCTCCAAGTTTGTGCGTCTGTGCATCTCAAAGTTCAGGCCCAGGATTCCTGAGTACAACAACAGGTCTATAAATTTTATATATTTATCGTTTGATGGGAGTTATTTGAGTCTGAATGAAAGGCAGTAAACAGAACTCGACCACAGTCAGTGCTGTACTCATCTTACCCGAAGGGATCCTCTCTCGCAGAACTCAAACACTCCAAACACACCGTGCTCAAACTTGACAGTGCCGTAGAATTTGGTCAGGTTGTAGTAATCAACGCGCAGGAGCTGATCAAGAGAGTTGCACAAGTGGTATGAGAGACAGGAGAGGCCGGGAGAAACAGACAAGAGTTAGAGAGACTTTTCACAGAGAGGGTCAAAGGGAAAAAGAAAAGGAAAAAATGATGAAAACAACTAGGAGATGACTATCAGAGATAGGCTGAAAGGATTGTTTGTACTGTTATATACAAATATTATCCTTTTATGATATACTGTTTATATGAATGCTAAACTCACAGCTTTGACCACACTTGTTTTGTGGTTATATCAATAAGGTATTTGAAACTGAATGTAAAGGAGGGGCAACCAAAGACAGATGAAGAGAGAGAATGAAAGAGACAGAGACTAAGCCAGACAGATACAAAGAAAGAATAAGGGGGCAAGGCGGTGTACCCCAGTGAGGTTAAATAACTTGATCCAGTTCATAGAGGGTTTTGAGGAATGCCCTCCACTAACCTAGTACCTTTCCGGCGAGTGTCGGTCATTTACAGGTACACATGCTGTCTTGGGTGATAACGCCCCTGTGCTATATTGCCCTCACCCCTCATAAACTCTTGATGGCAACATACACACATCACAGCCTCCATATCTCTGATGGACTGTGAGATAGTGACAGTATCAGATACAGAGGCTCATAAAAGCCCATTTCTGTCTGACAGATCGGTAACTAGGATCTGCAAACACGTCAACAGCCCCAGCTGAAACGTAAAGACACAACCAGGTCTTTGGAGACTCAGCCAGTCTGACAGTAAATGGGTTTGTATGATACTGTATGTGTGATGCCCAGGCACCAACTGGAGCTGTGTGCTGCACTGGCAAGGATCAGGGCTCATAACTAAAACGTTGCTCTTTTGATTCATTATCTTTACCCCTGGGCAACGCACTTAACCCACCATTGCCTTATTAAATATCCAACCGTATAAATGCACTGTAAAATTGTAACCTATGTAAATTACTCAGGATAAGAGTGTCTGCTACATGACAATAATGTGCATTAGATTATTGTCATTTAGCAGACACGCTTATCCAGCAATTTATATAGGTTAGTGTTTTACATGTTATCTGTTTATACAGCTGGATATTTACTGAGGCAATTCTGGGTTAAGTACCTTGCACAAGCATACTGCAGCAGTGTCCCAACAGGGAATCAAACCTGCAACCTTTCAGTTACAAGCCCTGTTCCTTACCAATATGCCACACTGCTACTGCTACTGCTACCTCAGTAATGTGTTTCAGGGCTTAGGGCAATCCCATGAAAGGGATGAGAATGCATGATTAGTAAGCATGTCGCTCAGGTCTGTACCGCGTTGAGTTCGATCCTCTGGTTCTCGTTGAAGTAGCCCTCCATGTGCCTCAGCTCCTTGAGGATCACGATCTGAAACGAAGAAGCAGTTACAGCTTCGCTCTGTCACATCCCCCAAATCAACAGCAGGGACACACCCTCCAGTGCAGACCGGCACAACGAAGGGTCGCGGGGGGGGATGAGAAACGCACCTTTTTATCATAGCGCCCCCGACGGATTCGGTCCGTACTGTCCTTCCTGTGGTCCTCATCAATCTGACGAACAGCCAGAGAGAAAGAGAGGGTGAAAGAGAGCACTGGGGCAAACAACTGCAGAGACTAAAACAGCCAGCTGGGGGCAATTTATCTCCATTCCAACACATCTCCCACCCACTTATAAACCCATTGAATCATATCGGGGGTTTACATCAGAGCTGTAATTGAAGTAATGTTTCTGTTCAGCGTTTATCTCAACTTAAAATACGGAGAGCAGCACCCCAAAACAATTAGGAGGAACTTAAAACAAGGAACTTAAATAATTCCATCTTTTTGGAATTATTTGCTAGGCCTGGGAACATCTTAATGTTTAATGCAGCAGTGCTTTAAAAGCTTCTTCGTGCTTTTGTCACCCCTCATTTAGACTACTGCAATGTCTGTCTGTCCCCACCCCAGCTCTTACCAAACTTCTGCACGTGCAGAGCTCTCACTCACACAGACACACGCCAGCACATTTCTCCAGCACATTCCTCCAGGCCTTTTGAAATGATGCTGGCTGCAGGTCAGATCTGGGGTGTGTTACATAATACTGCTGCAGACCACAAGGCCCTCAGGGGAGCCCCCCCCCCTTGCCACTACACGCCCCACCGTACTCCGTCACATCTGCAGATTCAAGGCAGCATGAACCACCCAAAACTGGATTCTGTGTCTGTGAGTCACTATCTGCTTTTACAACACTGGCCACTGGCTTTTATTCAGTCACTTTTGTGACTATTTCTTTTATTCTCATATATACTTTGCATTAATTTGTCCTTGTTGTAGCTTGTTCTACTTTATGGTAAAGTGCATATATATATATATATATATATATATATATATATATATATATATTATTGGGATTGATTAATATCACAAAAAGGACCAGATCAAGGAATAAGATAAGTCAACAAATACACAATGTTTTGAGGGCAAATGGTCTAATCAAAATCAGTGACCACAGCTGCAGGTTGCCTTCACAATCAGCGCGTGTGTGTGTGTCCAGACAACAGTGTTTACAAAAATGAATGAATTAAAATAGCAGCAAAACCACCCTTTTACCAGTTCCTGACACTGTGTTCAACCCATGCCTATTAATGTTTGGTGAAACTCAGGTTTGCAGATGAGAATGAAAATATATCTGGTATATCAGATGAGGAAAATTAAGTCCTGGAGAAACTGCCTGGAATCATGGGGGTCAGGTCACTGGCTGCAGGCCTCCCTAGCTTATCCTGTCTGTCTTTGGTCATCAGTTTCTGCCACGCACACCTCCTTGCCTACGCCAGTCATCCATTCAGTCATCCAGTCCGTGGCTCAGTTTATCCTGCAACTTTTTGCATTTTTCCTTTTGGGACACCAGGTGGTTCCTGTGTTCTTCCTTGGAGGAGGTAAACAATGTTTTCTCTGGTTCAGTCACCATTCTGTGATCCATCCATGTTCTTGCTTGTTAATGTCTGGAGGTCTGTTATGGTAGTGGACCAGGTCTGGAGCCCAGACTTTGAATTTTGTCTTGTCCTGTTTTTTTAATTTATTCTGTTGGGATTCTATATTTCAATCCACCAGACTGCTCATCTCCTATCAACGAAGTCGGTGATTTAATTGATAGTTAATATCTTTGATAATAATTATTAAATTAAATTATTTTTAGTATTATTTTACATGTTGGTTAAAATCTGTTTGTGTCCGGTATTCAAACGACAAGGGTGTTAATTTCACCCACCCATTGATTTTATTAAATCCTCAGCAATTTCACAAAAGCAATGTCAAATCAATGAGAGGTTTGCTTCATCCAGACAACAGTGTTTACAAAGAATGAATTAAAAAGCTGCATGTGTGACACTGTGTTCACAGTTCAGAGGAATGAGACAGAGATAAGACTGCCTGGAGGAGGTCACTGACCTATCCTGTCTGTCGCACAGAAGCACACCTGGCTGGAATTGAAGAAATGTATCTGTGGTCAAAAACAGATGCATTATCTTGGTCTGTGGGCCAAAAGGTCAGCCTTACTGTCAGTCAGTCAGAATCTGTACAAACACCCTACTTTCAGCCTTTTCAGGACATAAACTCAGGAAGACATAAACCTAGAGCACACCTGGCTGGAATGAAGAAATGTATAGCGCAAAAACAGATGCATTATTTTTACACTGGAGTATAAAATACACTGGGGAAAAAAAGCAGACAGCTGAGGCAAAAACTGAGGGAGTGCTTGTGTGTGTGTTCGTGTGATAGAGAGAGACATAGACTTTTTCAACTTTTTAATTTCAAAAAACAACTAGGAACACTTCTTACCTGTAAAATATGAGAGCGATGGCAGTCACCACCACGACAATGACACTCAACACAATAACGATGATGTCAAGGAGTTCCAGAGCTGCCGACACACACACGCACATGCACACATTCCATGGTTAACTGTGACTCTTGCAGTACTTCAGACCCTACCAACTCCAGTAAGGTGACTGACTTCAGCACACATTATTGTAATCACATTACTGTAATCATAGTTACATATGCTTTTTAATTATATTGTGGACAGTGGAAACACCAGGAGAACAGCATAGGCAGACCTTGGAAGAGACCTCCTGAGAGAGACCCACAGACCCGCAGTCTGACCTGACGGTCTCTTTGAATGTGTGCCAAACATTGCCTTGTTGCAGCAGCAGCTGGGTTGATATTGGCTGAGTTTGTGAATAATAACAGTTATCCTGATACTACTAATGCTTAAGGCAATATTATCATAATTTATACTATTCATAAGAATATGATTGTGACCTTTTTAAATGTTTTTTTTTCCTCTTTGTTTTTGAGGAAATAGCATGTGTGAATTTTGACATTATCTTGGGCCTTAATGAGCTGTTCTCCCAGTTCAAATTGGCAGTCTCCTTACTGCAGCTTGGATTACAGGGAGCACTGAGGAGGGCAGTGGGAGAGACTACACAAGCTGGTCCTGGATTGGACAACACTCCCGCCCTCTGGGGTCTCCGCCCACCTGTATCGCACCGCGGTTTATCGTTTGGGAGACGGGAACCTCTCCAGAACAGGGATGGGTTTGTGTGGTTGACCCTGGTCTGGTTTTTGGCTGTGTCAAACTCAAACAGAGTCTTATACTAGAAGAGAGGAAAAACACCACTCAGACCACAACTCTGTTTGGAAGAGAAGCAAGGAAAACTGACACAGCAAAACAATATCGGTCATGAGAATGCTGAGTTATAACAGCTAACATTTAGAGCCAAAACCAGCAAAATATGAGAGCAGACAGAATTGACAAACGTTCAAACACTAAAATAGGACACGCCCAGTGAGAAACATTTAGTCACACCCTGCAGTAATATCTTTACAGTCAAAATGAGGGCACAACAGCCACACAAATGAACATCAACAGTGATGATGGCAGATGGGGGCAGCTCACCTGGTGGTCAACAGTGGACCTGTACATCACCGAAAAATTCAGATCTCTGTCCCCAAAGGCATCCAGCTGATAGCGTCCACCCATACCTGTGTAAATATACACAAATGAATCCACTTATGGCAGCTCCTGTTCTAATGGAGCTGTACTCTCTAGTGTTCTAATGGAACTGTGCTCTCTGGTGTTCTAATGGAGCTGTGCTCTCTGGTGTTCTAATGGAACTGTGCTCTCTGGTGTTCTAATGGAGCTGTGCTCTCTGGTGTTCTAATGGAACTGTGCTCTCTGGTGTTCTAATGGAGCTGTGCTCTCTGGTGTTCTAATGGAACTGTGCTCTCTGGTGTTCTAATGAATCTCTGCTCTCTCAGGTTATAAGGGGGCTGTGGCAATTACTGTATTATTGGGCTGTGCAATGTAGTGTTCTAACGAAGCTTTGCTCTCTCATGCTATAAATGTATTGTGCTCTCTAGTGTTCTAACAAAGCTCTACTCCCTCATGCTACATGGGAGCTGTGCTTTCTAGTGTTCTAACCAAGCTTTGCTCTCTTGTGTTGTAAGGGCATTGTGCTCTTTGGTGTTCTAAAATAGATGTGATCTTTAATGTTCTGACTGAGCCATGTCTGTCCCACATACTGTTTCTGTGCTGTTCATCGACAATGAACCAATCAGCTCTGACAGCTGTGGAAGTAGCTTTGGATAAAGATGGGAAGGGGTCCAGAAGAACCCCTCAGAACTCCTTTCCCATCAAGCCTTTTCCACCAGCATCAATTCCAGTGGTGACTGCCAATGTTGCGCAACCACTGTCCAATGGCACTGCAAGTGTGAGGCCACGAGGTACGATCACTGTACCACTGAAGGTGATGTTCCGGAAGGGGTTATTTTTCAAGATTTCCGTCATCTTGCTGCCTTCACCGCGGTGTAGGGTCTCTCTCAGCACGCGACCAAACAGCAGCACCCCGTCATGATACCCAGCCACATAGTCATTAATCTCCCGCAACTGGAGACAGAGGGGCACAGAGGAGACAAAGGCAGGCTGTCAGTCAGGCCTCCAGAGGGATCTACAGCCCTACCAGTGGCCCAACACAGAGCCAACTGTAACACCCTGAGGCACAGCCAGGACTCTGAACAGTGGAAAGTTGGGGACTGAAGTAAACAGTTCAAACTGATTCATTTTAACATTAATATTATCATCATTATTGCTAATTTTATTAGTAATTTTTGCTTACTTCACATATACAATATATTTATGTGTATATTTTTATAGTGCGGTATATGCTGACAGTGATGCACGTTTGTATTCAATACTGTGGAGCAAATAAAGCACCTTTAATCCATGATGAAGATGGGAGTGAGCAAGAGATACAGAAAAAATAAGCTTGAGAGCGAGTGAAGAAGTGTGCACCCCATGAGACAGCAAGATGGGAGAAATGTAGCATAGTGGTTAAGGAGCAGGACTTGTAACCAAAAGGTTGCCAGCTTCATTCCCCGCTGGGGCACTGCTGTTGTACCCATGGGCAAGGTACTTAACCCTCAGTAAATATCTAGCTGTACAAATGGATAACATTGTAAAAACCAGAACCAATGTAAGTCACTCTGAATAAGAGTGTCTGCTAAATGCCAATAATGTAATGTAATGTAAATGACCAACCTAACAAGAGGGACACAAGCACCACCACTTCCTGTCTCAGGAAACAAGCCTACGATGAATAGAAGCATGGACAGCTACATGGGTAGAGATGGAGGCAAGAGCAGAGAGCGGTGTGGACATGGCGCGAGTGACGTCTCACCGTGGCGTTCTCCATCCATCCGTCCGTGTAATTTCTCATGTCAGGCAGGGTGACGACCAGCACATTCTTCATGGCTTTGATTGCTGGTCCACCACTGTGATAGATATGGCTGACGGAGAGGAAAAACACCAGTAAGATCAGAGGTGCTGCTCGTGACTTAATTGCAAAGAATGCATAAAGTTGGTCATGTTCGGGTATGCACTACCAGATTAACATGGAACTTTGCAGAATGGTGCCATCATGGTGATCAGTTGTAAAAAATGTTTTTGTTTTCGCAGTCACAGTTACAGTTAACTAAAATATCCAAAACTGCCCGTAGAAGGCTGTTGTGTGACAATAACGCCGGGTGAAAACCCTGTAAAGGTTTCACTCTACAGTGCTGACACCAAAAGGACTGTAAAGTAAGGAAGAGTAAAGTAACACAAAAGCACTGACTTGTAAAGGTCGATCAAAATGAACACAATTTCGGGGTCTAGAGGAGGACGTCCATCTGTCAGATTGGCGATGTACTCAGGAGACCCACAGAGAATGAACACTGTGCAAAAAGAGAAAAAAATCCTTAATGTGTGTGTGTTTGTCTGTTTGTGTGTGTGTGTTAGAAAATGCCTTAATGGGGTATATGTGAATAACAAAGTCCATATACTCATTTAATATGAGCATATTTATGGGGGAATGCAGATCTACTAATTGTTAACTCCTCTGTTAACAACAAGGCATTGCATAGTATATGTGTGTGTTCTTGACCCCTCATTTGAGGGGAACCACACTAAGAAATGGTCCATTGACATTCACTGTTGTCTGATCTCTGTCTTCACCCATAAAAAAATATATTTTAAGGCTTTTTACTCTCTATTGTCAAAATATTATAAGTAGCAAGAAGTGTCCTGTGCTGTTCTTTTTCCAAGCTTTTATTTTCACTAATTATCAACAGTATGATACATTGAAACAAGCCTTTTTGGCCTGAAATATTCTCAGCATTTCATTCACTCTCTTTCCCAAGCAAGAAGAGAGGGCATTCACTCATTCATTCATTCATTTCGGTGATTATAAACTGAGCGGCCATTGAACTAATCTAAACTAACTTTAATTACTTTGAGCACAAGGCATTCACTTGTGAACAAGGCAACAAAATCCGAAACTGAACTAAGCGCAGTTCTGACTGAGGAACTGAATGAGAGCTGAAGAGAGGAGGAGACGGGGCTTTACGCACGGTTGCTTTTCCTTTGTTTGTCCGTTAACATTGTGAGCAGGTCCTCCTCTCTGCGAAGCACCGTCCTGTTTACTGTGTTTGCAAAAATAGCCGATGCCGCCGCAAGAGAGTTGATATACCTGGGAAAGCAGTAGAGAACAGAGGAAGTGATATCACACAGAGCAACCAACACTGTGATGCTCCAGCAGATGACACTATACGACCTTCAGCGAACAACCAGGCGCGTTGCCAACGAGCAACCTGTTTTATACAGATATACATCAAGCATTATTTTTATATGGAGGTTTATATACCACCCTACAGCCAATCCTCTGTCATAAAATCATTTTAAGCTTCAAGGAGAGATCAAACAGACCAGAGATCATATCATCAATGACATTTCTGATGTCGTTACAGCACAAGGCAAATCAAATTTGTCGCCTATGCCGATCTGCAACGTGTGTTCTCACCAGAAGCAGTCTTCTGTGTTCTCCGGGTCCATGTAGACGTACGCAGTTTCCCAGTGTGGCTTGAGTCCATCATGCACAAAGTCCCAGAAATAAACAAAGAAGTCCGAGACCTTGCGAGCAGGGGGTAGCAGGCGGGTGAGGTTGGCCTTGTAGTCACATGACAGTCCAAAGCTGCCAGCTGAGATGATGGGTATGCTCAGAGTCAGCCCGATGTCCCAGCTGTAGACACACAGTCAGAGGGTTACAGACTGGTTATATGGTTATATGAAGTCTGAATTTTCAATGCTTGTAATACAGGGTTTACTATTTTGCAGGTAAACAACATTACGACTGATACTGTGGGTCAGTTAATGATACTCATCATAGCAAATGATATCTGCACACTACAACAAAGAGGAGATGTGATACGACAGTGAAGGCAACACAGAGGAGAGAACTGTAGAGAAAGTCAGTGAGGCAGGAAAGAAGAGAAAAGGCGAGAGACACGCAAGAAAAAAGGGAGAAAGTGAGTGAGACACAGGGAAAAGCCCGAGAAAGAGAGAGAGGGACATGTGACAGAGAATGGGAAGACATCGCTCTACTCACTCTACCAGCTGGAAGGTGGCATAAGTGCAGGAGGGTCCCAGCATGACACATCCCACCTCGTTCCTGTCCTGAGACACAGATTGAAAAGAGGCTGGAGAATGGTGCAGAGACATTATAATACATTATATTATTGTCATTTGGCAGATGCTCTTATCTAGAGCGACTTACACTGATTACAATTTTTACAGGTTATCCATTCACACAGCTGGATATTTACTGAAGCAATTGTAGGTTAAGTACCCACCTTGCCCAAGGGTACAACAGCAGTGCCCCAGTGGGGAATCAAACCAGCACCCTTTCAGTTCAAAGCCCTTTTCCTTACCACTATGCTACTCTGCCACCCAACAATAAGTCAATTATTGCAAGGTGAAGACAGTACCATATAGTTTGAGGTGAAAGATACACCTGTTTTGTGTCTGTAGACTTGCAGTGTGGTGTGAATGTGTTCATGTGTTTGTGTCTGTTTTGGGGGGGGAGTCACTGGGACAGGTCAGCTGTGGGACAGAGGATGATGGGTAGAGGTCATAGCTGTACTCACATGAAGGTCCTTCAATATCTGCACCCCCTCACATGTGCTGCCCCCACAGCCCTTGCGCCGGTACATGGAGGTGTTAAAGCCACTGTAGCTGGCAGTCAATGTGAAGTTCACACCTTAACACACAAGAGTCATTGGAGCACAAGCAGTTGGAGCAGGTACTTAGTCAGCCATCTGGCAAGTTATATTAGGTTGGAATATTAATGTTGTTATAAATTGTTCATTACATCAACGCGTCCCACTTGTTGACAGTAATTTCTCATAAAATCAAACAGTACAGTCATAATTTTAACAACCAAAACAAATGCAGTAATTAAACTATAAAAGAGCAATTTTGCTGTGGGCTTCCTGGTTTTCTCTGCCACAGACAAATTCTCCTTTTACCACTTGTTCATCTAACAAAACAGGTTTTTTTCTGTGTGTGTTGCTTTAGAAACACAACGAAGTGATATTTTTGTTTCATATCTAACATCACAGCATAAATTCCACAGAAAAAAGTATGTATGTTTTAATCTCTTTCCCATTTCAGAACTTAGAATCCGAGAGTGTTCATGAATATGCCAATTGGGAGAGCATGAATGTTTTAGGAATACTTATATTTCAATGTCTACAGTGGTGCTGAAATTGGCCAAAATAAAATAAATATATATATAAATAAATAATTAAAAATAAGAAATGAAAATTCGCTTGACCCAGTGTCTGGCACCTGCGCTACGGAATTTTTTCACTGGAAACAAATGAGGTGCTAAATAGGATGGTAAAGCTGCAGCTGGTCAAGGTCATCGTGGCATTTTAAGTTGATAATTACTAGGCCAAAACTCCAAGAAGTATATCATAAAATTAAATAAATATGTAACGGATTTTTGTGCTCAGAATGTCCCCCGAAATTGGATAACGTTGCAAACCTTGCATTATTTCCATGAAATTTGTAACAATGGAAGCTACTGCTTGACGTAAATTTCTTCAGACAGGGAACTACTTTTGATGAGAGAAGGTAAAATGACGGTTGTTACCTGCTGCAATGTTGAGTTCAGCATCTGTTTTAATTGCCCTTTCCACTGCTTTCTTCACATATGTGAGACGCCACTGTGAAACATCGTCCTCCAGCAGTACCACGTTCAGAATATACTTCGATTTCAGGCATTGGTTCGCCAACAGACCCTGGATCGCAACGGCGAGCATAGAACCGACGCACAACCAACGGCCGCCTAACATTTTTTTAATCCTTAATTTGTAGTTTACATCAAACCAAGATATCACGTTGATGGCAGTGTTAGTGTAAATTTAAGATCAAGGATAACAGCGACTCACACTCGCATCGAAGCGATTGAAGAGAAAACAGATGTTCGTATGAATTTACAATATTTGTAGCGTTGGAAATTATTTGACAATGTCAGTTTAAACCGTGGCAGCAATTTGTGCCGTCAAAAGAAAATTAAAATATATCTTAAAATATATACATATCACATCCCAAAGAGCTTCCAGGACTTTTTTCCGTTAATTCAATCCTCACATTTGCAGTTTACTTCCTTTCTTCAGGTGACGGAAATGTTGTACTCCAAGGCAAAAGGGTAAAATCCATTTTAAAAAATCTCCGAAATGCGCACACAAAATGACAAATCCAGGCGTAGAGAACGCTTACATTCAGGCAAAAACGATTATTATGAAGTTCAGTTGAACCAAGACAAGCAGATTAATTGTCAGCATACTTCATTCACCGACGTGCTCTGATGCTAGTAGGTTTGTTACCATTTCTTTCCCTATGGCGTGTTAATGAACAACTAGGGCTGAGAAGGACTAGGAGGAGGGAATGACTTAATACATTCTAATATATCTCTTATTTATTAACTTTCTATGTATAGACATACACGTGGACACAGCCAGCATTCTTACAGTTAAGTCGAGTTTCAAACCAAATAATATATGTTGTAAAACTAAAAAACTCTTTGAACATTGGAATGAATTTCTCTCTCTGTCTCTCTCTGTCTGTGTGTGTGTGCGCATGTGTGTGTGAATTTGTGAATAAAAACAACTGAACATGCCAGTGAGTCAAAGAGACACCGTTACAAAACCACACACCAGTCTACCATTGACTGAAAATCCTGGATATGAACAGACCTAGGTCTTAAAACTTCATCTTGTCTTCCTGCATCATGCAACAGACACAGCACAGCATATTTACTCTAGTGGTTAAGATATTTTTTTATCTGCTGTTAGCATCTTTTTGATGAGTTTTAGCCAAGGTCTGTGATTTGTTTGATGGGGAAGGTACATGCTTGGAGGTGTACAAGCAGCTACTGATTATTACATGTCTGTTGTTTGATAGATTTGCCAGGGAAGGGGGCGTGGGTGGCACTGGGGGGCTTTTAGAGACTTACATCACCTGACTGTTCCAGTATGGGTTACACCATCGTATAATCAAAATTTCTGTACCATGTAACTCAACAGGTTATTTCTTGGGAAGTTAGATATAACTTTCATGTGACTTTAAGGGTAATGACTTAAGTGCAATGTGGATGCCTTTTGGCAGCCAAATGTTACAGAATTTTATGGTAAGTATCCTTATTTTGAATCTCATCTATGGTAGCTGAATATGATACCCTACTTGTATATTGCCTGACCCATGAGAAGGGCCTGTGTAAAGCTGCTCAGAGAATCTGACCACGTGGAAACAGTGTTGAAAGTTTGTGTGATCCAAGTATTGCCAGGGCCAATCTGGGCATAGCCAGGGGAAATTTGTTTTTGTTGTATTGTGTCTTGTTTAAGTAGTATTGGTTTTTTTGTTGTGAATTGTACATTGTGTGTTTGTTGAGTTTTGAATGGGATTGAGGGATCTGCACTTGCTCTAAATTAATAGTGTTCTTTTAAAAGATGGATTAAATGAGTGGCACAGAGGGCTTCATACATGTAAATGCTAGTGGAACCTGGGAATGTCTAACTGTAATCTGATTTTTCTGTTAGGGACAGACAAATCTGGAATGCCAGACAATTACAAAGGTGTGTGGGATGTGAAGAGACTAAAAAATCATGAGAAAAAATTGGGGGAAGTGCAGTAACAGGAAAAAAAGGGCAGAAAATCCCGGCATCACAGTCATTGATCACCAACAGACTGAACACTGACAGATCGAGGCCAGATAGAGAATATTCCAGAAGCACTGCGGACGGGAGAGGCTAGAGAGGAGGAGCAAGAGCCAGGAACAAATCAAAGGTTGCAGTGGCTGTAAAACACAATGCCTGTGAGCTGGTGCTAAATTATCTGTTGTAAAAAGCAATCAGTGCATTATGCACCCCTCCATATAAAACTGCTTACCAGGCCTTCATAAATACTCATGTTCACAGACACAAATCTCACAGGGATTGTTAAGCAGCAGCACTGCCCTGGGGAGAGGGATTTTTCAGGGATTTGATGACCGACTCACTGAGTGTCTCCTGACTCTGTCTATTCCTCTCACTTTTTTTTTTCATATTACGTGTATGAACTCTGACCTTTTTCCATTGCTTTCCTCACCACTTCTGTTTACCTCCCTGCCCTTACCCACCTGTCTCCTTGTTTGCTGCCATACCTCTCCTTGCTTCTTTTTGCTTTTTACTCAGACCGTTCTTCCAACACATACACAAACCATCTTGTTACTTCCTCTTCTCATTTTTCATGCACAAATGCTAAATAATAAGCATGTTACCTAATTTGCAATATAAAAATGCCCTGTAAAAATCTGCAGTTACTCTAGATAAGAGATCATAATAAATAGTCTTATTAAATATAGTATTACTGTAATGCACCTGCACCCAAATACAGACACACACACACACATACACAGAGCACCGTTTTTTTAATGCAACATATATTGTACCTCTGTTTATAAGTATGTTTACCAAACTGATGCTAATGACTGACAGAACACCAGCCAGCCATGTTTCACAGGCGTTTGAGCCCCCAATGCCAAGGCCACACACAGCCTGCATGGGCAAAGACAGGATTTGCTACCTGGGCTGTTCATCCAAAGTGTGACTTTATGTTCCATCTGAACAGCCCTGTTTGACGATTTAATTACCACACACAGTGATGTGTTTTTCAATGAGCAGCAGACGGTACCTGGGAATCGGAGATCCAGGCCATAAATCCAGTGTGTATTGCGACTCCAATAAACCCGCCATGGTGGCAGACTCTGTACAAACAATGTGTGGGCTCACCCTGGCGGATTCAATGCTTTTTATGTGCATAAGGACAGAAGAGCTGCCTGTCCCCAAATACCCTAGTTTAATAGAGGTAAGTCATAAAGTGTAGAAAGGCAGGTCTTGAATAAGTTATCATATTTTCCTGTTGCTACTCATGGTAGTCATGTGCCACAAATGGTAGGTTTAATGTGACAATATGTCTGCAAACAGTACTGCAAGCTTTTAAAAAGAGCCTTTTAGGACCCATGGGTTTTGACATACACATACAGGTACACATACTTATAGACATGCACATACTCACACACACACACACACTATGATAGCACAGATATTGTGATCTCATACATGCATACATACTTATGCAGACACATGCATGCACACATGTACACACACATACACAAACATAATATAAATGCATAAACAAGGATGTACATACTCACAAACACACACACATATAAATGCAAATCTCTGCTTCCATTTTCTTATCATTAAACGTAGTTCATTAACATCCTTCAGTCTGTCTGTGACATTTGTGCAATGCCCTAATTTTGCTCTAACTGGAGCTTGCTTTCTCACACTCCTGCAGACAATCAATCATGTTATTTGATAAGCGTCAGGTTGCTGCAATAAAATCAAGTTGTTTCCTCTTTCAGATTTCAGTCAGTCTTCTGTTAATTACAATGGCTAAAAATACTCTGCATGACTTTTTCCCTGTGTGCAGTACATGGTATAATGGGTAGAGCAGTAGACCCTGGACATGAGGGTCAGGTTTGCCCACTTGTTTGTATACACTTGCGTGTGTGTGACAACGCAAGGCCCCTCAAGGAGTAATTATGACAAACTAACAACTAAACCAAATTACAAAAAAGCTTGTATTAGAAGACAAATGAAAGGAAATCAGTGATTTTGTGTCAAGAATCTCCATATGTGGTAACTGTGGATGTTTGGACTCTTTGGATAAAAGTGTCTGCCAAATGAATAAATGTAAATGTAAATAAACAGTGATCTACTCAACATTATTTTAAAAATATAGGCCTTTGTGATACAGTGAATAGTTTTTGTGTGGTAAAAGAGATGAAGTATTGTCCTTAGAGAGATGTGCTGTGCACTGACTTTATTCATGTCCATGCTTAATGTTATCGTGTGCCTAACTGTGTGTTCATTTTCTTATCTTCATAGGGTTGTTATTCATGGATGGAAGCTATCAGATACAGCTTGTGGGAGTTATTTCACAGCAGTTAAAGGACATGGTCTGTGTTAATTTATAATTATAACAAAATGTTTTAGAAAACTTAATGTATACTCTCAGACTGGTGAGCTTTTTGGAGAAATTGGAGTTGGAAAATATACCTGGATTAGTAACATTTTCATGCTGAAATAGATGTGTGTAGCAACATACTGTTAAAATTAATTAAGTGTATTGTATAGTAAGGGAAATATAAATATAACAACTTTATTAATCAGAAGTACTAAAAATCTCTACAGTCAGTCTCTACAGATTACAGTATACAGTGACAAAGTTTTTTTAACCTCTTATGCCTTTTAATTAGTGCTGGGTCCAGAATTGGATTTGGGTCACTTTCTAACAACACCAGCTGACCCAGGATCAACTGGTCCAACCGTCACTCTAACACCAAGTGAATTAAAACTGACCGATGAGCAGCGCTTGTTGATATAATGTACCTTTCAAAAAACTTTTCCACAACTAAACCGACTGATGTTAGACTGCCTTCTGGTGGTATAACTTATGGTTACAAAATAAGCAAAGTTTTCTTTTCTCACTTGCCAAGAGATTCCCGGAATGTGTTCTTGGGATCACCGCGAACTCAGCGATGTGGTCTACGCATAATAAAGTTATGCCCAAAGGGGAATTTGTTCCTGACACACAAAAACACATTTAACGTAATAGAGCAGTAAACAACTTATTGATATTTTCACAATAATGTGATATAGGTGTTCTTTGGTTAAAGAAGCCACCAAGATTAAATTCTTTATAGCAAACACTTTGATTAATACGTTTAATATTTTTAAAAAATTATTTTCATAAAAAAAAATATTTCATGTTTAAAACACAAACCACAGGAAGCTACTCTAGAGAGAGCAAATGCTGGTGCTTTTTAAACGATAAACGAATATTGTCTGTTAACAAAACTGACAGCGAAGAAGTTTGATGGGTTGCCTTCTAACTAAAACTGTTTATTATATTATTAACAGTATTATATGTTATTATATGTATTATAGGCCTATGCATAATATATTCACGGTCTCACGTCATCAGATCTCAGGAATGGTATAGTGGCATCTGAACGGCTATTTATTATAACTGCAACTACAATACAGATTCTGTAGCAACTAAAATGCAAGTCATGATGAGAGTGTAATAGCGAGAAAAGAAACGTTAAATGGCGCGGTCATTCGAGTTAGCAGTGATCATACAAAACCGTTTCAAATCTTTCCAAAGATGAAGACGCCTGTGCATCATGATCGAGGCATTAACATTTTGAAGTGAGGGTAGAGCCCGTTTTAACTCCAGTGGAATTAATGTATAATAATGGTTGTTTACTAAACAAAGTTGTATTTCGGGGTTAAAGGTACACGATGTTATGTATTTGATAGTTAACGTAAATTTAATATTTACTCATCTTACGTCGCATTTGGTCGTAGTGCTTATTTGAACATTATTCGAACGGTTGAACGCAACCACTTCAATCAAAGCGAAGTGCTGTTTTCGGTAGCTGTTTAAATGCCTACTGGAACGATTTGCACCACAGCTGATAAAGACTTTCAGTTTCAAGTCACAGCCTAGTGCTCTTATACGTGATGTAGCCAATTCAGTGCAGCGTCTCGACTCAATCGTTTTAAACTGATCTAGATAGAAAGTTACCTGATTCAGATAGTGGGTTGATTTAATTTAGATAGTCGGCCTACTAATAAGTGTCTCGGATCAGATGATGCGCAGAGCAGATCCGCGTGAATACGGTCTGTCCGTTTGTGGGTGAAAGGTCGCCGCGAAGACGTGCGCTATGCTGACGGTGGGATGACACAAGAGGCCCTCGCTGTGCCGATTATGTAGCCACCGCCCCCTGTGCATGTGGCCATATCGATGTACTCTGATTGGCTGCCTGTAACGTTCTCCTTGAGAATGTAGCGACGAAAAAATCCAATGAGGCGTTCAATGACCACGATTTTTGTCAGTATCGCGGAGTGGCGAAGACGCATGGATCTTGAAAATGCCGAATTAGTGACAAAGTGGCTTTGATTGTGTTATGACAGTTATCTACCAGAATTGCCTTCCAGACGAGGACGTCACATATTTCAGCCACTGATTTAGTTCATTGATTTAGTTTTTCGAAGTATTACCTGTGTTTTAAGTTATTTTTTAAATGATTTTGCCATAGCCTACAGGGTTTGTTGTAGTTTTCTGCGCTATATAGCCTCTTATTTGCTGATTCAGCTCGGTATTGCTGAAGTGATTACGTTTCCAGCTGGTTTTTCTCAGTGGAAATGGATGAAAGTGGTTGCCTTCCCGCGAACAGAAACGTACTGTGTTTATTTGATGTGGATGGCACACTAACCCCTCCTAGAGAGGTAAGTTACATTCATTTAATGAACCGCTCCAAGTAGTGGCAGCCTGTATAATTTTAACAAAACGAGTTGATTTCATGACTAAGTTAACATTATTTAGTTTGTCTTGATGGTTTATCAACCGGTTACTGCTATGCTGATAGTGTCTGCGTGTATTATGTAACAATATTGACTATTTTCGACACAGCCTCTTATCCCAGACCTACAAGGGCGGAAAGTATTGTCAGTTTTGCATTTTCCGCAATTAGTTAACGCGGTGCGTTGAATTCTGTCCTTATATTGCGATTGGTTTGTGTCTGCGACTGTAATCAGATACCGATCACACTCGTTTCTTACGGAGCGTGATGTCATGTGGAACCCTGGGAACCAGCATGCTGGCAAGGGTCAGAGGAACGCGCCGTCCCGGGCAGCTTGAGCATCACTTGCATAATCTCCGACGTTCTTTAAGTATCAATCGGATTGCAGCCGAGAAGTCGGTCGCCGCACATCCGTCGTGCTGAAAACGCTTGCACAACATTCATTGATGGCGAGTGTGCGGTTCTTGAGTTCCCTGTTTGCTGTTATGAAACTCGATGCCGGAGTGGTTATCTAAGCATTCGAATTAACCAGCTGTCAACATGGTATGATGAGTGGAGCAGAAAGGCCACAACCACGTTCTTTTGTTGTTGTTTTGTCTTCGCTACGATTTTTTTTAATTACAGCCCGATATAACTTAAAAGAATGGGACATTCATTATCACCAGGCACTAACTTTTACAATTAAATATTTTTGCGTAAATTCACGCAGCAATCCCTTTTTGTCTTTGACGATTGTAATTTCTCTGCCAATGTGTGCAACCTCACAGGTGTTTCTAATAGATTTGGCCAACAGATGTCAGATGACAGGATTACACTCAGTGAGTGATTAAAATGGTGGTTATTTTGAAAGCAGTTTGTCAGTTACAGAACTGAATTTATCAAAGTGATGAGGTTTTTTTTAACCAAACGCGTAGGATGCGGGGGTCACAGCAAGCGAGTTCACGTCAGGGTAATATCGGACACGATTCACAATATTACACTGTTGGAGGTGTAGTTTAACAACCATTTATACAGTTGATATATTTGCTGCTGCATTCTTCCTGGAGTCTTTCTGACATTTAATGATTTAATGAACACATTCACTGGGCTCTGTATTTCTCTGACTCTGAAGTGTCTTTTCCGGCATAGTCCAGTTCGGCATAAGTGGCAGCTAGATCGTGAGGCTTGTTTCCTTCAAAAAGGTAAATCAACAAGCTGAGCAGGTGAGGCAGTAAGCAAATAAGTAAAAGGTTTCCCTGGTCTTATGTAAATTTCCCTATTTGTTTGTTTCTTGGAAGATGTGTCAGTCGACTGTGGTGTTAGTATCTGAAGGTGAACAGGTTGTGTAACATTCCTCGCAGTAGCCAATCGGCACAGACGGCTAATGCACCCATTATGACACACACAACAGGGTCTGTCTGCCAGCTCTCCCCACACCCTCAGTGTAGGGCAGATATCCGCCGCATCTTTTCACTGAGACACTCAGCACTGCTGATGTCCCTATTACACTTTCAGACCCAGGCATTTTCTCAGTCCTTATCTGCTTAAGATACTTGAGTAAGAACAATGTGAGCCTCAGGAATGCTATTAAGGATTTGTTCCCATGCCCTGCCTTTTTTTTTTTTTTTTAACATGAAAAATAAATAATAAAAATATTTTTTTGGCATCTCTGCCCTTTATTCAAGACAGAAGTTTTCAAAGATAGTGTTTTGTCCTTTTTTTCAGCTGCATATTTACAAAGCAACTGATTCCCCTATCCGAGGAATATAACCAGGATGAATCTACAGGATTCAGAACTGCAGCATTCTGGTTTCTAGTCCAGTTCCTTAACATCTATGCTGCTCTGCTACCTCTGCGCCACCCTCTTTGTTGCACCTTGTAGACATCTTCAGTAACATCAGCAAACAGATAGACAGCAGTTTGAGGTCCAGGTCTTCAACACCATGCTACAGAAGGGTAGGAGGACCCTGTTGACAAGATCCAGTCAGGAGCCACAAAGTGTGACTGAAACTGTACATCATGGTGCATAGTATTTGTGGCAGAAAAATACAGTATCTGACTTCATCCCAGTGTCCTTAGTGGACTTGCGTGCACTCCTTGCTCTTATGCCAACAGAGTAGATGATGTGTTGGATATAGCTGTTTCAGCGCTGGGAACATGCTTGTCGGAATTTTTGTTTTGCCTGCGAGGGTCAGACGGTGTCTGTGTGTCTGTCCGCCCTGCAGAAGATTGACGCACAGCTGGACTCATTTCTGCAGTCCCTGCGCAGGAAGGTGAAGATTGGAGTGGTGGGGGGCTCTGACTATTCCAAGATTGCGGAACAGCTGGGCGAGGGTGACGAAGGTAACCGCTTGTCGCTGCCATCCCTGCTTCATTGTTTTTGTACCTCTATTTCAATCCTCTTATTATTGTCAGTCGAGGGAACCCCAGAGCAAAGGTACCAAACTGGGGCCACCGTTGTCACCCTGGCAGTGTGAGGCCAGGGTGGTAACACTGAGAATTGACCGGCTGAATCAGCCGTTGGAGGAAGTGATTACCATGCAGATGCAGCCGTTTGAGCATGCCTGATGTGGTGGCGGTGAACAGTCCACCCTCATCACATTGCACTTGTGCACTCACTGACCTTTGGTGTGTACCCTGTGGTGATCCC
Source organism: Megalops atlanticus (assembly GCA_019176425.1). Lineage (NCBI taxonomy): Eukaryota > Metazoa > Chordata > Actinopteri > Elopiformes > Megalopidae > Megalops > Megalops atlanticus. The sequence continues at coordinate 23,211,431 of CM032893.1, forward strand.
CCCTGTGTACCTATTGCCCGGGTCAGTGGCATTCCTGACATGCTGGAGCCAATTGACTGGCCTGAACCCACTTATTCCACGATAGAAAAAATTCACGCTTTGGTGTGAAGATGTCTACTCCACATCACCCTCAGCCAAAGGTTCAGATCCACATTCCTATGTGCGCTGGCATATCTTTCACTCTGAAAAAACAGAAACATCAGAGAGATTTAACAAGGCCATTCTGGATGGTGTTCCGTATGCATCCGGTAAATTGCTGCTGGTATTGACAAGAGTTATTTCACCATCCCATAAAAATCTCTAACCACTTTATTTGCTGTGTCTGAGGACTTAACAGTGATTGTACAATGATTTTCTACATTGAGGAAGCTCTCGTTTTTTATCATGAGAGTCCCTAAATTCATGTAGTGATTAAAGTCTAGATATAGACATGAACAGTTTGTGAAAAAAACTAAATAAATTTTATAAATTTGCATAAACATCCATAAAAAGAAGAGCTCTGTGTAAGAAAAGAATTTCCATTTGATGTTTTGTACTGATGGACAGGTGGTATTACAGAGCACGGCCGGTGGCTCTCTGTTTATGGCTCTTAAGGCCAAGGGTTCATGTCTGAGGGCAGGAGGTGGTGACTGCTTTGCGTTTCACTGCTTCTGGGAAAACATTAAGTTGTCAGATGTTTTGCAGGCTTTGTTGCCTATCAGTCCTGCCCCCATGGACTGGCACGTAATCATTCCACCTTGTCTATTGCAGTCATTCACAAGTTTGACTATGTGTTTGCGGAGAATGGCACGGTCCAGTACAAGGACGGGAAACTCATCTCCAAACAGGTGGGTGGAGTGATTTGCGATTACATTTAGTCATTCTCTAAAGAGGTTTATGAAGCAAAGGTACAAAAGTGTATAGAAATAATTTCTTGTATTGTAAACTTTACAAAAAAAATTGCTCCATGGTTTCATGCATCTTTGTCTCTACAAGCTAGCTAGTACCCTGTCTGGCCAACTATTGAAACTTGGTCATGCTGCGCTTATAATGTTGTTGACTCCTTACGTGCCTCTTTGCTTGTGATGTACTGTGCCTCACTTGTAAGTTGCTTTGGATAAAAGCATCTGCCAAATGAATAAATGTAAATGTAAATGAGGCGGCATGGACTATTATACATATGTACATCAGGTTGCAAAACCTGCAGGACTCTGCATCACTCTGCTCTGTTGTCTCCAGGCCATTCAGAATCAGCTGGGGGAGGAGTTGCTACAGGACCTTATCAACTTCTGCCTCAGGTACATGGGGCTCATCAAACTGCCCAAAAAGAGGTGAGGTTTTACATAGGCATAATATATGATAAAACATTGTGGCACATTATATGATATAACACTCTCTGTGCTGGTACTGCCTTTCATTTAATTTAACTTATAACATGCCCAGATGTGATACCGAGTGGTTTCCGTGAGCATTTCACAGCTAAGAATCATCACATGCGTCATAGTTTTAGTTTCTTAGCATTGACTTCATTATAGCTGTATTAATTTTGTTGTCCGACAAGATATTTAAAAAATTTCCCAATTTAATCCTCACTCAAAATTTCATTTAATGACATGTCTCAGTCTGCATCTGCAGGGGTCACTGTCCTGTAGCAGTGGAGATCTCAAGTAAACAAACAGTGCAAGACAAAGTTATGGGCAGATGTCGACCCAGAAATATCTTGTTGTGGGTGCTGAAAAGTTCGCTGAAGCGCAGCTCACCCCTACATAGCTGACACTGTGCCAGTAGATTGTTTTGTTCCTGTTGTTGCACTATAATTAGTGTCAAGTAGGATTCTATTATTGTGTCTGTACCATTGTTTGTGTGCTGAATATCTGCTCCCTCTTCCTGCTGTTAGCCCTGTGTCGCTGCATGGGTTTTGCTTGCAGCTGTATTAGGTCTTTAAACCAAAGCAGTCTCATTTCTGCATTTAAACAAAAGGGGAGCAGCGAGGGTTATGCTCACCTGAGTGCAGAGCTTAAAGAGGCTTCAGCTGAACAGTAACATGCCTGAAAGAGAGTTAAAATGAATAAAATGGGAATGTTGGAGGAAGTGTTTTGTTGTCACAGGGATTTTGCCGTGATGAGAATATTTAAGTGATGAAAGCTTTGATATAAACAATCAGAGTGAGAAATGGCGGAGATGTGGGTGGACTCAAGGTGTCAATATGAAAAGGGAATCTCACCTTTTTCTCTGTCCTTAAAAGCCTCCATAGATTTTACACCATCTCAAATAGTTTGCAAGCTGTTGCTCGAATGAATGCATTTTCAACACATTTAATGAATGTAATTTTAGCAAATTGTAGTCATAACCCCATCCCATTTTAATGACCTTAATAGCAAACAAACTAATACATTGAGTAAGATCACTCTGCATCTGTGGAGAATTTTGCTTGTTAATCGGCCGTGGTGTAATACGCTGTATAGAACATGACATGAGTAATTTTGTGAAATGTATAAACCTAACACAACTCAGTGAACATCTCTGCTGTATGTGAAGGCATGCATGTCCCTTGCGTTGCTGTGTCTGTGCTCCCTCCTTCCTTTCAGCTGCATTTTCTTATTTGTGTTTCCCCAGGGGCACGTTTATTGAATTCCGTAACGGCACGCTCAACATCTCCCCCATTGGTCGCAGCTGCACGCAAGAGGAGCGAATTGAATTCTCTGAAATCGACAAGGTAAGTCAAGAAGTTTCACGCTAACCAGCGGCCCTGTGGGCTCTTCAAATGGAACTCTGCGCTCTCTCCGGTGGTCCAGCAGCTCCAGCCAAACTGGTCTGTGGAAAGGGTGTGTAATTATAGGCCATTGGTTTTCAGCCATTTGTGAGCATATCTGAGTCATTGTGAATGTGTGGAAATGGAATGTCGCTTTTCATATAGTTCGGTCTAAAACTCTCTCAAAAAAGTGAATTAATACTGCATGACAGGAGTCACTGTATGTCTGCTTACTGGTTTTCATTTGGTTTTTTACAAGATTATAACTTATCAAGACATACATAATACTCATTTATTCCAATTTAAACCAGCAGCTCATTAGTCTGTCTGTGTTTAGCCTTATCATTTTTTTTAGTTTAGATGAACGGATGGGAACTATGGAAGGGGTGGGGACTCAAACTGCATATACAAAAGTACAGTCTTCAGTATGACAATGGATGTGCCATATTGAGGATCCAAAGCCCTCATCTCCTGGTGTTAATGGGCACATTGCTGGTAATTAAACTGGCTTTGAAGGCGTCTGCCTGACTCTCCTCTCTCCTCCAAAGAGGGAGAAGATCCGGGAGAAGTTTGTGGAGGCCCTGAGGCAGGAGTTTGCAGGGAAGGGTCTCTGTTTCACCCGAGGTAAGTGTGGCAGGGATTAGTGTCTGTGGAGCCAGTTCATTCTGCATTATTTTTGCCCACTTATGGTGCATGCGCACATAGTGAACATCAGGAGCATTGACTCCTCCGTGCGTGTGTGCATTCGTCTATCACCATGTATCTGTTCATTTGCAGTTTTTGTGTGCTCCTGTGTGTCTGTGTATGTGCTGAAGTACTGTAAAGGCAGTCACTCTGAATATGTCACTGTTTGTCTGAACTGACCATCTTCATCTGGGTATATTGTGTCGTACTGTGTCGTATTGTGTCTGGGTATAGGGTGTCTGTCAAGCTTTCAACATTTTTCTCTCATAGGAGAGAAATTTGTGGTTTTTAGCACAGAGGCTTTGCGTAGCTGCACCATTGAAAACCTCCCACCTGCTGTTTAACAGTTTCCGATAACTATGGTCAAAACTTCAAATTTATCATGTTCCAGCTGCTTACATACATCCTGCAGGCAAATCACCCCACTTTCCTCCTCCAGTAGATGAGGCAAGTTGACCTTCCGCTCAGTTTCAAAACAGTGCAATCATCACCACACGCACACCTCCCCTCCCAAGAGGTAATACTATGTCATTCTTTGGCTCTCTAAGCAATGAGGTCCAGGTTCTGGGCTTACAGAAGGCAGTTTGCAATTATCATCATGCATGCAAGCTCTTGATATTCATCAGATTTTTACATTACATTACATTATTGTCATTTTGCAGACACTCTTATCGACCGACTTACATAGCAGGGCTCGACAGTGCGAGCGTTTCACTTGCATTTGCGAGTAGCAATAGAATATTTCTAGTCACAAATGTGAGTGAAACGCTTGCACCGTCGAGCCCTGCGTAGGTTACAATTTTATCCATGTATACAGCTGCATATTTATTGAGGCAATTGTGTGTTAAGTAACTTGCCCAAGAGTACAACAGCAGTGCCCAAGCAGGGCATTGAACCAGCAACCTTTTGTTTTTTTTTACCACTACGCCACACTGCTGTTCCGTTTAGAGCTGTCCTTTGACCTGTCAAGGTGTGTACAAGACATGATAAAATAGTGAGCCCATTGTCATGCCAGAACCCCTACCCTGTACTTGTTTTTAGACTGTTTTTCTCCATTTAGGGGTACATCACGGTTTGCTCATTGCTTAACCACCCGCCGCCTCCGGTTAATGATCTGTGAAAGAAGCCTGATTTTACAGCGCAAACAACCTCAGGAGGCTGTGTTTGTGTTCATCACTTTCAGTTACTCCCTCCTTCAGCAACATCACCTTCAGACCTGATCAATGAACACTCATGCGTGCATGCGTGTGTGTGCATGCGTGTGTGTGTTTGTGTGGTGACGTGACTGCTCAAAGCCTATGTTCATAAGCAAGCCGAGATCTGTGTGTTAAATGCCTGTGTGTTGATTGACCTGAGATAAGATCTGTAACTTGAGTAGTTATTTGCCTATGGTGAGGATCACTCACAATGTTGAGGTATATCATTGAAGGCCATTAGTATCCTTTGCTTTAGGGTTAATAATTAGTTACAGGTGTTCTATTTCCCAATACGAGATGAAAAACATCGCCTCCTGACATAGTCCCAGGACAGGCTCCATGTGCACCTGACATGTTTTGCAAGTTTTTAGCAGTTGCTAGTTGCAGTTGAGGATCTATGGCCAAATGAACGAGTAAATCCCAGGGACGATAGGCTGAAACAAGCAGTTGTAAATTAGTCCTGTCAGTGTCACTGTCTTGATGCATCCAACTCAATACAGTCCCCTATGGAAATCAATTTTAAGCTGCAGTTGGAGACATGATTATTATTATTGTTAGCAGCTGTAATAGTAGTAGCAGTAGTGTGTATTTCTTCATATGACAAATGTTTTTACCTAGTGCAACTTACAAGACCATTATGGCAATATATATATTAGTCCATGTCATAAGAGCTACAGGGATAGGATGGCAGTGACAAAACATCAAGCACAAAAAATCTGTCAAAATTAGATGGAATTTTGAATTAACATGACATTACATTATTGGCATTTAGCAGACCCTGTTATCCAGAGCAACTCTCATAGGATCCAAATTTTTACATGTTATCCATTTATACAGCTGGATATTTACTGAAGCAATTCTGGGTTAAGTACCTTGCCCAAAGGTACAACAGCAGTAGCCCTGCGGGGAAATTGAACCAGCAACCTTTTCGTTACAAGACCTGCTCCTTGCCACTGTGCGACACTGTTTCGAATTAACATTATATGGTAAACTGCAGGTTTACTCAGAGAAAAGTCGTATTGTAGGAGGTAATATAATTGGGGTCAATCTGGCCTGATGCGGCACAAACAACCTTAGTCTTGTGGGCTGTAATTCCTAGAGTTTGTGTCTTTTTATCTCCCTCATCACACACTCAGAGAGAAAGTACAAAATGTTCCAGTTCCTGTGCTAAATGGAAACTCTTTCACTGCCAGTAACTCATGACCCAAAATACATGCTGTTAATTGTGCCCGGCAGAGACTGTGTTTCAGGTCTGCCCAGTTGGTTGTGAGTGTTTGAGTCTGTGCCATTTGTTTCAGGAAGAGTAGTGGGGGAGGAATTTAGTCAGGGGAGGGGCTTATAAGTGACTTCACCCCCTCTCTGTATGTCCTGTGTGAACTTAACTTGTTATTGAAGGTTTCCTTAATGACTGCAGTTTGATCGTGACCTGATTCTTGCATACTTGGCAGGAGTTTAACTTTGTGTAGTTTATTTTGTACTTATAGAGGTCTATAAAACAGTGAGAGCAAGGGAACTGAATGAACGATAGGAGTGAATGAATTTGTGCTTAGCTGTACGGTGTCCTCAGACCTCTGTTTGTGGCTGCTGTGGGTGTATGTCCACATCATGGTTGTGTGTGTTTATGCATTTGAGTGTGTACACTGTGCTGCCTCTGCACATAGGAGCTTTGTACCTTATGTCTGTTCATTTGTGTCTGCAGCAGTTAGTATCTGCCTCAAAGCTGTGTTCCCTTTAAGCTGAATACCTCAGACATTGCCCTTTATTTTCAAGGGGGAGAGTTCACGTGGGGGGATGGGATGGGGGTGTGTGCGGCCACAAGGCATACGATTGGTTGCTCTAACATTTTCAGCCCAATAAATGGTTTAGCCCGTAAAAGGCAGGGAAGTTAACACTCATCAGAGCCACTAAAATGGTTCTACTTACTTTCACACCCAGCCCTGCCCCTCCTCTCTCCCTCAAGTGGTATAATTTTTTCTTCCACTTTCATTGACAGAGCTATGTCTTCTGCTTCTAAATGTACAGCTCTTGATGTATGAGTTCCATTCCAAAGGTTAGAGAACTCAAATGATTCAACAAGAGACATTAAGTCTGGAGTAGTAACTAGTACTAAACTTTCAGCCCTGAGAAAAGAGAGAAAAAGGAAGTTCATTTATAAATATGTATCTGAGTGTTATGGCAAAGAGATTTAAAGGGAAGGGTTTTGGCATGGCCTCGAAGAGGAAAGAGAAAGAGGGGCTTCTAGTAAGCCTGGGGTGATTAAATAGTTTCTTAATTCATGGTAAAATTTAAAATGTGGCTGGCTTTCAGTTGAACATAATGCTGGCTAATTACATTATTGCTCAGAGCTGATTTTATTATGCATGAAAGACCGTGTGATTTAATGTTTGAAGTTCTGACTTACATGGTTACTAAATGAGGTGCTCTCAGAGCAAGTTCCAGGAACTGTTGTTCAGTAACCATGTTTTGTTTCATATTTGGATTTTCTCTAATCTTCCTGTTTTGCTGTTTGCCTTTGAATTTCAAAGGAAAGTTCAATCAAGCATGACAACATGTGACTTCCATGAACACTTGAATGAAGTACGCTTTTTCAAATTTGTTTCACTCTGTGTGTGTGTGTGTGTGTGTCTCTCTCTCTCTCCAGGCGGTCTAATCAGTTTTGACGTGTTTCCCGAAGGATGGGACAAGAGGCTATGTCTGGACGTGCTGGAAGAGGAGGGACTGAGCAGAATCTACTTCTTTGGCAACGAGACGTCGTATGTAAGTGGAGGAGGACTGGCATGGATGATGACTTGAGGGGGCGGGGGGGGTAGAGCTGGGTCAGTGGTGAAGAGGTGGGAGTTGAGGTTGCAGGCATAGGGGTTAAAGGTGAAAGGTCAATGGGACATTGTGTCTGGCTATGATGAGCGCAGTGGACCTCAAAGATATGTCTATGAGCATGAGAGGTGTTTGCCATGTCTGTGAAATATGTTCTAAAATAGACTAAAGTTGTCCGTTGAGATGCTGCCACAACCATTTTTTTTTACCTACATGAATGTGTTAATCTTTAACATACTCTGAACTAAATGGCCATGCACACACAGAGTGTGTGCAGGAATTGAGTCTGAATAGTATGTAATTTAGTTAACGGAGGGGATTCGCCAATTATCATTGGTACCTTATTGCCTGCCATGCCCTGATGAAGCCGCAGATAAATTATGTTGAGGACAACTCGGATACAGTTCAGCTGGGGAGAAGTGTTTGTGTGTTCAGAGGCGTGTGTATGTGTGTCTGTGTTGGTGTGTGTGCAGTGGTGCGTGCGAGTGTGTATGCGTGTGTCCCAGTCTGTCTCTCACACACACAGGCAAAGAGAGTAAATGAATAATGCGCTGAGAGCTGGGCATTGGACCGAAAGTGTAAAAAATTAACTTGCACTGTGAACTTTAAAGACTCATTCAAAGCAGAGTCCAGAGGAGAGACCATAATCCTGGGTTAAAACAGTCTCCCGTTTCGTGCTTTAGGGGGGAAATGACTACGAGATCTTCAATGACCCTCGGACCATTGGCTTCACAGTGTACTCTCCCGAAGACACGGCCAGACTCTGCAGAGAACTTTTCTTCAGTGCTCCTCCCAATGAGTGTTGATGTCACACATGGCAGCCACACTCCACACACCCCTCATGCTCCCCCTGGTGTTCAGGACGGTAATTGCACAGAGCAGTGCGTGAGGGGGTGGGACCTACGCCAATTATGTATATATATGTAAAACCACTACTGATTTACTACTTTAGTGTTAATTGTAATTTTACTGATAATAGTAATTAGCATTGGAATTTCAAAGGGAGCAACAGTGATTTGCATCTGTTGACCTGGACATGGAAAAAAAAAACATTCATTACTGCCATGGACAAAATGGCAGCATCTGTTATTTACCAGCAGATCTAGAGAACCTTCTTTAAAGGGATACATTTATCAATGTGGAGGATTGTTTTTGTTTTTTTTTTCTAATGGTTTTACTACAGTTTAAAAATTTCCTACGATTTCATATGAAGAACTGTTATGTAGCAATATTAAATTTGTGGGGTGATTTTTTTATAGTTTGGCACTGCCAAATGCCCTGCTTGTGCACCTTTCTGGTTATTGTGTAGAAATGACCAGAGTGTCCTGTAAGCAAGCCCTTCTTGTGAGTGTTTTGTAAGTCATGTATTTACGTGAGTACCCTGTATTGTTTTGCACTCCAGTTGTCAAATGAAACTGACGCTGTTGTAGATGGCCTAAGTTTACGTTTTGATTGTAGTGAGTAAGCAACTTGTACTTTAATACTGAACCATGATTTGAATCGTGAGAAACAAGAATGCACAGGCATTGATCCAGAATTGTCTGTATGTAATGGTGCTCTTGCTTTAAATGTGATGTATGAGATTATGGTACTAGAATGGGAATGTATGTCCTTGACTGATTCTGTTGGAATCATTTTACTCCATTTCAAGGTTTCGCTTTCATAATTGCACACTAATATAACAATCTGCTTGGATGTGACATCTGAACTCTGTTTAGAGACAATGTTTTCTGTAAGCTTAATCAGTAGAGATTGTATCAAGGTATTGGAAGAAAACCAGTCACTAAGTGACAAGTTTCCATCCTTGTTGAAATTGATGTTGGTTTTTCAAATGCTAAAGTATTAAGCTCCATCTTGCACTTTGGAAGACTTGGACAGTTATGAGTTCACAGTCCCTGGGCTTTTGGAGATGTCTTTTCACCAGTGTCGGACTGATACTTTAAACAACGGATGATTGAGGTTCCTGCCCAATAAGTGTAATTAAGACCTGAATTTAAATGAAAACCAGTAACCAGCTGATCCCCAGTGCACACCACCGTGCTCCTGCCCTCCTGTCTTTAGATCAAAGTTTCCTTAGTCCTGGTACTGAAGGATTCTGGTCTGGCAGGATTGATTTCCCACTCTTTTAAATGACGAACACTCTTAGAACCTGGATGGACTGGTCATATGGTTTTGAAAAACACAATGATTGGCTAAATCAAGTGCTGAAATGTTGGGATTATGAAAGAATCCTCTTGGACTGTGACACTCCAGGGAACACAGTTTGGACACTGGCCAGGAACAGGACTGGACACTCTTCATGTAGAGTGAGGCCCTCAATTCACTGTAAAAATCAACACTCCCTTTGCCCTAACAGCTCTGTGAAGAGAATGCACAGGAACCAGTCAGTATAATAAATAAAATGTTTAAATCAAATCATGCAGTAAATGTTCATTGTTGAACATGAGGTCTGTGACAAATGTTTGTGTTTTTTTTAATAAGAATATATTGTAGTGATATTCAGATTTTTCATCAAATTAAATCTGAATAAACTTCTTGATGTGCAAAGCAGCAATATCTTACTCTGCATGGTTTATATATGATAAGCACATTCTTTTCCATCACTGGATGTGTCACTTTGCTTCACACATTGTCCTTCACAGGCTTGTGGTGGAACCCCACAGGTGTGGGGTGCAAGGTAGGACCACACCCATAACAGGATGCCAGGCCATTACAGGGAAAAAAGTACAGATCCAAGTTAATGTAGACAACATGTCTTTGAACAGTGTGGGGAAACTACTGAACACAGAGAAAACTCACACTGGACACAAGCAGAACATGCACCAAAACACCACTGAGTTCAAAACCACTTTGAAGCCTTGGACTCTGCAGCTGAAAGGAGACTTACCCATTGTGCTCCCTACCAGCTGTATTTACAAAGGTAATATTCCACAGGTCCAAAGTGAACTTTTTTAAACTATACATAAGCACAAAAATGAATGAACATTTTACATTTTACTTATAATCCTAATATGAGCTTTTTTCTTTGTTTGATTTGTTCATTCAAGTAGGGAATATGGTTCATTTTAGTCTAGGAATGCACTCATGTAATCTAGAGGAACCTTTTAAGTAGGCCTGGAAATGACCAGTATGCCACCACCATTTCTTTGGCAATGTGGCAACTCTATTGGTATGTTAAATAAAAAGGATGATCAGACTGACAGACATAGAGAGTAAACAATGACACAGTGCAAGCCTGGTCAGAAAATTTCAATGCCCATCTAGAAATCATTAAAGTTTTTTATTTTTCATTTTAATTTCTCAGCATAATGGCAATACAACAATCACAGTGTTTGACCTGGAAAAAAGTGCTCTGACTTCAAAAAAAACAAACAAAAAAAATTCTCATTTGAGATCAATCGCTCATTTCTGTTTTTGTTAGAAACATCAGCAAAGTCATTTCAAAAAGTGACGCTGAACAATAGGAAAGTTGCAAAGAAAAACTCTGGACACTTCAAATTACATGCAAAAACATGCTGTAACTATGATGCTGCACTTTCATTCAAGCATTGCTTTAATAAGAAAATATTTTAAGTACAACTGATGATTTGAGAATTTGAAAAAAATGTCTCGATAAGAAAGGGGAGGAGGGTGAAATTAAATATTGTACATTACTTACTGCATTAAGCACCAGTAATTAATATTAAACTACAGTGCTATAAGATCTACTCTGAACAGCTTGACAAGCGATCTGTGAGAGTTGTAGTATATTTGGCAGTACATTTTCCGGAATCTTTTGGGATCTTGTGCACTTTTTGTAATGCAACACCCAGATCCAGAATATGTTTGTACAAAAACATTTAACCTAAAAAATGTACCTAAATTGGAACACACAATTGATACTTGGGATTAAAAATAAATTATCAGATAAATAAAGGCCAAAAAACAAAGACAGGTACGGATAAAATTTCAGGAAAAAAAACGGTTGAGTTTTGTTTCACAGTAAAATTAATCTTTTCCTTAAAACCTCCATTTTATGTTTTCACTCAGTCTCTCCTCCGTCTTAAATTTCCCATAAATTGTCCCCGGAAACCCAACAGGACTTCAAAGCTAATGTAAATATCATCCTCTTCATTTCCTCTCTCTCTCTCTCCAACTCCTATTTTTTTAAACCTTATCATTTTGCTCTCTCTTAAGGACTCTTCACCCTGACTGACACATTACAACCTTTTATCAGTCGCATCTCCTCCATAAACTTCCATTCCTCTGTCTCGTTTCACTTTCAGTGACAACACCAATGCAACACAGACCTCTTTCACCTCCCTACATCCCTCCTTTTCTCACTTATCAATGCTTTCTCTCCCCCATACATTCCCTTTCCCACAATTCCAATCCCCCCACTCCCCCACTCCCCCTCCCCCGTTGCCTCTCCCCCTCCCATTAAATGGCAGCAGTGGCTCGGAGCTGAAGCCTAGGAGCTGATTATCTGCCCAGACCAAGTCTCATGCTTCCTCCCTGGGTTCAGGTGAGTGATGACCACCTCCACGGCCTGCATTTTCAGGTTCTTGGGTGGGATGGGGCACACCTTGTACGTCACTTCATCCCCCTCCATTGGCACATACTCTCCCTCAATGCTGGGTGAGTAACACCAGAAGTACCAGTTAGAGTCATTACAGCATTGTCCATCACTTATCTATTGATAAAATAGGGACAGCACTGTGGTGTAGTTGTAAGGAGCAGGGTTCGTAACCGAAAGGTTCCTGGTTCAGTTCCCCACTGGGGCACTGCTGTTGTGCCCTTGGGCAAGGTACTGAACCCAGCATTGCCTCATTAATATATCCAGTTGTATAAATGGACAAGAATTACATGTATGTAAGTAGCTCTGGATAAGAGCATCTGCTATTGATTGTTCTTCAGCATTGTACCATAATGAGGAATACCTGCTTGATACCTACATACTAACAGGGAGACAAATGGTTGCAGAGAAACTTGGAAAATGCATTGAAACATTTTTAATTGGTTTGTAGAATTATATTGATGGTGTGGGCGTGGTTGCAAGTTTTCGTATTTCTTATGTTTCGTATTATGTTTTTCTGATGTAAAATATTTTTACTGAAATCAATATAACTGATCATTGTAAGTTGTATTGCTATTCATAACTAAAAGAATTATGTGTCTTTTCATGTATCGTCATGAAAATGACTGGTAGGTGAACTGAATGCCTGTGAAATTCCTTAATTCCTTAAATTACCTTGTCTGGCCAACTATTGAAACGTGGTCATGCAGTACATCTAATATTGTGACTCCATGTGTGACTTTCACTTGTGTTGTACTCTGCCTCACTTGTAAGTCGCTTTGGATAAAAGCATCAGCCAAATGAATAAATGTAAATGTAAATAAAATAGGGTAAGTATAGGAGTGAGAGGAGCTTCGTGTGGCCCATCAAAGTTGCAGTCCCTACAGACAGTCAATAGGGGGCAATATTTGCCTAATGCCAAAGCTCTATTCACTCACTCTGAGATGTGGACGAAGATGTCCTCCCCGCTGTGGGAGGGGCGAATGAAGCCGTGACCCTGTGACCTGGAGAAGTTTTTGCACACGCCCTTGAAGATCGGCCCGGAGTTGGCCCTTGCGGTGCTGCAGGTTTTGGGGGAGGGGGACACAGAGCACAATGCATTTATGTTAGACACCCAATTGTGAAGATCATTTTGAAAGTGATTTCTAGAGGTTCAGCTGCACATAAAACACTTAAAAACAGAGGGCATGCAGTCACAACCCATACTTAATCCTAAGCACATGAAGAGCTAGCAACACATTCACAGAATCCTGCAGGTCTTTCTAGGCAGTGATGGGAGAGTGAGGCTGTATGAGCCCAGTTATGGGTGGGGCTAACCCGTGCTGTCAATCACTGACTCACGAACTGAACAAAAGGCTTTGCTCTCCACAGCAAATCACTGCAATCTGTGTCATTCTGTGAGTCACTGATAACCCATTTTCGGGTTCCCACAAAACCTCGCCCTGCCATCACTGTTTCCTGGATACTTACGCCGAGTATGTGCGGGTGCGCTTGGTGGGCAAGGGGCTGGGAAGTTCCCCCGGCTGGGGGAGACCCCCTCCCCACATGTGGCTGCCCTCCTTCATAAAGGGGAAGGAGAGGGACAGTGAGGCGCTGCGAGGGGGTAGCAGGGGGGCTTCCGAGGGGGACGACAGGCCCGGTTCTGCCATGTCCGCAGGGCTGTAGGTGGCCGTCAGCGCAGCTGGAGCCTCTAGTCACGACTCTGCTGATCCGTCTGTCTGAATGCACCTGCAAGTATCTGTCCCTCTGCAAACCTCCGTCTGCGGGGTTGCAGCTGGACGGCGTCCGTATGTCACTTCAAAACAATGTGACCATAGGACTTCCTGTAACACAGAGGAAGACGGAGGGGTCAGGGACAGAAAGACACTCCATAAAAATGCTGTCAAACACAGTCTGTAGTGACAACATGGTGTAAAGAGCAGGATGAACAATGACACAATATGAATGGAAAAAAGCAACGTAATTAACTCAGCTCAGGACAGTGTTTTAGTAACACAGACATGGTACATGGTAAGAGTTTTTTGAAAAAGGAAAAAAGTTAATAGTAAAAACAAATAAGAGTAATAGGTACATTTCACTTAGGTGCCAGCTGTGTGCAAATATTTACAAAGCCCAAACAAAGAGAGAACATTTTTTTTCTTTCTTTTTTTCCAACTAGGTTCATTTCTCACTCTCTGACAGCCTGTTGAAAACAAATGTCAAAGGAAAAATTTAAACATTTGAAAGAATGTCTGAATGCTCTGTTAATGTACTGAGGCTTCTGGAAGCTTCTCGTTTTGAAAGATTGATTAGCTTTTTTCTTCCCTCAGCCTCACACCTGAAATAAACACCCGCACTGTTAACGACCAAGACAGGAAGTCGAACTTAAAACATCTCCCCTCAAAACCAGGGACACGACCAAGTGGGGCAGCTTACTAGAGACTGTCAGCAAAAGAGAGGCAAAAACGGAGAAGAACACAGAGAAGAGGACCGAGAGAAAGAGAAAGAAAAAGAGAAAGAGGGGAGAGAAGGAGAGGGGGTAAAATGAGGGACAGAAAGAAAGAAACAAGCAAACAACGTAACAGCAAGGATCGACAGAATCGACAGACAAGGAGAAGCGTTGGACACAAAGAGAGACAAACGCTTATTGTGCAGAATACAAGAGCAGCCTGGTTTCGAGATACACCATCAATAACCAAACTGCCCTCATGTCACAACAAGTGAAAAGTCTTCTAAGGTCCAACTTAGTTTTGGGCTCCTGAATTCCCAGAATACCACTGCAGGGACAGCACAGGGCAAATGTTTCTGCATGAGTCCAGTGGCGGTGTGATCGAAGTCACTGCCGGATTGTTCATTCAGTGCATGAGTCAAAACATCTACTGTCCTCTCTCTTCAGGCACACAGTATATGTCTGTGTGCTGTTTGTCTTAGTGCTTGCATTTATGCCAAGCCTGGTTGGGTCCCTAGGGCAGAAAGTGCGACCATGTGAATGAAGATGTCCTCTATTGACAAAAGAGGTCATTCTGAAAGATATGGTGGCATAGATTGAAGAGAGGCGTCATGTGGCGTATGTATTTCAAAACAAGGTCGACGACGAAAAAGAAGCATTCAGGACAGTTTATCAATACACACATACAGTATGTCAGTCTTTTTATCACACTGGACTTCACTAACTTGGTTGCAAAGCTCCCACAGGAAGAGAAGCAGACATAGGAGCCAAGTTTGACAAAACACCCCTGCTCTCTGACCAACAACGCTCAATCCAAATACTGCAAAAATAATTATGCATTATGTCTAACCATTACTAATATACAGTAAATTGTTAAGTAACCTGTAGTTTTAAAAAGGTAATAATTAGCTACGTCTGGAAAAATTAGCTGCATACAGTGTAATGAAGCAGACATAATGGGACAACAGCAAACGGCGTGACCAGGCTCAGCTTTGAGCGAGAAGCAGAAAGACAGACTGGCGAGAAGATCGTAATGACAGGATGCTAAATCTGAGTTTTGCGTTCCTCTGGATCTGTTGTGAAAAGAACACGAAGGGGAAAGATGTTTTAAATTTGTGTCATTTCCCAAGATGTCCTTACGCGTCTTATAATAGAATCTGTGCGGGGGACCGAGTCAAATGAATGAGCTTGTACACGAGCGACACCAGAAGCTGGATGTAACTTCAGGTTAGACGTAAGTCTCGAATTTATCAATTTTCTGTCTTTACGACAACAAAGACGTGTTCCAATTTAAAGCGACCGCAATCTAGCGATACAGTATCAAACGGCGACACAGCTCGAACCCACAGCGTAAGCCAAAACAAACTCTTTGATAATCGAACTGTCCCCCTTTTTATAATTCCAGAACATTCGCTATAGTTTAACATATGAATGCACGAAACCCGGAGTAGGACAAACCTATCGGAGTAGGACTGGGTAGTTGGTGTTTTTTTCCCGGAGTCAGAGTACAATATGTACCCTGAAAAGCTTAAAGTCTCCGTGTTGGGAATAAAGATCGCACATAGTGAAAACAAAACAAAAAAAACTACAGCAAACAATGCAACCACATGATATGCAAATTAAAACCAGACTGAATTTGGTTCTTACCGCAGAATATTGCCCGTTACGCTGCGCGAGTGAACTGCACGTCTTGTCGCCACCTATTATATAACATAAATGAAAAACACGCATAAATCCGTGCAGCGCAGTGGTATACCGTGTCTTTGAAGCTATGTTATGGGATTCAACGGGACTCCGCCGTCTGTGCGGATTGGGCGAATGTGTCTGAGCGTGACCAGAGACACACGACCAACGTAAGTGAAGGGGGAAAAGACAGGGAGTGGGGTTCGTTTGTTGACAGAATTGGACGAAAACCAAGATTGGTTTGCCCTTTGAAATAAAAGCTCTTGACAGCGAGCGATTACGATCAGCGCTGTACGAACCGTCAACATGTGTGTTATTAGATGAAACGCACTCTCTGTAGAAGGTGGAATCTTCCTTCAACCACGCCGTTGCAATCAGAGTTAATAGAGCATCAGTTCAAAGTTTACGATCTAAAAACTCACTCAGCCGGAATGATCTCAAGTCTCACGATGAACGCTCAACAAACTTCACTGTTTACACATACGTTGCGCGAACACGAACACTAACAAAAATGGCAGCACAACTTAGTGTGAAAAACGGAAAGCTACGCCATAGCCCTCGTTTGTACTCTGTGAACATACAAACATGAGCAGCACCACTGCACGCTTCCCCCAATCAACACTGGTGTGATTGACCTCCTCGGGATCAAGATTGATCGTACAGCTGGACTTTTGATTACCTGCTACGTTTTATCTAACATTCAATGGATTTAAAAATAATTAAAAGGCAAAGCTTAAAACACATTTTTTGTATTTACTACAAATAAATTTGCTCAGGTGCCCAAATAAAAACAACATGCATATATTCAAGTGAGCAAACAGACATATCTATTCTTTTATGACAGTACCAGAAATCCACCAGTTTCCTGTAAGGTCCTTCCCTGCAGCAAGTGTTTACTGTTTGGGGAAATAAGGAACTGACCTATGCTTTGGAAACATGCAGAAATGCAGGCTGTAGCTTAAACTCACATTTTAGCGTTCAGCTGCTGAATCCCCTTGGCAACAAAGCTTGCATTGCATGGTCTGCACATGTTGAGTCAAATTAAGGTTTTGGGTCAGATGCAGACAAATGTAAGGAGACCGAAAGAAACCCGAGACAGACACCAAAAATACAGTCCCCAAATGGAAATATCCTCTTTTAATATGCACCGAGCAACAATCTGTTTATATATATGATCACAGCAGTATTTACAATATGACCTGCAGCTCTCAGACAATCAGTCACTTCACTCTGCAGTACACCTAGAGAAACAGCCCACTTCTTCCTGCAGACTGTGTCCACAATGCACAAAATCAGAGCAAGTCTTAATTATTGCCGTTGCCCTTCTTGGTCTCTACCGTTCAGGTTGGTTAATATTTCCTGTCCAATAGCTGCTCTTGGGACAGGCTGTTCACATTATCAGTGCTCCGACTGCACGGTCCATCAAAGTTGTTTGCACCGCCTGCTGAGATCCAATGAGATCGCACAATCAGTTTATCTGAGTTCATCACATGCGGGCAGGAGTTGCACTGGGGAGGGGCCAGGCAGACCAGACAGTCCCTTGAGTCTGCCAGCTTGCTTGTTCTCCTGTCCATCATTCACTGTCGTTAGCTGTTCCACCAAGACAGCAGTCCCAAGCCAGGCTCACTAATGGATCCCTAGAATAGAGGGAGTGATAAAGAGGAAAGCAGTGAAAAAGGTATAGATTGAGTGAGATGCAGTAAGTAACAAGTGCACTGAAACACTGGGCAACAGTGTAGCATAGTGGTTAAGGAACAGGACTCATAACCAAAAGGTTGCTGGTTTGATTCCCCATGGGGACATTGCTACTGTACACTTGGGCAAGGTACTGAACCCACAATTGCCTCAGTAAATATCCAACTGTATAAATGGATAACATTGTAAAAACCTGTATTTGATGTAAGTCGCTCTGGATAAGAGCATCTGCTAAAATGCCAATAATGTAATGTAATGAAACAGGTTAGAGTGGAAGATACATATGCTGGACAAGACTTAAGTTTGGCAAAAATCTGTGAACCCATTTTCTCTCACAGGCAGCCACTACTTGGTCACTTCATCCATTTTGACTGAGTGACTCAAGTCATAAGACAACAATGACTGCAAACCAATTCTGAGCAACAAACCAAAGTGAAAGATTTTTTTCCCCTGTGTGAGCCACAGACAGTGCTGTATTTGACAGTGTGGGTTCTCTTACTATCAGCGTATATGGGGCCTCCTTCTTCTGCCCGCTGTCCTCAGCCCCTGGGGCCGCAGGCGTGTCGGTCGCCGTGACGGCAGGACCAGTGGGGGAGGTGTCTAGGAAGAGCTCATCAGTCACCCGGAAGCGGATCTCCTCGCCCTGGTCCATGTAGAGGTCATGGGCTCCCTCGTCTGTCTCGTA
Source organism: Megalops atlanticus (assembly GCA_019176425.1). Taxonomy (NCBI): domain Eukaryota; kingdom Metazoa; phylum Chordata; class Actinopteri; order Elopiformes; family Megalopidae; genus Megalops; species Megalops atlanticus. The sequence continues at coordinate 23,229,902 of CM032893.1, forward strand.
CTCCCACACCCAGACCTGCTCAGCCTCATCGCTGGGGGTTCAGTGAAGGAACATACTCTCTGGCTTTGTCTTCCATGTATATCATAAGAAACACCTGGCTCATTTCCACCGGCCATTCTGACATGCATGTTCAGAGTCCCACCAGACAGGGGCACGTCTAAAAAAGAAACTCCCTTTTCTTACACTACCTTCAGGTGCTGTTAGCTAGGAAAGGATGTCAAATTCTCTCACCTCGTTGTGCAATATCAAATACACTTTGAATGACTGATGGATTGAGATGGTTACATGCAGTGTACTGCGATGGACACAAATTTACATGGAATCCTGTCACTGGGAATCATGAAAGGGGTGTCAAATACAGTCAGACAAACTCTTTTACACAAGACATCACTGTCACTGTCCAGGATACAATTTGGCAGGCTGTTGAAGAGACTCTGGTGGAATAATGATGTCATCGAAGAATCCCAGGCTGACTGCAAGACACAGATACCAGCATATTTAAACACCTTGAAACATAAATGCATTAATTAATCTAGGAACATTCCTACGTATGGAATGATATTACACTGCTAGGGAGTGGGGTTAGGGAGAGGAACATTGATTTATTATCACAAATAAACCTTGTATGCATTTGTGTTTTATAACAATGATACTGTGATAAAGCACATTATAACTGTTCATATCCTTAATATGCTTAACATCCATACTGTGTGACATTCACAGCTGTGCAAAACACTGACTTGTTGAACCCTGCTCAGGAGCGGGTGTTGAGCAGTGATGTATAGTCAACATTGTTAGGAATGGTGGTTTTAAGCATATTGGGAGAGCATCGTATTTAAGCAAACAACCGCCATACAAGGAGAGGGAGAACTCAGAAGGCAAGACGGACAGACAATCAAGTTTTGTGGATAAACAGAAACACAGTCCAGACAAATAAAAGCACGCAGGACAGTCAGACAGGTCACAATGGATGCCACCAGGTATAAATAATGACAGAAAAAGGGACGACGCAGACCAGTCCCGCAGAGAAACAGAGGACAGAGAGATAGCAGACAGCCACGCCTTGCTCACCATGCACCCCCTCCTGGCTGCAGTACTTTATCTTCCCCACCAGGATCTCGTCCAGAAAAGGGTGGAACACCACGTACCTGAAGTGCACTGACCGAAGGAGAGACAAAGACAGTTTTTCGCATGGCTGTGATCAGCACTGACCTTCAGCCAGCTGCTGTTCAACTGATACAGCGAAATGCAAAGGACAACTCCAAAAGGTCTGATTACTATGAACTCATGGCATTACAGACAAATTAACTCCAGAGAATTCAAGCGCACACAAAAACAAGGTAGCAGAATGGACTTTTTCATTAGTGCAAAATCCATTTCTAAGATGCAGGTGTAAAGTTTGAACTGTGTGATATATAACAGGGACATAATTACCTAGTGTAGAATTCATGAAGAAAACATAATCTTAAAAAGGTTGAACTTGTGAAATCTACTATCAAATGTGTTCCAGTTCCCACACCTATAGCTCAGACTCAGAGAAAGCAAATGTGCCACTCCTAATATGTCACACTAAATGTAACCCCCCAAGAAAACACACATCATTAAACACACATCATTAAAACAACTTTTGTCTCTCTTGCATTGTGTGCCTGAGCATGAGCATTACTGAGTATATGGTTGAATGTGTCTTGTTAATGTGAGTGGTCAGTTTTCCATCTAAGCAGATTCCTGTATCAGCACCTGGCAAGTTACTTTGCCTTGTGTCCCATACCTTTAGTGTGTGAGGCCCCATCACCTGGGAATATGTAAGAGTCCTCCAGTTTGGTGATGTCATACAGACAGATGCACAAACCAACATTGTAGACTACCTGCGGGGGAGATGGACAGACACAGTGAGAACAGGTTTTCAGTGAAGAGGGCAGACACATGGGCAGAGCTGTACATCAAACTCTATACACACCTGCAGCCTTCATGCTGAATGATGACTGAACATTTTAGTATCACATCGTGCGTTAATGTTCTTCTGCAAGTTATTTTAGCTAACCATAGTCTGGAAAATCATTTTAATAAAACCAAACGCAAACAAACCTTTGCTTAGTTTTGTTCACTTATTTCAAAATACTAAGCTTGTCCTCCTGGCGTAATCGCTTGCGATTCGACACCCGCCCCCTCCAGTGTGACTTTTGCCAACTTCGAGCCCATTACTATTACGCCCATGAGAGCACTTTTGAGCACGTCAACATCCTAAAATATCCCCTAGCACCCATCACACCCACCTTGTTGGCCAGCTTTTTGTTGAGTTCCTCCGCGATAGCTTCGTTGAGTTGTCGTTGAAACTGCCACGGAGGAATCCTCACGGTGTCCACCATCTCCACCACCACGAACATCCTGGCAGAATAGAGAAGGATCGAATGGACGAAACAATCCTGAGTTCAATTCGCACTAGAGGAAACAACGCGAATGAAAGCTTCGATTCAACCCGGTAGGAATCTGACCTAAATATAAGCATTGTACAGTTGACAAATAGCTCCATAACGGCTGGCAATTTAGCTTAAGGTTGGCTTGCTAGATAGCTATACAGTACATGCACGTAACACAAGCGCTAACTAATTTTATGAGTGGCAGGAATGTGGGCGGTAGCTGAAGTTAGCTAGCAAACTACATTGTCTTAAAACACGTCCAGGTTTTTCTTCTCCTCCAAGACAAACAACAGTATTTCCATTGCAAACTAAACGGAAATTCAGTATTTGAAGTTATAGTCTAGCTAGGTATGTAGCTAATCATCTAGCTAACAGGCTAAAAACCGGTGGCTAACTAACAAGATATCCATTGGTCATGACCCTTTAACTGTAAATTTAGTTTACCTTTTTCCTTGTAAGTCTTGAAGACATTCAGATGGAAACAACTAACTTTGGTACGTAGTCATGTGTAGATTATATTCCCCATTTTGTGTCAAACCTATGTACGACTAAAACTCGTCTTTACGACCAACACGTGCTTTCATTACGACAATGAAAATCTATTTACGGCAAATCTATACATGCGTTACATTTGGCAGGGAAAATCATTACCCCTTTTAAATAAAATAAGATTTCCAGTTGCTTCCATAAAATTCTTCTCTTTGTATTCCAGTTTTAACACATAAAACGACGGCTTTCATTAACTTTAATTTCCGCATATAAGAATATATGCTAATTGGAGAAAATTAACACAAATGGATGAAATGGACTAGCCACTGTGAAAATGGTTTCCATTTGGCATGCACTAATAGGGAGAATGCAGATAAAATAATCAGATTAAATTGTTCATAACAAGAATTATAACAGTTAATAGTAAGAAAAGAACTGATATCAACCATATTTATTAAGACTAGTAAGAAGAGTATGACTGATACCTATAAATCAATTACTGATCTCTTGCATGGACTTCTATCTAGTTGTGCATATTGTAATTGTACCACGTGAAACCTGAGACATATCATGAATCGCCATTTGATGATGTGAAAATGTAGCAAAACTACACTGCTGAGTGTTGCAATTGAATTACAACTAGTTATTCAAGACTACCAAGTGTAAAACTAACTTTCCATAATGATTAAAAACATAAAAAAGAGGGGAGAAACAATTGCACACAAAACCACTCATATGTCTTCATAAATATTTAATTACTGTCATATTGGAAAGATACTCAAATCTCATCCTGACCTTGCGAGCTGCAAAACTCCAAGCTTTCATTATCTACTTTTATAAAAATCAAATTATTTAATCAAAATGAGATATGGAAATGGAGAGGAGAGTTTGTTAACCACAACTGGAGAGAACAAGAGAACTGAAATGCCTTCACTGCTTGGATTTCTTGAAGATGTGTATCTGTCATGCTTGTACAGATGGTCAATCAAGTTTATCAATTATTACAGTAATGCTTAAACTCATACTATACAAAAGACATTAATTAGCTGCAGACTATTATGAACCGATCATTTCAAATTTGCTCACATGAAACCTTGACAGATTGAACTCCAAAATCCATGAGGCATTTCAGCAGATTATACACCAATGTTTGGAAACTCACAGATTTGAACCAGTTAGCAACAATATCTTGCATTGCATTACATCACAGTATTAACAACAGTTGAGTATGGGAGTGCAGTCTGTATGGGTTGTGATGCACAAAAGCAGATTCGGTTTTACATTGCAAGCAAATCAAACGGCTCATAGGCACTCTATCACACTGTGAACGAGGGGTGCAGATTCCACCAATAACTGCTCCAGATACAACATAAACAGTTACTGTTGGTCAATATCAATATTTATGTTTTGACAAATGGCCCAAAGCATATTATTTAAAACAGTTGCTACAGTTCATTGTGAAATATTACATGTGTTTTGCCATGAGAAAACTCAGAACATTGGCTTTCTTGGGTGTGTTTTTCAAACACTTTAAGATGACTGAGGCATCTGGGGATTACTGCAAAAGACTGATCACAGGCAAGCGACTGATTCAAAAGATCCACTTAGAAGGTAGTAAAGCCTTTAACGTGTAACAAAAATGACATATTGGGGATTCTTATGACAGATTTTCAGGTATAGAAGCCAATCATTTTCATCTGAATCGCACCAAACCACATTCTGACAAAGGTAACTCAAACCATTTCCACCTCTAAGACCTACAAAAATGCACAAGAAATCAAACAATACAGCTGCCCTTGTCCATACCACCCCCCCACCCCCAAAACTTCCATTTTCACAAGGGTTAGAAACTGGCTGGGTCTGAGAAAGCAAGACCCCACCAAAACCTTCATCGCATCGCAAACCCATCAGAAATACCAGCCCATAGTCTGACTGACTATGCTTCTTAATGACAATTCGCTCTCCCGATGTGTCAGACGTCCCTCCCGGTTAGCCTGATAGCTGACTCTGGCCAGAAAACACAGTAATGAATCAAAGGAAGCTTGTTTCACTGTATTCCACATACAAAGCAGGAGCAGTAGAGGGGAGCTGGAATGGTCAGACACACATAACCATTCAGTTCACGCTCCACTACTCTTCTGTATACATAAGCACTCTCCAAGCAGCAATGTGATCACTGGATTGTAAAGATACAGTGCATTGCTGGTTTGGGCTTTATCCTTGCGAGGATAATGGACAGGAAGGTCTCTCTTTTACATAAAAGACTGTCTGTGTGGGTTTCTCTCACACAGGAAGCAGACATGTGACCAGAGCAATCAGACTGGCAGATGCCAACAACCCTGTTTCATTATTGTCTACAAAAGCTTCACAGCTAAAATTACACCCCTCCACATACACACGCACTGTCTCTGACAACATGTGCATCAGCTGACTCATGGGTTAAGTGCAGCAATTTAAGGATTAATCTACAATATATTTAGCTACATATTCTCAGATTACACTGTAAATTGCAGTATCGATATGGCAAAAAATTTCAAGTCCCAGACAAAATCCAAACAGGACTGTGGCAGGCTTCAGAGTTTTGAAATGAATACATTTAATGTACTCCACTGCATTTTGTTTTGGTTCTTGGTTTCTTGAAATTGATTGCACCATCTAGAGATTCTATACCAGAAAATGTTTAGGGTGCATAAAAAAACCTGTGTACAATGGCTTCTCTACGTACTACCAGGCAGCAATGCATAGGCCTTCGTACACTAGATAGATTGTGCGTATATTCTGAACAGACAATATCTGGATGTGGTGAACTATCCTACAGCCTGAGCATTATCACTGGTAGTAACACAAAGACTGAAGACAGGTGCCAGGAGAGGAGCTGTTTGATCATACAACAGATGGGAGAAAGCCACACACATATGAGACAAAGACCCCTGGACAGAGAGCACAAATTCAGCAAACAGAAACAGGAAGCGCAAATTCAGGCACTTCCACCCCATGGACTTAGGTCTCTTGCTCACACACATGTACAAACACGCACACACGACACACACGGGCAAAGAGGTCACTATTCATTGAAATGCCACTTTATGTCACGGCCCACTGTAGTGGACAAGAGCTTAATTCTGCCAAGAGAAGGAAATGGAAAAAAAAGACAATATGAATACAGGACGATCAAATGCTCCAATACAAGGAGAAACAGAGGAGTCCCACATAAGAGAGTGAGAAAGTCTGGAATTCTGGGGATTGGAGTGGTTACCCCTTAGTGGGAGGCAATGAGAGAAACTGTATGTGTGCGCCTAGTAGAGAGAGAGCAATAAAGCTCCCACTATCCAGAGGCCCTCGCTATTTCTTGCATACGGGCCCACAGAGGTTTGTGCCTAAGCATTCAATATTCTCATCTGAGGACAGCTGCAGACCTAGGAGACATAAAAAGTGTGATAGGCCCAAAATTAACTTTTACTTTGTTTTTGTGGCTCAAGTTTGGTTTGGTTTACAAGTCCTGAGGATGTCAAATCAGCTTTCAGTCTGTGGGGACATTGCTTTTCACAAAAGTCTGACTTCTTACAGAAACAAAAATACAAATACATAACCCAAAGGAAAAAGGGTTTGCATTCTTCCTAGGGCAGAATACAAAGGGACATTCAACCAGTCTCCTCATCAAAACTGCAATGAACAAAACAAAACAAGATAGACTAGATCCACATTTCACTCTTCAGTAAAATACAAAATAAATAACTTCTCTTTTTAAAATATGGAAATATTGACCTTTGTAGAATTCAGTAAAGACATAGAAAAAAATGACACAAAGAGGGGAACTGTTTAAAAATATGTAAGAACTGTATCATGGAGTACCCGCTTGAGTGTGAGTGAGTGTGTGCGTGTGTGTGCGTGTGTGTGTGTGTGTGTGTGTGTGTGTGCGCGCGCGTTGAAAACCAGAGCAGGATTTGTGAAAGACCCCAAAGTATGTACACCTGGGGTGGAGCAGTGCATTCCAATACAAACACAAAGCACCAATGTCACATGCAGCTTATACTGGAGTACAGTGAGAGTGTGCGTTTGAATGAGTGAGGACCTTGTTGCAGAGTGTAGCACAATCGTTGACAGCAACTGAGACTATACAGTGTGTGTGAATCGGAGTTGCAAGAACCGCATTGGAGTGACAGTGTAGAAACTGTTGTCTGGAGGAGTGTGGGTTTATCCTTTGCTATAGCTTTCAATGTCCAACTATGCGTACACCTTTCAGTCTTGTTCAGGAGTGAGTGTGTTACGTGTCAATAAACGTAACCTTTACAGGTGAGAAATACTGCCTAAGTGCACACACACGTTTTACCTGCACCAGGACGGCCGTGTGTCTGTGGGGGTATGGAACGGTCCCTTTTTGTGTACAGCTGGCTTGTCTATACAGTACGGACATAAATGTAAAAAACGTAAGGTGTGGACTGGCATGTGTACATGTATGAGAGTGTGTCTTTTATGCCTTCCCCGCATCCTAGGGTATAACCCCTCCCCTTTGTGTGGCCCCTCCCCTTTCTGCATCAACCGCTCCTCTCCCGGCTCCGCCCACTCAATGCTGCAGCTCCTTCATCCTGTTGAGGGCGCTGCCGGCCTGGAACCACTCGATCTGCGTCTCGTTGAAGGTGTGGTTGAGCTGGATGGTTTCCTGGCTGCCGTCTTTGTGCTTAATCACGGCCATCAGTGGCTGAGGGGGAGAGAGAGAGGGGGGGGGGGGGGCACTGAGGTGATGCCTGACTCAAGCAATCGGCATACTGCTGTGAGAGACTGAAAGGGGAAGAACTGGGGCTCTGTGTTTCTCCACTGAGCTGTGTTACAGTCTGGAGAAAGGAGATCCTGCTATATGGGAGTCACAGGTCAAAAATGATGCACAGAAAAGGGATGATGTAATAATAACAGGAACCTAAATGGGGCAGTAGGTAAATGTGTAGCGGGAGTGTGAATGAACCAGATCAAACAGATGAGGTTCTGAGGGATCCCTGGGGGAAGGGAATGTTGCTCACCTTGCCGGGGGCGAACTTCTTGAGGCCCTTGATGGAGATCTTGTCGTCTGGGCGAATCTTGTCGTAGTCATGGGGGTCGGCGAAGGTTAAGGGCAGCAGGCCCTGTTTCTTCAAGTTGGTCTCTGGAGAGAGGGAGAGGGAAAATAAGGGAGAACTGCCTCAATTCCATGTAGATAGGAATATTAATATGCGTGTTTAAATGTTAAGTAAAAGTGTAAGTGACAAAGAATGCCATGTACTTGTACCAATTGTTTGTAGAGGCAGGTTTTATATTGTGCCCTGAAGCGAAGGGAGAGAGCAGTCACCCCACCTGGCCTTGAACCTGGGTCTATGGGGTACCAAACATGCGACTTTGACCACGACGCTAACGAGCCAGGCTCGTTGGTATGGCAGTCTACAGAAACCTGCACTCTTTATACTAACCCTGCCACTTCACACTTCCATTTCCTGCTTCTCGAACACCAGCCCCCAGTGCCCCTCCCCTCCCTCGCAGTGCACCTCCTCTCTCTCTGCACCTCCCATCTCTGTTCACCTTTTCTCTCTGCGCCTCCCATCTCTCAGTGCACCTCCTCTCTCTGACCCCCATCTCTCTCTCTGCACCTCCTCTCTGCTGTCTGCTGCTCCTCCCACAGTGCTCCACCCCGTACCGTGGATCCTGGCGAAGCTCTTGACGATGATGACTCTCCCCCCGAGGTGTCTGGGCTCTAGGGCAGCGTGCTCTCTGCTCGAACCCTCGCCGTAGTTCTCATCCCCCACCACAGCCCACTGCACGCCGTTCTTCTGCAGGAGGAAAGGGGGGTTCAGTGAGGCACGCAAGCAAAGAACACTGCAACATGCATGAGCAGAGCACTGTAACTGCGCCTCAGGCAAGCAGCACAGTAATCATGCTGAATAAGCACTTTGCTGCTGCTTTCCTATGCATTATGTAGCTCTGTGTATGGATAACTATTGAAATGTACTGCACACAATGTACATTGGAGAACACAAATACACACACACACACAGTATGCAAACATAGTCATTTCAAAACCTATTCACACCCATGGAATCCAAATATGAGATAAGAGTCCTGAATTTTGTCTTATCAGCTTGAAACGCCCTCTTTAAATGGAACCTGTTGCTGTGCTCTGAAAAAGATAGTCAGATAATAGTACTTCAAATGAATTAAAATGTGTAACTAGTTGTAACATATAATTAGTAAAATTTCCTGGAGAATGGATATCTGTATGTAACCCCACCAGCTCTGTCTGTCTGGACGTACCGAAAACACACCAAGTCAAAGGCATTTACAAATGCTTAATTTGATGAACTCTTTCCAGGGTTACATGTGGCTGGGTAAACTTCTTCTAATTATCGTTCACTCATCCCACAGATACAGTGCGACAGTGTTGCAGACCGAGGCATATGATGCTTCTATCAGGCTTGCCTTGTAAAAGCGGGCCACGTCAGGGACACCCCCGTACTCTCCTGTCAGTTGATTGCAGACTTTGTTAACCGCATCGTTCTCGATGTTGACCGCCCCGATCAGCAGGTTGTTGGAGATGTTGTCAAGGTGACCTCGGAACTTCAGCCAGGGGCCGGCAGCACTGATGTGGTCTGTGGTGCACTTGCCCTTAACCTGGGGAGGGGGGGGAGAAAATGAGCACTCCCTCAATACCCATGGGAGGCGCTGGGCAGTGTGCAGATTAAGCCTCTCAAAATAACAGCTGGACCCAGCCTTTCCTTAACCTCAGTCATCTGTTCTATTTGCCTCTCCACTGGACCAGCTGTTAACTGCGGATTTCTGTCTTCTCTTGACCTTGCAGCTGTTGTGGTCCATCTCTCACACGCTTTCCCTGCACCCCCCATGGCTTTTATGTCTTTTTTGCACCCATGTTTTATTCCCTATGTCTCCTGGAATCAGTGGCCGTGCATGACATTGGCTAGCAGCGGGAGTATTCCTGCACAGGATTGGCTTGCAGTGGCAGTATCTCTGCACTGGAATTGCTAGCAGAGGAGCTGCCACATTTTCACGATGTGAACACAACAAATGCAACTGACGCCCTCCCCGCCTCTCTTGCACACCTTGATGAGCACTTGCAGGTCTTCCAGGTCCTTGCCGTCCCACTTTTCGAAAGGCTCCAGCAGCTGCAGGCGGTTACTCTGGGGGCTGACGTCCACACGCAGGGAGCTGCCGTCGCTGGGCGGGTGCTGGTAGGTGTCCTGCCCCGGGTCGAAGTCTCGGAGGGGCAGCTCGTCGCCCGTGGGCGGCTCCAGCTTGAACTTCTCACCGTTTGGGGCGGTCAGGTAGTCCTTCTCTGGGTTGAACTTGAGGGTGCCGGCGATGGCCAGGGCGGTGACAATCTAGACACGGGGGAAGGAGTGATGGATCTTAAGAATCAGGATGCATTAGAATGTGAGAGGCTTATTACATAAGATTGGAGATAAGGGAGCGTATGTGTGTGCGTGTATGTGTGCGCTCGCATGCGTGCATGTGTATGTGTGTGTGTGTTGTGTTTAGTGTCACAGTCTGTACCTCGGGGGAGGTGACGAAGGCGTGAGTTGCAGGGTTAGCGTCATTCCTGGCAGTGAAGTTCCTGTTAAAGGATGTGACGATGGTGTTCTTCTCTCCCTTTTTCACATCACGCCTGAAAGCAAGAACCAGCTGTAAGATTCCCCTGTTTAGACCACAGATTCCTAACACAGACTACACGTCTGAGCTGCGTTTTACTGAAGAGAGTCCCATTTACCTGTCCCACTGCCCAATGCAGGGTCCGCAGGCATTGGCCAAAACCACACCTCCGACATCGCTTAGGATCTTAGCCTGCAGTCAGAAGCAGATAAACTGTATTAAGCATGTCCTATCGAGAGAGGCTGTGTCACCATCTGTCTATATTTCCATCAGTTCCCCCACACTGGGGTACTTGTAGGCCTCCAAATCATCTTCATCTCTAAGGGGTGTTTGGGATAACTTGTTTGACTACAAATTAAGTTCAATATTTAGTACCAGTCAAAAGTCTGGACACACCTGATTAAGATAATGGGAAACATGCATTCAAAGACATTTTGATCTAAAGACTTATGCCTAAATGCTTGAAATTTGTTTCTTAGACAAATATAAATAGTGAAGTTGACATGGATGTATAAATTTCTTTCCAAAAAATTTGAATTTTAAAAGACATTTTTGGCTACTTTGAAGAATCTAAAATATAACACAGTTTTGATTTAACACTTTTGTGGTCACTGCATAATTCAATTTGTGTTATTTCATAGTTTCCATGTCTTTACTACTATTCTAAAATGTGAAAAATGGTAAAAAATAAAGAATAACCCTTCTATTAGTAGTTGTGTCCAAACCTTTGACTGGTCCTGTGTATGTGCTTATTGGGGTATGCAGAATGTTTGTAGATCTACACAGTAATAAAGTTCGATCAATTCTATAGAAACCGTAAATCACAAAGACACTCACATAGCCGTCTCTCTCGATAGTGGCGCGGATCTGCTCGGAGCCCGGCGTGACGGTGAACTGGGCCTTGCACTTCAGCCCGCGGTCCAGGGCCTGCTTGGCCAAGGAAGCGGCGCGGCCCATGTCCTCGTAGCTGGAGTTGGTGCAACTGCCAATCAGACCTGCGAGACACACGTGTCACCCTAGTCAGGTCAAGGATAGGGGACAGCTGGGAGAGCACACACACTTCCTTGGACAGGGTTCCCCACTCAAATTACACATGTTTTCCATGACTTTTCAATGAATGAGGATTCGTTTAAGATTTTCAATCATTTGTTTTGCTGCAAGGGTAAAATTCCCACAAAACTATGCTATATTGAAGAAGAAATCAAGGAGGGAGAACTTTGAAGGAGAACTTTCAAAATGATTTGTTTGTGTATGGACACACACCTACAGGTGCTCTTGACAGTGAATAGCAGTCCCCAATGTCTTTTGGTCTTGGGTTTAATATGCTAGCCAACAAGGCAGCCAATATGGTTAGACTTCATTGGAAATTATTTCCAACAACTGAGCTAAAAAGACCGGTTACTAGGTGTCCAACAAAAATATAAAAATTAACATTATTCACATACGCTTAGTGCTTTTGAAAAGAGCCACCATATATATTTAACATTTTATAATCCCCATGTCATGGATATGGATTTTGTAGAACCGATGCGCTCTGGACATTGTGTGGCGATTTGGTTACCACAGCTTATCCCTGTGTTAGGATAGCAGTAATGAACGCTGTGTCACTCATCAGATATGTTTTACCGTGAAATGGGAGTGGAGGGCAAATGGGCTCCACTGTTTCTCTGTGTTACATCATACAAACCGTGCTGAACGTGCCATAGCAGCCTGTAATGTAGGAACTGCAGTATATCACAGTGTGAATGCAGTACGCTGTTTCTTCACGCCAATATACATCTCCATGAACACAGTGCTCCACAATGCATCACAGTACGTACACAGGATACCGTTTCTGGACTGCAATACCTGACAGTGTGAATAGGAGGCGCCATTTATGCGCGGTGCCATGGGACCGAGTCTAGTGCTTACCGACTTTGACCTCAAGGGGCCACCCGCTCTTCTCGGCCACCGCCCCAATCTCCTCCACGGGGTGAGCCAGGTCAGGTGTGAAGGGCCCGTTAATATGGGGCTTCAGCTGCAACGGAGAGGAAACACAGGAGACACGCTCACTGACTGCCACCTCGTCACCGGGTTTCATACAGCAGGCAGTATATCCTGTAGTCTTTGTGTGTGTGTGTGTGTGTGCGCGCGTGTGTTTGCAATACACATATTAATTTAGCACTGTTACCAAGATCCAGAATGATTATCATATCAATTCAGATTTCAGAAATTCCAACCTTCTTTGAATACACTTTTTGTGACTTAAACATTTACTAACCACACATCCTTCAAATGATACAGTATATGCACAAAATGATTCTGATCAATATATTCCCATGTATTTTTAGTTTTGTCAACTGCATTTACAGTGATCCTCACCCCAGCTGATTTAATGATTAAATTTGCAGTGTTTCAACCATAAAAGTCTTAACCTATAAGTCTGTTTCAAATTGATGGTGTAAATATAATGCAAATTATTTAGCTTGAGAGCTCTAAACATCACGTGGGAATCCAGTCTTTTCAGTATTATACATCAGTATCAGTATTATATTGTAACTTCCCAAAACCCGTTAGGATGAATGCATGTGCATGTATTCCGGTTTTGCTCTTAATAATGTTATCATAATTATAGCATGCACTGAAAGTCCCACCCCCCCCCAGGTGAAAGTATCTGCCAAATGGCACACATGCAGGGGTAATGTGCTGTGCTCTGTGTAGCTAAAGGACTCACCTCGCTCAAGTTGATCTCTATGATCTGGTCATAGTGGCAGCCAGGGTCAGGAACCAGGTCGTCTTTGTATTTTTCTGCCAGAGCAGCGATGTCTGGGGGGGACAGAGAGAGACAGAGTGGGTGTGAGACAGGGTACTGAGGGACACACTTCTGTGAGAGAAAGACCTGGCATATCAGAGTGTCAGCACTGACCTCCGCGGCCGGTCTTCTCTAGGTAGGTCCTCATACGGTGGTTATAGGGGAACACAGAGGTGGTGGCCCCGATTTCAGCACCCATGTTACAGATGGTGGCCATTCCTGCAGTCAGAGAGAAGGAGAGAGAGTGAAAAAGAGGGAGAGAGAGGGGGGTAAATCATTCACGCTGCAAACTACAATCAACCCCTTATATATTAAGTTGTTCTGGATAAAAGCATCAGCAAAAAGACAATAAAGTAATGTGACAATGCCTACAGAGTCCATCTTAGTATTTTTTCGTTTAAGGAGCGCCTCTTAAAGACTGCAAGAGTGTTGTTCCCCTCTGTGCCTTATACAGAGACAGGGCTCTCACCAGTGCAGGAGATGGAGTCGACACCAGGCCCGTGGTACTCCACTATGGCCCCAGTGCCCCCCTTCACAGTTAGGATCCCGGCCACTTTTAGGATCACATCCTTGGGGGAGGTCCAGCCTGACAGCGTGCCTGTCAGCTTCACACCAATCACCTGGGAACAACGCCAAACACAGGCAGGGGTAAAGGTCACTGCCACCGTTTTGGGGGCAGGTCTCAGTTACCAACCAGACAGAATACAAGTGAGGAGACAGCAAAGACAGGGAAGGAAATAATAATAACAACATAATGAATAATTAACGACATAATGATAAAGAATGATAGGAGTGGGAACAGATGGACGATATGTGTTATACTGTGAAAGAAAGGGAGTGTTCTGAGCCAGAGAGAAAGAGATGGGGTGTTAGGCTGTCACGGCAACTCACGTTGGGACATTTGAGCTCCCAGGGGATGCCTGCCATGACATCAACGGCGTCAGCCCCGCCCACTCCGATGCAGATCGACCCCAGGCCTCCGCCATTGGGCGTGTGGGAGTCTGTGCCAATCAGCATCACCCCGGGGTAGGCGTAGTTCTCCAGGATGATCTTACAGAGGTAACAAGAAGCTCAGTTAGCCACCATCAGCACAAAGACATTAGTGTCTACAGGTTGAAGAAAAATGAGCACACCAATATAGTTCTATATTTGGTGTTTGTCTGACACATTTGCTTACTCATGGCAACTAGCCTAAATTACAATTTACATTCAGTTTATTTATACAGCAAGATATTTTTAGTGAAGCAAATCAGGTTAAGTACAATGCTAAGCATACAACACTAGTGCCCAACATTTCCAAGTCCATCTCCCTCACCACAGGTAATCTCACTATCGCATGATTTTTGAGAGAGCAGCTCAAAATAACTACCAGCTTTATAATAAACTTCGTAAATGGCAGCACCCTACTGCGGTACCTGGTGGATGATTCCTGAGCCAGGTTTCCAGAAGCCGACACCATATTTGGCTCCAGCACTGGACAGAAAGTTGTACACCTCCTGGTTCACCTCCTGAATCACATGGAGAGAGAGACAGAACCATTGTATTTTCAGTGTGCCATTACATTACTGTGATTTAGCAGATGCTCTTATTCAGAGTGACTTACATGAGTTACAGTTTTACATGTTACTCATTTATACAGCTGGATATTTACTGAGGCCATTCTGGGTTAACTACCTTGCTCAAGGGCACAGCAGCAGTGCCCCAGCAGGGGATCAAACCAGCAACCTTTCAGTTACAATCCCTGCTCCTTTCCAATATGCTACACTGCTGTCCCGTGTCCTTTACATAATCCCTTTGACAGACGCACTTAGCAACAGCCCGTACCTAATTTCTTTAATCCCCGTCATTCAGCTTGACCTTCTACACTAGATCCAACAGGTATCACGCTGCTTTAATTTCTGCCACACAGTCCCTGCGTCTCCCTGTTCTTACCGTTTCCCTCAAAACAGCATTAATTATTATTTTATTTTTTTTTTTTAATCTGGTAAATTAGTATTATCTACCCATCATTCCTTCTGCTTCCTTCACACCTTCCCACATTCGGTCTGTCTCATCACTCCACCCTGAAACCCGGATGTGTAGGCATCCTCCCTCTGCCTCCCCAGCCCCTGGCCTCACCCCTTACCTTGGCTCTCTGCAGGTCCTGGGCGCCGCCGATCTGGGCCTCGATGAGGTGGTCGCAGTGGATGGTGGAGGGCACGGCCACCCTGGGCAGGCCGCTGCTGATGAACTGCAGCATGGCCATCTGCGCGGTGGCGTCCTGCATGGCCACGCGGTCCGGGCGCAGGCGCAGGTAGGTGCGGCCCCTGCCGATCTCCTGCCCGTCGGGGTCATCCAGGTGCCCGTACACAATCTTCTCTGACAAGGTGAGGGGGCGGCTGAGTCTGTAAAAGGAGGAGCAGGGGAGGTTTAGCTACTCTGGGGACTTTTTGTCAGTTTTCATCTATAAATATGTAATGGGGAATTGAGTGGTGTAGCTGTCAGTGGCAGAGGAAAAAAATCCAAGCATAGGATTAAATCTTATGAAATGCTGCTTTAAGAAACATCTGATGTTCACACAGTGATGCATTGTGTGAGTTCAAGCTCTTATATGTGCTCTAATCATATTTTCCCAGCATCCACTCACAGACTGAGGATTCACAGCTGAATTTAAAAAATTGACTGAACAACATCAAATGAGGTACCTAGGGTACAAGAACATCCTAAAATGTCTTCTGCACGTATTGGGTGGGCAACAGGGACTCCCTCTGGTCTTACCTCTTGCGGACGATGTTGATTTTTGCGCGCATCTGCTCATAGTCGATGCTGGAGCCGGGTTCGAAGCGGCTCATGGCCACTTTGGCCTTGGCGCTGACAGCTGCCGACACATGCAGCCACCGCGCTCCCTCACCAAAGACGAACTGAACAGACCGTGAAAATCAGGGAGAGTCACAAATCTCAACTCCACTCAGCATTCCCCATTCAAAAGCTTTTTTTCTCTGATTAATGAAACAGCCAATGATTAAAACTAAAACACAGCACTACACAGATGCTTTACAGTTTATTTACAGTTTGTCAGTCACTACAACATTTTTGCCTAGTGACTGTAATACAACGCAATTGCGTTGTTCTTTTTTTGGTACTGGAATTGTTAAATGACATGAAAACAGTTCAAAGCAGATATTCAGCTATCTCTTATTGTTGTAGAATTGTCTAATTTGCTACATTTTATACAGATGTAATATGTAATTTATTTATGTATTACAAAAAGTGACATGATTGTTCATGTCTTCATACTAGAGAATTCATTTAAAGGCAAGCTACATTTGAGACTTGTCTTCAAAAGAATCACATGGTGATGCTTAAGCTTAACCATTAACCATGATTCATAAGGACATGTTAGTTAGGGTTTTATATGAGCACAGGGTGACTTATTTTGTCAGAAGATCAAAGAATGTGAAGAAAAGTTGAACCATCTTAAGAAATGAAGCAAGATGAAATGGCTGTGTCTGTAATGTTTTTCAGTTCAGCTGAGCAGGTTCCTTTATTTCAGACTGACACGAAACCAAACATAAAGGAAGTCAAACGGTCCAATGATAAATGTTAAATAGCTTCCAAAAGGCAAACAACAACAAAAAATTAATTATATAGTGGTCCTTAACAGCACCAGTACTGATAATGAACAGAATCCTTACAAATCTGTTTCCATGGAGAAATAGCTTGTGATTCACACATTAAAAATTATGCTTACATTGCCAAAAATTGTGATTAGGAAAAATGTATGTGGGGCTTTGTAACTGCCCACCATCAGTAAAATAAAATGAACCTTCTTTCACCATACAATCATCTAAGGAAACAGAGGAAATTGAATTTACTCCTTTTATTTAAGGTTAATCCATGTCAGGGCATACCAGTTCAGTTCACAGTATCCATTTATAGAGAGGATACATGAGTTTAAGTACCCCAGCCTACATAACACAATATCAAAGTGTTTAAAATGTTCTAGAACAAACCATTCTGAATGCAGTGTCAGAGTTCTGTCAACAAAACCAATACAGATCACACACAAACTTTTACAACTAGTTTTATCTACATCTGACCCAGAAACTATGAACTCCTTTAACTACAATTAGGTTGTATAACTTTATATTGTCCTACACCTCACAAGACCTGTGTATATGATGGACAGCAGTTCTGTTAACCAGAAGTGAGTTAATGGTTAATTATTGAAACACACATTCAAATAATAAGGCCTTCCTTGCAACTAAAACTCCAGAAATACCAAATAAAATTCAACACAGTGAGTCCCGTTTCCAACGGCATATCTGTGTTCAGGTGAAAGGGGTCATTGTAAAGGAGCCACACCAAGACACTGTTCATTTGTCACCTTGTTCTCCCTGTGAGATTCCAGAAGGAGAGAACAGGTGGTTTGCAATGGAAAAGTTGACTTGTAACTTCAGCTATATTGCTAGGTGAATTATGTTCACAATGAAATAATATTACAAGTTCGTGTTTAAAGTTACTTTATATAATAAGGACGGTAAAAATTCACACAAGAATACCTAAAAATTACTATCACAAATTAACCATTCACCTGCAATACTTTCTATTGAAGGGGCATGTAAACATAACAGCATGAACAACCATTTATTACAAACTATAGCAAGCAATAGATCTAAATGGTCACTAAAAACGGAATCATTGTAACCGGGTGCCGTCGTTGGCTTGATGTGAGACCCGACAGAGATCATAATTATCTATAGCCTTTTTCCGTTAGCTAATTAGCCAATCAGATTTACTCACTTACGACAAAAAGCATTAACTAATTACTGCCTTGTTTTAAATATATTTGGTTGTTACAAAATGGGAGAAATAAAAAAAAACCTGTCTGTCCTCACAACACCGACTTTCTCAAAGTACTTGGGCAGCTAGTCTAACTATATAACATAAAAATTACAAAATATAGTGAAAAACATCATAATTTTTAATAGCACCTGAAACAAAGGCCTCTGCAAGGCCAAGGACATTTGGAGCAAGATAACAATGATGCGACACAGATTACTCGAGCAAAATGCCATTTTTCCCCAACTGTGACCCCTGTCGTTTACAGAAGCGCTCCGAGAACCAACTGCGCACTCAGAATAACAGTAACCTTGTGATCACCTTGCAAAAAATCTGAGGGCTTTTATGTTTATAACTAATTGCACACATAAGACCACAAAAGCAGACATGACATAAGCGAGTATTCAGGTTTATTTTCTTGAATATTTGCCATCTCTTCATCTAGCTATACTGTCATGGTAGTGACGAACTCACACCCAGTTAGACGTAGCATAGCGGATCTACATGGGGACACGGTGACCTGGGATAGCCCGGTTAGCTAGCTACGTAGGAAACAGATTATTTCCTGTAAAACTTTGTGCCAAGGTATCCCTGTTACCATCGACCAATGTGCTCAATACATCTTTGGTATATATGGGTGACTACTGCTGAGCTTAAAAAATAAGTGCTTGGAATTTTGACACAAAAAATAATCACTTACCTGGAGCCGGTTGACAGTCAAACAGGACGCCATTTTGTTCACTGACAAAGATGTGTCGCATCATGGTGACGTCAGCCATTGTTTATATAGACTGTGGAAGCTCATTGTCCTAAAAGAACCATAAAATCTTGTGTACGCGTTTGTTTTAGAGCTTAATTATTAACAAAAATATTTCCAAAACCTATATGTATGTGTTGTGCTTAAATTACATGCTCCATTTTGTGTCATAAAATACCACGTAAATTATATAAATCAAATCAGGTGGTTATTTCTTACACTAAAGGTGCCAGGATACTGGCAACGTGGTCGTGCGTCCGGTAAGAGAACGTCTATAAAACTTCCACAGTAGCGCTCGAGCAACACACTCGTGGTTGATGCAGGCTAATGTGATTTCTGTCAAAATTTTAAGAGATACTGAAACGTGTGCCGTTATTCAAACGGAAAAAGACCCCCCCACCCCCCAAGAAGTATGTTCAATGTTTGAGAGCTTCCCATTTTTGGGAAACGCCAATACCTGAATCTTAATGACCAGTGCAGAACAGACTAACTAACCTCTCAGCATATAAACATATAAATATTTATATTCCACTTATGTTACTAATATGCTAGTAATATTTATACCCCTATAACAATCGAGCGGTCTGGTTGTAAGCGTCATTTCGGCTCACTTCAAACGTAGTGCAAATGAGAATTATTAGCGGGGAAGACGGGGGAAGACCCTGAATACAGTGAACATACCTCCTGTGAAGTGGCACCTAGCACTTAAAATATTTCCACGCTTGTGTAGCTAACTGCCTGGATGCCAGTCGGTATGAAGGAAAAAAATCACGGCTCTTGAAAACTGATAAAGATGGAGAGAACATCACTAACAATGGAGAAGGAAAACCAATGCAAACCGTCAAGGCGCGCCTATGGCCAAGGCAGCGCTTTTCAGATTTTAATCAAATATATTGAAACGCTGTTTAAAACATAAACGTCATATATATCTATTAGTTTATACTCAAGAATAAACAGCTTGTAAGAATTATACCATACATGATGAAGGATTCTTGTTTCCTGAGTGTACGTATATGGCGAGATATTTTAGCCTACTCATAAAAAAATTGAAAACATTTCATGAAAAGGTGCAATTACGTGTAAATAATCGTTTTAAATGGTGCCTATTGATGCTTTAACAATACTGTGCTTTTAAAATAAGTAAATCGTGATGAAATGTGTCTAGATGACTATCGGTTTTAGGCTACATCATTGATCCATTTCCACTTTTTGTTGACCGACAGCCTATTTACTGTGTTGAGGTTGCCGTTTTAAATAACAGGTTGCTCACAGAGCAACATAAACTCTTTTTTGTGTGAAGTGTGTTGATCTACTGATCCCATAACACTTGCCAACGGTTTCAAGATTACGTGTCATTCGTAAGATCTTCTTGATTTTGAAAAGGACATTATCCAGCCCCACCAAACTTTATGAAGCCAACCACTCCAAGTAACTATAATGCGCATATTCGTAGAACCTCGAAGTGGCATTAACGTCGCTCATCAGTGAATAAACTGTGTATTAAGTCAAGACGGTTTATTTAAAGGCGATACAGAACACCTTTCGTGAAGTGTCGTTGTATACGAATTGTGTTATTGGTTAGGACAGAGTCCGAAGGTGAAAGTTCATAGGCCAAAGTTGAAAGTGCAAAACAAAGTACGCATGCGCACCGATGTCGCGGCTTTAGTCACTGTTCAAAATGGCTAAACACCACCCCGACCTGATCTTTTGTAGAAAACAAGCTGGTGTAGGTGAGACGTATAATATATTTAAACTACACATTAATGTATTTCATCTTGTTGAAATTTTGTGCGATGTTAAATTTGAAGCAGCTTAGCGCACGGGTGAGAAGACTGTGGATTTGTATTGCCGTTAAAGGCTGGTGTGTGAAGGAACGAAGAATCCTTCAACAGAACTGACATGGTTGGTGAAGATTCATCTTCACGAACCTCCTTCAAAAAGATGAACCAAGCCATATTACACAAGACAGCTAGTTGGCGTAATAAAGTGATTCCAAAGCACATAGCCAGACCAATGCTGGTTAGCTTCCTCTAGGTGTATTAATGGTTAAAAAAAAAAAAAAAGTTAATTAACTCGCATCATTTTGGACGGTATTTTGCAGTTTATCTTAAGCTGTAAGCAAAGCTCGTCGATGGCAACATTGCAGAATACTTCATAGTATAGCTACAGTGAGTGTATAGCTAATTATGTTGTAGCTACCTAATGTATTGTTTGTTGACAACTTGTGCTGTTTTATTACTTTTCAGCCATTGGCCGATTATGTGAAAAATGTAAGTTGTTTTAAAATTATTCAACTCATAATCATATAAATTAACCTGGGGTAGAGTTTCTATATTTACCCTCTGGCTCCATACATCCATTACTGCCACTTTTTCCACTGATGGGCTTTTCTACGCACAGGGTGGTGTAGTCTTGCAATGTATGTGTATGCAGCCTCATCATAAGCTTGAGGCTTTGTGGGATTCTGTAGTTATCTTATGTCCCAGAAGTCTTTTTAAAGTTGCTTTGAGAGTTAATGTGTGAAGGAAAACAGCACTTTTTATTCTGTCTTGTGAAGAAAAAAAAACTCTAGCTTTGGTGCAACATAACACCCCTCAGTCACTGTCAATGTCTAGAAATGACCACTTCCAACCCCACTTTTCTCACCCTTGGCACCTTCCCTCTGTCCCTGTCTCAGGTGACGGAAAGTGTGTCATTTGCGACTCATACGTGAGGCCCTGCACACTGGTGCGCATCTGTGACGAGTGCAACTACGGCTCCTACCAGGGTCGCTGCGTCATCTGCGGAGGGCCTGGGGTCTCTGATGCCTACTACTGCAAGGAGTGCACCATCCAGGAGAAAGACGTCAGTGCTGTGTCCTTGTGTTCCATTCACCCCACATTGGTCTTGTGCAAACAGCTGCTGCTTTGTAATCTTCATGGTTGTAACACATGACTGTGTCTGCCAATTCTTCAGTTTTCTTACAAGTTAACCTGCTGTATCACTTTGTTCTGTGTGTGTGTTTTATGGCAGGTTTTTAAAGGAAGATATCTCTCCTTTCTTAATTAATGTTATTTTTCTGTGTTAATATGCTTATTTCCACAAGCATATTACCAGTCTTTTATTCAGTCAGTCAACTGTTCAAGTAACTATCAAAGGGCATACATTTTAGTATTAGGCAAACACAGAAACATCCCAAAATATATTTACCAATGGCTGCTGCTAAGGTATAAAGGGGGGGAGACAGAAAATATTATAATTACCAGTAATCTATTCAGTAAGTCAGCTTTCCTGACAACAGGTATGTATATGGCAGGGCATACATTTTTAGCATTTTGCAAAGTTACAGGATTTTTACTGGAAACATGCCATATAAAACTACCACTGGTTGCTGCTGTTGCTTGTAATGGGTGATCCTTGCTTAAATTAGCATGAATGTAAATGAAAAACAGGTTCAGGATGACTGACACTTTAAAGGTAAGGGCCCTGTCTCCCCTATTGCTCACTGACAGGCTACAGTGTCAGAGTACCAAGTACTTAACAGCCTGATTCAACTAAATATTGTCTTCATTGAACCGCATAAGCTTTTCTCTCCATTTTTGGGGCATTGGTGGTTTAAAGAGAACTATGAAAATAGCTTTACTGTCATCATCCAGGGCTGGGGTAGCTAGCATGTGCAGTGTTACATCCAGTTTGACACTTACCATTTTGTTCCCCCCTCAGCGAGATGGTTGTCCCAAGATTGTAAACCTTGGCAGCTCCAAAACAGATCTCTTCTATGAACGGAAAAAGTATGGCTTCAAGAAGAGGTGATGTGTTGGAAGTGAAGCTGGATCATCAAACACAACAGATCTATTTCTGCAGTCTGACCACATCCAGAATTCAAATGTACTGATTCAGATGTGAATGAATGGGGAGCCAAAAACAAGGACTATAACTGCTTTACCATCTTCATTACATTCATGGTGCAAAAACAGCCACAAACAGTCTGCTCCCTGTTGTACAAAATTTCAGCATTTTTCTGCACACAGGATTTGACAATATAATAAATTTGTGTTAAAGAATTGTCTCCATTTACCTGCTTGTGTGTTTGTGTTTTAATGCAAATAAAAGAATGGCAGTAAACTGTGACATGACAGCTATAGAGTACAAGAGGATCATTTAGAAGGTTTGGAGATGGCAGAGGACCTCAGATAAATATCTGGCCTTCCATATATCTAACTAAAACAATGTTACAACGTAAAAAATACAGAGCAACCTCAGTAGAACCGTGAAGAGGAACAACATTACCCAGGATGCCTGTCAAAGCCTAGTTATGCTCAGCCTTTGCGTAACGTGCTGACTGGCCACTCTTGCCAACCAATACACTGCTAGCTCTTTGCTTCCTTAACCAATAGGAGTTCTGTTGCTATCATGGCTAGTATTTTTAGAAAAAGGTACAGGACTCCCATCACAACAGAAATGTTCTGACGCGAAAGAAACTAGACACAGTTATCGCTCCTCTTTTAATTGGTGATTTTAAATGACTGCTATGAAAAGTAAACACAAACCTTTAGCTCAGTTCACATCTAAATGGGTTACAAGCATATGCGAATGGCAGAAAGTGAAAAATACATATGTGTTCCGATCGTTGTATAACAATTACAAAAGTTACATTTAGGTAGCATAAACCTCTACTACAGAAAATATTTTTATACAAATTATGCATACAGATGAACTTGTATAATTAGTCAACTCAGTCTTTGCAGTATTTTACGTCAACATATTTTCATTGCCTGCCCCATGCAAAAGGTTACTGGAGAAAGCACAGAAAAGAAGTCCCAGCCTGAAAATACGTCAGAGCGGGCGGTGCGGGCAATAGAAGCTGGTATAAATGCGCAAGGTTGTCAAACAGTAAAGTTTGCTCTGGGTTGCTTCTCCCCTCCGTGGGTTGTTGATACGGAGGCCCGTTTCTACCATAAATGAATATACAATAAACTAAAACAAACGACATTAGCACTGTCTATAAGCAGCTAATTTCCAAAGCCATATAGGTTGCCACTCCACTTACATTTACGGGACTTAAAAGCGCAGGAACAGAACACAAGCTTGGCATCAGTAAGTATACATAGCATCCGCGTATAAACATGTATGGCATTTTACATACATTTTATATATTAGCGGTAAACCGTGCCTTTCCCTACAATCAAGTTTATATAATGGATTAGGAAGAATGCTTGATATAATTTTTGACTTTTAGTGTCGAACGTAGCCAGGCTGTGTAATAGGTGCTGTCATCCATTTTAGAGACTGATGTTTTGAAAATGCCATTTTAAATTTTAAATGGATGATTTAATCATTGTAATGATTCAGTTGAATATACTTTGCAAGTTTTTTTGCACAACTATTCGTTAACCGTAATGCATTTCTCTGTTGTTTTCATGGAATGAAAATGTCCTTGGTGCATATTTTATATTTTAAATATAGCTGTGTTTTCATTGTGGTCTTCACCAGGTATGTGTGAAACTATTTTGAGGCTAGCAAACTGTGGCCTTTCATACAATGTGTATTGTAAATCTAATTGATTGTTTCCAAACGTTGTGTGCCTCGTGTATCTTATGGCGGAAGGTGTTACCAATATTGGGTGAATTCATTATCATATAGGACAAAGATGCAAAGTACGTAACTACAGTATTCGTTTAACTGGCTAATTTCAATGCGACTAAGACTACTTATAGTTCTGAAATAATCCAGAAATTGTGTACATGCATAAATAATGTGTGGCTGTTTTTTCCCCCATATAGACGTAGCCAGCTACGTGTTCCCCACCCCCTCTATTCAGCACGCATGAAAACAACTTCAAATCCATTCCATTTAATAGCGGTTCCATTTTCAACATAGCCATCCCAGAACAATCGCGATTGCAGTATTACTCCCAGTCTTGCCCTTCGGCTACTACAGCAAACATTATTTTTAACTCAAAATTCTAACAGGCCGTGCACCTCACCGTGGGGCTACTGTTTACCCTATCATTACGCTGCCAATTCAAGGAAAAATCACGGGATACTATTGTATCCAGCGTACGTGTTCATTTTTTCATTGCGTTTGTATAGGACTTCCCGTCGAAAAAGACATCTAAAATGCAAATTCTATTTCAGCCTAGGGCAACATGCTATGAGAAAATAAATCCACATGTCTGCTTGTTCAGCTCATCTGGGTGGGTCAAGGGTTTGACAAATGTGAGTTTCATTATTGTAGTTTTGTTATTCTTTAATCTGCCATTTCTGATATTGAAGCCAGTGTATGTATTTTACGTTAACCACGACATTGACGGAGTGACATTGAATGACATTGGACGAAATGAATCTACTGAGAACACGGCAGCGTTTTTTTTTCTCCAAACGAGTATTTGCTAGCTGTATACATTTGCGTATGCATGCAATCTTTCTAGCCTTCAGTTTTCTGTGTTTACCGACAGTGAAGCCAATGTTAGCTAATTACCAACCAACATTTCGACACTTGGCACTTTGTTATGCCACAATGTTTGATTACGATTTGGTCCTTATTACCATGATTGCAAAGAATAAAACAAATATTCGACACAGGATGAATAAGAAACTGGATACATGGGGATAGGTTTTAACGTCGGCTAGGTAAGTTACCCTCCTAACCAGCAACCTGGCTAACTAGCAGTATTTGACACGATTGCCCTGCGAGTAGTTAGCCATATGGCTGGTAACCATTTCGCTTGACTTTTGACCAGCTAATAACATAGTGCATCGGTAAAACGGAGTTAATAATTCGATTTAATTTGATTATGACAAATAAGCTTAGCTGGCGAGGTCTCTCCCTTGTCATTCCGCTGCAGCAAACCAACGTTTGCTAACTAGCTAGGTAACT
The DNA here is from genome assembly GCA_019176425.1 of Megalops atlanticus. Lineage (NCBI taxonomy): Eukaryota > Metazoa > Chordata > Actinopteri > Elopiformes > Megalopidae > Megalops > Megalops atlanticus. The sequence continues at coordinate 23,255,664 of CM032893.1, forward strand.
TTAGCTAGCTAGCTTGCTGGTTCGTTCGCTTGGACAAACAATGTCACCTTTCAGTGCAGTGACCGACCACGAATTCCTCTTTTTGTTACTATTTTAGCCTCTTTGCTACAGATTTCTGATATGGTGTCAGTTTGTCATTACAGCAATGCATGTTAGTATGAAAATTTGGTCTGATAATTGCATTCGCACCAAATAACACCAACGTTCCTGTCAATGAGATGGCTTTTGTTTTGATTATGCGGAGGCGGATGCCTCCGCTGTGCACGCGTAGTGATGACGTAAATCACAGTAACTCCTCTGTGTATTTTGGGAAATGTAGTTACAACCGGGTTGTCCAAGCGACTGCCATTTTATGTGTACGTATCTGCAAGGGACGAGGGATGTACTGAAAAGGAGAAGCATCCAGCAGCAGATATCCACTCCAGTTTCACCTTCCCTCTGCCCTCCTTCTCTCCCTTCCCATGTAATCTTCAACTGTTGAGCCTTTGGCAGTAGGGAAACGCCAGGGGATTTCAGATTATCAAGGATTTCTTCCTCTCATATAGCAGCTGTAACCCCCTCCACACGCACACACACAACCAAACCCCCTCCGTGTTCTCGTATGCTCACTCCATCTCTCACTTCCAGTCAAATCAGTTTAATGCCCTGATATGTCATGCTTCTCTGTCCTCTTTAGTTTGTGACATTCATCCCTAAAGATGTGTGACATTTGCTTACTTTTTTTTTTTTTTTTTTTTAGATTCTTGAGAGGAGGGGAGAGATGGACATTTGACATCATTGGCAGGCTTGACAAATTGTGCCGCCCAGCTTGCAGCAGCTGATACCCTTCCCACAACAGGTTGGACCACGGTTTTTTTTCTTCCTTCAGGTTATTTACACCTTCTCCATTTTGTCTTTAATTTGAAATTGAAGAAGGATAGGGGAGGGACAAACAGTTTTCCCCACTGCCACAACTGTCCTCTGTTGTCTCAGAGGGTTTACTGGCTTTACCAGTAAAAACCTAGGAAAGGTCCAAACCAAGGTACCTTTATCTGCAAACTGTAGTGTGGACAAAGTCGACGCACTTACAGAACATAAGAAAACCAGGCTTAATTGTTACATTGCTGTTCATCAGTCTCACCTTGTGTTGCACTGCGGACTAACCAGGTCACCTCTGTCCACCACAGCCATGCACTTGGAGGTCAAAGTAGCCCTGAACTTCATTGTGTCGTACTTGTACAACAAACTTCCCCGCCGCCGCGCAGACCTGTTCGGGGAGGAGCTGGAACGGCTTCTGGTGTCGCGCTTTGAGGGTCACTGGTACCCCGAGGCCCCTCTGCGGGGGTCCGCCTTCCGCTGCCTCCACCTGGGAGCCCCCCGGGATCCCGTGGTGGAGCTGGCGGCTCAGAGGAGCGGCCTGGACACGGAGGAAGTGCGAGCAAACGTGCCCCCAGAGCTGAGCGTGTGGATCGATCCTTACGAAGTGTCCTATCAGATTGGGGAGAAAGGGGCAGTGAAAGTGCTGTATCTGGAGGATCCGCCTGGCCTGGGTGGTGACGGGGAGAGAGCCGAGGGTGTTAGCGGGGGTAGCAAAGGAGAAATGGAAGTAGAGGAGGGCAAAAGTTTGGGGTTCAACCCAGACGCTCAGGTGTTTGTGCCAATCGGGGGCCAGGTATCTCCAGTCCTTCTGCCTTCCCTTTCCAGTTCTCCCACACCACTCTCTGCTGCATCTTGCCCAGGTTTATTTGGGTACCCAGCCCCCAGCACCCCGACCAATCCAACTACCCATTCCTCCAACACCTCAACACCCTCCCCCCCAAGCTCTGGCCTTGCCTATTTACCCTCTCAGCAGCAGCCTCCAGTGCCCCCCAACTCACGCCCACCCCCCCAGCCGATCACCTTTACAACTGCCAGTTTCGCTGCCACTAAGTTTGGTTCCACTAAAATGAAGAAGTGTGGCAGTTCAGGATCAGCGGGGGGATCAGGAGTTGGGGTACCTCCCCAACAGAGAATGCTGTCCCGCTCCCCGACCACCAATTCCCCCCCAGGGCTGCTGAAGCACAAGCCCCTCTCCCTCTCCCTGCATTCTCTGGGAAGTCAAGTCCCTAGTCAGCTCTCCCCCAATGCCAAAGAGTTTGTCTACCCAGCCTCCCCAGGTGCCCTCTATTTTGATACAGATGCCCCACCCTTACCACCACATGCCAGTCCCTTCCAGCCACCACACCCTCACCCTGCGCACCCACACTCCCACCCCTCCTTTGACCCTTTCTCCAGTCCCCCACCAGCCTCTGCTGTGGGAATCATTGGTGGCAGCGGTGGGATTTCCTACATGGAGAAGCCACCATTTGTGGAGGGGCTGGGAGGGTATAACCTGCAGTACCCTAGCCAGGCCTTCCAGCCTGTGGTGCTGGCCAACTAACACCTGCATTCATTCATTGGATACATTGTTGAAGTGATGGACTGATGCTGAATCATTTCCTTCTGAGGACTTTTTTTTGTAACCTTGTTCTTACTAATATTACAGCTTAGAAATTGTATTATTACTACCACTGTCATATGTTGTGATGATTGCCATTTCTGTTAACGTTCTTGTACTACTATTTTGGAAGGATTTGAGTTTCTCTTTAGCCTGGGGAGTAACCAGCCTCCTGTTGCACAGTACATTTTTGCATTGAATGTCAAACTGTTTAAATGTTAACCTTTGATGGTGTACCCCCCTGGATTTTGATGCTAGACCAGGCACATTCTCCCCATGGCAAAACAGTATGAAATACTAGCTTGCACTGTTCTTAAATGCTGTGAAAAAAGACCCAAAAACTCAGATCTGGTGGATGGAATTTAGACGATGGTTATAGTTCCATGTGCTGCTTGTACTCAGCCCTTGGTCAACAAAAACTCACAGCAGACCTATGCCGATACTGTAGAGCAGTCAGCAGTTCTGCAGTGTTTTGCGTTCTGCTGTGTGGTTTACGAACTTGACACTTAAGTACCCAGGCGTTTTAAAGCTGGATTAATACAATAGCTCTATCAAGGCATTGATCCTAGGGTAGAGTACATCTGACACCCATGATTGGTGTGTACCCCGATGCTGGAAGGGGCTGCTTTTGTCTGTCTGAAGTATTCTCCAGTTGTGCAAAATGAACTTTAATTGAGGGGGAGAATGTGGAGAAGTTGACGGAGGGCCAGTGGCATGAGGCGTGAGGGGTCATGTATGGGGTTTTGGGTGGTGGGGGCGGGGGGAGGGTGGGGTCATAGAGAGAACGAGATGAGACGGGGAGAGGCGAATTGGTTTCTGAAAGGAAAGCAGGCCACAGGCATGCCGTCTCAGTCAGCAGTGTGTGAAGGTGAGGGGGTGGGGATGGATGGATATTGGATGCAGTTAAGCGGTGGAGATTGTGATAAATGGCTTTGCATGACTTTGACAGTGAAGGAGAGATCTTACTAAATGGGAAGGGGGAGGAGGAAAGAGGGAGGGAGGGAGGGAGGGAGGGAAGGAGTAGTTTATGAGGATTACAGTGGGTGGAAGTACAGGGAGAGCATTGGCTTGGACTGAGGGTTTAAAACCCAGAACACGTTTCTGTAGAGCTTCAGTGCTGTTGTAAACCAGTGGCCACATTCTCTCTCTCTCTCTCTCTCTCTCTCTCTCTCTCCCCTCCCTCTCTCCCTTTTTTCCCCCCTCTTTCTGTCGTTAGTCCTGTAATTATTTCCTGTGACGGTTGCTGCTCAAAACATAAAATGGGAATAATGCAATGAAAGTTGTGATGTTCTATTTTCCTATTTCTTTAGTTTCATCTAAGGACTTATGAATGTTTCCTATGATTTATATTTAGTCACTTTATAATACCTTGCCAGATCACTTTCATAGATGGTGAATGGAACCATGTCCCGGTTTAGGGGATGGTACCGAACCAGGGTAATGGCAACCCTGATGTTCCTACCCCATTCAAATCCATACAGCACTTTATTCACAAATTACATGGCTGTTACTGAGCCTTTGTACTGCACAGAGCTAAACGGGATCCCTTTGTCTCATCAGTGATAGCCCATATTCACAGTGTCTGTTCTTGGTGTTTTAAGAGTAAAGGTGGGCATGTAGATTGGATTAAAATAAATGAAAGAGAAAAAGACATGTTGGAATGACATTGAGAGGACTACAGTGTCGGTGGTTCTCTGTGGAGCTGTGAGAGACGAACTGTTTTGTAACGGGGTCGACTGAGAAGGAAGGGGCTTGCCTCTCCCTGAGCTGAATGTTTTCCTAGACTGTGCCGATGAATCTGCGTGTATAAGCTAACATACAGGACCCTTGACTTGTGCTCACACTGGTATTGCTACATGACTGTCAATCTCATGCAGTTATTTTTTTTTTTTAATTTAGATTCTGTGTTTCTTTTCTGGGGGGGAGGGAGGTGGGGAGGCTTGGGAGGGTCAAATTTCTCTACAAATATGGGAGGGGAGTACATTTATACATTTATTTGTAATTTATTTACGATTTTTCTATTTTTCCTGTGTGTTTTTCAAAGAATTATCTATGACATTTGTAAAAGTAAGAGATATATACTATACCTATATAAATATGTATATATTTCTTACATTAAGAATTTTTTTTTTCATTGTTTAGTTTCTTACGTGCTGAAGTTATTTTTTCAAGAATATATAAATATATATGCAAGATGAAACAAAAAATAAAAGGTATATAAAAGTATTGAATGTGTATTGTACCTTGTACAGAAATTGTTCAATAAAAGACGGGTAAATGTCTGTAAAGTTGTTTCTTGGTGAGTTTAAAGAGCAGGATGTTTACAGTAACACCCTAACCGGTCTGTCAGCATGTCTGTGTGTCCCAGGCAGTCTGAATACCCAACTGGTTGCCTTTTTTCCCCCCCTCAGTCTGTATGAAGCCAAAAAAGCAAGAAATGTGACTCACTCTTTTGCTTCATTGACTTTATTCCTTTCTTTTTAAGTGTGGCCAGACCACCTGTTTCTCAAAATCCTCACTCCCCCTCCTCTTTGCTCTCCAGTTATGGGTTTAATACAGGGTCTCCTCTCTCTCCTTGTGTATGAAACGTTTTCTGCTTCCACCTCCATCTCCCAGCTTCTCCACCTGTGCTTCTATTTCTTGCACGGCATGCCCCTGTGCTGCACTTGGTGAGGGAAAGGGTGGTCAAATTCGCATGTTTCTCAAGAGGGAATGTCAGATTCTTTTCTGAGCAGAATTCCATAATATTTCATTTTACGCTTCAATGCATCTGTGATCACTCTGGTCCTTCCCACATCCATCAGACTGCAGTCATTCCAGTGCAGTGTAAATCAACTGGGGATGGCTTGCATGCCAAAAACTTGGGGATGAGATTTGTCCCATACAAATTGCAGTACATTTTGATATGATGTTGCTCCAACATACTGCATGAGGCTATGCGAATGTGATGAGATCAGTTACGGTCAGTCCTGATTCTGGAGAGCTCTGGAGTAGGGATATTTTTGGCGCTTGTTCAAATGCTCATTGATTCTTATTCTATACTCCCAAACTCTGGAAAAAAAGGTGTTCTGGCTCCCACTGCTCATTGAGCTCCCAATCACTTAATCATTCCATCTGGTCAATAGGATTCTAGAAGCTTCCAGTGCCCAAGACCCATGCAGAAAATGCAGTGTTGTGCTGCTGCCTGGAGACATCACAATTTCAAGTCACTACAGTCATTTCAAATTTTTTGAAATGGGAAGGAGAATATAACCTTTACAGAGTCAAGCTGCATCAATGGGAAGTTATGATTTGTGGGCTTAATGGGCTCATTTAGCTTTGTGTTGCAAATTGGAATTACAGTTAGTCTTGCTGATGTAACTTTAGCTTCAGTGTTTTTTTTTTTTTTTTTAAATCCCGCTCAGACAAAAATATGCAGGTTGAGGGGTCAGTTATTGTGTAAAGAACAGCTACTTTAAACCTGGTCAACACAAGGACTTTATATAGCCAAGGTTGATCTGAGGGTAAATGTATTTTTTTTACACACATCTGCTTATTTTTTGTTTTCCTTGGCTCTCTGGAACAATTTTGTTGAAAAAAAAAAAAAGATTAATTTTATATGGAAAATTTAACATTTAAGAAAAATAGATATTAAAATGTATTCAAATATATTAGTGTTTTCTTTTTTGCCTGTATTTTACTATAATTTTCCTATTTTGTATCTGATCTGTAACACCCTGTAGAATTACATGGATCTTTCACAACTGAAATGCAATGACCTGTTTTCTGTGTACCCTCCAAAGGGACAAACTTCTTGCAGTTTCTTATTGTATCAGATTCTTTTTTTAAGTTTGTAATAAAAAGATGACAAAAATAAGCATGAGAAATAATCTACTCGTCTTGTCATTTTGTCCATTTTATTTAAATCTGATAGATTAAAATTGCTCGGTGTGTAACGATAATAATGCCAGTCCATAATTCAGGCCTTGTTTTAATACCAGAATGACAGAATCAGTTATTCCTAGACACACTTGATTTAATTTGCCCTTTGAAAATTCCTTCCACCCCCACACACATAATTAAGCCTGTACTCTACTCACTGTGTCTCCATCAAGTTGGAGATTAGAAATACATTTGCATATTTTAAATAATGTTTTACATATGACTAATGGGATTTTATATGAATTTTAGATTTTTTTTTTTTTTTGTAAAGTATGACTTGATTTTTTTCCATGTCCGTGATCTTTCAAGTAATCTTTCAGAGCTTGCGCTCCCTGGTGGTACTTTTCACAAAAGCAAACCGTCACCACCCACTGCTTCCTCTGTGCCAGCTTTAACCCCTGAGAGTGGCTGTTTGTTGTTGACGTTTCTGCGCTCATACCAACTCACGCATCGTTTTCCCTCTCTCCTCACACTCCCCCTCCTCATCTTTGAGGCTGCAGTTACGTAATTCACGCACACAAGGGAGAGATGTTGCATAACATACTGAACATGTCTAGAATAATAAACTGGGGAGGGGGGGGCAACTGTGAATGTGAACATCAAACAAATGGCTTTGTGTTATAGCATGCAGTATAGCATAATGGAAAGGAGCAGGACTCTGAAAGGCTGCGGTTTGATTCCCTGCTGCAGCACTGCTGTTGTACCCTTAGGCAAGGTACTTATGCCACAATTGCCTCAGTAAATATCCAGCTGTATAAATGAGTAACGTAAAAAACTGTAACCTATGCAAGTCGCTCTGGATGTTATGTTTTGTGTGTGAAATGGAGAACATTCCTTTGTCCTCCCATTCCGCTGCTAACACTGTGCATCTCACTGCCTTTCAAAACAGCAGTCTGACTCAGTAGGTCACTGATGAGTCACAGAAGTCAGCACAACACAAACAAAAGGCTGATAAAGGACACGTGAATGTGATTCTGAGACACACAGGAGGAAGGTAAATACCACAGCTGGCAGGGAATAAATATTGTATACTCTTTATTAATGTGGCCAACACTGAACATTTATGACATACTGTGGTCACCCCGTAAAATGCAAAACTCGCAAAGACAAAATGCAAAATAAAATATTCATAGAAAACTCACCCACTCCAGGAAATGCACATCATTCAAATATTGAAAAAAACCTAAATGACCTAAATGGAGATTATTTTTTGTTTTCTTCAGGGTTTTTTTTTTTCTATTACTGTGCAATAGCCATAATAACTGCTATATTGCAGGAATCTTAATTTCAAGTTAAAACTATTGATTTGTGTCCTGTAACTCAGCATTGACCACAGCCTGATCTTAAGCAATCAGTTTAGACAACACTATGTTCTCCTTGTATATCTGGTATAACCATTCTCAATGCACAGTGTAATTTCGAATCAGCATTCATGGCCACATTGTGCATGCATAATGATGATTATATCAGTATCTACATTGGAAAGAGACTGTGATGTACAGTAATTAGCCCCACATAATACAATAAATTGGTCAGGGCCTCCACATCTCTGACTTTGCATCACATATGAGGTGTATCACTGCATATACACTGTTTCCCTGCTTTCTTTTCATTCTTAGTAAATTGAGTCTAGAAAGTGAAAAAAGAGTGCTGTTGACAAGTTGTTGCACTCAGGAAAAAACGTTTAATTAAGGAAAAAACATCAATGCCCCAGTACCCACAGTTCTTTAGAAAGAGTAACAGAGTCAGGTGTAACATGAGTTGAGATGGATTTAGAGTGAGTGCCACTGAAAATACTCCAGAAAGGGAGATAAGTTCTGTGAACCCCAAAAGTACTAACTGACATAACTCAGTAAAGGGATCACAATCATATCTGTGGATTAGGCCACAAGGTCACAGCCCTAATGCACACATGCTTCCTGACACTCCAAGCAGACATTTTCAAACAAACGCTAGTAAATATAATGGCTACCACTGAAAACTGTTTGAGGTTATCATGCATATACATGGCTTAATTTCTTGTAAGTTCAATTCAGACACATGAGCCTTTCAAAGTACTGAAAACAATCTAGATGAAAACAGTTACTATGGCTGTTATCAATGCAAGATCAGGTTAACCAGAGAAACACCTGCAGTGCATTGCTTTTGAAACTTACAAGGCTTACAATCTTTTGTCCAAAATCACTACAATAGTTCTTTGACATAGTTTCAGACTTGTTTTATTCAAAAAGATTTCCAAGTACCCTCTGAGGTGATTACATTCTCAGTACATCTCTAAAATGAAGTTAATCTGGTGAACACATGGTACTGTCACAAATTACTGGCAGCCTGCACTGGAAGCACAAACTGGAAGCCATTTCAAATTTTTCAAAAGCTCCACAGACAATTTGCAGCAGACTGGCTACAAAGAAAAGGTTGTTTTCTGACATGTACCCACCAGTGAAGCTAGGCAAATGGAGCACTGAGCCGTAACACCAAAGACACTTGAGGGTTTTGGGTCCTTTTGTTAAACCAACATGTTTATTTGACCCAGAAAAACCTGGTTTTCAACTAGGTTCTGCACTGATGATTCCTCTCCCACACACTAACCCTGGGTCAGTTTCATTTCGCCCCCCAAAAATGGAATGGGTTAGGATAAGAGTTGGGTATACTGACCCCAAAACTTGTGGGCATGAAATAACCACTGCATTTCTGGTTTTGCCTCAGTGCATTTTGATTCAGCTGATCTCATTCCAGCTTTCTTTTAACTGCCACTATGACAGAGCTGATGTTAAATATTTCAAATTAAAGGTCCAATGAGGTAAGCAAGAGATCGGTTGGAACTGAAAATCTCCCATACAGCCCAGCTCCAGTGTGAGTTAAAAACCCATTCAACTTACAATTCCAACAATACATGGAATCCATAAGTCATTCACAGAAATCCCTGGTTTATTTTCTGCAGTGAACATTGATAAGAATAAGAATAGCACAACAATGTATATCAAGCAGATATCTTCTGCACTGATCATGGTCATTTGTTCATTATACAAATGTTTGTAAGTGAAGATTTAAATGTTCACTTCTGACCCAATCATCTACTGTTTGCACTTGTCAACAATATTGACAATTTTAGACAGATATGACAAAACACAGATATTTACAGGGGTTTTAAACAGGTAGTAGCAACTACTTATGTGAGGGCTCAAATATGAGGTCTTTCTAATGGATTACACCGCAGTACAAAGCCTAGTGCCCTGTATTACACCGAGTGAATAAAACAAACTCTCACACTATATACACCGCCTAAGATCCTGAAGAAAGCCCAAAACATGACTTCATCTGCCATATAAAAGAAACAGTCTCCACCTGCCTCCTAATCTCAAAACCGTTTAAAGAAATTCCTGTTAAAAACAGAGGGGTGAGACTGGTAGCTACATTATTGCAAAAACATCATCTATATATGGAACAAAGTCGCTTAAATGTAGGTCAGGCTATTTCCAACTACTCCCCACGTGCCAAATAAAAAATGCATTTTCCCTTTCTTTGCCCCTCAAACCCATCTTTAAACGTCCTCCATGAGATGATTTCAAAACTGCTGAGAGTGCAAAAGAAATTCACACAGAAATGACATTTTTAAGTGGTGCATTTGAAATAAAAAGTCTAACTATATACTTATAAAAACGCACACATATGAATGAGGAACGCAATTCTCAAAGTACCATCACAGTCAAGGGACACACATAGCTCGCAATCACATTTTTTCATTTGCATCCACTGCCTCGTCTTTTTATGATCCCGTGGTCTTCAATGAATCAATCACTGCTTACATGACCTCCACCTGTCTCTACAGGAGTACTTTGAACAGAGGAGAAAAACAGTCACTTATCACAGCAGTGGGAAGAGAGGAAGACACAGGGGAATGACAGGATTTACTATTCATTATTCAAAGTATTCATGCTTTGAAAGAGTATTGCATTTACCTGTTTTGACTTAATCAAGCTCAGTCAGAGCATGATTCTGACCTATTGCTCCACTGATAAGGAAGCTGGCTGGTGGTTCAGTGTTATATATATTTTTTTACCTGCAACAACCACCACAGGCAACCTGGTACTGTACTGTGTATGCGTCAGTATGAGTTCGTTTGTGAACCGGCACCTCTCTGACTTCCTGCGTCCACCACAAGTTGTGTTTTGAGTGTGCACCCCAGCTCCATGTTCATCCCCCCTGTGCACACCGGTTTGTTACCATCTGTGTGTTAGCAGGGCCTCACGTGTCTTGTGGGTGGAGTTTTTTTTTGTTTTAAACTGAGACAGTGCTCTGTGCTCAGCCCAGGGACCAGGACAGAAAGAGATGTTCCGAAGCGTCGGCGTGTGCACCAGCCAGCGGGTGACCGAGGGTAACGGACCGACAGGTGTGTGGTTCTGTTTGTCCTCTACAGGGGCCCGTATTTGGCCTGGTAGCGGGCGAGCAGGTTCTTGCAGCGGCCGCAGTCCTTGCGCAGCTCGGCCACTTCCTGCCGCAGCGCCGCGTTCTCGCGCTCCAGGAAGGCGGCCCGCACCGTGATCTGGTTCTCCTTCAGACGCCGCGCGTCGCGAGAGCGCTTGGCCGCCATGTTGTTCTTCTTCCTCCGTTGCCAGTACTTATCGTCCTGAGAGGGTGTTGGGGGGGAGGGGTTTGGGGTGGGTGGGTGAGGGGAAAGGGCAAAGAGAGAGTAGGAGAACATTAATCAACAAACCCCAACCCCATCATCTCAACTTCTACATACACCAGTATGAAAACAGAATTGTAATAATTTCTTGGTTAACAGTAGCTTTTTACATATAATTTACATACGACACTAATACAACATGCAAATATATATATATATATATATATATATATATATATATATATATATATATATATATATATATATATAAAACAGTCCCTGCACCCACTGAGAAGTTCAGGGCCGAGGTGCATGCAATCCTGCGATACACACACAAGGCTGACTGTTTTTCACTCTAAAGGTCCCACAGTGCACCAGCAGGCAAACGCTGTTGAAGGATGGGTGAATCCCCCTGATGCTATCAAAGCAACTCTCACGTGCCCAAGCCAAGGAGCTGAGAGCAGAGAGGTATGGGAAACCTACCCACCACTATCCCCAGAGGGACCAAGCTAATTTGTTCAGCTGGTATAGGCATTGTCAGCAAATGACTTTTCTGGTTTTGAACCCAGGCTGGAGGACAAAGTCTGCACTTGGTACAAGCACTTTTAGTGTCTGAGGCACTTGGGAGCCCAGTTACTTTTTAGGCAATTTGGTTAAATATTCATTAAATCTAGACACATGGCTCTAACCATATAATACAGACAGCAGTGTGTAACAGACTTATTTAGAGTTGAAAACTATGGTCATTCATTATTTGAAAATAGATTGAAAGTGTGACTTCCTTGCAGGGTTGTCAACACTTATTATAATTCATTATGCTACGGTCATATTCACCATGTATTTTTGGGGTAAAATCATTGTCCGTATTCTACCCCTGCTGGGACACGCTTACCTTCTGTTCGTTGGGCACAAACACCTTCTTGGCCTTTTTGATCATGGGCTGTGGCTTCAGCTCATCCTCGGAAAAGCGGTGTTTGCGCGGGTTGAACAGCTCACCCCCCGGCACACTGGACAGCACCAGGTCTGTGGGGTCTGGCTGGAAGTTCACATCCACGTCGATGTCCTCCGGGTTGACTGGGGACGGGGTAGCGCGTTCCAGCTCTTTGCTCTCCTCTGAGGAGAGAGACACGTTTACAGAGAGCGCCATTCTGTAATCAGTCCTGCTAATCGTCACCTATCAGAGCATGGAGTCATCTTTGCCTACATTCGACTTTACCAGCATGCATTTTGGATATCCCTCTATGTGTTAGCTCCCTGACGATGTCTATGTCTATGTCTAATGGACATAGTGCCTTATGTCTACGTGTCAGCCCCTGCCCGCCCCCTCACCTGTGACAACTTCGGTTGGGACCTCGCTGGTGGACTCAGACACGGTGACGGCTTCCTGTTCCTCTACACCCTGATCAAGCTCCACAGATGACAGCAGAGGGACGGGGGCCACCCCCTTGGCGTGCTCCTTGCTCAGGTTCTTCTGCAGCTCCTCCTCCAGGGAAGCTGGGATCCCGTTCTCCAGCAGAAACTCATCCAGGTCCATGTACTCCAGGTGGAAGGTCTCCCCATCGTACGGGATGGTCTTCTCCCAAATGGCGGGCGTCAGGGAGGCCGACACCCCACCCGCCCCGGCGCTGCCCCCACCTCCCCCATTTTCTCCATCATTTTCTGAACACAGCTTCTCCTTGTCTTTCTCTGTGAGGGGGTGGGGAGAAGACAGGATGAGTAAGCGGATTGGAGTGAGAGTGAGAGAAGCAGAGTGTTTGACAGAGTGTTTGACAGAGGGAATGAGAGAGAAAAATTGGGAGGGGGGTGTTGGGGGGTGTGGTTAGAGAGAAATGAGATAGTAGGCAGGAGATTAGAACTGACATTGATGTGGGCAAACAAAACAAAGTGCTCTATAAAAAATAGCATTCTCATAGCAGAAGCTTTGCTGACATCCCCAGGGTATTGTACATGATATTCCAACCCAAGTAACTTCCCACACCTGGATTAACATTTTGCCTTTTGCTAAAGGTATAGGGGTTTCAACAAAGCTTGCTCTCATTTATTTTGTCAGCTGGAGTTTTGGCTTTTTCCATGAGTGAATCTGAAGCTGTTTTATGGATGTTTCGCTGAGAACCGCCAAATTGATGGGAGACAAAAAGTAAACTCCTGGGTGTTCCCTGAGGTGGTGTGCTAAAACAAGACTAAGTTAAATAGCTAGTAAAATCCAGTAATCTTTCCTGACTGGTGACTGGCACTATGCTTATCAAGGGGGTGAAAAGCCAATACATATTTTGGGAACCTCTGAAAAACTAGTCTCACATGAGTGGAACAAGGATTCCATGCTACTGAGTTTTCTCTCCCATTTTCCCCTGAGACCCAGCTATTAATTTCTGTCCTCTGTAATGGCCATTTATGTTTGCACAGCATAAGGGCACAGTATATCTAATTTAAGCCTTACTTTGGCCTATACATTTTCCCCATTACATTCACCACCATATCATATCATCAAAGGGATTTTTTTTTTTTTTTTTTTTACAGATTTTAATGGTTACTTCATAGTTATTAGCTACAGCTTAAATGACTTTCTAAATAGTTCCATTACTTGAATAATTAGTTCTAGTGAATCTTGAACACCATTACATATTAATGATGATTCAAAACATGCCCCTTCAGTGGACAAAGGAATGTGTATTTTTGTATGTGAGGAATACAGCTGAATACATTGTGATTAACATAAACTAAGTACAACGATTATTTAAATGTGGGGAAGTAACATTTGACGAAGAACAGACAGTGAGTGACAAAGCGAGGAAACAACTGCAGATTCGTGAGACAGAAACAAACACAAAGCCACTTTATCTTTTATTGTAGGAACACATCACATGGTTTGCATGATCTGGACGGTGGACATTCTGAGATACGAAGTTGGAAAAATGACCGTTTAATAAATAGAGCATATTACAATTCCAAACCGTTATTTCGACTTAAGGCAATTAAAGCAATTTCAATACGTAACATTTACATTTATAATCTTTATTTATAAAAACATTTGTTCATGAAGATTTGGCCACAAAAATAAAAGAACAATTCTGATAAACCACTTAGCAAGAGCAAAAGTACAACAGTTTACAGTTAGCTACATATTTATGTTAACGACTGACCTATTCATTACATTGAAGGACACTGGCACCAGAATAAGTAACTAGTCAACCCACATGTGTAACTAGCTACTGTGAAGTTAAAGCAATACAACAGACAAGCAAGCCACCCAACCTAATTAGTTTGCTTTTGAAAAGGAGAAACTAGCTAGCTAACAAGTAAGCAGTCACTAACTTTTTAAGACCGTTGGCTGATTCAGAGCGGTGTGCATCTAGTCTAGTATCCGAATTGAGTCTGTTCAGCGACAGCGCTCCAAATTCTCATATTGCGCTCAAGGGGTGCGCTTTGTTGCTTGCGGACAGGATGATGCATGCACTTGTCGTATTCGTGAAATGCAGCCAAAGTCTTACCGTCATCGCCATCCTCAAGAATATTCGGTGGGGGAATATCCATTATCTTCTTTAAAACGAAAGGGAACGACCGCTGCGCATCGGACCTAGGCGCAGGAGCCACTGTGGTCGTCGTCTCTACGGGCATTGTTAGCTACTGGCTCGCCAGGTGTAAAGATGATACTACGTGAATGAATGCCAAACAAAGGCGTGGAGTTGTATTAAGGTTGCCAACCTCTGTGCCCGGGAAACCTGTTTGGCAAAAGCAATGTTTTAGACTAAACAACAACACTGCACTGCCACTCCTGCGCTTGACCCGATTCCCCGCCTCCTAGCAATATTCACCACCCCCAGCGCGGATAGGTCACATTTGCGCCTTATACATGAATATTACCTCTACACAAAGACGGGGCTATATCTATTCCATACGCTTCATGTCTATTGGTCGACGTAGGTGCCGATCCCCCTCATTATGCATTACGGTGCCTGTATACATTCCGAGGAAACGTGATGGCAGAAAGTACATTTTGTCCTAGACAGATTTGTATTCGGTGGGTAGCCTGCTTGCTCTATGGATAGCACGCATAGGGTACCTGACAAAGAGCCACCAGGGACTAGTGGTTCTATATGACGTTCACTACCTCATATAGAGAGATAACATATATCTCGCTACATGAGGCAAAGGGAATGCATAAGAAATATATGGGCACAGAAACCAGCTAAATCTGACAGTAATATTTATCTACCTGAGCAAGTAGCATCTTGCTAATATTACTGAAAGTAAAATGTCGTTATCCAGTCAGACGCACCAACGATTTTCTGTCAGTCAGCAATATTTTCGTGCAATTATCTGTCCCTTTCGACGTGAAAAGATGAGTAGGGTCTGTCCCCTCGCGTGGCAAAACACGTGCAACCTCCGCACTCTCACGTGCCAGCACCCAGCAAGGCTGCAGGAGGCATGATCTGTTACACGTGTGTGCCAGGGTGGGGACACATGAAAGTGCAGGCATACAGCCAAACCCATTCTTTGCGTGAGTGGCACATTAATTTACTAATGACATGATATTTCGAAGTAATGATTTGTGAAAGTGTTGCTATTCTACCTACAATAATTCTATTGCAAAGGGATAAAGATGTAGAGTAAATCTCTGAAGACCAATGTCCTTGTGGTAAATGAACGACCTTATTCCAGTGTTAAACGTGGGTAACATGACACATTGGATATCTACAATATATACTCATTTGCAGTCACAAGAATGTATAACGTTTTCCAGTCTCTAATGGACTCTCTTATCATGAATGGAAAAAAATACAGCGAATGCAACCCTAATGCATTAATGCAACAGAAACCGCGCTTTGTTGGAAGGGACTGGACTCTGGTGTTAGTCTTATGGACAATAAAATTTATCAGAATGTCTTCTCTGTCTAATAAGAATAAATAGAAAGGAAATTATGTTGGCAGGGCAATGTGCAAGAGATCGCGCCCGCGCGTGTCTGATCGCGATGCGACTGTGCGCTGTTCTGCAGGACATGCAAGAACATCGTGTACCTAACTGTGTTCCAGGACTGCCGCTTTTCTATTTTTTCTTGCTCTCGAGTCTGTTAGCTATTCAGTAGACAGGAAGGGTGCAGGGGGAAAAAAGTAAAAGGGGAGGTATATCAGGCCCCTACCAAAATGTTTTTGTATACACGTTTAGAGTTGTATTTATAACTGGGGAAGAAGTGGGGTGCACTGCTGAAACGTATTTTGGCCAAAGAGCCAAGTACTAGCCACTGCCCTAGAGTACAAGATTTCAACCACCGCACAGTACATGGTAACACTGTCTCATGCCTCTGAAACATATTGGAATATAACGACCATAATAATACGTAATACATCTACAATGTATTATGAGAGATCCAAGGATCTCAGCGTTGTGCTTGAAGATTACATTCTTAACACAAATTGTGTACCATTGACAGAGTGACATTTGCACTTTACGTTAAAATATGCTCTTATGTACAGCTGACTTAAAAGTTCAAGTACAATGTGCATCAAGTGGCATGAAAAGTTGTACAAACAGGACAGTACTAATCACAATAGAATATGCATCAGCACCAAACACAGTGTTCAGATCACTAATAACATTGAGAATAAAGTGTGTACAAAAAAATACCACTGAGAAGTTTTCAGTCCAATGACTACAAAACAGTAAACTTTCTTTCTTTGAAATAATTCAGATTTGAACAGCTGTTGCACCTTTTTATATAGCAACAAAGATATTAAGCAGAATTCTTTACATTGTATGTGGTCGGTGGAAATTTCCTACTCCCTGTGAAACAATCTAAGCAGGTTTTATTGTGTTCTATATTGTCCTTGCCTTCTTTCACAGCTGCTAGCACTGTAAATCAGGTCAGTCCCAGTGATCTTGTTAGAGGTTGGCATATGACACTGCATTCTTAAAAATAGAATAATACCCTATCAACAATCTCCACACTGGCATTGTGATAGACTGTTCACATAATTCTGTATAGCCCAAATTTTAGCAAACTAAAATGAACTTTGAGAGTGGTTACAGGATTAAGCCACTGTTGAGGAACGTGTGTGCTGAGCATAAGCATTCCATTTCAGAATATTTGACATCTTTATAAGTATTTACATTAACATTGTTGGACAGCTCCTACGCTATATGTTTATTAAGGCATCATAGTTTTGGAGGATACAGATATTTGTGATATTGAAATATGAAACATTGGCTGCAAAAAATTAATTTGTACAATTTGGAGCAAAGATTTTTTGTCAAACAACCTCTATACAGTGCAGTCCAATTACAGTATTATATGCCAATTTATTGCTTAAGTCCTATGTGTTTTACAGTCCCATAGTGTACCTGACGACAATGTCATCACTGACACATAGTGTACCTGATGACAATGTCATCACTGACAATAGCAATAGCACAAACTGCTATGCAGCACTTATTCAAAAATAAAGCTAACTTCTCAATCTGTCAAGCTACAGGATCCAAGAATCAAACAAGGTATATAATGGTACTGTACATTCATTGCACTGGTAGCTAGCTAATAAGAAACAGATCACCACCCTTGAACATTATGAGGCATAGCTTTGGCTATCCTGTACATAATTTTAAAAATGTGAAAACACAAAGAAGAAAGCTAACAAGAAGCCAGACAAATTCTTTCATGTTTTTTAGCTGCTTTAACCAATTTAATGAATGAAGTGGATAGGAATGCAAATATGCTTTCTACATTTTTCCTTCTTCTGGGGTAGGAGCAGTTAAATATAAGGGGCACCTGTTTCTGTTAAGCTAGTAACTTTTCTTCTCCACATCTACCTTTGAGACTTGACCCCAGGATTGCTGAAAGAGACACAGCAAGCAGAACAGGCTCTTCATAACATGACTTTGCTGCAGTAAAAAGAGTCAAACTTCCTGTCATTAAGTAGCAGCATATTACTAGCTGGTGGTATTGTAGACAGCTGATTTTCCCTGAGATGGCTTGAGAAGCCTCAAAATCAAATATGAATGTTAGCTGAAGTTTGACCTTGTTCTAAAAAAAGTTTGCACTGTTGCTATGTCTTAAGTGGATGTGCAGGCATTTTCCGGCTCAGTTATGACAAGCTTGTTAAACACTTAGTTTAGCTAATGAAATTCTTTAGCGACACTTTTCCATTAACTCACCTTGGCTGTGACAATGTTTCTAAAGAGCAGTCCAGTACTGTTTGTTAAATCAAATCTTTTAAACAGTGTGTTAAAAAAGGCCAACATACTACAAGTGGCCACTCTGCAATAACTTAAATAGTTCATTTAACAGTGAAACCAATGGTACCTGGCAAAGGATTTTGAGAGAAAACTTAGGTGCAACATTCAGAGTGTGGTGGGATTAAGCGGGTGATGTTATCCAGGTTCACCTGTAAATATAAGGTCTTACACACGTCTGCATCCTTGACTTGTGGCAGGGTCTACCTGTGTATGCTGCTGTGAGTCTTCGCATACAGTATATATTAAACAGGTTACCTAGCTGGAGCCTTTTTTGGTGCTGTGTTTAAAGTTAGAAAATCAAAGGGAACATACATGGTGCAATTGTTAAATTCAGAAATGTTTTTGTGAATTGCTAAGAACCTGTTCCTTAATGGCACTGCGAGTACATTATCTGAACCATTAATGTACAACTACTGTACAAGGTTTGCGGGCACAGCGCTGTGTGTTTGTGCACTGTATGATGTCATATGTGGCCACCTTTCAGCCATCTGCCAATGTTTGCAGTGACAAAGATTCCGCTTGGTGTGAACAATGCCAGCATTAATCTGTGCAGTCTTCGCCTCATACACAAAATTGTGCTGGGTGGGACCATAGTCACAAAAATGAAAAATGTTTCATTGGCTAGGTGAGAGCTTGGGTGTGTTTGTGCAAGGAACTGAAAGGGTGCATCCATGCCTGCAATAAGGAATGTGATTTGTGGGTACCAGTATGTGGGTGTGCCAGCTTGCACTGTTGTGGCTCAGAAAAATACCTCTGTGAGGTTACATCACACCCATATGTGTCTATGTGTGTCCAAGTCTCGGCGTGCAACTGATTTACTGAAGAATTCATACAATTTAGCTTTGTTCATGGACTACTGCGAGTCCCTGTGTACGCCTAATGGATTTAAGTACTCAAGTCGCTGCTTCTTCCACCTCACTGAAATCAAACATTCCACTCAACAAATTTGCACATTACTGCAGAGTGCAGGGTCCACTTTTACCCCACCCCCCAAAGGAGCATGGTAATGATATAAATAACATCCCAGCACCCTTGAGAGGCCAAAAAATGCTTCTTCCAAAGTGCATGCATCTCATTTCTCAAATGTGAAGGAACTGGCAACAGATAACAAAGGCACAAAGTAACCAGGAACACACTGACTAAAACATGAATACAGTCTACCACTAATTCCTACTCCAGTAACCAAAAATCTGAATAAGTAATGACGTCATGCCGTAATATAACTTCATGCATGCTACAACACGCGCCGAAGCACTAAGTTATGTTACTGTGTTTTCCTTGCGTCACTTTCATCAACTCAAATTAAGATCGCCAACTTGTTGCTGGCCGTTCTCCCTGCATGCATTGCACAAATGACAGATACTCCTGTTAAATACGAGCGATATTATGTAACTTCATGCCGCATCTTTATTTGCATTCAGACGTTGCGAGTAGACAGTTCAATTAGGTCTGATGATTCTTCTTTCGATTTCCAACTCTTTGACGTTACACCAAGTTAGCTCGGGGCAGCGGGCAAGATTAAGTGCGCACGTTAATTTACTGCGCTTTCAAATCCTTTTCTATTGCGTACAGTCGAAATCCAAAACCAGAATGTTAATCTACTGAAGCGAGAACGCCACATTCTGTAATATATATTACTAAGTGTGGCGTTACATATACAGTCGATAGATTTTATTGCCTTACCTTTGTTGTTGTTGGTAGGAACGGAGTAAGGATATTCAAGCAATGCTTTTAAAACTTCTGGAATATCGCTTGCGACCTCAAGGAATTCGTTGACAGCAGACATCTCATAAGATTTAGAAAAAAATGCATTCATTAATATATTGTAAAAGATCGTATTTGTTGAATTCGGCTATTATTATCGACTAGACTAACTGAGCCCAGTTCGCCTGCAAAGTGGGCTAACCCTTGAAAGCAGTTACTAGCTTACTGCATGTAGGAAAAAATCTTTTGATGTAGCCTCCAGGCTTGACCACTGGATCACCTGGGAATTCTGAGACTTCGGCTTCGGGGTCATGAGTTTCCGTGATCACCGTATCCAAATAAGCTAGTCAACTAGCTCCACCCACAAACTGCTTAATAATGCAACATCAAAGTGAGTTGACCAATGAATAGCTCTGTGCAGTTTCGATTCGTTAAGGACTCTGGCCATGTGGAGTACCAGCCGACTGAAAGTTTTGTTCGAGACAACTACGAGAAATAACTGCGCCTCAATTAAACATTTGATTTTAGAGAAAATTAAAATATATCCCCAGATACACGTATGGTCTAGTAGGCTGCTATGTCTGAAGCCTCAGTTAACGATAACTGGCGATTTGTGCCAAGCAATGTACAGCGTTGTAGCCAACGAGTGAAATATACCGAGTTACATCGTTGTGCATTTTCTGCGAAACACTACAACACTTGTAAGGTTATCTCCTTCATTGTTTCAGTCAGAAGCCAAGTGAAAATTATGTAGATTTCAACAATTCCTTGTTGAAATGCTTCATCAATTTCTTCATCACTCTCCCCCCCAAGTTTTGATAATCAACTTTTGTTTGACGCTGCACATCATACATACGTTATCATTATTGCTTTTACTCCACAAACGAGTCAACAACAGAACAAGTGAGCAATTTGGCACAAGCCCTGAATTCTAAGTGACACGAAGAAAAGACCATCAAATGACAAGTGATGTTCACTCTGATGTGTCCAAGTCCACCCACTGAAAATAAAGAATGCAACAGCTTTTCTTTTTAAACAATCTGTTTATTGTTAAAGTTTTTTATATAAGATTTGGTCCATTGGATTCTTCTTTCAATTCCAACCAGGAAAGAAAAAAAGGAGAAGAAAAAACAATACAAAAGGCTTTTTTTCTTTTCATTTTTTAAATCTCTGGTTCTTATCCACTATCCAAGTTATCATAATCAAATTGATGATAACAAACATCTACACTGAGCTTTATTTTACGTGTATGTCAGCTCACACCTATAGTTTTATAGGGAGAGGAGTACACTTTTGTATATCTAGCAATTATAAAGGTGGTGCTGATGTATGTTGGTTGAGAAACATTTGTAAAATTGCCAGAGGACAGGATTTGAGACTCTGGCATTTGACAATTTGTTTGCAGATGTACACTGTGTATTGACTGTTTGCTTTCACATTTTTATTCCAGAAATGAATGAGAAAAAAATGAGCACAACCTCAAATGAAACTGCTCCTCCTTAACACACAATTTTAGTGTGGGAGCAAGTCAAAGACATTCCATGTGTACAGGGCTTTTTGCCTTCTGATGGAGTTCATCAGACAGGAACTGAGTTTAGCCAGAAGTAATATATAACAATTTCTCATGCAAGATGAAGGTAGCTCTTTTTAATATAAAATGAAAGCCTGCGACTTATGAGCACATCTTGTGTTTTTCCATGCTTTGCTGTTTATAATCACAATTTCCGTTCCCCAGGGTGACATCCTTTCTTACAAACAGGCAGCAGTATGTCACTGTATCAAACCAAAAGGCAAGCATGACATACAGCTAGAAAATCGATTCTTCGCATAGGGCTGGTGGTCATCTTTTTGGACAATACATTTTTTTGATCCACTCCTGAACTCAGGTCTGAGATGTAGGACTTTACTTTATATGTAGGACTTTATATTTATAAAAGTGATCCAACAGGTTGCACGGTGACATCTGCAAACAATGTTAATTTGCAACCAACACTTCGTATCACCTCTTTATCTATGTACCTATAAGAGTCTAAGTATATTTTTAATTATTATATTGAGAAAGGATTGTTTATATATATAAATCGTAAGGCGCTATTGCAGTTGCACATAAATGTCTATGTATGCTTTGAGCTTTGTCACACAACTGCTGATTCAAGTCTGCTAAACAGTGCAAAGTCCACACTTAAGGGGGGTGAGGTGGTGGTCTGCAGTGTGATAAAGTATTCCATTATCACTCTAACAGCGAGTGCACCGGAATGCAGAGTCCCCACCACAAACCTTCTCCCTCCCTCTGCACTCCTGTGACCTCTCATTTGGTGACGTAATCAACTGAAAAGAAACATTTAGTGCTGTCCTTCCCCACTTTGGTATTGATGGAAGATAAGAGACAAAGGAGTTCAGATATCGCCCTTAATGTCCTCCAAATCAGACACGGGACTCATCCAAACTTCCCTGCTGACACTGATGTCAGGCATGTGGCTAACTGAGAGGCATGCGCGAAGCCACTCCTCCTAAATGTGCAAAACCCTCAGTGCAATGCACAAATTGGACAGCAAGCTGGGAATCAATCTGAGGTAGAAGCAGATCAAGAAACCCTCTTGTCCCCCAAAATAAATCGTGCAGGGGGTAGCTCAAAGACACTAAGAGACAACCCCGCACAACTGCACTGATCTCCATAATCATACTGTACCACACTCTACGACTGTTAGCAAAAGGCCGGGTGTGCTGCCAGCTATCATTCTGAGGCTGAATGACAGCTTACCTGCACACAGAATGTGTATGAATTTGTGCAGCCACTCATCATTCGGTCACAGCTCTCCACATCAACCTCATTACTCTGCTGCAAAGCTCTGTACACATACATAGACATCTACTTACTGTATAATATGTTCATACATATTCCATACAAGGATACATATATAGAGAGAAAGTTATAAATGGCAATTAAGGTATACATATCAATAGCATATAAGGAGAACCAAAAACGTTGGTAATAGAAATCGCCATCATCGTAATAATAGTAATAAGATCCCTCAATAATGCAAATACCAGGGTCATTCCACTTAGGGTCTACCTCTTTCTGTCAATGGTAAGCTAACACTGTTAGAGTTGGGCTTCCCTTCATAATTCACTGTTGTTGTGGAGCTTTAAAATGGCTCTGCACTGCATAATCCAGCAGTGCTATGCACTTCAGCTTGTGAAATGCTGTCCAACAGTATTTCCTGTCTGATCATGCCAGTCCTGAGACCTCAACACATATTATTCACCATTGACATTGATAAACATACATAATTCTGGACCTTCAGTTTAATTTCACAATCTCTGATAACAAAGACTGACAGCATTTCAGAGCTAAACCCAGGAAGCATTTGTTTGAAATGTTTGACTGTAACGAGAAAAACCAGGTGGGCAACTTTAAAAAGTCTGAATGATAAATACCTACTTCATCCAACCGAATGTTTCCCATTAAGGTTTTTTTTTCATATGAAACCCTCTGTGGTATTTAAAATCAGCTGTAAATTATGTTATGCGCCACATCCCAACAAGTGTCAGTGACCACTTGACCACAGCACTGTTCAATAAGCACTGACCTCTTTCTCCTTAAACAAACCAACAGCTGATCCTTGTTACGTCAAAGCAGAAACCACAATACTCCAGAAACTCTTTAAGTTGCATTCACCAGTTTTCGTGGACCATAAGTGAAATTACTAAACAATAACTGCAACATGTGTTTCAACTGGGGCACGTATATCCTTTCTTTCTCCATTCATTTGACTATGGCCACGTGCTTTTAAGAACAGGGCCCAGAAAACATAAGTCATGCATCAAAACCACCACTTGTGGAATGACCCTCACAGAAGCAAAAAATCTCTACAGTCATCTAGCAATACAGTTAATATAGCATAGAGTATATCTCAATAACATGGAGTACTATGTAATCAATACAAGATTAGGTTATGTTTTAATTAAGCTTAACGGCTAAATTATTATTAGTATACTGATTCTCTTTAATATTTATATATGTGTGTATGTATACAAGTATATAAAGACATACATTTATAGATAACGTCCACTGTGGCTGTTCATAAGGACAAGTGGCTTGCTAAGCAGGGTATTGAAAATGAATTTTTTTTTTTTTAATTAACGCATACATATAGGCACATCATGGGTGCTCTTCATTTTGCCTCTTTATCTCCCCTGCGATTGGATTTCCCTTTAGAACGCCAGTTACGCTCGTTGGTGAACCTGCTTCCGCTACACCTGCTCACGGAGCGGCCTGAGCCAAAACCGACGTCTACCTGAACACAGCTCCCGTCTCCTGCCAACGACACACAGAGCACCCTTCCTTCTCTATGAAGTGATGGGGTCTGAAAATTTCCTTCTCTCTTGCCACCTCCTAGCTGTGTGAAATATTGGCTTTCACTCACAACATACATGATAAGCATTAACTCCCCCCCCCCACCATTTCCAGACTACTTTTGAAAATGAAAATGCATTTCATATCACAGGACAATGAAATGTGTTACAGTGGTGACATCTATCAGACATCCTGAAATGTACTGCATCAAAACTCCATGACTGAATTCTGAGCTATGACACTATGGACATTTTAACATGGGTTAGTGGGTTATTTGTATGGGTTTACATGCTATACCTATTACGCACGACATTTACTGCTGCCACTCTGAGGAAATTACAGTACTCTCCTACTCTCCTGTGCCATCAAAGGAGGGTGTCTTTAACCCTCTCTAAATACTGGACATAATCCTCCGCTCAAGAACTTTAAATATAAGCACGCACTTTTGTGTTTGCGTATATTCATATACAGACCTAACATATAATCACTGAACTGTCAAAATACAAAGTTATGCCAATATCAGGGAAGGGGCGTTTAATGTTATACAAGATTCAGTTCACATCAGGAAATCAAATATCCTCCACGCTCTGAATGTTATACTTCCAGCAGTGTGCCACCCATCATGAACACCCACTTCCCCTCTACCAATATGGCAGACAGGAGAGGGAAAAAAAAAAACATTATCATTTCAGTAAGGAGCCATGATTACTTTGTTTGCAAGCACTCAAAATGGCAATCTGTGTGGAAGTATGCTGGACCTTTCCCAGTTCTACCCCCGGGCTCTGCATTCTGCTCCCCTGTTACAGAACATGTGCTGAGGAAAGAGAGAGCTCTGCCTGGCCTAACTATACTGGACACTTGATTGGCAAATTGGGGAACGGTCAGTATAAAAATGAAGCTGTCTGCCTCATCTGTGTATCTGTGCATCTTGTATTTGTATCTCTCTGTGGGTTTGAAATGCAGTCTGTCTTTGAGTCTTGTGTCCACGGCTTCACATTGGTTTGCACACAGGCAAAGGTTGAGCATCAAAGTCCAAACTACTGTTAAACTCCAAACTGGTGCTGACCTGTAAATATACCAAGGGGCTGTCAACAACAGTGGATCTGCTGCTGCCTCAGAGTTGTGTGTCTATATCTAAGAATTTAGTTCCTGTGCCCTTTTGGTGTCAATATTTTGCTTTTTTTTTTCCAGTCTGTGGATATCAGTGTGTGTTTGTCTGGGTGTGTGCACGTACGTATGGCAATGTGTGTGTCTGTCTGTGAGGAGGAGGGGGGGGTTCAGTCCTGCAGGAGGAAGTTGTACTTCCCAAAGTCGAAGTCGTTAGGGGCGATTAGCATGTCGTCACGGGCCTTGGCCAACTTCCGCCGCAGGAAGTCCCGTCTCTCCTGCCACTCCACCAGCTCTTCCTCGCTGTGCGCGTAGTCACAGCTCACCCCCTCAGGACAGCTCTCCAGCCTGTCAATCACACAATACACCAATGTCTGAAAAGCACCAAGTCCGGAGGGGCGGGGTTTGGGAGACACCGCAAAAGAGCTCAGCCTTCTGAAGGTTTGTCTTAAGAGACATAAAAACAACTGGCGCACACACATTTTGAAGTGTTAAGACCCGAGTGGGAGGTAAAATAGCATGCAGAAGTGTAATGTGAGAGAGGACGATCGGGAGAGGGGCTAGGGAGGATGGGTACACAGTCTGCTGCAGAACATTTTGCTGTTATGCTACAGCACAGCTCATCTTGTATTTCCTCACTTCATCCATGAGACCTTAGGCTCTTTTTTTTTTTTTTAATAACGTTCAACCAAAAAAACTGCAGCTAAAAGTTGTATTTCCAAATCTGTTACTTCCAGTATAACCTCCTGCAGGGTATCGGAGCATCACAGGCTGTGTTTAGAGCACAGCAGTATGTCACAGGGCAAACCGGCATGCGTTACCTGGGGCAGAGAGCGAAGCGGTGGCCGGGGAAGCGGTACCTCCAGGCCAGCCCCTCTTCCTCGCCCTCGCAGCTGAACACTCTGTCCTTGTGCTTTTCCGAGGAGACGTGCTGCTGCCACTGCCGCTCGCTGTTGCTGTGCTTCCCACACAGCCGGCAGTGGAACCCGCTCTGCAACACACACGGCGCAAACGGCTCAGACACAAACAGCGTAATGCCCCTAACACAGTGTAACAGCTCAGACACACACAGTGTAACAGCTCAGACACACAATGTAACAGCTCAGACACACACAGTGTAACAGCTCAGACACACACAGTGTAACAGCTCAGACACACACAGTGCGACAGCTCTGATACAGACACAGTGCGGCAACTCTGAGACACAGTATAACAGTTGTGATGTAGCGGAATGGCAATGACATCCATCACAACCATTCTGACACAGTGCAATGGCTCAGACACAGAGTGGCAGCTTGTAGGCACTGACACAATGACATGCCAATACACAGTTCTGACCCAGTAAAGCACATATAATTAAATGTGCTCAGACACTGTGGTATACACAGTGTAACAGCTCTAGAACATTAACACGCAGACTGATACACAGTCACACTTGATATACACATTACAACAGCACTGACACAATGAAACATAGACGGCATCACCCGTGACGTATTTAAAGCAACAGCCGAGTGACAAACACAGTGTAACAGCTGTGCCTCTCTGACACATGCGTACGGCAACAGCTGCTACAACTGCAACTCTGACAATGCAGACAATCACAGTGTGCTACAGCTCTGATACAAATGCAACAGCACTGACACACTCAGTATGCTTACTGCAACAGCACGACACAGTGATGTTGTAAATATTGACGGCATGTGTTGGTGACATACGGTGGCATATTATGGTAATAAATGCTTCAGAGGATCAATCCATCTGCCACTGTGCTCCCAGCCTGTTTGATCCCATGGGTCAGGACAGTGTGCAAATATGGCAATTAGGCCCTGCCAGCCGCTCACCATTGGTTCTGCATAATCGGTCGGCATGGCAATCTGTTTCTCCTCAGGGGGTGGGCTCAGAAGGGTGCCATCCGGCCGGCGATTCTGATTGGTCAGCGTCAGCCACATGTCATACATCTGCTGCATGTCTCGCACTGAAGGGAGAGGATGGAGGAGAAAGAGTCATCCTGAGACACACAAAACGCAGACATTTTGATGCGACCAGGAGGTCAAACGGCATGTGAAAGTATGATGTGAGAGGGGCTAAGGAACGGCATGGAGCTGCAGATTCGGCGGGAGAAAGGCTCACGGCTGTTGTTCTTCATGTAGGTCCACACGTCCCTCTCCTCCAGGCTGTGGGCGAAGGAGCAGTTCCCAATATAGTGGCACTTCTTCTGCTTCATCACGTGGACGCACATCTAACACAGAAACACAGTTAGGCTGTGTTCACACGTAGCATCTTTTTTTGATGAAAAACGCTGGCCAGAGCATTTTTTTCCAAGTAAAAAAAATGCTGGCAGCGTTTGTTCCAAAAAGCAGTTGAGAGCGTCTTTTGTTGCCATACCAACAGTAGCATGTACATTGTTAGCGATCTAGCTGGCTATACATTGTTGCAGAGTTAACGTTACCTAACAAGCTAGTTTTGCTAACGACAAGCAGTAAACACAAACACTTTCCAGAAACTCGTAGGATCCATCCAATTTGACTCCAAACGGCATCTTTATGATGAATGTTATGATACAGTTTAACTGTCATGTTGTACAGTTCACTGTGCTCAGAAACTAGCACAATTAACTTCTCCACCGCTACCTTCTCCATTTCTGGTGGTTGTTATGGGAAACGACAGGTGTCACTACTCTGCTTGTGATTGGTCAGCTGTCAAAAAAGCGCTTGACTTAGGGCGTTTTTTTCTGAGAAGAACTTTTTTCAACTGGAAAAAAAAAACGCCGGTGACGGCGTTTAAAAAAACGCTCAGGACGTTTTTGAAGACACGGTCTACTTCATAGGATTATTCTGTAAAACAGACAGAGACCAAACGGTCTCTGACAGCTTCAAAAAAGCTTCAAAAAAGACGCTACGTGTGAACACAGCCTTATGCCGCTCTGCCGGACTGCCGGGGTAACACACCGGCCTGCATCTGCGCCACCAAGCAATTCTCATCAACATGGCTGACACGCAAAGTGATGACCACCACAGAAACACAGAGACACTGTGGAACACTAAATGGCAACTGGCAGACAGGTTTTAGGGAAACTGTCTGACAGAAAATCTAACACCCCCCCTCCCTGCATTTGTTATAAGCACTGAGATGTACTGTGGCATAAACCATTATAACAAGACAAATATATGCATCACGGAAGAGCAGGCAATGAACTATACTGAAGAACTATGATCAAGCGCCAAGGATGTATTGAACGCACAGGCAGGTTTAGACCATTAAATCTACAGTCTGTGTGTGTGCATACGTGAGAGTGTGTGTCTGTCTATGCGCACCTGAGTTTCTGTTAAAAAAAAAAAAAAAAAAAACACAGCTGCTTGTGCACACTGGATCGTCATATAAACATGCAGGGCAGATCTGAGCTCAATTAGGCCCTCTCTGCCTGTTTAATTTAATTTTTACACCAGTTAAGCACGCTTTCGGGAAGTACGCTTGAGAAACACTGTATCTGACCGCTAGCAGCGGACACCCAATGCAACTGAGTCATCAGGCTGTCCCCGAGGGCGCTCTCACATCATACTGCTGCGGGTAGCTCCGGGAGAAGGGCAACGGCCGTACCACCACCCACTTCTTCTTCTCGAACGACTTCACCAGCAGCACCCTCCGCTCCTTCGTCCAGCTGGGGGAGAGGAGGGGAGAGACGACAAAGAGGAGGAATATAAAAGTCCTTTCTGTTTACTACGGAACAACACAAGAGCATGCCGTGCCCCGTTCAATCTGTGTCACTTAGAGGCTTGGACTGTGCCAAGATTTCATAACCGTGACACTGACTGCACTTTACCTTAAGATTGTATATACATCAAAGTGTGTGCTACCTTGACAGGTTCATTCGTACTGTACAGCCTACTGAAAGTACAGCCTACTGAGAGTAAAGAGCGATCCATGTCTGATCTTTGTCCCAGCATTGAGTCAGTGCTGTAATCCAATGGGACACGGAGGTGAGGTATGTTGAGCAGAACGGGCAGGCCACGGTCTCACCTGTGCCGGGCCTTGGCAGTGCAGTACTTGAGGGCCTTGTCTGGCTCACTGACCAGCCCGTCCCTCCAGCACTGCCCGCACACAAACTTCATCTTCAGGTTCAGGCCGCGGGCCCTTCCGGCCCCTCCCCCTCCGCCTCCACTCCCGCCTCCACCTCCGCTTCCAACTCCGCCCCCTCCGCCGCCCCCGCCACCACCACCGCTGCTGCCGCCGCCACCTCCGCCCCCTCCTCCGATACTGTCACCCCCACAGCTCATGTTACTTGGGGGTGGCACGTGTATAGGCTTGAACGAAAAGACAGATGATGAATATCATCAACACACCATCACAGACACAGACAAACACAAAGAGAAGAAAGCAGAGCAGTACAGCATTCACTTCTTTCACTCTAATCTTCCACTTTAATGAGAGTGAAAAAAATTATTTTAACTGATTACTGAGCACCTTACTCTCCCCCTACTCCCACCTCCTCCCCTTCAGTCTGGTGTTGTTGGCTGGGTCACCACAGACTGCCCGCTCCTGGCTCCAGCCCCGCTCACCTTCTGCCTCTGGGCGTTCTGCTCCAGTCTGTGCCAGTGCCTCTTGGACTCCTGCACGATCTCCTCATGGGTGATGCCTGTGAAGAAAACACGCATCCACACACCCCGAATCATAAAGAAAGTCTGCAATTCATGTTTATTTTTTTAATACGATTTTAAATCTATGGTTTGATACATGGTGTACTGCATCACGTACATCTCCATATTTCATCACCAAAATGAGTTCAAGTCTATTCCTATGTTTGAAACTTGGCAAAAGAGCAGAGGTGTTTATTGGTGTCTGAGAGTCCTTCCGACTGAGAAGTAATGCATCTCCCCTGTCATCAACAATGCCAGGTTGCCAGATTTTATTGAACATCCCACTCTTTCACAATAGGAAAAAGCTGTATCTCTAAGTAAACACAATTTAAAGTAACACTGACCACAGCTGAATTTTCAACATAAGACTAAGAGTTAAATTCATTAGCTAAAATGTTACATCTGCACAGCTCAAACCAAAGAGTACATTTCTGTGACTTAAAACATGCACATGGATTTCTGTGACTTTTAGCTAATCTCCACATCCTACTGTGACACTAAATGAAGGTTCCCATGATAAACAAACAGCCTTAACTGCATACAGTGCCCAAGGTGTTGACAGACAGGCTGGCTCTGTGCAAAGTACAAAGCTCCAGAACCTAGCTCTCCTCCTAGTCCTGCAGACCTTGATGCACTTGGTTATCTGCTGTCTATGGTGTCTGTAGTAACAGGAAGCGTCTGAGTTCTGGACCCTATGCTGCAAGCTGAGCCCAGTCTCTCCATCACACCTACTGAACCAGAGTCTTTGA